>CP054667.1:65559949-68190496 GCA_013348765.1 Carpinus viminea
TCTAAGGATAGAAACTATACAAGATAATAAGAGTTATCTTATTATTTGAACTATCTATCATTTGAATTGTTGTGATCTTTATCATTATCTTGAAGAGAGGTTGTTGAGGATATGTATCTAACAGTGATCAACCACGTCTTTGGTTGCGCCGGTAACGCATTCTTGGCAGGCGTCAGCGGGGAGATCACCCCGGCAGAGGAAGAGGCCGTAGACCGTGTCAACGGAGTTCCCAGCTGATGCGGTGGTGTTGTAGAATCCCGTGTCGCGGGTGGCATTGGAGGAAAGGGAAGCGAGGAGGTGATTAAGGTTTGATTGGTAGGTGCTGTTGGCGGTGAAATTTGCTGCGGTTTGGCAATCATGGTAGAGGTAAGTTGCAGCAGCTTCAGTTCGGGTTCGGCTAAGGAAGGCGATCAGCAAGGAGATGACAAAAAGGCCGTCATGTACAGGTTGAAGCTACGCAAACCCATTATAGTGACAAACCGGTCTATTGTTTTTGGCCTTTGCAGCAATGCGATTGAAAATTGATTAGTATTAATAGCTTCTTCTTTTTCTTTTTTTTTTTGGGTGAGGGTTGTTGAATAAGATCAAAGCTCTAATCAATAAGACTAGCTATTTACGGAAGATACAAACGTCATGAAGGGATGATTCATGAGAACTAGTCAACTAGGAAGGTCAAATTATCTCTGTTTTTCACCGAGGAAAATGTAACAAAGATCTCAATCAAAGTTGGGAAAATACCCCAACATTAAGTTCGATTCGAAAAGTATGTTGTGGTTGCAACAATGGCTGAAATGTCCACAGATCTCATTCAAAGTTTGGGAAAACAGCCTGGAATAAATTTCCTTGGCCGCCAGTTTATGACTGTTATTCTCTTCTTCTTCTTCTTCTTCTTCTTCTTTCTTTTTTGTTTGTTTTTTTTTTTTTTTAGAGTTATGACTGTTATTCTCGGTTATGAATAAGAAACTTTATGAGGGTGAATTTTCTCCATTTTCTTATAAATCTTTTAATTTCTTTATTTTATTTTAGAAAAGAGTTGTGAAATGTGTTTGTTGTTGTTAAATATATAACCACTTGTGGTAAAAGTTTATGTTTATAAAAATTTATAAATTTAATCATTTTATTTATATTTTAATTTTCTTTTTACCGGTAGACACAAGCATTGTCCAATTTGTAAAATAGTTAATTGAAATAAAAGTATAATTTCACCAATCGATTTTTTTTCTATCGTTAACATATAAATATAATTTATAAGTTATACTTTATCTATTGTGTTAAATCAGCATTTATCCTTAACACTTTAAGTATTAAGTAAATTTAATCATTTAATCAAACACCTTAAAACTCCCATTGCTTGTGATCTTGAACTTTCTTTTAATAAGTAAGGCCCAACACGTGAAATATTTAATTAAAATATAAGGTATATTATTGGAGTCAGTGTTCAATCCCAAGATCTTTAGCTCTAATACCATGTGCATGTGCGGAGGTTGTGAGAATTGTAGTTTTAACCATGGTGAAAACTATGGGTTTTCTTTTTGTTGTTGTTGTTTGTTTTTTCTTTATTTTTTGGGGCCACTAAACTACTTGTGACTTAAGCGCATGTTTGGGTCTGCGGTTTGCAAACCCAAAACGCACTTCTGAAGCCTCATAAGCCCGTTTCAGACAAAATTGGGTCGTTTGGCAAAATATTTTCAAAGCGTTTTTGAGATTCCAATCGCTCAAAACCACGTTTGAGGCAAAGCTGGAAAACGAGGCTTCTGCTCAAACGGACTTATGGAAGAAAGGCGCGCCGCAATTTGTGTTTAATGAAATATATAGATGAACAAAAATACCTTACGAATTTCATGTAATGACAATCACACCCATAAATAAGCATCTCTTCCTAACCCTTCGATTTGTCCTTCTATCGCATTGGAGTTGCTCCAGAGCTAGAGAGATCCAAGTTGTTCTCGTTTCAGTTGATATATAAGAACTCATTATTTTTTGACATTGTTTCTTGCTCCTGGAAACAAAAACTATGAAAATGCACGGATTGAGGGCATTTTAATAATAATAATAATAAATAAATAAATAACACTATGAAATGCATAAGAAAAGTACCAAAAAAACAAATAAAATCTGGGTTTAAGGCCTTACTTTCATATATAGATTTGAAGTTAAATTTGGGTTTGAAGGTCTGTCTTTGTTGTTGTTGTTGCTGCTCACTGTGTAGGTGTAGGATTTGAAGGTCTGTCTATGTTTGAGATATTGACTGTGAGATATTGAGATAGGATGTAGGAGAAACATAGATGATGAAGATGGAAGAATATTGGGAAGAGAGGGAGAAAACCAAAGAAGAGAAAAAAATGAGTTTCAAAAGGCGTGTTGGAAGAGTATAAAAATGCATCTTTCTCTTGTTTCAAGAAGTGTGCTGGATGTCAAAAAATAAAAAATAAAAAATAAAAAAGAGGCTAGGCATGCGTTCAAGTGAGTTAATTGTATTTTTATTTTAGCATCTGCAGCATCACGTGGTTCTTCTGCAGAGCTCATTCATGTTTATTGATATTTGTGTGCAATAAACTTGCCTTTCTTGGTAGCAAGATTGCCCCTAGGATGTTTAGGGATACTTGCCCAAGTGAACTTAATAAAAATAGCATGCAGAATTTAAATGATATTTTTAAATAGTTGTTTGTATTGATTCAAGAGGAGCATGCGTTCAAAGCTGTTGACTGAAAAACCCATTCTCATGGTTGACCGAAAAAAAAAAAAATTGAAGTTGAATCTGGATTTAGAGATGTGGGATGAGGGGAAAAAAAAAAGTTGGTCTTGCTACAGTTCTAAGTAAGAAATAAATGAGTTCATATCATTTCTTGATATTTGAGTCATATTTGTAATGTAATAAAAAGTAAGAATTCAATAACATCGTTCTCAAGAGGTAGTTCAATCGGTTAGGATCACGTTTAATAAAGCGGAGGTCACTAATTCGAATCCCCCTCCCCCCTATTGTGTGGACATGTAAAAAAAAAAAAAAATTCAATATCATCTAAGAGTTATGATGAACTTTAATGTAGTATTAAAGTTGTTATGGATGTTATCTTCAAAAAAAAAAAAAAAAGATATGGATGTTGTTTAGGGGATTGCTAAAACAGAAAATGACACTGACATCTTTAAGTTTACAACCGAGGCATTTTTTTAAAGGTCACATAAAGAGATGTTTGTAATTATTAAAAAGCCAATGTTGCAGATTGATTTTATCAAGCAAATAGAAAATAGAAAAATTAATTGGCGTAACATGTAATGTTGTTATTTTGTAATGTTGTTTTGTTAAAATCTGGGTTTAAAATAATGTAAGGGTTTATTGAATTTTTTTTTTGTGTTTTTTTTTTTTTTTGACATGTCTGCACAAAAGGGAAAGAAAGATTCGAACTAGTAATCTCCGCTTCATTAGGCGTGATCCTAGCCAATTGAGTTACCTCTTGGAGACTTTTATAAAATTTCATAACTATATGTCCATTATTGTCATTTTTGCAACTAAACACACATTTTTTATTTTGTTATCAAACATCATTAACTTTAAAAAAGCACTTATAACATGTAACAACTTTTCAATAGAAGTGCTTTTAATAAAAGTTCTACATTCAAAAGTTATACATCCAAAAGCTCTATTTCTCACTACAATCTCAAACAGGCTCTTAAGATGATATGTAATAGCCTAAACTACCTAGTGTAACACAGAAGCAAATTGGATTGTGGGCTTTATAGAGAATAAATGGGCTTCGTTACAAAAAATTGGTAAGTGGTTTGAGTGAACTACTGATTTGTGGGCTTAGTTACAAAAAATTGGTAAGTGGTTGAAATAGATTTCACTTATGAGCTAGGTATGATCGATAAAGGCCAGAATTTACCAAAAAGGCTCTGTTTTTCAATTAAAGAAACAGAGTTTTTTTAATTCTCTTATGATTATTGCTACGCTATAATATTATGTTAAATTATTACTTATCTCAAAAGTTTACAGATAAAAATCTATAAGATTATGTTAAATTATCACTTATCTCAAAAGTTTACAAATAAAAATGTAAATTTAATCATTTAATTAACACTTTAACGTACTAATATCATATAAATTTCCGCATGTAGAACAAATTGAACAATTATGTAATCAATGTAATCCCAGGATTCACGGAAAACCATTTTTAGAGCTAGAGCCATGCGTGTATATAATAAATTAACCCCAAAAGCTCATATCCACGAAAACTATGTGTAGGAAAACTATCTTTTCTGCTCCCAACCCCTAACCAAATCAGCACATAGCTAGAGAGCTGCCGCCGTCCTGAATCACCAAGGTCTTGTGAGTCTGTGACCATGGTAATGCGAAGAGGCTCTCTTTTTAGTGACTAAAAATTAAAATACGACTTGGTCTAATGATAATAATAATTACAAAAAATTAATCCCTGTTCATTATTGGATGGAGCTTTTACAATCTCATTTGAAAATCCATTGGCCTCAAGTGAGAAAATCAAAGTTATGACGTTTAAAATCACACTCTTCAAGATATGTTATAAGAGTCATCCACGTGAACAGAACCACAATGTTGCACATCAAAAATCCATCTATCTTTGTTGCGTCATTTAGGAAATGGAAGGAAAATGTGAGTCGAAGTTGGGAAAATATATACCCCAACAGTAAAAGTTCCAAAAGTGTGTTGTGGCTGCAACAATGGCTGTAGTTCAAATATACGATTAAAATATACCCCAACACACTTTTCAAATACAGAAGTTCAAATTCTTTATGAATACTCATAATATACGACTCACGGTTCAAGTATCATGACTTAACAAACATTTACTAATTCTCGTGAAGCCCTTACTACGTACCCTAACTATCGAGGGTATAATTCAGTAATTGATGCTTCATTTACAGACAATTGCATTGATTTTCTTGTAGATTGACCTGACTCCTGCTCCTTTAATGGCTTTTGCCTCATTCGACTATTAAGGAAATATACTGGTTGTCGAGGAGGTGACGGCAAAGAAACAGAGTGATTGTTAAGCATGAGAACTACGGATGCCATCGTGGGTCTTTCAGCTGGATCATCTTGTACAGAGAGTATGCCAATATGGAGACATCTGATGACTTCATCTCTTGAGTAAGAATTTCCCAAATTTGGATCCAACACTTCCAAGGGTGTTCCATCCGTCCAGTGTTTCCAAGCCTGCGCCAATTGGACACATAATGTTACAATATTAAATGGACAGATGATGTCTGCATTAACATAGGAAAACAAAATCAGAATATTTGGTTCACATTACTGACATAGCCCAAAAGGTCTCCTTCACCATCTGATTGATAAAAAGAACGTACTTTCTTGCCACTTATAATTTCAAGAATTATGACACCAAAACTATACACATCAGACTTTACAGAGAATTGTCCACGCATAACATACTCTGGAGCCATGTAACCACTGCAAACCAACATCATAAATATAACAATATTAATTATAAGTACAACATGCTCACTTGTTTATCTAGACAATGAAATGCATATAACATATTTAATTAACATTAATCCACAGATACAATCATGCTGCCATGAAGGTTTGAGTCGAAAGTGTGCATCTCTAAAGTGAATTGCTAGTATATTAGAATGACCTTTTTCAAAATACATATTTTTTCCCATCAACAGTAGTTAATTCCGAAACCATGTCTTTCTTTTACAAAAACCTTTTTTTGTTGCAGAAATGGACAAACATTAAAAACTTACTATGTTCCGGCAATCTTACTGGTGTTTCCTTGAGTTTGATCAACTTCAAAAATCCTTGCCATACCAAAATCTGAAATTTTTGCATTCATATTTCTATCTAACAAAACATTACTAGCTTTAAGATCACGGTGTATAATTTTGAGTCGATAATCTTCATGAAGATAAAGAAGCCCTCGAGCAATCCCTCCAATAATATTATAACGGCTTGACCAATCTAGTTGTCCTTGACTTGTAGGTTCTGTACATTCATGATCAAGACTCAATATTTGGGTTAGAATAATCAACTAATTAAGTCAGATAAATATTGAACCTATTCATTTAATTGAAAAATAAAATTCAAATTAACTAAATATTAATATAGAAAAACAATTTAATTTATTTATCTCTTGTTAGTTCAACAACATTCAATAAATTTGTTAATAGTTAAGCAAATGTCTTATGATGTATATAGGACGCTACATCTGATTCAACGTAACCCGAAGATTATGTCCCAAAAAAAAAAAAAAAAAAAAAAGATGAAGATTTTATTTAATTTTTATTAAGACTTTATTTCCTTTCCTTTCTAGGATCTAATTAATTTCTTTACTTACAAGGATTAGATTTTATTTCTTTACTATGATTAAATTTATTTTCACTACTAGGAGTAAGTTTACTTTCTCTACAAGTATTTCTCTTTTATATATATGTTAGTTTGTAATGTAAAAGGCACAACTTGAATTTTTATCAAATCTAATAATTTTCTCAAATACTCTGGGAAGTTTATCGTTCTTTAAGCTTGAGAGCTTGTTTAATCTTTTAGTCAGAAGATGCAAATGCCTCTGATTGTTGTTATCAAGTTTCTCACTACATCAGTTGGCCGGTATCATGGTAGGATTTACTCGGATCAATGGCCAATTAGCACAACAACGACACAATCCCCTTAATGACACCAATTGTGAGAGGGAGGCTCCTTCGAGAGCTGAATTCCAAGAGTTACAAAAGACGTTAGAGTGAATGCATATTGGACTTATTTAGAATCACAAGGATGATGATGCCTATGATGCCAATGGGATCTGGGTGAGGCTCGTCCATCACCATTAAAAAACAAACTATTAGTTGAACATTTCTTAAATGGACGATAAAAGCCTCACATTTCAAAACAAACAAACTATAAGTTGAACATTTCTTAAATGGACAGTAAAAGCCTCACATTTTATATGACACGCAAGAAAATTAGACATGTTCACCAGGGACAAACCATATAAAAAGTAGTCAAGGCTTTTGTTGGGCACGAACTCGTAGACAAGTATATTTTCTTCTCCTTGCAAGCAAAATCCCAAAAGCCTTACAAGATTTCTGTGTTGAAGCTTGGCTACCAATATCACCTCAGTTTTAAATTCTTTTTTGCCTTGTCTAGAAGTTCTAGACAACCTCTTCACAGCTATCTCTTGTCCATTTGAAAGTATACCCTGAAAATGTACTTTTACCAGTCATTAGAACAATTTACAATTTACAGTATAAAATCTAAACATCAAATGCTTCAGGAATGTCAGATTTTGATGAGCAAAATTATATTGCTGTGTACTTAAATGAGTAGAATCCTTACCAAAAAAAGAAAAAAAAAAAACAATGAAAACGAATTTTGTACCTTGTAAACCACACCGAATCCGCCTTCACCAAGTTTATTATCATATGAAAACATGTTGGTGGCAGTTTCAATTGTAGCAAGATCAAATTGTAAGGACTCTACAGTTGTAATATCATTATTAGCAGCTGCACGTACAACAAAACAGTAAATGTAAGTAACTACAAGCACAGTAACATTAGGAAATACACACAAAATCAAATTATGTATATTGTTTACCGTTTTCTTCCTGTAAAGAATTGTATTTTTTCATTGCTCTCCTACTAATTAGAAAGCAGTAGCCGATGACAAATAGCACAATAGAAGCAGAGAACGGAACGACAATGGCAACAATCGTCCGCGGTGAGATTTGATGTTTTCCTGCATCAACAATATTCACTTGCATTCATAAGCTAGAGTGCAGAATGATTTATTATTACAGGTGCTTTCTAATTATACATAATAAAAATGTTGCTATACAGTAGACAGTCTTGATTAATTAGTTGTGACAACATCTTAAACTATAACACTATCCTATATCGTAAAGTTGAAACATCCAATAGCTATGGGCGATGAACAAACCAACACACATAAAAATCCTAAACCTTAATTGTACTGACGTATTTTGAAAATTCATGAGACCTAACCAGGACTTATCTGTGACTTGCCTAGGACTTGCACACACACACACACACACATATAACCCTAAACCCTAATTGTACTAACATATTTGAAAATTCCTAAGACCCGATCAAGACCTGCCCGGGACTTGACCGAGACCCCGCCGGGACCTGCTTGGAACTCACTCGGGACTTGACAATGACTTGACAAGAACCTGCCTGGACCTACCTAGGACCTTGTCGGGACCTGCCTAGCACTCACTCGAGACCTGCTCGGGACTTGCTTGGGACCTCGCCGAGACTCGACCGGACCTGACCGAGACCCGCCTGGGACCCCGCCAAGAACTAGCTGGGACTCACTTAGGACCCGCAAGACCGGCTCAGGATTTGCCCCGAGACTTGACTAAGATCCAATTGGACTCGCCCAAGACCTGATCGAGGCCCATCCAAGACCTGATTGGGACCTAACCGAGACACAACCGGGATTCATCCAAGACCCACCCAGGATTCGTTAGAAAATATTTTCGATGGAAAACATTTTCCTTGAAAATGATTTCTTAGAAAAACATTGTTCGGTATTTAGCATGTACATAATGTATAGAAAATCAGGCTGGTCCCAGTCATCGAAAAACATTTTTAGCATAAAACATTTTCCTGGAAAACATTTTTCGGTATTTGGTTTGTACGCAAAATCATATTAAACACTAAATTCTATAGATGTCCCTATCGGGTCTTGGGCGAGTCTTGCCAGGGTCTCTAGTTGATCCCGACAAAGTCTTGATAGGGTCTAAATGGGGTCCGTGTAGGTCTTGGTTGAGTCGTAGTGGGGTCCTTGCGGGACTTTGTCCGAACACCTGTAATGCTTGGTTAGGAAATTTTTGTAATTTAGAGTTTAATAGAATTAAATGAAAAAAAAAAAAATGATTTTCCGTGCGCACAATAAACGTAAAATAACTTTCTTGAAAATATTTTCCAACGGAATCCATTTTAACAATATTTGTCCTTCCTCAAATATAGGAAAATTTTCAAAAAATCACAAAAAAAGTTACATGCGATAGCTTTTCTAATGTCCCCTGTTATGGGTGCGTTCACTGGCGCCATGGATGAAGCAAATCCTAAAATATACACAGCAAATACAAACGGGTCCCTATTAGATAAGAAATCCCATACATCTCCTTCTTTTCTCGTCTTTTTCATTTTCTTTTTTTGTGTCTCATTTCTAGAAACTCTTTTCTTTTTCTTTAATGGTGAAGAATCCAAAGCTCCTCAAATGGCCAGGAAATAATGGTTACCGGTGGGGTTTTTGTCTTTGATTACCGGCAGTGAGAGGGGAGAGGAGAAGGAACCATAATCTTTGTTTTTCTTCTTCTTGGTTTCATCTTCTTCTTGATTTAGCAGATTCTTTGTTCTTCGTTTGGAAAGAGATCGAGGGGTGAGAGAGAGATATGGGAGGGGAGAGGAGAGACAGTTTAGGTCTTTTTTTAGGATTATAATAATCCATCGGGAACGCTACAGTTGGGTTGCACCGTAGCGTACGTGATTTTTCGTGAATATAAGATATATATTCACGCGATTTTTCAGTTATACTTAGGTAACTGAAAAATATAAGATATATCTTGTCGGAGATTTTTCGTGAATTCCTAGAAATTTTCCTAAAATTTAAGTTAGGAAATCACTTATATGGTGTATGTTGGGAATGCTCAATATTAATAGCATTCTCTGCCAATTAGGATGTATGGTTGGAATGAACTAAGAAGCTTCAAAAGAGTTCAAGCGATGAAACTGCATGTGTTTGCAACCATTTTTGAAAAGCTAACTGGCAAGTTGGACACAGAGGAGTTACAGCTCTTTGCCACTGTAGCCTGCCAACTCTGGCTTAGGCGGAATGCTGTTGTGTTTGGAGGACCACTGACAGCGCCAGCTGTGGTAATCCGCCGCAGATTGAGGCTTTTGACAGGACAGAAAAAGGATGGAGCACAGGGAAGTAGACACGAAGAACACATGCTTTGGAGGAAAATCGTGTTAGAAGGAGATGCTTTGGAGGTCATTAATGCATTCAAGTATGAAGGTATAGCTCTATTGTATTAGATTAATGCACCCAAGAGTATCAAAAATTAATTTATACATAATTATATTAAGATTAAAGAGCAGTCATACTTGGGCCTTAGGGGGTGGTATCTATTCTATTGATGTCGGTGGATTGAGATCTCCTCCAATTACTCAAAATTGGAGATTCTCATATTACGAAATCGTGACCCTTTATTTTAAATCTAATGGTTTATAAGATCATTTAGACTTTGATAAAACAAAAGCCAACTTAAAATCAAAATTTAATGCCTTAGTTATACAATAGTTGCTAGTATTTTATAGACTATTGGATTTAAAATGAATGGCCAAAATTTTGTAACATCATATTCTCCAATTTTGAGTAATTGGAGAGGATCTCAATCTGGTATCAGTAGGGACATTTTTGTTTACTGATTCGTAAAAATTAGTTAATTAATCGACTTTATACCGACAATGAATAGCTTTCATTTTTTTAGTTAATTGCCAGTTACAAGTGTTTAAGGTGGTCGGTCACCGATCAATAAGTGGTAAACGGTTAATCTGCACACTCTTAATCGTACTCCCTTTAGCCAAAATCTTTAAAAAAATAAACTAAAAAATAAAAAATTAGAGAGGGAAAAGTCCCTATATTTAGGAAAAAGAGAGGAGACAATTAGAAATCAGTAAAAAAACAAAAAACAAATTAAAAACAAAACAAAAAAGCTTTACCTTTGGGTGTTGTTACGTATACTGATCCAGTAGGTGGAGGACCAGGTGATAGTGACTGGTAAAACAGATACACTTCAAACCTAACGTTACAACTAGGAAACAGTACTCTGCCTCCTTGCTTTCCCCCACAACAATCCCGTAGTTTCGCTATCGCTATCTGGAAACAGCTCTTGCAATCGGAACCCGACAGATCCGGCGTGCACTGGGCAAGAGTGTAGAGCGTTTGCAACGCTGTGAACTTGGCTTCTTTCGTCCCAAACTTCTTGGCCCCCGACTCAACATTTGAAACCCGACTTGTCAAGTCGTTCATCGTTGTCCTCACCAGCTGGTCAAACCGGCTTTGCTCCGATATATTCAGTAAGTTCGACATGTTAAAGCTAGGGTCGGTGACCATTCGGGAGAAGATATACTTATTTGAGTACCGTAACATGCACTCTTCGTACCAAGCCACGGCCACTTTCTCATTGGGGCAGTGATGGACCATGTCTTTGGTTGCGTCGGAAACGCATTCTCGGCAAGCGTCGGAGGGGAGATCGCCCCGACAGAGGAAGAGGCTGTAGACCGTGTCCAAGGAGTTCCCGGTCGATGCAGTGGTGTTGTAGAATCCCGGGTCGCGGGTGGCGTTGGAGGAGAGGGAGGCAAGTAGGTGATTGAGGTTGGATTGGTAGGTGCTGTTGGCAGTGAAATTGGCTACGTTTTGGCAATAATGGTGGAGGTAAGTTGCAGCAGCTTCAGTTGGGGCTGGGCTAAGGAAGGCAATCAGCAAGGAGAGGACAAAAAGGGTCGTCATGTACGTGGGGGTTGAAGCTACTCAAACTTTTGGCGTTTGCGGCAATATATGCGATTGAAAATTGATCAGTATCAATGGCTTTTTGTTCGGGGGGTGACGGCCATTGAATAAGATCAATGCTCTAATCAATAGGACTTACTCTTTAAGGAAAATACAAACATCTATGGGATGATTCATGAGCGCTAGTCAATAAAGAAGGTCAAGCATGTGCAAATTATCTTTGTCGCGTTGCTGTGGAAAATGATAGGAAGATCTCAATCAAAGTTGGGAAATTAAATATAATCCCAACAGTAAAAGTTCAAAAAGCGCGCTGTGGCTGCAACAATGACTGAAGTTCAAATATACTACTCACGGTTCAAGTATATACGACTCAAATAAACCCCAACGCACTCTTCAAATACAGAAGTTCAAATTCTTTATGAATACTCATACTATACGTCTCATGGTTCAAGTACTATACCATGATTTAATAAACATTTACTAATTCTCATGAAGCCCTTACTACCCCAGTACCCACACTATCGAGGGTATAATTTAGTAATGGATGCCTCATTTGCGGACAATGGTATTGATTTACTTGTAGATTGATCTCACTCCTGCTCCATTAAAGGCTTTTGCCCCGTTCGACTATGAAGGAAATATGCTGGTTGTCGAGGAAGTGATGAAGGCAAAGAAATGGATTGACGGTTAAGCATGAGAACTATGGATGCCATCTTGAGTCTTTCAGCTGGATCGTCTTGTTCCGAGAGTACACCAATATGGAGACATCTGATGACTCGATCTCTTGAGTAAGCTAGAATTTCTCATATTTGGATCCAATACTTCCAATCGTCCAGTGTTTCCATGCCTACACCAACTGGACAAGTAATGTTACAATATTACATGGATGCGATGATCACCATTTGATAGATAGAAAGAATTGACTTTCTTGCCGCTTATAATGATGTAGGGCAACATTTACTCACATTTTCGGTGAAAACGAAAATTGAAAAAATGTCAAAAATAATATTAGAATAATACTGTTTGATCAAAATTTTACTTATTTTCAGGCAATGAAAATATTAAAGGAAAGATTTTATTATGTTCATGGCTGGTTCAGCCTAGTTGTCAACCATATTGGGTTGACACAAAAATCAATTTTATTGATTTTCTATTTTAGATTATGATTTTACCCCCACGTTAGATTAGAAAAAAAATTGCAAAATAGATATTTGATTGAATTAGAAGAAAAAAAAATAAACCTATATATAGCAGCATTTTCAATGGAGCTATTTTACTTTTTATTGTTTTTCTCACCTGTTTTCTCTTTTTCCCAAAATTTTTTTCACTTTTCAAGGGATCATTAAAAAAATATTCTTTCACAATTTTTAATAAAAATATATTTAAATGATATAAATAAAAATATAACTAATCGAATGTAGAAGGCTTTTTAAAAAATCATTAACTAAACTTGATAAAGTGAATTTTGATGGGCTATTTTTCATAAAAATTTAGCTCATTTATTGGGAATGCTCTTAAGTGATTTAGTTGCTCATTAGGTTTTTTCTTCGTTTCTTGTGTAGACATGTCCAAAAAAAAAAAATTGCTTATTAGGTTTTACTATTCACAATTAGAATATTACTAATCAGCAATAATTGCAAAACTATCTTTAAAGAGAGCTCATTGTATATTAATTTACAGCTCTAATAATGAATATCTGAGAAATTATAAAAATTTTCTTTTTGTTTTTATCATTTAAGCTATAGGTAGTTTGTTTTATTTATAGAATTGAAGACGCAATTATTTTATTCTTTTATCACGCTTCCCTCCGCCTCATCAAATAATTTCATGAATTAGGCCATCAAAATTATATACTACGAACTTTACAAATAACTGTCCATGTATAATATATTATGGGGCCATATGCCCCCAATAAAATTTTTACCTGCCTTTTTTTTTTTTTTTTGAATTGGAAAATTTTTACCTACTTAAAGGATGGCCCCCACTCTCCAGGAAGAATAAAAACCAGTGGCCCCCACACTAAAGAAAAATGGGACAAAAAATCAAATATGCTACTCAATGTACTCATCTTCTCGCTACAAAAAAATGAATTTTTTTTACTGTGTTTATAGTAACACACTTTTTACCATATTGAAAATTTTTAGCGTGTTAATTATTATTACGTCAATAAAAACTTATTTGACAGATTAAAAATGTCACGTCAAACATTTTTAATGTGTCAAATTATAACATCAAAAATTTTGAACGTGTATGTTAGAAATGGATTTGGTATAACTCAATCCAAAAGTTAATTTAAGAGTTGAGATTTATCCTCAATCTTATAAATGATTCATTTCCTTAATATCCAAGCAATGTAAGACTTCCAACATGCCCTTCATGTATGGCGGGAGGACATCTAAGTTAATACGTGCAATAAATAGGTGACGGTGGACTACAGCTAATTGGGCCTGGTTCTAATACTAAGTTAGAAATGGGTTTACCTAATTCAACTCAAAAATTAATTCAAGAATTGAGATTTATCATCAACCTTATAAATGATCAATTTCTTTAATACCTAAACAATATGAGAGTGTCAAATTAAAACGTCAAAAATTTTTGACCTGTAAAATTGTAAAACGTGTTGAAAAATGGATGCTTTTTCAAATGTGTGGTTGCTTTTTCACCATCCCCTATATGGACTAGACTACAAACATGGCCTGCAGCTGGCCGATCATGATGAGCACCGACCTACCCTTCCTCTACCCTTTTCTTTTCTTTTTCTTTTTTTTTTTTTTTCGCCCAGCAGCTCTAGAATACAAGTAGTTTACATATTTACTATTTTTTTTTTTTTTTTTGACATTTATGGCAGTTGTACAGCCTGTATTGCGGCAGCTGTACAGCCTGTACTCATGAGTGACCAAGCCTTAGCAACGTGGTGAATGGGCCCGTTTGATAAACATTTTTTGCATGGAAAAGGCCAGACAAAAGATAAAATTAATTGATGTGAAAAAAAAAGTATGTTTTTTTTTTAAAAAGTAAAATTATTTAGTGTAAAAAAATAAAAATAAAAATTATTTTATAATGATTTTTTTATTTAAATAATAAAAAAAATGATTAATATAATATAAAAGTGAAAGAATGTTTGAAAAAAATGAAAAAGTAAGATGCCTCTGCCATGCCTTTGTTGCGAGGTCGGTTGCCTGATGGACTCCCGCGCAGGCGCAGCTCTGCTCTCCTTATTCAACTTTTTCCATCTTCTTATTAAGTTATTATTTATTCTTTCCTTCTTCTTTTATTTCCCCCACACTCTATCTCTCCTCTCTCAATCTCCCTCTTCTCTCTAGAACAGCATCATGGATACGACAATATTAATTGTAAGTCATGCTCATATGCTTATGTAAACAATGCAATGCACATAACATATTTAATTAACAACATGAATCCACATATACATTCATGCTGCCATGAAGGTACGTTAAAGTGAAAAGCATGCATCTCTAAAGTGAATTTCTAGTATGTTAGATTGGCCTTTTTTTAAAAAAAAAAATCCTTTCCCCTCACCTGTAGTTAATTTGTCAGTACAGTAATAATAATAAACCTATATTAATTCTAAAACCACGTCTTTAATTCTTTTAAAAAATCATTTTAGTTGCAAAAATGGGCAAACATATTTAAGAACTTACTACGTGCTAACAACTCTACTAGTATTTCTTTGAATTTGATCAACTCAAAAATCTTTACCATACCAAAATCTGAAATTTTTACATTCATATCTTCATCTAACAAAACATTATTGACTTTAAGATCACGATGTATAATTCTAAGTTGAGAATCTTCATGAAGATAAAGAAATCCTCGAGAGATCCCTTCTATAATATTATAACAGCCTGACCAATCTAATTGTCTTTGATTTGAAGGTTTTGTACGTTCATCAAAACTCAATATTCAAGTTAGAATAATCAACTCAAGTAAGATATAAATATTGAACTGATTCATCTAATTGAAAACTAAAATTCCGATGAACTATTTATCTCTTGTTAGTTCAACTACACTTAATAAATTTGCAAATAGTTAATTAAGCAAATGGCATCCTATTTGCTTAGGGGAAAGAAAAACCAAATTGTAAGCTGAACCTTTCTTAAATGTATTGTAAATCCTCACATTTCATATGACACAAGAAAATTAGACATATGTTCGGGACAAACCATATAAAAAGTAGTCAAGGCTTTTATTGGGCACAAATTCGTAGACAACTATATTTTTCTTCTCCATGTAAACAAAATCCCAATAGCCTTACAAGATTTTATGTTGAAGCTTGGGTACCAATATAACCTCAATTTTAAATTCTTCTTTTCCTTGTCCAAAAGTTCTTGACAACCTTTTCATAGCTATTTCTTGTCTATTAGGAAGTATACCCTATACAAAAATTATATTTCTGTGTACTTAAATAAGTAAAATAATTACAATTTAAAAAAAAAAAAAAAACCTAAGCAACAATGAAAAGGAATGTTGTACCTTGTAAACGACACCGAATTCGCCTTCACCAAGCTTATTATCATCTGAAAACTTGTTTCATGGTGGCAATTTCAATTGTAGCAAGATCAAATTGCAAGGACTCTACAGTTGTAATATCATTATTAGCAGCTGCACAACAAAACGGTAAATGTAGTAACAAGAAGTTAAACATTAGGGAATATATATAAGAATAATGCACAAAATCAAATTATGTATTGTTTACCATTCTCTTGCTGTATAGCATTGTACTTTTTTCTTGCTCTCCTATTAATTACAAGGCAGTGGCCGATAAAAAATAGCACAATTGAGACAAAAATCGGAACGACAATGGCAACAATTGTCAACGCTTAGATTGTATGTTTTCCTGCATGCATCGACAATTTTCACTTGGGTTGATAAGCTAGATTGCTAGAGTGCAAAATGAGTTATAAGAAGAAGTGCTTCTAATTAAATATGACATGCATTAGACTCTTAATTAAGAGCATATTTAAAATTGTGTTGAGACATTTTTAGAGTAAAAAAAAAAAAAAAAAAAAGCAATATATATATTAATTGGTAGCATCAAATTCTATCTTAGAGCTTTGCCTTGATACAAAGAACTCCATTAAATTTAAATGGCTGAAATCATTGAAAACAAAGAAAATAATTGTTCTGGCGCTTGTGATGGCTAAGCAGGCTAACTAGTCGATGAGTAGTAAATAGTAATGCTAGGTAGCAGGAAAGTTTCCAGTAAAAATCCGGAGTTGCCTACGTGGCTGTAGTTAAACTAACTGCAGTTAAGTTTTTTTTTTTTTTATTATTTTTTTTTAAAGAAAAGATACACACTCACCCATGCACCCACCCACGCATGCTATCCCCTTCCCTTCAGCATGCTTCTCTCTCTCCCAAAAATCAGTTAAATCACTTACGCTTCTCTCTCTCCCCCACCCCAACACCTTTAGCTTCCGGCGACGCCCACGCCCCCTGCACCACAGATCGGAGACGCCCAAAAAAACACCCAAAAAAAAAAAACAGGAGAAAATGCTACTCATGCTCAAGAGCTCGCTCCAGTCTCCAGCATTCATGTACGCGCGTCGATTTTTCAACGCCAAATATATATATATATATATATATCCTAAAAGAGAGAAGAGAAAAGAGAAGGAAAAAACTTTACCTATGGGTGTTGATACTGATCCAGGAGGTGGCGGAACAGGTGCTGCTACTGATCCAGGAGGTGGGGGAACAGTTGCTAATGACTGGTAAAACGGGAGAGTTTCAAACCTAGCGGCACAGCTAGGAAACAGAGCTCTGGCCCCTAGCTTTCCCCCGCAACAACCCACCACATTCGATATCGCTATCTGGAGACACCTATTGCAATCGGAAGCCGACAGGTCCGCCGTGAATTCGGCAAGGGTGTAGAGCGTTTGCAACGCTGTGAAATTCGCTTCTTTCGCTCCAAACTTTTGGCCACGGGCCCAAGATTCGAAACCCCACTTGCCAAGTCGTCCATCGTTGTCCTCACCAACAGGCCAAACCGGTTTTGCTCTGATATATTGCCCGTGTTCATCAGGAGAATTTTAGGGTCGGTGACCATGCGGGAGAAGATATCCTGATTTGAGTACCGTAACATACACTAGTCGTACCAAGCCACGGCCACTTTCTCATTGGGGCAGCGTTCCACCACGTCTTTGGTTGTATAGGCAGCGCAGTCTCAGCAGGCGTTGGCACTGAGATCACCCCGGCAGAGGAAGAGGCCGTAGACCGTGTCGACGGAGTTCCCGGACGACACGGTGGTGTTGTAGAACCCCATGCTGCGGTTGGCGTTGGAGGTGAGGGAGGCGAAGAGGCGATTGAGGTTGGATTGGTAGGTGCTGTTGGTGGTGAAAGTGGTTGTGTTTGGGCAGTAATGGTAGACGTAAGCTGGAGCAGCTTCAGTTCCGGTTTGGCTAAGGAAGAAGCTAATCAGCAAGGAGAGAACAAAAAGGGTCGTCGCGCAGAGATTGACGCCAGGCGAGCCCATTGTACCATGACCAATAAACCTCTTGCTTCTGGCCTTTCAGCTATGGCTTTTAATGCCTTCTATTTTTGGAGTTGAGGGGCATTGAATAAGATGATTGCTCTAATAAATAATATTAGATTGAAGACACCAAGAGAGTTTTTGGTTGGAATGTCTTGCTTTTTAAATTAACACTTAGTTCAAGCCGGTTTTGTTTTTAAAATTTCAGTTATTAAAGAGGTTTAATGGCTCAAAATTAAGCACTCATTTAATATAGAAAAAATAAACTTAAAATTTTGAATTTTGAATTTTGAAATTCAACCTCAAAATATATGTTATCCATTAAAAAAATAGGTGTTTTATTTTAAGCCATTAAATTACTTTAATAACTGAGATTTTAAAAAAACTGGCTGACAATTTTTAAAAAATTGCTAAAAATCTTTGATCCCAATATATAGAGGAGAACATACATAAATGCAAGAGACAATCTAAAGGGCTACAACTAAAAGGTTTACACAGAAATAACAAAACAATATGCTAAAACCAATATAACTAGGTAGCAGTTGTACACCCATGAGGAAATAAACCTTTAATTAATTAAGGAGGATTGTGGCCGCATGTTTCCTGTGATAAGGTGACATTGTTTTCCTTTGAAGTATGACAACCGCAATAGCTCTTTAGGATCTGGTCGTTTAGGATCAGCTTAACAAATAACACCTCTACTCTTTGATTCACAAGCGCTACTCAATAAAGAAGGTCGTCGTTAATCGTAAGTCAAACAAGATCGTTCAAATATGTTAGTTCGGTCAACATCTGAGCAGATTTTTTTAAAAAAATTTTGCCGTAGATCGAGTACTAATTAACCAAATTTTATGAGCATTATTCTACACTCGCCAAACATTTACAAAATAAAAAATAAAACAAATGATTTATTTGTTAAACCTCTCATTTCTTACTAAAATATCAAATCATTTTTCTTTCACTCACAAAAAATTCAAAATTTATTTCACTTTTATGTCACATCCTCACACCCTTTCAACCAAAACACAAAAACATCCTCCTAAAAAGTTTTAAGGTATACTTTTTAAGTTTTCTTTCAATCAATTTAATCCTTAGATTTTTAATTTCAACCTATTTTTTTAACTAATAAACGAGTCAATTGTATATACTAAGCCATGATCCTTGTCCTCGTCAGCTGCTCAAACCAGCTCGAATACATTTAACCGTGTTCTACATCTAAATTCCAAGGTCGGTGACCATGCGCTTATGAAAAAATAATTTTATAGCTTAAATTTTTAAAATAAATAATAATTTAACATGTGGCGTTAGCGGTTGTGTTTGGGCAATCAATCATGGTAGAGGTAATTAGTTGCAGCAGTTTCGATTACGGTTAAGCTAAGAATAAAGGGATCAGCAAGGAGAGGAGAAACCGCATTAATTAGAGTGGCGTTGTATGCTCTTTGCAGCTATGGGATTTGAGAAATAGGATATTAATACACAAATTAACATTAATTAGGATCCATTTATTTTTGCTAGTGACGGGATGTTTAGCCAAACCGGACTAGAGGTTTTTTTTGACGTCACAAAGGTAGGAGGATTCGATCTTGACTTATGTTTAAAAGTCAGTTTTAAACCAAGATGTAGTCCAACTAGAATCCCAAACCGTAAGAAATCATTTGGTATCCTATAAACCGTAAGATATAATAAGAGAAAAAATAATAAACCCTTCCTCTCTATTTCACCCATTCCAATCATCTTTTGCTTAATTTTTTTTAAGCCAATAAGAAAAAAGTTATAAATGAGGGTCTTTTTTATTCTTGATTGGAATAGAAGAAAAAATAAGATATCAGTAAAAAATGCTTCTAAACACTAAATTAAAAATGACTCATCAAGCTAAACAATATACACGATAATTTACGCTTATCCAAACTTTATGTCTTCCAATTAGACAAAGAAAGAAAGTTAAGAGTAATATCAAAAATAATTGAAACAAAATTTCAGTCAACAATCCAGTTGGGTCGTCGTCCTTTTATGGTTTTATGTGGTTTGAACTTTCCTACCAAAGAAAAAAAAAACAAAAACAAAAACGTGTAAGTTATTCGATCATGACAATCACGTACGTCCTAATTAAGCATTGGCATTTTCTCTTACCTGGGACCATTTTCACATTCAAATCTGAAGACATTTAAAGCTGAGGAGCATTGTTCCTTTGAAAATTCCGTTCACGTCACACTCTAAATTTAAGTATATATATATACATTTTTTTTAATTTTTTTTAAGTACCCACGGTTAAAAAAAACACTCACAGATCTTTAAATATATATTTTTTTACTTCATTTAAATTTTATTTTAATTTTAATTTTGCTTTACATAATCATAAAAAAGTAGGTTTTTTAATTTTCAGTTGTATCTTAAATTAAAAATTACTAAAAAAATTGTGAAAGAAGGATGGCTGGATCCACTCCCGATCCACTCCCGTTGTGACCTACCCTATAATCTATTGGATTTCAAATAAATTCTTCAACCAATGAATGACCTACACGGAGCCATTGAAGATAAAGAGTGCAATGGTTGTCCGTCTTCCACGTCGACAACCTTTTCTCACGAGTCTCATGCAGTGAATATGTAACACCCCCAAATTATTATTTTACATGCATAACAATTTGGAGTGATACCACAAGACCTTACGACCATAACTGCAACAAAAATTTGGCTATATATATATAATCTAATTAACATCATCAAATGAATGTTAACCGGAACACCTAAATAACATCACAAATTCCATAAAATATAGCATGTAGTTCATAAGCTGATAGTCTTTAATATAATACATTCCAAGTCTAAATCATATTCTAATGCAAGTACTTGCCAAGAAAGAAATAAGTACATTTTCAGCCTTCTTTCAATGGTTGATGTTGTTTTCAAATGGGGGTTTGGATATATTTATCTTAATATGTGCTAATTTTGCTTATGTTACCGTTATATGTGGCCTTGTTAAGAGGACCGAAACACTTGTTTGTCCTATTTTTACTGTTTGTAATTTCATACTGTTGTTTTTGTTTTGGATTTATTGTTGAAGAACTCACACCATTTTCAATTTTTTGTTAGTTAAAATTTTCTGCTTTCTTTCTTTTAGATTAAGAGCGGTAAGGATCCTCTCTTGTATGCATTTTCCAAATTCAATTAAAAAAAAATGGTACACCAATCACTACCTTTAAAAGCATACTAATTAAGCCCATCAAAAGACAGAATAAGTAATATCGATCCATAACAACTTATATTAATTAGGTAGTCGTGCCTACCTAAAAAAAGCAGGAGCTATATATCCTGTTACTCGTTTTGTCTTTGTGGGCTTGGATGAAAAGTAGACAGATGGGAAGGAGGAACAACAGAGTTGAACTTCACAAATGGGCTATGTTTGGACAAACCGGCCCAGTTTAAATTTAGTGTTATCGCTTGGCACATGACATCATAGCCCCATAAAAGTACGAATTATTCATCATTTACAATTTACAAGCCCACTAAGTCACAGGGCCATCCTTTTTATGGCTCTAGCGTGACGTGACCATTAAATTTGAGAATTTTTGTTTAACATTTTGCCGTAATTTCTGCTGATTTTTTATTTTATTTTTATTATTGGAGAATATGAAAATTTTCTTACAACTACCATTACATATATATATATAATCCTTTTTTTTTTTTTTGGTTTTGTTTTGTATGTGTGTATCATCCAAAATGGATTTAATTATCCTAAATTTGATCTTAGTCTTGCCATTTTTTGTGTTAATCGCCTCACAAATTGATAATCTTAAAAGAATCGGTTGTGGCCACTACAATTTTATTTTTCTTAAATCACGTTTTATGTAAAACCTAAAAACGCCAGGAGAACCTTTCTATAATTTTTTTTATTTTTAAAAAATGTCAAACTATATTTTGGGAGACATTTGAAAATGAGCATTTTCTCTGAAAAGCTTATTCTGTCTTTTAATATAAACAAAATATTTATTTTTTTATGTAATTTCTAAAAGGCTTAAGAGCTTTTTTATTTGGCTAATCGATATGTTAATTATAAAATGAGACAAAAAGGAGGTGCAACAAACTCAGTAATTAAAGGAGCTTGTTACAATTGACAACATTCATCACACTTGCACACGTACGAATGACGTGATGAGTGATGCTTCTGATTCTTGATAGATATATATATCGAGAAGTACAAAAAAAAAAAGTCTTTTTTGTTTTTGTTTTTTGTGATGAGTGATGCTTCTGATTCTTGATTGATATACATATATATCGAGAAAAACAAAAAAGAAAAGTCTTTTTTCTTTTTTGTTTTTTGTGATGAGTGATGTTTCTGATTCTCGATCGATATACATATATATCGAGAAGAACAAAAAAGAAAAGTCTTTTTTGTTTTTTGTTTTTGTTTATTGTGTGCTTCTGAATCATTTCTGTTAGAAACGGAGGGAAGGGGGGACCGGGGGGAGCCCGGGTCCCCCCAACTCTGAAAAAAAAAAATGTATATTGGTCCCCCTATAAAAAAATACAAAGGTTAGTCCCCTTATTTGTTCTTCTGGATCCGTCCCTGATTTCTGTTGATAAGGACTTTTCTCTTTTCTCATTAATTTGCCAACACACATAAAGTTATACAGAGTATTATTGGAAATGTATTCAATTTGGTCATAGGTTTTCGTTTTTTGGTTAAATTCTATTGGAATTTTTAAAAGTATTGTAAATCGTATATTCACGTACGCTGGCCTCACGAGGCACGACTTAAAATTAAGTCTATATTTATATATATAGACTTCTACAACTTCTATGGAAAAGTCTAATAGAGTTTGCCAATAAATATATATAGACTTCTACAACTTTTATGGAAAAGTCTAATAGAATTTGCCAATAAATTTTGATTGATGTGATATAAGATAAAAAGGAATTTTAATTCTTTATGTTTGAAAAAATTAAAAATAAAAATTGAGATAATTTTTTAAAGTCGTTCCTTCACAATTTCACTCACACCAAAACGACAAAACCAAAAAAACCCAGTTGAGCAAAAAATGACATCTTTCTCTCATCAAGTTTCAACCAATTAATCCTAACTCTCACATGGTGACACCCAGAATTATTATTTTTTACATGTCCAGGGAAAGAAAAAGGGGATGAGAATTCGATTTAATGACTCAAGCTTTATGCTAATAATGTCTTTCATTCAAGTAAATTGTGCAAAGTTGAACGTACTATTAATGAGTTGGTGAATAAATTGAATGAAATTTTAGAACATTCAGCTTCAATTCATCCTCGTGCCATGTATGAGCATGTAATTAAATTTTGCATACTATTAGGCCTTTATGACTTTTCAGATTGTGTTAACGATTATCAATTTTAGAAAACATGCATGAGATTATAATACATCATTTGAAAATCATACTTTAGAGAAAAAAAAATTAAGAAGTGTAACATTTCTTATGCATTAACGATTGAGAAATTAGAGAAATCAAGTGAAGAAAAAAAGTTGGTATTATGGTAAATTGATAAATTGATGCAATATTTGGATAAACTTTATTTAGTACTTTTTCACTAAGAATCCTGCCACAATAATTAAGAAAAATAAATGTGTCAATAATGGTTCCCTTTCAAGTGACTTCTGAGAAGATTCCTGACCTGTCAAGTACATCATCAATACATAAAATTCCACAATGTAATATTCTTTCAAGCAATGATGCTATTAGAGAGAAAGACTTGATCGACAAACAACTTGTCAAACAAACTTTAATGCTTGAGAGTGAAAGGAATACTAGAGATGAGAAACTTGAGGGAAGAATTGAAATACATTAATGATCCTTCTTTTCACTAATTGCTAGGATGACAGACCATTGATGAGTTTGTGAAAAAAAAAATGAATGAAATGTTGATCGACAAACAAACTTTAATGCTTGAGAGTAAAAGGACTAGAGATGAGAAACTTGAGGGAAGAATTGAAATAGAATGGTCCTTCTTTTCACTAATTGCTGGGACAGCATTTTAATATTAATTATTAAAATATATTAATAATTTTCAGACAAAATATTTTTTTTTTGACATGTCCGCACAAGAGGGGGGAGAGGAATTCGAATTAGTGACCACCACTTTATTAAGCATGATCCTAGCCGATTAAATTACCTCTTGGAGACGACAAAATATATTAATTATTTATGAATGAAAGACATTATTAGCATTGATAAATAGTATTGTCACCTAATCCCTAACTGGGACTTATAAAGATGTTTACTCTTTATTTATTTATGAACAAAGTTTTTCTTCAAATTGGATTGGAGAAACTTTCTTCAATTCAGTTTATAAAAATAACATGTATCTTTTTTTTTAATAACATATGAGATGCATATAAATTTTTAATATTATTTATTTCAACTTTGTCTTTGCTATTAAAAAAATATGTGCATCTCACATGGTCAAACAATAAATATCAATTTTATAGATTGAATTAAAAGAAGTTTCTCCAACCCAATTTGGAGGAAAACTGTATCCATTATTTATTGAATAAATATTTTACTTTATTAAACTAGTGAGTAGCTGTCATGACTATAATGACACATGACAAAGGTGGATAAAAGTTGAATTCTTTTTTTTTTTTTTTTAATTTATTTTTGGTGGGTCTATAAGTTGAATTCTTTGTTTGTTGTTTGTTATACCTTTAAACATAACGGGTATGACTTTTAAGAATCAGGCGTGATTAAAGCTGTAATATCTTCAAGTTCTATTTATTTATTTTTGAAACAAATTTGAGATATGTCTATTACATAGAAAATAATTCTTGGCATTTTCCCTGATCGGCCAATTGTTCAATTACACGTAATTAAGACTAGTGGTCTGCATGCATGCTCAATCCTGCACCACAAGCTAATTAATGATGTATTAAACTTGATAATGACGTGGAATATAGCAGTCTTTCTGTGGAATTCAAAGGTGAAGACAAACTTTGAAATCACTTTCATTGACCATTTGATCTAACAAATTAAATATTGCATGTGCAAATACACATATTATAGAATAATATTATAGAGGTTATAGAATAATACAATCATATATTGATGTACTGCACAGCGCTCACAAGATAAGGCATTAATGAAGTTTCAAATCTGCTCATTACAAAAAAAAAACAGTTCTTGTTGGCATTTTTTAAGTGCTAACAAACTGGTTTTAAATGCCAAGAAAATTCATATTGGCGTTTATTACCAACATAAGGTACGCATCGGCAACCCCAGTGTCAAGAAATTTTTTTCTTGGCACATTAACTAAATGCCAATAAATTTTAATGGCACATAATATATGTGCCACAAAGTCAAAAAAATTATTTTCCGGCACATAATTTATGTGGCAAGAAAAATTGAATTTCTTGGCATATAGGCTATGGGCCAAGAAAACTTGAATTTCTTGGCACATATCCTATGTGCCAATAAACTTAAATCTTATGTGTCAAGAAAACTTGAATTTATTGGCACATAGACTATGTGCCAAGAAACTTGAATTTTATATGCCAAGAAACTTAGAATTGCGAAGGTTTTCTTTAATGGGCTTAAAATTGCTTTTAACGCTCAAAAAGTTTGTTTGAAGAAAAAAAATATTTGTTTGGTAAAAAAATTAAAAGCACTTTTAAGAGGTCTAAAATGCCTAAAAGTGACCAAAACGCACTTCTAGCAAAATCTTAAAAATAAAACTTTTACTCAAAAACTCTTTTTAACTTAAAAGCTTTACTTCTCAATTACAATCTTGAATAAGCTCTAAGAGAAATATCTGAAATGATGAACAACTTACACTTTTGTAAATTGTATCCAATTACTTGTCAAATTGTCAAATGAACCAACAAGAGAAATACAATGATTAAAAATGAAGGAAACCTATAAAACCTTGAAACTATGATTTTTCTCTTTAGAAAAAGAGATTATCAAGAGAAAATATCTGAAAGAATCTCAAACAAGTATAATAATTACATTGTAATATTGAGAGAAGCAACTATAAAATTGAATTGAAGTAGGTAACAACCAAGTTTTGTAGATTCAGTCATCCATCTACTATATTGACGAAACAACAAATTTGTCTTCTTAAATGCTCCTAAATGCTTACCTGAACAGGAAGGAAAAAAAAAAAGACCAACAATTTAAAATAACATATAAAATTAAATGGACTATAACAAACATGCAGAGCTATTAAAGAGTTCATGGGCAGATATGTACAACACTTCATGGCTAGCACGTTCAAAGAAGAGCCCACAGGATAGAAAAACAGAGCAAACAAACAATTCATGATGGTGAAGAGCGCTCCAGCACTTCTTCGTCATTTCTGGGGTTCTCCTCCTTGAAATAATCCACTTGCTTCAAGAAGTAATACAATCCCACAATCTTCCATTTCAACTCGTGAAAGTCTTTCACTGCACGAATATAAACGTGTAGATTTATTTGCACGACAAACACAATTTGTGCCATGCCTAAAACAGCACTTCAAGAAATAATGAGATTTTCTTCACTTGCTTGATTGATCCCTCCGAGAGTGTTCATGCATATATATATATATATAATGTGATGATGGGCTAGCTAGTAGATAGGAGAGGTTTTATTATTTTATTGAGAGAGATTTAATAACTTATGTTGATTCACTAGAATTTGTACTATCTGGGCAAACAATACTACGAAGTTTTATTATTCATGCATATATACACAAAGTTCAAATTTAACCAACACTACAAAAGAATATACCTATTCATTCGTCTCATCCTCAATATCATCTTCATCACCGTCATCTTCTTCTACATGGGCAACACTATCTGGACAAACAAGTCCCACCTACATACACCAAATATTTAGTTAATAAGAGTAAAATTAAATTAATTATACATGCTAAAGACTATGTTTTGAATTTACCGATGGCATCGAGAACATCTCATCCAACCTCTTGAACACCCGTTGTAAGTCCAATCCAACATTTTTTTTAAAGTTTTCAATTCCCGCATGTTCAGGATCATTGTAGGTACCTAATGGCATGCGCGAAGTGGATGCCGATGACTGGGGAATACGCACAGATCCTACACCATTTACACGGCCAGACCGCTCTTTGCCTAAAACTTTGGAGTATGGGTCATTGAGAGCCCAATAAATGGTCCCTTGTGAGGACCCTTGAGTTGGTGTAGGCTCTTGTGCCATTAGCTCATCTATTTGTGCCTATAACAAGTCAAAAGTGTTAGCAATTCACCAATTAGTCTTTTAACATCATTGTGCGACCAAAGAAAAAAAACAATCATAAGAAACTCACAATTATACAAATCAAAAACAAACTTACCATTTTGCTCCCAGCCTTTTTGGTCACAGGTTTACCATCCTTGCGCGTGTGAGTTTTTCTAAATAGCATGCTTCATCTTCCTGAATATTGTGAATTGAAGCCATAATTCTATAATTTAGAATACCTATAGAAGCCATTAACTGATCATGTGAATTGAGTTTTCTAATATATAGAGAGGAGAGGGATCTTGGATGCTAATGAAAAAAATTTGATGTAGCAACACATATTCTATTAGAGGAACATCATGCTAGTGAACTACATTCAGTCACAGGTTAAACTTTTAATAAATGGTGGCATCTTAGATCTGGTATATGTCTAAATTTTCTTCCCCTACATTTCTTGTAAATTCTAAGGATCTTGCATAAAACTAAAATTTCACATTTTTGCAAAATTTACATATCCAGCATGTTTGGCATCCAATCCGGTAGGTGTTCAAACTTTTAATACAATAATGTGGCAACAAGGGAAGGAAGAAAATAAATCTAATTCAGAGCCACAGCCATTCAATTCATAAGAATCCATCTTCTACCAAGGTCCAGCACTTCTAAATCACAACCAATGGTGTTAATAACAACCAATAAAACTAAAATCCTCAGCAAATTAAGGAACATTATTCAAAGCTTCAGTACAAATTTATGATTGTTCAAATCCCTAACCAATGTCATTCAGGTCCCAAAACACTAGTTCTGACTGCACTGTACTCACTGAAAACCATTTTTCTGTAATAGATCTAGTACAACACAAACTCTTTTAGAGGAATTATTGAAACCATGAATTTGGATGTTATATCTCTGCAGAGAACTAAAGACCAAGGACCAGACCACCGGCCCCAACTAATCTGTTTATTCAACTACTCTCTCTCTCTGTGAGAGAAACACAAACAAATAAGAAACAGAGAGAGACCCAATCTGCATTCCTCTCTACAATCAAAGCACAATGAGGGTGGTGGTCTGGGGCAATAGGAGCTATAAATAGAGCACAGATGGTGCAGAATTTTGAAATGAATTTCCAAAACCAAAATCCAGTATACCTCAATATAAACAACTAGCCAATAAAAACAGAGCAACAACAAGAAATTTCCACGTTACTCAATAGTGAAAACAGTCCAACGATTCAAATTTCTAATTTCGTAGGAATAGAATGAAAATGAGAAAGAAAAAAAACCAAAAAGAAAAGAAAAGAACAACCGAAGCCACAAATATTGAATAGTACGACCAAAGACAAAAACAGATTAGCCACAAAATGAATACAGAAATTAAACCAGATTAGCCATACAGAATGAATACACAGAAATTAAACCCTAAATTGAAATCTACCACATATAATCAGATATTAAATCATGCATACATGGTGGAGGATGAGAGAGCGTGAAAGAAAACACACGAATGTGGTCAGAGCTGGGTGAGGAGGAGAGACGGATTGCGAGGAGATTTGTGTGAGAGCGGAGGGAGGAGATGACGGAGAGTTGTAATGAAAACTAAATGAAATGATATGTAATAAAATGGAATGGAATGTTTCAAAAAGGTTTTCTGCGGAACTTAAGTAAGTTTTAAGTTAAGCCAAAATGTTAGACGACGGAGTGAATTAATTAAGTTATGATGTTGAAGTTTTGCAATAAGTATAACCTCATTTTTAAGTTCCGTTATGCCTCGCCATGACTTCCTTGACAGCCTTTTGACTGCTACTTCCTTACCATCTGGCAGTACACCCTGCAGGAAGAATCATCCATAAATTCAGGCCCCATATATATATATGAAGCAATAATTAGGCCGGCCATGACAAAGAAATAGAAAAGTGGATCCGGCTTCTGTGCCGCATAGATGCTGTTGCCCAAAACGGTACAGTTTTGGGCAGTGCAAAATTAGGAATAAAAAACAATAAAAATATTAAAAAAATAATTAAAATTTAAAAATTATAAAAATAATAATAATAATTAAAAACCTAAAAATATTAAAAAATTAAAAAAAAAATAAAAATGGGGTGGGGCGGTTGGCCACCCCATTTTGGCCGGGTGGCTGGAGCCACCTCCCATGACCGGTTTGGGGTGGTCCGGCCACCCCAAAAAGGCCAAGGGATACAAAAAAAAAATTGGGGGTTTGGTTTTTGGGGTGGCCGGACCACCCCAAAAGCCAATGTTCAGAAACATCCCACCCCCTAAACTATTTGGTTCCATCGGTCAAAAATTGTTCTCTTTCGAAGACAAAAACACAAACACCCAGTGAGAAAATTGTCACCACCTACTGGTTGAGGAAAACATTCAGGGAAGTAGAAGTCAAATCATACACCAACAATTGAATAGATTAATTTGAAGAAAACCCAGAAAATGAAACTGTCCAAAGCGCTAAAATCCGAAAGATTGGAATTCAATTGTCACATATGAAGCTGCCCAGAACTATAAAACAGCCTTCTTGAATCTTTTGCAAATACAGATGCCATAAGAGAGAGAGGGAAAAGGTGGAGACGCATTAGATTGAGTGAAGGGAGAGAAAAAGACACAGACATACATACGTACAAAGAGTGGAGCAGCCGATTTTGGATTGGTAGGTTTTGTTTGGGCTGACAGAAAACTGCCCATGGTTTTTCTTCTTCCAGCTTTGTATTGGGAAACCCACAAGTACGGCCGTACAGGGTGGTCTGGCCAACCAAAAACCAAACTCCCAATTTTTTTTATTTTATTTTATTTTATTTTTTTCCCTTTTGGCTTTTGGGGTGGCCGAACACCCCAACACCCCAGACCCGCCACTCCAGTCTCCAGTCACCCCATTTTTTTCTTCTTTTATTTTTTGGTTTTTTTTTTTTTTTTTTTTTAGCTTCTTAATTATTATTATTTTTTTTTATAATTTTTAAGTTTTAATGAATCTTTTATTATTTGTATTTTGTCCATACTCTACCGTTTTGGGCAACAGTATCTGTGCGGTAATGAAGCCGGATCCTAGAAAAGTTATGTTAAGCTGATAATTGAAGAGCAACCCAATAACCATATTCTAAGGAGCTATGGCTGTCAGACTTCAAGGGTCACCTATCACAGGAAACATGGGCCTACATATCTTCCTTAATTCAAGGCTGCTTTCCTGCATGTAGCAGCATTTTATTTGTCTTTAGTTGTTGTCTGATTTCTATCTCATGTTATCCTATTTGTCCTCTTTATATTGAACTAAGTCTGAATGCTAAGTAAGACATTACAACCAAAAACTCTCTTCAATCTAATAGGTGTTACCTTATAGACAGTGCCAAAACCACCTTGTCCGAGCTTATTTGCTTTTGAAAAGTTGTCTGTAGCTGTCACTATTGTCGATAGATCCATGAAGGACAGTTCTTCAGCACTCACCAATTCACCGTCTTGTGTAATGGCAACTCTAGTGTGGCTTGTCAGCTCATGTATTAGTGCTTTCTGGCTTTTCTCATCATCTGCAAATAGACATGAAATTACCTTCTTGTTGATAATACTGGAAAAAAAAAAAAAAAGAAAAAAAAGAAAGAAGAAGAAGAAGAAAAGATTTTGATGGTAATTAGTAATTAGCCATTTAGATAAATTCACCTCTTTGTGTTCTCTTGTTCCTCCCATGATAAACAGCACAACACCCAACAAGAACTGCTATAACCGATATTGGGATAAACGTAAGCACCACAACCATCCAAATCTTCAATTTATGCCCTGCTTTTCCATAAGAAGAACCACCTTCAATTTCGATTCACCAGGACCACTATTTTGAATGTTACAGAATTTTGAGCCTGGTTTCTTCTTTTCTTTCCTTCAGTCTCTGTTTTATTGCAGCATTAAAGAAAATCAATCAAAATTCTTTATGTCCTTACCTTTGGAACTTGGGTAGGTTAGGAGCACACTTGAGGCGTTGTAGAATTGGTAGAGCTGAAACCTCATATTACAATTCCTACTAACAATAATTCCACCTTCGGGTGAAGAGCAGCATGCCTGAAGATCTCCAAAGGCCTGCACCAGACAACTATCACAGGAACTTTCAGGGATGTCCCTAGTACATTGTACAAGACCATAAATTGTTTTGTTCCTCGAAAATTTAATTTCCCCAGTTGCAAACAAGCCCTTCAAAGGATCAGACGCAGCCTCCTTTGAGATGTTAATCATTAAGTACTTTAATACTTCATCAAAATTGTTGAGAGAAATATTGTATATTGAATCACAACGTATAATGTACAGAATAGGCCTATTTATATAGGCTAGTAATACATGCAATCTATCTACATAACCAATGTGGGACAAGACTACTTATATAATCTAAGAGCCCCCCTCAAACTCAAGGTGGAGTATAAGAGACCAACTTGAGTTTGGACACAAGATCACAGCATACGGAGGATGTGACTTTGTAAAGATGTCCGCAAGCTGATCTCGAGATGTGACAGAATGAAGCTGTAGTGAGCCCTGAAGAAGATGATGACGGACAAAATGACAATCAATCTCAATATGTTTGGTCCGTTCATGAAAAACATCATTATGAGCAATCTGAATAGCACTTCTGTTGTCACAATATCTGAGTAGCGAAGAAAGAGAGACACCCATATCTTGTAAAAGCCATCGCAACCAAAGAAGCTCCGAGGGTGTCACTAGAGCACGATATTCGCCTCAATGCTAGAGCGAGCCTAGCTTTGTTTCTTACTGCCAAGAAATGGTGAAGTGCCAAGTAGGAAACAATAACCAGTGGTAGAGCGACGATCTGTCGGATCACCAGCCCAATCAGCATCAGTAGAAGCATGTAGCTGAAGAGAAGACTGAGAAGCGAAATAGAGCCCATGGAATAATGTTCCCTTCATATAGCGAAGAATGCGAAGGACAGCTGAGAAATGAGTGGAGCGAGGAGCAGCCATAAACTGACTCACCTGATGGACAGCATACGAAATATCAGGCCGAGTGACAGTAAGGTAGACAAGACTGCCAACTAAATGCCGATATAAGGTAAAATCATGAAGAGGCTCGCCAGCATCAGGAGTGAGACAAGTATTAAGCTCAGTCGGTGTGTCGACAATCTTACTGTCTGTGAGATTGGCCCGAGAAAGCAGATCAGAGATATACTTGGCCTGTGTCAAATAGTAACCGTCAGAAGAAGAAGAGATCTCAAGACCAAGAAAATAGCTGAGAGGGCCAAGATCTTTCATCTCAAAGTCGAGAGCTGTTTAAGCTCACAATACCGGTGATATCATCTCCGGTGATGATCATGTCATCAACATATAGGAGAAGAAGTATAGTACCGATGCGTGCGGCGAATAAACAAGGTTTGAATCATATGAGTGATGGAGTAGCCAAGGCGAGATACTGATGGCGCTAAACTTAGCAAACCATGCTCGAGGAGCCTTAAGTCCATATAAAGCTCGACGAAGGCGACAAACCTTGTTTGTAGGATGAGATAACCGAGGTGGCTGCATATAGACTTCTTCATTTAAATCACCGTTAAGAAAGGCATTCTTGACATCCATCGACAAAGTGACCAATGTCGAGAGGCACAGCATAATAAACACGCCTGAGAGAGAGGCGAGCAAGCTGGAGCAAAAGTCTCCTCATAATCCACACCATACTCTGAGTAAAGCCTCACATCGAGCCTTGTACCTATCAGCATTACCATCGAACAAGTCTTGATTTTGTAAACCCACTTACACCCAACCACAGACTTTCCAGAGGCAAGTCAACCAAATCCCATGTATTGTTCTTGTGTAAAGCATCAAGTTCCTCTTTCATCGCCGCCCGAGAGGGTTAGTGGAGGCCTCACGGAAGGAGTGAGGCTCATGCAAGGTAGCTAAGGCATGAAAGCAATGAAAGTCTTGTAAATGGGATGGGAGGGATCTTACTCGGGTTGATCGGCGAAGGTCAAGTGGTGGATCCTCGGATGGAATGAACACGAGGGCGTGGTGAAAAGTCGAGAGCATCAGATGACTGTTGTTCAAGCGAGGTAGACTCTGGCAAGACATTGCTAGTGGGAGTTGGCGAAAGAGGAATCTCAAGAAGGGTAGTAAAGGGAGGAGAAGATGGCATATTGAATTTGCCGACTTCATGGAATAGGCGATGCTCCCAAAAAACTACATGACGTGAGATCACGAAGACGACGAGAGATCTCATCGGTAGCCTTTTGTTCTATTCCATACCCAAGAAAGCAACACAACCTAGAACGAGGCTCGAGTTTGGTGCGCTCATGAGGTTGGAGTAAAACAAAACATGCTGAGCCAAAAACACGAAGATGATGATATGAGGGGACAGAGCCAAACAACATCTCGTGAGGAGTGCAATTATATCAAGGATAGGAGTAGGCAATCTATTGATTGTGTAGACAGTTGTGAGTAGCTTCACCCCAAAATGGGGTAGGAAGAGATGTGGAAAGAAGCAAAGCACGGACAAGGTTAAAATGTGCCTAAGTTCGTTCAAGACGACCATTTTGTTGTGAGGTGCCTAGACAAGACAAGTGAGAAGCAGTGCCATAATGCTTTAGGATGGATTGAAAATCATGTTGAGTATATTCTAAAGCATTATCGAGCGAAAAGGCTTTAATGGGCTTTGAAAATTGAGTTTCAACCATTTTGCAAAATTGTGATAAATATCCAATAACTCAAAACGAGATTTCATTAAAAATACCCAAGTGTAACGAGAGAAATCATCAACAAAGATAACAAAATAACGTGAACCACTCATACTAGCAACAGGAGAAGGTCCCCAAACATCAGAATGAATTAAATCAAAAGAAGCAGTAGCATGAGATTCACTATTATTAAAAGGTAAAGCAGGTTGTTTCCCAAGTTGACAAGAAATACAATCAAAAGAATTCGGACAGAGCCTAACAAACCCTTTGATGCTAAAAAGTTGAATGCGAGATGCGATGCATGACCAAGACGCGAATGCCAAAGTGCAAGAGATGGTGATGACAAGAGGCAGCAGCAGAGATGTTTGTGGTGGGAAGACACAAGGATGAGAGCTCAAACATACGCCCAATTCTACGCCCGGTCCCAAGGGTCTGATTCGTGCGAGGATCCTACACATGCACACCAGAAAAGTCAAAAACAAGTCTATATCCAAGTTCACACAGTTGACCAACAGAGATGAGATTGAAGGACAATTCAGGCACATGAAAAACTTCAGGAAGAGAAAGGGAAGGTGTACTGATAGTGCCTATATTTTTAACATTCATAGTGGAGCCATCAGCTGTGCGAATCAATGAAGAATGAGGTAAAGGTGCACATGTGGTAAAAGAAGTAGGGTGAGGTGTCATGTGATTGCAACAGGCAGAGTCAAAGAGCCAAGGAGAAGAGGTACCTGGCAAGACTGAGAGGACAGAGGAAGATGCATTACCAGAACGAGACATAACGACTTGGTTGACTATTGCCTCGAAGTCAGCTGTAGATAAGATGACACTGGATCCTGAAGCCTGGCCAGAGGAAGCAATTGAAGAGGGAGTAGCTAGAGATGAAGTAGCTGGCAATGAACCACTCTCAGTATGAACAACTGCTGCTGTGTGTACATTAGATCTTCGCTTACGCCAACACTTGTCAATAGTGTGCCCTCGACGTTGACAAAAGCGACAGTAAATATTATCTCGAGACTTAGGAGGGAGTCGAGAAGTATCTGACCTGTCATAATGCTCTCGCTGAGACGATGGAGAACTAGAAGATGGTGCAGCCAACAACTATGACTAAATTTGAGGCGCGCATAGTCTGTGATCTAGTCTCGGCACGGACAAGCTCGAAGATGGCAGTATCCAAAGTGGGAAGAGGAGAACGATGTAAGAGTTGCACACGGACAGGCTCAAAATCATCACGTAAGGCCATCAGGAATTGATGAAGACGATGTTGATCTCGACGTTTAACATACATCTCAGCATCAGTGGGATCCTTCCAAATAGGATCAGAAACATCAATTTGATTCCACAAGAATTGCATACGAGCAAGAAAATCATTTATACTTTGACCAAGTTCCTGCCTCAGATGAAAAAGCTCAAATAAAAGCTGATACTCATGAGCACCATCCACAGAAGAATAACGAGAAGCCAGCATATCCCAAGCACCCTTTGCTTCATCAAAGCTGCCAAAGAGTGCGAAATAGAAGGGATAGTAGTGTTACGGAACCAAGTAAGAATCGATGATGCTTGCTATCCCAATCAATAAGACGGTGGTGTAAGCCTCATCTGATTCAAGCCCTTTAACTGGCTTTTTAACCTCTCCAGTCACATAAAGCCAAAGCTTGCGCCCTTTAAGAAAGCTACGCATAGATTGGGACCATACCATATAATTTGTCCCATCCAAAACAGTCTGAACATGATGAATGATTTCGTTTTGTGCCATCTAGAAGCCTCAAACGAAAAAACAGACCACAAATATGAAATCAGGACGAAAAAATAGAGAAGAAAGCACCTGGTCAACTCTGGAGGTCAACGGTCAAAGTCAACGATCAATGGTCAAGTCAACGGTCAGGTCAACGGTCAAGGTCAACTCTTGCTGACGTGGCACAGCTGGTGTGGCTAGGGCTGACGTGCACACCGGGCGTGGCGTGGACGTGGCGATACCGCTAGGGTGACATGGTATGGCGAGCGCAGCTTCACGCGCAAATGGTGGCGGCTTCAGAGCGCGTGAATCTCACGCGCAGTATTCCTGGCAGCGCGTGGGGGCACGTGCGGCCGCGTATGGAGCAGATTCCTCCTGTTCTGGAATCGCCGGACCTTCCTCTAATGAACTGTGCCGAAATGAAGGAAAATAAATCCACGTGGCGGCTGGTGGCTCGGCGGCGGTGGCGGAATGGCGGGACTTGAGCGCGCGTGAGCGTGAAAACTCCGATGAGGCGTGCGGCAGCTGCAGCCTGAACGGTCTTCCGAGGTTTCCAGCGGTATAATGATCCATGAAACTACAAGAAGAAAAGAACCGAAAAGACATGAGCAAAATATTTGCGGAAAACACAAGCGGCACCGAAAAAAATATATATATATATATATGCGGAAAATAAAGAAAATAAATATAAGGTGATTCAGAACCTGTGCTCTGATACCATGTTGAGAGAAATATTGTATATTGAATCACAACGTATAATGTACAGAATAGGCCTATTTATATAGGCTAGTAATACATGCAATCTATCTACATAACCAATGTGGGACAAGACTACTTATATAATCTAACAAAAATGAAATGGATTTGATAGATTTTTCTCCTGATAAATCTGATCTGGATACTTTCCAGTATAGACCATCAAGGAAAAGAAACTCTGCAAGGAGTAGCGAACTTGGCAGTGTTCAAACCAAATCATTGCATCTTCACTTTTGCACTGCTTCAAGATTTCTTGGCTTGCATTCTTTATGCAATCCCAGCAAACTGTCGAGTTTACATCCCCTCTACAAAGTGCTTGACCATAGACTTTTGGGTCCTTCCCAGTAGAGTTGTTGTAGAAACCTGTTACCGAAGTATTGGACGGAAATGACTCAAGAAGGAGCTTGAGATTGTTTTCAAATGGGCTGCTGAGTGTGTAATTTATGGACTTTGGGTTACAAAAGGTATAGACAGGATCTCCACTGGCAAGGATAGGGCGCATTAAAAGTGGTATAATTCAGAAAAGCATAACTGAAAGTACATCTTTTTCCATCTTCCAAATATGCCAGAACATTGGATGATTGCTTCAGCTGAACTGCTGATCAATATTTCATCCTTCGACAACCAGATTTATCTTCAAACTTGTGTCATGTCAAACCGCTGAACATTGCACAGAAACTTCCTTGCTGCATCTGGATACTGACCGAAAATCTTTTTCTGAAAATTTACCTGTAGTTTCTTGAGTTGACTAACCAAAGCCCATAGTATTATCATTAATTTTTTGTTCTTGTTTATTGAATAGCCAATGGAGTTCACCAAGATAAGAGTCAAATAATAGACTAAAATTATTAAATTTACTTGCAACTTAATGCTGTTGTTTGGAGCACGTCTCCAATAATATTTTCGGTTCCTTTTATTTTCTTAGAGTATTATAATTGATAGTTGATTGATGTTGTGTATGGGTAAACGAATGGCACTTGGGCTGAGGTTGAGTCATATGACCGATAGAGCTTATGTTGCGTGAATGACTTGATTTTTTCAAGTCTGACACACGTAATCCCCAGTTAACAGCCATCGAGACTTCTTTTTGGCTCACGTTTTTCACTCTCCGATTTGTTTTTTAACTTGGTTTTGGAGTTTATTACAAGACAAGTCTTGAACAATAAATACAGCAGGTGTAACTACTTCAAATTTCCCACCATCACCATTTAATGTCAATCAACACATTCAATTTGTAGTATCCGAGAGGTAGTTTAATCGGTTGGTACTACGTCTTATTAAGCGGAGGTCACTAGTTTGAATCCCCATTTCCTCTCTTGTGTGAACATGTTAAAAAAAAAAAAAACATTCAATTTGTCCCTTCGTATGCCTATATATTCAATAAACCGAATCAATATTATAGACAAAATGTAGTCTTAACATTTATTTTGTGTTCTTCTCCTTCTTTCCTCTCTTCTTCCTCCTTTACCAAACTTTCTTCCCCTTATTCAATGTTTAACAGAGTTCAGCCCCCAGAGTACGTCTTCTTCTCCCACCTAATTTAGGAATCTTATGAGTAGCAAAAACTATGTTTAAAGGACACTTGTTAGAGTGTTTTAACGATCTTACCAAATTTTACTCACTAAAATAATCAAAAGTACACTTTTAGTTATTTCAACAATATATTTTTTTAGAGCACTCCAGCAGCCTCACTATTTTAACAATTTATTTTCACTATTCCATTTAAATATTCATTTTCAAAGATTTATTTATCCATTTTTAACTACTAAAGAAAGAGAGATAAATGAAAGGGGTTTCCTAGGGGTTCTTCCCGTAGTGTTCTCATAGTGTTCTCCCAGTTTTACGTAGTACATGATTTAAGAAAAAATAAAATTGTAGTACCATTTTTTTACCAACTGATTAATTTTTATAAGTTAATAGTTATGTTCTAATGCTTTAAAATTTGTTTTTGGATTCAAAACTAAAACCTAAGGGTGGAAGGTTAACCCTTTAAGGATGGTATCTCCCAAAATAGATTTGATCATCCTAAATTTGATGCTAATGCCTCAATTTTGGTGCTAATGCCTCACAAATTTGGTGCTAATGCCCCAATTTTGATGCTAATGTCTAAAAAAACCGTTGGTGGAGGTCACTACAATTTTATTTTTTTCTTAAATTATGTTTTATATAAGATTGAGAGAATTCCAGGAGAACCCTTAGCATTTTCCTAAATGAAAAGCAAAAAAGAAGAGAGAAATGAGTCGTTTAATAAATAGGTGAGTAAATAGTAAATTTTAAGTTTGATAAGTACAGTTAACATCACCAAATTTTTTTGTTAAACTGGTGAGGCAAAAAAGTGGCAATTTAAGTCATTTTGGTTAAATTGCTTCACTAATTTAATCAAAAAATAAATTTGGTGATGCTACTATGGGTGCTCTTAGCAATCGCTCCAGGCTCTAGCAATTGGTATTAAAGACCATGGATCACGTTAAGCTTCTCCAAATCATATATATATATATAGGGGTTTACTAGGGGTTCTCCCCATAGTGTTCTCCTGGCGTTCTCCTAGTCTTACGTAAAGCATGATTTAAGAAAAAATAAAATTGTAATACCGTTTTTTGCCTAACAGATTAATTTTTATGAATTAATAGTTAGGTTCTAATGCTTTAAAACTTGTTTTTGGATTAAAAACTAAAATCTATGGGTGAAAGGTTAACCCATTAGGAATTATATCACTCAAAATGGATTTGATCATCCTAAATTTGATACTAATGCCTCAATTTTGGTGCTAATGCCTCACAAATTTGGTGCTAATGCCTCAAATTTGGTTCTAATGCCTAAAAAAACTGGTGGTGGAGGCTACTACAATTTTATTTTTTCTTAAATCATATTTTACGTAAGACTGGGAGAAAACCAGGAGAACCTACGAGGAGAACCCCTAGCATTTTCCATATATATAAAAGCCGAATCACTCTCAGAAGTGTCTTAATATTGCGACACGTGACATGAACCCCTTTTTATTTTAATGTTGAACCGGTTTTTTAAGTAATAATTTGTAAACAGATTTTTTAAGAGTGAAATAGTTTTCTAAAAAAAAACCGGTCATTAATTATATTTCAAGAGTTTTCCATATATAAATTATTTCCAGTCAAATAAGGAAACAAATAGTATAAATCAAATTATTACGTTTAGTCAATTTAATATGTATATTAATACATTTAGGATTCTAAAAAAAAAAGAGTTATTTATTTATTTATTTTTTTAAGAGATGTAGAATCTAGAGTCTGTTTGTTTGAGACAAAACGGAGTTATTTTGATTATATATATTTTAAAAAATAACAATACTAGTGGTTCGGTTTGGTTCGAAACTTGATTTCAAAAAATTCATTTCGCCTACTGACCGACCTAATGTCGGTGGGGAGATTTATTGCTGTTTGCCGGCGGTCGGTTGTCGATGGTGGCTCAGCGTCGGTGCGGTGACAGACGATATGCGGCCGGTGGGCGGCAGACGGCCGATCTGCACATCCCTATAAGTCATTTAGTCTTGGTGGGCTTCTTCACTTCACAAATGGGCTATGTTTGGACAAACGGCCCAGATTAAATTTGGTATTAGCTTTTGGCAAATGTTCATGGTTCTTTACAATTTACAAGCCCACTAAGTCATAGGGCCATCGAAAAATAACCAACACATTACTGTAAAAGTTTAATATATACAAATCTAAATTGGTCAATTAATACATCTAGTGCAAGATCCTTTTATTTTCTATAATATCCCAGAAATATGATACAACAATTTCATCAGTTTATTAGCATGCTATATAACACGAATGGGCTGGGGCAATCTTGTGAGTCGTCATCACCGAGGTGAAAGACTAGAAACAGTAAGGTGATTTACAGAAGGATTAGTTGTGGGAATGTGATCAATCTGAATGACTCGAGTCACAACAAATACAGGTTGTTTTGGGTGAGGAAGAGAGGCTGATTCGTTTCCCAACAAAGCAAGGACAGATGAGATTGTGGGTCTATCCGCTGGATCCTCTTGCACACACAAAAGCCCAATATGCATGCACTTTAACACTTCTGTAGACGGGCACGACTCCATCAACAAAGGGTCTACAAATTCCAATTCTTTTCCTTCGTTCCATAGTCTCCACGCCTGTGAATACACATTTAAAGTAATTAAATATATTTCTTATTCATACAATACATCATGTTACGAAAAGCACCTCCTCCCTCACCCACTTATATATATATATATATATATATATATATATATATATATATATATATATATAAGTACTCTTTTTAAAAGCTTAAATTGATAAAAATGAGAGTTTTTTATAGTATACAATTATGAGTGTTGTGGACAGGTTTGAGACCCATAATAAAAATATGTAATAAGTGTGAGTAATTAATATAGTATAGTTGGACTCAAACTCATAGGGTTAAGCTTTTGGATTAGTTGGCCTCCCCCCCTCTAGTGAGAACATGTCAAAAAAAATACATACATATGCAAGCAATGTCTGGGCATGCTCCGTGAGGTAGAAGCCGCTATTTTTCTTCCCGCTAATAATCTCAAGTAATATCACGCCAAAGCTGAAGACATCAGATTTTGCAGAAAATAGTCCCTCCATTGCATATTCAGGAGCCATGTATCCACTGTTGGGAGCATATATAACATTACTATGCATGTTATTGTTGTTGTTGTTGTTGTTGGTTTTTTTTTTTTTTTCATTTAAAAATCAAAATTGGGAAAAAAAGAAATAATTCAAAAAGAAAAAGAAGAAGAAGAAGAAGTGAACTCACTATGTTCCGACAATTCTTCGAGTGTTAGCTGAGTATTGGTTTTCACCAAAGATCCTTGCCATGCCAAAATCTGATATTTTGGCTTCCATTTCATGGTCTAACAATACATTGCTAGGCTTTAGATCCCGATGAATGATTTTAAGACGAGAGTCTTCATGAAGGTAAAGAAGTCCTCTAGCAATACCAATGATAATGTTGTAGCATGTCTTCCAGTCAAGTTCAATGCGTTTTTCTGAATCTGAAAATAACAAAGATGATTAGATTTGATTCACGAGTTAAGCTGACAATGAAAGTTAGTAAAGAAGAAGGGTTAAAGAACAAACTAAATATAAAGAAGTCAAGGCTTCTATTGGGCATAAATTCGTAGACAAGCATCTTTTCCTCTCCCTCTATGCCACATCCCAAAAGCTTTACAAGGTTACGGTGTTGAAGTTTTGCAATAACTATGATCTCATTTTTTAGTTCCGCTATGCCTTGCCATGACTTTTTTGACAGTCTTTTGACTGCTACTTCCTTACCATCTGGCAGCACACCCTGCAAGGAGAATCATCCATAAATTCAAGTCCCATATATATGAAGCAATAATTTGGCCAGCCATGACAAAGAAATAGAAAAGTTGGTGTTACCTTGTAGACAGTGCCAAAGCCACCTTGTCCGAGCTTATTTGAATCTAAAAAGTTGTCTGTAGCTGCCACTATTGTCGATAGATCCATGAAGGATAGTTCTTCAGCACTCACCAATTCACCGTCCTGTGTAATGGCAACTCCAATGTGGCTTGTCAGCTCATGTATTAGTGCTTTCTGGCTTTTCTCATCATCTGCAAATAAACATGAAATTACCTCGTTGATAATTCTGGAAAAAAAAAAAGAAAAAGATTTTGATGGTAATTAGTAATTAGCCATTTAGATAAATTCACCTCTTTGTGTTCTCTTGTTCCTCCCATGATAAACAGCACAAGACCCAACAAGAACTGCTATAACCGATATTGGGATAAACGTAAGCACCACAACCATCCAAATCTTCAATTTATGCCCTGCTTTTCCATAAGAAGAACCACCTTCAATTTCGATTCACCAGGACCTCTATTTTGAATATTACAGAATTTTGAGCCTGGTTTCTTCTTTTCTTTCCTTCAATTTCTGTTTTATTGCAGCATTAAAGAAAATCAATCAAAATTCTTTATGTCCTTACCTTTGGAACTTGGGTAGGTTAGGAGCACACTTGAGGCGTTGTAGAATTGGTAGAGCTGAAACCTCATATTACAATTCCTACTAACAATAATTCCACCTTCGCGTGAAGAGCAGCATGCCTGAAGATCTCCAAAGGCCTGCACCAGACAACTATCACAGGAACTTTCAGGGATGTCCCTAGTACATTGTACAAGACCATAAATTGTTTTGTTCTTCGAAAATTTAATTTCCCCAGTTGCAAAGAAGCCCTTCGGATCAGACGCAGCCTCCTTTGAGATGTTAATCATTAAGTAATTTAATACCTCATCAAAATGAAATGGATTCGATAGAGTTTTCTCCTGATAAATCTGATCTGGATACTTTCCAGTATAGACCATCAAGGAAAAGAAACTCTCCAAGGAGTAGCGAACTTGGCAGAGTTCAAACCAAATCATTGCATCTTCACTTTTGCACTGCTTCAAGATTTCCTGGCTTGCATTCTTTATGCAATCCCGGCAAACTGTCGAGTTTACATCCCCTCTACAAAGTGCTTGACCATAGACTTTTGGGTCCTTCCCAGTAGAGTTGTTGTAGAAACCTGTTACCGAAGTATTGGATGGAAATGACTCAAGAAGGAGCTTGAGATTGTTTTCAAATGGGCTGCTGAGCGTGTAATTTATGGAATTTGGGTTACAAAAGGTATAGACAGGATCTCCACTGGCAAAGACAGAGCGCATTAAAAGTGGTATAATTAAGAAAAGCATAACTGAAAGTACATCTTTTTCCATCTTCCAAATATGCCAGAACATTGGATGATCGCTTCAGCTGAACTGCTGAATATTTCATCCTTCAACAACCAGATTTATCTTCAAACTTGTGTCATGTCAAACCACTGAACATTGCAAAGAAACTTCCTTGCTGCATCTGGATACTGACAGAAAATCTTTTTTCTGAAAATTTACCTGTAGTTTCTTGAGTTGACTAACCAAAGCCCATAGTATTTTCATTAATTTTTTGTTCTTGTTTATTGAATAGCCAATGGAGTTCACCAAGATAAGAGTCAAATAATAGACTAAAATTATTAAATATACTTGTAACTTACTGCTGTTGTTTGGAGCACTTCTCCAATAATATTTTCGATTACTTTTATTTTCTTAGAGTATTTTAATTGATAGTTGATTGATGTTGTGTATAGGTAAACGAATGGCACATGGGCTGAGGTTGACTATTTCCACCATCATCATTCAATGTCAATCAACACATTCATTGTGTCCCTTCGTATGCCTATATATTCAATAAACTGAATCAATATTATAGACAAAATGTAGTCTTACATTTATTTTGTGTTCTTCTCCTTCTTTCCTCTATTCTTCCTCCTTTACCAAAGTTTCTTCCCCTTATTCAATGTTTAACAGAGTTCAGTCTTCTTCTCCCACCTAATTTAGGAATCTTATGAGTAGCAAAAACTATGTTTAAAGGATATTTGTTAAAGTATTTATAGCAGTCTCATCAAATTTTACTCATCAAAATAATCAAAAGTACACTTTTAATTATTTTAACAACTTATTTTTTTAGAGCACTCCAATAGTCTCACTATTTTAACAATTTAATTTCACTATTCCATTTAAATATTATTTTTCAAAGATTTGTTTATCCCTTTTTAACTATTAAATAAAGAGAGATAAATAAAAAGCGAAAAAGAAGAGAGAGAAATGAGTTGTTTAATGAATATGTGAGTAAATAGTAAATTTTCAGTTTGATGAATACTATTAACATCACCAAATTTTTCCCTCAAAAAAAAAAAAAAATCACCAAACTTTTTTGTTAACTGATGAGGTTGAAAAATGGCTATGTAAGCTATTTTGGTTAAATTACCTTACTAACTTAACCAAGAAATAAATTTAGTGAGACTACTATAGATGCCCTTAGCAATCACTCCAGGCTCCAGCAATAATAATTATTTAGTTGTAATATTAATTATTTAGTTGTAGTGCTGAGGCTAGATGACTAGCTAGCTTCCTAGCTAGTCCACAACTATATTAGGAATTTTCTCATTGGATCCTATTGTGGGTCAAGTACGATAAATGTATTAAGTAACTAGTATTGATATAAAATGTCACCAAACCTTGGTACAGGGCCTTATAATTAGACACTAGCTAGAGGGGACGGCACTTGCAATGAATGTGCTTGGTTTCCTATGTTATGAATCCCTATAATTCTAACATTATATGTATATTATATTATAAAAGAGCTTATAACATGCGCAATGCGCGAAATTCTTAGGGTTATATTATAATCATACTTTTTATAAGTATTATGAAATTTATTTTTCATAATTGTAAGAGAAAAACTTAAATTTTGCTTAATCAAAACATTAATACAAAATTAGATAGAATTTCTAATATTATTGGTGTAATACTTATTTGATTTCAATATAAATAAAAGTCAAAATTATGAACATTCAAAAAAGTACTTTGGTTGTAGAAAAAAGAACACGCGAGATTTTTTGTTATAGCTTAATTTCAAAATTTAAACACATTTCTATCAAACTTTTTTTTATAGGTTGTAAAAAAAAAAAATATCACGCCCTTTTAAATAAAAAAGACATATTAAAGATTATACACCAATGTATTACTTAACATATGAATCTAAGCAAATCATACAAATAAACAAAAAATCTCATACGCGAATATGCCTAAAAAAAAAAATCAAATAAAAAGCATGTTATATCGAATAATTAACGATTTTATAAACTAATGGACACTAAGCAAAAATAAGCCCCAAGATGACCGCTGTGATTTTAAACTTTGGTTTGGATATCGAATATATAATTGCTCGTAAGATGCTAATCATTTATATATATATTATAAAGATTATTTTTGCTAATGAAATAAAAAATAAATACCTAATCATTGTGTTGAGTAAAAATCCGACAATCTATACAATTATATATTTAAAAAATAAAAAATAATGCAATGAAATTTTTGGTTAATAATCTTTATGCCTCTTAAAAAACCGATTTTTAATTATCTTTTTATTAATAACGCAATGATTTTTTTTTTCTACAACCTATCATTTAGTTCATCAAATTCAACTATAACATATAATATTATGTTATATACATATTAAAGTGATTATTAAACATAATAATACATAATAATTTGATTTGTTTTATTTATTTCCTTATTTGATTTTGACATTAATAATTATTAATTTATTGCATAATTTATATATGAAAAATTCTTCAAATATAATTAAATGTCATTAATTACGTTAATTTAATGACCATTTTTTTAAGTAAAAACCGGTTCACTCTTAAAAAATCGATTCACAAATTATGCTTTAAAAAACCAGTTTAGCATTAGAATAAAAAGGGTTCATGCCACATGTCACAATATTAAGGCACTTCTGAGAGTAATTTGGCTTTTATATATATGATTAGATTTAATATACATATTGTTTAATATCATACATATATTAGACAAGGCATGTGCAATTCATTGTGTAATGTATTTTTGTAATTCTTAACATTAAAATTACAATATCATATACATAAGTTATTATAAATATAATTCATACTTATATAGAATGATTTAATATACAAATTATTTTATAACCAAATATTTTGATACAATCAAGTTAACTAAGATAATAGTAATTTGTCATACACGATAAGAAAAATAGTAGGTAAATTAGTAATGTGCAAAACAAATATAATATATAATAATTCATCAACGATATTTACCTACATCTTTGGTAAAAACGAAAATAAGAAAAATGATAAAAATAATATTGGAACAACGTCATTTGATCAAAATTAGTCAGTGAAAGTACAGAAGAAAATATATATACCAAAGTTAAGACTATAATTACTTTAGTGTTTTTTTAAGAGTTCCATTATCCAAAAGACTAAAATGACTAAAATGAATTTGAGACTAAAATTACTTTAGTCTCAGTGAAAGTATACTTACCTGGTGAGATCTTTATTTGTTCTACCTAAATGAATTTGCTTTGTTTTTGTTTTGATTTGGATTTATTTGTTTATCTACAATTGGTTTCTTTTTATTATTATTATTATTATTTTTGTAGTGACTCCAACTACTTGCTTGCTCATACCCACTTGGTGAGATCTTTCTTTGTTCTACCTAAATGAATTTGCTTTGTTTTTGTTTTGATTTGGATTTGTTTGTTCATCTACAATTGGTTTCTTTATTATTATTATTATTATTATTATTAATATTATTATTTTGTAGTGACTCTTGCTACTTGCTTGCCCATAACCACTTGGTGAGATCTCTCTTTGTTCTTCCTAAATGAATTTGCTTTGTTTTTGTTTTGATTTGGATTTGTTTGTTCATCTACAATTGGTGTTTGATTTGATTTGATTTGTTTTTTTTTTTTTTTTGTAGTGACTCTAGCTGCTTGCTTGCTCAGACCCACTTGCTGAGATCTTCCTTTGTTCTACCTAGATGAATTTGCTTTGTTTTTGTTATGATTTGGATTTGTTTGTCATCTACAATTGGTGTTTGATTTTTTTTTTTTTAGTGATTATTTATGTACTTGATGATTTTGTAGTGTTTATTTTTGTAAGGATTCATAAAAATAAAAATAATAATAATAATAATTGCTTTTTTTGTAATATTTATTTCTATGCTTGATTTTTTTGGTGTGTTTTGTATGGACTTTTGACAATTTTTTTATAGATACATACTTATCTAGATCTACAGGATCTTAAATAAAAAATTAAAAAAAAAAGAAAGAAAAGAAGAAGAGGAAGCTATATCTAAAACAAAACAACTTAAACGTTTTTATTGTTGTGTTGAGTCCACAATGAATTCAATGGGTCCTTAGGGTTGATGTTTTCTTTTCTATCCTATAGTTTACAATTATAAATCGAGCCACATATCACAACTTTTTCTATCTATCCTATATATTGTCCTTTTCGTTCTGTGTTGGGCTAGAAACTTATTAGTAGACAAGATTTTACGAAAAAAATTCTTTATATTCATTTATATTCATAGGATATACTAAAATTGCATGAAGATCAGACCACAAATAATCCTCCAATTTCTAACGGATGTGATTATGAGAAAAACCCTCATTTTTTCTGTCCTCCTGAATGCTCTCTTCTCTCTCTTTTTCCTTCTTTTTCTTTTGTTTTCTATTTCACGTATATATGAAGATGATAAGGCTGCCAACCTTATCTTCTCATTTCTTTCTTCCTTTCACATCTGAAGACAAAAGGGTAAAATGGTCTTAAACATTATATGTGCGAAAATGACTCGAAAGTCCCTCCCCAAAGTGATCATTAGATTCATTACGTAGTTGGGAAAAGGTTAAAATCACCAATTACTTGGTGCACAAGAAAAAGAACTGTAGTCCAAACAATCGAAAAGACCAAAACAACCGAACAAAATCATCTAATCCTTACAATTCAGTAAGGGTAAAACAGTAATTATGACAATTAAAAGATAATACAGTACATTCAATTCTTCAAATACTTACACTTTTATAAGGTTACAACAGTCATTTTAATCTCAAATAAAATGACACTATTATTGTGACATCACCTCTTTTTATATAGCTATTAGGTAAAAGATATTTACTCAACTCTTTATTAAACTAACCAGTAGCTGTCGTGACGATAATGACACATGACCATTTGCTATTTAATGAAGTTGGATAAGTTGAATAATTCTTTGTTTCTTGTTTATTTTACCTCTAAACATTTGTTATATTATTTATATATTTAGCTCTTGTGGTAAATTTTCAATTAAATCTGTTTGAGATTTTAAACTATAAAGAATTTAAACGATTGGATTTTCCTACAACTAATTATTCAGAAAATTCCACATAAAGATAAAGCACAAATGTGTCTGAAGCAAGTAAACCTCTCACCTGTCTTTCGTCAAAATCCTTATTCAAATTTTAAAATCTATGGCGTGTTCGGAAGATAATGATGTACTTACTAATTAAACTTGACAATTGACCTGGAATAGGAATCTTTTTGTGGAATTCAAGGTGAACAAAAACTTTGAAATCACTTCCCTTTCACTAAATCAAATATTACAGGTGCAAATATATTATATAGAGGTCAATTACAGGCAAATACATAATATTCTATTGCTGTAATGCACGCAAGATAAGGCATTAATGAACATTTTAAATAAGCTTATTATAGGTTCCATCACCGTGGCCCAATATTGGAAATTGATAAGCCGTTGATAGAGTCAGGACCTACTTCGTAGTGATCAGTGAATCTCCCCACAGAAAACGCAGGTCGTTGAGGTTGGCAAAGAGTTGTACTTTCATTTTTCAACATTACTACCACATACGACATGGTTGGTCTATCATTTGCATCTTCTTGAACACACAACAACCCAATATGAATGTATCTTAGAAATTCATTTGAACAGCAGGAGTCAATCAATAAAGGATCAATCAACTCCAGCGCATTCCCTTCCTCCCATAATTGCCATGCCTGCACCATTATTTAATGCCTTTAGACAATTCTTTACCTTAATGTAATAATGTTAAAACTGACAGTTTTTGACATGACTCTCAAACTCGATATAAACCTAATGCGAACTTAGCAGGTAAGGTTTGAGGGTCTAACCCGTTTAATTAAATGAGTCAAGTTAAGGTTGACATATATAATCTTGCATCGATGCCTCGACACTACCCTAACCCGAAACGTGTTATCTAGGGTTGATAATTTTTTATATGACTGACAAAGTCAACACAAAATTAGTAGGTTAGGGTAGAGGATTTTAACCCATTTAATTTATTGATCGAGTTAAGATTAATCTATGTAGTCTTGTAAGCATGTTTAAATACAACTTGAACCCGATATATAAATATAAACTATTACCCGTACCCAGTATCAACTCGATAAGTATAGAGTAGACATTAGCTAGAAAATCTTACATATGCTAGGAGGCTAGGAGCACGTTTTGACTGATGGAAGCCAACATTTCTTCTCCCAGTTATGATCTCAAGCAAGAGTACTCCAAAGCCAAACACATCAGATTTAATGGAATACAATCCTTCCATAGCATACTCTGGGGCCATATATCCACTATTCAAAGCATATTAAAATAAAAATAAAACGAAGTTCACATATACACAATTAAATAACGAAAGGCACACTAATCATATAAATTATAAGCAGCAAAACAAAGCACGTACTTACTGTGTTCCAACTATTTTAGCAGTATTAGCTTCACCTTCATTGCCTGTAAAGATCCTTGCCATTCCAAAGTCTGAGATCTTAGGATTCATGTCGTAATCCAATAATACATTACTGGCTTTTAGGTCTCTATGAATGATTCTAAGTCGAGAATCCTCGTGAAGATAAAGAATTCCTCGTGCAATTCCACTTATTATATTAAGTCGTCTACTCCAATTGAGTTGTGCTCGTCTCCTTGGATCTAACCATTAAAAGTTGAAAGTAATTATATTCATTGTTCCATGGTTGAATGTTTACAAAGTGGATTCAAGTTCCCGTTAAAAAAAGAAAAAGAGTGGGGAAGAAATTAACGAACCAAAGAGAAAGACATCCAGGCTGCTATTGGGCATGAATTCATAAACAAGTAGCTTTTCTTCTCGCTGTGTGCAAAACCCCAATAGCCTAACAAGATTTTTGTGTTGAAGCTTCATTATTAGTAGAACTTCATTTGTGAATTCCTCTGAACCTTGCTCCGAACAGTAAGAGAGCCTCTTAACTGCTATTTCCTTTGCATCACCGAGTATACCCTGCAAAAGTTCATTTGCTTTTCTTGATTACCATAAATAAAAAAAAAAGAAAAAAAAAAGAATGAAAAAGATGAATTGACATTTTCCTAATTAAAATAAAAAGAGTAGCTTATTTTCCTTTATAACCTTGTAAACTGGGCCAAAACCACCTTGCCCAATCTTATTTGAATCAGAGAAGTTGTTGGTCGCTGCTAGTATAGTTGCCAAATCAATATGGGGGGATTCCTGAGCGTTGGGATCATATCTTCCTTGAAAATTGGGGCGATGAAAGTTTGAGATATGATGATCACTAATATTTGCTTGTTGACTAATAATTTCTCTCTCCCCTGAACAGAAAAGAATGGTAGTCTCAATAGTGAAAACAAAAGTTCAAAGTTGTAAAGTAAACTCACTGACAGGCGTCTTTACATTTTTTAGCCTTTTTCCTCATCACAAGGCAAAAGATACAAGAACCCAGAACTACTATCGCCAAGCATGCTGATGCAACTGCAAGGATTACCATCATCCATGTTTTCCACCCACTGCCTGCATTTGAAAGCAATCACTGAATACTATAACAAAAGTAGTTTGTGTTAGAGAATAGTGTTGTTGACAAATACTTACTTCTCCCTTGCCCATTAGTTGAAGTGGGAGCTCCATAAAAGTTATACAGCTCATACCTCAAGAAGCAACTAAGACTAGGAAGTCTTGCACCAATAGAGAAATAGCAGCATGATAAAACATCTGTTATGGCTCTCTGAAGGCATGAATTACACCCCTCAGCGGATAAATCTCTGGTGCACTGCACTAGACCATATATTGTGCTATCTTGAAAGGGTACTTCCCCAGTAGCATACATGTTAGCTGAAAGATTGAAAGCTGCCCTCTTAGTAAGAGTATTCAACGTCTCCTTCACAACAGATTTGAACTGTTCTGGTTCCGAAATGTTCTTCTCGTTATCCAGGCCAATAACGTTTCCTGTGACATTCAATTGGCCAAAGAAATTTTTGTTGGAGAAGCGCAACTGGCATACCTCCTCCCATACAACTGCTTCTGTTGTGTTTGGACAAAGGGTCAAAATGCCTTGTATAGCGGTTTTTATGCATGTCTGACAGGTTTCATTTGTAACATAGTCGATGCACATGTAAAGACTATAAACTCCATCTGGGTCATTATTTCCTTTGGAGGTATTATAGAATTTGGAAACAGAAGCATTCGAGGGTAAAGAAGAGAGGACATATTGGAGATTGTTCTGAAATAATGTAATATTACCTGCATAATTACTGTTGTTTGAACAAATGAAATACGGAGGGTCGGCATAGGCTAGATTGCAGAGGAGGGCGAGGAAAACATAAAGCAGAAACGGTCGAATAAGTTCTGGAACAATATGGGAATGAATCATATTTTACTTTGTAGGGCTTGTATACTATGATAATGGCCAAATCTCTCAATATATATGGTAGCTGAAGGAGTTTCTGTTTCTGCTATACCTTAGTCTATGAGCGTAAAAATCCATTCCTGGAGTCTTTTAATAAGCCAATCAAAAAAGGGTAATTTCTTCAAACAGTTCTTGGGCCAAAATCAAACGCGTTGTTTCAAGATTCCACCTTTGTATAAAATATAATTATTGACTTTTGTAAAGGAGCGGGAGTTTACATCGGCAGACGGCATCAATGTCGGGGCCACAACTCTATCCCAAAACAACGGTTTTATTCTACTGTTTTTGTATTAGTCAATTAATAAACAAAAGATTGGTGGTAGCTAGCGCTGTAGTGTAGAGTTTCGAGGAAGGCGTTTGGGATTGGGACACTACTTCCGCTTGAAACGTCAATTGAGAGGCCAATAAGATTGTCAGATTTTGTCCTTTGATGTTGAGTATGTGAAACAATGGTCAATTCCATTAAGGAATCATTCTCGGGAGATAGTTCAATTGACTAAGATTATACTTAATGAAGTGAATGTCACTAGTTCAAATTCTTCTCATAGACATATTAAAAAATAAAAATAAAAGTTCCACCAAGGAATTGCAGGGACCTCAATACAACCTCACCCGGAGCCGGAGGTGCGGTTGATATAATATATATTAAAGAAAAAACAAATACAACCCTCTAATTTCTGATTAGAGGACGTTTAGATCTTGGGCTTCTGATTCGAGTTAAACAAATGCAACCCCACGTGACACGTCTTATATCGAATCCCAGTTCGTAAACCCACCTTCAATTCGGCTGTTTCATTCGATATTAATGCATTGAGAAAAGATTTCCGTGCTCGTGGATCGGCATCCATATTATCGTTTACGCGAGAAATCATTGCTTTTCGTTGATGGAAAGCAGGGATTCTTTTCTCACCAACTACAGTATCCTCCCCAAAATTAAACGTGAGAAAAATGTCATCATAGTACGTATATGCTGTAGTATGAGTGAGTTGGATTCTCGATTTCAAGAGTTCGTTAACTAACGAGGACTGTGGGATGGAGAAGTTGACAATGGCGTATTAAGGGCGTCTGGGACGTAGGATTAGCCATAGCAATACGGCCATCACACCCAAAAGGGCTAACAACTTTGATAATCGTCTTGGCTTTACACGTTTGAAATGGTTAGAGCTTTGCCACGTGTGTTGATTCTTGTACACTGAGAACGCATATATTTTCTCTTTCACGTTTATCGTTTTCGCTACGTCAAATGCTTTCGCCGTGATTACTTCTTGTGAACCATATTAAGCAAAGAGGATACTATTCTTTCAAAGGAATGATTTTTTGTTTTTTGTTTTTTTTTTTCTTTTCACTTTTTTTCAAGATCTTTTACTGGCTGCTCTTTGGTGGGAATTATGATCCTCTAAAAGAATATCAAGTTAGTTATAATGGATAATCTATTCCCAATTTAGGGGGTTGCTTAAGCTCTCAATAAATTAAGGGTTCAATTAATAATTGTACAATAAAAAAAATTAAGGTTTCAATATATTAAAAAATTAATGAATAATTTCTAATTAAAGCCCCCAATTATTAATTGTACAATAAAATTTATTCTAATTTAATATTTTTAAAAACTCTAATATGGTAACAATTTAAGAAATAATCTCCAATTAAGGTCCTCAATTTTGGTAAAAATAATAATTTTACGATATTGAGGCCTTAAAAAATCTCTACACATGAAAATATGAATTTATTGACTCTAGACATGTAATCTTCTCGATCATCTCATGTGTGCAATTCACTTCATGAATAATGAACTTCATTAAGAACTCCAACTTCATTAATTTTTCAATATATATAAATTATTGGAATCTTTCTCATTTTCATATTCATGAAAGTCCAACGTGCATACATTTCTTCAAAGTTAAGTTGTATGAAACTAGAGATTTATGTTGATTTTTTAAGGTTATAGTTGCTTTATAAATAATTTTAGGAAGTTCAAATTATTACTTGGTTAACCTTTTGGGAGTGTTGATACAAATGTGACTAATGCTTTATCTCGGTCGTTACATTTTCTTTCTTTTTCTTCAAATATTTTTTGGCATTTGGCTGTAATTTTTGTTGGTATTTTTATTGGAGAATATAAACTTTTTCTTACTGCTACCAATTTTTTTTTTTTTTGGACATTAACATATAACATGAGCCATTTCCCATTTTACAGAAATATGATACAATTTCATCAGTTTATTAGCATGCTATATAACACGATCGAAGGGGGGAAATCTTGTGAGTAGTCATCATCGAGGTGGAAGACTAGAAACAGTAAGGTGATTTACAGAAGGATTAGTTGTACGTGGGAATGTGTTTAGTATGAATGTCTCGAGCCATAACAAATAGAGGTTGTTTTGGGTGAGGAAGAGAAGAAGATTTGTTTCCCAATAGAGCAAGGACATATGAGATTGTAGGTCCATCCGCTGGATCCTCTTGCACACACAAAAGCCCGATACGCATGCATTTTAAAACTTCTGTAGTCGGGCACGACTCCATCAACAAAGGGTCTACAAATTCCAATTCTTTTCCTTCATTCCATAGTCTCCATGCCTGTCAATACACATTTAAAGTAAATATATTTATTATGCATACAATACATCATGTTACGAAGCAGCTCTTCCCTCATGAGCAAAGAGTGGGTGAGTTCATGTCAGAAAAAAAAAAAAAAAGGGTGGGTGAGTTCACGAGTTTAAGATATATATATATAGCCGCTCTTTTTTAAAGCTTAAACCGATCGATAAAAATGAGTGAATTTTTTTGAGAATACAATTATGAGTATTGTGGACAAGTTTGAGACCCATAATGAAAATATTTAGCAAGTGTGAGTGATTAATATAGCATAGTTGGACTCAAGTTCATAGGGTTATTAAGCTTTTGGATTAGGTGGCCTCCCCCCACTCTTGTGCGGACATATAAAAAAAAAGCCAACAAAAGAAATATACATATGCAAGCAATGTCTGCGCATGCTCTATGAAGTAAAAGCCACTATTTTTCTTCCTGCTAATAATCTCAAATAATATCACGCCAAAACTAAAGACATAAGATTTTACAGAAAATAATCCCTCCATTTTATATTTGGGAGCCATGCATGTATCCATTGTTTTGAGCACATATGGCATTACCGTGCATGTTATTGTTGTTGTTGGCCCTTTTTTTCTTTTTCTTTTTTTTTTCTGAATTTCATTTAAAAATCAAAACTGGGAAAAAAAAAAAAAAAAGTAACACAAAAAGAAGAAGAAGCCAACTCACTATGTTCCGACAATTGTTTGAGTGTTAGCCAAGTATTGGTTTTCACCAAAATCCTTGTCATGCCAAAATCTAATATTTTGGCTTCCATTTCATGGTTCAACAATACATTGCTAGGCTCTAGATCTTGGTGAATGATTTTAAGACGGGAGTCCTCGTGAAGGTAAAGAAGTCCTCTAGCAATATCAGCAATAATATTATAGCATGTCTTCCAATTAGGTTTAGTGCTTTTTTATGAATCTGAAAATAACAAAGATAATTAGATTTGAATTCACGACCTTTCATCTGATAAAAAGGTTTAAACTGATAAAACAAAATTAGTAAAGAAGAAGGGTCAAAGAACAAACCAAAGATAAAGAAGTCAAGGCTTCTATTGGGCATAAATTCGTAGACAGGGAGCTTTTCCTCTCCGTCTACACCACATCCCAAGAGCTTGACAAGGTTTTGGTATTGAAGTTTTGCAATAAGTATGACCTCATTTTTAGGTTCCTCTAAGCCTTGCCGTGACTTCCTTGACAACCTTTTGACTGCTACTTTCTTACCATCTAGCAACAAACCCTGAGATGAATATCCAGAACCAAGCATAAATTTAGGCCCATTCGAAGCAATTTTTATGCCACAGAGAAATAGAAAAGTTGGTGTTACCTTGTAGACAGCACCAAAGCCACCTTTTCCGAGCTTATTTGAATCTGAAAAGTTGTCTGTAGCTGCCACTATTGTCGATAGATCCATGAAGGACAGTTCTTCAGCACTCACCAATTCACCGCCTTGTGTAATGGCAACTCCAGTGTGGCTTTGTCAGCTCATGTAATAGTGATTTCTGGCTGTTCTTATCATCTGTAATAAACATGAAACCTGGTTGTTGGTAATTCTGAAGAAAAAAAGAAAAAAAAAAAGAAAGAAAGATTATGATGGTAATTAGTAATTAGCCATTTAGATAAATTCTCCTCTTTGTGTTTTCTTGTTCCTCCCATGATAAACAGCACAAGACCCAACAAGAACTGCTATAACCGATATTGAGATGCAAGCAACCACCACAACCATCCAAATCTTCAATTTAGGCCCTGCTTTTCCATAAGAAGATTTCGATTCACCAAGACCACTATTTTAAAGGAAATCAATCAAAATTCTTATGTCCTTACCTTTGGAACTTGGGTAGGTTAAGAACAAAGGATGGATCTAGAAAGTTGATAGGCCTCGGTTAGCATTAATAATTTTTTTTTTATTAGAAAAAAAAAATTCTTTTTGGCTCACGTTTTTCACTCTCCGAGTTGTTAATGTTTTGAATTGTATTGCATGTGCGCCTACTGTCAATTCATTTTTTTCTTAAAACTGGGTTTTGGAGTTGATCAGCCGCCCAAGTCTCCTTCTCCCCAGCCAAGTTAGGGTTATTTTGGGGTGTACTGTTATGCATAAGAATTTTATTTCCTTTTTCTCTTTTCAAAGGTGAGATAGTTTTTAAAATAATTATTGAATTTAGCATGAATTATTATTAGATTTTAATCGAATGATAATTTTCAATATCATATCACATTTAGGAGATAAAAATTGTACCTACAACATTACTCGTTTTGACAATCCATTGGAGTAATTTTATTTGTCACTCCCTCATCCACCTCCCAACACGCAAAGTCTATGTAGCATGGTCCATCAACCAAAAAGTAATGCTATATATATACGTATCTCCCCCCATCCCACCATCCCCAAGAGGTCTCCTGTTACAATTTCTGCATAACCATTAGTTTTTTGGTGGGAAATACCACCTCACATAGGCTTTGCGTTAATCTTTCACTCTTTGGTAACTGTTGGGCTTCGAGAATTTAGAGGTTGTCTCTTTGAGAACGTCTAAGTACACATTCTTTAACGTGGTAATTAAAATCGGGGAGAAAGCTTGAGTGTGTACATATATATACGTTTAAAGAACACTTGTTTAGTTGTTTGCAATAACTGTAGTAGTAGTTAGCCAGCAAAGATCATGGGACTTTGAATGCCCATATTTATAGTACTTATTCAGAATGCTTTAGTGAAAGCCTATACCAGGAAGAACGCTTGAGAATATGCACCAATTATTCATCAACACTCACCAGAACCAGTCTTCAGTACTATGAGAGAACAGCAGTCAGCCAACAGCGCTTTTATATCTTAATTATTGAAAATCAGCAAAATTACTAATTATTTAAGGATTTGGATTCTCTCATATTCTAAAATTTGAGCAATCTATTTCATTTAATAGTGTAAATAAATGCAGAAGTTTTTGTTACCGAGCAAATAGATTTTATATGTTGAAAAACTAAAATTAATTACCTCAATATACACAAACTTGTGCATTTGTTTAAACTATTAGATAAAATGGATAGCTCAAATTTTACAATATAAAATATCATATTTAAAAAAATATGAGGGGATTTTATCATGCTGAGGCTGATGACTAGCTTCCTAGTCCACTTTGAGGCTTTAACGAACATTAGGAATTTTCTCAATGGATACTATATATATATATTGTGGGTTAGGTACGATGAATGCAATAAGTCATTAGCATTGACAAACAATGTCGCGGCCTGACCCTAGCACTGCAGGGACTTATAATTAAAGATGTTTACTCCTTATTAAAACTAATGAGTAGCTGTCATGACTATATAAAGACACGTACATGACCATTTGCTATTTAATTAATGAAGTTGTATAAGTTGAATTCTTTGTTTCTTGTTTATTTTACCTTTAAACCATTGTTATATTATTTACACATTTTATTCGTTCTTATATATTTAGTCATTATGGGTGACTTTTAAAATTCAGTTGTGCTTTTTTTTTTTTTAATTAAAAAATCAGGTGTGATTAGAGCAATAATCGAACTCAATATTGAATATTTAAATTTGAATTGCTTAATTTTGTTCTGAATATAAATTGAGCTTGAATTTATCATGGAGCAAAATAGTATATTCCAATTCGGTAACAAACTAGAGCTATATATATTACAATAAAAAATAAAAACTATATATATCTTTTTAAATAATTTTCGAACATTAATGTTTAACGTGATCGTACAATATAAAGTTAGATAATACCATAAAAATAATAAAAATAAAATTATATGATTTTCTATGAGTTTATATGAATTTGACTCATTTAATAAACAAATCCAAAATTTTACAATAAAAAATAAAAAAGTAAAAATTATCTTTTAAAATAATTTTTGAACATTAATGTTTAACGTGATCGTACAATACAAAGTTAGATAATACTATAAAAAATAATAAAATAAAATTATATGATTTTCTATGAGTTTATATGAATTTGACTCATTTAATAAACAAATCCAAAATTTTATTCAAACTTGGTTTATTTAATAACCGAACCGAATTCAAGTCGAATTAAAAGCACCAAAGTACTGTGATCTTGGCATTTCAGCTAACCCACTTTAAACTAGGTTTTAAACCATAAAGAATTTAAACCATCGGATTCCCCACAACTAATTATCCCAATTACACATAATTCGGCACATCTGCATATAGGACAAGTGCAAGCCTGCGTAATTAATCCTGTAATTTCGCAGGTTGTCTGAAGCCGGTGAGCCCACGCCTATCCTTTGTTGGAATCCTGATTGGAATTTAAAGTCTACGGCGTATTCTCAATGTTAATGATGTACTAAACTTGACAGTTGAATTGGAATATAAGTCTTTTTTGTTGAATTCAAGGCGAACACAAACTTTGAAATCATATTCATTGACCAAATTAAATATTATATATGTAACTCACATATATGATAGAGGTCAATTACAAGCAAATACAAACTTCTATAATCTATTGATGTACGGCACACAAGATAAAGGATTAACAAAGTTTCAATCCTTTTGTGGGTTCCATCACCGAGGCCCAATACTGGAAATTGATAAGCCGTTGACAGAGTTATGACATGTTCCATTGTGATCCGTAAATTTCCTTACAAAAAACGCAGGTCGTTGAGGTTGGCAAAGAGTTATACTTCCATTTTTCAACATTACTATCACAGATGATATGGTGGGTCTATCATTTGCGTCTTCTTGAGCACACAACAATCCAATATGAATGTATCTTAGAAATTCATCCGGGCAGCATGAGTCATTCAATAACGGATCCATCATCTCGAGCACTTTCCCTTCGTTCCATAATTGCCATGCCTGCACAATTATTTAATGCGTTTAGATGTTTTTTTTGCCTAATATTAGGTTTGACAATTTTTTGATAAAACTCACGAACTCAATATGTACCAAATACAAAATTAACTGGTTAGGGTTGAAGAGTCAAACTTGTTTCATTAAATTAGTCAAGTTAAGATTAACCATGTATTCTTATACCAATGTCTCGACACGACTTGAATTTAACATTTGACATTTAGAGTTAGTAATTTTTGACACGACCCAAAAACTTAACTATGTATTTTCATACTCATATTTTAACATGATTTAAATCCGACATGCAAATACAAATTGACACTGCCCTTGCCCAGTATCAACTTTAGAAGTATGGACTAGACTTTAAGCCAAAAAAATCTTACATATGCTAGGAGGCTAGGAGCACGTTTTGACTGATGGAAGCTAGCATTTCTTCTTCCAGTTATGATCTCAAGCAAGAGTACTCCAAAGCCAAAAACATCAGACTTAATGGAATATAATCCCTCCATAGCATACTCTGGGGCCATATATCCACTACTCAAAGCATATTAAAACAAAAATAAAACGAAGTTAACATATACACAATTAAATAACAAAAGACACACTAACCACATAAGATTATAAGCAGTAAAATAGTGCACGTACTTACTATGTTCCAACTATTTTAGTAGTATTAGCTTCACCTTCACTGCCTGTAAAGATCCTTGCCATTCCAAAGTCTGAGATCTTAGGATTCATGTTATAGTCCAATAATATATTGCTAACTTTTAGGTCTCTATGAATAATTCTAAGTCGAGAATCCTCGTGAAGATAAAGAATTCCCCGTGCAATTTCACTTATTATATTAAGTCGTTTACTCCAATTGAGTCGTGCTCGTCTCCTTGGATCTAACCATTAAAAGTTGAAAGTAATTTTATTCATTGTTCTATGACTGAATGTTTACAAGGTTGATTCAAGTTCCCATTAAAAAAACAAAAAGAGTGGGGAAGAAATTAACGAACCAAAGAGAAAGACATCCAGGCTGCTATTGGGCATGAATTCATAAACAAGCAACTTTTCTTCTCGCTCTGTGCAAAACCCAAGTAGCCTAACAAGATTTTTATGTTGAAGCTTCATTATTAATAGAACTTCATTTGTAAATTCATCTGAACCCTGCTCTGAATAGTAAGAGAGCCTCTTAACTGCTACTTCCTTTCCATCACTAAGTATACCCTGCAAAAGTTCATTTCCTTTTCCTGATTAACATAAAAAATAAAAAATAAAAAGGCGACTTGAAACTTTTTTTGTGCTCTAGACTTAATAAGATAACACGAATAGCTTATTTTCCTTTATCACCTTGTAAACTGGGCCAAAACCACCTTGCCCAAGCTTATTTGAATCAGAGAAGTTGTTGGTAGCTGCTAGTATAGATGCCATATCAATATGGGGGGATTCTTGAGCGTTCGGATCATATCTTACTTGAACATTGGGGCGATGAAAGTTTGAGATATGATGATCACCAATATTTGCTTGTTGACTAATAATTTCTCTCTCCCCTGAATAGAAAAGAATGGTTGTCTCAATGGTGAAAACTAAAGTTCAAAATTGTAAAGCAAACTCACTGACAGGCGTCTTTACATTTTTTAGCCTTTTTCCTCATCACAAGGCAAAAGATACAGGAACCCAGAACTACTATCGCCAAGCATGCTGATGCAACTGCAAGGATTACCATCATCCATGTTTTCCATCCACTGCCTGCATTCGAAAGCAATCACTGAATACTACAACAAAAGTAATTTGTGTTAGAGAGTAGTGTTGTTGAAAAATATTTACTTCCCCCTCGCCCATTAGTTGAAGTGGGAGCTCCATAAAAGTTATATAGCTCATACCTCAAGAAGCAATTACGACTAGGAAGTCTTGCACCAATAGAGAAATAGCAGCATGTTAAAACATCTGTTATGGCTCTCTGAAGGCATGAATTACACCCCTCAGCGGATAAATCTCTGGTGCACTGCACTAGAGCATATATTGTGCCATCTTGAAAGGGTACTTCCCCAGTAGCATACATGTTAGCTGAAAGATTGAAAGCTGCCCTCTTAGTAAGAGTATTCAACGTCTCCTTCACAACAGATTTGAACTGTTCTGGTTCCGAAATGTTCTTCTTGTTACCCAGGCCAAGAACGTTTCCTGTGACATTCAATTGGCCGAAGAAATTTTTGTTGGAGAAGCGCAACTGGCATACCTCCTCCCATACAACTGCTTCTGCTGTGTATGGACAAAGGCTCAAAATGTCTTGTGTAGCGGTGGTTATGCATGTCTGGCAGGTTTCATTTGTAACATAGTCGAAGCACATGTAAAGACTATAAACTCCATCTGGGTCATTTCCTTTGGAGGTATTATAGAATTTGGAAACAGAAGCATTCGAGGGTAAAGAGGAGAGGACATCTTGGAGATTGTTCTGAAATAATGTAATATTACCTGCATAATTACTGTTGTTTGAACAAATGAAATACGGAGGGTCGGCATAGGCTAGATTGCAGAGGAGGGCGAGGAAAACATAAAGCAGAAACGGTCGAATAACTTCTGGAACAATATGGTAATGAATCATATTTTACTTTGTAGGGCTTGTATACTATGATAATGGCCAAATCTCTCAATATGGTAGCCGAAGGAGTTTCTGTTTCTGCTATACCTTAGTCTATGAGCGAAAAAACCCATTCTTGGATTCTTTTAATAATACAATCAAAAGGGTAATTTCTTCGAACAGTTCTTGGGCCAAAATCAAACGCGTTTTTCCAAGGTTCCACCCTCGTAAAAAAATAATTATTGACTTTTGTGAAGGAACAAGAGTTTACATACAACCATCGGCAGACGGCATCAATGTTGGGGCCACGATTCTATCCCAAAACAAGGGCTTTATGTATTTTCTTATTCTACTGTATTTGTATTAGTCAATTAACAGAAGAAAAGATTGGTGGGAGATTGGAGATTGTTTCGAGGAAGGCGTTTGGGATTGGGACACTACTTCCGCTTGAAACATCAATTGAGAGTCCCTTAAGGTTGTCAGACTTTGGTCCATTGATTTCGAGTCTGGGAAATAACGGTCAATTCCACCAAGGAATTGCAGGGAACTCAATACAACCTCACCCGGACACGGAGGTTGATATAATTTATCTTAAAGAAAAAACAAATACAACCCTCTAATTTTTTATGAGAATAACTTCAATTCGGATGGGGTAAAAAAGTGGTATTTTTTGCCCACCACTAACATGCTGACACCTCACATAAAGAAAAAAAGTGCAAAAAAATCTACACCTCGACTGCACGAGACCCACGCAGAAGAGAAGAAGAGACTTCAATGGAGCAAGAAAGAAAAGAGAAAAGAAGAAGGAAGAAGGAAGGATCTGGCCGATCAGGGTCTCATGGACCCTCGCTGAGTCTCCCGGTTTGTTTGTTTTTTTTTTTTTTTTCCTTGATTTAGAGTCTCCGTTGGGTCTCTTGATCTCACCATCCAAAGTCGAGGGAGACCCATCTGGGTCATTCGCTGTGGGTTTTTTTCCTCTTCCGGGTTTGGTTTGATTGATTTTTTTTGTTTTAGGATGATAAAATTTAAATAGGGTTAACTTTTCCTCTATGCAGTTTGAGGCATTAGAAATGAGTCAGTATTAGAATCATTTTGAGGCATTAGGAAACGCATTTTTATTCTCTGATTTTTTTGGTTCACGGAAAAGTTGCCAGTCGAGGTTGGCGAATGGAGGTGGGTGGCGTGTCAGATTGGAGGTGGGCGGGTTATTTATTTGGTGGCTTGATTTGTTGATTGAGTGTTTTGATTTTATTTTTAGTTTGTACAATTTTCTTAAATGGGTGAGGTGTCAACTAAAGAATGATGGGCAAAAAGGTGGGGATTTCTACCTTAACCGAACAACAGCTGCTTCTCATTTCTGATTAGAGAAGGTATAGATCTTGGGCTTCTGATTCGAGCCCATAAATACATCACATAGGCTGACCAAGCTTCAGGGCCCAGGCTCGGAACAAGCCCATCTTATAGATTATTATCCGCGTGACTATAATATCCTTATCTCCTAGTCGGAATAACAGGAGGGCCCCTTTGTCCCAAGAATCAGACACTCTGAGGAACTTTCCCTGCCATTTCTCAAGCCGAAACTGTTTTTCAAATCCTTTGGAAGCTAACATGTTAGCCATTTTTCTCTCTCTCTCTCTCTCGGCCATGGAAATCACTGTGAGAAAATTGGCCAGCTTGGGCTCCTCCACTTCACTTTCTTACCTCATGTCCAAGAAGGACAAGGCGTATATACAAGGCCTTCGAGCTTTATCTCCGTTGGTTGATCGTATCCGTCGTGATTTCTCCGTGGGGGCTGGACAAACTGGGTCTAGTGCTTCCTCTGATACGTCTGGTGCGTCGTTTGGACTATTAGAGTTTGAAGTTATTTTGTAGTAGTACTGTTTGTGAAAATGTCTGTGAAAGTAGACCCAGTTACAGAGCAGTTCATGACATTCAATACCATGTTATACATGCATGATAAGCGCTTGCATTGATATAACTTAGAATGAAGAGATAATTTAGTAGAACTTTTGTACTGGGAGAAAATTAGTATTAGATGCTAGGTACTGCCCACATTATTTTTGTGCTAGAAACCTCCCCAGTAAATGTAAATGTATGTAATGAAAGAATTAGCTTGAGGTGTATTTATGAATGATGATAGTTCTTTTGGAATTTCAATAGACATTTGAAGACTTTGATGCATTTCCGACATGGGTCGTGAAGCTGATCTGCGTTTGTTTTGTTGCAATTGGTTAACTGTCCATCTGGAATCTTAGATGTCTTTTTTATCTTAGCATTTCTTTTAAAAGCATGAGATATTGAAATTCATATTGTTTCACTTCAATCATGCATTAACTGGCATTTGCCAACTGCCTTGAATTTCGAGATTAGAGGATAGTGCTGGACTAAGCGCCAAAGAATTTCAGAGATGGAATAATGGAGGTGGGATTTTCCACAAGTCAGCTTCCATTGATCCAACCGCGCTCATAGAGACTGGTGCTGTAGTTCATCCGAAATCTGTTGTCAGTGCATATGTTCATATTGGATCAGGAACTGTTGTTGGACCTTCTGTGGTAATCGGCCAATTGACAAAAATAGGGTGAAATTTCTTCCCTTCACAACAATAGCGATATTTACAACTCTGTAAAGTATTATTATTTCAACAATGTTACAGTGCTCTACCATCTCTGTTTATTTCTGTATGCAGTTCCACTAAAGCCTTTTTGCAATAATACGTTTAGTCCAGAAACATTCCTTGAATAATATACTATGTAGGAATGCACTTGGGACTAGCAGAGAAAAAGGTTCTGACCAGTAATTCCGCCACCTCTTTCTTGTGCTTAATTAAATGGATTGTGTTTGTTCATTAAGGCTAAGTTCCTAACAGCCCTGCCTTTTGAAATATTATGAAAAGTTCACTCTAGGGATTTTGAAATATCTCTAGCAAAACATTTTAACATGTTTAATTCTTTATATTGTGCTCTGGAAATACTAAGCATTACACTACTTTTCCCTTTTTCCTTTTTTTTCTTCTTTCAGTTCTTTTTTTGTCATTTGCTCATTTTTTTGGCATAAAATATTGGAAAATAAATCTAGAATTGGTCTTACACATGTACAAAGTGAAGATGTTGCAAGTTAACCAGTTGATGAGCTTATGCAGGAACTAGGATTTTTTTTTCCCTCTGTCTTTCTCCTTTTTCCTTATTTACAAGATAGAACTTTTTCTAGTAAGTGACATTTTGTCTGGTCATAGACTGCCTAGGTGTTGTCTATCTAGGATTCCCCAATTGAAAGCTCATGGAATTGTGACAGAAAAATTTGTTCTGTATTGGGAATGAGTGGTGACTGTTAATTGATGGATGGTTGAGTAGGTTTTGTATTAGGCTTGTTATTGGCAATCTTGAGACTGATCATTGCTCTTCCTGCACTTTTGGGTGCGTTATGTGTGAAATTCTGTGAATGAAAGAGCATACAGACTTGTGGGATTGTGGCATGCATACATCCATACAGGTTAATGTTCATAAACCATTTTACAGTTATACTGATATGATTTTGCCAAAACTACTGTACTTTGCCAGGTATAATGTTGCACTCAGTAATTGCGCTATTGTTGATTCATGTGTAATCCACAATGGGGTTTGCATTGGTCAAGATGGTAAGGCTTGATAATTATGCGCTTGGTTTTTTAATTGCAAGTGACAAGTGTAAGGATACTTGCATAAATAGGATTTTATCATAATGGACACTCAAGTTATTTAGGGATCAATATCATGGAAATCTTGTTTATTGACTGATAATTGTCTCATTGCTTATTTATGGATACCAATACGTATCAAGTTAGTTATTTTTAGGGAAAATTACAGTTTACCTCCCCAAAGTTGACAGTGTTTTTCAATTTGAACACTAAAGTTTCAATTTTTGTAATCCATCCCCTAAAGTTCCAATTTTTTTCAATTTAACCAATTGTATCCAAAACTTCCCATATTACCCCTAATTTTTTAATTTTTAATTTTTATAAAAAAATTCGGGGCGGCTATAGCCACCACTTTGGCCATTTGGCCATTTTTGCACCCTCAAATTTGTTTTTTTTATTTATAAAAAATAAAAAATATGGGCAATATGAGAATTTTGGAATACTATTGGCCGAATTGAAAAAAATTGGAACTTTGTGGGGGTGGATTGCAAAAATTGATATTTACCAATGTAGTTATGATACATGTTGTTTCTGATACACATTGTAGTCTACAGATTAATTTTTCATTTGTTCTGTTGGTTGCTGGTCTTTTAATCAACTCTTGCTGCATATGCTTCTAGTATTGCTCTAGATTGCTGACCTTAATCTTCAGTTTTAATATGGTTTTTGAACTTTCAACATACCAATATTGCTCTAGATTGCTCTAGATTGCTGACCTTAATCATCCATACCAAACTTTTGAAGGCCCTTTATAAAAAAAAATTAAAAAAAAAATTAAAAAAAATAAAAATAAAAATTGAACTTCAATTCTTAGGGGAGCCACGGCTCCCCATGGTCATCATGTGGCTCCATTACTATACTAATATGATATGACTATTAAAATCACCATTTGATCAAAATCCAATAATGATCAATCACAAATTCAATGGTGATTTTTATAGTTACATCATTTTTAGCAGGAGTAGGACAAAAGTAGATCCTTTTTTTTTTTTTTTGACATGAAAAGTAGATCTTCTAAAGTTACTTGTTGTACACCCATAAGGAAATAAACCTTGAATTAAAAGGGATTGTGGCCCATGTTTCCTGTGATAGGTGACATTGTTAATTTGTTTTTCTTTGAAGTCTGACAACCGTAATAGCTCTTTAGGATCTGGTTGTTTATTAGGATCAGCTTAACAAATAACACCTCTACTCTTTGATTCACAAGTGCTACTCAATAAAGAAGGTCGTCGTTACTCGTAAGTCAAACGTAATAAGAACATTCAAATATGTTAGTTTGGTCAACATCTGAGCACATTTTTTAGAAAATTTTGCTATAGATCGAGTACTAATTAACCAAATTTTATGGGCATTATTCTACACTCGCCAAACATTTACAAAATAAAAAATAAAACAAATGATTTATTTGTTAAACCTCTCATTTCTTTCTAAAAAATCAAATCATTTTTCTTTAGCTCACAAAAAACTCAATTTATTCACTTTTATGTCACATCCTCACACCCTTTTACCAAAACATGAAAACATCCTCTTAAAAAGTTTTAAGGTATACTTTAAGTTTTCTTTCAATCAATTTAATCCTTAGATTTTTAATTTCAACCTATTTTTTAACTAATAAACGAGTCAATTGTATATACAAAGTCATTCATCCTTGTCCTCGTCAGCTGCTCAAACCAGCTCGAATACATTTAACCATGTTCTACATCTAAATTCCAAGGTCAGTGACCATGCGCTTCGCAGAAAAAAATAAACTAATTTTGTAGCTTAAATTTTTAAAATAAGTAATAATTTAACATGTTGTCGTTAGTGGCCAAAGCCGTTGTGTTTGGGCAATCAATCATGTTAGAGGTAATTAGTTGCATTAGTTTCAATTACGGTTAAGCAAGAAAAGGGATCATAAAGGAGAGGAGAAACCGCATTAATTAGAGTGGCGTTATATGCTCTTTGCAGCTGTGGGATTTGAGAAATAGGATATTAACACACAAATTAACATTAATTAGGATCCATTTATTTTGCTAGTGACGGATGTTTAAACAAATATCCAACCAACTATTTTAAGACTAGACGGTCTAATTTTTAAAAAAGCTACTAGTGCGAGAGTCAAAATCTCACATAATCCCAAACTGTAAGAAATCATTTGGTATCCTATAAACCGTAAGATATAATAAGAGAATAAATAATAAACCCTTCCTCTCTATTTCACCCATTCCAATCATCTTTTGCTTAATTTGTTTTGAGCCAATAGAAAAAGAGTTATAAATGAGGGTCTTTTATTCTTTTCTATTCTTGATCGGAATAGAAGAAAAAAAAAAGATATCAAGCAAAAATGCTTCTAAACACTAAATTAAAAATGACTCATTAAACTAAACAATATACATGATAATTTACGCTTATCCAAACTTTATGTCTTCCAATTAGACAAAGAAAGAAAGTTAAGAGTAATATCAAAAATAATTGAAACAAAATTTCAGTCAACAATCCAGTTAGGGTCGTCGTCATTTTATGGTTTTGTATGGTTTGAACTTTTCTAAAAAAAAAAAAAAAAAAAAAAACATGTAGGTTACTCTATCATGAATGTCACGTCCTAATTAAGCATTGCAATTTTCTCTTACCTGGGACCATCTTCACATTCAAATATGAAGATATTTAAAGCCGAGGAGCATTATTAGTCTTCCTTTGAAAATTCCATTCACGTCACACTCTGAATTTAAGCATATATATACTTTTTTTTTTTAAGTACCCACAGTTCAAAAAACACTCACAGATCTTTATATATATATATATATATATATAATTTTTTTTTTACTTCATTTAAATTTATTTTTATTTTAATTTTGCTTTACATAATCATAAAAAAGTAGGTTTTTTTTGTTGTTTAGTTTTCAGTTGTATCTTAAATTAAAAATTACTAAAAAAATTGTGAAAGAAGGATGGCTGGGATCCACTCCCTTTGTGACCACCCTATAATCTATTTGGATTTCAAATAAATTCTTAAACCAATGAATGACCTACACGGAGCCAATGAAGATAAAGAGTGCAATGGTTGTCCGTCTTCCACGTCGACAACCTTTTCTCACGTGTCTCATGCAGTGAATATGTAACACCCCCAAATTATTATTTTACATGCATAACAATTTGGAGTGATACCACTAGACCTTACGACCATAACTGCAACAAAAATTTGGCTATATATATATAATCTAATTAACATCATCAGATGAATGTTAACTGGAACACCTAAATAACATCACAAATTCCATAAAATATAGCATGTAGTTCATAAGCTGATAGTCTTTAATATATTACATTCCAAGTCTAAATCATATTCTAATGCAAGTACTTGCCGAGTAAGAAATAAGTGCATTTTCTGCCTTCTTTCAATGGTTGATGTTATTTTCAAATGAGGGTTCGGATATATTCATTTTAATCTGTGCTAATTTTGCTTCTATTACCGTTATATGCGGCTTTATTAAGAGGATAGAAACACTTGTTTGTCCTATTTTTACTGTTTGTAATTTCGTATTGTTTTTTGTTTTGGGTTTATTGTTAGAGAACTCACACCGCTTTCAATTTTTTGTTGTTTAAGATTTTGTACTTTCTTTTTTTCGGATTGAGAGCAGTAAGGATCCTCTCTTGTATGCATTTTCCAAATTCAATTAAAAAAAAAAATGGTACACCAATCACTATCTTTAAAAGCATACTAATTAAATCCATCAAAAGACATAATAAGTAATATCGATCCATGACAATTGACAAGTTATATTAATTAGGTAGTCGTGCCTACCTAAAAAAAGCAGGAGCTATGTATCCTGTTACTCGTTTTGTCTTTGTGGGCTTGGATGAAAAGTAAGGAGGAAAAAAAAAAGTGTTTAACTTCACAAATGGGCTATGTTTGGACAAACGGGCCCAGTTTAAATTTGATATTATCGCTAGGCACATGACATCATAGCTCCATAAAAGTACGAATTATTCATCATTTACAATTTACAAGCCCACTAAGTCACAGGGCCATCCTTTTTATGGCTCTAGCGTGACATGGCCTTTAAATTTGCGAATTTTTGTTTAACATTTTGCCGTAATTTCTGCTGATTTTTTATTTTATTTTATTACTGGAGAATATGAAATTTTTCTTACAACTACCTATATATATATATATATATATATATATAATCCAAATGTTTTTTTTTTTTTGGGTGTGCGCGCGCGCTGCATGTATCACATATACATGACCCATTTCCTATCCTATGATACAATTTCAGTTTATCTCCATGCTATATAACACGAAGGAGGGCAATCTTGCGAGTTGGTCATCTAGGTGAAAGACAAGAAATAGTAAGGTGATTTACAGAGGGATTAGTTGTAGGAATGTGATCAATCTGAGTGACTCGAGCCACAACAAATACAGGTTGTTTTGGTTGAGGAAGAGAAGTTGATTCGTTTTCCAATAGAACAAGTACAGATGAGATTGTAGGTCTATCTGCTGGATCCTCTTGCACACACAAAAGCCCAATATGCATGCACTTTAACACTTCTGTAGCCGGGCACGACTCCATCAACAGAGGGTCTACAAATTCCAATTCTTTTCCTTCATTCCATAGTCTCCATGCCTGTCAATGCGAATTTATTCAATTCGTTGAGTAAGCGCATTTGGGCTTTGAAAGGTTTGAGTTGTATTGAAAAGATGACATAACGGTGCTAGCAAAACAAATGGAGGGGGACCAGCTTTGTATTTTTTTAAGGAGGAGACCAATATACAATTTTTTTTTTTTTTTATAGGCAAATTTTTTTTTTTCAAAGTTGGGGGGGACCAAGGCTCCTCCCTCCGTCCCTGCTTGGAATAGAGATATAGAGCCATAAGATTTATAAAGAGCTTATGTTTAAAGAGGAGTGTACATAGCAATGTGGTGATTGACTTATACACAAACGAGAGATTGTTGAGCATATATGTGTGGGTGTAAAAAAGTTTAAATCTCACATTGAAAAAATGTTATAATAATTAATATAACATAATTGGGCCCAAACTCATATTGTTAATTAAACTTATGGTTTATAAAAAAACTTCCCAATTAATATATCAATCTTCCTAACAAAAGCAAATATATTTACATTTTGAGAAACACCTCCTCCAAGTTAAGGGTGGGGGAGTATGCGAGTATAAGATAGGTTAAATCACTACTCTTTTAAAAGACTTCAACCAATAGAAATAAGTGATTTTAATACTTTAACAAATCAAGTATGACCTTGTTCTAACTTCATGTGTGACCTTGTTCTAAAACCATATTAAATTCTTAGTTCCTCCCTAAAACTTAAGCAGATAGAAAGTAGAGAATTGAATCATCTAACTAATATTCTAACAAGATCATATTGAAACATATATGTAACTTATCAACATACACATACACACACACAAAAAAAAAAAGAAGGAAGAAGAAGAAGTTTTTTAAAAAAATCATTTTCAACATAATCATATTTATAAGTTCAAGTAGACAAAAGAAACATACATATGCAAGAAGTGTTTGAGCATGCTTCGTGAGGTAGAAGCCACTATTTTTCTTCCCGCTAATAATCTCAAGTAGTATCACACCAAAGCTGAAGACATCAGATTTTACAGAAAATAGTCCCTCCATTGCATATTAGGAGCCATGTATCCACTGTTTAGATCATATATAGCATTACCATGATTTCTTTTTTTCTTTTCTTAAAATAAAATTTTTTAAAAACAAAACACAAATTGGGCGAAAAATAACACAAGAAAGAAAAGTAGTAAACTTACTATGTTCCAACAACTCTTCGAGTGTTAGCCGAGTATTGGTTTTCACCAAAGATCCTTGCCATGCCAAAATCTGATATTTTAGCGACCATTTCATGATCCAACAATACATTGTTGGGCTTTAGATCCCGATGAATAATTTTAAGACGGGAGTCCTCGTGAAGGTAAAGAAGTCCTCTAGCAATACCAATAATAATGTTATAGCATGTTTTCCAGTCAAGCTCAATGCGTTTTTTTGAATCTATAAATAACAAAGATAAGATTCAAACTCACGACATTTGATTTGATTTACTAAAAAGTTTAAATTGATAAAAAAAAAAGTTAGTAAAAAAGAATAGTCAAAGAACAAACCAAAGATAAAGAAGTCAAGGCTTCTATTGGGCATGAATTCGTAGATAAGCAACTTTTCCTCTCCCTCTATGCCACATCCCAAGAGCTTAACAAGGTTTCGGTGTTGCAGTTTTGCAATAAGTATGACCTCGTTTTTAAGTTCCTCTAAGCCTTGCCATGACTTCCTTGACAGCCTTTTGACTGCTAGTTCCTTACCATCTGGCAGCACACCCTGCAGGGAGAATCGTCCATAAATTTAAGCCCCATATATATATGAAGCAATAATTAGGCCGGCCATGACAAAGAAATAGAAAGGTTGGTGTTACCTTGTAGACAGTGCCAAAGCCACCTTGTCCAAGTTTATTTGAATCTGAAAAGTTGTCTGTAGCTGCCACTATTGTCGATAGATCCATGAAGGACAGTTCTTCAGCACCCACCAATTCACCGACTTGTGTAAATGCAACTCCAGTGGAGCTTGCCAGCTCATGTACTAGTGGGCTCTGGCTTTTCTCATCATCTGCAGATAAACATGAAATTACATGCTTGTTGGTAAACAATTATGATGGTAATTAATAGTTAGCTATTTAGATAAATTTACCTCTTTGTGTTCTCTTGTTCCGCCCATGATAAGCAGCACAAGACCCAACAAGAACTGATATAACCGATATTGGGATACAAGCAATCACCACAACCATCCAAATCTTCAATTTAGGCCCTGCTTTTCCATAAGAAGATTTCGATTCACTAAGACCACCATTTTAAAGGAAATCAATCAAAATTCTTATGTGCTTACCTTTGGAACTTGGGTAGGTTAAGAACACAGTTGAGGCGTTGTAGAATTTGTGGAGCTGAAACCTCACATTACAATTTACACTAACAATAATTCCACCTTGGCGTGAGTCGCAGCATGTATGAAGATCTCCCAAGGCCTGCACCAGACAACTATGGCATAAACTTTGAGAGATGTCCCTAGTACATTGTACAAGACCATAAATTGTTTCGTTCCTCGAAACTTTAATTTCCCCTGTTGCAAACATGCGTTTCGAAGGATCAGACGCAGCCTCGCTTAAGATGTTATTCAGTAAGTAGGTTAATACTTTATCAAAACGAACTGGGTTAGTTGATAGATTTTTCTCCAGATAAATCTGCTCTGGATACTTTCCAAAATAAACCATCGAAGAGGAGAAATTCTGCCCGGAGTAGCGAACTTGACAAAGCTCAAACCAAATCGTTGCATCTTCAGTTTTGCACTGCTTCAAGATTTCCTGGCTTGCATTCTTTATGCAATCCCGGCAAACTGTCGAGTTGACATCCCCTCTACAGAGTGCTTGACCATAGACTTTTGGGTCCTCCACAGTAGAGTTGTCGTAGAAACCTGTCACCGCAGTTTTGGATGGCAATGACTCAAGAAGAAGCTTGAGATTGTTTTCAAATGGGCTGTTGAGTGTGTAACTTCTGAATTCTGTCTTACAATAGGTAAAGACAGGATCTCCGCTGGCAAGTATAGGACGCATTAAAAGTGGTATAATTAAGAAAACCATAGCTGAAACCACATTTTTTTCCATTGAATATATGGTTGCTTTAGATGGAAAGGTCTGAAAATCTGTCTTTTAGACGCTGCCTGCATGAAATTTCACCCTTCAACAACCAGAATTTTCCAAAAAAAAAAAAGAAAGGAAAGTTGACACCCAATAAAAAACAAATTTATCTTCAAACTTGTGTCATTTTAAACTGTTGAACATTTACACGGAAACATCAGCGCTAGGCTGTAGCTGGATACCGACTGAAAAATACTTTTCTTGACTTGACTAACAAAAGCCGCCAGTCCTATTATTATTATTATTATTATCATCATTGAATAGATATCGGCTTTCACCCATATAAGAGTCAAATAATTGATTCAACAAAACATGTATTAGGATCCTCTCTATTTTAAAATTTTTTTATTTTTTTTATTTAGTATATTTTGAAAGGTAGTATTGTTAAAAAATTTTAATAAGGATAATACATTAAATATATTACCCTTCAAAATACACTAAATAGAGAAAATAAAAGATTTTAAAATAGAGAGGATTATTTTCCAATTAACATACTTAAAGAGAGATGCTATTTCAATGAAAATTAATATATACTAAACAAGTATCAACCTACACCAAAATTGACATGACGTGATATTTTCAAAAAATAAAATTTATTTTGATCTACTTGAACATTATTTTCAATTTTTTTTTCTTGTTTAAGTATTATAATTGATAGTTTGATTTTGTCTTAAGGACTTTATATCTAAACAAATGACTTTTCGGGCGGCTGATAGTGGAGTTATATATATGATCGAGCTTATGTTGCTCAAATGACTTGATTTAATTTGTCCGGTCAACACACGTGAGCTCCGCTATAAGACTTGTGTCTCACTTTCCAAGTTATTTTTTAAATTGAGAAGTACTATATATACAATTTTTTTTTCTTATTATGTATCTTACTCATTTTTTTATTTTTTAAAATTATCATTATATTTGTGGGATTCATTTATAGGATTCATATGAGCCATAAATTCAATAATATTTTTTTTTTTATAAAAAAAAATAGAAAGATGATAAAAATAATCATTTCCCTTAAGCTGACTATCATTCATATTTTTACTATGAATGATAGTAAAAATTTTACTATCATTCATATTTTACTTAATTGGTTTTGGAGTTCAAGTTCCTTTTTGAAATTATGTAGGTTTAATAAAAAGTGTTTTAGTGTGTGTTTGGGATTACGATTTCGTAAAAAAAAAAAAGTACGATTTTAAACCAAATCATAGAAAATTGATTGTTTGGTACTGCATTTTTAAAAAATTGCGATTTGAAAATGCAGAAAATAGTAGGTAATGAAGTAGTTTTTTTAAAATGTACAATTTTAAAGGCTAAACTATGATTTTGCCGGATGCTTTAACTAGGTTTTTAAAAATCATGTTATGAAATTGTATGTTTTAAAAATCACTATTTTTAATTGCATTTTTTAATTAGCAATCATAAACGGACCCTTAGTACATAAAAAAAATTATGTCAAGAAATGAGTTCGTTTCATAAAAAAATAAATAAATTAATTAATTAATTAAAAACATTTTTTCTTTGTTTGTTTGTTTTTTTTTTAACTTTTTTTATATAATTTTTTGGGGTTTGCTAGGGGTTCTTCTCGTAGTGTTCTCCTAGCATTCTTCTAGTCTTAAGTATAACATAATTTAAGAAAAAATAAAATTGTAGTACCATTTTTTTACAAATAGATTAATTTTTATGAGTTAATAGTTAGGTTCAAATACTTTAAAGCTTGTTTTTTGATTCAAAACAAAAATCTAAAGGTGAAAGGTTAATCCTTTAGGGATGGTATCTCTCAAAATAGATTTGATCATCCTAAATCTGATACTAATGTCTCAATTTTAGTGTTAATGCTTCACAAATTTGGTACTAATGCCTAAAAGAATCGGTTGTAAAGGCCATTACAATTTTATTTTTTCTTAAATCATGTTTTATGTAAAACTGGGATAACGCTAGGAAAACCTTCGGGGAGAACTAACATTTTCCTATATATATATATTTTTAAAAAAGTCAAACTATATTTTGGGAGACATTTTAAAATGAGCATTTTCTCTGAAAAACTTATTCTGTCTTTTAATATAAACAAAATATTTATTTTTTTATGTAATTTCTAAAAGGCTTAAGAGCTTTTTTATTCGGCTAATCGATATGTTAATTATAAAATGAGACAAAAAGGAGGTGCAACAAACTCAGTAATTAAAGGAGCTTGTTACAATTGACAACATTCATCACACTTGCACACGTACGCATGACGTGATGAGTGATGCTTCTAATTCTTGATAGATATATATCGAGAAGTACAAAAAAGAAAAGTCTTTTTGTTTTTGTTTTTATGATGAGTGATGCTTTTGATTCTTAATCGATATACATATAAATCGAGAAGAACAAAAAAGAAAAGTCTTTTTTGTTTTTTGTTTTTGTTTATTGTGTGCCTCTGAATCATTTCTGTTAGAGACGGAAGGAAGGGGGACCGGGGGGAGCCCGGGTCCCCCCCAACTCTAAAAAACAAAAAAATTGTATATTGATCCTTCCATAAAAAAAATACAAAGATTGGTCCCTCCATTTGTTCTTCTTCTTCTGGATTGTCCTCGATTTCTGTTGATAAGGCCTTTTCTCTTTTCTCATTAATTTGCCAACACACATAAAGTTATACAGTGTATTATTGGAAATGTATTGAATTTGGTCATAGGTTTTCGTTTTTTGGTTAAATTCTATTGGAATTTTTAAAAGTATTGTAAATCGTATATTCACGTACGCTGGCCTCACGAGGCACGACTTAAAATTAAATGTATATTTATATATATAGACTTCTACAACTTCTATGGAAAAGTCTAATAGAGTTTGCCAATAAATATATATAGACTTCTACAACTTTTATGGAAAAGTCTAATAGAATTTTCCAATAAATTTTGATTGATGTGATATAAGATAAAAAGTAATTTTAATTCTTTATGTTAGAAAAAAAAAATTGAGATAATTTTTTAAAGTCGTTCCTTCACAATTTCACTTACACCAAAATGACAAAACCAAAAAAACCAGCTGAGCAAAAAATGACATCTTTCTCTCATCAAGTTTCAACCAATTAACCCTAACTCTCACATGGTGACACCCAGAATTATTATTTTTTACATGTCCAGGGAAAGAAAAGGGGATGAGAATTTGATTTAATGACTCATGCTTTATGCTAATAATGTCTTTCATTCAAGCAAATTGTGCAAAGTTGAACATACTATTAATGAGTTGGTGAATAAAATGAATGAAATTTTAGAACATTTAGCTTCAATTCATCCTCGTGACATGTATGAGCATGTAATTAAATTTTGCATACTACTTGGCCTTTATGACTTTTCAGATTGTGTTAGTGATTATCAATTTTAGAAAACAAGTATGAGATTATAATACATCATTTGAAAATCATACTTTAGAGAAAAAAAAATTTAAGAAGTGTAACATTTCTTATGCATTAACCATTGAGAAATTAGAGAAATGAAGTGAAGAAAAAAAGTTGGCATTATGGTAAATTGATAAATTGATGCAATATTTGGATAAACATTATTTAGTACTTTTCACTAAGAATCCTGCCACAATAATTAAGAAAAATAAATGTGTCCATGATAATGTTCCCTTTCAGGTGACTTCTGAGAAGCTTCTTGGCCTGTCAAGTACATCATCAATACCTAAAATTCCACAACGTAATATTCTTTCAAGCAATAATGCTATTAGAGAGAAAGACTTGACAAGCAACTTGTCAAACAAACTTTAATGCTTGAGAGTGAAAGGAATACTGGAGATGAGAAACTTGAGGTGAAGAATTGAAATACATTAATGATCCTTCTTTTCACTAATTGCTGGGATGAAAGACCATTGATGAGTTTATGGAAAAAAAAAATGAATGAAATGTTGATCAACAAACTTACTTTAATGCTTGAGAGTGAAAGGAATACTGGTGATGAGAAACTTGAGGGAAGAATTGAAGTACATTAATGATCCTTCTTTTCACTAATTGCTGGGATGACAGACCATTGATGAGTTTGTGGAAAAAAAATGAATGAAATGTTGACCGACAAACAAACTTTAATGCTTGAGAGTAAAAGGAGTACTTACTAGAGATGAGAAACTTGAGGGAAGAATTGAAATAGAATGGTCCTTCTTTTCACTAATTGCTGGGACGGCATTTTAATATTAATTATTAAAATATATTAATAATTTTCAGACAAAATATATTAATTTTTTTTTTTTGAGAAAAAGATAGAATTATTAATTATTTATGAATGAAAGACATTATTAGCATTGATTAATAATATTGTCACCTAATCCCTAACAGGAACTTATAAAGATGTTTACTCTTTATTTATTTATGAACAAAATTTTTCTTCAAATTGAGTTGGAGAAACTTTCTTGCAAATTTTTAAAAAATACCAAAATACCCTGTTTTATTTAAAAAAAATAAAAAATATCTGGAAGTTGAAATTTTATCTGAAAAATCAGTTTTTAAATTCACTATTTAAAATGTCAACTTTCAAAATGTTTTTATTTTTTTTAAAATAAAAACAAGGTATTTATCTTAATGTACGGAAGGGGGTAATGAAATTTTGAGTTCAAAATGAAGTTTAAATTAGAAAGTGTCTAAAATGAGAATTGATTTAAAATTATAACTCTTTATGATCTTTTTTTAATGGCATGTGAGATGCTTGAATTTTTAATATTATTTATTTCAACTTTTATACTGTTATTAAAAAATATATAAATACATTATTGAAAACGATAAATGTCAATTTTATAGACTAGATTAAAAGAAGTTCCTTCAACCCAGTTTAGAGGAAAATTGTATCCATTATTTATTGAATAAATGTTTTACTTTATTAAACTTGTGAGTAGCTGTCATGACTATAATAACACATGACAAAGGTGGATAAAAGTTGAATTCTTTTTATTTATTTATTTATTTTTGGTGGGTATATAAGTTGAATTCTTTGTTTGTTGTTTATTATACCTTTAAACATTACGGTATGACTTTTAAGAATCGGGCGTGATTAAAGCTGTAATATCTTCAAGTTCTATTTATTTATTTTTGAAACAAATTTGAGATATGTCTATTACAATAAGAAAATAATTCTTGGCATTTTCCCTGATCAGCCAATTGTTCAATTACACGTAATTAAGACAAGTGGTCTGCATGCATGCTCAATCCTGCACCACAAGCTAATTAATGATGTATTAAACTTGATAATGACGTGGAATATAGTAGTCTTTCTGTGGAATTCAAAGGTGAAGACAAAATTTGAAATCACTTTCATTGACCATTTGATCTAACAAATTAAATATTGCATGTGCAAATACATATATTATAGAATAATATTATAGAGGTTATAGAATAATACAAACATATATTGATGTACTGCACAGCGCACACAAGATAAAGCATTAATGAAGTTTCAAATCTGCTTATGGGTACAATCACCGAGGCCTAATATTGGAAACCGATAAGCCGTTGATAGAGCCATGGCTTATTTCATAGTGATCAGTAAATCTTCCCATAGAAAATGCAGGTCGTTGAGGTTGACAAAGGGTTACACTTTCATTTTTCAACATTGCTACCACCGACGACATAGTTGGCCTATCATTTGCATCTTCTTGAACACACAACAATCCAATATGAATGTATTTTAAAAACTCATCTGGGTAGCATGAGTCATTCAATAAAGGATCCATCATCTCTAGTGCGTTCCCGTCGTTCCATAATTGCCATGCCTGCACCATTATTTAACGTGTTTAGACAATTTTTGACCCAATATTAGGTTTGGCTAATTTTTACATGGCATACAAACTCAATATGTACTAAACATGAAATTTGTTAGTTAAGTTTGGGCCGTTCAACTCATTTAATTAAATTGATCAAATTAAGATTAATATATATATATATATACTCATTTCTCGATATGACTTGAACTTGATACTCGACATTTAATATTGACAAATTTTGACACAACTTATGAACCTAATATGAAATTAACAATTTATAAGTAAGGGTTATAACCTGTATAATTAAATAGATCAGATTATGATTAACTTATATAATATTATACTCATGCCTCAATACAATCTGCGAACATGAATTGCCACTTCTACTTAGTATCAACTCTAAAAGTATAGACTAGACTTTAGCCAAACAAAATCTTACATATGCAAGGAGGCTAGGAGCACATTTTGACCAATGGAAGCCAGCATTTCTTTTCCCTGTTATGATCTCAAGCAAGAGTACTCCAAAGCTAAAAACATCAGACTTAATGGAATAAAATCCTTCCATAGCATACTCTGGGGCCATGTATCCACTATTCAAAGCATATTAAAAAAAAAAATAAAAAAAGTTAACATATATATAATTAAATAACCAAAGGCACACTAATCTCAAATGCATGTACTTACTATGTTCCAACTATTTTAGTAGTATTAGTTTCACCTTCGCTACCCGTAAAGATCCTTGCCATTCCAAAGTCTGAGATCTTAGGATTCATGTTGCAGTCCAATAATACATTGCTAGCTTTTAGGTCTCTATGAATGATTCTAAGTCGAGAATCCTCGTGAAGATAAAGAGTTCCCCGTGCAATTCCGCTTATTATATTAAGTCTTCTGCTCCAATTGAGTTGTGCACGTCTCCTTGGATCTAACCATTGAAAGTTGAAAGTAATTTTATTCATTGTTCTATGACTGAATGTTTACAAAGTTGATTCACGTTCCCATTAAAAAAACAAAAAGAGTGGGGAAGAAATTAACGAACCAAAGAGAAAGACATCTAGGCTGCTGTTGGGCATGAATTCATAAACAAGCAACTTTTCTTCTTGCTCTGCAAAACCCAAGTAGCCTGACAAGATTTTTGTGTTGAAGCTTCATTATTAGTAGAACTTCATTTGTGAATTCATCTGAACCCTGTTCTGAACAGTAAGAAAGCCTCTTAACTGCTACTTCCTTTCCATCATAGAGTATACCCTGCAAAAGTTCATTTCCTTTTCCTGATTAACATAAAAATGGTGAATTGACATTTTTCTGATAATTAACATAACATGAATAGCCTATTTTCCTATATAACCTTGTAAACTGGGCCAAAACCACCTTGCCCAAGCTTATTTGAATCAGAGAAGTTGTTGGTAGCTTCTAGTATAGATGCCAAATCAATATGAGGGGATTCCTGAGTGTTTGGATCATATCTTCCTTGAAAATTGGCGTATTGGAAGTTTGAGATATTTGCTTGTTGACTAATTATAATTTCTCTTTCCCCTGAATAGAAAAGAATGATAGTCTCAATGGTGAAAACAGAATTACTAGAACTTACTGCGAAGAAGTCGCCTATACCTTTTCTAGCTTTTTTCCTCATCATAAGGCAAAAGATGCAGGAACCCAGAAGTACTATCACCAAGCATACTGATACAACTGCAAGGATTAACATCTTCCGTTGTCCATCCACTGCCTGCATTTGAAAGCAATCATTCAGATTAATACTATAATCAAAGTCATTTGTGTTAAGAAAGTAGTGTTGTTGACAATACTTACTTCTTTCTTGCTCATTAGTTGAACTGGAAGCTTCAGATCCGTTATAGAAGTTATATAGCTCATACCTCAAGTAGCAACTACGACTAGGAAGTCTAGCACCAACAGAGAAATAGCAGCAAGTTAAAACATCTGTTATGGCTCTCTGAAGACATGAATTACACTCATCAGCGGATAAGTCTCTGGTGCACTGCACTAGAGCATATATTGTCTTATCTTGAAAGGGTACTTCCCCAGTAGCATACATATTGGCTGAAAGATTGGAAGCTGCCCTCTTTGTAAGATTATTCAACGTCTCCTTCACAACAGTTTTGAACTGTTCTGGTTCTGAAATGTTCTGGATGTTATCTAGGCCAATATAGTTTCCCGCGACATTCAATTGGCCAAAGAAATTTTTGTTGGAGAAGCGCAAGTGACAGAACTCCTCCCATACAACTGCTTCTGTGTTTGGACAACGGCGTAAAATGTCTTCTGTAGCGGTTGTTATGCATGTCTGGCAGGTTTCATTTGTAACAAAGTCGAGGCACATGTAAAGACTATAAACTCCATCTGGGTCATTTCCTTTGGAGGCATTATAGAATTTGGAAACAGAAGCATTCGAGCGTAAAGAAAGAAGACATCTTGGAGATTGTTCTGAAATAATGTAATATTACCTTCATAGTTACTAGTGTCTGAACAATTGGAATACGGGGGTTCGGCATAGGCCAGATTGCAGAGGAGGGTGAGGAAAACATAAAGCATAAACAGTCGAATAACTTCTGGAACAATATTGGAATGAACCATATTTTTCTTTGAGGGCTTGTATACTATAATAATGACCAATTCTCTCAATATGGTAGCTGAAGGAGTTTCTGTTTCTGCTATACCTTAGTCTATGAACCAAAAAATTCCATTCTTGGAGTCTTGTAATAATTCAATCAAAAGGGTAATTTCTTCGAAAAGTGCTTATGTCAAAATCAAGTAAACCGCGTTATTCTAAGATTCAACTCTTGTAAAGGAGCAGGACTAGTTTTAATATAACTATCGGCTGACGCCAGACAGCAGCAATGTTGGGGCCACATTTCTATACAAAATAGGGGCATATTTGCCTATTCTACTGTATTTGTACCATGTAGTTTCTGGGATGTGTTAATGGCAGTCAAAAGAAAGATTGGTGGGAGCTGTAGAGATTCAAGGAAGGTGTTCGGGATTGGGACACTTTGGCTTGAAATATCAACTGAGAGATGCCCACAGATTGTCAGACTAGGTTCATTGGACTTTATAATTCCGAATCCAAAAAGAAAATTTCATTATGGGAAATTTAGAGATGGAGACCAGTTTTCCAACTTAGGATTTCAATTAATTGCCAAATCAAAAATGAAAATTCCTTTCTAGAAAAAGACCTATTTGACCCATTCCTTTGTTTTGACGTGTTTCTTAAAATTACTATTGAAGTTCAAAAGAAAGGCCTTATGTGAAGAAAAATTCCTTTCATTAGACTTTATAATTCCGAATCCAAAAAGAAAATTTCATTCTGGGAAATTTAGAGAGGGAGCCCAGTTTTCCAACTTAGGATTTCTATTAATTGCCAAATTAAAAATGAAAATTCCTTCCTTGTTTGACTTCTTTTGTTAAAATTACAATTGAAGTTAAAAAAAAAAATTAAAAAAAAAAACCTTCTGCGCAAACAATTCTGTTCTGGCCAGGTTCTTTCCTTGCTATGGTACCATGTGAAGAAAAAAACGGAGCTGAGCTTACTGGGAGGGGGAGGGAGAGGATTCATTACTTACCCAATAGGGATATAAAGCCAAAGAACAATCATACTCTATATTGACTTCACGACAAGAAAGATACAATGGAATATATAATTTGATCTAATAAAGGCCGAAGCTATCCTGTTAGTCGTTTAGTCTTGGTGGGCTTCTTCACTTCACAAATGGGCTATGTTTGGACAAACGGCCCAGATTAAATTTGGTATTAGCGTTTGGCAAATGAAAATGTTCATGGTTCTTTACAATTTACAAGCCCACTAAGTCATAGGGCCATCGAAAAATAACCAACACATTACTGTAAAAGTTTAACATATACAAATCTAAATTGGTCAATTAATACATCTAGTGCAAGATCCTTTTATTTTCTATAATATCCCAGAAATATGATACAACAATTTCATCAGCTTATTAGCATGCTATATAACACGAATGGGCCAGGGCAATCTTGTGAGTCGTCATCACCGAGGTGAAAGACTAGAAACAGTAAGGTGATTTACAGAAGGATTAGTTGTGGGAATGTGATCAATCTGAATGACTCGAGTCACAACAAATACAGGTTGTTTTGGGTGAGGAAGAGAGGCTGATTCATTTCCCAACAAAGCAAGGACATATGAGATTGTGGGTCTATCCGCTGGATCCTCTTGCACACACAAAAGCCCAATATGCATGCACTTTAACACTTCGGTAGATGGGCACGACTCCATCAACAAAGGGTCTACAAATTCTAATTCTTTTCCTTCATTCCATAGTCTCCATGCCTGTCAATACACATTTAAAGTAATTAATATTTCTTATGCATACAATACATCATGTTACGAAAGAACCTCCTCCCTCATGAGCAAAGGGCGGGTGAGTTCACAAGTTTAATATATATATTAAACTCGTGAACTCACCCACCTATATATATATATATATAACTACTAAAAGCTTAAACCGATAAAAATGAGTGAGTTTTTTTTAGTATACAATTATGAGTATTGTGGATAGGTTTGAGACCCATAATGAAAATATGTAATAAGTGTAAGTAATTAATATAGTATAGATGGACTCAAATTCATAGGGTTAAGCTTTTGAATTAGTTGGTCTCCCCCCCTCTTGTGAGGACATGTCAAAAAAAGAAAAAAGAAAAAAAAAACATACATACATACATATGCAAGCAGTGTCTGGGCATGCTCCGTGAGGTAGAAGCCGCTATTTTTCTTCCCGCTAATAATCTCAAGTAATATAACGCCAAAGCTGAAGACATCAGATTTTACAGAAAATAGTCCCTCCATTGCATATTCGGGAGCCATGTATCCACTGTTTTGAGCATATATAGCATTACCATGCATGTTATTGTTGTTGTTGTTGTTTGTTTGTTTATTTGTTTTTTTTTTTTTTTATAATATGAATTTCATTTAAAAATCAAAATTGGGAAAAAAGAAATAATACAAAAATAAAAAAAATAAGAAGAAGAAGTGAACTCACTATGTTCCAACAATTCTTTGAGTGTTAGCCGAGTATTGGTTTTCACCAAAAATCCTTGCCATGCCAAAATCTGATATTTTGGCTTCCATTTCATGGTCCAACAATACATTGCTCGGCTTTAGATCCCGGTGAATAATTTTAAGACGAGAGTCCTCGTGAAGGTAAAGAAGTCCTCTAGCAATACCAGCAATAATGTTATACCATGCTTTCCAATCAAGCTCAGTGCGTTTTTCTGAATCTGAAAATAACAAAGATGACTATATTTGAATTCACAAGTTTTCGTCTGATAAAAAAGTTTAAGCAGACAATGAAAGTTGGTAAAGAAGAAGGGTCAAAGAACAAACTAAATATAAAGAAGTCAAGGCTTCTATTGGGCATAAATTCGTAGACAAGCATCTTTTCCTCTCCCTCTATGCCACATCCCAAAAGCTTCACAAGGTTACGGTGTTGAAGTTTTGCAATAAGTATGATCTCATTTTTAAGTTCCACTATGCCTTGCCATGACTTTTTTGATAGCCTTTTGACTGCTACTTCCTTACCATCTGGCAGCACACCCTGCAAGGAGAATCATCCATAAATTCAAGTCCCATATATATGAAGCAGATCTGCAAATAAACATGAAATTACCTCCTTGTTGATAATTCTGAAAAAAAAAAAAAAAAGAAAAAAAAGAAGGGATTTTGATGGTAATTAGTAATTAGCCATTTAGATAAATTCACCTCTTTGTGTTCTCTTGTTCCTCCCATGATAAACAGCACAAGAACCAACAAGAACTGCTATAACCGATATTGGGATAAACGTAAGCACCACAACCATCCAAATCTTCAATTTATGCCCTGCTTTTCGATAAGAAGAACCACCTTCAATTTCGATTCACCAGGACCACTATTTTGAATATTACAGAATTTTGAGCCTAGTTTCTTCTTTTCTTTCCTTCAATTTCTGTTTTATTGCAGCATTAAAGAAAATCAATCAAAATTCTTATGTCCTTACCTTTGGAACTAGGGTAGGTTAGGAGCACATTTGAGGCGTTGTAGAATTGGTAGAGCTGAAACCTCATATTACAATTCCTACTAACAATAATTCCACCTTCGCGTGAAGAGCAGCATGCCTGAAGATCTCCCAAGGCCTGCACCAGACAACTATCACAGGAACTTTCAGGGATGTCCCTAGTACATTGTACAAGACCATAAATTGTTTGGTTCCTCGAATATTTAGTTTCCCCAGTTGCAAACAAGCCCTTCAAAGGATCAGACGCAGCCTCCTTTGAGATGTTAATCATTAAGTACTTTAATACTTCATCAAAATGAAATGGATTCGATAGAGTTTTCTCCTGATAAATCTGATCTGGATACTTTCCAGTATAAACCATCAAGGAAAAGAAACTCTGCAAGGAGTAGCGAACTTGGCAGAGTTCAAGCCAAATCATTGCTTCTTCACTTTTGCACTGCTTCAAGATTTCCTGGCTTGCATTCTTTATGCAATCCCGGCAAACTGTCGAGTTTACATCCCCTCTACAAAGTGCTTGACCATAGACTTTTGGGTCCTTCCCAGTAGAGTTGTTGTAGAAACCTGTTACCGAAGTATTGGATGGAAATGACTCAAGAAGAAGCTTGAGATTGTTTTCAAATGGGCTGCTGAGCGTGTAATTTATGGAATTTGGGTTACAAAAGGTATAGACAGGATCTCCACTGGCAAGGATAGAGCGCATTAAAAGTGGTATAATTAAGAAAAGCATAACTGAAAGTACATCTTTTTCCATCTTCCAAATATGCCAGAACATTGGATGATCGCTTCAGCTGAACTGCTGAATATTTCATCCTTCAACCAGATTTATCTTCAAACTTGCGCATGTCAAACCACTGAACATTGCACAGAAACTTCCTTGCTGCATCTGGATACTGACAGAAAATCTTTTTTTTTTTTTTTTTTCTGGAAATTTACCTGTAGTTTCTTGAGTTGACTAATCAAAGCCCATAGTATTATCATTAATTTTTTGTTCTTGATTATTGAATAGCCAATGGAGTTCACCAAGATAAGAGTCAAATAATAGACTAAAATTATTAAATTTACTTGTAACTTACTGCTGTTGTTTGGAGCACATCTCCAATAATATTTTCGATTACTTTTATTTTCTTAGAGTATTATAATTGATAGTTGATTGATATTGTGTGTAGGTAAACGAATGGCACTTGGGCTGAGGTTGACTATTTCCACCATCACCTTTCAATGTCAATCAACACATTCATTGTGTCCCTTCGTATGCCTATATATTCAATAAACTGAATCAATATTATAGACAAAATGTAGTCTTACATTTATTTTGTGTTCTTCTCCTTCTTTCCTCCCTTCTTCCTCCTTTACCAAACATTCTTCCCCTTATTCAATGTTTAACAGAGTTCAGCCCCCAGAGTACGACTTCTTCTCCCACATAATTTAGGAATCTTATGAGTAGCAAAACTATGTTTAAAGGACACTTGTTAGAGTATTTCTAGAAGCCTCACCAAATTTTACTCATCAAAATAATCAAAAGTACACTTATAATTATTTTAACAATTTATTTTTTTAGAGCACCCCAGCAATCTCACTATTTTAACAATTTACTTTCACTATTCCATTTATTTCTTTTTTCAAAGATTTGTTTATCCCTTTTTAACTATTAAAGGAAGAGAGATAAATGAAAAGTAAAAAAGAAGAGAGAGAAATGAGTTATTTAATGAATATGTGAGTAAATAATAAATTTTAAGTTTGATGAGTATTGTTAACATTACCAAATTTTTTGGTTAAATTGATGAGGCTAAAAAATGACCATTTAAGCTATTTTGATTAAATTGCTTTACTAATTTAACCAAAAAATAAATTTGATAAGGTTACTGTGAGTGCTCTTAACAGTCACTCGAGGCTCCAGCAATAGGTAGTAAAGACCATGGATCACATTAAGCTTCTCCAAATATTCATTCATTACTGTAAATTAGCAAAAATATTAATTATTTAGTTGTAATGCTGAGGCTAGATGACTAGCTAGCTTCCTAGCTAGTCCACAACTATATTAGGAATTTTCTCATTGGATCCTATTCTGGGTCAAGTACGATAAATGAATTAAGTAATTAGTATTGATATAAAATGTCACCAAACCGTCTCAAGAGATAGTCAATCAGATCATGATTGAAGAGACGCACTACTCAATTCTCCCCTATTGTATGGACATGTCAAAAAAAAAAAAATGTCACCAAACCCTAGTACAGGGCCTTATAATTAGACACTAGTTGGGATGGCACTTGCAATAAATGTGCTTGGATGTCACTATATTACACTAGTGGAAGTCACTATCCCTATAATTCTAATATCATACGTATATTATATTATAAATTAGATTTAATATACATATTATTTAATATCATACGTATATTAGACAAGGCATGTGCAATTCACTATGTAATGTATTTTTATAATTCTTAACATTAAAATTACAATATCATATACATAAGTTATTATAAATATAATTAATACTTATATAGAATGATTTAATATACAAATTATTTTATAACCAAATATTTTGATACTAATCAAGTTAACTAAGATAATAGTAATTTGTCATACACCATAAGAAAAATAGTAGGTAAATCAGTAATGTGCAAAACAAATATAATATATAATTATTCATCAATGATATTTACCTATAGCTTTGGTAAAAACGAAAATAAGAAAAATGATAAAAATAATATTGGAGTGGCGTTATTTGATTAGAATTAGTCCGTAAAAGTGCAGAAGAAAATATATATACCAAAGTTAAGACTATAATTACTTTAGTGTTTATTTAATAATTCCATTATCCAAAAGACTAAAATGACTCAAATGAATTGGAGACTAAAATTACGTACTTTAGTCTCAGTGAAAATATGCCTACTTGGTGAGATCTTTCTTTGTTCTACCTAAAGGAATTTGCTTTATTTTTGTTTTGATTTGGATTTGTTTGTTCATCTACAATTGGTGTTTGATTTTTTTTTTAGTGATTCCAGCTACTTGCTTGCTCATACTCACTTGGTGAGATCTTCCTTTGTTCTACCTAAATGAATTTGCTTTGTTTTTGTGTTGATTTAGATTTGTTTGTTCATCTACAATTGGTGTTTAATTTTTTTTTTTTAGTGATTATTTTTGTGCTTGATGATTTTGTTGGTGGGTTTTATTCTCATTTCTCACACTAATGTTTGTTTTTGGTGGGTTTTGTTTGAAACAAGTGTATCAAAGAGGTAAATAAAATTATTATTATTATTATTATTATTATTATTATTATTATTATTTGTAGTGTTTATTTTTGTAAGGATTTATAAAAAAAAAAAATAATTGCTTTTTTTTTTTTTTTTTTTTTTGTAGTGTTTATTTATGTGCTTGATTTTTTTGGTGTGTTTTGTATGGGCTTTTGACAAAATTTTTTATAAATACATACTTATCTAGATATACATGATCTTAAATAAATAAATAAATAAACATATATCTAAAACAAAACAACTTAAATGTTTTTATTGTTGTGTTGGGTCCACAATGAATTCTATAGGTTCTTAGGGTTGGTGTTTTCTTTTTTATCCCGTAGTTTTTGATCATAGATCGAGCCACATATCACAACTTCTACCCATCATGCATATTGTCATTTTTGTTCTATGTTGGGCTAGAAACTTAATAGTAGACGAGATTTTACAAAAGAAGTTCTTTATATTCCTTTATATATATTCATAGGATATGCTAAAATTGCATGAAGATTCAGACCACAAATAATCCTTCAATTTCTGACGGATGTAATTATAAGAAAAACCCCCATTTTTTCTCTCCTCACGAATGCTCTCTTCTCTCTCTTTTTCCTTCTTTTTCTTTTGTTTTCTATTTCACCAATGGAGATGATAAGGCTGCCAACCTTATCTTCTCATTTCTTTCTTCCTTTCACATATGAAGACAAAAGGGTAAAATAGTCTTAAACATTGTATGTGCAAAAATAACTCAAAAGTCCCTCCCTAAAGTGATCATTAGATTCATTAAGTAGTTGGGAAAAGGTTAAAATCGTCAATTAGTCGGTGCACAAGAAAAAGAATTGTAGTCCAAACAAACGAAAAGACCAAAATAACCAAACAAAATCATCTAATCCTTACAATTTAGTAAGGGTAAAACAGTAATTACAACAATTAAAAGACAAAACAGTCCATCAATTCTCTAAATACTTACACTTTTATAAGGTTACAACAATCATTTTAGTCTCAAATAAAATATCATTATTCTTATGACATCGCCCCTTTTTATATAGCTATTAGATAAAATATTTACTCAACTCTTTATTAAACTAACCAGTAGCTGTCATGACGACAATGACACATGACCATTTGCTATTTAATGAAGTTGGATAAGTTGAATAATTCTTTGTTTCTTGTTTATTTTCCTTTAAACATTTGTTTTATTATTTATATATTTAGCTCTTGCGGTCATTTTCAATTAAATCTGTTTTAGATTTTAAACCATAAAGAATTTAAACGATTGAATTTTCCTACAACTAATTATTCAGATAATTCCACACAAAGGACAAATATGCCTGAAGCAAGTACGCCCCTCACCTGTCTTTCGTCAAAATCCTTATTCAGATTTTAAAATCTATGGCGTGTTCGGAAGATAATGATGTACTAATTAAAACTTGACAATTGACCTGGAATAGGAATCTTTTTGTGGAATTCAAGGTGAACAAAAACTTTGAAGTCACTTCCCTTTCACCAAATCAAATATTACATGTGCAAATACATGTATATAGAGGTCAATTACAAGCAAATACATAAATCTTCTATTGCTATAATGCACGCAAGATAAGGCATTAATGAACTTCTAAATAAGCTTATTATAGGTTCCATTACCGTGGCCCAATATTGGAAACTGATAAGCCGTTGATAGAGTCAGGACCTGCTTCGTCGTGATCAGTGAATCTCCCCACAGAAAACGCAGGTCGTTGAGGTTGGCAAAGAGTTTTACTTTCATTTTTCAACATTACTACCACATACGACATGGTTGGTCTATCATTTGCATCTTCTTGAACACACAACAACCCAATGTGAATGTATCTTAGAAATTCATTTGAACAGCATGAGTCAATCAATAAAGGATCAATCAACTCCAACGCATTCCCTTCCTCCCATAATTGCCATGCCTGCACCAGCCATTATTTAATGCCTTCAGACAATTCTTTACCTTAATATTAGAATTGATAGTTTTTTATATGACTCAAACTCAATATAAACCTAATACGAAATTAGTAGGTAAGGTTGGATGATCTAATTTATTTAGTTAAATAAGTCAAGTTAAGGTTGACATATATAGTCTTACATCGATGCCTCAACACAACCCGAACCTAACGCAATATTTAGGACTGATAATTTTTTTATATGACTCACAAAGTTAGCGCCAAATTAGTAGGTTAGGGTCAAGGATTCTTACCCATTTAATTTATTGATCGAGTTAAGATTAACTTATGTATGTAGTCTTATATGCATGTTTAAATATGACTTGAACCCGATATATAAATATAAACTATTACTTGTACCCAGTATCAACTCGATAAGTATAGACTAGACTTTAGCTAGAAAATCTTACATATGCTAGGAGGCTAGGAGCACGTTTTGACCGATGGAAGCCAGCATTTCTTCTTCCAGTTATGATCTCAAGCAAGAGTACTCCAAAGCCAAAAACATCAGATTTAATGGAATATAATCCTTCCATAGCATACTCTGGGGCCATATATCCACTATTCAAAGTATATTAAAATGAAAATAAAACAAAGTTAACTTATACACAATTAAATAACAAAAGGCACACTAATCATATAAATTATAAGTAGTGAAACAAATCATGTACTTACTATGTTCCAACTATTTTAGCAGTATTAGCTTCACCTTCATTGCCTGTAAAGATTCTTGCCATTCCAAAATCTGAGATCTTAGGATTCATGTCATAGTCCAATAATACATTACTGGCTTTTAGGTCTCTATGAATGATTCTAAGTCGAGAATCCTCGTGAAGATAAAGAATTCCCCGTGCAATTCCACTTATTATATTAAGTCGTCTACTCCAATTGAGTTGTGCTCGTCTCCTTGGATCTAACCATTAAAAGTTGAAAGTAATTATATTCATTGTTCTATGGCTGAATGTTTACAAAGTTGATTCAAGCTCCCATTAAAAAAAAAAAGAGAAAAAGAGTGGGGAAGAAATTAACGAACCAAAGAGAAAGACATCCAGGCTACTGTTTGGCATGAATTCATAAACAAGCAGCTTTTCTTCTCGCTGTGTGCAAAACCCCAGTAGCCTAACAAGATTTTTGTGTTGAAGCTTCATTATTAGTAGAACTTCATTTGTGAATTCCTCTGAACCTTGCTCTGAACAGTAAGAGAGCCTCTTAACTGCTATTTCCATTCCATCATCGAGTATACCCTGCAAAAGTTCATTTGCTTTTCCTGATTACCATAAATAAAAAAGAAAAAGAAAAAAGGCGAATTGACATTTTTTGATTAACATAAAAAGAATAGCTTATTTTCCTTTAACCTTGTAAACTGGGCCAAAACCACCTTGCCCGAGCTTATTTAAATCAGAGAAGTTGTTGGTAGCTGCTAGTATGGATGCCAAATCAATATGGGGGGATTCCTGAGCGTTGGGATCATATCTTCCTTGAAAATTGGGGCGATGAAAGTTTGAGATATAAGGATCACTAATATTTGCTTGTTGACTAATAATTTCTCTCTCCCCTGAACAGAAAAGAATGGTAGTCTCAATAGTGAAAACAAAAGTTCAAAATTGTAAAGCAAACTTACTGACAAGCGTCTTTACATTTTTTAGCCTTTTTCCTCATCACAAGGCAAAAGATACAGGAACCCAGAACTACTATCGCCAAGCATGCTGATGCAACTGCAAGGATTACCATCATCCATGTTTTCCATCCACTGCCTGTATTTGAAAGCAATCACTGAATACTATAACAAAAGAAATTTGTGGTAGAGAGTGTTGTTGACTAATACTTACTTCCCCCTTGCCCATTAGTTGAAGTGGGAGCTCCATAAAAGTTATACAGCTCATACCTCAAGAAGCAACTACGACTAGGAAGTCTTGCACCAATAGAGAAATAGCAGCATGTTAAAACATCTGTTATGGCTCTCTGAAGGCATAAATTACACCCCTCAGCGGATAAATCTCTGGTGCACTGCACTAGAGCATATATTGTGCTATCTTGAAAAGGTACTTCCCCAGTAGCATACATGTCAGCTGAAAGATTGAAAGCTGCCCTCTTAGTAAGAGTATTCAACGTCTCCTTCACAACAGATTTGAACTGTTCTGGTTCCGAAATGTTCTTCTTGTTATCCAGGTCAAGAACGTTTCCTGTGACATTCAATTGGCCAAAGAAATTTTTGTTGGAGAAGCGCAACTGGCATACCTCCTCCCATACAACTGCTTCTGTTGTGTTTGGACAAAGGGTCAAAATGTCTTGTGTAGCGGTTGTTATGCATGTCTGGCAGGTTTCATTTGTAACATAGTCGATGCACATGTAAAGACTATAAACTCCATCTGGGTCATTTCCTTTGGATGTATTATAGAATTTGGAAACAGAAGCATTCGAGGGTAAAGAGGAGAGGACATCTTGGAGATTGTTCTGAAATAATGTAATATTACCTGCATAATTACTGTTGTTTGAACAAATGAAATACGGAGGGTCGGCATAGGCTAGATTGCAGAGGAGGGCGAGGAAAACATAAAGCAGAAACGGTCGAATAACTTCTGGAACAATATGGGAATGAATCATGTTTTACTTTGTAGGGCTTGTATACTATGATAATGGCCAAATCTCTCAATATGGTAGCTGAAGGAGTTTCTGTTTCTGCTAGACCTTAGTCTATGAGCGAAAAAGCCCATTCTTGGATTCTTTTAATAATACAATCAAAAGGGTAATTTCTTTGAACAGTTCTTGGGCCAAAATCAAACGCGTTGTTTCAAGATTCCACTCTTTTAAAAAACCAATTATTGACTTTTGTGTGTGTGTGTGTGTGCAATTATTGACTTTTGTGAAGGAGCAATAGTTTACATACAACCATCGGCAGACGGCATCAATGTTGGGGCCACAATTCTATCCCAAAACAAGGGCTTTATGTATTTTCTTATTCCACTGTATTTGTATTAGTCAATTAACAGAACAAAAGATTGGTGGGAGATTGGAGATTGTTTCGAGGAAGGCGTTTGGGATTGGGACACTACTTCCGCTTGTGTAATGGCAACTCCAGTGTGGCTTGTCAGCTCATGTATTAGTGCTTTCTGGCTGTTCTCATCATCTGCAATAAACATGAAACCTGGTTGTTGGTAATTCCGAAGAAAAAAAAAGAAAAAGAAAAGAAAGACTATGATGGTAATTAGTAATTAGCCATTTAGATAAATTCACCTCTTTGTGTTCTCTTGTTCCTCCCATTATAAACAGCACAAAACCCAACAAGAACTGCTATAACATATTGAGATACAAGCAACCACCACAACCATCCAAATCTTCAATTTAGGCCCTGCTTTTCCATAAGAAGATTTCGATTCACCAAGACCACTATTTTAAAGGAAATCAATCAAAATTCTTATGTCCTTACCTTTGGAACTTGGGTAGGTTAAGAACAAGGACAAATCTAGAAAGTTTGATGGGCCAGTTAGCATCAATAAATTTTTTTTTTTTAATTAGAAAAAAAAATCTTTTTGGCTCCTGTTTTTCACCCTCCGAGTTGTTAATGTTTTGAATTATATTGCTGTGCGCCTACTGTCAATTCTTTTTCTTTTTCTTTTTTTTTAACTGTGTTTTGGAGTTGGTCAGCCGCCCAAGTCTCCTTCTCCCAGCCAAGTTAGGATTCTTTTGGGGTGTACTGTTATACATAAGAATTTTATTTCCTTTTTATCTTTTCAAAGGTGAGATAGTTTTTAAAATAATTATTAAATTTAGCGTAAATTACTATTAGATTTTAATAAAATGATAATTTTCAATATCATATCACATTTAAGAGATAAAAGTTGTACCTACAACATTACTCGTTTTGACAATCCATTAGAGTAATTTTATTTGTCACTCCCTCATCCACCTCCCAGCCCGCAAAGTCTATGTAGCATGGTCCTTCAACCAAAAAGTAATGCTATATATATACATATCTCCCCCCATCCCCCCATCCTCAAGAGGTCTCCTGTTACATTTTGTGCATAAGGATTAGTTTTTTTGGTGGGAAATACCACTTCACATAGGCTTTGCTTTAATCTTTCACACTTTGGTAACTGTTCATGGGCTTCGAGAATTTAGAGGTTCTCTTTGAGAACTTCTAAGTTCACATTCTTTAACGTGGTAATTAAAATCGGGGAGAGAGCTTGAGTGTGTACAACCATATATGTTTAAAGAACACTTGTTTAGTTGTTTGCAATAACTCTAGTAGTAGTTAGCCAGCAAAAATCATGGGACTTTGAATGCCCATATTTATAGTACTTATTCAGAATGCTTTAGTGAAAGCCTATACCAGGAAGAAGGCTTGAGAATATACACCAATTATTCATCACCACTCACCAGAACCAATCTTCAGAATGAGAGAACAGCACTCAGCCAACAGCTTTTATATCTTAATTATTGAAAATCAGAAAAATTACTAATTATATATTTAAGGATTTGGATTCCCTCATATTCTAAAATTTGAGCCATCTGTTTCATTTAATGGTTTAAATAAATGTAGAAGTTTTTGTTACCGAGCAAATAGATTTTACATGTTGAAAAACTAAAATTAATTACCTCAATAATACACAAACTTGTGTATTTGTTTAAACTGTTAGATAAAATGGATAGCTCAAATTTTACAATATAAAAATATCACATTTAAATTTTTTTTTTAAAAAAATGAGGGGATTTTAATCCATTATGTTATCATGCTGAGGCTGATGACTAGCTTCCTAGTCCATTTTGAGGTTTTAACGAACATTGGGAATTTTCTCATTGGATACTATATACAGTGGGTCAAGTACGATGAATGCAATATGTCATTAGTATTGACAAACAATGTCGCCGCCTAACCGTGGCACAGGACTTATAATTAAAGATGTTTACTCCTTATTAAAACTAATGAGTAGCTGTCATGACTATAAAGACACATACATGACCATTTGCTATTTAGGCCCTGTTTGACAACCGATATGTGGGTTTACTATTCACAGGAGAGTTACTGTAGCACATGACATTGTTGACCGCGTTTGAATTGTTATTTCAGATGTCAGCAGCGCAATTACTTATTTACCCTTATTCTTATTGTTTCCTTCGGCACGTTTTCCCTTCCCCCATTTTGGTCTCTCCACTGTTCCCCTCCAACACTCAGCTCCGAAGAAAACAGATGCCTCCGAATCTAAGATTCTCACCACGCAGCTCTCTGGGGACCGATCAGCAACCACCCCAGCACCACCCTCATCGAACCCAGTAGTCACGCTCTCCGTCTCCTCCAGAATCGACCCGTTGTCCTCTCTTCCCTCGACCTCTCTCTTCTCCATAAGAGCTCCCAAAGAACCACTCCGTCGCTATCTGATCGCCACCTGTACCTTCTCTCCTTGAATTACCGACGCTGCAAGCCTCTGGTTTTGAAATCTCCAGGTTCTGGAATACAATGGGTTACGGTTTTCAAGAGCGTTGTTTTCTTTGTGACTCTATCCACCACCAAATAGCATGGCGAGTCATGCTTTGAAGCTTCCATGCAAGTCTGGTTTATAGTACTTAGAGACTCGATAGAAGAAGCAATATTATGTGAATGTTCATGGAGCTCGTGTTACGAAGCGCAAGATGAAACTACGCGGCATTGCGACAAGCGAAAAATTAAAACCCATCAGAGAATTAGAGTTTCCCCATGGATCGAGGGTAAAACAAGAAGGACTAGTACCGGCCGAAACATGATTTTTTTAAAAATGAATATATATACTTTTCTCTCCCCCCGTCTTCTCCCACCCTGATTTTTCCCTCCGACGAACCAGACGCTCTGTTTTGTGCCGTAGAGCGTGGAACGAGTTTGATTTCCAAAAAGTATAAGAGGGTATAACGATAATTTCTTATAATGATGAGGCTGACTTTGGGCTGAACTTCAAACGTAACACGACAAAAAGATAAACCGTAATTCTCAGTGAACAGTGGATCCACAACCCCTTTCAGGTTGTCAACCACCACCTAATTAATGAAGCTGGATAAGTTGAATTCTCTGTTTCTTGTTTATTTTACCTTTAAACCTTTGTTATATTATTTACATATTTTATTCGTTCTTATATATTTAGGCATTATGGGTGACTTTTAAAAGTCAGTTATGCTTATTATTATTATTTTTTAAAAAGAAAAATCAGGTGTGATTAAAGCTATAATCAAGCTCAATATTGAATATTTAAATTTGAATTGTTTAATTTTGTTCTGAATATAAGTTGAGCTTGAATTTGTGATCATGGAGCAAAATAGTATATTCCAATTCGGTAACAAACTAGAGCTATATCTATTACAATAAAAAAAGATATATATCTTTTTAAATAATTTTCAAACATTAATGTTTAACGTGATCGTACAATACAAAGTTAGATAATACTATAAAAATAATAAAAATAAAATTATATGATTTTCTATGAGTTTATATGAATTTGACTCATTTAATAAACAAATCCAAAATTTTATTCAAACTTCCGAATTCAAGTCAAATTAAAAGCACCAAAGTACTGTGATCTTGGCATTTCAGCTAACCCACTTTAATCGGAAAAGGATCCTCTCCATTTCACTTGAAATGGAGAGGTCTCCATTTAGTTTATTTAGGGGGTATAATTGTCCAAAAAAAAGTTGTTCAAAAATGAAATGGACAAATATGCCCCTTTAAATACACTAAATGGTTCCTATCCATTTCAAGTGAAATTGAGGGATCCAAAATCACTTTAATCAGGTGTTAAACCATAAAGAATTTAAACCATCGGATTCCCCACAACTAATTGTCCCAATTACACATAATTCGGCACATCTGCATATAGGACAAGTGCACCTAATTAATCCTGCAATTTCGCAGGTTGTCTGAAGTAGGTGAGCCCACGCCTTTCCTTTGTTGGAATCCTTATTGGAATTTAAAGTCTATGGCGTATTCTCACATGTTAATGATATACTAAACTTGACAATTGAATTGGAATATTAAGTCTTTTTTGTCGAATTCAAGGCGAACACAAACTTTGAAATCATATTCATTGACCAAATTAAATATTATATATGTAACTCACATATATGATAGAGGTCAATTACAAGCAAATACAAACTTCTATAATCTATTGATGTACGGCACACAAGATAAAGCATTAACGAAGTTTCAATCCTTTTGTGGGTTCCATCACCGAGGCCCAATAATGGAAATTTTTTTTTTTTTTTCTAAGCCCAATAATGGAAATTGATAAGTCGTTGACAGAGTTATGACATGTTTCATTGTGATCTGTAAATTTCCTTACAAAAAAGGCAGGTTGTTGAGGTTGGCAAAGAGTTATACTTCCATTTTTCAACATTACTACCACAGATGACATGGTTGGTCTATCATTTGCATCTTCTTACAAAAAATATTATTGAATTTTTCAACAATTCAATATGAATGTCTCTTAGAAATTCATCTGGCAGCATGAGTCATTCAATAACGGATCCATCATCTCGAGCACTTTCCCTTCATTCCATAATTGCCATGCCTGTACAATTATTTAATGCGTTTAGAATTTTTTTTGCCTAATATTAGGTTTGACAATTTTCTGATAAAACTCACGAACTCAATATGTACCAAATACAAAATTAACTGGTTAGGATTGAGGAGTCAAACTTATTTCATTAAATTAGTCGAGTTAAGATTAACCATGTATTCTTATACCAATGTCTCGACATGACCTAAATTTAACATTTGACATTTAGAGTTAGCAATTTTTGATACGACCTACAAACTTAACTATATATTTTCATACTCATATTTTAACATGATCTACACCCGACACGCAAATACAAATTGCCATTGCCCTTGCCCAGTATCAACTTTAGAAGTATGGACTAGACTTTAAGCCAAAAAAACTTACATATGCTAGGAGGCTAGGAGCACGTTTTGACCAATGGAAGCTACCATTTCTTCTTCCAGTTATGATCTCAAGCAAGAGTACTCCAAAGCCAAAAACATCATACTTAATGGAATATAATCCTTCCATAGCATACGCTGGGGCCATATATCAACTGCTCAAAGCATATTGAAACAAAAATAAAACGAAGTTAACATATACACAATTAAATAACAAAAGACACACTAAAACCACATAAGATTATAAGCAGTAAAACAGTGCATGTACTTACTATGTTCCAACTATTTTAGTAGTATTAGCTTCACCTTCACTACCTGTAAAGATCCTTGTCGTTCCAAAGTTTGAGATCTTAGGATTCATGTCATAGTCCAATAATATATTGCTAGCTTTTAGGTCTCTATGAATAATTTTAAGTCGAGAATCCTCGTGAAGATAAAGAATTCCTGTGCAATTCCACTTATTATATTAAGTTGTCTACTCCAATTGAGTTGTGCTCGTTTCCTTGGATCTAACCATTAAAAGTTGAAAGTAATTTTATTCATTGTTCTATGACTAAATGTTTACAAAGTTGATTCAAGTTCCCATTATTAAAAAAAAAAAACAAAAAGAGTAGGCAAGAAATTAACGACCAAAGAGAAAGACATCCAGGCTGTTGTTGGGCATGAATTCATAAACAAGAAACTTTTCTTCTCACTCTGTGCAAAACCCAAGTAGCCTAACAAGATTTTTGTGTTGAAGCTTCATTATTAGTATAACTTCATTTGTGAATTCATCTAAACCCTGCTTTGAACAATAAGAAAGCCTCTTAACTGCTACTTCCTTTCCATCACTAAGTATACCCTACAAAAGTTCATTTCCTTTTCCTAATTAACATAAAAAAAAAGGCTATTTGAAACTTTTTTGTGTTCTAGACTTAATAAGATAACACGAATAGCTTATTTTCCTTTATCACCTTGTAAACTGGGCCAAAACCTCATTGCCCAAGCTTATTTGAATTAGAGAAGTTGTTGGTAGCTGCTAGTATAGATGCTATATCAATATGGGGGGATTCCCGAGCGTTCGGATCATATCTTACTTGAACATTGGGGCGATGAAAGTTTGACATATAATGATCACAAATATTTGCTTGTTGACTAATAATTTCTCTCTCCCCTGAATAGAAAAGAATGGTTGCATTGTATCAATGGTGAAAACAAAAGTTCAAAATTGTAAAGCAAACTCACTGACAGGCGTCTTTACATTTTTTGGCCTTTTTCCTCATCACAAGGCAAAAGATACAGGAACCCAGAAGTACTATCGCCAAGCATGCTGATGCAACTGCAAGGATTACCATCATCCATGTTTTCCATCCACTGCCTGCATTTGAAAGCAATCACTGAATACTATAACAAAAGTAATTTGTGTTAGAGAGTAGTGTTGTTGACAAATACTTACTTCCCCCTTGCCCATTAGTTGAAGTGGGAGCTCCATAAAAGTTATATAGCTCATACCTCAAGAAAAACTACGACTAGGAAGTCTTGCACCAATAGAGAAATAGCAGCATGTTAAAACATCTGTTATGGCTCTCTGAAGGCATGAATTACACCCCTCAGCGGATAAATCTCCGGTGCACTGCACTAGAGCATATATTGTGCTATCTTGAAAGGGTACTTCCCCAGTAGCATACCTGTTAGCTGAAAGATTGAAAGCTGCCCTCTTAGTAAGAGTATTCAACGTCTCCTTCACAACAGATTTGAACTGTTCTGGTTCCGAAATGTTCTTCTTGTTATCCAGGCCAAGAACGTTTCCTGTGACATTCAATTGGCCAAAGAAATTTTTGTTGGAGAAGCGCAACTGGCATACCTCCTCCCATACAACTGCTTCTGTTGTGTATGGACAAAGGCTCAAAATGTCTTGTGTGGCGGTTGTTATGCATGTCTGGCAGGTTTCATTTGTAACATAGTCGAGGCACATGTAAAGACTATAAACTCCATCTGGGTCATTTCCTTTGGAGGTATTATAGAATTTGGAAACAGAAGCATTCGAGGGTAAAGAAGAGAGGACATCTTGAGATTGTTCTGAAATAATGTAATATTACCTGCATAATTACTGTTGTTTGAACAAATGAAATACGGAGGGTCGGTGTTGGAAATCCTACATTGTTTGTAAGATATGAGATGAGATTTATAAGGTTGAGTGAATCTCAACTTCGAAATAACTTTAGGTTGTTCAAACCCATTTCTAATAGTCGGCATAGGCTAGATTGCAGAGGAGGGTGAAGAAAAGATAAAGCAGAAACGGTCGAGTAACTTCTGGAACAATATGTATTTTCTTATTCTACTGTATTTGTATTAGTCAATTAACAGAAGAAAAGATTGGTGGGAGATTGGAGATTGTTTCGAGGAAGGCGTTTGGGATTGGGACACTACTTCCGCTTGAAACATCAATTGAGAGGCCCGTAAGGTTGTCAGACTTTGGCCCATTGATGTCGAGTCTGTGAAATAACGGTCAATTCCACCAAGGAATTGCAGGGAACTCAATACAACCTCACCCGGACACGGAGGTTGTTATAATTTATCTTAAAGAAAAAACAAATACAACCCTCTAATTTCTGATTAAGGAAGGTTTAGATCTTGGGCTTCTGATTCGAGCCCATAAATACATCGCACAGGCTGACCAAGCTTCACGGCCTAGGTTCGGAACAAGCCCATCTTATAGATTATTATCCGCGTGACTATAATATCCTTATCTCCTAGTCGGAATAACAGGAGTGCCCCTTGTCCCAAGAATCAGACAGTCTGAGGCACTTTCCCTGCCATTTCTCAAGCCGAAACTGTTTTTCAAATCCTTTGGAAGCTAACATATTAGCCATTTTTCTCTCTCTCTCTCTCGGCCATGGAAATCACTGTGAGAAAATTGGCCAGCTTGGGCTCCTCCACTTCACTTTCTTACCTCATGTACAAGAAGCACAAGGCGTATGTACAAGGCCTTCGCGCTTTATTTCCGTTGGTTGACCGTATCCGTCGTGATTTCTCCGTGGGGGTTGGACAAACTTGGTCTAGTGCTTCCTCTGATACGTCTGGTGCGTCGTTTGGACTAATAGAGTTTGAAGTTGTTTTGTAGTAGTACTGTTTGTGAAAATGTCTGTGAAAGTAGACCTAGTTACAGAGCAGTTCATGATATTCAATACCATGTTATACATGCATGATAAGCGCTTGCATTGATATAACTTAGAATGAAGTGATAATTTAGTAGAGCTTTTGTACTGGGAGAAAATTAGTATTAGATGCTAGGTACTGCCCACATTATTTTTGTGCTAGAAACCTCCCCAGTAAATGTAAATGTATGTAATGAAAGAATTAGCTTGAGGTTTATTTATGAATGATGATAGTTCATACGGAATTTCAATAGACATGTGAAGACTTTGATGCATTTCCGACATGGGTCGTGAAACTGATCTGCGTTTGTTTTGTTGCAATTGGTTAACTGTCCATCTGGAATCTTAGATGTCTTTTTGATCTTAGCATTTCTTTTAAAAGCATGAGCTGTTGAAATTCATATTGTTTCACTTCAATCATGCATTAACTGGCATTTGCCACCTGCCTTGAATTTCAAGATTAGAGGATGGTGCTGGACTAAGCGCCAAAGAATTTCAGAGATGGAATAATGGAGGTGGGATTTTCCACAACTCAGCTTCCATTGATCCAACTGCGCTCATAGAGACTGGTGCTGTAGTTCATCCGAAATCTGTTGTCAGTGCATATGTTCATATTGGATCAGGAACCGTTGTTGGACCTTCTGTGGTAATCGGCCAATTGACAAAAATAGGGTGAAATTTCTTCCCTTCACAACAATAGCAATATTTACAACTATGTAAAGTATTATTATTTCAACTTAATGTTACAGTGCTCTACCATCTCTGTTTATTTCTGTATGCAGTTCCACTAAAGCCTTTTTGCAATAATACGTTTAGTCCAGAAACATTCCTTGAATAATATACTATGTAGGAATGCACTTGGGACTAGCAAAGAAAAAGGTTCTGACCAGTAATTCCGCCACCTCTTTCTTGTGCTTAATTAAATGGATTGTGTTTGTTCATTAAGGCTAAGTTCCTTAACAGCCCTGCCTTTTGAAATATTATGAAAAGTTCCTCTAGGTGGGGCGCCATTTTGAAGAAATATTTCTAGCAAAACATTTTAACATGTTTAATTTGCAAACTGTTCATTGGGGCCATCGGACTGGGGGTTCGTCCCTTAATTTAACCGAGGTGCACTTGCGGGAAACTCCTTGCCGAAAGCCTGTGCACCACCGGGATTAGTCGAAGCGAAGCTTCGGACACCCGGTGCCAATCAAAAAAAAAAAAAAAAAACATGTTTAATTCTTTATATTGTGCTCTGGAAATACTAAGCATTACACTAATTTTCCCTTTTTCCTTTTTTTTTCTTCTTTCAGTTCTTTTTTTGTCATTTGCTCATTTTTTTGGCATAAAATATTGGAAAATAAATCTAGAATTGGTCTTACACATGTACAAAGTGAAGATGTTGCAAGTTAACCAGTTGATGAGCTTATGCAGGAACTAGGATTTTTTTTTTTCCTCTGTCTTTCTCCTTTTTCCTTGTTTACAAGATAGAACTTTTTCTAATAAGTGACATTTTGTCTGGTCATAGACTGCCTAGGTGTTGTCTATCTAGGATTCCCCAATTGAAAGCTCATGGAATTGTGACAGAAAAATTTGTTCTGTATTGGGAATGAGTGGTGACTGTTAATTGATGGATGGTTGAGTAGGTTTTGTATTAGGCTTGTTATTGGCAATCTTGAGACTGATCATTGCTCTTCCTGCACTTTTGGGTGCGTTATGTGTGAAATTCTGTGAATGCAAGAGCATACAGACTTGTGGGATTGTGGCATGCATACATCCATACAGGTTAATGTTCATAAACCATTTTACAGTTATACTGATATGATTTTGCCAAAACTACTGTATTTTGCCAGGTATAATGTTGCACTCAGTAATTGCGCTATTGGTGATTCATGTGTAATCCACAATGGGGTTTGCATTGGTCAAGATGGTAAGGCTTGATAATTATGAGCTTGGTTTTTTAATTGCAAGTGACAAGTGTAAGGATACTTGCATAAATAGGATTTTATCATAATGGACACTCAAGTTATTTAGGGATCAATATCATGAAAATCTTGTTTATTGACTGATAATTGTCTCATTGCTTATAAATGGATACCAATACGTATCAAGTTAGTTATTTTTAGGGAAAATTACAGTTTACCTCCTCAAAGTTGACAGTGTTTTTCAATTCGAACACTAAAGTTTCAATTTTTTCAATTCATCCCCTAAAGTTCCAAATTTTTTCAATTTAACCAATTGTATCCAAAACTTCCCATATTGTCCCTAACTTTTTATTTTTTATTTTTTATAAAAAAAAAAAATTTTTAAATTCGAGGTGACTATAGCCACCACTTTGGCCATCTGGCCATTTTTGCACCCTCAAATTTGTTTTTTTATTTATAAAAAATAAAAAATATGGCAATATGATAATTTGGAATACTATTGGTCGAATTGAAAAAAAATTGGAACTTTGTGGGGGTGGATTACAAAAACTGATATTTACCAATGTAGTCCTGATACATGTTGTTTCTGATACACATTGTAGTCTACAGATTAATTTTTCATTTGTTCTGTTGGTTGCTGGTCTGTTAATCAGCTCTTGCTGCATATGCTTCTAGTATTGCTCTAGATTGCTGACCTTAATCTTCCGTTTTAATATGGTTTTTGAACTTTCAACATACCAATATTTTTTCCTTCACTTTCCACTCCCCTTATCATAGGTGTTACTTATTGTGGTAATTTAATACTATTTGCAACCGAAAAATGTTGTTCTCACAATAAATCTGTTGGTGTCTTCTGATATCAGTTGCCACATTGTTTACGTGCAGGGTTTGGGTTTTTCGTGGATGAGAAAGGGGACATGTTGAAGAAGCCTCAAGTTGGTGATGTTATAGTTTTTTACTCAAAGTTAACCTTATGTTGACTTCTTTGGCATCATTGTTCTGTTTTGGATCGGCAATAGACTACCCTATTTAGATATCTTGTTTTTCTTCCTCAGTTGCTGAATGCTATGATAGGGAACCATGTGGAGATTGGTGCAAATACATGCATTGACAGGGGGAGGTGAGACGTGTAATGGCTTTTGCACATCTTTAAAGGTTTTTTTTTTCACTGTATTTACATATTTTATAAACCAGTTTGTACCTGAGGCTGTCCCAGCGGGACTGTTAATTATACCATCTATTTGTTTATGCAGCTGGAGAGATACAATTATAGGGGATCATTCAAAGATAGATAATTTAGTTCAGGTTGGTTTTTTGCTTTCTTGATTGGTAATCAAATTATTCTGAACTTGTGATCAGTCTGGTTGGCTATGCAGATTGGTCATAATGTAGTGATTGGGAGAAGTTGCATGCTTTGTGGACAAGTTGGGATTGCAGGTTCAGTGACGTATGTTACTTCTGATCAGTGCTTTTCAATTATTTATTTTTCTTGTGAAGTTTAGATTCAACTTTATCCAACTTTCCCTTTATGAGTACTTGGTACCTGGTGAAGAGTTACAACTTTGCCTTGTATGTTCTTTTCAGGATAGGAGACTACGTAACTTTGGGGGGAAGGGTAGCAGTTCGGGATCATGTTTCCATTGTCTCAAAGGTATTAATTTGGTAAATAACAAGAAGGATGTCCGCTTATAGCGTGATTTAGCCGTGTCCTGTGAGAGAGCTTTATAGACCATCCTGAGAAAAGTATAAACGAAAATGAAGTCTAACTAGCAAAGTTAACGAAAATGAAGGACTTATACTAAATGCTATTAAGTTGAAATATGATCATTTTAAGTGTAATAAAAATAAAATAAATAAAATTAAAAAAAGATTTCCTTTTAAGTTCCAAAAACCACTGAAATACTCACTGGCTTTCATGTGTGCCAAACTGTTACTAAAACCAAATGATGCCCGACCTTTGGCTTCCTCTGTCTATTATCACAAAGTTTAAGAACACTGCATAAGCTTCTTTTCTCTTTCAGTCTTAAAGCATGGTTCTGATCAGGCTTGAGAATTACTAGCAGCCGCCTAGCGGAGATCTACCTAATTTGTTACTCTCTTTTCTGCACTTGTCTGAAGTGAATTCATATAACCATGAAATGTTAATCTTTTGCCTGCATGCTTGAATGTTTGCATGTGCATGCTTATACTATTTATTCATATAGAATGCCACATGGCCCGATCAAACATATGTAGGATAACAAGGCTTCTATCGCGTAAGAATGCTGGGTTGAGAACAAAATATCTAATCACAAGGAGTTGCAGGTCCGGCTTGCTGCTACTAGCTGTGTCACCAAGGATATCAAAGAACCTGGGGATTATGGTGGCTTTCCTGCTGTAAGGATTGCATTTGTGCTCTTTCCTACATTCTATTTAATATTTTCCAGAAATGGACGATTGAGTGCGTCAGCCAAAACTTGTTGGTGCTTGCTGATTGTTTTAAAATTGGACCTAATATAACAAGGATATATTGTACATTTCCTTTGATGCTTTACAGGTTCCAATTCATGAGTGGCGAAGACAGGTTGCTACCCAATTTCGGACTTCAAAGAAAAAGGTTTCTTAAGAGTCGGGAGATGTATTAGGATATGTTTTAGATTTGGCTTAGGTGCTTTCAAAAAAATTATAGCATAACAACGCTCTAGATTTGTGGCATAGTTTCTTCTGCAGTATCTAATTTGCTGGTGGTTTCTACCATATATCAGCCTATCAAGTACGGTGCTCTCAATCTTTGTTCACATTCAATTATTCTTTTCTGTAAGACATTATTGTTCTTTTAGTCCTTCAAAAGGGCATGTAAGCCATTTGGACCAAAACTTTTCAGAGTCGCTGTTTAGATAATTTTTTGTCCAACTTGAGTTACTTTTATTTTCCTTCAAATATGGTTGATCGATTAATCAAGAAGACAGTGGATTGGGTAACGGACAAAGTGGCTCCATTGTAATTAAAAAAATGGATAATTAAATTTTTACGGCACCTAAACCAAATCTGCTAAATCAAAAATGGGTGCTGCAGATATATTACAATGTAAAAAAACTAAGACAAATGCAATACAGAAAACTGTACATTTAACTTGAAATTAAGAAAGTCCGCAACCCTTCTTCTTCTTCTATGTCTAATTATACAAACACATTCAATCCTTTAATCCCCAACCATATATAAGGATTAAGGGGGTCAAACTTTACTACCTCCTCCATTTCCTGGAAGAATGGCGCAGCTTAATCTTCTTCCTCCTCTTGCCTAAAATCTTCCCATCCTTTCCAACTAATAGAAGACGTTGCAAGTCTAATTTATGATGCTTCCCCCTCTTCTCTCGAATCCTAGATGCCACACCCACCATCAATTTGGCTTTTGCATTCGACATTAATTCACTGAGAAAAGATTTCCACACTCGTGGATTGACATCCACATAATCAAATACTTTACGACTTCTCCCTGCTCGCTGGTGGAAAGCAGGTATTGTTTTCTCACCTACTATCTCCTCCCCATAATAAAATGTGAGAAAAATATCATCGTAGTATACTGTGGAGACTGCGTTTTGATTTTCAATTTCAAGACTAAATAAAATGGTGCCGTTTTGACCCTCCTTGCTGACTAACGACGACTGTGGGATGGAGAAGTCAACAATGTAGAAGCGGGGGGAATAGGGAGTTAGGATTATGGATAGAAGTATTGCTAGGATAGACAAGAGTACAATTACTAGGAGAAACCGACACACGTACTTGGATTCACACATGTTTTTTTTTTTTTTTTTGTGGGGAAGAGATGAAGGGGAAGAGGAGGTTGCCGGAGAGGGATCACATCTGATCATTTCAGGATTAAATAGAGACACTGACTTTTGTATGAGAAGAAAGGAGGCATATCATATGTTGATGCATGCTTGTTCTTCAAGTTAAGGACAGGGAATTATTCTTGCTTCCCCCTGGAGGATTAGAGGATATATTTTGATTATATATATATATATATATATAACCAAAGAATGTGTGGTCCGAAATCTTCCCATCGGAGCCGGCCAACTGGTAGAAGACCCTGCAAGTCTAGTTTATGATGCTTCCTCTTCTTCCCCCACGTCTTATATCGAATCCCAGTTCGTAAACCCACCTTCAATTCGGCTGGTGCATTCGATATTAATGCTGCACTGAGAAAAGATTTCCATACTCGTGGATTCGCATCCATATTATCGTTTACGTGAGAAATCATTTCTTTTCGTTGATGGAAAGCAGGGATTCTTTTCTCACCAACTACTGTGTCGTCCCCAAAATAAAACGTGAGAAACAATGCCATCATAGTATATGCTGTAGTATGAGTTTGGATCCCAATTTCAAGTGTACATAAGACGGTGCCGTTTTGACCCTCCTTTGTTGACTAACGAGGACTGTGGGATGGAGAAGTTAACAATGGCGTATTGAGGGAAGTCTGGGACGTAGGATTAATAGCCAAACCAATATGCATGGCCATCACACCCAAGACGGCTACAACTTTGATAATCGTCTTGGCTTTACACATTTTTTGTGTATCACTACAAAGCGGTGAGACAAGACCTGAAATTTTCAATCTCAAATAGGTGGGAGAAAAGGCTTTATTAAGATGAAGTCACAGGCTTGCAGTACTTGATCACTCCATCATCATATGTAAGCAGCAGGTTGCTCTGCTTCTAGGCTAGCTATCTACTTGCAGAGATGCATGCCAATCCAGCAGAGAGACATGCATGAAATTATACTACAAGAAGGAAAAAGAACAAAAGAAAATCATGTTTACGTTAGATCCCAAAATTAACATACCATAAATTTTGTGTAGCTTTTGTTACGAAATATTTCTCAACGGGATAAATTGGGTAGCTTCTTACAGAGGACCTGAACTTTCTTCAAACTCACCTTTGAAAATAAATTTCTTTGGTATTTTTATTAACATTAAGCAATCTTTATATAGACTAATTGCAAACTGATATTTAACATAAGTAATATTCCTTTTTTGGATGAATATGTAACATTTTCATTCCACACACAAGAATACAGAGCATCTCTCCAGCGAGAGTAAGTAAACTCCACTGGAACTTGATCAAGTTACAATTGCAACAAAACAAACAAACAGAACACACTACCTCAAATCTAATTATAATATTAAAATATTATACTTTTGACGCAAATTCGAACCTCTTTTACTTGTTCCGTGATAGCTTTATCTTCTTCTCTCCTGAAATCCTCCCATCTGAACCAACCGGCACATAAGCTTCTTTATATATCCGGTGATGCTTTGTCGTGTGACCGAGTATCTTATATTTGACAACGTTTTCCAAGCAAACCCTCAACCCTGTTGTCGCATGTTTAACTCCTTTCCGATGTCTCCGTAAGTGTCGGTGATGAGCAGTCACATGCACTTGATATACTGTGGTGTTTTGGTAGCCTTGGTAGAAAGCCGGCAGGGAGTGATGGCCAATGACAGCATGGCGGTAATATAAGGTTATGTTGATATTATTGTAGAAGATGCCCATCTTTTTGTTGGGGTTTGAGAACTGGAGATTCAAGAGAACAGAGATGTTTCCGGCGTGATGAAATGTAGAATTCCGGCCATCTAAGGTCGGAATATAGACGTCGGTGATGACGTAGATGGGACTCTTTGGAGTTAGAAGTAGCCATATTACCACCGAGGAAAATCCATTAACGATTACAACTTGGAGAATCCATAAACACAAACAAGGTTCAGAATCGGAGGGATTTTTGAGATCATCCATGTTGGAAGGTTGCAATTTTGGAGGAATTGTTCATGGAACATTTTGTGGGATTATATAGAGGCTGAAAGACATGCTGACATGCAGATGAATCGGATTAATTTGGATCCCATTTTAAAATTACGTAAAAAGCATTTCTTGCATCCAAAGTTTTGGAAAGTACTACCGCACTGTTTGGCAAGAGCCTGTTTCTATTCATCCAAAAAATTTAACTCCGGTCCCCAAGAGGTAGTTCAATTGACTGGAACCACACTTAATGAAGTGAAAGTCACTAGTTCGAATCTCCCCTCCTCCCTCTTGTGTGGACATGTCAAAAAAAAAAAAAATTTAACTCCAACATTTTTACTTTTTTTATCATATCAATTACTTTTTACAATTATTCAAATAAAAAAATAAAATATATATATATTTTTCTGTACCAAATATTCTTACTATTCTCTCACATAAATCAATTATTGCTATAGTAACTATCGAATGCCAAACAAAGCTTACATATTACAAATGTGGTAAATTTTTTCGCTTTATGTTGCGTATATAAAAGCTTTGAATCAAAAGTTAATTTTTAATACTCTAAAAAATAAATGTCTCTTTAAGAGTGAAAAATAACCTTTTGGGAAGAAAATATTTTTTGGCGACCTCAGTAACATGTCACATTTTTAGTAAATTTCATTTTTTGAGTTGTTCAATATAAAGAACGGCATGAATTCACATAATTTTAAAACTACAATGTCTTGAAATTGTAGAAGATCCCCATCCGATAAATTCACTTTGGGGCTTTTTATTATTATTGTTTGTCCAATCGATCTTTTAGGCGAAAAATGTTTGGAGTGCCATAGCTTTTATTAAGATTCTCCCATAAACTCGTGTCAATTTTCATGAGTGCTACATGATGCCACATGTGTGACAATTAAACAATAAAATTTAACAAATTTAATTATTTAATAACTAACATAAAAAGTATCGCGCTGCGTGTATTACCAGATAATTGTAAATAATTTATAATAAAAATTTAATTTGCAAAGGATTTTATACACTTAAAGTTCCTTTTGGATGTTTACATCACAAAAATTTGGTATTGAAACTTCTTATCCAACATCTTGACCAAAAAGAAATATCATTTCAAAGGATGACGATTGGCAAATAATTAAAGTACATATTAAAGTAGATCGATATAGCTCACTGCTTAAAGTAGATATAGCTCACTCATTGGCATATAATTATGTTCTTTTTTCTTCTTCTTCTTCTTCTTTTTAATTTTTTAAGATAATGATCTGTTAGTGGTTTTTTTTTTTTAACATGTTTATGCAAGGGCCGTAAGAAGAGTGGGGATTCGAACTTGTGACCTTCACTTCTTAAGGTGTGGTTCACAACCGATTGAACTATTACTTGGAACATGTTCTGTTAGTGTTACTCCTTCATAGAGGACAATATTTGTTACTAACTCTACATACCATTTAATCATATTTAATTACAAGTTACAATGAAGATGTTTCTTAGTGCACATACATGAAGAGCAAGCATAAAAAAGAATAGCACTCTGCCTTATCTTTTTGTCCTTCTTTTTGGCAGGTCATGCCTGGTCAGATTTCCATCATATATAGCCATAGGTATAAGCGTATAGCTTAGGGGTTACTATCTTCGGGGGTTTTTTTTTTTTTCATGGTCAATATACGAAAAAGGAGAAAGAGGTACTTTGTGTTTCTTCACAATCAAGTTTTAAACAGAATTACTTGAAGTAGTATATACTGTATATTAATTATTTAATCTCAAGTTTAGTGATTAAACAATATTTTGTAATTAAATATAAAATACAAGAATTAGAGGAGACTAAGGTACATATGATAATGCTCACTTTAATAAAAAAATTAAACACTTTCAAGTTATTATCATGCACCCACACCCAGCTTGATTGGGTGTATTCCGGCGCGCAACCGCATAGGCACGATCGAGTTGGACAAATGGCTTCAACTATATATAGTTGAATATATATAAATTCTCTAATAAATTAAAAAACTCCTATGAATCCTACTCGATCGCCCGCTCCCTCCGGTGCAACAAATATATTAATTAATATGTAAAAAAACTAGACAAATATAAAACAGCAATTAAACTGTACATTTACGTAGCAAGCTAAAAAGTAAGAAAGTCCACAACTTCTTCTATGTCTAATTATATGTACAAAAGTATTCAATCCCCCAACCATAGGGCCGGCGTCAAACAATTTCTACCTCCTCCATTTCTTAGAAGTAGGGTGCAGCTTATTCTTCTTCTTGCCTGAAATCTTCCCATCCTTGCCAACTTGTAGAAGACCTTGCAACTCTAACTTGTGATGCTTACTCTTCTTCCCCCACGTCTTATATCGAATCCTAGTCAGTAAACCCGCCTTCAATTCAGCTTTTGAATTCGATATTAATGCATTGAGAAGAGATTTCCATACTCGTGGATTGCCATCCACATAACCAATCATTTGACGAGTTCTTTTCTCACCTTGGTGGAAAGCAGGTATTCTTTTGTCACTGTATCCTGCCCAAAATAAAATGTGAGGAAAATGTCATCATAGTATATAGTGGAGTCTGTGTTTGGATTCTCAATTTCAAGATTGTATAAAATGGTGCCGTTTTGACCCTCCTTATTGACTAACGAGGACTGTGGGATGGAGAAGTCAACAATGGTGTATTGGGGGGGTCTGGGACGTAGGATTAGCCATAGACATATGGCTAGGATACCCAGGAGGGCTACAACTTGGAGAAGCCATAAATACAAGTTCTTGGTTTCACACATTTTTTGTTGGGAAGAGATGAGGATGAGGGCGTGGAGAGGAATCACATTTCATTTCGAGATTAAATATGGTATGGGAGGATGCCGATCAGTTAAGGGGAATATCATCGGTTGATGCATGTTGCTCAAGTTTTAAGGACAGGGAATCATATATATATTCTTTTCTTCTCAGGTGCTTATTTCTTGCTTCCTCTTAACGCCTAATGGGCGTTCAATAGGAGTGGAATCAGGACTTTTTTGGGTTGCCAAGGACCCCCAATCATCCAAATGAATAAAGTTGTGTATAGCATAATCCGGGAAAGCTATCCCCTTTGTGCCTTGGGTGTATGGCACTGAAGGAACCTTAAAATCTGTAGGGAACGCGTGGGGACCTATCAAGCTTATTCTTATCTGTAGTAATAGAACCTGCAGTCGTAGCAGTGGACCGGCCAGTTGGTCAAAGCATCACATACCGGCCAAATTAAAGACGATATTTTATGAAAGTTGACATGGCTTGAGACAATTCAGAGATACCAAGAAATACATGTAAAATGTTTTGGTTGATATATTATCCAAAACTGTCAATTGTAGAACTTTGCTTACATGTCTGTTACATTAATAGTTCCTAATTATATCAGTAATATGTTTAGTTAACTAAATTACAAATATATATCTACCACTAAAGTTTGAAATACTGATCATAAATGATAAGCTACACAACAAACTACAAAACAGAAGGAAAACAGAACATAAGCCGTGTATGAGCAGGACTTGAAGGTCGCATGAGTTGCTGCTGTTGCTGGTCGTCTGAATTATGGCTGTCTGCTGTAATCTTAACGCCCCTGCAAACTAATTAATGGGTGAACAAACCTTCCGTTTGTCTCTTAATAAAGTGAAAATCAATCTAAATGTGCTTGGTGCGAGCATGAAAGATAAGTATGAAAATAAAGGTTTGAGTTGACAGAATTTCTTAAACAAGAAGGGAGAAGAAAAGAAAATCAAGTTTGAGTCCCCCAATACAAACCTTTTAACTTAGAAATTTGTGTAGCTTTATATTCTTCTCTCCCGAAATCCTCCCATCTGAACCAACCGGCACATGAGCTTCATTATACATCCGGTGATGCTTTGTCGTGTGGCCGAGTATCTTATATTTGACAACGTTTTCCAAGCAAACCCTCAACCCTGTTGTCGCATTTGTAACTCCTTTCCATAACCGTTTGTCAGCCGCATTCACAGGCACTTCATATACTGTGGCGTTTTTGTAGCCTTGGTAGAAAGCCGGCAGGGTTTTTGAGCCGATGACAGCATGGCGGTAATATAAGTGTTGGGGGAGATGATTTTGTTCCCGAAATTGCCAAAGGAAGTTTGTTAGTTTAAAGTATTGGCTAATGTTCGTGAGCAAAATGGAAAGAAAAGAGCCAAGTTGGACGGGATTCATAGCGTCGGACGTGATGCGCTTAAGAACTCGATTAAAACCCAGTGCTCCGTTCGAAGTCCGTTCGCAGCCGTCCGGACGCTCCAAACGCGCCAAGGAGAAAGTGCATTTGCCCCGTCCACGAAATACATTGTATTTGAGTTCTATTGAGACTAGAAGTCTTTAGGTGTTATAAATAGATCTCTCTGAGATCTGTTTAGTTCTGAATTCTATATCTAGAATTTGCCGTCGTGTGCCAAGAAAGAATTGAGTTTAAGTTCTCTTTCTTGGAGTGTTTAGTTTAATGTTCATCATTGTTAGGTATACTGTTGAAGTGAAGTCAACGGAGTTCGGTGAAAGGAAATCACGTAGAAGGATTGTGCCTGTCTACGGAAAGCTACTCTGTAGAAACGAGTGGGTCACTTGTCTTATACAAGATCGTGTCATAGCAAAGGTTTTGTGAGTATGAACATCTTGTAATCCTTTTCTTTTTCGATTTAGTTGATTTCACAGGTTTGGCGAGGTTTACAATTAGAGAAGTGCTCTAATTGGTTTCCTCTTCGTAACCAAAAAAATATCTGTGCCTTCTTTATTGCTTTTGATATTTTGTTGATTAAATTGTTTATTGCTTCATAGTTTAATTCCGCATAAATTGTAATAAACAATTGTTTGGAGTCTGCTTAGCGTTTTTCAATAAGGTTATGCTGATATTACTGTAGAAGATGCCCATCTTTTTGTTGGGGTTTGAGAATTGAAGATTCAAGAGAATAGAGCTGTTTCCGACGTGGAGTGAAGTAGAATTCCGACAATCTAACGTCGGAATATAGGCGTTGGTGACGGTGTAAATTGGACTCATTGGAGTTAGACATAGCAATATTGCCGCCAAGGAAAGTCCTATCACGACTACAACTTGGAGAAACCATAAACACAAATAAGGTTTAGGTTCTTCGGGGGTTGGTTGAGGAATAGGTACAGATTTGGAGGGAATTTCGAGATCAACCATTTTGGAAAAGTGCAATTTTCGAGGAGTTGATCATATGGAACAATATTCTAGGATTGTTGGATTATAAATATAAATAACAGAGGGCTTATTATTATTATTAGTGCATGTCCAATAGATCTTCTAGACAGAAAATATTTGGGTTACTCCACTTTTTACTGTAATTTTACTAGAAACTTACATGTCAGTTTCTATTATGAATGTCATGCTATATGATGTTTCATGTGATTAAGTTACAAAATTTAACATATAAATTTAAGTTTTTTAATAATAATTGACATTATAAATACCAAGTAAGCTACCATATTAGATTATAAAAAATTTATAGTAAAAGTTTTAATACCTCCAATAGCATTCCTTTTAAATGTTTACATTTGGTCAAATTTTATGGTCATGCATAACCCAATATTGAAACTTCTTATAAAATATTGAATCTTCTTGTTCACCATATTAAGCAAAGAGATTGGGTTTCTCTTTGATTTTTAGTTGTAATGTGACATAAACAATTGAAAGTTGTTTTATGAAAATTTTATGTGTTAAGTTATTTGCTAATACTTTTACTTTTTTCTTTATTAAAAAGTGAAAAGGCAGTCATACTCCTACAAAGTGCTTGCCACACGATCGAGCAGGCTATTCTTTGAAGAAAAGAACTTCTTCCACCTTTTTAAGGCACTTAACAGGGTGGTGAAGTAAACCTTTTAAGGCACCATGCATATATATATAGTGCACAGATTAGCATATAATTATATCGGTTTTAGTGTTACTTCTTCATAAAGGACAAGATTTCTTAGTACCCAAGAAACTATAGATACCATTTCACCATATGTAATTACAGGTTACAATGAAGAAGCTTTTTAGTGCAGAACCAGTTGGACGATGAAAAGCATATGAAAAAAAAAAAAAGTTAAAAGAAAAGCATTTTGTCTTACCTTCTCTTTTAAATAGCTTTAAGTACTCGAATAGATAAAAACAAAATAGAAACTACTCATGATTCTTGGTCAGTCTTTCATCAGTTGTACGTTCAGGTCAACATATCACAGATTTATACATTTCTTCACAATGAAGTTTTAGACCTAGTTCTAATGCGATTTGTTACTCGGAATGTGCTGGTACGTACTTTCACTAGATATGTTTTCCATAGAGAAAGATAAATTCTATCAAAAAAAAAAATTGTAATGCTATACACTCTTCTCAGTGTGATTCAGTAATGCATTAACCCACATAAAACACCTAACCAAAATTTTCATGTGATTAAGTAATAAAATTTAACAAATAAATTTAAGTTATTTAATAATAATTGACATTATAAATACTAAGTAAACTATCATATTAGATTATAAAAAATTTATAATAAAAGTTTTAAATGTCCAATAGCATTCCTTTTAAATGTTTACATTTGGTCGAATTTTATGGGTCATGCATAACCCAATATTGAAACTTCTTTTAAAATATCGAAAGTTCTTGTGCACCATACTATGCAAAGAGATTGGGTTTCTTTTTGCTTTTTAGTTGTGATGTGAGATAAACAATTGAAAGTTGTTTTAAGTGTTTTATGAAAATTTTATGTTATTTGCTAACACTTCTACTTTTTTCTTTATTAAAAAGCAAAAAGGCAGTCATACTCCTACAATTAAAGTGCTTGCCACACGATCGAGCAAACTATTCTTTCGAAGAAAAGAACTTTCACCTTTTTAAGGCACTTAACAGGGTGGATAATTAAGTAAACCTTTTAAGGCACCATGCATATATATATATAGTGCATAGATTGGCATATAATTATTATTTTTTTTTTATTCAAATAAGGGAAACCAGGGCAGGGGAACACAGATTGGCATATAATTATATCTGTTTTAGTGTTACTTCTTCATAAAGGACTAGATTTCTTAGTACCCAAGAAAATATAGATACCATTTCACCATATGTAATTACAGGTTACAATATTGAAGAAGCTTTTTATTGCAGAACCAGTTGGAAGATGAAAAGCATATGAAAAAAAAAAAAAAAAAGAAGTTGAAAGAAAAGCATTTTGTCTTACCTTTTCTTTTAAATAGCTTTAAGTACTCGAATAGATAAAACAAAATAGAAACTACTCATGATTCTTGTTCAGTCTTTCATCAGTCGTACGTTCAGGCCAATATACCACAGATTTATACTTTTCTTCACAATGAAGTTTTAGACCTAGTTCTAATGCGATTTGTTCCTTGGAATGTGCTGGTACTTTCACTACATATGTTTTCCATAGAGAAAGATAAATTCTATCCAAAAATAAATAAAAAAAAAAAATGTAATGCTATACACTACTCTTCTCAGTGTGATTCAGTAATGCATTAACATTACTTTAATGCATGTATTAATTAGCACTGCACCAAGCAATTACAAGGCAATATGCGGGAGCAAAAATGTAATACAATTATTATAGAAAGTAGATTCACCTTTTCAAGCCCCCTACCCGCCATATAGAAAAGAAGTGTGAATAGTCCCCAAGTGGTAACTCAATCGGCTGTGAACCACGTCTTATGAAGCGGAGGTCTCAAGTTCGAATCCCCCCTCCCCCTACCCTTGTGTGCACATGTCAAAAAAAAAAAAAAAGTGTGAATAATGAAAAGTTGTGATATTAGCAATATAGCGGCTGGATTGATTATAGTAATCAAATCCATAGTTTATGCATCATTACTGGCCTCTAAGAACAGTTTTAAACTAGGAGGAAAATGATGTTTATAAAATAAAAACCCACTTTCTTAATTTCTAAAAATATTTCCAAGAACACGAACTGGAACCCATTTTGTATTAAATTTTGAACTCCTATTAAACGTTACCTTATTCATATATAAATTAATTTTACAGCCTCATAATTGTCGAAGCCAAATGTTTGTATAAGGCTATTCATTTGAGATAATTCTTTTGTGTATTTTATATTATGTTCTAAGAATATTACATGACTGTAAACAGTTAAAGGCAGTTTCTTTACTCTATTAATTACATCATATTTGGAAGCACATTGATTATAATCAACATTTGGATAGACCAACATCCTCACAAGCTAAACATCTATTATAATGTGTTAGTTTTGTTGGGAATTGACTCAAATTGTCAACAAGTGTGAAGATAATTGCTGGATAATATAAATATTCAAGTTGGTGGACTCAAGCTATATTTATCTATAAGAGGATAATGTTAGTTTTAAAAGGAGTCCAAGAACAACTTGGAATTGGTTTTTTGGAGAAAACATGTGTGGATAAACATGTGGGTTACATGTTTATCTTCTTCATGGATAAGAGTTAGTATTCATGATGGTTTTGTTTTCCTGCAGCAATTGGATTTGTTCTCCTATTTTTGTGATTAAGCCTCTATAAAAGGACATGTAGTCCTTGGTTGAGGAATCGAAAAATCTAAATTGGTGAGAGCACTTTGTGGTATTTACAAAGTGTAGAGTTATTCTTTCTTGGGTATTTGAGAGGGCAGGTTGAGTGGGGTGTACAAGGGTTAAAGGGCTTGGGTTTGGGATATTAAACTTAGCGGTTTAAGCTTGTACTATTATACTCAATATTTCTCAATAGTAAAGAAGAAGAGACCGAATCACACCCCATGGGCGTAAACTATTTGTGTACGTATGTGATTGGTGTATGTTCTCTTGTGCTTTCTTTCAAGCATAAAGGACCGGTGGAAAATTAGTTGCCAATTAAATTACCAATTTTCCCAACAAGTTTGACATATTGAATAAGATTTAAAAAAAAGTACAATTATGAAATAATTATAAGATAAAAATATGGTATATAACATTACTTCTATAAATAAAATTTGCAACTGTGAAATCTCATGCTCTTCCATTTTCACAAAAGAATTTGTACATGATCATATGTGTACCACCTAATTATCAATATTCAAAGGCTAGCTTTTGGATCAATGGTCAAACCCTTAAAAATTGGTGTTAGATCAAGCAAACATTCGAATAGAGCTATCAAAAGAAAAAAAAAAAAAAAAAAAAAAAAAAAGTACCATTAAGTTGAACGTTCGTTAAGTGTTTAATTAAATTAGTACCCAACAATTTTTAAGATTTTTGGATCAATAATTAAGCCCTTAACAATCACAACTCAAATTTAATCCCAATAGCCCAAACCAAAAGAAACATAAGAATTACAAATGGGGAAACAAATATATAAAAACAAAAAAATAAATAAATAAGGAAAATGCATGAAACCCCTTGTGCTCCTGTAAATCTACATGCCACATTCACATATATAAACATCACGTGAAATAAACAGGGCATCTCTTGTCTTTAAAAGCTGGCAAGATGGCACCGTCAGGGCCCACCGCAACATCACAGTTGGCGTGGGCCCGATGGTGCCTGCTGCCCCACATTTTGATCTTAAATCGTATGGTCGAGCTTATTTCTAGACGAAAAGCCACCATCCCGGCCGCACGATCATTCATGAACTCTGTCCAACGCCGGCTATTCACCGTTAGCGCTTTCCCGCTCAGTACATCAGCAACCACAGTAGTATTCTTCGGCTCCTGGTAGAACGGATACAGTAACTGCTCTGACCCGACCAGCTGATCCTTATAATAAACCGACCCTTCCATAGAATCATAGTAAATCCCAATTTTTTGGTTCGAGTTCCGGGCCGTCACATTAAATGCAATCTGGGCATTCTCAAAGCCGGTTGCTTGGTCCAAACCCGGAATCGAAAAATCATGGATATGAAATCTCGGGCGGTGTGGGCGTAAACTAAGCCATAGTACGAAAGCAATAATACCAATGAGAAGCAGAAGACTCAAGAAAATGGCACATATCGTCTTGAAGACCCGGGTTGTGAGGCTTTCACGGACCCGGTGAGCAAATTCACGGGCGGTGTGGTGGCGTTTTATGGGTCGGGACCCCTGGGTTGACTGGATGGGTAAGCGGCCGGAGGTGTCCATATTCTTTCCCGGCAAGAAATGGGGAGATTTTTTTCTGGGGAGATATTGTTGATGAACAGCGGTGTCTACTGGGTGTGTTTTATGTATGGAGGAAGGTGGCGGAAGAGAGTAAGGTTTTGGAATTGGTTCTTTTGCATTGAGAAAGGAAGGAATAATAGCAGCTCATTGTTTTATATATATATATATATATATATATATATATATATATATATGGTTCTTTTTCTCTAACTACGAGAATAAGGTATAAAGGTTTCCTACGGTGTGAGGAAAGTGGAAAGTATATAGACCAGAATATGGTTTCGTGTACCTGCTTCCAATTCTTCATAAGCTTTTGATTTCTTCTATACATGGGCAACAAGCTTCTTAAATGGCAACAGATCGAAGCGATATTGTTTGGAGTTTCAAGCTGGTCGAAGTATATTACGATCATTGTGTGAAATGAAAGAGAGTACTTCATAACTCTTTTATTATTTATTATAAAAACTTAATCTAATAACAAAATATTAGATTTAATTGATTAATTAATATTTTATCACGTTACTGTAGTTTTGGTAAACTTATAGAATGAAGTATATTTTAACAGTAATGCTAAAACTTAAATGAGCGGTGATTCGATTTACACGCGTTTATGAAGTGAAGGTCATGATTCGAATCAAATCCTCTATCATCCTTGTGTGGACATGTCAAAAAAAAAAAAGTAATGCTAAAACTCATATTTTTATCTTTCAAATTTTTTTCAATGTTGATGTAGTAGTCCCAATTAACTTTTGGGTTTTTTTTAACAAGAACTTGTCTGAAGATTGGTTCGAACCAATCCATCACAAAAAAATTTTGTATAAAAATGTGGGTTTGTGGAATTGGATCCTCTCCAGTTCATTTGAATCGAACAATATGTATTGAGTTAGTTATACTTGATAGGTAATTTTATTTTTTATTTTTTACTTTTTAAAGAGATAAAAGGACTCCTTAAATATAATTAATAATATATTTTCCAATTCATCAAATTAAAGAGGATCCTAATTCATTAGGGTGGGAGTGCTTGAAGAAGAAGCTGTTGCATATCATCAATTGGATTAAAGCCTAGGTGGTGTTTGACAAACGTTTTGTGGATGTACTGTTCATATTTTTGTCTTTTTCTTAATAACTCTTCTACACATCACCGAAATACCCCTCTTCTTATACCCCTCTTCTTGTTCTTGTTCTTGGTTCTCTTCATCCATGGTTTCGTTCAAGCAGACGAAGATGGTTTCGTTCAAGCAGACGAAGACGAAGATGGTTTATCCATGGTTTCTCTTCATCCATGGTTTCAGATATACTCTTTCTCGAGAGCAGCAGACGAAGATGGCTAGGGATGAGTGGGTAAGAAGGGCGATGACGGGCAGCCGGTGGTGGTGGTGGAGTGCTGGTGGGCTCAAGCGATCATAGCAGCGGCGGCGGCGGCGTCGTCCTCACCCTCGCCCAAGTCGTGGCCTAGAACGGTGGTTCCACCAAGGTGGTCCAGGCGGCCAGTCCGAGCCCGAGATCGCAGTTGCGGAAGAAGGAAGCCGATTTCACCAGATGCGGCCCTCACCACGCCTGCTCTCGAGTGGCGCCTCTCCTCCCCACTACACGGCAGATTGATAATCTTCGTCCTCTTGAGGACAAAGTTAAAATTACAACGTGGTCGCAATTTGGGTAATGGGTCCGTTGCTAAATTCATATATGTACCATTGCCAAAACTATTGAATCTGATTCCCATCCACACCTACCTTCTACGAATTGGTAAATTCATTTTGGTATTTGCGTCGCGAAGGAACCGCACTGAAGGAAACCTTGCTATAGGAGAAACCGAAATGAACAAACAAGTGAACAAAGCGGGTCCAAGGAAAACCAAAAATAAGGGTAAAAACGTAAATTACATGCGGTCAAACATATAGGCGGTAAAAAATATCAGGCTGTACAGTGCAATCACACTGCACAGTACATCCACAACCCCGTTTTCAAACAGGGCCTAATGTGTTGTGTAAGAAATTCTGTATGAGGCCATAACTAGGTGTCGAGCCAAAAGTCTTAGATTTAGGGATGGGCTTGGCTTGGGCTTGGGCTGAAAGCCTTAACCGGATCGGATCATGTGTTGACGAATATAAACACTGTTCATGATGTTTTTGGTCGAGTGACCTGTTCATGTCCACCCCTACGTACAGAGGTGAATGTGGGGTGGGGTGGCCCGGTGGGTGAGTCTCCCGTGACGCATCTTCTTCCATGCTGGGTGGGTTTATCCGTTTATGGTGACTGTCCCATATTCTTGGCGACTACCAAGGAGGTGGAGGTGGAGGTGGTCCCGCCATGACCCACCCCAACATCCACGTCCGTAGGGATGGATGGTCCCCTGCAATCTACCCCAGCGCGAGAGTCAGAGAGAATAGGTAGCAGGGGACTCCCCCGCCCTTGCGACAACCTCCACATGGTGAAGGTCCCTGCGAGCAACCTCCGAGAGGGTGGGGTGAGTCATTGAAGAACCCTAGCTACAACAACCTGCAGTAGAGTGGATTTTACGCTATGGCAAAAATTCTTTTAATTTTTGACGTTAAATAGATGGAATGATCATTTTGATAAAAGTGAAAATCATCATGTGAATCAAATTCATCACTTTTGAAAACCCAATGAACTTTTTGATCAAATTAATTGGAAATTTGGAACCTTTCTTTTTTATTATTATTGGTGAGGAAGTTTATATAAGTACAAAATATAGCTGAAAATTAAATACAAAAGGCCAAACAAAAACAGGAGACCACAAAAAAAATAACTTCCAAGGATGATCCTTTTGGTAAATCCGACAAGAAATAATACGTTAGAAAACTGCAGTTTAGTTGAATTAGTTACAATGTATTGGTCACGTGAACTTTTTTTTCCCAATTGAAAATAGAAAAGTGTTGAAAGCAAGGATCTTTCTCATTCTTAATCTGAATAGAAAAGAAAAATTGAATTATATTAAAATACTATCAAACACAATGTGAGTAACGACCTACTTACCTAAAGTGTACGCAAGAGAATTGGCTCATGTGAAACCTTAGTCAAATAACAAGCAAGTTGCAAAAACAGGGCAAGTGGGTTGCCGTAGGTAATGGGGTTTTGTTCTTTTTTTGCATTCTTTTGGTTGCCAGCATGTTATGAACGTCGATTGCGGGGATCATATACATCTAACAAACTTGTTGAAACAGCAATTGACTTTAATCAGATAGGCATGTGCTTAATTTGCTCATTCGATAAAAAGATCAATCTTGGCATTAGTGAAATGCTACTTAAAGCATATTCTATGATTAAGTTTATGACAGCTGCATGGATCAAATTGAACCTGAAAGTTATGCTGACTTCATAGCAGACAATCATCCATCTATCTTAAATTAACAAGAAACAGATATGACTGTCATTAATTAAGTTGTGTTTAATAGGCTGTGCATATCCCTGTTGTAAATTCCAAAGGAAACAAATTGTTGTTGTTTTTGGGGAGTGCTTGTTTAGTTGTGAACAGTGTGGTACTGCCCCTGTTTGTTGGGTTGGGTTTTTCTTGGGTTCTGCTATCAAATTGAACCTGCAATTTCTGCCCCTGTTAATCAATATTTGTTGTTCTGCAATAAAATAATTGCTCATTCACAAAAGAAAAAAATTGTATCTAGGTGATGTTAATTTATCAAATTTTCATAAATTCACTTGAAATTAAGAGTGCGATTTTATGTTCAAGATTAGATTTTACATATATCTAATGATTTATATATACGTTGTCATATGATAAGGCTCGTGTATTGGCTTAAATCATATTCTAACACTATCCCTTCATAAAGTGAGTCACTAGAATATTTAATTGAAATGATAAGCAAATAATTGAGACAAAATTCAAACTTAAGAAATTTGCTCCTATACCACATTTTCAATAATCATTTAATTAATATTCTAACGTCCCTCAAGTGTGAACTCAAACTCCCACTTAATAAGAGAATCTAACACGTATGATGTTTAATTGAAAGAGAAGGTGCATAACGGAAACAATATTGAACTTTAAATTGCTATGATCATTCCATGTTAAATTATCACTAATTTTAAAAAGTTTTATTTAAAAAATGACCGAAATTACCTACGATTAGGATCCCAAAAATTCTCCTTACTTTCTTAATTGGACAAGAGATGTGAGGGGGTTCCTGTTGGAGCAAGGGCTCTCGATCTCTCTCAAGGCTCTACAATTTTCCCTTCTCGATCTCTACTTTTGGGTTGAAAATTGTAGAGGATCCTCGTTCGATTAAAAAGAAAAAAGAAAAAAATTCTCATTAGAAGTGCAATTTGATTTCAAAACTAATCAAACATTTATTAAGAAGAAGAATTGAAGTCGATCGGAATAAACAGTGACCAAACAAGTCTAGTCAACGGTACAACCATGACAAGCGGCCCCAATTAAAAGAAAAAAAAAATTCTCATTAGAAGTGCAATTTGAAGATTTCAAAACTAATCGAACATTTATTAAGAAGAAGAAATGAAGTCAATCGGAACAAACAGTGACCAAACAAGTCTAGTCAACAGTACAACCATGACAGAGCGGCCGGGAATCTACTTGCAGTTGTGCTTGGAGGTTTCCCAGCTGGTCCATAATTAATTAGTTAACCCTGCTGCATTGTTTCCTGATTTCACCATCCTTGCCGGTGAGAACTCCGACACGAGCCATGTTCACCATTGATACTGCAAAGTCTTTGAAGAAAGTAGATCCCTGAGTAGTGGCTTGTAGTTTGACATATGCTTTTGTCTCGGGATCGTCAAGGAGAGCTGCGTCTGATTGGAACAGACCCCTTCTTTTTGCCACAAGAGTGTAGTAGTCTTCATCGAATGTCTTGAAGCTTCCTGGATCCATTTCTGCGAATGATAATGTATCACCTAGCTTGCATTTACCCTTCAATTTTGTAATATAGTTTGGATCCAACGTGGGGTCTGTGTCACCCTTTCCGGTGAAGTTGTAAAGACGATTAGTGAAGGCGCCACAGTGACCGATACCGATTGTATGCGCACCTGAAGAAACTCAATGAATCATAATTGAAAAATGATGAATTTAATCATTTAATTAATATTTTAACGTGCAATACCTGATAGCACAACTAAATCTTTTACGCTTAGACCCTTTTGTTGAAATTCTCTTTTCAATGAGCTAATGTTAGCGAATGGTGATGGTATATTTAGTAAGGCCTCTGATATGTTTGAAACTCTTCCATCTCTTCGCCCTGTTTCAACTTCCCAGAATGGTCCCTTTGGCTGATTCACGCACGATCATAAATTAATTTCATCTGATTAATTATCTTAAAAGAAATTAACAAGCACTAGACTAATTTTATGAAAATGAAAAGGAGGGGATTTGTAATTTCCTTACCGTGGCAACAACATCCCTGGCTACTATAGCTAAGATGTCGGCACATGAAACCACACCAGGACATGCCTTTTCTAGTGCAGACTTTGCGTTATCGATAATTTGAAATCCCCGAAGGGTTTGATTTGGAATTGCATTTTTTTCAGCTTGATTAGTTGAAGAATTCAACAGCACCGAGCCATCACAACCCTGCAAATCAATTAACAAAGCCAGTGATGAGTTGAAAGAATTATTATTGCTACAAAATTACAACTGCATGTTGAAAATGAGACGAACACTCAGTTACGTATACGTACCCTAACGAAACAATCATGAAAATGCATCCTCAACAAAGGGGCAGCAAGTGTAGGTGCTCTTGACAACGTTTGAACAATAACCTTCTTGACTATGGCCTCGGCTTCTGGACATGTTTTAGAATAAAACCCTACTTTCAGCCCCTCATCCGCATTTGTGGGGTGAAGGACCAAAAGTACAAACATCAACTGGAGAAATAGAAACGAGAAAATCTTTGAGGTTGCCATAGCACAAGCTAGGAGATCGAAGCTTGCTAGCTAGCTATGATCAGATGCTGTCTAGAATTTAAGTGGTGGTATACAGGGATTTTATACTGAAACTTAGTTAAACCCAGATAGATTTTATATACAGAAAGGCTGTCAGCACATGCACTTTGATTTGTGTAATAAGTTAACTACGTACGAAAACATAGAGGTTTTCTGATGGTTTAATTTTTAAAAACGAAGGAATCAAGTGCATTAATATAAAAGAGATTTCCCATTTGCTTTCATCTAATTATTAATTGAGTCGTTGGAATCATTGTTTAATAGGTACAACTCATCATGATGGTTCTCTGCAACTGACACAATTAGGGGCCTTAATCCAAGGAAAAACAACTAAACTCTTCGATCGTAAGAACAATATATTCCTCATGAAGTGGATGGATAGTTGACCTTACTAGTATATACCAACGCGTACGTCCAAGGGATGCTTGCATGTGTTGCTTTGTTTGCTCAATTTTTTTATTTTTTTTTTATTTTTAATTATGTTTGAATTTAGAAATGCCTAAATTATAGCCGACAGCATGCATGCTCCTGGCCAATGCTCCTTAAAAGTCATAAGAATCTTAACTAACACGTTGATGAGAAACGTTATAAGTTTTTCTAGAGTTTTGTTGGAATTATTTCAAATATGATGTGTCTTTTTTTTTTTTTTTAAGGAAAAATCATTCCAATTTCATTGAAGAAAGATCGCGTAAACGTTCCTACATTACAGAGCAAAAAACTCTGACAAAATTATAGCCGAAATTACAATGTTACAAGCCACAGATGCTTATATAAAATCAAAATTTCAAATCCTATCTATGACAACAATATCTGTTACCCATGACTAATTTTCAATTGTAACATCAAATTTGTTCTAAATAGATTCAACTCAATGCATAGATAGCTAATCTTTCTAAATTCTGGTTGTAGAAAATCCATACCAAAACTCATCCTCCTAAGCCTAAGAGCCAGAAAACGAATCACATACATAACCCAAAGGTCTAGACAATCCTTATTCAAACAAAATTACAAAAAAAAAAAAAGAGAAAACCTAGCCTCCACACAGATATGCTCCTAAGAAGACTAGATTTACTCTTCTTCGACCCAAAACGGTCAAAAAAACTACATCATTTTCCTTGTAGATCGCTTACAAGAGCAGATCTAAGGAAAAAAAAAAACTTTCATTCAAAACAAACAAAATAAGAAACACGGACATAAAAAAGAGCAACTGGAGTGGAGAAGATGATAGGCACTGGCCAGAGTTTGCACGTTATGGAGAAGATGGACAGCACAGCACCTTGACAGGCAGACGGAAGTGGCCGAAATTGCTGCATATGGCCGAAAAACATCTAAAAAAACACAAAGAAAACAAAGGAAAAAATAGGTAGAAGGGGGAGGGGGAGAGGGGAAGGGAGCTCCCTCCTCCTCTAAAAAAAAATATGATGTGCCTTTTAAAATCACTAATAGATCAAAATTCAATAAATCATGATTATAAGAGAACTTATTATATTACTCAACGTTGATATAATAGAATTATCTCCATTTCGATTAAGATTTTGTTTTATTACATAAGGTGCTCCATCATTTTATCATGATGTCACATTATTTGAAATTGCTGTAATTAAAATTTAATTTAGATCATAAAATTGATCGTCTTCAATAAGACACCAAGTTCGCAATCATAAAAATATATATAATTAAAAGAAATTGGCAACAAGTTGGGATAATGATGCAGAGGTTTTAATGGCCATTTAGATATATAAATTATATTTTGTCAGGAAACATCAATTCGGTGCCACAGAGGACAATTAATCAAAATTTAAAAAATTGTGCTAGAGAACTTGACTTCACCGGCTCACTGATAATTAGTTAATAATACAGCTATTGCAATATCTTTGAGGTGGTCATTGAAATTTAACTTGTAGCTGGCTAGTACATAAATATAATTTTTACTAGATCTAATCTAACTAGCAATATTTGGCCAATTGCTAGGCATGTTTAAATATGGTGGGTAGACAAATTAAGGCCAAAAATAATATAGTATGAAAGAATAATTATTTAAAAAAAAAAAAAAAGAAAAAGAAGAGGACAGATCGAGTCGTTTTGTTACCAATCAAAATGTTGGCACTTTGCTTGATGCTACAGAATATCTGTAATGGAGATAATTAAGAATATATACCACGATGATCATGCATGTCCTTTTCTTTTTAATTTATCAATTAATGGGCCTTGACAAGCAATTTTCAATTTCAAGGACATGTTAGAATGAAATCTGTTTTTATGTATCTTTAGTATTTTGATTATTTATTACTGTTTTTGTTTCAAAGAAAAAAAAAACGAAAAAATGAAAAATTAGTTCATATGGTTTACCTGATTTATAATTAACTCATTGTGGTATCAAAATGAATACAAAGGATTGTGGGGTATGCAAAATAATAATAATTATAATTTGCTCAGTGCAGTCAAATTTCATTTACTTATAGATTTCGTATTTCGATAGTACGTATGACACTCTAGAGCCAATAAATTGTGACACATATTATATTTAAGTCAATATCACTCTAACATAATCTGTTAGATCAATAGGCAGAATTTGACTGTATGAAGTTTTTTTTTTTTTTTTTTGAACCTCATGCTTTTGAATTTATTTTGATACCACATAAAATTAATTGTAAATCAGATAAACCAAACAAACCAAATTTACATTTCCCCCAAAAAAATTAAAAACAAAAAATTTAACAAACAAATCCAATACTTTTTTTCCCATTAAAACTATTTAAAAGAACAAATTGGTAACTTCTTAATTATACCAAAAAAAAAAAACTCACAAAATATATATATATATATAGAGAGAGAGAGAGAGAGAGAGAGAGCGAGAGAGTCTTCTATGTGGTCATTGCACAAAACAATGGGAGTTTGACACATCATTGAAAGAAAATTGCAAGAAAAATATATGTGAGCAAAACACTAGATTATTTCTCTCACAGAAATTTGAATCACCACTTGCCTCCACCGGATGCCAACGCCGCCGCCTCAAACCGCCTCCTTCGACTAGGTGTGGTGGCACGGGCCACCTTGGCAAAGAGAAAGAGGGAGAGAGCTCAAGATTTGCTGGCGAGCCACCTCAGGCCATGGGGTGGCTCGCTAGCCCACTTGAAACCATTGTGACCTGCTTCAAAATCGGATTCTAATGCCTCAAAATTTGTTTTTGGATTCAAAACTAAAGCATAGAGGTGGAAAGTTATTCTAAAAGGCCAACATCCGTGATTCCTTTTTCCTCTCAATCTCCCATTTGAATAGGAAAAAAAATAGAAAATACAGTTTTTTAAGTCAAATAATTTTTCTTTTTTAAAAAAAAAAAAAAGCTTTACTTTTAAAATTATTTTCTACAGTAATCTACAGGATAAGGGCTAGCTGTTATTAGAACCAACCTTAATTAAATTGATTTAATTATGCTGGATGCGCGTTGGTCAAAGCTCTATCTCCTCCTAAAATCAACTAATTGTTCCGAAAGCCAGCAACATGATCAAAATTAAATGGTCTAATTAATATGTATATAGACACTTGTCAGTACCCCATTGATAAGTGCTTGCATCTGTGTGGCCGACTTTGAGGGGTTGAGAACCAGGTAAACAAGGCTGTTAGAACATATGCACATGCTTAACTCATAGAAGACTTTTGAAGCCTTTAATTAATATAACAGTTTATAATTATAATTGGGGAATAGATGTGACTCTGATCAAGTCATATATACAACGTAGGATGACATGTTTAATTAATGTTAAATAATCACTGAATTATTGGGTTTCATACACTTTATTTGTATAGGAAGTGGATTTTTACTGGATGTGATAATTAAACAGTATGCAGACATGTACTCCTATTAAGGTTAGAGCCTGTGATGGGTGGATTCTATACGGATTTATATTTACTATTAAATTTTTGTGAGATTTACCATACAAATCCAATAATATGTAGATCCTTTAAATTTACAAAAAGAAATAGTTGAAAAAATGATGAGCATGTCTAATTTTTTTATATAAGCTAGGCACCTCTCTCCATATAAAACACTCATTCTCATTAGTAAGAGAATTTTGACTTGCCTCAGTGAGGGTCACCTTAGCTGCTGGCTAATAATATGTGTTTTTTAACGGATCTTATTCTAATCAAAAGCAAGCTTGAACAAATATGGTTGGAGGTGTGTCAAAAAAATTTCCCTTTGTATTCTAATATAATTTATTAATTCAATGTTTTGAGTTTTTTTTTTTTCCTATTCAAAAAATGCTGAAAACCAATGACAAGAGGAACATAGACAGTGGGAATTACAAGCATTCTCTCAAACTTGGTTGAGCCATATTCTGACCCAACTCCATTAAGACATTAGTGAGACTCAACATGGTTTACAATAATCAGGCATGAGGATTCCCATTGCAAGAATCAAACACATGCCTTAGTATTTAACTAACTACATGAGGATTGCCTTGAAGTCATTGAACCAACACCCTAGCTTGATGGTGAGTATTTTCAAGTTGATAAATATGTGTAGTACTCTCCATAAAAAATTTCATGTGGGAAATATCAATTTTTGAGAGTTAAATGTGCATTATTTTGTGCTGAATAATTATTTTAATCACAAGATAATTATTGCATGGTGATGTTGGCATTGTGATGATTGGAAATAATTGATGAGCATGGAGAGTACCATCCCTAATTCCCATTAAAAGAAAATTTTAAAATTGAAGTGGGTGGTAGCTACCAAAGTAGCATGCACAATATTCGCGGATATTTATTTATTTTCTCAATTAAGTGTTGTGCATGGGATCCGATAGCTATTATTGTTCCATGCATCTTTTAAATTATTACATGTAATTTTCTACCCACATGTACTAATTTGAAAAGGTAGCTAGCAAGTCTATATATAGCATGTTGTGATGAATGAGAAGCACCGGTTTAGAAATCTCCTTCTCTACCACAAACGTGAAGGATTTTTCAAAAGACCTGGGAGGTCTCTTGCAAGATAGCTAGTGAAATGTTTGCCATTAAACTCTTAACCATGTGAGATGGAAATGGGGTACTTTCGATTGCTCTTGGACTGTTGGGCCTTGATTATACAGCCCATTTGAATAGGAAAAACCTCCAAAAAAAACCCACTAGTGATCAGGATGTTTTACTAAATTAAAAAAAAATCATTAAAAATGATGCCATTTTTTGAACTTTTTTGTTTTGTTTTTTGGAAGCAATCGCTGATAGTGATAATGCCTGATAGTGATGGGTACATTAATTGCATGGAAGGTTCAAGTGCTAAGGGTGAATATATATGTAGACACAATTTTTACAACAAATGGTTAATTAGTTGGGTCAACAAAAAGGTTCCTATCAGTACAGATCATTGAGATCAAGTGAAAGCAGCAAAGCAATCACAAGAGAGCCTATAATATACACCCTTTCCCTTTCGGCATTTATAGGGACTTTGGCTGTTTGGCACATATGTTCTCACTATCTTTGTCCATTTCTCATATTTTCCCAATACAGTGAAATTTGTACTTACACTTGATGAGGCTTTTGGGGTGGATAAGCTATGCTTGGCCCAAACTTTCATAACATGGACCACTATATTCTGTTCTCTCATAATTTCTACTCCGCCATTTCATCTTTCTGACTTTTTTTTTTTTTTGGGGGAGGGGGGGGGGACTACAGAAGCTAGAACTCTTTGTTGCCAAGCAAAACTACTGTTCCTTGCTGGCCATGGCAAGAAAAGGGCCACTTCCTATGTATCTATGCTCTTTTTGGCTCACTCTCTAGTTGGTTTTTTTTGGGGGGGAGGGGGGACTACAGAAGCTAGAACTCTTTGCTGCCAAGCAAAACTACTGTTCCTTGCAGGCCATGGCAAGAAAAGGGCCACTTCCTATGTATTTTATGCTCTTTTTGGCTCACTCTCTAGTTGGTTTCCCCTTCAAGCCAAAGCTATTGTTGATAAAAGTTGAAAACAAAAAAACATGTAAACAAAAAAGTATACAGTACTTGTCTTCAAAAGTTGTCATCATGCGCGCGCAACCTCTTCTACTTTCACCCCCCATAATCATTATTGAGTTCTAACTGCAAGCTAGTGATAATGATGAGAGGATTTATGTCTGATATTTATTATCCAATTACAAACTAATTAATAATTCTCTCTACCTAACATAGCTTGTCAGATCAATCTGACCATGATTTTCTCAAGTCCAGTGCCCATTAATGGAGCTGCAAAATACACGAAAATGTTTGCCACTAACGTGATCATTTTGAATTGGAGCTCCCAATTCTCATTCTGTTTAGAGGAAAATTGAAGGAGACAAAATGGGTTTTGGTGGATGACTACATATTCAAAATTACTTTTGATTATGCAACCAACAATGGCTAGCTTCTGGATAGAACAATATTTATCTCTGTGTCTCTCCACCATCCACATAATTTGCTGTTTGGATGACTCGCACATTATATCTACCTTATTGTCATAATAGTTTGGTTTAAATGGGAGACGAAATGATATAAGAAATGATATCTCTCTATTTGACTCTCTCCCCTAGTGCGTGTATCACGTACCACTGAAGAAAGTTGACATAAAGAAACAATCTCGATATGTCAACCGCTGGTTGGTTAAGCATGCAGATGATCACCACGTGGTAGGATTTTCACCGACCGAATTGGTGGATCGATTGCATTATCTTATCAATCAGATAATTTTACTTTTGTTTCACAAAGATGCCAAAATTGCGGGGGATATTTTACAATGCATGAGAATGGAACTTGCATCAGCAAAGGCCAAAGATGGGCGCAGATGTGGAATTTGATTGAACAAAGACCCTCGATCTCTCTTATCAGTTTCGTTGAACCACCCAAATGTACTCAAAGGGATTATATATATATATATCAAGCTCTGAAGTGGCGAGCAAACATCAACCAGAAAATTTGGGGGTATATAGAGATTTAGAGTTAAGAGCCTTCCCAATAAAGTAACCACCTTCTTTGACTTGTACGTAATATTTTCTCTTTTTTTTTTTTTTTTGGGTTAACAAATTCCGCCAACTTCCCACATGGTTTGGAAAAAAAAAATATTAAGAACTTAGCTTTTAATTTCAAAAGCAACAAGTGATCTTGGGCCAAAATTACTTGGGTCTCAAGTCCAAATTTGTTTCAGCTATGGGCCTCATTGTTGGCCACGTTTAGGTCACACTGATTGGTTGAAAAGAAAAGAAACTTTGATTGCCATGAATTTTGAAGAACAGAGTTACTTCCTCTCCTTGCTAAGAAAAATATTTTCTATATAAATGTGTGTATGTGGTTTTGAAGCAAGATAAGGTACGTAGGAACATCTCTTATCTTCTTCTTTTTCTTTTTTGGGGGGTAATTAAATACTTTTCCAGATTTGAAATTGAAGGACAAAATGTTCTTTTATTGACGCAAACCGCAACCGCACAATTGCAAGAAAGCAGGGACCCAAGAAAAGGAAATGGAAGAATTGCATTGCAATATGCCAATATTGCATGATTGTCCAATTTCTCATGCTCACGTGTATATAATTTATATGTAGATGGTGATCGAACTGATCATATCATGATTCATGATGGAAGAAACTGGAATTATACCAACAAAAAAAAAAAACAATGAAAATTTAATTTTAAGAGACAAGTATGACAGCAGTGGATCGATGCTTCATTGATCAGCCTGACTGATAGCAATTATACATACATATATGGTACAGTGGTGCTTCCTCGAAATTGACTCATCATTACGTACTTAATAACCCATATATTATATATGCACCTTCAATCTGAGACTACTTAATTAATTTTTTAAACCCTATTTTGATATTCAAAACAAAATTCATGTCTTGCCTTTTGCTTTTTTAAGCTTAGAAGAAAAGTATATATATATATACATATATATCTATAGGAAAATGCTATGGGTTCTCCCATAGTGTTCTCCTAGCGTTCTCCCAATTTTACATAAAACATGATTTTAAAAAAAAAAAAAAAGTAATGACCTCCATTACCGGTTTTTTTTTATGCATTAGCAACAAATTTAAGGCATTAGCACAAAATTTGAGGCATTAGCACCAAAATTGATGTATTAGTACTAAATTTTGGATGATTAAATCCATTTTGAATGATATCATCCCTAAAGGGTTAACCTCCTACAATTTAGTTTTAGTTTTGAATCCAAAAACAAGTTTTAAAGCATTAAAACCTAAATATTAACTCATAAAAATTAATCTGTTGAAAAAAGTCTTCTGATTTTATTTTTTCTCGTCGTAATACTACGTAAGGTAAGAAAAGCGTCGAAAAAGAAACACGGAAGAATCCCTAACAAACCCCATATATATAATACAAGTCAACTTTCAGGCTGCCCTCAATGATAATTAATATGTTCCTTTTCATGATTTCGCACGATTTTATTTACATTGTGTCAACATATACACCATCATGTTAGAATACGAGAAATTTTCTATACTAGGTTTGATTTATTTTTTAGATTAAAATATATATGTACCATTTATATATATGGCAAGGTCTAATATAATAGCCATTGATTTTTTTTTTTTTTTTTAATAAGGACTAATCCAATGATTATTAGATCTTGCCGCATCAGCTTTACGAGATTTTTGTAAAATATTTATATGGTATATAAATAGCATTATATTATTGTAAAAAGAGAAAAATGTAGTTCAACGGTGTTGCTGCGCGCACTATTACAGCATACATCACCCCTGGCTCAAGGCGTTAACATCTAAGATGTGGGGGCAGAGTGGGAACTTTACTTAAATTTTTTTCTTCCCCTCTCTCTCTCTCACCAGTGGTCCAAAACTTGATCCTAGAGTTGAAAATCAACTCATCGATGCCACTTGGGACAGCCTTTGATTTTATATTACAATTAGTTGATGGTGAGAGTCACTGACGTTAAATTGAAGTGAACTGGTTCGTTGTGGTAGGTGGTGATATCATGCAAGCATCAACAAACATAAAATCAAGCGACTCGGATATTATAACTTTTATTATACGTTTATGATAAATTAATGTGGCAGTTTATAGAATAGAATCCTGGCCTTTCCATTAAGGTTGGCAATTTGAGTTGGCAGATCGAGTTCCAATTGACTCGATTGCTCGACCCACCAACTTTAATTAAGTTAAGCTAAACATGACCCGTTTAATTAAACGAGTCAAAACCTTTAATCATAACACGACAAACAGATCAATATGTATAACCCATTTAAACCTACACACAACATGCTTAATTCTTTGACCTAGCCCAACACGGCTCGTTCAACCCGTTTCAACCCAAACACGTACAACATGTTTGACATATTTGACTCATGTCAACATATGCCAAATTCTAATAGTAGTATAATTTTAAGTCGAATTATGGGTCATGTAAAAAATTGTTAAAGTTAGTTATAATATAAGTTTATAATTAATAAAATGGTTAAATACTTAATTAATTAGTCCCTATGGTTTGGAAACTTTATTTTTTCCTCCCTAAGGTTTGAAAAGTGACTAAATTAGTCCTTATAGTTTTGAAAAGTGACCAAGTTAGTCCATCCGTTAGTTAACCATTAGTTGACTTAATGGACTAACATGTGAACCAATTAGAAGGTGACATATGGCCACATAATTAAATTTTTTATTTTTTAAAAAACAATCAAAAAAAAATTCAAACAAAAAAAAACTGGGGTGGCAACAGTCGCCCCCTTGAGCACCAAGGGCCACCCCATGGAGCCAAGGGGTGGCCGAAATCACCCACAATGGTGCCGTAATAAAATTCTTAAAACTATTTGTGGTAGAGCTTTGATTACCCATATGATACATTGCTACCAGATATGAAGATAGGATGGGATTCAAAAAGCGGTCTAAACCAGCATTTAACGTCGTGGAAAAACTCAGACAATCTATCTTCAGGACACTTGGTTTAGGGGCTTGCTATGAATAACTATCTCGAGGGAGTTTTGTGGCGAGGCTCAGAGAACTACTATTGCACCAGCCCATCAAACGGCGTCGGAGTTAGCGGTTCTCCAGATTTGAAGACGAATCTAGTTTTTTATTTCAATATTGTGAACAATGACAACGAGCACTACTACATATACACACTGAAAAATAACTATGTTATCTCCAAAATAACTCTAAACCAAAGTTACGATGTGCTTCAACGTGAGATATGAATAGAAGCAGAGGAGACTTGGAAAATCTACACAACAGATTTATTGGCTTGAAAATCCACCCCCAACTTGGAAAATCATCAGATTTGTTGGCTTGAAAATCCCAGATACAACCCATTCATGGCAAAATAGCCACCCCCTTGGCTCTAGGCCACCCCAGGTTTTGTTTTTCTCTCTTTTTTGAATTTTTTTAAAATAAAAATTTAATTAGGTTGTCACATGTCAACTTCTAATTGGTCAACGTATCAATCCATTAAGTCAACTAACAGTTAATTAATGGATGGACTAACTTGATCACTTTTCAAAACCACAAGTAACTAATTTGATCACTTTTCAAAACCTGGGATGAAAAAATAAAATTTTCAAACCGTAAAGACTAATTAAATATTTAACCCTTAAAAAAATTGTAATAAAAGTTATGTCTAGTCCAAGTTGTATTGATTAATTTAAAGAAGGCTACTTTATTTTAATTGCTTGACTATTTGGTTGGGGGAAAAGACATGAGAGAATATCGGAAAAACTTTACACGCATTAATGGAGGGAAGAAGATCGAAGAGGATTGGAAGGAAGAAAGCAGTACCGGCTGTCTACCTCCATATATGACATGCGCCGCACCACGCCTCTTTGTCAGATGCATGCCTTTCATGTTCATCTATCATCTTATTCCCACTTAAAATAATCGGCCGATCATATTCTGATCAAGTTATTGCAAGTACTATGTTCATGTGCTTTAATTCTTTCGGCTCTTTTTAATTATTTATTAGCTTTTTATCCACATCCGATATTATATTATATTTTAGGCCTCTTTATTGGCCTTTTTACGCATAATCTGCTGTTTATATATATCATATATGCTCCTTTCCAGCACTTCCATGGCGTGTGTAGTATTTTATCCCATGTTTTGGCTGTTGCATTGGATGTGGAGCCTCTGTACTATGTGAATCAAGCTGGGATTGCACCCAATTGAAATATATAATAAATAAATAAATAAAATTGGGTAACCCATCCATCCCCATAAAAGCATAGTATATATATATATATATATATTATATACAGCAGTCCAGACAAATTCTCTTTTTTCCCTATTTTTTGATTTCTTTTTCTTGTTTGAACGTGCCACGGTTCAATGAATAGATGGAGAATATATATCGGGGCCAAATTTAGAGGCGTGGTGTCTTCCAACCCATCCAATTAGCGCAAATGGACAGAAACGTCGTTTAAAGCACAGGATTTTTGTTTGGATATTAAGGTAAATTATTATTTGCTTAAAAAATCTAAAAATAACAATTTGATAACAAAAAAATATATAAAAATTTAAGAGAGCTAATTATGCGCCAATGTTGCTTTTGAGTGCGTGTTGATTATGTTGATCAACTTTAGGTGGAACACGCAATTCTACATGGCATACATAAAGGGGCAAAGACTGAAAGACGTATAGATGGGGAGGGAAGCCGGCCTCCTAATCATGATTTTATCCACTTGTTTGAGACGCAAGGCATGATGCGGTTGCCAAATCACAATCACATGTCTAATCCTCCATATTTTGGTTGTCTAGTATCTATCTCAAATTCTTATTCTTCGGACTGTTGAAACATAATGATCATGTTATGTTTTTAGTTTTAGTTTTTAACTAGGAGGTGAGAGAACCTGATTCAAAGGTTAATTGGAACTGTTATGTTAATAGTATGAGATAATTGTGACATAAAAATATGGTATATATATAGTAACATTACTCTAAAAATTATGATACCTCATATTAGATTGGATTGCGATGACATTAATATGTTAAACATTGTTCGATCTACACGAGAGTGAAACTCATAGCTAGATGACCTAATCTAATCCTACTTAAACAAAAACTAGGTGCGTAAATATCATTTTACAAAGATGAGATCCAGTGTAGATTTCATCATATATATCTATGGCAGGGTTGTGCAGAACTCTGGGATTCCAACCATCGATTTGATCGATTTGGTTTTGACACACAAGAGTCAGCTTCCGACCGCGAGTGGAGGCAGGGCTAGAGTTCCATTCTCCTTTTACTCATGAGGCATTTCTCCTACTATCTTTAATTAACTCTTAGGTCATTAATAGCATGTAATTCTCCTCCTTGTGTAACAAATGCTTAATTAGGCCTGCCATGTGTTCTTTGTTTCGTCTGCCTAGAGTATGCTTAGGAATAATTTGAGAAGTCACACTTGTGTCTCTCTTGCGTCACTCTAAAAATGAAGTGTTTTTTTTTTTTTTTACATGTACACAGAGGGAGGGAGGATTGACCAATGACCCGCTATACATAAGCGTGATCACTGATAAAATGAAGTGACTTTTAAAATCATCATTTTATCAAAATTCAATAATGATCAATCATAAGTTTCATAATAATTTTAGAAGCAACATCATTCTTAGAGTGACACAAAAGTAATACAAATGAACTTCTAGCCTGACTCGTATGCCTAAGGCCAGAGACAACTATGGATGACCCCAATTTTCTTTACTACATGTACCGATTCCGCGATCTCTTGCCTACAAAAAAAAAAAGCCTCCCAATTTCATCCATTCCTCTATACGATGTCCCTCTATAAAATTGAAAAGTCGTCGGAAGTAATAACAAAAATTATGTGGAATGTGGTGGAAAATGTGAAAAAGAAAATGTCAAAAACAAATTCTTACCAATTTTTCTAAGGTATTGACGTGCACAATAATACAACACTACAGCCTAGAGGCTATGGACCTACAATTTTTGTTAAACTCAATTATTAATTTACTCTTGCCCATGTGAGCAAAAATCTTGGCTCTTCCACAGGATATATATGCCCAAGTGTATTTGTACTGATTTTGTCTTTTAATTCATTCAAACTTACTCAAAAAATAATAATAATGAAGAAGAAGAAAAGAAAGTCGTGTATTATAATTGGCGATTTCCAGAGAAGAAAGTGGATTTGAAGACAGTAACTAACCTAGTTGTTCTATTCTCTTTCCTTCAAATTAGGCTACCGCCCCTAATCTGCCGTGAGTGATAGTTGCACATACTTACACGTGTAGCATCAAGCGTGAGTTTGATATTTATCCCCCCCAAAAAAGAATACATTTATAATTTATATAAAATTAAACAATATATTTAAAAAAAAAAAAAAGATTCAAAAGACACCCAAAAAAAAAATTAAAATAAATAAACCCAAATATGGAATTAGGGGACATTAACAATATTTCACAGGTAGAAGCAGGCAGGGATGCCGTTTATTTTAGACGAAAGGTCCAGGATAGTTACAGTGGGTCAACCCTGCGTGATCATCACCAGTCACCACCCACATCGCCCATATATATATATATATATTTTTCTGAAAAACAAATATATAAAACGTTACAAGGATGGCATAAACAACTCATCGCCATTTTTTAAAGCCAGAGAAGTAGTCTGAGAAATTGCCGGCTAGCTCCCACTGTTTCTACTTCTGCAGACTCCCACACACGACCAATTCTATCTTCCCTTCCAAGTTCCAACCCAACCCGATCGTTTTCCTCCTCAACGGAACAATTTCTATCTCTTTCTTAAGCTCTGTTCCTTTGCTTCACCAGAATTATCTTCTCAATTCGACAAAAACAGAGTGGTTGTAACTTGTAAGTCAGTTATAATTGACAGGGTTTCTCGTAGAAAGAAAACAAATCAACTTTTTTTATTTTATTTGATTAACGTCGTTTGTTTAATTTGTTTTTTCGTTGGGGACAGGTTGGGGAAGATAGAAGAAGAAAGGTTGTCTGAACACGTTCGGTTAAGCTCATCTCTTGGAGCAGTTGAAGAAAAAGGAAAAATAAAAAATAAGAACAGCTCTGTTTTCTTTTGTTGGTTAAGTTTCTTTCTTTCTTTCTAATCATTCACGATTCACGAACAGTTATTTCTATAACGTATTTTGTTCATCCAAGCTTTGACTTATTCGCTCCCGTTTGTGTTCTTTTTTTCTTTTCTTTTTTCTTCCAATCAGAATCAGGTACTAGCGTATAAGCTAGGATTGACCCATTCTTCACGCCACGGTGACGCTGCCAAGTGCCAACCACCTCCCTTTGCCTTTTCTTCGTCGACTTTCTTTCCTGGAAAATGACGGATATGGCGGACAATCCAAAGTTGGTGAGCTTCAGTTTTCTGATTTTTTTCTTTCAAATGACATTTCTAGCTTCCTACCAAGTCCCAACTGTTTTATTGGGCTTTGCATCCATTCCTTAATTGTCTCATTCATTCACATAAGAGTTGTCTTCTGAATATCCTCTCTCTCTCTCTCTCTCTCTCTGTGAGTTTTCTGGGTTGTTGAATTAGTTCTGAGAAGATAGATAAATATTCTTGATAGGTTTGTGGCTCAGAAGAGAATATGGGTAGCCAGAAAATATCGGTTTCGGATCATATGAACGGCTTTCAGTATACCGCCGATAATTCCGACAGCTTAGTTATTGACATGGAGAGGTTCTCCCGCGTCACCAATAAAGATATTACTGCAAATTCACGAATTACTGTAAGCTTTTCTTCCCTTTGATTAAAAGCAACTTCCATTTTCAATATTAAATTTCAAAGTACAGTTGTTTTAATAATACTTAATTTCTCAATTATTGTTGACATTCTTGAAATGGAGAAAACAACATGCCCCAGATAACACGTTATAGCATTTTGTTCAATTTCAAATGGAATGTCTAATAAGACTAATATCTCCAGCATGATTACACTATTATCTGCCACCATTGCCAATGTACTTTTGACTTCCCCTCTTCTTTCATGGCACATTAGTAAATATTAGCTGCATCATCTTTTAAGAGTCTTTCTCGATCTCGCTGCCGTGCTTAATCTTCTACTTTGATGGAAAAAAGTTGCAGAGAAGCCTTTCCCGGAAAGGGCATCAGCGTGGCGGCGAGAAAAAGATTACTCCCAGTGCTACTGCTAACGAAAGAGACAATATTGGTGCCGCCACATCCTCGCCCAGAGGTACCATTTTCTTTACAGACTTCCCTTTTCCACTGCTCTAGCAATTATTGGTTCTTTTCTTTTAAGTTTTGTTTTCACTTTTGTTTCTTTTTTCTTCTTGAAACAACGAAAAATATATATTAACAAACAACTCAAAACGAACACCGTTAAAAACGTCAAAACAGTTTTACATTTATGTGACATCAGAAGAATACTGCTCCAAACCATCATCAGCAAAAACAACTCTCAAAACACGTTAACCTTTGCCTTTCATCATCATTATTATTAGAGGTGCTAATTAAAGTGATTTAATGGATTAGTTGGATTTGTTTTGGAGAATTGGGGTCCAAATGTGGGAAGAATAAGAACATTTTAGTGTTGGGCATAACTTTGCGTTTGGCATAAATATAATATTATATATATTTCTGCTATGGATCATTGGTCGTTAAGACTCATTACCAACCTCTACCTGCAGCCTCTCACACAGACGTGGGGGACTCACTAGTGCTTCAACGCTGACTATTAATTTTTAGGAGAAATTTTGATTTCTCCCAAAGTATCGGGGTTTTTGAAATCATAACATTGAACTTTTAATTTTTGTACTGTTGGTATTCAAAAAAATTTTCCTTTTTAATTTTCACCAACTTTAGTTTAAAATACCAAAAATACCCATGTTTAAAAGGAGAAATTTTTTGAAATACCGACCTTGCAAAAAGTAAAAGTCAATGTTATGATTTCATAAACGCTGATAATTGTGAGAATAAATGAAGTTTATTAGTCTACGTTTCCCCAGTTGGCACCTACCCTTAAACATGTCGGAGACACACTTGATGAATGGAAAGGGTGAGAAGCAACTCTATTATGCGAAAAACAAACAAACTCATATACGATCATATATCATGGGGTCAATGGATCAAGTGAATTGCAATTATGAAAGAGATTTATTATCAGATTCGATCATATATCATGGGGTCAATGGATCAAGTTAATTACAATTATGAAAGAGATGTATTATCAGATTCGATCATATATCATGGGGTCAATGGATCAAGTAAATTACAATTATGAAAGAGATGTATTATCAGATTGATGGGTCACTAACACTATGGAGTGTAGAGCAAATGAATTTGGGACTAAGAAGCACTTGTTATCTTGTCCTTTTTCTTTATTTTGGTAGAAATGAAGAAGACAGATTATCATTCGATCCTTTGTGGGCATGCATTTCTTGGAGGCATGTGCATTTGCATTATTGGAAAGTGGACGGTGAAGATCGTCTTGGCCGACATATATATATTCTAGAGATATATATTTTTTTATAAGTAAATTCTATATATGTGTGTGTGTGTGTATTTGGGGGATGAAATTATTAATCAGGAGCTGCTATTGTAGGGGCTAGCACGCCTGAAAAGCCTGCAGTGGTGGCAGTAGGGACCATGGATAATTCTAGCAACCCACAAGTTCATCATCAGATCACCATTACCACCGGCAACATCAGCACCCCCACCGAAAGCAGAAGCATGTCTAGGAGAAATAGTTTCAGGCGCTCTCCATGGGTCCTTGATCCTAAGAAGATTCTCTTCTTATTTGCCACCTTGTAAGTCTACTGTTGCTGCTGCGGCTTTCTACAGAGACGTACACTTTGTCTCCTCCAATAACTTCTAAAGGTTTTCCTTCTTTATTTATTTATTTATTTATTTTTTGGTTTTTTTGGCGGCAGGTCAAGCGTGGGAACAATCTTGTTGATATACTTCACCCTCTCAATTGGCAAGCTCAATGCAGATGAAGATGGTTTGGATTGGCAGCAGCGACCATAGGCACAGCCTTGAAAGAGAATCAGGACAGAAGTGGACCTTCGATTAACCTTGCTTCAGAGTTAACAGTTCTAAGCTTTTTCCCCAGGCGCTTAAAAAATTACAGACGAAGACAATGACAATATGACATACTGCATTGTGACAAAGAAAAAGAATCTTCCTTTTAGAATGAATGGCAGAGATCAGAGCAAATGAGTTTTTTTTTTTTTCCTCGTCTGTATATATTTGCCGTCTCTGTACAGCATAGTGGATGACTAGAAGTTACTTTTTGCTCTCTTTCTTGCCCTTTTTACATTCCCATACCTTCTGCTCCGTTTCCTATTTCGGTACTCAAACTTGGACAGGACCTTTTTGTTGTATGTGGCTTCCATGTGAGTAGACAGAGGGATGAAAACAACCATTAGATTTGTAAGAAATAAAGTATGCTCAATGTGCGCATGCGCAATAGAATCTTCTACTTTTGTTCAGAAACATGGGAGGGAGAGGGAGGCTTTGCCTGGCATTCAACAGACAAAAATTTAGGTACACGCAGCAACTTCATAACATCTCCAATCCATTATATGTTTGGTAACAAATTTTTAAGAAATAAGAATCAGAAGAAGTCATGCTTGATTTAACTTTAACAGATGCTACTCTGCAAGAGCTGACAGCTTGACAGACATCCCCACCTGGGTCAAGTTAGGCATCAGCATACAACATATGCAACATAATACAAGAAAAGTAATGCTATTTTTCACACCGTGACATGTTTTGAATGGATTTCCTTTTGGTTTTTTTAAGTGGCTATAGCCACTTAAAACACGTCATAAAATGAATGCGATAAACAAGAGTAAAGCGTAGCATTACTCTACAAGAAAAATAAGGCAGGCATACATCAATGGGCCAGATACAAGTAACAAGATTCAAGATTTACTAGTTATGATTAGAATATGACAAGTTTAGAAGTGATGGCAACAACATGAATATCGATTAACCCAAAACCCACCAAGGGTGTGCCTAAACCCTGACTATAATAGTTACTGACAAAACTATTTGAGGGAGGCTTGAACAACCAATCATGTGGGATGATACAGCCAGAAACCTTTTTTTTTTCATGATTATATACATATCTAGCGACAATCATATGTTTCAAAATTGATTAATTCATTTCAACTTATAGTTCTGGATATTGCAACTTGTGCCATATAAGAAGGAACTCTCTACTTTTCAGCATCAGCATCACATATCCCTACCTCCTCGGTAACAACTTGACATCTCTAGTAGCGTTTTGAGATTCTTGGCATTGAGCACCTCTGCTTCCTGTCATTGTAAAGCCTCAATACAACCGCAGCAGTTTCTTCTATTGCTTTTCCTGTCACTTCTGAAATAGCAGGATGTAACAAAATGCAAGATTCATTAGCAGAGAGAATGAAAATCCAAAGTAGATGGTTAATAAACATCAGATTCTTACCGATTACTGGCCAGACAGGATTTTGTGCGAAAACTCTACCAGCACGTTCCAGATCATCTCTAACATAGTCCATCTCCGAATAGTTACTCCTTGTTTCTTCGCTGAAGCCCAGACTCTTAGCTCTTGCTTTTCGGATTGTTTGCAAGACTAGAGGATTTATAGTCAAACCAAAAACCTTCTCTGGATCTACCTCAAAGAGACTTTTTGGCAATTCTACACCCATTACAATAGGCACATTTGCCACTTTGTATCCTTTCTGTGCTAAATAAATTGATAATGGCGTCTTCCCGGTACGAGAGACACCAGTAAGAACAATATCAGCTTTGTGAAGATTTTGGGGTAGTGCCCCATCATCTTGCTTAATGGTAAATTCAATTGCCTCAATCCGACGAAAGTATTCGTCAGTAAGGGGAAAACTCCTGCCGGGAGCGCCGCGGGGGAGGCCAGATGGTACGACCCCTAGATGCGAAGCAATTGCCTCTGTGATTGGGCCGAGTATGTCTGTTGAGGGTATACCCCACAGCTTGCAGGCTTGCCTGGCAGAATCAGCCATTGATGGGTCAGCTAAAGTGTACGCAAGCATAGCACCATCTTTGGCTGCTTGCCTAACAATCTCCATTAACCGCTCTACATCATCAATCTGGCAAGTGTGTGGATGCCATAGCAACAAAAGTCAGTACAAGTCAAGAAATTTAGGACAATTCAATTCAATTTGAAAAATGCAGAACACCTAAAGGGGGTGAATAGGTGTTTGTAGACAATCACAACATTTTAAAAATCTATCAACCACAGTGACAATCACCGAATCCAGATAAAGCGTAAAATAAATTCGATACACATATTTTGGTAACGAAGTGAAAACTTTTAAAGAACTCTTTAAAAGAAAAATCATTCTAAGGGCAACCCAACCCAAAAAAAAAAAAATCCACTATAGAAAAAAACAAATTACAATCAGTCTATACTCACAAAACCTTTGTAGTCTAAACACCGACTTGTATCCCAACAAACGACTCGTTTGTCTCCTGTCATAGCAGCTCCACAACACTGACCATTCTTCTATAGTGTTCATTTGCAACCCGGGAATTTGGGTTATATTGTGGTTCAAATGGCTTATAAAGGTAGGGTGAAATCTGGGTTTTAAAAGGTAAAGTAGGCTAAAAAAATATAAAAAATTTTGTAGCCATTTTGATCAAACTTTAGGGTTTCAAGAACGCATGTGTTTGATCAAGTATCGATCGAACCTCTCGAGTTTTTGCATAAACTTTATGTACATCTTTGATCAATCGAACTTCCAATCAAGCCTCTTCACAATCAGTATGGGAAACTTCTGCATCACTTCGATCGATCAAACCTCTTGGGTTTGGATTTGGCTTAGGTGCTCTAAAAAAAAAATTACAGCAACTATCTTATAATTTTGTAAGGATTCATATTTAATTTCACTTTCTCTCTTTCTTATGAAAGACTTAAACAGCGTTGTATTTTATTTTTTTTTTTCTTCTTTCTTATGAAAGACTTAAAATTAAATCTAGACCCTGAAGAAAATATTACAGCACCTAAGCCTAATCACATGGGTTTCTTGTATGAGAACTGGTCACACTAGCTCAATCGATCCGGCATCGCTCGAAGTCTTCAAATCTTCAATTTCGACCTTCTCTTAAACCGACTCAACCCTAATCCAAGACCTAAACTATTACAACCCAAATCAGTGAAATCACATATATGTCTTGACACACGAATTTGTCAACACAATAAAACCTAACACACTTGTTCCTTAATACAAGATGCAAGATTTACCATATAAGAAGTTGGGTAGTCCAGGTTTTAATGTGTCCAAAATGCAACTTATCATATTCATTTTTAATAAAAATAAAAAAGATTTAAATACCAATAATTTTTCAATTGTTAAGATATTTTATAATGTAAAATTCTTTAAATTTTAATTTTAATTTTTTTTCAAATGAAATAATTAATATGTAGTCCCTAGTTGTAAAATACGACAACGTACAACTCAGCGAACTCACATCACATGTGAAAAATATTAATGTAGTAAATACTGAGTAAGTGAACAAGCAAATTAACTAAATTAATTAAGGTAATGGTAAAGTCTCAAGGAGTAGTTATCTTAAAGAGAGAGAAAGAGAGAAAAACGAATAGACATCTTACTCCAGAAAACAAGTGGGTATTTACAGGGCAACCACGATCCACCAAGCAGTGGTCGAATTGCCCCAACGCCGCGTTGACGGAATGCTCCGCCGTCCATCCAGTTCCGTCAGAGACCATGTATATCGACTTGGCTCCCGCCACGTCCACGTCATCATCGCCGTCACCTCCCGTTGTAGATGTAGGCTCTAGGGACATGCTCTCTCTTGGTTGAACCCGAGGCTTCGCTTCCACTACCTGGGCCCGGTGGGCCGGTCGTTCCAGCTTGCGGCCCGAACGCACGGCTCGAGCTCTGGACCACCGGTTCAGCTGACCGCTGCCTTTGAGCTTCCGAACCTGTGGCTCAGGGTCAGGTTCGGGAGGGACTTGGTTGGACGAGGTGGGTGTGACTCGTAGGCTCGAGAGGCTAGAGGTAGATGAAGCTAACATTTTTTTTTTTTTTTTTAGTTTTAGTTTTACAATTTTTGTTGGAAAAGAAATACGGGAAATGGGAAAATGAATTATTGGAATTATTTTTCCTTTCTTGGAAATTGGAATGAATATCTCTGAGTGGGAATCAATCATGAATAATTGGATTTGGGCCAAAATCTTATTAGGCAAGTCTGGGCCCCGGCCTTTCAATACCACCATCCGCTGCCCTTCCGTCCCATCACAAAAAGCATTTTTCTTTTTGTCCAAAAAAAAAAAAAATGATATGCATACGAAGTGACAATTGAATAGACTTAACTAATTTCTCTTCTTGCTCACCTTTAAAACTTAAAAAAAAAACAAAAAAACAAAAAAAAAAAGTTATCATGTTAAAAATAAGGGTTTTTGCAATTTTTTTATTTTTTTCCCTCTATGTTTTTAAAACAGTTAAATTTAATACCTTACCTATGAAAAAAATACAAAACTAATATTTCGTTAATTTTCGACAATCTCAATTAATGAAATTCCACATAATCATCATATAAATGAACTATAAAGCTGACATATATCACTGGTTTTATGTTGACACATTCAACTACTAACATTATCTAATCAAATTCCTCATAAGCCATGGCCACATCTTCTGTGACCTAATTTTTTTTTATATGGTCTATGACCTACTTCATTTAGCATAATTCACACATTATAATTACAAACTATTTGATGTAATTTTAACATCTTCAATCAATTAGCTATATCTCCACCAATTCTTTTCTTCTTTTTAAATTGGAGAAGGGGTACAATAATTTTTTTACACTAGCTTCAAAATCACTAATTTTGCAAAATTTAAGTGGGTAACAATTTTATAGTCAATGTGCAAGGTGTTTTAGGGTTTCTTTGGGGGCGGGGGGCAAATCTAGGTGGAAATATCGCTAATGGGCCCTTTGGATGAGTGGATTTTTTTTCTTCTTTTCTTTCAAGAATGTGGTCCAAATTCGAGGATGGGATGTTTTGAACAACAATTGATTTGGATTTGGCCCAAACCCTAAAGTCAATTGATTTGAAATTCTGTCCGACCGTGGGAAATGACAAATACACCGAACTTCGACTCTGTACTTCGCCTATGGGTTGTGCTCGGATAATCCCCCCTTTTCAACTAAGAAGAAGATGAGACCAACCCATATTTTAACTAACACGTGTAAATTTTTTTACTTTACATAACCAAACCATTCTCCAAGAATGTGAGATAATTTTAAATTTTTTTTTTTGGCCCGTTAAACCTTTCCCATGGTTGCATGAGTGGTTTAATCACTCTCAAAAGTTCTTCCCCTTTGCTTGAAGTTTGACCACCTCAACTCTCTCTTTTATTTTTATTTTTATATTTTTTTGTTAGTTGTATTTTTTTTTTTTTTTTGAATGAAAAATGTGATATTTAAGTCTTAAAGTAGGAAATTTTGATTGTTTTAATTTTTTTTTTTACATGTCCGCATAAGAAGGGGGAGAAAGATTCGAACTAGTGACTTCTGTTTCATTAGACGTAATTTCAATCTATTGAACTACTTTTTGGGGACTTTTTTCATATATTTTAACGTCAAACGTTAATAGATAATGGTAAAGCCACGCGCAGACCAAACGGGGCCATGGCTCCACAAAAGTTTGAAAAAAATTATCGTTAGTTGAAAAGATTTTGAAGTGATTGGCTAATATAGTAATATATATATAGCCTCCCAAAAAAATCTACCAAGAAGCAATTAAATAGTGAATAATCTGGCAATTCAATTCACGAATAAGTGGTAAGTATTAAAGAAACTAAAGAAAGCCTAAAATTTATTTAAGTGGTCGTTGTTGCGGATGCCGGCCGCTCCCTCACTCTGAGTCTGAGGTCAATCAAAATCTCGGAAACTTTGCAGCCGTTGTCCAGCTCAGACTTGACAGTAGGAATTGTATTTGACCAAAATCTACAACCCTTGCATCGTTTTCTGTCAACAATCAGCCAATAAGGTGGTGGCCCTGGTGGGTGCATCTATAGTCTTTGCTACTCATGCCCAACTGAGATATTAAAAAAAAAGGGAAAATTTTGTTCTGTTCTCTTGAATTTTTATCTAATTTTATAAACTTTTTTAAAATTTTAAAATTTTTTACTTTGAATCCTTAAATTTTGAGTTGCTCTCAATTAGAACCCTTCTGTTAGTCTTAACAGTTAAAAATACAAAAAAAAAAGAGACCAAAATATCTATGATTTTTATTTTTAAAAAAATGTTTTGAAATTTTATACGAAAGTGAAGGGTATAAACGCCATGTAACGTTTAAATTCTAATAGAGTGTCCACATTGAGAGCAATTAAAAGTCTAAAGGTCTAAAGTGATAGATTTTAAAGTTTGATGGGGGTTTGTAAAATCGCATGAAAATTCAGAAGGATAAAGTGAAGTTTCCCCTAAAATATATATATAGTCAAGTATTCCATGTTTGGTAAACTTTCCCTTTCTCCTTTTTCCTTTTTATTTAAAAATAAATTTTTAAAAAAAATCAAAATATTAACAAACAAATTGTCTCAATAAAACACTTCACACCCAACAAAATACACTTTCTCAATTTTCTATAACATCAAAATATTTTTTCAAATCAAACACAAAGAAATAAATAAGTAAATACATTTCCACAAATGTTATAGGGAGATGCGAGGAAAATTTCAAATACTTTGAGGGTGGAAATTAAAGACAATTGTAGAGTCAATATTACCAATTAATCTAGGATGTAAATTAAGATGTTACTAAAAGTACGTTTCTTGGATCATGGAGTGTGAAGCATGTTAAGAGGGACGCAAAATGGTCGCTCATGGACTAATGAAGGTGACAATTTAGTTAATTAGAATCCCTTAGAGCAAATGTAGACGGAATATTATCCGGATTTATTTATGATATTGTATGTGCATTATATTAGGCTGCAAATTAAGGAATTAATAAATAAAAGATAAGAAGAAGAATTTTTAGAATTATGCAAAAGAAGTAGCTAGAGGAACTAGCTTGCTAGGTAGGAAACGAATCCAGCAATCCACATGACATGAAGCAAGTGGGAGTGGCCTTGTCTCCTGCGGCCAAATTGCCACGTTTCGGCACGTCAACTTCGTATAATAAAATTGAAAAGGCCGAATCTTTTGGGCCTAATAATGATTGAAGGGATTTAATTAAAGCAAGGGCCTCCAACAACGACATGACCTCTAGCTTTGACCCTAAAACACCACACTTGAAATAGACTCGTGAGAATGACAAAATTGCTTGCAAATTAAGGTTGGATAATTTTTGGCATGATTTTTTTTAATTAAATTTAATATTAAAATAAAATTGTCAAAAAGGTTTAACTCATTTAATTAAAAAAATTGAGTTGAAATTAATTTTTTTAGTCTTACATCAATGCATGCATCGACATGATTCGAAGTACTCGATACGATATTTAACCAACAAATTAATTTGTGCACGTCTTATGAGCACGACACGAAATTAGTAGATTAACGTTAACCTATATAGTCTATTATACTTATACATAAATTTGATACGACTCAAACACAATCAACTCATCAATCAATCGTTGTGGCGTGTTCAACAATAGTACTTATCAGCCGTCCATAGGACCGGATGACGATGAGTTGAAATCCGCTGAAGATCTTTTGTTCTTTCTTGAAAGAGAAAGAAAAACAGGAAAAAACATATTAATTGGGATTTGAATGCAGATAATATATATGTCGTTTATATTGGTCTTTGAAAGATAGGGCATATAACGTTAGCTTGCAAGGTTAGTGTTACAGGTCGACTAAAGATGTCGAAGGAGCTCTCTCAGCCACAGCCAGAGGTATATAAGGAGGACGTACGTAAGAGGCGTTTTGAGCTTACAACAACTCAACCTGTGGCCCCATTAAAACCTAATTAATAAGCTTTGCTCTTCTACGTCCAGATGCATCGATATCTCACGTATTTAATAATTACTTGTCATTTTTAGTTGGCAAAACTCTCAATATTAAATTCTCGGGCCATGCTTCAGATAAGATACTTAACCTTCGGTCTCCCCAACAAGACCACTTGATCATGTTGTTTTAAAGATATCATGCATGGGCCTTACCAATACTTTTCTTCACCTTCAATACCTTCTACAATATTCTTGTCTCTTAAATTCTTAAGGTTGTTGTTTCTCCTTATCTCAAAATTTCAGAAAAAATAAAAAATAAAAATAATATTAACATTTTTGTTTTTGATTTTGTAGCTAGCTAGGGTAAACTTGTACATATTGCTTTGATTATGCAGAAGGTAGCTATCTAGCACCCTATTTTACACCACAAGTTGCTTATCCCTTCCATATATATTGTGAGAAAAAGAATAATAGAGGATTTCTGCATAATTAATTCAAAAGGATTTAATTAATTCCACAGTCAATATCAGTCATGAGTATATCAATAGTACTAGTGTCAGCACGTTTAAAGTGCAGGCCTCCATGGATGGCAATTGATATGGATGCTTGTTCTAGATGGTCCACTTGTACACTGCCTCCCTAGCTATCTTGGCCACATCTTACCAATCCCTATTCCACCTGGTCGGTTTTTAAACAAAATCGTAGTTTCATTGAGAGTTTAAAATTAATTACTATTTTTTTATTATTTATTTTTTTTCAAATTACTAGTTTGGAAACTGGAAGACCAAAGTAACCCTAATTATATTTTTGGGCTGTCAGCATGACGTTCACACTCTCTGTATATATGTTGCAAATTAATTAATACTGTGTAGTGATCGATTAAACGGCTGGTGGAGATCGAGTTGCTATTCAAGAACATGAAAGAAAAATAAGGTTCAAAGTTTTGGGACTTGGGTGGTATTTTTCTAATTGAAAAGGAAATGTGATTCTACCATTAGCAGCAGGCCACGTAGCCCTGACATGAAATATTTCTGGGTTTTTCCTCGACCATAAACACAGGAACAATTTAGTCTGTCTAGGATAAGGAAGTACCAATGATTTTTGGAAAACCCATAATTTATATATATCACAGGATATTTTGCAAGGGGTTTGAGCCATCAATTCTATCATGTCCTTTCCCATTTAAGCACCGCACACGCATGGCCTCACGTTACGAAAATAAATACATCAAGTTGTAAAGAGATAATTTAGGATAAGTTTCTCAACTAATTCTCTTAAATCAAAGTTTGAAAATAAATTTATTTTTATGTCCGTACAAGAAAAGAAAAAGAGGGAAAGAAATTCAAATTAAAAATTTCCGATAAGTGGTTAAGCTCAATTAATCTACCTTTGAGGGACAATAGCAATTGACTCGTACTTTATTCAAAAACTCCAAATATAAAATAATTTATAATTAAATATAGAGAGAGAGAGAGAGTAACACCTCAATTCTGAATGTGGGCCAACTAGCTAGAGAGGGCAACGTAAAAATGTTAACATGCATGTGGCTGATACACTCTAGGTAGCAGGGATCGATGTGCCGACATCCACTCAGAGGTTACGGCAACACGGTCGGTCCAGTACTAATCTTGTGCCATATTCACAGGATTTCAGATTTCACACCAAAAAGTCGGAGAGAGAGAGAGAGAGAGAGAGAGAGAGTAGCAGTGGTTTCATTAATTGGTGTATATTGCACCAAGTCTCCTTCAGTGTTGCATCAATATATCATTTGGTTCTCATTCCTCCAAGTCTATCTGTTCCCTATCTTTCCTCTCTTAATTAGCTCCACTCTCTCTCTCTCACTTCTCTCTACACGCCATAAAAGGAAACAACCATGATCCACGACCCCTAATTTTTCTCTGATTGCACCTTGAGACGCGTGTTTGTCTCTTAAGCATACCCTTAATTTCCCTAATTATGATAATTAAATCAACAATTATTATCATTGATTCCGTTTTTGGCCTATAAAATATCCTCCTCCCAACTTACAGGACGCCACTCATACATTATAATTCACTCACCTCTCTCTCTCTCTCTCTCTCAAACCCAGCTTCTCTTCCTTCCATTTGTAAGTAGATTTTCTTCAGATCTTTTCCTCCCCCATGAGTGGTTCATTTGTTCTCATGCTTTTGTTTCCTTTTCATTGCCCGCTGTCAGCAAAGTAGAGAGATGAGCTTTACATAAAATAAAAAAATTATAAACGTAGACATCGATCGACGACTTCGTGCATTGCCATGCAAGTAATCTTTCATTATCTTGCCAGTTGCCCCAATCTTTGAATTTTTTGCCACTCTAAGAAAGTAACGTTGAGTTCATCCTCTTGTTTATATCACTTACTCTTTAAGAAAGTGCCACCAAATTAAGCTAGCTCCCATACTTGGTGCGTGCATTGCAGCTAAGGAGAAGCAATGGTGGACTCCCGGAACATTGAGACTCAAAACCAGGTAAAGAATATAATGAAACATCATTTTAAATTTGTTCATTCAAGGCCGTACTTTTTTATCTAGGAGAAGCTATTTATGGTAATAATACAGCTGATTATCTCTTGATGTGATTTTCTTCAATCATTGGATGTTTTTGTTAATTTACATAACAGCCATTCATTACAAATCAGGCTTACATTCGTTAGAAGATGATGCGATCAATTATTAATAGCAGTACATAGTACTAAGGTGTACCATGGACACATCAAATAACAACTTTAATTTCTCCCATCCTAGCTAGCTAGTTACCTATTACTTGAGCATATATATATATATATATATGTCACAATCTTATAATAGCTCTCATGTTTTTCGATCTATTTCTTCCTGTCTTATTTTGTCACCCTTGATTTATAAGATTCCTATATTCTATAAAATATTCCTGGCTAGCTAGCTAGCTAGGAAAGCGCACAGGGAACAGATTGATATATATATTTTTTTTAGAAAAAAAGACAAGAACATATGGGCAAATCAGATCTTTCTAGAAATATTTATGGCTCACCTAATTTCAAGACTCCTATGAAGCCGAAGAATGTAACGGTTTACAAGTTTTTTGGACAGTTATAAGAATCATAGGATGGCCGTTGGCGCTTATAGAGCTTCCATGAGGTAGAGGCGCTTCCATGAGGTAGAGGCTAAATGATCTCGATCGATCGGGGAAATTACCAGAATGGTCAATACAGTTATTTGTATTATGATTCTTTTGAAAGTTTTTATATTAATTTTCAGACAGTGACACAGAATTTGTAGGTAATCTAGTTAATTAGTTAGATTACAATAACTATTGTAAGTCTTGTTTTTTTCTGCCATTAGATAGGACATAAAGAAGAGAGCCATTGAACGTCTGGCAAAAACCATTAGACCAAATCATAAATCATAAATACTTTAAGGAGACAAAGCCAATTGGCCACTCGTTAGAAAAGCTAACTATATATGCAGCTAGCAAATCAAGCTCCAAACTACCATAGAAATTAACACAACAAATCCAACTTAAAGCTAATGCCGGCCACCATGGGATTATAAGTCATATATGTTTCCAAATAATTAGTGATATAAACAAGACAAACAAGCTAGCTAGAATTCATCCGAATGGATTATCCTCGTTTAGCATAAGTGTCTCAATATGGCAACTGGGAAAAAAGTTAATTTTTTTACTTTCTAGATTTTGTGAACTAATTACACATAAAATAAGCTGCAAGTGATATATTATACCTTTGGTTTTACTTGTTAATTTTACTTTTGTTGCAAGAAGTTCGTGGTTTGAATAATTAAAATCTATTCATGATATCTTTGATTTTAATTGTTATCAAATTTAACATCTCACTTTGTTTTTTCTTCATACTTAATTATGTATGTCGCTAGCTGTACATGCTTGACAACAACGAGGTAAAGACTAGGAGTTATCCTTCTTTTCTTTTCTTTTTTTTTCTATAATTTTTTAGATTTAAGGCTCCAAATTGTCCGCCGAAAAAAAAATGAAGAGAGAAGAGACCTCCGAGGGGTGAAACCATGAATATTTAATCAAGGGATGAATGGCCGACATAATGCTCTTTCTATCAACGGTAATGAGAGGGCAATCAACGGATGGCCGACATACAGGGAGGTCCCGGTCCCACATTTTCTATGTGTCGGGCCGGGCCATACCCCAATGAGCTATTGATTATGTCTACGAGTCTTCTTCTCCATAATAGTCCACAAATAATAATAATAATAATAATAAATGTACAAAAATGTTATATATTTCGTAATTTTTATGTATAATATTATTTCTTAGAAGAAGAAATAGCAAAACAAATTTAATTGAGAAAAAAAGAAAAAGAAAATAGAGATGTCTTCAAGTGTAAGAAAAAGACATGGATGAGCTTTGTGTCCAAAGTCCAAAACGTGGAAAAAGAAACGCCAAAAGGTTTTCATCGACGAGAAGAAACAGAAACGAAAGGGTAGTGGTAAAGCATTTGTCCCTATATTCAATTTTCCTTGTCTTTATCTCCCAAAACCTACTTTTGCTAATTAACCCTTATTTAATTTAACCGAAGAAATGTTACTCCACCTTTTATATATAAAAGGCTCTGTTGACGGTGTCTTTTCTCTTCCAGCCGCTAATTAGCATGGAGTCGGACCCACCATTTCACGAGGCCTACAAGAGCCTCTTCGACAAAACCATCGAAGCGGGTAACGGCGCCAGAGATAACGAGCATGTCATCGTCGAGGAATGCGAGCTTCCGTTGATCGACGTCGGCCGTTTAGGGGTCAGCGAGGCGGAGGTCAGAGAGGAGTGCAAGGAAGAGATAGCTAGGGCTTCGCGAGAGTGGGGTTTTTTCCAGGTTGTGAACCATGGGATTTCCCGTGAGATTTTGGAGAAGATGAGGTTCCAGCAGGAGAGGGTGTTTAAGCAACCCTTTGAGATGAAGAGCAAAGAGAACAAGTACTTGAACTTTTCAGCCGGTAGCTACCGTTGGGGCACCCCTTCCGCCACATGCTTGGGGCAGGTATCATGGTCCGAAGCTTTCCACATTCCTTTGATCGATATTTTGCCTTCAGCCGGCTTCGATAGTCTCAGGTAAATTAATTAATTAATTAATTAATTATTTATTAAGGGCCAGGCCTACTACTTTTCTATCTTTATTCGTTTACCGAATTCCATGCGAAAGACAAAGAAAGAGTTAAGAAATAAACTTAGAGAAAAGAACGCAACCGTCTGGGTGGTGTAGTTGGTTATCACGCTAGTCTCACACACTAGAGGTCCCCGGTTCGAACCCGGGCTCAGACACCTTCCTGAAGTCCATTTTCTTCCTTTTAACTTTTTGTCATTTATCATTTTTTGGAGTTGTTTCGCATCGATCGGTTTCATTGAGGAGAGACTAGAGGGAGGGTACATGAAGCTGGCATAGAAGAGTCAGCCTCTTCTTGACAACATCACATGTAGATGTTTTTGAGCCACACCTTGTGGCTGATGGAGCCCCAGTACTTGACAATTTCGCAGTTCCATCGGTGTGCCACCAAATATACGTGGCAAATTAGCCAGCAGGGAACACCGCATCTTACTGCTACTCACAGTAGTACTACTTCTGAAAATCTCAGACCAAAAATACTTGGACTTTGCATGCATGGCCTCTCTCTCTCTCTCTCTCTCTCTGGGGCCTAGCTAGGAGTACGACTGAGTAACCGCAGATCTAGACCCAGTAGATGTTTACTTGTTTTATCTGCATCCATGGATTTTCTTCGCCTGCCCCTGGCCGCCGGCCCTACTAGTTATTTAATTCTGACTTAATTACTTGCCTTGTTATTATCCCAGCACAACAATGGAACAGTTTGCCGCAACAGTTTCCAGTCTGGCACAAAATTTGGCTGAGATTTTGGCTGAGAAAATGGGCCACAGGTCAACTTTCTTCCAACAAAATTGCTTGCCAAGCACTTGCTATCTTCGAATGAACCGATACCCACCCTGCCCTATCCCTTCAGAGGTATTTGGCCTGATTCCACACACCGACAGTGACTTCCTCACCATTTTGCATCAAGATCAGGTTGGTGGTCTCCAGTTGGTCAAAGATGGGAGATGGATTGCTGTTAAGCCTAATCCCGAGGCTCTTATTATCAACATTGGTGACTTATTTCAGGTAAATTTTATACACAAAAATAAAAAAAAATAAAAAAATAAAAAATTATATTTATAGTAGTACAACTTTTACTATAAGTACTTTTTTTTATGAACTCATTTGATATTACGCACGCAGGCGTGGAGCAATGACGTGTACAAGAGCGTAAAACACCGGGTTGTCCCGAATCCTCTACTGGAAAGGTTCTCCACCGCATATTTCTTATGTCCTTCATATGACACAGTGATACAGAGCTGCCGCGAGCCTTCAGTGTATAGAAAGTTCAGCTTTAGGGAATACAGGCAGCAGGTGCAAGCGGATGTTCAAAAATTGGGTTTTAAAATAGGGCTTCCTAGGTTTCTTGTGTAAAGCCACCACAAATGAATGCATGTGTGTTAATTCATACATCGACTAGGCCGGTAATATGTTGAGAGGGAGAGAGAGAGAGGTGTACGTAGTTGAATTAGAAAATAATTAAGAAAGGTATATTATCAGTTAATTTTCAGCAAGATTATTACATGCTGGCTCAAATATTATCCTGTGTGAAGCACTATAATGCAAAGATTTTTTTTCGGATGTTGTGCTTGAGATGGGAGTGTAATACATGCATTTAAATCTTGAGATACAAATTTTATTAAATTACTATTTATCTCAAAAATATAAACGTACGGATAAAAAATTATTAAATTAATATGTTAGCGTAATCTTCTTCAACGCAATATGTTGAGTATTTAACAGAAATAGGGTTAAACTTTTAATTAGGATTTAAACTGACCAGGGACATAATAAAAAATTCTTACTGGTCGATGAGAATTAAAGTATATATGAATGAGAAATATATCGAAATTAAAAATTAAATTAATATGTAAAATATAAAATTAATATACATTTAATGTTAAGAAAAGTTAAGCAACAGAAAAGATAGAATAATTGTTTCTTAATTTAATTACAGCCACACAAACGGCCATATGATGCGATGAATAATTCGATTAATCAGAGTCATGACCATTGCCAACTAATTAGTTAGATATTGGATACCTTAACCCTTAAAAACAAAAAACAAAAAAGCGCCTTTACAAAAATGAGAGATTGGAAATCTAACTCTCAGTAAAAGTATGTTTGGGATTGTATTTAAGGAATAAAACTTTTAAGCTAAAAAATATTTTTTTGGAAAAAGTTTCAAAATTAAAGTGGGTTTTGACAATTTTAAGAGTAATATGTGACATTTTTCATGACTTTTTATAACTTAAAAATGTGACTTTTATAACTTTATGTTTTTATTGCACCTTATGTTGTAAAAAAAGTTTTGAACCAAAAACGTTCTTACAAAAGTGAAAAAAACATTTTGGGAAGGAATTTTTTCTAATTACCTCAATAACATGCCACAATTTTAATAAGTTCAATTTTTAAGGGTTTTAAAAAAATAATAATAAAATTGAATAAGGAAGGGTTACCAGGATCCTTCTCACTTCTGATCGATCTGAACGAAAGAAAAATAAATAGGTGATCCTAAAAACAAAAATGGGATGGGCTCCCCAACAACAAATGCAAAACAAACTAAAACAGGGATAAAAAAAATTATAATAGTTAGAAAATGGAACAAATAAATGACCCAGTCCTCTCAAAGGGCACAAATTAAAACAAGTCTATTTGAACCAGCAACAACCACCACGAAGAGGCTGAAGTCGAAAATTTACTGTCATAGTCCGATGTAGGGACCAGTGGCAGAGCCAGACATTTTATATTGTAGGTGCCACTGAATTTATTTTATTTTATTTTATTTTTTTTGGGAACTTCTACAAGGTAGGTTCGGGATTTTTTTTGTTTTTTTTTTTTTTTTGCATCACGTATGAATGGGTACCTTTTCAATTTTTTTTTCTTCTTTTTCTAATACTAATACTTAAATACAATGAGGAATTGAGCTTAGAATTGTATCAAATTCTCCAATTAAATGTTTAAATTCTAACGATCAATATTCTCAATATTTAATAACCAAAATATCCAAATTACAAGATACTTAGATTAGGACTTTCACTTTTACTTTCTTCTCTTCTTCCTTGCCAACACAATTCATAATCGAAGTAATCTTGTAATTTGTATATTTTGGTTATTAAATATTGAAAATATTGGTTATTAAAATTTAAACATTTAATTAAAGAATTTGACAGAATTCTAAGCTCAATTCCTCATTATATTTAAGTACCAGTATTAGAAAAAAATAAATAAATAAAAAATTTAGGTGCCACAAGTCCCATTGGTAAGAAAAAAAAAAATTAAAGTCTTTGAGGGTGCCATGGCACCCCCAAGGGATGTTGTAGCTCTGCCACTGATAGGAATTGCTAAAAAGAAAAGAACCACCACAAACTCGATTACAAAAGTTTTTATGAAATGATCAACACAACAAAGATCAAGCAAGAAACGGCTTAAATTGTGTAACTTAAAATTTTACAAGTTCTTTAAAAAGTGTAAGGAATCTTTGCCAGTAGCAAGTTGATTAGCAATTTACTTGGGGTAGGGTTACCAATTTCAAGGCACCAATCCCCGCTATAGCTCATCATATGCAAACGAGATTACTAACCGTCTATGTCCTTTTATTGGTGTTTCAAGTCCATTAATGATACATGGATTATGTTATCTCTGCGTCATGACAGTGACTGTCGCGCAATGGTGAAACCACCTTTAATTACTTTGGTCTCACGCAATTCCATCTAAATACAAGTTCAAATTCAAATTGAATTTCTCTTCTGCAGAGCGCCAGCACTTGTTCCCACTGGAAGATGCTGGATTTGACTCTTTGACTTGTTGAGAATATAATATCATTTCCCTTCTACACTATAATTCCCCCTACCTGAATAAACTCACGAATTCGACTGTTCTTGATTAGTTGTGGGAATCTAATATATATCCTGATACGCATAAAATTAAGTGTACAATGAATATAATACAATTGATTTCAAACTTTTGAATTTGTATGCAAAATCATCATTTATCTAAAAATAATAATTGGGTCTTGCGTATAAGTTTGAACTTTTCTTTAATACGTAACACATACGCTGATCAATAACTGAAATGAAAAGTAAATGCTCTGATAGCTATATGATGTTGAATGATCACTTATTTCAAGAAATAATTACATAATATCATATCTAAGACTTTACTTTCCCATTCTAAATGCTCATCTCTAATATTATTATTATTTTTCTAATATTTAGATTGGTTACACACATGTATAAGAATTGATTCATTTGAACACTAGAACTCATGAACCCCCAACTTAATCCAGGATTCAATTGACTTGGTCCATGTAAAAGTTTAAACTCAATCAATACTGTAAAATTTGAAGCCCATCATTTTGCATGGAAAAATGTTGGATGTACTAAATTTTTTACCAGGAAATAAGTATAAAGATGATGTGAAACTTATTCATAAGAAAAAATCAAAATAGTTAATAAGGAAAAATGTTACAGATACAAATGAATTAATAAGCTCGATGTCATTTTGGTACCTATATTTTGGTAAAAAATTTGGTACCAATAACATTTCTATTTTGGATGTGCATGAAGAAGAGCGATTAAAACTATGGGTGAAAAGACGATTACGGTTAATAGTTATTGGCTAAAACTACTAACTGTAACCACCTCCACTAGCGGTTAACGGTTATAGCACTAGAAATAAACTCCCTATAAGTGGTTCTGCTCCTTCTTTAGGGAAATGTCAAAAAAAGTCACAAAAAATCACATATAACAAATTCCCTAATTCTATGGAAACATTGGGATTACTACGGTACTTCCCAATGTATTGGGAAGCATTGTAGCATTCCCATCCTTATTCTAATAATAAAATTACATTCTCTCTCCTCTCTCCTCTCTCCTCTCTCCTCTTATGTTTCCACTCCCTTCTCCGTCGCCCTCTCTCCTCTCATGGTTCTGACCAAGGTGCTCCTCGTCGCTCTTTGATTGGCCTCGTTGTGATTGCTGCCTCTGTCCAACAAGATGTAGTCCGGTGCAGCCGTGCGCAATTTCCAAAGGAATCAAACCTCGTTGAAGTTTTTGAGGACTTGGGTCTGTGAGTGGTGGGTCATGACGCCCTGGTCAGAGTCTCCATCTTTGGCGAGGAATAGCGATGAGGAAGAGCCAGGTGACGACGAGACCCGCTTGGGCCCGCCAAGGAACTGGGTCACGAACTGGAAGGGCTTGACGATGGTGCCCAAGAAGACAAAGCGAAAAATATTGGAAAAGGGATTGTGCGATTTCTCAGCTGAAGAAGGGGAAGGGGAAGAAGATGAGTCATCATCAGAGATAACGCAGTCCACGCGGACCACCACTTTCTCCACCTGCAGAACTAATGAGTGGAAGCGTCGTGACACCACACAGTAGCGGCCAAGAGCCTTCATGTCTCTGATCTTGTAGAAGACGAGGAGGAGGAGGGAATCCTGTATCCGGTCGAAATGGTCAATAAAGTTGTCATCTGAGAGAGCCTACGACGGAAAAGAGAGATGGGGAGAAGAAAATAAGATTTTTTAAAAATTAAAAAAGAATGGTAAAAGTAAATATATATTATTTTAATGATATAGAGAATGATTAAGAGAATCTATTGTGATGTGTATTTATATAGGAAAGTAAAAAATAGTTTTGATTTTTAAACTTAGGAAAAATGATTGGGAAGCTGATGCTAATGCTTTTAATAACTCTAATAATTAAACCGCTAGTTGCTTTTTAAAAGAAAAAATTTTAAAAATCTTTTAAAATACGATAATATCATACTACATATAATATCATTTTTAGATTTTTATACATTTTTATATATATTTAAAATTTTAAACACAAAAACACATTCTCTCTTGCATGTTATTTAAAAAAATTTAAAAAAATAACAAAATTGAGATCAAAACACCAAACCTTGTTTTTTATTTTTATTTTTTAAATGACATGTAGGATAAAATTTTAATTCTTTGTTGGGTTTATGTTGTGACTTTAACATTATTCATATATATATATATATATATATATATATATGGCAGTTATTGACTTTTCCTAATAGCCTTCAAAAGTGGTTAGCAGCTACTGCAGTTAATATGGTTAATAACCGTCTACCTTTTCACCCTTAATTAATGTTGTTTGGTGCCTTGCATATCTCAAGTCCTTCGAGTGGAGCCCATCAAGTTTTGTCTTATTTGTTTGGGCCTTTTGAAGTTGTAGGCTTGTAGCCGACTCTCTTCTTTTTCCTTCTTTGAGTTGGTTTTGGATTTGCAATCCTTTAAACTGACTTTGCTAACTATAAAAGAGATGTTGTAGATCGTGAAGTGGGGTAGAAAAATAAGAAGTCACATATTTCATTAGTTTTTTTTTTTTTTTTTTTAATACTTGGTTGTGCCTTATGACACTTAGAGAAAGAAGAGAGTTTTTTTTTTTTTTTTTTTTTTCTCTCTTTTATGTGAGAGTGAGATTTTTGTGTACTAGAACTTTGGGTTTTGACTAATTTTTTTCTCATTATCTTCATACTCCATCTTTTGTTAGTAAATTTCTTTCGACTTGTCTCTTTCCGTGAATGTCGGCTTGTTAAGTCGAACTATTTAAATTTTAGTCTCATGTATGATTAATTTATTTTTTATTATGCTATTTTATGTTTCTTTGATATCTTGTATTTTAATTCCGCGCACAACAATTTAAAACTCACCCAAAAGCTAACTTACTTCAGATTATGACAATAAGCTTCTACATCTTTAAGAACTAATCACATTTTCTGAAATTTTTCGTGGAGAGTTTTGGAAATTGTAAACATGGTGTTAGAACACGATTTGTCAGTGCAACAATTTCTGAATGGTGTGATCTCTATTTTTCAAGATGTCTTTGATAATTGGCCTTTGATTTCCTATAAAATAGCAAGAGCATCAAAGGGTCTCTGGGCTTGGCGCCTGGAAGACACTCCGATGCATAAATCAGCGATCATATGAAGGTCGAGTACACCAAACTGTTAAAAATTGGTATTAAGCTTATTGTAAAAGAGAGTAAGGGAGTGTAAAGAATGTGTGTACCGAATAATAATGTGAAGGACCCCTTTTATAGGGGTTTGGTAGCAGCTGGTTATGCTTTGCTGAAGATCTATAGTATGCCACATGAGTAAAATAATACATGGTGGTGGTGAAAACACGTGTTGCTGGGTTTCCGGCCTAGTGGGTCAAGTTGCTGATGGATGAGGGTCCTAGGCTGTTGATTTGCTGAGGATCTAAGGATTCACTATAGCGGAGGATTATGTGGTCGAGGATCATATGGCCGAGGATCCTATAGCTGAGGATCCTATGTCCGAGGATTCTGTGGCCGAGGATCCTATATCCGAAGATAGCTATAAGAAAATATGGTCCAACACATGGCATGGGTATGCTAGAAGGAAAAAAAAAAAAAAGGTGTCCTTTTTTTATTTCTCTTCTTGGGGCAAGACCAATTAAAATAAGGTTCTCTTAGAAAACTAATCATATTTTCTGATGTTTCATTTAGAACTTCGGAAATTGTAAACATGAGTAATTGAGTAAGATAAAATTATTATTTTTTTTAGCAAAAAAGTCTTCTTTTTTTTTACCAAAGCCCAATTACCTAACTTTCTATTTTTCCTTCGAAATTAAGAAGACAAGGAAGAAAGCAGCTCATTTACCATGACAAAAACAGAAGTGTGGAGAGCGTGTAATAACGCGCTGTCTACAAAAGCACTTAGGTGTTCATCGCCTATAATGGATTTTGCAGAGGTTAATTGAGATGCAACTGTGGATAATAATAAAAAGAAGATGGGCATTGCGGTGATCATAACTCCTCGACAATAACACTGATGCCACTGTTGTTGAAGCCACGAGGACATTGAGGGTTGGTTTTTGCAAAAGAATCGGAGTTTCAAATGGTGGAACTAGAAGTGGATGCATGGTACATGCATCAAGGAAGGAAGAAAAGAATTGGTATAGTTTTGGCCAATTGATCGATGATGCCAGGGTTGTAAGGAATAGTTTGCATAATTGGAAGTTGAGGGTGTCTCATGTCAAGAAGAAGCTCATAGGCTAGCAAAGGAAACACTTTCTATTATGGATGAATAAGTCCAAATGAGTGAAGCTCCCCATATACTCTAACTACTCGTTTTCAAGTTTTGCTCTATTAATGAGAGATTGTTGGATTTATTTTTTTAAGAAAATATATTAATTTTTAACAATATAAATATATAATAGTATGGTGTATAATATTATTTTTATTAAAAAAAATATTTAAAAATTAATTGAGATTACCATGTCAACATTGATGAGATAATTAATATATATCATTACTTAAAAAAAAAAAAAACTATTATATATGTATGTATCTCTTGTATAAGTAATGTTAGAAGTCTCTTTATTTTTTTTGTTAAAGTTAGAAGTCTTTTATTTGTCACTCCAAGAATATTCTAAAATTAATATTAAACTTATGATTAATTATTATTATTTGATAAAATAATAATTTTAAAAGTCATTTTTTTTAAGGAAATTAACAAAGTACATCTTTATCGTCAAGGATAGCTCAATCTAGAGATGTCAAAAAGAATTGAGAAATTGAAACTATAACCGAAAAATCGGGAATCTAGGAAACTGGGGAGCTGGTTCCAGTTTCGATTGCAAAAAAACCAAAACCAAGGACCCTAGTTCCGGTTTTTTGGCACCCGGTAAAAACTGGGTGCATATATATATATATATATATATATATATATATATATATATATATGAAAGAGCCAATACCTCAATAACAATGATGTGTATTTGGCTATTTGGTTTGTTTGTTAATGAAATTGCTTAATGCTTATTAATTAAAAAAAAAAATCAGGAAAAGAAAACCTTAGTTGATTACAGATGATTATTAAACAATTAAAAGAGAGAAATGATGGTAAAAATGGACAAAAATAAAAAACATATATTGGACAAAAAGTTAATAATTTTTTTTAAAAATGGGCCAATTGTGTGCGAAAAAATGGGTTTATTTTAACCCAATACCTAAAATAAGCCAAAAAATAATTTTTAAAAAAACTAGTTATTGAACCAATTACAAACCGGAATCGGCTAGTAACTGAGACCTGGTTCCTGATTTCGGTTTCCAACAATCAAGAACTAGGGTACCCTGGTTTTAGCCAAAAACTGGGAAACAGAACTAATTTGACACCCTAACTCAATCGGTTGTGGATCACATCTCATGAGGAATCATCATTCCTCTTTCCTTACGTGGACTTGTTAAAAAAAAAAAAAAAAAAAGGTACATCTCCCATAATTATCTTTTTCAATCTAATAATTGATTTGAAAGATTAATTAATTTTTTTAAATAATAATAATAATATCGCTCTTGCTGCACAACCTCTTTCGTTGTCAAAGCTCCAAGCGAGAGGACTTTCAAAGGGAAATCTCGTAGTCTCATTTCCGGATGGCCCCAGCGGCAGCGTTCCGATGGTGCGCCGCCGTGTTAGCGCTGATGCTGTGTCTTCTTGTCTCCCCATCAATGGCAATCTATTGCGATGAGGACGATTGCTACGATCTCCTAGGGTCAGCTCCAGCTCCATCCCACCAAAATTATCTCTCCGTTTCCGAATCTACCCCTTCATTTATCTCAATTTTACTTCCACTGATCTATCTTCACCTGCATTTCTAGGGTTTCGCAGAATGCTAATGCTTCGGAAATCAAGAAAGCCTATTATAAGCTCTCACTAAAATAGTGAGTTCGTGATGTTATGATCTCAGATTATTTTCGGATTTGTCAAACTTTATTTATTTATTCGTTTGTTTGTTCTTGAAATTCAGTCATCCGGATAAAAATCCCGAGCCTGAATCGAGACAGCTGTTTGTCAAAATCGCCAATGCCTATGAGGTACTCTGGATCTTGCTTTTATATTGGAATTTAGTCATCCGGATAAATAATCATTTCTTTTCTTGTTCTGCTGATGTATTTGCTAAACACTCACATTTCATTATCTCTTTTGTAGATTTTGAAGGACGAGGCGACGCGGGAGCAATACGATTATGCAATTGCACATCCAGAGGAGGTAAACAAACAAAATCTTAAGTATTTATTCGGACATTTGTTGTGACTTTTTATGCTGAAAGTGTGATATCTAGGATTATAGAAGTATATATATATATATTTAAAAATAAAATAAAATTGGGGAACACGAGAGGCTTGCGGGGCTGAACGTAGTTCCGCTCCTGGAAAGCTCCAGTTGTAACTTTTACTAATTCTTTTGGGTAAAACATTTTGTTATGGCACTTGGAATAATTTGGTGCTGATTTACATTGGATTACATTGTGGGTCGTTTTGTGATTAGATCTTGGATCTTATGAATAATAGGTAGTCTTGCCGATTAACATTGGTAAAATCACGTTCTCTTAGTAAGTGACTTAGCAACACATAAATAGGCTACAGAAAAAATTGTAGTAGTTGCTTTTTGAGTGTAGTGGTTGATTTACTTGGTCATAAACTTAGTCCGTAGCTTAATGTCATAATGCTCTATTCGTGCAGGCCTTATGATTTTTTAAGTTATAGCTTTATATGACTGCAGTAGGAGCATTAAGAGTTGTTGAAGCGGAAGGGTGTTCGCATTTTTAATTTGGTGTAGAACTTCCATTTAACTAGCATCTCTCTCTCTCTCTGTCTATTGAATTATCCGTGTGATATGATGACCGTCTTTAAATTATTGTTACATTTTGAGTTATTTGCTTCCTGTCGCTGGCATAATCATCTATCTTCCTCTCATTTTGTAGTGTACGTGAAAGTTGAGTTTCCCACAATTAGAATCTTAGATTGTTGAAATGTACATGTTTATGGAAAATGCTATAACTCTCATCTCTTTTCTTTTCAGGTATTTTACAATACAGCTCGTTACTATCGTGCATATTATGGTCATAAAACAGTGAGTACCTTTTTTTCTTTTTCTTTTTTAATTTTTAATTTTTATATATATATTAGTATCTGAATGTTCTGTCTGGTTTAATACTAAATGTGATGGTAGATAGACTAAGATTTGCATTTCATTCAAATTGTCATTAAAATTGGTTTACTACTTGCTAGGATCCCCGTGCCGTCCTGGTTGGCCTTCTTTTGATTCTCTCAGCATTTCAGTATCTCAATCAGTGGACAAGGTATAATCAGGTAATATGACATATCAAGTATTGAAAAATGATGCCATATGCATCTTGATGTTAGACTGTTTCATGGATGTGCTGAATGTTGCCAAGCTAGTATTGCTCACAAAACTTGAAGTAACCCGAAGTTATCACAATATTAGTTGTCATGGCTGATGTTACTAAGTTACTTGCATGTCTGGAGTTCTACAAAAGTCTTTTTTCTTTTCTATACTGCTCTTGCTGGTAATGGTCAGAATTTAGAGTGTACAAGAATAATTTTAAAAAAAACCGTGGGAGGCTCCCCAAGCCCAGTAAATCATCGGGTTCTTCTCCGGTCGCTTCTGTAGCAGTAAGCCCCAAGGCTGGTTCCACGGAGGGGGCGGCTGTGTTGGCCTCTGCTGCGGTTGGTTATGATGCGGCTCCATCGGTTGTCCCTGTAGTGCGAAGGAATCATTTTTTTTTCCCTCCGGTTTTAGAGGAGGCTCCTACAATCGCCTCTAAAAGGTCTTTTGGTTCCAAGACCACTCCAAGGAGGGAAGCTATTTAGTTGTATAGGATAACTCGTAGAGAGCTAGAGCATAGGATTTTGACTGCCTGCTCTGTATATTTCGGGGACAAGGATTGGGGTTAGGGTCGTGAGGTGTTTGGTTAGGGCTGTTGGATGGTGTTGGTGGGGTTTGTTTGGGTTGATTCTGTGGGGTTTGTTGGGGTCTTGTTGGGTTTGTTTTGGTTGTTTCTGTGGGTTGTTTGTGGGTGCTCTAAGTGAGCTTGGGTCTTCTTTGGGTGCACTTAGGCGTTCTGAGTTATACTCTCTGTATAATTGGGTGGAGCCCCCTTTAACCCTTTAAATTTGCGCTTTTTTGATATAAATTTTTCTGACTTATCAAAAAAAAAAAAAAAAAAAAAACAGCAGTAGGATAAGAGCAGAGCGTATCTATACCTTTAATTTAATTTTTTCTTTTTTTTTTTTTGGGGGATATCACACATAAAACTCAGAAAGTGTGCTGGATTTACTTTACATAACTCTTTTAATTTTTCTTGTTCTAGGCTGTAGAAATGGTCAAGAAGACACCTGCTTACAAAAATAGACTACGAGCTTTGGAACTCGAACGCAGCGGAGGAACTACAAATAAGAAGAAGACTAACAGGCAGCCGAACAAGTATGAATTTGTCAAAAGCTTTTTGAAAGTTATTATAAGTTTCCATGGATGTTATTTTCTTCTATTGATGATATGTCCGATGCCTTCTCCCTTCCTTTTCTAGGCTTACTCTTTTGCTACTCCCTGATATTGATCTTTCTGTTTATGATTCTCAGAATATTGTTGGGTTATGTTGTTATGGCAGGAAAATTGAAGAAGATGTTGGACAAGAACTTGAACTGCAGATAAAGGGAGCTGAAAAGCCCGCCATGTGGGATCTTGTTGGTCTCCGCTTCGTGCTCCTACCTTACACCATTGGAAAGGTTCTATCCTTGTTCTTATTCAAGAATATATAATTTTTTTCAAATTGAGATATCATTAAAAGTGTAAAGCGCCCCAGGTACATAAGGAGCATACAAGAGAAACCATGTAGTTGGTAGGAGTAAAAAGAATAGGGAAATTATGATAACTAATCACCAAAGGAGAAACAAAAGCAATTGTCCAAAGATACATGGTATTGAAAAATAAAGACTTAAATCTCCTCCAAAGTCCTCTCATGGTCTTCAAAACTCATGTTATTCATTTTCCTCTATAGACACCATTTTCTGTACCTTTACAATGGCATGGGCTCTTGCCTTTTGAATCATAATTGATGGACCACTCCAACCTTCATAACTCCCTACTGCCTATGTTCCCAAGTTTAGAACTGGAGGCTGAGCCCTGATGACTACGGCTAGCTTCAAATTCAATTGCTGTTAGACTTGCCATAAACTGCTCCTAGAATATTTGTGGACTTTTGTTCTTCTTTTAGCCTTTAATGGAGACTTTCTTTGTATACGTCTTGAGTACTAGGGTTGCGCCCTTCTATGCTCTTCAATGATATGAATTAGTTAAAAAAAATGGCTCCTAGAATCTCTGCCGCCCCCCCTTTTTTTCTGCCTGATCCTTCGGTCTTAAGAATGGAATATAATGAAATAGAGCCACTTTGAGGTTCCCATGAAATGAGCACTTTAAATTTGTATATTCAACAATAGTGAAGATGGCTATAGGTTCTTGCTGATCAATTTCTCTGGTGGTGTTTCTGCAATTAGTATTTGACTTAGATGCTGATATTAGCTTATGGAACACAAAGATTAATGATTTAATTTAATTTTTTATCCAATCCAGCTATTATTATGGACAGCTTGTTGGTTCTGGAGATACAAGGTGGTAAAGGCACCATATTCTTGGGAAGACGCCTCTTACCTAACACAAAGATCCCTCGGAGTTCCCTTTGATGCATGGAGAAATATTGGTGAGTAGAATTTAATTCATATAACCTTTTCTTAGATGAATTTTGTTGGGCTATTAAGTGGGGGTTTGATCTTTAGATGATATAATGCATGACACTCTTTACTGGGGAGGGGACCAATAACCCTGTTTATGAGAACTCATGGTTATACTGTCCAATTTCATGAAATCATAACTTTCTCTGCCATTTATTGTTTGTTTCCTTTGCCCTTTACGATTGACTTTTGGCCACACAAAGCCTGTAGGAAGGATGCTAAACTAATAAAAAAAAAAAACTTCCCGTTATGTTTATGGAAATGGTTAAGAGTTTCACTAATTAATACTTTGTGTGTGTTTATTAGATGACTCTACGAAGGAAGATCTTGTTCATAGACGTTTATGGGAGAAATCCAACTTGGAAAGCTACCTGTCTGAATCGCGGAAAGAATCAAAGCGCAGGCGATAACAGATTTTGTGGCTTTGCTTTCAAATACTCTGGGAAATACTGACGACGCATTTTTGATAAAGTCAATCTATACGGAAGAGTTTACCCATAATTATACTAATTAAGATACGTCAACTGTGTAGGGATTGGTTTATTTAAGTAGACTTCAGAGGTGAGCTTATTTATGTTAGTGTTTTGTGGCGGCCTTGTTGCCTCTATTTATTTTATTCTAATTTATACCCTTAGATGATTTACTTGTAAACCCACTATGAGAGACATTTTTTCTTTTTATGGTCATACCTAATTTTTTTTGGCCAATTTATGAATTTACCATCTCTAAATAACAATTCTTGTCCTTTTTTTTTCCTCGAGTGAAAATAGCATTGTAAATAAAAGTAAAGGTATTTGTAAATACATTTCTCAGTCGACGCTTCAAAACAAATTACTTCTTTGTTATTTTTTAATTTTTAATTTCATTTTTTAGACTAAGTTTATTGAAAAGGTGTCATAGATCTTTTTGTTGGTTTTCCATTCGAAATTTCAACTCGTCGTAATGCTTCGTTAGTTTAAAATAATAATTTTTCGATAAAAGTTTAATTAAAAAATAAGTCTGAAAAAAAAAAAAACACACAAAATTGAAAGGGTGGCTAACAGTCTAAGGAAGATTGTCACTCCTAGGGTGGCCACCCCATCGGTGGGGTTTATATTGTTGATAAATTATATAATTCTTTCTTTAGAATCATCAATTTCTTGTGAAGTAAGAAGTAAGTTTATATTATTGATAAATTATATCATTCTTTCTTTAGAATCGTCAATTCCTTGTGAAGTTAGATGTAAGTTTATATTGTTGATAAATTATATCATTCTTTCCTTAGAATCGTCAATTTCTTGTGAAATCAAAATATCTGATGAGATTAGTTCTTTTAAAAATCGTGAAAAGGTTAAAATTTGGGCGATAAAGATCTCTAAGAGCACTAGCAGCAGCTTCCCAACCATTTTCCCTAAATTTAAGGATTCAAACTACTTTTTGCTTCCCTATACAAATATACACCACAATAAATTCCCTAAACCATTCCTTATATCATTAAAATATTACTTTTTACTTTAACTTTTTATTTAAAATTACTTTTTCTCTCACTTCCCCACCACATGTTCCCCTGATTTTTTCTCTCATCATCACTCTTCCTCTCTATCTTCTGCAAGTATGTATTGTCTTCTTCATCCCTCTTCACCTCCATCTTCTGCAAATACATAGTCCGTCTTATGGTCATACCTAATTTTTCTTTGGCCAATTTATGAATTTACCAAGCTTCAAGTTGGTGATCTACAACTCATCCTTTTTTTTCCTCAAGTGAAAATAGCATTGTAAATAAAAGTAAGATTTGAGCTTCAATTGGTTTGCTCCTCCGTCTTCTTCTTTTCTTTGATCTCTCTTTCCCATGGTCTTCCTCCTTGAATTTTGGTGGTTGTGTGACCCAGAGCATGGGTTCCAGCAGTTCTGCAAAACTGGGTAGTGTTTATTTGGGTTGCATTTTTGGTGTTTGTGGGAGAAGAAGGAGAACGTGAGATAAAAACACACAAAATTGAAAGGGTGGCTAACAGAGGAAGAAGAAGGTATAGAAGAGGAGAGAGGAGAGAAAAATGGGGATGCGTGGAAGAGAGAGAGAGAGAGAAATAATTGTTTATAATTTAATATTCAGAGGGTGTCAACAGTGTTTCCCAATGTATTGGAAAACACTGTTGAAACCCAATGGACTAAGTTAAATATAGGGCTTCTGTTGTGGGATGTTTTTGTGGTTTTTTCTATTTTTTTCCCTAAATGAAGGGAAACAGACTCCTTTAGGGAGTCTGTTGCTAGTGCTCTAAGAATGTGCTATTCAAATTGTGTAGCTCATGAAAAAGTCTGTGTTAAGATCACTTGTAGTTCTCTTATCAATATGCTTGCCAAATTGTGCTGAAAATCTCAACGAGTGTCGGGGAGTCCCACTCCCACTGTCACAACAGTAGCAAACGCCTTCGTGACTTGGGGAAGTCATGAAACGGTTCGTATCGCTAAGTATACCATGAACCCGGCCCTTTCTCTCTCCAAACCATCTTTAGGCTTCGGCACTTTTCGCTCTCATGTAACCAAAGATTCTCCAATGGTGTCTCAGGTCCTCCCCTTTCCCTCTCTAAATCTCAACAACTAATTGTAACTTAAAACATATAAGCTTTCTTTCATTCTCATTTAGAAAAGCTCGTTTTTATTTTTATAGATTGGATTTTTGGTTCCTCTTACTCAAAATCTAGAGGAAGACTCATCAATCCCAAAGCTCACTCTCTCCGAAGGCCCAAATGTCATCGGCCGCAACAGTGTCCCTGCGACCGACAAGAGGCTCAGCCGCAAGCACCTCACTCTAACCGCTTCCGCCGATGGCTCGGTCAACTTGTTTGTGGTGACTGACTAATCCTTTTACTTTTTGCTTGGAGAGAATTATGTACGTGGTTTTGTTTGACTGATTTCTTAGGGTGGGAATTGTAGGAGGGTACGAATCCCATTGTGGTTAATTCCGGGAATAAAAGAAGGAAGCTTTGCTCTCGAAAAAGCGCTTCCATTGTTGACGGTACTATCATAGAGCTAATTCCGGGGCATCATTTTTTCAAGTATGTAAAACGGGGTGGTGACAAAAATGCGCCTTTGCTTGATAATGAGGAGCCAACTCGAAAGAGGTCGCGTCAAACAAACTCGCAGGTGTGATCTTGGGACTTAAACTATTGATACTGTTCTAAATTTTTGTGTTGTTTTTTATTAAGGCATTTTATTCACGCTTTTGGGAATCGTTTGCATTGTTTTCTTGGGGAAAATTGGGAAGAGTTGTTGTCCAAAAGACCATAATTACAAACAGACAGTTTACTACTTTTGTGTCTGAATTGTACAGGATGGGGTGGAAAAGAAGAGCCTGGGAAAAGGAAGTGGTGTGGTGGTTGAAAATTCTTGGCAGTCCCAGTCTAAGGGAGAGAGTAGTGAGAAGGCTATCCAACATTTTCAGGTCCCTAATGGTAAGTTACCTTGGACCTTTCGGCTTTTGCAAGTGAAAGGGCTGCCAGCTTGGGCGAACACCTCTTGTGTTTCTATAAGGGATGTGATTCAGGTAACAATATTGTAAATCTGCAAAGGCGTTTTCTGCCTGCTTTAATCTGTAAACTTAGTATGTTGTTTTTTTCAGTCGAGAGTTTTCTGATGTAAATTGATGGTGTTTGTATCACTTTAAAAGAAATAAAGGATTGTCTATAACACTATCATACAAATTGTAGGAGATATGGAGCCAGAGTTGGCTGATTGTTAAATTGGTTATTTTCTATGTTTTGATTATTGAATCAGCTATTTCTTTGGTAGGGGGATGTTCTCATTGCTATCCTTTCAAATTACATGGTAGATATCGATTGGTTGTTACCTGGTGAGTCCTGTTCACTTTGGTTCATCCTTGGTTTACTTTTGTTTCCTGTCTGTGTGAGATAGGCTGTCAACATCTTAGACGGACGAATCCTGTTGAGAAGTAGTTATTTTGAATCCTTATAATCAATGTAAATAATGCGTGCATGTGTGCACACACAAACACTTCACCTATAATATTTGAAATCATTTTTCAATTCCCATTTCTAGGTTGCAATTTTAAAGAGCTGAAGATAAACTTATCTGCACATTGTTATTGTTAGTTTATATTACTCTCGAGTTAGGCGCACAGATTGCTATAGTTTTTGGCCCTTGGTTACAGGGATAATACCCGGTAGTTTTATTTGTGAGCAAGTTGTCTTTTTGCTAATGCTGTGTGTGTGTGTGTTTTTTTTTTCCTTAAAAAATGGATATTTGTTCTGCTTCTTTTGGTGATTTTTCACTGCTCCTCAGATAGGTTTGCTACATGTGTTGCCTATATTACAAGTAATATTTGCACTTAGATAATTCGTTCCTGTTATTGTTACACTTCCATTGCATTTTTTACTCTCATTTGCTGTTTGTGTATTATTTTGTATCTAGATGCAGTTATGGGCTAATCTCATCAGCTATTTGATGATTGCATTTTTCTTGAATCCAATGCATACATTCCTTTGTAAGTAATGCTTTCTTTTTCTTTTTCCTGTTGTAGCATGCCCAACACTTGCAAAAATCCCTCATGTGTTGGTTGTTCATGGGGAAGGTGATGGAACATTGGATCATATTAAGGTTTGCTTATTTCTTTCTTTTTTCTTCTTTCTTCCAATTAAATACTAACCTCTGCTATAGATAAAGGTTTAGATTGGGGGAAACAGATGCTTACTTAGTAACTCTGGTATTTTCTAGAGAAATAAGCCAGCAAACTGGATTCTGCACAAACCGCCCCTGCCTATTTCATTTGGGACACACCATTCGAAGGCCATGCTTCTTGTCTATCCTCGGGGAGTGAGGATTATTATACATACTGCAAATCTAATATATGTAGATTGGAACAATAAAAGCCAAGGATTGTGGATGCAAGATTTCCCCTGGAAAGATCAAAATAGTCCAAGCAAAGGATGTGCATTTGAAAATGACTTGATTGATTATCTCAGTGCCTTGAAGGTATTATATATAACATCTTATGTGGAAGATTGAGGCGTAAAGATATTATTTGGCTTTCTCGAGCACATGTAATATTTCTTCAGTCGTTTGAGATGATATTTTCCTAGAAGTGGTATCATGAATCTCTTTTTATTCCTTATTTTCTTAATTTGTTCCCTGCAAAGAAACCGATGCCTATATCATCGGCATTTTTAATCTTGTTATTTGATAAGTCTCGAGTTTTCTTCTTTATTTCTTTAACTTTCATGCTTTGTTGCTTTGGGGCATTTTATTTGTTTCTGATCTTTAGTTTATTCTCTTTCAAAAAATTGTTGCCCAACAAAGCCCTTGTCTAACCCATAGATTTGGAACGTAGGCTTGCCTGTGAGAGAGATTGTGGATGGATGGAGCTTGACATTGATTTTGTTGCTTCAAATTTTATGTTCTCTTTGTTGTGCTGCTGTCCAGATTAAGCATATTAACCTTGTGTATTTTTTTCTTTTTACAGTGGCCTGAATTTTCTGTTAAATTGCCAGCCGTTGGAAACTTCAATATCAATCCAGCTTTCTTTAAGAAGTTTGATTATAATGAGGCGGCGGTACATTTTCCATTCCCTTAATTTTATTTTATTTTTCTTTCTAAAATGACATTTCATTTCTGTTGGGAGGATATACTGTTAAAGTAGTATCTATCTGTGTGTAGCATGCCATTACATGGGGACATGAAACTACTTGCGTATTTTTCAGGTCAGATTGATTGCTTCTGTCCCTGGATATCATACGGGTACCAATATGAAAAAGTGGGGACATATGAAGCTACGAACTGTTCTCCAGGAGTGTACTTTTGATAAAGAGTTCAAAAAATCCCCACTTGTTTATCAGGTATAGTTAAAATTCTTCTTGACGAGTAACCCCAAGGGGTTGGCCCAAGTGATGGAGGACTTGATCTTAAGGTTTGCTCCCTTCAAGGTCCAAGGTTCAACACCTTATGGGTGCAAACAATCTCTTGGGGCCACACCCCTAATGAAAAGCCAGCGATTTAACTAGTTCTGTGTAGGGAAACTTCCGAAGGTGTGGTGCACATGACCGGGGTTTACTTTGTAGGGGTGAGTCTGAAGGGCCATACCTTGAAAAGGTTCCCCGACATAAAAAAAAAAAAAAAATCTTCTTGACGAGCATATTGATCATGTGGCAGTTGATGGATTTTGATGCTAGGGTTTTCTGTTAGTAGGTGAAGAAATCAAATAACATTGTGCTAATTAATAAACTTTTCTTTTATTTGGTTTCTCTCTGTTTTATGCTGTTCTGGACCTAGTCTTTTCATTAATACTTTCTGCTGAACTTTTTATGGGCATAAGTTTTGTAATGGATCTTTCCAGAATGTTATGAAGTGAAAGTGCTGATTGGTTTCTTGAATTTTTCTTTTCTTCATTTTTTAAGAAAACTGGCACTGTATACAATTCTTAATGAATTTTGTTAATTATCTTGTATTGTTGCAGTTCTCTTCTCTTGGTTCTTTGGATGAGAAGTGGCTGGCTGAGCTGGCTTCCTCAATGTCATCAGGCTTTGCCGAAGACAAAACACCTCTTGGTCTTGGGCAACCACGTATTATATGGCCTACTGTGGAAGACGTCAGATGCTCTTTAGAGGTACTAACAAGTAGGTCATTCTAGCAGAACTTTTTACCATTCCTTGCATTACTTGCTAGGTATGGTTGTCTTGCAAAACCACTTCCAGGTTTTGGACATTGGCTGTAGTTGGGTATTTGGTAAACTCAGCAATCTTATATTGATGGACGCATAAGACTTACAGCCGTTGTAAAGCCAATAGCCAACAGACTCAACACCTTATGAACATAAGGTTCTGAAATAGTTTAAAAAACTTCCTGGATTAAGGTAAGGCTTGACTGTAAATGAATTCTAAGAATAACTGGTCATTGAAGTTTTTGTAATATTATAATAGAAGCATCTTTGACTTATCAAAAAAATAATAGAAGCATCTTTGCTGCTGACACATAAATTGTTCAATGAGTTATTAAAATTTTCCAGATGTCTTAAAGCCAACTGTACAGTTCCTACTGCATAGGTGAGTAAGAATTTTTGAAATGCATAAAAAGCCTATTAATCATGCCTTTTTTCCAATGAGTCGGGACTAATCAAGTAATTCTGAACTCTCGAAAGATGTGTCGAGTTGACTTAAGTGGACAATTTCATCTCAAGAAAATAATTGCACTGTAGAAATTGAGTAGCTCCAATTTTTTTCATGTAAATTTTAGAGTATGCATACCATATTAGATTCTTCTATTTGTCCATTTCTTACATTTCTATACATTCTGAGTGAATTCTGTTTTTGTTCTTTCTTTCTTCCACAGGGTTATGCAGCTGGAAATGCCATTCCAAGTCCACTAAAGAATGTGGAGAAAGAATTCTTGAAGAAGTATTGGGCAAAGTGGAAGGCAAGCCACACTGGCCGCTCGTATGTATATCTCATCACTAGAGAGAGTGTGTACTGTAAATGCTAATAAAGGTGTTATATTTCGATTAGAAGTCTAATATCAAATTTAGTCAGTTGCTGAACGAACTTGTTGGCTTCTTGTTACTTCATAACCATTTAGGCATTTAGTGAAAAATGGTAACCAGAGAAACTAATAGTTTTTTTTTTGGTATGTGTTATCTTAGATGTGTTGTACCTTCTGAAGCAGAAATTCACAGTATTTAGTGTTCCTACTTCTAGTTTTTGTTTCTTTATGTATTTTTATTAATTATACTTAACAGTAATTCTCTTCAATATTTCAGTCATGCAATGCCACATATAAAGACATTCGCACGGTATAATGATCAGAAATTCGCGTAAGAGTTCATATTATGCCTGTTGGTTGGGTCACTAAATTTTCATATTTTAAGCATGGACCTTGAACTTTACTCTTCCCCGACAGTTGGTTCTTGCTGACTTCATCAAATCTTAGCAAAGCTGCCTGGGGAGCCCTGCAGAAAAATAATTCTCAGTTGATGATCCGTTCTTATGAGGTATGTATATCAATATTTGCACTAACTGAAAGACGAGAATTAAGTTACAAAATGCAAGTTAGATAATGAAGTTTGAAAATTTTAGTTTTAAAACTAACGTCAGATCCTAGACTGTTTTTCTTTGGATTAATGGTTAATATAATTTGCCCCTTTTATTGAGCCTTTTCCTTCTTATTGCTCCAACTGAAGGATTGACATTGTATTTCTACCATTTTTTGTGTTTCTTATTTCAGCTGGGAGTGCTATTTTTACCATCTTCTATTGAAAGACACGGTTCTGGATTTTCTTGTACAAATAATGGGGATGTAATGGAGGTAATGACTATATCCTGGCTTGTGATCAGTTCTTTGATCATCTGAGTATTGAATTGATTGTCCGACATTTAGAATGTTACTGTTAGTGAAAGAAGAATCTAAGCCAAAAGAAAATTTCTGGGAGTTTCAGGATAAGTGCAGATTGTCAGAAAATTCAGAAGAAGAGAGAACAAAACTAGTGACTCTGACTTGGCAAGGAAGCAGAAATCCAGACTCATCATCTGAAGTAACTCAATTGCCTGTGCCTTATGAACTTCCTCCTCAACCATACACTTCTGAAGGTCATCCTCTCTATCCCCTCAGCCACTGCTGTGCCTTTAGGAGTCGCATTTATCTGACTTCTTCATCTCCTCTCTGCAGATGTTCCCTGGTCTTGGGACCGGCGCTACAACAAGAAAGATGTTCATGGTCAAGTTTGGCCACGGCAAGTACAGCTGTATTCTTTCCAAGATTCCTGACCTTTATGTATATGCTAGGAATTCCATTACTGTGTGCTTTTAGTTTCTCTTTGCAGTTTTGTTTATTGTGAAGAGTAAAATGTGGTCAGCCTTCATCCATGATTCTACATTTGCTATCGGTTAATATGAATATCTTTGGATATTTTGTGTGTGGATTCTTATGAGCATGCTTTAGGCATGTTTTATACCTCTGGAACTTGATCAAACTACACTTGATTTTTCATGAGTTTCGTGTAAGGTGAAGATAATGTGGATCCCAACACGGCTCGAACCCGACACTAGGGTTAGCAATTTTTCCTACGACTTGGGACATAAATCTAACACAAAATTAATAGGTTAAAGTTGAAGGGTCTTATCTGTTTAATTAAATGGGTCAGGTTAAAATTGACCTATAGTTTTATAATCATGTCTTGACACAATTTGGATTGACACCTTTAGTTGTCAACATAAAGTTTGTCTATGTAAAGTTACAAGGCTAAAATTTTGGTTAAGAGGAGGCATGATTAAAAAATAAAGCAGAATAAAAAATTAAAGAATATAACTCATGAAACAAACAAATAATTAAAAAATATTTATTTATTATAAAAATAAAAAATATATAAATTTAAAAAATAATTGATTCTAAAAAATTAATTTTATCTTGAAACTTTTTAAGAAAGAGAAATTATAAAAATAATAATTAAAAAAAAAAAAAAAACCCTGGCTTGCTCAGTCGTTCATTGTGGTTCTTGACGCACTCAAAGGCATAGAAACTTTTTGACAAATTGACAATTGGCTTCAACGGCACTATTATTTTTCGTGAGGCTCACGAACCCACAAATTTTTATGTTTTTCTTTCAACGTACAAAAAACGCACCGTTTAAAGTTTAAACTTATGCATTGTTTAAAGCAAAATTCAATAAAAAGTCCAAAATTCCTGGATGGCAAGGTGGCATTCAGGAGCAAATCTATTGTAACAATCTTCTTTGATATCCCTAAAATATAACGAATCAGATATTATCCAATTCAAATGAACTAGAGATGATCTTAACTCGATTTACCTGGATAATTATTATTATTTAAAAAAAAAAAATTGAAATTTTTGGGTGCTAATTTGGTAATCAAACTACCATTTAATAATCTAACCATAGAAATATATATATCTTGCCAGGATTAGAAAATCTAGATGACAAGTCTTAATTTCCTTTATTTTGAACCAAAATGGCAAAATCCGTAACTTCCTAATTAAGAGACAATCCCAAGTTAAAAAAACGTAAATTATAATCAAGATTGGATTGAGAATCAGCATGCATATAGGCTTTTAGTTAGACAATATCGGATATGGTTATAACAATCTCGCCATGCATCCACATTTTCAGTCACCTTTCAAAAACTCACATATATACACAAGTTCTGTCGTTGTCAAAGAGACTCACCCCACCTCTTCTTTTCCAACAATGGATGTGATTTTTGAGCCACAGAGAGGAAAGTCATTCTCCATTGAAGTGGGTTTCTTTGACACAGTCCTAGAGATTAAAGAAAAGATACAAAAATACCAAGCCATACCCATATCAAAGCAAACACTCATCTTCAATGGCAATGTCCTCCAAGACAACCGCAATGTCGAGCACTGCGACATCCTCCAAAGCTCACGCATCCAACTCATTGTTTCTCCCGAATTCGATAAAGCCGCTGTTGAGATTGAGAGCTTATCACTGTCCAAGAAAGTGCAGCTCAACATAAAGACCCCAACGTCCAAGTTTCACGCCCCTCTAGAAATGGACGTAAACAACACCATTGGACAGTTGAAGGAGAAGATACAAGAAATGGAAGCTCTACCTATTAACCGGTTAGTGATTCACTCAAGCGGTACTGAATTACAAGATCATAGGTCTTTACGTGATTATGACCTTTCGGACAATTCGGATCTTGATGTCAGTTTCAAAGGGTCGCCGACGAATTCGACGGCAGCACGGTCGGGGCCGACTATGGCGGGATCGAAGAAGTTGAAGCTAATGGTGTTGGCAAAATGCGGGACGAAGAAGATTCCGATTGAAGTGAATGCGTCGGATAATGTTGGGGAGCTGAGGAAGGAGCTACAGAAGTTGCAGCAAAGGCTACATTTTCATCTTCCGCATGAGGGTTATTTTTTCATTTACGAACAGAATGTGATGGATGACGACAGGTCGTTTAGGTGGCACCATGTTGGACAAGGTGATACCATTGAAATCTTCAATGGGAGTGTAACCGGCGGTTCCTAATCATATGTTTTTGTTCCAATGATTATGTGCTAGAATTACTTCTAGATGCAATTTTGAGAGTCCATGTGGACAGATGCTTGGGAATGTAGAGAAACAATCTGAAACCTGAAGCAATCAACTAGGTTTTTTTTTAGACTGATTCTACTATTCACACTTATTTATTATACCTAATTTACATAAGTCGAAGCGGTGTATCTCAATTTTTTTTTTTCCCTTTTTCCTTTTTAGTGTTGACATAAAAAGTTACTTTAAAAAAGTCATGTCAACCTGTGTAAAATAATTGTTTCACCTATGGCATAGGAGTAGGGGTGTGTGACTAGCAGAAGAGTGAGACACTAATTGAATTAATCAAACTATTCAATTATATTGAGGGCCTTGTAAATTAGGACTGATACCCTTACAATTGGTTGTCCAAATTACACTTCATTCGAATAGTCATCCCACATAGAGGGCTTAAGGGGGGCTATAGGGCATCGCCAATTGCAAGGATCCATGAGAAAAATGTTAAATCTGTAAATATATATATATAAATTACTGTGACTTTAAAAAGAAAAAGATGATAAAATATTTTTGATCAAAATAATTTAATCTTGAAAATTTATTGCGGGCCGGGCTTTGTTCGTATTTGCTCACTAGGCTTCAGAAATAGTCAGAAGAAAAGGATAAACAGTTGATTTTTAAAGCAAGTAAACAATGTGTGTGAAGTCATGCACAGTGCCCCTTTAATTGGCCCCTTTTAAAAATTATTTTCTTTAATTTTTTTTTTCATTGTGAGTCAATTATTTTTTGCGAATCATGTTGGAAGCATGGGAAGAAATTTTCATGAATTTAACAAGCAAATATAGCGTTGTAACTACGTACGCCATGCACCCTTATGGCATGAGTTTCAATTGGTTTAAAAGGTGGTCTACATTGTCTTCTCCATATTGAGGACATATTGATAATATCTGAGACTTCTGTTGGTATCCTGCTTAATTGATTTCTTCTTTTCCAACAATGGATGTGATTTTTGAGCTACAGGGAGGAAATCAATTCTCCATTGAAGTGGGTTACTTTGACAGTGTCCTAGAGATTAAAGAAAAGATACAAAAATACCAAGCCATACCCATATCAAAGCAAACCCTTCTCTTCAATGGCAATGTCCTCCAAGACAACCACAATGTTGGGCAATGTGAAATCCTCCATAACTCACACATTCAGCTAATCATTATTTCTCATGAACCCAATAAAGCTAAAGCCATTGTTGGGATTGACAACTTATCGATGCCCAAGAAAATCCAGGTCTACATAAAGACCCCAACGTCCAAATTTCATGTCCCTCTAAAAATGGACGTAAACGACACCATTGGACGGTTAAAGGAAAAGATAAAAGAAATGGAAGCTGTACCTATTGATCAGTTGGTGATTCATTCAAACGGTATTGAATTACAAGAACACAAGTCTTTACGTGATTATGAGTTTTTGAACAATTCGGAAATTGACGTTAGTTTTAAAGGGTCGAAGAAGTTAAACCTAACGGTGCTGACAAGGTGTGGGACGAAGAGGATTCCGGTCGAGGTGAATGAGTCGGATAATGTCGGGGAGTTGAGGAAGGAGCTGGAGAGGTTGCAGAAGATGATACTTTTTCCTCTTCCACATGAGGGTTATTTTTTCATTTACAAGCAGGATGTGATGGATGACGATATGTCGTTTCGGTGGCACAATGTTAGGCAAGGGGATACCATAGAGATATTCAATGGGACTGTAACGACTATGCCGATGCCAACCCAACCGTCGCGTGCAAGGTGAATGGGAAATTACCGTCAGGTCCTTTTCAATACCGACAAGATTAATTAGTTAATTTCTTGTGTATATGTGCCGAATGCCAACGAGATTGATCGATGAACAAGAAAGAAAGAGGAGATTGATTGGCAGATTGTGATTTGGAAGACCTTCAGCATAATAACTTTCTCTAATTTTTTTGATTTCCCACCTAGAAGATTCCCATCTTTGGGTTGTCTTTAACGTCAAGTATTATCATACTTATTATATTTTCCCTTTTGTCTTAGAATATTTCTACCTTTTGTAGCTTTAAGTTGTATTAGAATAATGAGATTTTTCCATTAATAATATTGTCGGTTTGCTTTATCAATGTGTGTTTATCTTGTGTATTGAGCATAGTTTCTTTTTCACGTCTATCGTTTTCGCTATGTCAATTCCGGTCGAGGTGAATGCGTAAAATAATGTTGGGTTGTACGTGGAGGAAGGAGCAAGCTGCAGAAGTTGCAATAGAGGCTATATTTTCATCTTTCGCACGAAGGCTATTTTTTCTTTTACGAGCAATGTGATGGTTGACTATAGGTCGTTTTGGTGGCATCATGTTGGGCAAGGTGATACCATATAGATATTCAATGGGACTGTAACTAGCAGTTCATGATATGTAGAATTATGGGGATATTACATTTTATCTCTATGAAGTATTCATCGATTTATATTTTTACCTTCAAAATTTCAAGTGTGACACTTTAACCCCCCAAACTTTCTAATTGTGACAATTCGACACCTTTGACCTTTTTATTCCCAAAATGCCCCTATCCAAAAAAAAAAAAAACCTAAAAAATATATATATGTTGGGTGGCCTGGGGGTGGTTCAGCCACCCCTAGGCCGGCCGTCTGGGGGTGGCTGAACCAACCCTTGAAGCCAAACGGGTGGCTGGGGTGGTTCAAAAGATAGGCTATTAATAAAATATGTGATGGGGGCATTTTGGGAATAAAAAGGTTAAAGATGTCAATTGCCACAATTTAAAAGTTTGGGAGGGTTAAGTGTCATACTTGAAACTTTGGAAGTAAAAATGCAAATCGGTGAATACTTCAAGGGGTAAAGTGTAATTTTTCCTATAATTATTTATAGATTAAATTTTAAGAGTCTAAGTGGGTAGATGCTTGGAATTCCAAGAAAGTCGAGCAAGATTACGTAGCCAATCCAATTAATTTCACATGTGCTGGAAACCTGAAGCAATCAACTAGATATTTTTCAAACATAGTAGTGAACGAACTTCTTGGGTTCTACTATGGAATGAAGCTCATGTTTAAACTACAGCCTAAATGACAGTCAGTTCTGTAAGTCTGTTTTGTCCATGTCGTTGTTCGAAGGATCGCCCGAACAAAACATCTTCAGTAGTTCACCCAAAATTACAATTTTAATTGATTCTACCGTTCAACCTATTTGGACACCAATTCTAGCTAATTTAAACCCGTATACTTAACCATTCAATTATAGTGTAGAATATCGCAGTGCACTATATTAAGTCTTGAGAAACACATTATTCGTGATTTAAAACAAAAACACACACACAAAAACAAAACAAAAAGAGAGAGAAATGATCTAAGATTTCTATTTGTTATGTTTGTTAAAAAATTTATTTTATGCTTTTCAAAACAAACACAATTATTTTAACCTTTATGTTTTATCAAATTAAACACTTTAAAAAAAAAAAAAAAATCCCCGAAATACATTAACAAATAACAAACATACCCTATTGCATGTGCCTAGTCATGCCAACTGCATGTGTTAGAACTATTTGCTCACTATGCATGAAAATTGTGAGAAGAACAGTTCATTTCTATACTTTTTGATTTTATTTTGTTCAGGTCATGTTAGAAATTGGGACAAAATTTGCATGAAGGGAATCTAGTCATGCAAATAACATTTTCCCTTAAACACCTTTATGGCATATTAATCAATTATATATATGGCATTTCTCTAGCTAGTTAAACTAAGATGACACTAGTTTTCAATTCTTCAATCTCCTTCTGATACAACGTACAGTATGGGACCCTCAAACTTTTCCGGTAATGCATATTTTCTTGCACTCCACAAATTAATTTCATGGTAAGAAAATAAATATGTAACCGTTAATTTCCTCCTAATTTTGTTATTTTATTGCTATTTCATTTTTACATTCTTACTTTTAACTGTGCTTTCTCTATTTAAGATGCTAAAATTAATTTATCTACACAAAAAATTAATTGGGTAGACCATGGCGATCACCATTCGCCGACTAGGCTATCCTTTTAAACTAAAGATTCTCGTTGCTGCAAAAATTGTTGATATAAAAATTCAGTTAGAGAAAGTAATTGGTCTCTCACCAGATAAGATGGACTTGACCTATAACGAAGAGGTTCTAAGAGATGAACTAACTGTGCTAGATTATCAAATTACCCCAGCAACGACCCTCATTGCTTACCACAAAATCCTAATTCGGATCAAGGTGGATCCCGTTCATCTGTGTAGCTTATTAGTCAGAGACATTACGGTAGGGCAGGTGAAAGAAATACTCCGTGCAGAGTTTGGGCTTGACGTGGAAAACAAGAGACTCCAATTTCCACGAGGACATAATCTTATTGATTGTTGTTATCTTTCTGCTTATAGAGTTGATGAAGAATCTGAATTATATCTTGTTTGAGTTATTATAATGTGGTTATAAATATCAGTGGCGAACGCAAGATTTTTCCTACGTGGGGGCATTTTTTAAATTAATAAATTAATAAAATAATAAAATAATAAAATAAATTAAATATAAAAAATAAATTTTTGGTCTCCTTTTTTGCTTTGCTGTATTTTTTGAATAAATACAAAAATAAAGTTGAAAAAAAAATATAACAAACCGAACAAGCGAATAATTCAACAAAATTTTTAATTATATTTTAAAACATATAAATAAAACTTACAATTTGTTTTGTCACGACTAATGGTTAGCGCTAATTCAATTGTCATCGACAAGCCTTCATACCTTGGAATCACTGCATGATTTCTTAATTGCTAATAGTCTTGAATATGTCTTTTTCAATGTACGTAATTAAATAATTATTCATCCATTAGTCTCCCATTCGGTTACGTAAACGACTTTTAACAATATTTATTGTTGAACTTGCTCTCTTAATATTCATTTTTTAACAATAACAATATTCATTGATCTTCATTTCTTTTAACTTACACAACAGGTGTACCCCCATTTGCTTATGTTCTTTAATATTTTTTCTTAATAAAGACGGGCTCCCATTTAGGCATATTTTCAAAATTTCTTTTAGTTTTTATTATTTATTTATTTTTGTCTTGATTATCCAACTCCTGGGCTCCAACCTGTCCCAAAATCACAATCAATATTCTCACATTACCACAAAAGAAAAAGCACTGTTTAGACTTTAGGGTACTATTTATCGTTTTCTTCCTTCGATTCTAGGGGTGAAAAGGCGGTTACGGTTAGCGGTTATTGGCAAAACTGCTAATCAGAATCACTTTATACTTATTAATTTCACTAACCGCATCCGCTAGGCGGTTAGCGGATAGCGGTTAGCGGTTAGTTGGCGGTTAGCGGTTAGTAAAACAGTTAACCGCCCGCTATAACCGCTTTTTTAAAATTGGGCCATTTTGGGGCTTTTTTGGGCTTTTTTTAAGCATTATAACATTTTTCATTCTCTCTTTTTCTTTTTCTTTTTTTAGGTCTTATTGGGCCAAATTACTATAAAAATAGCTCATATTGAAAAATAAAAATATTTGACCTACTTTAAATTTTTTTTAAAAAAATCCTTAAATATTAAATCATAAGTTCATAATTGGTTAACTTAAAATATATAAAGTTCAACACAACATATAAAAAAATATAAAAAAAGTTCAATAAAACATATAAAAAAAGTTCAACATAGAATATAAAAAAAAAAAGTTCTAATAAAACATTAAATGATACAAATAAAACATTAAAATCATGTAGAGAGAAAGTCAAAGAGAAAGAGGTGACGAGAGAGAGACTCCAGGTAGAGTCTCAGAGAGAGAGACGTAACGACGTGAGTGAGATAGGGAAGGAGAAGAGAATAAGATAAAATCCTACCCTAACCCTTAATGCTTTTTTTCTCAAAACTGGCGTCGTTTTGATGTGAAATTCATTATTATTATTATTAATATAAAATAGAAAACATATATATGGAAAAATTAAATAAATAAATGCTAGAAGATATAAATATATACAATTTCAAAAATATTTTATTCAATTACAAACTTATGTCTTTGATATTATATAATCATATGATCTCATTAAATTAGATCATATGATTAATGATTTAAATTATTATCATATTTACTAGTCTTTTTTTTTTTTTTTTTGGAATTGAACTTATTATCTAATGATAATGCTCAAACTCCTAAGTCGTAAATTCCTAATGATCTAATGCTCATACACTCATACTTAAATTAAATGATCATATTATCTCATAAATCACAATTCATATTAATATAATAAAATTATCTTAGATCTAAAAATCTAAGATAATGTGATATATGTTTTATAAGTATAAAGTATCTAATAATGTTTTGATTCAATTGTGGTTATAGGTAACACATTGTTTAATTTAATTGTAAGTATCATACTATTATTATACATGAATAATATGAATCATATGATTAACTTGTAGACTTATGACTTATAAGTCATATTATATATATAATTTGTTATTATATAATCAAATGATTTAATGATCAATTGATTAAGTTATGTGTATAAATATTATAATAATTATAATTACCAAAATATATTATATAAAAAGCGGTTAGCGGTTAACGGTTATGGTTATTAAACCTAATAACCGCTAACCGCTAACCGTTAGGCGGTTATAACGGTTAGCGGTTAGCGGTTAAAACGGTTAGCGGTTAAGCGGTTAAACGGTTAGCGGTTATAACGGTTAGCGGTTGGCGGGCGGTTATTTAACCGCCCGCCTTTACACCCCTATTCGATTCATCTGAAACACTTAGTTTTTAAAATTTTGTTCGAATTTCATTTTACTAAAGGGCATAATATATGGCTGAAACATGAGGATTGGGACATAATCATGGCCGAAGGAGGCATAATCATAATATATATAAAAAAAAATGAAAAAAAATTAGAAGGATAAGTAGGGGCGATTTTGGGGAGTTGAGTGAGGGCATATGCCCCCACTCGATCCCCCCTGGATCCATCCTTGGTTATAATAGCATAATAAAATATGAAATAATAATATTACATATCAAGGCATGAAGCATGCATTAATTATTAATATGGTAGGAAACGATATATTTGCCATGGAAATATTAAGAAGGAATAAGATGTAACCATGCTCTGATATCTTCGTTTGATTTTTTAATATTTATTTGATGTTAATGAATGTAATATTGTAAGGCGATAATAATGATTTGGTGATTTGAATAGATGAACGGATTTATAGAACCATGTATTGAATGGAATTGTATTGTGTGAATGAATTGGATGGTCTCATTTTTAGTAGTGATATGATCTAAGTATACGTTTTTAAGTTGAAATTAAAGCACATCTTGGTTGTAAAGAGGGAGAGATATAATATTCAAACTAAAACTAAGGGTAGTTTTGAAAATTCACTCAAACCCTCGTACCTGGCTGGCTGGACCCGTCATGACTCGGGCCCAATATTACTCATTTTCCTTTCCCCTCAATCACGTGTGGCAGCCCACATTTGACATTTCCCTCGGCCATGAATGTATTTTTCCGAAGAAATGCCTCACGCATGGTTCGAGGAAAGAAAACCCATTCATTTTAATTTCCTCTCTTAGACTTAAACGCGTGGGCACATTTTTCTGGTTTCACTAGGGGTGAAATAGCGGTTGCGGTTAGCGGTTAGTGGCTAAAACCGCTAACCGCCTAGGCGGTTAGTAGAATCTACTAACCGCATCCGCTAATCGCTAGCGGTTAACCGCCCGGTTAGCGGTTAACCGGATGCGGTTAACCGCTTTTCTATTAACCGCTTTTTATTGGGCTTTTTATTTATTTATTTATTTTTTACCAGTTTTGGGCTCACTTTAAACTCTTGTTTTGCTCACTTTAAACATTTTTTTTCCTCTTTTATGATCATTTTAGTATTAAAAATTGTTGATTTAAAGTCAACATTATATGTTGGACCATTATACCAAAATCTTGTTGGTCACCACCTTCTACAGCATATAACATAAGAATAAAATTATAATAAAATTATCATTTTGGGTTAGGAAGAAATGAATATATAGAAGTGTAAAACTACGTTGTTTTGCACTTCTACATATTCATTTCTTCCTAACCCAAAACGATAATTTTATTGTTATTTATTATATGAAATATATATAATAAATATATATATTATTATATATTTTGGTATAATAGTCCAAAATATAAAACCCAAACAAAAGTCAAAGGTGAGGGGAATTAAAATTGAGACTCCTGAGTAAAAGAAGCACACAATAACCACTAGGTTATAATAATTTATTGTTATTTATTATATGAAATATATATAATATAAATATATATTATATTTAAAAAAAAAAGCGGTTAGCGGTTAACGGTTAGCGGTTAGGCAGTTTTTCAAAATCCACTAACCGCTTTTAAAGCGGTTAGCGGTTAATGCGGATAGCGGTTAGCGGTTAGTGCGGTTAGCGGTTAACGGATGCGGTTAGGCGGTTTTAAATTTCACCCCTAAGTTTCACCCCACGAAAACAAAAGAAAACGAAAGTCTTCGTCGGTCGTCGCTCTCGACAAAAAACTAGTCACACGTGAACCAAAAATGAAGATAATCTTAACTTATCAATACATTGTTCGGGTTTCTTGGAAACACTAATTCAATCTCTACCTACAATTTTGAACTTTTAAGATAATTTGTAATTTAACAGGGTATCAGAACTAAAGGTCTTTGAATTGAACATTGACTCCATCAAATCACCTCTTATTTAAATTAAATATTTTATATATTGGACCTCACTTATTAAAAATGAATTAATTTGAGTCCACACGTGAAGATGTGTTAAAGTAATAATTAAGTGATTAAATTTATTTAGCCCTTTCGGCTTAAACTTTTAAGAGATATGAATTTGTGGCCTCTGACAAATGAGGACCACTATGAATGTTGGAGAGCAACCCGCACGTTTTCTAACCAAAGAAAATTAAACGAGGGACTCGCACTCAAAACAGCAGATCAATACACAAAGTTCGGCAACAAGCCAACAAACTGTTTTTCTTAATCCATTATCTTACAACGAACATACACAACTACCAATGCGTGAGAATTACAAACCATTAATTATACATGCGCACAGAAAACACACACAAATGCATTAGTCAGACAGCTTGAGCTGAGTCGTCTCGCTCGAGTATGCCTGCATGAGAGAGTAAAGCCCACAAGTGAGTCACAAACTCTCCTCCTGTGGCAAGGTGCTCCGCATGAGCAGTTGCATCATCGGAGGGAGCCACAAACAACATCATATCTGCCCAGAAATCTGCCAGAATTTTCCACCTCTGCTCTTTATCTTCTATTCCTATCAGCTGCTTTGCAAGCGCAGCGCTTCTTTTCATAATTGTTTCCCTAGGAACAGGATCGCCCTCGCCTAATGTCATCATCTTTTGGTACGTAGTAATATTCAAGGTTTTCAATCCCGGTAGAAGATCTCTGGCTTCACCAACTACCTGGTCAAAAATAGTCTCTGTTGTGTAAGCATGATCAGGAAGAAGTCTTGGGGTAAAAGCCACCAGGTAGGCACAATACTTGGACAAGCTCGTTGCCACAATGAAGTGTTCGCTTTCCCTTTGCATTTGGGCTTCTTCCCTGGCTGCAATCTCACAAAGACTAGTGGCTATATGCCAAACCATAATAACATGCGTCTGTGTCTCAAGTCGACATGCCCAAGAGAATTCATTCTCTACCCCATTTCGCCGCAGAGACGCCTTCCCATTACTCAATCGCTGGCCATTGGTCCTTAGTGAAAGCACAATTGCTTTCTTCACTTCCACGGGCAATTCGATGCGACGATCTTCTTTCTGACCTTTTAAAGGCTTATCTATGAACTCGGGGCAACAATTGTATGGCAATTTGGATGGATTATGATTAAAGGATTCAAGTAGAGAGCATTGGCCCAGTTTTCTTTCCCAAGGTTTTCCCCATTTCTTATTGCATACAATTTGTATAACCCTCTCTGCCCATCTCTTCATCTGCCACGTGGGATTTTGGACATAACAGCAAAGATACTGTACCTTTGCCCAATTGGAGAACATGATAACTAAATATTGCACAAATTCCATGAAAACGATTGCAATTATAGCTATTCCAGTAACTAGGGCATCAATATTATGCCCACTTACTGTTATAAGGTTCAAATATCTATGGGGTGAATGGTAATGTCTTAGGGTGGCTACCACAATCCAACAACTACCTGCCAGAAAAATGAGCTGAATACTTTTTGATAAGAGTAATTTTCGAATTCCCTTAGCAAAGAGGACAGGGTATTTTGTGTAGAAGAAATCATAAAAGGAAGTCGAGTTCTACCTCGATTACTCTGAATACTCTCTCATGATCACCTTCGTTGGAAAGTAGCCCATTTCGAACCAAGCTCCACGTCTTCGCCTGTGAGCTTTCAACCATGGAATATCCTGCAAATCTACGAAGGAGAAGCTTACACAATGCAAACGAGAGGCAAATGTCCTTCAGTCGCCCATCCGGATCCCCGGTGGAGCTTAAGAGTTGCCCTTGGCATTGCCATATCTTATTTGTGGTGATAACTTCATCTGTAATCTCCAACTGTTTCTGGTAGAGTGGTGGGACAACTTTCACGTTTTCCTCCTCTTCACCATACACCAAGTACTTGTAGCCTTGCATGCAGGTAGGATCTACTTCTTCTTCGTTGCTCATCGTATGCTCATAGGTCATGAAGTCTGCCACGAGTTTGGAGCTTCTCACTAAACCATATGATCTGCTAGCGAACGTCATAGCCTGGAATCTTTCTCCTGTCCTGAAGATACTCAAAAAATAGAGCATAAGGAGCGGTATCTTGAAATTTGTTTCCTTAATATAAAAAGCAAACAAAAATCCCATCCAGAAACATTGAATCACAAGTACGAAGTTATATGTCTTCCGATTCTCATTGTCTTCAAGATTTAAGGCAGAGATTGAATTAGCGTTTTCAAGAAACAGAACCAAAAACACTGCCCAAACAGCAAAGAGTTCATTATGGAAAGGTGCTGACTGCATTTGGCCCATGGTGTAGGATATCAGGTGCGGAGGCACAACATAAGCTGCCCATATCAAATATTTGAGCTTCACCGTGTGGTTTCGACGCCTACGTGATCCGAAGACTACAAGAATGGCTATAAGAAATGCTGTCAAAATGACACAGATCTCGATGATCGCTAGCTTCCGCTGAGCATGCTGAGCACAGTCAACTGCTTCAGTTGAAACATTATTAGAAAACAGAGTATTTTTCAAAAAAAAAAATAAAGAAATCAGAGTAGCATTAATTTTAGACACCATTTTTGTAATGGCCATGTAGTTTGCTACTCTTCCGCTGGGCGTGATGTAGTACTTATAGAGTCCCTAAATTCCTTTCAAATTAGAAGGGGATGAAGAAGTCAAACTATACTTCATTTGCATATGGATACAAATGTTCTCCAAATTATGTAGGAAGAATTTTCTCCACTTTATAAAATTGTTGTGTAGAAACACATAAATTTTTTAATTAGAAGCAAGGGTGGATCCAGGGGGGTATGCCCTCACTCAACTCCCCAAAATCGCCCCTACTTACCCTTCTAATTTTTTTTCTTCTCTTTTTTTATTTTTTTATTTTTTATATATTATGATTATGCCTCCTTTAGCCATGATTATGTCCCCATCCTCATGTTTTAGCCATATTTTATGCCCTTTAGTAAAATGAAATTCGAAAAAAAATTTAAAAACTAAGTGTTTCAAACGAATGGAAGGAAGAAGACGATAAATAGTACCCTAAAGTCTAAACGGTGCATTTTCTTTTATGGTAATGTGAGAATATTGATTGTGATTTGGGGACAGGTTGGAGCCTAGGAGCTGGACAATCAAGACAAAAATAAATAAATAATAAAAACTAAAAGAAATTTTGAAAATATGCCTAAATGGGAGCCAGCGTGCTACAAGCCTGCAAGGCTGATACAAATGTTAAAAAAAAATATATTAAAGAATATAAGCAAATGGGGTACACCTGTTGTGTAAGTTAAAAGAAATGAAGATCAATGAATATTGTTATTGTTAAAAAATGAATATTAAGAGAGCAAGTTCAACAATAAATATTGTTAAAAATCGTTTACGTAACCGAATTGGAGACTAATAGATGAATAATTATTTAATTACGTACATTGAAAAGACATATTCAAGACTATTAGTAATTAAGAAATCATGCAACGATTCCAAGGTATGAAGGCTTATCGATGACAATTGAATTAGTACTAGTCATTAGTCGTGACAAAACAAATTGTAAGTTTTATTTATATGTTTTAAAATATAATTAAAAATTTTGTTGAATTATTCGCTTGATCGGTTTGTTATATTTTTTTTCAACTTTATTTTTGTATTTATTCAAAAAATACAGCAAAGCAAAAAAGGAGACCAAAAATTTATTTTTTATATTTAATTAATTTTATTAATTTAAAAAATGCCCCCACGTAGGAAAAATCCTGCGTCCGCCACTGTCCATACCCTAGGCCTCGTGTGTTTGTCGGTTTTCACAGAGTTGATTTTTTCAAAAGCCCATTTAATTAATTGGCCCCTTTTAAAAATTATGTAGTTTTCATTGTGAGTTAATTAATTTCTTGCTGCTCATCATGTTAGAAGTTAGGATGAAATTTTCATGAATTCAACATACTAAAAGCATTGTAACTACGTACTCCACCCTTATGGCATGATTTTTAATCCGTTTAAAAGATGGTCCACATGATCTTAATTGATTGATATTTGATAATATATATCCGAGACTTGTCTAACTAAATTCATACACCATGAAGCCTCAGAATTCTAATGTATGCCCTTTTTTTTTTTTTTTTGCACTCCATGAACTAATTATTGACTTTATAATTAATTAACATTAATTCTATTCAACACTTGATTTCCTTCTTAATTATTAACTTTTTTGTGTTTTTTTAATGCTTTAATTGAGAGTGCTTGAATTTATAATCTTATGCTAAAATTATTTATCTGGTTGGTGTTTGTTTGGCAGACGATGGTGATCAACATTTTCCACTTAGGTGTGTCGTATCCTCTAGAGATTCCACGTGCTGCAAGAATTGTTGAAGTGAAAATGGAGATAGAGAAAATATTTGATATCCTACCGGCCGCCGCGAAGAGGGATCTGGCCTATAATGCAGTGTGGCTAAGTAGCAATGAATTGACTTTGCTGGATTATCAAATTCCTTCCGGTGCTAAACTTATTCTCTACAAGAACTTTCGTGTTTGGATCAGGATAGAACCTTACCGGCGGCATATATAGCTTAATGGTGAACGATGAGACTACGGTGGGGGACTTGAAAGAGATGTTCCAGGCAAATTCTGGCCTTTCTAATTATAATGTGAGAATAGAGCTCCAATATCCAAAAAATCATGATCTGAATGACGGTTTTTTCTGTGGAGTTACAGAATCATTGATGAATCAAAAGTATATATTGGTCAGTACTAAGTGTATATATATCATACTCGGTGGGAGAGCCAGAATTTTGGTTCAAGGGTCAATTTCAAAATAAAGTTGAATAAAAATTGATTAAAAATAAAGAATATAACTAATGAATCAATATTGTTGTTGTTCATAATTTACAATATAATAGAATATTATTTGATAGTGTTTATTTTTATTTGACATTGTATTTATTTATTTTTATGTAAGAGTCTTGATGACTCAGCCCTAATTTATATTATAATAAGAGCTAATGACTCAACCCTATAAAATATTGTAATAATTTGCCTATTTAAATGCCATTATGTTATGAATAAAAAACCAAAAAAATAATCCAAACCTGATGTTTGAAAAGGTTTTAGGTTTCTTCAACGAATTTAAAGGGTCTAAGTTTCCTCAAAACCTAACAATCTATCCCATTACGTGTATGTAAAAGCATTCACGTAACAAAATTCGATTGGAGCTCTCAAATTATTGCCCTTTTTCATAATCTCAACTAACAACAATTATATATTTCATACAATTAAAATACAAAAATAATTATATATATTGGTAAGTAATTAATTTTGAAAAGCAATTTAAATATAAAAAGTTTAATCAATATAGAAGTTTGAGTACATGCCTCTCAGGCTCGATCTCCAAGCTAAGTTAATTAATGATTTAAATTGTTGAAGGCTTGAAGTAAGAAGAACCAAAGAAATACTGCAAGAAGAAATCAAATTGTTGGCCTTGACTGACTTAAAAAAAGTCTGCAGACTTCAGTGTTTGTTTAATTTAAATTCTCTTAACTCGATCGTTTCAGGCTTTAGTTTTTGTCAAAGTGGCATGCATGTTAACAAACGGTGCATGTCGCTCCAAATTTTTAAACGAGCCTTCAGCAAGTCTTGGTAAACAATAGACAAGCTAAACGGTGCATTTTTCCATAAAATAAAAATGAAATTACACTTTACCCCTCTGAAGTATTCACCCATTTTCACTTTTGCCTCCAAAGTTTAAAATGTGACATTTTATCCCCCCAAACTTTCAAATTGTGGCAATTTAACCCATTTGGCCTATTTATTCCCAAAATGTCCCCAACACTTTTAAAAAAAAAAATCCAAAAAAAAAAAAACAAAAAACAGGGTGGCCGGCCACCACCTATGGGGTGGTTCGGCCACCCCAGCATATATTTTATATATTTTTTTGGTTTTTTTTTTTGGAATTTTGTTTGTTTAGAAAAAAAAAATGTTGGGGGCATTTTGGGAATAAATAGGCCAAATTGGTTAAATTGCCACAATTTGAAAGTTTGGGGGGGGTAAAGTGTCACGTTTTAAACTTTGAAGGCAAAAGTGAAAATGGGTGAATACTTCAGGGGGGTAAAGTATAATTTTCCCAATAAAAATCCTTCCATTGTGTCTTCGAGCCTCATCTTCTTCAACCTTCAGCTAACCTAATTACTAAACCCCAAAAGAAGAAGAAGAAGAAGAAAAAGAGTTACTGTTGCCATAACCGAATGATCTAGTGACTGTAGGTGTAGGTGATAATGGCATATCTTGTACCTAAATCGGTGCCTCAATGGCTCACTTTTTTGAAGTAATGAAAAACAAGACATAGCTTAATTTGTTTGGTAAAGTCTTTTCTTTAGATACTATAATGGTGTGAAAAACAAAAAGTAAGAATATTTGATATGAAAAAATAAATGTTTGTAGTATTTTTTTATTTGAATAATAATATGAAGTAAATTATGTGATATATAAGCAGTGAAGAAGTAGATGTGATACATTGGTTGGGCCACACAGACCCACCCAACTCAAAGGATAAGCCGATCCAACTTTCATTTTGGATAAGACCGGCCAATACAAGTTATACAACCATTCAATTATAGTATAGAATATCGCAGTGCACTATATTAAGTCTGGAGAAACACATTATTAATGATTAAAAACAAACAAACAAACAAACACACAAAAACAAAACAAAAGAGAGAGAAATGATCAAAGATTTCTATGTCATGTTTGTTAAAAATTTATTTTATACTTTTCAAACAAAAATGTTGACAAACAACTCAAGACACAATTATTTTAACCTTTATGTTTTATCAAATTAAACACTTTAAAAAAAATCCCCAAAATACATTAACAAATAACAAACATACCCTTTTGTGCTTAAGTCATGCCAACTGGATGTGTAAGAACTATTTGCTCACTATGCATGAAAATTGTGAGAAGAACAGTTCATTTCTATACTTGTGATTTTATTTTGTTCAGATCATGTTAGAAGTTGGGACAAAATTTGCATGAAGGGAATCTAGTCATGCAAATAACATTGTCCCTAAAACTCCTTTATGGCATATTAATTAATTATATATATGGCATTTCTCTAGCTATTTAAACTACGGTGACACTAGTTTTCAATTCTTCGATCTCCTTTTGATATAACGTACACTATGGACCCTCAGACTTTTCCGGTAATGCATATTTAATTAATTTAATGTTACGAAAGTGAATATTTAACTGTTAATTTCCTCATAATTTTGTTATTTTATTGCTATTTCCTTTATCCATTCTTAATTTTAACTGTGATTTCTCTATTTAAGATGCAAAAATTAATTTATCTACACAAAAAATTAATTGGGCAGACCATGGCGATCACCATTCGCCGACTAGGCTATCCTTTTAAACTGAAGATTCCTATTGCTGCAAAAATTGTTGATGTAAAAATTCAGTTAGAGAAAATGATTGGTCTCTCACCAGATAAGATGGACTTGACCTATAACGAAGAGGTTCTAAGAGATGAACTAACTGTGCTAGATTATCAAATTACCCCTGCGACCACCCTCATTGCTTACCACAAAATCCTAATTTGGATCAAGGCGGATCCCGTTCATCTATGTAGCTTATTAGTCAGAGATGTTACGGTAGGGCAGGTGAAAGAAATACTCCGTGCAGAGTTTGGGCTTGACGTGGAAAACAAGAGACTCCAATTTCCACGAGGACATAATCTTATTGATCGCTGTTATCTTTCTGCTTATAGAGTTGATGAAGAATCTGAATTATATCTTGTTTGAGTTATTATATATAATATGGTTATAATAGCATAATAAAATATGAAATAATAATATTACATATCAAGGCATGAAGCATGCATTAATTATTAATAAGGTAGGAAACGATATATTTGCCATGGAAATATTAAGAAGGAATAAGATGTAGCCATGCTCTGATATCTTCGTTTGATTTTTTAATATTTATTTGATGTTAATGGATGTAATATTGTAAGGCAATAATAATGATTCGGTGATTTGAATAGATGAACGGATTTATAGAACCATGTATTGAATGGAATTGTATTGTGTGAATGAATTGGATGGTCCCATTTTCAGAGCATCCACATCAATCTAAATCTAACATTTTTTTAAAATTTTAACAAAATCTACAAAAAGTCCTCCACATCAAACTCTCTATCAAATGTTAAATATAACATTTGTCAAACCTTCTCTTCAAATTTAAAGAGACCAAAAGCAAATGTTAAAATATTATAATATTATTTTATTGCATTCTAGCATCACTTTTCATTTTTCTTCCTCTTTTTTTTTTTTTTTTTTCTATTTCTTTCCCTCCAAAGTTTTATCTCCTCATTTTTTTTTACTTTTTTTTCCCTTCCATTTTTTTTCGTCACTCATCTTTTCTCAAATACACAACTGTGCTAATTGACGTCCATCGTTTTTTTTCTTCTAATAAATTAAATGTATTCATCAATGAAATCTATTGAATTAAAGATGCAATTGTGCACAAAAAATAATTCCATATATGTAAACATGAAAGTGAGTTTAAAGTAATTTGGTTTCACAACAAAAATAATAATATTTGATAAAAATAGCAAAATATTTAAAAAGTTTGATATTTGGTAGTCTTTAAAAGTGACTAACTATATATAAAAAAGTACACTTTGAAAAATAAATTTAATTAAATTTTGTATAACTTCATACGGATGCTCTTAGTAGTGATATGATCTTAGTATACGTTTTTAGGTTGAAATTAAAGCATATCTTGGTTGTAAAGAGGGCGAGATATAATATTCAAACTAAAACTAAGGGTAGTTTTGAAAATTCACTCAAACCTTTGTCCCTGGACGGCTGGACCCGTCATGACTCGGGCCCAATATTACTCATTTTCCTTTCCCCTCAATCACGTGTGGCAGCCCACATTTGACATTTCCCTCGGCCATGAATGTATTTTTCCGAAGAAATGCCCCACGCATGGTTCGAGGAAAGAAAACCCATTCATTTTAATTTCCTCTCTTAGACTTAAACGCGTGGGCACATTTTTCTGGTTTCACCCCACGAAAACAAAAGAAAAACGAAAGTCTTCGTCGGTCGTCGCTCTCGACCAAAACCTAGTCACACGTGAACCAAAAATGAAGATAATCTTAACTTATCAATACATTGTTCGAATTTCTTGGAAACGCTAATTCAATCTCTACCTACAATTTTGAACTTTTAAGATAATTTATAATTTAATATGGTATCAAAGTCAAAGGTCTTCGGATTGAATCTTGACTCCATCAAATCACCTCTTATTTAAATTAAATATTTTACATGTTGGACCTCACTTATTAAAAATAAATTAATTTGAGCCTACACGTGAAAAAATGTTAAAGTGATAATTAAGTGATTAAATTTATTTAGTCATTTCGGCTTAAACTTTTAGGAGATATGAATTTGTGGCCTCTGACAAATGAGGACCACTATGAATGTTGGAGAGCAACCTGCACGTTTTCTAACCATTGAAAATTAAACGAGAGACTCGCACTCAAAATTAATCAGGCAAGATACTGTTCTGATACTGTGCGATAGAAAAGCGACATAGTGCGACATAAAAAAAAAAAAAAATTAAAATTAAAAAATTACTCAAATTACACAAAAGCGACATAGTGCGCTACCACCATTATCATTGTTTCGAATTTCAAACTTAAGGTTCGAGAATATTCTACCTTGAGTTTGAGAGGAATGTTAGAATAAATGGAAAATATTATATTTTCCATATATTCCATAATTAAGTTAATATTGAAATATTATCTGTTTATGAGTTGATTGTAATCAAATTAAGGAGATTTAATTACTATACTTGTATGTAGACATTATCCTATAAATAATTAAATATGAATTAAACTAGCTTTGTATTGTAGAAAAATCAAGTTAATGAGTAAAATGTAGCCATTAGGTATATTTAGAGAGGTGGCCAGATGTAGGTGTCTAACACTGAACCACCCGTAAAGTTCTTTGTATTATTTCTCTCTCTTGCTTCCACCCGTAAAGTTCTTTGTGTACTTATACAGAAAACTTGGATAACATGGCAGTTGTAAATTAATATTGTGATTTTTCTTTCTCAAATGAGTTGTGATCACCATTACTCATATTTCTTTCCTCAAGACAATATCTCAGCTGCTTACCCGAATCTTTAAGTTAGCTTGTACAAATAGGATATACAAGAAATTCAAACTTCAAATGTACTTTTATAAAACAGCAGATCAACACACAAAGTTCGGCAACAAGCCAACAAACTGTTTTTCTTAATCCATTATCTTACAACGAACATACACAACTACAAATGCATGAGAATTACAAACCAATAATTATACATGCGCACAGAAAACACACACAAATGCATTAGTCAGACATGGTCATGAGCTGAGTCGTCTCGCTTGAGTATGCCTGCATGAGAGAGTAAAGCCCACAAGTGAGTCACAAACTCTCCTCCTGTGGCAAGGTGCTCCGCATGAGCAGTTGCATCGTCGGAGGGAGCCACAAACAACATCATATCTGCCCAGAAATCTGCCAGAATTTTCCACCTCTGCTCTTTGTCTTCTATTCCTATCAGATGCTTTGCAAGAGCAGCGCTTCTTTTCATAATTTCTTCCCCAGGAACAGGATCGCCCTCGCCTAAAGTCATCATCTTTTGGTACGTAGTAATATTCAAGGTTTTCAATCCCGGTAGAAGATCTCTGGCTTCACCAACGACCTGGTCAAAAATAGTCTCTGTTATGTAAGCGTGATCAGGAAGAAGTCTTGGGATAAAAGCCACCAAGTAGGCACAATACTTGGACAAGCTCGTTGCTACGATCAGGGGCGGATCTGGGGGGGGTCGAGGGTGGGCATATGCCCACCCTCAACTCCTAAAAATCTCCTTTACCATGGTAAATTTTGTTTTTTTTGCCCTTATTATGCCCTCCCTCAACCATGATTTTGCCCTCTACTCTCATGCTTAAGCTATAATATGCCCTTTAATAAATTGAAATTTGAAAAAAATTAAAAACCTCTTTAGTTTCAGTTTCAGTTCAGAAAAACCAAAGAAGAACGATGATGAACAGTAATATATCCAAACGGTGCGTTTTGGATAATTGAGACTTAAAAAACGTGGGGGTGGGGTACTGGGATTCATGGTACAATTAAGTTAAGGGTAAAAGCTGGCAGCAGCGCCAGCTTTTCAACTTTAAAATATATATGTAGAAAGGCTTTGAGCTGCTGGCATGCTGCTGCCAGCTTGCAGCAACTTTACCAAAAAATTTAAAAAAAAAAAACTAAAAAAATGGCTTTGAGCCTTTGAAATTTGAAGAAAAAGATCATTTTTATTTTAATTGAAATGGAAAGGATTTATTTAATATATTTATAAGGACTTAATTGTCTAAAAAAATTGTTCAAAAATTAAATAGACAACTATACTGCTCTAAATACAATAAATAAATCTTTTTCATTCAAGTGAAATTGAGAAGATCCTTTCCCTTTCTACCGCCAGTAAACCCTAAGAAAAAAAATGAAAGGATTTTTGCTGCCAGCTCTCAACTAAAATAAAAATAAAAATATGTTATTCAAATTTTTGCCACAGTAAACCCTAAAAAATAAAAAGAAACTTTAAGCCACCACCAACTTGCAACTAAAAAAAAAAAGTGATTAAATTTTTATTTTTCTAGGCTTCTAACTTTCTTATTTTTCAACTTCAACGAAACTAGCTTCAATTTTCTTTCGCTTTTCAACTTCAAAGAAAAATTAAAGTATGTAAATATGTAATTAAATTTTTAAATTTATATTTAAATTATTTTTTTAATTTAATTGTTTTAATATTTATATTGCTAATTTGTTATTTAGGAATTAGGATTTAGTCTATTTAGCTATTCTTAATAATAACTTCAACAAAATTGAAGTATGTAAAATTGTAAATATGTAATTAAATTTATATTGCTATTAATTCAACATATTCTTGATAATCGTTTTATATTTAATTATTTACGAATTTATATAGTTTTGTTTCATATTTTAATTGTATAAATATATAATTTGTAGTTATCTGAGATTATAAAGGAAAACAATGATTCTATTGAGTTAGAATCAAATTCTAAATGATCTCGTGTTGAAATAAATTTATGAAGACTCGTTGAGGACAATTAAATTAGAGCTAGTCGTGACAAAACAAATTGTAAGTTATATTTATATGTTTTAGAACATAATTACATTTTTGTTAAATTTTTTCACTTATTCTGTTAGTTATATTTTCGTTCAACTTTATTTTTTATGTTCATTAAAAAAAAAATCATGCCCCCTATAGATGAAATTTCTGGATCCGCCACTGGCTACGATGAAGTGTTCGCTTTCCCTTTGCATTTGGGCTTCTTCCCTGGTAGAAATTGGTTCTGATGCTTCAACCTCACAAAGACTAGTGGCTATATGCCAAGCCATAATAACATGCGTCTGTGTCTCAAGTCGACATGCCCAAGAGAATTCATTCTCCACCCCATTTCGCTGCAGAGAAGCCTCCCCATTACTCAATTCCTGGCCATTGGTCCTTAGTGAAAGTACAATTGCTTTCTTCACTTCCACGGGCAATTCGATGCGACGATTTTCTTTCTGACCTTTTAAAGGCTTATCTATGAATTCAGCGCAACAATCGTATAGCAAATTGGATGGATTATGATTAAAGGATTCAAGTAGAGAGTATTGGCCTAGTTTTCTTTCCCAAGGTTTTCCCCATTTCTTATTGCATACAATTTGTATAGCCCTCTCTTTCCATCTCTTCATCTGCCACGTGGGATTTTGGACATAACAGCAAAGCCAATGTACCTTTGCCCAATTGGAGAACATGATAACTAAATATTGCACAATTTCCATGACAAGGATTGCAATTATACCTATTCCAGTAACTAGGGCATCAACATTATGCCCACTTACTGTTATAAGGTTCAAATATCTATGGGGTGTATGGTAATGTCTTAGGGTGGTTACCGCAATCCAACAACTACCTGCCAGAAAAATGATCTGAGTAGTTTTTGATAAGAGTAATTTTCGAATTCCCTTAGCAAAGAGGACAGGGTATTTTGTGTAGAAGAAATCGTAAAGGAAGTCGAGTTCTACCTCGATTACTCTGAATACTCTCTCATGATCACCTTCGTTGGAAAGTAGCCCATTTCGAACCAAGCTCCATGTCTTCGCCTGTGAGCTTTCAACCATGGAATATCCTGCAAATCTACGAAGGAGAAGCTTACACAAGGCAAACGAGAGGCAAAGGTCCTTCAGTCGCCCATCCGGATCCCCGGTGGAGCTTAGGAGTTGCCCTTGGCATTGCCATATCTTATTTGTGGTGATAACTTCACCTGTAATCTCCAACTGTTTCTGGTAGCGTGGTGGGACAACTTTCACGTTTCCCTTCTCTTCACCATACACCAAATAGTTGTAGCCTTGCATGCAGGTAGGATCTACTTCTTCTTCGTTGCTCAACAGCCTCAACGTATGCTCATAGGTCATGAAGTCTGCTACGAGTTTGGAGCTTCTCACCAAACCATATGATCTGCTAGCAAACGTCATAGCCTGAAATCTTTCTCCTGTCCTCCAGAGAGTCAAAATATAGAGTGTATAGAGCGGTATCTTAAAATTTGTTTCGCTAATATAAAAACCAAACAAAAATCCCATCCAGAAACATTGAATCGCAAGTATGAAGTTATATGTCTTCCGATTCTCATTGTCTTCAAGATTTAAGGCAGAGATTGAATTAGCGTTTTCAAGAAACAGAACCAAAAACACTGCCCAAACAGCAAAGAATTCATTATGGAAAGGTGCTGACTGCATTTGGCCCATGGTGTAGGATATCAGGTGCGGAGGCACAACATAAGCTGCCCATATCAAATATTTGAGCTTCACCGTGTGGGTTCGACGCCTGCATGATCCGAAGACTACAAGAATGGCTATAAGAAATGCTGTCAAAATGACACAGATTTCGATGATCTCTAGCTTCCGCTGAGCATGCTGAGCACAGTGAACTGCATCAGTTGAAACATTATTAGAAAACTGAGTAGCATTAATTTTAAACACCATTTTTGTAATGGCCTTGTAGTTTGCTACTCTCCCGCTGGGCGTGATGTAGTACTTATAGTGTCCCTAAATTCCTTACAAATTAGAAGGGGATGAAGAAGTCAAACTATACTTCATTTGCATATGGATACAAATGTTCTCCAAATTATGTAGGAAGAATTTTCTCCACTTTATAAAATTGTTGTGTAGAAACACATAAATTTTTTTAATTAGAAGACATAACAATATTTTTATAAGCTAGGTTGGATAAAATCTTTTGAATCCAATTTGAAGAACTTTTTTGTCGATTGCATGATAGGATAATTTTTTCTATAATAGTAGAAAGAGTGCGTCGCCATCTCATCTTCCACAAAAACAGACCACCCAAGACAACCACAACCACGTTAATAAATCTAAAATTGCTTGAAGAAGTCAAATAATACATTATACATATCAAATTATGATCAAGTTTTCCTTAAAGTGAGTCGGTAGTTGTGTCACTTTTGGGAATCATTTGGGGGACCAGAGGTGGGGACTTCCAAAAATCTTAGTGCTTGGTCCTAAAATCGGATAAAGTATTTAGATTGTCAATGAAATAACTTCAATAGATTGTAGGTTAAATTGAGTGTTTTGTACTATTCAATGAAAATTAGACAGCTTAGCATAAAACACCAACACATAATATAACCTTTCATACCAATAATTTTTCTGCTCTTGACAAAGCCACCATAGCCACCCTCTTGGTTGGTTCTTAGACTTTGATGTTGGAGCTCGGAGGTGAGTGGAGGGTTTGGTGGTGGGGTTAGAATGAAAGTAAAAGTCAATGAAATTGGTTTGGAATAAAGATAGGTGTTTTTACCTCCAATTTTCCTTTGTATTTGTTAATTATTATTTGATGTGTTAAATTTTTATTAAATGCTATAAAATAGAAATGACTCTCTTATCAATGTTACTAATAGTCAAGATTAATTAGTGCCAAAAGTCCAGGTTCGAACAAAATCTTAGGCTCCTTTTTTCGATGTAAAATGTTTTTTGTTAAAAATATTTTCCTGAAAAGTGAGTGATTGGAAAATATTTTCTGGTATTTAGCACGTGCGAAAAAACACAATTTTTTTTTTTTGTATATATATATTTTTTTATTCAATCATATTAAATTTTAAATTTCAAAAATGTCCTGACTAGGTCCTAGCTGTGTCCTAACTAAGTCCCAATTTAGTCTCGACTGGGTTTCGGTCAAGTCCTAGCGGGGTCTTGACTAGGTCCAAACAAGGTTCTAGTCAGGTCCTAATGGGGTTCTAACTAGATCCTGGCAATGTCCTGGTCGAGTCTCAGTCAAGTCTTGGCAAATCTCGATCAAGTTTAGGCAGGGTTGCGACTAGGTCCTTGTAATGTCCCAATTAGGTTCCAACTAGATCCCGACAATGTCCTAGTCAGGTCTCGGTCTAGTCTTGGCAAGTCCCGATCAAGTCTCGGCAGGGTCCTGACTAGGCCCTTGCAATGTGTTGGTCGGGTCCCGATGATGTCCTAGTTGGTTCTATTGATTTGAGAATAAGATACTTAGAACATCCCTATTGAGCTCTTCAAATAAAAGTTAAATTTGAAAAGAAAATTTCAATTTTTTTTTTTTTTAATTTGAAGAACCACTTTTAAAATGAACCAAATATTAAACTTACTATATCTTCCTCTACTTTAGTTAAATATTATTATTTTCTTGTTTTTAATTCTTTTTTTGTTCTTGGTAGATGAGAGAGAGAAGAAAAATGTATGTATAAGATTAAAAAACTAAATAATTTTCACTTTTTGGCACTTGGTATTTGGAGAGCCTTGTTGATTAGATTTAAATTTGAAATAGAGTAGAAAGCTTGTTAAATGACTCTTTTTGTTGGTTTTTTCAAATTTTAAAAGAAAAGTCAAATTTAAAAAGCTCAATGGGAATACTCTTAAACTCGAAAAATTGTTTCCAATTTTCAAAAATATAATTATTTTTCAAAAATTAAAAGAGGTTTTTTCGGTCAGACCGAAAATATTTTTCGTTGACTATTATTTTTTGCCACACCAAATACTTGAACATACAAAAACATTTTCTAGAAATTATTTTAGGCCATAGAATCCAATGGAGCTTTGTAGGAATTAAGGAGTAATCATCCTTCATTGGAGTCTTGAACAATTCAACAACAACCAGTCAACCACATACATATAAAGAAACTATTTATTTTTAGAAAAATTATACTTACCTTTTCTAATGACAAAGTAATTTGTAATGTTTTTCTTGAACTTTTAATTTATGAATTGTTTCTTCCAATGTAGTGTCATTTTCTTTTTAGGCAGAAAATGAAAAAATTAATCCTAATAAAAAAATTAGAAAAAAAGGAAGAAAGAGAAAAAAAAAAATCAGCAAAATTAGATTAAAAAAATTAGGAAAAATGTTTTCAGCATAGTATATAAAATACAATAGGAAATAACTTCTATCCGATAGTTGTGTAAAGTTGGTATTTTACACTCCTCACTAAGAAGTGGATATCTCAACTTTTCTCACAAATAATTAAGACCATGTCCACACACAATCAAAACAAATTAACCAGTCAAGAGAAACCCTTTGAAAAAGCATGCAGCCTATTCAAGAGAGAGGTGTTATCAAATAAAAGGAGAGAAAAAATCAAAAGGTCTAAAATTATAGGAGTTTCTGATCCCGACTTGCAATTCGATCCTAGTCCCTCGAGCATGACATTCGAAAATTGCAACTTGTCAATAAAACTCTTCAAACAGCAAGCGTGGGCCTGGGGAGAATGTGCGTCATTTTGAAAGGTCGTATTTGTATTAGGTGAATTGTGATTTTTACCCCATTTTCCACTTCCATGGATCTGGAAGGTCTTGTTTGCAAAGATTTTTTTGGCCACCAAAGGCACCACAATTACATTGTTTCGCAGCGTGGCTGCTACAAACAAGAGTTTTTATGATTTTTTTTTTTTTTTCAATTTTTCAATGGGTTGGGAAGATGGATATATTTTTCTTGGAAGGTGGCTTTGAGCGGAGGGGCGGGTGGGTTATTTATGGTTAGATCCGGTGAGTTGGAATGAATGGGAGAAGTTATATATCCAAGATTTTCTTGATGGCCGGGTTGGTTTGGGATAATTAAGGATGAGTATTTTCATCTTCATTCTATTTAGTACTAAAGTGTCAAATTTTTATTTGAGGTTGTAAAAAGAGGTTTTATACCACAGAGTAATAAAATGGGCTCTCAATAAAATATTAAGTGTCCCCAAGAGGCAGCTCAATAAATATTACGTGTCCCCAAGAGGTAGCTCAATCATCTGAGACCAAACCTAATAAAGCGGATGTTACTAATTTGAATTCTCTCGTCCCCTCTTGTGTAGACATGTCAAAAAAATATATATATATATATATATATATTACGTATCAAGGCATGAAGCATACATTAATTACTTACTGATGTTATATATAGGAAATAATTTCGTTAGCATGAAAAAAAAAAAGAAAAAAAAAAAGAGTGCTTGAATAAGGCAAATAATTAATATATTGTATCACATCAAAGATGGTTTTTTCCATAATATGATTCAGCCATTATCGATCTCTTCTTCAGAATCAATTAGGGGAGGTGGGACTTCAAAAAAAATAAAGGGATTGACTCAGAAATCAGATAGATTTTTCCTATTGTCGATGATATTGACGAAATTTGCCTGAAGGACTGGCATATATTCAACCTGCTACCAACGTTGTCACTAAAACACCTTTGTGGCATGAATTATAGTAATAGGTTTAAAATCTAACAATAAACCTTTATTCTCATCCATATATATACAGTACTGCCCAAAAAAAAAAAGGTTTAAATTAAGAGGCCATGCACAGTCGGATGAAAACGATTTTTTTTTTTTATTTAAAAAAAAAATTGTTTTAAAAAACGAAATTTTTTTATTTTTTTAATTGCCAATTGATAATAGCAAGGATCTATTTTTCTTTTCTTTTCTTTGGATGTGAAATTTTGATTCAGTCTTTGCTTACTTCGCTAAGTAACTATTTCTATAGAGAGAGAGATAGAGGAAAAAAAATACCTTGAAGATCGATAATCATTACAATATTTTAGTAGAATCCAGATAAAACTAATCCTAGTCCTTCTTTCATGTTTTACCCCTTGGATGTGAAATTTTGATTCAGTCTCTGCTTACTTCGCTAAGTAACTATATAACTATATATATATGTATAGAGGGAAAATAGACCTTGAAGATAATCATTACAATATTTTAGAAGAATCCAGATAAAATTAATCCTGGTCCTTCTTTCATGTTTTACCCTTTGGATGAGAAGTTTTGATTCAATCTTTGCTTACTTTGCTAAGTAACTATATCTACGACTATATATATAGAGGAAAAATAGACCTTCAGGATAATCGTTGCAATATTTTATAAGAATTCAGATAAAATTACTTAGAACTAAGTCAAACCTAGAAGCTTATAAACATTTTATGAATAAAATCAAGGCTTGAATAAGTCAAATAATACATTATGTAACATCCAAGATCAATTTTTCCCTAATAAGCTAGAGTCGGTCAATATTGTCTCTCTCTCTTCTGAATCAACTGGGGAGGTGGGTACGTTAAAAACTTTTGAGATTTATTAAGAAATCAGATAGATTTTTTCTATTGTCAGTGATATTGATTCTAAGGATCAGTGCTGAAAATCTGCACCCCGACAAAGACTTAAAATTACTTAATATATAGTAGTCCCCTCTTGAAACTATTAATGGAGTAATCCTCCATTGAAATCTTGTGCATTAATTCAACAATCACCACATGGGAAGCGTATATCTCTTTATATCCTGGCCTAAAGATATAATTGTTAGGGTTAAATCCCATGCATTTTGATACCCTGGTTTTGCAAGTTTTTCAAATAACTGCGCGCCTAGGTTCTTAATTTGGTAAATTGATTGTTTCTAAACATCCATTAATGATCGATCTGTTAAAAAAAAAAATTAACAGGTGAACTTGCCACATCATAGTTGTCATGTCTTTTTTTATTATTATTTTTATGTCATGTCCACACAAGAAGAGAAAAAAGATAGAAAAATTCAAACTAATTAATAACTTCTGTTTCATGAGGCATATATGGTTCATAGCCAATTGAATTACTCCTTGAAAACAGTTGTCATTTCAATAAACTAGGCATGTCAAATCCATATAATGGAATTTGTTACACAAATATTTTTATAAGCTAGGTTGGATAAAATCTTTTGAATCCAATTTGAAGAACTTTTTTGTCGATTGCATGATAGGATAATTTTTTCTATATTAGTAGAAAGAGTGCGTCGCCATCTCATCTTCCACAAAAACTGACCACCCAAGACAACCACAACCACATTAGTAAATCTAAAATTGCTTGAAGAAGTCAAATAATACATTATATATATCAAATTATGATCAAGTTTTCCTTAAAATGAGTCGGTAGTTGTGTCACTTTTGGGAATCATTTGGGGGACCAGATCGAGGTGGGGACTTCCAAAAATCTTAGTGCATGGTCCTAAAATCGGATAAAGTATTTAGATTATCAATGAAATAACTTCTATAGGTCGTAGGTTAAATTGAGTGTTTTGTACTATTCAATGAAAATTAGATAGCTTAGCATAAAACACCAACAAATAATATAACCTTTCATACCAATAATTTTTCTTCCCTTGACAAAGCTACCATAGCCACCCTCTTGGTTGGTTCTTTAGACTTTGATGTTGGAGCTCGGAGGTGAGTGGAGGGTTCGGCGGTGGGTATTGGGTTAGAATGAATATAAAAGTCAATGAAATTGGTTTGGAATAAAGATAGGTGTTTTTACCTCCAATTTTCCTTTGTATTTGTTAATTATTATTATTATTTGATGTGTTAAATTTTTATTAAATGCTATAAAATAGAAATGACTCTCTTATCAATGTTACTAATAGTCAAGATTAATTAGTGCCAAAAATCCGCGTTCGAACAAAATCTTAGGCTCATTTTTTTCGATGTAAAATGTTTTTTGCTGAAAACATTTTCCTGAAAAGTGAGTTATTGGAAAATATTTTCCAGTATTTAGCACGTACGAAAAAACACAATGTTTTTTTTTTTTTTTGTATATATATTTTTTCATTCAATCAAATTAAATTTTAAATTACAAAAATGTCCTGACTAGGTCCCAGCTGTGTCTTAACTAAGTCCTGATTCAGTCTTGACCGGGTTTCGGTCAAGTCCTAGTGGGGTCTTGACTAGGTCCTAACAAGGTTCTGGTCAGGTCCCAATGGGGTTCTGATTAGATCTTGGCAATGTCCTGGTTGGGTGCTAGTCAAGTTTTGGCAGATCTCGATCAAGTCTAGGCGGGGTCCCGACTAGGTCCTTGTAATGTCCCAATTAGGTTCCAACTAGATCCCGACAATGTCATGGTCAGGTCTCGGTCTAGTCTTGGCAGGTCCTGATCAAGTCCTGGCAGGGTCCTGACTAGGTCCTTGCAATGTCTCGGTCAGGTCCTGATGACGTCCTAGTTAGTTCTATTGATTTGAGAATAAAATACTTAGAACATCCCTATTGAGCTCTTCAAATAAAAGTTAAATTTGAAGAGAAAAATTTACCTTTTTTTTTTTTTTCCTAATTTGAAGAGCTACTTTTAAAATGAACCAAATATTAAACTCACTATATCTTCCTCTACTTTAGTTAAATATTATTATTTTCTTGTTTTTAATTCTTTTTATGTTCTTGGTAGATGAGAGAGAGAGAAGAAAAATGTATATATAAGATTAAAAAACTAAATAATTTTCACTTTTTGGTACTTGATATTTGGAGAGCCTTGTTGATCAGAATTAAATTTGAAATAGAGTAGAAAGCTTGTTAAATAACTCTTTTTGTGGTTTTTTTTTCAAATTTTAAAAGAAAAGTCAAATTTAAAGAGCTCAATAGGAAAAATTGTTTCCCATTTTCAAAAATAGAATTATTTTTCAAAAATTAAAAGAGGTTTTTTTCGGTCAAACTGGAAATATTTTTCGTTAACTATTATTTTTGTCGCACCAAACACTTGAATATACGAAAACATTTTCTAGAAATTATTTTACGTCAAAACAAATGGGTATGTGGAACATAGAATCCAACGGAGCTTTGTAGGAACTAAGGAGTAATCATCCTTCATTGGAGTCTTGAACAATTCAACAACAACCACATACATATAAAGAAGCTATTTATTTTTAGAAAAATTATACTTACCTTAATTTTCTAACGACAAAGTAATTTGTAATGTTTTTCTTGAACTTTTAATTTATGAAATGCATGTTTCTTCCAATGTAGTGTCATTTTCTTTTTAGGCAGAAAATGAAAAAATTATTCCTAATAAAAAAAAATTTTAAAAAAAAGGAAGAAAAAGAAAAAAAAAATCAGCAAAATTAGATAAAAACAAATTAGGAAAAATGTTTTCAGCATAGTATATAAAATACAATAGGAAATAACTTCTATCCGATAGTTGTGTAAAGTTGGTATTTTACACTCCTCACTAAGAAGTGGACATCTCAACTTTTCTCACAAATAATTAAGACCATGTCCACACACAATCAAAACAAATTAACCAGTCAAGAGAATCCCTTTGAAAAAGCATGCAGCCCATTCAAGAGAGAGGTGTTATCAAATAAATTATAAGAGAAAAAAGGAGAGAAAAAATCAAAAGGTCTAAATTTATAAGAGTTTCTGATCCCGACTTGCAATTCGATCCTAGTCCCTCGAGCATGACATTTGAAAATTGCAATCGATAAAACTCTTCAAACAGCAAGCGTGGGCCTGGGGAGAATGTGCGTCATTTTGAAAGGTCGTATTTGTATTAGGTGAATTGTGATTTTTACCCCATTTTCCACTTCCATGGATCTGGAAGGTCTTGTTTGCAAAGATTTTTTTGGCCACCAAAGGCACCACAATTACGTTGTTTCGCAGAGTGGCTGCTACAAACAAGAGTTTTTTATGATTTTTTTTTTTTTCAATTTTTCAATGGGTTGGGAAGATGGATATATTTTTCTTGGAAGGTGGCTTTGAGCGGAGGGGCGGGTGGGTTATTTATGGTTAGATCCGGTGAGTTGGAATGAATGGGAGAAGTTATATATCCAAGATTTTCTTGATGGCCGGGTTGGTTTGGGATAAAGGATGAGTATTTTCATCTTCATTCTATTGTGTTTTTAACTAAAGTGTCAAATTTTTATTTGAGGTTGTAAAAAGAGGTTTTATACCACATAGTGATAAAATGGGCTCTCAATAAAATATTATGTATCCTTGAGAGCATTCACAATGGAAGAGCTAAATGTTATTTTTATCTAAAATAGCTCTTTAAATTGATAAAATACCATCTGCATTGGATAAGCTAAAAAAAATGTAGAATAAATTTTTTGTTAAATGAGCTAAAAAAAAAGCTACATGTAGGGTAATATTGAAAGATCTATTTTCTTATATTTTCTCCCACGTCTGTTTTTTTCTCCCACTATCTCTCACAAAATTTTCTTCAACGTTTTTTTTATTATTTCTCTCACTTGTTTTCTCTTTTTTCAAAATTTTCTCCTACTATTTCTCTTTCACATCTCATTTTTTCCAAAATTTTCTCCTATTATTTCTCTCTCCACATCACTTTTTTCTCAAAAGTTGAAAAATAAGATATTAAGAAAAATACAATCATTATAAAAAATAAAAAAAAAATAATTAAAATTAAATGATATAGATAAAAATATAATTAATCCGATGTAGGAGATCCTTAAAAAGTTAGCTAAACTAGATAAATTGAATTTTGATGAGCTATTTTGCATAAAAAATTAGCTCATTCATTATGAATGCTCTAAGAGCATTCACAATGGAAGAGTTAAATGTCATTTTTATCTAAAATAGCTCTTTAAATTGATAAAATACCATCTGCATTGGATAAGCTAAAAAAAATGTAGAATAAATTTTTTGTTAAATGAGCTAAAAAAAAAGTTACGGTAATATTGAAAGAGTTATTTTCCTACATTTTCTCTCACGTCTGTTTTTTTCTCCCACTATCTCTCACAAAATTTTCTTCCACGTTTTTTTTATTGTTTCTCTCACCTGTTTTCTCTTTTTTCAAAATTTTCTCATACTATTTCTCTTTCACATCTTATTTTTTCCAAAATTTTCTCCTATTATTTCTCTCTTCACATCACTTTTTTCTCAAAAGTTGAAAAATAAGATATTAAGAAAAATACAATCATTATAAAAAATAAAAAAATAATTAAAATTAAATGATATAGATAAAAATATAACTAATCGGATGTAGGAGATCATTAAAAAGTTATTAGCTAAACTAGATAAATTGAGTTTTGATGAGCTATTTTACATAAAAAATTAACTCATCCATTGTGAATGCTCTAAGAGGTAACTCAATAAATATTATGTATCCCCAAGAGGTAGCTCAGATGTCTGGGACCACGTCTAATAAAACCGATGTTACTAATTCGAATATCTCCCCCCCCCTCCCCCCTCTTGTCTGGACATATCAAAAAATATATATATATATTACGTATCAAGACATGAAGCATACATTAATTACTGATGTTATATATAGGAAATAATTTCGTTAGCGTGAAAAAAATAAATAAAAAAAGAGGCCAGCTTGAATAAGTCAAATAATTAATATATTGTATCACATCTAAGATGGTTTTTTCCATAATATGATTCAGCCATTATCTATCTCTTCAGCTTTTCAAATAAAAAAAAAATCTATCTCTTCTTCAGAATCAATTAGGGGAGGTGGGACTTCAAAAAAAAGTTAAGTGATTGACTCAGAAATCAGATAGATTTTTCCTATTGTCAATGATATTGACGAAATTTGCGTGAAGGACCGGAATATATTCAACCTGCTACCAACGTTGTCACTAAAACACCTTTGTGGCATGAATTATAGTAATAGGTTTAAAATCTAACAATAAACCTTTATTCTCATCCATATCTATACAGTACAGCCAAAAAAAAAAAAGTTTTAAATTAAGAGGCCATGCACAGTCCGACAGTCGGATGAAAACGATTTTTTATTTTATTTTTTTAATTGCCAATTGATAATAGCAAGGATCTATTTTTCTTTTCTTTGGATGTGAAATTTTGATTCAGTCTTTGCTTACTTCGCTAAGTAACTATTTCTATATAGAGAGAGAGATAGAGGAAAAAAAATACCTTGAAGATCGATAATCATTACAATATTTTAGTAGAATCCAGATAAAACTAATCCTAGTCCTTCTTTCATGTTTTACCCCTTGGATGTGAAATTTTGATTCAGTCTCTGCTTACTTCGCTAAGTAACTATATATATATATATATATATATATATATATATATATATATATATATGTATGTATAGAGGGAAAATAGACCTTGAAGATAATCATTACAATATTTTAGAAGAATCCAGATAAAATTAATCCTGGTCCTTCTTTCATGTTTTACCCTTTGGATGAGAGATTTTGATTCAGTCTTTGCTTACTTTGCTAAGTAACTATATCTATATGACTATATATATAGAGGAAAAATAGACCTTCAGGATAATCGTTGCAATATTTTATAAGAATTCAGATAAAATTACTTAGAACTAAGTCAAACCTAGAAGCTTATAAACATTTTATGAATAAAATTAATTAAGGCTTGAATAAGTCAAATAATACATTATGTAACATCCAAGATCAATTTTTCCCTAATAAGCTAGAGTCGGTCAATATTGTCTCTCTCTCTTCTGAATCAACTGGGGAGGTGGGTACGTTAAAAACTTTTGAGATTTATTAAGAAATCAGATAGATTTTTTCTATTGTCAGTGATATTGATTCTAAGGATCAGTGCTGAAAATCTGCACCCCGACAAAGACTTAAAATTACTTAATATATAGTAGTCCCCTCTTGAAACTATTAATGGAGTAATCCTCCATTGAAATCTTGTGCATTAATTCAACAATCACCACATGGGAAGCGTATATCTCTTTATATCCTGGCCTAAAGATATAATTGTTAGGGTTAAATCCCATGCATTTTGATACCCTGGTTTTGCAAGTTTTTCAAATAACTGCGCGCCTAGGTTCTTAATTTGGTAAATTGATTGTTTCTAAACATCCATTAATGATCCGTTAAAAAAAAATTAACGGTAAACTTGCCACATCATAGTTGTCATGTCTTTTTTTAATTATTTTTATGTCATGTCCACACAAGGAGATAAAAAAGCAGATAGCAAAATTCAAACTAATAACTTATGTTTCATGAGGCATATATAGTTCACAATCGATTGAACTACTCTTTGAAAACAATTGTCATTTCAATAAACTAAGCACGTCAAATCCATATGATGGAATTTGTTACACAAATTTATTCGTGACAAGATAGATTGGGTGGATTCTTAGACGGAACTCAGATCTCCTTCAAATTTTCATGTTTGGAAATAAACTTTTTTGCTAATTTTATTAAGAGATAGAGAAATGTCATTGTTTCTCTTGGTATTCTCATAGTGTTTTCTTAATTCTATGTGGATATTATTTCCTAATTGATAACTATAATAATCCTTATTAACTAAAATTGTACTTTAAAACAAATTATAATCCCATCCTAATTCTCGTAACAGAATTTTCCGCATCTGATCCATGTCAGCTGGAAACAAAAAATAAGAGACAAAAGACCAAAAAAAAGAAAAAGAAAAAGAAAAAAAACCAACCAAACAAACAAACAAACAGATCGTCGTAGCCTGGCCTTTAACGGCTAGCATGAAGTTTGGTGCTCGCTACCATCTGCTCTATCAGCCTCTATATATGTACGTAGTTTCAGATTTTATGTGTAAAATATTTGATCTATAAACGTTGAATTCCATGACACCGAAGCTTTTGTTTCTTGTTGCTTTGGATGCTGGGAGTGATCTATAGTTCCATGCGATTGCGTTCAAAGCTCCTCCATCTGCCGCTTTGCTATATATAGTAGTTTGGTCGGCCATCTTTTCTCTACTTATCATTTCTTACCTCAAAACGCTGTCTTTCACACTTTTGGGCCTTTTCGGAGAGCAACGTTCCCCTCAACGGCAACTCTTTTATATATATATAAAAGCGGAATGATCACTCTTAAAAGTGTTTTAATATTACGACATATAATAGAAACCTTTTTTTATTTTAATGTATATATATATATAAGCCGAATCACTCTAAAAAATGCCTTATATTGCGACATGTGGCATTAACTCTTTTTATTTTAATGTTGAACCAATTTTTTAAGCATAATTTGTGAACCAATTTTTTAAGAGTGCACCGGTTTTTACTTAAAAAATCAGTCATTAAATTAGCATAATTAATTACGTTTAATTATATTTCAAGAGTTTTCATATATAAATTATTTCATAAATTAAGTATTATCAATATCCAAATCAAATGAGGAAACAAATAATACAGATCAAATCATATATCATATATAATAACTGAAACCTTTTTTGAAGTGCCTTCAAATCATGACATGTGGTGTGAACCCATTTTTTTTAAAGATTAAAAGATTTTTTAACTCATTATTTTAAAAAATAAACAGTTAAAAATTAAAACCTATTCATATTTTTGTTCTCTCTCTCTCAACGTCTCTTTCTCTCCCTTTTTTTTTTTTTGGTAATCAAATCTTACATTCTCATTCCACGTCTCTCTCTCTCTCTCCACACTCTAACATTAACATCTCTCCTCTCTTTTCTCTCCACCTCTCTCTCTTTCTCCACTCTCCAACATTAATAAAAATGTAATTTATTGGCCTAAAAATTCAATTTGGAGGTAATTATTCTTCTTAACCTTTTTTTATTTTAACATATTCTAATTTATATAAATTAAACTAAAATTAAAGGTCTTATGTTTTAATTCATTTGAATGTTTATGGATTTTTTTTTTTTTTTTTGGTGTAATTTACTTGGATTTTTAAGCATATTTTTAAGTGTGTGTGTGTTATTTTTTTCTCTGCTTTTGAAAGCAATATAAGACAAATCGGTACTAAATTAGGCACCAATACAGTTAACAATATATCAACCTTTTTTTTTTCACTTTTGGAAGTATTTTTCATATAAAAATGCTTTTAGAAGAAAGAAAATTTTGTTTATTTTACTCCGCATTTTTCTAAAATGATTATAATTTTATAGGTTTTATTTGTATTGCAATATAATAAGTATCACATGAAAATTAATAGAGTTTTCTACTAATTTTATATTAATAGTTTGATCATCAAAATTCAAGTGTCCATGGTTTTTTTTTTTTCTTTTATACTTTCCATTACGTACATGTTTGGTACACTTAAAAAAAAAAAAAATACATTGAACGGATCCAACTATTCAATTATGATTAGGACCTTGTGTATAAAGAACAAGACCCTATACAATTGATTGTCCAAATTGAGTGTAATTCGAACTGTCATCACACAAAGAGGGCCGGCTAGATGGGTTTACAGGTCGTAGCCAATTGCAAAGGATCCTTATAAGTGTAAACTATGCTAAATTCTGCGATGATAAAATATTTTTGACCAAAATAATATAATCTTGAAAATTTATGGCAGGGTTTAATTTGTTCGTATTTGCTGACTGGGGCATAGAGGTCATAAATAGTTGATTTTTACAACAGTTAAACAGTATTTGTGTGAAGTTACTGTTTAGCTGAAAGCATCGTAAATACGTACCCCATCCTTATAGCATGAATTTTAGTCAGTTTAAAAGATGGTCCTCATAGTCTTCTCCGTATATATTGAGACTTGACAGATTGATAATATCCGAAACTTGTCTAACTAAATTAATTAGAGGCCATCTTTTTTCTCATCACCATACACTATGGACCCTGCTCAGAATTCTACTGTATGGAATTTTTTTAAAAAAAAAAAAATTTATTTAACACTTGATTTCCTTCTTAATTATTAACATTTTTTGTTTTTGTTTAATTAATGCTTTTGAGTGTGCTAGCTTGAATATATAATCTTATACTAAAATTATTTATCTGGTTGGTGTTTAATTGGCAGACGATGGTGATCACCATTTTCCACTTTGGTGTGTCGCATCCTCTGGAGATTCCACGTGCTGCAAGAGTTGTTGAAGTGAAAATGGAGATAGAGAAAATATTTGATATGCTACCGGCGAAGATGGATCTGGCCTATAATGGAGTGTGGCTAAGACGCGATGAACTGACTTTGCTGGATTATCAAATTCCTTCCGGGGCTAAACTTATTCTCTACAAGAAATTTCCTGTTTGGATCAGGATAGACCCTTGCCGGCGGTATAGCTTAATGGTGAACGATGAGACTACGGTGGGGGACTTGAAAGAGATGTTCCACGCTAACTATGGCCTTCATATCATTAGACCAAATCTCCAATATCCAAAAGATCATGATCTTAATGAAGGTTGTTTTCTGTGGAGTTAAGGAATTATTGATGAATGATGAATCAGAAGTATATGTTGATTACCTCTGGCTCTAAGTGTACGTGGTATATACCATACTCGGTGGCACAGCCAGAATTTTGGAATTCAAGGGTCAATTTCAAAAAAAAGTTGAATAAAAATTGATTAAAAAAATAAAGAATATAACTAATGAATCATTGTTGTTGTTCATAATCTACAATACAATAGAATTTGATTGGATCGGAGCTCTCAAGTTATTGTTATTCTTCATAATCTCAACTAACAACAATTATATGTTTAATACAATTAAAATACAAAAATTATATATATTCATAAGTAATTAATTTTAAAAAGCAATTTAAATATAAAAGTTTAATCAATATAGAAGTTTGATTACATACCTCTCAGGCTTGAAGTAAGAAGAAGCAAAGAAATACTGCAAGAAGAAATCAAATTGTTGGCCTTGAGTGACTTAAAAAAATTCAGCAGTGTTTGTTTAATATAAACTCTCTTAACTCGTTTCACGCATTAGTTTTTGTCAAAGTGGCATGCATGTCAATAAACGGTGTCGCTCCAATTTTTCCCAAAAATAAGGGAAAAGTATGGATTAGCCTCCTGAAATTTAGGGCGATTTTCAATTCGGCTATCGATGTTTAAAAATTCGCAATGTACCCCCTGAAGTTTCAAAATTTCTCAATGCAGGCACTTTTTCCCAAAATGCCCTTAACAGTATTTTTTTTGTTCCCAACATGTCCTCAACAGTGATTCCGGTGAAATCTTGCCGGAATCCGGTGAAATCCGGAGAACCCTCTTCTTCGATGTCATGTTCCTGGCCAGATTTGCTCTTCTTCGACGATTTTAGGCCCTAAAAAGATCATAAAAGAGAGAGAGAAAAAAAAAACAAAACAAAACAAAAGCGGCAGATTTACGGGATTAGATGAATCGTGCAGGACTCAGCAAGTTTCGCGAGAATCCTTTGTTGAGGCATTTTGGAAAAAAAAATTTGAAAGTGCCTACATCGAGAGAAATTGAAACTTTGGAGGGGTACATTGCGAATTTTTAAACATCGGTGCCGAATTGAAAATCGCTCTAAACTTCAGGGGGCTAATCCGTACTTTTCCCCAAAAATAAAAATACTTGCATTTTGTCTTCGAGCGTCATCTTCTTCAACTTCTGCTAACCTAAATACTAAACCACCCCCCCCCCTCAAAAAAAAAAGGGATAAAAAAAAATATCATTGCCATAGCCGAATCAAGTGATTGTAGGTGCAGGTGATAATGATATATCTTGTACGTACATAAATCGGTGGCTCACTTTGTTTAAGTAATGGAAAGCAAGACATAGCTTTTGTTGGATAGTCTTAGACTTCTCTCAACCCCAAAAGTTAGTTTAAGAAGTAAGGTTTTTTCACACACTTATAAACTGATTATCAGCCATTTCCACAACTTATGTAGGATACCCCTAACAATCTACCCTTCACACATCCGGCCTTAGGTCGAAGCAACAACTCATTTCTCCTGTGGACTGTTGAGCCGAGACTTGTTGGTAAACATGAGCTCTATTAATACAAGTGTTAGGAGGTATTAGGCCTTTTTCAACCCTAAAAACTAGCTCAAGAGGTGAGATTTTTCCTCACACTTATAAATGGACTTCCAGCCCCTTCCACAACAAATGTTGGATATCCCAACAACTTTGTTTGGCAAATTCTTTTCCTTAGACACTATAGTTGATGCGTATTGATATGAAAAAAGTAAGAATGTCTGATATTAAAAAGTAAAAAAGTTATATGAAAAAGTAAAAAAGTTTTGTTTTATAGTAAAAAAATAGATGATGTAATATAAAATAGGACAAAATTCATTTTACCCCTTGAAGTTTCAGGGATTTTTCAATTTAAACCCCAAAGTTTCAAAATTTTCAGTTTACTCTCCTGAAGTTTCAAAAACTGGCAAAATAAACCTTCTGTTAACTTTTTCCGGCAACATGGACGGAGTCCCACACACGTGTGTCTCACGTGCGTTTTTAACCAAAAATCTTCCAATTTTGCCCTCCCTCAATGTAATGAAATTACTTGATTATCCTCCCCACGCTGGTCCACCCATTGCAACTTTGGTTTCATCTAACCACGTCCCCAGCGAGGTTGTTTTCGCGAGCATGGGTCACTGACCTCACGGCACCGACGTCTTGTCCTCGTTGATCGCATTTTCTTCCACCGGAATCTGCGTATCAACAGGCAGGTGACCTTCGCTAAGCAAAGGAACGGACATTTGAAGAAAGCCCACGAGCTTTCCGTGCTTTGCGGTGCAGAGGTTGCGCTAATCATCTTCTCCAATAAAGGAAAGCTGTGTGAGTTTTGCAGCAGCCCAAGGTATTCACCAAAACAACAACAACCCGCTTTTTCAACCCCCCTCCCAAACACAAAAGGCAAAAACAAAAATAATCCTTTCTAATTTTTGTGTTGTTTTTTTCTCTTCTCGTGCTCCTTTTTTATTTTTATTTTTTTAGACCTCCAAGATGATATTTGCAAGAGAAAAAAAGTTGATTTTTTTTTTTTTGGTGTTTTGAGTTTTTGCCGTTTTAGTGAATGTCTTGGCGTTTTTAGTAGTTTGCTTCGGAGTTCACATTCCTGTTAGCTAGGTCTGCAACTGGAAACACCATAAAAAGAAGATCACTGTTGTATTAACTCACTCCCTATCTTGTTTTCTCTTTTGGTTTCCAAAGCCTCTGCCTTTTTTTTTTTTTCTTTCTTTCTTTGCTTTCCTTTTTCTAGCACTCATTTCAAAATCTGAATTTTTTCCATTTACATTTAATTTCGTTTTTGAAAGTGATCTCAGAATCTGATCTTTCTTCTCCATGTGGTGTCTTACACTGCGTTTGGTTTCTGTAAAAACAAGTCAGGAATTCATTTTGCTTTTCAAGCTTCGACTAAGCCATTCCTCTCTCTCTCTCTCTTCTGGTTTTCATCTCTCAGATGCCCTTGTGAGTTGGTCGCATCTGTTTCAATTGCTCGGCAGCATTATACCCTGGTGGTGTGTGGAGAAGTTGAGGTGGACAGTGGTGGTGGTGGTGGTGATGGTGTTGTTGGTTTGGTCGGAGCATGAGATGCCGGAGAAGGCGGAGGATATAGCGGCGGCGGTGGTGGAAGAGGAGTGGGTCCAGACTCCAGAGGCCGACGAGGTAGAAGAGGAAGCAGAGGATGACTGTTAAACCCAAGCAGTAGAGGTTGGCTCTTTTGGTCTGGAAACCCAGCAAATACAACAGTGGATTTTTGAAATACACAGAGATAGAGGCAGAGAGAGATGGAGTCTGGAGATATCTCCTCTGTTTCACTCTCCAAAAGCAGAGTATAACAGAGCATTGGAGTGGAGTTTCTGTTTGTGTAGGGAATTTCAATGTGGGAGTCTATATGGGACTAACAAGCAATGCACACTGATTGCTGCATATTGTTTCTACCTTATATGACGGCCTCAGGCGGCATTTAAGAAGTTTGTTAACGTTTGAAATCTGATGGCTGGCCTGATGAACGTCATATGAAAGAATGTTATCATTTTTTGTTTCTTTTTGTTTTCTATGGAGAAACAACAAAAGTCGGGGAAGTTGGGGAAACAGCGATGTTTTGAAGATATTAGCTCACGACTCGGTTGGGGGTTTCTTGACTCACTACGGTTGGAGTTCAGTGACGGAGGCGTTTCAATTTGGACGTGCACTTTTTCAGATTTTCTTGAAGTCCAGCTCCACCTACAAAGTCCAGAAACTCGGGAACCACCAATCGATCACACAACGACTGAATGAAGGAAGAGACAAGGAGCTCTCCCACTTTCTTGACTGAAGAAACAATAAACTCTTTCATGGTTTTCTTGGTAGGAATGAATGAAACAGGAAACGATGCAAATTAAGAGATAGCCAAAGCACTCAAATGCACAAGGATTCGAATCTTGTGTGAAAGCTTGGAAGCTCTCAAAACCTGTTATTGCAAGGATTCAAAACTGCATGCTTTGAGGAAGTACACGAGAGTTTGTTGCATGCTTGCTGGGATTTCTTTCTCAATTTGCATGCTCGATCTATTTTCTGTGATTTTTACTATAATGATTATCCTCCCACCCACCCACTTGCACCCATAACTATAATTAGCGATAAAAAATTTTGTTAAGTTGTGTTTTAATTTGGTAAACGCATCTTGATCTCAGAATTCATTTTTTTTAAAAAACACTGTAGATGTTAAAACTGATTTCTGCAGTTTAGATGGTTAAGATTGTTTGATCATGTGTTAGGTAGTTGGTTTTATCTGGTTAAGGTTGATAGATGCATCCAAGTTAAGGAACACTACGTTTAAAGACTACTCAAAAAAGGGTATCACATTCTCTAGGTACACCAATGTAGTTTGGAAATAAAGCAGAGAAGGAATAGCAGCTGCTTATTCACTTAATTTACAAAGAGACATCTACTGCCTTGTATACAAGTGTATGGACAACAACCAAGTATTGCTTAGTTGCTGCTAGAGTATCCAGTAACATGTGTCTTGCTTAGTTGCTGCCAGAGTAGCCATTAACATGTGCCTTGCTTAGTTGCTACCAGAGTAACCATTAACATGTGCCAGAGCATTAGTTGCTCTGCCAGAGTATCCACTAACACTTAGTTGCTACCATGTGCGGTGATTATACCACTAACAAATGTGAGCTCAAAGAAGAGCAGTACAATGCAGGTCAGTGGCAGTTTGGTAAGGTGGGTGGAGCCAGGCAAATTCTTTCGGGACTCGATGCCGAAGAAGGGGAAGGTAATGCCAATGCCGGACATATGGTGGCATGTTGCTTCTCGTGCCAAGTGGCCGACACCGTCGTCGAGATCAGTCGCTCCTCTCTGGTCACCAGAATATCATCGTCATCAGAATCTATAGCTTCCCAGTTTTGCCCCTCTAAGCCATCCCAGCTCTTGGGTGGTACTACCAAGCTCTACGGGTTCGGGTTCGAGTTACAGAGGAAGAATAACTGGTTGAAGAGGCGGCTTAAGTTCGTTGTCAGTGCGGAGCTCTCGAAGGCATTCTCCATCAGCTTTGGGTTGGACTCTCAGGCAAGTGCTCTCACTGCCACTCATCCAGATTTTCTTCCAAACATTGCTTTGGATGATGCTTTCAGTTGCATGCACGCTTTGTCTAATAAAGCCTTTGAGGTAAGCTTGGCCAGAGAGTAAATGTCACGTCCGAAGTCATTACATTGAGGAGAGGGCAAAATTGGAAGATTTTTGGTTAAAAACACACGTGAGACGCATGTGGGTGAGATTCCGTCCAACTTGCTGAAAAAAGTTAACATAAAGTTTATTTTGTTAGTTTTTAAAACTTTAGGGGGTAAACTGAAAATTTTGAAACTTTGGAGTTTAAATTGAAAACCCATTGAACCTTCGGGAGAGTAAAGTGAATTTTGCCCTATAAAATATTAGAATGTTTTGATACTGATTTTTCTTCTCTTTTTTTTGAGAAATTGTGATAAACAGTAACAGAATAAAAAGAAAGGCTTTGCAAAAGCGTCAAGAACATAAAGAAGGTAGGATAGACAATTGGTCAGGCCTAGCATGCATGGATCGTACATGACAAAGCGTCATGCTGCTAGGCAAAGCAATGAAGAAGTAGATGTGATACATTGGTTGGGCCACACACACCCGCCCAACTCAAAGGATAGGCCGATCCAACTATTCATTTTGGTTAAGACTAACACAAGTTATACAACCATTCAATTATAGTCCTCTAGTGCAGCTCCCAGTGGGTATGTACTATTATGGTCACGTCCATGTAAGATAGTCACAATTAGTCTCCTCGACCTACCCTTGTGCTCATAAAAAAAAAAATTTTAAAAAAAAATCAATTATAGTGTAGATCACATTGCACTATATTAAGTCTGGAGAAACACATTATTCATGATTTAAAAAAAAAAAAACAAAAAACAAAAAACAAAAACAAAAACAAAAACAAACAAACAAACAAACACACAAAAACTAAACAAAAGAGAGATAAATGATCAAAGATTTCTATTTGTCATGTTTGTTAAAAATTTATTTTATACTTTTCAAAACAAAAATGCTAACAAACAACTCAAAACACAATTATTTTAACCTTTATGTTTTATCAAATTAAACATTTTTTAAAAAAATCCCAAAAATACATTACCAAATAACAAACATACCCTATTGCATGTGCTTAAGTCATGCAAACTGCATGTGTTAGAACTATTTGCTCACTATGCAAGAAAATTGTGAGAAGAACAGTACATTTCTATACTTCTGATTTTATTTTGTTCAGATCATGTTAGAAGTTGGGACAAAACTTGCATGAAAAGAATATATTCATGCAATTAACATTGTCACTAAAACACCTTTATGGCATATTAATTAATTATATATATGGCATTTCTCCGGCTACGTAAACTAAGGTGACACTAATTTTCAATTCTTCTCCTTCGGATACAAGAATACTATGGACCCTCAGACTTTTCCGGTAATGCATTCTTGCACTCCACAAATTAATTTCATGTTACGAAAATGAATATGTAACACTTAATTTCCTTCTAATTTTGTTATTTTATTGCTATTTCCTTTATCTATGCTTAATTTTAACTATGCCTGCTAAAATTAATTTATCTACACAAAAAAATTAATTGGGCAGACCATGGTGATCACCATTCGCTAACTAAGCTATCCTTTCAAACTAAAGATTCCCGTTGCTGCAAAAATTGTTGATATAAAAATTCAATTAGAGAAAGTGATTGGTCTTTTATTGGATAAGATGGACTTGACCTATAATGAAGAGGTTCTAAGAGATGAACTAACTGTACTAGATTATCAAATTACCCCTGTGACGACCCTCATTGCTTACCACAAAATCCTAATTTGGATCAAGGCGGATCCCGTTCATCTGTGTAGCTTATTAGTCAGAGATGTTACGGTGGGGCAGGTGAAAGAAATACTCCATGCAGAGTTTGGGCTTGACGTGGAAAACAGGAGACTCCAATTTCCACGAGGACATAATCTTATTGATCATTGTTATCTTTCTGCTTATAAAGTTGATGAAGAATCTGAGTTATATCTTGTTTGACTTATTATATATGAAATAATAATATTTATACATATCAAGGCATGAAGCATGCATTAATTATTAATACGGTAGGAAACGATATATTTGCTATGGAGAAATATACAGAAGGAATAAGATGTAACCATGCTCTGATACCACTTGTAAGGTGCATGTTATCTTTGTTTCATTTTCTAATATTTATTTGATGTTAATGGATGTAACATTGTAAAGTGATAATAATGATTTCGGTGATTTGAATAGATGAACGAATTTTTAGACCAATGTATTGAATGGAATTGTATTGTATGAATGAATTGGATGATCTCATTTTTAGTAGTGATATGATCTAAGTATATGTTTTTAAGTTGAAATTAAAGAATATCTTGGTTATAATATTCAAAAAATTATTTAACGTGTTTGTTATGATTAAAAAAAAATAAATTGAATTAGTGTGATAAAATCACACTTTAAAAAAATTATTAAATTTATTTTGAGTAAATAAAATATTATGGATTAGTATAGTAAATTAAAATAGGTGTTTTAAATTTTCTTTTATTGATTTTCAAAAAAAAAAATTATTTTATTGGGCTTTTATTTTCGAGCCATCGAAGCTCATAGGATAATAGGAAAACGTCTTTTTTTTTCAAAAATAATAATAATAATAATAATAATAAGGCGTTTTCCTATTATCCTATGAGCTTCGATGGCTCGAAAATAAATAAAAGAAAATTTAAAAGTTGTCTTTTATTGGGCTATTATTCCATCCACAGGCGGCCTTTTTGGCCTTCTTTCAAAAAAAAAAAAAAAAGGCGTTTTCCTATTATCCTATGAGCTTGGATGGCTCGAAAATAAAAGCCCAATAAAAGAAAATTTAAAAGCTGTCAATTTAAGGCCGTTTAACGTTCCTCTCATCTTTCACTAAAAATAAGGGTAGTTATGAAAATTCACTCAAACCCTTGTCCACTAGACGGCTGGACCACTCATGACTCGGGTCCATTACTCATTTTCCTTTCCCCTTCAATCACGTGTGGTGTGGCAGCGCCGACATTTGATATTTCTCTCCTCCATGCATGTATTTTTCCGAAGTAATGTCCTAGTGTCCCACGCATGGTTCAAGGAAAGAAAACCCATTCAATTTCCTCTCTTAAACGCGTGGGCAGATTATTCTGGTTTCACACCACGAAAACAAAAGTCTTGGTCACTCGATCTTGACAAAACACTAGTCACATGTCACTTCTGTGTTATTTAATATTATTGTTTAACCAAAAATGAAGATAATCTTCACACTGTAGATGTATGTACGTACGTGGACCTGTGTGGTTCTTGTACAATCAACTTATCAATACATTGTTCGAATTTCTCTACAAATAGGTGTTCAACGGTTGCCATTGCCTATCATCTATTCTACATTAAAATATTGAATAAAAAATTCCTGTAGAAATCTTTTTTTCGAAGATGTTTGAAGAGGCGGGCGCCCCTGCCCAACCTCCTTTCTCCCCAAATTCTAAGCGGATGCTAGGGCGCATAGAATTCTATGTCATTTTGACAGCAATTCTTTTATGCATTCTTGTCGTCTTCGGATCATGCAGGCGTCGAACCCACTCGAAGCCGCTCAAATATTTGATATGGTCAGCTTATGTTCTGTCTACGTACCTCATCTACTACACCATTGGCCAAATGCAGTCATCACCTTTCCATAATAGCCTCTTCACTGTTTGGACCGTGTTTTTGCTTATTTTTCTTGGAAACGCTAATTCAATCTCTGCCTACAATCTTGAAGAAAACGAGAATCGGAAGAGTTATAACTTCGTTGTTCTGGTTCAAACTTTCTGGATGGTGTATCTGTTGAATACGTATAGTAAGGAAACAGCTATATTTCAGCTGCCGCTCAATTTACTCTTTATTTTAAGTGGTTACAGGACAGCAGAAAGAGTTAAGGCTTTGACGTTGGCTAGCAGATCATATGGCTTGGTGAGAAGCTCCAAACTTGTGGCAGACTTCATGATCTATGAGCATACGTTGAGCAACGAAGAAGAAGTAGATCCCACCTGCATGAAAGGCTACAACTATTTGGTGAATGGTGAAGAGAAGGGAAGCGTGAAAGTTGTCCCACCACGCTACCAGAAACAGTTGGAGATTACAGATGAAGTTATCACCATAAATAAGATATGGCAATGCCAAGGACAACTCTTAAGCACCACCGGGGATCCAGATGGGCGACTTAAAGACATTTGCCTCTCCTTTGCATTGTGTAAGCTTCTCCTTCGTAGATTTGCAGGATATTCCATGTTTGAACTCTCCCAGGCGAAGACGTGGAACTTGGTGCGAAATGGGCTACTTTCCAACGAAGGTGATCATGATAGAGTATTCAGAGTAATCGAGGTAGAACTCGACTTTCTTTATGATTTCTTCTACACAAAATACCCTGTCCTCTTTGCTAAAGGAATTCCAATATTTTCAAAAAGTATGCAGATCATTTTTGTCGTAGTTAGTTGTTGGTATTTTGTAGCAATCCTAGGAAGTTACCAAACACCCCATGGAGAATTGAACCTTGTTACAGAAAGTGGTCATAATGTTGATGCTTTAGTTACTGGAATAGTTATAATTGCAATCCTTTTTATGGAAGTTGTACAATATTTCGGTATCATGTTCTCCGAATGGGCAAAGGTAAACTGGCTTTGCAGATATGTCAAGAAGCCAACGTGGCAGAAGAAGAGATGGATCGAGAAGATTATACAAATTTTATGCCATAAGAAATGGTTAAGACCTTGGGAAAGAAAACTTGGCCAATACTCTCTACTTGAATCCTTATATCATAATCCTTCCAAATTGCTATACAATCGTTGGACCACTGGGTTCTTAGATAAGCCTATAAAAGGCCAGAAAGAAAGTAGTCGCATCAATTTGCCCGTGGAAGTGAAGAAAGCAATCGTACTTTCACTAAGGACCAATGGCCAGCGATTGAGTAATGGGGAGGCTTCTCTGCAGCGAAATGGGGTAGAGAATGAATTCTCTTGGGCATGTCGACTTGAGACACAGACGCATGTTATTATGGTTTGGCATATAGCCACCAGTCTTTGTGAGATTGCAGCCAGGGAAGAAGCCCAAATGCAAAGGGAAAGCGAACACTTTATTGTGGCAACGAGCTTGTCTAAGTATTGTGCCTACTTGGTGGCTTTTACCCCAAGACTTCTACCTGATCATGCTCACACAACAGAAACTATTTTTGAACAGGTTGTTGGTGAAGCCAGGGACCTTCTCAGGGGATTCAAAACCTTGACTACTAGGTACGGAAAGATGATGAGATTAGGCGAGGGCGATCCTGGGGAAACAATTATGAAGAGAAGTGCTGTTCTTGCAAAGCGTCTGATAGTAGGAATAGAAGACAATGAGCAGAGGTGGAAAATTCTGGCAGATTTCTGGGCAGATGTGATGTTGTTCGTGGCTCCCTCGGATGATATAACTGCTCATGCGGAGTTTCTAGCTGAGGGAGGAGAGTTTGTGACTCACTTGTGGGCTTTACTCTCTCATGCGGGCATGCTCAAGCGAGACTCGGCTCAGGATGTCTGACTAATGTTTTCTCAGCGCATGTATATTAATTAGTGTTTATGCATTTGTAGTTATGTTGTAAGATAATGGATTGAGAAAAACAGTTTGTTGATGATCTGCATGCTGTTTTATAAAAGTACATTTGAAGTTTGAATTACATGCGTTAGAATATTTGATATTATTCTACTTAATTTATTATGTTTCCTTATATATATATATATATATATATATATATATTCTAAGGTTTAGTATAAGGTTTCTTGCCCACTAATTTTTCTCTCTATAAATAGAGAGCTATATAAACATATATATCACAATATTGATGAGAATATACAATGTACTCTATTATTTTCTTCCTTTCTCTCTCTCTCTTCACTCTTTCATTCTTCCGCTCTCCAAGTATATTTGAAGTTTGAATTACATGTATATCGTATATGTATAACAGTACAAGTTAGTTAATGTAAAGATTTAGATAAGCAACTGGGATAAGTTCCTCGATCAGATGTTATGAATGATCTATTGCGAATGAACCATGAGCTTGTCACATGGTTAAATTCCTTGAAGACACCAATCCCTTTGTCATATAAAGCACGAGAAACATTAGAAGAGGGTTTTTTTTTTTTTTCAACATGGCATTCGAATTTGTAACCTCCGTTTTATGAGATATGGTCCTAAACTGATTGAACTAATTATTTGAAAACTATTAGAAGAGCTTTTGATTGACACCAACTACGAGGTTATTGATTATTATTAATAGAAAATTAATTGGGCAGACCATGGCTGTAGCGCCCCAGATTTTAATAGTCTTATTTTTGATATATTTATTTGATAACATTATTCAAATATTTTCTTTTAAGGAGTTTAGGGTATTATGGAGGGTGGTAATTAGATAATGGTAGTTATTGATTAATGTGATAGTAAATGGTAGATGAAATAGTAATGTTGGTAGGTGTATGGGTAGGTGAAATAGTAATGTTGGTAGGTGTATGGGTAGGTGTAATAGTATGGGTAGGTGTATGGGTAGGTGTAATAGTATGGGTAGGTGAAATAGTAAAATGATGGTAGAATTGTAAATGAACATCTTCAAATTTTCCTATAAATAGAGCTTCTCCCTTCACAATTTCACCACTCCTCTCCCTTCTCTTCTTATTATATTCTTCCTTCTTCCGCTTTCTACTGGTCTTTCTTCTTTCAAGTGTTTACGAAAAAGAAAGAAAAAGGCGAGACAAACGCCATAAGAAAGGAAGAACTTGAGAAAAGCGGTCTTAAGAAATTAGTTCAAATAAAGTAATAGGTGATAGTCAGATTGGAGCAGCTAGATTCTTGTGGAAACTTAAGCCATGGTCTAAAGGTAAGTACATTCACTACCCCTTCTAAAGTTATCATGTCATGCAATTTATGTACAACTGTAAATATTTATATATTTTTATTTACATATTATAAAGTTATGTGGCATGCATGAAAGATTGAGAAAGATGAATTTCTTTGTGAAAAATGATGATTATAAAATTATAATAAAACCCTCATACATGTTGCCCTAAGATGCATCAAAAGAAGTACAATGAAAGTATGAGAAATGTTATGAATGTTTATGAAATGAGGGCACATGTATAGAGGAGTATTTTGGCCCCAAGAAAGAAAGAATGAGAGGAGTTCGGTACGATACTGGATGGAGCGAAACCGAAGAAGGCTATACCGACGGTGGTATTCCATCAACGAATGTTGAGTGCACCAAGAAAAGAGTTAATTAACGATTGGCATGGCTGAGGCCACGATTCGATGCCATGGTCACAAGGACCCGCAACCCTCGTGCAGGGTAATAGTGTACATGGGCCTTAAAATGAGAAAATGATAAGATAATTACATCAATGATTTACTATGGTGATTTACAAAGATGATTTATAATGATGATTTATGACGACGTTTTACAATGATGATTTATAACGATGTTTTACAAAAATGATTTATAACGATTATTATTACTAGATGATATATTATTGATTATATATTTATTTGTGAAAACAGTTTTCGAAAACTGAGAACAAGGAGTAAAACTATTTATGGTTGTGGATTTTACTTGTTGGGCCCCCTTTGGGCTCATTCAGTTTTATTTCTTGTTTTCAGGTAGAGAGCTTGCTGAAATAGGAGGCCGGAATGGGGGCAGGGATAACTATTAAATTTTTATAGTCTTTCTAAGTCAGTTATTGTGATAAAATAATCTTCCGCAATTAAAGTTTATGTTTTCTAATTTTGCTTATAATAAAAGCTCTTGATAAATGTTTTATATATTTATCGTACTCTTTGAAAAAAAATCAAGTACTCTGATAGATCTTATGGATCTTTGCAAAGATTTTATTATAAAAGAAGAAATGTGACAAACCTAGCCTTAACGGGCTGGGGGTGTTACAGATTGTGACGTCCCACATTGCATGGGTATGAAGATGTGCTTATATGTATACTTCCACCTTCAATGACAACAACGCGTTTTAAAGCCGTGATGGTAATGATCCCATCAGAACTCCACAGTTAAGCGTGCTTCTGCTGGAGTAATACCAGGATGGGTGACCTCCTGGGAAGTCTGATTCAGGGGAGCCAAAAGCGGACAATATTGTGTGTCATTGGGGTGGGATGTTACAATGGCGATGACCATTCGCCGACTAAGCTATCCTTTTAAACTGAAGATTCCCATTGCTGCAAAAATTGTTGATATAAAAATTCAGTTAGATAAAATGATTGGTCTCACACCAGATAAGATGGACTTGACCTATAATGAAGAGGTTCTATGAGATGAACTAACTGTGCTAGATTATCAAATTACCCTTGCGATGACCCTCTTTGCTTACCACAAAATCCTAATTTGGATCAAGGCGGATCCCGTGCATCTGTGTAGCTTATTAGTTAGAGACGTTATGGTGGGGCAAGTGAAAGAAATACTCTGTGCAGAGTTTGGGCTTGACGTGGAAAACAAGAGACTCCAATTTCCACGATGACATAATCTTATTGATCGTTGTTATCTTTTTGCTTATAGAGTGGATGAAGAATCTGAGTTATATCTTGTTTGACTTATTATATATGAAATAATAATATTTATACATATCAAAGCATGAAGCATGTATTAATTATTAATACGGTAAGAAATGATATATTTGCTATGGAGAAATATAAAGAAGGAATAAGATGTAACCATCCTCTGATACCTCTTGTAATGCGCAATGTTATCTTCGTTTGATTTTCTAATATTTATTTGATGTTAATGGATGTAATATTGTAAGGTGATAATAATGATTCGGTGATTTGAATAGATGAACGGATTTTTAGAACACTGTATTGAATGGAATTGTATTGTATGAATGAATTGGATGATCTCATTTTTAGTAGTGATATGACCTAAGCTAGTATATGTTTTTAAGTTGAAATAAAAGTATATCTTGGTTGTAAAGAGGGCGAGATATAATATTCAAAAAATTATTTAATGTGTTTGTTATGATTAATCGAAAATAAGTTGAATTAGTGCGAAAAAAATGTATTAAATTTATTTTGAGTAAATAAAAATATTATGGATTAGCATAGTAAATTAAAATAAGGCGTTTTCCCATTATCCTACGAGCTTTGGATGGTTCGAAAATAATAGCCCAATAAAAGAAAATTTAAAAGTTGTCAATTTAAGGCCGTTTACGTTCCTCTCATCTTTCACTAAAAATAAGGGTAGTTTTGAAAATTCACTCAAACCCTTGTCCACTGGACGGCTGGACCACTCATGACTCGGGCCCATTACTTATTTTCCTTTCCCCTTCAATCACGTGTGGTGTGGCAGCCCACATTTGACATTTCTCTCCTCCATGCATGTATTTTTCCAAAGTAAAATGTCCTAGTGTCCCACGCATGGTTCAAGGAAAGAAAACCCATTCAATTTCCTCTCTTAAACGCGTGGGCACATTATTCTGGTTTCACACCACGAAAACAAAAGTCTTCGTCGCTCGATCTTGACAAAACACTAGTCACATGTCACTTCTGTGTTATTTAATATTATTGTTTAACCGAAAATGAAGATAATCTTCACTACTGTAGATGTATCATGTATGTCAGTATATATGTGGACCTATGTGGCTCTTGTATAATCAACTTATGCGTGGCTCTTGTATAATCAACTTATAATACATTGTTCAAATTTCTCTACAGATTGGAGTTCAACTGTTTTCATTGCCTATATCATCTATTCTACGTTAAAATATTGAATAAAAAATGTCTGTAGAAATCTTAATTCATGTAGAAATCTTTCTTTTAAAGATTTTTGAATGGGCGGGCGCCGCTTATACTGCCCACCCTTCTGAGTGGAAGCTAGCGATCATAGAATTCTGTGTCATTTTGACAGCAATTCTTTTATGCATTCTTGTAATCTTCGGATCATGCAGGCGTCGAACCCACGCGAAGGCTCTCAAATATTTGATATGGTCGGCTTATGTTCTGCCTACGTACCTGATCTCCTACACCATGGTCAAAATGCAGTCGGCGCCTTTCCATAATAGTCTCTTGACTGTTTGGGCCGTGTTTTTGTATATTTTTCTTGGAAAAGCTAATTCAATCTCTGCCTACAATCTTGAAGAAAACGAGAATTGGAAGAGTTATAGCTTCGTTTTTCTGGTTCAAAATTTCTGGATCATATATCTGAGTTACAAACCAAAACCAGATTTAATTTGGCTACCGGTCAATTCCCTCTGTGCTTGTAGTATTATCAGGACAGGAGAAACAGTTCAGGCTTTGATTTCGGCTAGCAGATCATATGGTTTGGTGAGAAGCTCCAAACTTGTGGCAGACTTCATGATCTATGAGCATACGTTGAGCAACGAAGAAGAAGTAGATCCCACCTACATGAAAGGCTACAACTATTTGGTGAATGGTGAAGAGAAGGAAGCGTGAAAGCTGTCCCACCACACTACCAAAAACAGTTGGAGATTACAGATGACGTTATCACCATAAATAAGATATGGCAATGCCAAGGACAACTCTTAAGCTCCGCCGGGGATCCAGATGGGCGACTTAAAGACATTTGCCTCTCCTTTGCATTGTGTAAGCTTCTCCTTCGTAGATTTGCAGGATATTCCATGTTTGAAATCTCCCAGGCGAAGACGTGGAGCTTGGTTCGAAATGGGCTACTTTCCAACGAAGGTGATCATGAGAGAGTATTCAGAGTAATCGAGGTAGAACTCGACTTTCTTTATGATTTCTTCTACACAAAATACCCTGCCCTCTTTGCTAGCGGAATTCCAATATTAATATTTTCAAGAAGTACGCAGATCATTTTTGTCGTATTTACTTGTTGTTCTTCAGTAGCAATCCTAGGAAGTTACCAAAGACCCGATGGAGAATTGAACCTCGTTACAGAAAGTGGTCTTAATGTTGATGCTCTAGTTACTGGAATAGTTATAATTGCCATCCTTTTTATGGAAGTTGTGCAATATTTCGGCGTCATGTTCTCAGAATGGGCAAAGGTAAACTGGCTTTGCAGATATGTCAAGAAGCCCACGTGGCAGAAGAAGAGATGGATCGAGAAGATTATTCATATTTTATGCCATAAGAAATGGTTAAGATCTTGGGAAAGAAAACTTGGCCAATACTCTCTACTTGAATCCTTTAATCATAATCCTTCCAAATGGCTATACATCTTATTAGATGAGCCTATAAAAGGCCAGAAAGAAAGTAGTCGCATCAATTTGCCCGTGGAAGTGAAGAAAGCAATCGTACTTTCACTAAGGACCAATGGCCAGCGATTGAGTAATGGGGAGGCTTCTCTGCGGCGAAATGGGGTGGAGAATGAATTCTCTTGGGCATGTCGACTTGAGACACAGACGCATGTTATTATGGTTTGGCATATAGCCACCAGTCTTTGTGAGATTGCAGCCAGGGAAACCAGTCTTTGTGAGATTGCAGCCAGAGAAGAAGCCCAAATGCAAAGGGAAAGCGAACACTTCATTGTGGCAACGAGCTTGTCCAAGTATTGTGCCTACTTGGTGGCTTTTACCCCAAGACTTCTACCTGATCATGCTCACACAACAGAAACTATTTTTGAACAGGTTGTTGGTGAAGCCAGGGACCTTCTCAGGGGATTCAAAACCTTGACTACTAGGTACGGAAAGATGATGAAATTAGGCGAGGGCGATCCTGGGGAAACAATTACGAAGAGAAGTGCTGTTCTTGCAAAGCGTCTGATAGTAGGAATAGAAGACAATGAGCAGAGGTGGAAAATTCTGGCAGATTTATGGGCAGATGTGATGTTGTTTGTGGCTCCCTCCGATGATGCAACTGCTCATGCGGAGCACCTTGCCACAGGAGGAGAGTTTGTGACTCACTTGTGGGCTTTACTCTCTCATGCAGGCATACTCAAGCGAGACGACTCAGCTCATGACCACGCTGACTAATGCATTTATGTGTGTTTTCTCAGCGCATGTATAATTAATGTTTATGCATTTGTAGTTATGTTGTAAGATAATGGATTAAGAAAAACAGTTTGTTGATGATCTGCATGCTGTTTTATAAAAGTACATTTGGAGTTTGAATTACATGCGTTAGAATATTTGATATTATTCTACTTAATTTATTATGTTTCCTTATATATATTATAAGGTTTAGTTTAGAGTTTCTTACCCACTAATTTTCTCTCTATAAATAAAGTGCTATGTAATATACATATCACAATATTGATGAGAAATGAGAATATACAATGTTATCTATTATTTTTTCCGCACTTTTTTCTCTTCACTATTTCATTCTTCCGCTCACACCAAGCTGGGGTAGACCTTCGGTTGGAGAAGAAGGATCCTCTCCAGTCCAAATGGACTGGAGAGTATCCGGTCCTTGTATTCTCAGGGGCATTATTGTCCAAATTTTTTTTATTGGACAATAATGCCCTTAATAAAACAAGGACCGGATCCCATCCAGTCCATTTGGACTGGAGAGGATCCCAGTCCGTCGTTGGAGGTGGGGGGGGTCCTTGGCAACCCCAACCCAAAAACAAAAACCCTTTTAAAAAAAAATAGACATAGTATGACCCTTCCAAAAATGACGGCTCAAACCCCCCCCCCCCCCCCCCACAAAATTTTTTTCCCCCTCCCAGGCCTCCCTCATTTTCTTTTCTTTTTATTTTATTCCTCTCCTCTCCCCACCACCACACATTTGTCTCCCATCTATCATCTTTTCTTATTTCTTTTATTTCTTTTTTCGTCCTCTCTCTCCTCTCATTGCCAACATTTTTTTTTTCGTCTTCTTCTTCTTTTGTTCTTCTCTAGTTCTTTTGGACTTTGCTATCAGACTTCTCTTCATCTCCTCATCACCTTGGTCGTTTTCCTCTTCCTTTTGTTCAGCTGTGGTCAGTGCTCCATTAATTTTTGTGTATTTTGATTGTTTTTTCCCTAGTGAAAAGAATAAGATTTAATAATACCATAAAAATAAATGGTTTTTGAAGTATCGACCAGGGGTTTCAGTACTTTTCCCAATTTTTTGTGATATTTGCTTTGAATTATTGTTCAATTTGCTTTGATTTGACATCCATTTGTGCTTTAATTTTTTTTATTGTTATTATTATTATCTCACAAATCTACTAAAAAATATGCATCTGAATATAAAAAACTTTTAAAAAGAAAAGAAATATTTGACATATTCAAGATGTCAAGATAGTAAAATTCATAATCATTATTTTGAACATAAAATAAAAAATAAGTTTATACATTTGTTAACAAAAAAAATAAAAAAGAATATTATTAAAAAAGTGAGAGAATTAAAATATTTTTTTAATTATATTAAGATGTGTAATGTGTTAATAGTTTTGAAAATCCAATAAAAATATAAGAAAATTTTGGAGAATTTATAACAGTAGATAATAATACTAGATAAGGTAATTTTAATGCTCTTATAGACATAATAAAAAAAAACTTGAATATAAAAATATAAAAATAATATTTAAATAAATATTATTTAATTAATATTTAAATATTTAAAAAAATAAAGCCCAAAAGGCCCATGGACCTGAGACCCCCTAGGAAAAAATTCCTAGGTCCCCCCGTCTCCAAGTACATTTGAAGTTTTAATTACATGTATATCGTATATGTATAATAGTACAAGTTAATTAACGTAAAGGTTCAAATAAGTTGTTGAGATAACTTCCTTAGATGTTATGAACGATCTATTGAGGATGAACCATGAGCTTGTCACAAGGTTAAATTCCTTGAAGACATCAGTCCCTTTGTCGTTATATATATATATAAAGCACGAGAAAAACATTAGAAGATATATATATTTTTTCTTTTAACATGTCATTCGAATTAGTAACCTATGTTTTATGAGGTGTGATCCAAAACCGATTGAGCTAGTTATTTGAAAACTATTAAAAGAGCTTTTGATTGACATCAACTGCGAGGTTATTGATTATTATCAATAGAATAAAAGTGTATCTCGCAAAATGAGTTGGCTTAATTTGTCTCTAATCCAAAACAATATCTCACAAACACATATTGTAAATGTTATTTAGTAATATATATTAAGAAAAATGTTAGATGTTCTTCTAATGTTTTTTTGATGTTTTCCCAATTGTAATATGACTTATAAAATTACTAATAAATTAAAAGTCAATAATGATAATCTCAAATTCAACACTAATTTTAAAAGTTACATTATTATTGGAAGGATACTAAAATAACAGTAGAAGAATATCTAATATTTTTCTTATTTTAATTACAAGTGTACAATGCCTATTTTGTATTAATAATAGAGAGCCCCTACTAACCGAATTGACAGTAAAACAGCACTTTTACAACTTCTAATAAAAATGTAATGAAAACATGAAAAACCAACCCATCGATCATTTTTATCATCTCCACTTTAACAAGGATTTCACTGTAAAGCTATGGGCCTCAGGGTGGAACTAGACTTTAAAGTTTTTTTTTGGGGGGGGGGGGGGGGGGTGGAATAAAAAATTAAAATTAATAAATTAGGGGGTTTTAAAATTTTTGGGGGCCCATCAAATTTCTCAAACTATGCTGATTTGATTGCCCAGCCCATCGACTGTATGACTCCATTGGCTAGCATTACTTTGTGCATTTGACCATGAGCCGAATAAATAAGTGATTTGAATCGAGACGGAGGGATAATTCAAAGGTTAAAGATAGGGTTCGTTTGGGTGTCAATTCAACTCTTTTTTTAATAAGATTGGTGTTTTGATGCTCAATATTGTTAAATTACTAGTTATTTTAAAATTTTAAATTTATAAAAAAAATAAATATAATAACTTAATCAATATTTTAACACTTTTGTTTATGTATAGACTTAAATTCTCTTCTAATAAATAAAACTCAGCATATGTATTTAAGAGATAGCTTAATCGACTGAGATTACACCAAATAAAGTAAAAGTCACTAGCTCAAATTTTTCTCTTCTTATGTGAACATAACAAAAAATAAATAAATAAAACTTAACACCCATAAAATATTTAATTTAAATAAAATAATTTGACAACCTTTGGAATATATAGTTTAACTATTATAATTGATGTTTAAATGTTTTTCACCGACTATAAAAAAAGATTGACACCAAAATTTGATAAAAGTTATTCTCTTTTTAACTCTTTTGACCGTTTGCACCAAAGAGAGGAAAACGATCCATCACGATTCAGAATAGACGACGGAACAATCTAGAAAGTAGTAACCGGCGACCACTGCAGCTACCAATCAACTCCGGTGGAGCCCTCAATGATTAATCAAAAGCCCACTTGCAACAAAAAAAAGCAAGCCTCATGGGCCCCACGACACTGACTTCGAGTCCCCTACCCCTCAAGAAAAGCCAAACGTGACGGAGATACCTATGTGACTTTCCGTCTCTCAAAACTATGACTCCGTCAAAGTAGCCGCTTTTTTTACTTTATGGCTCAACTCCGTTAATATTTACATGGCTACCAAACCGACACCTTTATATAGCTGCTCAACTCCGTTACGACTACGTTAACGGCCGGCGAAACGCACTACTTTTAATTACAAATTACAACTACTCCATTTCAAAAAAGGACGCTTCACGCCTAAGAATTAATTAATTTCAACCTTTGCCGTGTAAAATAAGTGCATGACACCTCATATGAATGACGTGTCAGGAATTGATTAGTCCTCTTGTCACGGGATCCTCTATTTCCGTGTTCAAGTTGTATATCTCCTCCGGAACTCCGCTATAAAAAAGGCCCCAAGCCTCTCTTCTTTTCCATCGTTCGTATTATTTTGTGAAGCAAATTAAGCTTATTCAAACTCTCTCAAGGTATTCTTCTTTTTCTTTTCTCTTTAATTTTCGTTGTTCTTTTAATTCTCTGTTTGGCTGGTGTCAAAGTTTAGGAATAGGTCAGAAAATTACTCGAGATAGATTCGATTTATTGGATCTAGAAAATTCTTAATCGAAATTGAAGTAGTATTGTTGATGTGTTGTGGATCTGTAAGAATCAAACCGATGTTCAACTAAGATGTGCTAGATCTAGAAAGATCTGGACGAAAGTTTCTATGAATTTACCCAATCTGCGTTTGAGTCTTGTCTGAACCGACATATCACGAGAGATCTGTATTAAAATTTTCGGAACTGTTTTAAGTTCGTGTTTGAGCCCTATATTAGCCGATAGATCACGATATACATGGTACTAAAATAACATAAAGACAGGTCTGTGCTGGTAATTTTAGAAATTTGTTATTTTTTCCTTTTAGCCCAATCTGATCAGATAGATCACGACAGATCTGTACAGAATGTTCGGAAATTTTGTTTATATTGTGTTTGAGCTATGGACTTGAGTTTTGCTAATATTTTCCAATTTTCCATGAGATCCGTATCACTTGACTTTTCTGTAATTTGCTGTTCTTTTATGTTCGATCCCATACTGAAATTTTCAGAAACTTGCCAATTGTATTTGGTCCTTCTCATACTTACAAAGGATTTCGCTAATTTCATTAATTGCTTCAAAAGGATGGCATAAAGAAACGACGTCATAGCTCAAATCTCTTGTTTCTTTATTCTCACAGATGCAAATCTTCGTTAAGACCCTCACCGGCAAGACCATCACTCTCGAGGTCGAGAGTTCAGACACCATCGACAACGTTAAGGCTAAGATCCAGGATAAGGAGGGAATTCCTCCGGACCAGCAGAGGCTGATCTTCGCCGGCAAGCAGCTCGAGGACGGCCGCACCCTAGCCGACTATAATATCCAGAAGGAGTCCACCCTCCACCTTGTGCTCCGCCTCCGCGGTGGAATGCAGATCTTCGTCAAGACCCTCACCGGCAAGACCATCACCTTGGAGGTCGAGAGCTCCGACACCATCGACAACGTCAAGGCCAAGATCCAGGACAAGGAGGGCATCCCACCGGACCAGCAGAGGCTTATCTTCGCCGGAAAGCAGTTGGAGGACGGCCGCACCCTCGCCGACTACAACATCCAGAAGGAGAGCACTCTCCATCTGGTGCTGAGGCTGAGGGGAGGCATGCAGATCTTTGTGAAGACCCTCACCGGCAAGACCATCACCCTGGAGGTTGAGAGCTCGGACACCATCGACAACGTCAAGGCCAAGATCCAGGACAAGGAGGGCATCCCACCAGACCAGCAGAGGCTTATCTTCGCTGGCAAGCAGCTGGAGGACGGCCGCACCCTCGCCGACTACAACATCCAGAAGGAGAGCACTCTTCATCTGGTGCTAAGGCTGAGGGGAGGCATGCAGATCTTCGTGAAGACCCTCACTGGCAAGACCATCACCCTGGAGGTGGAGAGCTCGGACACCATTGATAACGTCAAGGCCAAGATCCAGGACAAGGAGGGGATCCCACCTGACCAGCAGAGGTTGATTTTTGCCGGAAAGCAGCTGGAGGACGGTCGTACCTTGGCCGACTACAACATTCAGAAGGAGTCCACCCTTCACCTTGTGCTCCGTCTCCGTGGTGGGATGCAGATATTTGTGAAGACCCTCACGGGCAAGACCATCACCCTGGAGGTAGAGAGCTCGGACACCATCGACAATGTGAAGGCTAAGATTCAGGACAAGGAAGGGATCCCACCGGACCAGCAGAGGTTGATCTTCGCTGGAAAGCAGCTTGAGGATGGCCGTACCCTTGCGGACTACAACATTCAGAAGGAGTCCACCCTTCACCTTGTCCTCCGTCTCCGTGGTGGTTTCTGATGGATTGGCTCTCAACCGACCCCCCCCTTTGGATTTAAAAATAAATGTCAAATGTTAAATGTTTTTAAGTTGTCTCTTTTAAAAAACAATTATTATTATTATTATCATATATGCTAATGGCCTTGTTAGGCCTTTTAAATAAATTTGGTGTATGTATTTGTATTTCTGCTCTACATTTGTGTGATGCATGTTGGTATTCTATGGGTGTGGTTTATCATAGTAGGCTTTGATTGATAATACTCTTAAATCATATATTTACTGTCCTAAACATGTTCGTTTCAATTAAAATTTTTGTTTTTATTTTTATTTTTATTTAGAGAATAACTTTATGTAAGTTGTGGTAGGTAGTTGTCGATAGAGGCATGAAATGTGAGCCCACCTCCGTCACCGCTTAAGGCCATTTAGCTTGAAAGTTAAAAAAGAATGGTAGGTTTATTTAAAGTTAATCATGTAAAAAGTCTTTCCGTTTTTTTTAAAAAAAAAAAAAAAAAAAAAAAAATCTTCAATGTAAAGTGTCTTTTAAAGCCGACGCCGTTTTGTGTATGTAGAAAGCCTTATAGTGAAAATCTTATTGAGTGTTCTTGATTGTAACATCTTTGTATTGGTATGGTATGGCCATACAGATTATGATGCCGTCCAAGTTTTAACGATCAAAAACCACCATTGTCAGTTGTCACGCATCGTTTTAAGTTTATTCCATGCGTTTCTTGAGAGATGGATACGAGGAAGAAATTAAAACCTTTGGGTAAGTTTGCTATGGTGAGTACATGTGAATAAGAATGAGAATGGGTATTACTGGGAATAAATGAAATTATCATTCATTCAGAGTCAACTGGAATGGGTCAAAGTCAACTATGACGCTGCTTTAGATCGTCAAAAAAGCATAATGGGCTTCAGGGCTTGGAAGCTGAAGCGTGAAATCATGAAGGGATGGTAATGGCGGCGAGAAGCACAACTAGAACCGGTCTCCTTGATCCTACGGCTGCAGAGGCGTTGGCAGCATATCAAGCGGCGACTTTATGCAAGGACCTGGGTTTCTCTCATGTACTTTTGGAGGGGGATGCCAAAAATGTTGTAGAGGCGGTGAGAAGTTCCTGTCAAAATGGGAGTAGAATGGGACAGATGATTAATGATATCCGAGCAATCCTTCACTCCTTTAATGGCTGGAATATTACATATGTGAAACGTAGTACAAATGGTGCGGCACATTGGTTGATAGCTAAGGCAGCAACCAACGATGTCATAGATAGAATTTGCGTGGGGGAAACTCCCGTTTGTATCTGTAATGTAATCCAGGTAGAGAAACAATCGCTACCTATTTGTTGATCTTATGGAATATATTGATCTTTTCTTCCTTCTTCCAAAAAGGGAAGAAATTACCATTCATATTTATTAACACTTGAATGACCAAATGTTTTAAGTAGAATGAAAATATATTTCAACCAAAAAAAGATAATACATGAATTGAACTCCTTTCTAGTTAGTGTAAGTAGCGGAACTAGACAATTCATATTGTAGGGACGATTAAACTAAAAATATGATAAGCATAATTTTAAATAAAAATTGAGTAATTCACAAAATATATGCATCACAAAATTTTTCAAAAAGACCAAAATACCCATGATTTTCATTTTTTAAAAAAATCAAAAAACATTTTGGAAGTTGAAATTTTAAATAGTGAATTTTAAAACGGTGACTTTTGTAAAAAATTCCATCTTTCAGATTTTTTTTTTAAAAAAATTTAAAATAAAAATCAGGGGTATTTTGGTCTTTTTGAAAAAATTTGTGCCATAATTTGTACGGATTGGTCTAAATTGAGAGCAATTGAAAGTTCAAGGGGTTAAATTGAGAGTTTTTGAAGATTGGGGGGGTTATTTCAAAACGGCTGGTAGTTCGGAGGGTCTTGTGAAGTTTCCCCCAAAATAAAAAAAAATAAAAAAACAAAATACCCCTGATTTTCATTTTAAAAAAAAAAACATTTTGAAAGTTGAAATTTTAAATAGTGAATTTTAAACGTTGACTTTTGTATAAAATTCCAACTTTCAGATTTTTTTATTTAAAAAAAAAAATAAAAATCATGGGTATTTTGGTCTTTTTAAAAAAATTTACATCCTAATTTATACGGATAGGTTCAAATTGAGAGCAATTGAAAGTTCATGGAGGGTAAGTGAAAATTTTTGAACGTTAGAAAAGCATTTGTAAAAATGACCAAACTTTAGATAAAATTAATGAAGTTTTCCACTTTTTTTTTTTTTACATCAATTTAATTTAGGGAATTTATTTAAAATTATTAAATCTTTAAATGTTTTTTTTACAAATGGATAACTATCATAAATCATTCAATTTAATTATTTAAATTTACCTTTTTTAAGCGTTTTTTTCAAAATAAAATATTATTTTAAAATTTAATTTTAAAATAAAATATATTAAAATTAAAAAAAGAAAAAAAAAAGGGGTGGCGAACCACCCCTATGGACCACCCCTATCTTTTTTTTTTTTTAATTTTAATATATTTTATTTTTAAAATTAAATTTTAAAATAATATTTTATTTAAAAACGTGTGTTTTGAAAAAAGTAATAAATTAACAAAGGATTTTATGATAATATATAATGCTGTTATTTGTAAAAAAAAAAACACCTACGAATTTAATAATTTTGGACCTTCAACCCATGCCTATCTGATATAAATTCCCTTTAATTTAATACGGTTTTAATTCACTACCTTTTTCAAGCTTTTTGCCTAGCACACTCTAATGTTTCCATATTCCAAGGCTCGAAACTTACATTTTTTGCACGCTTTACGGGAAGTGGCCATAACCTGCTATTTTGTGAGAGATTTTTGCAAAAGGCGTAAAAATAAGAAAAGCTAAATCGAGGGCCAGGAGAGAGAGAGAGAGAGAGAGAGAGTGCATCATGGAAGAGAGTGACGGCGTTGATGCAATACTGTACTGGGGGGTGCTGTGTGGAACTTAGGGTAGGAAAAAAGAAAAAATAATAATAATAATAATAATAATAACCTTTGGGTGCCCCCATAAGAGCATTATTAGCAATTTTTCATTAAATTTTTTTTTTTTTTTAAGTTTATGATACAAAACTATTTTTTACTTCTCTATGAAAATATATTTTATAATAACTTCCTTTATCTTTCCCTATATTATTAAAATATTATTTTTTTACAAAATAGAAGTTTTATACTTACCTCAACTTATTTTACAAAATTTCAATACAATCTTCAATTAAAAATAAAAAGATGAAAGATGAGAAAGGAAAGAGAAATGTTTATATTAAAATAATGGATAAGAAACCACTTTTGATTTCCTACACATTAAGATACATTGTAACAACTCTTAAGGGTTGGTTAAATATAGAAAATTTGATGTGAGTAAGTTTTTGTGATTTTTTTGAAATTTGTTATAAACATAAAAAAAAAAAAAAAATGACATATAAAATATCTATTGCTAGTGCTATAACGACTAATGTGGCTTTGGCACTGGATAGTGTCACGTCCAAGAGAATGGTGCTGACTATCCTAGAGGTTTTGAGTCGGCCACTCATGATAGAAACTTAAATGAAATTATAAATATATATATATATTTTTTAAGGATATTTTCTTTAAAGCTGTATCTTTTTGAGATAAATAGTTATTTTTCATTTTAGAGCTTAGAAATAATTATTCCGGTCTATTTTTGCGTACAAAACATGAAGGATATATTTTTCTTAATTTGTTCTACCGCATGATCACATGATTATATATATATATATATATATATATTTGATCACGTGATTTTGAAATTCATCAAAGGGCCACTGTCTTAAGACGCAATATCTTGTATGTTCCATCTTCTGTAAAATCTATTTCTAAGCTTAAGATTTTGTGACTCTACAGTCGACAGTAGGCATAATGCATATAGGAGCCATTTGGAGACCCTTAACATGGCATGATATATAGCCTATGAAGGTAAATGTTTGCACACGGATAGTTAATCTAGTTAATTAAGTTGCTTCTTTTATATATTTTTGGCTCCTAAAATTTGGTCAAGGTACAATTTTTATTTTTTTTATTTTTAAAACAAATTAATTTCATGTCTGAAAAATTAAATAGTAGAAAACTCGTCCTTTTATCCATCAGCCATGCATATTATAACGAGAATATAAATTATAATTATGCGCCATTTCAGGTTAATCTTCATCTCCCCAAATTCTGAGAAATATCTTTAGCAATTATATTGTGATAAAGTGATGCATGAAGTACCATCATTACTCTTGATACTGTCCAGCTGGGAATAATATGCAACCACCATCACCATGTGCTTCTTTTCATTTTTATATTTTTTCTACGATTCTGAGTCCTGACCATACATTACAGGCATAATGGATTTGAGAACAATATTAAAGCTCTGTGATCGATCTGTCTCTTTTGCCTAGAAATATATATACGTATGTATATATTTTTTTCAACTATTTTGTGTTAAAAGGTGATAACGCTGTCATTGCTGTTGAGACTAGCTTGCATTATTTTGTCTGCCCTCGTTGCCTTTTCTGAATCATGATTATTAGCGTATTGAATCTTGTGTTAATTAAGCCCACGTGTTAGATGTAACCACATGTGTTAATTATGACACACTAGATTATAAAGGCACCTCATGTCCTGTCCTTTGGAATGAAGTAACCGCACCGGCACTGCTTGGATCCTCAAATGAGTCAAATGCTGCTGTTTTCTGAACACGATGGGAAAACTTAGTACGTGAGATTATGTCAAATCCAGATGACTACCCATATATCTAAGAGAAGTGGAATGAATGTTACATGAAATGAGCAGTGAGCAGGGGGAGGTGTGGACTACAAGACAACAACACCACCATGTGCTTCTTCTATGATTTGCTACTGATATATATATATATATATGTTATAGATAAGCTGATATGGAGTTTATACTCAGAAGACATTAATATACATAATTCCAACTCAAAAGCTAAGTTTAAAAGCAAGGTCACTGTGATATTAAAGACTCTTCTTTTATATTTTCTCAATGTTGAGACACAACACTCATGTCGACTCACAACAATCTCCTCACTTGTGAGTCTCTTCACATTGACCAAACTCCTCGCTTGTGAGTCTTTCTACATTCCAAGAGTGTCTCACGTCAAGAGTTGTGAAAGGACACAACTCCAAACTGACGCTGACGTCCACACCGTCCAGAAAGTAACGTGGCTCGATACCATTTGTTGGGAGATAAAGCGATATGGAGTTTATACAAGAAACATTAATATACATAATTGAACACAACTCTACCTCAAAAGTTCTAAGTTAATGCTAAGGTCCACTTAGGTATATTAAGACTCTTCTTTTATATTTTCTCAATGACAACACTCATCACAACAATAATATATATATCCATTGGCTGATGAGTCAGGTGCTGCCCCAAAAGGACTACGTCCATGTGAATGTTGTATTTCCCATTTACCTTTATCAGGTAAGATAATTTTCTAATGTTGTTAGACACCCAATAATTCTTTGGATTTTTGAAATTTTGATCTCACGCGAGAGTTTGTCTTGACCTTATTTGCTCTCATATAATCACATGGAACTGGCTTATTACACGGAATTTCTGTCAATTTTTTTCAAATTCTTTAGCATGATTTATGCCTCCTATTATCCTATGCCAACAGGCAACAGTCTTCTTAGCTTAGAGACAAAATTGACAGGAAGGTAGCCATAACTTTCATGCTTTCCACTGATCAGAACAAAACAAATAATTCTTCAAGTGGGGTGCCGTCAACTGTCCTTAATGGAAAGGGAGTCGGGGCCTAATCCTCTCCAATCAAATGTTGGCCGATCGAATATATGAAAGGATTTACCTTTCAACATTTACACTAAGAATATTGTTGGGGCCCTTCACGGCTTGACCTGTTTATGTACATGCATAGTGTTAGAAAAAATATAATCCAGCGGAATATAAATTTCGATTCTTCTCTTTCACATATGTGGCTCTTGAGTCACCAACAATTTCTTCTTTTTAACAAGCACGCTACTGTCGTCGTACTCTTAAAAATCTTTCATGAACACGACATTCTTACTTTATTTATGGTCTTTGGGGGTTGCGATTTAAAACTTTTTTTTTTAGAACACGAAAGTCACGTAAATTCATAAGATCAAAGATAGCTGCAAGTTAGTAGATCCCATATAACACGTTTATATAATGACCAGTAATTCAACTTTGGTTTGCACTTTTAAGACTAAATTTCTATCTGTTCTTTTTTTTTTTTTTCTGGATAATGGAAGGTCTCCGAAAAATGTTCAAAGGTTGTGAAACACATGGTCGCCCATGGATAAGGAAAACAAACAAATAATTCCAAGCTTCTGGAGCTATCAATAATATTGTACAATATTATTCTAAGTTCCATAGTTGTGGAACACATGGATGCCCATGGATTATAATAAGAAATAAAATAAGTGTAATGTGTGATCCAAATTTGCTATACGTCGCAGCGAACGTGACAAAGTGCAGCTCAAGGGACATTCTTTTTCTTCCTTTTTCTATATCTACGAGCAGTCACATGCAATGTATATTAATCACGCCCATACTTTGTACCAATTTAAACAAATTTTGTTGTTTGAATTTTTAGTAATTTGGACAGTAAATATAAAATGGGGCTATACGAGACTTATTTACTTGAGTAGATATTGAGCAGGCTGCCCACCTAATTAATCGAGCGAGTTTTATAAATCATCGTTTACATTTACGGTTCAGATTGATTGCTAGCAAACTGAGCAGCAAATTGCTGAGAATTCGGGCATTCACTAAGGGAAAAAAAATTTCCCCCTCTGACCAAGCAATGCAGCTACCTATCAAATATATATATATATATATATATATATATATTTAGACTACGCATTCATCCATCATTCAACTACCATTCTTTGCACTCCCTATTATTAATATCTAGCACATATGCATCTCCATTCCCCCTCAAATACATCCTCCCATTGGCTCTCTATATTTCCCAGAAATTTGTTCACCATGGCTGACTCTCAGCACTCTTCCTCCAATGATCAGGTTAGGAACCAAACCCCTTCCAATGACACTTTAGCCGACTCTCAAGGTACCCTTTTTGACACCAAAATTTTATCTGCATAGTCTAATCTAAAAGTCCTGTTCTTACACAATTGTATGTAGTTCTTTTTTTCTTTTTTTTTTAATCTTTTCATATTTCCCTTGCTAGCTAGGTTTCTAGGGTACGTAGTTGTTTTTTCTTCTCTTCCCCTGGTTTTTATACCTATTTAAAAGTCCATATGCTTTTGGTCCCTCATGTTTTAGGTGTTTGTTAGTCTGTCACATGTTTTCTCATTTTTATATATGGCTCTATATTTGAACTTATTGGCATACTCTTGAGATGGAGTCCCTAGAAGTTTCCCTTACTGATCTTGGGTCCTTACTTCAGAGGAAACAAGTGAAGCATCAAAGCTGGAATTCTCTGAGGATGAGGAAACACTTATTATAAGGATGTACAATCTGGTTGGAAAAAGGTACGTAGCTTCATTCTCTTCTCTTCTGAGTTTTCCATACACAAAAAACAGCTTCTTCAAAGCTAAATTCTATTACTGTGATCAGGTGGCCTCTAATTGCTGGAAGAATCCCAGGAAGAACAGCTGAGGAAATTGAAAAGTACTGGACTTCTAGATGCTCAACAAGTGAATGAATGTACAACAGATTGGCCGCTGCTTTTTCTCTGCCAAAAGCATATTGGGGAGCATGGTTTAACAAATATAAAAAGTGTGGATTTCACCCTCTACTTTCTCTTGTTATTAGGATTCAAAGCCAGCGTGATTGTTCCCCAAGTTCCTACTACGTACAATATATCCCTAATTTGTGCTTGTTTTCATGTACATAGATTTTGTGCTATGAGAATGGTATCAAAATTGGATTTTGTTTTTCCTTTATTTTTCGGCTGTCTTATCCCTTTGCTCTTAGATTTAATCCATCCTTATCCAAACTGTCACATGTTTATCTTGTTATCTTTTCAGTTTTCAAAAGAGAAATTTAGAATGTGGTTGGTTGTCCAGCAGTTTGTCAACGCAAGCACTTTAAATTTCCACTGCGATGTTCTTTAAGAAAAACAAACATTAAACAAAAATCCTACTTCGGATTATTCACTACCTTATGATATTGAATTTTTTTTTTTTTTAAATAATAATTAGTTCTCGGTTGACATGAATGTCACTAACGAAGTTTAGCATGCAAGATTACAAGAGGATGAACCAAATAAATACCTAATCAACCATATCACCAGGTGTCGTTTAAAGAGTGTTGTAGGACAACCAATAAACACAAGAATCACAAAGTAAAAGTAGGGAAAACCCGACTTGTTTATGGTTTTACTAACATCATGAATAAAATTATTGTCTACTGTCTAGTTTTGTATCTGTTTTTGTACTGTATATATCCGTTTGGGCTTTGTTGTTAGGATATTCACCCTTTTGTGGTTATTTGATTTACCGTAACCTATTCCCTTTATTTGAATAGAAAATAATGATAATAATAACAATAAATAGGGAAAAAGATAGGAGAAAGAAGAAGCTAAGGGAAGAAAAGTTAACCTATTCCCCTTATTTGAATAGGTAACCTATTCCCCTTACTTGAATAGAAAAAAATAATAATAATAATAATAACAATAATTATGGAAAAAGAGAGGAGAAAGATGCTACAAAAGAGAAGAAGCTAAGGGAAGAAAAGAAGCCAGAGAGAGTGGAAGAGAAAAAGAGTAGAGGGGGGGAGAGAAAGAGACAAGAATAAATTCTTGTAACTTTTTTTTATTCCATTGAAGTTTGTTTTTATTGGAGGACAAAACACCATTAAATAAGAAATTGGATCCAGTTAATTTTATTTAAAAGGTATAATTGCCCAAAAAATGTGAATAATAAAAAAACCAATTTTACCCTTATAAATATAACTAACTGGATCCCCTCTAGAAGGGATCATTGTCCATTAAATAGACTAAGGACTTTACCCTAGGGCAACACCGATTTATCAAATTACCAAATGCATACTAATTACTAAAACCTAGGACAACATCCATTTACTGAATTGAAAAAACCACTCTTGAAAATGAAATTAAATATTATTAACACAAATATTAGACCTAATTAAATAAAATAAGTTGGACCCAATGACTCTTATCTCCATTGCATCAAAAGAATACATTGTTTAATGCAAGAGAACCTAAGAAAATAGGAAAAAGAAACACCTACTAAGAACATCTTCATTCTTCAGTAATAGTTACTAGTTTAGTTACTCAAAAAGTATAACTTACTAGTTTAGCTACTGCTTTTTTGTTACACACTCCAGCAGAACATTTATTTTAACCATCTTTTTTAATTAAATATTATTTTATTATTTTCTAACTTTCACTTTTTCTTCACCATCTCTCCCACGCACAGCAAAAATTGATGCGGTGAATGTCAAACACCCTAGCATTTGAGAAACCTTGAAACAACATTTGCAAACGCCGCCTTTTGCTTCTTCGTCCGCTGCACTTTCTGCTCTCTCTATCGCATCCCTCATCGGCTCAAACCACCCAAAAAAAAAAAAAAAATGCCTTCACACACGGCAAATTGGAAGCTAACTTCTTCTCACACATCTCCCTCTGTAACTCCCTACACCCCACCATTTTCTCCCACGCCTCAGTCTCCGCCTTAATATGCCTCCTCCTTAGCAAATTATACTTCCTCTTCTCCATTTCCTTGAACTCCAATCTCACTTCTTGGTTGCTCTTTTTGTACATACCCTTCAAGAACAGTGATGCAATCCAAGGTGGGTCTTGAATGAAGATTCTTGGGCACGATTCTAAGGGCGTAACTTTGTGGATTTCATTGATGGGTATGTGGGAATTGATGGAATTCTCAAGGTTTTCGACGAGATTATCATGGACTGAGTCTGCTAAGGGGTGGAGCTGAATTGGGTATGAAGTAGATTTGAGGTTTAGTGGGAAAGGAGTGGAAGAGAGCGAAGGTCTGAAGAGAGTGTTGGAATTTGAGCTGAAGAGGAAGTGAAGGCTTTTGTGGGACTTGGTGTTGATTTTGGGGGGTCATTTCCACGAGGTGCTGTATATTTGAGCTTGAGGGCTTGGAGAGGAGGCTGCAGAGTGCATTTTGGTTTCAAGCAAGAGAGGGAAGAGAGACTCTGCATCTCTGCATGCGTTCGAGTCCTGTATTTGGATGATAGTTAGGGTCTGGTGAGGGAGAGCGAGAGAAAGAGAGAAAAAAGTTTGAGCGTTGAGCTAATGAGAGGAGAGAAAAAAATAAATAATAAACAAATCTTACAAGGTACTACAATAAACTTTCAAATATGAAAGTTCACTATAGCACTAATAAGGAAAACCTTTACTTTACAAGCTTTGCTAGAACAAGAAAAATAATAAAAATAGCTAAATTTAACTAAAAAATTAGTTTACAAACTTTGCTAAAGATGCTCTAAAGGAACAAATAACATCATAAATAACATCATAAAACTTATTACCTTGTTTATGTCACATGACTTACGCGAAACTTAAGTGACATTCTTTCTTATAGTCGTTTCTTCCTATGAACTTTAGATTCCATTTAAATATATATATTTATAACCCAGCCTACTCGGTACTTTTTTGCTTAAGGGACCATGGCATTACATTCATATTCCTTGACTGGAAATTAAGGCATATTGTCAGGCAGAAGTTATTGCTGGACGAGTAAGTAAACCCAAAATACATTTTGAAGCATGCATCTGTAGACAGAATGTGGCCATTTAAAATATAGATTTACATAGAAACACTATTAAATCCATGTTAAAAGTTATTGCTGTGCATTACCACCAAGTACATGTCATAGTCATTGAACTTTTACAGGCTCAATTGTGATTTGAGTGATTTGTTGCTCAAAAACAGGCAACAATGGCAATCATGACAGAACGACAATGCTGCTAAAAGTTATCACTTCAACAGAGAACACCAACTAGTATCTGGGTCGCATCATACATTGCTTTGCCTATATAACTTAGTGTCAAGTACTTGCTTACCGCACATTGCACAGACACCTGCACAACGAAACACATTTAAGAAGTTTCTTAGCACCAAACTACAGACATGCAAACCGCCAAACAGATCAGCCACAAAAAATAATAGTACCTTTGGAATAAGCACAAGTGTGACAGTACTTGGCATCCTGGTGTACTTGCTGCTTGCATATGATGCATTTGGTATTTCCATAAGGAGTCCACCTGCAAGCAGAAAAAAAAACCTGGATAAGATTATGAAATTCGAAACCTAAATCATCTACACTGAAATTTGAATTTAATACAATAAGCAAAGATGTCAAATGACCACCTGACGTTCATTAGACAGAACTGCTTATTGTAGTTAATTTTGTAAATCAGTTTCCCTTTGCATGACAAAGAGGTCAAAAGCTCAATTGAACGAAACAAGCAAGTCTAAGCTATAACTCAACTAAGCCGTGATCCTAACTAATTGTGGGTCAGCTTCAAGAATTCCTTTTCATTATTCAACACTTCCTAAGGCCCAGGAGCTCTATCTAAGGCCATACTCATTGTTGCAAGAAACTTCAATCTATACCTGCACAAGTTTTTTTTTTTTTTTGATAAGTATTTATACCTGCACAAGTTTATGCACAATTATGCAACCTCATCAAATATCTTATAACTCATCGGAGCTATGTCAAATAAATACTTTTATATTCGCTATATACCTTGAGTGAAATTTGTCCTACTCTGTATCCCACTCATTTCCCATGTACATCAAGCGCAACTCAACTGATTTTAATTTTTTTGACTAAACTATTTTACACAGTGCTTTCACTTTACCCTTTAATTTTAACGTGAATCCACAGCCACCAACTGTAACTATTGAAAATTTTATAATCAAGAATTCGTTGAATGAGTAGTAACATTACATAGCGAGCAAGAGATGTGCTACAAGCAAAAACCCTAAGTTCCACCATGGTAGGAAAGAAAAGCATACCGGTTAACAAACCCACAGAACCAAATGAGAGCATACAAAACATACCAAATACACATGTTCAAGATCCGAAAGGTTCGCTCATATTGGGAATAAAAATATAATTTGATAAGCAAAAAAGATAACGAGATCACTAGTTGCGGTAGCTAGTTTGCTTGCTACTTAAAGGCTCAATGTGTATAGTAAACTAGTCTAGTAACAAAAGAGTTACAGTACATACAGAGCACATAGTCTAGTCTCAGATTCTCGCTTTCAAGAAACAGGTAGCCAATTCAGTTCTTGCAACACCCAAAGAACCCTATAACAGGATTAATCAAATGCAGTCTGCACGACAATCTTAACTTTGTTGCCAATCATAACACTAATCAAAACCCCACATACTACGGTCGAAACATCGGCATTCTAGCGTTCAATAAAAACCAACATCAGGGTAAACTCTGTATCCACTTCTTTCTCCAATTTCCAAACGCTTCGAAATCAAGGCAAATTGCAATTGATTACATGGATTTGACCATAATAGAACTCCATTGCAATGAATTTATCTTAGTGAATCAAATTATCATAAACTTACCACCAACAGCCATGGTCCATCATCGTATTTTTTTTCTTCTACTATTCAATCCCAATATCGTAACCAAAACAAGCAAAGCATTCAAAAAAGAAAAAGAATATATATTTAAGCCAAGGAATAACTCAAAAAATATATATATTATTTTTTAAAAAAAGAATATAATACCATAAAATTGGAAAATTTTACACAAGCAAGAAGAAAAGAACCTGTTCTTTTTGGAGAGGAGCTTGTTCTCGTTGATCTTGCGGCCACCGCCTTCGGTAGTATTGCTCGCTCCTTCTTTCCACTTGTCCGGCACTATCACCTTCGATAGCTTCTTCTCACCTACACACAACCAAACACAAAATCAAAACAAAATTTACAAATATAAGGTTCAAATGTCTAAAGCGTACCGTCCAAACTACATGATTTCAATTAGAGGAAAATCAGTCGCAGAGGGAAAATCAGAAAACGCTTACACTTCTCGCACACCATTGTTGCCTCTCTGAATTTTGTTGCTTCTCTCTCTCTCTGTGAGAATCAGAGCCCTATCTCCTACGGGCCTTGAGAAGCCCAAACAGAGTTGATTTACTGAATTGCCCCACATATTTTATTTTATTTTATTTCCGTGTGCGGCAGGGAAATGGGCGTGCGGTGACGCGCAATTGAAGTCCAACTTGAATATGGATCAAACTTTCCTGGCAAAGCGAGTAATGATACAATTTTTTTTATCTTTTTTGTTCATTTCAAGTTAATTTAAAAATTATGTGATTATTAAAATTATTATTAGATTTGTAATTTATTATTATTAAATTTTGATTGAATAGTAATTTTTATACTCATATCATTTTTGGATGAACTTAACCCTCATATTAATCTCTATTAAATATTAATATAAAGGTAATAGTATTATGTTAGAGTAATTCTAAAAGTTCATTTTGTGTCAATCTTACCATTAACCCTTATATTAATTTTTATTAAATAAAAATAAAAATAATAAATTAACAATGACACGTATTGTTATATCTTGCAAAAACATTTGCACAAATTCTCTCTTTGTTTTACAACCTCTAATCAAGGAGTGAGTTTCTTTTTTTTTTTAATCAAAGCAGGAGAGGAAGATAATCAAGGAGTGATTGTAACCACTTGATCTAGACCATAAAGATTTGGTAGCTATGACCACAAGATCTTACTAGTTGGTGGTTGTGATGGCTCGATAGGGGTCATCAACCACTCCTTACATCCTAAAGGATTAGTTAGCCACCAAGTATGAGGCTAGACAACATTAGTTTTGAGTTAACGTGTGATAATGCTGTGTACAACTAGCATCATGTTAAAGGAAGAGATTACGAGGTTCAACAAGCGCGTTGAAGATTATGTTGCAAATAAGTTCTTTCTTTTTGAGGAAATGAGGGCATTCTTTGAATTGCCTCATCATGATAGTTGATCATCATTTTTTTGGAAAAAATTCACTTCCCTTAAACCATCCAAACATGTTAACCACTGAAGTTTATGAAAAAACTTTAATGATAGTGAGCAATTGAGAGACGCAATAATAAATCAAAACCCCACATTGCAAATTGTTGAAGTTTAGGGTGTTATAAAAAAACGCTTGAGAATATAAGAAGTTAGTGAAATTTCTCTTAATTTCTTCAAACTTTCTAATTTATCAAACTAACACATTTTATATGTGATTAGTATTGAGGAATAATCTCATATTATTTGTAGAGAAGATATTAGGTATATTTATAAGGAGTGGACAACTCTCTTTTATTAAACTAGTTTTGTGAGAAATGGTTCTCACATGCAGTAATACTCATGGCTCAATAAATTACACCTTTTTTTTTAATCAAAATTCACTCGTTTATAATTGAATAAATCGAATAGAAATCTAATTTTCACATAGTTAATGATGGCACAAAAATTACACCTTATACCGATATAAAATGAAAATTGAAAACAAAAAATTGGATAAAATAAAGTAGCAATTCAGTTGCTGATCGATCAATCCCACGGGCTCAACGAACACTCCCCGGGCAGCGTCGGGTAGCGTTCATAGTCCTTGCAATAATCATAGATAACCAGATTTCTCTGCACCCAAGCGAAGTCCATCTTCTGAGAATCCGACAGATGCCAAGCTTTATACTGATCCCACCAATTATCGGTCGTGGTGGAGACGCAGGCAGGATAGGGGTCCTCCCATTGGCAGCCATCGACGCTGAAGTCCTTGTAAGAGGACACAAATGGGGCCCGGGTCCAGTCCGTCTTCTCCAGCCCACCTCTCGTGGCCCATTCGTCGGCGTTCCATATGCTGGAGAACAAGTACATGGGCTTCTCGTTGGGGAAGAAGTCATTCGCTTCCCCGTTGTTCTTGTACACCCTCATCGGAACGCTATCTACAAAAAACCTGTTTCCATGCATATTTCCAAAAAAGGAAATTCTAGCTTGTGAGTTTCACCGACAGAGAAAACAAAAGGTGATCATGTCGGTGCAGTATACACGTGCTGAACGTGATTGGTTTTGGTGTTGCACTATTAGTTATGAATGTGTCACGTGTGTTGTAGATGAATTAGACTCTTTTCAATCAGCTGCCAGAATTGCATGATTATGGATTGTTAACAATAATTTGGTGTTCGAGTTATTAGCAATTTGACCAATAAATATAAAAAAATCTTTATTGGGCCTCTATACACAAACAGGAGACAGGCTTCTTGAGATTTGCTCCAACGTGTAGGCTTCATAAAAATTCTCTCACATTTGTAGCATTCAACAATAAAATCTCTATCCATGTTATAGATGGATGAGAATCTCTTACAATTAGTTGCTTGAATTGTATATAACTCGAGCAATTCTACAAAGAAAAGGTTGTGAAACCCACCTACTTAAGGTTGGTGGATCTTGCGGCTTGAACTATCCAAAGTAGGTGAGTCCTATAGCCTCTTTTCAATAGAGCTGCGTGGAGTTAATTATAAAAGTTCTAATCTTTAATCTTAGGTTTATGAATTTAAGCCCTCCCTATGTTAAAGGGCCTAAACTTATATTATCGGTCCCCATGTATGTGTACCTATGTTGATTATAGTAAAACTATTGGATCATTGTTGGAATTTTGGTACTTGTTGGATTTGGAATCTTATTGTCTTCTTGATAGGATTGTATATTCTCTTATGATTATGAATTATGTTCTTCTTTCTCTATTGTAAATCCTAATTTCCTTAAGAGGGGATTATTTTTGGTCATAAATGAAGTCTAATGTAAAAATGGGCTACACTCGCATTGTATTTAGAGAAAATTTGAAGTTTCATAAGAAGAAAGAAAGAGATTCATTGTATTTTCCCAAAAAAACATTATTATTACTACTTCTGGACATACACTATCTTGCCGACAATTCATTTTATTTTTAAGATCATGATTTACATGTCACATTATTTATTTCTTTTTTTAATTATAATTTTTTTTTTTTTTTTTTAAAAAAAAAAACCTTGCTAACATTAACTTGATTAAATATGTAAATGTCATGAAATGAATTGGTGATTTCATTTCAAAGGGAGATATTATATAACTAAGTATATATGCAGAAATGGGAGTTTAAATGAGTGGCTTAAAGAGAAGAAGGGTGTGAAGGAAGGAGAATATATGAGAGAAACTTACACAATCTGGTGGTTGTTCCAGAGGACAGAATAGCTATGGAAGTCCTCGGTGGGGTCGAACCAAAGCATGTGCCTCATCTCACGGCCACCCGTTCCACTCTTGTACACGTTTGTCTGAATCAGATACGGCTGCCCGGTCCTATTCCCCAAGAACTCAAAATCCAACTCATCTCTCGTTGGCCCTGCCCCATTTTCCGTGCACATCTACACCCATTCGATCACATGCTTTCAATATTATTAACAACAAAGATTTTCAACATCTGATACATATTTCACAAAAGAAAAAAATCTCCAGAAAAATGTCAAAAACTTACATAGTAAGCTGTCACTACGCCGGCAGAGTCACCTCCGACCAACTTCAGCTTCATGCTAAACCACCCAAATCTATAACTTTGCTTTGTTTGAAACCCACACCCTGTTTACAGATAAATTATATGCTATTATAATCACAAACAGTGCCTTCAAACTAGAGCAAATAAAGAATTATCTTGTGTATTAATTTGTTTTTACCTGTTTCTTTGTCCAAGGCGAGATACCAGGTCTGCCCATCTTCAGAGGTTGTAAAATGGTTCTCCGACCACATTATATTGAAGTTATCTGTAAATGATGCTTTAGAATCAGCTGCTTCGGATACTAAGCCAGATGCAGCCATGAGAGCTGCAATGAAAAGAAGAGTGGGCATTGCAGAAAGTCTTCCTTTCATTTTCGGGTGGCCGGGGGTGACTTTGGGGGGAAGAGGAGGAGGGGCTTCTAAGCGCTGGATCTCTGAGAAGGAGATGTGTATTAAATGATCTGTATTTGAAAAAGGATTTTTCACATGAAGATTAGACCTGTATTGGCTGGCTGATCAATTATTTAGTTATTATATATGTACAATTTTGCCCATCTAAAAATGCAAATAATTATCTAGTAAACTCTATGGAATACTAAAAGAAATAATAATAATATGCATATTGATTATTATGCAAATTGTGTGTATATATATGTATTATCTTTTAGAATTTGGCTTAGGTGCCCATAAGTTTTTTTTTACAACATCTAAGTCAAATCCTATCTTTTACATCTACTCTTGTATAGCTAAATCATATCTCTTAATGTATATACGTATATTGATATATTCAAAATTAATGATAAGAATAAAAATAATAGTTCGTAGATTAAGAATTTCTCAAATTTTCATTTGTCATAGGAAAAAGTGACGAGTTATGTATGTGGAGCATGATCCTTATGTAGAGTTCGTGAGATGTCTATAGTGTATGCCCTTACTCAAAGTTTTAGGAGAAAAAACTCTCAATCCAAAATTTAATTAAGAGGATAATTTTGATATTTGACCTTGAAATTTGTAACCCTAATGGTAGTTGAACAAGGCACACATACATTCATTATGTTGTAAATTCCTCTCAATTATTATCTTTCTCATAATAAAAAATTGCAGCAACTTCATGAACAACCTTAATTAAGATGAAACACATAGATTACGCGTTTGTTTTGTTCTTGCTATTTCATTTCCTAACAAAAAGAAAAGTGCTTTGTTTGATAAAAAAAAAAAATTTGTCTCTGTTTTTATTTTTTTAAAAGAAAAATATTGACAAATACTCTACAATAAAATTAAAATTTTTATTTTTACACCACATCAAAATACTTTTTCAAACATAAAATAAAAAATGGCCTCCAAAAAAATTAACAAGGAATGGCGGCAATGGCCATATGATTTATGGTTTTATTTTTATTAATTGTATAAATTGATTAGTTTTTTTTTAAAAAAAAAACATAAATTGATTAATTGTCCCCTTCAATTATTTTTCTTTTTTTACGTAATAAACAAGCACTATCACATCACAGTCTTGATCAAAGTAGAGTCGACGTGGGCAATTTAGGAATTGAAGTAAAAATGATTAGTGGAGAATAAAATAAAATAAAAAATCGGGAGGTCGGAACCGAGGATTGGCCAGGCTGCCCTCCAATGGATTTTTGCAGACTCAAAATGGCGGTGGGGTCACTGTGTCGAATCTAAGAGCGTGAGTGATTTTGATTGGTCATATATAATAATCAGAAAGTTCAAGGATTTGACAACTGGAATTGGGGTCCGTAGGATGTAGCTCCTAGCCACTAGTATAAATATTAATTAAGCAGAGATAACTTAATTGATCGAGATCCCGCTTAATAAAACTAATTTAAATCATTTTTTCCCTTTTATATGAACATGTTAAAAAAAAAAAAAAAAAAAGCACTTCAAATAAAAATAATCTAATTATTTTGGCAATATTTTAACAAACAATTTCAAATCCACATTACTTTTATCTTTACCTTACTTTATACCACTTTTATTGGGATTCACGGTCATTAAGGGCAACAAATTGTGATCTGTGTAGCATAATGGATATATGATTGTGTAAGTTAATTATGACATGGTAAATTTAATTAAATAAATTAAACTTTTTGTTATAATTTATTAATTTTATATTAGATTTGTGGGTTATGTAAAAAATTATTAATCATGTTTCTAAGGAATAGCAATTATTAAAGACCGCATCGTAAAACGCTTATAAAGTTCAATCTCTCTTCTTTTGTGCAAATATGTAAAAAAGAAAAGATTTATTAGTTCTAAATATCATGTGTTAAGTTTGAATTGTGTCAAAACATGATTATAAGATTTATATATTTATTTAATTAAACGAGTAAGATCTTTCAATCCTTACTCACTAATTTTATATTAAATTTGTATTAAATTTATAAATCATGTCGTTTAACCCTAAATGATTGTTATCGTCCACCACCCCTTCTTTTATACTGTCCAAATCCTCTATAAAAATTTGAACAACCTAATATGAGAGGATCTCATCGCTAAACTTTTGCTTTAAGACTTGCATTAGATTTAGTCAAAAGTTAAAACCATCATAGTTAGTCTACCCCTCTTGTTTGTTCCTTTAACTTTTATGTGGTTAAATCTTATTAAACAAAATTATTTACAAAAGAAGTGAACCGTGTGGCCTGCTTTCTTGGTAATAAAAATGACCAAGATGCAGATTACGAAGCCCAAGAAAAAGGGAGGATATGCTGCAATGAAACCCAAATGCCTTTACTCCAAAAAAAAAAAAAACCCAAATATCCTTTCTTGTCCTCATGCATGTCTTGAGAGAGTTTCCAAGTGGGTAACATGCAATACAAAAGCTTAATTATACTAACCGTTTGATTGAAGGTCAAAGCACGAAACATTGACTTAATGAAGGTCCACATGCCTGCCAGTTAAATTACTGATGGCCTGATTATGATGGAAAGGCTGGCAATAAGTGAGGAAAAAAGGGCAACTCTTCACCAGTTTTACTAGCTAAAAAGAGTGCCTTTTTGAATTTTTATTTTTATTTGGGAAAACTTTACTTACTCTCATTAAGTTTGGTTACTTTTGTAAATATTCTTTAATGTTCAAAACATCTCACTTTGATATATCAAAGTTTGGTTTTCTCTCACTTTGTTTTTTTCGTACAAAAAATCTTAACGAAATGTCAATTTTACTCCAAAATAACTCATCGTTTTAGAAACGGTATAATTTTAGAGTCAGGGGTAAAATTGGAATTGCGAAGAATTTTCTGTACGGAATGAGTAAAATGAGAAAAAAATGAAGTTTAATACATTAAAGTGAGAGGTTTTAAACATTAAAAAGATATTTACAAAAATGACCAAACTTATTTTTGGATTCATTTGTTAATTTGAATAGGAGCAAAGAAGAGGTTCACACTTTTTCAGTGTCTCTTACCGGCTAATCGGGCAACCTCAAAGTCTAAATAGACTAAATTGGGCCATGTAGTAGATGGGCTTTTTTTTGTTATGAGTTTTGGTTCGAAGGGTAGCCTTGTATATAATGGTAATTAATCAATGAAGTATCAACATGCGACAGTTTGGCCGAGTGGTCTAAGGCGCCAGATTTAGGCTCTGGTCCGAAAGGGCGTGGGTTCAAATCCCACAGCTGTCAGTTTTATTTTTTAATTTTGACTTAAACCAACCATTTCTAAAAGATAACAAAATCACAAATATTGGGCCGGAGCGATACCGGTTGCACGAATATTGATTGAGCTTTGTTATATAATTATAATTCTAACATGGAGCCAACTTCTTGACTGATAAATTAATTCATTACCTTTTTTTTTTTTTTAAATGAGAGAGTCAACCAATACAAGCAAAACAAAGGACATGCCACAAAATAGGGAACAGATCCATTTAAATTTGTGAATATCCATGTAGTTATACTGAAAAAGAGATATTTTTATCTTTTTATTTGTGAATTTGATAAAAATACCACTTTAATATAATTAAGAATCTTCCATTTTAATTAGGCTTATAAATTTGTGGAAAAGTTGTTAGTCAAAATGGTGGTAGCCCATTTAAGTTTAAGGCTCCCAGCTATTCTAGTAGATGAACATTAATGATCTCCCGACCTTCATTCATTATCTCAAATAGATTGCTATGTAAATTGTAGTTTAAACAATAGTTAAAACTGAATTTTTTTAATTTTTTTTTAAATTTTTCTCTTATTAAAAGCTTATAAAAATAAAATAATTTTAAAATTCAATTTTGACTTGCTTAAACTACAACAGATATACTGTTATTTTAATAACAACATGCATGTTATTTATTTATTTTTATTTCACTTCAATGAAATTGAATATCAAATTTATAAATTTATAAATGAGATTTATAAATTTGAGAATCTTAAATTTAAAAAGAATTATAAGAGCTCTTAATTCATAATACTCCACATACCTTTTTACATCTAATTTTTTTTTTTTTACATTTATAAATAATTTTTCTATTTATTATTAGATTAAAATTTAATAAAAATTGTAAGTGTGAGTATTGAGAGAGATTTATTATTATTATTATTTATAATCATCAAAGTATTCAAGTTTTTGATTGCAAGAATGGTTAAAAAAGATCTGATTACAAATTAGTTGTTAAACTTTTAATATATGAAAAATGTATGGAGAATAGTACTACAGTTTTTATTATAAAATTATTTTATAAACTGACACGAGAATTCATAATCGATGAAAACTGAAAAGTATCAGAGACATGTGATTAAAGCAATATCAACCACTTTCTTTCCTAGATAGCCAAAAGATAACTGGCCTTCTGAGCCGCTCAAATTCTATCTTCATCAATCACTCTGTTCTAGATTTTTGTTCAGATATTTTTCATACCTCCGCCATTGCCTTCCCAGCTTCCCTAAATTCTTAAATACCCCCTTCTCAGTTCTCGCGCTTGCCTCACAACATCCCCAACAAACAACCATATCAAACACTTCAATGGCAGCCATGGCCACGACCCTCACTTCTTCACCCTCTTCAAACCCAAAACTATCTTTCCTGGATCACAAGTCCTCCTTCCATGGCACACCCGTCGCTTCTCGCTTCACACCCATCAAATCCACCCCACAAAACTCCACCATTTCCATGTGCGCAGCCCCGCCATATGACCTCAACTCCTTCAAATTCTCACCCATCAAAGAATCCATCGTCTCTCGTGAAATGACTCGCCGATACATGATGGACATGATCACTCACGCCGATACCGATGTTGTCATCGTCGGCGCTGGCTCCGCTGGTCTATCATGCGCTTATGAGCTCAGCAAAAACCCCTCAATCCGTATAGCCATAATCGAACAATCCGTTAGCCCCGGTGGTGGTGCATGGCTCGGCGGCCAGCTGTTTTCGGCCATGGTTGTGCGTAAACCAGCTCACAGGTTCGGTTAAGTCATCCATTATCTCAAATGTTTAAAATTAATAAAAAAATAATAATTTAATTATTTATTTAATATTCCACCAGGTTTCTCGATGAGCTTGAGATTGAATACGATGAGCAGGATAACTACGTCGTTATCAAGCACGCGGCCTTGTTCACATCCACAATCATGAGCAAGCTGCTTGCCAGGCCTAACGTGAAGTTGTTCAATGCTGTGGCCGCTGAGGATTTAATTGTGAAGGGAAATACGGTAGCCGGTGTGGTGACCAACTGGGCGTTGGTATCAATGAACCATGACACTCAGTCATGTATGGACCCGAATGTGATGGAGGCCAAGGTGGTCGTGAGTTCTTGTGGGCACGACGGGCCGTTTGGAGCCACCGGAGTGAAGAGGCTGAAAAGTATTGGAATGATTGACAGCGTTCCGGGGATGAAGGCCCTCGACATGAACGTCGCCGAGGATGCAATCGTTAGGCTTACCAGGGAGATTGTTCCTGGTATGATCGTGACTGGGATGGAAGTGGCTGAAATTGATGGTGCCCCAAGAATGGTAATTTTCCGATGAATTTAATCATTGATTTATATTTTAATAATACAAAGTTTTGGGACTTTAGCTGTTGGATTGAGTTGACGATGTCTTTTACTAATGAAATGGTTGTGACTTTGCAGGGCCCAACATTTGGGGCGATGATGATATCGGGGCAGAAGGCGGCGCACTTGGCATTGAAGGCATTGGGGCAGCCCAACGCAATCGACGGGACATACAGCGATGTGGGGAGCACACAGCCAGATTTTGTTCTTGCTGCTGCTGAGTCTGGGGAGATTGTGGATGCTTAAATGACACAAGGGTTTTTCGTTGATTAAATTTGGATGAAAATAGGCCATTTTGGTAGGGATTGCTAGGTTGGGTGTGGATAGATATATATGATGGTGAAGATTCACTTTGAGTTTGTGTTGAATTGAGAGTTCCAATTATTCAATAAGCATATACTATTGGGAATCAGATTGCTCCTTTGAGGTTCATAACTAGTACTCATCTCTAAAGATGAACAAATTTAGGTTGCAATTGATTTATCCAAAAGACTTCAAAGTTGTAATCTTTAAGTCGATCATTTTCTATTAGTCTAAGCTTTTTAGATAAATGATTGGTGATTTAGTATTGCATCGGAGCTGTGGTTATGAATTCAAATCTCGGCTTGGTTATTCACCTCCCATTTTGAAAGTGTTAGTTTATTTATCGATGATATTTAACATCTAAAGTAGCCTCTCATAAAACTGAAGTATTTAGTAAACATAAAATTGAAATGAAAAGTCATATATTATCATTTTTTATTTGTTTTCTTTTGCTAGCTAAAAAGATGTTTCTTCTTCCTGAAGTGAAGATCGACATTGTTGTCTGCAAGCTCAACTTGTCTCATGATTGTGACATTTTATACTCGTAAAGAGTTGGGGATGTTTTGGCATTTTGTGACGCTAGTTGTAGGCCTAACTATTGGCTTTGGCTTTGAAACAGATACATATATATATGGGTTTTACTTAAATAATCAAGAATAAAAAAGATTTGAGTAAAGCAAGAAATAGTGATATAGATATATTAATTTGCATGAAATTTACAAACTTGTTTACATACTCTTACAGAAATTGCAAATATTGATACTAGTTACAGAAAACTCAAGCGAAGTCTTATTATAGAATTCTCACTGTCTTATATTCGATGATCCTTACAAAAGGGTTGGTTGTTTTTTTATAAAGAAGTATTGATAATGTTTTCAAACATGAAATTAAAAGCGGCTCACTTTAAGAATTAGTGTACACAAAAATTGAGATCCCTCAAAACTTTTATAGTATTTTAAGCTTGAAATGCTGAAGTTTCAATTGGATGTCAATGATAATTGGAGTGGAAGTTCAATCGGTGAAGAAGAGTAGTGTTTGATTGAATGCCAGAATGGTGACTAAAGAATCATCTTCCAAAAACAAAGTGGAACAATCTTCCTTGATATTCGCTCCCCTTCAATAAAGGGGATATTATTGTGGATCAATTGGTTTCTTGCATATCAAATTAGACTAAAACAAAGTTTAGATGAGTCATGTTAAAAGTAAAGTTCTCCTTATTATTGCTAGCTTACGGACTCTCTGCTTTTACACAATAGTTTAATCCTCAGCTATTATAATTATAGTGTCAAATTATAAAAATACTTTGACAAAATATAAAATTTTGGTAAGTTGCAGTTACCTTCAAGGAGATACCTTGCATTGGTTAAAGCAATGGAAAAAATGAGGTGAAAGTAAAATGCAAAAAAAAAAGTTTTACTTTCTAATCTGTCCATTGAGAGTTTTGTTGGCAAAACAGGCTGGGGTTGAACCTTTGAGTGGGCCGGCATTAGATGGGTTGCACTACTAGAGCCCAGAACAGAGTTTGGGTTGACCAGTCTCCAACCCAACCCGACTCACCTTGGCAACATCACCTCGACAATCTCAGTTGAAGCACATGAGAAGTGAGAACCCAAATGCTGCAGAAAGCTCACCATCTCCTCAAACCTTTCTCAACTTCAACAACACCAACTTCTCTCACTTGGAGAAACCAAATCAAACAGAACCAGCTAGCCTCCCAAATCTCATCCATTCTGTTGCAAAGGCACAACTGGGTTCTTCTCCTCCAAAACCTCAAACTCTCCTCCAAATTAACCCCATCTCTATTCCTCCAAATCCTCCATAAAACCCACACTAACCCTCAAATCTCTCTCAACTTCTTCAATTGGGCAAAAAAAATCTTGGGTTTCAACCAGACCTCCAGTCCCACTGCAAAATCATCCAGCTTTCACTTGGGTCGGATCTTGTCCAACCCGTGAAGCCACTTTTGGATTCTTTGATTCAAAGCCACCCTGCATCAGTGCTTGCACAGTGTCTGATTCGAGTTTGTAGAGGTACAGATTCTCAGTCTAATGCGTTAAGCTTTGTTATTGAATGTTATTCGCAAAAGGGTTTGTTCGTGGAGGGGTTAGAGGTGTTCGGGAAAATGAGAGGTCAGGGTTATACCCCTTCAGTTCGTGCCTGCCATGCACTGCTTGATGCTTTGCAGCGACAAAACGAGATTAAACTGGCTTGGTGTTTCTTTGGTGCTGTATTTCGTAGTGGGGTGTCGCCGAACCGGCCTATGTGGTCAGCGTTTGCTCAGATTTTGTGTAAAAATGAGAAATTTGAGGGAGTTGTTAGATTGCTAGATTTTGGTATTCATAACTCTGTGATTTATAATCTTGTCATTGATTGTTATAGCAAAGGTGGGGATTTTGGAGCTGCATTTGATACCTTGAATCAGATGTGTGATAGGAAAATTGAACCGGGTTTTACAACTTATAGCTCAGTTCTTGATGGGGCTTGTAAATATGAAAAAGCTGAAGTCATTGAGAGCATCATGAGCATTATGGTGGAGAAGGAGCTGCTTCCGAAGACTCCTTTATCCAAATATGATTTGGTAGTTCAGAAGCTTAGTGATTTGGGCAAGACTTATGCTGCAGAGATGTTCTTTAGGAGAGCTTGTGATGAGAAGATTGAATTACAGGATGCTACTTATGGGTGTATATTAAGGGCATTGTCCAAGGAAGGGAGGGTGAAGGAAGCAATTCAGATATATCGTTTAATCTCAGAAAGGGTTCTTACAGTGAGTGATAGTAGTTATAACGCATTTGTAAATGTTCTTTGTAAGGAAGATCAGTCCGAGGAGGGTTGTGAATTATTAAAGGATGTCCTAAGAAGAGGAAGCAGTCCATGTGCATCATCAGCATTGTCTGAATTCATAGCATCACAATGTAGGAAAGGTAGATGGAGAGAAGCAGAGGATTTGTTGAATGTAATTATAGAGAAAGGGTTATTGCCGGATTCGGCTTGTTGTTGCTCCTTGGTGGTGCATTACTGTTCCAACAGACGCATTGATTCGGCCATTGCATTGCATAATAAGATGGAAAGATGGAATATTACTTTGGATGTGGCAACTTATAATGTACTTCTCGATAGGCTTGTTGCAGGGAGGAGGATTGAAGAAGCGGTCAGGGTGTTTGATTACATGAGAAGACTGAATTTGGTGAGCAGTGCAAGTTTTACAACCATGATTCGTGGGCTTTGTCGCGTAAAGGAACTCAGAAAAGCCATGAAAATTCATGACGAGATGTTGAGCATGGGGCTTAAACCTGATCAAGCAACATATAAGCGGTTAATTTTTGGGTTTAAGTAACAAATTGTTGTGTTTGAAGTCTGCAAGAAGTACTGCTTTTGGCCTTAACCATCTCTTGTAAATCGGCCTGCATGATCAGGCCATGCACTACACCTCTTGATGGGCAATACAAAGAAGCTTTTAAGTTTGTAATCCTAGACTCCAAGTGACAAAAGAAAATGAAAAAATTTCCCACCTTTATTTGCCCATGAAAAAATGTGAATGTTACTTCTTGCTCGATATCATAATCATCATGACGGAAACATGAATGAGAAATATACTAGAAGCTCATAACCATAGGAATTAAAATTTAAAAAAAAAAAAAAAAACCATCACAAATTATGTTCTTTGTTTTTATTTATATTGTCTAATTTCTGCATGATCAGACTAGTTTATGTATACTTGCAAAACACAAAACTTGAGTGGTATTTGCACGTGTCTGCGGATAATCGGTATGGTATCTGCCTGCTTGGAATTAGGGGTTGAAAATTCACACTTAACCCATGAAACAGGCAAATGCAAAGCAATTTTTAACCGCTTAGAGCATTCACAATGGAAGAGTTAAATGTCATTTTTATCTAAAATAGCTCATTAAATTGATAAAATACCCTCTATATTGGATAAGCTAAAAAAAAATGTAGAATAAATTTTTTGTTAAATGAGCTAAAAAAAAAGCTATATGTAGCGGTAATATTGAAAGAGCTATTTTCCTACATTTTCTCCCATGGCTGTTTTTTCTCCCACTATCTCTCACAAAATTTTCTTCCCACGTTTTTTTATTGTTTCTTTCACCTGTTTTCTTTTTTTTCAAAATTTTTTCCTACTATTTCTCTTTCGCATCTCATTTTTTCTAAAATTTTCTCCTATTATTTCTCTCTCCACTTCATTTTTTTCTCAAAAGTTGAAAAATAAGATATTAAGAAAAATACAATCATTATAAAAAATAAAAAAATAATTAAAATTAAATGATATAAATAAAAATATAACTAATCGGATGTAGGAGGTCTTTAAAAAGTTATTAGGTAAACTAGATAAATTGAGTTTTGAGGAGCTATTTTACATAAAAAATTAGCTCCTCCATTGTGAATGCTCTTAGTTGAACATACGTATAAATCATTTATATGTAAAGTTCTTATCGTAACTTTACAATATAATTTTAGAAATTCTAATCAATATTTTCTAATTGAATGGTTCTTGTTGGTGTAAGTGAGTGTAAAATGTGAAATGACACTTGAAAATGCTTAGGCCTTGTTTGGCAAATAACACCCCATTACATTACATTCTCTCGCATTCCACCACATACTATTCACTTTATTATTATTATTTTTTTAAATATCAAATCATTTATTTTTATATCACATTATTTATTATTCAAATAAAAAAATTATTACTAAACAAAATTTATTACTTTTTTATACTATTTTTTTTTTTTTTTCATACCAATAATTTATTTTATATTTTTTAATTCATAAATAATGCCATATAAAAATTTATGGGGAAATGTGACAGGTTTGCCAAGCACCCTCTTAGTGCTTGAATACCACAAATATAAGCGTATTTACAGCCTTCCTTAATAGCAGGCTAAATAAGTCAAGGTCTCCCGTCTCCAACTACACAAAGCAAATCCCCCCACCCCCTCCTCTCTCTCTCTCGCTCTCCGATACCCCAAAAACCAAAAATGGCTCTCCGTCTCTTCCTCCTCATCGCCGTGTTTTCCCTCACCCTCTTCTCCGTCTCGGTCAGGTCCTCCGACTCGGACCTTGTATCAGAACTCCTGGCCCTCCAGTCCCACTCCAAGTCGGGCGTTATCCACCTCGACGACCGCTCTGTCTCGCGCTTCCTGACCTCGGTCAAGACCCCCAGGCCCTACTCCCTGCTCGTCTTCTTCGACGCAACCCAACTCCACGACAAGACCGAGCTCCAGCTGAAGACCCTCCACGCCGAGTTCTCGCTCTTCGCCAAATCCTTCATCACAAACAACCAAGACCCCGATTCCTCCTCCCACGGTAAGCTCTTCTTCTGCGACCTTGAGTTCAAGGAGTCCCAGTCCAGCTTCACGCTCTTTGGCGTCAATTCCCTCCCTCACATCAGGCTCATCGGCCCGAATCAGACCCCGAAACAGTCCGATCAGATGGACCAGGGAGACTTTTCCAGGCTTGCCGAGTCCATGTCCCATTTCGTCGAGTCCAAGACCAATCTCGTCGTCGGCCCGATCCACCGCCCACCGTTTCTCTCGAAGAAGCAATTGGCATTGGTCATTGTGGGTATTCTAATTTGGATCCCATTCGCTGTGAAGAAGATTGTGATGGGCGAGACTCTGCTCCACGACCCGAAACTCTGGCTAGCGGGTTCGGTGTTCGTCTACTTCTTCAGCGTCTCGGGCGCGATGCACAACATCATTCGGAAGATGCCCATGTTCCTGGCGGACCGGAACAACCCGAACAAGCTGGTATTCTTCTACCAGGGGTCGGGTATGCAGCTTGGGGCGGAGGGGTTCGCGATCGGGTTCTTGTACACGATTGTGGGTCTGTTGCTGGCGTTCGTGACGCGTGTGCTCGTGAAGGTGAAGAATGTGAACGTGCAGAGGGCGGTGATGATTGTTTCGCTGTTCGTTTCGTTTTGGGCGGTCAAGAAGGTGGTCTATTTGGATAATTGGAAGACGGGTTATGGGATCCACGGATTTTGGCCTTCGAGTTGGTAATAAGCTACAAAAAGGTAATGACTTTTTTGGTTTGTTAGTGAAAAGTGGTTGAAGTCGGTGTTGGAATTTGATGTTTTAATGAACTTTGATGATAATCGAGACAATGTAGATTGGTACTTATAAAATTTTTGGTTGAAAACCATTTGGTAGATCAATTTCGTATTGTTGATTGCAGGTTTTGCTTTATAATAATCTTCACCATGTTTGCTTTGGAAGAATTACGTTAGGGAGCACTTGAGGTGGGAGTGGGACCAATTGGCTAAATGCTTACAGAGGCTAGATAGGTTAGAGAAGTCTAACAGTGGTTTTTCGGGTTGGATGGAACAATGGCGATATTTCGTTTTGGTAAAGTTGTTATTGTGAGATCCTTCCGTGACGTCTAAAGTATGATAGATTGGTTATCCTGAGTTCCTTCGCTTTATAATTTGCATTTGACGATATATGGTGATTTGTAGTGATAGCTATTTCTGAATATCATTTACCGTTGACATTGCTAGCTGCCATGACCCCGCATCATAACTCCTTCGTTTTAACCTTGCTTTTTTAGTGGGCTTTTTGTTCTGTTTGAGTGTCCTGGTTGTGATAGGATAAATGGTATGCAAATATTTTTCTGGATGAGTCACTTATCTATATTACTTATCCAAATACATTATGAAGGATCCTTATTTGGCTTGATATTTTTGTGTCACCCAGTTTTTGACCAAGATCAACGTGCATAATCTGTTTTGTTATATGAATTTCTGCATTTGTTAAGATGTCAATCAGATGGTGAGTATCTGTGAAAGCGTTTCAAAAGCTGGTCATGCTTGAAATTCAATTTGTTGTAGAATAGTTATTAGTGTTTAATGGAATTATTGAGTGCAAAAACCTAGAAAGGTCAGGTCGCTTCTTTGCTTGATGCGAATGTGTGGTTATTGCTGCTGGGTTTGGATACCAAATGGTCGAAGAAAATTACAGACTCTTTGCTGTGACAGTGTGTGAATTATAGTGCTTCTTTGGAGTAAATTATGAGTTTTGAATAGCTTAGGTCATGGTGTTTTCATTTAGATGTGAAGTCATCTTTGTGCTACAGACCTCTAAGTTTTCATTGGACTATACATCTGTCCATTTAAACTGGTTCCTTAAATTTAATCTTTGGTATTTGGTTGATAATTCACATTTAGGCATGCCTAGTTTAACCTGTCCAGCTTATAATGAGCCTGAATGAAAACTGTATATTAAAACAATTATATCTGGTTGTTAACAGGATGGTTTCACAACATATATGTGTGAGTCTGCGGTAAATTCAATTGTAGTAGTGATGGAATGGATAGGTAGTCCCTTCATCTATAGGTATCATTTTATTAGTTCACCAACTTTTTGGGTTCCTATGAAACTCACACTATGTTTGTAAGTTTCTAAGGAAAATGAATCATGGAACCAATAATACTTATCCATTGTGAAAGAAAAGGGAATGAATGGATAGGTAGTCCTTCTTTTGGCAGTTAGCAGAAAACCTAAGGAGGGATATGGCATTCCTCACAAATCCTTTCCTTTCTTAAAAAAAATCCCAAACAACATAAAATACCAATTCCTACATTATTTTCTGTTCCTTTACTTTTTTTTCCACCCAAATATCCTCTCCAAACACTATGTAGGGGGATTGTTTTTCTGCTTTCAGTTATGTATATTCCGCTTTTGACCCCTACTTTTGTCATGATACGTATAGTAAGCTTGGAAACTGAATTCACATTTCTGAGTGTAATGTGGGGAGTTGGCCTGAGAATAAGGTTCTGGGTAATTGGTTATGCATCTGAGTTTAAATTGCACTGGATATGAAATTTGATGTAGTGTCTTGAGTTAAGCTGAAGGACAAGCGTGGAAGAAAATTGGGACTTGATTTAGATCATAGAATAAGAGATGATTTCAGCTTTGAAAGAAACAATAGGAATTTCGATAATCTTGAGAGGACTTTGGAGGAGCTCAAGTCCTATTTCTTTTTTTCCCTTTTCACTTGGACATTTGCTTATTTAGCTCATTTTAGTTATTAGCTATTCAGATTTCCTTGCTCTATTTTCTCCCTAGCCTAAAATGTTCTCTTGTATACTTTCTGTGTGCTAGGTTGTGCTCCTCTGTGCTTTTTGATATATACAGCATTACTTATCAAAAAAAGCTTTGACGCAGACAGTATAAGAGGCAAACTCTTGGCTTAGGAACCCCATTATAATTTGAAGCCAGGAAATTCTCCCTTATATAGTTGATGCCCTGTCTGATTCTCATTTATGTTACAATTTTATTTAAGCTCTTCAATGGTCTTGTAGTGGTCTTAATAGTGAATAGTATTATAGCCTTTTCCAGGGGAGGCTATAGCACTGTAAGGAACTTCATTGGATATGCACCCTTGGTTGTTTAGAGGCTTATGAACTAGGGAACTTTCCCTTCTCAAAGGTGTCTTACTTACCCTAGGCTGTCTTCTTAGGGAAGGCCTTATTCCAAAAAATTTCGAAGTGTTATGAGAATTGAGAAATAAGCCTTCCCATCTAGCTTGTGTTTAGAAAAATAAGGGTGGAGACCTTTTGCTTAACAGACTTAGAAGGGAAGTCGATGTAGATTGATTGGATTACCCAAACCTTGATATATTTAATAGATTGAGGTTCATGGTCAGGTCATATTGGCCCAAACATGTTCTAGATTAAGTTTTCAATCTTATTGAAAAAGGTCATACATGAAGAGGAAATGCTAAGAGATTGTTTGGATGCTATCATTTTCGTTAGTTATTTTTTTAAAAAAAAATCATGCATTGATGTTTGGGTTGAAGAGGTCCAAATTCAATTCGAGACGTGTATACATCTTTTTCAATTCTTCTTTTATTTTCACTTTTTTTTTTAAATTACTATCTAACAGGGAAGGTTAATGAATGACCCACAACTGCAAGGGAGGATGAGAGAATAAGAGAAATCTGGGACCTTGAGATTTGAACCAACAGCCAGCGCCATTGGGCGCCGGCCCGCCCCCTGAACAGATGCCTTTACCTCCCCCCTCTCACCGATTCTTCTCTCTCCCCCATAAGAAATAGTTTCCAAAAGCCCCTCTCAGAGCCCGTGACCACAGTGGTGGCAGTAGCCACCACCCCGGAACAGACGCTTACCTCCCCTGAACTCTCTCCCTCTCTCCCCTGCTTTTTTTCTTTTTCTTTCTTTCTTCTTCCTTCTTCTCTTTTCTTTCTTTCGCTTTTCGTTGTTCCCTTTCCCGCTTTGTTTCTTTTGTGCGTATCATGCGATCAGTATCTCACCCCTTTGATTTCTAGGCCCTATTTTTTCCTATTTATTTATGTATTCATTCTTCTTCTATTAATCACATTACCCAAAAGCTCATTATATTTAGCCTTGATTTCTGCAAATTTCAATGATTAGTTTTCCTTGATTTCATTCTCTTGAAGATCAAGTCTCAAATAGAAGACAAAGAAAGCGGAGAATTAATTATTTGTTTATTTCATTCTCTTTAAAAAAAAAAAAGAAAAAAAAAGGGTGTATGTGCTAATTACTGAGAGACCATCCTTATTTCTGAATTGCAGGTAGTGCTGACTGCATGTGTGCATGATGGTTGAAACTTTAATGAATGCGTGTTCGTTAAAGATGAAGCTTTTGGTGCGAGTTTGCTTTTGTCTGCAACCTTATCAGTTGAAATTTAATTTTTCCTGCAACATTTTCTATTATGAGTTAAGAGACATTAACTAAACAAAGGCTAGTGCTATTTTCTATTATGAGTTGAGAGACATTAAAATAGCATGATGGGAGTAATTTTACTAGGAACTAGGATTTTATCACGGCCTTCGAGTACAAAGGCTAGTGCTATTTTTAATCAGTTCAAAAATGTACCAAATATTTGTGTTCTGACGCACCATTGATGGATCATGCCCGAGACCTATTCTTCTAGAGTTTTTTTCTGCCTAATTGTTGTGAGGATTCACGTCTGCAAATGCTGCAACCTTGTATGTTTTGCATGTAGCAATTCAATGAGGCAGATCCATTGTTTAGCTAATTAGTACCATGTTCCTAACCCCTACATATTTGCAAATCTCTTCTGGAGAGTTGCTAACGCTGAGCCACGCTACAAAACATCTTTGAGTCAAGAACATAAAACTAAAAACAGAAAACAAAGTCATTAACAAACATGGTCGGATTCCAGACCCAACAAACCCAAACTGGCTGCACTAGGCATATGGGTAAAACATGGTAGGCATCCTTAGGCAAATGTCACCCATGTCCTTTTGGAGGCCGACCCGATCATAGTAGCTTCCCTTTAGAAAGAGGAGTCAGAAAAAAGGACATATTCCGTAACTTTCGGCAAAGACTTGCAGAAGACCCACAAAACCAATACAGCAGTGTTTCATTCTTAGCCAGTTTGTGATCCCAATATCTAAAGTCCTTCACTCCTCTAACTTCTTCTTGTAACGGCATGTGATCGGTAGAATATTTTTTTTCACATTCATAGAAGCTAGTGAGATTTTTTTTTTTTTTTTTTAAAAAGGTTCATTTGGACGGCTGAAAAGGGCTTCCAAGTGAGGTGGCCTCAACCTACTTCAGCTCGATGCTTCTCCAAAGCCTTCGCAACTTTGCGTATAGACACAGCGGTGTTGATTCCTCCACCAGTATTATTATGCACTTACCTCACTACCCTCTTTCGTTTTATGCACCTTTGTACGCATATAGGCAAAACCCCAGAGGGCATGGTAGTCATCTGGAGCTGATTGAGGGGGACAAATCCAGTAACATCTTTCCCTTTTTGTGCCTTAGCCCACATGTCACGTACTTTATACCATTTCCCACATCCATTATATTAACAGGCCTCCGGAATTCGAGAGGGAGGGAAGTAGATTACAGAGAGAGAGTGGGAGAGAATATGGAAGAACATGTTGAGATGGTGGGCAGGGCATTTGTGGATCATTACTACCACCTCTTCGACAATGACAGAGCTTCTCTCCCTTCACTCTACCAGCCGACCTCCATGCTGACCTTTGAGGGCCAGAAGATTGTCGGGGTTGATGACATATCTTCGAAGCTTAATCAGTTGTCGTTTGATCAATGCCGGCATGTGGTCAGTACTATTGATTCACAGCCCTCGTCCTGCACCGGTGGCGTTGTGGTCTTCGTCAGCGGCAGCCTCCAGTTGCCGGGAGAGGAGCACCATCTGAGGTTTAGCCAGGTCATTTGTACATCTCTCTCTAACACATAGCGCACACAAATTCTCAAGAGGATGCATATCGGCACACCCCCATAAAATCCACCAAGCGCTCTCTTCTTTTCTGTTTATGGTAGAAAAATGCATTAATTAGGATGATGCTAACAATTTTTAACATAATTTGAAAATCCTACACAAACCAATATAAAACTCAGAAGTTAAAATTGAGGGATCTAATTCATTTAGTGATGCCTTGACATGCAACATTAAGCTTATAATTTTTGACAAGACCTGCAAACTTGACACAAATTTGATAAACAAGAAATTAACGGGTTAGGATCGAGGAATTTGACTGTATATTTAAATGGGTTGGGTTAAGTTTGACTTTTATAGTCTTATACATATATTTCGACTTGACACGATCTCAACTTGACACAGGAATATAAATTGTCATTTCATCTAATAGAGCTGCCTTATTGCACTGTTATAACAACCATGTGGCCATGTGAGAGCCTATTTGAACCCCACTTGCTTAAACAAGCTCTTACGTTCACATACATCTATTCTAACAATATAGTGTTAGAAATATATCACATTTTACAATAACATTCAGCTATGGGATTGTTTTTATGATCTCACCTTGATTATCTAGGCCACAACATATACAATAATTTGGAGATTTTTGCTCACACCTACTGGATCGAGTCGATTAGAAACTGACTTGACTTTGAAATGTTACAATGCTGCAGATGTTCCACTTGATTCCCACGCCACAAGGAAACTTCTTTGTGCAGAATGACATATTTCGCCTCAATTATGGCTAATTTGTTGTGATCTACTTCTGGTGTTGTATTGAGGGAACAAATATGGTTCACAATTCTCTATTGTTAATTTTCAGAACTTTTGTATCACTGTTTTCTGGCATGGGTTGCAGGAATTGTATAACTTATTAACAAGTTCTCTGATCACCCAAATAGCAATGAAATTCTTCATTAAACCAAGTAAAACGACCAGATCCAGGCCACTGTGTGTATGGCCACCCTTCCTCTGATTAGGATGGCCACTCTTAACACTTCTTTTTTAATAATAAACTAGCTTAAAGCCCACGCTATGCGTTGCCTTTTTTATATATATAATTAAGTCAAAAAGTCTTTAAAATATTATTAATAACAAATTTTATTTTCTTCTCTTAATTAACAAATTAGCTACAAAAAATGACAAATGTTCTTAAGATAATTTTAAACCATAGTTTTACTTAATAGCATAAACCCACATATCCAATAAATTTAAAAATTCATAAATTTTAGTTCATATAAATTGAAATGTGTTAAATATTTGTTCCCATATATGTAGTTTAAAGGAAAAAAATTCAAAATAAAAATCTAGAATAATCAATTATAGAAAATGATTGATTAATCATTATATTCCAACAATAATATCACTTCTCCTCCACTACACAATCAATTATGGTAAACTTTTGTCTTTCAGGACTGAACTTTCTTCTCATAAACAATTTTTTTGAGCAATTTTATTATTATATTGACAAAAATAAAGAAGTGTTCTAAAATATATGAGCATATTGATATTTGATTACAGTTATGTTTACTAATTTTGTAAACAAAAGAATGTTGGTAGTTTAATTTTTCTTTTAAAAAATAAGAGATAAAAAACAGCGACAGAAATATTAGAATACCCAAAAACAAAAATGAATAACAAAAGTCAATTAAATTTACAAAAGAAAATTTGTAACTTGTATCAAATAAAAATAAGTGAATTTGAATAAAAAATAATATATAAAGACAATTCAATGCATTACAAATAAAACCCCTATGTTTTAATTGTCTTACTAAAAGACTATCTAATACATACATTTTCATACATTTGTATTAAAAAACAAGGACATGTGTCGCAATTCTAAGCATTCTCTATGTCAAAACTCAAAACTTGACTTTTATATATACGTGCTTGTACCCCGTGCAATGCACGGGTTGTTTTTAAAAATGACAGGACGGAAAAGAATAATAATAATAATTAGTGGATGTATAAATGGCAACCAAAGAAAAAAAAAAACCTTCTATAAAGCTTTAAAGAAAAAGAAAAGCATTAAGAGACCATTTACAACAACACAAATGCTCAAGTATTTTTCCATGCCCTTATCTTTGCATTCCCAAAATAACTTTATTTAAAATACTTCCAATGAGAAAAGTTTGAGAAATTACCCTTCTCGTCATTCAATTAACTAATTTGCTACCCAAAATAAAAAAACTTTCATTAAATTATGGTTAAAAAATAAATTAATTATATCATTTCTCTTTCTTCTTTACTCAAAAGCATAAACAATAACATAACCAATGAAATTCATAAGGTATAGGAAGAAGTCCAATCAAATAGAGCCTTTTTTCTTCCAACCATACTTTTGCATTATTAAGTTTTTTTTCTTCCAACCATATTTTTTCCATCTTTTTCTCATCTCATCCTACAAATTTAATATATATATCAATCATTAGATTTATAGACTCATGTGGACTCTACACAAATTCAACGATGGATTCATCCATTCACTATAAAGATGGTTAAAAAATAATTAAAAATATAATAAATTCTATCATTTCCCTTTATAAAAATTATAACAACAATTAAGGAACAAAAATGGAATATGAAGCACAAAACTACATAAATAAATAAATAAATAAGACAAACAAATGTATTATTTAGCGTTCTCTGCGTATTATTTTCCACTTTTCTTGAATACAACCTTACAAACACAATTTCCAAAACCGAATCAAAATTAATACTAACATAATAAAATATAATTGACTTTTCCATATACTTTTCTCAATTCTAATGAAATTCATAGTTATAGAAAACAATCATGTCAATTAGATATTTTTTCTTTCGACAATCTTCGTATATATAACGTTAAAAAAAAACTAATTTTACAATAAAAGAAAAAATAATATAAAAATTAAAACAAAAAATAGAGGCAAAAAAATGGAATATAATCAAAAGCACATAACCACAAAAAATAAAATAAAAATAAATAGACTATTTTCTCCTTTGCTACGTCATTTATTATTCTCTTTGGGCACACCCCTTCAAATGCAAATTTCATAATCCTTTTTTTTTTTTTTTTTTTTTTTAAGAAAAAAAAAAACACATTTCATCAAATAAACTATTTGCAAATTAACAACGATTAAAATCGATCCTTAATATCTATACATCAGGGAAAGAGATCGAGAATACATGGTGTGATACCTATTATATTAATACAAATAAAACTTATAAATTCTAAACATTTAGGAAAAAAAAAATACAATGCAAAATAAACAAAAAATAATAATTTCACTCAACATTTAAGGCAATCAAATAAATCATCTCACATTAGGTTCAATGCATCATTATGTGTTTAGTGTTTTGAAATAGTTTATATTCCTTTTATATACAACAATCAAATAAATAATTTTGAACATTCGAAATAAATACAGAGCAAAATAAACAATTTTTTTTAATAAATATAAAATAAACAAAATCTTCTTTAAAATGGATGCACAAAATATAACAAATTATTAAAAAAAAATGAAGTAAAAAAAAGAAAGTAACATTCACATGTAGTGGGAAAAATCCAATTTAATGCATTCATCTACACAAAACAATCTTTTCTGATCTTTTGTTCTCATTCTTAATAAAAGCATTCTGTTCTTTTTTCTTTCTTTTTTTTTTTTTTTTTCCAAATACGTCTAAAATTTTGTACCTACAAACACAAAATTCTATTTAACACTATCATTCACAATTTTCTAAAGAATATTGTCTATTTAATAAATTTAATTCATAACCAAAATTTCATTAAAAATCATTAAACAAAATTTTAATAAGCATTTAATAATTAACATAGGTCTAGAATAACAAATTATATTATAATATAAATGAATCAATATCTCTATAAGTAATACAAAGATTTTATATACTCTCAATCGGTTGTTAGAGCAATTATAATGGATAAATCGAAACTAAATTCAGTAGGTTAGATAACACATTATTCTTAAATATGATATTCTAATACTTATCGTGGTCATTTTAAACATAAGCCAATCAGTGAAATAAATGATCAATCTAATTATAAATAATATTTGTATAAATATTTAAAATTATAAATAATACTACAGTTCATAACCTCATTCGATGGAGTTATCTTTTTTTGCAACGTATCTCAAAAATAGTTTAGAGTATAGAGTATTTTCATTAATTTATTTGTGATTTTTTTTTTGTTTAAATTACAATCAAAACAAAAGAAAAAAAAAATCCAACCAATCACAAAGAGAAAAATCAATTAAAGCACCTTTTTCCGTTCCAGTTCACAAAGAGAAAAATCAATCCACCCGATTCTCGTTCGAGAAATTCATAGGTTTAGAAGAAAAAAAATAGTGCCAAATAGAGATTTTTTTCTTTGAACATCCTTCACATATATAACATAAAAGAAACTAATTTTAGACAAAAAACAAAAAAATTAATATAAAAATAAAATTAACCAATAAGGACAAAAAATGGATAAATAGAGAACCACCCCTCTAAGCATCATCAAAGTTAATGTATAGGAAGATAAAATAAATCTGAAAAGTCTATTAATTATTACAGAGACAAGTATAATCATCAAATTAAAGACATGAAACTAACAATAATATAAAGCAAACCTGATAACAACACGAAGAACTTTCTTAAACATGGTTTGTAGTGGCAACCGTACCACTATTGAGTTCTATAAACAAGCTTCCTATAAGAGTAATAACTGTGTAAGTTTAATGACGTAGTAAGTAAACCTTATAATTAGGTATGACATATGCCCATTATTATTAAGCAGAAATAAACATACAATTTTTGTAAACATTTAAAAAGATTCATTGTCTCCGTTAATACACCATAAATGTATTGTTTGGTTAATAAAGTGGTGGTTTACTACCGACGGCAATTGTCTAAGTATTTTAATACAACGAAAAATAATGCTTATAGGTTGTAACTATCATATATGGTTTACTCGAGATATTATCCATTCTCCTAAGGGTTAGTGCTATTCTTAGGGACTTGTAATACAATGCTAGTGCCCCGATTATTGTACGTTACCGTACATTACACTAGCAACCCGACAGAGTCTGACATTGGATGGCCTACACTATTAATGATGTACGTCCTATAGGGACTACCCGTTAAGGTTGCGTTGGTCACGAAACTACCATTGTATCCAAAGCTCATATAACACACACACATTTGACCATATAATCAAGTCTATATAATAAGCCCATGACCATTATACCGCACATACATGCGTACCATATCATACAATGTATATTATTAGCCAGTTATTAAAGAAATTACCAAGTTATACAAAAATTTAGATATGATCATATCATACGCATACTCAACTAGCTGACATATCGCGTGTTTTTTAGGAAAGTATTTGTAAGTGTTTACTTACCTTGTGTGCTCACTCGAGTCTTTCGACATCATGAATCTTTACTATAATGAAACACGACTCATCGTTATAAGCAGTACTATAGAACTCTATAAGACTCTATCTAACGAAAAAGGTATGCTAAAACTTTCGGATCAAATATTTGGGGCAAAGAGGCATGTTGCCTGCTCTTTGGGTGAGCATTCGGACAAAGGGTTAAGGCTCGGCCAGAAACTCCCAAAATATGTTTTAAGCTTCTATCTAAGGCTATGAGTTGGTACTTGTCCTCCTAGGCTCTAAAATAGACACGTGTATAGTAAGAAAACATAATACAAAGAATCAAAGAGGTATTTAAAGCCTTTTCAAAACATTGATAAGTTTTGTAAGAAAGTATGTACATGACCTTGTCCTAGCATTTTTAAAGCTTGTAACATTAGGAAAGTAGTAAGTGCAACATGAAAGTTATGGAAATGGGCAAAGGGTTACCTTAGAAGATGGCAACTCCTCCCCCCTTCTCTAAATCACACCTTACACTAGGTTTTAGGGTTTCTTAGGTGTGGGAGAGGATAAAGGTCGAATGGGGGCTTATATAGGGGTTTGGGGCGTGCCTTGATCTTAAAAAGTGGATAATGGGTTAAAAATGCTTTTTAGAGTTGGCAGCGAGTGCTCGTGTACTATTGAGTGAACACCCGTGTACTGTTCACACAACGGGTAAAAAATGTTCAGGCGTACAATAGGGTCTTGCCCAAAGGGTACGAGGTTGTTAGGCGAGCGCTCATGTAGCCCCTGGTCTCTCTTTTCTTTTCTTTTTCTTTTTTTTTTTCAAGGTCGAACCATTTTAAAATTTTTGAATTTAACCAAATACATGTAAATTTGAATTTATTCATACTCATACAAAAGAAGTAAGCACCACATATATATATATATATATATTGTACAACATATATATTCAATTTTAAATTTATTTTCTTTGGCTCCAATTAATCTCGAATCTCGAATCTCCGTAAACAACACTCTTTCTTTCTCGATTGATCACGTTAGTGGATGTAAAAAGACTAAAAAGTTACAATATTGCATGTGGAAAGAGAAAACTTTACAGATTATGAGACATATAAAATTAGTAGCAATGCTATTTAGTATAATTTTATAAGATTGTCGTACAATTGAAACGACGTGGTAGTAAAAGTTAGCTTTTAATATTTTGTTTCATAACTATATAATGATATGAGGATTGATTTTACTGTCACATTATCGAGTTTTTTTTAGATGAATAAGAGACTTTATAAAACAACCAAACCAAATACAAAGTGTTCACCATTACAAGCCTTTCCAAAAAAGGTTAAAAAGACCTCATAGAGGCTTATAACAACTAAAACCAGAAACATACGTACTGCAATAACCAACAACTTCTCAACTCAAGCTGCACTACTGCCACAATACAAACTATAAGACGTTCACCATTACAAGCTTTCCCAAAAAGCTGAAAATCTCACAGATACAAAAAGACGAATGCACGGTCTACACGGTCACTTTAGTGAGAATAGTGCATTCATCTTAAAAACGACTAGCGCACACAACATTTTACAACATGCCAAACAAAACTAGACCAACAAGGTTAAGAAAGAATACCTGCAGGCAAATTTCATAGTGAACAAAGATGATTGTTCTCCCTAGTACTATATGGCAGTCTAAAAACAATAATTACTAAATATCAATACCATATAAAAGACGAGTAGGGACGGTTAGAGTGACAACCTTGGTTAGGCTCTTCATTTCATTCTCATGGCCCTTCTTAATTAATTGACGAGCTTTAAGGGCCTCTTCATCTCGTTGTCTTCATGATCCAAGATCTGTATATTTGAAGGGCCATGTTAATCAAAATGGAAGAAAAGAGTCTTCTATGTAAAATGAATGGATGAAACCCAATCTAATCTAACAGATTATTATTTGTTTTTTTTCAAAAATAAAAAGGGAAATTTTTTTAGGTGACATTCAAGTGAGGTTTATCTGGCATGATTATACAGTTAAAGTTTTGACACTTTTGCAATTATACATTTAAAGTTTAAAAAGTTGCAATATCAGGCTTCGTTGTTTAAAATTTTTGTAATCTCATCCATTGATTCAAATTTTATGTTAAATCTAACCGGAGACACTAGCACACCTTTGATTTATTATTTTTTTTTTTAAAAAAAAATAAAAATTTAGACCCATGGGTCAAGTTGTTCCATTTTTTTTAAAAAATAATTATTTAATTAAGGTAATTTTGTATTTTTATAAATTTTAGCGGTATAAGGGATATTTTATCTCATTAACTTATTGATTTAACCGTAAATCCTAATGGTATGAGTGACTTAGCAAACTTTTAAAATATAAAAACTTGATATTGCAACTTTTTAAACTTTAAAACCATGATTACAAAAGTGTCAAAACATCAGGAATTAGAGCACTAACATATATATAGCTTATCTTAGATTTTCTTTAAATTTTGAAAACCAAGTTATTTTTTTTACTTATTTATTCAAATAAATTCTACGGAGATTGAGAAGTACTTATATATATATTCACACTCTTATTTAATAATACAACACGTTTTAATGCCGTGGAGTGTTTAGAGTTGCATACAAAAGCGAACAAAACCAAAAACAGGGTTAACCCGGTCGGATTGCATCGGATCAAGATCCCCAGCAATTTTTTCAAAATTGTCAGCCAGTTTTTTTGAAAATCTCAGCCATTGAAGTAATCTAGTAGCTCAAAATAAAACACTCGATTTTTTTAGCGGATAGCATATATTTCAAGTTGAATTTCAAAATTCAAATTTAAGTTTATCTCTCCTATATTAAATGAGTGTTTAATTTTTGAATTAGATCTCTTTGTTGCATCAAACGGATATGATGCATTAGAATGTATGTAAGAAAATCTGACTAAAATCGCACTTGATCGCATCGTTCATTCTCATCATGCAATTTGTAAACTCTCCCAAGTTCACCAGCTCAGTCTGATCCATCGCCACAAAAAGCCCCAAATGAATGTGTAAGGGGTGATTATCCTCCGTCAGATTGATCACGTACCACACTTCGGTGGTCCCCACTTTTGGGGTCTCTGTAATCGGTTCTTCCAATGATTTCCCATTCAAATATAGATGAGTTGGCTGATCAGCGGCGCTCGTGTACTCGTACATAGCTATATACCTGGTGTGCGATGCACCGGATACATGATCAGGACCTGGGTAATGCATCAACTTCTTGGGAATTTTCCACGTGTCAACCTCGGGACGACTCAGGATGATAAACTTCATGACCTTGCTATTCCCTTCGTTCACCGGGCTCCCACCTGGGTAGGGATACGGTGCATCATTTGCTAGGATAGCAATATTGGTCTTTGAGTTGGAAAAGTCAACAACCACGTCAGCAATCTCAGACGGGCCCAGTAAAATCTCATTGGTCACCACCGGTTGGTTAAGATAAGCCGAATCAGATCCCACGTGGGTGAATCCTAGACCGTTGATAAAGAAGAACCGAAAGAACCTAGCATTGCTGGCATTTAGGATACGAAACCGGTACTTACGACGTCGTACTGTCAAACGTGGCCAGGCCTTGCCGTTCACTATGATAGCGTCACCAAAGTATTCCGGCTGCCAATGGGGGTGTATGGAGGGGTTATCCCCTGTGGAATTCATGTATATAGAACCGTCAGTACGGAAGCTACGATCAAATACGATCAAGGATCGATCAAATTCGTCACCGCTAGGAAGTCCAAGTGGGGCTTCCAGTTTTGGATGGCGGATTATGTAGGTCCCAACCAAACCAGCTAGGATGTTGATTCTAGTCAACCCCATGGCATGATCATGGTACCAAAGGTTTCCAGGTTGTTGTTGGTTGTGGTAGTGATAGGTTTCGTTGGTCCACGTGGGTCCCTTTTCTTTGAATCCAGCGGTGAACCATGAGTTGAAGTTTCCATCACTCTCGGGCTCATCGATGCCACCGTGAAGATGGACCACAGTAGGGATGCCCTTCCTATTGGCTGGTACGGCAGTTTTGATGGTGGTGTCCCACGGTAGAATGTGCTTTGTAGGGAGGTGATTTTGCCACGTCACGTAGGTGGCGATTCCATGCAGGGCCTCGATTGTTGGACCAGGAACTGTTGCGGAGTTCTTAGATACACCGTAGGCGTAGACGGGTGTTGGAGGGAGATTTCTGTGGAATTTCTGCGAAAAGCATGCAAAAGCAAGTTAACATCAGTTGATCATTTCACTAAGACCTAGTGAAGGTTTAAACTAGAACGTTCATTAATTATTATGTTTTTGCTGTTTGCAATTAACAAGGAAAAAGACAAAAGAATTAATCTATATGGTACAAAACCAAAAAGAAAAAGGATATATATTACCCATTTCTTCTTGAACATGCCGATCTCCAGTGACTTGGATTTGGGAATACCAGACACAACATAGAAGCCTAGGATTTTGGGAAGATTTGGAAGCTGATCGACGAACATTTCCAAGTTGGATGAATTTAGCAGCCTAGCTTGGGGCAAAGAAGCGGTGAGTACTAGTAATAAAGCAAAAGAAAGAAGACGAAGATGCAAAACTGCCACCATGGTCTCTATGACTCTTATCAATTAAGTGTATAGAGATAGCTAGCTGGAGAATGACAGGGTGACGTGGGTATATTTAAAGGGAGTGTGGGGGGAGTGTGGCGTGTTGGTATTAAGAAGAATATTGGACGCCCTCACACTTCCTTTAAATAATAGTCTCTAGCTGTTACTCTGTCTCATTCTAAAATTACTCATCATCTTAAGGATGATGGGACGGATTACTTGGGTAGGTCCCGTAGGCTACGACAAGTCTGCCACACGCCCTCACACTTCCTTTAAATAAATGTCTCTAGCGGTACTCTAACTAATTCTAAAATTACTCATATATATATATATATATATATATATATATAGTACCAATGAGTTAATTCAGATTACACTTAGTGAAGCGATGACTTCAATTCTCCTCATCTGAACATGTCAATATATATATACACAATACATGGATGCAACCAAGCATTCGTGAAGCAGTAATTTATACCTCTGCTGTCACTAAAGGGTAACTTAATCAACTATGACTCACGTCTTATGAATCGTGCGTCTCACATATTAAGAAAAATAGACACATATTACTTTTATAAACTAAATTGAAGGAAATTCCTTCAATCTAATTTAGAGAAAAACTCTGTCCAAAATAAATATAACTAATTGTTTTATAGTTATTCGAAAATAATCCTAATGCTCTTCTTTCCCTGAAACAACCTTCGTTTTTTGATCAAGACATTATGAGGCTCAAAGTCTAGACGGCTTGTGATCAACTAAGGTTGTGATAGGGGCGTCATGGAACTGTCTCAATCATTCATTGCAAATCTCATTTGAATAAGCCTTAATTGTGGTTGCAATGTGAGCATTTTTGAGCTAGTTTGCAGTGTGATTTTGAATGTTATAAAAGTTGTCTTCTTTCACTTGACACCATTAATAGATTTTCAAATCAGATGATCAAACACCTGATCATCCAACAAATGATATTAAAGCCAAGATCTTATTTTGAGTCGCAGGAGTGTTACATTCAGTGACAAATCCAAGAATTTATCTCAATAGGAATAAATAAAATAATAAAATATAATGAAGTTCTACAAACACGATCTCCCCACAATCTCTTCAGACATGAGAACTTTCTTACCATTTTGAGTTTTTCAAAAAAAAAAAAAAAAAAAAAAAAGAGAGTGGAGATGGTGAAGAGATGGTTTGTAGAATGAAAAAAAAGAATATCCCCTTTTCAAAACAGAATCACGGGGTAATAGCAACAAACAATAATGAACCAAACAAACTAACAAAAAAATAAAAATTGTCATAACCCTATAGATAAAAAGTTACGTAAAACACTCTCTTTTATCAAATAAATTGTTCAAATGGGTCATTGATGGAAAACAAACAGGATCCCCAATAACTAGGGACGGAAAAAGATTTAATATATATATATAATTCTGACTTTTGTTTTAGTACTACGTACTTGTTATTTTATCCCACCAAGAATGAGAAACATTTTGCAGGTGAACCAACAGGGTCTCTTTTAGGTATGTGAGACAGGTCGATCTGGCACCAACTATAAATTTAATCGGATTCATGAGCTGGCTGCAACTGGGGATTGGAGAACAAATTAGGTGGCAATAATATAGTAATTAGTGAAGTTGCGTAAACTAATTCCTCTGCAGCGGCATTGGTGGGATTAAAAGTTGCTTAGGAAAGAATTCTAGCACACACCCACCAATTTTGAAGCATTTTTTATTTGACCTCTCTCTCTCTCTCACTGTGCAAGTGTATGGCATTTTCTTTGTAGCAAATGCAATTTTCTTGGAGTGATATGCAATGGTTTTTTTTTTATTCACTGTATTTCTATTTCCAATGTTTTTGCAAAGGGAAATCTTTGTTTTGTTTAGTTGTCATGCTGATGTGTTTGGTTCTAGGGAAATCTTATGCCATTTGACTCTTCATGGTTTCCAGCCTTCTCTCTCGGATAAATGACTTGTTGGGCAGTAGGATTTCCTAAAGAATGTCCCCAATAGTGTTTAAGTTTATTTTGCTCTGTTTATCTGTTGAGGTTTGCTGTTCCTTTTCCTTCTCTTTGTAGCTTGTGTTTTGTGTCGGAGCCCATTGGTTGGTCTAACACCACTAGGTTAAGAGGGCTAAATTTGTTCAATTAAAAAGTCTCAGAAGCCAAAATAAATAAGAAAACAAAACAAAGGAAAAAGGATGCAAAATAATTTGGAAATTTTTAGAATCAAGTGCCGTGTTTGATCAACTTAGAACAATACTTATTAGTTATTAGGACGAGAAAAGTCATTTGAATGTGCCATGAACAATGCCACATCTTAAAAGATTTGAATCTACCATTCAAACGACCCGAGCAACTTTAGAACATGACTTGTTAAGATAAGAAAAGTCGTTTGAATGCCATCAAAACGTGCCACACAACACAATGGAATAGAATAGTACCTTAATTATTTTCCCAGCAATCAAGAGTTGTTCCACGTGAATTTCTTCTTTCTCCTAGCGGTAGAATACACTACTAGAAATTACTGAAATAATATTCATATAACCCACAATCTAAGAGCACCAATGCAAAATACTGAGAGAAAGTTGTTTTATATTATTTATATCATCCTTCTTTCAATCCATTCATCCAATATGATGATATTTTTAACATCACCCATTTGTTGTAAAATTAAATGGATGGTGCAAAAATTCTTATTGATGCTAAATAAAATTAATCCGAACAATTAACAATAAGATACAATAAATAAAATATATAGAAAGGAAAAATCTCACAAAGCTTTAGAATCACGTAAGAACATTGTCTTTAAAGGTTTATTTCGTGCCTCCTGGAGTGTATAACTCGGTGTGATCGAATCTCTTGACACGCAACTTTTCAAGATTAGACTATAGCGTCTACCTTCGTTAAAGACGCATTTCCAAGTAATGAAGATCAAATGAACAACTTTTTTTTTTTTTTCTCAAGTTGAAGAAGATGAAAATTTGAGTAGCAAATAACTCTATTTTTCTCTTTAGTGACAAAGAAAATTCTTGAGCATAAAAATTAAAAGCTCACTAAAAAAGTGTAATATTTTTTTTTGATGATTTTTGTCAAAGTTAAACCCTTGCTTATATAGATGTGGGGAATGTTTTCCTTTTAAAGCTCATGATAATCATGTAATCCATGCATTAAAACCAAACGGTCAAGTGAGTAATATCCATGCATTAAAACTAAATGGTCATGTGAGTAATCCATGCATTAAAACCAAATGGTCAACACATGACCATACGTTAAAACAAATGGTTTTAATGTAATAAAAACCAATGGTAAAACAATACATTAAAACCAACGTTAAATTCTCAAAAAAAAAAAAAAAACCAACATTAAAAAGAATAATGGCTTGTAAAATTTTTATTGCCCAATGGTCATAAATGTTAAGCTAATTGATGATGCAGCCACATCAGCTCCTTCAACTCATGAGACTTGATCTGCTAGAATTTTGGAAATCTGCCCGTTAAACATAAAGGAAGATAATCCTGCAATTATAGAGGTGAAATCAAGAAAGAATCTGATACAAGATACTACAGTTGTCAAAGATCTCTCAAGACCTTCCTTAGACAAGCTTGCATGTTACTCAAGTTCAATGTGCTGCTCAAGTCTTGCCTTAGACAAACATATTACTGATACAAGGCATCCTCTGCATATTTGATATTGTTGATTTTTCCCTAATCTGTACATGATTTGTATTATATTTTGTATAGGCCTTATTGACTTTCCTTGTACATTGTTTTCTTTCCAAGCTAGTTGCTCCTCTGTACCTGGTTATAAATAAAGATTGCTTATCGAGTTTTGGTTAAGTTGACCAAAATCATTCTCTCATTATTCTTTTCAATAAAAAGTACATTTGATTTTCCCCATAAAAATTCATGAATGAGTCCTAATGTGAAATTGTCAAAAAAACTTAATAGGTAAATAAAAAAAACGTATTAGGATCCTCTCCATTTCAAAATCCTTCAATTTTCTCTATTTAGTGTATTTTGAAGGATAGTATTGTCAAAGAATTTTAATGAGGGTAGTGCATTAAATACATTACCCTTCAAAATGCACTAAATAGAGAAAATGGAGGGATTTTGAAATGGAGATGATCATTTTCCAAATAAAACCAATATTTGTAACATCACAATACCATTTTGATAGGGAGGAAGCAGTTTTTGGAGTAACATCCTAGAAGTTACTGATCATTTGAAAAACTAATTGACAAGCATATAAATGCTTGGCAGTTATCAGCTTACAAGCAAGGCAAGCTTGCATGCAGAGGGAGGGGCGCGCGCCACATCTTGAACGAGATGAACGTCCTACATGAGAATAATACATCCAAAACAAAAGGCAACAAGATTTAAAGCCAAGAATCTTAGGGCTTGTAATTGGTTGCTGTTTCGAATTGAAAACAAGTTTCTTGTTTTCAAAACTGTTGATACCGTGCACAACAATGATGAATAATATGAAATCAAAAAGAGAGGAGATCAAGAGAGAGTTGAGACACAGATTTAACGTGGTCGGCAATTAGCCTATGTCCACAGGAGAGTATAGCTATATTTTTCTATTCAATGATTTAGGATTACAACATAACATATTTATTGGTGAACCCTAATTATAAGTATTTTGGAAAACCCCAAAATACTCCCCACAACTTATTTGTTCCTCAAATCCACATAAACTAATTACACCCAATGGGCCATTAATAAAATATGAACTACTTGTTCCAACAATCTCTACCTTGGTGAGTATTCACCTCTTTGAAGATAATCAAGTATTGGGCTTCCACCTGGAACTGAAAGTATCTTAAATAAAATTATTTTGGAAAGCCAAAGATGAGGGCATGGACAAAATCAAATCATGATCTTTTTGTTAGTATTGTATTAGAACAGTTTTTTGCACACCTTTTAATTTTGATTATTAGTTTCAATATGTGATTCTTTTTTATTTTTTTTTAAATATATAAATTCTTTTATATTTGGTAGAAATTGTAGATACATATAACAATTGGTATTTAAGCGTTAAGTCAATTAGTGTAATTGGTTTTCACAATCTCTTTCTAAAACTGGTTTGTTATATTTTTCATATATAATACAATTTGAGCATTTTTTTTTTTCCTTCTATTAATTAGAAAAAATACAACTTGAGCATTTGTGTTGATGTAAATGATCTCTTAATGCTTTTCTTTTTCTTTAAAGCTTTTATTTTTCTTCAAAGCTTTATAGAATACCTTTTTATTTATTTATTTATTTTTTGCTTCCTACTTGAATTTTTTTTTTCTTGGGTAAAATCCACTTAACCCTATCAAATTACCACCATAATGACAATCTACCCCCAAACTATCAATTGCGACAATTTATCCACTAAAATACCAAAATAATGACAATGTACCCCTCAATGCTAGCAAAATGATGAAATTACTCTGATATAATTTTCAATAAGACAAAAATATCCTAAAATTTTGAAGAAAAAAAATTAAATTTTAGTATTTTTGTTTTTATTTTAATAAGGGTAATTTCATCATTTTTTTAAAAAAATTTAGGGTATGTTGTCATTGTGTTGGTAGTTTGGAGGATAAATTATCATAATTGATATTTTGGGGGATAAATTGTCATTGGAATTGTAGTTTGAGGGGGTTAAGTGGACTTTACTCTTTTTTCTTTTTGTCATTTTTAGACTCTCCTATCTTAGATTCCCCTATTATATATATATTACATTAGAGATTTGATATTAGATTATATTAGATATTAGATAATGGGGGCAAGTAATTAATGTTTGATGACAGTTGAGATTGAGAAAGAGGGTAGTTTGAAAAAAACACGTAACCTTTTTTTTTTTTTTTTTTTTGACATGTCCGCACAAGAGGGGGTGAGGGATTCGAACTAGTGACCTACACTTTATTAGGCGTGGTTTCAACCAATTGAGCTACCTCTTGGGGACATCATTTGTGAACCTTTTGTTTTCTTTATTTAGACAATTAAACATAAAGTAAGAAGATGAAAAGAAAATTAGATAAAGAGAGAGAAAGAGACAATTTGAAAACCTTTTGTTTTTTTCATTAATTAAGACAATTCAATGCATTACAAATAAAATCCCTATATTTTAATTGTCTCACTAAAATGTTATCTAAATATATATATATTTTCATATATTTGTATTAAAAAACATGGACACGTGTTATAATTCTAAGCACTGTTTATGTCAAAACTCAACTTTTATATATATATATTCGAGTCTATTCGTATTTTGACTTGTTAATGTATTTTGGTGTACCTATAGCCTCGATGGACCACACTTACGCCCGAACAGCCCTTAAGGATCATGTATTGAGAAGTCACCCACAAGCTCCAATTCTCATTGGACAACCTATAACTAAGTTGAGCCCATGAAGTCCGCCTACCGAAGGGCTTGTATGCTAGAGGGCATGACGACTTGCTAGAAGGAACCAAGAATCCAAGATCAATAAGCTAGGAAGAGGCCCATTAATTGGTTAAGCTAAGCCTAAGGTCAATCTTAGCTCAAAGACTAAGATGCACTTCTATTTCGAAGGAACGCACCACAACCGATCTCTTCCTCTGATCACCATGTCAAATAACGGCCTTCTCACGTAAAAAACCTCTCCTATTCACACACTGGAGATGACCTCAACAACCTTTGATTTTCTTAACTGAATTCAAGTAGGAACCCTCCAAGCCCTAGCAAGGGAAGGCAAGAACATACTAAGGAGGGTAAAACCCCTCTTCATGTACGCACTCATTAGTTTCTTACACATTCACTCGGTCAATTTGCTTTCCAACATATTTTAAAAAAATTAAAATAAATCCATAAAGCAATAATACGTACATTTACACTTGTGTTTTTGCCCAAAACATAATTGGCGTATCAAACGGAAATCATGTGACATTCATTGATTGGTCTAACTTAGTATATTGTTAATTAATTGGATAATAGGTTGATTGAGAGACCTATTTGAAACCAAAATTTGAAGACTTAATTGCCAAAATTAAAAATATAAACCTTAAATTAAATCACATGAAAAAAATAGGGATTAAGTTTGATTTTTTCCTAAAATAATATCAACCCACTATTTCAAAAAGAATTTTTTTTTTTAAAAAAAAAAAAAGAGAGAAAAAAGTATAAGTATTAAATTACCAATTATCTAAAAGTTTAAGATGATAATAAGAAGTAAATTTAATCATTTAATCAACATTTTAACACTTCTCCTCATGTGTTGATTCAAATATCTTTTAATCAGCTGAAATCTAACATGTAAAATATTAAATTTAAATAGAGTGAATTAACAGAATCAACGTTCCACCCAACACGTTTGGCTTTGATACCCAAATTAAGAAAAAAAAGAGCTCTATTGGAAAGGGGAGGTGGTGGTGGAGACCAAGCATATTAGATAAAGGTGACTCCAATCTTTGGTGCCTATCGGATTGTTGAATATCTATTTCTACTGAAGTTTGAAAACATTGGCTTTTTATTTATTATTTTTTTTATGGCTAATTTTTTTTTGCTCTTAGTCTTAGCACAACATTTCCTAGGATTTTAGAACGCATTCCCACTTTTGTTTCTCTTTCAACAACAACCATGATGGTTATCAGGTAAAAAGCTAAAGTTCCCACTGAGATTACACAGTAGATTTATAGGAGATAGCATCTCACCACTACCATTCTTTCCTAAGCCTCATGAGATATTCAATTGACTCTTCAAGGATCTAGAACCACTTCAATCTGGCTTGGTCTCATAAGCTATAATTCCTAATCAGAAGTTTAATGAAGCTCACAAAATGGGTAGAAGAGCATGAATTGATGATCTTTTTACTGTAATTAAGTTGCTAAGATGTATCGAATATCTTTTACTATTTTATTTCGAGACATCAATTTTGAAAGGACAGAAAGAAAATATGAGCAAGTCTTTTAGCATTACTCGGATAAAAGAACATGATAATTTGTTGAAGATAAGGTTTTTATTTTTTATTGTAAGTTGCTCTCAACAAGGCCATAAAAGAAGACTCTAATTGACTAGAAGACACTAAAGATAAAGTTCACTAACTGAGGTAAAGCCAAGATATGTAATTATGATGGATGTGGTACAAATTGACATAAGCTCCTGACTTTTCTTCCATATACAAGGCCTTTTTTCTTTAGCAGAGATAGGCACAGAAGAGAAAGAAAGCTTGGCATGGCGACCCATCAACCTCTGTTAGAGAACCCCAAAACTTCCCAATGCAAGCCTCTGTTCCTAATTCTCTCCATAGCTGCCATCATAAGCTCATCTGCACTTCTCGCTACCCATCTCACAAAACCCAGCTCCTCCGATCCCCCACTACAGCTTCTTCACATCTGTGATCAAGCCCACAATTTCCGGGAATCATGCTTGGCCATGGTCTCAGAAGTGGTCCGGGACACACACACGATCTGCAGGCAAATGGATGATGTCTGTCTTCTGCAAGTGTTCTTAAAAAGATCCACATCCGAAATACAAAAAGCCATGAAGACTGCCGAAGATCTCAACCACAGGATCAAGATCAACGATCCTAGAGTGGTTGCATGTTTGCTTGATTGTGTGCAGCTGTTTGAGTTGTCCGTGGACAGGATTTTGGGCAGTGTAGTTGCTCTGCAAAATATGAGTAGCCGTTCTATTGAAGATGCCCATGTATGGCTAAGTAGCGTGCTCACCAACCATGTCACGTGCTTGGATGGGCTAGTGGAGTCGGTCCGGATCACGATGGAGCCTGGGCTCAAGGAGTTGATATCAAGAGCCAGAGCTTCCCTAGCCATGCTTGTTGCAGTTTCGCCTTTGAAAACCAGAGAGATGGAGCCATTAAACGGGGAATTCCCGTCGTGGGTCAGGAGCAGTGACCGGAGGCTTTTACAGGCTTCGGCTAAGGAGGAAATCAAGGCTGATGTTGTGGTGGCCAAGGATGGGAGTGGGAACTACAAGACTGTTAAAGAAGCTGTGGAGTCGGCACCAAATAATGGGAAAAATAGGTACGTTATTTATGTGAAGAAGGGGAAATATAAAGAGAATGTTGAGATAGGGAAGAAAAAAAAGAACATCATGATCGTCGGTGACGGCATGAATTCAACGATCATCACCGGTAGCTTGAATTTTATCGACGGAACCACTACTTTCAAATCTGCGACTGTAGGTACACATTTATCCTTCTTTTTTTCTTCCCCTTCTAAGGTAATCTATCATTTTTAGTTAATTCAAATCTACGCCCATGAAAGTTGCTTTCCTAGCATAGCCTATTCATGATCTACCAATGCTGCAGCTGCTGTTGGCGATGGATTCATAGCTCAAGACATCTGGTTCCAAAACACAGCTGGGCCGAAGAAGCACCAAGCGGTGGCGCTCCGCGTCGGGGCCGACCAATCCGTCATAAACCGCTGCCGCATCGACGCCTATCAGGACACTCTCTACGCCCACTCCAACCGACAATTCTTCCGAGACTCCTACATCACCGGAACAGTGGATTTCATCTTCGGCAACGCGGCTGTCGTGTTACAAAACTGTAAAATAGTAGCCCGAAAGCCCATGAGTGGACAGACCAACATGGTCACAGCCCAAGGCCGAACCGACCCAAACCAAGCCACCGGCACTTCAATCCAAAAGTGTGACATAATAGCAAGCCCTGATCTTGAGCCCGTAATAGGCTCGGTCAAATCATATTTGGGCCGTCCTTGGAAGGAATATTCAAGAACCGTTGTCATGCAGTCCTACATAGGGAACCATATTGATCCGGCCGGGTGGTCTGTGTGGGATGGGTATTTTGCCTTAAAAACGTTGTACTATGGGGAGTATATGAACAGGGGACCAAGTGCTGGCACTAGCAAGAGAGTGAAATGGCCTGGTTATCATGTCATCACCAGAGCAGAGGAAGCCAAAAAATTTACAGTTGCAGAGCTGATACAAGGAGGGTATTGGTTGAAGTCCACTGGAGTGGCTTATACAGAAGGGTTGTGATTTGTGAGTGAATATATATGGCTCGTACGTACTTCTGTTTTTCTGTCATGTTTCAGTAACGTTAATTAGTGATTCTGTTGTGTGGCTTCTTCTGAAACAACCTTGTCTGATGAAGAAGACAATATGTTCGTTTTATTTTTACTCTTATCTCTTATGATTTGGATGTATTAGTTGCTTTGGTGTTAATTAAGTATTAGAATTGCAGTACTTTGCTTCTTTAAGGAAGCTTAATAACAAGAACTCTCCATAGAGAAATTATATCAAACACTTGCGATTTTTTTTATTTTTATTATTATTATTTTTTTTCTAAAAAAAAAAAAATCAAATAGGGAAAAAACCAAAAGGATTACAAAGGGGTCCTTTTCACTTCAAAAAGGAAAAATTTAAGGAAGCATCCATTTATTAACATGGTATTAGAACTAAAGGTTCTAAGAGCGAACCTTGACCGTCAATTCATCTAATTTAAATTAAATATTTCACGTGTTGACTCACTTATTAAAAAAAATTTGAACTCACACATGAAAGGGAATGTTAAAGTAACGATTAAATGATTAAATTTATCTCTTCTTATATGTTTAAATTTTTGTGATAACGGATAATTTAACAAATATGAGAGTGATCGAGAATATTTCTAAACACACAGTTTAAAATGACCCATTTAGTGATGTGATTACCATATAAATTAGCATGTTTAGAAGACTTCAAAGCAACCCAACTAAAAAGGAGGTGGAGGTGCTGGTTGATGTCGACAAGAGCGGTGATGAGCCGATGAGTGGTGAGTTGATGGGGAGAATTGTTGTCAAAGAATCCCCTTCTAAAACAAGAGAGCGGTAACCAAAACTTGAAGCAATTGCAGAACAGCAAGGAAGGTTGATCTCTGGCCATCAATTAATCAATATCAGAGAGCTAGACCACAATTTTTTTGTCTGATCCCAAATGGTGGTGGGTTAATCATTCCTTGAACGTTTTACTTAATTTCATTAAGTGTGATAATCAGCCTGTTTGTCTAATTTGTGGACTGCGACCTTGCCATAAGGGAGGGCCTTAATTAATTCAACAATGACATGACATTGTACTATTGTAGAGCAGTCATAATCACTTAAAACCCTTAAATTAGTTTCATAAGTCATACAAAAAACAATTATAATAGAAGAAAAAAATGTACAGCAGATTCCAGCAAATAAATGAAAATGACACATTGACACTAAATTTTAAATTGTTTGACAATGAATGAATCTCCATTTTTTTCTACTCATAAGTGAACCAATTATTATATTAAATTTAAGCAAATTTCTCTTCAACCATCAAATATATATATATATATATATATTTTTTCAGTTATGCTTTTTCATAATTTCAAACTTGAAATATAATAATTTAAGTGCCAACAAAAATAATTCACTAATTTATTGTTCCATGCAATCCAATTTTCTTCATTTAGGGCATTCCAAATGCATCGGGATCTACTTAAATTTTCTTCTCGAATTTTATAAAATTCAAACAAAGAACGAGAGATTGATACATGATTCACATAAACTTGAGCTTTCCCAACATCTCCGGATATCTCTCTCATTTTTTATCAGAATTTTGTAATATTTGGAAAGAAATTCTACTACTAATAAAACCCCAAAAATATATATATCTTAAGGTGCCCGGCCGGAACATTTCCATATTAAGGAACCAAGAAATCTGCTTAGGAAAAAAAAAAACAAAAGCAACCAAGAAATTTCTGTGCTGTTTCTTAGAAAGAAACAAACTAAGAAACGTGCCACCAACCAGGAAAAAATCCTCAGCAGATGTTGTGAAAACCACGAAGATTTGCGTGGAAAACGTAATGGACTGTACGTAGGACGATTTGCTCGATCGCTAGCTTTATGGGAATATAATAATAAATGGGGAAAATTCTTAAGCAAGACAGGAGGAGGCATACGTGGCGAGCAAATCAAATTTTTATTTTCAAATAAAATGCCATTTGCATAAAATGTTAAAAAAATATATTTTGATTATCCATTTTAATTAAAAGAAAAAATTGTCCGACAGTGAAGAAGATATCTCCTACTCAGTCAAATTAACGGAATGAATTAATTTGGTGTTAGACAAATGTCACAAACTAGTGCTCCACTAATATTTTTTTTTATTAAAAAAATAATTAGGGTTTTGATCAAAAGAGCTTTCACCAATTCTGGCACAGAATATAGAAATCACAATCAAATGAAGAATTTTAGATAAGCTGTATGAGAAATCTATGAAAGCTGGCAAACAAGTTATCAAATAATATTCATATATAAATCAGTCAACCAATTCAAGGATGGATATGGGATAACGGTTTTTCCCGTTAAATTAGTAATTATATTTATTAATTAAAATTTTAAAATAATTGATGAATTAAATTTTACCTTCATATCAGGGGAATAGGATCCTCTCCGGGTCCCATATCAGGTCCCATATGTGAGGAGAATAGAATTTATTAATTGAATATTTATAATTTTATTTTTATTTTTATTTTTTAATCCCATAAGTTGAAGTAGGAGGAGCCCAAATAAGGTATGATGACTTTTGTACTTTGTATTATTTATACTTGGAATAACAGATTTTAGTGATGCCTTGTTAGGTGACCTAAAATTTGGGGTCTTAGAGAAAAGGGAAACCCGACCAAATCACCTTTTTTTTTTTTTTTTTTTTTTTTAAGGTCTTAGTTAACCTAAACAAAACATGGTCTTAGCTCACATGACAACTTGGTACTCAAAAGTACGGCAAACAATTTTTTACTCTATTTGTCAATTTGATACGAATTCAGTATAAAATTTATAAGTTAGAGTTAAATAATTTGACTTGTTTAATTATATAAGTCGAGTTCAGATTGACTTTTATAATGTTATGTATGATTGCATGTGCTTTGACACAATCCAAACCTAATATATGTCATGAAGGCTAACAAGTTTTGACATTTTTGAAACAAAGATGATGTGTAAATAATAGCAGAAGCAATATAAAAGAATAATACTAAGAACTTTACGGGTGATTTGGTGTTAGACACTTATAGGCTACATTGGGCTCATTAATTTGATTTGTCTATAAATCAATAATTCCTATTTGTAGGATAGTGTCTAAATATAAGTATAGTAATCAAATCCCCTTGATTTGATTATAATTTCAATATTTGATTATAATTAGCCCATAAATAGAAAATATTTGATATCAACGTAATTATAAAATATACAAAAAAATATTATATATTTTTTGTATATTCTAACATACACGACTTATAAATTTGATACGAACGCAATACAAATTAACATACGAAGATTAAGATTAAGCCCCTAATTTATATAATATATAGTGTTACAAAAGATTGACCATCTTTTTAACTCTCATAAGCTAGCAGTCTAGCAGAAACATATCGTATAATCATTGTAACGTAAGTTTCAAAAGTACTGGCTGTCCCTCAATTTTAAGGGCTCAAGAAATAGAAACTGAAAGTACAATTGATTCCAACGTTGCAAACAATTTAAGGAGGAAAAAGTAACAGGGAGCTCCAACTGTCATACACTATATATATATATATATCTCACATATCAATATATATATATATCTCAGTTTCTCTCTGATTTTTTGCCTGCATATTTTAAAGATGAACTTAAATTAATAAGAGAAAGGTATCTGAAGCCCGCTTCGCTTTACTCATTCAACAATAAAGCACCCACATCCACATAGCTTGATGGCATAATACATTCATTATGCCCCGGCCCTTTAATCAAAATAAACAAAGCATCATTCAATTTATTTTTATTTTTATTTTATTTTTATTTTATTTTATTTCCATATAGAATATAGAAATCAGAATTATTTTAGGTAGCAACAAGAAACCACTCAATTTATTATGTCCCACTCTCTTCTTTGTCCCGTCTTTCAAAGCCTTCTCTCACCCTTCGTTTGTGAGGTTTTCATGGCCGCCCACCTTCTATTCTCTTCCTCTTTAGGCCCTTCTGTTCCTCTCCTTTTCTCTTAGCTATCCTCATTCTCCACACCCATCACAACCTTTTCTTTCTTCTTCTCTTTTTTCTTTCAAGCCTTCATTTGCTGGCTTTTATGGCCTTTTGAATGCACCAACCCCTCCTGATTCCAGAGGGCGTCTTTCTACACTGGAGCTCTGCAACAGTCGTTGGAGGTGGTGGAGAAGTTGCTTGCTTTCTGAATCTCCCACACTTGCTGCATAGTCATAATCAGCTTAATTAGTAAGATATTCTCTCTTTTTTTTTTTCCTCTCTTTCGGTTTGATTAGACTTTTAAGTTAACTATCATATATTTCGAATTATTTTTTCCTCATTAATGCATCATACCTATTAGAGCCTATAATTGATACCAATCTTCGTTCACAGGAGAAAGAATGTTCCTAAATCACATGCAATGAACTTCTTTGATACTCCACCACTTTCTGTTTTCGAAATGGTAATTGTTAAAAAATACTACTAAGCACATCTACTTTCTGGCAGGCAAAAGAACCATCTCTCCACATTTGTTGGTGTTTGCTTCCCCATATTGTGTCATTCCTTAAAAGGTCTGTTGCATTTGTCTTGCTTCCACCATGGCAACCAAGATGAAAGGGATCTACAAAAGTTTCAAATACATCACCCAAATTTTTGGTACTGCCTCTCTCTCTCTCCCCCCATACATATGTATGTAAATGTGTGTTCTTTTTTTGTATGTATGTATTAATGTATAGTTCTTTGGTTATTCTTCTGAATATTTTGATGGTTTTTCATGATTTGGGCTAAAATGGGAAATGGGTCTTGTTGTAGTTGTGAAGGAGCGTGAGATGGAAATTGGGTACCCAACAGACGTGAAACATGTGACGCACATAGGTTTGGACGCCCCTTCTGGCAGTGCACCTGCTTGGGTACGTACGTAGTCAACATATATATATATATATATATATATATATATATATATATATATATGTTATTCCTCCTTTTATGCATCTCTAAATTTTAACGCCTAGATGTATGTATGTGTGTTTTTAATCATTTTCTCCACTAATTTGTTTTATTGGGTGGGATTATGCAGATGAATGAATACAAGACAGCATCTGAGTTTTCAACATCGCTCGGCAGCCTCGGTGAATTTAGAGATTCCAGCTCTATGGCTCTTTCCACATGGTCCTCTCACGGTGTGCTTCAGATCTTTTCATCACAAAACACATACATACATACATACATAGTACATGTATGTGTTACTGTGTATGTGTGTGTGTATATATATATTAGTATGTATGTATGTATGTAAAGGGATTTATGGGACCTTAATGCATTTTGAGTACTGCTCAGGGTGTTCTTTAGGCTTCCAAATTCTGTTGTATAGCTTGTGATAGCTGTGTGGACTAGCTCTCATCTGCAGACAAGTACAAACAGGGCCTTTTCACGGGTTTACTAGCTCAAGAGAAAAATATATATAGATTAACATTTTTCTTAGTTTATTGAAGCTAGATTTGTAAGATGTGGAGATTTTTTCACGATTCCTTGCCCCCAAGAGGAAGAATTTGGCTGTTCTGTCACGAGAGAACACTTTTTTATTAAGGGGAATCTAATAGCTCATGGCCCAAAAATGACCTGTTTTTTTTTTTGTGGTCCACCCGAGAAAGCTCATTGATTTGGAAGTTTTTGCTTATATTGATTTTTCTAATTAAAGTTTCTCTTATATGCACAAACCTGATTAAGATTTTGTCTTATATGGTAATATCTGATTCTTAAGATGGAGATAAAAACTCTCCAGGGGGAAAAGCTTGTGATTAGTTGAATAATCAGATGCTTTAGTGAATCAGATGCTTGGAATAATCATCGTTTATAGTAAAAGATTCAGCTCGTTGATATATATATGTGTATATATTTTCCTGAATTCTGGTGGTGTTGCCATTTCATTCTAGTTCGTGGGAGTTCACCTTATATTTTGATGTCCTGTAACAGATTTTGATCACTCCATGAGACACCAACCAACCTTTGACATGTTCAAAGATGTTCCACCTACAGATCTTCCTAATGTTCCAAAGAAACCGAAGAGAAAAAAGTCGAGGTCAAATTCTTCTCCCAAGTCTTCTTCCTCTAGATCGTCACGATCAGCAAAGACAAAGACTGCATTCAATGATATGGATGCGACATCAAACTTACAAGTTTAGAAATGGAGTAAAATTGCGAAATTGGTGCGAGGAACTGACGAAGGAAAACTGTTGATGTGCACAGCAAACGTTTGTGAAATCCCCTGTTCTTACTGTTACTGATCAGGTTGTTGTTGTTCACGAGGTCTTCAAGGACAACATGGGAGGTTGTGGACAAAATCTTGTGTAGGTTTAGAAAATCGTGTTTTCTGGAAAGATGGAAATTGATTAGGTGGTGGCAACATCTGTGAAAAAGTAGAAACATCGATCAATGTTCAAGGAATAATCATGCACAGAGTTGGATTCCTAAGTTCTACTGAATATTGATCTCGAAAAAAAAACCAAAAAAAAAGGAACGTTCTTAGTAATTGTACTGGCATGGGGATGCTCTTTTTCTAGATTTGAATGGTCCTCGAATTAGAATGTTCTTTATGGATGCTAGAATGTACAATTCAAATATTGCAAATTCAATTTTTGTCACATTCTTTCAAAATCATTAGCATCATAATATGTTTCATTGGACTAGGATCCCATGCAATAAGCTGTCCAAACAATCTTAGTAGGTGTGGCGCATGTGTCCTATTGCATGATAATAGGACAGACTCATTTCACGAGATGTAAATCTTGTTTCCTCCAATTATGCGTTGATTTCCAATACCCAACCAACACCAAACTGCTTAAGGAATACCATCTCCTTGGGAAACGTGAACATGTTATTGCATATAATCAAGTAATTTCATCTATCCTAATTTACGGATCACTAAGAAATCTATCCTAATTTTTAAAACTAGTGCGATATGAAAAATAAATTTAAAAAACATGCAAGCACAAACATAAAAATTTACATAGTTGATCACTAAGGACTACGTTTACGGAGTTTCAGCAAAAAATTTCTATTTCTTAAAAAACAATACGGGACGCGTCAATTTCATCCGTACAAAACCCTTAAGTCAAAAGCGATTATAAATATTGCCTCACAATTGGATCAAAACACCAAAATGGGCCAAATTTTTTTCCTAGGGGCACTTCCCCAAACCCACGAACTAAACTTTAGGAAGAAAAAAAAAAAGGGTATTTAAACCGTAGAGCTTCTTACGTTGAATCGGGTAAGATGCAAACTAAATCGGATACAAATCAGACTAACACTAAAAACATAGCCAACTGGCCACGAGCTTATAAGATAAAAGTCGTTTTCGAATCAATCTGGGTCCTGGGGGGGGTCCTCATGCCTGTTCACCAGCGCACAACATTAACAATAAAGCACGGCATCGGCATTCACACGACTGGTTTATGCAGAAGGGCGACATGCCGGCATGCCCCAGACCAAGTGGAAATCTTTAGAGGTTATAGATTTGGTTACAAGCAAATCAAAGTTGGATAGGGTGTGGGATATGAACAAATTCTTTGATTCAATATATATTCGTGCATGACTGTTGAATCAGATTTTCGTATCAATTAAATAAATAGCCCATCATGCTGCAGATAGATGAGATGCCTCCCTGTGTCTGATCAACACAATGGCCCCTGGCCCCCTGGGACTTCTCAGTATGCGCTTGCTTTTGGGCAGAGTGCAGCTTCGACTCATCACCTTCACATGATGAATCCTGTAGGAACAGCCACGGTTAACCAAAATAATTATAAAAAATATCTTCTTCTTTTTTTTAATAATTATTTTGATGAATCCTGGCAGTTGAATTTACTACTAGAGATATTGTTCTTATTATGGTTCGGACATTGACCCTACCGCTCACCCCCTATTTTTAATTAAAATATTGCAAGGGTTATTTTATTTTATTTTTTTAACAAACCTGCCTCATAGAAGAAAACACACACAACAAAAGCTCTTACTAAAAGCATCCACAACAGCCTCTTCAAATTTTCCTCTTCAAAATAACAAAAAGTACACTATTTGTTATTTTAACAGCCCACTTTTTTAAAGCACACTTTTCAGCCTCTCTACTTTAACAATTCATTTTTACTATTTCATTAAAATATTATTTTTTCAATAAATTTGTTTATTCTATCTGTCAGTGCTGAGGATCATCGGCGGGAGCTCCCCCCTCCCTCTTCTTCCCTCCGCTCTTGCACCTCGCTTTCTTGCATGTAAGTCCTCACCGGTGAGATCCCTTCCGATTCCTCTAATCTGACCTTCCTCCGTAGCCTTTACCTCCAAAACAACGCGCTCTCTGGTGGGCTTGACCCAGTTGACTCGCTTCAGTTGCTTGGTCCGCCTCGATCTCTCGACCAACAAATTTTCGGGTCCAATCCCATTCTCAATTAACAGTCTTACCAACTTGACCAGCCTGTTCTTGGAAAACAACAACTTCTCGGGTCCACTGCCGAGCATCGCCGCTGGTTTGTTAGACTTGAATGTCTCCAACAACAACTTCAACGGTTCAATCCCCAAAAGCTTAGAAAGATTTCAAACATTCATTAAAAAACAAAAATCTCTGTGGGAAACCACTGGCATCGTGCAATCCATTCTTTCCGTCATCTTCAGCGCCATCAGAAACTCATTTTTGGCAAACAGTGAGAGAAGAAGAAAGCTGAGAGAGGGAAAACAAAAAGAGAGGTCTGCGGAAAGAAAGAAAAAAAGGAGAGAGAAATTGAAAAGGAAAAGTAGGAGAGATAAAATATAATTGTTTAAATAGTAGAGAGGGAATAGTAATTGTTAAGTTTGAAAGAATACTGTTCATGTTGTTAAGTTTTTTGTTAGAATGAAGAGGCTGAAAAGTGATGTTTTTAGTTCATTTTGTTAAATGGGCTCTTCAAACTAACAAAAAAATGTGTTTGAAGAGCCTGCAGTGGGTGCTCTAAAAGGGAAGAGAAGGAGGTAGATCCTTGCCAGTACTACAAATAAGAATAGAAAGAGGAGGTGAGACTAAGGAGTGAATGCAGAGATAACTCTTGCTGAGGCCCTATATGTTACACGATGGACGCAGAAGTTTGCACTTTTATGAACTTTTCAAGCTTCCCCAAGAGAGGAGACTAGGGGGAGAGAAATAGTGTCAACAGTTACATGCTCAATATTCCAATCTAAAACTATAGTAGGATGCTGTAAAGATGAGATTACAATAGAGGAGTCTCCTTCTAAAATAAAATTTGTTAGTTATAATGAAGCTACCAAAGAAGCAACTAGGAGTGCTGCTTGAGCCTCACCAAATGTGGGGTCACAGGGTGGCCTAACTTGTGAGAAAGCCTCGACAATATTGCTTTTGGAATTTCTGCAGATGGTTGCTTGGACAAAGAAGAGGTCTTTGATGACTGTGTCAAAATTTATCTTAAAATAGGCTGTGGAGGGAGGAGACCATAACTCTCTAACAAGAGTGGAGCTAGAGAACCATGCTACAAAATGTTCCAAAGAGATCCGTTTGATATTTCTAGCAAGCTTGGAGGCATTGGGAATAACTCCATTATGGACAGCTTGATTTATGGAAAATCAGAGCATATCATAAAACACTGCAGCATAAAAAAAAAAAAAAAAAGGTGAGTATCTGCAAAAGGGGTACCAAAAGATTGATTTGAGGTTAAAATACCTTTAATCGAGCTTGAGAGGCTAAGAGATGACCATTGTAGTGAGTCCAAAGGCCAATGAGAGGATTTTTAAGAAATTCTAGCAAAAAAGCATATGAAGAAAAAGTGAGAAAAAGAGTCCTCTTCAACATTGCAAATGGAATCAACTCTACTGGAGGAATGGGAAACACATCATTTAACCTAGTCTTGGAGGGGATGTTGCACGGGTTAGTTGATAACATATATGAGAAACAACGTTAAAATATTAAATTTATCCTAACTTTCACAAATTGTTTGGTGCCATATATGGGAATGAGTGTTAAAATATTAATTAAAAAAATTAAGTTTAACCTTTCATATCAATCTATGCTTTTGTAATGAGTGATGATTTAACACTACCTGAACCAAACAAGTCACAATAGGGTGAATATGACTATATTGTGGAAGATTAATTAGAAACAGGACAAAATAGGCCTATTAAAAAAAGAGGGGGTGGGGTTGTCAAAATAGGTAGGACAATATGTGTTAGATTATAAACTTCTTCTTTTTTATTGTTTTATATTTTCTTATTAGATTATTTTCCATTTTCATGTGATTGAAGTCAAATCTCTTATTTGTATTATTTTTACGTACCATATTATATATATATAGAGAGAGAGAGAGATAAATTTTTGTATCGTAAAAATCATCAAGAAATAAGGGACAATATGGCCTTCACGGTAATTCCTAGTTTTGGATGCAGGTGTCTAATACTCAACCACCTCAAAATTCTTTTGTCTCCTATTTTCTATTTTTTATTTAAATATTCACAAATCGGAAATTAGAAGTACATGATGAGGGTGTTTTTGTGATTCCAAATTAAACCAGAGCTAGAGAATTCAAATGACCGTCAGTCGTTGCCCCCGCCAAATACATCGCTGACTTAGAGGCAGAGGTTTCAGCTGACTTATTCTCCATCAATTTCTGAGTACCATCCCAAATGTCAATTTGATTTTTCCTCTACACCCATTTTCTCAATCAGTCACAGTGCTATCAATCTGGAATTTGTTTCATCAATTGCGCCGAGTTTCGCCAAATTTGTTCTAAGGAGTCCCATGTGTCATCCTCAGAGTATTTTGATCCTATGATTTTCGGTCAGAAAAACATGAATACGGCATTAGGAGTGCTAACATTCGTGTTTTTCTTGTTGTCTTTGAGCAAATCCCAGGATTATGAGGATGAAAAACCTGCTGCTCCACCACCAGAAGTAGAAAGCTGCAATGGGATTTTCTTGTCCTATGACTTCAACTCTCGGACTAAATTATATCCTCGCGTGAAGAATGCGACGGCGCAAGCCTGGGCTTTCAATGCCACTGCAACGATATTGAACACTGGCACGCTCGAGCTCAAAGCATGGAAGATGTTTATCGGGTTTCAACACGAAGAGATTCTTGTTGGTGCTGGTGGAGCGGTTCTAATTGACGGCGATGATTTCCCAGCTCCTGTTGGGAATGGGAGTTATTTTTCAGGATCTCCGTTGGCGGATTTGAAGACCGCCATTGACACTGCCGGTGATCTTAGCCAAATTCAGGTGCAAATTCAGATAAGTGGCACTCAGTTTGGGGTCAAGCCGCCTGGGATTCCAATGCCTAAAACAATCCGGCTTGTCAATGATGGATACACGTGCCCAACACCGCGTCGTCGTGTTAGTAAGTGCTTCATTGTTACTGGAAAAAACTTCACTTACCTCCAAAATATTAGAGTTTTTGCAATCATAACTTTGAATTTTAATTTTAATTGGTATTTTCAGATTTTTTTTTCTTTTAAATCTACTATTTTTTGTTAAAATACCCAAAATGCCCCTCTTGGGTCACTAGAATTTTCATTTTAAAAATAGAAAAATGAGCATTTTACCCAAAAAGCGGTGAAATTAAAAGAGAAAAATTCTTGAGATACAAGCATCGTAACACTTAAAATTTAGTTCGAGATTATGATTGCAAAAACGCTGGTACTTGAAGAGTAAGCGAGATTCCTTCCTGTTGTTTCTTTCGTCGCTTGTTTTCTTTTACAAATTATCAATATTTTTGTGCTTTTTTATTTTATTATTATTTTATCTTTTGGGCAGAGAAATCTATGTATGTTTGCTGCGTTAGGAATCCGAAATTCAAGGCAGCCAAAACTACAAAAACCAAGTTCTTACCACGGCAGAAGGGAGATCTTACCATCTCCTATGATGTGATTCAAGCCTATGAAAACAATTATCTTGCTCAGGTGACTATGGAGAACAAGAGCCCATTAGGGCGTCTTGACCATTGGAACTTGACCTGGGAGTGGATGAGGGGGGAGTTTATATCCACAATGAGAGGAGCTTACACACGCAAGATAGAATATGCAGAATGCATTTATGGGGTGGCCGGAAAATACTATGGGGGCATGGATTTCTCCATGGTCATGAATTGTCAAAAGAGACCGGTGATCGCCGACTTGCCCCTCGAGAGAGCAAACGACACGAAAGTTGGGAAGTTGCCATTCTGCTGCAGAAATGGTAGTCTTTTACCACCCATCATGGATCCAAGCAAATCCAAGTCTGTTTTTCAATTGCAGGTGTTTAAAATTCCACCTGATTTGAACCGGACCGCTCTTTATCCGCCGGAGAAATGGAAAATCACCGGCGTTCTTAATCCGGACTATAAATGTGGACCGCCGATTAGAGTGGATCCGACCGAATTTCCAGACCCCAGTGGGCTTGAAGCAATAAGCACAGCAATTGCAACATGGCAAATAGCCTGCAACATCACAAGACCAACAAAAAGGAACTCTAGGTGCTGTGTTTCCTTCTCAGCCTATTATAATGATTCTGTTATACCTTGCAACACATGTGCCTGCGGTTGCGACGACGACGACAGGTGTAATCCGGCTGCCCAGGCTATGTTTCTTCCTGCAGAAGCTCTTCTTGTTCCCTTTGAAAACAGGATACAGAAATCCATAGCTTGGGCTAAAATAAAGCATTTGCACATCCCTAAGCCATTGCCTTGCGGTGACAATTGTGGTGTCAGCATAAATTGGCATGTCAACTCTGATTACAAGAGTGGGTGGACGGCGCGCATCACTCTGTTCAATTGGGAAGAAATTGTTTTTGAAAATTGGTTCACTGCAATTCAAATGAAGAAAGCTTATCGAGGCTATGAAAATGTCTACTCTTTCAATGGGACGTTGATTCCAGGACTCAACAACACTATCTTCTTTCAAGGTTTAAAGGGCTTGAATTTTTTGGTGGGGAAGACAAATGGATCAAACCCAAGAAATGATCCGAGAGTGCCTGGAAAGCAACAATCTGTTGTCTCCTTTACAAAAGGAAAAACCCCAGGAATCAAATTAGCAAAAGGAGATGGGTTTCCTTCAAGGGTGTTCTTTAATGGGGAGGAGTGCTCGCTCCCGACACAATTTCCTATAGGAAATGGGAATCGATGTCATGTACATTTGGTGGAAGTAATTCTTCTTATACTGGTGACCTTGTTGCTGTTGCAAAATCACCATTGACAAGGTTTTTAGGTTTTGTATTAGCTCTCTCATCGTTTATGCTTTAGGAGACAAACTCATTTAGACATCAAAAGCTAGAGTAACTTGTAGAAAACAATCTTCTATTTGTTTTCATAGTTCAGATCTTAGAGTTAAATAATTAATACCAGTCCCAAAATCTTTGTGTTTGATTGCACAAAGGTCTTCCCAGAATCATAAGTATGACTGATTTCCTTGCATATTTAAGAGAATGTTGCACAATTGCTACCCCCAAAGAATACAGAAAATAACTTTAAATGACTGCAATTTGATTAATACTTTCAAACTAAGTTAAAAAATAATAATAATACTCTTGAAACTTGTAGAGAACACAAAATACTTGAAAACAAAGCAAAAGCATATTATTCCAAAAATTATTGTCAAAACTTATGCACCATTCTTGTCATGCTTGGGCTAATATTCTCGGTCAAGATATTTCAACGACATTAATTTAGAATATGAACTCAACGACTAATTCTCCTACATTACTTATCCCACATTTGAAGACTAATGATTTTTAGAGTGAAAGAGCATTTAAAAGCAAAATTGCAGAAAGTGTCTTGTTTGGGATCGAGTGAATTAGTTTTTCGTTAACTACATTTTAAAATTACTATATTTTGTGTTGCTCAAGGTACAAAAGAGAAAGAAAGAAATAGTTCTCAACGAGTGGTTTATGGGCTCGAAAATGGCCATTCAATGGATCAGGCAGATTTGGAGGCCCAAATGGCCCTAGCCCATCAACTAATAAGCAGGCCATGCGGCTTGCATCTAATTCCCTCAATCACATCGCAACACAAGCCGGCAAGCCATGCATCTGCAAAAACAAGAATCAGAGGACTCTGATGATCACCGACCGTCTTCCACAATCAATTGAAAAATCAAAAAAATGTCTCCATTGCTTTCTTCTCCATTGCACACCAAAAGCCAAAACAAACAGCACCCATCAAAGCATCCTCGTTTAAAATATTACTCAATCTCAATCAATCTTAATCATTCCACTCTTATATCACAACCTCTAATCAGAAAAAAAGAAAAAAGAAAAAAGAAAAAACATCATCATCATCATGAAGAGGAGCCTGAAAATATGTTGTGGTGTCACAACCATTTTCCTGATCATTTCCTTGGCTGTTTTAGTTGTCTTAGTCCTCACCGTCTTAAAGCCTAAAGAACCAAAAATTGTCGCTCAGCCTGTAAGCATGGCAGGCTTCAAACTTGAAGTCTTTCCGGCGGTTGAGCTGAACATAACATTAGGAATATCGGTGACGGTTGATGATCGCAACTATGGAAGTTTCAAGTACCAAAATACCACGGCTTATATCAGTTATCGTGGAGATGTCGTCGCCGAAGCTCCGATAGCAGATGACACAATTCCGGCTCGTGGGAAGCGTAATATAAGCACCACCGTGAATCTAATACCAGATAAGTTGGTAAAGAATCCGTATTTTTAGGTTGATGCAGTTGGTACTGGGGTCTTGAATTTTACTTCCACCACCACGTTGCATGGGAAAGTCAGCTTATTCAAGCTATTCACGATGAAAGGTACCAGCTTTTGCACGTGTAACATCTCCATCTTTGTTTTACCCAAGACCGTTGATTCAGTTTGCAAAGCCAAGTTCACCCTATAAATTTTCATTAATATGCCATATTTAATAAACTGTTGTATGACTATTATACAATTAAAATGATATAACAGTAAAAATTAATAATTTGATTTTTTTTTACAAGTACTAATTCAATGATTTATTTGATTTCATTGCAATATTATCAATTAAGTTGTATAATACTCTACTAAATAATATGAACAAAGTTTTCTTTCAAATTGTATTGAAGATGCACGTGTATTTTTAAAAATTATAAACTGAGTTAATTAGAGGACATTCTTCCAAACCCAATTTGGAGGAAAGTTATATTTGTAATTTTTTTTTCACAAATTATCTTAATAATTAATTAGGTTATTTATCTTACATTGTTTTAATTGTTATTGTTAACTCTTTTGTAAGTTAGAGCCATTACTCTATGAATGGGGCCTTCAAGCCCACATGAGAGGACACAATATGTTAACCTATTTTAGATACATTTTCTTCTACTATTATCATGTATTTTCGTGATGATGCAAATTAAATTTTATCTGGGTATAAAAGAGGGTACCGGTGTAATCCTTCTAGAGCCTTTTTTTTTTTTTTGGGTGAATGAATGAGTTAAGCATTTCATATCAATAAAGCATGTACAAATCTCTCTTTAGCAATCAAGCTAAAGAACATTGACACTAATTAATTAAACAAGTATCCAACCCGAAACTATACCAGCCAAACAAGCCAAAACCAACAAATAAAAACAACTAAACCAGTATTTTGCATCTATATTTATATAGTGCCCCAGCTGCAACAAAGATCCATTTCCCAGCGCAGTACAGTACTGGAATTTCCATTAAAAATAACACACCCTTTAACTTCCCAAAGATTTATTTGAATCACTTGTTCTTCAGTTCTATGGAACCCCATGTCCGATCTTATTCCTATTCCTCCATATATTATAAACCAAAGCACCAAAAATAAGCCAGCACAAATTAACTTTAAGACTCTTCCTACACCATTGATGGATACCTTCCATGGCATAATAGCATCCATCTGACAGGAATAGTGTCTATATATCTTGTACACCAAACACGTTTACTATACCCACACTGGAAAAACAAATGCTCATGATCTTCAATAGTTATCCTATAGAAACAACAAAGAACAGCAGTACTCATGAAACTCCATTGCAGGAGCTTTAATTGCACCAACAGTACTAAGAGCATTCTTTATAGCAAGCCAAGAAATGAATGAGTGGTGAATTAGGAATAGCTAGAAAGAGAAAACCATTGATAGTTAATTTCCACCACTCAACAACATCATGCTTAGGCCAAAGCTCATTCCAAGTATCATATTTTTTGTTAATTCTCCTGAAATATTCTTATTTACTAATTAGTAATCACTAGCTAGTGCATATATATACACGATCGAACGTACAGCAGGACTACTACTTAAACAAGAAATTCTTTTGTTGATCATCAAATATATGCCACTATGAAGTAAAGTTGTTCTGTTGCTTTCAATTGTATTTATTAAAAGATGTAGAGGATGATAAAAGTATGGTGCAAATTTAATTGAAGCACTTAATATTTCTACTTCCAAACTGGCCCATTTTGATTCTCTCAAACTTCAAGAGTGATATATATTAATTGCTTCATATTATTAAATTTGAGCAAGATGGGGAAGTTATTATATGTATCAACTGCATTATTGATGCAACATTAGTCTGCAAGCTGTAAAAAAGGCCAGCATTTGCAGTAACCATCCATTGAGGCCTTGGCTTATTAAGGCTTTTTTTTTTTTTCTTAATTAGCCTGTAAATAATTGTAAATCTAATCATTTAATTAATATCTTACACTTTCTTCACATGATAATAGTTTTTAATTGAAATGTGATTAGGGATGTGTAGTAATTAATGTGATATAAAAAGTTTTTTTAAAACTATATATTTTTTAAAAAATTTAAAAAAGAAGCATGAAAAATGTCAAGTGAAAGAAAAATGATCGCGAAACGGGTAGATAAACTGTAAAAATGACTATTAAATCATTATTTACCTTAAAAAAATTTTAAAAATTAATAATAATGTTTTTAGTTATTTAATTTAAAATGACCACACACGTCGGAGGCAAAAAAAATGATTGTTAAACGATTTTGGCAAAGGCAAAAAAATTCAATTATTTCATTTTTCCAATATTCTCTTACTTTTAACATTACATCAATCACTTTTTATTATTCTTCAAATAAAAAAATCACTATAAAACAAAATTTTTTACTTTTCTATACCAAATATTCTTATTTAAAAAAAAAAAAACTATTCTTACTTTTTTTTTTACATCAATCAATTTTTGTTAAAATATTTAACCGAAACAAAATCATCTTATCAAATCAACCCATATAGGCACTCTATGACAATCACATTTTTTAGCAGTACAATAAATATAAATTGTCAAATTTTAGTAAAGTAGTTGGTGAAAAATTGAAATTCATCACAATCTTCAATGTACGTTGTACAAAATGTCCTGCCAAAGCCTACTCGTCAAACATCATTATCAGCCTTTCAATCGTCGTTTTGGGCCCCTACTCATTACAAATGTTCAAATGTAGGCTAACATGTGTACTAACCACGAAGGTTCTTGTTCTTGTGATGCATGCACTCACGAGAAGCGACAGAACTTTAATATGCTATTCAAATGTAGGTTAACATGGTAGCATCTCTAGGGTAGGGTAGCTAAATAGTTCACATAGTTATATTTATGGTACGATTTTATAAATAAAATATATGATTTTAAATTAAATAGTAAAAAATGAATTGTTTGAAAGACTGCATTTTTAGTTTAATTATAATTTTAACAAACGTTTAACTACGTTTTTAAATCACATAATATTTTAGCAAACCCAAATGAACCCTTAGCTACTATATATTAGCTTTTCTTTTTTTCTTTTTTCCTTTTTTTTAAGAAAATTAAAAAAAAAGCTTTAAAAATAATATTTAAATAAAATAAAGAGAAGAATAAAAAACCTGTTAGAGTACTCAGACTGCCATATATATATATATAGTTAAATAAATGCGTGCACAGGAGAAATTGTGGCAACAAGGGGGACCATGGAAAAAGACATAATTAATTCCCATGGGGGCTAAAGATTAAAATAACAGCTTCAATCATTCAATCAATTCAAAAATTGGCCTCAGATATATCATGTATGTAAGAAAATTTAATTCTTGAAAGGGATATATCCCTCCAAAAAAATGGGGAGAGAAACATATTAAGAGTTTTTTTGATTAACATCAACTTTTCCTTTGAATGAATGAATTAATGTTCTTACATAAAAAAATAAAAATAAAAAAAATCAACAACTTTCATGTACATTTATAATTTTATTTTCTTTCTTTCTTTTATTATATTATATTTGTAATTTTTATTAAATTTGGAAAAAACTTTAACATGTTTCATAATATTAAATTACCATTTATTACAAATGCTTGATTGTTATCATAACACAGATCTTGAATTTAAGCTTTGTCTTCATAATTCACCTTTAATTTTAATTAAATATCCTACTTAATATGTTTCCCTCGTAAAAGGAAATTCGAACCTACACATGATAAAAAGAATATTATAATATTAATTAAAAAATTACATACACTTTTTTTATCAACTTAATTAAACTCATGAAATAAATGATGATTTAACACAACAATATCTCAATCTTAATGACGATAATTTTAATATACATTATCATCTGATCCATTATAGATATATTTGAATAGCAAATGAGCAACAAGTTTATTCATAGGGAGCCAATCTTTCTTTTTGTAGATATGCATTGTCTGAATTCCATATTTCAAGGGGCAAGATGATTTTGATACTTTTGCACATTTAGGTTCCGTTTGTTTCGGTGTAAAATATTTTTCGTAGTAAAATATTTTAAGGGAAGTCATTTTATAGGAAAATGTTTTACGATGAAAACATTTTTCAGTGTTTCGCGCGTGCATGGAAATCATAAATATTTTTTATATTTTTATTTAATTATATGATTTTACGTACACATCAAATATCGGAAAATCTTTTCTGTTGAAAATATTTTTTGACGTCGGGACCCACTTCATTTTCCGTACATGGCAAATACCAGAAAATGTTTTCTAATAAATCATTTTCAAGGAAAATGTTTTCCACCAAAAATATTTTCCAAGTCTCAATCAAGTCGTGGGGTTCCAAAATTTGGTCTTGAAGTCTTGGTCGATCCCAAGCTTAGTCGATCAAGTCTGCAGGTCCCAAGTAGGTCCCGATCAAGTCTCGTGTAGCTTCCGGGCAGGTCAAGTTGAGTTTTAGTCAAGTCCCGACAGGGCCTCGAGCAGGTCCAGTCAATGGTTCAAGTTTCAATCAAGTCTTGGGCGAGTCCTGATCACGTCCCCAATGGATCTCGGGCAAGTCCCAGCCATAAAGAGGCTGTTGAAGTAGAAGCACCGTAAAAGTCTGAGTGGGATCTCGATGTGTGGATGGAACATGCATATGATTAATATCCTGCTGTTCTGGTTTGCCTGCATAGCTATGATCAGCTGCCAATGTCCATCTTTCCATGTGCCACTTCACCCAATTGAACTGAGTTTCTCTGCACTATTAACAAATGGTAGCTAGATATCAAAATGGCAAGTAAATGCATACAAGATCTCGCACAAGATCTTTGTTTCAAAACTCATGACGTTGGGTTTTTTTGTTTTTCTTCATAATTTTAGTGGCATTACGTACTCTTCTTACAGTGATGCAGTGTACTCATGGCAGGTTAGTGATTGCAGGAATATTTACACCGAATTTACAGTGAAGAGCATGAGTACTGAGGGAATTAATTCATCACTTTGATATGCCGAGCACATTCCACGTTTGGTAATTTACTAAAAAATGGTACTGAAGATGATGAAATGGAACAGTTTCATTTTCTAAATTTTACGTTGATTTACGCACCGTTACATTCAGGATATTTTAAAGGGTATTTGTGTACATGTTATTTTCAACATAAGATAATAGATTCCTCATTTTAAAGAAATGGCGCTATTCCTAAGACTAAAAAATTTATCAAATTATGAAATATATATGTAGCTCCATGGGTTTGATCACTGTACCAAGCGTACAAGATCTTGAACTAGCTAGCTGTTGTTCACTACAAAAAAACACAAAATTTTTGACGGACATTTTCTGACGTTTTGGGCGTATTGGAACGTCAAAATCGTTCCTGACGTGTCCTTTTTGACGTTTCTGAAACCTTAAAAAACAGCCTATCAAAAAAGTTGGGTTTTTGACGTTTGAAATTTTCAAATGTCAGTATTTTTTGACCGTTGAGCAATGCTATATGCACCATTAATCCTAAGGGGTTAGCTCAAATGGTAATGATTTTGGTCTTGGCAGCATTGTCATCAGGTTTAAAGTTTGAATCATTATCTTGATTTTTGAGTATAAACAATTCATTGGGATCACACTTGCCTTGATCCGTGTAGAGGGGCACTTTGCACGGATCTAAAGTTTGTCTGATGGGAATAGGTACACAGAGTAGTCATGCCTTGAAAGAACCCTTGTCATAAAAAGAATAATATACACCATCATTTTATCTTCGAAGTTCCTTAATTTTAATTCGATAGTAATTCAAAACTGACTATTGTAATGTCCAATCTGTTCAAAACACCCAAGATTTTTCTGTGGAGAAAGGCAAATCTGAAATGGCTGTCAAGTAAGTTGGGAAGTAATTGTTTCCAGCACCTTCTTTTTCATGAAGAGACGTGCATTTACATGCATTCTGCAACCAAAATGCTGAAATGGGAACATCATAAAGGAAATATTCTAACAAATGGGGCATGCATGCATAATTGCATTACCTTCACAGCTCGCCTATGGCGAGGACCTGCGCAGGTGCGACAAGCCATGTGTTTTTGCATGATGGGGTACCGTAGAGTGAAAGACTTTCAGAACAGAATTTAGTTTGATTGGGTGGGTTATAATTTTGATCATTCAATAATCCATGTTCTTCACCTTTCAAGTTTCAACTAACAAAAGAATTTCACACATGAAATCCCCACTTAGAGATCCAATATTAGTGTTAGAATATTATTTGTCTTTTTAAGTTTTTGAAGCAATTAATTAATAGGAATTTATTAATGAGAAATGACAAGTACTGCTGCATGTCATTTTTAAAAATCTAATTGTGTATATATTGTTATGCATGCTTTTTTTTTTTTTAAATAACGTTGTATTACATATACAAACAATATCTTAATTAATTATAGTAAAATGTATAATTAGGTTAATTAGTTACGTTATAAGTTTTAGATAAATCTAATTATACATAGGATAGATAGATCGATCTTGATTTTCCTTGTTACTGGGGGTTTAAAATATATCCATCTAAATAAACTTTTGTCATAATACAAGCAAGTATATATAATCCATTGCATGGAACCGTATGCCTGATTAATTGTCTGCTCCGCACAACTTAAAATGCAAAACCCACCTACATGGAGCAAGTGGGTCATTAGATTAGTACTTTGGTCATTTTGTAAAATTGATTAGCCTAATAACATAGAATTAATCTCAATCCCTGCAACCTATACCCTAGGAAAATTAATAATAATAATAAACAGTTCAAATCAAACTATATAATTGTTCTTTTTTTAATTATCTGAGTCGGGAATCTGAACGCATTGAAGAGCTCTATCTGGTAGGTCGTGGGGTCACCTTGTAAGTGCAGCTAGCCCCCCGTTTGAAGGGCTCCAGCAGCACTGGTTCGTGTGGGCCAACATCATCGTCATCGCCAACCATTACTACACAATGACATACGCAGAGTGTCAAATATTTGTCTGTGATCATAAATCATACTGACTCAAATGATCAGAATGTGATTATTAATTAACTTGAAAAGGAGTGGTGCACCAAACAAAATCTGTGTGATGGTGATTAGTCTGGTGGAGTATAATTAAAAAAACAAAAGATAGCTAGCTGTCCACTTTCTAAAATTAAAAATATAAGCATGGTGTTGTCGATCCCGGGCCTCTTCTTTACTCGCATGAATGATATTGTCAATGGTCTCCCTCTTTAATTTGCTCGGCCATGTCTACAGCTGAGCATACAATCTTTCCCCGGCCAGGCCAGGCTCCAGTACTACTGTACGTTGAGCACCGTTCCCGGCCCACTATTTCAGTGTCACGACTCACTGATACCATTTATATTTTCCGGATGAAGTCAAATATATATGTTCTAGATTAGACTTGATGGATTTAGCTTGTGTGCTCTAAAATAAACTTCTGCTTTAGCTTTTTCAACCACGAGAAAAATAGAAAGTAAAATTAAACTTGAACCATTAAAAAAATTACAGCATATATATGTATATATACACACACAAATTATCTTACTTAAATTAACAAATTATCTGGTCCAGGGTTAATTCAAATCTTCTAAAAAAATGAGTTTTTGGGATGTCAAGACTAGGAAATTGCTTTTGTCTTGGAGAAAGATTTTGAATCGTAGAGGTATATCTTAATATTCGAGATAAGCTCTAAGATTTTGAATCTCACAACTCTTTTAATTTATTTTATGGCTTCCAATTATTATTATTATTATTATTATTATTTAACAAAATGTTATAAACCCAGGAGTTTTGTGCATATGGATTGGGCGAAGAATTTTTTTATTTTTTTATTTGGCAATTATAATTCGTTTTTCTCAAACATTATTAGCCGACAAGAGATGTCAGAACTGCAGCTTTGATGGATTAATGGGATTTGGTATTTTAGTGATCTTAGATCCAACTTTGAATATTGTATCAAGAATCTAATTTTTTATCACTTCTTAAATTGATACTTGACAGGGTAACATGTTATTATATTAATTAACTCTACCTTAAGCATATTGGTCGGTATCAAAGTATATATATATATATATATGTTATTATGTTACCCCCCAATAAAAAAAAAAAAAAAGGCATACAGTACTGAAACGTACTGACGATATAACGAAGGAGTAATTAATGCTATCAGCTCTAGTAATAACAACAAAATAAAATTTAAACCATATAATAATATTATTTAAATTTTATGTCGTAGTTCTCAGAGTGTTTTTTTTTTTAAAAAAAAACCACACAGACACATCTCACAGCCACACTTAAATGTACATACAATTAGGGGTATCCATTTTGTGTTATGTACGGGATATATCGGGTTTGGGTGGATATAAGACTATAAATATATATAGGTCAATTATTATAATCTGACAAATTTTATTAAATTGGTCAAAGCTCTCAACCATAACTCTTTAATTTCATATTGAGTTCATAAGTCGTGTTAAACATTGTAAGTCCTATATATATAGTCTTATTGCTTAACTATAACCCCCTAATTTTATATTGGGTTCACGAATCGTGTTAAATATTGCAAGCACTAAATATTATCAGTCGGGTTTGGGTTGTATCAAGACATAGGAATAAGACTATATAAGTTAACTATAATATCACTAATTTAATTAAATAAGTCAAATGCCTCGACCTTAATTTATTAATTTTGTGTTGAGTTTATATCGGACTTGCAAGCCCTAGACACAATAATATTGTACAATTTTACAATCTCTTTCCAGTCCATCAAAATGTTTTTCCACAATCCTTATAGAAGCTAACTAGAGAACACTTTTTCTCCTCTCTCGCTCTTGTGTATGTAAGAAAACTTCCGTTTACGCTCCTATTTTGTAAATGAATTATAATTCTTCTTTCTCAAACATGAGTTAGGGGATTATTTTTCAAGCCATGTTAATCAATTTTGTCTAAAGAAAAAAAAAATGATTGAATTACACAAAATCCATTAGAAATATTCTGAAAATTAATGATCAATGCCAGCAAAATGAGTAATTAGGTACGTTTGATATTGTGATTTTATAGACAAAAAGTGCGATTTTAAACAAATTGCTAAAAATTGAATGTTTGGCATTGCGTTTTAAAAAATTGGATTTAAAAACGCATAATTTTAAAGGTTAAACTATAATTTTAAAGTCAAACTATAATTTTGCCAAAAACTTTTAAAAATCACTATTTTTAATTGCAACTTTTGAAATTGCAAACCCAAACTGACTCAATTTTTGAAATCGCAAACTCAAACCGACTCAATAAAGAATGAGCACTCAAAATACGAGTTAGGTAGTTGGAGGAGAAGTGAAGTTATGTATATGATCAGATCATTTATATATACACTTGCTGTTATTACTGTTTGGGATGAAAAGAATTGGCCGGTTAAGGCATTTGGTGTTGGAAGATGATACAAAAGGAGCATTAATCAAGGCGGCCATAAACATCACCCGTTGATTTCAATCGAGACTATGATTGAGAATACATATATATCTAGCTGCTTCAGCTGATGTTATTTACTTCAAAACATTGAGATCAATGCAAGACTGCTATTTTTACATTAAATTATGCTTTGAGAACTCTAACTATTTTTTTTTACATGTCCACACAAGGTAGGGAGGGGGGTTCGATCTTGTGACCTACACTTCATAAGGCGTGGTTCACAGCCGATTGAGCTACCTCTTGGGGACGAGAACTTTAACTATTATGTTATGGTGTAAGCCAACCCTTTTATAGCATTCAATTACCATGTGACATATCATTAATTTGACATAATGAAAAAAAAAAAAAAATCAAAAAAAAAAAACAAAAAGAAAAAAAAAAAAATTTTAAAAAAAACCAAAAGATAGAAAATTTTATAGCAAAAAAAAAAAATCAAGAAAAATTTTATAGAGGAAAAAAAAAAACTCAGAATTTTTATTTAAAGAATTGGTTCTCTCAGGTCTTTGTAAAATATAAAAAAAAAATTAGTAGCCACCAGTTTTAGGCATTAGCATCAAATTAAGGCATTAGAACCAAATGGATTTAAAAAAAAATTGTAGTAGCCTCCACCACCAGTTTTTTTAGGCATTAGCATCAAATTTGTAAGGCATTAGAACCAAAATTGAGGCATTAGCATCAAATTTAGGATGATCGAATCCATTTTGGGTGATATCATCCCTAAAGGGTTAATCTTCTATTCTTAGGTTTTAGTTTTGAATAAAAAAAACAAGTTTTAAAGCATTAAAACCTAACTATTAATTTATAAAAATTAATCTATTAGCAAAAAAAAACGGTACTACAATTTTATTTTTTCTTAAATTATGTTTTATGTAAGATTGGGAGAACACCAAAAGAACGCTACGGGGAGAACCCATAGCAAACCCCTTTTTATTTAAAAGAATTATTTTTGTTGTTTTTTATGAACTAAAGACTACCTAAGGGTAAAAAAAGTGGACATTTGAAAGTAAGGGCCAAAAATAAAAATAAAAACTTAATGGGTATAGCCCAAAAAAATTAAGAATAGGGCCAACAAATTTTATTGGGTATGGTCATAAAATCTAAAAATAGGGCCAAAATTTTTTTTTGGAGGGGGCCAAATGACTAAAATTAAAAATAAACTTTACAAACTTTTTTTTTCTTATTTTGGGGGGGGGACCATGGCCCACCCCGGTCCCCCTCCCTTCATCATTGCATGGGTCTCACTAGACCCATGGGCCAAGTTTGACCGGTCGTGAACGCCATAAATCCCACCGCCCATCACCCACCTCAAAACCCATTTTTAATGTCTAAAAACCTTTTTTTAATGTCTCAAAACCCATTTATAATGCCTAAAATCTCATTTTTAGATTAAAAAATAAAGCCTAGAGGTAGAAGGTTAATCCTTTAAGGATTTTATAACCTTAAAATCTAGTGTATTTTAGTCTAAGTTGTTTTTGTTCACTTTTTATGTTTTTGTTTATGTGCATGTCAGTTATTGATTGGAGGCTATAAAAATGAGGTTTTAAAACTCTTTTTTTTTTTTTTTTGACATGTCCCCACAAGTGGGAACATTCATCCTAATATAAGTTAAACTAACCTAAATAATAATAATAATATAAGTTAAACTCTTATGTTTTATGTTTTCTATACTCATTGTTCCTCTTGCCAGCTAGCTCCTGGGGTTAATTATTTATTTGATTTAATTTACCTTTTAATTACAGGAGGGGAAAATGAGATTCGAACTAGTGACCTTCACTTCATGAAGCGTGATCCCAGCCGATTGAGCTACCTTTTGGGGACAAGAAGAGTATTGTATTGTTTGATAATTAAATTCATTCATCCAAATATATATAAGTTTCCATGTAACTAAAATCTACCTTGTGGAATTCAGGATTGAGAACGCCTCTTGCACCTACAAGGAAATTAAGAAGAAGATCACAACAAAGGATTTCCAGTTGGGCTAGCAAGGTAGTACTGATAGAATGGTGCATGCATGCGTGCTGTTTGATAGCTAGGCACCGTTTGATAATGTCGTTCGATCACGTGCAAACACACATAACCCCAAAACCCTCAAGAAAAGACCCATTTTCCCCCCCTTCTCCGGTGGCTCGATCTAGACGACCAAATAGTCATTGAGTAATGTTAGAAGTAGGGCCGGCAATTTTTACACAACCCGTGAAAACGACACGAAAAAACAAGTAATGGGTTTGGGTTATCAGGTTCGTCTTAATCAAGTCTACTTGTTTAAGACACAAAAATTTTCATGTTTGGTGGGTCGACCCGCCAAACCCGGTATTAAAAAAAAAAAATTGCTTGAGAGAGAGAGAGATCGTTCTAGAACCCAGATTCACGCATGGAGAGAGAAAAAGCCTTTGCCGGAGTTTTTATCCAGATCTAAGCAAAACCCAACTATTTACGCATCTCATGGGTAAGCCTTCGCCGATGGCCGGAGATTTTTTGCTCCGTAGTGAGAAAGAGACAGGTGCGACATGCGAGGGAGGGAGAGCAAGGCCCGTTCTTCTTCGCCATTGGCCGGAACCCTTGCGTCGAAGTGAGAGAGGGTAAGCGGTGGAGGTCGACAATGGCCGGAGTGAGAGAGAGGGTGAGCGAGGGAGGGAGAGTGGGAGAGGGAAGGGTCTTGTGGTTTTTGATTTTGAGAGGGAGAGGGAGAGAGCTTTTGTGAGTGGCTAGACTCAGCCAAAGGGAGAAAGGGAGAGTGAGTGAGAGAGGGTGGGGAAGAGGCTAGCCGACTGAGGAGAGAGAAGACTTTTTTTTAAAAAATTGGAGGTTTTTTTTTTTTTTTAAATTAGAGTGAGGAAATTAAAAGACAAGAAAAAAAATTGGATTACCCACAAAAAAAAAGGGTCGGGTCGTGTCTACCTTATAGGACCCGGTTCTTTTTAAATGGGTAAAACAGGTCGTGTCAAGTTATCCGGCTATTTTCGTGTCAAACCCATTTACCCGTTTAGCTAAACAGGTCATGTTCGTGTATGGGTTAATCGTGTAACAGGTACCTGCGTGTTGTAATTGGGTCTTGTATAGGTACCTGTTTTGCCACCCCTAGAAGTTACTTTTGTGTCTTTCTTGTATTATTCTAATAATAATGTGGTTTTTAAAATCACAATTTGTCTTGTGATTTATCATTATTGAATTTTGATCAAATTGTGATTTTAAAAGTCATCTCATACTTAACTATAACATAAGAGTGACTTATAGAATTATTTAATGGTCATTAGGGCTTAGGGCTACAAAAATATGCTTAAAAACCACTCTCTTAACTTCTGGGAAATTTTCAATTGATCTAAATCCCATGTAGCCTGTCATTTGATAGATCGATGCTTGTGCCATTTGATCGCTACGATTTTTCATTTTATCCTATGTGGCTTCGCACCCTACCGTGCGATCAATTACGTTGATCAAAGGATCACCTTTTTTTTTTTTTTTTGGCACCACGTGGTACTTCACTTAACCACTCGAATGGTCTGACCATTAATCGAATGGTGGGGTTTTCACCCAAAGCTTTTCGACTCATTTTCCTAATTTCCATTTCGTTCATTGCCCCCTATTTACTCTCTAAACCTTGTTAATGTTTTCTTAACCCTAGTTTAGAACGAGGTACTACAGCTAGTGCATGTAATACCCTACCAAACAAGTAGTAATTTACAAAAGAAAAATCTAATAGCACATACTAATTATGATTAAAGAAAAAAAATACCAAATTCATGGAAATGATAATAATAATAAGTAAAGAGAACTAGTAATAAAAAATGGGAAACACACAATAGAAACCCTAAAATAGGCAAAGACTTAGAAAAAAAAATACTTAAAATATCAAAATTCAAGTGCATCATTCAATCGACACAAAGCAAACAATGGCATGACAAAGCGCGAGAAATATTGCTCATCGATCTAATGGTCCACATTAGAAACCTTATTTGAATCTAACAATATATTGGTAAATACACTGATCGAACGATGACAAGAGACATTTGAAAGTAATACATTCAAAATGCAAGGGTTTTGCAATAAAAGCCTCATAAACCGATCTAACAAGAGAGAGAGAGAAATGTATCATTTTTATGGTGTTTTTTATGGCTAAAGAAAGAAAATCAACACAACCTAAGATAATATTCGAAACCCTAACCTCTATTACATATTATTTAAGTTTAATTTTCGTTAATAAGGTATTTAACATGTTAGAGGGTGTATATTAAGGTAGAAAATATGGGTCTTTTATTAAGAAAGGCTATGACTTTTGAGCAACACGAAAATTAATGGCGTGATAACTTATTGTCTAGACTAAGACAGTATAATATCATGCGCACTCAACCCATTTTATGGATCATTTTTGTTTAATAATGAAAATTAATGGTTAAGAAAGTTAATAACTTTAAGAATTTTGAGGTAAATTTTGAATTTTTAAGACCCAAATATATTCAAGGCTTGTGAAATATGTGACTTTATAAGTACGTACCCTATGACTCATATATAAGAGATTAGTAGGGGGTAAAAAATCTTGAGCTTGGTTGGAGAAAAAGCTCAAAATATGGTTTATGTGTAATCCCCGATAGAACGTACCCTTCACCAATCGGACAATACACGTAAACAAATATATCAGCCTTTGTGCATAGATCAAACGGTGGAGGTCAGCAAGTAAAATTTAGGGTTTTATGGTTTACGAAAGCGACTAATAATATAGTAAAAAAATACATATATATTAAGAAGATAGTTTTTTCGGAGAGTCCAAACTTGAATTTTGTGTGCAAGGTAAGTAAACACCTTGTTAGTTAGGATGGAACTAAAAATTTAATTTTAAAGGAGTCGGACCGTATACAAATAAAATTCAGGGGAAAAAAAATAAAAGAAAAAGACCTTAATTATTTATTTTAATGGAAATTCGAAATGGAAATTTAATAAAATAGAAGACCAAAAATTCAGAGGCCGTGAAAATTGTTGAAAGTTCGGGGAGTTAGGAAGCCGTAGTTTCACCATGATACGGTTGATACCTTTCTCTCTCACTCCCTCTCTCTCTCTGTATTTCTCTCGCAATTACACCTCCTTCCTACCATAAATGCTATTACATCCTACCAATACGCTCTGCAATAACTCCTCGCTGCCACATCCTCTCCACCCGTTTCCCTTGCTTCTTCCCCTTCTCTCACCCTCTCCAAGGTCTTCTCTCTCTCTCTCTCTCTCTCTTGATTTTATCTCCTCTTTTTCCTCGTCCGTTTCTTTCTCTCCGTGCCCCTTTTTCTCTCTCATCTACATCGCTGCGTTCTTCTTAAACCCCTTTCTATTACAGTACAAGTACCAATCATCACACCTCAGAAAAAAATTGAAAAACCCACTCCTTCAGCCCCCAAAACCTAGCTTTCCGGTGTCAAAAACAGATCTGATCCTTCTCTCCTGCTTCTTTCCTTACAACTTCAAAAGGGTTGTTGTGTTTCGAGCTCAAAACAGCCATATCATATATATCCGTTTTAACCTGCAGTATTTTCAAATTTCCGTATTTCCGTTATCTTAGCAAGAGAGAAAGAGAGAGAGATGGAGGGGGGCGCGGCTTGGTTCACCGAGATGATAGTAAGCGTTATATAATCTTTGTTTTAAGTGTTGAAATTTGCATTGTCAAAGGCCTTTCAAAAGGGTCAACTCTTTTCCTGCTACTTTTTTGTGTCAAAATCTAGTCTTTTGGCACGTACGAGCCCAAAGGCTGAAGACTTTTTGAAGCCCAATACTGTAGTCACCGCCCTTTTGAAACATGTACTATTCCTATTAGCTTTTGCTCAGACAGTGCCAGAGAATCTATTAAAACCAAACCCACTTGCCTCTACTCTCAATACACATATATGATGTGTAATATGCAAGCCCGGAAAATACTTCCGGTGAGTGAGTTGAAGGGTACATATAAGCTGCTGATCATCTTCAGTCATCTTTCTGGCTAAGCAGCAATCAGGTTAGGTTTATTTCCCCAGCACTAATGAAGTTTTAAGCCGCATATATATATATATATATATTGTTCCTTTCGGTTTATTTCACCATTTAAGTTCTTTTTCTTTTTCTTTTTTTCTCATGGTTGTTAGGTTCTCTTCTTTCTGCCACTTCATCTACTAGGGTTTTTTTTTTTTTTTTTTTTGGGATTGGGGATGGGAAGATTTGGGAAGAGTTGTCTTCCACTGCACTATAAATTTGGGTTTCTGTGCTACACACAAAGGTCTCAAATGCGTTCACATTAATAAATTAATTATAGCTTCTCTTTCCTTGGCAGATTAAAAATCATATATATATATAGCCATTGAAACCATAGAGCTGCAGAAATGTTTCACTCAAACCTGTTCGACACCCAGCATCATGTGCTGGATATGACACCCATATCACCCGAAAATGAATTGGGAAAGATTAGAGAAGATGATTACGAGACTAGATCAGGCACCGAAACCATGGAAGCTCCCTCAGGCGAAGACCAAGACCCCAACCAACGTGCCAAAAGGAAGCGTTACCACCGCCATACACAGCTCCAGATTCAGGAAATGGAAAAGTAAGCATTCTCATAACTATTACAGAAATAGAGATATGATTCATATGGTTTTTTATTGATTTTTTTTTTTTCTCAGCTTCTTCAAGGAGTGCCCTCACCCAGATGACAAGCAAAGGAAAGAACTGAGCCGTGAGCTAGGGTTGGAGCCTCTTCAAGTCAAATTTTGGTTCCAAAATAAGCGTACCCAAATGAAGGTACGTAGCATAATTTAAGGCTATGAAACCCCAGAAGTCTGCTCGAGTGTTATGATGTCTCGTGAAGACTATAACTTTTCCTGTATCGAAATGACATTTTGCAATGTGTCTCAAAAATTTAATCGACGAAGTCTTGAATACTCCTGTTACAAATTAATAAATAAATAAATAAGTAAAGGCTACGATTTCAAGATGTTCAGTTGACCATTTCATATATATGAGACCCTCTCTTCCCTCGTACAATTTTGTAACGCTAATGAACTATGAATGATTAAACGATTTCCTCCATGCCAGGCCCAACATGAACGCCACGAGAATGCAGTTTTGAAGGCAGAGAACGAAAAACTCCGTTTGGAGAACAACAGGTACAAGGAAGCTCTGAGCAATGCCACATGCCCCAACTGCGGAGGCCCAGCAGCACTTGGTGAAATGTCATTTGACGAGCAGCATTTAAGGATCGAGAATGCTCGTCTAAGAGAAGAGGTAATTACGGAATAAGGATTTAGGATTATGCCTTCAGCCATGTGGGATTGTTTCATTTTTAGTGACCGTTAATTTTTTAGTTGCAGATTGATAGGATATCTGGAATTGCGGCTAAGTATGTCGGGAAGCCATTGTCATCGTATTCTCACCTTTCCCCTCTTGTACCTTCCCGTTCGCTTGGTCTTGGAGTTGGGAATTTTGGGGCGCAGACGGGGTTCGTAGGGGAGATGTATGCAGGAGGGAATGATCTTTTCAGGTCATTTTCAGGCCCCACTGAGGCTGATAAGCCAATGATTGTTGAGCTTGCTGTTGCAGCAATGGAAGAACTAATAAGAATGGCTCAGGCTGGAGACCCCTTGTGGGTTTCCCATGACAACTCTACTGATATCCTCAACGAAGAAGAATACTTGAGGACTTTCCCGAGGGGAATAGGCCCCAAACCCTTGGGTTTAAAATCAGAAGCCTCAAGAGAATCTGTGGTAGTTATCATGAATCATATTAACCTTGTTGAGATTCTCATGGACGTGGTAGGTGCTTCACCTATGAATTGATTTGATTAGGGTCAGTTCGAATTTGCGACTTAAAAAAAACATTTTTTTAAAAAAATGAAGTTAATTATTTGATCAAATTACAATTTTACCTTTAAAATAATAATTTAGTGTACTTTTAAATTGCAATTTTCAACTGATATATATTTTTATATATATAATTTAGTTTAAAATTGTACTTTTTGTCTGCCAATTTCGTTGCCAAATGAATATATTTGAAAGATTTCTTAATTAAACTGATATTGTTTTTTAAAGAAACGATGGTCAACTGTGTTCTGTGGCATCGTTTCAAGAGCTATGACTTTAGAGGTCCTATCAACCGGAGTGGCAGGGAACTATAACGGAGCCTTGCAAGTGGTATATATCCCAACACTTCTTTTATTCTATAATTTATTGTTGAAATGAATCTAATCAGCTTAATTTCTTTGTGCCTAATTATATGTTAATTGCTGACTTTGTTATCATACAGATGACAGCTGAGTTCCAAGTTCCTTCACCGCTTGTTCCAACTCGTGAGAATTACTTTGTGAGGTACTGTAAACAGCATGCCGATGGGACTTGGGCGGTTGTTGATGTTTCCTTGGACAATTTACGCTCACCAAGCCCACTTTCAAGGAGTCGACGAAGGCCATCTGGTTGTTTGATCCAAGAATTGCCAAATGGTTACTCAAAAGTAAGTTACACTAATCAGTCGATTAATTAATCTAATTAATTCTGCCATCGATCCTGAATTTCATGATGATTGCAGGTTGTATGGGTCGAACATGTAGAAGTGGATGACAGGGCTGTTCACAATATATACAAACCAGTTGTTAATTCCGGTCTTGCTTTTGGAGCAAAGCGTTGGGTGGCTACGTTGGATCGACAATGTGAACGTCTTGCAAGTTCAATGGCCAATAATATTCCAGCAGGAGATCTGTGTGGTACAAAATTTGTAATTTTTATTTTTTTGGAGAAAATTCGTTGACCCAGATGATCTTTCGTCGTGCCCTTTCTAATTCAATTGTTATTTTCAGTAATAACAAGCACAGAAGGGAGGAAGAGCATGCTGAAGCTGGCAGAAAGAATGGTGATGAGCTTTTGTACTGGTGTGGGTGCTTCGACTGCTCATGCATGGACGACACTATCAGCAACAGGTTCGGATGATGTAAGGGTGATGACCAGAAAGAGTATGGATGATCCAGGCAGGCCTCCTGGTATTGTGCTCAGTGCTGCAACTTCCTTCTGGATTCCAGTTCCGACAAAGAGAGTTTTTGATTTCCTTCGGGACGAGAACTCCCGAAACGAGGTATATCAATTAATCAAGTTAAATATAAGTGAAGAGTTTGAACCTGTACGTGAGATAAAGTGATAAATTAACGATTTACTTAACATTTGATAATGTTTGCAGTGGGATATCCTTTCAAATGGTGGCCTAGTTCAAGAAATGGCGCACATAGCTAATGGTCGTGATCCAGGCAACTGTGTCTCTTTATTGCGAGTAAATGTAAGTTTTCAGACATGTGCTACAGATGTATTTCTAATGTTTAATATTATGCATTGGAAACTGTGGTCTCATTAATTAATAAAAACTAATGTTGTATATATATCTCAAAACATATTGTAGAGTGCTAATTCAAGCCAGAGCAATATGCTGATACTACAAGAGAGTTGCAGTGACGCTACTGGCTCATATGTAATCTATGCTCCGGTTGATATCGTTGCCATGAATGTTGTCTTAAGCGGCGGGGATCCAGATTATGTTGCCCTTCTACCATCAGGTTTTGCTATACTTCCTGACGGGCCTGGCCTTAATAGTGGAGGCATTCTAGAGGTTGGGTCTGGTGGCTCTCTATTGACAGTTGCATTCCAGATCTTAGTAGATTCAATTCCGACTGCAAAACTTTCTCTCGGATCTGTTGCAACAGTGAACAGTCTAATAAAGTGCACGGTTGAAAGGATCAAGGCTGCTGTGATGTGTGAGAGTGCATGATTTCCAAGCCCTAACTCTATATTTAGTGAGCAAAATCTTCAAACTTCATCTTCAATCTACATACCATGAGTTTTTGGGGCTAATGAGTTCATGCAATTGATCATTGGGTTAGATAGATGTCAGCTGTATTATTATTATTATTTTCCCCTTTTTGGCCTGATATTAGAATAGTACTTGAAAGCATAAAGCTGCAAGTGCAGTAATAGAATAGTAATGACTATAGATATATATGTATGAATCCTCAACTATATTTCATCTTGTATCTAATGACTACAGTGGGAAAGGACATAACTTTCTGCTCCTCTTTATCATGCAGGCAGGAAAAAAGTAGGGAAGATCAGAAGAAACGAAATTAGGAAGGTGATTTTGTAGTCTATAGCTAGCCCGGAAAACAGGGAAGAAGTCAAGAACGCACCTTACAATATCCTTGCCGCGTGGTGTTTGTCTGGGGCAGAGATGCAAAAAGATCAGCAAACCACCACTCTGCAAGGGTAATAGGTTCGGGTATTGACTTAATCTAACAGCGGTGAAAGTACTAAAACCAGACTTCGTTGCTATTACTTATTTAGATGGAAGAAGACTCCCCTAAATTCAGGTTTTGTTGATTTCCTGTTGGGGTTAGCTAGATTAATAACAGTTTTATTGTAGGAGTGGTTATTTTGTAATGTCTAATCCTTTCAAATGTGTGACCAGACATTAGTTGGACTATTGAAGCTCAGTCGTTAACATTAATATTGGATCGTCTTTCCCATTTTAATAGCTTAATTTTAGAATGAATAAGCTGTTTTTCTATGCAATTATCATATTACCATTTGACACCTCAACTTTAAGGTAATAAAAAGCCCACTAACATAACTAAAGACATCCTCTAAGACGCCCGGCCTAAGAGTCTACTGCCACATGTTGAAGGAGATGGTCGAAAACCATGTAATATATTGATCCTAACTACTCTAGCCCTGAAGACATGCATGGATGAAACTAGAATTTTAAGTGGGGTAAAATAAAAATGAAATTTTTTGGGCGTAAATAATTAATTTAGTGGGTCTATCATCTTAGAGCATCTATATTGAACTGTTCAAATAAAAGTTTAATTTGAAGAGAAAAACTCACTTTTAAAAAAATATAATAATAATAATAATTGGAGACTACTTTAGTTAAATATTATTATTTATTTATTTATTGTTCTTGGTAGATGAGAAGGAAAATGAATATATATATATATATAAGCTTAAAAAATTAAATAATTTTCACTTTTTGATACTCGGTATTTGGAGAGTCTTGTTGATCAAAGTTAAATTTGAAATAAAGCTTGTTAAATAACTCTTTGTGAGTTTTTATGGTTTAGATCAAAGTTAAATTTGAAATAAAGCTTGTTAAATGACTCTTTTTGTGAGTATTTTTTTCAAATTTTTAAAGAAAAGCTAAATTTAAAGAGCTCAATATATAGGAATGCTCTAACTGGATAAGAATCTTCTCAATTTTATTTGAAATTGAATGGAGTCACTTAATGGTCATGATTTAGAGAGTGTTTGTTAAACACCAGCACATTCTCCCAAGTCCCGTTATACGACTGTTCCACACTGTTCATATATTAAAAAATAAAAAATAAAAAAAAATGATTGATATGGGAAAATGAAAATTGGTATTGGAAAGTAAAAAATTTGTTTTGCAGTGATTTTTTTTTTTTGAATAGTAAATGATGTGATATAAAAAGTGAATGATTTGATATATATATTTTTTTAAAAAAAAGTAAATAGTGTGGTGGAATGTGGGGAAATATATTGTAATGGGATGTTATTTGACAAACAAGGCCTTAATGTTATTGTATCTAATGGTGTTAATAATGCTGCATCATTTAACTATTTTGAATAATGTGTCAATATATTTATCACTTGACTTTACATATACCGTTAATTACGACAACATTAAATTTGGATTACAAAATGACTCATTTTCATTTCACTTGAAATAGAGATCATGATACTATTACCTCTAATAATCAAGCAATTTGCAATGTCTCCTATCCGAATTATAATACATAAAACTTTTGCATTTGTTCAACTTTTAGATGAAATGAAGTGTTCAAATTTTTAGAATACAAGAATATGAACCCTAAAGCTGCTGTTGGCCGGCAAGGTCGTACGTGCACTGACACCGACACAGTTTACGAACGGAAACATTGATTCAGTGCCACCCAACAATATTATTAAGCTGTCATAGTAAAGGTTACTTCTAAAGAGTTCATTTAGATGGAACGTTGTGAATTGCAGAAAGCCATTAATTTGTGGAAGAAATTTGGCTCCCAGAATTTTATAACTTGTCGGAATTAAGTGTATATATTATTATTATAAGGGGAAGAAGTAAGGAAAAAGATGAGTGCCGAATCCCGGCCGTACCTGTCTTGGTAATTAATAATTTCTGGAGAAGACAGGATGAGCAAAAGGGTTGAGAGTGAGCAAATCACGCATTTATGGCATTGCCAGAGAATTAACACCATCTGTTTGCAGGCATTGTATATAGCTGCTGCTGCTCTTCGTCTTCCTGCTCTTGATCATCTTCCTTTCCGTCTTGCATACTATGGAAGAGGCAGGGAAATAGATGATGGTGGTTGAAGGTACCGTTGCGCTTTTATTGAGTAAGTGAGAGAAATGAATTACGGTGGTTAGGTTTTGCTTTGCTTTTACTATCCTGTTCCTGCTTGTTGTGGCGGATAGAGCTTCTTTCTTTAATTATTGATTGAGAGAATACGAGACGATAGAGGACCTTCATTTCAATTTTCAAGTGAAGGGGGGAGGTGAGGAGTTTTATTAATGTTGTTGAATCTAGCGAAGTAGGCACCTAATAAATTAATATGTTGACGCCACCTTCAAGAGATTTAAATGATGTACAATAATATTAAATTCTGATCGTGAAATGACTTGTCTTTTTTTAAAGGAGCTAATACGGTTGATACTAATACTGAGACCTACCCAAGTTCAATTATACATTCGGGATTCGTCAAATTCATCCAAAGAGAATCGTTGTTAATTACATTATTGACGTTGTGTAATAACTATACGTGTGTACCACATTGCAAAGTGGATTGTTTTTAACCATATATTCAATGACGAGTTTATAGGGGGACCAGGGATGGCCTTGGCCACTCCCCAAGTCCTCCAAAATAATAATAATAATAATAATAATAAATTAGGTGTTAAAAATAAATTACAAGACATTGGCCAGACCCCAAAAAAATTTACAAAAAAATTTATATCTTAGTTCCTCCTCATCAAACTTTCTAAATTCGTCCCTGCATATATTTGGAAGCATTCTGAATTATTATTTCTTTCATTTTCTCCTTGCTTAGAATAAAGGTGGAAAAGACCCCACTGTAACTTTTTCTTGTGTTCTTTTACTTGATCAAAAATAAATAAATGAACAAAAAATTTGCGTTGTTGATGTAGCAAATAGTGGAGTCAGGGCCTATTTGGGTGTGCACTTAAAGAACTTAAAAGTATGTTTAACATTCAAAAAGTCTATTTTAAGAAAAAAGAACCCGTCGGATAAAAAAAATTGAAAGCACTTTTAAATATCTAAAAAATAAAAAAAAATGATTAAAACGCACTTTTAGCAAAAAAAAAAAAAAAAGAAAGACTGAAAATCTTCCTGCTCCTCAAATTAATTGTAGATCAAATATACACTCGTAAAGCTCAAAAAATAAAATAGATACACTTAAAATAGAATAAAAAAAAACTACCTAATGTAAAGATAGACTAATTATGAAAACTGTAAATGCAAAAGATACATTTAGAAAAGAGAACTTTGTCGTTAACAGGTTTATTTTAGTAATTTTGCTTTCCTTTTCAATGATGTTCACACTCGATCGTGAGCACTGGGAGGAACTCTACTGCAAACTTGTCCGGTCTAGGCTGGGACCGAGTCTCTTGGGAAATATCCAAGTGCAACTCAAATGTAACCTCGTCCAGACGGGATTGCAATCAAGAGCCTCTTGGAAGGTCTCTCAGTGGCGCTCAGTCGCAACACTATCTGAATGGGGTTGCAATTGAGGGTCTCGATAGCTCAAACTGATCAGTTACAACCCGTGTCTAGACAGCGTTGCAACTGAGTCATAGTCAATAACTTCAATCATTGCAACTTGAATCCGAGCGGTGTTGCGACCGAGGCATACTGACGCAACACAAGACGAGTTGGGCAATAAAAGTAAGGAAAACAAGAAAATTGTGACAATGAAGTCTCAATAAAAGTAAGGAAAACAATGAGGTCTCATCTCTACCAATTAAGAATAAACAACATCGTTAATTACGTACATCACCTTATGGTCCTTATACATTAATTGTTCTACCAACTTATTAGACAAGATTAACACAATCTAAAAACAGCACACGTAAGTCGTAACCACGAGCAGAGGAATCGATCCGTCAATGTTTGTCGAGTCTTGTCTTGGTGCCGTGCTACAGAAGTTGTGACCAAGATTAATTGAACACCCCCAACTCTTTGGCAGGGACGATCGATGCCAAAATTTGTATGCTGTATATGTGGTCCATGTATGTGTAAAATCAAAATTCCTTAAATTAGTACATGGACTTGCCATTCATCATCCAATGCATGGGTACATCCATCAAGACACAAACACCAATCGAGCCGGCCCAGGTTTTTTCTGAGAAAACCAGGAGAGAGAAAAAAACACGTGGGGAGCTAGGAGGGAGCTCTTTCCCTCATCCTTTCCCCTCCCCCAACTCCCCCTCTTCTTAATTTCCTCCCCCTCCTCTTCTTGTTTCTTTTCCTTTCTTTTTTCAGTTTTTTTTTTTTTTTTTTACCAATCCAGTTACCTACTTCGACCATCCCTTTGCTTAGAACATCCACAGCAGCCTCACCAAATTTTACTCACTAAAATAACCAAAAATATACTTTTACTTATTTTAACAACTCACCTTTTTAGAACATCCATTTCAGCCTCACTACTTTAACAATTCACTTTTACTATTTCATTTAAACGTTATTTTTCAGAGATTTGTTTATTATTTCTCTAACTTTTATACTTTTGAATATTTATATTTTTCTAATGATCTATTTTAAGAATATCTGTCTTATTATAACGGTAATATTTTTAAAAATTTGTAATTTTTCTAATGGTCATATTTTTTAATTTATGTCTTATTGGCGTTTAGAGAGAAAATTTGTGATTTCTATCTTCTTTTTTTTTCTTTGTAATTTCTCCCTCATATTTTTCAATTTGTATCTTTTTTAATTTGTGTCTTATTTTTCTAATGGTCTTATTTGTGTCTTTTTAATTTGTGTCTTAAGAAAAAGAAAAAGAAAAAAACAAAACAAAAAAGGAGAGAGAAATGAAGTGATTTGGTTAAAATAGTGGGGCTAAAAAGTGGCATTTTAAGCGATTTGGTTAAATTGCCTCACCAAAATAACCAAAAAGTTAGTTTAGTAAGGCTGCAATGGATGCTTTTATGTTGCATTGCCTCCATCTACCCTCTATGTGTAGCGCCGCTCTTCCCCTCCCTAGAATAGGTTGGACTTTAGATTTAATTTTTCAAATCTATATTTAATCTCCTCAACTGGGTTCGCTCAGCCATGCGACAACCCACCATGTTCCCCTGCTCCTCAGCTAACCATCAGTGCAAAACAAATCCCTCTCATCCACTACGCGCCGACTAGTGCACTTCACCTCTCTCGCTCTGACTATTTTCTTTTTTTTTAAAAAAATAAAAAATAAAGGTTTGACATTTCCTTAGATATGTTTTCATAAGCAATCTTTGAAATGATGGTTTTTGTCTTGACCTTTGGGCCAATGATGATTAGTTTCGATGTGAGGGTTTTGCTCTCATGGCCAGAAAAATAAAAGTTGAAAATATGGGTAACCTATGTATTAGATTTAGTCTACTTTGAGCAAATCTGTTTTATAACTGAAGTTTTGACATAGGTTAGCAGATGTTAAAGTCACAAATAAGACCTGATTGTAAGATTTTTAGGCTTTGTCTCTATGACATTGTAAGCTCATAGCTTTGACTATAATTTATCAAAGCTTTATGCTCCTAATCTTTTTTCAATGAATGAATATGAAAAATTCCTCTAAAAAAATAAAACTGAAAACCCAATAAGGGATTATGGATTAATTCATCTTAATTTGTTGAGATATTTGTCTTGTTTACAAGAAGAATAATTTCAGTCAAATCATGGTGTAAATACTGTGTTTTGCACCTCCAATAGAAGTAGGCATTTCAGCTTGAAACAAGATAGATATATATATATATATATAACCATTTACACCAAATAATTACCCTTTTCTTGACAAAATACCTCATAAACAAAATACCCATTGATAAAATTATCGGATTCATCATCTTGGTTGGTTTTGAGAATCCGATGTTGTTGTTGAGGGCTCGGAGGTGGATGAGAATTCGGTAGTGAGTGATGGGCAGTAGGTTAGAATTAATAGAAAAGTTCATGGGATTGATTTGAATTAAAGATACAGTATTTTCATCTCCATCGTATTTGATATTTTAACCTGATGTATCAAATTTATATTGAAGGCTATAAAAATGAGTTTTACACCACATCCGGATAAAAGTGACTCTTAATTAGGGAATAGAGAAGACTAACCCATTGCGTAATACATGCCACCATAGATAGATCTTCAATGAACAAAAAACAATAACGTTGAGAAAATGTAAATTAAAGCAGTTCCTCTAATTTGCTTTTTTATAAAATCAGTCTTTCTTTTATTTGAATTTTATAGAATATACTTGTGTTTTGCGTTTGTATAAAAATAGTCATTTCTTTGACATTTCTAATGGAAGTGAGTGTCACGTGTCTACTTAAACACATCAACACTTGTGTTGGAAGATCATTGTGTCACTCAAAATTGAGATGACTTTTAAAATTATTATTTGATTAAAATTCAATCGTAATCAATTATAAACTCAATGGTGATTTTAAATTACATATCATTTTTTGAGTGACACAAAAAGAACATAAAAGTGACTTATACCACAACTTTATCAACACTAGTGATATATTGACACATTGTAATTCAATCTAAATTAAAAATCTACCCCGAATAAAATAAAAAAAATCAAAAACAAGAAAATAAAGGAGGGGTGGCAGTTGGCCTCCCTATCACATAGGAGTGACCCCTCTCCTCAAAGGGCGGCTGCCCCACATCCCTTGGCCACACCAGACGTGACTTTAGCCCAACATGACCTTGAGCTTGTTGGATTTTCGATCCGACATAATGGAAACAATAATTAAGACTCTATTTGTTTTGATGTAAAATTTAAAAAATATATATATTAACGAAATCATTTTTAAGAAGGATAAACTCAAATTCAAAAAATAATTTACAAAATTAAAAAATGAAACCATTTTTCCAAGTTAAAAAAGTTTTTTTTGGTCAAACAAAACATTCAAAACTACAAAAAAAAACATTTTACATTTCGAGGGTTTTGTTCCATACTTGGGTTGAGCTTGAGTTGATATATGCAATTGGACTGCTCAAGATGTGGCGGTTTTCTCAGCCCCATTCCTCTGTTTTACTCTTAAATGGCCCAATACAGAGGAGGGTTATCATTGCGATAGCCCATTAGCTCTGCATATCAATTTTTGTGCCTGGAAATTTTGATAACAGCAACTGAACAACAATGAAGATGTATGTTTTCAAGAAGTAGTTTAATTGGTTGAAATCACACTTAATGAAGCGGAAGTTACTAGTTCAATTCCCATCTCCTCTCTTGTAAACATGTCAAAAAAAAAACGAAGACATACAAAGCTGGCTTGGAGCTTTTGCTAATTTATCGCTATGAGCATCACTTAGCTTAGTTTAGGAATTGTCTACAAGAGATAGCTTAATCGGTTAGAACCATGCTTAATAAAGTAGAGGTCACTATTTTAAATCTTCCTCCCACTCTAATTTAAATCTCCCTCTCCCTCTTGTGCGGACATGTAAAAAAAGAGCTTAATAATTCTTCAATTGTTTGAAAACAAAACAGAGTAATTACAAACAACATGAGCTACTCACTGCTCACAAAGTTCCAACATAAGATGTGACCGTCAAAAAGTTCCAAAGAAGTGGGACCTTAATATTGGGAAAAAAAAAAGTCTAGCTCAAGTAACATGTGATAAATGCCTGGTTCTCTCTGCATCAGGTTTTTTGCGGGAGAGCGTCTAGTCTTAGTAGATTGAGAGTGGGATCTGTTTGTTTCTGCTGTTGATTGTTGTTTGAGGCGTAGAACTACTGTTGAGTTGCTGCTGAATTGTTTTGTGTTTGTTGTTAGTGCTTGGCATTGAAGGGTTTTAACTGCTGTGCTAAATTGCTGAATTTGTATAGCTTTGTTGATTGTTTCAGTTGTTATTGTAATTTAATTGCTCATTTTCTGAGTAGTTGGTTGATGTAGAGGGTTTCTTCTGTTCTTTCTTATGGGGCTGGATGTTGATCGTAGTAAGATAGTAAGATATTTGTTGTTGGCATCAGGGGTTCCAGCCTTTATATATTCTTTCTCCATTGGTTATATTTTTGAGGGCCTCGTGCCTCCTATTTCTTTCTAACAGCAAACATGGCAAAAGATCGATTTGCTGCGTTACTTAATCATCAATCTTTGCACTAAGAATCTTTCACCATCTTTCAAAATGTTAATGTATATGTGGGGCTTGTCCCACATTGGTAAGATTGGAAGCTAAGGCTCCTATCTCCCTCCTATATAAGGAGGCTCTTGTATTCATTCTAAACTCTACTCAATACAATGTAGTCTATTATATGTTTCCGCTCTCTCTTCTCTCTCTCCTTCCGCTCTCTATAATATATTCTACAATATATTCAACATGGTATCAGAGCAAAGTTCTGAATCACCTTAAAATTTTTTTTTCCGCATCTTCTTTTCTTTCCGGCGCCGCAAGTGTTCTCCGGCGAATATCTCGCTCTGTCCTTTTTGGTTCTCTTTCTTCCTCTTAGAGTTTTCAGCGATATAATATACCGCTAGAAACCTCGGAAGACGACTGTTCCAGAGCCGCCGCACACAGCCTCATCAAGTTTTCACGCTCCTTCACGCGCCGCTTGAAGTCTCGGCCGTTCCGCCACCGCCGCCACGCCGCAGACCACCACATTGGTCCATTCATTTTTTTCTCACCACAGTTCGTTAGATCAGACTCTACCGATTCAAAAACATCAGCCAGATCACCATTACAACATTGCACGCGCCCTCACGCGCCACTCCAAGATCCGCGCGTCTGATTCACGCGCTCCTCAGCCGCTGCCTCCCGCGTGCTCCTCACGCTAGGTCTTCCAGCGCCACGTCGGCCTTGTAATTGCGGCGCCCACGCCCCTAGCGCCACGTCGACCCTAGTAGTTGCGCGCCACGTCATCGGCCCTAAGCGTACCACTTCGTGAGCCACGTCATCGGTCCACTTAAGCCCTCCTTTGACCGTTGACTATTCGTTGACCGTTGACTTCCAGTTTGACTGATCTCGAGTTGACCGTTGACTTTTCATCGTTGACCGTTGACTTTAGAGTTGACCAGTGTTTGACTTAATTTTTCGTCCTGATTTCAAATTTTTGGTCTATTTTGCTTTTGGCATCTCTATATGGCAGAAAACAAGATTCTTCTCCAAATTTAGGCATTTTTACGGTTCATGTCGATTGATGCATTGGTCATTTTGGTTCCACGGCCTTTTTTTCTTTGGTGCAGTTCAATCGGTTTATTCTTCTTGCGTAGGCACTCTCTCAGGTCAGATGATTTTTTGGGCCAAAGAAGCCCTTTCAATCGCCCACTTATGCCTTGTCAAATGCCACCATCACGTCACTGCGCAGCCTCTCCTGGCCATTGATCCATTACTAGTGAGAATTTTTTGGGTCAGACTTTAGCTCAGCCGACAAGGCAATCTTACCAATGTGGGACAAGCCCCACATATACATTAACACAAAATATGCATCATCAATCTTTCTTTTTCTTTTTTTTGCATCATCAATCTTTCTAAACGCATGCCATGCCACACTTGCTTAGATCCCAATTCAAAGATTGAATCAAATAATCAAAACCCACAAAAAAAAATCTTAACTTTAAAAGAAAGGAAAAGAAAAACGAGTGTCAAAAATTGATCTCACATTGTCAAAAAAACACGGACGGCTGAAAACGCCATACAAGCTGTCCTCCTCCTCGACCTCGCCCCCGGTGGGGGACCCCCTTGTCCCCTATTATCACTGTTCAGCCTCTCAGTCTCGTCGCCCTCCGTCACTTCCACGAAGACCCCACCACCACCGTCGGGCTTCTCCATACCGTACAGTTCCGCCATTTATGAGTCCGTACTGTGTTTCTTGAACTTGAGGGATGAGAGTGAGGGATGGGGCCTTTGAAGTTGAAGGCATTTTATTTTACTTTTATTTTTGGCCTTTTGATCATTGGAATTTAGAAACCAAACACATGAGATTTTTTATTTATTAGAAGAAAGCAGATAGAACGATTTTTTTATTATTATTATTATTAATTGAAGAGAGTGAGGGATGGGGCCTTTGAAGTTGAAGGCATTTTATTTTACTTTTATTTTTGGCCTTTTGATCATTGGAATTTAGAAACCAAACACATGAGATTTTTTATTTATTAGAAGAAAGCAGATAGAACGATTTTTTTATTATTATTATTATTAATTGAAGTTTTAGATTGGAGGGCATTTTAGCCAGCCCGATGTGGGACTGCTCTAACCCATTGCTAATCCATACCACCAATAGATCATCAATTAACAAATAACAATAATAATAAAGGAAAAATACTTGTATATATATATATGATTTAAATTTTATAAAACAAAATCATGTGGTTTGCTTTTATAAGGATCGAGAAACTTCGCATAATATTTAATTTGACCATTCATTATTTTATTCCTTTTGCAATCATAATCTCAATTTTTAAAAAGTTGCACCTATCGTTATCCTTAAAAGAAAAAAATCAAACAGTCCCAATAATATTTGTCTGCAGTGTCACACACGTGAAACACTCGTACACATGAAACACTTATCTTTGTGGACCTAAATTATCTCAATTTCAAAAAAGAAAAAGAGCTAACACGTTACTTAAGAAAACCGGTCACGGAATGAAGGAGCCATCCCATTCTTGTTGATAATGACAGAACTGGGGGGACTGGTAGCTAGGGGCTATGGTCCCCCAAATGACAAGAAAAAAAAATTAAGGAAATTTTTTTTTTTTTTGTTAATTAGTCCTTTTCTAATTTCTTTTTAGGCCCTGGATTCTCCAAATTTAAAGCTGATTCCATCCTTTTTTATTTTTTATTTTTTATTTTTTTTATCTAAGCAGGCTGATTCCGTCCTTGCTTCCTTGCTTGTAGAGTTGTAGTACTCAGCTCCCGGCCAGCTCACAACACGAGTTGCTTGTGGTGTGGTACCCCATCTAGCTCACAAAGATAAAGATAAAGATAATAATAATAAAAAGTGGACGGTAATGAGTCAATGGCATGTGGAAGATGTGTATAATTTCACAAGGCAAAAAAAAACATGCGTTATACTATGATTTTGCGAAAGATACGTTCTCTGGAAGCAGATATGACATCATTGACATATATGACACGTCGAAAATGTGTTTGATAAATAAAATTGTTAAGTGATTCGGATAAGGGTTAAATACTCTATTAGTTTCTAGGATTTGGAAATTTTATTTTTTCCTTCCTAAGGTTTGGAAAGTGGTAAATTAATCCTGTGGTTTGAAAAACGATCGTTTAATCCATACATGTCAGCTTAACCATTAGTTAACTTAATCTTTATAACACGTGACAATTAGAAGTTGTGGCGTCACCTAATTAAATTTTTTATTTTTTTTAAAAACATTTTTTTTCAACCAAAAAAAAAGTAAAAGAAAATAAACCTGGGGGGCACCAAGGGGGTGGCCAAAACCACCCCCAATGGTGGTTATCAACGGTGATTACAGAGCCCAGGCAACAAATTCTCAAAGGCGTTAACCTTTGCATCTATGACTATGAAGGAGAGGTTCACGCGATTAAGGGAAATAATGGTTCTGGGAAGAGCACATTGGCAAAGGTTGTAGGCCATCCAGATTATGAAGTGACGGGAGGGAGTGTTGTGTTCAAAGGGGAGAACTTGCTGGACATGAAACCAGATCGAGGAAAGGTCACTTGAAGGTTTTTTTTTTTTAAAATAAAAAATTTAATTATGTAGTACGTCAACTTATAATTGGAGATGTCAATCCGAATCAACTAATTAATCACATAATGACTAATTTACTTTTCAAAATCATGGACTAATTTAGTCACTTTTCAAACCTTAAGAAGGAAAAAATAAAGTTTTAAAATCCTAACGACTAATAAGGTATTTAACCCTTCGGATAAACTCAAATCAATGGCTACCAAATTCGTCTTGGGCTGCTATATATATATATATATATATATATATATATATATATACAAACGCTATAATTTATAAAGAAAATTTTTTATATATATATAATATACCATATATTGTTCTATATATACGCAAATGCTATAATTTATAAAAAAAAATTAAAAAATATATATATATATAAAAAAAAAAAAAAGAAGAAGAAGAAGAAAAAGGGTGATTTGAGGTGTGGAATTATTGAATAGCCCAACAGACCTTTAAATACAGTCCAATATGCAAGTTCACTAAAGACAAGCCCAGATCGAGATATAGTGGGTCCAAATTGAGACATGGCTAGCCCACCGAGGATATAATAATCTTTTTACCAAGGGTACAATGGTCCTTAGGCAAGTGAAGAAACCCACACACATTCACTAATGAATGTGGGATACGCCCAACCCACGATCCACTTAACTAACATTGTGCATAGTGAATCCTTAGGAACGTGGGGTTGAGAATCGAGAATAACAAACTACTTGATACCTAAAAAATGGAAGCTCCAATTCATTATTTGGTAATTAAAAAAAAAAAAAAACTTTCTCAAAGCTCTTATTTCTTACTTGTTCTCCCTCTCTCAGAGTAATTAACTACTTGAAGTAGGCATCGGAGTTATCCCCGTTGGCACACCCCAAGAGCTCGTATCCTAAATTTCCCTATTTTGCGGATCAACAACTCCTCAAATTCCCTGCACTGTAAAGTCACTCCTCAAAAAATGTCATCAACACTTGGTTTTGTGTAACTGTTTCCCCTATTTTTCTTTCACTTTCATTTGGCAGGTGATAAATAATAATCTGTCCCCATTTATATAGTGATCGAAAGATAATTACCCTCTCAAATATCTAGAATAACTTGAGTTATTGTAACCAGTCTATAGATGGTTTGAGATCAATAAAGCATATTAGAAAAGTCAATAAAAGTTATTGAAAACAACTCTTGTCAAGTGTTTGATATTCGAGCACGTGACAGAAAACTTTGTTTGATCACTATCGATGTAACGTACGAAGCTAAGTAAATTAAGGTCGCTCTCTATATCTACGTGCATGTCTTTGGAATTGTCGAGAAATTAAAACGTGTGGCTTTCGTTTTACAACAGTACTCTCGTCGAACGTGTTCCTCGTTTTTATAATGCTTTCTTTCATTCGTGGAGTTCGTACGTATATGATTGAGAAAGAGAAATCTCTCCTCTATAAGAAACACATGTTCATCTCCAACAAGTTCAAGCAAACAAAACTCTCTCCCTCGTACAAACAAATTAAAACTAATGGCTTGTAACATGCAAACTCATCTTGTTGCTGGACACTTGATCGTTAAGAGAAGAACTGGCGATTCCTCGGTGGTTCGTGCAGTAGTTGTCGATCGCAACATACTGGTTAAGAACATCCCGGGGTCGAGCAATTTGATCATGAAGACATTGACAAAGCCGAAGGTTGAAACTGTCGACATGGATGTCAGTAAAGGAAGATTTGGGAGGTTTGGTGGGAAGTACGTGCCAGAGTCAATGATCACTTGTTTGGCCGAGCTTGAAGCTGAATTCAACTCGGCTCTACGTGATACCGACTTTCAGGTCAATTTTTATTAAATTATCATTTATCCAAAGAGTTTAAACAGATAGTACGTAAAAATTTTGACCATATTAGCTATAGGGAAAGAAAATGCTAATTAAGTTGACTCTTCATGCAAAAATGAAGTTTTTAATTTTTGTTGTTGTCATGGATGTTTTGCAGGCAGAGCTAGCAACAGCGCTAAGAGACTACGTTGGGAGGGAGACACCTCTATACTTTGCCGAGCGGCTCACGAATTACTACAAGAACAGTAAAGGAGAAGGACCAGAGATATACCTAAAAAGGGAGGATCTCAGCCATGGTGGAGCACACAAGATCAACAACGCCATCGCTCAGGCAATGATTGCCAAACGCATGGGCCGGAAAAGTGTTGTGGCGGCCACCGGTGCCGGGCAGCATGGTGTCGCAACGGCTGCTGCATGTGCCAAACTTGGTTTGGAATGCACCATCTTCATGGGCACCAAAGATATGCAGAAACAGTCTTCTAATCTGCGCCTGATGAAGCTTCTTATATATATTGCTTCTTATGAACTTCACTTAATCTTTTCATTAACAAAAAGGACTACATATATAAAGGTGAATCACACACGTTCAATTGACTGTAAGTTAAGAGCAAACATGAAGAAAATCACTGTAAGTTACACACAACATAGAAGTTGATCTAACTAAGCCGCGTACGTTTCCTTTGACTACCCTCGGCAGTAATTCCCTGCATATGACAATTAAATAACGATCAAGTATAAAAATTAAAAGTCGACTCCAGGCAAAGGTACAAAAATATCAAAGTAATATTGTTGTTCCAAGTAATATATTGTTCACTGTTGTCTATGCAAATGCATAATAAAGACCTCAAAATACTGATGGAAATGACAGTCTAACAAAGACATGCCATTCTAAAGAATGATATAAGAAAAATTAAATGTTGAATGAGAAATTATACCCTTTCGTCTTGTCTAAAATCTTCAGGGGAAACCACGCTAGTTTCTGACCGGCACTTAGCATGCACTATAGGACCTAACTGAGACCGATCCATGCCAGCTGTCGAGCCACTGGGTGCATTTAAGTAGACTGCCCCCTTATACATCCACTCCTCAGTCTCATCACTGTAAAAATCGTCAAAAGGCTCTCCACATAATGCACATGCATTCTGATCCTCATCAGCAGGAACAGCCATTTCTTCATCATCCTTCTTTTCTACAATGGTCTCGGTAGGCAAAAACCCAGGAACTGCTTCAGTTCCCAATGCCTCTGCACCACTGAGCCACATACTCGCACTTACAAACCATTTACGCGAAGGCTTCTGCTTACGGTTCTTAGACATACGATTCTTGGTTACATGCCAATCCATATGACTACTGTGCTCCTCTTTGGATTTGAACCGGAGGCCACAGGTTGTGCACTGTCTTGGGAGATCAGCATACAAGGCACTTATTGCAGACTCATGACGCACCTTAAGAAGGTCTGCATTAAACTCAACTCCCACAGAATCCTACATATCAAATAAATTTGTTGAGAGACAATCTAAAAATAGCATTTGAAAGGAGGTGGGGGGGGGGGGGGGTGTTGGGGGGAATCAACTATTGAACATTGAAGGCATACAGAGAAACATCAATGCAGTAGGTACCTGTACAGGGGTTGGTTTGGTCAATGAGATCAAACCCTGAGCCATGAGAGAACCAATCAACCCAGTAAATGCACTGCCTGTCTGTTGATTAGAAACAACTGGAACTGCGTTTTGTGTGAGAGGTATCATTTGTGATGAAGTGGGAGGGGGACCTGGAGGTAGTGGTGGCAAGGCCCCCCCCTGTAAACGTAAAGAGCTGTTAGCGATATTTTGATTAGGTAGCATCCGCTGTACACCAGGTACACAATTTGACAGAACTGTACTAATAGTGGCACCATGCCCTTGTGGAATGTATCCATGACTCAAAGGTGGTGCCACTAAATTTGGTTGCACCACAGTTGCTAAAGATGGATGTGCCTCCTGAGGTGGAAATTGTGGTTGCGAATGTGTGACTTGCACCTGATTTCGATGATTCAGAGGAATTTGTCCTGCACGCTGATTAGGCAATTGTGGCAGCTTTCTATAACTCAGCTGCTTATTGCCAAAATTATCCAACTGCTGCTCAGGCACATATAAAGAGCCATTTGAATCAAGATTATTGACATTATTGCTAGCATTTATTGACTCAAATTGGCTCCTCATCTGTTTCTGCTGTGGAAAACTAGGCTGCAGAGGCTGTGGGCGAGAGTTCTGCACATTTAGAGCAGGCCTTACCCCAACCGATGCTGGTACAACAGCTGGTCGGGCCTCAACACTAATAGAATCAATATCAGAAGAACCAATTCTAATAGTTGGGGGTCTGTAAAGTTGTGGGTCAGCATCAGGAGACATTTTCCCACCATCTGATGAAGATATACCACTTGCCAATAAGGGCATACGGAAACTCCTTCCTCTTCCTTTGTTGAGGTGTGGAGGCATATTCCAGGCCTCCTGAGGATAGCGAGAATCCAGAATCCGATTTCCCTCAGCTCTGAATCCAGATATCTTCCCCGTTGATACACGGCCAAACTACAGTAAAAATATAAGAATTTCAAAAGTTAAGGTTGGAAGTTCATTTTTTTTCTTAGTATTACCAATTCCTACAACAAATCAATAGTTTCCGAGTCAAATTAAAAATTGAATGTGAAAGGAAAAACATTAAATGATGTTGCACAGCACTTAAAGGAGGATGTAATATGGTTTTCTTCCATGAATTTATCACTGGCTAAAGGTTGGGAAAAATCATTGTTTTCAGGTTTGCGAAGAAAGAAGAGGTTTTGAGTTCTGAATTTGGATAAAGAAAAAAGGCAAATTTTCAAATTCTTGAAACACCACTAATTAAATGTTGTCTGCAGAGAAATAGAGGCTGTTAACCCTTTCGCACTTGATGCTTGATGGAGAAACACGTATGGCTTATCAAAAGTATAATTTTTCAGTATAGGAAGAATAGTTAACAGTTTCCATCCGTGATTCGAAGTAGAAATGCCCAGAAAATGGAAATTGTAGAAGGAAAGAAAGAAAGAAACAGATTTGACTGGGACCACAATTTTACAACCTACTGGACCTGGAAACCTTCACTAGTAAAATCCTCTCAAGTGGACACATAATAACCGATAACCAGAAACATAGTACCATGGACCCTACTACAGCTAATATAGATCCTGAAATTACCAAGCTGAATTTCCAATTTTGTCTTTTTTGACAAAGTATCATCAACTCCTAAAGTTCCAACCGAAACCAGAACAAGATAAACAAACAGCACAAAAATGTAAAGGCCTTAGGCATGCAAATCACCATTTAACATTCGCAACTTCAAAGAGTGTTCCCACCAATCCACAGCATAAAAAAATGTGCATATTTGGATTCAAAATACTAAAAGGAAAACATAAGTGATTCCTCCTCAAATAGGAAACCCCAAAATAAATGGATATATCCATCACTAATGGCTGAAAAGGACGAAATTGAGATAAAGGCTAAGGAATACTTTGCAAGCAAGAATAAAAAAGGCTAAAGGAAAACTCTAGCTGTGACAGTGAATTAATAAAAAACACACCAATCTACACAACTAAGGAATACTTTGCAAGCAAGAATATCATTTGAATTCCAAATCATCTAACAAAGTTGCATAAAAAACAAGAATGGCAAATGAAACAAGTTGAGGAAGCATACACTTGGTAAGGGGGCTGCATCTTCAGCAATTATAGAAGAATCATCCACTGCAGGGAGCTGAGCCTGACTAGACCAACTGATCCTGTTATCAGGCTCCAAAGAGGAAGCATTCTGTACTCCAAAGGCAGGCCTTGCCCTAAAGCTTCCAAGAGGTGGAACGTATGATGACAAGAAATCAGTACTCCTATCACGTTCTACTAAAGTGGGACTCATATCTTCCCAATCAAACTCTTCCTCTTCAGTATTCTGCCATGATGCTGGAGCAACTTTTTTTTCCATACCATTTATGTCCAGGCGCTGACCCTGCAGAGGATTATCATTAAAAGATCTCTTCCCTGTGTCATTTCCATATGCATCAATCAATGCCCTTGGTCTTTGGTGCTCATGTCCATTACTAAGGCTGTATGCTGTAGTAGTTTCAAAGCGGTTTTTACTATTATCTGAAAAGTGTTTTTTCTTCCAGCCACCCATTTTCTCATCTCTACCAGTTGCTTTACCAAGTCCATACTCAAAAACAGGATGAGATGGAGAGCCCCTATCAACAAACCTTCTAGGAGAATGGTCTGCTGCAAATTCTTCAACCCCCAATGGTAAAGACCTATCAGGCCCAGTTCTTGAAGGGGAAGAGGATCTTACAAGTCTGGCATTTGAAAGTGGATGTACCTTATTAGCCCCAAAAGGCAAAAGGTGCGTGACCTGCATTTCCTGTTGAGCTCAATCTTTGGGCTCCACCTTGGGAGGATCCAACCTCCGCATGACCAGAATCAAACTCATCATATCCAACGGCAGATTTTTGACCATACATTTTTAAATCTGACGTTCCTTTAACTTCCTGAATATTCTGCAAGAGTTTAAAAAAAAATTACATATTTTAACAAAAGGTGTCCAATTCACATACACACAAATCAATAAAAGAAAGCAGCACAAATAGCAACTTTGAAAACCTCCAGGTATCATGTTAACTATGGTGAACCCTCCAGAAATTAACTATTGCATACTACAGTTTCAGAATAAAATATTTCCAGATAATTCTCAATTGTTGGCAACAACCCTTCCAGAAAATATGGATATCTGAATTGCAGAACTTTATAAAAATAGAAGATATCAATGTTAGTATGTTCCAATATGGCTACTTCTGGTGACATATATAAGTTGCCACTAGTCCAGCAACAAGGCCTTTAGAATATGCAGCATTGCATTTAAGCATAGATATCTCATTGCAAGCCATTAAAAAGAGGCGAGTAAACAGAATTTCACCTACAACACTAATAAAGGAAGCAGTCTAACCCTCGTTTCTTCAGGGGAAAAAAACAGAGAGAATTCAACAAAAAACTTACACTATCCCCAGTTGAATGTTCCAAGTGACGCAGATATTTTGGATTAACATGTATGCCATGGGTTGGTCGAGGAGATTCAGAAGCCCTTAAGGAAGTCAAACCAGATGATTGACGGTTTACTGAAGGAGAAAATTGGAGTTGTGCCTCAATCTTAAGAAGAACAGAAGGTGGAAACACTGCTGACCAGGTACCAAAGAGGTGGCGCATGGCATTATACTGATTAGGTTGAACTTGCATGTATGCCTCACAGAATACCTTGGATAAGATGTAACCAAAAGTTCATCAGATTCATATGATTTGCAAACTAATGTCTTCTGAAGCATATGCAAAGGATAAAGCAAAACTCACCTCAGGCAGACGGGATGCAAAGCAACTAACATATTCGCGACCAATATTCTTGACGATACTGTCTAGAAGATATAAAGAAGGAAGCTTTTGCTCGACTGGGACCTGCAGAAGACAAGTATTAGCCATTAAGGATAATACAAGGATATCATATGACAACAACAATTCCCCCTACTTTCCCAAAAGTAGGTCCACCCAAAAACTTTACCAATAAAGATATAAATTTGACAAACGCACTGAAGGGGTATATATGATGGGCACTTCAGACACAAACTATATGAATTCGTGCACATTCAAACACTACGAAGAAAATACAAACTTCCAAGTTAAGGATTGACTTGGGACAATATAGGGTTTGCTTCAAAATTAAACAATAATATTACAGGGTTCAACTCCCCGCTCCTCCCACACACACACAACAACAACAACAACAAAAGTAGTATCAAATCAAGGCAAGGTAACTTTTAATTATTGTTGCACAGAAATTACACATGAGATGCCATGTAAGTTCTACCCCTTGACACTACAAATCCTAAAACTTATATTCCTAGGGAACTGGCCGCCAATTACATGGGAGCTCAACTGCGGTCAAACTCACAGCCAACTGTATACAGATTAATTAGTAGCAATCATCACATAGATATCAACTTCTAAGGCTTATTTTGAAAGGACAGAAGCTATGAAACGAGCTATAAATCCTGTTACTCAACAAGTACTACAAGCAGCATTCTGGCTTCTTTTGTGGGTGGAATCACATATTTGTTCCAGTTCAACTACAGTCAAATATTCCATCAGACACCGAAACTACAACCTCTCCACTTCTCTCATCCGCAATCTTCCATGGAAATTATTCAACTGGTGACCAAGTGCTCGTACTAACCAGCGCCACTCCTTAAATTTCTAACACAATAATAGTGCCATGAACTCGAAAGTAATGCTGCCAATTCTAGAACTACATGCCGGGAATTCCCACTAGTTTACCTTTTTTAATATTAAGACAATCAAAAGAAAATTAAACTGAATCCATCAACAAATCAGATGACACACGAAAAGTGGAAGGGGAAAATTTTAAGTCCTAAACATTTTAATCTCACTTCAATGGATTTTTTAGTCTCTTAGACCTCATACAAATCATCGAAATTTAAAATTTCTCCATAACCTCTTTTCCCAACCTTTCTCGGAACCAAACAGCGCAAAAGATAAAAAGAGGGGAAACCATAAAAGTAGCAAAATTTTAATCTCCACACATCCAAGAACTCGAGAATTACACAAAAATAGGTCGAGTACAAGAGAAATACAGAAACCATAAATCCCACAACCATACAATTCATCGAAGCCCTTTCCCATCCTCCCTAAGATTCCACAGGCACCGAAACCCACCTCGATAATCCGAGAGCAAATCGCGTCGGCGATGCCCTTGCCGTGCTCCCTCTGCTCGCCAGCGATTATAGTGAGATCTGTGATGATTGGCTTTGAGTTGAATGTTAGCTCCGACAACAGCAGCTCGTAAATCTGCACGATTTCTTCAGCACCGGGCGGCGAAACGGCGTCGTCTCCGGCTGAAACCCTAATCTTGCCGCGCTGCTTAAGCAGTGCGTTGAACCGTTCGAGAATCGTAAGCGGCGGCTTCTGGGCCGCGAGCTCAGCGGGCATGGCCCTCGTCGTGGCTGTGGTGAGGTTTCTTGGGTTTTCTCTGTTAACCGAGAGCTTTTCCGAGACCATGGAGGCCATCAGAGAATGCAGGGACAGTGAATTAGGGTTAGGGTTTTATCCCACCAAGCGCAGGCGATAATTGAATTAGGGTTAGTTCCCACCATAGACGAACTTGAACAGACAAATTAGCGAGAGCGAGAGAGAGAGAGAGAGAGAGAGAGAGAGAGAGGGTTAGGGTAGCTTGCGATTGGTTCTTTCCTCTTTAGTATTTTATACAACAAAAACGACCGTTATCTTTTTTATCGGTTGACGATCATGACGCGATCAACGGTCAAGATTAGAAGCCAAAGCTGGACCTGGGTCCACGGAATCTCCCAGGGGGAAAAGAGATCAAAAGTAGACGAATCGTACTGTCCTTATTGGTCTAGGGTTTTGGCCCATAATGTTCTCAATCACGCGGAAGGAAAACCTCCTCTACGGGGTGGGATTTAAAATGTGGACCAATCAGCGGTCCTTATCAACGGATCAGCTGACTCCGGATCTGCTTCTGACACGTGGGTTTTTACCGACTCTAACGGTGGGAGTACAAATCCTAAAACATTTAGGAACTCCGTTGGCGTCCAAGGAAAGGAATTGTGTATTTGTCTTAAACTTGCAGACTAAGGGGTCCTTTTCCAGGTTAATAATAATAATTATAGGAAGAAATGTCTTCGTTCGAATCGTTTCTGTGCGCTTCTCCTTTCATCTTCGAATAATGTTCTTTGTTTGAAACAGTTTCTCAGGTTAACTGCTCGCATTTTTTTAAGTTAGTTTCGAATGTGATGAATCTGCGGTGGATAATATGCTGATATTACCTTTTTTAAGGAAAAAAATAGCATTACAAAAAAAAAAAAAAAAGGTGAAGTACGATCTTTACTCCTCTAAAAATACACGTCCAAGCCTCACAAGAAAAATGAGGACATCGTGAGAGGGGAGAGAGCTTCTTGCTTCTTTATCTCTCTTCCTCCAAAATTCAATAATGATTCTCACTATTATAATAAAAAAGAAGCAATTGAAATATGAGTAATGTTACAAGTTTTAATTATGTCCCTTTAAGAGTGATGTAGTTCTTAAAATTACTATTAAACTTACGATCGATTATTATTAAATTTTAATTAAATTGTGATTTTAAAAACTATCTCATATTTTGAAAGACATAAGATAAATTTTTATAATTGTTCCTTAAAATACATATGACATTTATCTTAAAAATAACTTGTTAGATTGCTAGATGAGGATGTTGTTAGAGAGAGAGAGAACAATTAACGGTTTTTTTTAGGAAAAAAAATAGGGTATTGTAGATTTTTTTTTTTTCAGAAAAAAAATTTATTCATATGAAATGGATATTTGTAAAAATAATAGACAAACCAAACCATGAAATAGTATTCCATTTCTGAACTATTTCTGTCCACCAAACGGTCCCTTAATCCTTTTTTTTTTTCTTAATTTAATTTTTTTCGTGATGTCCCATCAGAAGCAACAAATACTCAGGTTTTGGAGGGAATGCTGGTCCTTGTTCCCCGCCAAAAATACACCTATAAAAACTAAAAAGTATTTCCTCCATAAAAGGCTGGTCTTTTTCCCCTCAAACCGGAACACAATTACACCCACGAGAAGCGCCGTCGTTTAGTTCCCGCCGGTGGTATTAGCGGTAAGCATCTCCCGCCTTTGTTTTTATCATCCTTAAGCCATCGCTCTACACTCTTTAAGCTCCCAGTCTTTGTTTTTCTCTCTTTGTAATTTTATCTTCACAAAATCCCCAAATCATTTATTTTGGATTATTTTACCCTGGCTCAAGCAAATCAAATCAAGTGATTCAATAATTAACGGGCTCTGGATGTACACGTTGTTAGAGATTCTCTAATCATAATATGAGTCCATCATCTGATCAACCACAATCACATTCAAAGCTCCCAACAGAGATGCACGTGTGCAAAGACTACAAAACATATATAAATGGCGTTTAGTTTCTAATCTTTGAGATAATATTTATATTGTAGTTATCTTGTTTTTAATCTCGAACTCCTAGAATAGATACGTCTCTAATCTTTAATATTTAAACCGTAAAACAGTCGATAAGATATACTTTCAAGTTGTACAGATTCTCTCCTGTGATTGGGTATTCAAACCAAAACCTCTCACCTTTTAAGGCTGAATTATATAGGTTAATCTTAAGGGAAAACCTACAATACGGTCCATCTGCAAAACATGGGTTTTGCAGCACCCAGTAGGACAATGACACCTCACCATAAAGAAGAAAAATTGCACAAGAAAAATATAAACCAACCACAGCTGATTTACGTTAGAAAGAAAAGAGAAAGCAGAGAAGGAAGAGAAAAAAAAAAGAAGAGAAGCAAGAAGACGTTAAGGGTGCAGTGCAAAGGCTGGTCGGCCATCGAGACCCATGGCCTGGGTCTCGGCCGGCTGGTCTTGCTCTGGTGAGTCCATTTTTTTTTTTTTTTTCTGATGGCTCCGGCGATTTTAGGATGACAAAATCCCCAAAAGGGTTAATGTTCCCTTCTAGGTTTTAGTTTTGAATCCAAAATAAGTTTTAAGGCATTAGAATCGACTGGTGAGGCATTAGAATCGATTTTTGAGGCATTAGAATCGATTTTTGAGGTTGGATTTTCATTTTTCAGTGTTTTGGGTTTCGCCGGAAATGGAGTATTTCGCCGGAGGAGTCACGGTTGGGATTGAGGCTAGACCCACGGCGCCCTGACCCGAGGCTCGTCGCACGATCCAAATCTACGATCCAAATCCACGTCTAGATGACCGTCGACGATCCAAATCCACGAGAAACCGACGACCGGCCGAGATCAGACGACCGTCCACGATCCACGAGAAACCGACGATCGGTCGAGGTCAGACAACCGTCCACGATCCACGAGAAACCGGCCACTGCCGAGAGATCCGCAAGACCCGCATGGGTCCACGATTTGGAATCCAGGGGCATTTTGGGGTTTTAATATTTTTAGTTTGCTACTTTGTTCTCATTTTAACTGTTTGCACTTGATGAGGTGTCAAGATAGGATTAGAGGCTGCAAACTACCCCTTTTACAGATGGTCTGCATGGTAGGGGCTCCCTAATCTTAATCTAATTTATTTAATTAAATTGATCAAATCTCTTAATCTTAAATATCTAATTTTGTATTGGGTTTGAGTTGAATTCGCAATTTGAATTGTGTCAAAACATTGGCATAAGATTATATACGTCAATCTTAAATCGGACTTATTTAATTAAACTGGTTTCGTGTCGAATTCGTGTACTATGTTAAAAATTGTCAGCTACTTTACAGCCGATGCGCTATAGTTATTCTATTTGGTCCAATCCAAACCATTAATGCAAATTATAATTAGAGAATAACGTATAGCATATGAGAAATGTTGAGAGTTCTAACTCTTTTACTTACATAAGCTTACTAAACTAAGGAATAGGATCCTCTCCAGTACAAAATGGACTAAAGAATATCCAGTTCATAGTTAGGATTTGTTTTAAGAAATCTTAAAACCACAAATAAGACACATGTCCTATTAACCAAAAATAATAATAAAATATTATTTCATATTAAAAAAAATAAAGGGTGGTTGGCCACCCTATTGAGGGTGGTTGGACCACCCCAGTTGGAGGTTGGGGGTGGCTTCGACCACCCCATGGCCCTTGGGGTTGTTCGCCCACCCTTCATGGCCAAATCTATAAAATAATAATAATAATATTATAATAAAAATAGAATAAAAAAGTTTATTTTAAAAAAATCGTTTGGGCTTTAGATTAAGAAGGATTCTCATAATTGACTCCACAAATTGTTTTTGTGAGTGCAACAGTAAATTTTTTTTTTTTTTATTTTCACAATTTATAAAATTTTGAAGGAACTCATAATGCAATGGACAATAACTCCCCGCTCCTCCCACACACACACACAACAACAATAACAACAACAAAAGTAGTATCAAATCAAGGCAAGGTGACTTTTAATTATCGTTGCACAGAAATTACATATGAGATGCCATGTAAGTTCAACCCCTTGACACTACCAATCCTAAAACTTGTATTCCTAGGGAACTGGCCGCCAATTACATGGGAGCTCAAGTGCGGTCAAACTCACAGCCAACCGTATACAAATTAATTAGTAGCAATCATCACAAAGATATCAACTTCTAAGGCTTATTTTGAAAGGAAAGAAGCTGTGAAACGAGCTATAAATCCTGTTACTCAACAAGTACTACAAGCAGCATTCAGGCTTCTTTTGTGGGTGGAATCACATATTTGTTCTAGTTCAACTACAGTCAAATATTCCATCAGATACCGAAACTAAGACCTCTCCACTTCTCTCATCCGCAATCTTCCATGGAAATTATTCGACCTGGTGACCATGTTCTCGTACTATCCAGCGCCACTCCTTAAAATTCTAACATAATGATAGTGCCATGAACTTGAAAGTAATGCTGCCAATTCCAGAACTACATGCCGGGAATTTCAACTAGTGTACCTTTTTTAATATTAAGACTATCGAAAGAAAATTAAATTGAATCCATCAACAAATCAAATTACACACGAAAAGTGGAAGGGGAAAATTTGAAGTCCTAAACATTTTAATCTCACTTCAATGGATTTTTTAGTCTCTTAGACCTCAAAGAAATCATCGAAATTTAAATTATCATTTAGGGTTAAATATAAAATAAGTACATGTGGTTTGCACCAAAATCAAACATGCACATAGGTTTTCACAAATATCATAAATGGTACTTATGATTTGTAAAAATTTCACTTGATACTTCTGTTAACATGCTGTTACATTTGTCCCTAAGAGGTAGCTCAATCGGCTGTGAACCACGCCTTATAAAGTGTAGGTCACAAGATCGAATCCCTCCTCCCCCTACCCTTGTGTGGACATGTCAAAAAAAAATTCTGTTACATTTTTTAACAGAACACCATGTCACCCTTACACATGAGCACCACGTGGTGTGATATTTGGGTTTTTGGGTGTCACATCATTTTTTTTAAAAAAGATCCAAAAAAAAACCCCTCTCCCTCCCAAAAAAAAAAACAAACACAGCAGCTGGGGTGGCCGAACCACCCCATAGGGGGTGGCCGGTGTCCGCCCACCCCAGGCCGGCCCTACCACTGCCTCTCCTCTCCTCACTACTTGATCAATTACTTCTATGCACATGGTAACCCTTTTTTTTTTCCTCTCAGTATAACACCCTTTTGGTCCTGTTTGGCTGCTGAAAAACTGTGGGAGAAAGAAGGATGTGTTTTGGTGTTTTTTTCAATAGTTCTTATGAAAAACTACTTGTTATGGGTTTTCAAAGTTTTGTTCATACTGATCTGCGACTAACCGACTTACAAATCTCACTGCGTCAGCTTAACGCCGGCCAAACTTTTCTGTTTGGTTGCTGAGAGATTTGAGAGAAACAGTGGGTAATACTAATAACGAATCATTGTTTTGTGTTCTTTTTCTTTTCTTCCCGGTTTTCAAAAATTGAAGGTTCTCTTCTACAGTTCCTGACCTAACTGAACTTTCGAATATGATTACATTGAGGATACTATTCTTTCAGTTCTCTGTAGCGATTAATACAAGTACGAGAAGAAGAAGAAAAATCTATGACCCATTTTTCCTATTTCTGCATTTTTTTTCTCAGCAACCAAACGGGTATGGCTGAGTAGACTCAAGAGTTCGTGATTCTGAATTTTCCCTTTACATTTTTCCTGTAGGCTGGACAAATCCCAAGTCCCAAGTGTTCTGCACCGAAGGAGAAGAAAATCAAGCCAAAACAAGCTTAGCAGACTCGTCTATTCTCACCAGCTTCATTGACCCACAAAGCCAAAACCATCCGGTTCTGAAGCTAGAAGACTTTCTCGGCGACTCGTCGTCGATGGTCCGGTACGCCGTTTCTGGTCTGGGGTGGTTCGAACCACCCCAGCTGCTGTCTTTTTCTTCTCTTTTTTTTGGTATTTAAAAAAAAAAATAAAAAAATACTTGACACCCAACAACTCAAATATCACACCTAGTGGTGCCCACGTGTAAGGGTAACATTGCATTTCATTAAAAAATGATAAAATTATATTTTTTTCCATAAATTATCACGTGATTACTATTTTTTCCATTTACTACCACTTTCATTCATTATCAAAACTTCAATTCCATTAGTCAAAGTCATTAAGTTGGTAAACAATACTTGTGAATAGTATCATAAACAGTACTGTCAATTATGAATAGTATTATAAATAGTATCATGAATAGTATAGTTGACCATTTGATTTAATGGCTTTAACTAACGGAAGGGAGATTTTGATAAAGTAATGATAGTTCATGAGAGGTGTAATATAAAGTTAGTAATTAATAAAGAGGAAATAATAATTGTGTGATAGATCATGGAAAAAAAATAATTATCCTTTAAAAATTTTAACAGAATGTTAACAGAGTATCAAATAAATTTTTTTGCAAATCACATATACTATTTATAATATTTTTAAAAACTCAAATACCTATTTGATTTTAGTACAAATCACGTGTACATGTTTTGTATTTAACCCTTATCATTTATTCCAAAAGTAAAGTTAATAAATTAATCATTACATTAAGAAATATCATTACTCTCATATTAAAAAGAAGAAGCTAAACTTCCTAAACTTGGTACCGATGAGTTGCACGTGTGCTCCAAGTACCTCCCTTCCATCTGAGCCGTTAAACTCCCTCCTCATTTCTTCCAGCTATATCCCAATATCAGAAAATCTTAATGCTTTCCACGCGGTTTACCCACAATTTTCTTCAGCTCTGTTCGTCGGCTAATACTAGGCACCAGCACTGCTCGAAGTCATCGTCTGCTTCCCCTGCCCAAGAACCAGAGACCCCCTCCCCTTCCAACACACAAAAACAGACTTACAAAGCACGTTCCACCTAACAAATCTTTTTCCCTTTAATGCTCTTTCGCTGCCTTCCAACCCAAACACCAATCCACCCACGAGAAACGCCGTCGTTTAGTTCCTGCAAGTGGCTTCCGCGGTAAGCATCAAACCTTTGTTTTTATGATCCCTAAGTAATAGCGAAAATTCGCCCATTTTTGTAGATGCTCATGTGTTTAGCTGAATGTTTGTAAATTTTGTATCTTCGTGTTAATTTTTTCTACAAAGTTTCCGTTACAGGACTATACCCTTTTATGTTTGCTACTGGAAAAGCAGATACTGAGTTATGGAGACAACTTGTGTTATTCAAGGACCCCAAAAGAAGCCGGAACTGAATGAAGAAGAGGACATTGATGGGAACAGCAAGAGCTGCTTAGGTAAGTTACCTGAGGAGGTTGTTCGACACATCCTTTCCTTTCTTCCAATAAAAGACGCTGCTAGGACAAGCGTACTTTCTAAAAGGTGGGAATACCTATGGGCTTCTATTCCCAATCTTGATTTTCTCCTGTTACGATCCGCAAAGCGTGAGACAACGCTTTTTATGAATTTTGTGGATAGGGTGCTTAGTCTTCGTAACTCCTCTGTTATCAAACGATTCACTCTCTGTTGTTATGTGATGCTTGATGCATCTCGTGTTAATACGTGGATCTCTGCCACAGTAGGACATAAGGTTGAAGAATTGCGTATTGAGCTTCACGATTGCAAAGGAGAATTTTCACTGCCTTATTGCTTGTTTACTTGCGAGACACTCATAGGCTTACACCTTGATATGCCCTGTATACTCAAGCTCCCCACTAGGATTTTTTTCTCCAATCTCAAGATCTTGACTATCAAAAATGTTACATTTTCGGATGAGTACTTGACCCAGCAGTTTTTCTCTGGTCTGCAAGTCCTTGAGAAGTTGAAATTATACCGTTGCGGCTGGGGGAGTCTCAAGGTTGTGCGTATATGCTCTCCCAAGCTTCATTTTCTGAGCATAGTTGAAAGTGATGTCCAAACTTCCAGTTTTAAGGATGGTTGTCGGGTTAAAATTGTTGGAGGTAGCCTCAAAGAATTTCATTACAGTGGTTGTCTATTCAATGGCTATTGCTTATATGAGTCATTCTCACTGGAAAAGGCAGAGATTGATTCTTTCATCCTTGGCAAATCAAAACAGAAAGGTTATCGCATGTATAAGCTTCTTTCTAGCCTCTCCAACGTAAAATTCCTAAAGCTTTCCAGCGGGGTGCTTGAGGTCTGCATGCTTCTCTCTTTGTAAATTCAAATTATCGTGTAACATATCTGCATAAATCATAATGGTGGACAATTTAAGCCCTCCTCCTTTGCATTGCTTGCATAAATGTGGTATTATTTAGTGGTAAAATTGGAAAGTGTAGCAAACCAAAGGGTAAAGCTAATGTCATATAAAGGAATGTGACCATTCCATGTTTTCATGTTATTTAAGTTGTGACAGATGTTACAACGAGCATTCTTGTGGATAGGGAAATGTCATGACACAGAAAGAGTTTTAACTCACGAAGAATCAATTATAATGCAGATTAAACTGATCAAGTCTCGAATAATTTCATCAACAACTGACAAAGATTTTAATCATCTTTTGCTTGTTAAGACTTGAACCTAAGTCTTGCCCTGATCCCATTCAGTCTCTTACTACTAAATCCGTATGACTTTCAATCTAAATTAGTTAGTAATTGGAAATTACTGATTAGGCATTTGTTTAATTCAAAGTTATTCTTCTTGCTGCTCATCTCATAATTCTTAATCACGCTCCACCATGATCCAAGTATGCTTCTTTTTTTTCTTTTTCTTTTTAACGTGTTTGTCAATAAAATTGAAGTATTTTAATAATTATTTATTTATTTATCCTGTGCATAGGTTTTGATAAATGCAGCAAAACTCCTACCTCGTATGCCTATGTTTAATAACCTTATGGGTTTGTTGTTTGATGGACTGTCAGTAAATCTTGACAGTGAGGCACTCCTGAATATATTGCAAAGATCTCCTTGTCTTGAGAAACTGGAATTTTTGGCGGTAATCTCACCTAATCTACATTGTCTACTATCTTGTTATATTTCATCTTATTGCTGATTTTCAATGATGGATAAAACATTTATTTTGAATTGATCATTTAGGGTATCGAACTGTCCTCAAATCGTGAGGAAGATGATTGGATATTGGACCCTGTGCCTTCATGTTTCTTGTCACATATAAAGTGCATTAAAGTTGATACGCATGATGGAAATAAGGAGGAGTTTTCTGCAATAAAGATTTTGCTCAAAAATTCACTTGTCTTGGAAGAAATAGTTATGACTTGCACGGAGTATACATGGAGCTTTGAGGAGTTTAATCATTTTTTTTTGAACGTAGAGAAGAACCTAGAGAAGCACAACAACCTCCGCAAACAGTTGGAAGAGCTCCCTAGAGGGTCACAAAATTGTAAAGTTCATTTTGAAATAAACTTTGATTAAGCTCTTACTCTAGAAAAAAGCAAATAAATTTCTGTATTTTGGAAGATGTAAAAGTATGGCTACCTGGCCTTTTTACCTCAACTCGGAACTTGCTGTTATAGGATGTTCTTGTTTGCGAATTTGTTTTGTGCTAATTATGTGATAAGGCCTTCCTAAAGCTTGTGTATTTTGCTGAATGTTGGTATATCAAACTCAAATCGGTTCTACAGAGTTTTCTGAAGAAGTATTGGGGATATAGGGGAACCGTCTGAATATGGAGCCAAATTCTCTTATTCATAAACCCAAAAGGCAAACTGAATGAAGAACAAGGCATTGATGTGGATCGACGTATTTCTGTTCCCAAGCTCCATTTTCTGAGCATAAAGGAATTTGTAAGACAAAATTCGGGTTATGGGAATGATTGTCAGGTTATGATTTTTGGAGTTGGTCTCAAAGAATATTATTACGCAGGTCTTCTGTTCAACGACTATTGCTTGTACGTGTCATTCTCACTGGAAAAGGCGGAGATCGATACTTGCTCTATTTTTCTACCAAATGCAGACTTTCATCGCACGAATCAGCTTCTCATGCATTTGGAATTCTTGGTTTTTTTTTTTTACTTGAAATGGGGAAAATGATATAGTAATTCTAATGGAAGAGAGAATGAATGATCTTATAAGAATGTTTCTAAACACTAAGTGAAAAGCAGCTCATTTAGCCAAATAATGTGCTCTATAATCAGCACTTCTAGATACTTTCTTAGCCTTCCAACTAAGGGTGTTAATCCAATTCGATTTTTCAGTTTTTGGCCAATTATCTAGATACGCCTGGATAATTCAGTGTCATTTGTCATGCTGTCTTTGGAAAATCAACCAACAATCTTCAATTGTTGGGTGCATTTGGATTGTTTGGCTAATTCTACATATTTGTTGTGGATGAATGTGTTCTAGTTCCTTTAAAAATGGCAAGGCCTACTTGTGATTCTGAAAATTATTTGATTCTCTTTTGACATTTTTCCTTATTATTAGGAGTTATTTTAAATTTAAAAAATGATTCTCATAATTGATCCCACAAATTGTTTTAGTGAGTGCAATAGTAATTTTTTTTCTTCACAATTTATAAAATTTTGAAAGAACCGATCAATGCAATTGACAATAAATAATATGAACAGATATTTCCTCCAAATCAATCTGGAGGAAATATCATCCAACTTATTTAAAATAGTGTTAAGTGTTTATAAATATTTAAAAGACACATTAAATCTAATGTATATTTTAAATGTCATTTAAAATAATGTCAAATGTTTATATTAATATGTCTTTTAAATGTTTATAAACACTTGACACTATTTTAAATTGATTGATGATATTTCATCAAGACTATAACTTGGCACTTGTCCAAATAATATAGTCATTACTATAAAAATTTGCAATAAAATATAAAGTGTAAATTAAAAAATGGCATAAGCAAGTGAGAAAAAAAAAAAAAAGTGGTACAAGCCCCTCATGTGTCACTTTTGTGTTCATCTGGCTCTTAAAATAATTATTGGGTTTATAATTGATCATTATTAGATTTTAATCAAATTATGATTTTAAAAGCCACCTGATTTTTGTAGGGACACAAGAGAAACTTATAGAATCATTCATAATTGGGTTAACCCAAAATTTGTTCCTTAAGAGATTTAGGGTTGTTTGGGAGTGCTTTTTTAAAAAATAATCTGCGTTTTTAAACAAAATCACAATTTTAGAGTATTTAGGATTGCGATTTTAAAATCACAAATTTTAAAATCGTGGAAAAATCTGTGATTTCAATAAGCTGATTAGATGGTGCTTATTTGAAAAAGTAAATTAAACCAAAATCACAATTTTGCTTTAAAAAATATTTAAGACAATATTTACCTATTTGGTCTGAAATTATAATTATATGCTAATTTTACCCAAACACTTGATTAATAAAAAAGTATTTTTTAACATATTTTACCAAACACCTGTGCGATTTTAAAAATATAATTTTTAAAAACGCAATTTTTAAAATTGCACTTATTGAAATATCACTCCACAAAAAACAAAAAAAAAAACAAAAAAAACCTATTTCATTAAAAAATCACATAGGATGTTGTATTTTTAGACATACTTGATTTCTATCCTAAAACAAATCATACCTAAACCAACCAAACACAAGCAACCCTAGACTTAAACACATTAAGAAGTTGAAATTACACAATTGCAGCTGGGGGCCTCAAGATTGTGCGTATTTCTGCTCCAAATTTTCATTTTTTGAGCGTAGAGGAGTTTGAGAGGCCAAATTCGAGTAACGGGGAACGTTGTCAGGTTCTGATTTTTGGAGTTCAGCTCAAAGAATTTCATTGCAGGGGTTATCTGTTAAGCGAATTTTGCCTGTATGAGTCATTCAAACTAGAAAAGGCAGAGATAGAGATTCATACTGAAGTTAAAAATACATCACAACAAAGTGCCCATTGCATGCATAAGCTTCTTATTCTTCTCATTGCTCATCTCACAATTATTATTAATCATGTGTGTTGGTTCGTGTTCATGTTTACATGTTGGGTTCGAGTTGTATCAATATATGAGCATAAGACTATATAAATTAATTTTAATTTGACACATTTAATTAGATTAGTCAAAACCCTCAAATCCTTTTCTTCTAATTTTATATTCAATTCGTATTGGATTTATAGATAGGGAGCCCCTACAATACGGTCATGCTGCAAAAGGAGTGTTTTGCAGCATCCACTCCTGTGATGACACATCAAGAAGCTCAGTTTAACAAAATGAAATCAAAATAGCAAATCAAAATTCAAAACACAAACAGACAGCCAGCAAACCCACCCCCCACCAGCGCCGGAGACCATGCAACCGGCCAGCATCGCCAGACGGAAAACCAGCTTTTCAGCCGGAAAAAATCAGCATCGCCGGCCTGCTTTCTTTCTACCAAAAACTCTTTTCTTTCCCCGAACCCCGAACCCAAAGATCACCGGCGGAAAAACGAAAAACCCAAAAGCAGAAAAATCAACAAAACCAAAAAAAAAAACAAAACCCAAACTCCAAATCCTTTCTAGCAAAATAAAATCAAAACAGCAAATTTAAAACCAAACCAAACCCGACGAAATCAAACCACCGGCCGGATAAACCCCAAACCACCGGCCAGCCATGGGTAACCATCTCCGGCCCTATTTTTTGCGAAATTCAGCATCAAAAATCGATTCTAATGCCTCAAAAATCGATTCTAATGCCTTAACAATCGATTCTAATGCCTCATAACTTATTTTGGATTCAAAACTAAAACCTAGAAGGGAAGGTTAACCCTTTATGAGATTTTATCATCCTAAAATCGGAGCTATTTCATCCCCTAAAAGTCGCCAGAACCAAGAAAAAACCAAAAAATCATAGCAAACTGAAGCAAATCCATCAGAAAAAAAACAAAGACTCACCGGAGCAAGACCCATGGCGGCCGAGACCCAGTGCCGGGTCTCTAGATCCACCGCACCGTGTCTTTTCCTTCTCTTCTTTTTTTTTCTCTTCTCTTTTTCTTTTTTTCTTCTTCTTCTTGCGCCAGATGAAAACGCATCAGATCTGAAAGGCGAGGAGACAGGAGCCTGAGTTTGGTTGATGAACCATGGCTGTGCAGCCTGTGCGACCAGAGCGTGATTGACAGCGCTGTCTGACAAACTTTTATCTTTTTTACTTATTAAAAAAATTAGCTGCGGTAGGATTTATATTTATTTTGTGTAATTTTTCTTTATTTTGTGAGGTGTCAATGTCCTAGTGGGTGCTGCAAAACCCATGTTTTGCAGACCAACCGTATGGGAGGTTTTCCCATTGCATGCATAAGCTTCTTATTCTTCTCATTGCTCATCTCACAATTATTATTAATCATGTGTGTTGGTTCGTGTTCATGTTTACATGTTGGGTTCGAGTCGTATCAATATATGAGCATAAGACTATATAAATTAATTTTAATTTGACACATTTAATTAGATTAGTCAAAACCCTCAAATCCTTTTCTTCTAATTTTATATTCAATTCGTATTGGATTTATAGATAATGTCAAAAATTGGTTACTATTATGTTGTATTGAAGCATTAATATAAAATTATGTAAGTTAACCTTGACTCGACCAATTTCAAACTCTAAACTTAACTCTTTAATTTTGTATTATTAGTCCTCTAAAAATAATTGTATAACGTGATTGTCATTTTTATTCGCTTTGGTCTTGGAATATTTTTAATTTTGATGCATTCTTTATCCTGTGCTTAGGTTATGAAACCTGCAAGAGAGGTGCTACTGTTCGGTCATGGCAAAATTCCCTACCTTTTTGCCACCAATAATAAATTGACACCTCATCATATTAAGACAAATGCACACATGTAAAATAAAATCAAAACACCCAATCATTTAATCAACCAACCAAATCAATCCAGACGCCCTTCATCACGCCCCACCACCTCCAAGAAGCAGACGCCGCCCCACCGTCTTCTCCGCGACTTTTTCCGGCGAAAAAAGAGATCCGCCACCCCACTTTGTCTCCGTGAACCAAAAAAATTCGCCAGCCTAAAAAATCGTTTCTAATGCCTCAAAAATCGATTCTAATGCCACAAAACTCGTTTCTAATGCCTCAAAACTAAAACGTAGGAGAAAAAGTTAACCCATTTAGCATTTTATCATCCTAAACCCATGGCCGGAAAAACAAGAAAAAAAAACAAACAAACCGTGGGTCTGCAAGACCCACGGCCGGAAAAAAAAAAAAAAAAAAAAAAACAAAAACAAACTGTGGGTCTCCGGCGAGACCTAGCGAGATCCGGCGAGACGAGACCGTGGGTCTCCCATGAGACCCGGCGAGATCCGGCGAGGCGAGACCCCCTGCACGAGCTTCCACTTCCGTCTTCCTTCTTCTTTCTTTTTTCTTTCTTCTTTAATCAGCTGCAGCATAGTTTAATTTTTTTGTGTGTATTTTTTTCTTTTTAGGTAAGGTGACAGCTTGTGATTGGTGGGCAAAATACTCCACCTTTTTGCCACAACCGAATTGAAGTTAATTCTCAACCTGCAAAAGAACTCCTACGTCATTTGCCTACGTTCAATAACCTGAAGGATTTGAATGGGTTCGAGGAAGACATATCTTGGCCGTGAAGCTCTGCTGAAGATATCGCAAAGATTTTCTTGTCTTGAGAATTTGAAAATTTTTGACCTCAAATTGTGAATATTATGGCTATGCGCATGTTGTGCTTTAAATGAAAATTGAATTATTTTTTGACCTGGTATTGCATAAAATAAAATAAAAAGGCTTTTAAATTCAAAAAATAAAAAAGAAATTCATTTAAAACATAATGTGAAATGACTACTCAAATTGAACAGACTCGTGCGGCCACACGAACCCCAAAGCACCTCTCCTTACACTTCCCTATGCGTATGATTGCCCCACCCTCAATCTCAGCCGTCCTTTTTTTTTTTTTTTTACATCGGTCTGCTGGGTGTGTTCCACGCGTCACCCACGAATTTTCTACCTTCTTGAGCTTTAAAAACCTCACCAAAGCTTAGCCGCCCATGAATTTACTTCGGCGTCTGCTCCGCTTCCTCTGCCCAATAACCAAGTCTTATAAAACACGTTACCTCCACCATTACTCAAAAACAGACCTAACTCGTTACCTCCATCAAATCTTTTCACTTTGTACTTCTCTTCCGCTGCCCTCCAACACAAACACCAATCCATCTCTGAGAAACGCAGTCGTTTAGTTCCCGCCAGTGGCATGAGCGGTAACCCTCCAACCATTTTCTTTATATGATGCTTAAGTAGAAGCGAAAATTTTGCATTTGCTCAATGTTTGTAGATGAAAATAAACCCTTTTTGTAATGCTCATTTTGTTTAGCTGCATGCTTGTAACTTTGTATCTCATCAGATTGTTAATGCTTTTCTATGAAGTTTCCATTACCGGAATATTGCCTTTTATAGATGTTGCTGTTTTTGACAAAGTATTGGATATATCAGGGTAACACCATCTGAGTTATGGAGACTACTTCTGTTATTCAAAAACCCCAACGGAAAAAGCAGAAACTGAATGAAGAAGAGGACATTGATGAGAACAGCAAAAGCTTAGGAAACTTACCTCAGGAAATTCTTCGACACATCCTTTCCTTTCTTCCAACAAAAGATGCTGTTAGGATAAGCCTAGTTTCTAAAAGGTGGGAATACCTATGGGCTTCAATACCCAATCTTGATTTTAACGTGTATCGAATCTCGCGTGATAAGAAGCGTAAGAGAACGCCGCTTTTTGAGAGAACGCTTTTTATGAATTTTGTGGACAGGGTGCTATGTCTTCGTGATTCCTCTGATATAAAACGATTCACTCTCTGTTGTGATGTGCTACACGATGCATCTCGTGTTCGTACGTGGATCTCTGCTGCAATAAAGCATAATGTTCAAGAGTTGAAAATTGATTTGGAAAACTTCAAAGGAGAATTTTCACTGCCTTATTGCTTGTTTACTTGTAGGACACTCACAAGCTTGCACCTTTGTATGCCCTGTATCCTCAAGCTTCCCACTGCTATTAGTTTCTCCAATCTCCAGATCTTGACCATCATAAAAGTTACATTTTCGGATGAGTGTTTGACCCAGAAGCTTTTCAATGGTATGCCTGTTCTTAAGAATTTGAAATTACACGATTGCATCTGGGGGACTCTCAAGGTTGTGCGTATTTCTGCACCCAATCTTCATTTTCTGAGCGTAAAAGACTACCCCATCGTAAAAGGCTTTGGTGGGCAAGGTTGTCAGGTTATGATTTTTGGAGTTTGTCTCAAAGAATTTCATTACAGTGGTGTTCTGCTCAACGAATATTGCTTATATGAGTCAATCAAACTGGAAAAGGCAGTGATTTCTACTCATTTATATAATATATCAGAACAAAAAGCCCATCGCCTGTATAACCTTCTTACAGGGCTCTCCAATGTTGAATTCCTAAGACTTAGCTCTGTTGTGGTGGAGGTAAAAAATTATTCTGCCCAAGGAAAATGAAAGAAAAAAATCTTGATTCTAATTTATTTTTCTTGTTTGCTAATCTCATAATTATTAATCATTCTCCACTATAATTTTAGATCATGTATGCATTGCTTTTTTATCTTTTGCTTAGAATTTGATAAATGGAGCAGAACTCCTACCTCATTTGCCAGTGTTCAATAACTTGAAGAATTTGTCGTTCGATGAATTGCCGGTAGATCTTGGCGATGAAGCACTGCTGAAGATATTACAAAGATCTCCTTGTCTTGAAAAATTGAAATTTTTGGCGGTAACCTCTCTTGATCTTGATGCACAATGTCTACTATCTTAAAGAAGTGTTGATTTTTATTTTGAAATTGTCACTTAGGGGATCAAGCTGTCGTCAGATTCTGAAGAAGCTAATAGGAGGATATTGTATCCCGTGCCTTCATGTTTTTCGTCTCATCTCAAGTGGATTAAAGTCAATTCTTTTCCGTTTCCTTTCGAGCGGTTTAAAGTCAATTGTAATGGTGTAGAGGAGATGCTTTCTGCCATAAAAATTTTGCTCAAGAAGGCATTTGTCTTGGAAGAAATAATTATATTTTCTTTAAATCATCGTGGATGGAACATAGATAAGCAGCTGAAGGCTAAGGCTTGTAAACAATTGATTGAGTTTCCTAGAGTGTCACCAAATTGTAAAATTGTTTTGAAATAACTAGTTTTAAATCCCTCAATGTACAAGGTTATGCTCAATATTTTGTGATCAGTATTTGCTTTTTATTTTTATTTCTTGTTCTCTCATTGTCTTAATTCAATTAATCTTCTCTTTTAATTTTTTGGTGTATTGGTGGTGTTGTTTTATGCAATACAAGGGGAAAAGGGAAAGGGGGTTAGAGCACATTCAGTAGCTTTCCTTTAGAACGAAACCACTTTTTGCTTTCTAATTGAAATCTCGTTGCTTAATGCTTGGCTATAACTACTGTTATTTCAAAGATATGTAATTATATGTATTCCTTGACTAATTCTTCACGTCTTATTTCCCAAAACAAAGGCGATAGGTTTGTTCTACAAAAAGGTCTATTTGTGATTCTGAAAACTATTTGATTATGTTTTGATGCTTTTCTTGTTTTTAAGAGTTAAAATAGATGTTAATACTGCGTAGTTGTTACCACATTTATTGATAATTAAATTTAGCAGTGGGAGAGCATTTCTAGCAGCTTTGCCAAACAAGGTGGGCTTTTTTCTTTTTTCTTTTTTTGACTATTTTGGTGAGCCAAATCACTACTAGTTTTGAAATGGTCATTTAGGACATCAATCTGATGTCAAGTTGTGAAGAAGATGATGGCATATTGTGTCCGGTGCCTCCATGTTTCTTGTTACATCTCAAGTGAATTAAAGTCGGTCGTTACGATGGAGATGAGAAAAAGCTTTCTGCCATAAAATTTTTGCTCAAGGAGGCAATTGTCTTGGAAGAAGTGTGAATCTTGGAGGGAACTTAGAGAAGCAATTGAAGGCTTTGTAAACAACTGATGGAGCTTTCTAGAGGGTCACAAAATTGTAAAATTGTTTTGGAATGGTATGATTATTCTGCTAAAAAAGAATGTAGGATCGTTTTGTAATGGAATTTTCTTGAGCTTTTGCTCTAGAGAGAAGCTATGAAATTCCTGTTTTTTTGGCCTTCTACCTTACATAGGTAGCAAGTTCTGCAATGTTCGTTTGTGCAAGTTTTGGTTTTAAATCCCTCAATGTATAATAAGGTTATGCTCAATATTTTAGTATTTGCTTTTTATTTTTATTTCTTGTTCTCTCATTGTCTTAATTCAATTAAGCTACTATTTTAATTTTTGGACACAAATTTTCTCCAAATCAGTTCGGAGGAAGTTTCCTTTGATCCACTTCAATAAATGGTTGGGTTCTCAAAAATTAATGTGTTTGAATTTTCAAGTTAGTAAAAGAGTAATAAACTACTGTTAAGAATATTAAAGAAATATGTGCATTTCACATCATATAAGACACTTGATATTTATTAGAATGGGTAGAAAAAAACAGACATTAAATTCCGTTTTTTTTTTTTCAAAAGAAATAATGTAAATGTTAAGGCTTTTTCGCCTTCAATCTTACCTAGGTAACTTGTTATGAAATGTTGGATTTGGTGATCTCTCTCCTTTTTTTTTTGTCTTAATTCAGTGTTATTTGTAATTTGCCTTCGGAAAATTTACTGCAATCTTTAATTGTTTGGCTTTTTATTTTTATTTATTTTTATGCAATACAACGGAATGGAGGGTTACTATGGGGATCTCCTTTTCCCTTGAGTAACAAGAAAATCATAATCCTACAAACTCATTCTTCCTAAAACCCTAGCCGCATATATGCAGGGATCTTATATATGTTATTTTATTTTATTTTTTAAGCAAAAGAATAGGTTAGATAAATCAATTGTAGCTATCCTATATGGGCATGAATATAATAATACTTATCCTGAGAGCCGCACAAGAGGAACTTAAACGATAGGAACTGCAAACGCTTCCTCAAGTCCGACTAAGTCATAACTTGACTGAACCCTACCAAGGCATCTATGGGAACCAAGATATCTAATACTAATTAGACATATGTAGGAATTATCCATTGCAGATATTCGAACCTATGCTTTAGTACATGTCCAACTACTTTGGGATTTCCTTGGGCCATTAAACCAACACTCTTGTTCGATATATGTATTTTGCTTCTAAATTCAAACAAAAAGAAAAGAAAAAGAAAAAGAATTACATTTAAAACATAACAAGCACTTTGAAAGGGATTCTGAATATTATGCCCTGGTTTTACGCTTTTCCTTTACTAGGAGTTGTTTTAGATTTAAAAAGGATTCTCATAATGGGAACCACAAATTGTTTTAGCGAGTGCCATCATGAATATATATATTTTTTTAAGTCACAATTTTATAAAAGTTTACATATGGTTAAACATTTAAAAAAAACAAAATTCACATATTGACATGATCCAAATCAAATATACGGTATAATGCTGTATAATTTTTGACATAATCTGCAAATATAATATACAATTAAAATTGAGGAGTTTAACCCATATAAACATAATATGCAATTAAAATTGAAAATTTTAACCCATTTAATTAAATTTATTGAATTTATATGTATGCCTTAATACATGACAATTCCCACCCCCAACACACAAAGTCACAAACCCCACAAAGCAGCAGTATTTTATTGCCGCACCCTCAATCTCAGTCGTTTTTTTTTTTTTTTAATAAAAATAAAAAATAAAATCTCTGTGTGTTTGATTGCCGCACCCTCAATCTCAGCAGTAATTTTTCTTTTTTTACATCAGTTTCCTTGATGTGTTCCACGTGTCACCTCAATCTCAACCTATCAATGTTCGAAACCTCTATTAATCTCAACCGTACTTTTTTTTAAACATGCCAAAGGAAGGCTTGTTCGCCTTCAATCTTATCTAGGCAACTTCTTGTTATGAGATATTTATGTGATTTTGGTTCGTACTGATTAGTTTTAAATTCCTCAATCTATAAGCTAAGTCTCAATTTTATGTGATCAGTGTTTTTTTTTTGTTCTTTTTGGGGGGGTGGGGTCTTAATTCATTGTTATTTGTAATGCTGTCTTTGGAAAATTGACTGCAGTCTTTAATTCTTAAAATGTTTGGCTCATTGGTTTTTTTTTTTTTTTAAACAACTCTTAGAGCATTCACAGTAGGCTCAACTAATATTTAGCTATTTTAACCTAAAAAAAATCACCTTTATCTATTCAAGCTATTTGTCTTTTTAAAGCACCCACATCAGGCTCATCATTTTAACTTTATACCCATTTAAATATTATTTTCCTATTCTTTCTTTATATTTTTTTTATTCTTTCTTTTTATTTTTTTTTATTCTTTCTTTACACCCAACTTGCTGTCCGCTCCCCTTCACTTTCATTGCTGGACGGGAAGATGCAAATCGTGAAGGCCTTCCCACCACGAGAAGTCCCAAACCTCGCCGGAGAGAGATCAACGAATTGAAAACCGGCCTCAAATCCGTTCGCAATCGAAGGTGAAAGCGGGAAAAAGACGATGGGATGGGCGACGTCGACTGTATGGCGAGGAGTGGAAGCGGCGATAATCGACTCGCCGGATGCGATCGGCCTCCACAACCGAATCTCGATGCTACAGGTCGTTACGAGTCCACCACCGTCAATTTTCTTCAGCCTGCCATCTTTTTCCTCCTCACAAATCGACACATCATACAATCAATCGGCGCCGAATGTGTATGTCCTTGATTTGATCGGCGCCAGCTGTGCGCGGTAGAGAAGTGCGGCACCCATGTTAGTGGCGCGCTCTTTCTTCGCATGTGGGGTTGTCGGTGGCGGGGCATGACAATTAGAAGGAGGCAGAAGAGAGAGGAAGAAGAAAGAGGTGGGCAAGAGAGAGAAATGATGAATTGTTTTAGTAATATTTGAGTTTGCTGAGGAGCTACAGTGCTCAGCAAACTTGCTGAGCACTATAGCTCCTCACCATTTTGCTGAGTTGCTTGTTGAGGCTGCTGTAGGACGTTTTTAGTGGTTTGGCTCAACAATTAAGCCAAAAGGCTCAATTGTTGAGCCTACTGTGAATGCTCTTAACTCGATCAATCTTTCAAAAACCCCTATCCGCTTATATGTGCAGAGATCTTATGTATGGTTATGTTCATTAAATTTTTAAATTCAAAAAATAAAAAAGAATGAGTGACCCTACTATGCGGTCCGTATGTAAACACAGCCTTTTGCAGCATCCAATACAAATTTGACATGTAAGGCAAGCACAGCTTATGGAATAGGATCGAACACATGGGATTTCTTCTTCATCACACACGAGTCTGGCTTCCTTCTTCAGTCGACTTCATCTATCTTCCTCTATGTTTCCTCTTCCACTTTCTCTTTTTTTCTCCTTCCTCTTCCCTCTCCCCTCATCAACGGCCGGAACCCAACCGGACAACCCATAACCCAACCGGCCAAACCCACCCCCACTGGAACCCAATTGGAAAACCCATCACCCAACTCCGCCATTTACGACCTTCACTTTGTTGCATTTCCATGGCTGGCGCCATCCTCAACACAATCAACATTTTGCTTCTCCTTTTCAAATGACTCTCTCTCCATTTTTGGTTTGAGAAAACCTCCCACGAAACATCTAATAACTTCATTGAACCCAATCACCAGATTCACCACAAAATTCATTGAACCCAATCACCCAAACATCTAATAAATTCAATAAACCAGCCTCAGAATATCGATATGCCTCGCTGCACTCCACTACCGGCTCGTCAGGTCACCTCTCCGACTTTGGGTCACCCTTCCCATGATTTTTGGTCATTCTCCATTTTTTGCCAAATTCAACCCCAAAAATCGATTATAATGCTCCAAAAATCGATTTTAATGCTATAAAACTCGTTTCTAATGTCTCAAAAATCGATTCTAATGCCTCAAAACTAATTTTTGGATTAAAAACTAAAACCTAGAGAAAAAGGTTAACCCTTAGAAATTTTTTCAAGCTAAAGCCGGAGAAGAATGTCACTCACCACGGAGACAGAACCAGTGAGCCATGAGACCCACAAAGACCACGAGAGACCCACGCACCCTTCATCGGTGCCATTATTTTCGGTGAAGATGAACGAACCAGAGAAGAAAAGAGAGGAGGAGAGAAAGTAGGAGAGAGAGAAAAAAATCCAATGTTTTTTATCCTATTATATTATTTGCAACTATATGATGTGTACCTATTCTATTGGTTGTTGCAAAAGACAACTTTTGCAGATTGACTGTATTGGAGGTTTTCCCAAAAGAATTACATTTAAAGTGTAACATGTACTATAAAAAGCTTTAAAAAGTGGAAGAATGAGAAAAGAATCATAAGTGAAAATGTAAAATTTACTTGTTGATTTTTTTTTTTTAACATATCCGGAAGAGGAGGAGAAAAATTTAAATTAGTGACATTTATTTTTTAAACATGTGTTAATTAATTGAGCTACCTCTTAAAAACTTTACCTACTGAAAATTATTTCATCATCGTTTTATGTTTTTTTTTAATCATTACAAGTTGTTTTAGATTTAAAAATGATTCTCATAATTAACCCACAAAATTTTACATATACCCAAGCATATTTTAAAATTTTATGAGGTAACATCATTTGAGTTACAATGTCTACTATCTTATATCTGTTACATCTTATTGTTGATTTACCATGAAGAGTAAAACATTTCATTCGCAATGATATTTTAGGGGATTCGTGCTAAGTCAGCTGGAATATTGATCACAGTGCTTCCATGTTTCTTGTCACAACTCAAGTGCATTAAAATTGATATTTATCATGGATCTTTTAACGAGTTTTTTGCGATACGGATTTTGCTCGATAATGCAATCGTGTTAGAAGAAATAGTTATAACTTGCGCAAAGTATTTTGCAAATGACTTACTGTTGCAAGAGATTTATTATAAAGAGTTGAGAGAGCTCCCTAGACGGTCACACAATTGTAAAATGGTTTTGAAAACAAGGCCTTCCTCTAGAAAAAGGCCATTAGGTCTTGTTTATTAGAAGATGTAAAAGTATGCTTTCTTTATTCTCTCCTAATTGTCTTTAATTATTCATAGTCATTTACTATGTTGTCTTTGGAAAACCAGCTGTAATCTTCAGTTGTTAGGAGTATTGATAGTTTATTGAGATTGAGAATGCTACATTTCCTAAATGAAATGGTTGTTACAACTAGTAATGCACATTTATTGAAAGAGAGTAACTATCAAGATCTCTTACAATTTTAAAGAAATTGTAGATTTTAAATTACGGAATTGAAGTTTTTTGTAGGCATTGAAATGCTTGGAAAATGCCACACATTAAAAAGGTGGCATGTTACCGTTAAGAATTGAACATATTTTTATCAAGTTTTTGCTCTCTATCTTGTAAAAAGGATTTGAGCTCAAAACCATATTTTGAGTTTTTAAAGAAGCTGTGTATCTACAAAAGTAAAGAATAAGCCTTTTGGGTGAAATTTTTTCTCACTACCTCGATAACATGCCACATTTTTAATATGTGATATTTTTCAAGTGTTTCGATGTCTAAAAACAACCCAAATTTCGTAATTTGATAATATACAATTTCTTTAAAATTGTTGAAAATCTTAATCCAATAAGTAATGTTACACTTCACCTTTATTTCACATTGATCGACCGATATTGTGTATTTTAAGTCACTTCTCAAGTTAGCCATTGAAAACTATTTTATTATTTTTTTTATCGATGTTATTTTTGCTATTATTTGTAAGGAATGGGTATATTGCAACCTAATGATAGTTTGGAAAGGATATTTCTACAACTAAAACTTTTAGACAACACTACAAATTGCATGATGTGTACTTTCCCCCTTTTTAATATTTAGTTGTCACTTGTCACTACATAAAAAGTATGTTTTCTAATACTGATTTATTAATTTCGTTCTTCCATGATAAAATAATGAAATGATTGTATATTTGATTGGTAACAATAATTTGCACCCCGAGTTAATACTGAAAATTTTCAAGAGCTTTCTAGTTTATATTTTGGGTTAATTATCTTTGTCCCTCTAGATTATCTTTATCCCCCAGCTAGAGTGAGTTTCAAACTTTCATGCTTGACTCCTGGGCCCAAATGGGCTGTCCACCCGATTTCTAGCACTAATTTTTTTTTTTTAAATTTATTTATTCGATTTCTAACACTAACTATTATCTTTTAAGGATATGATTAGAAAGTTTTGGAGGGAGTTCTGTTCCTTCTTCCCGCCCTAATATTCGAATCTTATCCCTTCTTGCTTCTCTTCCCTCCGGCCGAAAAGTCCACCCATGAGAAACGCCGTCGTCCGGTACCCGCGCCAATGACATAAGAAGTAATTATCCATCCATTATTTTCTGTGTTTTTTTTAAAGTGTCCATCTTGCCCTTATCAGGTGATACACCTAGACCGTGCTAAATATCGTGCAACTTCGTCCATTTAATGACATTTTTCCAGCTTGTTGAGCTTTGAATCTCAGCCGTGAAAACCCCAAAACATCCTCGTCTGCTCCACTTCCCCCTCTTCCCCCTGCCCAAGAAACAGAGACCAGAAACACGTTCCCTCCATTCTCTTTCGCTGCCCTCGAACCCCCATCTATGGGAAACGCCGTCGCTTAGTTCCCGCCAGTGGCATGAGCGGTAATTATCAAGCCTTTGTTTTTATCATCCTTAAACCATAGTTCTATGTTCTATAATTACATACTTTGCTTATGTGCTTTACTCACATGACCATCTTGCCTTATTTTTACCCACGGATTGTTTGTCATGGGCATTGTTAGAATAATGTAGAGTGTTTTTCATATTGATCTTAGATTTTTTTTTTTCTTACCATAATCCTCTCTTTTTATTCAAATTTGTGCAGTACAATTGTAAAATCAAGTCATTCAATAATTATTATCTTATTTTATTATATTATATTATAACAGTGACCTTTCAAACTGGCCAAGATTCTGTAATGTTGAAAATTTTGTAATAGCTCATGTTTATAGCTGGAATTTTTTCCCTTATTTTGCTGAATGTCAGTATATCAAACTCACTGAGGTTCTACAAAGTTTTCTGTAGAAGTATTGGGGATGTAGGGGAAACGTCTGAATATGGAGGCAAATTCTCTTATTCAAAAACCCAAAAGCTGAAACTGAATGAAGAACAAGGCATTAATGGGAACAGAAAAATGCTCAAGTAACTTATCTACGCATCCTTTCCCGTCTTCCCATGAAAGATGCTGTTACGACAAGTGTGCTTTCTAAAAGGTGGGAATTCCTTTGAACTTCCATTCCCATTCTACAATTTAGGAAAACCTTGCCTGCTAATAGCCTAATAGAACACTTCACAAGAATTGTTTGGAAGAGCACTCGGTTTTCGGGACTCCGATATAAAAGGATTCTTTCTCAAATGTGATGTGCAATGTGATGTATCTCGTGTTAAGTCGTGATCACTGCTGCAGTAAGGCATAATGTTCAATGTTTGTTTATTCGCCTTAGGATTATCATGACCATCTTGCCTTGTTTTACCTATGGATTGTTTGGCAAAAGGAATGTTAGAATAATGTAATATCTTTTTCATATTAGTTTTAGATTTATTTTTTCTTACTATAATCCTCTGTTTTTATTCAAATTTATGCGGTACAATTGGAAAATAAAGTCATTCAATAAGTATTATCTTATTTTACAACGTTGAAAATTCTGTAATAGTTGATGTTTATAGCTGCGAATTTTTCCCTCCCTAATGCTCCTGTATTTGGCTGATTTTTTTCTGACAAAGTATTGGGGATATAGGGGAACCATCTGAACATGGAGGCAAATTCTCTCATTCAAAAACCCAAAAATCAAAAACTGAATGAAGAACAAGGCATTGATGGGAACAGAAAATGCTTTGGTAACTTACCTGAGGTGGTTCTTCGACACATTCTTTCCTTTCTTTCCATAAAAGATGCTGTTAGAACGAGTGTACTTTCTAAAAGGTGGAAATTCCTTTGGACTTCTAATCCCAATCTTAATTTTGGAGAACATTTGGCTGGTGAGAGAACACTTCTCATGAATTTTGTGGAAAGAGTGCTTTGTCTTCGGGACTCATCTGATATAAAAAAATTCGTTCTAGAATTTGATGTACAATATGAGGCATCTCGTGTCAAGTCATGGATCACTGCTGCAGTAAGGCGTAATGTTCAAGTGTTGTATATCCACCTTAGGGACTTGAGAGGACAATTTTCATTGCCTCATTGTGTGTTTAATTGTGATACACTGAAATGCTTACTCCTTCATATGCCGTGTACCTTCAAAATTCCTCCTATAATCTGTTTCTCAAATCTAGAGTTACTTAGTATCACAGGTGTTACATTTTCGGATGATTACACAATCCAGCAGCTTCTTTCTGGCCTGCCAGTCCTTGAGATGTTGTATTTAGAGAAATGCAGATGGGGATGTCACAAAGTTCTGAGTATTTCTGCCCCCAAGCTTCATTCTCTAACCATAATTGAAGCCGATATGCAGAATCTGAGTGATTGTGATGGTTGTGAGGTTATGATTTTTGGAGCTACTCTCAAAGATTTTTTTTATAGTGGTGAATTCTTCAATGACTTTTGCTTATGTGACTCTTTCTCAGTAGAAAAGGCACATTTTGAAGTTACTCGCTATGGTTGGGCAAGTAATGAGAGGGCAAGACAAGTTGCTTACCGTGTGTTTAAGTTGCTTAAAGCGATCCCTAATGTAAAAGAACTAAGACTATACGGTAATGCATATGAGGTACGTTTGCTTCTCTCATTATAATTTGTGTATTTAATGGTGGAAAAACTATTGGACTTTTTACGTGTAATGAAACCCTGCACCAAGTAATATAGCAGTGAAAGTGTGTGGTTGATATTACATTGTTGGGTACAAACCTGTTGGTTTTAAGTTTTGTGACAAGGTGGTGTCTCAATATGTGTATCGTGGCCCCACTTTGACAAAATCTGCAGTGTATTTCATTTCCTAACAAGTGCCACTCTTATAAAAAAAATTCATATTTCTATACCAACTTCAAAGAACAATTGTGTTATGGATCCTGCTATACCTTTAGTTTCAATTAAGTTTTTAATTTGGTGATTCAGTTGTCATGAAAATTTGCATAATGATATCTTTTGTTTACTTTTTGTGGTGCATCAAATGGTTAAAATTGAAGTATAATCATGTAAAACTTGATTTCAGAAAACAGATCAAAGGATGATCTGCACTAATACATTTACTCATTCTAATTTTTTTTTTCTTTTATATAAGTAATGAGACTAAATAGGTTAGCTTCTGTATGGGAATTGGAAAACCACTGGTGGATATGTTGTACTCATGGTTTCTATTTGCATGGTGAGAGATTCTGTATATTGTCTATGTTCTAATGTAGGCTTTGTGTCATTGACAGTAAATGTCATCTTCTTCTTGCTTGGTCAAGACTTGAAGCTAAGTCTTACCTGACCCCATCCAATATCTTACAACTTGAGCCAAAGCCCAATTAACTTTTTACCTATATTAGAAAATGATTGGAAATTATTCATTTGATTTGTCTCTAATTCCAAGCTATTCTTCTTGTTGCTTATCTCGTAATCATTAATTAGGTTTCACAACTATACCAACATGCTTTTATTATGTGTTTGTCATTTTCATTTGCTTTGTCCCACTTAAGTTTCTTAATTATGATGCATTGTTTTCTCTTGTTTTTAGGTTCTAGCATATGCACCAGAACTCCTACCTAAGATGCCTGTCTTCAATAATATGTGGTATTTGAAGTTGAGGTCATTAAATCTTGAATGCGCATCACTATTAAAGATATTGCAAAATTCTCCCTGTCTTGAGACTCTGAAATTTTTGCAGGTAAACTTCACTGGGCTGCAATATTTACCATAATCAATCTTTCCTATCTTGTTGCATATATAGCATGATAGCTAAACATTAAATTTGCTTTAATAATTTAGCAGATCAATCCAATTTCCGATCATCAGAAAGTTGATCTAATATTGGATCCAGTGCCTTCATGTTTCTTGTCTCATCTCACATACATTAAATTTTGTCGTTATGATGGAAAGGACTTTAATGCAGTAAAGATTCTTCTCAAGAAGGCAATTGCTTTGGACGAAATAGTTATATCTTTTGAAGAGTTTGCTGAAGAGAACTTAGAGATGCAAGCAAATCTCCTCACACAGTTGATAAAGCTCCCTAAAGGGTCAGAAAATTGTGAAATAACTTTGCTCTAAAAAAAAAGCCATTAATTTCTGTTATGGCTTGTTAGCATTTTGCCCTAACTAGGCAACTTGCTGTAATAGAATTTTGGTATATGTTATTTGTGGTAATTAGTTTTGAATCCTCCGAACTTGTAAGCTTATGTTAATTTTGTGTTCAATGTTTTATTTTATTTGAAGCTTATGACCATATGAAGAAAGATAATCTAATAGTACAGTTTATTATAGAAATGTTTGTTGCAAATATTCTCTAAAATGCTTATAACTTTATAAGTATTCTATTATGGAGATTTCCTTTTTAAGTCCAAAGTCCCAATAATTGTTTTCAAATTAAATTATTAGAATTTTGCCCGACAAAAAAGAATTTTGCTATTTCAACCTTTATCACTTTTAAAACACAATGAAATATTGAAAATACTGACATAAATATTAAGGGTCCATTAGGAATTGTGGTTTTAATAAGTGTGAATTGTGTTTTTAAATATTACATTTTTGAAATTGATACTTTTTTAAATCGCAAAGGCGTTTGGTAAAACATATTAATTTTTTTTTATTAAATTTTTATTATGCAAATTTATTATTTTGGTTTACATTCGCGTCTTTTTAAATAAGCTCATTTTATTCTGCGTATAAATATTGCAGTTTTTTTTTTTCTTATTTTAGATTATGTGTTTTTTAAATTGTAATGTCAAATACTTTATATTTTATAATATTTTTTAAAAATTTAAATTATTCATATGAAATCGCAATTCCAAACATATTTTAAGTTAAAAGATAAATATTAATATGATAACATCCCAACGGAACTTTCTTCAACATTTATTTTTTGCAAACGCTGACGTTTTACTTCATCCATGGACAAACAGCAACAGCAAATGCTCAGGTTTTGGAGGGAATTCTTGTCCTTATTACCCGCCAAAAAAATAGACCTATAAAAGCCCCTCAGTTAAATCCCATCCATATCTTGATTCTCTTCGCTTCCCTCCACCGAATCACCAATCCGCCCACGAGAAGCTCCGTTGTTAAGTTCCTGCCAGTGGCATTAGCGGTAACTATCCAGCCTATGTTTTTATCATTCTTTAAGATTTTAGTCTTTGTTATCTGGTTTCCGCACGTTTTGTAATTATATCTCCGCAATCATTTCTTTAGGATTATCATGACCATTTTGCGCTATTTTACCCATGGATTGTTTGGCTTAGGCATTGTTAGAATATGTAAGATGTCTTTCATATTAGTCTTAGATTTGTTTTTTCTTACTATAATCCTCTGTTTTTATTCAAATTTATATGGTACAATTGTAAAATCAAATCATTCAATAATTATTATCCTTTTTTTTAATTTTTCATTTTCATAAGAGGGATCTTTCAATCTGGCCAAGATTCTGTAACGTTGAAAATTCTGTAACAGTTCATGTTTATAGCTGGGATTTTTTCCCTCCCAAAAGCTCCTGTATTTTGCTGAAATTTTCTGACAAAGTAGTGGGGATATAGGTGAGCCGTCTGAACATGGAGGCAAATTCTATCATTCAAAAAGCCAAAAAGCAGAAACTGAATGAAGAAAATGGGATTGATGGGAACAGCAAATGCTTTGGTAACTTACCCGAGGTGGTTCTTCGACACGTTCTTTCCTTTGTTCCCATAAAAGATGCTGTTAAGATGAGTGTACTTTCTAAAAGGTGGGAATTCCTCTGGACTAGTAATCCCAATCTTGATTTTGGAGAACATTTGGCTGGTAAGAGAACGCTTCTCATGAATTTTGTGGAAAGAGTGCTTTATCTTCGGGACTCCTCTGATATAAAAGAATTTGTTCTCGATTTTGATGTGCAATTTGATGCATCTCGTGTCAAGTCATGGATCACTGCTGCAGTAAGGCGTAATGTTCAAATTTTGAATATCCGCATTAGGGACTTGAGAGGACAATTTTCATTGCCTCGTTGTGTGTTTACTTGTGAGACACTGACAAGCTTGGAGCTTGCAATGCCGTGTATCCTCAAAATTCCCCCTATAATCTGTTTCTCAGATCTAAAGGTCTTGAGTATTGAAAATGTTACATTTTTGGATGATTACACAACCCAGCAGCTTCTTTCTGGTCTGCCGTCCTTGAGGTGTTATATTTAGAAAAATGCAGATGGGGGTATCGCAAAGTTCTGAGTATTACTTCTCCCAGGCTTCATTCTCTAACCATAATTGAGGCTGATATGCATAATCCGAGTGATTGTCAGTTTATGATTTTTGGAGCTGCTCTCAAATATTTTGTTTATAGTGGTGAGTTATTCGATGAGTATTGCTTATATGACTCATTCTCACTAGAAAGTGCAGATTTTGATGTTGCTTGCTATGGTGAGTGGGCAAGTGATGAGAGGGCAAGACAAGTTGCTTACCGCGTGTTTAAGTTGCTTATAGCGATCCCTAATGTAAAAGACCTAAGACTATACGGTAATGCATATGAGGTACGTTTGCTTCTCTCATTATAATTTTTGTATTTAAAGGTGGAGAAATTTTTGGAATTTTTGCGTGTAATGAAACCTTGTACCAAGTAATAAAGCAGTGAAAGTGTGGTTGATATTACATGTTTGGTTTGAGTTTTTGTGACAAGGTGGTGTCTCAATGTGTATCATGGCCTCACTTTGACAAAATCTGCAATGTAAAAAAATTTCATATTTCTATACCAACTTCAAAGAACAATTATGTTATGGATCCCACTATACCTTTAGTTTCAAATAAGTTTTTAATTTGGTGATTCAGTTGTCAAGAAAATTTGCATAATGAGATCTTTCGTTGTTTACTTTTGGTAGTGCATAAAAAGTATAATCATGTAATACTTGATTTAGTAAAACAGATCAAATGATGATCTGCACTAATACATTACATTACTCATTCTATTTTTTTTTTTTTCTTTTATATAAGTAATGAGACTAAATGGGTTAGTTTCTATATGCGAATGGGAAAACCATTGGAGGATATGTTCTGCTCATGGTTTCTATTTGAATGTTGAGAGATTCTGTATAATGTCTATGTTCTAATGTAGGCTTTGTGTCGTTGATAGTAAATGTCGAATTATTCTTCTTGCTTGGTCAGACTAGAAGCTGCTAAGTCTTACCTGTTTTATCAAATTGGGAATACCAGCATGCTTTTATTATGTGTATGTCATTTTCATTTGCTTTGTCCCTCTTACGTCTCTTAATTATGATGCATTGTTTTATCTTGTTTTTAGGTTTTAGTCTATGCAGCAGAAATCCTACCTAAGATGCCTATCTTCAATAATCTGTGGTATTTGAAGCTGGGGTCATTAAATCTTGAATGTGCATCACTATTGAAGATATTGCAAAATTCTCCCTGTCTTGAGACCCTGAAATTTTTGCAGGTAAATTTCACTGGGCTACAATGTTTACCATAATCAATCTTTCAATCTTGTTGCATATATACCATGATGACTAAACATTTAATTTGTAATGATAATTTAGCAGATCAATCCGATTTCCGATTGTGACAAAGTTGATCTAATATTGGATCCCGTGCCTTCATGTTTCTTGTCTCATCTCTCACGCATTAAATTTTGTCGTTATGATGGAAATGACTTTAATGCGGTAAAGATTTTGCTCAAGAAGGCAATTGCTTTGGATGAAATGGTTATATCTTTTGAAGAGTCAGGTGAAAAGAACTTAGAGATGCAAGCAAATCTCCGCAAACAGTTGATAATGCTCCCTAAAGGGTCAGAAAATTGTGAAATCACTTTGAAATGATAATTTTGTAAGCTTACCCATATTTTATATGTTCAGTTTTTATTTTTCTCTCCAATTTGGTCTTAATTCAATGTTATTTGTGATGCTGTCCTTGAAAATCAACTGCAGGCTTTGATTGTTGGGTGTATTGGTACCTTTTAAATTCACTCGTTTTAAAACAATGTTTCCAATTTTCCATTTGAATAGACCGAAAATGGTTATGATGCTATCCAATGGGATGAAGCTTTTTTTTTTTTTCTCTTTCTAATTTATACAATGGGATATTTATTAATGCATGGTTTCATATAAGGGAAAAAAATGTAAAATTAATTCTTCTAGTTAATGCCATAAGTTTCGTGTAATATGCAAAAATAAAAAATAGGTCCTACACTCAACTTTCATCTAATTTTCCACGTCATTACCAATTAGAGTAGGGTCACTTTAATACCAAAAAATATAATTATATCACTTGTAATATATATATATATATATATATTGGAGTTATGATCAAGTAAGACTACTATTTTTTTTATCTTATTTTAATGGTTTTGGGCCAAAAAGATGAATATAGCCCAAGAACATGGCTTTCAAACCCAAATCCAAGGACAATTTAAAAGACAAAAAAACATATAGTATGGCAGTAAACGGATATTATAAAAAACATACAACCCAAAAATTTGAATATTACAAAATCTGGAAAAAAAATAAATGCTCAAATCTGCAAAAGCAGGGCAGTAAACAGCCAACAAAAGTTTAGAAAAGAAAAAATTATAGAGACAAAACAAACATAAATGCTCAAATATGGAAAAAATAAATAAATAAATAAATGCTCAAATTTGCAAAAACAGGGCAATAAATGGCCAACAAAAGTCTGGAAAAGAAAAAATTACTGAGGGCGGTGCGAGATGGTGAGAGATATTGAGATTGAGCAATTGCTGCTTGAGAGGCAAGGAAAAATTGGAGAATAACGAGTCCTTAGTCTTGAAAGGCAGGGAGATGAGTGACTGAGTTTGAGAGGCGAGGACTAGGGAGAAATGAGAATAAGAAACCCAACGGGTTGCATCTTATTCTCACACCAAAATGACATTGTTTTGGTTTTTTTTTTTTTTAATACTGTATTCATATAAATATTTTTATTATTATATATATTTAATATATTATTATATATAGTCGGTTATCGGTTATAACCGCATTTTTCAAACCCTTAAAATCGCTAACTGCAACCGATCTAGTTGGTTATCGGTTTTTAATAACCGATTACGAAATCGATTATCAGTTTATCGGTTATCAATTGTCGGTTATCGTCGGTTATCAGTTGTGGGTCGGTTATAACCGACCCGGATGAACACCCCTATGCCATATGCTGAACCACATTAATTCTATGAGTATCTTTTCCTTGTTCTCATTTCTTTCCTCTAAATTATAAGTTCTAATAACAGAATGTTGGTTTATGTGTTTGTGATAATTAGTTCTGAATCCTCCCAACTTGTAAACTTATGCTTATTTTATATGTTTAGTGACAAAAAACGAAAACGAAAGAACAGAGCCATGTAAAATAATGAATGAAATTTGCAGTCCCAGTTAGAGAATGTGAGCAGGCAATCAAACCATGATGGGAATGTTAGTTGCCCTAAACCAGATATCAAACATCTGGGCCAGAGCTAGCCCACCTAACATAGAAACGAATTTTGAGGGTCTCCTTGGACTGCGTTGGAGTCAACACAGACACAATCACTCATGCCTATGCAATCACAGCTTGCGCCAAGTTCTTCTCAAGTGGAAACAAATTAGTGTTGTTTTCAGCAACAACTAGCCGTCAGAACATACTTTGAATTGAAAAATCTTCATCCGTCCAAAATAAAAACATGGACATATTTTTATGTGAGAAACATTGGAAACCAGCATCGACATATCTGTCTTTCTCAATTATATAGTTTTGTCGACTATATGCAGCCTTCGGAGTTGGTGCAAGGGAATTTGCGGTGAAGAATTAAGCACGGCTAAAGGCATTCCATCTGTGGTTTTCATCAATCTCGGTGGCTCGAAAAGACAACCTTGATATTTACAAAGTATTGGGATTTGATCAATCATTTTTGGACCGACTTGAATTGCAACGGTTGAGAATGTTGTGGTGGGGGTAGGAGTAGGAGGAGGGAGATATCAAACAGGAGTGCATTTCTTCCCCCAGCAAACCCGAATTGATCAACCCACTTGCTGACAAAACTTGGACACGGAAAACTTGACCAATATCAAGAAGAATTTTTTTTAGAAAGTTCAAAGAAATTCAGTACTATAATTATTGCACCTAGATATTGGCAAATCAATCGAAAATTGATTCAGATTTGCAGTAACCATTTACTCAAAAACAAAGTTGAAATTTGCAAATTAGTTAGGTACAAGGCAAATACTTCTACTATGTCAATTAGTACTTCATATGTCATGATGTCACGTTCACTTGATATTTATTATATTTATAAATTAATGTGACAATTCACATAATATATATTTTGTTTAATGATAATATTACGGGTATTTTCATAACTAAACTCTTGATTATTGTTCTCATGAGTCTAACTGCCCAAGGATTTATTTGCTATTTTTTTTTTTTTACTTTGTTGGTGATAAATCTAACCTTTCAATTATTGTGACTAGTATGTTAAACTCCAAATATTTGGCTGAGAAAACAGAGAGATGGAGATTGATTAAATTAGGTCTCGAGCTGAAAACATGTTAATCAAAGAACAAAACATTAAGGTTAAGAAGGAGGAGGAGGGATGGTAAGGTTAAGCATATTCCTAAGGAATATTTATAATAATAATAATTAAAATATATAAATAAGAACAGTCAAAAATGCCAACTCATTCTCTGTCCACCTATATATACATCTCCGCTTCCCACTTCTTCCCAAGGAAAAACAGTTTCAAAACTTTCCTCCATATCCTACGTTCACTCACTTTCTCAGTGATTTTCTCACCTCCCCTTCTCTCCCTTCCTATACATCTCGTCTACAGACTATAGTACATCAGAAGTCTCTCAGAACTCTCACATTTTCTTAGTTTTCCTACTAACCAAACAACCCCAAGAAAGTTTCTTGAACTGTTCAACACCTTCACTTCCGATACATATCGAAACTCCCCTCTAAATTTCCATACTCGGTTTAGTTTGCATACGCAAAAATCATGATCTCTTCGGTGAAGCTCACAGCCTCACCCTTCACGCCCTCAGACCTCTCAAACCGAAAGCTTCCTCTTCTGAAGCCTCAGTTTCCTTCACTACCCAATACTCAGAATGCCAAGCAGAGCCTTAACTACTCACTCTGTTCCCAGAAACCAATTTACATTTCCTCCATTGAGAATTTTGCGCTACCAACGAAAACCCAGAAGCGCGGAACAGAGTGCAAGGCCTACGAAGCCGACCGGTCTCGGCCGCTGGAGATCAACATTGAGCTCCCGGACGATCAGACTGGGATCCAGGCGGCTCAGAGGCTCAAAATTGGAATATATTTCGCGACGTGGTGGGCTCTGAACGTAGTTTTCAATATATACAACAAGAAGGTTCTGAACGCGTTTCCTTACCCGTGGCTCACTTCCACGCTCTCGCTCGCAGCTGGGTCACTCATGATGTTGATATCGTGGGCCACGAGGATCGCCGATGCTCCGAAGACAGATTTGGAGTTCTGGAAGGCTCTGTTTCCGGTAAGAAAGCTTGTAACTTTTGAATCAGTGAAAGGTTTCACAACTTCCCTCTGTTTGTGTGCTTAGAAAGTGTAGGACAAAGAAAAATATCAGAAATGAAATGAATTTTGAATACCCATTTGTTACATGAGTTCAATAAACATAATAAAACTTGTTACTTTTTTCTGGGATTTTTCTTAGTTTTCTTGGCAGCAAACAGAGCATTTTGTGAGTTTGGGATTCTGATTTAGTATTTACTGAGTCGGTGATGTGTGTAGGTTGCGGTGGCACATACAATTGGGCATGTAGCAGCCACTGTGAGTATGTCGAAAGTTGCGGTTTCGTTCACCCATATCATCAAGAGTGGTGAGCCTGCTTTCAGTGTTTTGGTTTCAAGGTTTTTGTTAGGTGAGATGTTTCCGGCGTCGGTTTATTTGTCTCTCTTGCCAATTATCGGAGGATGTGCGCTTGCCGCTGTGACGGAGCTCAATTTCAACATGATTGGTAAGAAAACTTACCCGATTTCACACTGGAATTTGAGGAAAATATTGATTGATGTCAATGTAGTTTAATATGTTTTGCGGTATGTTTCAGGGTTTATGGGGGCTATGATATCGAATTTGGCATTTGTGTTTCGGAACATATTCTCAAAGAAAGGGATGAAGGGGAAGTCTGTTAGTGGGATGAACTACTATGCTTGTCTGTCTATGTTGTCTCTATTGATTCTTACGCCTTTTGCCATTGCCGTGGAGGGCCCCAAGATGTGGGCTGCTGGCTGGGAAAACGCCATCTCTCAGATTGGACCACATTTCATATGGTAATCACAATTGCATACTAATCTCATTGAACTGTCACCATTTTCTTATCTAAGACATTGCACTTTTCAATTGTCTGATTGTTTTCATCTCATTTGATCAATTTTCAAGAGAGAATTAACTTCCTTTTTAGAGTTACTTTACCTCGTCTTTGGCAAACAGAACAGATACAAGTCATTGATACAATTAACTTGTTTTAGCTGTATTATCAGTTTAGAAGACCCTAAATGTTGAGAACTAACTTCAACTTAAATTTCATATGAAGCATAAGATGATGAAGTTGCAGTATGGGTGCTCTGATTTTCTGTGCGCTCTAAAACCAAGCCGGATTTCGTTAGGTTATAGGTGCATAGAAGCAGTTTGAATAGAAAAGTCCACATTGAATGAGTAAAATTATCTGATGATCCAAATGATAGATAGTCTTTGAGTATGGCGCCTTTCAAACATATGAAGTTTTTTTTAAAAAAAAAAAACTTTTGGTTTTGTTAATGTATTGTTGTCATTATTATTGCTTTTAGATCAAATACATGCTGGTGAAATTTGAATGACATCCTAGCCAGTGGTAGAATATCTGATATTATGGCTACAAACCGATTACTAGATACAAAATAACTCAATATCTAGGATCTTCTTTTCTCTCAGCTCATAAGTGGACATGTTTCTATTCTCCCCTTCTTTACTTTGGTTTTGGATGATTGAAGTGGCAATCATAGTGTGATGGTTTTGATTATACGGTACTGATCTGTTGCTACACGATTAACAAGCTTTCATCGTTGATGTTTGGCTAAGAAAATAGTATGTGGCTCTGAATTTTTGCAGGTGGGTGGCGGCCCAAAGTGTCTTCTACCACTTGTATAACCAAGTTTCATACATGTCGCTCGATCAGATTTCTCCCTTGACATTCAGCATAGGAAACACAATGAAGCGGATATCTGTCATAGTCTCCTCCATCATAATCTTCCATACACCCGTCCAACCCATCAATGCTGTTGGAGCTGCCATTGCAATTCTTGGCACCTTCCTCTACTCACAGGTGCATTGTCCTCTCCTTATAGATTAAGTTAGATAGTTTAGAGGTCTTGAGATTGATTGCTCTTGGGACCAAAATTCATATTGTATGGACAAAGTTGATTTTTGTTTGCATTCTTCATGTGCCACTTGCTTATACGGAGACAAAAAAACACTGCAGAACAGCCTTCCCTTGTCACGAAGGGCCACTAAACAATCGGTGAAGAGCTAGGATAATCATCTTTCTTGCTTATTGAACTCTCACATTTTATCCAAGAGGATTTGAGTCTTGTTAAACCACCACTTATTCCAAAAGCTTAAACTAATAAAAAATAATGAATTTAACTATTTAATCAATATCATAACATTGTCCCTCATGCGTCATGTTTAGACATAAACTCTCCATTAACAAGTAAGGCTCAACACATGGAATATCTGACGGAAATATGAGGTAAATTATGAAGTCAGGGTTCAAACTCACAATATTTGACTATGATATCATATTAAATTACCACTTATTTTCAAAAGATTAAATTGATAAGAATAGATGAATTTAGCCATTTAATTAATATCCATTAAGCATTAAGAACATTTACTTTGTAAGTGCAAGGCTCCCCCCATAGTGACATATGATCGAATCATTTTATATATAGTTGAATTAGTGTTATGCTAAATTGTCTGCATATGCTGAAAACTTTCCATTATATTTGTGAGCAGGCCAAGCTGTGAGGGAGTTAAGGATTTCATGGTAATCATGCAACATGGATGAGAAAAGATAGCTGATGATAGAAGGGCTGGAGCTGCAAGCATGGGCGATAACAGTTAATTCAGAGTCACTACCAATATTTTTGGTCAATTGGACTTCATGGCTATTCTTCTTCAAGATAATAGGGAATGACGTTTTTGATCATATTATAACATGGGTGACTGTAGATGATTATGTTCCTTTCCTCTGTTCACAAGTGAGAAAATTTATTGTAGTAAATAAGGTCAATGTTTGAGAGCTGTTATGTTTTGAGGCATAGTAATGTTAAGGCTTTGATTGTTATCATTTCATAGGGATAATATTAATAAGATCATTAAATTCATTTTTGATTTAACATAATATTTTAGCAAAGATTGAAATGTTAAAATATAAACTAAATAACTAAGTTCACTGTTTCCTATTAACTAGTGATTTAAGAGGAAGAAACACGTCTTATCCCTCGCTTCTTGGCTTTGTGGTCTTGGTTTAAACTTGCCTCTGGACCTATGGTCTATGTATCCTTTGGACTACTTGTTGGTCTTTAAATTGGGCCAAACATGTATTTATCAGTCTAGACTTTCAACCCGAACCACAAATTAGATTGGCCTACAAAACAAAATTAGGCCTAGAGTTAAGGTCAGCCAGTGAGACTTTCTCAACATACACTTGAAATTCACGAGATAGCATAGATATGAATTCTTTACTCCTTATAATTGTTTGCCCCTTATAATTGGGTACCAGTGAGAGGCTCTTGATAGGATCCGTCTACTTGAACAAAAGGCCTATTTGTCTAAGCGGGTGCTCGGAAAACTCATCTCCTTGTTCGAGTAGATGAGCTCCTTCGAGACTTCTCACCGAGAACCTTACAACTGTATATGCCAAAGGACTAAAAAAAAAAAAAAAAAATCCTTACTTTTTCTCTTCAAAATCAACTCCAATATTCTTAATCATTATAAAACAAATTTTTTTTTTATTATTATTTTTTTCACTTTTTCATATAAAACATTCTAACTTTTTTTTTTTTTTTTCTTTACATTAATCAAATCTACTACGATTTTAATCCACTTTATTTTTCAATTTATTTGACAAACACACCCTACAATCCAAACAACAACAACAACAAAAAATTGATTCTAGTCCAGGGAAGTGCAATAATTTCTTCCTGCAATTTTCTTGACTTTGTTTGGAGTGTTAGTGATATTTTGCGCTTTATGCACAGACCATTTGGAATCTGTCATGTCAAGTAAGTGTTTGAAATTTTGTGAAACTTCAAAAGGTTAGTAGTACTTACATTAAGTAGATGAGTTATAAAGATGCTCATTGGATAAGTTATAAATAATTTCAAAGAAACTTTAATAGTAAGTTGACTAGTTCTTTTGATTAATACAAATAATGATCTTGGTGAATTTTATTAGGATAAGGAAAATTATATGTTCATAAGGAAAACAATAGTTGACCCATTCTTGAGTATTTTCATGGCATGTGGAAGGAAAAAAGAACAAGAAAAGTATGACAAAGTCGAATATTTGCCAAGTGATGTGCGGGGTTTTTACTACAAACATCGAGGTATACCGATGATGAAGAGTATCACATTTATTGTTGTGTTGTTTTGTCTTGATCTTGAGGAACGGCGAGTGGAATGAGATGGCTAGGCATTCGAAGGATAGTGGAAAGAACCGACTGAATTCGAGGACGAATTCTCTCCAACAAAGGGAGAATGATGCAGATTGCGTAGCCATTAATTTGTTTTATTTTCTAAACTGACTTTATGTTGTTATTTTATTAGGGTTAGGGTTTTGAGAGTCTTTATTTCGTTATTTTATTAGGTTTAGGGTTATGGGGGGTATTTATGTCATATTTTATTAGGTTTAGGTTTTGGGCTATAAATATATGCTTATAGCCTCCAAAGAATTTGGTTGTTGATTATTATTGATTTTGTTGAATAAGAATTACTCATAGGTGAGTTTTCTTTATATTTTCCTTGAAATAATAGATATACTCTATATTTTGAAAAGAATTATAGATCATTGATAAACTCAAGATCTAGAATTACCTATTTGCTACTTTATTGTTGTTCTTTACTGCAGCCCACTAAGTCGCGCTATGTTGGAGTTAGTGACTTATATTAACACCAGTGGAAGGCCAAGTAGACGGGAGCGATAGCGACGTTCATGGAGGGGTATTTTAGGGATTTTCGTACGCATCCGTACAAGTCAGTACAAGTAGGGTTTAGAGTTTTTTCCTATATATATATATATATATATATATATATATATATATATGTTATTGATGTAATCCTGAAGTTATTAAGAGAATAAATAGCCGCCTCTTTGTAGACGTAGGCAAATTGCCAAACTACATTAAATCTATGTCTCGACTCTCTTGATCTCTCTTTTTTCAATTCTATATATTGTTCACCATTATCGTACGCGATTGCAACACGCTGCATCACCTATCTTCAATATTTGTAGTATTTGAAATTGGGGACATTAGATCTTGAATGTGCAACACTATTAAAGATATTGCAAAATTCTCCATGTCTTGATACTTTGAAGTTTTTAGCAGTAAACTTCACTAGGCTACAATGTTTACCATAATCAATCTTTCCATCTTGTTGCATATATAGCATGATAGCTAAACATTTAATTTCCAATGATAATTAGCAAATCGATTCAATTTCCAATTGTGAGAAAGTTGATCTAATATTGGATCCAGCGCCTTCATGTTACGTGCATTAAATTTTGTTGTTATGATGGAATGGACTTTATTGCGGTAAAGATTTTGCTCAAGAAAGCAATTGCTTTAAACGAAATAGTTATATCTTTTGAAAAGCTTGTTGAAGAGAACTTAGAGATGCAAGAAAATCTCCTCAAACAATTGATAAAGCTCCCTAAAGGGTCAGAATAGCTTTTGTGAACACTTGCCCTAAAAAAAAGCCATTAATTTCTGTTATGGCTTGTTAGCATTTTACCCTACCTAGGCAACTTGCTGTAATAGAATGTTGGTTTATGTTATTTGTGATAATTAGTTTTGAATCCTCCAAGCTTGTAGGCTTATGTTAATTTTGTATTCAATGTTTTATTTTCTTTCTTTTTGTTTCCCTCTGATTTGGTCTTTATTCAGTGTTATTTATAATGTTGTCTCTTTGGAAAATCAAATCCAATCTTTTGAGTGTTGGGTGTATTGGTAGTTTTTAAAGTCACTCCTTTAAAAACAAGGGAAAAATACAAAATTAGTTCATGTGGTTTACCTGATTTACAATTTACTCCCTGTAGTATTAAAACGAATTTATAAGTACCTGTGGTATGCAAAAAAAACAATTTAGTCATTACCGTTAAATTTCATTAATTAACTTAACGGATTCCGTTAGTGTGCCACATCATATCTAATAAAATTATGACACATGTCATGTTTTATTTATAACTTTTAAAAAGCACACTTGGATTTTCCACGTCATATTATTATGCCAACTAATATTCCTACCTCAAGTTTTTTTTTTTTTAAACATTAAACATATCAGGTAAAATATTTTTAAAAACCCTAATTCTACCAAATTATTGATTTGAAAACCTAATTCAAAAAAAAAAAAACAAAACAAAACAAAAAACAAATTTCTACCGATAGATGTTTAGTTTTTTAGGCCTATCCCCTCTTCTTATTCTTCTTCTTCTCCGTTTTTGTTTTTTTCTTGTTGTGGTTTTTCTTCTTCATTTTTTTCTTGTCATGGTTTTTTTTCTCCGTATCTTCTTCTTCTCCATTTTTTCTTGTCGTGGTTTTTTTTTCTCCATTTCTTCCTATCTTCTACTCCATTTTTTTCTTGTCGTGTTTTCTTTTCTCCGTCTCTTCCTATCTTCTACTTTTTTCTTATGCTCTTCTCCTATGTTGAAATTCCTCTTTTTCTTGGCAACTTTCAAGATGGAAGTACAGAGATAGAGACGGAGAAAAAAAAAAAAAAAAAACCTTCATACATAACTTCTCTGCCGACAACCCTGATCAAGATATAGAAATTTAATTTTCAGACTTGCCTTCCACGTTTCCTAGTGGAGACACAGACTTGGGTGAAGAAGCGACAAGAAGATGATGGAGAAAAAGAGAGGAAGAAACGACAAGAAGAAGAAGAAGAAGAGAAGAAGGATGAGGGGATAGGCCTAAAAAACTAAACGTCTACAGATAGAAATCTGTTTTCTTTTGAATTAGGTTTTCAGATCAATAATTTAGTAGAATTAGGGTTTTTAAAAATATTTTATTACCTGATGTGTTTAACATTAAAAAAAAAAAAAAAAAGAAGGTTGAGGTGGGAGTATTAGTTGGCATAATAATATGACGTGGAAAATTCAAGTGTGTTTTTTTTTTTTTTTGATAATAAGTGTGTTTTTTTAAAGTCATAAATAAAACATGATATGTGTCATAATTTTATTTGATGTGATGTGGCACCCTAACGGAATCCGTTAAGTCAATGGATGAAATTTAACGGTAGGGACTAATTTTTTTTTTTTTTTTTGCATACCATAAGGACTTTTAAATTCGTTTTGATACCACAGGAAGTAAATTGTAAATTAGGTAAACCACATGGACTAATTTTGTATTTTCCCCTAAAAACAATGATCCCAATTTGAATAGACCGAAAATGGTGATCGCTCTACAATGAGATGCTTATTAATCCTTGGTTTTATAAAATAAGAGAAAAATGTAAAATTAGTTTTTTTGCTACATCAATATACAAGAAGCATGGCGTGATATGCAATAAATAATAATAATAAATTTGTTCACGCACTCAACTTTTATCTAATTAATTTATGAAACCGTCAAATGCCAAATATTATAAATAAGAGAACCCTTACTATCATGTCATTCCTTAAAATCTAACTTTTGCAGCATCCAATAAAAATTTGACACCTCACTTAAAAACACAAAAATACACCAAAACTAAAACTAAAACTGCATATTACATCTTCTAATAACCCACCAACATGACCGACAAGAACAAGAGCTAGCAAATCAAGTTGAGAAACTCAACGCTCACACACCTTTATTTGTTGAGAGATAAGATTATCATCACTCTTATCTCTCTTTTTATTTAGTACATTAAGATTAAAAGACAATGACATGGACGGATGGACCGATGGCTTTATTTAGTACGTGCGCAACGGCTATACCTCTCACAATTTTCTAACGAGGCATGATTATATATATAAGATCATCATCACTCTCAATATCCGTTAACACCCAAGAGCCGTCTTCGTTTACGGCCGTAGGCTTGTTCTTTGCTGTCATCACTCTCATGATCCATCAACACCCAAGAGCCGTCATCGTTTTGGACCATAGACTTGTTCTTCGTAATCCACCAATTATCAAGGACAAGCAACTCATCTTTCAGAGCGGCCGACTTCTTGTTTACAAGTGCAATTTCACGGTCCACTTCCAAATTAAATTCGCCATTTTCCCCATGTGTTCCAGCAACTCCATGTAGATAAACTTCCAAATTATGCGCGTTATCATTAGTTTTTAAGTAGGGCGATTTGCTAGTATCAATTATCAACTCCTCTCCCACATCTACGTATGGGAAAAACACCGGCACGGACGGTGGCAGGTCGGGGACAACATCGCCTGGCCTGTTGTTGACGCGTAAGATATGAATATTTTCTAGATCAGAAAATACTTGGAGAAATCCGTTGTCCCCGACGCGGGGCACACCAAGCACAAAGCTTGTGACGAGACACGGCTTGATTTGATCGTCTGCACCCGAGGGCTTGAGGTTATATCCATTGTAAACAATGTCCACGGCATTCAAAGTTGCCATTGCAGCGCCCATGCTGAAGCCGGTCACAGTAATGCTCACTTCCTCGTCCTTGTAAATCTCTAAAAGTCTGCTTACCTCGCTCAGAACCTGAAAGCATATATATATATATATATATATATATATATATATATATATATGTTTTCTCTCCTTGTAAGATATATACGTACGGTAATCAAATCAATTAAGGATAAATGGTTGTAGTACATTAATATAATCAAGTCTGTCATCTAATAAAAATATATATAGTTTTATTGGACACACCGTACCTGATGTGTACGTAGACATATAGAGACAGATTCATAGGGGACGGGGATGGCCATGCCTCTCCCTAATTCCCCCAACAAAAAAATTTAGGTGTTAAAAAAAAAAAAAATCATAAGTCATGGCCCTGCCTAAAAAAAGTTTATATATCTTGGTTCCTTCCGTCCAACATTATGGATCTGTCCCTATTGACATATAATTAATAATATGAAATCTCACCTGCTCTCTGCAACTGGTGGAATTGTACGTGGAAGCCTCGTGAGACGTGGTGTACATTGAGTACCAACCATGGTGCACCTTAGGATCATGTTCCTTTCCAAGTATTGCAGAAGCTGAGACCAAATCGAACTTCACATCAATTATCCACTCCGCCGTCCTTTCAGTTCCCCTCCAAGAAATCAAAATATCCCTCCTCCCTAACACGGTGCTTCCTGTGTCTGTCGTCACCGCAACGTACCCAATCCAATTTGAATCCCCAGCCGGTGGATCAACAGATATGGACTTCTTGATTAAGCCGTCGTTGCTTGAGATATCTGTTGTAGCATAGAAATATTTTGTCACTTCATAGTCATATGGATTACCCTTTTCTAAGCCCACCATAGAGAACAAGTGTCTCTTGGCATAGCGGGAAAGTCCACAGTTCTGAGACTTCACGTCGCCGATGAAGGCGTCGGAAACGGCTCCAGCCCTTTCACCGTAGTGAATGATATACCGGCGGAGATCAAGATCGAGAGGATCTAACAGACCTTCCCAGTCTTTCTCACCGCTGAGAGCCCTCCAATTGGTTGCTATGTTACTCATGATTCTTTTCTTTGCCTCAACTCACAGTCGTGATGTTTGATTCTTAATGCGTGCCTCATCCCCATGCAAACGTATCAAATTTATAAGCGAAATTTTTTGATTTCCTGTTGTTAATTCGCAACTAAAACGAGATTTGCATGTATTGACTGTTGAAAAAGAAAAAGAAACATTGATTCTATTTATTGTCAGAAAAAAAAAAAAAAAAACGTGATATGCGTATATTTTCTGTTGATGCATGCTGTCCTTGGAAAATCAACTGCAGGCTTTGATTGTTGGGTGTATTGGTACCTTTTAAATTCACTCGTTTTAAAGCAATGTTCCCAATTTTCAATTTGAATAGACTGAAAATGGTTACGATGCTATCCAACGGGATATTTATTAATGCATGGTTTAATATAAGGGAAAAAATGTAAAATTAAAATTTAATTCTTCTAGTTAATGCCATAAGTTTCGTGTAATATGCAAAAATAAAAAATAGGTCCTACACTCAACTTTCATCTAATTTTCCACGTCATTGCCAATTAGAGTAGGGGTCACTTTAATATCAAAACATATAATTATATCACTTGTAATAAATAAATAAATTATATAAATATATTAAAAAAAAAATGGAGGTATGTTAAAGTAAGACTACTGAAAACTAACGGATCTAGCTTCAAACCAAATTCACTAGTGAGTTAGGTGCCAGCGAGATAAAAGAAATATTGAAAAGTCGGGATGATATTTCTCTGAATAATGATAGAAACCTGAATTCGGTTCACTGGAGAAGAAGCAAGACAAACAAACGGAGTGTGGGACTTAAAGCACTCACATCCGCTCAAATAATATTTAACTTAAAAGTTACATTTTTCTATTTTACCTACATTTCAACTTAGCATTTTAGCTATCAACTTTCATTTGTCTATTTAAAATAATTTTTTTTATTTCCAAGGAAAAAAGAGAACAAGATTATTATTTATTAATATAAATAAGGGTAAAGTCCACATGTCTTCTTCAAATTACTACCCAATTGACAATATCCCCTCAAACTATCAAAACATTGTCAATGTCCTTCCTAAGGCTAATAAAAAGATAAAAATGCCCCTATATATTTCTCAGTAAGACAAATACCCTTATAAATTTTTAAAAAAATAATAATAAAGGGGTAATTACCTTTTGCCCCATAAACTACAGCGCCTTAACACTTTTCCCCCGTAAACTACCAATTATGATACTTGACCACATCAAACTACCATCTTATGACACTTTTCCTCTTATGTTTGTCAAAGGGATGATCAACAGAGAGATATATATATATTTTTCATTTTTGCCCCCACTTCAAATCGCTAAAATGACACCTTTACCCTCCAAAAGTGGGGGCAAAAATGAAAAAAAAAAATTCTCTCTCCATTGACCGTCCCTTTGATTTTTTATTTTTTTTCTAAGCAAATAGGGAAAGAGCTACAGGGAATGATCTTTTCCACTTCTAATCTGAATGGAAGAAGAAATGAAAGATCCTAAAAACAAACACGGGGTGAGCTCCCCAACAATAAACCTAATACAAAAGGGGAGGACACTCCAACAACATAGCCCAAATGGTAAAATGTAGTACAAATATAAAAACAAATTCTGGATCCAGCCCAAACGGATCAAACCACAGGCAATGGTGAATTGGTGATTACCAATTACTCAAAAAGAACCATAAGCAGGCCGGGCCTATTCCAGGGCCACACAAGGCGGTGTAAAATGCAAAGAAACTCCGTGAAGAGTCCGATGCAGGTAAAACAACTACTACTGTAAGGTGATAGTTGCAAAGCAAGCACTGCAAAGAACCGAAGGACAACTACCAACATCAATCTCTTCCTCAAGATCAAATCATATCATGGCATGGAGATAAAAGCCCACAAAAAACAAGACAAACAAAGAACAGAAATACAGAAAATAAACAATACAAGGAAAAAAAAAAAAAAGAGTAGTAAAAAAGCCCATTAAGCAACGGCTGTAACAGAGGACATGGCGAAAGGAGGTTGGCAAAAAAGCTTTTAACAGCAGCTTGAGGCGAGCACGGGGGCGCGTGAGATGCACGCGCAAGAGCATGCTGACCATGTGGCGGCGCATGGTGGCTGGAACAGGGCGGTGAAGACATCGACAGGTAGCTGGGATGATGGGGAAGACCCTGGTGGGGTGCGTCGGAGCTGTGGAGGAATGAAGGTCTACATATCAGACTTGGAAAAAATCGGAGCTGAGCACCACCATAGAACCGAGAACGGCGCCACTATAGGGAGTGGAAAAAGGCCAGAGGGGGCCGACTAGGCAGGGCGGGGTGGTGGACCAAAGGTGTCTGAACAACAACACCGGAGCTTAGGGGAAAAAGAGAAAGGAAAAAAGAAAAAAAGGGCAATGGAGAGAGGGGGAGAAATGGCCGTACTAGGCGGAGGGGAAGAGAGGAGGAAGGAGATAACAAAATCTCTCCCCCCTCCCCTAGACAGAACCGCACAAAGGTGGTGGAGGAACCTCACTGAGGAGGTGGAAAAAACCAAAGAAAAGAAAAAAAAAAAGAAAAAGATGCACTATGCTTCGTTGGTGCTCTTGCTTAGTTTGCACGTTATTGGTTTCTTCTTGGGTCACAACTTGTTTTGCCTTACCGTCCCTTTGATTGACAAAAAGGGGGAAAGTGTCATAGTTGGTAGTTCGTGGGAGGAAAATGTCAAAGCGTTGTAGTTTATGGGGGCAAATGGTAATTACCTCAAAAATAAACTTTCAAATTAAAAAAAAAAAACCCAAAATAAACTTTTTAAATTTTTTTTAAAAATGATAATTTTAATTTAAAAAGAATGCTTTTTTTTTTGAAAAAAAAAAATTTATTTGTTAAACGAAATTTTTTAATTTTTTTAAATGAATATTTTTTTAAAAACGGATTTTTTTTTTAAGTATTAGAAAACGAAATTTTTTATTTTCTTAAACAAAAGTTGTTAATTTTTTTAAAATAAAAAATTTTATTTTAAAAATTTATAAAAAAAAAAAAAATCTTTTTTTTTTAATTTTAAATTTGCCACCCTTTGGATTTTTATTTTTTATTTTTTATAATTTTTTTAAGTTTTATTGCATATCCGCCTTATGGGCTTGGAAGGATAATTTTCATTGCCTCATAGTGTATTTACTTGTGACACACTAAAATGCTTAGTCCTTGATATTCCATGAATACTCCAAGTTCTTCCTATAAACTGTTTCTCAAATCTAACGAAGTTAAACATCGTAGGTGTTACATTTTGGCATGATTACACAGCACTTCAACTTTTTTCTGGTCAGCCAAACCTTAAGGTGTTGGTTTTAATGAAATGCAAATGGAAGTTTCTTGAAGATCTGACAATTTCTGACCCCAACCTTCCTTCTCTAACCATAACCGAAGCTTATTTGCGGAAGCGGGATGATTTTGATGGAAATGATTTTGATGAGGGTAGTTTTGATGGAAATGATTTCTGGCCCCACTTCAACTTTGTTAGATTAAGATTTTTGGGCTCAGTCTCAAATATTTTTCTTACACCGGTGAATTCTTCCATGAATATTTGTTATGCAACTCATCCTCACTAGAAAGGGAAAATATTGATGTTCTTTGCCATAATGATACTCACATTGACAATAGGGAAGCAAAAGTTTGTGACCGCACGTATAAGGTTCTTAAAGGGCTTGCTAATGTAAATGACCTAAAGCTATACCATTTTACTAATACGGTACATTTGCTTCTCTCTTTGTAATTTGAGTATTTAATTTACTGCATCAGATCTTGATTCTAGACCACTATTGAAGATACTGCATAACTCTCCTCATGTTGAGACTTGAGAGGCTGAAATTTTCAGAGGTAATTTCGTTGGACAAAAATGTTTTTTACTATCACAAATCTTTCCATCTTGTTGATGAATAAAACATTTAATTTGCAATGATATTTAGCAACTCCTTGAGTTATCCTCATTGACAGAACATAATGTAATATTTAATTTGCCTCCGTGTTTCTTCTCAAATGTCAAGCACATTAAAGTCACTAGTTATAACTATTAAACGTGATGGTGCAGAGAAGTTACAGATGCAAGAAAATCTCTATAGACAATTGACAGAGTTCCCAAAGTATCACAAAATTGTAAAATTGTTTTGAAATAAGCTTTTCTTGAACTCTTACTCTCCAATAAAAGCCATGAATTCTATATTTTTGAAAAATGTTGATGTAAGACAACATTTGCCTACATCTTTGGTAAATACAAAAATAAGGAAAAGAACAATAATGATGTGGAAATGGCACCATCTAATGAGAATTCTACAATAGAAGTATAGAAGGAAATCTACCCAAGGAAAGAATATTGACCATGATCAAAAGGGTAGTAGAAAATATTGATCATAAAACATGGTAAACATGTGTGCCTAAAACTTGTCTAACCTCATGATATGCATGTTTGTCTAACTTACCTAATTTTACCTAAAAGTTTGCCTAACCTCATGGTAAGCATGTTTGTTTTCCTTTATTTTAATGTTTTGTAGTTTGTTTCCTTCCTATAAATAGCCATGGCTTGTAAGGTTTTCATCAATTAATTCAATCAAATCATCTTGAAGTTTATTATTAAATAGAGAAGTTTTCTCTTATTTTCTCGACGGAGAAGTTTGTCAACCCGAAGGTTGAGTGTTCTTGTTCGATTAAGAGACGAAGAAACTCTTAGTCTTTTGTTACCAAGTCTTCCGCTACGTCAGATGTAAAAATATGGTCTTTTATCCTTTTACTCTATCTAGGCAACTTGTTGTTATTGATGTTAAGACAATGGTTATAAGAGTTATAAGAACTCAAGTAACAAATTATAATTATGGTTGTTAATGTAAAAGTAATTAAGACAGTGGTTACAAAAGCTCAAAGAGATAATATTTACAAGATCTTAAGAGACAGAGTTATAAGAACTCAAGTGACAAAGAATTATAATTATGGTTGTTAGTGTAAAAATAAAATAGGCATGTAACATTCATATTATTTCTTTATAAATAGAGCATCGTATACAATCAAATAATAAAAAGTAAAAATGAAAGATGTAACCAACAAAATGTTTTGATATGTGGACAGGGACTGGTTTAGGGGGAACTGAGAGTGGCCTTGGTCCCCCCAAATTACAAGGGAAAAAAAAAATTAAGGCAAAAAAAAAAAGAAAGGTTCTGAACGCTTTTCCTTAACAGATGCGATGTCTATTTTCAATATATTTTAAAAGACGCGGTGGGCTCTGAACGTAGTTTTCAATATATACAACGAGAAGGTTCTGAACGCTTTTCCTTACCCGTGGCTCACTTCCACGCTCTCGCTCGCAGCTGGGTCGCTCATGATGTTGATAACGTGGGCCACGAGGATCGCCGATGCTCCTAAGACCGATTTGGAGTTCTGGAAGGCTCTGTTTCCGGTAAGAAAGCTTGTAACTTTTGAATCAGTGAAAGGTTTCACAACTTCACTCTGTTTTTGTGCTTAGAAAGTGTAGGAAAAAGAAAAATATCAGAAATGAAATGAATTTTGAATACCCATTTGTTACATGAGTTCAATAAACATAATAAAACTTGTTACTTTTTTCTGGGATTTTTCTTAGTTTTCTTGGCAGCAAACAGAGCATTTTGTGGGTTTGGGATTCTGATTTAGCATTTACTGAGTCGGTGATGTGTGTAGGTTGCGGTGGCACATACAATTGGGCATGTAGCAGCCACTGTGAGTATGTCGAAAGTTGCGGTTTCGTTCACCCATATCATCAAGAGGGGTGAGCCTGCTTTCAGTGTTTTGGTTTCAAGGTTTTTGTTAGGTGAGATGTTTCCGGCGTCGGTTTATTTGTCTCTCTTGCCAATTATCGGAGGATGTGCGCTTGCCGCTGTGACCGAGCTCAATTTCAACCTGATTGGTAAGAAAACTTACCCGATTTCACACTGGAATTTGAGGAAAATTTTGATTGATGTCATTGTAGTTTAATATGTTTTTGCGGTATGTTTCAGGGTTTGTGGGGCTATGATATCGAATTTGGCATTTGTGTTTCGGAACATATTCTCAAAGAAAGGGATGAAGGGGAAGTCTGTTAGTGGGATGAACTACTATGCTTGTCTGTCTATGTTGTCTCTATTGATTCTTACGCCTTTTGCCATTGCCGTGGAGGGCCCCAAGATGTGGGCTGCTGGCTGGGAAAACGCCATCTCTCAGATTGGACCACATTTCATATGGTAATCACAATTGCATACTAATCTCATTGAACTGTCACCATTTTTCTTATCTAAGACAATGCACTTTTCAATTGTCTGATTGTTTTCATCTCATTTGATCAATTTTCAAGAGAAAATTAACTTCCGTTTTAGAGTTACTTTACCTCGTCTTTGGCAAACAGAACAGATACAAGTCATTGATACAATTAACTTGTTTTAGCTGTATTATCAGTTTAGAAGACCCTAAATATTGAGAACTAATTTCAACTTAAATTTCATATGAAGCATAAGATGATGAAGTTGCAGTATGGGTGCTCTGATTTTCTGTGCGCTTTAAAACCAAGCCGGATTTCGTTAGCTTATAGGTGCATAGAAGCAGCTTGAATAGAAAAGTCCACATTGAATGAGTAAAATTATCTGATGATCCAAATGATAGATAGTCTTTGAGTATGGCGCCTTTCTAACATATGAAGTAATTTTTTTAAAAAATAAAATAAAATAACTCAAATACATGCTGGTGAAATTTGAATGACATCCTAGCCAGTGGTAGAATATCTGATATTATGGCTACAAACTGAATCAACCGATTACTAGATACGAAATAACTCAATATCTAGGATCTTCTTTTCTGTCAGCTCATAAGTGGAAATGTTTCTATTCTCCCCTTCTTTGCTTTGGTTTTGGATGATTGAAGTAGCAATCATATTGTTATGGTTTTGATTATACGGTACTGATCTGTTGCTACACGATTAACACACTTTCATTGTTGATGTTTGACTAAGAAAAGAGTATGTGGCTCTGAATTTTTGCAGGTGGGTAGCAGCCCAAAGTGTCTTCTACCACTTGTATAACCAAGTTTCATACGTGTCGCTAGATCAGATTTCTCCCTTGACATCAGCATAGGAAACACAATGAAGCGGATATCTATCATAGTCTCCTCCATCATAATCTTCCATACACCCGTCCAACCCATCAATACTGTTGGAGCTGCTATTGCAATTCTTGGCACCTTCCTCTACTCACAGGTACATTGTCCTCTCCTTATAGATTAAGTTAGATTAGAGGTCTTGAGATTGCTCTTGGGACCAAAATTCATAATGTATGGACAAAGTTGCTTTTTGTTAGCATTCTTCATGTGCCACCTGCTTGTATGGAGACAAAAAAAACACTGCAGAACAGCCTTCCCTTGTCACAAAGGGCCACTAAACAATTGGGGAAGAGCTAGGATGATCATCTTTCTTGCTTATTGAACTCTCACATTTTATCCAAGAGGATATGAGTCTTGTTAAACTACCACTTATTCCAAAAGCTTAAACTGATAGAAAATAAAGAATTTAACTATTTAATCAATATCACAACATTGTCCCTCACACGTCATGGGCATAAACTCTCCATTAACAAGTAAAGCTCAACATGTGGAATATCTAACGGAAATAGGAGGTGAATTATGAAGTCAGGGTTCAAACTCACAACCTTTGACTATGATATCATGTTAAACTACCACTTATTCTAAGAGCTTAAATTAATCAGAATATATGAATTTAGCCATTTAATTGATATCCGTTAAGCCTTAAGAACATTTACTTTGTAAGTGCAAGGCTCCCATAGTGACATATGATCGAATCATTTTATATATAGTTGAATTAGTGTTATGCTAAATTGTCTGCATATGCTGAAAACTTTCCATTATATTTGTGAGCAGGCCAAGCTGTGAGGGAGTTAAGGATTTCATGGTAATCATCAACATGGATGAGAAAAGATAGCTGATGATAGAAGGGCTGGAGCTGCAAGCATGGGCGATAACAGTTAATTCAGAGTCACTTACAATATTTTTGGTCAATTGGACTTCATGGCTATTCTTCTTCAAGATAATAGGGAATGACGTACTTGATCATATTATAACGTGGGTGACTGTTGATGATTGTATTACTTTCCTCTGTTCACAAGTGAGAAAATTTATTGTAGTAAATAAGGTCAATGTTTGAGAGCTGTTATGTTTTGAGGCATAGTAATGTTAAGGCTTTGATTGTTATCATTTCATAGGGATAATATTAATCGATGATTTAACATAATATTATAGCAAAGATCGAAATGTTAAAATATAAACTAAATAACTAAGTTCTGTTTTCTATTGACTAGTGATTTAAGAGGAAGAAACACAACATATCTTATCCCTAGCTTCTTGGCTTTGTGGTCTTGGTTTAAACTTACCCCTGGACCTATGGTCTATGTATCCTTGGAATACTTGTTGGTCTTTAAATTGGGCCCAACATGTATTTATCAGTCTAGACTTCCAACCCGAACCACAAATTAGATTGGTCTACAAAACAAAATTAGGCCAAGAGTTATGGTCAGCCAGTGAGACTTTCTCAACATACACTTGAAACTCACGAGATAGTATAGATATGATTTCTTTACTCCTTATAATTGTTTGCCCCAGTGAGAGGCTCTTGATAGGGTTGGTCTACTTGAACAAAGGGCCTATTTGTCAGGTGCTCGGGAAACTCATCTCCTTATTCGAGTAGATGAGCTCCCTCGAGACTCTCACTAATAATTGTAAGAGAACACTACAGCTGAATTTGCCAAAGGACTCAAAAAAAAAAAAAAGGTCCATACTTTTCTTCTCAAAATTAACTCCAATATTCTTAATCATTACAATATATATATATATATATATTTTCACTTTTTCATATAAAACATTCTTACTTTTTTTCTTCACATTAATCAAATTTGCTACAATTTCAATCCACTTCATTTTTCAATTCATTTGACAAACACACCCTACAATCCAAACAAGAAAGAAAAAAATTGTAAGGAATTCTAGTCCAGGAAGTGCAATAATTTCTTCCTGCAGTTTTATTTTATCTCCATATGTGAAGACAGCAAATAATTTCTTCCCGCAGTTTTCTTGACATTGTTTGGAATGTTAGTGATATTTTGCGCTTTATGCACAGACCATTTGGTGTCTGTCGTTCAAATAAATGTTTGAAAGTTTGTGAAACTTCAGAAGGCTAGCAGTACTTACATTAGGTAGATGAGTTATAAAGATGCTCATTGGATAAGTTATAAATAATTTCAAAGAAACTCTACTAGTAAGTTGACTAGTCATTTTGATTAATGCAAATATGACTAGCGATTTCTCTTATCATTCTAATCATTTCTTTTCGATCTGTTCCATGATTGGGTAGTCATTGGTCCATGCCTCCAATTAGAACGATATGAAAATCGAATTGATGGGACATTGCGGTATATAAGAGCCAAGAACTGCCCCCAGTTATTGCAGAGTGACATCATGGTATATTTCATCATGCTAATTTCTGTTGCAAACCTTTTTATTTCTTGTCAGTTTAGGCAACCATTTCGTTTTCTCTCATTCGTTTACATCACATCTCTCAACACAAACTACAGAACTTCTGTTGATTACCGAAGGGCCATTGGTGGGCTATTGACTTTCTATGTTATATTAATCTCATATTGATTGAACATTAAGGAATATCTTGTTTAACTATGTCGTCATGATTTATTTTTATGTTCATTCATGTTAAAATATTAGTAAAATGATTAATTTTTTTTTTTCATGTTCATCCGTGTTTTTATATTAGTTAAATAATTTGAAGCGCACATCTAAAGCATTTAGTTTATAAGTACTTTCTGGCTTATACTTATGGCAAGACACTTTGTGCTCGGCATTCCTTCTCTTCGCAGATTATCTCAATTCAGGATTTGGCGTGTGATTAACTGATTCGCCTGATTCTTTCAGGCCATCTAGATGGCGGCTCGGCTAATACTTGCAGTTTAGATTGTTCCCGTCTGAACTTTATAAGCTCTTATTTTCCAAAGGATAGAAAAAGTTCTCTAGAGCAACTTCTTCCTCTTCCCAGAGAGGTTTCATTCTATCTGGAGCAGAGGACTTCTAATTATTGCCATGGAGCTTTCATTAGTATTGCACGCTCTCTTTGTGTTTCAGCTTTGCTTTTCAATTCTGATGGCATCATATGATCCCATATCTCTAAAAGGAAGCATGGACTCATCTCCATTCCCAAGCAGCTTCCTCTTTGGAACAGCTTCTTCTTCTTATCAGGTTTTCTTGCCCTTCTCCACCTTCTCTCTCAACTTCATTCAGACACACTTAAGAATCAGATTGTTTTAGTTATCAATATATTGTCATGTTCTATTTCTTGCAGTTTGAAGGAGCTTTCTTGAGCGATGGTAAAGGCCCCAGCAACTGGGATGTTTTCACTCATGAGCCCGGTTAGCAAATGTCTTACTGCTCTGATGCTCTTCAGCTTCCCAACTTTCTTCCCCTGTCCCGAGTCTTTTCCCCTGATGGTCTGAGTTGTTTTTTGCAGGTAAGATCACAGATGGAAGTAATGGAGATATTGCTGATGATCATTACCATCGATATCTGGTAACTCACCTGACGCTTTGAGTATTCTCTAAGTGACTACAAATTATTAAGGGAGAATTTTATGGACATGATTTTTTTTACAAGTAATCAAAAAATCCTAATAGAAAATGGTAATAATCATTATAATACACAGTTCATGCGTTTGATATGTATATATACATACACATGCATGATGCAAGCTTGTCTATATCTATATAAAATAATCATAAAATATTTGACTAGATGCAAAGAGCTGCTAGCAGGGGCAGAGCTAGTAAGACCCAAGTCTCAAAATGTTCTTCAATATTTTTTTAAAAATACCTTCTTTTTTTGATAGTCCACACAAAAAAAAGGGAGGGAGGATTCGAACTAGTGACCACTGCTTCATGAAGCATGGTCCACAGCCAAATTAAGCCACCCTTGGAGACCTCTATAATTCTTTTAAAATCAATTTTTACCCCAATAATTTTTATTTTTATTTTTTCCTTCGCATCTACCCATGGCTGCTAGTTGATACATCTGGTTCCTTCCAAATTTTCAACAAAGGCAGGTGATTTGTGGTCTTGACCCCACCTCTAGAAGCATATACCTAATATAATTCATTGACAAATTATGAACCCCTCATGTCATAGTCATTTACTTTCAGTCTGATTTTATTTTCTTGGCATTAGAGGTCTTTTATTTTTTTTCTTTTGGTTGTTTCTGGTATATAATCGCAGTTCATGATGGGCTCATAAACTGATCTCACCACATGATACTAGAGGGACTGGCTAATAAAAATATATCACATAATATGAGGCTGATTTTAATCATGTAAAACTTGCATTGAAATGAGAAAACAGGAAGATCGAGATCTCATGGACTATATAGGAGTCAACAGCTACCGTTTCTCTATATCATGGGCAAGAATTTTACCCAGTAAGTTTTTTTTTTTTTTTCTTTTTCTTCAATTTTTTCAAAAGGATGGCCTTCGAAGTTGATTGAAGGGGGTTGGTATTTACATCTCACTCACTTCCATCCCATCTTCGAACCAGAGGGAAGGTTTGGAAACGTGAATAGAGCTGGCATTGATCATTATAACAACTTCATAAACGCTCTTCTCCATAAAGGTCACTTCAACTTTCACGACTTGTATGATTTTCCAAGTCATTTTCGCTTCATGATCTGCTCTCGAAGTTTTCTTTGTGTCATTGGAAAACATGTTCTCATTTTCCATTTTTCTGTTTCCAGGGATCCAACCGTTTGTGACATTGACTCACTATGACATTCCTCAGAAACTAGAAGACAAATATGGATCTTGGCTGAGTTCCAAAGTGCAGTAAGTTGGCAATACTCTCTTACTGTAGTCCTAAAACAGTTCTAGCCTTTTAGGCCACATGTACATTGGTTTATCTGGAATGGATGCCTCTAATATGGACTAAGCATGATTTGTTCAGGGAGGATTTCAGATATTATGCAGATACATGTTTCAGATTCTTTGGAGACCGGGTAAAGTATTGGGTCACTTTGAATGAGCCGAATGTAGTAGCCATTCGAGGGTACAGGACAGGGATTTACCCACCATCTCACTGCTCCAGGCCATTTGGGAATTGTAGCAGAGGGGATTCAGAGAAAGAGCCTTTCATTGTGGCCCATAACATGATACTATCTCACGCTGCTGCTGTCAATATTTACCGAACCAAGTACCAGGTATGCTAGTCAATGTCTTCAAATCCTAGAACCACCAGCTTCTGTCGTCACTGATAACGTAACATCAGCAACGACATGCCGGTTTAGGTTTTTACGCTATCTATGACGACCTCAAACTTTATAAGCAATGACAATAAGGTCGTCGCTTATAATCTTTCTTGACGGAGCTTCTTAGCGACAACAAGCCATCGCTAAAAGTCATTAGCTAGCAACGACTTTTAGACTTCTAGACTTTTAGCGTCATCACCAAATACCAGATTTCTTGTAGTGAATTACCATGACTTCGAATTCGATCAGGATTACTAATATTCATACAAAATGACACATTTCTGGATATAAAACTCTTCAGCATTTATATTAGTGAAACACTAAAACGAGCTTTAATCTAAATTAAGATGTTTCCTATGCACCCAACATGCAGAAAAAACAAGAAGGTAGCATTGGAATTGTTTTGAATGCTTTATGGTATGAACCCATTAGCAATTCCTTAGAAGACAAGTTAGCAGTTGAGAGAGGTCAGTCTTTCTACATGAACTGGTAAGCAAATCATCCACAATTTAAGTCCTATCTGATAAATTGATTGCTATAAAATTTCCTGCATTAATAACAGAGCCATGCTCTGACTTAATCCAAAAGTTCAATGCATGCAGGTTCTTAGACCCAATTATACTCGGGAAATATCCAATAGAAATGCTTGAAATTCTTCAATCTGATTTGCCTGTATTTTCAAAGCACGATTTGGAGATGCTGAAGAATGGGTTAGACTTTATTGGCATCAACCACTACACCAGTTTCTACATAAAAGACTGCATGTTTTCTGTGTGTGAACCAGGGCCAGGAGCTTCTAGAACGGAAGGTTTTGCTTTACGAACTGCTCAAAAGAATGGCATCTTCATTGGAGAGCCAGTATGTAATCTCACTTATCAACATTACCATAACTTTCCTTTTGCCAAATTATTATAGGCTTGATCATATTGATGCAGACGGCGGTTGACTGGCTATTTGTCTATCCTCGAGGAATGGAAAATATAGTGACATACATAAAAGAGAGATATAATAACATTCCAATGTTTATATCAGAGAATGGTGAGTGCAAACCAAGGTTGCAGAATCCCAAATGAATATTGGCTCCAAGTGTTTGAAAAATTCTTATATAGTTCTGGTGGATCTTGTAGGGTTTGGTGAGAAGGAGAATGCCAATTCTACCATGGAAACTATCCTTCATGATGTCAAAAGAGTGGATTACATGAACAGCTACTTGGATGCTCTAGCAACAGCAATGAGGTACTAAAAGACACAGTTACGTGCTACTGGTCTTAATTGTTTAACGTAATTGTTAAATCACCACTTATCTATATGTGAATTTAATCATTTAAATTAATATTCTAACATTTAATAACAACCCGGTTAAGTCAATCTCGCATTGATTATGTTTTGAAGTATATATGAGCGAGTGAAGTTTTTGTATGGAATATGGTGATATATGATCAGGAAAGGAGCAGATGTGAGAGGGTACTTTGTGTGGTCCTTGCTTGACAACTTTGAATGGACAAGTGGATATACCACTCAGTTTGGCCTTCATCTTGTTGATTATCCAACTCTCAAGAGAACTCCAAGACTCTCAGCGACTTGGTACAAAGAGTTCATTGCTAAACATAATATCGTACAAAATTTTAGTGCTCCAAATTGTAATCAAGAAAGTAAATAGGTGGGACACCTTTATAGCAATGTTTTAATATATATAACCAGAAATGGCAAGCTGTTTTTCTATGAGAAACGCTGCATACACTAGACAGATGTAACAGTGCCTATCAAGAATATCATCAAACATAGTGTAAATCAAATTAATTCTCTAGGTAGACGCATCTACCTTCAAGTCCTTCAAAGCCTTCTCCTTCGTAACATAGTTGTTTTGTAAGTAGAAAGGTGTAAGTTCACTGCTTAATAATAAATTAGTAAGTTACGCATGATATATGTGTGTGTGTGTGAGTATAATATATATGTTTCATGCATTGAGAATTCTTAACAGGAAAGTAAGAAGGAAAATCATACTGATGTGCTCAAGTGTATATACATATAGTATATAAAAATGGTCGTAACTCTTCTCTATATCTTTGGACTGCCGTATCTATCAAAGGCTTTTGGCCTTTAGTGGAAATGTTGTAGAAAGACAGTGAGACTGACCCACAAACATTCAGCTAAACATGAGCTTTACAAAAGGAATTATTATTATTATTATTATTATTATTATTTAAAAAAAAGGAGCATTACTAAACCGAGATAGATAATAGAAGGAACAGATTCTTAGACTTGTGGGTTAATGTTGGGGGGGAATTAGCTTCTTCATGAAGTGGGATTCCTGTGGCCAAACCCACTCTCTTTATGCCAAATAGAATAAATAGACTTTTAATTTTATTCCCTTTATTAATTGGACATCTTTTTTGGTTCTCTCTCTCATATATATATATATATATAGCATGCATGCATTTAATTACAGCCTTCAATTTGGCTATAGCAATCAAGCAAGGGGTTTTTCCATGGGAATTCCTATAATTCTGAAAGTTCTCTTCCTGTTAGAGATACTCCTTCTACCTACCCTAATATTTTGTGAGCACAAAACTCTAAAGATGAGCTTGGATCAGTCTTCATTTCCTAGCTACCAACTTTCTCTTTGGAACTGCCTCCTCTTCTTATTAGGTTTTCCTTCAAACTGCTAATGCATTATTTCATCTCTTATAAGCTTAAGTTTTTAGAATAAGTAATGGTTTAACATAGTATTAAAATTGAGGTCTTGAATTCAAACATTGACCTATATGTAAGGAGTGCATTGAATTATTAATTAAATGACATAAGTGATGATTTAACACATAGTAATCAATGTAAAACAAACACAAGCAATGGCTCCATTTGTTAAAATTTTTGCTAGATGGTAGAAATCAATGGCTCTGTTTGTTAAAAATTTTGTTCTCAGTATTTTGTTTTCTCTTCTCAAAAACAAAAACATTAACAAACAACAAAAAACACAAAAATAGTTTTCATCTTTATATCATATCATAACATTTTTTCAAACAAAAAAATATATATATTCCCCTAAACACTCGTACAAATATTGAGGAATTATCACTTACCTCAAAAGTCTAATAACAAAAATACAAAATACACATTATTCATAATATTAATTATTTAATTATGCTATTCCAGTTTGAAGGTGCTTACTTGAGTGATGGTAAAGGTTTAGCAATTGGGATGTTTACACTCACAAACCATTTTTTTTATTATTATTTGTTTTTTTTTTTTTATATGGATTTGGTGTCACTTTACAAAATTAGTTTGAAAAAAAAAAGTGCAATAATTATTTTATTTATTCATATTACAGAAACTGGAAGAGAGCCCCTACCATACTGTCCATCTGCAAAAGGGGTCTTTTACAGCATCCAACCACATGGTGACACATCACTAAGCTTATTTTGACAAAATAAAATCAAATCACCAAATAAACCCACACAAGCAACCAAAAACATCTACGCCGAAGTCCCACGCCGCACCCATAATCAAAGCACCGGAGAACCTTTAGGACCCACGCCGGCAAAGTGGATCTCGACCCACGCCGCCATGGATCTAGCCCGAGACTCCACAACCAAAGCACCGGAGAACGCCAACAAAGTGGGTGCGGACCCATTCTTCGTTCAATTTAATGTCTTTGGCCAGGGGACTTGCCATTGGTGTTTGCGTGCTTGCACACCATCGCCGATGGAATCACGATGGCGCATTCCTTAAAACTTGAAAAACCACCGCCACGTGGGGATACGATGATTGTTTTGCCCGACTTCACCATCGCATCCATGCTCTTTCCACGAGAGATCTCGCGCCTTGACTTGTTCGGCCGACTATGGATCTGGCTAGACCACGCAAGTGGGTGCGGACCCACGCCGTGGATCCGCGAACGCCGGTGGGTCGGACCCACGCCGTGACCCATCGAACCACCGTGACCCGACTCCGAACCCGCCGTGACCCGTCGAAATTCGCATCAAAACTCGATTCTAATGCCCAAAATCCGTTTCTAATGCCTCAAAAATCGCTTCTAATGCCTCAAACCTCGTTTCTAATGCCTAAAAACTCATTTTTGGATTAAAATCTAAAACCTAGATAGGAAAAGTTAACCCTTTAGGGATTTTATCACCCTAAAGGCTGGAAAAAATGGCTCCGGCACCGAAAAATCGCCTGAGAAGATGACTCACGGTGAGAGGAAGGAAGAAGAAGAAAAGAAAAAAGAGAAGGAAGAAGAAGAAGGTGTGGCGTGGAGAAGGAAGAAAAAGGAAAAGAAAAAAAATGAGAGAAGTGATAATGATGATGGTGTCGGCAGGTGTGAAGAGAAGAAAAGAAAGAAGAAAAAAAACTGAAAGATATCTAGTGTATTGGGGCTTATTTTATTTTGGTGCAATTTTTAAACTTAAATTGAGCTGTCACTTAAGGATTGGGTGCTGCAAAAGTTGGGTTTTGCAGCCCATCCGTATTGAAGTTAAATCCAAACTGGAATCATCTCAAGGCCACCAAAAGTAATATTCCAGAGACTAATTAAAGTTTCTCATTATTCTCTCATTTTATGTACTTACATCTAGAAAGGGAGAAATCATGGATTTTTTTCATTACAGAAAATAGTAAGCAAAATATGAATAATTCTCAAGATGGACAACTTTTCTGCATCACTACCATAAAAAAATGTCATGGATCTTGCAGGGTATGGCGAGAAAGACAATCCAAATTTCACTGTGGAAGAGCTTCTCCATGATGCCAAAAGGGTGGAGTACATGGCTGACTACTTAGACGCCCTCTTGAGAGCAGTAAGGTAAGAATATGGTCATATTAGGCATTTAAAACAAAATGGCCACTCACTACCACCAAAGAATTCAAGTATGTTTTCCACTTCTTGAATATTTATCGCCCAGGTCATTTTTCCTTGTTCTATGTTCTCTTGGAAGTCTTCCATGTCACACTTGGGATAGCAACAGATGATCCCCAACTAAATGAAATTAAGACTTTTTGAGTTTAGTTAAGATGTACTTTGGATAGACAACCCATTATTTCCCAGTAATGGTGCCTGCTCTGATACTAGAGATTCAGAGAAGTGTCTATGAGGATAACATTCTTATAGTTTGCTTTTTTTGTCTCTTTGAGATCTGGATAGGAGCAGAAGTGAGGGGGTACTTTGCCTGGTCCTTGCTTGACAACTTCGAGTGGACATTTGGATATACAATAAGGTTCGGCCTCCACCATGTTGCTTATGCCAAACTGAAGAGAACTCCAAAATTATCAGCAAGTTGGTACAAAGAGTTCATCACTAAGCATAAGGCCATAACCTTAATGCCAGAACGCAATCTGCAAAAGCTACAATATTAACATATTATGTTTTCTTCATGTTTTATGTTCTGAAGAATAAACATAGAACAAGGAGACTTATTATTCTTGAAATTTTGTCATAGCTTTGGAAACAAAGGAAAATATTGTCAATAAATACAGTCTACAAACATGGCATATCGAGAAATAGATGGTATCTAAAATATTAAACCCAACCTCTATTGCAGGTCCTACTAGGGAACAAATAAGTTAAAAAACTAGAGAAAACCAGTAAAATAAGGATAATTCTATAAATATGCAATGGCACGTGATCCCAACACAAATATTCGTCATATATTACGTAAAGAGAACAATATATCTGAAGGCCAAGCTCCTACATTTTAAAACATTTATGGTTAAACACCATGCCACAAATAAAAAATTAGTTGTAAAAATGTAAGAGTGAACATTAAAATGGATCCCAATATGGCAATATCCATAAATCTGGTTTGAGAGAAAGAGGAGGGGAGGGGGGGGTGGGGGTGTCTTACAAAAGCATGATCTCTTTCTCTCTGGTAATATCACAATCTTGTGCTACAAGGTAAGTTTTCAGCTGAGCGCTAACCACTTTCTCTTTCCTCCTTACAACCCTATCAAAATTGCTTTCATGAGATGCAAAAGTGACGACATACCGGGGGCCATTCAGTTTTCACCTTCCTTGAATTGACTCATGCTTCAATAATCCATACCTGCGCATTAAATCTGTTTTATATATTGTCAAAACAGTGAATGTGTTTTAGTTATAATTGAAACAGTGAATGAATTCAATCACAAAAGAGTTAAAATCAGCAGCAATGCCCAAGTCTGGAACTTTCAAGTAAGAGTGACAAAGAGTTATATATTGACAAGGAAATGGACCTCAGTTTTAGCTGAAGGAAATTACTGGACCCTGTAGTTGATCCTTGTCCTCAAGTACCTATTCTAAGCTATTTCACACCTCCACCAAGGAGACCGAGCCTCATACATGTGTTCACCATCATCCCATGAAATCTGAGATGCTTGAAGACCAATAGCAACCGTTGGTTCCTTTCCATGCTGTGCAATCCACTCTGTAACAGCCATTGCCTTATCAGTCTCAGATGTATAATCTTTCTTGCATTTGCCAAATGGGTTCAGCCCAGGACTTGTCATCTCTGCAATTGTAGCTGGCATGTACATCGAGTCACCCACTAATGGTGCACCACAGGCAGCTAGTTGTGCTCGAATCTGCATCAATTCTAGTTATTATCAAAATAATAGATCTAGTCTTCTCTCACTTATATTACCAAAAGATAAGGAAATTTGCAGATGCGTTTACTTCCTCTGACTGTGATAGCATCTAACAACATGATAAAGCTACCTGAAAATAAATTTAACTGCCATAAAGTCGTGGTCCAGCATTGATGCAGCCAATTCTGAATATTTCAGCCAGGTCAATGTGTTTTTGGTCAGTTCTGTGGAGTTTCAGCTGATTTATGTTGTTCTTTGGTCAGTTCAGTGCAATTTCAATTTGATTCTTGCAGTTGTTGGATTCGCTCCTTTCAAGATACTGAGTGAAGATATGACTATGTCAGTCGTGAAGCCTAGAGACCAACTTGCTAATGTGTTTTCAAAATCTGTATCGTAATCAGTTGGAGTTTATTTGTTCCAAGATGAACTTATATGATATATAAACTTCAGCTTGAGGGGGAGTGTTAGAAAGTTAAAAATGATAATATTCTAAAAAAAAGGCAATGGGCCAAGTCCCTATTTCTAGAAAAATGTACCAACTGTTCCTATATCTAGAATGATGTATTTACTTCATATATATATATATAGTAACATATTGTGAGGGCCAGAAAATAATTTCTGAGCCTCTCTTTTGCAAATCTCTATCCTTAACAATTATTAAACCAAAGCACCATAAATAAGGTCAACGTTTTAGAACAAGTAGTCTACCAACATGAATTGATTTTGCCAAGTAAACATAATCAGATATTCTGAGTCAATTCCTTGAAAAGCTCAATTAGAATTTGAAATAATTGAAATCCTTTGGAGTAGATAACCTCTAAATCTCAAGCCCTACACTCCCTGAAAATTTCTGCTTTCAGTTAAACTTGATTCCTTGAACTTTTCCTATAGAACCAAAGGGCAATTTCATTAATAGGCTACACTATAGAAGAATATGTCTGGGAGTGCTGGAAATAAATTGCAGAGGCAATAATGACCATTACTCTCACAAGATAGCAGGAAAATTTGACATTATTGAATAAACATCTACTCGTTATAAAATGTCATGGTTTAGATCACAGGATTGATATAAAATAAAATTTTAAAAAATAAAAAATAAAAAATAAAGTTAGGGACACAAAGAAAAGAAAGGACAAGTCAGGAACCTGATGAGTCCGACCAGTCAGAAGGTTGATTTTGCACTCATATGCAATATGTTTGGAGGGCCAGCCACAATCTTCAATATAATATTTCTTTTCAATGACAGCATTTGGCCATGGAACCTCCGTGCATTCCAAGACCTCAAGTAGACACATGCACCAACCTTTAATAAAATCTGCATGCCACAAAATCTTTAGAGTCAATCCACACCACATAAGCCATTTTGAACACACAGAATACTTTCTTAACGCAGAATATGCAGAAATAAGTGTTTTAAGAATGAACTTGCCAAACCGGTTATTGGAAATAATGTTTCAAGAACTGGAGTTTGTGAAGGAAATCCTCATAAATCTAGTTGTCATGTTACAGAAGGTAAAAAATGAAGAATGCATGAAGAAGTCAAATGCTTCTTCTATTCTTTTACTTTTGCACAGCTGGACCATCCTGGTGGACTTAAACCAGATATATCTTGCCTCTGAAGTAAGTCTTACAGTCCGACAATAGGGAAAGAATCAATACATTTTGGGGAGCGATTCATCTTTCCCAAACACGGACAAGTAATTAGATCAGTATCATCATCAATTAGAAAGCTCACCAAAAGTATGATAAAAATGTTATCATTTTCTAATTGCCACTTAGTAACTTCCAAGAAAAATTTCTTTTGACTTTTTGGCTAAAACCAAGAGTAGCTTTCATGAACATTAACTTCCTTCTTTTTTTATCTATAAAACTTTCATGAACATACTAAGAACACTATTTTGAACCAAAAAGAGGAGAACAATAAAAGGAATACCATATGAACAACATTGTAATGAGAATACAAAGATCTACGTTTCCTTTTTCATATCATTCATTTCAACTACTTGGTCAACATCTGCGGCAAACAAGAATAAAGAAAAATTAAGTTCGGACCCCATGCCACTAGTGATCAAGCTAAGCTGATAGGTGGGCCTGCTTGGCCTTGCCTCTTGGATGCTCCAGCATCAGAAGGCCAACTGAGTAATACATATCTCTACAGTGCAAATCTGTCTTCATCAAAATAACAAAATGCAACTCATCAAAGGTTCGAACAGATTTCCTACAATCATGGTGAATCTTGATTGAGATGGTTACCTTCTGAAATGAGTCTTGGAGCCATGTTTATGGGACGCATGTAGTGGGTAATTATTCCAATTGGCACAGGAGCAGTAGCAAGAGCAAGATAAAGCTTCTTCACTTTTTTCTCCTGATGACAAGAAAAATCATATAGTTAAGAACAACAGCCAAAGAAGAAGCTGAAATTAAATAAATAAATATGAAGTGAAAATATAGATTTTTTTAAGTAAAAGTAGAAAAATAATAAATGAAGTGAAAATATAGATACATTTCGTTTTGTGCATTTACTCTGTGAGGATGGTGCCTCACAGAGTGATGGACACCAAGTACCGGGCACTTGCAGCTCCAGGGTCATTGTTCTGCCCTCAGTTTAATTAGGGTTGGCTCACACCAGGCTATGACCAGAATGATATTAACTTACTCTGATTTTACCATGAAAAACTGAACAATACTCCTTGGTCCTTGCTAACACGACACTGCAAGCAAATTACCAGCCATTAATCTATATTTATCAATAGCAATAGCAATTAAAAACAATAAATTCCATAAGATAATAAAGACTGCAAGATACAGTACCAGCCTTCAGTGCAATTATCAATCTGGTGGGTAGTCATCAAAGGGGTTGTCAAGCATAAGGCGCGAGTGGCAAAGGTTGCACAACTTTCTTCAATGTTGTCCGTAGTTCCTCCCACCTAATCAACATTAATATAGAATCATAAGAGCCTTAAGCAATCAATGAACTAATCAAAAACATTCAAAAGAGTCATATAATTGGCATTGACTGACTACAATATTATAAATAGTATAATATAGAATCATAAGAGCCTTAAGCAATCAATGAACTAATCAAAAACATTCAAAAGTGCCATATAATTGGCATTGACCGACTACAATATTATAAATAGTATAAACCTTTTTCAGGTTGGTATATTAATTATTTTGACTGTCATTTTTTACATTGCTTTTTCATTTGGCATAGAGAGACCAAAAACAAAGGTTTTGAAATAATAACAAAACCGTGCACCTCTAGCATTTACAATCATGTAAATAATACTATAGAGCATCAATTCATTTAGGCACAACTTGGGTGATGTCACAAAAACACGACTGAGATATCAATAATTAGATTACATACTGATGTACCAGCAGGTTTGTCCAAAACCACATAGGACTCAGCCACAGCTATAATTCTTGATTTCCAGTCAATTTCATAGCACCTGATTAAAATTCAAAAATCAACAAGTATCATGCTAGTAAAAATGACAATAAACTCTGCCAAACATTTTGCTTTACCTAGGGAAGCGTTTTGGGTGTACATGCACTCGTAAGTATGTTCCAGCTTCAATAAATTGGTCTACACGTGTTATCCTAAAAGTTTTTTGTGCTTCTCGTATTGTTTTCCCTTTAATGGAAACTCTCTTTTTCAGTACCGATGGTGCTGTAACTTCTTCAAATGCCCTAATTTGCTCAGGGGTGGCACTTGGAGGAGGCTGTGGACATACAAGGGCATAATATACAGCTCCAAAATGGATGAGATCTGCAACGAACCTTCAAAGAATGAAATTCTCTTTTTATCACTTCATCCTAAATGATACAAGATAATAAAGAAGAATCATACACCCCACCATCAATTCTAACGTAACGAAAAGACAGAGCAGCACTTACAGAGGAGGAAGATCAAGAGCTTTACAGATAAATTCCAGAACAGGCCCTCCTTCTGAAACAACCAAGTGTTCTACTCTTGGCGGGCCATTTTGCGAGGGACATGGAAGCAAGCGATGATAGTCAGGGTATCTTCAACAAAAAACTTACGTCTTAGAGTCAGCAAGCCAATGAACAGGCACTAAAACGTATCTAATAAAAACAAGTTAAGATTTTCACATTGATTAGGGAAAGAAGAATGAATTTACTAAATTATTTAATTAAAAGTAATTCGTTTCAAACTCTTTAACCAACCATCGACTAAGAGGCGGTATTACGAAATATATACAGTTTCAAAACCTCATTTCTCCAGCTTTCCCTCGGTTTACCCATCAAAAAAAGAAAAGTGCAACCTTAACACTACAATAATTTAGCTAAAAAATATCTACTTCACACTAAGAAACAAGCCAAAATTACAGACACCAAACGAACTTAAAGCAGAAAAGATGTGAATTTTGAATACCCATGAACAAAAGAAGTGATTTTTATGAAAATATGAAATAATAACACTGAGAAGTCCATATCCATGTGCTTTAGCTAAGCTTTATCAGCAACAAACCAAAGTGCAAGCAGAATTTATGGCAACCCATAGAAAGCCAATATTGCATGCAACCCAACAACATATAAGCAATAAAAATGTGAAATAGCACGTACCCTTTAACAGGAGCGTTGTGGGTAACATCTGGGCTTGAGGATTCACATGCAAACAGCTTGCTTTGTGAAGAGCCAGAAGAGCAAGCCACCCCGTGCTTGTTGTAGTGCTTACTGAGAGCCGCATGGGTGGTTGATAACGAGCGTAAGAGGGCCACACGCGAGCCGGAACTCCGGCAGCCATTGGCTAAGATTGAAGCCAAACTCAGTGAGCCCGTCTTCATTGGGAATTTGGGATCCTTGAGGTGCGTGCGCGCGCCGTGCGTTTAAGGTTTAACAGAGATTCAGATTGTGTTGGTTTTTCGGGTTCGGGACGGGTTGGTGTACTGGGCTTTTTGTGTGATTGGACACACGACAGAAGGGCCTCATAAAGACCATGATTGACGGCATTCAAAATTTGTGGGCCTGTTTCCTTAAGGGCCACAACTTAACGACACAGGCCCACAAATATTGGGGATGTATAGGGTCTAATATGCAATTAATGTTAGTGCAATGACGAAGAATGCATCACGCATGCGTATTTATTATTTTCCAATTGATTTTAGAGAAATTTATTTATTCTATTTGTTTTTTAAAAAGAGAAAAATTTATTCTCTCCCTAAAGTTCTTTAATAAATTTATTTTCCTACCAACAAAAAATTACTAGACATAAGACCAAAATTCGCATACATCAGACATAAATTAGTTACAAATTAATAATTAATCTAATAAATTAACACATGTCGTCCCTCATATTTTATAATAACATTTTTTATTTTTTAGTGTATTAACAAGAAAGCAATATAGGAGTTTTGAATTTTTTATACCATTGCTATTAGAGATGACTTGTCATCCTAAAAGAATTTTCACAATGCATTTATGAGGGTGGATAGGTTTTCAGTTGAAAGGAGGCATAGTGATCAACTGCTAGAGAAGGTCTCCACCAAAATGGTCCCTTCCAGACAAGAGCTGGCCGGAAGAGCAACAATTGCAACTCACACAATTAAGGAAAGGTGTATTGTTTAATTTGTTTTATTGTACCTCATTTCATTTGCGAAGCCACATTTGTTTAGATACATATGTTGATGCGGACTTTTCCAATGCCTAGTTAAACAGGGAATGCAACCAGAAAATTTTATGGCCACAACCTAATCTGTTATATAATGAGTGTAAAAGTTTATACTTTTTAAGACCTTAGCTTCCTAGAACGAAAATGTCAGGATATAGTCCAAGAGTATCTAAGATAATAGAAGAAATCCACCAATCATAAAAAAATGATGGACTGTTGAAGAGCCAGCATAACAACTTGAAATTATGGACACAAAATAAAGGAAGAAATAGATCGAGGAAGATGGTAGCCAGTGGCCACCAAAGAACGTATACAGTGATTAATGCTCACCAGCCACAATACTGCTCAACGAAAGGCATTAATGGGTGACTTCTCACCAGCAAGCTGGCATCTACGCATAAATGGCAGCCGGTGGGACTCTAGTTCAGTTGAGAGAAATCAAGAATAATAAATGCAGAACGTGGCATAGAATGAAATAAAAATGACGTGATCTCCTAATAAAGTTTTTTTGTCTGACTTTTCGTCCCCATTAAATTTTTTGCAAAGTAATCAATTCAATGCTGCCTTCTCTTCTGCAGATCATATTAACCAGAGAAATAATTAATATTCACGTAGAATTAAGGATCCGGATCCTGATGGTTACGGGGAGAGAGACAGCATTGGTAGGCTTTAATTACGTTGTTGGGTATCAGTCGTGTCGCCAATCTCCATTAAGATTAGCGAAAAAAAATTGGTAAAGCGAAGCAAGCTAAAACCAATGAGCCGCAATGTTTGAGAATTTTGAGTTCTTGCGGCCAATTGCTGTTGCCCAAAAGCCTTCAAAACTTCCCGCCACGTGAAACAGGGCAGGGCAATTGGATTTGTGGCTTTCCTAATGCACAGTGCCGGTCTCCCGTGATTGGAGATAATGTCAACGCCATTTATTTAATTGGTAAGGTTGAATTTTACTTGACCACCCTTAAGGCCTTAACCTTCCATAAAGTACATATATTATTAATAATAATATTACTCTTATTAATTACGTCCGACAAATATATTTTACACTCTTATTACCACTCTATCCAATATGCATGTATCTTAAACGGTTACAAACTATTCATAACGGGGTTGTTTAATTGCTAATGGACCAAAAAAAAAGGTCCCGACCAACTATTTATCTCATATTCAACTCTAAGCATGTGTCCAAGCAAGTAAAAGGTAAATTGTCTGTTTCATGTAAATGACCATGAAAAGACTATAATTTTTTTACGGCTCATAAACCAAATTTTAGATAAATTATTATTAAATTTTAAAATTAATAATAACTTTGACTATTACGTACGTGGAGACTAGTGTAGAAGAAGTAAATATATGGATCGATCGAGGAGTAAAAGTGTGAATGGTAGTTGTTATGGTTAAAACCTGGGAAAACTTTAGTTAATGCATCTCAACTACGACCAGTCCCACCGGCCGGTCCATTAATTTTCCATTCGATCTGTACCATAAATACGAGCCAAAACACAATTTGAATTCCAAATCCATCTTTGGCAATATATACGACAATGGATTAAAGCTCCATATTCTCACTCTAAATGAAACTAAATTAATCATATATCCCTTTTATGAAATATATCATTCAATTCCACTCGATTCCGTATACCAAACTAGCTCTCTTTACACTCCATAAAACTACCATTCCCTTTGATTTTCCCAGCTTTCCACCTTTCCTCGATCTCCTCTGCAGAGAATATGGCGTTCATGGACCTCCTTATCCTCTTCTTGGCTTTTCTCTTTCTCCGCTTCTGGTGGCGCCGCTGGTCTGTCACCGGCGGTGGGTCCAAAAACCTCCCGCCGGGGCCGCCCGGATGGCCTATATTGGGTAATCTTGGCCAACTCATTCTCCAGCGCCGTCATTTCGTCTTTGTAGTACGCGATTTACGTAAAAAATACGGCCCAATCTTCACCATGCAAATGGGCCAACGCACGCTCGTGATAGTCACCAGCGCCGAGCTCATCCACGAAGCCATGGTCCAGAGAGGCCCGGCGTTCGCGAGCCGGCCGGAGGACTCCCCGATCCGGCTCCTGTTTAGCGTCGGGAAATGCGCCATTAACTCGGCCGTGTACGGGCCGCTCTGGAGGACTCTACGCCGTAACTTCGTGACGGAGCTGATCAATCCGACGAGGGTGAAGCAATGCGGTTGGATACGGAAATGGGCGATGGAAAACCACGTAAATAGGCTCCAGAGAGAGGCGTCGGAGAAAGGGTTCGTCGAGGCGATGAGCAACTGCCGGCTCACCATATGCAGCATCCTCATCTGCCTTTGCTTCGGCGCAAAGATCCCCGAAGATGAGATCAAAAAGATCGAAACCGTGCTGAAGGACGTGATGTTGATCACGTCGCCGCAGCTCCCGGACTTCTTGCCAGTCCTCACTCCGTTGTTCCACAAGCAACTCAAAGAAGCAAAAGCGCTGAGAAAGAAACAGCTGGAGTGCTTGGTTCCGCTCGTGAGAAACAGAAGGGCTTTCGTGGAGAGCGGGGAAATGGCGGTCCGGAGATGGCGAGCCCCGTCGGCGCCGCCTATATCGACTCGCTTTACGGGCTGGAAGCGCCGGGTCGGGGCAAGTTGGGAGAAGAAGAGCTCGTGACGCTCTGCTCGGAGGCGATCATCGCCGGAACCGACACGAGCGCTACTACTTTGGAGTGGGCTTTGCTTCACTTGGTGCTAGATCAGAAGATTCAAGAAAAGCTGTACAGGGAAATCGTGGAGCACGTCGGCAAAGATGGGGTCATCACGGAGAGCGACGTTGAGAAAATGAGCTACCTTAATGCGGTGGTCAAGGAGACTTTCCGGCGACACCCACCGGGACATTTCGCGCTCTCGCACGCGGTGACGAAGGAGACGGAGCTCGGAGGGTACACCATTCCCGAAAACGCGAGCGTGGAGTTCTACACTGCGTGGGTGGCCGAGGACCCGGCTGTGTGGAAGGACCCGGATGAGTTCCGACCCGAGAGGTTCTTGGTCAGTGATGGGGTCGACACGGACGTGACGGGGACGAGGGGGGTCAGAATGCTGCCGTTCGGGGCTGGCCGGAGGATTTGTCCGGCAATGACGCTGGGGACTCTGCATGTGCTCCTGTTGCTCGCAAAGATGGTGCATACTTTCAAGTGGTTGCCGGTTCCCGGAGCCCCACCCAATCTGGCTGAGACTTTTGCTTTCACTGTCGTGATGGAGGACCCTCTCAAGGCTGTGATCTTGCCAAGAGTGTGAAACTCCAAAGACACATATTTTCAGCAATTTTGAGGACCGAATTGCTAGCATTTTAACAAAAATAAAAGAGTTTATATGTGCGTGCTTGTCCAATTAAGTTTCACTTGCTCGGACAAACAAGCTTCATATAAATTTTTATATTTATTGTCTAAATTACTAGCAATTTAGACCAAAAATTACTAAAAATCTATGTCTAAACGTAATGTTGTTGGGGGAGGTAATTATGGTGTACTGCATGGGATACGTTAAATAAGCTTAATTAACTTAATTAATTAAGCTAGTGGGCTACCATTTGCTTGGCTAGGCTAGTTTGCTTATATATAAGTGGTCGAATTATGCATAGTGGAACTTTATTTATTTCCTAATTATTTTGAAAGCTCTTAAGTGCATTCTAGTTTGTATTTTGTGAGGAGAATGTGCTTGTTAAAGATTTTGTTTTCTGACTCTTTTGTTTTTTTATCTCGAAAAAAAAAAATTTAATTAAAACACAAACATTAACAAACATATGTCCCTTGTTACTTGGGTTTTCCTATATATCCTTGTTATGTGGGTTTCAAGATGTATGTATTGGCTGGTTTAATTGTCATTGAATTGGGTGCCCCAAAGCAAGATATATATATACACATATGACATAACAAAGGATATATATTAAAAAAATTAAATAATATAAAATTATGTATACCGATAGATATATTAATTTTAAATCTTAACTATAAAGTAAATGTTACTCATTTCAAAAATATATATTATTCATTCATTTGAAATATAAATAACCCTTGTCCCAATTCATTGAATTTGTAATATACTTATCGTTAATGAAAAGTTTAAGTACAAGCGCACGTGCCGCCTATTTCTCTTATTTCAACTCCAATAATCGAGTTAAAACACTCGTATACCTCCATGTACCATATATCTAAATTGACTTGGTTTTTTTTTTGTACTGTAGGTTTTATACTAACCAAAAAGAAGAAAGCGAAATCCTAATAATTGGGCTAAATACCAATTGCTTTCATACCACATGAAATAGAGAGAAGCGGGTTTCTTAATTATTTAATAGGGACAGAATCTATTTAATAAGAATCGGTCCTATCCGTTTCAAATTTAATTAAGATATTTCTATTCCAACCTGAAAACAATCGAAAATTAAATGCATTATAAAGTATACTTATTTGTTACCTACTAATATTGAAATGATATATCGCTAGCTTGGATGAGTTTTCTTAACTTGGAAAGGGATTGAAAAGAAAAGAAAAAAACATCATAGGGCATGGCCGGACTTTAGACCTCTTAGCTAGCTCATGACATGAAAAGCATCACCAAACTATATGTTATCATAATTAATAGGTTAGCACATATATACGTGTATATATATATATATTAAAGGTCATTAATGCCCGAGCCATTGCTAGTTGCTGTTATTTAAGTTCCTCACCAACCCGGCAATTATTAGTTGGACAAGGTTGACTCCATTTCAAGGACTCATTGATGTGATATGCTCTAGAATTTTCAAATTTCGACAGTAAAATAACTGGTGATCTTCATTTGAAGTAAAATTGAAATGATCTTTATTCCTAATACATAATTGGTTAAATTTTCGGCTGAAACGTAACCAATTAAAATTGGTATAAGCATCTCTTGTGTTCGCCCAATTCTAATTGAAATTGGACTTAAGCAAAACCTTATTAACTCTATTATCATAATTTGTGTTTTTAAACTTAAAAACATAATTTTAAAAGCAAAGTTGTAATTTTGTCAAACGCTTCGTCTTTAAAAATCACATTTTTAAAATCCAAACAAACTCTTCTTCAACTCAATGGACATTATTATTTTGTTTGGGAAAAATTATTCAGTTCACACGCCATTGTAATTGACCTATGGTAGCTGAGGTTCTATTTTAAGTGAAATTGAAAAGATTCGTTCAACCGTTAGAATTTTGTTTTTTTGCATCTTGTATATATATATATATATATGATGCTACATCATTTAAACATGCCACGACATTAATTTATAATTTTAAATGACGTTATAAATTTATAAAATCTAATATAACCATAAAATATATGAATATTCTCAATTTTCTAAGGAAAATTAATTAATTGGATAATTTGCATTGGTGATAATGAGTTATGAGCAGACCCCTTTTAGGGGCACATATATAATTTTGAAAATCGATGGGCCATGGGTCCCTTGGGTTAATTTGAATACAGGTGTATTCCGGGGTCCATACATTAAATTCTTAAAACATATATGGTCGATCAAGCAATCAAGAGATAATTTTTTGAATAAACTGATATTTAAAGCTTTTTTTTTTCTTTTTTCTTTTTCCTTTTTCCTTGTTTAGTAGCTATCTGCTATCTGGCATGAAGAACTTTCAACGAGAGTTTAAATGAAGTTGGTATTAAGTCTCATGAACAATCTCTATAAATCTATTCTTCATAAATGCACACAATTTAGTTGATGGTACAGGAGTAATGCAACAAATCCTTCTTATAGTTCTCTTGAATTCATTTAATAATGATGTGATTATTAAAATTACCATTGACTTGTAATTGATCATGATTAAATTTTGATCAAGTGATGATTTTAATAGTCATATCATTATTGGTTGGACACAAGTGAGACACAAGAGGAACTTCTAAAATTACTCAATGGTATGGTCTATAGAATTAACAACACTTGACAAATATGCCTTCGCCATTTTCTTTCCATTTTTAAAACAAAAACTTAAAATAAAAATAAAAATAGATTAATGTTATATCAAATTCCCAAGGACCCTTACGAAGTGGACAAAGTTTTCTTCTTAATTAAGCGAGTTAATTCTTGTGCAAACATGTCCAAAAATAAAAAATAAAAAAATAACTGAGTTAACGTTTGAGGAAGTTCCTTCAATCTAGTCTATAAAAGTGACATGTCTATTTTTTAAAATTTATTTTAACTTTGTCCATGTTATTAAAAAAATATGTGCATCTTACAAATAAAAGGGACACATGCTACTTTTATAGACTAGATTAAAGGAAATTCCTCAAACCCAGTTTAGAAAAAAACTTTGTCCCAACCAAACTATGCGGCCATTCATAAATGGATTTATTTAAGAGTGTTTAGATTATTATAAATTTTTACCATTCAATTATTTATAAAATTTAGAGTAATGTTATAAACTAATTTTTTATTTTATTTTGTTGGCCATTATTTTTTAAATAAATTATTCAGAAGTTGATTAGCAGTGGCATATCAACAAATTAAGTTAAAAGTGGAGTATATAGAATTTCTTGACCGTTTATAATTTGAGAAATAGTAACGTCAGAAACCACAATTATATCTCACTATTATCTCATCTTCCTAACATGAAACTGTCAGTGAACCATTAAATTAAAAAATAAATTAAGAAGCAAATCGCACAGTAGGTGTGAAAAAATGAAGCCAATTTGATGACCTCTTGTGTAAATCATTTAAAAGGAAATTGGGATTCTTTCCATTTGGCAACTTGGTTTTGTAGGTGAGTTAATTTATTTTGGGAGTTAATGGTGTTTAAGTTTCTAACAGAGGATGCAATCAATGGCATTTCATGCAATAGACCTGTGAGTTGTGAGCCCGGCCACCTGCAGCCACCAGGCACCCATGATTTTTTACCGAAGAGTTTTGAATTTATCATTTTAAGAGACTGATTTAAGACTATTTTATTTAATCATATTCATTATATAATATTTTTTTTTACCAAAGAGTTTTGAATTTTTTACCAAACGGCCAAACACATATCGTCGTTTTCTTCTGTTGATTATTTTTTATACAAGCCAAACACCAACAAATATTTTAAAAAATAATAATAATTTCATTGAAAATATTTTCGTATGAAAACATGTACATCGATCATAACAAACAAAGCCTGGGAAATGTCATCATTCTTCTCTTATTTAGTTAAAAATTTGAGAATGAAATGATGATGGCTTGGGCAAAGGTGACAAAGGAATAGGAAAAGGATGTAATTAGAGGAGGCGGGAAAGGGCCATGTCTCCTTTTATTTATTTATTTATTTTTTATAGTTACAAATTTATATATGATTAAAATATTGTATGTATTTATGGTTAAATATTTATAAATAGGTAAACAAAATTCTTAAAATATTTATACATATTTAAGCACATATTTTTTTCGGCCTAACAATTAAATTTGGCTCCTATCAAAATTAAACTCAATTATCTAGGCAATCACAGTTAACTAAGATCGGTTGGTGGCGAATTAGTGAATTTGCTCATCCCTCCTCCTATATCATGTGCCCACAAAATATAAATTAAGGTGTTTGGGTACGAGTGACACCCAGCTTGTGTTCTGTTTGCATTGAAATAAGACACAAACCAAAACTCTAAGTATATTTTGTAGACGAAATCCCAAAATGTAAAAATTTCAGGACATATTTTCATACAAATTTTTGTTTATTATTTTTCTTAAATCTAGCAGTAAAAGTAATAAACCCATTATCTCGGAGCCCATTCTAAAATGTTTATTGGGCCAGAAGAGAGTTTTAGCCCAAAGACTCAAAGAGACGACCAAACACAATTTTTTTTTTTTTTGGCGTATACGCGCATGAGGTATGGGAAAAAGGATTTGAGCTTATGACCACTTTATAAAGGCGTGGTTATAACCAAATTAAAGCTACTTCTTAATGCAATAAACTGCAGACTACTCACATAAAAACAAAAACAAAAAACAAAAAACAAAACAAAACAAACAAATTGCAAACTACTACACGTAAACCATCGGAACTTTTCCAGCTTTGTTATATATATATTTTTTATTCTTTTCAAAGTTATAAAACTTTAAAGTTTTTCGTTGGGTCAATTTTAGGACACATTAATTTGCTAATTAAGTGGGTTGTTTCTAATCTTATGTTTACAAATATCCTCGTAAGATCTTTTATTCTCTCTCTTCTATTCAAATTAAGAGTAAGAATGGTCATTTCTTATATAAGGCCAAGATTAGAAGCAGAATGATCATGGCCATGATCGTTTAAGGCCAAAATGTTCAAAAAAAAAAAAAAAAATATGGCCAAATAAATTCTAGCTTAAAAACATGGCTACAAAAACATAGCCCAAATCTATTAATCCAAATTCAAATGAAAAAAAATTAAAGAGAAAAATTTCAAATCTATATATTTAATTAGATGTTTTATTTAATAGTTTATTAATATTAATATTTAATATATATTTATATTATTATATATGAATAAAGACCTATCCCTAAAATTAATTATCCTAATTGGTTAACAATTGTTAATAATTGACCATCAAATCGATTATCAGTTATAGATTATAATCGGTTATTGATGGCCGCTTGAACAGCCTTATGTTGTGGGTCCTTGGTGAAGCGAAGCAAAAATTTAATTATTGGAGACCCACTTCAAAGACAATGAAGAGTACTACTTTCGAAACACACCAACTTGTTAAATGGGTCACTTCCATAAAATTTTTGGAAGTATTCTAATCTATTCGTCTTTTCCTCCATCTGTTCGGATTCGGTAGGAAAGGCCCCTTGTATCTTTTACCTTTCCTGTATTGCGCAAGGACAAAAGGCGGAGGAAGGAAAAGGCAGAGGAAGAAATGAGCGAAGCAGAGACAAACATGGAGTGGTGTGTTTCAATGCCAAAGGTGGAACTACATGCTCACCTTAATGGATCAATCAGAGACTCCACACTGCTGTAAGCACTCCCTACCTCTCTCGAGTCTCTTCTGTGCCTAAAGTATTTAGCTTTGGCTTTGTTTTTAGGCCGCAGAACATTTAGTCGTATGTATTTCTTTATTCTGAGGCGTTCTTTTGCTACAGTGAACTTGCAAGAGTACTGGGTGAAAAGGGTGTCATAGTTTTCTCAGATGTGGAGCATGTTATCTTGAAAAGTATGTCTATTGTTCTTCATTCTCCTTGGTTGCTGAGAAAATTTAGGAAAGAACAGAACTTTGACTTTACAATCTCTAAATTTTCATTATTGGTACCCAAGAAATGGAAAGCCTCAACTCAATTGTGCCAAGTACAGCCCATTTGGCTTAGTTGAGGTGGGGTTTCATTTCTCACTTCTCAGATGCCAAAAAATGTACGATAAAAAGTATGATTTTTCTTTTGCTTCCTTTTCGCTTTTAGTTGTCTGACTTCTCAGTCTCCCTTGGAAGTGTTACTTTGATTTGATTGAATCTTGACATTCGTAACTCTACATGTTCTTCGGTTCAGATGACCGTTCTTTACGCGAAGTGTTCAAACTGTTTGACCTGATCCACGTTCTTACTACTGATCACACGACTGTTACTAGAATTACCAAAGAAGTATGACAACTTCCCTATGCATAAAATTCTTTAACTCCAATGCTTTTATATTGATATATTTTGTCTCCCCCCTGGAGGACAGGTTATTGAAGATTTTGCCTCTGAAAATGTTGTATACCTGGAGTTAAGAACCACTCCCAAGGTACTATAATGGAATTTTGAGTCTTAATATTCCTACTAAGATGATGTATGTATTTGATTGATTAAGAAAATAATGGGTTTTATTTTTCACAGAAAAATGATTCTATAGGAATGACCAAACGCTCTTACTTGGAAGCAGTAATGGAAGGTCTAAGGGCTGTTAGTACGGTTGATGTTGCTTTTCCAGCTCATAACGTGGATGCTGGAAGTCCTACTAAATCTCTACCTGTAAATGATATGTGTAATGGACCAACAAGAAAAAAGATATATGTTAGGCTTCTTTTGAGCATTGACCGTCGGGAATCCACTGCAGCTGCAATGGAAACTGTATGTCTGGATATATGGTTTGTGAGGTTCTTTTTAAGCTCATATGGTTGACCGGCGATGTGCTTAATTATCTTTTCTACTTGTTGTAGGTTAAGCTTGCACTGGAAATGAAAGATTTAGGAGTAGTTGGTATTGACCTTTCTGGAAATCCTGTTGTGGGTGAATGGTACATACTCACTATTCATTGCCTTGGGTTTTTTGTAGTGGATGAGCATTGCCTTTTACTTGTTACAGAGATGTCATAATCTTAAGTTCTTGTTGTGTCTGAAGCAGGAACACATTTTTGCCAGCATTACAGTTTGCTAGAGAAAATGGTCTTTATATAACTCTTCACTGTGGGGAGGTATGTCTGTCTTTCTAATGCTTGCAGCTTTATTACTGAAGTTACCCTTACTAGCTTATTTTTGTAACTTGGTGCTTGTAGGTACCTAATCCGAAAGAGATACAAGCAATGCTAGACTTTAGTCCCCGGAGGATTGGCCATGCTTGTTACTTTGAAGAGGATCATTGGAAGAAGTTGAAATCCAATAACATCCCGGTTAGTTTCTGTGAAATTAATTCTTTGTTTGATGATGATGTTCATTACCCTAGGATGATAAGTAGTACCTTCTTGTAACTTTTGTAGAATGGATGCCAAGGAGTAGAGGCAAAAGCCTGATTGGTTCAATTAGTTTGCCAGTCCAATTTGGAAACTTTTTATAGATGATTGATCGATGAGATTAGGTCAATCAAAGGTTCTGAAACTTGTTGTTGTTCGGCCAATGAGTTTAAAGAGTTTCTATTTTATGCCATCTCCAGAATGTTTGCACTGTGTGGAACCAAAAACATCTTCATTTAGTACTCCTGTATATGATGCAATACATGTCATCTATGATGTCTTTATTTTAAGTTCATTGGCTTAATTTTCATTGTTTTCTGCAAAAATGATTTTAAATGATGATGGCCAAAAAAATTAGTTTTTTTTTGAGAGGCAAATAAAACTCACACTCATACCTGCTACAAATGAAGATCATACACCGCAGAAGTGAACTTTACTAACATTCTTAAAAAAATTGTAGCCTTGTTTACTACCATAATGATATTAGGCTAAGGCCATCATCCAGCAGTTTATGGAATGTCATCTTGAGGGGTAACAGAACTTGAACACATAGCTTAGATGATAAAATATGAATATATTACTCTCAAATGCGCTCATGCAGAGCTGCACCTTCTACCTGCTGATGGAGGAAGGGCATGCCGCATGATTCAAGGACCATTGACAAATTTCTTAGTTTTAAATTATTTGGCTAGCTAACTTATTTGGTCGCTGTGTTTATTCGCATTTCTTCAGGTTGAAATTTGTCTGACTTCCAACATCGTGACTGCATCAGTTTCCTCATTAGATGCTCACCATTTTGGTGAGGTCTTCTTCTTCTTTGTTAACTTAAAGCTCTAAAATCAGAAGAAAAATAAACAAACTAAAAGTACTTGCCTGACTAACTCTTCTAAATAAGCCTTATCCATAAGTTATTAAAGCGTACTTACTTCTTTGCTAGTGATAGACTTTGAAATCTCTCTCTTATAACACTGCATTTAATTAATTATGCAGCTAATCTGTATAGTGGAAAACATCCATTAGTCCTCTGCACTGATGATGCTGGGGTGTTCTCCACCAGTCTTTCCAGCGAGTATAATCTTGCTGCTTCTGCATTTGGTAGGTATTAGTCTAGTGGTGCTGGTGACAGGATTTGGATTTAATAGCTACCCTCACTGACTACTTTGTTTCATTTGTTATACCCAGGTCTTGGAAAGAGGGAACTGTTTCTGCTAGCAAAAAATGCAATTGAATTTATATTTGCGAGTGATGGAGTTAAGCAGGATTTGAGAAGGACTTTTGATTTGGCCTCTAATAAGATGGATTTATGATTACATTGCCCTTGAGGGCATATATAAAGCCTACTGGTTCAGATAGCCAGGTATCGGAACTTTTTGACTTAGTTGGAGCTGCAAAGATGTTTAATTTGTAATCATGATGATGTTTGACTTTGAAACCTTAGCTTGATCTGGTCAAGTAGTCATTCCCTGTCTTTGGATGATTTGTTAGATCATTTTTGGGATTACAAGTAGCTGTATGATCAGCATGTAACTCAGTGATCTAGGAAGTAAGGATTTGGCAGTTAGGCCATGGCCATGCATTTTCATGGTGAAGATTTATAATATTTTCGTCTTGATTTTTCTTTTCAATCCATGCTCTGTTCGTGGGTTTTGGCACTGTAAAGAGAAGGATATCACCCTTCAGGTTAAACATTGGTCAAGCCCTCTTTGGGCCACCTCGATAACTTTTTATGCTATGCTAGAAAAATCAGGCTCTGTTTGTTCATGTGTTTTGAATTGTGTTTTTTGTTTGAAAAATTTGTGACATAAGGGTGACAAATAATGTGTTTTGAGTTTAAGTTGTTTGTTAATGTTTTTGTTTTCGGAAGAGAAAACAAAAGACAAAAAAAAAAAGAACAAGAATTTTGACGATCGGAGCCAAATTTTCCATATGAAAATAAAGCATGACCTCCTTTTCGTACATTGATAACTTTTTATGCCATATTAGTAGGGCCATGTGTTTGACAAAATGGAGCAAAAATAAAATGCTGTCACATGAAATGATGTAGGTACTTCCAATGTAATATTTTCAATCATTCTCTATAGATTTTTTGTTTGTTTCTTGTTCAGTAAGTAAAAAGTTATAAAATTTTCTTATTCAATTTTTGATTCTTTGCAAGTGAGACGTATCATTTTTGTAGGGTGATTTGCATTTTGCAAGTGTTTTCTTTTCCTCGAGTGGCAATTACAACTGCTCATCTCCATAAGATCTACAAACCACCAGTTTTGGGAATTTTGTCAACTTCATTGCTGCGCCAATTGGTCTGCACATAATTTCTCTTTGATCTAAGTGGAAGCATTCCCATTTTAGTGTTGTTCAATCCGAGTAGTGACATCAATGATCAACCCCCTTAGATTGTGTTTTTCTGCTCCCCCTTTTTTTGTTTTTCATTTTTCTTTCTTTTTGGGTCTGTTTTAGTGTATTACTGCTCAGGTAAAAAAGAAAAAATGAAAAAAAAAAAGTGAGATAAGGACCATTGTACCCCGTGACATGATGATGAGATTCAGATGCAATTTTGCAAAGAAGAAAGTAGGATTGTAGGAAGTAAAAGGGTGGCAGATTTTGAAGATGGCCAAGCACCGTAGATTGTCAAGTCCTGTCATTAGAATATTCTTGCATGGCAACCCCCACCAACTTGTTTTTATCTCTCTCTCTCTTTTTTATTTTGTCCTTAATAAAAGTGCGATTTTTATTTTTATTTGTTGCATTGGTTTTTAAACCCCCACCAACTTGTTTTTATCTCTCTTTTCTTTTTTTCTTTTTGTCCTTAATAAAAGTGCGATTTTTATTTTTATTTGTTGCATTGGTTTTTAATTTAAGGGTGGATGGACACTGTGAAGGTGTGATGAATGTGATGGACGCTGCTCAAGTTTTCGTCATGTAGGTCCCTCTTTAGCAATTCTCCGCGGGTTGGTGTTACTATGGTCATGCCCAAATAGCCATAATTGATCTCTCCTTCCAACTATTTTGAATAAAATAAAAAAAAACATGCTTATGCTAATTTTAACAAAACAAATAGAAATGGGGAAACAATCAAAATTTAGTAAAGAGCAACGCTAAACAAGGATGTAATAGATAAACCTTTTTTTTTTTTTAATAATTTTTTAAATTACGTTTCTAAAATCGCATAGATGTAAAAAGTAATTTTTTTTTGGGTCAAATATTTGTTATGTGAAATTTTTATTTTAGTTTAAATTTGCGTTTTTTCAAATAAGCACCTCTTAGCCTATTTATAGAAATCGCAGTTTTTTTTTTCTTCTTATTTTAAATTAAATGGTTTTTAAATTGTAATGTTAAATGCCTTATGTTTTGCAATATCTTTTTAAAATGTAAATTATTCTTGCGAAGTCGTAATCCCAAACGCACTCTTATTACTTGATCTAAAAGCCCTTATTTGAAACCCAAAACAAATAGAAACAAAAATCAACATAAGACTTCTCCCCCCCCCCCCCCCAAAAAAGCATGAGCAGAACATACTTAATATTGAGAAAATAAATATAAAATATCATTTAACTCAAAAGTTTAAACTATATATATATTAATTCAATCTATTAAATTAATATTTATTTTTTAGGACATTAAATTTTCATATGCATTTTTTTATATGCTCTGTTAAAAATAGAATCACATGCTTTTAAGAACTAAACCAATAAATCTAAAAATAAAAAAAATTGCTATGTAGTGTTTTATTTTTTTTTTATATATCACGTTAGAGGGAAAAAAGAAATTGGTAGTACGTCAGCTTCATAAGCGTAATCTAACCGATTAAGCCGCACATGCAGTGTTTTTGGTTAGATAAAAAAACATGCACCATCGTAATACGGAGAAAGTGTATGTCCATATCATATAAAACGAGGCCGTTCCACAAACCAACCGCAACTATGCAAACACCTACACCTTCGGTTTATTTCAGCTTTACATTTGCCTGTGTAAACTTCAACACCGGCGGTTTCTCTCCCGCCATTTAGCGCGTCCTCTTCCTCTCAAATCCCTAACCCTAGTTTACGTTCCCTTTTCTCAAATTGCAATTCAAAATCCCAAATTTCTTCTCTCTCAGACACAAAAATGATAAATTGATAACCGGCATGCCATTTTAGTATGACCCGAATGCCAGTCCACAATTCCCAGCCGCTGGATCAGATCGTTGAGAAACACTAATTTCAAAATCTGATTTCACAATGTCTTGGGGATTGGGCTGGAAGCGGCCCTCGGAGATCTTCCACCTCGCGCTGAACTACGGCAATGAGGAGCCGGCGGAGAATCCCGGTCGGATGTCCTCATCGTCGTCGGCGAGCTCGTCTTCGTCTTCGTCGGTGCCGACGATGGTGTTGCAGGATCAGGAGCTAGGGTTTCGTATCGAGCTGGACTGGTCGGCTGGGGATGATGAGGACCAGGTGGCGCTGAGGCTCCAGTCGCAACTCATGGTGGCGCTGCCGATGCCGCAGGACACGGTGGAGGTGGACCTCCGGCTCGATGAGGCGTCGGAGGAGAATGTAGGCGTGGAGATGAGGGTGGTGAAGAGGAGGGAGCCTCTGAGGGCCGTGACGATGAGCAGGTCGGCCGGGTCGGGTCAGCAGAGCGATGGGGCGGGGGTGTTGACACGCTTGCTGAGGTCGGGTCTCGCAGTCACCGACGGTGTCTCCGACTGCGGCGAGCATTGGAAGAGCGTCACTTTGCTCAGTCTCTGTGGCTGTGGTTTGTCGGTGAGTCTTACTATTTATTTATTTATTATTATTATTATTTTTAATCTTTTCCTTTGAGATGTATCTGCTTCGGTATAAGTGGGAATGTGGGGTTTTATTCATATGATTTGATTTGATGTCTTTTTGCTATTTTTGGGGTGCGAGACCCCGGGTACATGAAATGTTTGGCTTAGTATTGTTCATTTGTTTGGGAAAGCAAAACCAGCATGCTATAGCAAGATGCACTCTTTTGTTTTCTATGCAATTTTCTTGCATAGACTTTTTTGCAGTGCGGTGGAGGAGCGTTGTTTAAGATGGCAAAAGAACAGATTTTGTTGTTTTTTTGATGAATAAGATTCTGTTATTTCTTTCTCTTGAAATGAATTGGCAATGTGAACTTTGCGGAAGTGGGGATTTGTGTAAATAATAGGATTCTGTGGTTCCTTTTAAATTCTTGTTTATCACTTCAGCTTTGGTGCAACAGTAAATGAAAGTTGCTCGATAGTTTCTAGTCTATAGTTATTAGGCAATGGTGTGGTTCTAACTATTTTCAATATTTTAATTGAATCTTTGTGCTGCTTGTAAATGTTGCAGATGTCAAGCTGTGTGTTTTTTTTAATCTGTATTGGTTAGTTGGGACTGAGACTTGGTTGATTTGAATTAGTCATTTTACTGTCTCTTAGTTGTGTATTATTGACAGGTATTCCCAGTAGAGGTAACTCGTTTACCACATCTTGAGAAACTATACCTTGATAACAACAAGCTAACACTTCTGCCATCAGAGCTTGGTGAGCTAAAAAGCTTAAAAGTGCTTAGGGTTGATTACAACATGCTGGTTTCAGTACCTGGTAAGCATGGAATTATTTTATATATCTGACTGGAATCCTTTATTGACTTGTTAAAATTAATGCAGCATGGTGTAATGGGTTGAAAAATTAAAAAACATACAACTCACATATCCTACCCCAAACCAAGAAAATTCAAGCATTTGTAGGATAATAGAAGAAAAACCACCCTTAGGAAGTTTCTAAATGAAAATCTGAGAATAAAAAAAAAAAAATCGTAAACTGGCGGCCAAGCCGTTTTTTTTAAACTAAAATAGAAACAGGGTTGCAACCCTAAGAAAAAGAAAAAAGCCAAAAATAACCTGCCCCAACTCGGTCGATCGAGATAGAAATCGTGCGGTAAAATTCCTACTAAACCAATCTCTCGGTTGATCAAACTTTGGTTGAGACATTGACCTCGGGAATTGGTACTGAAAGGACCTGATCATCTCGGTCAATCGAGATTCGACCGAGCTATCTACTGAGGCTCCCAGGAATTAACATTCATGCTCACCCTGCATTCTCACTCAATTGAGTCGTGTACCTCGGTTGAACGAGAATCTCTTCTCCAGATTTTTGCATGAATCTGTTAGTCACCAGGTCTGCATCATAAATTATGTCAATTTTACATAGAATAAACAAAATGGACCTCATAGTATTGAGGTTAGGCTAGTAAGTTTTCATGGAGTATTCCCATTCATCTGATTTTGGGTGGAATTGCAAGCAGTTGAACTGAGGCAGTGTGTAGAACTTGTGGAATTATCATTGGAGCATAACAAGCTTGTTCGGCCTCTCCTTGACTTCAGGTCATTTTACAATAAAATCAGCATATTTTAGTCTATACTTTTTTCTACTTGTTGTTTCCACAAGCTTGTAAAGTCTATAAATTTTTCTTGGTTTAATTTTTTTTTTCCTTCCTTTTATTATAACTTTGTATGGTAGGGCGATGGCTGAGTTACAGGTTCTAAGGCTTTTTGGTAATCCTCTTGAATTCCTTCCTGAAATTTTGCCATTGCACAAACTACGCCATTTGTCTCTTGCAAATATCAGGATTGTAGCAGATGATAATTTAAGATCGGTGAATGTGCAAATAGAGGTATTAATGATACAGTACTAGTACCATTTTTTTGGATTTATCTTTTCAAGTGTAGATAACATATGAAGTTGAATGTGTATTCCTTCTTTTTGTAATTGCAGATGGAAAACAGTTCTTATTTTGTTGCATCTAGACATAAGCTAAGTGCCTTCTTCTCTCTTATATTCCGTTTTTCTTCTTGTCATCACCCTTTACTAGCATCTGCACTAGCCAAGATAATGCAAGACCAAGGAAATCGTGTGGTTGTTGGTAAAGATGAGAATGCAGTGCGGCAGCTTATAAGTATGATCAGTAGTGACAACCGTCATGTGGTATGTTTTGGTAATTCTTGCTTTAATGGCTAAACTTTTATTTGTTTTATATATTCCTCTGTGGGGAACAGTCTTAATAATTATGACTTCTGACAGGTTGAACAAGCATGCTCTGCTCTTTCATCTCTTGCTGCTGATGTTTCTGTCACGATGCAGTTGATGAAAGCTGACATCATGCAGCCAATTGAAACAGTGCTCAAATCTGTCGGTGAAGAAGAACTAATATCTGTATTGCAAGTTGTGGTGAAGTTAGCTTTTGCATGTGACACTGTAGCTCAGAAGATGTTGACCAAGGATGTATTGAAATCGTTAAAATTGTTATGTGCCCATAAAAACCCTGAGGCAAGTTCTCTACTTCTCATTATATATTGGGTCTAATTTGTTCCCTGGTATTGCATGGACATGTAATGTTTAAGGTTTATCTTTCATTAGGTACAAAGGTTAGCTCTGTTAGCTGTTGGAAATTTGGCCTTCTGTTTGGAGAACCGCCGTATTCTGGTTACTTCTGAAAGTTTGCGGGAACTTCTCTTGCGCATGACAGTTGCCTCTGAACCACGTGTGAATAAAGCTGCAGCTCGTGCCTTGGGAATTCTTGGTATGTTTCTTGGATCTAATTTATCTCTGTTTTGAGCTTGTTTATTCTGATAAGGTTTGTTTATTTTGTGCCTGTTTAGGGGAGAATGAAAATCTAAGGCGCGCAATAAGAGGGAGACCAGTAGCGAAGCAAGGACTGCGCATACTCTCAATGGATGGAGGTGGCATGAAAGGTCTGGCAACTGTTCAGATTCTTAAAGAAATTGAGAAGGGAACTGGAAAGCAGATACATGAGATGTTTGACCTTATCTGCGGAACATCAACGGGTGGCATGCTTGCTGTTGCCCTTGGAATCAAGCTAATGTCCTTGGAAGAGTGTGAAGAAATATACAAAAATCTTGGTGGGTATGCTACACATGGAAATAGCATTCATGAACTTTATATTTATCTATCAAATTAGTTATCTTGTTCTGAATATATGGCAATTGTAGGAAAACTTGTCTTTGCTGAACCTGTGCCAAAGGACAATGAAGCTGCAACTTGGAGAGAAAAGTTGGATCAGCTTTATAAGAGTTCATCACAGAGTTTTAGAGTTGTTGTACATGGATCAAAAGTATGGATTATTCCTATTTCAAGTGTGCTTTACTTTCTTTGTATTCATTTAACATAAAACCGTTTTTCTTGATCCTTATAAGTTTCATGATATTGTTGTTATGTGGAGGTGTGCATAGGTTAAGACTTCTATCTTTCACAATATTTTCTTTTTTTTAACAACATTCCTTTTCTTTTGGGGGTGGGGGAGGGAATTGGAGGATAACCTTTTTATTTATTTTTTTATAAATCTAATCCAGCAAGCTGCTAATTATCTAAGTAATTTGCATTATGTATTGTATCTTTGATTATTTTATCTTTTGTGAAGCACCTAGATTCTCAAAAGGTTGTAATTTTAGTGGATGAAGCAATGTTTTTATTTGAAATAGGTCTGCTCATTATATTATAAGACGCCTGTTCTTTTGTATCTAGTGTTTTTATTGCTCCCTATACCTTGGACACAGTGACTATAATATATTATCTTGCAGCACAGCGCAGATCAGTTTCAGACGTTATTAAAGGAAATGTGTGCTGATGATGATGGGGACCTTTTAATAGAGTCTGCAGTGAAAAACATTCCTAAAGTGTTTGTTGTATCAACCTTGGTGAGCTTGATGCCGGCTCAGCCTTTCATATTTCGTAATTATCAGGTTCGATCCCAAGAGTTCCTGTTGTTATTTCACTCTGACACATTATCACCCTAATATCATTTAAGCTTGTTATACTGTTGCATAGGTGTATGACAGTTATGGTCATCATGTTAACCGTATGTGTTTTTGGCAATTTCTTTGAATCATCTTTTTTTGTTTCAAATTTCAGTACCCTGCTGGAACTCTAGAGTTGCCTCTTGCAATTTCAGAAAGTTCAGGAATTTCTGCGATAGGGTCACCCACTACGGGTGCTCAAGTTGGCTACAAGCGCAGTGCTTTTATTGGAAGTTGTAAGCATGAAGTATGGCAAGCTATAAGAGCATCTTCTGCTGCTCCATATTATCTTGATGATTACTCAGATGGTATTCTTTTCTTGTACCTGTTTAAACTGACTTATCTTTTGGCGATTGTCACCATTCTTTTCTTAATTAAGATGGGCATATTGGGACCCTTTTTCTTGTTCTATGTTCTCTGAATTTGTAATTTTCTCCTACAATTTCTCTAGATGTACACCGGTGGCAAGATGGTGCAATAGTGGCGAACAATCCTACAATTTTTGCCATAAGAGAAGCACAGCTTCTTTGGCCTGATACAAGAATTGACTGCTTAGTTTCCATTGGGTGTGGTTCTGTTCCGACAAAGGTAACTGCACACTGCTTTTTTGTTTTATAAGGGCCAGCTATGAAATTCTTGCTTTATCAGTTATATATCAACTCTTTCAAGTAATCACAATAATTTTGTAAACGTGAAAAAATGAGCAAAATTTTGTTCTATGAGAACCCTAATCTTATTTAGACTTTATTTTTCTCTTCACCCAACTCATATAAAAACACCAGAAAGTTGTGCCTATTACGCTTGAACTTCCAACACTGATATTCTAAATAACAAAATCAAATAAAAAGGAAAAGATAAAAGAGAAACTATGGGGGGGGATGAATGATGATTTTAAGTTTCACCTTGTGGAGTGAGATAAGGTGTGTTCTCCCATTAATGAGGGTGGTTCAGGATTCGGAATATGAGGAGGTTTAATCAAGCTTTGTTGGGGAAGTGGCTGTGGCGGTTTGCACATGAGGAGGGAGCTTGGTGGAGATCGGTTTTGGTGGCCAAGTATGGGTCTGTATGAGGAGGATGGCGCTTAGGTGATATATCCGGTTCCCATGGGGTGGGCTTGTGGAAATTTATTTGTATAGGGTGGCAGAATTTTAGGCGACATGTCAAGTTTGATCCGGTTGAGGGCTCTAAGATCTGCTTTTGGGATGATGTGTGGGGATAGAGCTCTTAAAGAGGCATTTTCAGGTTTGTTCATCATTGCCAGTTTTAAGGAGGCATCCATTGCGGATAATGTGGAGCATTCTAATGGCACAATTCAATGGAATATCCAGTTTTCTTGGCTGATCCATGATTGGGAGGTGGAGGAGTTGGCCTTGTTTTATAGGTGTCTCTACACTTGCAAGATAAGAGGGGTTGGAAAAGATAAGTTGTGGTGGATGCCTTGAACAAAGGTATGTTCGAGGTCAAGTCTTTTTATAGAGTGCTCTCGTCCCGTGGGTCTCTTTCTTTCCCTTGGAAGAGCGTTTGGAGATCCCAAGCTCCTCCTAGAGTGGCTTTTTTGTTTGGACGGCGGTTTGGAATAAGATCCTTACCCTGGATAATCTTGGGAGGAGGGATTTGGTGGTGGTGAACAAATGCTGGTTATGTGAAACGGAGGGGGAGTCGGTTGATCATCTTCTCCTTCATTGTGTGGCAGCTAGTGCATTGTGGAATGCTTTTTTTTTTTTTTCGGTTTGGCCTTTGCTGGGTTATGCCTCACTCCGTCAAAGAGTTATTTGCAAGTTGGTGGTCGGGTGGCCAAACGAGGAGTGTAGTTGTGTGGAAAATGGTCCGTCATTATATTATGTGGTGTATTTGGAGAAAGAAACAATAGATGTTTCGAGGACTCGGCGAGGTTTCTAGAGGAGCTCCTACATTTCTTTCTCTTTACTCTTTACTCCTGGACTATGGGCTGGCTTGCCCCGTGGTGTATTAGCTTTTCAAACTTTCTTTTTTACTTCTCTCCCTCCCCCTAGTCCCTTTATATACTTCCTATGTACTAAGGGTTGCGTCCTTCTGCGTTTTTGATATATTCTATTCTATTGACTTATCAAAAAAAAAAAAAAAACTTTTATAGCCTCTAGTCAGAGTTTACTTGTGAAGCCCTACTATACTATTGAGCGACTGCTTGTTCACAATGAAAAATGTTTCTTTGTTATATTTTTTTACATTTTTCTTTTGCCCTTTCCACCCTTTCTCTTTCTGGTGTCTTGTATTTGTGATGAACGTTTATAACAACAAACGTTTAGTCAAATTTTATAGAGATCTTGTTGAAGACTCCCTGTTGAGCAAGATATTGTGGAGAGGCATTTTCAGGAGGGGGTGAGGGTCTTGGATGTAGATTTCCATGTTGCTTTTACTATTCCTGAATGTGAGAACCTGAACAACCCATGCTTTCCTGACCATTAATTTATCATTTGTGCATATACTATAGGAAGATGTGGGCTGTTATGCACTTATGTATCTATAAAGTACTAAGTTATTTGTTAGATTATTATGATTACTCAGTTCTGCATGACTTTTTTCCCCGTTTGGCAAAAGAAAGGGCAGCTATACTGGAATATCTAGACATACTCAAAGAATAAGAAGGATTGTAAAGTTATTTCCATTATAAACAACAATGTGAACACTAGTGATTTTAATTTAAACTCAGAGAGTGCGGTCCATGGGTCTGAGACCCTGCATTGTCAAGGTTCCCTGTCATTAAAAAAAAAAAATTTAAAATCTATGAAAGAATATTATACTGTCACTGAATTTCATAATTGTTGCTTCATTTTGTTGATTCATAAAAATCTTTACTGATGTAGGTACGAAAAGGTGGTTGGCGTTATCTGGATACTGGACAAGTGTTGATTGAGAGTGCATGCTCTGTGGATCGGGTAGAGGAAGCTTTAAGCACATTGTTGCCTATGCTCCCTGAAATACACTATTTTCGATTTAATCCAGGTATGTTGTTGACTTTGGAGTTACATATAATGACAAAAAGAAAGGATGGTTCTATAAATGGGCTTGGCTTGCCTGGAGCCGTAGTTGGCTTTGTTAATTCATTGAATTAGCTAAGCTCAAGCCATATTGACTCAACTCGTTGGCTTGTGAGGCTCCATGAAAGGGTAGTTTTGCATTTTTTTTTCAACACTTGTGGTTAGACTCTCTCTTTTTTTTTTTTTTTGGGAGAAGCTCATTGATTCTGCCATGTTATTGCTCAAAATACTACTCTGTTGTGTTTTAATATGCATGGGAAAAAAAAAAAAAAAAAAAAAAAAGAAGGAGAAAAGGCACATGTGCCACCTGAGCCATAAAAGCTATTGATTCTAGCGAGTGTATGCTGAGCCAAAATCAAGCTAGAGTTTTATGGCTTTGAGTTGAGTTGGAGCTCACCATGAGCTCCCTCAATTTTGACGGAGCTGAACTTGAGCTGTCAGATACACACAGCTATCCAGCCTATGCATGGATATAAAATATTTTCTCCTTTGTTCCTATATTATCCTTAAATAGTTGTTTTTGTTTTTGTTTTAAGTTTTGAAGTAGTCTACATGTCTTACCATTGTAGTTGATGAACGTTGTGATATGGAATTGGATGAGACTGATCCATCTGTCTGGCTAAAGTTGGAAGCTGCAGTAGAGGAATACATCCAAAACAATTCCCAGGCCTTTAAGAATGTCTGTGATAGACTTCTTCTTCCTTACCAAAATGAGAAGTGGTCAGAGAATTTGAGAACTCAGCATTACCCCAAGCCAAAGGGGTCAACTGTAGGTACTGGCACTGATATTTCTGTAATTGGTTTCTGTAGGAATTTATCTTTTCAGGAACTATTTCCTCTAATCCTTTTAAGTTTTTTTTTTTTGGATGAATAAATAATCCTTTAAGTTCTTCTGGTATTCTGCTGTTCTAGATATGAATGGCCCATCTCTAGGTTGGAGGCGTAATGTACTACTTGTTCAAGCTTCACATAGTCCAGATTCAGGAAGAACCATGCACCATGCTCGAGAACTTGAGTCATTTTGTTCCCGTAGTGGAATACGGCTATCCCATATGCAAGAGATTTCAGGGATTGTGAAGACAGTGCCAGCAACAACATTCGCAACCCCATTTACGTCACCTCTATTCACTGGAAGTTTCCCATCAAGCCCACTTCTATACAGTCCTGATTTTGGTCCACAGAGGCTTGGCCGAATTGATATGGTCCCACCTTTGAGCTTAGATGGCCAATCTGGAAAAGCAGCTGCATCACCACCGATGTCTCCTCCAGGACCCAGGCAGCTTTCTTTACCTGTTCGATCACTGCATGGGAAATTACAGAACTCACCACAAGTGGGCATTATACATTTGTCCCTTCAAAACGATTCGATTGGTTCAATATTAAGGTGAACACGCCCCTGTTGTTTCAGTTGCAATTTGTGCATGTTGATTTGGTTCAATCTATAATTCCTAACCTGCTGGCTACTTATTTCTCTAGTTGGCAGAATGACGTATTTGTGGTTGCTGAACCTGGAGAGCTTGCAGATAAATTTGTACAGAGTGTTAAATTGAGCTTGTTGTCCATGATGCGGAGGCGTCGCAGAAAGGAGGGGTCACTGCTTACCAATATCACAACTGTTTCTGATTTGGTCGCATTTAGACCATACTTCCAAATTGGATGCATTGTCCATCGTTATATAGGACGCCAAACCCAAGTGTGTGCCATTTACTTTTCTCTCCTGATGTTTTCTTTTGTTATTAGTAGGAATTTTCAAACTACTAAATATGGTCTGATCGGTGGTCACATTTTTTGAAGGTCATGGAAGATGGCCAAGAAATTGGAGCATATATGTTTCGCAGAACAGTCCCTTCTATGCACTTAACTCCTGATGATGTTCGTTGGATGGTATGTTCTTGGCTTTCACAAACATTTATGTAGTTTAAGTTTTCTTCTAAATTTTGAGGAGATTTAGAAATGGTGAATCGTTTCATATATTCACTGTTCAACTTCTGTAGCTTTCCTCAATTGGAATACCTTACCTTTTGACAGTGGCCATTAGCTACCGTTAGTACCTCCAAAAGTAGTCCTGGATGTGGTCCTTTGGACCATTGTCATGTTGCAATTCCGTAATACTTTGTGCAGTGTTTCTCTATTACTCTAGGAGATTCTTATCAGGCTTATAAACGAGATTTAGAGAGTGATAACCTTGAATTAAAGGGGAAGTGATGGCAAGCTCATAGTTTACTAACAAGTTCCATCTTTGAGGCTTGGGAATTAGGAGTTTTCTCCTTTTCAATCAGGTTCTTTTGGGAAAGTGGTTATGGTGGTATGCTGTGGTGAGAGGCTTTTCGGTGACATGTAGTGGATAAAAAATATGGCAAGTCTGGCGGGTGGTTGGTGCTCTATTGTTGTTACCAGGCGATATGGGGTGAGTCTAGAATATTAGGAAGGGCTGGGATACGTTTTGACATGATGCTTAGTGTGGGGATTGTTCTCTGAAGGAAAACTTTCGATAGTTATTTTACATTGCAAGGGATAGGGATGCTATAGTGGCTGACCACATGTTTGCTCATAATGAAAAAAAAATTTCTGCCTAGTGAATTTGAGATAAAAGGCTAGACAATTTGGAATACTTTATGGCTATTGAAATAGCAAGATTGAGACATGGTATCTTCTTCTCCCAGCGGAAATATGCTCTTGGTCTACTCAAGAAATGAGGATGCTCAGTTTATGGTTATTGACAATCCAGTAGATTATAACAAAAAGTTAGAAGAAAGTGATGAGAGTTCTCTGGTAGATGAAGGAAGGTACCATCGGTTGGTTAACAGGTTAATATATTTGTCACATACTTGCCCAGGCATTGCCTATGCAATAAGTGTAGTGGCTAGTTTATACATTCACCCCGGAAATCTCATATGGAAGTAGTTTACAAAAAAATTCGATATTTGAAATCTTTTCCTAGGAAAGGGTTGTTGTTTGCCCGACATTATCATCTAAAAGCAGAAGGTTAAACATATGCAGATTGGGCTGGGTTGTCATTGATCAAAGATCTACTTTGGAATACTGCACTCTTGTGGGAGAAAATCTAGTTATCATAGTAAGAAACAATCAGTAGTTGCTAGATCTAGTGTAAAAATTGAATTCCGAGCCATGGCCCATGAGATATGAGTTATTCTGGTTAAAGATTTTATTGAAATAACTTTTAGATATGATTGCAAGGAGCCTATGAGCCTATACTACAACAATAAGGCCGCAATTAATATCACTCATAATCCAGTTCAATATAATCGAACTAAATACATTGAAATTGATAGACATTTTATCCAGGAAAAGTTGTGTGCAAGGTTGATTTGTACACCTTATGTGAAGACAGTGGATATTTTAACGAGTGTCCAATAGTGTTCTTTAGCCTTGTGCAAGCTAGGCATGTGAGATATCTTTGCCTCAGCTTGAGGGGGATTTGATTTCTTTTCCATTCATTTTCTCATTTATTGTAATTATGTGTTAGTGTGTGTTGCTTCTCTATATAAACAAGTGTAGATGTATCATTGAATCATTGATAAATTATGAGAATTCCTCATTATCTTTCATCTTAATTGTAGGTTGGAGCTTGGAGGGATAGGATCATAATTTGCACGGGAACATATGGGCCTAATCCAAGTTTGATTAAGGCCTTTCTCGACTCTGGTGCCAAAGCTGTTATATGTTCCTCAACCGAACCCCCTGAAACGCAGCTGGCAACCTTCAATGGATCCGGGGAGTTCAATATTTTCGAAAATGGTAAGTTTGAGATCGGAGAGGAAGAGGCAGAAAGTGAAGAAGCCGAACCTGCCAGTCCAGTGAGTGATTGGGAAGACAGTGAACCTGAAAGAAGTGGTGACCGTTCTCAGAGTTTTTGGGATGAAGATGAGGAGGAGCTGTCGCAGTTTGCCTGTGAATTGTATGACTCTCTGTTCCGGGTTGGTGCGAGTGTAGATGTTGCTCTGCAACATGCTCTGGCCTCACATCGGAGGTTAAGGTACTCCTGCCATCTCCCCAGTAGACAATAATTTGTTAAATAAATACCATACATAAAAAAAGAAAGTCATAGTCAACAAAAATAAAATTGAAGTGAAGATGAGAGCAGGGGGAGTGGGGGGAATATACTTTAGTGGTACATAAGAAAATAAGAGGAAACATCCAATTTTGAGGCTTACGAAAAAAATATATATATTTGTTTTGTTTGTACTCATTTCATGGAAGTGTAGCAGTCTACATTTTGAATGATGCATTATTTCTTCTAATTCATTTTTATTCAAGTCTTCTATCTCTTGGGCCAAATTGTCATTATGTGAGTGTACTTGGACGATTGAGAAGAAAGAATTTTGAATTTTCCGTCGACCTTGTCTATAAAATTGTTGTAGAAGCATATGTTTTTTTAATAGTATGTTCTCCAATTTTGTTAATGCTATTAAAAAATCATGTATTTTTTACATGTTCAAAATAATTTTCTCTCCAGTTTGGAGAAAAATTCTACCCACATTGGTATTTGAGGATAGAAAGTTTCGTGCGACGAGGATTGGCTGCAATTTGCTGGCCCACTTAGCCATCTGTTCTAGTGGGGCTGCTCAAATTGGCTGCAATTTGCTACTTGCTAAACGAATTGTAGCCAAAGCAGCTATATCAAGGAACCTAAAGCAAATACCCGATCGCTTCCTTGGCCTTAGATGGCCCCATCAGGCTTTGACCTTAAACTACGATCTTGAACACAATGGGACCCGTCATTATGGGTGTGTCCGAACGATCGTCAATTAAGGCGCTCAAAGCATAATCAGTGGTTGGACGACCAAAACTGTTCAAATACAATTCTATCACGGAATGAAGAAAATGATTTCTGTCACATCACTGAACGAGTTTAATCAGTCGATAGTCTCTACCCCACATATGATCAAACGCCAAAGAATGAATAAAATAGAGATATGAGCAAGGCTTGGACCCCATACACCTATAAAGCAAAGCAAGACGGTGAAAGATTCAAGGCAAGAGAAAAGTAAAAGAAGTTCAACCTAACAGCCAATCAGCCATCATGAGGAAAGAAGTTTGCCCGCCAAAGTTAATGACAAACAGCCAAAGGCAAGTGGAAATTTTATTCCGTCTAGGACTATACATTTTGTACACGTAAACGTAAACTTAATACGAAATTAGCGAGTTACAATTAAGTGGTATAACCTGTTTAATTAAATTGGTTGAATTAGGTTTTTTTTTTTTTAATGAAAGAAGTTGAGCAAATGTATATATATATATATGAAATCAACTTAAGTACAACGCTCAACTAAAATAATATCATAAATACATTGGGGAAATTCCTCTATAAGAGCATATTCCTCCATTATGGCTAACGCTTCTTTTGCAAGCTGGTGGGCCGTGACATGATTGACATTCCAATGATCTAGTTTCATTAATTAGATGTCCATACCGGCTTGAATTTCTTTCCTATTTTTTCAGCACCTGCACCACTTGGAGAGTATTGTATAACTATGTTCCGATTAGATCAAAACCTGATGGTGAACACAAATTGACACCTAATTCTATCCATATATAGGGTTTTTTTTTTTCTTGCAGATGGTGACATATATTACTAAAACCTGCGTGGTCCGTACCATGATCAATCATAAACCAAAGCTTCCGACCCCAAAGTTGTGCACAAAGAAGTCAAAAAGGATTTAGTAATTTATCCGTAAAATACGCATGCTTTAATTGCAAACAAAGGAAGGTAATGATGGCATGCCCCATTTTAAGCTTCAATTATGCAAACTCTCATGCTGTCCACTCTAAAAAAAAGCAGTTAAATGAGTGCATCTGTGCATGTCTAGGAGACCAAAAAAAAAAAAACAATTCAAAGCAATTCCCACCTTGATAAAGACCCAGGACCGATCTTTCTTCAACCACAAGACTCCATATACTTTTTAACAAAATGCAGTATAAAGCCAGCCCCACAACCACCAAGTTTCCAGAGAAAATGCCTGCAATTGCTCCAGTTGCAATAGGCACACGGGGCACTGTAGGATCACTTGTCAGAAAGGAAATTGAGTACTTCAGAAAGATTGAAATAGACAGATGTGGAAGCTCCCGAAAGCCTCAGGGACAGATTGTGGACATGGCTTCCACCGGTGGTCGCTCAGCCTCCAGGCCTAGTTTCTGGTTCTTGATGATGACATGGAAAAGGAAGAAGCAGAGAAGCAGTAGTGGGATCCTGCCAAGCATTTGCTCTGCTGTGGAAGTTGCAGACAGCAATAGGCTAAATAGAATCCCCGGTTACAATTACAGGATCCTTAAGAATGACTTGCACCTCTAGATGATGATGCTTCCTAAGCCAGTTTGTTTCAAGTACAAAGCTTCTATGATGGTAGATTTCTCTACATTATGTGTCATCTTTTTGAATAATGTTATCATAGTACAGCTTTTTGAAAGTTATGCTGTTTCTGATGCTTCAAGACTGGTGATGGCTTAATCTTCAAGAATATGCTTTCCTATAGTCGATTTCATGGAGTTGTGGCACAGAATTCTGGAGGGTTTTTTTTTTTCTCTCTCTCTCTCTCTTGGATATTTTGGTGAACCAGTCCAGCGATCGGCAGAATCTTCCCACACAAGAAGAAGGATTGGATCAATGAAGATTGCTATAGACAGTGTTCAAAGGAGTTGTGAACTATAGCCAAAAGAAAAGATTGTGGACCTCTTATACAGGAAGGAATGACACTCAGTTTGTATTTATTTTTACTGTAAAAGGTTTACATGTATCCAAAAAAAAAAGAAAAAAAGAAATAGAAATAGAGGTTTATTTAAGTTCTTCTATTTTAGTTGCACAATATCAGTTAACAAGGATGAAGAATAGCAGAAATTGCTTCCATACTGACCAGGCTTGGCGTTTAAACTATAATTTTTTTCTGGCAAATTCACACTTGCCCTTGAGATAAACAGAGGAATGTTGCACAGAGCATTTTGCATCGCATCAGTTGTTTATTTGCTTCTTTCTTGCCTTCTCTTGAACAAGTAACTTTACATGGAATAAAGAATCAGAGCTGCACTTTTGCTGTCAACAACTTGTTTGCAATAAGCAAACCCTTGGCCATTGGGATAATATCAAGGATTAGTTAAATGAATTCCAGCTTGAAGAGATTGGTTGTTCTTGAGGAGGTCCTGAAGATTGCCTCAGAAACTGCCTAACAAAGATCCTGTGCAAGTACAGTCACAAAAAAAAAAAAAAGCTGATAAATTACAGTCGATCCTCTAATTCCAAGGTTATCCCATTGTTATTTTCTGGTGCTTGCAGTTTTGCACTCAGTGCAAAGAGTAATGCTATATATTGCACCATCATCCTACTGAGCTAATGTGGCTGTGTACCCATCAGATCAGATCAGCTCTTATTAAAAAAATAAAAACAATAAAGGAATGAAGGTGAGATGGGGGTGTAGTTTATAACGTTTCTACCATGCAAATAGTCTCAAAGCTTCGAGTGGCACAAACCACAACTTAGATGGTAAAATATAAGAGGTATAATTTCAGTTTGATCAATTGAACTGCTAAATTAGGTATAGCTATGGGTTGATACACATAATTGCATGATTGTCGGATCTTTACAAGGGGTCTTACCTCTACATATCAAGTTTAGGTCGTAAGTTTTTTCATTGCACCTAAGTTTCCAGAACTTCAGTCACTTCGATACTACAGCTGATCTCTGTCTCTCTCGTGCCACATTCTCCTGTCACAAGTTCAACATGTCCGCCCCTGTTTTGTGATGGATCTGTGGCACCTTTCTCATTGTTTCTTGGCATGGCCAGATACTCAAGAGCAGTTACAACATCACCCATCAAAGGTCGGGTGTCAGCTTCCTCTTGGATGCACATTGCAGCAACTGCAAGAGCTTGATAGAGACCCTTTACAGGGTAATCTCCTCTTAGCAAAGGGTCTGCCATTAATGTAAACTTTTTTCTGTCCTTAAACAGTGGCTGTGCCTGCAAGATGAAAATGAGAATTTTTAACAAGCTATTATCAGCAATGAACCACCTCAAAAATCTAACAAACTGCAAGGATCACAACGTTTTATTGAACATTTAAAACATTGATAATTTGCCACTCATCACAAAATCTTAAGCTAATTGAATTTTAATCATTTATGATAAATGATTAAATGAAACATTTACTTCTTCTAACCCAATGGGGAAAGGCTTTGTTTGTTAGCACTTTTTTATTCTCGCTTTTGTTTTATGTTTTCAAAATAAAACCATTAACAAACAACTCAAAACACAAAACACTCAAAATTACTTTCATATTTATGTCACGTCATAACAGTTTTTCAAACAAAAATCAAGAAATACCATCTAAAACACATTAACAAACGAAGCTTAGTCGCGTACACATGTAGTTAGGTTAAAGATTTGGGGAGTTGAGTTCCACTTATGAACATACCCAAGTAATTAGGTTCTGCTCCTCAGTGTGTCTTGAAGTATCAATAGCTCTCCTACCAGTGATTAATTCCAGAAACACGACACCAAAACTATAAACATCAGACTTTTTTGTCAGCTGACCTGTGGAAGCATACTCCGGTGCACAGTAGCCATAGGTCCCCATCACCCTCGTAGACACATGGTCCTTGCCTCCTGTTGGACCTATCTTAGCAAGTCCGAAATCAGAGAGCTTGGGATTGAATTCATCATCTAATAATATGTTTGATGCTTTAAAGTCACGATAAATCACTGGTGGGTTGGCAAAGTCATGCAAGTATTCAAGCCCTTTGGCTGCTCCTTCAGCTATTCTCATCCTCGTATACCAATCCAGAGGCTCCTCATGATCTGGAGGTAAATCTGCAGAATCAAAGAAATCGATTGGTATTGTTATCAACGCTGTCAAATTATCTGTTATCCCTAAAGCTTTTGTTTTTCCAGATTTGCTGCTAGTCTATGAAGTCCCATGTGACTAGTTAAAGGAACTATGTTTGGGAATACCTAGAAGATGGTTTTCCAAAGATCCATTGGACATGAATTCATAAACTAATATTCTTTGATCCCCTTCTGCACAATAGCCAACCAAATTAACAAGATTGGGGTGACGAACCAGACTCAACATCAGAACCTCTGCAAAGAATTCTCTACTTCCTTGCAATCCTTTCCTGTCGAGTTGCTTGACAGCCACAACCTGAATACAGTAAATCAGAGCATGAAATTTCATAAGTCTGGTACATAGAGAGAGAGAGAGAGAGAGAGAGCTTCTCGATGCTCTCTATGTACCCTTTGTACACCCTTCCGAATCCACCTTCGCCCACCAGACAATCAGGATTGAAGTTGTCAGTTGAAGAGGCCAATTCAAAGAATCTGAAAACCTGAGCAGAAATTTGTGCATGCCCAACTTTTAGTATCTCTTCAGCCAGATTCCTATACTTGCTGCTTCCTGCACATTGATAACATGCCTGTGTAAGAGTAATCTGCAAAGGATTCACAAGCACGTTTCAAATCAAGAACTCAGCTGAAAAAAAAAATTCTAAGTTACTGCAACAAGAAAGTTGCTTAATTATAAATGTATGCATCACCAAGCATATAGAGTTAAATCCTCAAAACCTTCACGTAAAGAAGCTTTTAATTCAGATATCAACTCAAGCATTGTTGTAAGACTTTTCAAAATCACAACTTTATCCATACAAATCCCTCTACCTTTCCCTCCTAGAAAATTTCCAAAAACGTCTAATCAGATTCCACAAACAAAAGTAAAATCCCCACAACTGAAACCACCATCCATATTTCCGAAACCTCAGCAGGCACATTGCTGACTATAAACATGACAAATGAAATGAATTTATTGACAAATGAATAGATTTACAGATACAATGAAAGTAATATGATCAGTAAAAAGTTGCATCCAATGTATAATCCTTTTATATGCATTAATAAGAAGCGTTTTTATTATACCTGATTTCATCGAGAAACTAGCAACAACGGAGGCAAACGTGTCCCGACCATCCGCATATCTATGTTTTCTCCTCTTAAAAGGGACCTCCGGCCAGTCAGAGCTGCAACAAGAGAGGCAGTTCATCTCCGGCAAACCCATTTGTACAAACTCTTAATCAACCCTCTCAGGAAAAGAACTCCAAATCAAACCCAAAATTAATAATGTACTCAGAATTAAAGAGAAATGGGGTGTGGTGAATATTATGGCATTTTTGAGAGAGATGAGAAACTGAACAAGTTTTCCGGGTTTGTCGGGGACAATACAATTGTTAGGGACTGTTAGTTCTGGTCGGGTTAGTTTCTGAAACCAATCCGATTGGTGCATCCGAGCTTAATTTAGTTGTCTTTCTTTGTGTTCCAGAGACACAGAGGTGGTGGTTTAGGCTGTTTCGCTAACTAACTATAACTAATTAACTACCTTTTCAACTTCCTTTCCTTTGCCGAGGCAGCAAAGAGAAAATGCTAAGCTTACTAAAATAATAGGTTTTATGGGATGATGACATATTATTTATGAGCTAATTTTTTGGAAGAAAATTTGATCAAGTATAGAATTTCTCTACATTTTAAACAAGGCAAATCTTTATTTTTCTTTTTCTTTTTTGGTATAAATATAAAATTAGTCATTGTGGTATGACCAATTTGCAATTAACTTATTGTCGTATAGAAATTAGTTGGAAAATCTATTTGGTAAGCAAAAAAAGCAAATAGAAAACTCTATGTTAGCCAATTTTGAAGCTAATTGTAGATCAGTGCAACCATGGGGGTTGATTTTACATTTGTCTCTTTTTATTTATTTATTTCGATCTTAATGTAAAATTTTCATGATGACCAAGAGAACCTATTGTCCAATTGATCTTGGGTAAAAAAGCATGTTGGGCTTGAGATCTAGTGCAATCGGTATTATACCGAATCTAAATCTCACATTATGATAGTCAAGTTTACTTTGGATTTATCCATATTGGATGCATGACACTTCGAGGTTTTCACTCTAAATTGGAATTTCTTGTTATTAGACCAAAAATTCGAGTAACATAAAAAAGAGAGTTGTAGGGTTTGAGCAAGTGGGTTCTACATCTTAAACTATTCGAGGCAAGTGAACCCTTCAACTTCTCTCTCTTTCGAACGTTCAAACAACTTATATTGGGTCTGTTTGGAATGTCTACTCTTTTACACTATTGTTTTTTCTTAATAATAATTCCTTTGCTTTTTTAAAAATCCAGCCTATTTAACTTATATATGTCTTAAATACACTTGATTCTCACATATTTTTATTAAAAATACATGTAAGAATAACATGTACTTTGAATATATGATAAATTAAAACCTTGAAGAAAACTTTTTTGATAAGTATTTTGAAGTATTAGTCTTCCACCAATTCATAAAACATGTGAAGGCAAGAAGATGAAGAGGCTATGACCAGTTGGCCATCTTACGTATTCCATTACCACAGCTCTGTCCACGTCTTAACACGTGCTGAAAGTGCTCTTTAGATAAGAGATTTTGATCGTTTCAAAGTCAAAAGATAGTTTTGTCTATTGTTTGATTGAAAGTTACTAATAACATTCTATCTCTTTACAGATGCCATGGGGCGTAGACTAGTAGTTCTTGCATTTTAAAGATTTAATGGCATGCCCTTTTGTTCGGATTTAGCTTTGGTCATGTAGTAATTCAACACTTTAGATTTAATTTCTTGAAAAGTTTAAAATTAAATCTTGTTAGAGCAGTTTTTTGTACGGCTTGACAGACAATAAGCTGCTTACAAAATAGTAAGAGCGTTAAAGGATTTGACGATGCTTAAGTTAACACTCTTATATTTAATGAAAAAATAGCAATGAGTTAAAGAGTTTTTTATAAGATGGATCCATCTCCTTTCCTTTTATAGATTTAGGTAACTGCTTGTTTTATGTAGTTCCACATTTATTTGGTGGTTGAGAAATAATAGTCTTTTTTAACGTTCAGATAGTAGTTGAAAAATAATCTTTTAAAATATATAAAACGTTCAGATAGTAATTGAAAAATAATTTCGAGTAGCTGAATTATTTAAATGCGATTGCTTGAACTTTGTAGAACCATAGTAAATTTTATCCACCAAAATTTTGACCATTAAAAAGATTATGACACATATTAACAGCACCTTGCCCGAATGAGCACAAAGATAATAAGAGAGATACTGGACATGAGCCTTGTAAGTTTGCCAAGTCATACAAGTTGAACACGTGGCAAATAGAAAGAAAGCCAGATGGAGGCGTTGTAGGAATTGTAGGAAAACACACAGCAGGTGGGATGGAACCGATGGGTGCTATGGCTCCCCTGTGACGGCCCAGCCCCTCCAAAACCCCTGCAAAACCTACCAGAGTTGCTCGCAATCCTCAAACAATGCCACTACCAAAATGGTGGTCTTCAGGTCCCTCAAAGCCCTAATCAAAGACCCCAAAAGATCCAAAACTTTCCTCACCCTCACCACCATCACCAGCAACACAACCTCCACAATCCCACTTCCGTACTTCCCTCTCTCTCACCATCTCGCTCGCCCTCTCTTTCGCCTCCCCTGTTCCACCAAATGGATCTTCAGCCCCTCCTTCCACGGCCCTCTCTTCCTCTCTTTCCCTCCGTGGAAGCTCTCCCAGTCCGCCACGCCCCTATACCTCCAGGGCAAGGCCACCGCCGTCGTTTTGCGCAAGGCTTTGCCCATCACTTTGGGCCAGGCCGTCTTGGATCGGGTCGAGCGGCCCAAGGAGCCCGCTGACGCAGCCTTTCTGGAGAGCTTCGTGAACTTCCCGAACTTGATCTCCATGACCCGGTTGCTCTCAGGTCCTGTGCTGGGATGGTACGGTTTCCTTCCCCTCTTTGATGCTCCTTTTAGTTGCTGGGAAAGTTAGAGCAAAATAAAAGAAAATTTGGGTCTATAAATTGATAAATTTTTTAACAGTCCTAGGCATACGTGGTTCAGTAAATAAGAGGAATCAGTGATTTTAGATTGGGTTATGTGAGATAATTAAGGGTCATTTTGCTTTATGCAATGTGCTGCTTCTTGGGGGTTTAAGTTCGTAAAAAGGTACCACCTTGGGGAACGAAAGATTTTGGTTGAGAGCACCACTGCACATATAGCAAAGTAGCCTATTCATTTTATTTATTTACTTTACTAGCAAATATTGGGTGAGATCAAAACTAAAAGAGGATTTGATTGCACATTACTTTGTTGATTTTTAGTACAGATAAACATATCTGAGGCCCAATTTTACTAGTAGCTTGTGGTGTGTGTTTAAGGAGGAGGTGAGACTATGGAGCATTTGGTCATACATTGTTCTGGTCCTAAAAATTAAGGTCTCTTTGCTTGGCTCGACTTGGGTAAATGCCAAATTTATTGTTGCGTTATTTAAGATCTTGAGTAGGGAAGTAATGAAAAAAATATTAGAATGTTTGAGGGCATAGAATTGCCACAAACTGCTGTTGCTTTAATCTTCTCTTGAATGCGGATTAACTGAAATTGGGATCTTGAAGGATAAATTGTGCCCTTTAGCTAGGATCTTCCCGTGTACTTTTTGAGTCCTTTGGCTATACCATCTCCGAGGTGCAGTGCCCCTTCTCTTCAACAAAGATTCTCATTCAAATCACTCAAGGATGTTCATTTCTTTAGATGTTGATCTTATTTGGATTTTTCATTATCTAATTTTTTTATAGTAACGCGCCTTTTATCGTCAGATCTTTTGCTTATTTTTAAAAAATAAATGTTTAAAAATTTTAATTGCTCTGCACCGAAATGGGATTAACAATCTTTATGCAGGATGATCACAAATGAGTGGTATTCTTCGGCAATGGTGGGATTGGCTCTCTCTGGGGCTACTGATTGGGTATGGACAAACGTCTTTGATGGAAGCAAATCCCAATGTTACAAAAATGAGATGTTAAACGCTTTTCTTTTTCTTCATTCATCATGTAGCTAGATGGATACGTGGCAAGGAAGATGAGAATTAATTCTGTTGTGGGTTCCTACCTTGATCCCCTTGCTGACAAGGTAAAAGTTCAAGCCTCTTCTTCTGAGCTCAACAGTTTTGCTGGGTTGCTCTTTTCAGGTTGTATTTGGTTCATTTTACCTGCCTGTGGCTGAACTTTGTTTTTGCTATGTCTGGTTGATACAGGTTCTTGTTGGATGTGTTGCTTTGGCAATGGTACATAAAGATCTTCTGCACCGTAAGTAGTCTTGATCCCCCCCAGCCTCCCAAATGAAAAAAGTAAAACAGTGCTTGTTGAGCCGCTGGATGTAATACGATGCAAATTAGCAATACGCGTATCTGTATTTTTCAAGAAAGCTTAGTTCACTATTTCAAATGATTGGTTCATTGGTTGTAATGGTTGTCACATGGCAGTATATATTTGCACCTATAATAATTTTTTTTTGGAACACATAAGATTAACATGCACGCAGACCTCTTTTATGTCTGTTGAGGAGAAAATGAATCTCATTTGGTATTTTGGATTGTGAAGCTGGACTTGTTGGACTCGTCGTGTTGCGAGATGTCTTCCTTGTTGGTGGTGCAGTATATCAAAGAGCTAGTAGCTTGGGTTGGGAGGTAATATAGCCTAATTTGTACTTGTTATAGGATGTTTTTCCCCCCTTTTCTCCACTTGACAGTCTTGGTAGTTATCTAGTTGAAATCTTGATTGTTACTACTGAATTTCTTCTTTCAGTGGAAAAGTTGGTCTGATTTCTTCAACCTTGATGGTACCTGTCCCCAAAAGGTTGAGCCTCTCTTTCTTAGCAAGGTAAGGTTCAAGTGTCATAACTTGATTATCTGACGGACAGGGTTAGTAATAGAGTAATATATGTAAAGTAGTGTATCTAAATTCTGCAATGTGGACGTTAGGGAACTGATTATTTAGTAAAGTTTATAAACTCCTTTTCCTATTTTTGGATTAAAAATCTGCTCTCTCTTTTTTAATTAAATATAGCATGAAATGTTATAGGGCCCATGGCTGATAATATAGATAGGAGGAAATAGATAGCTTAACAAGGAGTCCTAATCGTTACAGGTTAATACGGTTCTCCAGTTGGTTTTAGTAGCTGCAGCTCTTCTTCAACCAGAGTTTGGAACCGAAGAAACTCAGTCATACATCACATATTTAAGGTAACTCAGGCCACCTTTCTGGCTGTGTAAATTTTGATTCTTTTGATATTATATAGTATAAGTCCATTTAATTTGGCGCAGTTGGTTAGTGGCTTCAACAACAGTGGCTTCCACTGCAGCATATGGAGTACAACACATAAGGAAGAGATCTGCCTTGATCAGTAGAAAATCTTAGTTTGAATCTTACCTTTAAGGTAGCTGGTAAAATACATCAACTTCATCAGCTCCGAGTTATTTAGTGGGCGTCAATGTCAAAAGATTGAAGAACAAATGGTCGTATTGCCTACTGAGGTTGGAATCCATAGATAGAAGACAACGGTATGTTTTAGAACTTTTTAAGGTCATCTTTCACAAGTTCCATCTGTCAGAGATTGAGTTGTGGCCTTTCAATTCCTGGAATCGCTTGGCAAGTATGCTAAAAGTTAGAAAAACTTGGTTAAGCTGTGAAGATTCATAACAGAAGCTCTCTTTTTTTCTTTTTTTTTTGTCCTTTACTTTTTTTTCTCTTTTCATTTTTCCTTCTTTTAAAGGGAAAGAACGGGAGGGTCTTTGAGAGTGAACTTGTTATTGTGAATAAAGAAATATGTACTTGTAATTTATATACTCAACATCACAAATTCTTCAAAGAATGAAAATAAAATATGTAGGGTTTGTTCTGAGAAAGTTATTATGGCTGCCAGTACTCATTTTGTTACATGAGCCTTTTGTCATCAACACCTTCCAAGCACTGCATTCAGTATGCTGCTAATCAAAAGCTCGTTACCCTTCCTGCTAATTGTAGAGATTTACAAACTCGCAAAACTAGGAAGAAGCAAAATCCCCATGGCACTCATCCAATCAAAAGGTTGCCTCAGAGTAATGATAGGCTTCCAAACTTTACTATAGAAAGCATATGTGCGGAATAAATATGATCCATTCCCAACAGTAGCTTGAGAAGAATACAAGATGAGACTACAGGTTGGTTTCTAGATCCTTTACCGACATGTCTGCAGTCAAAAGTCTCTCTAGTGGGGGGCAAAAGTGACTCATAGATGTCCAATTACGACCCAACCAGATTTTACTTTCGCTGGTGTGGTTCACAAGCAATCTCAAAAGGAACTCTTGATGGTCATCCTCTAAGACATCAAACATGAAATGTCTAGATCTATGCCAAAGGGTAATAGCCTTCTTCCAAACGGTTCTTGCAAGATAGCAATCACAAACTCTTGCCTCTGATCAACTATCCCCAGAGACTTATTGCTGAATCAGAATCAACAAGAATCTCATCACAGGAGAGAGCAGGTTTCCATACACAAATTCCGTGATCATCAAATTGATCTCCACAGTTTCATCTAACTTGCACACCAAACAACGCTTTTCATTGAGGCAACCCAGCTTCAATTTCATCCCACATGTGAACATTCTTGATAACTTTCTCCTTGATCTGCTTAATAAGCTCGCGTGCCAATTCAACCTTTTTAATCCCCACAAGCCCCTCTACAAGCCCCTTCATCGACCCGAAATTCGGTAACCAACCCTTCTCCATACTCTCCTTAGCAATCGACAATGCGGCCTCAACATCTCCACCTTGGCATAGGAAGCAAACCAGAGTTGAATAGCAATCGTAATCCGGTTGGCAACCCCTACTTTTCATGGTCTTGAAGAGCTTCTTGGCTTGCTCCAAATTGCCTTCGTTACAAAACCCTTGAATCAAATGTGCATACGTGACCGAATTCGGCCTCAGGCCCCTCGACAACATTCCATCCAGCAACGCCATGGCCTTCGAAGACTTCTTCAGCTTGCACAGACCCTGAATCCTAATGTTGTACGTACCAATCCCCATGTCCACACCATGCTTCTTCATCAACTTCATTACTTTCCCAATGTCCTCAAGCCTCTCTTCCCTGTAAAACCCAGCAAACAAATGCCCAAAAGTCGTCGCACTCGGCTTCATCCAGTTCCTCTCCATCTCGGCCACCACAGAATACCCAGAACTCGTCGACCCAGACTCCGAAAACCCCTTGATCACCGTGTTATAGGAGTCCAAATCCGGCTCAAGCCCATAAACCTTTGGAAACTCAACGAAAACCCGATTCAGCTCCTTGTAATCCTTCGCCACCAGGCAAGCAAACAGTAACGCGTTGAGCGATTTCACCGAGCGACGAATACCCAGATCATCCATTTGCTTAAAAGCCTCAACAGCCTGGTTGACCATACCAGCCCGGCCGTAGAGGACGATAGAGTGGGCAACAAAACGCTCCGTTCGGAGTTCGGGGCGGGTTCGGAGCCCCGACTCGAGTAACTCCCGGATTGAGTCAAAGTGTTTGGATCCGGAGAGCTGGGAGACGGCGACGTTTAAGGCTATTTGGTCGAGGCGGTAGTAGGGTGTGAGGGCCGCCGCGCGGCAGATGTCGAGGATGGTGTGGGGGTTTTGCTCGGACTTGAGGAGGTTGAGCGCGGCCCGGGTCTTCTGCTTGGAGGTGAGAGGAGTGGTGCAATCTGGGGAGAGGATTGATGATGCCGTGGAGAGGTGGCGACGGTGGAGGTTGTGGGTGAGGGAGTGGCGGAGGCGAGAGAGGAAGGACATGGGGTGTACAGGGTTTAGGGTATAGACTAGACACAAAATGGAATAGGATGCGGTGAAACGAAGATCATCTATTTCGTGTCCGTATATACCAAAATTTCAAATATATATACATATACACAACAGTCACGTGACTCACGTGATTTAATTTGCTCCAGCTAGCAAGTCTGAGTATTTGCTCGGGCAAATGGCCTCATTAGACCTTGCATAATTGCAATCAAGCTGTGTTACAATTTGAACAAAAAATTATTGTCAAAGTCGATACTTGCTCATCCGTAGCCTTCTCACAATTGCTATTAGACAGACTACAACCCTAAGGAGAGAGCCTCTCACAATTACAATACAATAACCTATTATTCCAGGAGTGATGTACAGCGGAATAACCTTGTCATTGTCATACATTATACACCCAAATGCATTACAAAATTGTCACAAAAATAGATACGTTGCTCCAACAAGTATTACCTCAAAGAACAGAAAGGATCAACTGTACTGCACCTTCATAAGACAAAGGATTGCCAATCGAAAGATTCAGGCATCAAGCAGCTAACAAAATTCAGTAACATCAAAACCTGAATTGGTGATTACTGATGAAAACCCAAATGTCTAACTGGTAGCTTCCTAGTTAATGACCAGGGATCCAACATTTTACATATAACCTACGAACCAATTGCTAGTAAAGTCAAAATTGAGGGCCATCCACATTATGAAAAGCTTCCTGCAATTTATATATTCCCAGATTTGAGATGATATTTCATCTCAGAATCAGATGATACATGAAATATTTTGCCCCATTTCTTACTTTTCACTTCCAGTCTCATCTAAAGTTTACATTGCTGTCAACATGCTAGAGCTTGTACATCAGTAAAACGTGTGAAAGTCAGTACAAATGTGTCTTTTACCGGAAGATTACAAAGAAATGTCTGATGTCAAAGCTCTTGCTCTTAAAATATATGGTTCGGATGAAATGCAAGCAGCAACAACGTTACTCCATGTGGTGGTCAAAGTAACTTTCTAAACAATGGAGTTGAATGGCAGCATGCGAACCCCTACCCCGTCCAAGACATAGAAACATTGAGATCAAAATAATTTCAAATGCAAAAATAGATAACTCGCTAAGACCCAGTGAAGTGATGAAAACACAGCAATGATGCCACCCATTCCAACTTTTGTGATAGAGAAGCTGGCTTGCCAATGAAACTAAAGTTAAAGCACTACAAGGTTAACTACCATGACTCTGCATAATAGAGACTTGTAATCAAAGTTAAGATTAGCGGCTAATCTACAAATACTTACACCAAAGGTGAAGGAATACCAAAAGTTCATCTACTCTCACAGAGGCCAAATAAAGCAAAAACACTGTAAACCTTCCCGAATAAAAAAATTTTAAAAAAATTCAGATTACAGTAAAATTAAATAAATAAATAAATCTCAAGCCTGATCCTATATCTGCTTGCATCAACCATGGTTCCAATGGATAACCACCAAAACCAAATTATTTTAGTCAGAATAAACCATCTGATCTTCTACAAAGCAGCCAAGTGCACAGCAGATAAATCATAACTGTGTTTCCCGTAACAGAATAAGATGAAACAAAGTTTCTTCAACAAACACCATCTTCATTCAATAATAACAAATGTAGGTCAATAATTCAACAAGGGAAATGAACTCGAGACAAGGGAGCGAGCAAGTTTCCATACAAAAATTCCGTGATCATCAATTTGATCTCCACAGTTCCATCTAACTCCGCACGCCAAGCAACGCTCTTCATTGAGGCAACCCAGCTTCAATTTCATCCCACATGTGAACATTCTTAGTAACTTTCTCCTTGATCTGCTTAATAAGCTCGCGTGCCTCTTCAACCTTTTTAATTTTCACAAGCCCCTCCACAAGCCCCTTCATAGACCCGAAATAGGGAAACCAACCTTTCTCCATACTCTCCTTAGCAATTGACAAGGCTGCCTCGAAATCCCCACCTTGGCATAAGAAGTAAACCAAAGTATAATAGCAATCATACTCCGGTTGGCAACCCCTACTTTTCATGGTCTTGAAGAGCTTTTTGGCTTGCTCCAAATTGCCTTCTTTACAAAACCCATGAATCAAATGTGTATACGTGACCGAATTCGGCTTCATCCCCCTCGACAACATTCCATCGACCAATGCCATGGCCTCCGACGACTTCTTCAGCTTACACAAACACTTAATCCTAATGTTGTACGTTCCAATTCCCATGTCCACATCATGCTTCTTCATCAACGTCATTACTTTCCCAACGTCCTCAAACCTTTCTTCCCTATAAAACCCAGCAAGCAAATGCCCAAAACTCGTCGCATTCGGCTTCACGGACTTCCTCCTCATCTCGGCCACCACAGAATACCCAGAACTCGTCGACCCAGACTCCGAAAACCCCTTGATTAGCGTGTTATACGAGTCCAAATCCGGCTCAAGCCCATAGACTTTGGGAAACTCAACGAAAACCGGTGCAGCTCCTTGTAATCCTTCGCCAGAAGGCAAGCGAAAAGCAACGCATTGAACGATTTCACCGTGCGACTAATACCCAGATCACCCATTTGCTTAAAAGCCTCAAAGGCCTGGCTGACCATACCAGCCTGACCGTACAGGACGATGGAGTGGGCAACGAAACGCTCCGTTTGGAGTTCGGGTCGGGTCTGGAGCTCCGACTCTAGTAACTTCCGGATCGAGTCGAAGTGTTTGGAGCAGGAGAGCTGGGAGACGGCAACGGAGAAAGCGATGCGGTCGAGGTGGTTATTGGGGGTGAGGGCCGCGGCACGGCAAATATCAAGGATGGTGTGGGGGTTCTGCTCGGACTTGAGGAGGGAGAGCGCGGCTCGTGTCTTCTGTTCGGAGGTGAGAGGAGTGGTAGAGTTTGGGGAGAGGATTGAGGATGCCGTGGAGAGCTGGCAGCGGTGGAGGTGGTGGGTGAGGGAGTGGCGGAGGCGAGAGACGAGGGACATGGTGTGTGTATGGGGTTTAGGGTTTAGACTTGGAGATGGACAGAAATGGTTTTTGCTTCAGATTTGGGAATTCTGAGTAGACGAGAGAGAGACAGCGTCTGCTTGTGACAGGCTAATGGTGCGTTTTGGTATTGCGATTTAATAAATTAAACGTGTAGATTTCAACTAAATTGCAAAAAATTGATTTTGAAATTGCATTTTTAAAAAATTGTAATTTGGAAACGCAAGTAAGAAAATACTTTTTTAAAAATACATAATTTTAAAGGGTAAATTACAATTTTAAATACCAAATTACATTTTGTCAAACCTTAATTGTATTCTTAAAAATTACTTTTCTAAATTGTATATTTTAAAAAAAATGATAAAGGCACATCTTTTGCTCAAAGGTATTTTTCCTCGTAATAAGTTCACATAAGTGAAGAAAGATGGAGAATTCGAACTAGTTATCTACTTAAGACGTGATTTCACAACCGATTAAACTACCTCTTGATGACCAACATGTAGCATTTTAAAATGCTGGCATGTATCATTTTAAGTTAAAATTCTGCGTTTAAAATTTAAAGACACATTTAAGTGAAACAGTGCTACTTCCAATTAAAACATGTAGGTTCTAATATCTGAACCCGTTAAGTAGCGTAGGTCAAAACATCATATTCTATACTTCATGTTAACCTCTCTACCAGCGACACTATCTCTATTGGGAGATTCAAACTCAAGCATATCTCCTATTTTATCAACAATTTAAAGATACAAGAGTCCATCTTATATGAACATGTCAAAAAGTACAATTTAAAATTCCAAATTCATTATTATTAAGAAAAATCTTTTTTTTTTTTAATTTATAAAAAAAGACCACATAAAACATTATTGCTTATAATTTATTTTTTTTTTAAATTACCGTATGAGAAAGAAAAGTTGGGCTAAAATTATGCCTTTATTATTTATCTTTTAAAATATACAATTTAGAAAAGTGATTTTAAAAATACAATTAAGCTTTTGACAAAATTGCGATTTGATCTTTAGAATTATAGTTTACCATTTAAAATTATGCATTTTCAAAAAGTACTTCCTTACTTGTGTTTTCAAATTACAATTTTTTAAAAATGTAATTTCAAACAATTAATTTTTTGTAATTTAATTTAAAACTACACGATATATTTATTAAATCGCAATACCAAAGCATGAGTGATGAGTGTGATAGAGAAAGTATATAAAAATTAAAATTAAAAAAACAAATAGAAAAAGAAAAAAGGTAATCCAGGCAAAGTGATTTGAACTCGACGTGAATCGAACACGCAACCTTCTGATCTGGAGTCAGACGCGCTACCATTGCGCCACGAATCCTAGTGATAGGCTTCTAAACTTTTAAATATAAGTAGTAAAATTTAATGTATAGCTTTACAAATAAAGGGGGTGAGTTTTTGGCACTTTTTGCCTTAAATATATTTGTTGGCAAACAAATAAGAAAGTGAATACTAATAGATCCAATATTTGAATTTTAACCCAACAAACAAACTTGCACGGCACCACTTTTTGGAGATCATAATGGAATCTACTAGTCTTCAAGGGAAACAAAAAGTATTAAGATATTCTCTCGTTTAAATGAATCGAAGAATATTCACTTAATTATAGTAGAGTGATATTTTTATCTTTCAAAAAGTAAAAATATAAAAATATTTCTCAAATATAACTAACCAATTTATTTGACATGGAGACGTAACAAAAGTATTCAAATAGAAACCTCCTTTAAAAATGGGAGGCTATTATCACCTGTGAATATATATATTAAGGACCATAATATTGCCACCTTTACTCAACCTTGACAAAACGGTGGCTATTGAGTGGCAAAGGCGGCTGGAGGATTTATAGGGCTGTGGAAAATTGTGTTGATGGTACCACCAGCATTTCAATTTCTTTTAGCATCCACACGGGCTTCAAATAGTAGCCGGTTGAATGGATGGTCCATCGAACAGCATGCAGCCTCTCACCTACTGCACATTAACTTTGGTCTTAGGAATTTGACAAATTTGTCACTTCAATTGCAATTTTACTAATTAAGAGAAATAGTATATATTAGATGTGTCTAAGAAGCTTTTTACGAGTCATGACAAATGGCATCAAAATCGCTGTGTCATGGGTTCTGACAAGAATGTCAGGGATTTGACATTGAACTCTATAACTGATTTTAAGAAGCTCTAGTTACAATTTATAGTACTCCACACGTATATTTATCATAAATCTAATAGTAATTTGGTTGATACTTCTAAAAGTAATGATTTCTTGACACTTTTTTTTTTTTTTTTTTTTTACTCTAATGAGCAAACAAATAGGTTAGGAAAATCAATTATAACTATTCTACCTAAACGTAATTATAATAACACATACCCGCTGTTGCCACATAAGATAAGCATAAATAATGGAAATCACATGCACTTATTCAAATTAAACTGAGTCATAGTCTGACTTAACCTCACAAGGACATCAATGAAAATCGAAGACGATTAATATTAATAAAAAATATCTATAAATTCTCCGTTACCTAAATTCGAACTCAATGCCTGACGACTTAAAAATTTTATTGGGTCATTGAACCCGCACTCTATTAATGATCTCCTACCACTGTTAGACACATCAAATCAAGGTTGATAAATCTTTTTTTTCCTCAGAATGCCGAGAAATCGATTAGGTATGCAAATTGTCCACTTGATTATCTTTTGAGCTTATGAAACAGTGATTTCATGTCAAACAAAAAAAAAGTGATTTCAGATTTGATATGAAAGTTGAAAAGGACAGAAGCTAATGGATATAGGCATCAATCTTTTTGCTTTCGTGTACTAAGTTTAATGACTAAGACAAAAGAAATAGACATCTTACCAGTATAATGCACCTACGTACATATACCTTGTAATGTAATCCTCTTGTATCATGGGTTCTATAAAACGTGTACATATGTGAAAATAAGAATGTTTGGACTACAACAATTTTATTATTATTTCTTTACAAATTTATTTGGTGCTTTTTATATTTTATGAAATTAAGTATTATGTTGACTGTTCATATTTTAGTAGTTGACACAGTAAATCATATGAATTTTTAAATTAATTTGTAAATGTAGTAAATATCATGTAAGCTATCATATGGCAATTAAGGGTTGCAATTTGTGTTCGTATATCAAATTCAGATCATGTCGAGATGTGAGTATAATACTACATAAGTTAACTCTAACTCGATAAATTGATTAAAACAGGTCAAACACTTTAATCATAACTTACTAATTTTATGTTAGGTTAACAAATTGTGTCAAAAAGTGTCTGTCTGTACCAATACCTTTAAGAGCATTCTTACATAAAGTTGTAAAAAGTGTTTAAAGTTGGGAGGGGCGTGTCCAATGGAGTTTGGCATCAATCAAAGTATTTACCAAATCAGGGGTAAAAAAAAAAATTGCCTTGTATATATCTTAGAGCTTAAAGGAGAAAAGAAATGTTTAAGAAGTACATATATATGTACTGCATACGTCCGAGTTCCCACAAACCAACACCGACCAGCCGTCCAAGCCACGTCATCCAATGTAGAAACTTCGCGTCACCTTCCTGTGAGAGTAGTACTCCTCTAGCGACTCAGTTGTCAGTGGACCCAACCCAAGCGGAAGAATCTCCCACGGCATCTTCTCACGTGCAGCACGTGACTATAAAAGCCCTTGACAATCCAATTCCGCCCCTCCTCCTAAAATTCTTTGCCGCCCAGTGGACAAAGCGGCCTTTTCTGTCTTTTCATTTTTCAAATGGCATATAAGTGTTATATTAAAGTGGTTTAATGCGATATAAATATAAAAATATTTTAGTGGAGTCCACATTTTAGAAGTGCTTAATTTGTAACAAATATTTTATATCTTGAAAAAATATATTTTTAATTTGACCAAATAAGGCCTTTTATGCCCTTTTAAAACATTCCTATTGAGCCTTTTACTTTTTCTTTCTAAAAATCTGAGAAAATTCATAAAAAATAAAAATAACAATTTACAAATTATCTTCTTTATTTTAAATTTAACTATGGTTAGATATGCTCTCCAAATACCAATATCCAAAAATTTAATGTTAGACAAAATTTTCTTTCAAACTGAATTGGAAAAACTTCATTTAATCCAGTTTAAAAAAATAATATATGTCATTTTTTTTTAGGAAAATGCTAAACGTTCTTCTCGTAGTATTCTCTCAGTCTTACATAAAACATGATTTAAGAAAAAATGAAATTGTAGTGACCTCTACCACTGATTTTTTTAGGCATTAGTACCAAATTTAGGATGATCAAATTTATTTTGATGATACCATCCCTAAAGGGTTAACCTTCCACCCTTAGGTTTTAATTTTGAATCAAAAAACAAATTTTAAAGTATTATAACCTAATTATTAACTCATAAAAATTAATCTGTTGGCAAAAAAATGTACTATAATTTTATTTTTTCTTAAATTCATGTTATACATAAGATTGAGAACGTCATGAGAACACTATAGGGAGAACCCCTAGCAAACTTTTTTTTTTTAATATCATGTGACATGCATATGAGTTTTTAAATTTATTTATTTCAACTTTGTCCTATTATTAAAAAAAAGAAATGTAATACAATCACAACATAGATCCAACAAAAACTTAATTTCTCTCTCATTTTAGACTCAATTTCTAGTTTAAGGCTCTCTCTCTTCTACTGGCAATTATTTTTTTTTTTTAAAAAAGCTAACACTTAAAGAAAAAAGTTGGGTCTTAATTGGGTTTAAGTTGTAACTTTATCATTTTCCTTAAAAAAATATATCCTCAAGAGACCAATCAATGCTTAATTAGTTATTTCTTTTAAACTTTTCATTTTTATTTTTCATCTACCAATAACTAAAAAAAAAGAAGCAGAAAACCTTTTCCTTTTTTTGAAGTGAAAGTGATAGATTTCATTAATTAAACATCAGTCTGTCAAACATTAAAATATGTTGAATACATAAAGGAGTAGAAGCAAGCCATTGATGCTCGTCACCCAGCTGCAGAGCCATCTTAGCCAACCTATCAGCTGCTGAATTCCAAATTTACCTAATGAATTTCTTTGGCTTTTTTTTTCTAAAAAATAAAAATAATAATGGTGGTGAACCTGAGTCAGCGTCGTGCCCTCCTTGTTCAAAAAAATCAAATTACGTGCACGACGCCATATTTGATATTTTATGTTACTTTGGATCAACACTTTACGATAGGGTAGTTTCGTCAAACCAGATAAGTTTTAGGACAAAGTCAAAGGATATGCCATTTTTTTTTTTGACATGTCCATACAAAAGTGGGAGGAGAGATTCGAACTAATAACCACCATTTTATTAAGTGTAGTCCCAACCGATTGATCTACCTCTTAAAAACGATATGCCATTTCATTTAGATTGGGCAAACATGTGATTTATTTTAAGGGTTAAATACTCATTAGTCCATGGGTTTGAAAACTTTATTTTTCCTTCCTAAGGTTTGAAAAGTGACTAAATTAATCCTTGTAGTTTTGAAAAGTGACCAAATTAATCCTTCTATCAGTTGATCATTAGTTAATTTAATGGACTGACACGTAAACTAATTAAAAATTGACATGTGGCCACGTAATTAAATTTTTTATTTAAAATTAAAGAAAAAAAACTAATGTGACCGAAACCACCCCCAAACCACCATCGAGGGTGGCCCATGGGGTGGCGTCTGTCTTCTCTGCAGGTAACAGAAAAATTGTGGTAGAAGGAGAAATGGGTTAAGTACATATGGATAATATTGTGGAAAACTTGTTGACAGGTTCTAAGATTTCTCGAGTTTTGGTGATTTTTTTTTGGTGTTTTGGTCAATTGGCGATAAATCTTATCCTGCCTGTTTGATTTTTCCGATTATAATAAACAGATAGATTCTTCTTGAAGGATGGCCCTTCCAACTAAGCTCTCTCCCCCTTCACTGAAGCAAAGGGGTTCTTTAAATTTCGCAAGTAGGGTAGCTACGGAGATCAATGAAATCAATTAGCTAGCCCTTGGTGCCCAAGGGGGTGGCTGAGCCACCCCCAAACCACCATCGGGGGTAGTTTTAGCCACTTCATTTTTTTTTTTTTTTTAAATAAAAATTTTAATTAGATAGTCATGTGTCAACTTCTAATTAGTTTACGTGTTAATCTGTTAAGTCAACTAGCGGTCAACTAAAGGAAAGACTAACTTGATCACTTTTCAAAACCTTAGGGATTAATTTAGTTATTTTTCAAACCTTAAAGAGAAAAAATAAAGTTTTCAAACCCTAAGGACTAATAAAGTATTTAACCCTTATTTTAATCAGTCATTTATATAATTTTTAATTAAAAATGTTTTCACTCGTTCTAAAGTTTAAACCCATAAATAGAAAGTAAATTTAATTAATTAATTAATAATTTAATAAATAAAAATCTAATAGTAAACCAGGGAAGCGGAGGTAGTAGTAGTACGTAGTAACAAAGTAACACGACCACTTGGCTATCGGATACCCGTAGAAGCTTAGGTGAGAAACGACCAAACCAAAAAGCCCCCAAGGAGCTCGACCTGTCGCTCACTCTCTCTCTCTCCTCACGAAGACCGTCTGGTAGACTCTCTCTCTCTCTCTCTCTCTCTCTCTGTGAATTTGCGCTTCAGCTTCTCTGGAAGCAGTATTTGACTTTGGCGTGTGCGGAAGCTCTTCGCGGGGAGAGCTGAGAGCGGAATGACGAGAATGCCACTGAGCTTGGCGCCCATGGCGGACCTCGAAGCTCTCGTTTCCAACTGGTGGGACGAGATCAATGAGTCCACTCGGTGGCAGGACGGGATCTTCTACACTCTCTGCGCCCTTTACGCACTTGTCTCCTCCGTTGCTCTGGTCACTTTCTCTCTCTCGCTAGAAAACTTCATCTCTCTCTCTATATATAGTATTCACTCTTTTCTTGTAAGATTTAGTTTTTTTGTGATTATAGCATCTGGGTCTTTTGCTTTAGGAATAGCTGTAACTGATTTTATTTGTATTTGGGTAGTTCTTTTCTTTTTTGTGGGCTTGGGATTGAGAAAGTGATAGATTGGGAGTTGTTATGGATGTATGGTTCGTGGCATTTTCATTTGTAAGAATCACTAGGATTTGGGTCTCTCAGTGGTGACATTATGATGGGCTATTTAGAATTTTAGATGTGGGGAAAAAGTAGTGAATTTCTAAATTGTTTCAAAAAATTTCAACTTGTTCTTGGGGAAATAATCATGTGTTGTTTTCGGTTACTATTAGATTTTGTTGAATAACTTGATTGCCTGAAAAGTTACCGATTATGGTTAATATGTGTTTTCAGTTCATATCATTCTTTTCAATTTTTACTTGTTTTTCGGATTTCTTCAAGTTACGCCCGGCTTTGGATTATTTCAACTTGAAACGATTAGTCGAAGTAAAAAAGAAAAAAAGAAAAGAAAAAAGATACGTAAACTTGTTGAAGTTTTTCAGGGGATTTCTGAGGAGGTTGTGTACCTGTGTTTATGTGCAGATTCAATTGATAAGGATTGAGATGAGAGTACCCGAATATGGTTGGACAACTCAGAAAGTTTTCCATCTTATGAACTTCATTGTGAATGGAGGTGATGTTTTAAATTTTGGTGATATTCGGAGCCTTGAGTATACTTTGTCATTTGGGTATAATTTCACTCTTTGGTTATGCCTTTCTTATGTTGCAGTACGCGCGATTGTGTTCGGATTTCACACTCAAGTATTTTACTTGCATCCAAAGGTTAGTTTGTTGGCGTTTCGAGCAATGTTATTTTGAATTTTAATTTCTAACCTAACCATGTTACGTGATGTGACACTTGCATTGAATTTCGAGTTTCATACATATAGTAGTTTTTTTTTTTTTTTCCTTCTTAAATTAGACTAGTCAGAGTAAAAAATGTTCTTTCCAAGCATCAGCAATATACTGACATTGAGCTGCTGCACCTTGAACCAGGTTCTAATTTTAGTGTTATTGGATCTTCCCGGTCTTCTATTTTTCACTACATATACACTCCTTGTCCTTTTTTGGGCTGAGATTTATCACCAGGCAAGTAAATTTTCTTGCTATTATCAGAGTGCAAGGCCAGTTATGCATTTCAGCAAGATATTGAACTTGTGCAGATGGATAAATATTAACCTTTTCGTTACTATTAATGGACAGGCAAGAAGTTTACCGAGCGAGAAGCTCAGGGTTGTTTATATTTCAGTTAATGCCTGGATATATGCTATTCAGGTATGATCCGTGTCACACACTTTCTTATGCTGCTGCAGTTGCATTACTTATTATTTCGCTGATCTGCTGCTGCTGAAATATCATCTTTGCTGCATTTCAGTTAGTGCCATTTTCATTTCATGTGGTTCTCAGGACGACAGCTATTTAGAGAAGGGGGGTTCTTTGATAGATGTCATCTGTTGTTTTGTCATTTTTTTGTTTGTGGGTACTTGTGCTGGCACAGTTTAATTTTCTTCAGAAAAAAAGGGACTCCTGTCCTATATCAACAAACACTTTCTTGCTGATGAAGCTCATGCCATGTCGTACATGGGCAGCCTGGCTCACCTTTCAGTTATTCCTGTTTTGCTGATCTTCTCAACCCCATGTTAGTTTGAATCTTCTTTGCTCTTTCAAAAATAGTTAAAAATGCTCCAGTGGTCCTTGAGGTTTCACCTTTCATCAAATTGATCCTTAAGGTTTAGAACTTATCAAATCACTCTCTAAGACTCACACCATTATCAAATAACTCCCTTCATTCTCATTATGTTAACTTTTTAATGGAGATGAGTGATGCGTGGCTATCAAGCCATGTCATTTCCAACAAAAAGAAGGCATGTGTCTAGATCATTCAGTCAACCACACTGGATGTGCTTTGTCATTAACGTGTTAGTCACAAATTAAAAATTGGCCACACTGCCAAAACTTCAAAAAAGAAAAGAAAAGAAAAGTCCCTCTTACTTTGAGAGGGGGTGGCCGCCTCCCACAACAAAGGGTGTGGCCGCAGCCCCTCCTACAACAGAGGGGATGGTTGTGCGGCCACCCCTCCCAAAATAGAGGTGGCCTGATAGTCATCGTTAAAAAGCTAATGGAAGGGGAACAAAGGGAGTTATTTGATAACAGTGTGAATCTTAGGGAGTGATTTGATAACCTTAAGGAGCGATGTGATAAAAGATGAAACTTCAAGGACCATTAGAGCATTTTTCCCTTCAAAATAAGGAAAAAGTAGGGGTGAAGGGTTTGGGTAAAAGTTTTAGGAGTGATGAGATGACCAGTTCTTAGTTTACGAGCTCTCAAGTGAAATTCTTAACCCATTTTCTGGACGCTGAATTTCATAGGATAGAAAATACAAATCTTTCTTTTTTCCTTGGAATGCATGTCATCCTAGCATAAACGCCCTACCCAAGCCCTTAGGGGCCACTTCATAAATGTAATTTAACTTTCTAGATTTTAAGAAGAATTGAATCAAAGTGAGGTTTTGGTACCAGATTGGCATCTGGATATACCTTTGGATCAATGACAACAGTGTTGTAGAATTCATCGGAAAGATATTTATTGCAGGTTAGACTTTTTATCTAATTATGCTACAACTTTCATACGGTCCATTTTCCTGGAGATTGAGATTTCATTTTCCATCTCAAAATACATATTCTACATTCTTAGTATTGCTTCCTTCATTTGATCAATGGTGCTTATTTATTACATATTTTTTCTCCCAGTGGTGTCAATTATAGCTGCAGTAGGTTTCTTGCTATATGGAGGAAGGTGAGTGTTCACTGTTCAGCAATCTCTATGTTAATTACTCTTCCATGCATATGGAATTGTCTCAATTCTGGCTACTTTTTTCTTTTTCATATCTGTTGTTGGGTTTTATTTCCACAATTTCTCTTGGTGGATTGACATATAAAATGCTTCCAGATTATTTTTCATGTTGAGACGCTTTCCTATCGAATCAAAAGGGAGACGGAAGAAACTTCATGAGGTTTGTGACTTCCCATTATAGTTTGTCTAATGGATTTTGAATTTGATTGCTAGAATTGTTACAGTGAAACGTTTGCCTTTATATTACTTACCAGGATCACTTATTGGCATGTATTGGGGAAACTGAACGTTACCAAACTAGGGCCCTAAATGGATCTGCATATGACTTAATTTCCATTTAATTGGGGCAGTGGTCATGTATGCTTAGATCTAGTATGGAACAGCATTTGCTAGTTCTTATAGAAACTTGATTGACTAAAAACCTTCCAAGTGCAAGATCCTGCTGCTTTGTCAAAGCTTGTGTGAGAAATGATTGAATTATCTGGTTGGGGTGTGTTGTCCAGTCATCCTTGCCAACAAAGTAATTCTTTATTTTCACTGCGAGACTTTTGTTTTTCAAATCCTAGTAATTATAAACTGCAAATTAATGAGTATATCATTCTGGACTAAAACGAACCTCTCCCAACTCCTCCACCCCACACAAAAGAGAGAGAGAGAGATGATAGTCTTTCACACGAACTAGTTTCTATTGATTTGAAATTGTGCTTTTTGTGCAGGTTGGATCTGTTACAGCTGTATGTTTCACCTGCTTTCTCGTAAGATGCTTTGTGGTAAGCTTCAAACTAAGTCTATGAACTTAGACATTTACATCACAATTCTTCTTTGTTTTATTGAAAGGAGTACGCTCCTATGTGATTTCATTTATATATTTTCAAAAGTGTTGCTGCTTTCTTAAGCATACATTGGATTTGTGGATGCTTTTCTAACTTAATTCACAAAATGCAGGTTCTTTTATCTGCTTTTGATACAGATGCTTCACTTGATGTTTTGTATCATCCCGTTTTGAACTTGATCTACTACATGGTATTCTACTAAGCTTGTTATTTAGAAAACCTTTGTATTTATTCTCTCTCTCTCTCAATAAATTTTGAAATTTTTGCTGCCCTAATCACAGTTGGTTGAGATCCTGCCTTCAGCTCTAGTCCTTTACATCTTGCGTAAGTTGCCTCCCAAGAGAATATCAGCCCAATATCACCCCATCCGTTGACCACGGTGCATCTTGGATCTTGGTGTTCTTTTTTCCCATCAAAAAAAGATTTTTCTTAGTTTGGAAGTTAGATCCTACTGGAGTTCAGCAGGAGGAGAGCCAAGAAAAAGAAAATCCAGATGTAGCATTCTGGTTGGCTCATGACACCGGCAATTCTTTTCTTTATTCATGTATATTACATGCTGTTTGCAGCTTGTTGGAGGGGAGAATTTGAATTAATTTCTTCAATTCTTCTTGGGTTATGTGACTTCAGAACTGGTTATGTATGTGGGTAATATTGGTCAGCATATGGAAAAAAGGGAAGTTTTTTTTGTAACTTATATGTCTTAGGTCTCACCTCAGTAGGTGGTTAGGGTTATAAATTGGTTTTTGCTGAATAATTATTAGAGACGATATGTTTATTTGTCCCTCAAAATAACACATCACATGATATTTGTAGTTGCTTTTAGGTATTTATGTAAAGATTTATACATTTGAGCCATCAGTGAGGTTAGAAAGTGTGTGTGTGTGTGAGAGAGAGAGAGAGAGAGAGAGAGAAGGAAATTCTACAAATTATTTCAGTTTGCAACTTCTTCCTCGTAATTTTTTCCCAAGGAACAGACTGAGAAAGACAACAACTAGAAACTAAATAAATATTGCCATGACTGAAATAAAATTTACCAGAACTGAAGCCACTGACTTGCCAAAAAACAAATGAAGGCCGCATGACACATAAAGAAAAAGCAAAGAAACAAGACAAATTCCTGCAATTTCAGTAAAACCTTTGATCGTATACGTTTGCTAAACCTTAAATCAAATAAATGCACAAAAAAGCAATTAGCATATCAGAATATTCTTCAATATATTACAAGGCCGACAATTTTCCTGTTGGTGCTCGCTATTTCCAATTCCAGATAAATACACCGAGGGCTAGCACCCACAAGTCCAGTTTTCCCAGTGATCCTGATTAATCTTGGGCAACGTCCATTGCAGGTGGCGGAGCAAATCGCACATCTGCAGGCCTTGCCATTACAACAGGCTCATCCGCAAATAGTGCTTTAATAACCGACGGAGTCTTTAGAGGCCGACGGCCAGTCATTCGTGGATACACCTCTTCAAGAAAATAGTAGGCATGACCAGCAATCATTCCCTGAAAACAGAACAAGAAAACAGTTCCAACATGGAAATAAGAGGGGTGAAAAATACATTGAAAGAAAATATGTGGGAGCAACACATGGGTTCACAAGCAACCGTCCAGGTGGTCCTATCCATCCTCTATAAAATTGATTGTTCATTCACCTGGGCTTTCTCCCGTTATGACAGGCATTCATTCAGGAGAACAGAATAAAATTACAAAAGAAACTAGTCATGTGGTCTCATGTTATAGGAAAGGCAAGGTTTTGCCGCATTTTTCTTAGTGCTAGCAGGCTAGGCCAAAATAAGAATTTGATATTTCAACTATGGTGCAGATTCTCACCAGTAGATCCACCCAGGCACTAGCGCCAACAAGAACAGAGAATCCCAAAAGAACCTGCAGCGAAAACAAGGAATGGGCATTACAAATTATAGTTTATGAAAGAGACTGATCCCAAAAAAAAAAAAAAAAAGCATGCTTGTTCTTTGAAACAGTTCATATCATTTTGATAATAATTAGTTTGATCTGTTTTACTGAGAAGGTCTACAGTTCAAGTCCGTACCGCCCTATAATATAACTATAATAGCTTATGTAGAGTACTTTTGAGTTTTGACTGAAAGGAAGGATGATAAAAAAAAAAAAAGCATCCAAGCAAGTCCTTATAACTTTCAACAAGATAACACGAAAAGTCATCAAAGCTTACTCACCCAGGGTAGATAAGCTGCTGTGAAAGTAAAAAGGCCCAAGAAACTCATATGTATGAAAGGATTTTGCTTGCTCCACACATAGACCTGTAAAATAGGAAAAAGTAACAATCCTTTTGCTGAAGTACAAAATCCTTTTCGACTCATTTAAGATCAGAATCACTAAAGCTATTGAAGCAGGAAGAAAGCTGATGAAAGCACAGGTCAATAATAACTTTATTTTACAGAATTGTATTGATGTTTTTTGCTTTTCTCCATTGTACTATGATTGTCATGGTATTCCTATTGTATGGTAGTTATGAATAGCTACACTTAAAACAGAAAGAAAGGAACTAACCATCATGAAGGTCAATGAATTGCTAAGGAATATAATTTTTGCAAACGACTCTGACAAGTAAGGTATCATCCCCCCAACAAGAACAATTCCAGTTAAAACAGTGGCACCAAATAAGAGCATGTAAAAGAAATCAGCTGTCCTTCCCCTGAACGAGTTCTCTTCAAGGAGCTTGCAGTATCGAGCAAGAAAGAACATGTGAAACATAAAGTCCAAGTCTGCAGTACCAAGTTAAAAATCATGTTATTAACAACAAACTTGATGATAACTTGGCCTCAAATCAGATTTCAAACAACCATCATAATTAACTGTTGGATAGCATAAACATTGAAATAACATTAGGACAATGCATGATCCAATTGCAATACATGCAATAACATGAATGAACAGCTGAAAACAGAAACATAATTCATGAGTTCCTTGAACTATTGTGCTCAGGGAGGTCATTGGGGAAAGTGAATAGGGTGCCATGTGGCAAGAATCCATCTTGTCAAAATGTGCAGAATACTTTACTTCAACAGGCTACGTGGTGCAATAAAATCTCTGCTGTCAATCTGTTGCTAATCCAGCATTAGATATTTTTGAAACGAAAAATGACACGAGCAAATAGCCACTTTGCCCATAGATTCTTCTCATTTCTATTCAAAAAACATATGCATATTGTTGTAAAAGAGAACATTAAAAAAAAAAGCAGAACACATTTAGGATAGAAGACACCAACAATAAAAATTTTAACTAACACAAAAATCTCCCATATACAAATTCAAGGGACCAAAACCATCCAGATACATGAAAATGACCAACTACATTCCACGGCATAATGAACTGCGGAGAGGACTGAATTAGAATATTTTTCTCAGGCTAAACTTGTTTGAAGATCGCAGTCAGAAACTAATTTGCCACAACCCAATGTAGCTATACAATTGGAAATTCACATGTCTGTGTCTGTGAGTTCATGAGGAGAGAGTGAAAGATAGGTAGATGAATACCCAATGCAGGCTACATACTTTATGTGATTACCCACTATATGTTTGTGTCATCTGAGTCAAGTTGTAAAAAACAAAAACATTACAGATAAAGGCAATGGTGTTTCACTACCATAATAGGGGAAACAAGTTCAACTACGAAAAATTCTTTCCAATTTTTTTTTTAGAAGAAAGCCCTCCAGCCCCTCCCACTACATATTGAAGCTGAAAAAATTACCCATTTTCCGGAAGTACAAGAAGTTGGTGACGAGACGCCAGAACTCATATTGCTTGACCACTAGCATAGGGTTCAAGTACAACTTATAAGGTGATATTATCTGCAAAATTTCAACATGTTAAAATAATAATCGGTTAACCTTTCAAACTTCAGTTCTCCTTCCTGACATATAAGAATAGGAATAAAAAGGACCCAATTCAAATTCGAGAAGGAAAAGCCAAATTTACCGGAATTAAACAAATCCATTTATAATCAACCTAAACCAATCAAACCCAGTGGCACAAAAAAGAAAACCTATCATTTACACAACTCCCAGTTAACCATTCAGATCATCGTAAGCGCTACAAAACGAAAATTAGAAAATAACGCAAAATTTTCCCTAAATTTAAACCAAACGCAGTTCAAATCCAACCACCAAACAACCCCATTAGCCCAAAACACAAAACCCACAGAGTCCTATCCATCAAAAACGGAAGTTAAAACCTATTGACCCAGATTAAATGATTAGATCAATTTGTTTTATAAGCTTAAGCTAATAGGATGGGTAAATTTAATCTTTCAATCAATGCTTTAACAAATGACATTAGCACCTTCCTAAAACGAGAAAGCTTAGTGGGAGAAAGAGAGAGAGACACATACGTCGAGAGAACAACCGACCGTGGTAACAATAACGGCTGTGAGATATGAGCGCGTGATGATAGGCATCTGCTTGTACCATTCCTCCACTGCCTGAGCCATTCTGATATCTTCCCCTCCTCAATTTCTGATGACAAATTTTCAACTAAATTTTCTCGAATTCTTGAGTAGACAATGCAACTAGGAGCTCTGGGTTACGGAAATTTGGGTACACAGAGTGAAAAGCGAAGGGAAATCCCAGCGAATCTGAGAGAGCCTTGACTCTTCTGTTGTGGCAACCCAACATGAATGACAAGCGTAGGCGAATCAGAGAGCGCGTCCAAATAACGGACCAATCGCCTACTTTGATCAACCTGGTATCTATTTGTTGGTACTAGGCCCGTAATTTGTCCTTTTGGGATCTAAAGGCCCAATGGGTTTTGACTTCGTCACGTGACACGGCCCATTTATGGCCCCACGTGTTACACACACAGTTGATTGAAGGGTGTCTCTCCCCTTGATCCTTATCTTGAGCTATTTGAATATGAAAATGAATAAGTTTATGACGGATTCAAGAATTTGTCAATACTTGGCCTTTTGGGTTTGTCTTTTTAGATTTGGAAGACAATGACATGACTAATTTGTTGACACTAAAATACCAAATTGCTTGAAGGTAAACGAGCATGAGGGGATTGCCCATTTGCTCCCTTTGATTACTAATTAAAAATATACAATATTGCTTCTCTTATTGGTCAAAGCTTTTGTTTTGTTTTTTTGTTTTTTGTCCTTCCAAAGGTTCTTGCTTGTCTTTTTCATGCAAGATAAAATATCCAAGTGTAGCTATCTCAAATTTTATTTTAAATTATAAACTCTGTTCCCATATAGAGTTTATTTTTTCCCACAATTATTAAAACAACCGACAGAGGTTTAATTCATACTTAACAAGTTTGCAAGAGAGATGTGCAACAAAGAAAGGATATCTCATTGTATAGACAGTTTAAAATAGAGTTTGAAACTGGCTCAATTGAATACCAGTGATATTGTATTTCATGCATATTTATAGACAAGTGAAGTATAAAGCTGAGAGATTAGATTACAGTTTCAAACTAGTTACGTAATTCAAACAGAGGTTTGAATCTCTGTTTCTGGCTTGACTTGATCCGTTGCTGCTGATGTGGAGGTCATATCTTTCATACTCCTAACACTTCCATTATCACTTGTTTAAAATGAAAATTACTCAACTCCAATCATCTCAAGATTGAATGAGTTTTTAAATAACTTTTATATATCAACTCTAGAATCTTTCTCTTTCTTGTCGGTAATCAAGGAATATAAACTTATAGATAACATGCAAGAGTTTTCAATTCATTTGGGACTTTATTGCAGGACAAAAGTTAACCTCCCTACTAAAGATATTATTCACTATATGCAGGGAAAAATACATTTTATTCTCTTAAGTATCAACGCATTTACGTTTTGATGTTTAATGTTTAAAAAGTAACAAAAGAACCCCACAAATTTTCAAACGTTAACAAAAAAGTTCAACCGTTTATTAGGTTTCCTTTTCTGCCGTTCACGTTCATTGCACAGCATCTCTGTGTGTGTATATATACATCAAAGTATCGAACACTTGGTGTACCATTTCTGTGTGTGTGAAATACAACAGCAAATCGTTCTCTTTTAAAGGGGATTGGGCTATTATTACGTTTTTTAGCACTGATTTTGCTCCTAAAGCATTAGTAATACGGTATTCTCTTTTCACTACTATAGAACTCATGCCATGGTTTCTCGTTAACAGTGGCAGTCATCCTATGACTTTTTCAATGGGTTTATGTTCAAACCAGTAGAACAATAAGAACTTCACTTAATGCTTTTATCATTTGGTATCATAGCTAAACATCGATCACGGATTTGAGTCACAAAGAAAGTGACCTATGGGATAGAGTGGGCCATCGTAGATATTGGATTTAAAAGGATGGTTGAATGTTACAAATGAAGTGTACTTAAGTGCATCATAATTATATGTATACAAGCTTTTGAGCACATATCCGTGCAAACTGATTTTTAAGGGTGAATTTTACTAGACGCTTCTATAGAAGTGATTTATACTTCTGTCTTTTATACTTTGTAGGTCACCAAGGCTGCAAAGGCTTTCCTTATATTGTGCAAAGAGAATCACTGGCAGAGGATTTTCACGGGCAATCCGCAACTGGAAAGCAATTGAAGAGATGTCATTGGGTTCACTGGATCCACGTTACTATGATCACATCATAAGAGAAATTGGCATACATTGCAAGAAATTACAAGTTTTCTGCCTGTGCAGTTTGGAGTTAAATGTATATTTTGCTGTTCTCATAGCCCAGAATTTACGCTACCTGAAGGAGTTAGGATTGCAGAATGTTTCAATCTCAAGAGCTAGTTTGCATGCTATTTTATCCAAGTGTAGTAAACTCGTGACAGTCAGCGTCTCCGATTGTGGTATTGCAGAGCCAAAAAATGTGGAGACAAGGAGTACTAAAAGCAGGCTACAAAATCAAATGGTTGATTGGTACTGAGACAGAAGAAGTGCACAGTTTAAACAGTATGCTGGATGCACTGTGGTAACTAGTCAGTACTTTTGAAAAGCATTTGATGGAAAAAGATGTAATAGCTTCGCCATATACGTGTGAATGTATCCTCTATCATATATTTGGTCATTGTCTATATTGAACTCTAGCAGAGGTGAACCTTCTTCGGCACCCTTGAGGTTTGGTGCTTCTGTTCCATACTACATTGTAATCAAAAGATACTTGTAGTTGTAGATGATTCAATTATTTCCGTTGAAGGCGGCCGATTGAGAGATACTTGTCTTTTTTTTGTTCATGTTTCAATTATTCTTTACAGTCCAACGACAGAGATTGAGCGAATTGCAAGAGATGGGCACCTCCACCTCTGAAATTTATATCAAATCCAAACACAGAATTCTATATGAATATTTTGGGCGAAAAAAGAAAAAGAAAAAGAATAAAGAATAAAGAATAAAGTCAATTCAAACAAAGGAAGACCGGTCTGACAAAGGAGTCGTCATAATTTCACCCTCGCACGTGACCCACACCATCCTCGTCACTCACTCAAACAAAGCGCGCCTCTCTTCCCCACATTTCGAATTCAAACTTCAAACGCCCTCATCCTCCTCCTCCTCCTCCTGCACCTCATCGATCCGCTTCCGTTTCTCTTTCATTCAGACAACAAAACTTCCCAAATTCTTGCAAGAAAATCATATTTCGATCAGACGAAAATGGACGGCGAAGAACCGCCATTTCTGTCAACGTCACCGTACGTCTCATCGTCCTCTCTTCTCAAAGACATCTCAAATTTCAAAACTCCAAAACGCCCCTCCCACATCCCCAAATTCCACTCCCCCTGCCCCCAGTTCTTCACCTCCTCCAAGCAAACCCCACGAGCATCCTCCTCGCTTCGCCGCCACCGCCCTTCTCTACCCCAGCCGTCCTCCTCAGCCCGGCCCAAGGCCGCTGCCCGCAGGCTCAGGGCATTCGAGCTCGAGCAGTCTAAGTCCGCTCGCAAGGCCCAAGTCAAGAAGGAACAGTCTCTCAAATCCCTAACCAAGTCCCTCACCGTCTGGCTCAACTTCCTCCTCCAGAACCCCGGATCGTGCGGCTGCGATTTGTCCATCGCTGGTGGTATTGATGGTGGTCGTTCGACTGCGAAGGGCAAGAGGGACAGTGGTCCCTGGATTGGGGTCGGCGTGGACGCCGCGTGGCGGAGCCCGAAGCGGCAGAGAGATTCGATGTGGCGGGCGGAGGAGAAGAACGTTGCGGAGTTTCCGAATTCGATGTTTGTGAGTTTGCGGCGTTCGTTGAAAGATGTGTGCAGTTTCGATGACTTGAAGCAGCGGATGCGGGTGTATTTGAGTTTAGGGAGTTGCAAGGAGATTTTCCAAGTGATGAGTCAAGTGGCTAAGGTTTGTGGTTGCTTTGTTTGGTTGCCGAGAAACTTAGGGAACAAAAGAAAATGATATTTGCCGATTAAAGCAAAATAGTTGTATTTAGTGGCTTGCATAATGTCGAAAATCGTATAAGCTAGTTATTATTACCTAAATTACAGGTTTTCCAGCTTATGTTAAGAATTTGTAGTCGCATTGAGATTTTTGGTTTTTGTTGCTTCTTGTAAAAATCTTGACTGTCAGTTTATCGATATTGTTTGTTAAATACTCTCATTGAACGATTCTTTGGTGTTGAATCATTTGGGTGTGCTTTAATTTGTCAGAATATTGATGAAGGGAGGTTGAAAATGAAGTCACACTGCCCTATAGTAACAGATTTTGGATTAAAGGAGAAGGCCACTAGAATAGTAATGAGTTATAACCCAATTTGGCTACGGATTGGATTGTACATTGTATTCGGTGGTGATTCTTTGTTGTCCGATGGAGATGTTAATTCTGATCAAGAAATTGCGTTCTTGAAAATGATTATTGAGAAGCAGTTCTTCTCGCATGCGGGTCTTGCAAAAGTTTATGCTTATAACAAGAATGTTGAAGGTATATACAGACCTGGTTACTATGAAAGCCTGGGGAATGTTATATTGAAGAGATTTTTGCTGCTTGCTCTTATCCTTGATAAAGCTAAATCTCAGAGCAGTCTTCCCCTTAAGTATGGTATTGATGGATTGGATGGGGGTTCTCCGTTATTGTTCACGGTACAGTCTGGTATTAAATCAAGCCATCAAGTCATCCAAGGTAATTATTTATCCGTTGCTCATTTCAGTTCCGTGTTGATTGTGTTATAACTGTAATTTGTCAATTGTAGGTTGACTTTTCTCTCTTTTTGGTTCAAAAATTAGATTTCCTATCCTCGGATATAATGCACGGGGAAGGTAATCTTTTAGCACATCTGCTGATTATAGGGTACAAGGTATCTTATAAGCAGGTATGCGGTTCATTTTATCTATTATGCTGATTTCCATGCACATGTATTGCTAGAGGTGAGTTTGTGTCTCTGTTTGTGTGTATGTACTTTTAGGGTGGGTACGTATGCCCTTATTCTTTAATAGTGAGATATAAAGAAAATAACTTTGTTGGTTTGCTATTTTTAATACAAGAATGTGCATGATTGTGCAGTGTCCACTCATTGAGTATGATTTCAGAGTTACAGATTTATTTGTAGAACTCCAAGATGGGGTCCGGCTCTGTAGAGCCATTCAGCTCTTGCGAAATGACTCTTCTATCCTCACGGTTTTTCTCTTTTCTTTTTTGTACTTTGTGTTTCTGAATAAGAGTGCTGTTCTAAATTTCATTTAGCTGAGTGTGGAATATTCTTTGGTAATTTTGATGCTTTATTGCGTTGGCAGAGAATTGTAGTTCCATCAGATACTCGTAAGAAGAACTTGGCAAATTGTGGCATTGCCCTGCAGTGTCTTAGGCAGGCTGGTGTGATGTTATCTGATGAAGATGGAATGATGATTATGGAAGATGATGTTGCTAATGGAGATAAGGAACTTACTCTCTCCTTGCTGTGGAACATTTTCGTTCACTTGCAGGTATGTCAGTTTCTTTCCTCTGTCCCAAAGTTTTAGAAAAGTTGAAGTGACGGTTACGTAGAAGTTGATACTCTTCTACTTGTTACTCCAATTTTAATTTAATTTCACCATGAAACTTGCAGCTGCCACTTTTGATCAACAAGACAATTTTATTCGAGGAAATTTCTAAAGTTCATGGAGTTAACGTGGTAGGTCTTGACGTGGATGAGTTTTCTTTCATTTAGCTTGTTTGTCAAAAAATGTAACTGATGAAGTATAAAATAAAGTTATTTGTCTTCTTGTTTTCTGATATCAGTTTTTTAACTGAAAGATATCTCTTCATTTTTCTGTCATAAAGTTCTTTCATTAGTATCCTAACTTGTTTCCAGAGAAATTATGCTTAAGTTATACTGATTCTCGTTCATTTCACAGGATAAGTCAGATAGTGACAACCTCACTCATTTGGAAATGCTTCTCAATTGGATCCAGGTATTGCGGTGGTCTGAGAACTTAGATTAGGATATGTTTCATCTAAACCTTAGATGTACTGCCCAATTTGCAGTATAACAAATAATGCATGTATATGTCTTCATCGCTGCCCTAGATATTGTTCTTTCACAATCATGAAAAAATGGTTGTTTGTGTGTGCATACAACTGACTACCATGCATTGTGCATACCACCACCCCTAGCAATCCATGTCATGATATGATAGCTCTTAGTAGTTTAATATTACATTAAAAATGATCAAGTGTTGATTTGATTTTTTTTTTTTTTTTGGTTTGCTTGTGAGCAAAAAAGTTTGAATGATATTATGTTGTGCATATTGGCACCATATTTTAACTTCAGAGAGATTGGGCTTCTCTTAGTGTAACACCCCACCCTATTGACATACAATATTGTCCGCTTTTAGCTCCCCTGAACCAGACTTCCCAAAAAGTCACTAATCTTGGTACTACTCTCGCATACGCTCGCTTAATTGCGGAGTTGTAATTGAATTGTGACCATCATAGCTTTAAAACATGTTGTCATTAAGGATGTAAGTATACATATCAGCACATTTCTATCTCTATACCTAGGTGATGTGGGACACCACTCTCAGTCTCTTGTGAGGAAATGCTTCTGTTTTGATAAGTTGATAACCAGTCATTCTACTGAGTTTCCTGTGTTTTTTGTGGACTTATGTCAATTGGATCAAAGCCACTAATCTCTCTCTCTCTCTCTCTCTCTCTCTCTCTTATGGACAGCAGAAATTTGTGTGCAGAATGCTTTTTTTTTCAATCTTTGTGCATTGTTTTAATCTTAAATTGCTGACGAACTATTAAATTTTTAGATATATGTTATTGGTTTTAGCAGGTTTTGCTGTAATCCACTACTCTTCTCTATTTATCTAGTGCTGCTAATTCAAACCATGGATTTAGTTTTGGTGTTGGGTCCTCTCTCTGTTCCATTGTGGGTCAATAATTGGTGTTAGGTCTTTTCAGTTTTCACCATCTTGTAACTAGGACTTTCAACTTGCCTTTTGGGTTAACTACTCCTTTTGGAAGGCTTTTACTGTTTTTTTTTAAAACATATGCTAAATATTTAGAGCAATATTTTTTCTTGAATTAACAATCATTTTAATTTTGTTTCCAGGCAATATGTGAAAATTATGGTTTCAAGATCGAGAAATTTTCTTCGCTGGTTGATGGAAAAGCCATATGGTGCTTACTCGATTATTACTTTCGCAAGGAACTTCATTGTTCTTGTTCTTTAAAGGTGTTATATATTCTTTTCCATTCTAACTGATCTTCTACATCTACAGATCTGTTTATTTGACTTTGTTTTTAATTATTTGTTTGCAGGATTTTAAAAAAACAAGTAGTAAAGACTCAATTATGTCAGCTACTGATTATCCAGATGCAGTGCACAATTTTATATTATCACAGAAATTAACAACATTATTGGGAAATTTTCCAGAGGCAAGTGCTTCATGGCTTTCTCGTTAAATATAACCATCCTATCGACTTGTGCATAGTGCCAAACAATCAGAAGAATATTGGTATTTTGCCCAAGTTATAATGATGTTGTAAACACTATACTATTCATAGATTTCTGAGGCAAATGATATGTTTCAGATATTGTTAATGATATAGCTTTAATTATGATACAATTTCTAGTGCCATTATTATTGACGCAGGGAGATTGATTGCTATTTGAATTGCATTAAAGTTATGAAATTAAAAAAAAAAAAAAGTTATGTGAACACTCAATTATGCATTGTATGAATGCACGCACATATCCCTGCATGTTCGTAAGAAAGCAAAGTTATGAATCTTGGTATTTTAACCTATGTTACCATGGTGCTGTAAACACTTTACAATTCATGCATGTATATACTCATATGCATTGCATATGTTTTTATCCGCACATGTATATGTAATATTTATATATAGACACTCGTGTACATGCATGCATAGATATATTAGTAAATTAGTACATATCTCCGCATGTTTGTGTCTATTTAAAGAACACTATCACTATAAAAAATACATATAATTTGTGGTATATTATTACACACGAAAATGCTCTCAAAACATTGTTAAGCTTGTTTTAAACAAGTATATATGCAACCATGCTACAAAATTTAAGTAGAAATTCGTATAAATAATATATTTTGAGTTTACAACGCTAGGTTTGTCCAAAGTATCAGTGTTGCATATCTTATAAGTTATATATTGATGGAGTGGGTTATCCATCCTAAAGATCTTGTAAAGCAATCACAATTGAGATTTAGTCTAGGAAAGTGGCTGTTAAGAGAAATATGGTGATGAGTTTTCATTTTAGGAGGAAGCCATATGAAGTTATTTCTGCCATATAAATTTTATTCACACCTTCCTATTGACTTTTAAACCATCTATTCTAATAGATATCAATTGTTATATGTATCTTTTCAAGCCACCTAATATATATATATTAATAATAAACAGAAATTATTTGTTTTTAATAAAAAGAAATTGTTTGTTTTTTCATCAAAAGATATGATTTGGATGCACAGCTCTATGTTATTTCCAATTTATTATCAAGCCAAGAAGCCTCTGGGAACAACCATATCAATGATGAGATTAGAACTCAGAGAAAAAGATTAAGAGAATAATTTGTTGCGATGTTATTTGAAACTATCAGTTTAATATTGGCTAGGCATGTTAATTAAGTTGAGAAATTTATCAATGTTTAGACATTTGTCGGTGAATTGTATCAATACATTCAATACAGTATTGTCATGCATGACAAAGTGATTATATTGTTTTTTACAGGTTCTACAAATCAGTGACATACTTGAATATAATGGTGCATGTAATGAGCAGAGTGTGGCCATTTTGCTGGTGCTCCTTGCATCACAACTGGTTATGAAGAAAAATATGGTATTGCTGAATTATTGTGTTTATTGGTAGTTGAATTTTTTTAGTCATACATCAAAAATTATATTTTCTTTTTTTCATCTTGCTAGGATCAGTTGAATTTCCATAAATTCTTAGGTTGTGATTGTAAAAGTCCAGAGAGAAAACATTCATGTTTAGAGCAGTGCTTTATCAGTTCTGAAGAAGTACATAACCAAGAGACAGAATGGCGCCATACCGAAGGTTTTCTTTCTCTGTCTAATAATAGTTATCCTTTTAGTAAGTAATGTATGTCATTTGGTAGATGTGTTCCTTGTTTCATATATTGCTGAATTGGGGTTTGAAAACATGCAGTAACCTTACAATTATATCGCTCAAATTTTAGTTTCGTGTGATTTAGTGGAATAATATGTAGTTGGACTCTGCTCTACTGGCTACAGTGAACGTCATAGCAATCTTGGTTTGTCTATATATATATATATATATATATATAAACGTAACATTATATTAGCATAATAGTTTCAATGTTTTCTGCAAGAAATTGATGCTAACTTTACCAAAACGATTGAATAATGGCTGGGATCATTTCTTGATGAGAAAAAGAACCCACTGCCTTTCTCATGCATTCTCTTTAAGAAAGCCATAGTCCCATTGTTCTTTGGTTCTTTTGGTGGTGTCTTGTGGTGCACTCTATTTGTAATTTCTTTAAAATGTGAAATAGTAGTATCTGGGGAAAAAGAAACAAATTTTTGTTTTTTAATTTGTAAAGTCAGCAAGTTGATTGCAGCTTCCTTGCACTGGTTTGATACTTGTGTTTCTCCCATTACTCTTTTCTTTTCTTTTTTTTCCAGTCTAATGTGTCTCTATACAAACAGATGCTGTCAGAAACAGGAATTTTAAAGCCATCCAGGCTTTGTGGCAAGATATGGCTGAACGGAACTATAAACCTGTTAGAAAACCAGCTCCTCCTCCTTCACCATGCTTATCAACAGTCAAAGACATTATTAGCATTCACAGAGGTAACTAGTATGACCTTTTCTAGCTCAATGTTATGGTTTCTAGTGAGTATGGTGATTGCTTGCTATCATGTTGCTATATTCTTAATTGGTCCTTCCATTGTTCAATAACTAACTGCTGTTTGTTTCCATAAGATATGGAATCAATCTCCTTGTCCAAATGTTGGTAGTCTGCATGAAAATTTGTCTAAAATAGTTATGGAGTTTCTTCCCCCCCACACCCCGCCCCCCTCCCCTCTCTCTCCTTGCCCTCCAATTCATTTTTCTTTTTTGAAGATCCAGTGTTTGGTATTTCATACATATTTATGTATTATGTATATACATTTGTTTTCTCCTCTAAATAGTTCGAAAAGGAAAGTTTTTTTTTTGGGAATTTGTAACCCTTATGTAATTGATTTCCTTCATACTTTGATACCTAAAGCTATGTCAGCCATATCCTTTCTCTGACTAAGCAAGTTGTGTAATGCTACCAGAAAATGCTGCAAAAGTTATACAGTCTCATTTCAAACGATTTATTGAACGTCGCAATTTCTTGAAGATGGTGAATGCTGTTTCTTTGTTGCAAATTGTAATCCGAGCTTGGTTAACTGTCAGAAATAAATCAATTTGTATCAAATTTGACACTGTTCAAGTTGAAGAATCTTCAAGTGGTATGGTATCTCCTCTGTGTCAGTGATTCTCTTATGTGCACTTATGCAGATTAATTGAGACTCACTAACATAACTTGCTTGGCTAATTATACAGAAAGGTGGAAACAGTCGATAAACTGGGAGAGATATTTTATCTTCATTTGTGACAGACACAGTTTTGTCAAGTTAAAGAGATCAGTATTGCTTATCCAGCGAGCAGCAAGGACTTGGATCAATCAAAGACGTCATGGTAGAAGTATTGCAATTAGGGATGTATCTACTTTTGACCATGTCAACGCTGCCACTGTTGCTCGGAAATCTAGTTGTGGGTGGTCAGCAGGATTTGAATCTGTGCATGGGGTTGCTAAGTTAGAGAAACCTTCAAACTTCTGTGAAGAAAAGGGTGCAAGTGATCTTCAAACAAAAGTAGTGGTTAAAATTCAGCTTGCTTGGAAGAATTTTATCATCTGTAGATCTCTCCGCAATCAGCACTTTGCTGCAACTAAAATTCAGAGTCATTTCCTTGGTTGGCTATTGAGAAGAAGGTTTCTAAATCAAAGGCAAGCAACAATAAAAATACAAAGTAATTTTCGAATGAAAATATGTTGGAGTGCTTACCAACACTACAAAATTGCAACCATCTCAGCCACCCTCATTCAATCTTTTGTCCGTGGATGGATTGCCCGGAGAGGAGCCTGTAGATGCAGGCATCTCATTGTTGCAATCCAGGTGTGTTCTCTGGGATTTTGTGGTATTTATGTGTTGTAAATACTTGTTTTTTTTGTTGATGTATTTTGGGCTACATTTCTTATATGCAGTTAGATCCACAACATTTCTATCCTTTAGATGAATGCCTTGTTTTAATTACAAGTTTTAATGGTAACATTAGATAAATCAACACTTTGCTTGTATGATTTCAGAGACATTGCCGTGGTTGGTTAATAAGAAGGGAGTTCTTGGTCCAAATAGAGGCTGTAACAAAAATACAAAGTGCCATTCGATGTGTGACATGCTGGAAGGCATTTCAGTGTCAGAGACATGCTGCAATTGAGATTCAACGATTTATTCGGGGGCATCTTTCTCGAAATTCGCTTTTAGGTAGTTCTCATTTATGTTAGTGATAAGCTTTTATTTGCATGTTTTTAGTTGACTTCTAGTGTGCTTTGTATTATAAGTGTTTCTGGGGTTGGTTTGTGGCAGGGGCTTCTAGCTTACGTGCTGTCATTTCTAGTGATTGCTTGTTGAAGAGCTCAAGAGGGTGTTTCAAGAGTATTGAACTGGAAATATTTTTATGCTCAGCTCTGAAACTGCAAAGGTGGTGGAAGGGTGTTTTGTTGCTCAAGTTAAGAACAAAATCTGGAGTCGTAATTCAGTCTCATATCCGTGCATGGCTTGTTAGGCGAAATGCTGCAAGAGAGAAGCATCGTAGTGTTTTGTTGCTCAAGTTCAGAACAAAATCTGCAGTCATAATTCAGTCTCATATCCGTGGATGGCTTGATAGGCGAAATGCTGCAAGCGAGAAGCATCGTATTATTGTGATCCAAGTAATCTAGTTTCTTCCATGCATTACTATATTCCACCTCTATGGTAATATTGGATAATGTGTATAGAGTGCTACAAACATGCGCTACATATATTGGTTGGAATCATTTTTTTGTTGGTCATGTTTCAATAAAGTAGTACAAATGGGAATTTCAGTTTGTGGTATAGAGTGTCGTAGGGGATGTTGGCTAAAGGCTAGTGGTCACACTCTAGAGGCCTGGGCTTAAGCTTCCCAAGCAGACTGAAAGCTGTTCTTACCTTCTTGCCCTTGCCTGATTTTCTAGGGGGAAATTGTAATGAGTAAGAATGAAATGGAACTTTGGAAGTAAATCTGTAGCTTTTAGGCTACGGTTCTACAAGCCAATCACCTGCATTGATGAATCCGTGGATACTATTGCAGCTTTCATGGCCATGGTGTCAAATTCAGGTCCAAACAATAATTGGCATTGGAATAATTTGGGTTTTAGGATTACATTGGGAAAAATTGAGAAATGTCATATCTTTTTTTTGCAGGTGAGAGAAGCAATACATGTGAAGAACATAATAAACTGATTTTTATTCCGTAATTATTCAAATATATAATGGAATGATGGTATTGTTTACTCAGTTTACAGAGTTCTAAATAACCATCATTATTGAAATTTACAGGATAAATCTGAATGTTTTTGTTTTTGATTGAAAGTCAGATGGATTTGTGTGAAATGGCAGTAGAGTTTTGGGTTTGGTTATGTTGTCTTTTGTCACTGTTCATGGCCTTTTATATCTAAGTTGAGTTTGCTCAATTCAGTTTATCCTTACTAATTTGTTTTGAATTTGATAGTCGTACTGGAAAGGTTACCTCGCACGGAAAGAATTAAGAGGCCAGCTACTGGATTTGCGCTTGAGAGTGCAGAAGTCTTCTACAAATGTGGATGACAGTAGGCGTATCATAAACAGACTTCTTGCAGCACTCTCAGAACTACTAAGCGTGAAAAGTGTCAGTGGCATACTACATACTTGTGCAACTCTAGGTAAGAGTTAGATTAATGGTTTCATAACATAGCATGGCTTTAATTTGCTATTCTTGTGACTTTCTTGAATGTACTACAGAAGTCCTACATTATTTTGGTTTACAGTTCTTTGGCCTTACAATTATATTCTTGAATTTCTCGATCTAAATGGTGAACATACTAGGGAAAGGATACTTTTAGAACAAGCTTGCTTGGTGGATACGGGTAGCAATGACATAGACCGCGGTAGTATATTTTACAAGTATATCTTTCGATGGACTGCTGTATATGGTCCTTATTTTTATTTATTTTTTTTATCAAAATTTAATTGATTGAATGTAGATATGAGAATTTAAATTTGTTGCTGCAATTGCAGTAATGCCGTAACAATGCATTATGGCCCTGGAAAGTAATCATGGATTTCTTCGACTTATGTCAAACTCTTCCTTACAGATATGGCTACAGAACATTCTCAGAAATGTTGCGAAGAACTAGTGGATGCAGGAGCAATCACCACTTTGCTGAAGCTCATTCGTTCAGTCAGCAGAAGCATACCAGATCAGGAGGTTCTAAAGCATGCGCTTTCAACTCTCAGAAACCTTGCCCGCCATCCACATTTGGTTGAAGCATTAGTTGATAGTCATGGATCTGTAGAAATAATTCTGTGGGAGTTCCTAAGGTTTAGTATCAATATTTAAAATCCAGAATAAGGGTGTCTTGGTCTTCTGCATTGATATCTGGAGGAATGATTTAAGTCCTATATTTTATTAACCACCTTTTACAGGAGCAAGGAGGAGGGATATTTCATTGCTTCTGAGCTTCTGAAGAAGATATGTTCAACTCACAAAGGTGTTGAAGCTATACGCAAGTTACCAACCCATTTGAAAAGGCTTCAGTGTCTTGTTGAGGAACTCACAAGGAAAGCAAGCAACGAGAAGAGGTAAGATTCTGGGAGAAGGAATGCATCTCTGCTAATATTAATTAGTTGAAGCTTATTGGAACTTGAATTCATTTATGGTTCACCAATCAATGCTACACTGATGCAGGAATACACGGGGACCAGCTGCGAGAGAAAATGTAGAGAGAAGATTAAGAGAGGCTGTTCAAGTTCTAAAAGCGGCAGCAAATGGTCAAGTTTAGGTATTGATGCATGCATAAGATGTATTATGTTAGGATTAGTTGTGTATATTTTTGCCGTTGAAATTACACATTCAATGGTACGGAAACTTGACAGTCTTGGTGAAATTTGTTGATTGTTTTGAAGTTGTCCGGATCTTTGTGTGCTGTGTACATGATCAGTGCACGGTTGTGGTGTTAGTTTCAGAAAATGTTGTAATCAACACTGATTGTCTTCACCAATCAGCCATCAATACCGATTGTGTTACTTGGGTAAATGTTTTATATGGTTTAAATACAATCTTGCATGTATATAAACTTTTGATACTTTCTCTTGCAAATCAATTTTTAAGAGTAAATTTTACTTAAAATTTATATTATTTGGTATTAGAGATAGCCATGTATAAGATCAAATAGCTTGAGATTTTGTGGTTAAAGTCATGATTGGAATGACCTATTGTAAGTATGGATTAGGTAAGTCATCGTGGTTGTTGGCAAAGAAATGTGATGATATGCTACGAACTTAAAAGCAATATCGGTAATGTGTATATAAATCTTATTCTTATAAGTCAATTTTTTCAAAAAGAGGATCCAAATCTTGGAAAAATGTGGAGTAATTAATGCACACAGAGTTACTTGGCCTCCCCCGTCCACAAATATATTATTGAAAAAGTAGGATTCGGTCTTAAAAAAATATCTAGGTACAACTTCGAGGGACTGTTTGGATAATAACTGACCTGACTACTACGCATGCACCAGATAATGATTGAATAGCAAACAAGTGTGTTGCACTGCAAGGATTTTTTTTTTTTTTTTTATATATATATATTATTTATTTATAGGCAGACAAACTCCTAGTAGCCATGTCAATACTATTTGATTATTTCCCTGACAAAAAAGAACTGGTGTCATAATTTAAATCAAATAACTCTAATTCATGTGGAAGATGGGAGTATTGAAGGAGACAGAGCTGCAAGATATTGAATATCTCTTAGGGAACTAGAGAAACAGCAACAAATTGTGACATTTTTTTGTACGGATTAAGAAGTGCAAATCCAACACACACGACCAAGGCAAGACTGAAGACACCATGTTTCAACTCAAGCAGCTCGTGCAGCAATTTCTACCGTCGCCGGCGCGTCTGCCGGATCGATATGGAACTCTCTTCTAAAGATCTTGGTACTGTAACTGCCAGGACCCCATTTTGATACGCGGCAGAAATTCCACCGATATCGACCATGCCCGGCAGCCGGAACTTCCTCATGAAGCTCTTCGCAGGCTCTGAAGATTCATCTATTGCCTCAGTTCGAATTATGAGGTACCTCGAGTCCTCTACTTCCACTTTATTTCTTCTTTCCTCACACCTGCCATGACAAAACCAAAGAGAAGTATTCATTACCAAAACAGGGGAAGATGATATAGAATAGGATTCAGGTGCTTACCGGGGAGGTCAACTGAGAAAATGTGGGACTCCGGGGTCTCATTCCAATGAACATAGTTTTCTGGGATGATGTGGTAGGGAAAAAGGAGAGGAGAGGGGTAGAGGCGTCGCCATGAAGGGGGCAGAGCAGCTGGGAGCTCCATTGCTATTTGCTTTGAGAGAGTTGTTTTTGGTTGGGGTATATAAATATATGATTGTGGGGTTGGATAATGTTCGGCTTATGGGCCGACAAGCCCATATAGCTGAAATTCTTTTCGGTTGGGGTATATAAGATTGTCGGCTTATGGGCCGAAAATCTACGTGAGAGCTTGCCCAAGCAAGATATGAACAAGCCCCCAAATGAGACTGTTTTATCACACTGAGATAGAACAACCCTATTACGCAGAATTCACAAAGTAATATATATTTTGGCACAATCACTAGGCCCATGGCATTACCGTACGTTTCTATGAAGGGTAACTTTAATATTACCGTTTCTATGAAGGGTACGTTTCTAAATATCAAGACTTTTAGAGACTGACAAAACCCATTATTAAACAAGAAGGAATTGTTTATGACATGTTTAGCATGTTGATTTGAATAAATGATCAAAGTCGTATAAATAGCTTTTATTGAAAATAGAAGAAGATAGAATGGAATGACATTGAAATAGCCATTCTCAAGAGAATTGCTAGTCTAAGTGTTAGTATATGATAAAAGATTCTATCCTGATCATATACTCTAGTCTCTAACACTAAAGCTATTCTCTTTCACCTTCTTCTGTTTCTAAAGCTATTAATTTTTCTTAATGTAATACCCTAAGAATTTAGTCATCTTTTCCCCTGACATAAATCAAAAACCAGACATTGGCCAACTTCAACGTACATTTGGGCATGTTTTCATGGTGTCTGATGCACGTCCAAAGTCCCTTTGGAGCAACTGGGGAATGTTTTGTCATTTTCTGTCAATTTGCTTAGATAAGTTCCAAACGCAGAGCAGAACACAGTAGACTGATTAAAAAAAAAAAAAGACTGCAGTAAGAAAAACATTTTCTCAGAAAAGAGTGTCAATGAACAGTAGATCATATCTGTCGTGACTCATGAGCTGCTCACAATAGATTGATAACAAAGAATGGAAGATAAAGTGCTGTACAACATGGAGAATGTTCGCAACCAAAGGATCAACAAATAGTTCATGCCAGCTGAAATTTGTCTATGGAACTCATTTGAAGAAAAAAAAAAAAAAAGTGTAAAAATCAAGTGCATCTCAATCATTACATTACCTCTCAACCCAATCTCAAAAGCAAATCATTGCCATCTTGGGGAGTAAACACAACCACCAGAAATACACCAAGGCCTTTCATGGCTCCGAGTTCAAGTATTCACCCCAAGAATGAAACCATTGCTATATGAGGGAAGATTGCAAGAAGCCCCATGATTTTTCACTGGAGAGCGGAATGGATTTGGCGTCACAGGAAGTGTGATATGCAGTCCAGCACTACGAAGAACCTTCTTAGCATTAGCACACATAATTTCAGATTGATCTGTGAAGAAGGCAGGAGTGCCCATGGATTTGATCAAATCTAGAGCTCCAACCCAACTCACATGGCTATCCAATCCACAGTTCAGCGCAACAATAACATGGGGAGAAGGCAGGTAGGTAGCTTCGTCCTGGTAAACACCCCTCACAAGATTCACCCTCACTCTGCTACTTATTCCTGAAGTTGTACCAGACAAATTTGTTGGAACGTCAGGGCCCACCATTACTATTTGTATATTGCCCAATCCATTGAGTAGGTGACCTACCTCTGCAAATGCTGGCATCCAGTCCAACTCCCCCTCAGGCCCTAGATAGTGAAGAATCACCTCCTTCCCCTTGAGTAGAAGGTTCTTTGAACTGATATTGAGAGCTGTTAAAATGTGATAAACTGTCAATGGGTGGGAGAGAATATCAGCAACAGGGCTTGATAATGGCAGTGACCTAAGATTATAGTACTCTAACCAACCAGAAAGAAGGATTGGGTTTGAGATGCCATCTCTTAAATGATTGTGAAAAGGTGAATCACGAGGGTACTCTTCATCATCAAGCCCACCCCATGAATCCCACAGACCACCTTTAACAGGAAGGAGACCAAAAGGACAGTGAGAATAGCAACTACACCTTCTCCTCCACATGCCCTTCTGATGGATACCTAATGATTCAAGCCATTTACAAGGCTGCTCAGCAGAACAGGGGAACATGAATATTTTGATTGCTAGCTCTTCTTCCTTTTCCATCATAACCTTGTAAAGACCACACATGCTTTTATGTGCTTCCTTCCAATGCTGCTTCTGGCATATGGAACTGCAGTAAACCACTGCTCGACACTGCCCACAACAGAGAGACTGTTCTCCAAAAACTTCTATATCGCACATTGCACACTGCCTCAGGCCTGCATTTGAGTATAATTTCACATCAATAAAAGCGTCATCCTTAGGCGGTTCTGAATATTTGGTAGGGGTAGAGCTAGCTGTAGTAGACTTCTCTTCATATGCCTGACCAGGTGGATGTGAGACTGTAACTGCAACAAGGTCGTAACCCTTGGCCATTTCTGGAGGCCACTGGACATCAACTGTCTCAATAAATGGTTCAAAATAAATCAACATAGACCACTTTGGACCACCTTCTCTATCTACCTGAAGTAATGGGTGCACCAGAGAGATAGCTTTCATGAATGCATATACAAATCTAAGTTCTTCAAGAGTCGGGTTCCTAAACCGAAGATCACCTGAAGATGTGCAACGGGCAACATCAATAACTGGAAAACGATCAGTCCCCGATGCTTCTAGTGACAAAGACTTGATCATTTTCCTATTTGAGGGAAACATCAATGACTCACGTTCATATGTGACTCTTAGCAGCTCGACATTTGGAACCCGGATAGTCTCTCTCGGGCCTGTCATCTTCTTAGCATCATTTTCAGATCGAAACATGTTGAACCCAATATCCCCACCATCCCCTCCAATGAATTGAGCACATGAGAAAGGCTGTTTCTTGCCAGACCAATCTGAATCTTTCCCAACCCGGATACCAAAAGGATGTCCCGGTCGGAACCTTCTCCAGGGATCAGTTCTATATAGAGCTGCTGAAGATTTAAATAGCGACTTAATAAAATTAGGAGCAATACCCTCTACGTTCATAAGACATGTTCCGGATCCAGGACCAAGCCCAGGACCAGACCCGAATTGCTCCTGGAATCTATCAAACAGGTTCTTCAAATGCAGATCCATATGGCCCCTATTATTGGATCTAACTAAATTTTTGAAACCCCTAGAACCTCATACACCTGTAAAACAATAACAAATCATCACCCCTTGGCCCTTGCAATTAAAAATTTACAAATGGCAAAATATCATACTCTTAGTTTTACAGTGAATATGGTCTCACAAAGGGTTAAACAACTGCATAAATATTGTTCACTTACCCCAATGTTATCCAATAACTTTTACCATGTGATGTGAATATTTCAAAATTCAACCCCAAAGAGAAGCACACAAATTACAGTCATGGGAATTGCAGAATTCAACTCATGGACCCTTAAACTGCTATGGAAACTGAGAAGAGTACGGAGATCATGTAAAATTTCTGAACTTGAAAAGATGGAAAAGATTATTGCTTCATACCAGGTTTCTTGTTTAAACGACAAACTCTCTCTCAAAGCTCCGAGCACAGGGGCGTGGATGCACAAAACAAGCGCGCTGGAGAGAGTGACTGAGTTCAAGAGCAAGCCAGATTCGGAGCCCCTTCCACTACGAACTGAGAAAAGGACTGCCAAGATAAGAGTATTGTGATTTGACAAAAGATATATTATAAAAATAAATAAATAAAAATTGTGCCCGTAATTTGTTCACGGCTTATATATAATTTCATTTTTTATTTTATAAAAAATTTAAAATTAAATTTGCATTATTAAAAAAAATACAGCTGTAGTTTTGTAATGTATGCCAAATCCGAACTTGGAAAACATTAAGCACCCATTCATTTTTCTTTTTTATTTGAATTTTATGGGTTCGTCTCTTAGTATTCTCTATTTCAAATGAAAAATATTTATTTACCGTAAAAAAAATAACGGATAATATTCTTGAAGATACACAAACTAACTTTTACTTATAATGAGATTAAAAAAGAAAAAAGTGGTTGTTTAGCGTCAATAAGAGGAGGAGTTTATAATCCATCGAGGAGGGTGGTGGCTTAATGGCTCGTAAAAGTTTTCAAGTAATTACCTTGGATTCTCGTTAACCCATCTTAGCGGAGGAAGTTAAATTTTACCTAAATGGCAATAAACAGTTGGTCAAATTTGACCGAAACCGCCACGCGTACAGATTGCGTTCCTATTCTTTAAACCCAATCTCTTTAACACACACGCTCTGTGTCTTTCACACCTTTCCTGTCTAGGGTTAGGTATAGCCCAAAACGCAAGAGCACCCGCTCAAACGCAAACCCTCTCTGTACCTCTCTCCCTGTCAACAATGATGCAACCTCCTCCAACAGGCGTGGCTCAGCCAACAATGCCACAACAGGCACAGCAATACCCACAGCAGCCGTACATGATGATGCCGCCGCCGGCAGCTCCGGCTCAGGCGCCTCCGCCGATGTGGGCTCAGCAGCAGGTCCAGCCCCACCAGGCCCATCAGCCGGCTCAGCCCACTAGCGCCGACGAGGTCCGGACGCTCTGGATCGGGGACCTACAGTACTGGATGGACGAGAACTATCTCTTCTCTTGCTTCGCTCAGGGCGGCGAGGTAAACAAGTTACAACCCCACCCAACCATCAGCTATCTTCATGTTATTTTTTATTTATGTTATTGGATTTTTTTTTTTTTAATGTTTGATGTTTGTGTTGTATCCTAGTGGTTCTCTATGTAGCCTACGTGTTTGATGTATTGTCTCAGTGATATATTATTACTTTTTTATTTGTTATTTTATGGTTCGATTTTGGATCCTGTTGATGTTTCTGTTATTTTTTGGCTCTAAAACTTGGTGGGCTTTTTCTTTCTTTTGCTTTCTTTATTGGGTGGGTTGGGAGGGTGTGGCTATGGCTTATTGGCATGTTTTCAGCATGGAAAAAAGTTGGGTTTTTTTTACTGTGTTGAATATGCAGTGATCAAAATTTGGAAAAATTAGTATTCGAGCATCAGGATATTATATCATCTTTATTCAAATTGTGTCGAACTGTAAATCATGCCTGTAGACAAATAAATAAGTGGAAAGTGAGGAGATTTCTTGTTTTTCTTTTGGGGGTTAAATTATTGAAGATGTTTGTGGTTGCAGGTAGCTGCGGTGAAAGTTATCCGCAATAAGCAGACTGGTCAATCAGAGGGTTATGGCTTTATTGATTTTTTAACACGTGCTGCTGCAGAAAGAGTTCTTCAAACGTATAATGGTACCATAATGCCAAATGGTGGTCAGAACTTCAGACTGAACTGGGCGACTTTTAGTTCGGGTGACAGGCGCTCTGATGATACTCCTGATTTTACAATATTTGTGGGGGATTTGGCTCCCGATGTTACCGATTACATGTTACAAGAGACCTTCAGGGGCCGTTTTCCCTCTGTCAAGGGTGCAAAGGTTGTGATTGATAGGCTCACTAGTCGGACAAAGGGTTATGGGTTTGTTAGATTTGGAGATGAAGGTGAACAGTTGCGTGCTATGACTGAGATGAATGGAGTTATCTGTTCTTCAAGGCCTATGCGAATTGGGCCGGCTACAAATAAAACGGGTCAGCAACCAAAAGGTATGTAAAACATTTAATGGAGATAGTTTATTGGTTAATTATACTTTTGATGGCCTGATGTATTATCTATCTATAAAATCTTAGGTTGTTGTATTAAGAGAAAATAATAATCAGTTCAATTTGTTGCCGGTACTCTGAGCCTGAGTTTCTTCTCCAATATATAATGTTCATTGTTAGTTTCTGCCAAATTCAATCATTAGTCGTTCTGCTGTATGCTAAACATTATGATCTAGTTTGCTTCCTCAGTTATGCACATGAAGACATGCAGCATTTTCGAAAGCGATTTCCTTCCTTTACTCTCGTTTAAGATTTGGGCTCAGTAAATGCTATTAAAATCTTAAAACTTATAGAACTCATGTTGTCTCAAAGCAGGGTGTCAAGAGGCTCTGTCATCTAGGGGCCTGGAACTGATTTCAGCTGAAATGGTTACCCCTATAGTGCATGGCCTCCCTTAGGTCAGTTTCCCGGTTATGTCTTGCCCTTTATTTCTGTGTGGCATTTGGAATGCTACATTTCAAATTCAAGTTTCAGTTCATTCTATTGGTTGAGCTTTAGTCAAAGTTACATTTTGCGGCTCTTCTGGATACTGAGAGAGTTATCGTCCAATAACATTTTTGGTTTACGAGTATATCCCCCTTCTGTGTTTTTTTTCAGGAGATTTACATCTTTATTTTCCCATGTACTATTTCCTTATGTCATTTATTTTTTTAGTCAGATTTATTGTTCCCCTAGTTGCTCCACGATGCTGAACTTTGATTACTTTTTTCTAGATTTCAGTCCATGGGAAAAGATTCTCTGGGTTTGCAGCTGGCAAATCATTGGAATTGCCAGAAACTGCATGTTATGGGCTGGTTTTTATTTTACTGGCTTTTATCACTTGGGGTGGATACACGCATGGCCACCTATCTTTCATCCTATCTTCTGGAGTGCACATAATTATGTTAATTGTTAAGGGTTAACTTTTGTGCCTCAGAGGTTGCTTTCTACGTTCTTGTACAATATCTGATGGAAGCATCATGAAGACATATTTAAGTAGTAAAATAACGGTCCTAGCATGATGTGATCAATAATTAGAAAGAGGGCTTTATTATGTACTTATTCACAGAGTATGTATGTGATAAAATTCTGATTACTTATTAAAAAAGGGGAATGTGGTTATCAGTCCTCCATTTTGTTGGTGGAGGATTAGCGAATAAAGTTTTGGGTCTTACACTTAGGTGGGTTAGTTGCATGATCCACAATTTTGTTTGCTTCGCTGTTATTTCATTGGCAGCCAGATGGAGCATTTCAAGACTCAAATGAAGGGATGGGTGAATGCATTGTAAATTTATTACAATATCAAGAAGCATAAAGTCTCCTTGATAGACTTTTTGGGTCATCTCTAAATGTTTTGATCTGAGGGACAGTAGCTATTAATTTTGAAACTAAATAAAAAAGTTGCATCATAGAACCTTGATCATTCTCTCCTCTGTTCTTTTATTAATTTTATTAGGATCTAACTCTTGGATTGAGTGATCACTTAGAAAGACTGGCAGTGATGTCAGTGATCCCTGCCACCGTGTAATATTTAAGGTGGTTGCTGCCAAATTTTCCTACAGCCACCGGGTACTATTATGGTTGCTTTCTGTTTCGATGATGTCGTATCTTCAATTGTTTGTTTGTTTTCTGTGATACTTGTAGAATACATTTTGACAATTGTTCTGCTTCTATATGGTGTTTCATGGGGATGAGGATTCCCTATTAAATTCATTTGTGTTCATGTTTTTAACTAAACAGTTTCTAGCGTTGGTGGTGTGTTTTCTTAATCCTTATCAAAAACAGTTTCTAGCGTTGGTGAACTGCTTCTTGAATCATGTTTTGCCAAAACACCTCACCTTTTATTTCACGTTTATTTTTCATATGCAGCTTCATACCAGAATTCTCAAGGGACTCAGAACGAGAATGATCCAAATAACACTACTGTGGGTACTTGGCTTGTTTCCTGCATGGAAATTTCTTTTGCGCAACATGTTTGTGACTAAAAAACTTTCACTGCAGATATTTGTAGGCAATTTGGATCCTAATGTTGCAGATGACCATTTGAGACAAGTTTTCAGCCAATATGGGCAATTATTACATGTGAAAATACCATCAGGCAAGCGATGTGGGTTCGTTCAATTTGTTGACAGGCAAGTAAATATTCCAGATATTTGTAGAGATATATTTCTGAATTATATAGAGCACACATTTATTCTGTTGTGTGTTTATGTGATGCATCAGAAGCTGTGCTGAGGAAGCATTGAGGATGTTAAATGGAACTCAGTTGGGTGGACAAAACATTCGACTTTCTTGGGGCCGAAGTCCTTCAAACAAACAGGCGGTATGTTTTACCAAGTAATTTCCAATGTTTTCTTCGTGGGAGTTTTTCCATGGGTGCATGAATCTGTGTCTAATATGTACAGAGTATATCTGGTGGTGTCCAGCCTCAGCCAGATCCAAACCAGTGGAATGGTGCATATTATGGATATGCATATGGGCATGAAGGCTATGGATATGCCCCGGCTCCCCAAGACCCTAACATGTATGGATATCCTTACGGGAATTACCAGCAGCAGGCACCACAGCAGCAAGCAGGATATAGCTGAGAATTTTTGGCTTCTTCTGTCGCTACCTCAATTCCCTGGTTTTGTTATTTAATAAATAAATTTAGTTGTAAGATACTGTTTGAAGCTACTTTGGAGCTCTCCCTAGTCTTTTTCGAGGAAACTAATTACGACTCTACTTGTTTCTTGTATGTCTCGTAACTCCCTTCCGCTTGTTGATGTTGTGTTCCTGACCAAGTTCTGCAATTTTATCTACTTGCTGGTTGTGTTGTGCCTGTGCTAGTCTAATAATTAAAATCGAATTTGAAATTATTATTGACTTTTAATTTTTTAGTAATTTTAAAAGTTACATTACACTTAAAGAATACTAGAAAAACCATTAGCATTTTCTGTGTTTTCTTCTCCCAAATGATGTTCATTAAAATTCCACATTTTAAAAGTGTTGATTTTTTTTTTTTGGGGGGTGTGGTGTGGTTCATGCAAGTGTTTTGTCTTCTGTTTCTTAATGGTTTTGAGAAAATTGTGATTTTGGTTTTGAAAACAAAATGTATGTTCAACACTGTTACCAAACAAAAGCATTAGCTGTCATTTCCGTTGGAGAATGATAATGCCAAACACACAACACACACAAATATATATATCAAAAAAAAAAATTTAAAAAGGGTCTAAGGAAAAATGTTTCAAGGGCCATTGAAATGAAGACTACGGAAGGGGAGTGACTACATTAAATGCCTTAGCATGGAAAAGATAACTCAATTGATATTAAAGGTAACAAATTAAGGAGTATAAACAACAGTAAAAGAGAAAACTAGACGATGATGTTCTTCTCTTCTTCAATCTGGTTTCTTCAAATTCAAGCAATTATCCGTCGCTTGGCCAAACAACTCTTGGACCTCTCTTAGTTCCTTCTCTGGCAAACCACCAAACACGCACAATTGAGATTCTTAGATCCAACAATGAATAATTAACTTCAATTTTTTTACACACTTCTAAACGAAATAATTGTGTGCAATGCCGAAGACAGACCTGCAGCCTCCAGTTGTCTCTGAAGCTCTTGGCCAACGGCATCATTCTCGGCCTGCACAATCAATTCATACAAAAGCTGTTAAGAATCTTGAATTTGAGCACGGTTGGTCAGTCAGTCAGTCGACTCCATACCTGCAGTTCCGCAATCCTTTTCAGTTGCGCTTCTTCACCTCCCTCAGACAATGGCAGTGCTGTAACCAGAGCATCAAACTGCAAAAGCAATTTTGGCATTACCTTGAAATTTGAGGAAATCCACGTGGTAGAAATAGAATACCTAGAAATTCTACAGCATTCTTGACCTGGTAAATGACATACCTGTTTAGCGGCCTTGACCAGAGCGGCGCTGAGTGGCTTAGGCTGTTCGGAGATATTCACGGGAGCGTCCTCGGCGTTATTCGGTGGTGGCTCCGGGTAGTTCGGAGAGAGTCGCACCGGAGGAGCGTCCCTCTGGAGCGTTCCAAAGGTGTTGAAGGCCAGCGCTGCGATTGTGTTCACTTGCTCTTGTAGTTGCGATATTATGTCCATCTTCTGCTCGACAAAAATACCGAACTAGGCTTGCAAATTCTTTTAACAAACCAAACAAAGAGGACAAGAGATCTGCAAAAGCTGCAATGTTTCGTGTCAATTGGAGCTAGAGACGATGGTTGCCAAGTTTGGAGACAGATCGTCACCTTGGGAGGGATCGGGCGGCGGAGAGAGGCAACTGTAGCGTCCACGCGTGCTCTCTACATTTTCCTGTTGTGCTCTGCCATGCCTTTAATGTTTAGCGTAGGATCAATTGGATGGTCCAAATCAAGCAGTTTGACAAAAAATAAAAACAAGAACACTCTAGTGGACTTTGGTGTTTGACAGGCGGGGCTGCTTTCGATGGTGTGCAAAACAACGGAACGGATTGAGATTCGGTCCAACGTAAAAGCAGAGTCCGAGAGAGAGACGTAACCCTTTTGACGAATGATCAAGATCTTGGCAAGAGATCACGTTCTTCTTCACCGGTGGATAGAACCCTTGCGCCGGAGTGAGAGAGACAAGAGCGACGGAGGGAGAGCTTCGCCGGTGGCCGGTATCTCTGTGAGGGAGGGAGAGCAACGGGAGATGGAGAGTATTAGGTTTAAAAAAATTTGGGGAATTTGGGGAAAACACGATAGTTCCACAACATCTGATTTTTTTTTTTTTTAATGCCATGTGGAAGAGAATTCTATATTTTATTTATAATCATCCCAAATGTGATGTGGCTTTTAAAATTGCCATTGAATTTGAAATGTGATTTATTAACTTTTGATCTATTGGTGATTTTAAAAGCCACGTCACATTTGGGAGGACTTTAGGAAGCCTTATAGCATTACTCTTAAAAATGATAGGAATGAAAAAATAATAATAATAATTAGTGAATACGAAAAATTAAAAAAAAAAAAAAAAAAAGTTTCAAGTAGGAAGCAGGAGGAAAAAAAAAAAAGGAATGTCAAAGTAAGTCAGGGAAAAAATCTAGCAACATAAATAAAACCAGATACCAAATTCTATTCAAAAAAGAGAAATGAGTTAAATTAAAAAAATTAAAGAAACCGAAAGTTGGGAATGATTATTGAAACTCATATAAAGATTAAAAATATAAGATTTCTGAATTTCTAAATAATCATAATGAAAAGTTTCTTACCAATTAGAACCTTTCCCAAAACCGCCTGTTCTAACCGAGACAGAAAATAAATTTTTGGTGAAAGCAAATTGGGAACTGTCGGTGTGATTTCACTTTCAATTTTAATTTTTTGTTCTGCAACAAATTAAAGAAAAAGAAATTAATATTACCTTCATAAATCAAAGCAACAAAGAAGAAAAATCAATTCCTATTCTTTCCTACTACGTATACAAGCCTCGGGATCAAATGAGAAAATTAAAATAATCAACATCCAACCACCTCTTAAAACTAATTTAGATATTAATTATATCAACAAAAACAGATTCGCTTCGATACCCTAATTCATCTGCGTGCTATGTCAACCAAACTTCATTGACAAACACCATTAGTAACCCCAAGAGCTGTTCCACATTCCACAAAATCACTTAACTTTGATGCAAGAAATATAACAGAGAGAGACAGATAAAACCTGTGCATTTCGTCGTCAGTGGCAGAGAGGGAAGATGGATTTTGATAGTGGGCTGGGGTTTTGAAATTTGGGGATTTTGACGGTGGGTAGCTCGTCGCCGTAGATGTTGGTGGCTCGTCGTTTGCGGTGCTTGGCGTTCGTGCTCTCCGGTGGCCTGCCGTCGGTGAGGGGAGAGGGGAGAGGGAAGAGGAAAGAGAGATTTGTCTGAAAATGTGGGAAGAGAGTGTTGTTTTTAACCTGGGAAGAGAGAGGAGAGAGTCACGAGTTTCTAACCTAAAAAAAATTCACGTAAGGTGGGGGGGGGGTGTTTGGTCGGTTTGGTGTTAAGGTAAAAAAAAAAAAAGCTTTTTTAATAAAAAAATAAAAATATTAGGGTCAAATAGAAAAATATGAATATATATATAAATACCTAACATTTCTCCTAAAAAAATGTACACATGAGATATGAATAATAGGATTATATTGAATATTTTGTGTTTATAATAATTACTCCGAAAATATTAATGTATTGGACCATTGGTGAAAATACCCTAAAATCATTTATCTTAAGCAGTTAGGATTATTGTGGTTGGGTATGGTATTTACTTTGATAGTGAGTAACAACATATGTGATGGAAATTAATCTAAAGATTTTTTTTTTTTTTAAAAATGACCTCATATAAAGGAAATAGAATTTTGAGTTTTTTTTTTTTTAATTACTTGCGGTAGAAGGTGGTGAGTTATATATATATATATGGAGACTGATAAATAGTGGAGATGAAGAGAGGAATAAAGAGACGATGGATTTTTATTTGATATTTGGGGTGTTTGAATAATGTGGGTAGAAAACTTGAAGGTTTGTGAAAGAGAGCAGTTTGATAAAAAAAAAAGGGTTAAATACCTAATACCCCCTTAGGGTTTCAAGACTTTATTTATTTTAGTTTGATTTTTATCATATGTATTTATGGTTTCATAAATGAATGTTATGTCACCTAATATCTAGGTAAGTAAATTAAAAGCATTAACTTTTATTTTTTAAAATGAATTAATATTAATTAAAAATTAAAACAAGTATGATTTAAAATACCCACAACCACTTCAAAAAATTAATTATCGACTTAAAATTAAACGTTTTCCACTTTTCACGCTTTCAATTCCTTCACCTAAGGTTTGGGCATTCTGCTTCTAGAAGCTAAAGAATTGAAAACGTGAAAAGTGAAAAATGTGTTTTAATCGATGGTTGTGGGTATTTTAAATCAGATTGTTTTAATTTTAATTAATATTAATTTTTTTTAAAAAATAAAAGTTAATGTTTTAATTTACTTACCGGATATTAGGTGTGGTGCATAATTTATGATGTGGCACTTATGCCACGTGTTCAAATTTTAGTCACCACTTGTAGTGACATAGAATTCCGTTAAATAACTTAACGGCAAGTGGATGGAAGTACCAAAACAGTCATTTATGAAAACCATAAGTTCTCATATGATAAAAATCAAACCCTAGGGAGGAATAAATAAAGTTTTGAAACCCTAAAGTCTTGATAAAAAAAAAAAAGTGTTTTGATTTTAAAAATTTAAAGCAGAGTTTTTTTTTGTTAATAATTACTTGTCAGATAAATGAAATGCCACATGTCATGATATTAGCATCTTCTACTTAAAACTCAAAAAAACTCAAACACACAGTTTATTCTTTTAATTTAAGAATAATAAATATATTTTTTATTTGGAAAAATATTTTGATATGACATAAATCTGAAAAATTATCTTCAAATTTCATTTTGAATTCTCAACATATCTAAAAATTTACAAAAATTTGAGAAATCTATGTATAATCTTAGTACGGTACATCATTTTCAATTTTGTTTTTTCTAATTGAAGGGAAATATGACTTTTAACATGTACTCACAAAAAAAAAAGGAAAAAAAAACAACACAATTAACGTAATTCTGTAAATCATAATTAAAATATTACACAATTAAATGTAGAATGATTTACATTTTTGTACGTAAAATCATCTTCAAACCAAAACTTGAAGCGGCAGGAGGATGTTTTGAAGAAAGTTTAGGCGGGTATGCACCTTTTTTTTTTAATTCCTTTTTTCATATTCTAACAACAAAAGGTTCTATTGGAATTTTTTTTTTTTTTTGGTATTGTAAAATAACAAAAAAATAATCAGAGAAAAGCTTATTAAGTAAATTTTAGAAAGAACAAAAAAAGAATCTAAAACATTCTGCGAGATAGAGAAACAGCGGGACAGAACACGAAACTTATTTTAAAACACATTAAACTTACTTGGTGAGTGTGAAAAGGTTGAAAATGGAGGATGGATCTTTTCCCCGAAATCAATCCACATTGATCAGAATGTATAAAGGTTTTGTATGGGTTCTCATGGTATAATGGCAACGAAGGATATGAAGGATATAAGCACGATTTTGTTTTCAGTTTACAAATTTTGATGGCTTTGAAGAGCGGGTAGAAATGGGTATATATAGTTTAGAAATGGGTATAGTTTGCAATTTTTCAAATTGCAAATTGAAAAATGACGACTTTTCAAAGTGATCCACCATTTCAATTTCATTTAAACTAAAACGCATAATTTTATTTAAAGCTGTCCAGTTTTGAAACACACGGTTTCATGTTATTTTTGAATGGCCAGTTATGAAACGCAAAGTTTCATTTTAAAATTGAATGCCCAATGAAAACGCACAGTTTCATTTTAAGTTTTAATGCCCAATTTTAAATGCCACGTGTCAAGCTCTTAGCCTCTTCTAGTCTAAAACTCTCATATTTTATATATGGGGTTTGCTAGGAGTTCTCTATAGTGTTCTCCTGACGTTCTCACAGTGTTACGTAGAACATGATTTAAGAAAAAATGAAATTGTAGTACCATTTTTTTGCCAACCAATTAATTTTTATGAGTTAATAGTTAAGTTCTAATGCTTTAAAACTTGTTTTTGGATTCAAAATTAAAACCTAAGGGTGGAAGGTTAACCCTTTAGGGATGATATCATCCAAAATGAATTTGATCATCCTAAATTTGGTGCTAATGCCTCAAATTTGGTGCTAATGCCTAAAAAAACCGATGGTGAAAGTCACTAAATTTTTTTTTTTTCTTAAATCATGTTTTATATAAGACTGGAAGAACACCAGGAGAACCTACGAGGAGAACTCCTAGTATTTTCCTTTATATATATATATTAGATTATTATCGATAATTTTAAAAACTACAAGTGAAATTGTGCAGTATTACTCATTTATATTTGGAAAATTATTAAGGTCACAACACAAACTTAACTCATGAGTCATGGCCAACTTCTCTCCTGCTTGTTACTTAAAAAAAAAAATCACACCAAATCAATGTTTTTTCTTGAAAATTTGGGAAAAAAGACAATTTGTTAAGTTGGATTTGTGTTGTACTTGTATGCTGTATCAACCCATTCTTATAAAACTCGCTTATTTGAGCAAGTGTCGAGCAAGCTGCCCCTTGCTAAGACAGATATGCCCTAAAAGACTATAGTAGTTTTTTTTTTTTTGATATGTCCGCTTAAGAGAAGGAAAGAAATTCGAACTAGTGACCTCCACCTCATTAGGTGTAATCATAGCTGATTGAGCTATAGTAATTATCTCATATTTTATTGGCTGAATTATTAGTAATCCAGACATCAAATTATTAAGATATAGATCCATTATGTTGTATAGATTGGCATGTAAACAGACAAGAAACTGGTAACAACTACTACTAAGAATAAATAAGCACAAAATTCTTCCCAATCATCATGGGAAAAGCATCACCAAAAATAAATAAATAAATAAATAACATCAATTTTTTTTAGTAAGTAATTTGGAAAAGGTCAAAAGTAACGGTGCAAAGTAGAATGATAAAACAAAACCATCAAGGGACTACTACCTATTTATTCTCGAGCCTTGAATCTACCATCAAGTCTTTTTTCCTATGTTAAATTTCACGAACAATTCTCAAGATCCTACAGGAAGGCTCTTAAGATTGTGTAGATGGAATGACGTCTTTGATACCATATTCCATATCACTCGTGGCACCAGAACTAGATATCTGGGGCTCAATCATTCCTGAAACAAGCTTGGACTCTGATGGAATAATCTCTCCCTCAGAAATCACTGGCAGTTGGCTGGTCTGTTGTGTAGAGTGTGAGCCCAACTCAGTAGTGTCAGCAGGATCACTCGTGGCACCAGAACTAGATATCTGGGGCTCAATCATTCCTGAAATGAGCTTGGACTCGGATGGAATAATCTCTCCCCCAAAAATCACTGGCAGTTGGCTGGTCTGTGGTGTAGAGTGTGAGCCCAACCTAGTAGTGTCAGCAGGATCACTTGCAGACGTTCCATTTAAAAGTCGAAGCTCCAACAGTGAAGCTTGTGCTATTTCTTCCTTTGGTGAAGCCTGATCTTCCATCACAATGTCCACGGGGTTATTAGTCTGTTCTGAAGACATGGGTTCAGGTTCAGGTTCAGGCTCGGGCTCGGGTTCGGCAAATACAGGGGTTTGGTTGAGTTCAAGACTATGGTTCTTTGCTTCATCATGAACCAATTCATTCGGGTCAAGGTTGAGACTTGCATCCTGATGCTGAACTTGAGGCTCTTTAGTAACTATGTCAATGCCTGGCACTGCATCAACAACTACTGGCTCAGATGCTGGTTCTGCCTTTGATTCTTCAGCTGTCTCTGCATCAAGATTAGGCCCTTTAAGCAGTGTGGAAGATTTACATTCCTGCAACAACTCATCACGTTCAACAATCTTATCATGATCTGGCTGCGCCATAATAATAGCAGATTGGGTCTCAAGTGCAGGCTCCAAAGTTTGCTGTGGCGCTTCATTTCCTCCCAAGGAAAGACCTTCGTCATTCTTTGGCAAGTTGGCAGCTGGAGGGACAACAACAGAGGCAGACTGGTTCTCAAGAGCATTTCGCAGTGCAGTCTGTATCTCAGAGGATATAAGTTGATCTGAAAGTTCAGGTGCAAGGGTTTTATGCTCATTAGGTTGCTTACCACTTTGTCCTGATAGGGGAACAGAATTATGGAGCTGAGTTTGTGGGTTGAGAACTGGGATTGGAATCTCTTTTCTGGTGTGCATCTTAGCATGTGGAGCCACATCATTTGCTGCAGTAATTGGAGTGAACAGCCCCGGAAGAAATACAACACCCCTCATTTGAGTATCGGTGTCACCTACCTTAACATTAAGAAGATATCCAGCATCAAATGAACCTTCAATGACACCAGTAACCACCTGACCAACCATGTCAAGATTAACGTCATCACTTGTACCCGCACTTTCTTTGTTTTTCCTCACACTGTCAGATCCTGGCATCACAGGGCCCTTCTTCCCCAGCACGAGATTTTCATCCTTACGCGGACGACCACGTTTCCGCTTCATGGGAAGGTCTCCAGGAGATAAAGAGCTGGTCCTTTGACTCTGTTGGTCCATGTTCAAAAACAAAATGGCAGTTCTATACTGGTCTTAGAATTCTTTTTCCTGCAAACAACAGAGAACAAACAATAATATGATTAGTTTGGATAATTACTTGGCAATGATATAAAATTCCTAGTACTCTGGTTTGCTCAGCAGAAACCACATAACTCTAAATTCCACTCCCCATAACTGCATATATCATACTGACGAAGACTTCAATTGATTGGCAAAAAGCTTCAATTTTCATATGTGGTCCATATTATTGCTGTAAGAATTTGTCCTCAATATGATAATTAAATGAATACATTATTTACGCAGCAAAAACACTAGTTACTCTTCTTTTGTTAGGCTACACTATTACTCCATGAAGGACCTACTTTTGACATAAAATGTTTTTTTTTTTTAACAAAAAAAAAAGAAGTTATGAACTATGCTTAGCTACGGTCATAGGAGGCACATGTAAAGTAAATAGGCCACTACAGTCAAATTCATAAATTGAGCATTTTCAGCTAAATTACTATTCATGATGGTGAACTAATCAAAAGGACCAGTGTTAATAGATCAAAAAAGTGGCTATAATACTTCCCAGAAACAGTATCCCCATACTAAGCATTACACATAATAATTTAGGGGTGTTCAAACGGTTATAACCGTCAATTATTGGCTACAATCGCAACCGACTTGAACGGTTAATGGTTTTTAATAATCGTAATCGCAACCACAACTGCAACCGCCTAGGTGGTTATCAATAATTTTATAACCGACGGTTAGCGGTTATTCAATCAAATAATCGCGCGGTTATAATCGTTTTTTTTTTTTTAAATGGGTTTTTGAGCTTTTTAAGTGTTTTGGGCTTTTAATTTCCTAATTTTTGGTCTTATTTTGAAGGTTTAAGGCCAAAATGTTTCAAAAAAGATTAAAAAAAAAAAAACGTGGCCAAATAAATTCTAGCCAAAAAACATGGCTAAAAAAAATACCCAAATCCATTAATTGAAATTCAAATGAAAAAATTAAGGCGGTTATATGTTATAACCGTCTTTCCCTACTCCTTAAAACCGCTAACCGCAACTGCCCTAATCATTCAATGGTTTTTAATAACCGACTACCAAATCGATTAGCGGTTATTGGTTTGCGGTTATAATCGGTTATCGGTTGGTATAACCGACCCACTTGAACACCCCTACAAAATATGATCAGGATCTCTGCTTCACTTACAGGGTGTTAGTGACTACGTTTATAGAGGAACTGCCATAAAAATTACCTCTCTGATTTACAGTTAGAAGACATATACCCTTTAAGATATACCCACGTCTCTCTACTTCACCATATCAGCTCCCTATGTCCTCCACTTACAATCAGGGATGGAACACTGTTAACTGATCATACCAGGAGTTCTGAGTTTAACATCATACTTTTTTGACCCTTTACCATCTATACATTTCTGTGAGGACATCACTGAATTCAACGCTGAAATGGAAAACATATATGATATAAGCATGTGGAACTCAGCTTGAGCAACAAAACCCAACCCTAGCCTCAATCTGCCTAATCTTCACCGCAAAACCTGAAGCCAGGGCTCCACTCATCACTCATTTGAAAATCCAGCTAAGTTGGGTGTGCCTGACTATGACAATCTGTGATCTAATTCCTGATTTTTACTCCTCAATATTTGTGTTGAGGCTAGTCTCTTCACTGTGAGAAACAGCCATAAGAACAACCTGAAGAATAACTGAAGTATACAATAGAAAGCAAAGCGGATTGAAGGGAGGACCTAATTTTAAAAACATGAAGATAATTGAGATTCCAGAGAAACATGAAGGCATTGACATATCAATTTGAAGAGAAGGAACAACTGAACACAGTAGCAAAACAATAAAACTCTGAATAAGAACATGGAATGTAATAATAGAGAAACTAAGATTAATAGCTGGTATGTCAAGTCCAATAAGTACATTGGTCAAAAAGCTAAGAGCATGCTTGAGATTGTGTTGAGAAATAGAGTTTTTAAAGTCGTAACAAGCTTTTTAGAAAAATCTTCATTTTTAAGCTTTTCCCAAAAGTGAGTTTTAACCATTTTTAGAGAAAAAGTTAACGAAGTACTTTTTGAGTTTTTTTCTCAAACAAACTAGTTTTTTGTTTGGCACAACTTTTTTATGTATTAAAGGTATTTTTTAAGCTCAATAACACAAGCTCAAGTAGGCTCTAAATCAAAAGCTCATAAAACAAAGTTATGCCTTGATCTCAAACACTAGATATCGCCTTGTAATCTTGAAATACAATGATAAGGCCCATTGAATATTAAAAGACAGATTGATTCCAATTATAAAATAATTATGTTATAAGAAATCTTTTCATACAAGGATCCTTTTCCATGAACAATGTTAAAAAAGTATATAAGAGAAGTCAAGAATTGATACTAATTCGATCATATAACAGAATAATTTTATTCTGTTAATATGAAATAAAGTCTGTCACGAGTAACTTATTTAAGCATAAAAGATTTACATATAACAGTTTGAGAAATTCAAGATTTTCTCAAGACCTCCCTAATCTTCTCAAGGTGATATAAAAAAAATAAGTTATTTTCATGATTAAGATCGAGACCCCTCATGGAATTAACTTATCTCCACCAATCTTTGGTGAAAAAGAAAAAGAACAGTGTCACACAAGAACTAAAAGATCCTCCTAATCTTCTCATTGAGAACTAAAACTTGAGCAAAGCCAGATAACCAAAGCACACACCAAACCAAAAAGGCCGGGAATTCTGGCCATGGATCTCAATCATCCTTGTTTAGTGACACTTGCTTATAGGACTAGTACATAGTCATTGCTATTGCCAATTTTAATACATGCTTTTTTCAATTTCACCATGGCAAGTAGATCTCAATCATTCTTGTCAGGACAACATAGAATAGCGAACAATAACAAATGTTAAATTCAGCCAAAAAAAAAAAATCCAGAAGACAAAGTCTAAATATTTGTATAAAAGGAAGACCTAATAACTCAAGATTCAGCAAGAAAACAAGATTTAGAAAAATAAAGTTCTAAATTTTTATACAACAGAAGACCTAATACGAACGAGAACAACCAACGGATGTCCAAAGGGCATAATTTTGGCTCCAAGTCAGCTAGGTGGATCTCTGGATTTAATCAAACACAGAAACAAGAGAGCCATGAATGATATAGCATCACAAACACAAAATGCACAAAACAACGCACACCACCCACAAAAATTCAAACCCGTTTGAGAAATCTCACATATGAGTATCTCATCCTAACGCCTAGAATCCTATATTCTACACTGCATTATCCATGTCAGTCAATCTAACAACACTCAATCTCAGCTCACTAATGCACTACTATCCCACAAGAAAACAAAGACCAGCCTCCGTCCTCCCTCGGATCAAAGCCCTAAATTACTTACTGACCCAACAAAGTATTTTTTTCAGTTTTTGCATCAACAATGACGTAACAATTTCCAACAATTAACGCACTGCAAAATAATATTATCCTAAAAAAAATAAAATAAAAATTGCAAAATGCACTGTGAAATACGTACCTACAAATTGCAAGGGCTCCAATGCACTGAGAAGCCAAAAGGGTTTCCAAGAAATCAATCTAGAAAATCCAGAATCTGCGCTAATCGTGAAATATGGTGCATTTATTTGTTTCTTCATTTATTTACTATGTCGTTTATTTTAATTTTTTCCTTTTTTGGATTTCGTGGAAAATAAAAATTCAGACCGTAACGGAATGGGCGTAGGGTTAACGATCGCTTCTCCTCCGTAACTTCACGATGCGTTGACTCGTAGAGTGTGTTACGGAAAGAAAGATGTTGTTGTCATTTTGTGAGCCGTTCGATCAAGACCATGTCATTTATGCACTGCCTGATCGAATGCATGTCGTTCGAGACATCTCCTTGTTCGCATTTGTAAGTATATCGGGTTCTTTATGGAGCTTTAGGGTTGGGCTTGTCAGACCCAACTTCAACCCAACTCAATTCCATATACTTAAAATTAAAACTGTTAACTTTTTATATGGTCAAAGTATGTAGGGATGTTTACAAAAAAAAAAAAAAGTATGTAGGGATTGAAACATTTGATCTATTTAATTAAATGAATCGAGCTAAGATTAACATATATAATCTTATTTTCATGTCTCTGATATGACTCAAACACAAAAAAATATGATTTGAACTTAGAACAGAAATACAGATTGTTACCCCTATTTAAAACTCTTCCTTACGTGTGAGACTAAATAACAATTTGAATGTTTTGATTGAAATAAATGATAGATGGTTGTGAGTTAGAATTCAAACTCATGACTACTATTCTAATTATATGTTAAATCAATCACTAATTATTTCAAAATTTTAAATTAATAAAAAATAAAAATATTTAATTATTTAATCAATATTTTAATATAAAATATCACACATATATACATCACTAGGGCATCCAAAAATCGTTACCAATAATTGAAATAAAATATATGCATTAATAAATTACATGAATGAGGTTGTAGGGTGAGTAAAGAGAGGTGGATAACAAAATTAAACCTGTCACCGTGCCCTTCACATGCACTATGGTGTCAGCTATGGCAAGTTGACGTAATTCATGACGCAATCCAAAATGTTATTTTAGGGAGAGAGGTGATCACAGGCTCAAACCTTATTGAAATTGCTTACATCAATTTCCCTTAATCATATATAATATATGTCAATCAAATTATTATATTTTAGGCTATGATTGATATAAAATATATTATACAAACCGTTGTGTTGTATTCGATTTTGACTCGGGATATTGAGAATTTGTTTCGTTTTGTAATTTCAAAACGTAGGGGTGCTAATCTTATTTAAGGTTAGTGGCAATAACTGCTAATCAGAATCGCATCTAGCGGTTAGTAGATAACGGTTAGCGGTTAGCGGTTAACCGCCGTTAGGTTAATGAAATAGATAACCGCACCGCTAACCGCTTTTTTCAAAATTGGGCTTTTTAGGCTTTTTTCTTTTAGTTTTTTTTTTTGTCTCAATTACTATAAAAGAGCCCATATTGAAAAATAAAAACATTTGACCTCAAATTTATTTATTTACTTAAAAAAAAAACTTAAATATTAAATCATAACCGTTAACTTTAAATAAATATAAAATAACAAACACAACATATAAAAAAAAAAAAAGCTCAACACAACTTTCACAACAATTTAAAATAAAAGCTCAATACAACTCACAACATATTTAAAAATAAAAGCTCAACACAATCATATAACGATAAAAAAGGTTCAACACAACATATTAAAGAAGTTTAAATAAAACATTAAATGATACAAATAAAACATTAAAACTTCATCAAAGATTGTTCCTTTGAAATTATGGGATCGATTGAGTTCAAGGATGACTCTGGGTCTGGGGAGGTTGCTCATTGAGTCTTCAATGATATTTGAAGAGCGAGAGAGAGAGAAATGGGCAAATGTCATGAGACTCGAGAGTTTGAGAGAAATGGCCAAATGGGGTTTTAACTTTTAGGGTTAGAATTAGAAAGAGATAAATATATATAACTGCAAAATGGTGTAGTTTTGCTTTCTTTTTTCTTTTTTTTTAATGATTTAAGATTAAAATTGTTCAAAAATTGTCAATTTTTTTAAAAATACATTAATACTTTAATTATTGTTATAAGTATCACATTGTTGAATTTAATATCAATTACTTAATTTGATATTATATACTATATAGTCATATAATCTTAATAAATAATAATTAAATTAGATAATAAGATTAATGATTTAAATTATGAATTATATTTACTTAATCAAATTTGAGATCCTTTAGTCTTAATAGTTCAATTATTGTTGAATATGAACTTTATGTTATATAGATGATAACATAAACTAAGTCTCTAGATTATATATATATATATATATATATATATATATAAGTATTAGCATGAACTTGAGACTCTCTCTTGATTGAGAATTGAGATAGATTTTGCTACCCTTTTAACTTATATTAGTATGAACTTGCATACTTATAAGTTATAATCATATAAAATTATAAATTATAGTGATAATATATTAACACTTAAATTGTAATTTAATTATCTAAAACAAAATGTGATTTAATCATTAATGATTAATTAATTATGTTATATGTATAAATATTATTATATTTATAATTATAAAATATAATATAGTTAGTAACTGCTAACTAATGATAGCTTGATTATAAGCGTTAGGCGGTTAAGACGGTTGGCGGTTATAATTGAAGCGGTTGGCATGTGTTATTAACCGCATTGGCACCTATATTGTATGTATGCACACGACCCTACCAATAGATGCTAAAGGAAGCAAATGGACAGGCCTTAGTTGAAAGTGGGTGACGGTTTTATTAGTTAGAAAATCAGAATATCTATATAGGTTTTTGATTCGTTACTCCGATAATAATAAGAAAATTATGTACATGCCCTTGACTTATTCTTATTGAGTATGTAGGTGACGTGTGCACATTAATACATCACCAATTTATTTTTATGTTTTTTTTGTTTTCCCCTTTTACGAATTTTTTATTAGTTTTTAATAAGGTGACGTATTAAACTCTAACACTTAATTATTTAGTGACGTGTTAAAGTTCATACGTCACCAATTAAAGTTCTCGAATCTCACATCACCAATTGGTGAAGTGTTAAAAAAACCTGTATTATAGACACGTCACTAAACCCTTAAATTTTTGTAGTGAAATAATTTTTTGGATAATTCACTAACTCCCTCAAACTTTACCCACTTTTGTAAATATTTCCCTAACATTCAAAAACTCTCACTTATTTTCCTTGAACTTTCAAAAATTCTCACTTACCCCCCCTCCGTACAAATTAGGGCACCAATTTTTTAAAAAATACCAAAATACCCCTGTTTTTTATTTTTTAAAAAAATAAAAAAAATATCTGGAAGTTGGAATTTTATACAAAAGTCACTATTTAAAATTCAATATTTAAAATGTCAACTTCCAAAATGGTTTTTATTTTTTAAAATGAAAAACAGGGGTATTTTGGTCTTAATTTGTATGGATGGGGGTAAGTGAGAATTTTTGAAAGTTCAAGGTAGGTAAGTGAGAGTTTTTAAATGTTAGGAGGTGTCTACAAAAATGGGTAAAGTTTGAGGGGGTTAGTGAAATTGTCCCAAAATTAAATGACTCAGTCTCCCATTTTGTTTTCTAGTTTTCTATTGGCACAATAGAGTCAATATATATATATATATATATATATATATATATATATATAACTTCATTGTGCTCTTTTCAAATTAATAAAAAATAATAGAAAACATTTTAAAATTATTTTTATTTAAAATATTATTTTAAACAAAAACAAAAACAAAACAAAACAAAAAACCTTCTAAAAAGCATTAGTAAATGAATTGAGTGAGTGCCGTTATATAACATGCATGATTATGCAATGTTCATGCACGCAACTCTTAATCACAAAACATATTTAAAACGTCGTCATCTCTTCTTTCTATCAATATATTACTCTTGGTGATAATATTTACTATAAATTTATGATATCATCGATCGCCTCTCTTTTCTTTTCTTTTTAATTAAAAAAATATCAAGTTTTTCATGCTGTCTTCTTACTATATGGTGTAAATTAACATGATGCAAATGCAAATGCAAGCTTGTGACCCATAATTGCTTAAATGAACTCTCATATATATATATATGCATTGAATAGAATTAATCTTGGAAATGGTGGGAGGGTACTGAATCAAATTATATTAATTAATATATGCCTCCCAATTAATTAAATAAATAGTACGTGTTTTAATCCCTACCATTTGTAGAAAGAGTCTTCGTACGCCGTCGGTGAGTTGACTCTTTGAGAAAGCCACATCCCAACCTCTTGAATCTTGATGGCCAACATGTATGAGGTTGCCTTTGTCTCCTCACTTTCTTTAGACACTTCAGTTTTTCTTGCTTAATTTGTCTGACTTTATTTGTTTAGTGTGCAAGATCGATGCATCATTCACACCAGTCGGTGGAAATTTTTGTCAATCTTGTCTTTGTATATTGCAAACGCCAGACTTCCCTCTTTGACATTGGAGCTCACCAACCCAAAATAAAAAAAGAAATGAGTAAGTTTTTAGCTATATTTTATATACATGTCAAGAAATGCTAGGTTAATTATAATTATATGCCTTTAAAGCATATAATTCTTTTTAATTTTATTAAAAATATGCCTGACAATTACATACTTTAACAATATATCAGTTTAATAAATTGAATTTAAAGAATTTTCTCGGATTAAATATAAAATAATTAAAAATGTCTAACGTGAAAATGCCCTTTAATTGGTTTCATAATTGACATTATTTTACTTAGGCTGCGTGTTTCTAGAGCACGTGCAACTGCTCTGCTCTATAATACAATTAATTAATTACAAGATCTCGTAAAGAAAAATGGGCTTCAATAATGTTATATTATAACATAATTTAGCAGTAAAGTTAGCATATATATTATTACGGTCAGCACACACGTCCGGCCGGCCACCATCAATATTGATCTAAATTAAGCATTCTTTCTTTTTAATAATAATTCACCATAACCAATCATATGCATGCATGGATTACGTAATATCCCTAAACTAATTAACCGACCTTTTTTTCTTTTTCTTGGCATTCTCTGATCCTATCAGTTAAGGATGGATTCCATCCAATTGGGGTCAGGGATTACGAACATACACTACTAAAAAAAATAAAGTTTAGTAATGCTTGAAATAGAGGCCAGTCTTTTAATAAAACATTCTCATATGGGAACATTTTATTGTGCGTCCCACTAAAAAGTATGAACACTTGTACAGTAAAACACCCAATTTTTTAAATTTGTGCATGTTTTGAAACAAAACTTGTAGGACTTGAGGCTACTACTAATAATTTTTTGACATAATTCATGAACACGCTACAGGTTTAATCCATTTTAATTAAATGAATTGGATCAAATTATAGTTGATTTATATAATCTTATACTCACATCTTAACATGATTCAAACCCGACGCATGGCATTTAAGGCCGACCATTTTTTACACCAGCCGTGAACTTGACAATAACCCAATATGAAATTAGCGAGATAAAATTGACCTATATATATAGTCTTATACGTACCCATATTTCGATATGATTCAAACACAAATTGCTACCTCCACAGGAGACCACTCCCCTAGATGCCCCTCGTTTCGTCTCTAGCCAGATCCTGCCATCTTAAATTGGTGGCATGTAGTGTCTCTCTCATCCTGTGGTAGATATAGTAATTAACCTCAATGTGTGGTCGATTGCTACCTTTTGATATAGATCATCATGCAAGCAAGAGGGTTGAACTTGGGGAGCTCTGCATGACTGCCACCTTCCTGTCGTTCTTTGATGAAAACAATTAAATCTATTGGTATACTCTCTAAAGAGTAGGTTTTTATTTGGCACGATGATGTAACGCCAGCTAAGAGACTGCAGTTTTTTCTCCTCCATTATTTTTCGACCAAATACAGGTGCATATAGGCCAGCTTCATTACATGTGACCTCCTCAGATATGACCCACGTACCCTTCATTACCAGGAAAACTCTTCAATATCTTAATTTAATTACTCTATAAATATGCCTCCAATATTAACATTTCAGCTCACTCTACATCCCCCTCTTTAAGGAAATGGCTCTTCTGAGGAGACGATCATCATATGGCTACTCAGAGATCGACAATGAAGACCCAGAAGAGAAAAAACATCAGCTGGCGCAGTTCTTGATCCAGAAAGTGCTTTTGCAGGCGGATTCTCGAAGAAGATCGTCGGTTTTGAGAATCAGGATATGCAGGTTGAAGGTTAAGATTGGGAGGAGATTAAAGAAGCTGAGGAAGAGCATGATGTTTGGCATATCTGCGGCAAGAGTTGGTGCTCACAAACGAGTGATCAGCCATGTGAAAAAATGGCAGCGCCTGTTTCACCGTGGAGAGACCATTGTTAGGCTGCCTTCTGTGTTCACTTGATGATGTTTTTTTTCTTTTTTCTTTTTTTGTATGATCTTGCTTGAAGCTTGAGAGCTAAATCCAATGATACCCTTGCAAATAGTTTGATCTCTCTTCCCTTTCTCCCCCCGCTGTCTGTAAATTTAACCATCAAATTAATATTTTAACGCCGTCTTTAATATGACCACGTGAAAATTTATGTAAAATATAAAAATAAGAGAAGAATAGCGGAAGATATATACTAGTAAGTGCCTTTAGTAGGGCTAATTAAACCTATAATTAGAAAAATAAATCAATGCTTAACATAGAAAAAATTTTAACAAATAATTTTTTCTTTGTTCTTCTTATATTAATTTCAACTGATTTAGTTTTTTTTTTTTTTAACTAATTACTAGTTGGGAAATTAAAAGATAGATTAGAGGCCTCTAAGATAGTCGTTAAATGGTATAGTCCTCTAGTTAATCACGAACATGAAAGGTGTAATCCTCTAAGATAGTCACACTGAATCTAGTCGTTAAATGGTTTACTTAATTTATTATTATTATTATTGTGATTAATGGTTTACTTAATGCTTTGGAAGATTTGAGTAGAAGTGTACTCATAATTAACCCTCCGTCCAACCTGCAGCACTGTCCTTTCGATTAAAGAATTGGTTGGGTATAGTGAGTATTTTTTTTATCGATTAAGGTTTAATATGTTATATCAAGTCAGTTTGACTTTTTTAAAAAATATTTTTTTTATAAAATGCCATGTCATATTCAATAATATTCTGACATGTAAAATGCTACATCATAAAATGCCATGTTGATGACAATGTCCCATGACATTATTAAACAAAAAAAAAAAAAATCCAAAATTATTAGGGGTCTATAGGTGGCCCTCTTCCGATGTAGACCCTCTTCCGACCTTATTAGTTTTTATTTTTTTACTATTAATCGACTAATGTATAATGTTATATATAACACTTTTTCATCAGTCAGTTCTTAAATATTATTATTTTTAAATAAGAATAGGCCTAATAATTTATTTACCGTTGATTTAATAAAAATTAATTACCAATACTCTTTAAGTACTTAAATATATTATGTTTTTCATTCTATGGCATATCTCACCCATCCCAATATAGATACAGATTAGGATTCTGCCTAATTAACTCAAAACCGATTAATATAAGAAATAGACAAGATAAGGTTCATGTATGGCACGTACGCCATACACAGAATCACTCAAAACCACCATAGCCAATTACATGCATGACACCACCATAATTCACGTTAGGCCATGGGCCCACCCAATAAAAGTCAATGTTGTACGGATTATATATATATATATATATATATATATATATATATTCAAATATTTGTTTGACCCAATCTCAGCCCCAAGCGAATCTCAATACTCGTATTTCTTCGGAATTTGCTCCAGCTTATTGTTGGACTCCTTATACATCTAAAAAATTCTCTGTATCATCAGCATATAGTTTTATCACTGGATCCAATACAAATACTTTCATTTCTCTAATTAAGCCTCAATTTTGGAATTCTATAAGGAAGTTGAATCTCAATGATAGACTTCGATTATTTTTGTGAAAATAACTTTGAATATTCTCCCTACAAAGGAACGGTTGGGTCAATTATTTAATGTCAATCTGGATTTTTCATGCCCCCTTTGTAAGATTGTAGACGATTCCTTTCAGGATCTCTTTTTCGACTGTATTTTTGCTAAGATTGTTTGGCGTCATTCCTTTTGGCCTCTGGATTCTACAAAGTTTAATTTCTCTTCTATGGTGGATTGGATTAAATTAATCATTTCTCCGACCAATTCTCTTAATTGGCATCCCTTTGGCGAATTGTCATAGATTTAAGATTTTTGCCTCGGTGGCATGTGATATTCTCTGGTACTACAGGAATCAAGCTTTTCATAATGGAATCACTTTCGTGGCGCGAAATATTTCTATGCACATAAATAAAATTGCTCTGGAGCACTTTCTAGTCTGGCAGTCTATCTCTTATGCTCTAGTGGAAAAATGGATTCCTCTAGCGCCAAACTGGGTCAAAATAAATTTCGATATAGCCATTCGGGACTCATTCTCAGCTTAGGCAGCTGTATGCAGAAATTCTGATGGAAAAATCTTACATTTATCTTTTCTTATCAGCTCTCCATGTTCTATCAATGAAGGTGAAGCCTTGGCAATACAATTGGCTATTTTCTTTAGCTTGTTCTTTCAACTTTGATAGGTTTATTCTCGAAGGCGACTCTGCAGTTGTCATCCAAGCTCTCAACCAGTCTTCATCAAATTTAGATTGGAGGATCTCTCCCATTATTATGAACTCTTTGGATAATATTCCTTCTACTTCTTTTTGGGAAGCTAGAAAGGTTAATCAAGACTTAGCGTTGAACGCAATGTCACCGGCAAGATTCCTTTTTCTTACTCCACCCCCACTTCTTTCACTCTAGCTAGTGGGATTGATCCTGTTGTATCTATTTTGTAGTTTGGTTTGTTGCTCTTAGTTTTACCAATGTGCGTATAAAAAAAAAAAGAAGGTGAGCAACCCAAACAAGAACTCCAACACAACAAAAAATTAGTGCAATAAATTTTTAAATTATTGATAATAGATCAAATAAATGACTCAGCATATTGGGATAACTAGGACAACTACAAATGACGGTTTGTAGAGACAATGTTCCATAAACTACCTATGAATGCACACTAAAAAAAGGTTTGGATTGGAGCTATTGAATGGAAGTTGCATCACGATGTTGGCAAGGTCGATATCCGACAGAATAACAAGATCTCTCAACCTTAAACGCCTAATTTTGTTGAAACTTGCTATTCCTCTGTCTATAGTTATCGCAACCCTCACATGAGTCATATCACATAACATAATCTCATTTATTGTGGAATTGATGTACACATTTTTATTTTAAGGAAAAAAAAAAAAACCGCACAAACTACCAACCGTTTGCAATACAATGACTAATTATTTATTTATTATTATTTCCCATTAGTTTTTTTTTTGTATTTTTAAAAATTGTTTAGGTTTTTTTTTTGTTTACAATTATTTTTTTTATTAAAAGAATAGGGATATTATAGGAATATAAAAAAATAAATGGTCTTTTTGATACATTTTGGTAGTTTGGAAATACTTTACTACTTTTTAAATATTGAAGGCTATATTACAAATAACTAATAATTTGAGAACTTTTTTATATTTTTTCCTAATTTTAACAATAACAAGTTTTGAGTTTGAAAGAAATTCTTTGAAAGACACATAAATTTGACGGACTGTCCATTAAACTGGGCCCGAGTACTGTCTACAGGCCCAAACTGTGGACTAGATTGTTGTGACCACCCATTCTTTCCTTACACTTGGACAAATCTAACGGCGTAGAATCCTTCGGACTAGGTCCTCCACACTATCTGTCACTGTCACTGCTGACCTGGATCCCCGAAAACCAAAGACGACTACTGTCTACTGTGGTCGTTCCTTGTTAGGCACTCTTGGTTTCCTTCAGGTTTCCTCAGCAACCAAACGGAGACTTTCAGCTTCCTTCTCAACTGCATTTGCTTGACTTGGTAATCGTACTTGTTTCTTTCTCTTACGTGCTCTGAATTGTTGTTTGATTGAGGTTATTTATGAATGATTTTAAACTTATACCAGTTGCTCCATTTGCTGATTGTCTTTTTTTTTAGTTTGATCAGTGAATTTTAAAGCTAGTTCAAGGATGTTATTAAGGGAATTTAGTTAATTGAATTGATTTATGTGTTATTCTTAAACGCTCAAAATTTAAGTTTGGTTAGGGGTTGGGGTTTAGGTTTAGTTGATTGAATTGAGGTTTAAATGAGTTTTTTATGTATGATTTTAAGCTTATAACTGTTTCTAGGCAGCTGATTTTCAGTTTGATCAGTGAATTTTACAGTTAATTCAGGCATTGTATAAGGATATTTAGCTATTGGTTTAGGTGGTTCTTCGTGAATGCTGGAAATTTAAGTTCGTTTTCTTTTTTTCTTTTTTTGTAATTTCAAGGTAGGTTTTATGAATTTTGTTGGATTGATCTCTGAAAAGATGGATACAACGTGGTGCTCTTGTTCCCAATTCCGTGTGGGGTTATAGTGCTACAAATATGTGAGGTTTGGGTTCTGGCCTAGTAGAAATGAGTGTGGTGGGATTTGATTTTGGAAATGAGAACTGCGTTATTGCAGTTGCAAAGCAAAGTGGTATTGATGTTTTGTTGAATGATGAATCAAAGCGTGAAACACCAGCGGTGGTGTCATTTGGAAAGAAGCAGCGATTCATGGGTTTTGCTGGAGCCGCTAGTGCGACAACAAACCCCAAATCAACAATTTCTCAGGTGAAGAGGTTAATTGGACAGAAATTTATGGAACCAGATGTTCAGAACGACCTTAAATTGTTCCCTTTTGAATGTGTAGAAGGCCCAGGTGGTGGCATCTTAATTCGTTTAGAATACTTGGGCAAGATACAAACATTTACTCCAGTTCAGATTCTGGGGATGTTGTTTTCTCATTTGAGCGCATAACTGAGAAGAATCTTGAAATGGACATTTCGGGTTGTGTGATTGGGATTCCCTGTTACTTTACAGATTTGCAGAGACGTGCTTATCTGGATGCCGCAGGGATTGCTGGACTGAGGCCACTGAGATTGATGCATGACTGTACTGCTACAGCGCTTGGCTATGGTATTTACAAGACTGATTTCTCCAGTGCAGGCCCAACTTATGTTGTGTTTGTCGACATTGGGCATTGTGACACACAGGTATGTGTTGCATCATTTGAGAGTGGACAAATGAAGATAATTTCCCATGCTTTTGACAGGAACTTGGGAGGGAGAGATTTTGATGAGGTTCTATTCAGTTATTTTGTGGCACAGTTCAAGGGGCAGTATAACATTGATGTCTACTCAAATGCCAGAGCATCTATTCGGTTGAGGGCGTCTTGTGAGAAACTAAAAAAGGTGCTGAGTGCAAATGCTGAGGCACCACTAAATATAGAGTGCCTGATGGATGAGATAGATGTTGAAGGTTTTATTAAAAGGGTGGAGTTTGAGAAATTGTCATCGAACTTGTTGGCGAAAATCCAGGACACTTGTCGTAAGGCTTTGTCTGAGTCTGGTTTGACTGTGAAGGAGATTCACTCAGTAGAGCTTGTTGGCTCAGGGTCTCGGATACCAGTAATTGGTAAGGAACTAACTTCTTATTTCAAGAGAGAACCAAGCCGGAAAATGAATGCAAGTGAGTGTGTTGCCTATGGTTGTGCTCTTCAGTGTGCAATGCTTAGCCCAACATTCAGTGTGAGAGAATATGAGGTTTGTCTTTTTTCTACACAGTTTCCAGTCTACTCTTTCAAGATAAGATGATTTCTCCTGTTAACTATTTTTCTTATACTCATTATCTTCTCAAACATCTGCCTGCATGTATTCTTTGTTTATTTTTTAAGGTTTCGTATCGTTCCTGGTTAATATGGAAAGATGCTCCTTGAAAGTTAGGACTGCTATACATTTGTTGTTGGCCATTCAGCAAGTATATAAATATGTTTACCCCTTAACTAATATGTTTTTCTTGGCAGGCTGCCATAATCTCTCTGAAACAATCTTTTTTTTTTTAATATATTTTTTTCTGTTTACTCAAAGGGAAGGGGTATGAGATTCTTCAATGGTCATTGCTAGGAATGAAATAACTATTCCTATTCAATAGTTTGGTTTTAACATTGGAATGAAACCCTAAATATATATTCCACTATTTGGTATTGTGCAATATGTTGGAGAATGGAATCATATATATATATATTGGTTAAAGTAAACATACCCCCTTCAAACTAACACCCAATTTACAATATTCCCCTCAAACTAAAGATTGCATTAATGTCTCCTCCAACTATCTGAAATTTGCAATGTACCCTTTTTGTCTCGCAAATTAGACAAAAATACCCCTATAAATTCGGAAAAAAAGAAAAACTAAAATCTAAAAATTAAAAATTAAAAAGAAAAGAACAGGGGGTGGACTTGGCTAAATAGGGGTGGCCTTTGGCTAGGGGTGGTTGGCCAACCACCTCTTGGCCATTTGGGGGTGGTTCTAGTGGTGAGTCTCCAACAGCCGGTGTAGACGAAATCCCGATTTTCAGCGGCGAGAACCAATGGATTGACACATGACTTCATCCAGGAGGAGAGACTGACAACAAGAATCTTGGCATGGTCACTGAGACAGGTGGTCAGGTAGTCGTTGAGGAGCTTGAGCTTGGCAAGGGTCTTCTCCATCTCATATATGAGCTTGATTAGGATGCAGGGCTTGGCGAAGATGGTGATGAGGGAGAGGAGCGAGATGGTCTTGCTAGACCTATCAGACGAGAGAGATACAGAAGGGCTTTTGCGTAAATATCAATATCTATGCTATTTTGACAGGAAAGGAATAAGTATTCATCTCATTTTTGGGAGGAATAGATATTCCTCATTTTGAGGAATAATTATTCTTGTAGAATAGCTATTCCTAATAATGATAAACATATCAAATGAGTGGAATAACTAGGAATAGGTATTCCATTTCAAGGTCTAATCTGCGTACCAAATATGCCTTAAGTTCTGGTGTAAAAAGTGGGGTCCAGCGATTGGAGATATGGATACACAACTCAATTGTGGCATCATTTGTGTACTTCTTCTTGTCCATTTTTTTCCCTCTGATCATTAATAAAAATGGTAGCGAGTTATATCTGAAACAACCATGGATCATCTTAAGTTTTTAAGTTCTCTTCAATTAACTTTTCTTTGGGCAAATAAATGTCAATTCTACCAGAATATATGAAGAGATGCCTGCACTCTTGCATGTAATTTGTGTGTTCATTACCTATTTAATATTATGGTGTTTACAGATGTTGTCATCCACAGGTTCAAGATGCATTTCCTTTCTCCATAGGATTCTTATCAGATAAAGGTCCAGTTTGCGGGCTGTCAAATGATGCTCTTTTGCGAAAACACCAGCCATTCCCCAGTGTTAAGATTCTTAGTTTGCATAGGACTCATACGTTCCAAATGGAAGCTTACTATGCTGATAAAGGTGTATCATCTAAAATCAGTAGTTTTACGGTATGAATGCCTCTTGAACATGCTTTTTTTTTTTTTGTAGATATATGTAAAATTTGTAATTGATAGATTTTATCTAAATCATGCGTGCTAGTGGTTTAGACAATGTTTCAAATATACATTAGCTCCTTTTGGGTTCTTAACAATTGTGATGTAAAACACTTCGTGGGATGATCTTCATGTACTTTTCGTTTTTGGTAAAAGTGATTCAATTTTATAGACTTTATTATAGTAACTGATTTTTTTTTTTACTTTTCACATGTTTCTCCCAAGAAAAGAAGAGAGGGAGTCATGGGGTAGATTATTAGCATGAATCTTGAAAGTTACAATCTTATGCTAATGCAATCCCATTTAGCAATGCTCTAACCCGTAATTTTTGGGGTAAGATATGGCCCTAGTTAGGTTTGAAGGTGAAAATGGTTTTTTGTGGTTGACCCCAAGCACTCAGGACAAAAGGCTTCCTTGAGTTGACCATATAGTAAGAAACAAATGCTGACTGGTGCAGGCTACCTTGAGAAATAAGAGTTTATTCAGGTTGAATGGCTAGTCATGATGCATAATCATAGATATCTTCTGTGCTGAAGTGGCATTAGAATGATAATTTAAAAGCAGCCCATGTGCCCTTTTTGATAGAATACCAAACTACAGTTATACATTATCTCATGCCCATGTTACATAATTGCTGCTACTGCCTTCTCTTTTTAATATTTACAGATTGAGTAGACATGAAGTTGGAAATACCTTTGGATATCAACTTATGATGACTGAGGTTCATATTTAATTATTGCTGGGGTATGCTGTGGTTTGGAGATGACATTATGCAAGACTTTTTGTGCTCCCCTCTCTCTAATGCATATTTATCTTCCAAACGGCAAGGGGCTAAATTTGTCTCTGTTTGTGTTTCTAAATCTGTAATTATTTTTACTTTTCAGCGAGGTACTTATATTTCAATTTCTTTACTGTGTAATCAATGTCTTTGTTTGAAGCTCGATGCAGTTATTGTTTACTTTTGTTCTTTTGTTTATTTAGGCTTGATTTTTAATTTTCCATTTCTCTAGATTGGCCCTTTCCCAGTTTCTCACATTGAAGCTAGAGAAGTTAAAGTTAGAGTGCAGCTAAACATGCATGGGATTGTTACTATTGTATCAGCCTCAGTAAGTGTAATTTTAACAATTGGTACACTGAACATATTTAGCATGAGACCTCCATTGATGCTCATTTGATTTTAGTAAAGATGAAGGTGGAATCCAATCATATGGATGCTAACTTGTTATAAGCCCTTTCTACTGAATCAGCTATTAGAAAATCATATGGATGATCCTCGTACAAGGAGTGATGCTCATTTGACTTCAGCAAAGATGGAGGTGGAATCCAATCATGGGTCTTCTGTTGTCCCAAATAGTGCCAAAGATAATAATAATAGTCTCAAATGGTTGCAACCTTCATCCATATCTGCTGTAAGTTTAGTCGGAATAGCCTTTGTTGTGTGTGTTTCTTGTTCTAGGCTGCATTGGCATTATTAATTTACTGCCTTCCACATTCTCCAGAAAAATTAGAAACATATACTTTCTTTCATCAGAAGTTCTTTCACCTTCAAGAGACTTTATGTTACATAGTGGACCAGTTTATTATGTATATCTTGTGTTGAAATGAGGAAATTATTTTCTATTCATGTGTAATAAGTTGGAACTTTAGGTATTAAATTCAGTTTTTCCTTGTGTAGGCTGATGGAATGAGAAATGGCAAGGTTGTGAAAAGGCTGGTTATTGATGTTAGTGAGAGTGTCTATGGTGGAATGACAAATGCGGAGCTCTCAGATGCTAAAGAGAAAGAATATCAGCTGGTGCAACAAGACTCAAAGATTGAGGATACAAAAGATAAGAAAAATGCATTGGAGTCTTATGTCTATGAGATGCGTGATAAGGTATGACATCAAAATTCCGAATCAATTGATTGAGTTACCCTCCCAAATTTAAAGACCACTTCCCAGAGTAGGGGAATCTGCAGAAAATTAGACAAACACCACCATACTGTTCACATTTTTTTGTTAAATATATATATATTGATATAGAAAAGTGAAAAAGTTTTGTTTTGTAGTAAAAAGTAAATGATGTGATATAAAAAGTAAGAATGTTTTGATATTGATTTTTTTGAGGAATGAAGTGAATAGTGTTTGGGGATGGGGTGTTGTTTGCCAAACAACCCCTTAGTCATTACCTACTTCAACTTGGCAAAGCTTTCATAGAATATGCTCTATAAACTTGTTGCACTTATGTAGAGAAACAGAACTTATATTCTGATATGGTAATACGTTATCATTCATTGATGCAATGAGCGCATCAAATGGTCAAGGTGGTGTATGCCTCTATGCTCTACTTGCAGGGAATGGTTGGAGAAATTCCTGGGCTTGTTCCCTTGAGCCTTACTTCTTATGTGAAGGCTTAGTTATGTTTAAAGGATGAACTTTATTGCTTTACCCCTTACCAAAACAAAGCTATTTCTTATTACCCTTCTTCACTCTAACCTTTAGTTAGTACTCCATTTTGGCTGCATTCCAATGTATCATTCCCCTTCTATGATTTTGATGTAAGTTAAACCATTTACTTGGAATTTGTGTTCATGAAAATTCTGGCTCATAATTTGTATTCGCAAAATTTCTTCTATGGTTCATAGGATAGGAAATGTAAAAAATCTTACTTATGACTTCTCCTCTTATATTTAACTAATGATTGGGCCTCTGAATTTGAATAATTGGGGCCCATACCTTCTACCTCCGTGTGTTTGAAGATTGAAGACGATCAGTATGCTTCCTTTTAAACTTCTGATGCCATTATTGCTAGGGGGGATAATGCATACATTTTCTTTTGTTACCAAAACACTGTTAATGAATATTTTGCTCAGTGTAGAGCACCTTTCTTCTTGTGAAAATTAAAGCTGATAAACAGCTAGATTTTTCTACTAATTGGATGTAACTTGAACAGGGTTCCCATATCTGTAGTCCTGTCATTCTGGCATGAGGTCCTGGTGAATTTTTTGTATGTTAAGTCCAACATCATTTTTACCGATATCTAAATTCTCATGTGTGCATATTAAATTTTTACTGAGTCAACTTCAGATCTTTCGACTGTTTTATTCCATTTGATTGTTTTGGATGTTAGAATAACACTATGATGTGGTAGATGTTAAATAAATACAGGGGCTTTTCCACCAAGTCACAGCTGGAAGGGATCTCCAATAAACTTCAACAGACAGAAGAGTGGCTCTATGAGGAAGGAGCCGATGAATCTCTAGATGTTTATACTGAAAAACTGGAGTATCTTCAACAGGTGCTAAATAATATAGATTTTTCTCTGATTTATATGATTTTTTCATTAAAAGGATGCATTTGACAGAGTTTGGGTTTGTAATAGCTGGTTGATCCCATTGAAAACCGATTTAAAGAAGAAAAGGCGCGAAATGAAGCTATTAAGGGTCTGCTAGATTGTGTCAAAAATTATGGGACGGTTTTAGGGTCACTTCCAGCCAGTGGGAGAGATGCGGTATGATCCTTGTCCATTAATTGGTTGGTGGTGAAGACATTCTTGGCAAATAGCCAGAGTCCACAATTGATTATTCTCTTTTGCAGGTCATTGATGAATGCAATAAAGCAGAGCAATGGTTGCAAGAGAAAATTCAACAGCAGCATTCTTTGCCTAAAGAAACTGATCCGGTACTATGGTCAAATGAAATCAAGAGGAAGACAGAGGCTCTTGACAAGTACTGTTCTCGTACACTATTAATCTTCACTTTTCTAACCCATGATTTAAATAATCGTACATGGACAAGGATATTGTGGAACTGGCTAATCTTTCCACTTTTCTTTTTTGGATGAATAAAATTTTCATTCCAACCCAAACAAAACACCCAAACATACCAGCAGAAAAGCTGGAACTAAGTTCTTTACATCAAACAATGAGAAACCAAATCCAAATTAAACAATTACAAATGGTCTCCCATAGACAAAAAACCACAAGCTAAAAAAAAAAAAATATACGTCACCCATCAAAGAAAAAAGAGCTTCGTCACCCATTTTGAACCAAGATACTCAAAAGAATACTCCAATTCTCACAAATCTGGACATTTTTATTGGTATGCTTGAATTTTCCTTTGCCCTTCCCCATGATCCTTGTACTAATCTCCCAACAAATAAGCTGTAATATTGCAAAATTTAATACTATTCCGATGCTTCCATATGTGATACACAGTTGCCCCAAAAGCCAATTTACACAGTGGTTTGCAAATTTTTCCCGTTCCATGCCTTCCCTCACCACCACATCCCAATCCAGCTAAGTAGGACTAAACAAACTTTTAAGCATCACTTCTCTCCATAGCCTCGTACTATAATGACACTAAAAAGTTAAATGCTCCCTACATTCAATAGTATGGTGACAAAATAAACACTTCATATCCCCACCATACCCTAGCGTAGCAACCTATTCCCAATATATAAGCTCCCTCTAATAGCCAACCATAGGAAGAAAGAGTGTAGAGGAGTAGCAAAAGAAAACCACACCAGTTTATGCCATCCAACTTTAGGAAACTTCTCTCTAAGAGCCTCCCATGTGTCTCTGCAAGAATATTTGCGGTTCTTTGAAGGCTGCCAAATAGGTATATCATGAACACCTAAATCCACTAGAGACAAATGGCTTTGAATTGCACCCAGCTCTTTTCATTTACGATGTTTTGTTTGTTATCTTACATTTGATTGCTCATTCATTTTTTTACCTTAAACCTGATGGGGTTGCGTGTATTGTTTATTCAGGACATGCAAATATATAATGAGATCCAATGCTTCTCTCCCAAGTCTGGCGGATGCAGATGACTTAGACCAGAGAGACAAACCCGACGGCTTTAGAATGCGAATAGATTGACATGGGTTGACGTAACTTTGAGTTACTAAGAATATAAGACACACAGCACAAAACAACTTGATCACATGCAGTAGATTCACGCTGATTCATCTGGAATCTCTTTGCTATTTGAGCAATGCAAAATCTTTACTCTTCAAGTTAGCGGCAGAGATCATCCTTATACGTTGAGAACCAGTTTCATTTCTTCTCTTACTCAGAACAGTGGCATCATGGATAATGACTCATTGCTTCTTGTTTTTATATTTTTGGTTTTGATTTACTTTATCAATGTGTAGGATTGGAAAGAAAATTATACGCTTATGACGATACATGTCGCCTATCACTATCAGATAACCTGTAAACCTCATACATGACATTTTAGTTGGTCTGTCCTGCAATGTTTTTCCACATCTTAACCTTATATTCTATGGATTGCTTGTGCATGCAAATGGATGGTCATGACTCATGATTGATTATCAAGATGATTTTGAATTAATCCAGCAGTAACACAGGGAAGATACATGTATTGCATGTTTGGATGTCCTTTTATTTTTTACTGTTTTTTTTTAAAAAATTGAGTTGTTGTTTGGTTGTCATTTACATCCAACTCAAATTTTTTCAACCCAACTAAATACTCTTGAGGATGAATCAACCATCTCTGAAACGTTTTTTATTTTTATTTTCTTTCATTATATTTCAATTTGATTTATCATCTCAAATTTTTTTCCAATTTTGTTTTACATTCTCTAAACCATCCAAATATAATTTTCAAATAATCTTCTACTCGATCTTCGCAATTTTGAGTACAATGAAGAATAATAATATAAAACAATACATCAAAATCGCACACCCAAACATTTCAATTTAATACATTTTAAGAGCACATTGAGGCTTGAGCAAATCAAACCCTGATTCTTTATGTGACAGCAATGGATTTTGCTATTCGATAAGCAAAACCTGGCAGTTGAAATCCATCAGATGACTTAAGAGTGGACATTCATATGCATGTGTGATGGTTGAATGTTATGTATCCATCTCCAAAGTCAAGCCCTAGGCACATCCTCTTGCTTCCGATAGCCATAATCAATGACATCTTCAGCAAGCTCGTCAGCTATTCAACAGTGGCTCCTTGTCCTCCCATTTGTCCAATCGTGTCCTCGCTGTCTCCACCTGAAATTCCAATTTCAACCTTGTGTACCACGACTAGTCTGAAGTCACATATCATAAACTTGCTCAACATTTTTTTATTGATTGTAAACCAACTAGTCAACTGAGTGAAGATCAGATGGGCTCCAGCATATATATATGCCATCTTTGTGGTACCAAAGTGTAACATGTCTTTGTTAAGCGATGTCCTTGATCATTAATTAGATTGTGGCATTGAAAATTTCTTATTCCTTGCAATTTTTTGTCTGGATAGTCCAAATTATCCGAGCAAATAGATATGTTGTCAGAAATCTATAAGAGCAGACGAGCTCCATATGAACTCTCAAATTTATTGCCCGAATGACTTGAGATCTCTATCTGACCCTTAGGGCTTTGTTGCGATTAGTCAATAAAACATTGAAAAGTGTATTGATAAGGGGTATTATAGCTTTCATTATAAGAATCTTAACAAATTGACGTGATAGTATATATGATACTTATTATGCCATCCACTAAAATGTAGATTGCCATGGGCATTTACAAGCTAATATGAGTCAAGTGATGGTCTATTTAGTACTTATCATTTTTATACTTCATTTAATTTCTTTGAAAAAAATAAGATGGGCACACAAAGCTTCAAATAATTCATAAAACTTACCTCTTTATTCCAGTCCGTGCGAAAAGTTACCCACAGTAAAATGAGGGTCTGCATTAAAGTACCTCCTATCATCCCCGACCATATTCCCTACATGCACATGAAATTGAAGTCCAATTATTTCATTGATAGATTTAAACAATTTTCACTCACCTAATTTATTTAATGATTAAATTAATATTGGTAAACCTTGGCGCCAAGATCGAACTTAAAACCAAGAAGGCAACCCAAAGGAATTCCAACCACGTAGTAACATCCCACGTTGACATATGCCACAAATGCTTGCCATCCACATCCAACAGCCACCCCTGTACATTTATTAATCACAACATTTCTTGGTTTAAAAACCAGATTAATCATATTAAATTATAAACCAAACATATCATATTAATTATATTATGCACTAGAAAATATCCTTCGTCTTTTTTCAGAAAGACAAAAAAGAAGAAGAAAAAACAACAACCATAGATTATATGTCTTTATTGATGGGCCAGGCCAGAGATATATATCTTTATTAATTATTGTACGTACCTTAACACGACAAATGTATTTGACCCGCCTTTTCGAATAAAAACAAATACAATGATGCAATGAATCTCTTTCTCTTTCTCTTATCCCTCACACAACCCATGAAAGTAAAAGACAAGTGATTGTGGCTGAGAAGCTTTGATGAGACCAAGGAATAAATCCCCGTTGTTTTCAGCCACAACTCGGTATCATAAGACATCATTATGCTATTCTAACTCTATCAGATGTATTGGGACCATGTGGTTGATCTGTCTAATATTTTTTTGTATGTTACTTATTAAATATTGTACCTACTTTTTGTCATTTCTTGAGTTGAGAGTAATCCTAGCCATACGTACAATCTGCTGGCCTTGGTATGGTGTGCGTATTTAAACGCAATTTTCAATATGCGATGGAAGAAGAGGAGGAGGAGTTGTTTCATTACCGGACAAGACTGGTTGAACCCCATTGAGGATAAGAGTGACCGCCAAGTATGGACAGAGGTCTGAGACTGCATCGGCTACGGTCTCGCCGCTGGTGAAGGCATAGCTTATCACATGGCGCAGCGCAAGCACCACCACCGCTTCCATTACAGCAATTATGAACGAAACCACGTTCACGACTAAGACACTGAATGCTGCTGATTTCGGATGACCCGCTCCGAGCTCATTGCTCACTCTCACACTGTCTCATATTAAAAAAAAAAAAAAATCCTGACAATTTAACAATGTTGTACAATTGAAACATCATATATAAGAAAATGTTGAATAATTAATCAACTTTGTAATATTAACAATAATAATTTTAAAAAAAACGTAGTTGAAATTATGACCGACCTTGCAGCTGCGTTAAACCCGACCGAAACCATGAACAACAACCCATTAATTGCCATGCTGCACATATATAATGAAATCAGGTTTATTTAACATTAATTAGCTAGGAATAAGAAAGATATGATATGCAAATAAATTAATCAATCAATCAGAACACAAAATGCTTTTATAAATAAAAAATTATTTTTCTTATTTATATTATTATATCTTTTTGAAGGAAATTTATATTATTATATCTAATTAAACACTTTTTCAGACTAAAATCAAATCATTCTCAGTTGTACTTGTCAAGAGATATTTCTGAAACAAATCATTGGATCCTATCTTCTTCTTATTGGACAAATTAATCATAATTGATTTGTACCACATAAATAATTTTTCAAAGTTTTCTCCTAAAAAACGTCATTCCCCACTCTCCCAACATTCTTTAATTATATCACATCCATGTCTAATTGTCCATGTAGATGCCATTATCTTTTTCCACAAATTAGATGCCAAATTAAAGCTTCATTTTTTTTTTCCAATTTCTAGTGACATAATGATATTATTGGTCTTGAAAAAAAAAAAAAAACACAGTCCCTATCATTAGTCAAAATTGAAAGCTAGCTACTGTTGTCTGATCGAAAACCTATAAAGTAGGTCTTCCCATTCCTGTCCAATTCACTTCTTTTCCAAACCTTAACTATATCTTTAAATGTGATTTATGGAAACCACGTTAAGGGTTTATTTGAGGTTGTATTTGAGAGATTTAAAAATATTTTTATTACTTAAAAAATTTGTTTGTGAAAAAATAATCGTTTGGTAAAAGAATTAAAAGTATTTTAAGAGTCTAAAAAGCTCAAAAATTATTAAAAATCACTTTCGATAAAAGCTTAAAAATTAAGTTTTTGTCAAAAACCTTTTTTTTTTTTTTTACTTAAAAGCTCTATTTTTCAAACACAATCTCAAATATGTTTTAATAATGTGAAAAAATGCTCGGTCCTATAGCTTTTATTACAATTAAATCATTTACAAAGCAATTCTAGCTATCAAGTGAAAAAAATAAATAAATTATAAATTGATTAATGTTGATATGGTAAGTCTCATATAGATTGTCATGTCCCTTTATAAAGAATTTATAATAGAAATTATACTTAACATCCTAGTGACACTCATTTTAAGTTATGACAAATGTTTGGAATGCTATAATTGTTATACAAACTAGTAAAATAATTAAGAGTGTATATATACTTTGGCAATTCAATTGCTAATTAATTAAATTAACAAGTTTGATATAAACTGATTATTGATATTTATTGAACTCCCTTTCAAGATTAGCTTAAAGGTCACAGTAGTGTGCATGTCATGAATAGAAAAAGATCCTTCCATTGAATGATCACAGAATTTAATTAATATCATTAATGCACCGAATGACATGTCATTTAAAGTACTTAAAATGGCATGGAAACATATTTATCGTATGATCGAGGTTAACATGATTATCCTCTCCAATTTAAATGAACAGGATCCTGTTTAAATGAATGAATATTAAAGGATCTAGATTGAAGTGGTGAAGGGTATCTATCTTACCAGATGGCAAGAGAATCCAAAGAAAGCTCGGGGTCTGGGAGCAGCCCAGCAACCAAGACCAGTATCTGATAGTACCACGTTTCCAAACACAGCATAACGGCCGACGCCGACGACAATTTCAGGAAATCCCAGAGCCCGGAAAATGCCTGCATACTTAAGCCTTTCCACGTCAGTTCGCACTTGCCGCTCACCAAGATATACACCAACTGCGCCACCACAATTATCCACCACGACAGGCTCAGCACCAACGACGCGCCGATCAACCCCATGCCCAGTTTATACACCGCCACCCAGCTCAGCAGGAGGTGCACCACCAGCGTCGCCGCCGATATGTACGCACTCGGGGCCACAATGCTCTGGGACTGGAGGAATTTTTGTATGGGGAAGTTCACAGCGTAAGCAAATATTTGCGGGATGAGTCCGTAGACGAAAACTGCTGCTGCGGACGCCACAGCCGTTGATTCGCCTAGTAAGAGCAAGATAGGCTCTGATAGGACGTAGATCACCGTCATTGGGATGCCAGTCAAAGTCAGCACGATCGTTGCTCTTTGCAGATAAACGCCTAGCATTTCGTACCTGTGGGCTCCATATGCCTGCCCGCATAGGGTCTCTACCGCGCTTCCCATGCCTAACTACACAACCAAATCAAACACACATGAATATACATAATTCATCATCAATTTTAACGAGTTTCAAAAATCGAAATGATACCATGAGGCCGTAAGCGAAGAGTTGGATGCCGCTGTTGCCAAGAGAGCGGCGGCGAGCTCCAGATTGCCTAGATGGCCGGCGAAGACTCGAGTGGACAAGGACATGAAGTTGTTGATCATGTAGACGAAGACAGCCGGTGCGGCGAGGCGGAAGAGGATCTTCAGTTCGACGAAGGTGGCCAAACGGAGGCGCTTGAGGCGAGGCAACTTTGTATCCGAGAGAACCTTTTCTAGCCGCGAGTCCACCCCATGGAACCCAGAAGAGATGGGTTCCGGTTCGAGCGGCTGCGCTTGGTCAGAGGCTAAGATGGGTTGGTGGAGGTGATCATGATCATCTTGGGAGGTGGCCATGGCTGATCGATGATCAGCGGCGGTGAGGTGTTGGGTTGATGAACGGTGATGATTGGCAAGGATCGAGGAGATAAGATGTGGAAAATGGGTTTAAGAGTTATGAGGCGTTGCATATATAAATGCATGAGAATCAAATCATGAGATGGTCCCCTTCCTTACTTTACAGGGCGGTTGAAAAGAGAATTTAACCAGGGAATAAATTTCGTTAGAGCTTTGGTGGGAAGTCTTTTAAGAGTTATGAGGCGTTGCATAAATGCATGAGAATCAAATCAGGAGATGGTCCCCTTCCTTAATTACTTTACAGGGCGCTTGAAAAGAGAATTTAACCAGGGACTAAATTTCGTTAGAGCTTGGGTGGGAAGTCTTTGCCTTTTGCTGATGCTTCATATATGGCCAATCAATGCGTGTATCCATCCCCAATTGTTTTTGTCCTCATCTACTTAATTTGTAATCTTGCTGGAGAGTATAATTTGTATCCATGCATGCTTACTGTAATTAATCAATCACTGGAGAATAATAATTATAATTAGTGTCACGTCAGTAAAATAAAATAAATCCATCGGACCTCTAGGAGTAAATCTTAATATCATATGTAACATATTCCGTATTACCTACGTGTTTTTGTGTGCGTGTAGTTCTTGTTCTTAATTTTGGTAAATATATATATATATATAAATTAAACAGCTTCAAAATTTGTTGGTTCGATCAAGATGGGTATACTGGTTGGTAGATATATATATATTAACTTTAATTTCTACACGACTGGAAGATTAGAGTTGGAGGCCAAAAGACCATGGAAAGAAGCAATTATGACATCATGCGCGCATGGGACTTCATGAGCTGTAGATAAACATTCATGCTGGATAAAACATGTTAGTTGTCTCATCTGTACTACAATATTCATGCATCGATCTTCTCGATCGGGCTGCATTTTTTATCCCCCATTTTTTGTGGGGAAAACCCACCTGATAATTTGTGCGTACGACTCCTAGTTTGCTGACAAAAAAAAAGAAAAAGATAATCATTGGATCGAATAGTGTTAGATTAATTCTTGGCATGGATAGTTAGCTGAGAATGATGAGATGGGTAAGAAGCTAGAGGTAATAATATACTTGCGCCAACCGCCATTCAATGATCTAATTAAGCCTTTCTTTAAAATGACATGCACCTAAATTGTCTGTATGCTAAGCTTGATTAGGAAGTTGATTAATTTGGCTTTCTGAGTTGTTGAGGGGTAACGCATCTCTGAAAAGGAAACCAGCCAAAAGGTTGCATAACTCTCGTGAAAAGCCTTTCTTTTTTTAAAAGTTGCTATCGTGAAAAGAAAACACTTAAAACATACAGCATTAGGCATCTCATACTTTACTTAAAAAAATTAAAAATTAAAAATCCTCAAAACACGTACACCAGCAAACATAAATTATTCTCTCTCCGGTTCACCTATAGTGCATGTCTTGAAGAGTGAGGCACATATATATTGGGAAAGCCCAAACGTAGGTTGGTAGTTAGAACATGTTCGTTGTTATGCATGTTTGCTGTCGAAATGGCCTTAGGGTTATTGGGCTGACTAGCTTAGATGGACATTATTAGCCTGACCAAGGCCTCTTCGATCTTCTTCTTCAATTTCTTACACTTTATGAACTCAATTAATTGTCATATTTTTTTTAAAAAAATTCCTCATTTCCTAATGGTCATATTTTTCAGTATTTGTCTTTTCAACAGGTTCTTTATGCAAAGAAGTAGAGTACTACTATGCAAGAGAAAAAATTGGAGAAGAGCAGAGAGTAGAACAACCTAAACGATTAAAAAAAAAAACATTCGGTGAGTAAGCACTTAGCTGACCAAATTTTTATCGAAATTGCTTAGCCGAATGCAACTCATGCATCTTGCTATTTATTATTTTAGCATACCGTCTAGCCGAAAATGTTAAATCAATCAATCTAATCGTTACAATAGGAGATGGAAAATGGTACCCGAAATGGATGCCTCATGAGCCATGCATAAGCATCATTGTAGGCTTATGAAGATATGGATGGAGGGCTTGTTACTTGATGTAAAAACGGCATGAGAAATGCTATTTATTACATTTTTATCTCACAATTATTTTACAATGTTAGTGTAGCAATCTCAACAACATCTTTTGAATGATTATACTTTCTTTTTTTTTTTCAAAAAAAAAATGATTCAAATATTGGTTGAGACTACTACATCAACATTATTAAATAATTATGAAATAAAAATATAATTTAGCAGGTATTAATTGTTGGAAAGAGGCTCCTTCTCAATGTTCTCATCCCACTTATCCAAACGCTTCTGTGCAGTCTCAACCTGAAAATTTTCAAATTTCAATACCCACAGTCACCAGGCTGCTAAATTCAATAATATGCTAAACAAAAACCCAAGAAATTAAGTGGATTCTAATCAGATATAATTTTTTTTAGAATTATTTGTTAAAATTTCAAGAATTTAAGCAGAAAATGAGCTAGAGACGTGTGACAGGGACACCTCTAGCGCTCATGTACCTCCAGTTCCCTCTCTTATTCTTCCAAAAAATTCCGGTACAAAATTTTAGGAATTAATTAATCGGGATTCACTCAAATCAGTAAATGCCAAGTGTAAATTGATGGAATATTTCTTTGGGGTTGGTGGGTAATTAACTAATTAATAACAAAGTCAAAATAAGAATGTTAGTTGAACTTTTCTAGTTTTAATTATATTTTCGGTGCGTGTCAGCATCATAATTCCACTTGGCCGGCCAATAAATGGTCATTCCTTGCAATTATGGGTCCAGAATTTCAGCCTGATGTCAATTTCAATATTGTCATGATCATTTAAACCCAAAGTTTCTTTAATCGATCTTAATCAAAATGATTACTGATCAAGCTGTAAAAAATACCTCTTTATTCCAATCTGTCCGAAATGTGACCCATAATAAGATGAGAGTCTGAATAAAAGTGCCCCCTATCATGCCAGACCATATACCCTGCACCAAAACCATTTTGACCACTTTCTATTCAAATTTTAAATCCGGTAGATACTGTTGAGATTAAGACATGTGTTTCCTGACGAGAACATAAAACACACGTATCTCAATCCTGATGAATCTAGTTTCAGCTGAAATTAAACCGGTTGAATCGTGAAATTTGTAAGTAAAAATGAGATGATGATAAAGAAAGTATGAACTCGATCAAACCTTAGCTCCAAGGTCAAACTTGAAGCCCAGAACTGCACCCACGGGGATACCAATTATGTAGTAACATCCCACATTAACGTATGCCACAAATGCTTGCCATCCACAACCAACAGCAACTCCTTGAAAATAAGAAGAAAAAAACAAAAAATCCCATTCATCATTCATTTCCATTTCCTACAAAATTCTCTCTCTCTCTCTGAATATATATATATATATATATATCAATCATTTTCATGTCATTATGATCTGTTTGGATATATATATATAAGTGAGCTTCATGTGGTCTTTAAAACTTTCTTTGTATAATTGATAGGATGAGTGTAAAAGTTGTGTTTGTAGATCATCACCTTGAGAATTATCGCAGTACAAAATTTGTGTGATAGAGACGTTCGAGTTCAACGACCAGTCCATGACGACACCAACAATAGGCTGACTATTAGGTTTCTTCATTACTTCGTAATGATTTTGTTCAGTTTTTGTCTTGTTTCTAAGTGGTCTTAGTCTTAGTCTATTCTCCATTAAGGAAAAAGACAAGACAAATGAATTACAAACAAAATACATATATTGAGATTACCCTGTACGTTAGTTTACGTCACTGTCCTAGCATTTGCATCTTAAACATCACTATCCTAGCTAGCTAGCAAAAGGAACTTAAACTCTAATTTCTCTTTTTGAATATGATTCAATGAGACTCAGTAAATAGAAATCATATTTAGGACTAAATTTTTTGTTTATTAAGCCAGTTTAGAGGAAATTTTTGTTCTAAGAAATAATAAATTTAATAATTTAATTAAAATTTAAATACTTTTTTTTTTTTGCTATCTTTTTTCTTGGTTGTATTTTTATGTTTTTAACATTAAAGTTCCGTTTGTTTCGATGTAAAATATTTTATATTATTAAGAAATAGCAAAGTTGGAAAATAATTCATAATGTTATAAAAGAAAAATTAATTTACGAAAATTAAAAAAGATATTGGTGATGAAAATGTTTTTGGATCGTACTAAACAGTAAAAAAATAAGAAAAAACATTTTGCAAATGAGGAACGACACATTTCACCAAAAAATAATAATTACAAATTGATGTAGCATAACATGATTGGATATGAAATAAAATCAAAATTTGAGAAACCCAATCATATTCTACCACATCAATTTTTAAAATTTATTTTGTAAAATATATTTGTAAGCCTAGAATTTTTCTTTGCAAAAACCTTTTTGTCGTGGAGCAAAGGATGTAATTTGTTTATTAATTCATTGTTGTAGGATGTAATTTGTTTATTGATTCATTGTCGTACGTATTTCCTTGCATGTGCATTGAATAGGTATGACATTGACAAGGCTGTACCAACTGGCCTAGTCATGCGTGGAAAATATTGCTTATTATAAAAAGGTTACATTTAATTTTCTAATTATATACTTTAATATTAATGCGAAATTTTAGTTTATATTTGTTTATCCATTTCTGATTAGTCATTGACTTAAATTAATTAGAAAGGCATCAGGCATGCATGCATGGGAAACTAATGCTTAGCAATAATTAATTAGTGAAGAAAATATTAATTGTTTAATTAATTACCGGATAAAACGGGTTGGATCCCGTTAAGTATGATAGAAACGGCCAGGAAGGGAGAGAGTTCTGAGACAGCATCAGCAACAGTAGTGCCACTGGTGAAGACATAGCTCATGACATGCCGCAGCGCAAGAACAAGGATGGCGCAGATCAAGGCGATGACGAGAGAGCTTAGAGTTACCATCACAACTGAATATGCTGCTGATTTGGGGTGCTTTGCCCCCAGCTCATTGCTCACCCTCACACTGTTGTTATATCATTTAATTGATCATCACCACGTACAAGGTTAAACTCACAGATTTATATATGTTTAATTATGTAAAATATATATCAATAATCCACTCTTATATATAATTAATCAATCTTACGAAAGAAAGAAAATGAGTGGTAACAAACATGTTTGACTAACCTTGCGGCGGCATTGAATCCTACTGAGACCATAAATACCCATCCAGATATTGTCATGCTGCATTATTTATATATTCATAATGAGAGTATGTACGCATATAAATATATACTAATAAAGTATATATAATTAAACATAAAACTTTTTTTTTTTTTTTTGGTTAAACAAGGGATTTAACATGATATTAGTGTTAAAGATACTGAATTCGAATTTTGTTTTAGTGTTAAAAATTTATCTATTCCTATCGAACGCTTTTAACACTTTGGACCGTATAAAGTTCCGTATGAATTTTGTAGTGATCATGTAAAGGCAGATAAAAGAGGTAATTAGGAATGGTAGCAGAATGAATAGAAAGCACAAGTTGAATGTTAGTTGTAGGATATGGATTCATTTGGGGCCTTCATATATGCCCACCACAGCCTCTTTTATTTTCTTTTTCTGCACATTATTGTCTATAAAACCTGTCGTGATGCGTCTCCGTCTTATTCTATCCGAAAAATCCAAGAGATAAAACCAAAAAAAGAAAAAGAAAAAGAAGGACGTGAGAACTGAGAAGGATCGGAGTAGATATGATGGTCTAGCCTTTCTTCTTCCATCCTTCAACTTTTTCAAATTACCAAAAGTGAGATGAAAGATGAAATTTTGTTACCAGATGGAGAGAGCGTCCAACTCAATCTCAGCATTAGGAAGCAAGCCAGCGATCAACACAAGAATCTGATAGTACCAAGTCTCGAGGCAAAGCATTATGGCGGATGCAGTAGACAGTTTCAGAAACTCACAGAGGCCAGAGAAAGCCTGCAAGCTAAAACCATTCCACGTACGCTTGCACCTTTCACTCATCAAGATGTACACAAACTGTGCAATCACTATGACCCACCATGAGAAGCTGAGCGTCAAGGATGCGCCCAGCAGCCCCCAGCCCAGCTTGTAAATCACCAGCCAACTCAGTAGCAGGTGCACCGCAAACGTAGCCGCGGAGATGTAGGAGCTGGGCGCCACTATGCTCTGCGCTTGGAGGAACTTTTGGATTGGAAAGTTGGCAGCGTAGGCAAAGATTTGAGGGATGAGTCCGTACACAAAGATTGCAGCCGACGAGGCAATGGTGGATGATTCGCCTAGCAGGAGCAAGAGGGGCTTGCAAAAAATGTAGATGAACATAACTAGGACAGATGTCGACATCAGGAGGATCGTCGATCGCTGGAGATATACTCCAAGCATTTCGTACTTGTGCGCACCGTAAGCCTGCCCACACAGTGTCTCCACAGCGCTCCCCATTCCAAGCTGCCCAAACAAACCTTATAACGTGTCATACGATGAAACATATATACTAAATTTAAGTTATTGGGGTTAATTACGTACCATGAGGCCGTAGGCGAATATTTGGATGCCGTTGTTTCCGAGAGAAGCGGCGGCGAGCTCCAGATTGCCGAGGTGGCCGCAGAAGATTTGGGTGGACATGGAGGTGAGGTTGTTGACCAAGTAAACGACGACGGCGGGGGCTGCGAGGCGGAAGAGGGTCTTCAGCTCGAGCCATGTGGCAGATTGGTGGCGCCGGAAGTATGAAAGCTGCGTGTTTGATAGAACGTCTTCTAGTGCGGAGCTGATCCCTTCTGGCTCCACTGTTGCTGTTTTGGACTCTAATATCGGTTGATGCAGCTCATTCTCAATTGACTCCATTCTCTCTCTCTCTCTCTCTCTCTCCCACAATGATCGTAAATATTTATGAAGGTTTACTGAGAAAAGGGCTTTCAGATGGAGGATAGCCACTAGAGCGTCCAGTCGTGGACCATTACCTTACCCGCGAAAAATATTAGGTAGGCACGAATATGAGATATGAATATAATACTCATTTTTACTCATATTTAGTAAAAAATGATTGAAATTCATATTTTAAATTTCAATCTTTATTTTCATGTGATTATCCATCTGACACGTCACTAAATATTTGTCAAATATGGTATTATATTGCAATGAAACATTTCTCCACGAATATTGGGACCAAAAAAAAAGAGAAAATTTCAGTCGTATTAGTGTATTTTTATTTAGTGCTTGAATTTTTAACTCCACCTCTTTGCACAGTTTTTTTTTTTAAATTTTTTTTAAAAGGATCACCTATGATCTACAAGATTTCAGTATTGCAAAAGTAGTAGGTGGCCTGTACAATATTTAGTCGTGCCCAAATGTATTTCGATGAATTGCAAAGAATTGAGACAATAATAATAATAATAATAATGATTTTCTCCAATCCCAAACAAGATCTAGTCATGCCCAAATGTATGAGTTAGCTTATGCTAACGAATTCTAATAACATAAGATTTTGCTGCAGGCCATATGCATGGTTTCTCCCCTAATACGTACGTTGCCTGCATGCAGCATTGTCTTCTGGCCCTTTGTTTAATGGGCCGACTATTGGCAGCTCTAGCCCAACCCTTGGAGGCATGTGTGGAAGCCCAGGTTGGCATGCCCAATCCCTCTCCCCCTCACGCGTCGGACAATTATCGGACCACATTGAATCCTAAGAATCAAGATAAAGCCCGTGGCCATGTTTGCTCATGTTTTTTAAGGATCAGTGAGGAAGAACAGTTTGAATTCTATTAATAGTATTATCGAAACATCATTATTAAAAGTAAACATCAAGCTGGGGTGGATTGGGCATTCAGTTGTTAAGCCCACGCCTAGCCCAAGAGTTGGCTCTGACTAGAAAAGTGGGTCAATTGTTTTCATAAATAGATAAAGCACTGAAAAATATAGGCATTGGCCATGTTTTACAAACAAGTTACAACAACAGAGCTTTTTCCTCCTACAGCCTAAATTTACAGAGCAATCTCAATATTGGTAATTACAACATCAATTTCCTCACATTCCTAATTTCCTGTACAAAATTTTTATTACAACAGCAGGCAAGAATCAAGAATCAATGACTAGAAACACAGTGCTAAATTACCTAAAACCCAATACACAATTGCCTTCTATTGAGAGGGCACAGATTGGATGAAGAAAGTCCTTGGACATGACATTTATCTAGTTATCCTTTGCTCTTCAAGGACTGGCAAGGTGCAATGTCCATGGGAAAACTTCTTCAAATTATAAGAGGATTATTAGGACCATTGAGGAAGCAAAGAGCAGAATATGCATGACATCATCGTTACAAAGTCCTGCAAAGCAAGTGAGCATCAGGTCAATGCAAAGCAACAGGTTATAGTGAACTTGGGATGCAGAAAGTATAGTTTTCAATAACACTTAAGTTCTTTGTGTTTTATTAGGATAAAGAAAGTGGGTGACTGAGGGATTCTGTTTCTCAATCTTGGCTAAAGCTTCCTCTCAACAAAAACTGCTGCCAGTCAAACTTTGCAATAAAGCCAACTCAGCCTGTGTCATTCTACTTCATGTTCTTTTCATGAAGATTAAGGTGGAAGGACAAATGGGACCAAATTGGCTAACAGGCACTTTTTCTTTTTTGTATGACACAACTACCTCAATTAAGACAACTACCATTCTTGGCAAGTAAAACTATGAAACTAAGCATATGTTCTCATTATCCACAATTGAGGATTGCACAAATCTAATTCACATTAGGTGAAAAGGAAAAATAAATAACAGGAATACTTACCACTCTGAGCAGATGCTGCTGCTGGAAGTGCAGGTATTTTGACAGCTGAAATCCAATACATCAGGTTGATAAACATAACACAAAGAAAATAAGCCTTTGTTTCACCAAAAGAACCTTAATTTTTCAAAAGGAATAAGAAAGAAATTCGATGCCTAGGACATACTTTTTTGGCATGATGAAGCTGGAATGTGCAACGTAGAGGGCCAGGGAGCCGGAATGTTGTCATTCAGATCACAAAGGAAGCTTACTCCTGAAGATGTGTCAAATGTTGCATCAGACGGCATGCTCGGCAAAAGACATCCAGCCTCTGCTCCATAAAAAGGACGAAGAAAAGTGAGCTAATCACAAAATTACAATCAGAAAATAATTATTTTTAGTCCATTCACTGACACAGATCTAGATTAGAAACTGAAGGTTCTATTACCAAAACTTGTGTCAGAAAAGAAAGGACACTAGAATGAAAGGAAGAAAATAAGCGAGACAGAAAAGAATAATTTCAGTATCATACTGGATGACTCAGCGTCTATAGTTCATCAAATCGCAATGCGTATGCATTATGTACATTACCTTGATTTCCAACTGAGACGTTCAATCATTGTTCCACAGCATATCAAAACGGCCAAAAAATGACAAAACAATCATGCATTAGAATAAGCTTAGAGTTAATGTGACAGGGAACAAATATAGTTTGCTCATGAAAAGGGAATCAAGAAACAACACAAACCTTGGAGGGAGAAATCTTTGAGGCTTACATGACAGAGGGTATACACATTTTCAGTTATATTTGACTTTCTTAACTTTATTCCCAATGATGTAGCACATTTCAAGGCTTGCAAGTTGGTTATAAAACTCTGCTTTTGCAAGTGGGACACATAGCTTTCCATGGCGCTACAGCATGCTGTCTGGTTACTTAACCCATCCCCGCACCCCCTTGCAACATGCCTCATGTCAGGGAAAACCAGGGGGCAAACTGAAGCAGAAAATACAAGAGAAAAACTAAGAAAAGAAATACACTATCAGTGAGGCCAGCTCATGGGATTAGCACCACTAACTGAAACTAAAGAAGTACAAGAAAATATAGCAAACAAGAACACAAATAAATATGGAATTAATTAATTTTCTCGATAAAGAATTGATCAAAGTGAACCTCAAGTAGAATTTTGTACTAACAAAAAAGGTTCCTTCATCGAAATGGAGACATTGAGGCGAAAGATGCAGTGTTTTTGTATTAGAGTGAGCTATCAAAGATATGCAATATTCCACATACTCCCACATGTAATAATTTTCTTCTAATACATGCACTCCAATGGGTTTGTGGATACTTTAGCGTCAGGAGGTCTCTCTAACAAAACCCTAGACCAATAATCTTGAGTGAGGTACTATGGACCTCCATGTACTAGCCGAAACTCACCTTGATTTACATTGCAATTTGATAGTCCTCTGAGAACTTTCTTCGAACGAGAAGGATCAAGTTTACTAGCCAGCCACCGAAGGACAATACCTTTACAGTCAATTACCCTAGTCGAGTACTCAGGTAAGACATGGGACCCATCCATGCTCAAAATCTCAGAAGCTTTCAATGCAATCCTTGTAGCAGCTTCTAATATTGCACTTTGACAAATTTGGGCGCAGCATTCTTTTACAGGATCAATCACTTCACAAGCTGCCAGAAGCTTAGAAGTATCTACTGTGTTCTCAAACTCATTAACATGTTTAACTGGGCATGATGCTTCAGTGAGATTTGAAGCATGGACCGAGCAAATCTGTGTTAGACTATCATTCGCACCCTGACCTATCAGAATCTGCTCAATATCTGAGAGACAAGGTTTGGCAAGAGTCCTATTTAAAGCAAGCACATTGGTTTCTTTACTTGACTGACCAATGAGAATTGCAAGAGTGGCTTCCAACTGCGGACAACAAATTACATTAGCCAGAAATGGTGCAAAAGCAGACCAGCAATCTATCGCAGTTATACCCATCAAGCTTTCAGCAGCAGAGAAGTTTAACATACAGAGCCCTGTAATGGGAGAGAGAGAGATCACCAAGCAGAAAATGTAAGTGAAATTCTCAATCCAAATGGCTTTAAGAATGGAATGTAAATAAAGATTTTACAAAAACTATAGATAAATCGACCTGATAATTTTGGGACAGTAGCATTTGTGAAGGGTACCAATGGTGAAGGTGCAAGAAGAGGAAGAAAAGGCTGAGGAGAACCACTAGGAGAGATCTCAGGAAGAATACCATCCAATGGTGAAGGTGCAAGAAGAGGAAGAAAAGGCCGAGGAGAACCACTAGGAGAGATCTCAGGAAGAATAGCATCCATTTTTCTTACCATAAGAACAGGACCTTTAGGATGATCTAACCGGCTGCAGCAAGATTCATGGAAGCCTATACCAAAAGCATGAGAAAGTGAGGATATAATCTTGTAAATTTAAATATAGTAACAAAAAATCATACGTGTATAGCTTCCTCTTGCGTTTTACAAAATTAAAGTTAAAAAGATTTGAATTGCTAGAGGCACGCATACAGAGAGATGCTAGAAAATATTTTAGAGATGAAAAAGGAGTAAACTTGTAAAAACCTGAAGAGGCAATAAATATGATTCTTTACAAATTAAAACATGAAACTGACTAGAAAAGTAACCAAAAATAAAACAGTAAATCCAAGCAAAACAGGCTAGAAAACAAAATAGTAATAGAGTGAAAGCTCTAAACTTTAACACAAAATTTGACAATTATTGATCAATTCTCCGGTAATTGGTACCAAGTACAATGTCATAGGACGCACCCAACAAGATCATGCTTATCTTAGCAGCATTTCCATAAAAAGCAACCTTGCCAAAATTTAAGCCATGTAAAGTGATTTGAGACACCAATTGTGTCCCATTTGTCACAACAACAGCGGCCACTACACCAACACAGTGGCAAGTTATTAATACAACTCTGTACCTACACTAATGAAACCAATTAATTCCAAAACCCTAACACTACCCTCAATCAGAAGGAACCTTCAGAACAAGAAATTAATTCATAGCAAACACAACATGGAGATCATACAAGTAAACTGATAGAGTGATAGTGCCTATAGCACAAGAGAACATAAGCTCAGCCAATCTATTGCCGGTGCAACACATTCTCAAAAGCGAACTTTGAACACCATGTTTACATACCACCAGTGAAATTCTAGAAAACTCATTTAAAAAACAAAAACCAAAAACCAAACAAAACCCAGTAGCATTTCTTCCAAAATAGAGCAAATTAACAATGACCGAACTGAGAAAATTCACAGATCATGTGAAATAACCAAAACCCGTAAAAGGGATCACAAAGTAAGAAGCTGCATACTCACAGAGAACCAACAGAAACAGTTCCACAAGAACGATGTTGAGACTGAACTTTAGAGACACCCAACCTTTCATGCCTTCACTTCTATCACTCTCAAACAGAAAAACAATCAAAAACAGTAGCGCCCAAACGCTGCCAAACAAAGCTAAAAAGTTAAACAAAGCAGAAAGAGTGGCTAAGAAGCCTCAGCCTTTGGAATTAAGGAGTGGTGGGTGTGTGTATAAACACATGCCGAGAAAGAGACAGAGTATTGAGAAGCCATGAATGAGCTCCAAAGTGTGTGGGGACGAAAGCATTAGTAGTAATAGGCTCATAGCTGTGAGAGAGTCAGGTAGGGCCCACCATGGCCAAGAAACTCAGACACAACAGCACTGGTCGCATTTAACGCCATCGATTGCCCTTCCCCCACTCGCCACCGGTTCTGTCTTGCACGCGTGACACGTGTGTGGAGCTGCTTGCTTGCATGCTTGCCGTGTCTCACGCGTGTGTGGATTTCTCATTCGCTCAAGGGTTTACAGCCACTTTGGCCAGCTGGTTGTTCAAGTAATTAATATTTGTCAGTGCTCATGGGTTTGGGATTTAATTTTTCTGGTGCTAGTTTTTAGAGGCATGATGTAAAACAAGTGGTTTTTATTTTTGTTTTCAAAATTTGTTCTGACATCACATAATATAACCTTTTTTTAATATATTTTAAATAGTATTTTATGTTTATGATTATTTATTAAGATTGTTTTTTTTTTTTTTTATAACAAAAAAAAATTAGTAAGTAGAGAAGTGTTAGATCAATTTCCACTTCCTCTTTAAGGTGATAATTGCCTAAAAATTGTAAGCAGATATAATTAAAAAATGTTATAGTTATATAGTAACTACAACTTTTGAGTAAGCGTAAAAACGAAAGTTCAAGAAGCATTCATCTAATTAATATGGAATTCTTCGATATAGAATAAGGATCGCCAACAATTTATTTGGGAGTAATCATAAAACTTAAAATTTATTTAAATAACAATGACAAAAGGTGGTTGAAATGGTTAATAAGTTCAAGTAGCATTCATCTAATTAATATGGAATTCTCCGATATAGAATAAGGATCACCAACAATTTATTTGGGAGTAATCATAAAACTTAAAATTTATTTAAATAGCAATGACAAAAGGTGGTTGAAATGGTTAATATATATCACTTAGAACTTATTTGATATTGCATTTGAAAAATATAATTTTGAAGTCAAAAAAAACTTTTAAGGTAAAAGTTTCATTTTAAGCTTCTGTTAAAAGTATGGGATTTTAATTTTTTTTACTAAACGAGGGTTTTTTTTTTTTCAAACAGACTTTTTGAATGTTAAAAATGCTTTTAAATATTTCAAACACAATCTCAAACATGTCCTAAATTGCGCTATTATTATGGCTTGTACGCACCACCTTTTGTGCTTATTCTTTTCTCTATGCTTTTTAATGTTATTGTGTGGGTGTGGGTACGTAATACATTAAAAACAGGCCGCTGAACATTCAGGTGGGCGGCTACAGGCGACGATGCCAGCGCGATATGGGTAACAGGGCCTTCCCGAAATTGACATTTCAGTGGGCTAGGCTGGGCTCATTCTGGGCCGACTATTAAGACTATAATTCAAGTTGGACATTCATACACACGGTTTTAGTCTTCTAGGCCTGTTCTTTCTTTCTTTCTTTTTTTACCTCATTCTTACTGTTATATAACTGTGCAGTGAAGTTGGCATCTTGATATATTTGTATTAGATTACCCAGTTGAGAATGAAGTTGAATCAATTAATAAAATCTAAGGTTTATTATATAAATCGATATATAAATTCAATCATTGAATTAATATTTTGATATATGAAAAGTGTATATATATATGTATATAAAAGAGGATCGATGTGATGCAAAAAGGTTAGAAACTCAGAACTAATCAATTTACATGCCTAGCTGATCTAAACCCACAAAAACCAATATGTACATAAAGGGTTTACAATTTACATTCAGAACTTCTACATGTACTCAATAATTTTCAATCTCGACAAAAAAAAAAGTGTGAGAAAATATCTATAAAAATTGCTATCGACCTCTATATATCCCTCTATACAAATACAATGACATGATATTCCAAACTTGGTGATCATGATGGCTAATTGACCTCGGGAATACTTTGCAGGGCTGGCCTCCACGACCGTTGATGCTCATCATATCTATCAGCAGAGTCCATTAGACGAGCCAGAATTTGTTTCGCAGACAACCCTTGCATGTCCACTCTTCCCATCAACTCCTCCAGCTCCTTCTTTGTAATCGTGATCTTCACCTCTCTTGTGCCAGTACCACCACTGCCGGTATGGGTAGAAGAGGGAGACAAAGAAAACGCTCCCGTTTCACCACCCAGCAGCCTATGCCTTTCCACGTTGCCTGCATTGTCATCATCATCGTCTTCAAAAGGGTTCTTCGACGTCAGAGAACCCCAATCGTCTCCGGCCCAGACCACCGACCCAGATTGACGCCTTAAACAGTTTCCCATTTTTCTCGTTGTTTCTCTGGAAATAGAGAGAGAGATCTGGAAGCCGGAGAGGTTCGTGTTATTTATACATGGAAATGGAAGCAAATGTTCGTGTTTTAGGTTCCGAGAAACAAGAAGATTCAGAGACAGTGGGCACGTCAGATGACTATGTCTCTTACGTGGCAATCTAACCGGGCGGTTGGTTGACCAAATAACACCAAATGAAATGGTTAATGATATTCTTGTTTGACTTTCCAGTGTGAAATGGATAAAAAAGAGCATCTTCTTGAACAGATCTAGTGTGAACACAGATACGCAAATGGTATCTTAGACTTGGTTTAATTTCATAATAGTCCATGCCTTCACGTGTGCCGAGTGCCGTGTGCGCTTAGTTTTATTTGCATAGACGATTTCCATTTCTTCTTGAATCTTAAGCTTGCTCTTGTTTTTTTCCAAGAAAAAAACAAAAATCATATTTAGTTTTAAGTTTTTATTTGATTTTTATTTAGTTTTTGGGTTTTTAATTTGAAGAATAAGATTCTTAGATTTTACTTGTATATGTCACCTGTAATATGTGCCTCCGTTTATATTAAAAAAGACACGTTAAACAATCATCTTTAAATCTTCTTTTTTTTTTTTACAATTTCAATAAATCAATTATTATATTTGTGAGCTTATGTGAACCTACAAAAATTTAATGGTGAATTCATCCATTCACTATAGAGATTGTTAAAATCTATCATTTTTCATATTAAAAAGTAAGATATATATCTTATAAATTTATGAGTCAATACGCCAAAACAGAAAACTCTCTCAACTTTTTTCATTGAATTTTTATTCATTGGGTCAATTGAAAAAGTAAATTAACCCATATATTTTTAACCAAATGTTTAATGCCTATGTATTCTAACTAAACACGCATTGCCACGTCAACATATTAATTTTTTATTAATTTAATTTAATAATTAAATCTAAAAAAATAGAAGTAGTGGCCCTAAACTATGGATGGTTTGAGTGCTTTAAGAATAAATTGAAATTATTTCCACACAATTATTTTGGAAGAAAACTAGTATCGTTTCAATTACCTTTTCAATCAAAATCATCGTTGTGTGAGTGTGACCGCTCCTGCCGATCGTCAAAAAAAATGAAAAGAAAAAAAATGTCTGTTGTACAGCTACACATAGTGCCTAGTGGTGAACACATTGACGAAATTGCCACACATGATTTCGTTTGTGGGGTTGAACAAGCGTGTCTTTTAAGTAATTGAAAAAAATCAATTTTCTTTTCTAAGCAAAAGACAATGTTCCAGTAAATAATGAAAAGCGTCTAGAATAATGGTGACTGGGGAAGGGAGGGCGAGGCTTCAAGAGATAATGATTCATGAAGATAAAGTTGGACGTAACATACTTATCCATAATGGCTGGCGAGGGAAATCAATTATAACGATAGTGTACTATCGAAATTTCAAAATTCAGTGCTGCTATGAACACCTTACCCCAATAACAAATAATATTATTCGTTTTTGACTCTTTAAATTAAACTTTTAAGAAAGTCAGTTATTTTGATAATACTCTGCAAAATTCTGATAAATTCATAACCATCACAATTTTACTCTGTAAAAAAAGTCGTGTATTAGAATCAAATTACGCCCACGGAAAACGTAAGACATTCTGATTAAAGCCCATTGGAAAGAGCAGCGAAGAAAAATGGTTGGATAAATGGGTTTGTTGAAGGCATACTATTGCATGATGCAATCTCTGAACTCTTCAAAACTGGAACCAATGAAAAAAGTTGAAGCAAATAAACGTGAAGGAATATGTGCACTTGGAAGATTTCTTGAGCTCCTCACGAAGAACCCACCAATTACAGAATTAGATGATTCGATTTCAATGAGGCGGCAAATTTGAAGTCATTTTCGCGTGCTCATTTGATTACATCACATTGTTTCAAGTAGGTTAAAAATTGTATTAGAATAGAATTCTATTAATAATAGTTAATACAATTTCTAACTCATGTCAACATTACTTCCGTAGCACACTTGCATTGAAAGTAATATTCGACCAAATAAGAATAACACCAGAAAAAATTTGAACAATGTGTTCACCTAACACGTCACTAATACACGGAAGGAAAGTGCATTCTTAGCTAGCCTATGAACAGCTTCATTTGCTTCCAATCTAACATGAGATACTGCTCATTGTTGTAAACCATTCAGCACCATTCGGACATTGTCAATTAGTCGTCCATATTGACACCAATTTTTGTCTTCCTTTTGTAATGCTTGCACTACTTGTACTGAATCTTCTTCCACTTCTATCCTTTGCAACCCCAACTCTGCTCATAAAAACTGTATGTAGCCCTTAAAGTCGTTATGAATTCACAATAACTAGATTTGTGACATTACATTTGGGAGCTATCAATGCTACCGATACCTCTCTCATAGAGAGTCCTCAAAATTACACCGATACTCATTTTTTTTATTTTCCTTGTCTATTGTAGCGTTCCAATTTACTTTTCACAAGGCTTTGCCATTCTTCCCTCCTTCCTTCCCTGTCCTTCTCTCTCTCATCCTATTGGTAGTAGTATTCGGTGTCTTTTCTGTAGTATCTTCTAACTTTCGATCTCCGTTTATGGTGGTTTTGTTTTTGTTTTTGTTTGTCGATCTAGATCTAGTTTTACAAACTCAAATCAACTCATCTTCACCCGATAGTACTTAATTATAAGAATTTTCTTATTGTATTTATAATTTTGTAATCATAACTTTTAATTATGATTTGATATAAGAACTTTATGTTATCGATCTTTTATCAATAAAATCTATTCCGTTTAAAAATTTTATCTTTCACAAAATCACACTATAAAAGGAACTTTCCAATTATGATTCACCGCATTTACCCCATCACGATGCCCATTCTGCCTTGTCTTAGACAATAAGTTGTGCATTTTTGGACCCATCAAGGGCCTTCGTAGCTTTTCGTACAATTTGGTTGGGATGGAAAAAGTTTCCCATAACTTGTCCAATGTGTAAATTATGCCCAACTAGGCAGAATATAAAGTAGGCAAGGGGAAAAAGGGGGAAGTTCTTGACCAGATTCTTAGAATGCTTTCAAATCAACTGGGTAGCAAGTGATGTCTTGTCATCTCACAAGTCTAATCCCGACCGTTGCGTTAAGCCCATGTAAAGGGTTAGGATTTATTTATTTCCCAATTGGTTGCTCGAATTGAAGTTAAGTTGTATAATTAATTAACAAAGAACTTGTCCGAACAAGTGTCGCATCAAAATCCTATCTCATTTGTTCTCAGGGCGAATTGCACCTAATCACAATTTTCATATGGCCTAAACCTTCGATGAAAGCTTTATTTGGATTATAGTATTTATTTTCTACGCAAAACAACCGGGGAAAAAAAATAGGAGCAAAAAATAAAAGGTTGAACAACTCAACAATAAGCCTCAATACAGAAGAATAAAATAAGAAAAAATGTGTCAAATAAATGATATGATTATACAAATTCTTAGCATAGACATAATAAAATAAAATAAAAAAACCCTCTCGACTCATGCCAAACCAAAGTAGCTAGCTATAATGATAGGGATTGATTATAATTTGATTGGATGTTCGTCACACTTTTGACAACAACCAACAACCATGCAGGTTCTAGGCATTGGAAGATAACCCATTAATGCAAGGTGAACCCACAAAAAGACGAGCTCATTTAGCTTATGCTGCGACACAACATTTAGGTCACATTCATATGTAGCACCCCAACGCCCCAATCAATCACTGTCACATTCTAATATTACCATTACTTTAGACAATAAGCCTTGCACTCTTTCTTGAATAGTCAAATTACGTGAAATTCAGACACTCTAATTTCGAACAGACATAGCTTTTTTTGTCATTTTACATATTATAGCATGTTGAAGACTACTCTTTTTTCAGCCTTTTTTCGTGTTGCTGCAGACGACACCTTGCTCGATGTCTAACAGTAAATAATGCCGTGGAATGTTGGAATTGATAACGCTATTTGCCAAACAAAGCCTAATTGTAGAGATCTCTAGACTCATCGGAGGTCCATATTGCCAAACTAGCATGATGGCATGAACATGGTCATGTATTTTTAACACTTGTTTGTTGAAATTATAATAAACAATGATTTGACCCCTTCAGTTACTCCAACAGAAATAAGTTTCCTAAAGGTTGTACACAAAATGGTTGGCAATTTTGCCAAAAAAGGGTAATTTATAGGTAGAAGCCACAGTTGGACCAACCAGTTTTATTGGGCTGGGTTGGTTGGTAACTAGTATGGCAAGGACATTGCCCCAAGGCAATATTTTAATATGCGTAGTATATTGTCGGACAACCACTATGTCTATGTTGTACAAGTGTTTTTAACAGAACTGTTTAATCCCAGCGAGCTTCATCTCAGAGGAGCAGTACTGGTTTACCAGAATCCATCTGAAATGAATATTTTTAAGTACGAAGGTTCGAGGTGGAAGCAACTTTAACTGCATACAGACCAGAAATTTGAGTTGCTCCATGGAGAATTCAATGGAAAAACATGCCAGTCCATATATATGCATCTCCGACAGGCCATTAGATTCCTTAAACGCTCTTCTTATAAATTTTTCATTTATGATAACGTACTTGGGCGGCTGGGCCTAAAGTTGTTGGCCGGCGGCCGCACGTTCTCCACCTTTTGAAAATATTGAGTCGGTTTGCTAATGTATTTGGAGGGTTTTTTTTTTCAAAAACACATTTTTACGGGCTATTGGTTGAGAAATTGACTCCTTTTAATTTCAAATGAAATGGAGATAAGCCCATTCCTTATGTTAAAAAGGATAAAATTTTAAGATAATTTTACCCTTTTAAAAATAAAAGTACTTATTCCATTGGCATTGGGCCATTGGGCAGGATGAGGACGGACTCTCTCAAAATTTTAAATTTCTCTTTAATTTGTTTTTTATAAGGTAAGTTTTCAAAAATGTATTATATATCCCCACATTTAAAAAAAAAAAAAAAAGTTTTGCCAATCACATTAGATTTTTTAGTTTTGTCTGTGTTTATAACTTATAAGTGTTTTGTGTTTTAGGTTGTTTGTTGATATTTTTATTTTGAGAGCAAAAAAAAAAAAAACAAAAATTTTAACAAACAAAGCTTATGATTCATTTGACCAAATCTGATAGAGGGTTTTTTTTTTCTTTTTTTTTTTTTACAAGTATTTTGTGTTTTGAATTATTTGATGATGGATTTACATTTTCACTAAAAAATTAGCCTAAATACTATGTAGTGTTGCCAAAGCCTCTAGTCTCTGTGAATTTAGTAATCAATATCGATCACTTTCAGGAAGGTAAGATAGGATAATAAGAGTCATAAATTGGCTGCTATCCGCCTGAATCTACTGTACCCACCACCATAATGTTCGGACAAAAAAGAAAGTGAAAAATTGAATTAGCGACTCATTATAACACTAGATACAGTGGATACTATATGATTATGTAATATAATACTACACCATATATTACTGGACTGATGCGATAATAACTATTGAATAATCGTTATTAAATTATTACTAGATTAATGAGAAAGTAGCTATTGAATAATCGTTATTAAAGAAAAAAGAAGAAAAGATTCAAACCACACGCTTATTGAGATGTATATGAAATAGAAGCATAGTGTGTGTACATTTTTTTATTTGGATTGCCCACAACATGATGAGTTGTATTGAGGAGTAGTTGCCATTATTGTGAGGGATTTGGTAGTTGTAGGCTTGTAGCCCTATGATTACATAACCATGTTGCCACAAACCATATAGGAAATCATTTAGAGTAACTTTGGTTTATAAGGGTTTGTTTAAAATTGCGATTTTATTAAGTGTGATTTTAAAAATTACGTTTTTTAATTATTTATTTTTAAAATCGTAAAGGTATTTGGTAAAACAAGTTAAAAAATATTTTTATATCAAATATTTGTTATGTGAAATTTATAATTTTGGTTTAAATTCTCACATTTTCAAATAAGCATATTCTAATTTGCTTATAGAAATTGTAGATTATTTTTCTATTTTGGATTAAGTGTTTTTTAAATCGTAATGTAAAGACCTTATGTTTTACGATATCTTTTAAAAACGCAAATTATTCTTGCAAAATCAAAATCCCAAATGCACTCTAACTCTTGGGTTCTTTAGATTAATTTTATAATTTTAATCAAATGATTCAGATATTATCATTTTAATTCATAATTTAATGGGATATCATAATACAAAATGAAGGACTCTTTATAGAAAATAAATATTAAGATAACAAAATTAAAAAATATAATATTTAGAATTTATAAAAAAATTAGAATCCTATAAAATACGAAACCTGGCCCAAGAAAAGACGAAAGAAAGAGACAGAACAGGGACACATACAAAAACAAACTGCGTGTGCTTTGGACAACATTTCCAAACTTCGAACTCAGTAATGCCTCCCACGCCTCGTGGAACCGAATGAACCTCACCGGCGGGCCCCAATTCCCGGCGACGGGGTGTCGCCGGAAACCGAAGCGTCCCATCGTATCCACCCTCTCCTCCCGGCGCCGCCCTGTGACTCCTCACTCGAAGTGGAAGTTCTTCGACGAAGACGATGAAGGAAAGCTCGCCGGAGGAGGACAATTCCGGCGAGCGAGAGTTGCGGTCTCAGCGAGAAAGCTTGCCGCCGGGCTCTGGCAATTGCGGTTCGCGGAGGTCTCGGTTAGTGGTGGTGGAATTGGCGGTTTCAAATGCGGGCCGTGTGATCGGGTTGGGTCTCAGGTAACGCCTCACAATTCGGAGTCTTTTTGGCTTTGAAAGAGAGTTTTTTTTTTTTTTACTCGAAAGTTTTGCGGCAACGAGGGAGCGTTTCGTTTTGTCTCTAGTGATGTGTTTGGTTGCTGAGAAAATGCTTGAAAAGAAGAAAGAAAAAGAAAATGAACTGAAATTTTGTCTAAAAAACTTCGTCTTAGTCGAGAGCCTTGTAAAGAATGATAGTAAATAGAGAATCATTTTTCACTCAAATCATTTTATATATATTTATTACTTGTACATGTTTTTTTTTTCCTGGGTTATTCTAGTTTGCAATTGTTCCTGAAGTGCTGGCTGTTTTAATTTTGTTCCGCAGTTTGAACTCTTGTGTTACAGATTGGTCATTTTTAAACTAATTATAATCAGTAGTGATAATACAAGGACTTATTACTAAAATTGCAAGAATTTTAGATTAGAACAATACCAGTGAGACTGAATCTTAGAAATCTTGCTCTATTTAAGGAGATTCAAGCCATTGTTTATGTGAATTTTGGGTATAGACTATAGAGGATGTTATGATAATGAAGCAATGGGTTTAGCATACATGTCAATTGCTCTAATCCTTGATCTTTTAACTGCTTGCTTTTTCCCCAGCTTGTGTCTTCTTTGTCACATCCAAAGTTTTCAATGGAGGGGGCTACAAAGTGGGAAACCAGGAGTTCGAAAGTGTCTCATGACGTCTGCCAGTTTTACGGCCGCATGATGCTTCTCCAGGATGAAAATTGTGCTTCTATCCCTATTGTTTCTGCTTTGCAAGCAGAACTATTGCATGCTCGATCACGAATTTGTGAGCTTAAAGCTGAGGAGCGATCCTCTAAGAAAAAAGTGAAACGCTTGCTGAGGCAGATTGAAGAGGAAAGGGTTTCATGGCGGAGCCGAGAAAAAAAGAAAATTCTTGCAGTTGTTGATGACTTAAAGGATGGATTAGACAGGGAGAGGAAGATTTGTAAGAGGATGGAAATGCTCAATACCAAATTGGTCAATGAGTTAGCCAATGCCAAGTTATCAGCAATGCAGATCATGCAAAATTACCAGGAAGAGAAAAGGGGGAGAGAACTAATGGAGGAGGTTTGTAATGAATTAGCTAAGCAGATTGGAGAAGATAAGGCTGAGGTCGACGCATTGAAGAGAGAGTCGATGAAAATCCGTGAGGAAGTGGAAGAAGAGAGGCGGATGTTGCAGATGGCTGATGTTTGGCGTGAAGAACGCGTCCAAATGAAGCTGGTTGATGCGAAACTTGCTCTTGAAGATAGATATTGCCAGATGAACAAGCTGTTAACAGACCTCGAGACTTTTCTGCAGTCCAGAAGTTCTACCCTGGATGTTATGGACTTAAGGAAAGCCGAGTTGATCCTGCAGGCAGTTAAATCAATGGATGCTCAAGATATTAACGAATTTTCGTATATGCCCCCAAAATCAGATGATATATTCTCTATGTATGAAGATCTCATAAAATTTGAAGCCAAGGGAGACGAGATTGAGCCTTGTGTAAGTTACAGTCCCACTAGACACGCTTCAAAATTCCAAGCCTCGAGCACTAACAATGGTGCCTCTTACAAAAATTCTATGCTGAAACATTCAAACCATGCTATTGATTATAACAGCGGCCTAGAAGAAGAAGAAACCCGAGGCAGAGGAAGAGCTAGTGGTGCTGAGGATCAGGGTTCTAGTTATTCAGCTGAAGGGAGTGCTGAGGCCTCTGTTAGTAGGGTCTTCAGCCAAGGCAAAAATGTTTTGGAGAGTGGAACCGAATGTGATGAAAATGCAGAGCATGGATCTGTGAATACTGAAGTCAGTGAGGTTTGCTTGCTAGTAGAGGGTAATGGAAACGGGAGAGCTTCAGGTCCTGAAGGTGCTGGACTTGGACTCAGATGCCGTGACAAAGTGGCACGACGGGATGCGTCGGAGGTGGCCAATCCACACATCACTCGAGGAATGAAAGGGTACATCGAGTGGCCTCAAGGCATCGAAAAGCAGAACTTGAAGCCCAAGCTTTTGGGGGTGAGGATTGAAAGCCAGAAATCTCAACTGCGCCACATTCTTAAACACAAGACTTAGGTGAGCTACGTTTCTCAAATTTTGTTGTTTGAGCAAAGTGTGATCAGAGCAACACCACTTTTTTTTTTTTCTTAATTTAATTGATTATTTTTGGTCCCTGCTAAAGTGGCGTTTCCTTCTCTTGATTATAGTTGTTACACTGTATTTTGAATATATATATATATATATATATATATATATATGTGTGTGTACTTCGTTTCCATAGAGAATAGTATCATTTTCCCAGCAGCTGTTAGAGAGGAATGAGGATGTAGCCACACTCTTGTATAATTCATTGAGATATGACAACAGAATTGAGGAAAAATGTACGTATTTAATTGAGAAGCACTTTTCTCTTTCCTATTTATTTATTTTTTGGCATTTAAATCCTGTTAGTTTTTGAGTAATATTACAATAAAATTAATAATTAGTCACATTTGTGGCAGATTCCAAAAGAATTGGTCATTATTAGAGCTCCTTGTGTTATTAGATTTTTTTTTTTGAAAATCTTGTGTTATTAGATTAACTTTGATTGTTTGATTACATTTGTCACGACTCATGGCCAAATTTTACGGGATTCAATGCATTAATATTTTTTTAGAATATTCTAAATACTTATTTCTTATCCTGCTCTCATATTATTAGATTGATATGACAATGTTTGTCAGCTTAAAATTTTTTCATTTTTAAATAAAATTGATCATTTGACTGATAAATATTGCCTCATTAATAGTATAAGAGTTGAATTAATATGTACTGTTCATCTTTTTTTTTTTTAGAGGTATGATATAGACACAACTTAAACCCTACTTTGGCCCAACTTTTAAACTAAATTTTTCTTTCTCTTTCTAGTTTAAGGCTCTCTCTCCTTCACATGTAATTTTTTAAAAAAAAACTCTTAAGAAAAAACTTGGACAAAAGTTGAGTTTAAGTTGTATCTTTATCATTTTTTTTTTTTTTATTGCTTCAGTGATGTGCTTCCTAACGTGGCAAATGTCACGTCACTATGAGTAGACTTTTCTTTGTAAATATTTTTGTACCATTAGCATTTCTCTATATTAGAAGAGTTAGTTTATGCTATTATACTGCTTGATTTTATTTATATAGTTAGTTTAATTAAATAGGTTTAATTATAGTTGATCTTTATAATCTTATACTCAACATAGGACACATGGGTTAGCAATTTTTTATACGACTTGAAAACTAAATGTGAACTTAACATGAAATTAGCACATTATAATTGAGTGTTTTTGACATGTTTAATTAAATGAATTAGATTAATGTTGACCTATATAATCTTATATCTATATCTCGACATGATCCACATTCGATATGCAAATAACTCTTAAAATATAATATAAGTATGTGAGCCGGTGTATATATTGGTCTTTAAAAAAAAAATAAATAAATAAATAAATCTATAGGTTTTAAAGAAGTCACATAAAGAAAGAAAGGATTTAGAAATCTTAGGGCCACAAATGATATACGTGTTTGAATTATTTAAAATAATAAAAAAAATTATTTAGAATTAAAAAATACAAAAAAAAAAAAAAGTGGTTGGCCACCCCCTTTTTGTCCTCGGCCACCTCCAAGGGCATTGAGGGGTGGCTGAACCACCCCTAAGGCAAAAATGGAGTGGCTTGCCATCCAATTATTCTTTCATAAAAAAAAAATTATAAATAATATTTTATTATTATTTTTAATTAGTAGGACACATCACACCTCTCATTTGTAGTCCTAAGATTTCTGAAAAAAAAAATAATAATAATCCTAAGCATGAACTAAATACTTCCAGTAATTAAAAAAGAAAGAAAAAAAGATAAATGTTAGGGATATCAAATATTTTACCAAGAGAATCCTATGAAATTGATGTGTAACTCATTTATTGAAAAAAAACCAAATAATTAATTGAGAAAAATATAACGGATATCAAGAAATGAGTTACACGTCAATTTAATAAGATTCTCTTGGTACTTCTAACATTTCTTTAAAAAAAGGAAAAAAAAAAAAAGGGACCGAAGAATTAGCGGCGTGCTACATCAGTACATTGGATCTTGTCCGAAGAAAGCAACGAATGAGGGTACGTGTCAGATCCGCAAGGACGTACGTAAAAGATGTACATGTGAAGGCGCTGTTGTTTGTTTCCTTTGTTCGCATCATGCTCAGTGGGCCATCCCTTCGACGTCACAACTTGTCTGATTGTCTCCATTTCATGCACCGCTGACAGCCTTACACTAAAATATAAAAATAAAAAATGAAAAATTATGATCGGCCCAACCTGAAGCCCGCTAAACCCATTTCTAAAGATAATGCTTGAGCCTAGGCCCTACCTTTATTAGGCCCGACCTCTTAATATTTTTCTTGTTTTGCTCTCTGTTTGGCCCGATAAGCTCTTGCGGGCATCTTCTATTTGAATCAATGAACTGCTGTTTGAGAAAAATCAATTAAGAGGAGAAGACCCAACAAAAATTAGAATGATAATGAACTGAATAAAATCTAAGTTAATTGTATTAGAGGAGTATTTTTGTTCTTCAAAAAGTGAAAAGACAAAAATACTTTTCAAATATAACTAACTATATATTATGGAGTTCAAATGGACCGAAGATGATCCAATTCCACACAACAAATGCCTATTTTTAATTTGAAAGCATCTAGTAAACACAAACCAAGTTTGGTGAGTCCGCTCACCAGAATTTCACTTTAAACATCCTACATTATTAGTTGGTATGAATATGCGTGATAAATAATTATTCTTAGTTACCCAAATGTGAATAATTTTTCACTCAAATTTTGATCAGTTAAAATAGCCTCTCTTTTTTTTAATCAAATAAAGAAATGTGACTTATATGGAATCGAACAATAATAAAAGAGTTCACACCCCTACAACAAACCTAAACAGTAAAATACAATACATAATTGGAGACAATAACCCGCTAAAATAGCCTTTGATTGATTCTATGAAATACTCTCAAAAAAAATAATAACGGTAAAAATTTCTCTTGCGTCATTCATTCAGGTAGATTCCTTTGTTTGGACAGAACTTTGTCAGTCCAATGCAGAAAAACTTTTTTAAAATTTTCTGGTCAAAGAAAAAGTGTGAGAAATAATTACAAGGATGAAGGACCCCTGCAATAGGGGGATCCCGATTCTACGTATCTATATAGGCCTTCTTTGGAAACAGTAAATCGGATTGGACTTTTTGAGAATTTCAAAAAAACATTTCAAAATCAATCTTAATATTTTTATTTTTTATATCACATCAATCAATTTTTAAATAAATAAATCATTACAAAATAAAAAATTTTATTTTTTATATAAAATATTTTTACTTTTTTTTATATTAATTAAATTTATTACAATTTCAATTCACTTCTACTATCCTCAAACAAAGCCATATATATCCGCAGAGAGTCAGACGCTGTAAAAAGAGAAAAAAAAGTTACTGAAAAGCTTGTTACAAGTTACTATCAGGCTGAGTACGAGCCCTGAAATGATACTTGAAATGTCCTGGGGGTCCTAATGGCATTTATGGCTGAAAGCATTGAGATGCCAAGAAAATCGATGAGTCACCACCTGGCCAAACTAGAGCTATAGTGCTACTATCCATGATTGTACAAACCCTACCCTGTTCAAGAAATGGACTTGCCACAATCCCATAGCCACAAGTTTTGGAATATTAGTGGGCAAGTGGAGCAACCAAAAAGTGTTATCATTATCTACTATTTATCCCCATTTTATTTGCACACATTAATGTTTACATCACGAGAATGTTTTTGCATAAAATAGGAGTTTTGTGTACACTATTAGGTAATTATCACATTAACATAACATATAATAAAAAGATAAATATAACTAAATCATATTATTGAGATAAAAAATAAAATAATTAATTAATAAAAAAATCAGTTGGCTAGGTAGCAGATCAAGTTTGGCCAATAGGTCTGATCGTTTCTTTGTCGTTGAAACTCTTTTTTTCGGCCTTTAGGGTGATAAAATTCATAAAAGATTCACTTTTCACCTCTAGGTTTTAGTTCTAAATTCAAAAACAAATTTTGAAGTATTAGAATTTGATTTTGACGCATTAGAATCCAGTTTTGAAACATTAGAATTTGGTTTTGAGACGGGTCACGATGGTTCCAAAGTGTTTTGAGCGTGGCATGGCTAAACCATAACCTGGGTAATGGCTGAGACAAGTGGTGGTTTAAATGTCTGTGAAATAAATAATTCAGTGTTTTGCTCACATATATTTTTTGAGAAAACCTTTAATCAGGTCATGCCTGCAAAATATCACTTTTACAACACATACTTACAACTGACACATAAGTAAAAACAAAATAATTCCACAAAAATATCATACACTCACAAACACCATATTTTGAGCTTATTCAAGTTAGGTGGCAAGTCACTGGATAGGTCACGGCCAGACTCACGAGTCTGGCTGTGGAGTCATCTTCTCCGGCGCCGGGGTCATTTTTTTTCAGCGTTATTTTTTTTGGCGTTAGGATGATAAATCCTCTAAGGGTTAACCTTCCCCTTCTAGGTTTTAGATTTGAATCAAAAAACGATTTTTATGGCATTAAAAATGGATTTTGGGCATTAGAAATGGGTTTTGTAGGTTGGGTTTTGTTCGTTTTTTGGGTTTTCCACCGGATGTGGTGCTGGGCGGCCAGATCTCGACAGAAGAGAAAGAAAAAGAGGTGGAGTCTTCATCCCTTCCTCCTCTTCCCCTACAGAGTCAGGCTACTTGCTCCCACGCCTCAACAACCCAAATCTCCACCAAGCCCTCTAGACCATCTCCCAAACCTCCAAACTCAAAGCCTTCATCATTGATTTCTTCTACGATGCTTGCTTTCCAAGTAGCCGCAAACCTTAGCATCCCCATGTTCTATTTTTACACCTCTAGCGGAAGCAGTCTAGCCCCCTTTCTATACCTCCCCACTCTCCATAAAAGCCTAGATAAAAGCTTGAAAGATCTTGACGATCATATGCTTGTTGATATTCTAGGCTTATCGCCTCTCCGCCCATGCCTGGGTCTGGCGAGACCCACGCCATGGGTCTTGCCAAACCCAGCATGGGTGTTTTGGTCCTTTTTTTTTTGTTGTTGGCTAATTTGCTGTTTTTGACTCACTTTAATCTTTTACGATTGGTGATGTGTCAAGATGGGATTGAAGGTTGTAAAAGGCACCTTTTGCATATGGTCCAGACCTAAGGGGATCTCTTTTTCTTTTTCTTTTTCCAATTTTCTTTTAATGATGATATGTCAAACTTTGAGTGGATTGTATAAAAACCTTGTTTTGTGCAATGACCACACAGACCATCAAGGGCGGTGGTTCAATGTTTTAAAAAAATTCTTAAAGTGGTTAGGCATGTACTAAGATGTGAGTTTGAATCTTTGCAATGAAAAATTTCTACGTATGTTTGATTAGTATTAACACAGTTTCTATTGATGCCATATAATATATATTTGTTGCGAAGGAAAAACATTATGAACGAGGGTCTTTGTCACGGGCGAATAGAACTAGAAAAAGAAAAATCTTTCATAAATATATACTTTGCATTAATTGTCATCACGCCTTAGAATAAGAGTCTGTTTGGGATTGTATTTGAGAAATATAGCTTTTAAGTTAGAAAAAGCTTTTGGACAAAAGCTTTATTTTTAAGCTTTTGCTAAAAGTGCTTTTTGACCATTTTTAGGCTTTTAAAACCCTTAAAAGTGCTTTTAATTTTTTTACTAAACGACTATATTTTTTTTCAAACGAGCTTTTTGAATATTAAAAGCACTTTTAAGCTTCTCAAATGTAATCCCAAATAGGCCCTAAGTGTCCGTTTGGTTTAACATTTTCAAAATATGTAGTTTGAAAGGAAAAAAAAGAAAAAGTACTTAATTAAATATTTGACAAAATCTATAAAAGGGTGTTGTTTCTATCAAGTAGAAGTTTATGCCATTTTGTTTTAAAAAAATGCACGTTTGGCCGAGAATCACGGAACCAAATGAACTTTTAAGAATAACATCTAACAAATATAATTAATTATGTTAATTGTTTGATTATATATTGAAAATGGCCCGGCAACAAATGTAGATTTTGTAAGACGACTTCTGAATCCATTAAGCTTATACAATCAGAAGAAGTGAAGACTGAAGAGACAGATCTAAACCTAAATTTAGCAGTCAACTCAAGCAGAAAAACCAAACATTTTACTGGTCTTTTCCCTTTAAGTCCATATGAACACATGGTTTTTATCCTATATATATATCCTTTTTTTTTTTTAATGTTTTTTGCATTCTATATGTTTAATGAAATGTTTTAAATTAGTTTGAGATATTCGAGTGATATTAGTTAAATTTTCATAACCTAATATTTGAGTTTTGATGATTCAAAACTTATTTTTGGATTCAAAACTAACATTTATGGGTAAAAAGTTAATCCTTTAGGGATGGTATAATCCTTAATGGATTTGGTCATCCTAAATTTGGTACTAATCCCCAAAATGCTATCTCAATTTTATATAGTTTTGCCAATACCAATTTCTTATCAGTGATTCATAGAGACCATTGAATTTAATATATAATTTAATTAATTTATGATAAATAATTTTCAATTTTAAATTTGATAAGCACTACCTCTTTTAACCTATTTCCTATTATTATTTTTTTATTATTTAAAAAAAAATGGCAGACGAGGAAATATCTACTCCTAGTTTTTGCATAGGGATGCCTTAAAATAATGTTGATTTTGCACCAGAAAACTGTCCTTTTATGATCCATGAGACATGTGGACATGACAGGCCTCGTATGAATATTACTATTAGTAGCACTCAAGTAGTAAGAGTGAATAAGTTAATAATTAATTAATTAAATTAACAAGTAAGACTTTTAATTTAATTATTTTATCAATTATGAATTGCCACGTCAATCGAAAGAAACTTTGCAATAAAAACTGTTGTGCATGCCTTTAGCACTCTCCTTATAAAAGCCAATAACCTAACTAGAGTTCATTGATCTTGTTATGAACTTAGAGGACATAAAGGGCTTGCAAAATGAGTCTATAGGTCGACCTGTTTATAATTCGTGGCAACTCGCGATTTGTTTAGCTTAAACCCAAATACGATCCGTTTAATAAATGAGTCGAAGTTCCAAACACGACACGACTTGTATGAATTTTCACAAGTCACCGACACGACCCGTTAATCCGTTAAAGTTAAATGGGTCTAATAGGTCAACAAGACCCGTTTAGCTTCTTTCTTTTTTTTTTTTAAATGAAATAATAATAATTTTAGCAATTCATTACTTAAAATTAAACTCATAGTTGGCTAGCACCAAATCACTTAATAAGCTTAATTGTCTAATAAAAAAAACTACATCATTACAATTTACAAATTACATATACAATTATACAAACTAGGTTCTCATAGTTGCCCCACATTGTCTACTCTTGATCTTGACTCATTGAATAACCTACAAATATGCTAATTTTAGCATGCCCTAGATGAACTTAGAATCCCAAAACTTGAAATGTCATAGGAATTAATACTATCTAATATCAGAACACCCTCTTCTTCTTTATCCACTTTCATTAAATTTTGTTCAATATAAAAAAAAAAGAAATTAATGTTATTAAAGTAAGATTACAAAAAAAAATGAAAAAATTAAATATGCAAATAACTAATATTACATTGTTCTCCATATAACCAATATTTAGTAGGGTGCCAATGCGTTACTAAGGGGTTAGTGGCATTAACCGCTAATCAGAATCATTCTAGCGGTTAGTAAATTTCATTAATCGAACTAACCACCTAACGGTTAGCGGTTAGCGTTAAGTTAGTGAAATAGATAACCGCCATAACCGCTTCAAAATTGGATTTTTTGGCCTTTTCTTTGGGTTTTTCGCCTCTTTGGTCCCAATTACTATAAAAGAGCCCATATTGAAAAATTAAAATATTTGACCCCAAATTTATATTTACTTGCACTTTTCCAACAAGGACAAAGAAAAAAATCAAATAAAAGAAAAATAAACCAAAAAAATAATGGATTGGGCATGCTTGCAACTCTAGTGACCAGTACTCTTACTGGATCCTTCTCTATGTTTAGAAAGCTCCATATATATCTAACAAGTTTCCAGTGACCTTCTCTATGTTTAGAAAGCTCCATATATATCTAACAAGTTTTCAGTGACCAGTACTCTTACACTATGATCATATTTACTTAATCAAGTTTGAGATCTTTTAATCTTAATACTTCAATTATTGTTATAAGTATCACATTGTTGAATCTAATATCAATTACTTAATTTGATATTATATAGTCATATGATCTTAATAATTAAATTAGATATTACGATTAATGATTTACATTATGATAATATTTACTTAATCAAGTTTGATATCCTTTAATCTTAATGCTTTAATTAGTGTTATAAGTATCACATTGTTGAATCTAATATCAATTACTTAATTTGATATTATATAGTCATATGATCTTAATAATTAAATTAAATATTACTATTAATGATTTACATTAGGATCATATTTACTTAATCAAGTTTGAGATCCTTTAATCTTAATACTTCAATTATTGTTATAAGTATCATATTGTTGAATTTAATATCAATTACTTAATTTGATATTATATAGTCATATAATATTATGATCTTAATAATTAAATTAGATAGATTTTGTTTACCTCTCTCTTTGATTGAGAATTGAATGTGATTTAATCATTAATGATTAATTGATTATATAATATGTATAAATATTATTATAATTATAATTATAAAAATATAGTATATAAAAAGCGGTTAGCGGTTAGTGGTAGCGGTTAGTAGACCCTATAACCGCTAACCGCTAACCTCTAGGCGGTTATAGCGGTTAGACGGTTATAACTTGTTGGCGGTTATAACACAAAATAATGCCTCAACAATATCAGGTTTGAGTGAAGTGATGAGTGATGACTGAGGCAACAGCTCTTGAGAATGAGAAGTCAGAAGTGCATGAGAAAGAAAAAAATTAGGTTGCAGTGTTTCACTTTCACTTTTCAACTTTTCGTCTTATTCCTCAGATTACTAGATTAGGTGTAAAATAAAAAAATAAAAAAAACAGGTCTAGCGGGTCACCCGGGGTTACCCGCAACATTACCCATTTAATGAAAATAAACGGGTTAACCCATTTATGACCCAAACCTATTTAAAGTAAACCCAAATTCACTAATTTCATATCAAAATTGATAGCCCTAATAAGTTAACCCACCATTTAAGAAGAAGTGTACATGTGATTGTAGAGTTTTGAAGACACAAGCAAGAGGGCTTCCTAAATTATCACTAATATATATTTGATTTAATCATTTAATTAGTATTTTATCTTATCTTAATTTGGACGTATGATTTAATCATTTGAATAATATTCTATCCTATCTCAATCTTGGGCGTTGGACATAATTACGTCCTTTAGAAGTCATTCTCAGAAAGGATTTGTGAGAGTACAGGCATGTTGGGCTCTGGTGACACATTACATCAAATAATGAGATGCCAAGTAAATCACACTTCTGATTCTTTCAGCCAAACAAAGTCTGATGATTGTACAGTCTACAGAACGTACCTGACCAAGAAATGGACTTCCCACCGGTGCTGAAGCCACAAAATCTAGCCATCTAGGCACCATATTTTGCAAGTGGGAAGAGCACTTTAACTACGTATAGAGCTGATCTTAAAGATATGCTTCTGGAGACAAATAAATTAGTAGTTGTTAGGTCCTAGCTAGGCACATTGAACGTGACCTCAGACCAATCTACAAAGAGCTCGCTCTGAAAAGTACTTTAACCCGACCCGTGAAGTTTTAATGCCAACGTGAGTAACCAGCCACTCACGTTGGCTTATTTTATAATTAAATATTATTAAATTTTTTATTCATTTTGTAGCTGTTTACTCACTATTTATAGTATTTAATTATAAAATAAGCCGACGTGAGTGGTTGTTTACTCACATCGGCATTATAAGTATCACTATTCATTTTATTATTAGAGATTTTTTTTAATGAAATTTGTTGGCATAATTCATCTCAATAAACCGGTTTAATAAGATAATTATCAATTCTTTATAAACATATCAAAAATCTTATCCACAAGCAATGTGTGATTATATTCTTCAATACTCTCCCTCACGTGTATGCCAATATTCTACTTGGTCCTTGGAATGAGGTAAGTAGTTTGTGCTACATTCATTTTGTGGCAGGCTATGATACTATTAAGTGATTAAATTTATTTCTTTTTATCAGCTTAAACTTTTATGATAACTGATAATTTAACATAGTATCAGAGTCAAAGGTCTTGAGATCAAACCTTGATTTTGTCAAATCACCCACAAGTGAGAGAGAATATTAAAGTAATGATTAAGTGATTAAATTTACCTTTTTCTATTAACTTAAGTTTTTAGACAACTTGTTTGAGAAAATATTCGGCAGTCCAACCATTCGGATAGGTCACAATTGTATGTCTGATTGTAGGAACAATTGCCTAATTGCAAGGGATCGTGGTCCAAAGATAATGACTTGTGTTGTGACAATAACAAGTGCTTTCACGTGAAATTAAGGGTACAAGATAGGTTTCATGACCTCTTGCAAACTTGTACCTTTTATCTTTTGTTTTATTGTGTAGATTATGAATTATTAGCATAGACGTCACTCCTGCTAATTGTCTAGGACCATATTAACATAGACATTATTCAAATGCTGATAATTTTTTACACGATTTATGAACTTAACATAAAATTAGTGGATTAGAGTTGAAGGATCTAACCTATTTAATTAAATGACTTAGATTATAATTAATTTATATGATCTTATACTCGTGTTTCGACGTAACCCAAACCTAACAAGCAACACAAGGGATATCAATTTTTGAAACAATTGACCTATGAATTTGATAAGAACCCAATGCAAAATTAACAAATTAAAGCCGACAAATTTAATTCATGTAACTAAATAGATTAAGTAAGAACTTGATAGATTGAACATGAATTGACACGCCTAATCAATACATGCTGACTAGAAAGTGCAAACAGGAAACAAGCAATGGGGCCTGGAGGGTGCTTGATTGAGATGCGACAATGCTTTAAACAATTGGATACCCTTTCAATTCTTGAAGGGCAAGATTCTTATAAATGCAGTTGTTAAACAGAGCAGGTAATTCTGGCAGAAATAATTGTCTAATAAATAAATACTATAATTAAGGAATCCATGGGATAAAAAAAAGAGAGGTTTGAAGTCATGATCATAATGCTGTGATGTCATTATAGAGATTGAAGAATTATTTATTTATTTGTTTGTTTAAAATAGATGAAGGGCTACGAAGATGTCATTGGCAAACCTACCTGTGGTAGGGTTCTCCTGATTCTCGGCCTTGCATAAAAGAATATACTCGATCTATATTATAAGCCATGCACGTTCTACGAAAATTTGGTAGGATTCTTGCAACCTTGATATTTGTTGAGAATATGGAAACCGGCAAAACATAGAGAATATATATAATTATATATATATATATATATATATATATATATATATATATATCAAGAATTTAATTGTCGGCTTATCATGAAGTATTTTAAAACGGGACAAATGACTGGGGTTATGGCTGGCCCAACATGAAAGTAATGTTTCATAAGTGGTAGGATAGCAAACCTTGCTTGTGGCCGGCCAACTGAAGTTAATCATAATAGTTATTAAATATTAATTCATTATTATTTTTTTTATCAATTTAAACTTTTAAAATAGCTGATGATTTTGTCTCTGGCCATACATAATTTATCACTTATTCTAATTAAATATTCTACATGTATTTGGACTTTACTTGTTAAAAGATCCTTAACTTAAATTTTTGAGATAATCGTTATTTAATAATAATAAATCTGCTTAACTAAAGACGGTATTCCAGTACCTTCATTGAAAGGTTTTAATGAAACTTTTCAATCATAACAAGATGAGATGGGACACATGGTGACCCAATGTGAAAATAACAATTCAAAAGAGGATAGGATAAGGATCATCAATATCCTTGCTCCTCACCAACTTGGGCTGCACTGATTTTTATAGTTCATGCAAGTTGTTATGTACTTATATTAATTCACACACCCAGCAAGAAACAAGTTGGACACCCATGTCACTTCTCAGCGGGTCAGGTCTCACCGGGGGCGGAATTAAGATTTTAGACATGGAAGATCAATGACAAAAATTAAGGAAATAAAAAATTGATTTAAAAACCCTCCAAACCTCTTAGTAGTTTTGTCTGTGCATGTTACCGGATGATCGATGTATTGTTGTTCTTAAGTGGCTTCACGTACGTATTGTTATTATTATTATTAATTATTAAGATGGTGACTATTGACTAATGAGCTGTTGAAGGCCATATATATATAATTAATGGACAAGATTAATTGTTAATTAGCTGTTACTATCATAATAAGACATGGATGATCAATGGAAGCTAGCTTCCTCATAACTGGGAAGTGCTGTACACGCACTGTAAAATTTAAGGAACATGTCTGTTTACTTTTGTAATTCTAGCAAAAAAAAACAGAACCCCCCAGAAGCTCAGCTCATGCAAGAATCAGTGTTCATTTGCTGGCCTGACAGCCCCAACTCTCAGTTGTCGACAAAACTTTCTGATACTCCTACAGTACCCAACACTTTTATAGTACAAACGAACACATGTTAAACTAATCAAACACCATGACTTTTCGCACGTCAAAGCTTCAAACAAATAATATTTTAATCCCTCTGATCCGGTGGATCCGATTAACTATTAAAATATAGCCACCAGAAAATTATTACTATTATTTTTCTGACTTTAATATATATGCTGGTGGGAGGAGAGCCTTTTGTTTTATAGAAAGCCTCAACGCCGCTTTCTATATATATATATATGATATATCATTCAGAAAAGATCCAAATTATCAACCTGGAAACCATGATATCACATGGATGAAGACCTTTTTTCCTATTTATTTATTTGGTTTTCGCTTTGGAGAGCAGGTGATGAGCTTCTGATTCCCAAAAGATTTAATTTATATATCATATTTATTATATATATATATAATAAATATGATATATATATATATATATATATATATATATATGATGGGTTTTAAGTGGTTAATTACTGTCCTGAATATTTTCCAAATGACGCACCCAAATTTTTTTATTTATTATTTTTTTGGGCACCAAGCTAGTCAAGTCTAGTGAAGTCTTTCAGATGCATCTATTAATCAGCTTCTTATAGAGGTAGGATTTTTTTTCTGATGGTTGGACATGAAAGACAAATGGTGGGTCATGGAATAAAAAAATTAATATTAAAAGAAACATGAACTTCAACTTTTCCATGTTTTGATTCAAAAAATTAAAGATCATGTGGGTTCCTATAGTATTGGATGCTTTCTCCATGGGGGGAGGTCCTATCGATGTTCCTATTACTTTGGATGGCTTCGCTGTGGGGAATACTTAAAGCCACCAATGAATATTCACCCATCATAAATCCAAACTTGGATTGGTAAAATTAAATGTATATCTTAAAGGATATATATATACATCGAATCTAACGTTGTAAAGATAGTTATACGTACAGTACAACTGTCATATAATTGAGAGGACGTGTCACTACCACATCTACAAATTATATAGTATTTGTACAATATCACTTATAGAATTAAAGACAATTTTTATCTGAATCGGGTTGGAGGAAATTTGCTTAAACACAATCTATTAAACTAACATTTGTTCTTATGGCATGATAATACATAATCATGAAAATCATCTATAAATAGAAATTAGATGTTATATTTAAGAGTCGCTTAATAGCTATATTATATAGCTTGGATCAAGTCCTAGGCAAGCATAGGATACTTATTGCAATAATAGGTCCAAGACTAGCCAGAGTTGGGCCAGGGCCCGCATCTGGCAAACCCAACAAATTTCTCGCGGGTCCCAAACAAGTCCGGTCATGGTAATTCCGGGTCCCATCTCCTGTCCGCTCCACGAAATGAGGTCAATATGGGGTCCTCAATAATACCACCACACAAGTGGCACTTTATACTTTATAGTACCATCAACCTACTAATTTATAGGCTTTTGAAAACAATACTCAAACCTTAGAAGTAAATCCGGTTTTTTTATACTCCAAAAAAAAAAAAAAAAAAAATCGAATTTCAAACAATTTGTTGTTTGGTGACAAGACATTAATGGAGTTCACGTGGCCTAAAACAAATTAAGTGGATTGTTAGCAATTTAAATAATAAATTTATTATAAATATCTGTTATAGCAAGTGTAACCTCAATTTATATTGTATTTTTCTGGTTCAGTCTATTAAATTACTATTTATTAAAATAGATTTGTTACCATTGACTGTGACTATCAATAGCTGATAATCATAGCCATATCATCGTAGTTGCATAACAACAATACGAAAATCTACTAAATATTATTAATAACATTCGAGATGGTTCGAACTTAGGACCTTACGGGTTGTTGGGGAAAATCTGGCCGTCCGATGGAGTTGGGATTTTGTTTGTGATGGTGAAATGTTTGACAATGAATGGTGATAAGGCACCTTGTTCATTTCAGAAACGACAATTCCAAATGCGGGCCCCCACCATTTTCATTCTGGACCGTCCAATGTGGCTCTCACGGTGACGTTGCTTTCCGAAAAACACCCCCCCCAAAACAAGTGGGGGATTATTTATTTTAAACCACAATCTTAAAAACTGATTAACATCCTTAACCATCAATTATGCAGTGTTAATTTATTGTCACTATCATTAAACCTTTTCAACAATTTCAAGCCGATCACTATTTGGACACGTGGCGTTGATGTGACTCCGGTTGGCGGGCCCCACCGATATTGGAAGCACACACGTGGTGGGCGGTTATAGGACGAGTCACCCACGTGGAGCGTGGGCCCCAGGTTGGATGCACTTGACGCAGTCAACAAAAGATTGGTTAAATAGCGGGGCCCCCTCCTAGCCCTACAGCAGAGAATGAAAAGCTGACGTGGATATATCTGGTCTCAAGCACGTGCAATACAATCGCCGCCACGAGGTTCACATAAAATTTGGTTCTGTAAATTTATTTTGAGATAAAAGATATTAATTCCATCACAACCATCACCAAAAGAGTCTGAGCTTGATAGAGTTTGAAATCAAAGATTCTTGTTTTATTGATGGTGATGGAAATTTTGTTAATATATTTTTCATGGAAATTTTTTTTTCTCTCTTAACTCGGCAGAATAAATTTTATTAAACTGAACTTTTCTTTTGAGAATTAAAAATTCAAGTAAGAATTGAAAAAAAAAAAAATCTATTTCTGTAAAATTAAAATTATGATATGGCTCTATCCTATTTTAAGGAATAGTTTTTTTTTTTTTTATCTTTAAAAGATAAGGTGATATCATAATACAATCTCGTATAAATGATCAATATACCTTGCCATGTTTTGTGGGATATTTGTGTGGTACCTAACAGTACTTCAAATATAAACTTGAGATATGTTTGTTGATGAGTTTTTTATTTATTTATTTTTTAAATGTGATTAAATAATTTTGAAACAATTTTATGTGTTATTGTGAGTGCTTTATGTTTAGAATCATCTGTTAATGTATTTATCTAAAAAAGAGGAAACAAAAGAACTCAAACTAACAAGAATGGCCTTGTCCTTTTTCTTACTAGAGTTAGTTTGACTCTCATATTTTACTCGGAGTATGTTTTAAAAAGAAAACTGTTACAAATCCACCATTAAATATGTAGAACGGTGGAATCTTCATTTGGGTTCACGAATATATTAATGTATTTAACAATGACGGGCATAAAATATAAATCAAATATTTATCTTCTATCAAATATTTAACTGTATTTTTAAAAAAGTCACATGTTTTAAATAATGCCTTATTTTATAAAAGACACATTTTAAAAACAGTAAATCGAGAGCAACGTTGAATTAGACAGAATTCCAAAAACAAAAAGATTTGGACATAAGAGAAAAGTGCAACGGCCAAAAATGGTAAATCTCTTTGGAGTGTATTATCCAAAATAGGCAAAGTCTTGTTTGAGGCCACAACTCGCAAGCAATTGGTCAGTGAACCGCACGCGAGTTGGAAAGAGCGTAGAACTAACAAGTAATTACTACCTCCCACTTTTTCACTTCGATACGTGACGGACTTGGCGTCTTCCATTCTCACCATAAATCTGATTGGAGGTTCATTGACGAAATGCAGGGACAAAATGAACCCCAAATTCACATGAAATTAAGTTTTGTGGTGGTGTAACCCCCAACTGCTATATATACACGTCCACTCCTCCAACCCCAGCTTATGCTTGAGCCTCTATAATGGAGTTGTAGTAGTTGGTAGCGTTGTTTGATTGTGGAAACAAATTTGTAGTTTTTTTAGTGGGTTTCGCCGGTGGAACCCGATTCGGTTGCCGGGGATCTGACCAAATGCGATTATGGCGAAGGGTCGGAAATTGACGGCGAGTCGGAGCGAGAGATTGCTGGGGAGCCACAGCCAGGGATCGAATGGCGTGGACTCGTCGGAACTCGGAGAAGAGGACGTGTGGTCCATGGTCGACAACTTGGCCTCCGAGAGAAACAATTCGCAGGGCGAGTGGAGTCCACGCGCATCCGGGGAAAGCAACGGGAGCGCGGGGGTGAGGAGTACCCGCCAGCAGCGGCGGATCCCCCGGGATGACCGCCAAGTGGGGGGTCTGTCGCTGGCCTTCGATGACTCTGAGACGTCATCGTCTAGGATCGTGCACCAGTTCCGCGGGAACGATGACGTTTCGGGGGGGACTCCTCGTCAGCGGCTCATGGCCACGTCCGCGCCGGTGAACGTGCCGGACTGGAGCAAGATCCTCCGTGTCGACTCGGTGGACTCGCTGCCCGAGCTGGACGACGGGTTCGACGACGACTCAGAGATGGTCCCACCGCACGAGTACCTGGCGCGTGAGTACGCGCGCAGTCGCAAGATTGCCGCCACCTCGGTCCTCGAGGGCGTGGGCCGCACGCTCAAGGGCCGCGACATGAGCCGGATTCGCGACGCCGTTTGGAGTCAGACCGGGTTCGATGGCTAATGTTAAAAATGGGTTCAGCTGGGTTACTGTTAATTCCTATTTTTTTCTTGGGCGATGATTCGGTTCGGTCGAGTCGGGTCGATTCACCGAGTCAACTCGGCCACGAGTGAGCCCCAGGCGCTATTGGTTCAGAATTTATAGTTCTGATTGAGGTCCCTATTGTTCTTCTGTCCTTGGGGTTATGGAATTTGGAAGCTGTGTTGCTCCCAATTTATCTTGGTTATTTCACTTCTGTGAGTCTAGCCTTGTGTCAAAAGTGTGTTACTGGAATTTTTAGCTCATCTCTGCATCATTTCCCAAAAAGAAAGCCACAGTTTGCAACTCCATTGGATAATTTTCGGCACGTCCCATTAATCCGACATAAATTCTATACAAAATTAGCAAAGCTATGGTTAAGAAGTTGTGCGTATGTAATGAAAAAGGTCAAATTATAATTGACGTATATAACATATAGTCTCATATTTATCCTTCAATACGACTTGATTTTGACATACGTCATACTAATTTTGAGAACATTTTTTTTTTCACTTTTAACGGAACATTGCTTTAATTTAACTTTAAAAGAAGAAAGTAAAGTGCATCATAAAATTTGATGTGGCACACTTTTATTTTTTATTACTATTATTTACGAAAAATAGTTGGAAGACATTATTATTATTATTATTATTATTTTCCCCTCATTTTGCCGTGTAAACCATTCCATTCAATACGCGGATCCAACAATTTTCTTACGTTGTTGCTTAAGGGAATGACTAAAATAAACAATTTTTAATAGGCTTAAATTTTGTGTAAGTGGGTGGTGATTAGTATAATTAATTTGTTGGGGGAAGAGGAAGAAGAAGCCACGCGTGAAGAAATATTTTATTTAGATTTAATAAAATAAAATTAAAAAAAAAAAAACTTATTCAATTATGGTGATTTAACAGTGGCATCTAGAAACTAGATTGAGTGTAAGTCATTTTAAGGAGGAGGAAGGGAAACTTGAAAGTCAAATGGTGCGTAATCTTATCCATTCGATTATTGGGTTGAAGGTTTGATTCCAGTAAAGAAGGTCAATTTTTCGATGAGTGATGGGGCATAGCATAACTTCTGGTTTTTAATTTTAATTTTAATTATTTTGATGTGAAATAAATAAATTTAAAGGTAATTATGAGTGAGGAAAAAAAAGAAAAGAAAGCCAAAGTACATGTGATGATGTCATTGATGTTTTAGAAAGAAAAAGAGCATATTGGTTGTCTTTAGTTGACAGCCAATAATTTTTGGTAGTAGTCTATAAGAAAAATAAGAGCATAAAACACGAGAATCCATTCAAAATTAAAGATGTACACCCGACACAGTAACATGTTGAGCCCATCAAAATGAACAAATTCTCATTAATTAAGATTCTAGTTAGTCAAACAAACACCAACCTAACCCTAATCCCCCTACCTCAAGCGCTAACTTTTGTAAGAGGAATCTGCTAGGGTACTACTACTAGGGAATAAATTAAAAGCGCTGTTTTTTTTTTTTTTAATAAAAAATTATGTCAAAATGCCTTCGTATTTTTGTCCTTTTTGATTTACGTTGTATGCCAAAATGATAAGCCAAATTGTAATTCGAGCTCATTATAATCACTCATAAAGTTTAATTTCACTAGACAATTACTCTTTTTAATGTAAGACTAAATTTTTGACAACATCACATAGCCTTTAGGGCCTGTTTAGGTGTGCATTTAACAATTAAAAAAATTATTTTTTTAAAAAAGTATTCATTTAGTAAACATAATTGGAAAGTGCTTTTAAAGGTCCAAAAAAACTTAAAAATGATTAAAACATACTTTTGGAAACCAAAAAGCGTTTTTTGATTTAAAAGCTTGATTTCTCAAATACAATCCCAAACATGTTTTTGGTTTTTTTTTTTAAATGTACGAGAGGTACAGTGATATTTTTATGTTGTTTTTTATTATCTATTTGATAGAAAATATTATCTTGACAGATGTTTGAAGCACAAGACTTGATTTTATTATATTAAAAAAATAAAAATGAGAATTCAATAATTAAAAAACAAAGCCCAATTTGAGCTGGCTCTGTTCCAATATCCAGCCGTTGGGCATGGGAGATCCAAAGGTGGAGAATTGGGGTGGGGTCCGATTGTTACTTTTAATGGAAGGCGATGGAATGTGGCAGTGGGCTCACACAGCCACAACTTGACAAAGGCCCACCAAAAGAGGTGGTGGTGAAAAGCCCGAATGATCAAACAAAAACTCAGGTTGTGTGGATGGACGCCTTCTGGCTTTACCTTTTTCAAGAAAACGACGCACCTCCTCTCTCCCTCACAAATCATATGCCTTCGCTGCCATTAATTCTTGCTAGATTTTCCCCCAAATAATCACTAAATAAATACCAAAAGAAAAAAGAAAAAGTTGCTTTTTAAGTTTTTAACGTACTCATTTCGCATAGGCTGATGTGGTATGTTTTCAATGATTTCTCATGCTAGCCGCTTAAAATTTTTTAAATCAATTGGCGTGAAATATGTATGAAGAATATCGTTATTTCAAAACTTAATATCATGTATACCGTTAAATGTAATAAAATAAAATAAATTCTTAATATTTTATTTGAAATGACGAGGATTGAGTTACACCATAACTAGGAAAGTGGCATGGTGCCTTTATGGTGAGGTGAGTGGTAATATAAACAAGTAATAGCTGCACAAGGACAAGGGTGTAGATGCATATCCTACACAACCAAAGTAAAAACTATTTAATTTGGTGGGAGACAACAAAGCAACCATTTATCTACACTGAAATAAATCCCCATGACTCTTAGAGCCACTTATTTTCCAATGGAGTTTTTAAAATACACACTAAAAGGAGGTGGTCTAATGGTTAATCTTCACAGGATTTGGTACTCAATTGGTCTTGCATTCGATGCTTGGTGGTGGTAATCTCAATATTTTTTTAAATTTTTTATTTATTTATTATTATCTAAACAAAGCCTCCTGTGCATCATATCCCATCAAGCTCCAAAGTTTGGTAGTAGAAATACTCACCAAATTGCTTAGAACAGACTCTTTGCCATTGGTAGAGGAAGAAGCAGGGATTCTTCCAAAAATGATATGAAACAACGACCAAACAATACAGATAAACTATAAATAATCCTAACAACTAAAGATTACAGTTGGTTTTCCAAAGGCAACATCATAAATGACTATGAATTAAGACACAAAATTTAGCACAAGCCTATATAGCTTGGAGGATTCAGAACTAGTTATCACCAAATAGCTCGAACGAACATTCCATAACAGCAAGTTACCTAGATAGAGTAGAAGGCCAGCAAGCCATATTTTTACATCTTCCAAGAAACAAGAGTTAATGGCTTTTTTCTAGAGTAAGAGCATCAGGTAAGGCTTGTTCCAAAACGATTTTACAATTTCGTGACCGTTTAGGAAACTTTATCAACTCTTTATAAACCTTCTCTTGTTTCTCTGAGTTCCTTGCAAAATTCTCTGAGCAAGTTATAACTATTTCGTCCAGGACAATTGCATTCTTGAGTAGAGTCTTTACTGCAAAAAGTTCCCCCTTATCTCCACGAAACCTATCAACTTTAATGCACTTGAGGTGTGACAAGAAACATGGAGGCATTGAGTTCAATATTCTATCATCTTTCTGAAGATTGATCCCCTGAATTATAATTGGAAATTAAATGTTTTATCCTTCATGGTAAATCAACAACAAGATGGAACAAATACAGGATAATAGACATTGTAGTTCAGATGAGTTTACCTCAAAAAAATTCAGAGTCTTAAGACAAGGAGATTTTTGCAATAACGTCAATAGTGCTGTACAATCAAGATCTACTGACGATCCATTGAACTTCAAATCCATCAAGTTTTTGAACATTGGCATACGATGTAGGAGTTCTGTTACATATATCAGGGCCTATGCATCGGATAAAGCAATGTATCATAATTAAAATACTTCCAGGAACAAAGAAAATAAATTTGACAAACACATTATAAAAGCAAAATGGGAACATGGTGGGGCGAAATTAATAATTATGAGATGAGCAATGAGAAGAATAAATCAGAATTAAACAAACCAACTAGGAAGATTTTTTTAGCAGAAGAATTTTGTGTTTAATATCAATAACACATAGCCGAAGAGTAGTAACATAAATGACATATGGAAACTTTCATCATTCAAATAGAAACCATCATAGTAAGCACTTACCCAATGGTTTTGCAAATGATATACATATACTTTTTGATAAGTATAACCCCATTTGGTTGTATTACTTTCTAAAAGAAATAATTAAAAAGAATCCATTAATTTATTGGTACCACTCAATGTAGGATTCCATCACACGTGTGGGTGCTCTAGTTAATCTTTCTCTCACGTGTGAACCTCTATCAGAATGACCATGCTCCCCCTTGAGTAGAAGGAAGCCTTCTCCAAACCATTTACTAAGTGCCAAGCATTATACCAAGGACCAAATGACTGGATAAATCCACATAGACAGTGTTTTGCAAGCAACAGTTACATTAAATTCTTTGTCAATTGTTGATGAAATTATTTCAGAGTTGAGTTTAATCTGCATTATAATTGATTCTTTAGGAGTCAAGACTCTTTCTGTGTCATGACATTTACCCATCCACAAGAATGCTATTGAAACTTCTGTCACAACTTAAATAGCATGAAAACATAGAATGGTTAACTCTCCTTTATATGACCATTAGCTTTTACCCTTTGGCTGGTTACACTTTCAAAGTTTATCACTAAATCACACGACATTTATGGAAGCAATGCAAAGGAGGGCTTAATTTTTCTACCATTAAGTTGATAGGTTACAGTAAGATTTGAATTTACAAAGAGAGAAGCAGGCATACCTTAATCACCGCACATGAAAGTCCAAGGAATTGTACATTGGAGAGCCCTTTAAGAAGCTTATACATGCGATGAGCAATTTGTTTTGATGGATTAGGGTAAGTATAAATCTTTGCCTTTTCTAATGAGAATGACTTATATAAGCAATAGTCGCTGAATACACCAAAGTAATAAAATTCTTTGAGACTCTCTGCAAAAATCTTAACGCGACAAACATCCCCATTTCTTGATTTTGTCTCTGAAATTCATGTATGCGTAGAGAATGAAGCTTGGGAGCAGAAATAGTCACAACCTTGAGATCACCCCAGCTGCAGTCTAATATATCCAACTTCTCAAGGAGTGGCGGACCAGAAAAAAGCTGCCGGGTTAAGTACTCATCCGAAAAAGTTACATTCTTGATTGTCAAGATATTTAGATTTGAGAAGCAAATTGTTCTCATAGCAGGCAAGGATCCATCAAAAACCAGATTGGGCATAGAAGCCCACAGGTATTCCCACCTTTTAGAAACTCCGCTTGTCCTAGCAGCGTCTTTTGTTGGAAGAAGGGAAAGAATGTGTAGAAGAATCGCCTCAGGTAAGTTACTTAAGCATCTGCTGTTCCCATCAATGTCATGTTCTTCATTCAGTCGCTGCTTCTTTTGGGGATTTTGAATAAGTGAATTTGCCTCCATAATTCAGATGGTTCTCCTGATACATTCAATACTTTTGTCAAAGGCCAATTCAGCTAAATACTAAGGGAATTACTCTCAGCTACAAACAAGAGCTAATACAAAATTTTCGCTGTTTAAGAATCTTGACAGATCCTCAAACAAAACACCCCATTATTTACTTGTTGCCAAAATCAATCGAGAAACAGAAATTCTAAAGCATGCACTTCATAACAACCATTAATCTTGAGTTCTTGTTTATTTCTTTGCTAACTTTTCCCCATTATGTAAAAATTTTGAGCAATCAAAATTGTGGGTGCACAAAAACCTTTAGATTTTCTAAATGAACACCAACAAAAAATTCTTTAAATACTAAACATTATTTCTATCGAGTAATTCAGATATAAATCTCAACCACGACTTAAAGATTCCCTAAAAACAAAGTACTAGGAATGTGTAATAAAAGCACACAAGCAGACTACTTTAAGAATCATAAAAACAAAAGGGTGGATGATTACCGCTCAGGCCACTTGCGGGAACTAAACGACGGCGCCTCTCGTTGGTGGATTGTTGTTCGGTTGGCGGCGGAAGGCTGCGAAAGAAAACCACAAGGAAGAAAAGATTTGGTGGGGGAACGTGTTTTAAAAAGTCTCTTTTTAAAAATAAAAAATTAAAAAAAAGTCTCTTTTTTGTGTCACGGAAGCGAGCAGAGATTTTAGGATTAGATCTCTCTTTTAAATGAAGTGATAATATTCTATTAATATAGTGGAAGAATATTTTTATTCTTTTAAAAAATGAAAATATAAAAATATTATTTTATTATAATTAAGGGTTTGTTTGGAAGTGCGATTTTAAAAAAATAATTTGTATTTTAAAATCAAATTGTAATTTTTTAGTATTTGGGATTGCGATTTTAAAATCGTGAAAAAATCTACGATTTTAATAAGCTGACAAAAGATATTTATTTTAAAAAATACGAATTTAAACCAAAATCATGATTTCTCTTAAAATAATATTTGGGGTAATATTTACATATTTGGCCTAAAATTGCAATTATATGCTAATTTTATCAAAATACTTGATTGATTAAAAAAAAAAAAAACTTTTTAACATATTTTATCAAATGCATGTGTAGTTTTAAAAAGTAGCAATTTAAAAAAAACAATTTTTAAAACACAAATTTTAAAATTGTACTTATTGAAATTACACTCCCAAATGGGTCCTAACTAGATATTATTCCAATTAATTTAAAATGGAGAAGATCTTATTCGGATGGAATATAAATTTGTAATCGTGAGGAATCATTTTAGGGTTAATATTTTATTTTCAGGGAAATTTCACAAAATTCTACTGAATTTTTATTTATTTTGATACTATCCTAAAAGTTTAAAAACAACTTTCAAAATCTTTTAATTATCCAACTTCATTAGTAATTTTTGTTAAATTTTGTAAAAATTCTCAAAATACATTTTTTTTAATAAAAAATTAAATGCATGAATTTTTACAATTTGTTATTTTATTTTTAGTAATAAAAACTATGGGTGTTTTGAAAATTTTGATAAAATTTAACAAAAATCTAACCGAGTGAAGTAATTGAAAGTATGATATCCTTAAAAAACGAAAGTGGAAGTTTTATGAAATTTTTCTATTTTATTTTTATTTTTATTTTACAGGTTCATGATATTAGGTGGAAAATAAATTTAAATAATATCTTTTTATTTGGGTTAGTTTTACTGAACCCTCCTATAATACGTTTTTTTTTTTTTTTTTCAGCTCCGTTCTCATTAATTATCAATTGTGATGCTCAACCCACTTTAACTATGATTTTAAAAAAAAATAAAATTTTAGTGCTAATGATTAATTTTATGAGTTATTAAAATATGGCAAAAACAATGAAACAAAACTTGTTTTGATTAAAATCAACATTTTACCAAAAAAGCTATTTTTAATTTGATATCACCAAAATGGGTTTGATCATCCTAAATTTGTTTTAAATCAGACAAAATAAAGCTAATGCCTCATAAATTTGTTGTTACTCTCTCAAATTTTTTTTTTTTTAATTTTTAATTATTTTATTTTTAATAATGATAGTTTTTATGAAATTTCAGAATGCTCCAATAAAATACAAAGAACCTTCTTTTTTTTTTTTCCTAAAAAACCTTCCAAGCCCAACTTATTAAAAACTGTTTGAGATTGCATTTGAATTGTTTAAAACTCATAATTTAATATATCAAAAATTTGAAAAGAAAAAAAAAGTCAAATTTTAAGAGTCTAAAAAGTCTAAAATATATTTAAAACAAAAAAAAAAGACAAAAGCTTAAAAATGAACATTTTATCCAAAAAACTATTTTTAATTTTAAAAACTATATTTCTCGATTGCAGATTATGCCATCCCAAACATGTTTTAAATCAGACAAAATAAAGCACACGTGACATCCAATTTGATAGTTTTTTACTCTCTCGTTTTTTTTTTTTATAATTATTATTATTTTTTAATAATGATAGTTTTTTACTTGAAATTTCACAATGCTCTCCAATAAAATACAATTTTTTTTTGAGAAACCTCACTTAGCGTTTTAAACTTTTATCATTTTTACATTCTCTTCAAAATTTAAAAAACTCATAATTTAATATATCGAACTTCTAAATTTGAAAAAGAAAAAAAAATCAAATTTGCTTCTAGAACCGTCTGATACATCTTAATCAGTACCAAAATGTTAAAGCATGTCCTATAATTTTTAAGGTATTTATTGTGTAAAATTTTCAAATCTTAGTTATTGTTTTGAAATTAAATAGTTTTATCATATAAGTCACGTTGACGAATAAATCTAAGTTTTCCTTGTTAGGTTGATTTATATTTTCTTTACAGCTTATCATGTTTTGAACAGCTAATCTTATTTTTCCTTGTCTTATTTACAACTAATCTTATTTATCATATATTCTTTGTCTCTCTCCATAATTAATGGTATGAATCTAAAAAAGTCTTGAATTATTTTTATGATACAAATAAATGAATGTGAAGTGTATTATTTCTATAATTACAAAGAAATTGTATATTCTCAAATTACGAATTTGGGTTGTTTTAGACATTGAAATAGTTAAAAATTCTACATATTAAAAAGGTAGCATGTTCTTCAGCCCGCCAGAATTCTTTTTCTTCACCCAAAAGGCTTATTCTTCACTTTTGTACACACACTTCTTTAGACAACTATTTCATTTACGAAATGTAGCATTCTCAATCTCAATAAACTATCAATACTTCTAACAACTGAAGATTACAGATGGTTTTTCGAAGACAACATGGTAAATGACTATGAATAATTAAAGACCAATTAGGAGAGAATAACAAAACATAGTTTTACATCTTCCCAGAAACAAGAGTGAATGGCTTTTTTCTAGAGTATGAAATCAGGAAAGGGTTGTTTCAGAACCATTTTACAATTTCGTGACTGTTTAGGAAGCTCTCTCAACTGTTTATAAAACTTCTGCAACTCTGAGTCCCTTGCAAAACGCTCTGAGCAAGTTATAACTATTTCATCCAACACAATTGCATTATCGAGCAAAATCTTTACCGCAGAAAGCTCATAATAATATCCACCATACTTATTAATTTTAACGCACTTGAGTTGTGACAAGAAACATGGAGGCACTGGATTCAATATTCCATCTTCCTTAGCATTGATCCCCTGAAGTTGCAAATGGAATGTTTTACTCTTCATGGTAAATCAACAATAAGATGTAACATATACAAAATAGTAGACATTGAAACTTAGACGAGGTTACCTCAGAAAATTTCAATGTCTTAAGACAAGGAAATTTTTGCAATAACACCAATAGTGTTGCACAATCAAGATCTATTAATTTTCCAATGAACTCCAAATCAATCAGGTTATTGAACATAGGCATCTGAGGTAGGAGTTCTTCCCCATTTTTTACCAGAACCTAAGCACAGGATAAAGCAATGCAATGAGAAGAGTAAATTAGAACTGTAACTTTCCTTTTTATATGACATTAGCTTTACCCTTTAGTAATTGGTTACCCTTTCCATTTTTACCACTAAATTAATGTTGCAGTAAAAATTGCATTTACAAAAGAGAGAAGTAGGCATACCTTAACCACAGCAAGTGAAAGTTCTAGGAATTGTACGTTGGAGAGCCCTGCAAGAAGCTTATACATGCGATGCGCAGTTTGTACTGATGGATTAGGGTAGGTAAAATCCTGCCTTTTCAATGAGACTGAGTTATATAAGCAATGGTGGCCGAAAAGACCCCTGTAATAAAATTCTTTGAGAGACTCTCCAAAAATCATAACCTGACAAACATCCCCATTGCTTGGTCTTCGTCTCACATTTTCCCTTATGCTCAGATATTGAAGGTTGGGAGCAGAAATAGTCACAACCTTGAGATCACCCAGCTGCAGTTGTGTAATTCCAGCTTCTCAAGGAGTGGTGGAGCAGACAGAAGCTGGGATTGAGTAGTCATCTGGAAACGTTACATGTATCACTGTCAAGATCTTTAGATTTGGGAAGCAAATTGTTCTCTTAGCAGGCAATGATCCATCAAAACTAGATTGGACATAGAAGCCCACAGGTATTCCCACCTCTTAGAAAGTAGGCTTGTCCTAACAGCTTCCTTTTTTGGAAGAAGGGAAAGGATGTCTAGAAGAACATCATCAGCAAGTTTCCTAAGCTTTTGCTGGTCTCATCAATGTCCTCCAGTTCCTGATTCTTTTGGGGTTCTTGAATTACTGAATTTGCCGCCTCCATAATTCTGATGGTTCCCTGCCTGATACATACAATTCAATACTACTAACAATATTAGCTAATGCAAACTTTTCTCTGTTTCAGAATCTTGACCAGATTGACAGATCCTTAAACAAAACACCCCATTATTTATTTACCAACTGATTTATCTCAGCCCTTCTTATTCACATTAAGTCTAACATTACCAAAATCAAGGAAGGGGCAAAAATTCTAAAGCATGAACGAATAAACAACAATTAAATTGAGTTCTTGTTTATTTATTTTTGTGAAAATATTGAGCAATCAAAATTACTACTTTCATAGGTGCACAAAAACTTTTAAATTACCAGTTATCCCAAAAGTTTAAGCTTATAGGAAGAAGTAAATTTAATAATTTAATCATTAGTTTAACACTCCCTCTTATGTGTGGGCTCAAACTCCCTTTTAATATGTGAGGCCCAACATGTGGAATATTTAATTTAAATGAGGGGTGAATTGACATGGTCAAGGTTTGATCCCAAGACCTTTGACTCTAATACCATGTTAGAAAATGAGTTTGGGCCTAACTCAACCAAAAGCTAGCTCTAGAGTTAAAGGTTTCCCCTCACCCTTATAAATAACCTATCTTCTTAATACCCAAGAAATGGGACTTCCAACAAGCCCCCTCACGTGTGGCGGGAAGACATCCAAGCCAACACATACAACAAACGGGAGAGGGTGGGGCCACAGCTAATTGGGTCAGTCTCTGATACCATGTTAAATTATCAGTTATCCAAAAAACTTAAGCTTATAGGAAGAGGTAAATTTAATCATTTAATCATTAGTTTAACAAAAACATTTAGATTTTCTAAAGGAAAATCAACACAAATTCTTCTTCAAACAGTACTAAACATTATTTCTATGGAGTGATATTCAGATATTGAAGTTATATTAAAAACAAAGTACTAGGAATGTAATAAAATCACATAAGCAGAGCACTTTAAGGATCATAAAAACAAAGGCAGGATGATTACCGCTCAGGGCACTGGCTGGAACTGAACGACGACGCTTCTCAAGTTCTCAACCACAAGGGAAAAAGATTCGGTGGAGAGAACGTGTCTTGTAGGTTTGTTTTTGTGTCATGGAAGCAGAAGAGGAAGTTTAAGGTTTTAAGGTTTAATTCCATAACTTTATTTTTTTCTCTTAGGGTTTGATTTTGATCACAGAGATTAATGTGGTTTTGATAAATGACCATAAACTTTGTGGCTGTCACCTAACCGATATTCTTCCACTAATTTGCATTTTCTGCATAAAACTGTGGTAGATCACCAACTAGAGTTGGTCAATGTATATTTTTCAAATGCAACTTTCTCAAGTCCAACTTCTCCGTCTCAGATGATCAAGATAGCAAATATTGGCGGCCATTAATGAAGAGGTCTCTTTGATATCAGACACCATTAATATTACTACCTCTATATCTCTTTCTGCAGGTGAATCTCGACAATCCTCTCACCTACTGTGAGATGGGCATCCCTCTGTTCTCGTTCTTTTTCATTTCCTGCTTTCTTTCATTGTTTTGCCGTGCAGCCAATACAATCACACAAGGCCAATCCTTTAGCAACGCGCCGACGGCCAAACTGTGATATCAGACGGTCAGAACTTCGAGCTGGGATTCTTTAGCCCTGGAAATTCATCGTTACGATACGTTGGAATATTTTATTACAACATCACGGACCGATCGGTCATATGGGTTGCAAATGTCGTGGATGAAATATATAGACAAAATTCAGCTTACCCCATTAAGTTTTAAGGGTTTTTCAATTTAAAACCAAAGTTTTAAAATTGATAGTTTATTCTCCCGAAGTTTCAAAAAGTGGCAATTTAAAGATTCCGTTAAAATGGATGGAATTTTTTTTTTTTTAAAAAAAAAGAAATAGCATGAGGGCAGTTTCGTCATTTCATAGTTTTCCTTTTAATTTGACATAAAAAGTTGGCGGAAGGTTTAAATTGTCACTTTTTGAAATATCAGGGGAGTAAACTGTTAATTTTGAAACTTTGGGATTCAAATTGAAAAACTCCTGAAATTTTAAGGGGATAAATTGATTTTTCTCAAATATATATCTTTTTTCCTTTTTCAAAGTTTGAAAGCTTTAAAAGTTTCTTGTTATGCTAATTTTAGGGCACATTGGTTTGGTAAGTACATAGCTTCTAACCTTGTATTTGAAAGCGTTTCCAAAAGATTTCTCATTCTCTCTTTTATTTGAATTAAGAGTGAGAATGATTTCTATTATAACATTTTCCTGTATTTGATTAGAACAAAAATAAAGAATAAAAAGCTAATGAATTAAATTTTCAAGAAGGAATCTCCTCCAACCTAATCTGTAAAAAAGTATATATCCTTTATTTTAATAATGTGAGATTGAGTTTTAATATTATTTATTAACTTTGTCCTATTATTAAACAAACATGTGCATCTCACATGTTCAATGGACACATGTCACTTTATTAAATACATCTTCTCTCAAAAGTCAAGCCTTAAGGTAGGAAGTCATTCTTGACAAATGGGTGGCTTTGTTGACGTTGACATTGACATATATGGGTTTTACAATTTTTATTTTTTATTTTTGGGAAAATTCACTTTACCTTTTTAAGTTTAAGAGATTTTTCAGTTTTAACTCCAAGTTTTAAAATTGGTAATTTATCCCCGAAAATATCAAAAAATAGCAATTTAAACCCTCTGTTAAATTTTTTTCGTCTAAATGGACGGAAATTTAAAATAAAATAAAAAAGCTTGAGGGCAGTTACGTCATTTCATAGTTTTCCGTCTAATTTGACGGAAAAAGTTAACGGGGGTTTAAATTGTCACTTTTTGAAATTTCATGGGAGTAAATTGTCAATTTTGAAACTTTATAGTTAAAATTGAAAATTTCCTAAAACTTAAGGAGATAAAGTGAATTTTCTCTATTTTCTTTTCATTGACTGGCTTTTTGTCAATAAATTTAATCATTTATATTCTAACCCACTCATTCCTGATATGATATTTACAATTTAAATGACGAACAAAAGATAAACGTTACCATATATTTGAACTTGAAATGTGTGGATGATCTGTTAATTTGAACTTGAACCGAAGCTTTATCCCTAACATTGCTGATGTTAGACCACTTTCATGGTGAAGCGGACAATTGAAGCGTCCAAATATTTCAAGCCGTAGTCCAAAGAGGCAGCTTTGAATGATAGAAAGTCCAAAGCATTGACAGAAAAACGCGTTTGATAGAAATATATGTCGAAGAAAAGTATGAGGCCGAGAAGCAAGGAATCAATAATACTCGTCGCTCCTGCCATCCAAAATCTGTATTCTCACAAACAAGCGTTGAACCTATGGAACTTGTTCGAAACACCAACTTGTCTGCTCTTCTTGTCTTGCTATCTTGCTTTTGTTTACAGTTTGGCTCTGCAACAGACACCATCACAGCAGCTAAATTCATCAACGACTCTGAAACCATCATCTCCAATGGGGGTGACTTCAAACTGGGATTTTTCAGCACTCAAAATTCTACCGATCGGTATGTTGGGATATGGTATGCTGAAATTTCTGTGTTAACTGTGGTATGGGTTGCTAACAGAAACAATCCCCTCAAGAATTCCTCTGGAATTCTTACCATATCCGAAGATGGGAATTTGGTAGTGTTAGATGGGCAAAAGAAGGTTTTTTGGTCATCAAATTTAACAAATTCTGTTGCCAATTCGAGTGCCCAGCTCTTAGATTCTGGAAACCTTGTTTTGCGAGGAAACACTACAGGGACAATCATATGGGAGAGTTTCCAACATCCTTCTAATACACTCATCGAAAATATGAAAATTAGTACGGATGTTAGAACGGGTAAGAAAGTGCAGCTGACATCATGGAAAAGTCCTTCTGATCCATCCATTGGAAACTTCTTTGCCGGTCTTGAGGTTCGTAATCTTCCTGAATTTTTTATTTGGAATGGCAGTAGCACAATTTGGCGGAGTGGTCCATGGAACAGTCGGATCTTTATTGGAGTACCAAACATGTATTCTTCATTTCTTGAAGGATTTAGTCTTGTAGATGATAAAGAAGGAACATTCTATTTAACTTTTTCCTTTTCGAACGAGTCTTTCCGATTAAATTATTTGTTGAATGAGCAAGGAAATCTACTTGAATCATATAGCAAGAATAATGGGGAGGATTGGGAGGTCACGTGGTCATCTTTCCAGACTGAGTGCGATGTTTATGGCAAGTGCGGGGCATTTGGAAGCTGTAATTCACAGAATACACCAATTTGCAGCTGTTTACGGGGGTTTGAGCCAAAGAACACAGAAGAATGGAACAGAGGAAATTGGACTAGTGGATGTGTGAGGAGGACACCGTTGCAGTGTGAGAGGGTGAACAATGTCAGTGAAGGGGGCAAAAAAGATGGATTTTTGAAACTGACGATGATGAAAGTGCCAGACTTGGAAGATTGGTCATCTGCTCGTGAAGAAAATTGTAGAAACCAATGCTTGGAGAACTGCTCTTGTATTGCTTACGCATTTGATGCTGGCACTGGTTGTATGCAATGGACAAGTAGCTTAATTGACCTAGAGAAATTCTCGAGTGGCGGAATTGATTTTTTTGTTCGTTTGGCCTATTCAGAACTTGGTGAGTTGTTTCTGTTTTCTATCAAAATTTATCTTATGCTTCAAATCATCCACTCCTGATCCAGTTGTTTGGCTACTTTATGTTGCAAAATTGATAAAATTGTATTTCAAGCCAGCCACCATCACTCCCCAACTTCCGAAGCTAATTAAGGAAGTCATTGTAAAAGATAAATCTGTTTTACCAAAAAAAAAGGTACATATTCTCTAGCCTATTTTGGATGAATGAGTTTGATGTTTTCTTTGATTTACAGATAAAGAGAAAAATGTGAAAGTAATCATCACAGTCACAGTAATTATAGGAGTAATATTCACTGGCATCTGCACTTACTTATTGTGGCATTGGATGGCTAAGCAAAAAGGTAATATGCACATTCCTCTTTATAGCATGATGGAGCCTCTAGTTTCTCTCTATATCTTCTTTTCTCTCCTCTTTCATTACTACTTACCACCAAAAAAATAAGATGATATGCACATTCCTATTAGCTCAGTGGACTAAGAAAAGTTACAACATTTGTACATAGAGATTACTAACTACTATTGGATAAATATCCAGCAAGAAAGAAGAAAATCAAGGAGATGCTATTGTTGAACATAAGCGAAGCACATCCACAATTTCCTAGTGAAGACAAGCATAGAGACAATTTGAACCAAGTTAAACTCCAAGATCTACGGTTATTCAATCTTCAGGAGCTGGCAAGTGCAACAAACAACTTCCATCTATCAAATAAGCTTGGGCAGGGTGGATTTGGTCTCGTATACTGGGTAATGGTTGTTCTTGTAGAGGGTTATTGACTAACAATTTGAATATATAGTCACTTGGTTGTTGTTTGTTTATAGGGAAAATTGTTGGATGGACTAGAAATTGCAGTAAAAAGACTTTCAAAAGCCTCTGGACAAGGGCTAGAAGAATTTATGAATGAGGTGGTGGTGATCTCTAAACTCCAACACCGGAATCTTGTTAGACTCCTTGGCTGCTGTGTTGAAGGGGAAGAAAAGATGTTGGTTTATGAATACATGCCAAACAAAAGTTTGGATGCATTTCTCTTTGGTTAGTTCATGCTTATGCCTTTATTAGTATCTTCCAATATTACAATCTAAAATGATCTACATCAAGAGACAAAAGTGAATGATATTTTGATGTGACTTCACCAAATTTACTTCTATTTCAAACATGACGTTCATTCACCTTACAAGTTTTATTTGAGTGCAGTTTATTTTTCTAATTTGTTTAGAATAATTTCGTTAGATTCAATCAAATCAAAAGTACTAGATTGGAGAAGACGCTTCAACATTCTAGAAGGAATTGGTCGAGGTTTGTTGTACCTTCATAGGGATTCCAGATTAAGGATTATTCATAGAGATTTAAAGGCAAGTAACATCTTGTTAGATGAAGAGCTAAATCCAAAAATATCAGATTTTGGCATGGCTAGGATTTTTGGGGGCAATGTAGATCAAGCCAATACTACAAGGGTTGTTGGAACATAGTAAGTACCTTTGTTTTACCAAATTCATTACAATACAAATCTTAATATTTGAGATAACTAGATTTGTATGTGTCTTATTGTTAAAATTCAGTGGCTACATGTCCCCTGAATATGCAATGGAAGGGCGCTTTTCAGAGAAATCAGATGTCTTCAGCTTTGGAGTGTTGTTACTGGAGATAGTTAGTGGGAGAAGAAACAATAGCTTTTACGATGATGAGCATGCCATGAACCTTCTAGGATTTGTAAGTCTCCCTCTATCTTGTTGCCTCATTTTTTTTTAGAATTTTCATTGCTTGTTTCTTATGAGTTTTAGTATTGACGTGTGCTAAGAAATTGAATACTATTTCCATGTTTTTAGGCATGGAAAATGTGGAATACAGACAACATTGTGGCATTAATAGATCCGATGATACGTGAACCTTGCTTTGAAATGGAAATTTTGAGATGCATTCATGTCGGGCTGCTGTGTGTGCAAGATTTTGTTAATGATAGGCCAAGTGTATCCATTATTATTTCCATGCTTAAAAGTGAGAAATCTTTTGGTTATTCAAAGTTAGCATATAGTATTCCCAAACTTTGATGTGCTAAAAGCAACTCTATTAAGTAGTAGGTTCTGATTTTCAACTTTTAATTATATGATTTACGTAGTAGGAACAGTTTTATCATACATTGCGATTTATTATTATTTTTTTCTTTCAATTCTAATTCAAATTATTCAAGAATCGTAAAAAGCTTACCCCTTGAGTTCTCTTGAAGCTTTTACTCCTCCACAAGACTCTCTCTCCTTCCTCAGCTTTCTCTCTCTGTTTTCTCCACGGCCTTTCGGAGACGTTGAAGAGAACAAAACAATCCAGTTGAGCAATATTCACGATGACCAGTGGGGTTCATGAGATTCCCTTACTGGATCCATTCCAAGTAGACAGGGCAAATACAGTGCATTACAGCGGTCCAATGTAGCTCCCTCTGAGGTGACTTTCACCTCTGTTTTTCTAGGTTGTTGATTCTGGAATCAGTTGAGACCTGTTTTGTTTCACGTGGAGAATCCAACGTCTTCTTTATGAACTCTGTCAAGTTCTCAGTTTGGAAACTAGAAAGAAAAAAAAATAATAAAATAAAAATAAAAGGAAGGAAGAAGACAACTGAAAACAGAGTAGTTGGGAGAATGAAATGATTCTCTGATATTATTGAGTAATTTGAGATTACAGATATATATATATATATATACACACACACATGTAATAATACGTGGATCAATACAATCAACAAATTTAACTAACCGCCAACTCATCTTAACTAACTCAGCTAACTTCAACTAATCTAACCGTCAACAACTCAAAAGAACAAGGTGGAGTGGAGGGGGATCTCCACCCCATTACAGCGGTGGTGGGCCCTCACCCGCCACCTCTGCTTTTATTTTTATTTTGTTAAACTTAATTGAAATTTCTTATAAACTAGTTTATGAGTATTATGTGTCTACTGTAGCCGTAGGTGACTTAATAAAGTAGTTTGTGAGTATCATGATCTTTTCATAGCGGGTTTGCTGTTAAAGTTTCTTGATGTGCAATTTTAGAGCATATTCTTTAGCAAAATGAGCCTCTTTCAATCTTATTTTTGGAAGCATTTCTCTACAATCTCACATTCTCTCTTCCATCCAGATCCAAAGTGAGAAAGATTCTCTTGTAACCCTTTTTCGCATTTAATTAAAAAAAAAAAAACTTGGTAATGTGGCAAAAACTCTATAAATAATTTGGATGAAAAACTAATAGAATGAATATTTTTTGAAGTAAATAAACCATAGGAAGTGATTTTTTTTTATTAAAAAAAAAAACTTATGGAGTAATTTTTAAGAAAGTTAATATATATACACACATTTTTTTCCCCTACAAATTTTATCATGTTCCCCGTAACTTTTAATGCAAACTATCAATTATTTAAGCATTGTAATATTGTGAATTTTATATTAGACCAACATGGAGATCTTACCTAAATCTTACCATAATAGACAACTTCAAATCCTTAAACACAATATGGTAAATGACATTATACATTTAATTTTTGCAATGTCTCCTCCAATGTTTGTATTTTTCTAATGTCTACATATGCTCAATAATCGGACTGTGGAAGAGGAAGCTATGGTAAAGATCTTTTTAGCAGTCTAGTATGTTAGTTCACATAGGTGAGCCATGTACTTGGAAACTCCCTTCTTTATTCCTTCCTTTTGAGTTTGGCGGCAAGTGTTACCCTTCTACATCACATGGCTAAAGAGGATCCTACATGATATCGTATAAAGGTTAATTACCTCTATTACAAGAAAAACGTGAGGTTTAGATTCCGCCACAAGCCTTTAAAATTTCCAAATCTAAATCAATATGAATTTTGATTCAAATGTACTTAGATCTAATTATTTATTCCTTATATATATATTGGAGAGACATTACAAAACAGATAATAGCTAGAAAAGGACAAATATAATTAACCCAAACTTTTGTCTAGACTATGCTCATTAATTGGACTGTGGGAAGAACCAATGGTAAAGATCTTTTTAGCAGTCTTCTTAAAGACATATGATAAAGATAAAGTTCACATAAGTGGGCTATTTACTTGAGCACTTTCTCTTTATTCCTTCCCATTTATTTAAGTATCACCCTTTCTAGTTTTTACATCACATGGCTAAGGCGGGTTCTACACTTTAATTTTGTTGAGTATACTTGTGTGAGTGTAAAAAGGATAGAGTGCTATATATGTTGGAGAAATGTAAGAAATATGAGTAGTTAATATAGCATGGTTGGGTCCAAACCCATAAGCTTAAACTTTTGGGTTGAGTGGTGTATAACATGCTATACTATATGTTCATTAAAAGATTTCCCAAGTATCAATATCGTATAAAGGTCACCTTGATTACAAGAAGCATTATCACTTGTGATTCAAATTAATGTGTTGAGCTTAGAAATCCCATGATTCCTTTCGTGGATAATGGCATGATCCATTGTAAAGAGGGACAATTTATTTGTACGCTAATGCTTTTTTTTTCCATCAGCTTGATTACCAAGTGCTCCATTTGCTTCTAGAACAATTATCAAGGTAGGAAATAGAGAGGGACCCAATATAGCTAATATTGTCGGTGAACTCGTGAGCCTATATAAGTCTGACTGAGGGAAGTATATATACAAGCTGTATGTGGCTGAGTTGAGATATGTACATGCAACTTTCTCAAACTTCAAATCAAATGTTGAACGACAAAACTTGAGATTCAAAATTCTCTTCCCTAGCTATTCTTTGCATTTGTTTTCTCACCAAACAGCAAGAGGTATGTGGTTTTTCCTTTTTTATGTTCTATAAGAGGTACCATGCACCTGCCATCAATGTATTTATGCAATCCTTGTGTGTGTGTTTATAGTTTGTCCATAATGTTCGTCTTCACCATTCTCATTTTTATTAAAAATTATTTAGTCTTTGTGTGGATACAATTATTCTAATGGAAAAGCTATTAACAAACTTTGTTTTACATATATATTGAGCCGTTATATTAACAAATTATTAGTCACTAATTAATGACATGCAAATATTAACATGTCACTATTTTTTTAAAGTGGCGTTTACTCTTTGACACGTCACTATTTGGTGACGTATCATAAATTGTCATTCAAAATAGCAGAATATAAATCTATACACTTAAAAACTAACACTTACAAGTTCGGATGTTGAACAAGGTGTGAAAGCAAGGAGAAAGAAAATTAAGCAATCAAAGGAAGGATATGTCGTTTAGCCACATCTTTACCGTACTGAATGAGAAATATGACAAATGGAACATCCAGTTTTTTGTTCTATTGAGTCTTCGTCAATGAAAAGTTTGTATTGATGTAAACAAAGTTGATAAAATACAATTACAATCATATGATATTTATATTGCAATTTGACCTAGTGTAGTACATTACAAAACAAAATAAAAAATTACACAATATTTTACAACCAAGTAAATCTACTAGATACTTTCTTGATGCCCAAGCCAACCAATGAATGATCAGCTCTCCTTCTAGAATATGTAACCTTTACAATCTGGAAAACCTTTCCTATATCGTCATAGGTGGACGTGGGATTCTCCAAAACTTTTCATATTGAATTTCTGCTTTCCTGCGCCTACTGGGAGTTTCTGAGGTAGCGACCGAACCTGCGCTTGATACTGTGATTGATCGCAGTCGAGCCTTCCTACTACTGGAACTTTCTGTGGTAGCGACCGATGCTAGGAATTTCCTTGCGCTCGATCGCTCTTCACTGGAACCCTTCTCATTGGCTTTGGCTTGGAATGCTCAATTAGCTATCTTCATGTTAACATTCCCCTGCAAGCTGATAGGGGATGAAAGAACCATCAGCTTGGACTTTAAAAACAAGAACCAAGCGAAGATAACCCCTTTGTAAAAATGTCTGCGATCTGATCACCAATAGAAATAAATTTGAGTAAAACATTATGATCGAATAAAGTGATAATCCACTTCAATATGCTTCGTTCTAGCATGAAACACATGATTAGAAGCAAGAGCAAGCGCACTAAGGTTGTCACACCAAATAATAGGAGCAATAGGTAACAATACTTTAAGTTCTTTGAAAGGCATTTGCAACCAAAACACTTCAGCTATGGTAACTGCAAGAGACCTGTATTCAGCTTCAGTGCTGGACTTGGAGACAACTGATTGTTTCTTGGCAGACCAAGAGATGAGACAATCACCTAAAAATATAGTAAAACCAATGGTAGAGCGACGGTCATCAAGGCACCTTGCCCAATCAGAATCACAAAAGGCAAGAGTTGAAGTTGGCTTTTGGTGTACTAAAGTCCATGATCAGATGAACCAGTTAAATACCGTAAGACCTTTTTTGTTGCAGTCCAATATGTGGATAAAGGATTGTGTAAATGTTGACATAATTGAGTGACAGAATAAGCAATCTTTGGCCTTGCATTGATGTTTAATTACATATTTTTTAAAATTAACAACTCGTGTAATTAACACTATGTTTTAGGGGTGTTCAGGCGGGCGGTTATAACCGCTTCGCCAATCGCTAACCGTTTATAACCGCTTTTTAATAACCGTTAAGCGCTAACCACTTTGTAAAGTGGTTATTATAAATCGCTAACCGCCTAAGGCGATTGCGGTTAGCGGTTTTAAGAGTATGAAAAGCGGTTATAACCATTAACCGCTAACCACTTTGTAAAGCGGTTATTAAAAATCGCTAATCGCCTAAGGCGATTGCGGTTAGCGGTTTTAAGAGTATGAAAAAGCGGTTATAACCGTTAACCGCTTTTATTTATATATAATTACATAAAAATATATATTAATTAAATATAAAAAAAACATACAAAACAGCGTCGTTTTGGTTGGAGAATAAGGGTTTCATCTTATTCTCCTGAAGCTACAGCCCCTCATTTAGACATTCACACAATGGATTTAGGCATTATGACTATGTACGTTAAATAAGCCCAAAAAATAGCATGTTTTTCAGCTAATAAGGAAAAATAAGAAGCCTAAAAGCCTATTTTTAAAAAACCGGTTATAACCGTTTTTTAGTTGTTTGAATAACCGCTAACTGCCGGTTATAAAATAACCACTAACCAGCCTAGGCGGAGACGGTTATTAAAAATCCAATAACGCCTATAAGGCGGAGGCGATTGCGGTTATTACAAATAACCGCCGGTTATAACCGCTTGAACACCCCTACTATATTTAGATGGTTAAGACGTTTGGAAGCTTTAAGTGATTTTGTGATTTTTTTTTCAAAATAATAATAATATTGAGTATTATGAGACAAGATGTTAGTTGATATGCTTTTGAAGCAATTTGGCGAAAATGGTTGCCCCGCCGGGATGCTATTAGTCGGGCAGCCGCAGTTTCACGGGAAATTGCTCATTTTCTTGTGCCAATAGCTAGCAGACAACCACTGGCATTTGATTTGATGATGGCGATGGTATATGTCTCTACAAAACTCAGAAGGTTAGAGCTACCAAAATGTACTCACACTTGAAAGTTGACTTCCATGGTGCCAATCAAGAAACAATGGAGATTGTGCAATACTGTATTTGTTTAATTTCCTTCATCTTCATCGCCTAATTTTGCTTAGAGATTTATAGAGTTGCTCTTTAGGAGCATATTTGAGATTGCATTTAGAAAAAAAAAAAAAAAAGACTTTTTGAGTATTAGAAAATAGACTTTTAGACCTTAAAATCGCTTTTAATTTTTTTACCAAACATTTTTTTTTTCAAACAGACTTTTTGAGTATTAAAAGTACTTTTAGACCCTCAAATATAATCTTAAACAAGCTCTAAGGCCTCGTTTCTTTCAGTAAAATGGTTTCCATTATAAAATATTTTTATGGAAGTCATTTTTCATGAAAATATTTTATGGTGAAAACATTTTACAGCGTTTGGCGAGCGTATGGAAAATCACAAAATATACATATATTCATTAAATCATATTAAACTCTAAATTTACGGGTAAGTCCTAAGACCCACCCGAGACCTGTCCGGACTTGACGAGGACCTGCCTGGGATTTTAATTGGACTCGCCCGACTTGCTTGGGACCTACTGAGACCCGCCTAGGACTTGACCGGGAGCTACCCAGGACCTGCCCGAGACTTGACTGGGACCCACCCAGGACTTTACTGGGACTTGCCTAGGACCCGCCCGGGACTTGACCGGGACCTGCCAGGACTCGCCCGAGACTTGTCCAGGACTTGCCCAGGACCCACTCGAGACCTGCCTCGGACCCACTCGGGACTTATTGGGACTTGACTAGGACCCGCTTGGGACTTGTCTGAGACCTAACTAAGGCCCACCTGGGACTTGACGGGAGCTGTCCAGGACCCACCCAAGGGTCTCGCCCTCGGGTAGGTCTCAATCAAGTCCCGGTCCCAATCAAGTCCTTGGTCCCCACCAAGTCCCAAATGGGTCCCAAGTCCCAAATGGGTCCCATACATGTCCTGTGAGTCTCGGCCAAAGTCCCAGGCAAGTCCCAGTGGTGTCCTAGGCGGAGTCCTAGGCAAGTCCCGATAAAGTCGTGGTGGCTCTACCAAGTCCCAAAGGGTTTTGGTGTCCTCAAGTGGGCGGTCCCGACCAAGTCTAGAGCGGTCCCGATAAAGTCCCAGGCGGGTCCCAATAAAATCTCGAAAATTCCAGTAAAGTCCCTGTGTGGGTCCCGGTCAAGTCTTGGGCAAGTCCCGAGCGAGTCTTGTAGGGTACATCAATTTGAAAATGAGATGTTCAAAATCAAAAAATGGTTTACAGTTTTCAAAATTGTAAACCATTTTCAGAAAAATTAAAGAAGAATTTTCGATTAAAGGGAAAATGTTTTCCGTTAACTATTATTTTACGTCGTACTAAACACCGTAAAATATGAAAATCATTTTTCTGAAACCATTTTACATCGAAAAAAATAGAGCCTTAAGTTTTTTATTATTTCCTTCCTATTATATTTTCAAATCTATTGGCATCTCAATTCCACCACATAATGTTGAAAACAGTAGACAACGTACCCACAAGTGAGCCTCCCCCTCCCTTGAACTTGATGTCAAATTTATCTTCACCATTTTTTAACACCAGTTAAAACAGATAGTAGATAGTTTTATGTTTGCCGTTTTCCATCACTAGAACCCTCAATGGCTTATATCATTTCTCATCTCGCTTTCTAAATTTAATCTTTATTTTATCTAAAAAATTATAATCTTCGTATTTTAGCTATTTATTTTTATAAATATCTATTCTTGTGAGGTGCCAAGATGTTAAACTTTTTAATATTTTTTGGGTAATTTCATCGCAGACCTTTGAACTTTCACTTGATTTGATAAATCCTTCTAAACTTTAAAATTGTTCAATTTAGTCTTCTAAACTTTCAATTATTCTCAATTTAAACTCTTCCGTCAAATTTAGCCTTTAGAAATACAAAAAAAAAAAAAAAGACCAAAATATTCATGATTTGGAATTAAGGGTAAAGTTAGAATTTAAAAAATAAATAAATAAAATCAGGGGTATAAATGTTATTTAACATTTAAAATCTGATTGAGGTCCAAATTGATTTCAATTGAAAGTTCATGAAGACTAAATTGAAAATTTGTCAAGCAAGTAAAAGTTCAGAGGTCTTTAGTAAAATTATTTATTTATTTATTTAATGATTTGAGAAATAAACGTACTCCCTACTTAGTGGAAAGCATCGTTTATGCTCCCCAAATTTTTCCTCAAAAGGAGCCCAATGAAGAGTAAAAAATGAGCATTTTAATATTTTAATTAGCTTCCTAAACTTAAAAAATGAAGAGCTGGATGAGAATGGTTTTACACCAACTTTGCCAATTCTTCAATTATTAATCAAAGAAATTGACACCCAAAAAGAGAAAATAGACGATTATAGGAAGAAAAAACATCTTACAATCCATGGGTAAAATAAGGTAAGATGGTCCAAAGAAATGATTCGGAAGATAAAAATTGCAAAGCCTGTGGGAGAGAAAAGTTGAAAATCAGATAACAAATACAATGTAGAACGAGGTTTAACGATGATAAAAACAAAGGCTGGATACTTACCACCGCTCATGCCACCGGCGAGAACTAAACGACAGCGCTTCAAGTGGCTGAATTGATTTTTCGGTTGTAGGGAAGCAAAGACGATCAACAAAAGGTTTTAATAAAGGGAACGTTTTTATATGGTTTATTTTTTCTGCCGGGAAACAAGGATAAGAATTCCCTCCAAATCCTTTTTTTTTTTTTTCGAAAGGCCCTCCAGGACCAGAACCTTGCCTCAGAGTCCAGGGTTTAGAAAAAATAAAGGTAAAATTCATTTAACCATCTCAAACTATCATCTCAATGATAATTTAGCCCTAAACTATGAACTATGATAATTTACCTCATAAATTACCAAAATAATGACAATATACCACAAATTTTAACAAATGACAAAATTACCCTTACTATTTTTTTTTTCAAAATTTTAAAGGTATTTTTGTCTTATGGAAAATTTTATGAGGTAATTTCTTCATTTTGTAATTTTTGTTAGCATAGGGGGTACATTGTCATTATTTTGGTAGTTTAGAAAGGTAAATTGTGGTAAATAATAGTTTGAGGGTAGATTGTCATTGGGTGGTAGTTGAAGGGACTGAAGGGGTTAAGTAGACTTTATGTTAAAGTTGGGGCGAATGATGTCATATTACTATTTTATCATTTTTATTGACTTAATATTTATTATGTTAATACTACTCTTTTCGAAAAATGTTATAGGTAATAATTTTTTTACTAAATATGGGTACTAAAATGATACAATCCTAATAATTAGGAATATTATATAGAGAATAGTAGATAATGGTAAGAGTTATCAATAAAAGTTCTCTCTATTTGAGACACGATGAATAGTATTTTATTAAGATATATAGGAGTTAAGTGATAATATTCTATTCATTGTAGATATCCATCACTTTATGAGAGTATCCACAGCAATCTTTTCAAATTTTATTATTTAAAATATCCAAAAGTATATTTTTTTATTTTAACTACTCACCTTTTTAGAGCATCCATTTCAATCTCACTACTTTAATAATTTACTTTCTGTATTTCATTTAAATATTATTTTTGATAGATTTGTTTATTTTTCCTCTAACTTTTATATTTTTGAATGTTTATATTTTTCTAATGGTCTATTTTGAGAATATTTGTCTTATTCTAACAGTAATATTTTTAAAAATTTGTAATTTATCTAACGGTCATTTTTTTAATTTGTGTCTTATCCTAGTAGTCATATTTTCAAAATTTTGAAACCAAATGCTACGGAAATGCTAAGAGAGAGAGAAAAAGAAAAGAAGAAGAAGAAGGTGAGGGGAAGAGCTGCGAAAAAAGAAAAAGAGAGAAATGAAAAGTAAAAAGGAAGAGAGAGAAAATATATTTGTTTAATGAATATAGGAGTGAATAGTAAATTTTATATTTGAAGATTTACCGTTAATCTTGTTATTTTTTTGGTTAAAATGAAGAGGTTGAAAAGTTGTATTTTAAGCTATTTTGGTTAAATTACCTCTTAAAAATAACCAAAAGATGACTTTGAAGAAATTGCAATTGATACTCTAACTATTTGTATTTTTTAATGGCATTTGCAAATGAATGAAAGGGAGTTGAATATTACTCATATTAGTATTATAATACAGTATCTATATTATAAGAGTTATTGGCTCACTCGAAGTAGCTATTAGAAGTCATTGCTCCTTGAATGAGCCTATTTATGTTGTTCTCGTGTTTTGAGCTAATTGGTTTGCATCATAAACTACTTATATGAGTCAAAGTGTTTAGTTATCCTAAGTTTAACATTTGGGAATGCTTATTATTTATAAGAAAATTACAAAATAATAATATGAAAAGATAAATACAATTTGAATTTGAAGGAAAACCCCCTATATATATCTGAAACTTAAAGGCTAAAGCTACCATGAATATTATTATTATATTATCCCAACTCATTCTATTGCGGTTCATAGGTCTCTTTTTTTGGGCGCGGAAAGCATTCCCTCCAAAACCCAAGCAATTGCTTTTCTGATTGGACAACACGACAGACAAGAAAAAAAATAAAAAAACAAAAACGCTGTTAACTGCTGTATCTTTTAAAGCATGTTCCAAAATTAATTTTTTAAGGTATTTATTATATAAAATTTTAAAATCTTAATTATAGATTGGGCGTTGCCATATCACTAACACTATCTACTATTTTTATCAAGTCAATATTTTATTGTATTTTAAATATAATAAGTACTGATATAACAAAATTCTAATGATTTAATTTGAAAGAATTGTTGGAAATTTTTTTAAAAAAAATTCCATTAAAAAATTAAACATTTTTTTTTTGACATGTCCACACAATAGGGGAGAGGAGGACTTGAATTAGTGACTTTCACTTCATTAAGCATAGTCCAAACCGATTGAGCCACTTCTTGAAGACAAAATTAAAACATTTTAGAGTGTTGATATGCAACAAACACTTCTAGAGTTAAACTATGCTATTAGAATATCAAGTAATATTGGGAAAAAAAAAAACAATATTACTTCCTTTACATATACAATACAATGTAATACAATAGTATCCAAGTAAGAATAATAAAAATGTACTCTCTTAAGTAAAATTAGACTTTATAAGTGATTTTAAAGAAACTTAAATTTGGAGTGATAATGCAAATTTGACTAGTACTTTCCTTAAATTTTGATAAATGGTATTAAAGCCACCTAAGAGTATTATGTGTTATTAGAGCATTGCATAACGTGGCTCTATTGATGATCTCAAGGGTTTAGGGGTGACTGTAATACCTCAGTCTCATTGCTAGCTTGCCTTCAAGTCATGAATTATTTTTGATGATATGAATAAATGAATGTGAAGTGATGATACGAATAAATGAAAGTGAAGTGTATCATTTCCTATAATTACAAAGAAATTGTATATTTTCAAATTACAAAATTTGATTGTTTTTAGACATTGAAACACTTAAAAAATACTACATATTAAAAAGGCAAAATGTTCTCGAGCCCGGAAGAATTTTTGTTCTTCACCCAAAAGGCTTATTCTTCACTTTTGTAAAGACACTTCTTTAGACAATATTTCATTTAAGAAATGTAGCATTCTCAATCTCAATATACTATCAATACTTCTAACAACTAAGATTAGAGCTGGTTTTCCGAAGACAACATGGTAAATGACTGAATAATTAAAGACCAATTAGGAGAGAATAACAAAAACATAGTTTTACATCTTCCAAGAAACAAGAGTTAATGGCTTTTTTCTAGAGTATGAAATCAGTAAAGGGTTGCTTCAAAACCATTTTACAATTTCGTGACCGTTTAGGAAGCTCTCTCAACTGTTTATAAAACTTCTCTTGCAACTCTGAGTCACTTGCAAAATGCTCAGAGCAAGTTATAACTATTTCATCCAACACAATTGCATTATCAAGCAAAATCTTCACTGCAGAAAGCTCATAATAATATCCACCATACTTATCAATTTTAACGCACTTGAGTTGTGACAAGAAACATGAAGGCACTGAGTTCAATATTCCATCTCCCTTAGCACCGATCCCCTGAATTATCGTTGCAAATGGAATGTTTTACTCTTCATGGTAAATCAATAATAAGATATAACAGATACAAGATAGTAGACATTGTAACTTAGACGAGGTTACCTCGGAAAATTTTAGTGTCTTAAGATAAGGAAATTTTTGCAATAACGCCAACAGTGTTGCACAATCAAGATCTATTAATTTTCCAATGAACTCCAAATCAATCAGGTTATTGAACATAGGCATCTGAGGTAGGAGTTCTTCCCCATTTTTTACCAGAACCTAAGCACAGGATAAAGCAATGCAATGAGAAGAGTAAATTAGATTTGTAACTTTCCTTTATATGACATTAGCTTTACCCTTTAGTAATTGGTTACCCTTTCCATTTTTACCACTAAATGTTGTAGTAAAAATTGCATTTACAAAAGAGAGAAGCAGACATACCTTAACCACAGCAGATGAAAGTTCTAGGAATTGTACGTTGGAGAGCCCTACAAGAAGCTTATACATGCGATGAGCAATTTGTACTGATGGATTAGGGTAGGTAAAAATCCCAGCCTTTTTCAATGAGACTGAGTTATATAAGCAATAGTGGCCGAAAAGACCCCTGTAATAAAATTCTTTGAGAGACTCTCCAAAAATCATAACCTGACAAACATCCCCATGGCTTGGGCTTCGTCTCATAATTTCCCTTATGCTCAGATATTGAAGGTTGGGAGCAGAAATAGTCACAACCTTGAGATCCCCCCAGCTGCAGTTGTGTAATTCCAGCTTCTCAAGGAGTGGTGGAGCAGACAGAAGCTGCTGGATTGAGTCCTCATCCCAAAACGTTACATATTTCATTGTCAAGATCTTTAGATTTGGGAAGCAAATTGTTCTCTTAGCAGGCAATGACCCATCAAAAACTAGATTGGACATAGAAGCCCAGAGGTATTCCCACCTTTTAGAAAGTAGGCTTGTCCTAACAGCTTCCTTTGTTGGAAGAAGGGAAAGGATGTCTAGAAGAACATCATCAGACAAGTTTCCTAAGCTTTTGCTGGTCTCATCAATGTCCTCCAGTTCCTGATTCTTTTGGGGTTCTTGAATTACTGAATTTGCCGCCTCCATAATTCTGATGGTTCCCATGCCTGATACATACAATTCAATACTACTAACAATATTAGCTAAAGCAAACTTTTCTCTGTTTCAGAATCTTGACCAGATTGACAGATCCTTAAACAAAACACCCCATTATTTATTTACTTACTGATTTATCTCAGCCCTTCTTATTCACATTAAGTCTAACATTACCAAAATCAAGGAAGTGACAAAAATTCTAAAGCATGAACGAATAAACAACAATTAAATTGAGTTATTGTTTATTTATTTTTGTTAAAATATTGAGCAATCAAAATTACTACTTTCATGGGTGCACAAAAACATTTAGATTTTCTAAAGGAAAATCAACATAAATTCTTCTTCAAACAGTACTAAACATTATTTCTATTGAGTAATATTCAGATATTGAAGTTACATTAAAAACAAAGTACTAGGAATGTAATAAAATCACATAAGCAGAGCACTTTAAGGATCATAAAAACAAAGGCCGGATGATTACCGGTCAGGGCACTGGCGGTAACTAAACGACGACGCTTCTCGTGGGTGGATTATTGTCTCTGTTGGAGGGCAGTGAAAGAGAACAACAAGGAGAAAAGATTCGGCGGAGAGAACTCTTTTTGTAGGTTTGTTTTTCGGTCATGGAAGCAGAGAAATTGTGAGGATTGAGGAGTTTTTTTAGGTTTAATATTTTATTTTAGGGTTAAATACCTAATTACTCCATATGGTTTCACCTTTTTATTTTTTCCTCCTTAGGGTTTGATTTTTATCACAAAGGGTCCCTATGGTTTTGATAAAGGACCAAATTGGTCTTTCCATCCATTGACCGTTAGTTAACTTAACGGAAATGATACTTAGACTAATTAAATCTTGCCATGTGTTATGTAATTATTATTTTTTATTTTAAAAAAATTAAAAAATATTTTTTTTAAAAGAAACAAAATATTTGGGGTAGTTTTTTTTTTTTTTTTTTAAGAAAATATATATTTTTAAAAAAAAGAAAAAAAAATTTTGGTGGATTTCTTCGGTTCAAACCAAATTGGGGGTGGTTTCGGCTACCTCCAAATTTTTTTTTAAATATATATTTTTTAATTTTTAATTTAAAATAAAAATAAATTACATGACACATGTCAATATTTAATTGGTTTACGTGTCATTTTCGTTAGTCAATTAACAGTCAATGGATGGAATGACCAACTTAGTCCTTTATCAAAACTATAAGGATCTCCTGTGATAAAAATCAAACCCTAAAGAAAAAAAATAAAGAAGTGAAACCCTAAAGGGTAATTAGGTATTTAACCCTTTATTTTATTTTATTTTTTTCCATTTGATTTTAAACATTGAAAACAATCTTCCAAATTTGAGGGCTATGTTTGTCATTTCATGAGACAAAAAAAATAACATCTACCCACCGGCCCCACAATCTTCAAGAATTTTTTAAATCTTATTTATTTCGAAATGTCAGGGAATCAAATAATATTAATGCATTTTCTAAATTAAGTAGGAGATGTTCATTTAAGCATATATATTGATAGTAATTAGGACTTTAATTATTATTTTTTTTATAAAAATTGTTTTATTAGGATTTATTAATTGGAGTCTTTTTAAATTGTGGCCATTTTAAATTGCTTATTCACCATGATTAGGAGCCTCAATTAAATAATATGGACGGTAATTTAATAAGGGCTTTAATTTTTTATTAATATTTATTAATTGGGTTTTCAAGAAGTAATTCAATCGGGGACTATCTTAATGAAGCAAAGGTTACTAGTTCGAATTTCATTTCTCTCTTGTGGATATATCAAAAAAATAAAATATTTATTAATTGGAAGCCTTATTAAATTGGGAGCCCTAAGTGGCCACCTAATTTGTCGAGAAGGATCCTCTCCATTTGCATTGAAATGGAGAGGTCTTTGGTTAGTGTTTTTTTAGGGGCAAAATAGTCTTTTCACTAGAACTTTTTCTAGTGAAAAGACTATTTGCCCCTAAAAAAACACTAACTGGAGACCTCTCCATTTCTTGAAATGGAGAGGTCCCCATTCCCTAATTTGCCTAATGGTTCGAATCCCCCCTCCCTCCCTCTTATGTGGACATGTAAAAAAAAAAAAAAATTACCTAATGGTTAAGTCAATCCTGCATGAGATGAAAAATGTTAAAATTATTATCTCAACCATCTTTCTATGGTAAATGGGTAAATCTATCATTAAATTTTTATAAGACTCATATGAGTCCATAAATTAATAATTAATCTATTAGATTTAGACAAAAAAAAAAAAAAAATTAAGAGAATGATATGTAATATACCTCTATATGATATAAATATCTTGTAATATCATTTATATTTTATTTTATTTTAAAATAATACGACCGTAAAATTTGCATGGGAAAAGTTGGCCAAATATCCACGTTGGACGTGGAGAGCAAAGATCTTTTTTTTTTTAAATTTGAAAAGGCTAAGAGCTTGGATACCATAATTAATTCATAGCATTAAAACTACGCTTCGGACCACCACTATAAGAGCAAGGGTAAGGTGAAAAAGTGTTGTGAGATGGCTGGATTTTTTTTTTTTAAAAGAATAGCTGACTTCTCATTATAAATCAAGCAACTAGAGCAGATTGCTCTAGTACCAATGCATCACAAATACATTCAGGAGGCATATCTCTCCAATAAAAATCCTGGTTACAGTTTATCGCATATTTTGCTAATAAATGCGCAACCTAATTGCCTTCCCTCCTAGTAAAAGTAAGTTGCCATTGCTGAAAAGTCTTTAGTTCCAGTTTTATATCCGTGATGATGTGCCCCATCCAGCTGCCATCCATCGTGAGATGGCTGGATTAGCCATGCAGTTTGTTATATCGACGGTGCTCGGAGGTCCGACGACTCTAATCGCCAGAGGTATAGGGGATGAGTGTGCTTGAATCACAAAGGGCTTTCCTTCTTAATTATTGTTTTGAAATTAAATAGTTTGGACGCTGTCATATTGCTATTTACTATTATCAAGGCAATATTTATCATATAAACACATTCACAATGGAAGAGTTAATTTTTTATGTAAAATAACTTCTCAAAACTCAACTTATCTAGTTTAACTAATGACTATTTAATGACCTCCTACATCCGATTAATTATATTTTTATCTATATAATTTCATTTTTATTTTTTATAATGATTGTATTTTTCTTAAATATCTTATTTTTCAACTTTTGAGAAAAAAGTGATGTGGAGTGAGAAATAATAGGAGAAAATTTTGAAAAAAATGAGATGTAAAAGAGAAATAGTAAGAAAAAATTTTGAAAAAAGAGAAAACAGGTGAGAAACAATAAAAAAATGTGGGAATAAAATTTTGAGAGAGATAGTTGGACAAAAAATAGCTCATTGAATAGTGCCGCTACATGTAGCTTTTTTTTAGCTCATTTAATAAAATATCTATTCTACATTTTTTTTTAGCTTATCCAATGTAGAGGGTATTTTATCAATTTAAGGAGTTATTTTAGATAAAAGTGTCATTTACCTCTTTCATTGTGAATGCTGTAAGTAATGTTGAAGAATAAATCTAACTTTTGTAATTCTTCCATCATTTCTATAATTAAACTGTACTATTACAATATCTTTCTTTTTACTTTTTTTTTTTTTTTTAAGGAGAAATCATTCATGTTTCATTAATTGACAAGGATGCATGTGAATAATTTCTTGGCTTGCAAGTAGAGGAGAATGAGTTTTAACAGGAGGATGTAGCTATCTATATATCGGATTGAGTATGTCTAGAACATACATGTTACAACGAAAAATTAGTCATAGTTTAACAAATTTTAATGTCATAAATAGGTTTTGAATGTCAGATTATTATGATCATAATATATTTATTCTTATGATCATAAATCATGTAATATAAAAACTCTATTCAAATATGGATTTTATATATATATATATTTAGAGTGAATTTGCAACCAGAGAAAAGAAAGGGAAAGAATAAACCTCAACTTCACCATGCTACCAACTACCAAGGAAGTAGCATTTGAGCTATAGCTCACTGGTTTGCAAGTATGCATTACCAGTACTACCTATTTTTCTAACAATTAGCGATTGAAATCAATTTTCAAAGCCAACATCATAAATGAAACTGATTTAAGACTAACAAGGAGAGAACCAAATAGAAATAAAAAGTAAAACTAAACACAAAAATGGGCATAAGCTTATAGCTTGGAGGATTTAAAACTAATTATCACCAAGTTAGCACGATCAACATTCCATACCAGCAAGTTACCTAGGTGGCTTAGAAGGTCAACAAGCCATACTATTACATGTTCCAAAAAAATAGGAATTAGTTTTTTTTCTAGAGTAAGAGCTCAAGAAAAAGTCATTCCAAAACAATTTTACAATTTTGTGACCCTCTAGGAAACTCTATCAACTGTTTGTAGAAATTGTCTTGCTTTTCTAAGTTTCCTGCAAAATGCTCTGAGCAAGTTATAATTATTTCGTCCAAGACAGCTGCATTCTTTAACAAAATCTTTAACGCATAAAGTTCATCCGTATCTCCATCATAACTAGCAACTTCAATGCGCTTGAGATGGGACAAGAAACATGGAGGCATTGGCTCTAGTATCCAATCATCTTTTTCACGATATGAGGAGAGAGTGATCCCCTAAGTTATCATCACAAACTAAAAGTGTTAGCAACGCTAATAAATCAACAATAAGATAAAAGATATACACAATGGTAAAAATTGAAGTTCAGGTGAAGTTACACATATAAATGTCAGAATCTTGAGACAAGGAGATTTTTGCAATATCTTCAATATTGCTACACCATCAAGATCTGCTTGGTTCCAATCCCATGTCAAACTTATCAAGTTATTGAATATAGGCATATGAAGTAGGAGTTCTGATGAACATTTGAGAAACTGAGAACAGGACAAAGCAATTGCATCAGAATCATGATCAATAATTATGAGATGAGAAAAAGAAGAGAATTAGATGAAGAGGGTAAAAAGTCATCTGGAATTTTGGTAAGTAGGAAGAGATTGATGGGAGTAGGGTAAGATATAGGTTCAAGTTTTAACAAGCAAAAGAAAAAGAATTTTGTGCTTAATTTCAATATAACATAGCCTAAGAATAGAACATAAACCATGTATGGAAACTTTCATCATCCAAAAGAAACTTTCATCTCTCTATCTTCTTCTCATTTTGCTCACTGTTAAGCAACATCAGCTCCAGACCTACATGACAAGGCAACCAATTCCATTCTTTTTCACTCATTTTCTCTTTTGGATTGATATTCATTCTCTCATTTTCATGAAGTCCATAGGCATGCCCACCTTTTACAAAAGTCTAGATTGGTAACCTCAGTGCCAATCATTACACCAAGAACTAAACAAGTGGATAAACCCACAGACAGTGGTTTGCAAGCAAGAGTTAAAACAATATTGAATATGATGAAATTGGTTGTCAATTTGTTGATCATATTATTTCAATTTAGTTGAATCTGCATTATAATTGATTATTCAGAAGTCTAGACTCTTTATGTTGATCGTATTATTATCTCTTTATGCAAGTAATGCAGAGGAGGGCTTAATTTTTCCACATTTACACTAAAATTTATATTTATAAAGAGAGTAGGCATACCTCGACCACCTCACAGTTAAGTGTTAGGAATTTTGCATTGGAGATCCCTATAAGAAGCTTATGCATGCGATAAGCAATTTTTTTTGATGTCTTATCACAGAAAATAAGAATCTCTGACTCTTCCAGTGAGAATGACTTAGATAAGCAAATGTCTCTGAGCAGAAAACCACAGTAATAAAATTGTTGGAGACTATCTCCAAAAACCATAACTTGACAAACATCCCCATGACTCAGGCGGAACATCTTACTTTCATTTATGGCCAAGGAATGAAGCTTGGGAGCAGAAATACTCACAACCTTAAGACCCACCCACTTGCATTCATGTAATTGCAACTCCTCAAGGACTGGCAGACTGGAGAAGAACTGCTGGGTTAAGTATTCATTTGAAAATGTAACATTTTTTATGGTCAAAACCTTTAGATTTGAGAAACAAATTGTAGGGGGAAGCTTGAGGATATGTGTCAAATTAAGGAGTAATCTTGTCACTGTCTTACAAGTAAACAAGCAACTAGGCAGTGAGAATACTTCTTCGAAGTCCTCAAGCTCAATATACAACACTTGAACATTGTGCTTTACTGCAGTAGAGATCCAAGTATTAACACGAGATGCATCATGCAGCACATCACAACAGAGACGGAATAGTTTTATATCAGAAGAGTCACGAAGACAGAGCACCCTTTCCACAAAATTCATGAAAAGTGTTCTCTTAGCAGGCTCATATAGTTCAAAATCTAGATTGGGAGTAGAAGTCCATAGGTATTCCCACGTTCTACAGAGTAGGCTTGTCCTAACAGCATCTTCTATTGGAAGAAAGGAAAGGATGTGTCGGAGAAGCTCCTCAGGTAAGTTACCTAAGCTCTTGCTGTTCCCATCAATGTCCTCTTCTTCATTCAGTTTCTGCTTCTTTTGGGGTTCTTGAATAAGAGAAGTTGTCTTCATAATTCAGATGGTTCCCCTGATACATTCCATACTTTGTCAGACATAGCAATATCTACAAAAGGCTACAGGCCTGCAATGGGAACTTTGTAGAAACACATTGACACTGACATACAAAGTTACAACATGAGCTAGTGCAAAATCTTCGCAATTTCCAGAATCTTGATCAGATTGACAGATCTTCATACAAAAACATCCCACTATTCACTTATTTATTTTTCTGGGTCCTTCTTATTTACATTTCTCACATTACCAAAATCAAGAAAGGAACAGAATTTCTAACGCATGCACTTCATACCATGGATAAACCGTAAACGGCCAATTTGGGCAATCAAAATTACATGTCGTGATAATCAACTCTACAAGATTTGATTAATGTTAGTGTGATAAATCTGCACAAAATCTCAGCGTTTGTGCCTTTTTTCTTAATTCATTGCATTCTGTTAATGGGATAAATCAGAAAAAAGTAACCCTAAAAGCGCATAAGCAAATTACGCAAGGAAGAATCAAGAATGCTTAAGGATCATAAAAACAAAGGTCGGATGATTACCACTCATGCCACTGGCGGGAACTAAACGACGGCGCTTCTTGTGGGTTGATTGTTGTTTCGTTTAGAAGGCAGCGAAAGAGAACCACAAAAGGGGTAAAGATTTTGTGGAGGGAATGTGTTTTAAAGGTCCTTTTTTCGGCGCGGAAAGCATTCCCTCCAAAACCCGCGCAATTGCCTTTATGATAATACCAAAACTTTAAACTTTAAAGCATGTTCCAAACTTAAAAATTTTAAGGTATTTTTATTATATTAATTTTTAAATTTTATTTTTTTATATGTCCATAAAAGGAAATAATGAGGGAGGATTCAAATTAATGACATTTATTTCATGAGGCGTTGTTCACAACTGATTAAGTGAGCTACTCCTTAAGGACAAATTCTTTTCATATCTTAATTGTAATCTGGACGTTGCCATATCAATATCTACTATTTTTATCAAGTCGATATTTTATTGTATTTTAAAGATAATAAAAACTGATATAACAAAAATCTAATGGTTTAATTCAATATTATATAGTATCCAAGCAATTATAATAAAAATGTAGCCTCTAGGTAAAATTATGCTTTATAAATAAGCTCAAATTTGGGTCAATAGGGCAAATTTGACTAGTGCTTTTCCTCTATCATGATAAAAAATTGTATTGAAGTCACCTAATAGTGTTATGTGTTTATGTAGCATTGCATGACATGGCTCTATCAATGACCTCGAGGGTTTAAGGAGGGTAATTGTAATACCCAGTTTCATATTAATAAAATGAATAGCTCGCATAAAGTATGACCAGTAGATGATTTATAAAGACATTTATATGTACGAAGTCTTATCTTTTTTTTTTTTATAAAAAAAAAGGGGGTACTAAGTCTTATATTGCTTAATTACTAAGTGAAATTAGATTTTATAAATAACTATTAGAAAGCTCCAAATTAACTAATTCTCTTGGAATGATAGTGTAAATAAAGCTAGCATTTTTTCCATATTGTCATAGCTATGATTTACCTCTTTTTTATCATTTCATGGAAGCTTTTTCAGATAAACATTGCAAAAAGTTAAAAAGATGAAGAATCAGGAAAATGAATTTTCCACAACCCCAAAAGATCACAATGAGGTTTATCCCATAGTAGCATACATAATTGAGAATTTTGGAGGATTCAAAGCAAACACCGGACACATAAATTTGAGCATAAGTTTACAGTTTGGAAGATTCAAAACTAATTATCTCCAACTTGCACAAACTAACATTTCATAGCAGCAAGTTAACCAAGTAGGATAGAACGCCAACAAGCCATACTTTTACATATTCAAAAAAGGAATTAATGGCTTTTATCTAGAGAAGAGCTCAAGGAAAGCATTCAAAAGATTTTACAATTTTGTGACCCTTTAGGGTGCTTTATCAACTGTTCGTAGAAATTCTTTTGCTTCTTTAAGTCCATTGCAAAATGCTTTGAGCAAGTTATGGTTATTTTGTCCAAGACCAATGCATTTTTGAGCAAAATCTTTAACACAGAAAGCTCTTCATTATGTCCAAAAGATCTAATTACTTTAATGCTCTTGAGGTCTGAAAAGAAACATGGAGGCATTGGATCCAGTATTATATCATCATTCCCACAAGCAATCTGCCAAATTTCATTTCAAATTAAACGATTTAGCCAACATGGTATATATGGAAGATTTGTCATGGTTAACATTGTAGCCTAGAGAACTTACCTCAATAAAATTCAAAGTTTTAAGGCAGGGAGAATTTTGCAATATCTTCAATACTGCTGCACAATCTAGACTTAATGATGCCAGTTCCAAATACATTAGGTTATTGAAAATGGGCATATTAGGTAGGAAATCTGCTGCATATGTTAGAACCTAAGGCCAATATAAAGCAATACATCATAATTAAGATATAGTAACGGGACAAAGAATGACAAGCGCATAATAAAAGCATACTGGTACAGTAGTGAAACAACAAGGACAATAACTTGGAATTAAAGACAAATCTAATGAGTAATTTCCAGTCATTTTCTAATATTAGGTAAAAAGTCACTTGGGCTTTGGCTCAAGTTGTAAGAGGTTGGATGGGGTCAGGTAAGACTTAGCTTCAAGTCTGACCAAGCAAGAAGAAGACTGATTTGGCATTTACTATCAAAGACGTGAAGGAATTAGGGAGAAAAACGAAAATTACGAGAAAACCAAGATTACAAAGGGACAAAGGATCTAAACCCTAAGACTTTGATACCAGTGTTGTAGCTTACATGAATGGTTTAAAGACAAACGGTGAAGGCTATTCAACTAGTTACGTAGCCCATCACACATCTTATTATAGGTTTGGAAATATAACAATGATCAAAATATCCCAAAACCCTAATAACTCTTCTAACAGACAAAAAGCCTACATTGGAACATAGGCAATATACATAATCTTCACCATTCAAATAGAAACCATGAGTAGATTTTATCCAATGATTTTCCCATTCTGACACTAAAACTAACTCATTTAGTCACATTACTTGATAAAAAAAAAAGAAAGTAGAATAAAAAGGAGCAAATGTGTTAGTGTAGACAAGGGTGGAACTAGCTATATCCACTAGAATGTTCTTCTAACATGTGTCACAACTCAACGAGCATTAAAGCACAAATGGCAGCTTCACCAAATCCATAGTGGTGATATCACGTTTATGCAAGAAATGCAACGGGGGGCTTAGTTTTCCACAATTATGTTGATACAAATACATTAAATACTCAAATCATAAAGAGAGAAACAGCCGTTCCTCAATACTAGAACCTTCTAGTTTTAGGTCTTTTACATTAGGGAGCCCTGTAAGAACCTTAAACATGCGGTAAGCAACTTGTCTTGCTCTCTCATCAGAGTAACTCACATCAATTTCTACCCTTTCGAGTGAGAATGAGTTATATAACCAATATTCACCCAAGAATTTACCGGTGTATAAAAATTCATTGAGACTAGCTCCAAAAATTGTGACCTGACAACAATCAGAATCAGTCGGATTCTGCATGTCATCTTCGATTATGGTTAAAGAAGAAAGCTTGGGGGCAGAAATACTCAACTTTGAGACAACCCAATCTGCATTCGTCTAAACACATCATCTCAAGAACTGGCAGACCAGAAAAGAGCTGCTGGGTTGTGTAACAATCCGAAAATGTAACATCTGTGAAATTCAGTATCTTTAGATTTGAGAAACAGATTATAAGAGGAATTCTGAGGACACACGGTATCTCAAGGTTAAGGATTCTCAGTGTCTCACAAGAAAACACACAATGAGGCAATGAAAAATGTCCTCTCAAGTCCCAAAGGCAGAGACTCAAAATTTGAACATTTCGCCTTACTGCAGCAGTGATCCATGACTTGACACGAGATGCATCACATTTCACATCAAAATTGATAATGAATTCTTTTATATCAGAGGAGTCCCGAAGATAAAGCACTCTTTCCACAAATTTCATGAGAAGTGTTTCCGTACCAGGCAAAGGTTCTCCAAAATTAAGATTGGGATTAGAAGTCCAAAGGAATTGCCACCTTCTAGAAAGTACACTCGTTCTAACAGCATCTTTTATGGGAAGAAAGGAGAGAATGAGTCGAAGAACATCCTCGGGTAAGTTACCAAAGCATTTTCTTTTCCCATCAATGCCTTGTTCTTCATTCAGTTTCTTCCTTTTGGGTTTATGAATAATAGAATTTGCATCCATACTCAGACGGTTCCCCTATATCCCCAACACTTCTTCAGAAAAATTCAGCAAAATACAGGAGCTTTAGGAAGGGAAACATTCCCAGCTATAAACATGAACTATAGCAGAATTTTCAACGTTATAGAATCTTGGCCAGATTGAAAGATCCCTGTCGTAATAAAATAAGATAATCATTATTGAATGACTTGATTTTACAATTGTACCACATAAATTTGAATAAATAAAGACGATTATAGTAAGAAAAAATAAATCTAAGACTAATATGAAAAGCATCTTACATATTCGAACAATAACTATGCCAAACAATCCATGGGTAAAATAAGGCAAGATGGTCATGAGTTATAATCCTAAAGAAATGATTGGGAAGATAAAATTACAAAGCATGTGGGAGAGAAAAGTTGGAAATCAGATAACAAAGACTGAAATCTTAAAGAATGTAGAACGATGGTTTATGGATGATAAAAACAAAGGCTTGATATTGATACTTACCGCTCATGACAATTATGGCCACCGGCGGGAACTAAACGACGTCGCTTCTCATAGGTTGATTGCTGTTTCGCTGGAGAAAAGGGATGGGATTTAATGGAGGGAATGGTTTTATAGGTGTAGTTTTTGGCGGGGAATAAGGATCGGAATTCCCTCCAAAACCTGAGCATCATCCGTCACTGTAAAATGTCAGCGTTTGGTGTTCTGTTGGGACGTTGTGATTTTTATTGACTTATTTCATTGTGTTTTAGAAGCCATAAATATAGCAAAATTCTAATTATTTGTTTTGAAAACAATTCTTGGGACTTTTAACGTTGTGATTCTCGGGACAATTCTTAGATCTTGTTTGAGATTGCATTTGAAAAATAGAGCTTTTAAGTTAAAAAGTATTTTTGGACAAAAATTTTATTTTTAAGCTTTTTTAATCCTTACAAACGCTTTTAATTTTTTTACCAAATAAATCCTTTTTTTAAAACATATTTTTTTAATATTAAAAACTTTTTTAAGCCCCTCAAACGCAATTCCAAATATACCCTTCAAAAGAAAATTTTCCACAATAAAATACTTAAATAAGAGTATTTTCTAGAATCTTAATTCGCAAGAAACATTTCTACATTCAAAATGTACTATTAGAATATCTTTCCTTTTATGGTCATAAATCATGTGACAAAAAAGAGTAGTTAGAAACCTTGCAAGAATCAAATAATAAAAAAGAGTAGTTATAAACCATTCAATCTATTCAAATAATAATAAAAAAATAAAATAAAAAATCCCTGTTTTTAGTTGGCTAAATAGGGATTTTTATTTTTATTTATTTTTTTATGAGTGAATTTGCAACCAAGTGAAAAGAAAATGAAAGAATAAAAAACATAGATATAGATGTAATTCTTTGCAAGTGTCCGTCCCCTGCCCTTTCTAAAACCACAAAACACTCCGTCCCCTTTCGAAAACCACAAAAATTACTCAATCCCACGAACTTTAATCACATTTAATCATACTATAAACTACAAAAATTCTCAATTTAATATATTTATCTTTAAATTTTTTTTAATTAAAATTTTCCAAATACATAGGAAAATAATTTGCAAGAATTTAGGTGTTCATTAGAATTTAACGAAATTTTCAAATTTACTTGCAACTGAATCTTTGAAAAAAAATTAATATATATTTTAAAAAAATATTATAACTTTTAAATTTAACAAGATTTGACAATTCAAAAGATTAAGTGAAATATATATATATTCTAAGTTGCACACTCGGTAGAACATGAACCCACAACCTCACCCTTCACATTGTTACAAAGGGAGAAGCATTTGAGCAAAAGCTCATTACCATTCGTAAATTCTACTTTACTCCATCTAAAACAAAACAAAATAGTAAAGGGAAGCTTCTCAAATGACACTGAATTACGGAAAAAATTCCACAAGTTAATTAAGGTAGAAGGCCAACAAGCAATACTCTAACCTCTTCCAAAAATACAGAAATTTAATGGCTTTTTTTACAGAAATTCCAAAATGATTTTACAATTTTGCGACCTTCTAGGGTGCTCAAACAACTGTTTCAATATCTCTACTTGCCTCTCATATTTCCTTTCATAAGAAACTGGGCAAGTTATAATTATTTTGTCCAAGACAACTACATTCTTTAGCAAAATCTTTACCGCAAAATACTCTTTCTCACCACCATAATAACTACTAACTTTAACCCACTTGAGATGGGACAAGAAACACGGCGGCACCGGGTCCAATATCATATCATCTTTTTCCCGATTCAAGGACAGACTGATCCCCTAAACAACCATTGTAAAATAAATATTTTATCATTCATGATAAATTAGCAATAAGATGAAAGATATGCAAGATATTAGACTTTGAAGTTTACCTTAGAAAAGTTCAAAGTACGAAGACACGGAGATTTTTGAAGTATCTTCAATAGTACTGTACAGTCAAGATCAACTCTTTCGTCAACCAATATCAACTCGATCAGGTTAGTGAAATTAGGCATATGAGGTAGGAATTCTGGAGAATTACTCAGAACCTAAGCACAGGGTAAAGCAATACATCAATAATTAAAATAGCCTAGGAACAAAGCAAACAAAAATGATAAACACATTATAAAAGCATGCTAGGATCATGGTGGAGACTGATTAATAATTAAGAGATGAGCAACAAGAGTAACTTAAAATTAAACAAAAACCTAATCAGTAATTTCCAATCACTCGCTTATGTAAGTAGAAAGTCACATGGATTTGGTAGTATGAAACGGAGTAAGATTTGGGTTCAAGTCTTACCAAGCAAAAGAAAAAGGATTTTTTCTTTTTCTTTTTCTTTTACGGGCAGAAGGATTGTGTTTAATATCAATTACACATAGCCTAAGAGTAGGAATATAAAACACAAATGGGAACTTTCATCATTCAAAAAGAAACCATCAGAGTAGCACCTATCCAATGGTTTTCCAAATGCTATGCAGAGACTAATCCCGTCTGGTTGCACTACTTTCTAAAAGAAATAAAAGGCAAAAAAATAATCAATCAATTTATGAATTGCATACACTTTCCTTTGAATCTCTATCAATTCAAGTATTGCAATATAGGGGGTGTTTGTTAAGCAACACAAACACCTTCAGACACTATTCACATTCAAAAAGAAAAATGAAAAGAAAAGAAAAACGAAAATAATGATTGATATAAAAAAGTGAAAAAAATAAAACCTTCTATGAAATTGAAGAGAAACAAAAAAAAACTATAACATAATTGTTCATTGAAGTTGGCAAAGAATTATAGGATCATTCAAGTAACATCTATCACAACTTAAAAAGAATGGTAACTTTCCTTTATATGACATTAGCTTTACCCTTTAGTTGGTTACCCTTTCCAATTTTACCACTAAATCATACCACATCTATGGAAGCAATGCAAAGGATGGCTTAATTTTTCCACCATTATGTTGATAATGTTATATAGTAAAAATTGAATTTACAAGAGAGATGCAGACATACCTTAACCAAGTCAGAGGAAAGACTTAGGAGTTCTACGCTGGAAAACCCTACTAGAAGGTTCCACAAGAAACGAGCAGTATTTGCAGGTTTGCGATCATATTCAGGTTTAGTAACAATCTCTGCCTTTTCAACTGAGAATGAATTATATAAGCAATATTCGGCAAACATAAGACCCTTGTAATAAAATTCTTTTAGACTATCTCCAACAATCATAACCAGACACAAATCACCAGATCTCTCAATATCACCATCTAGCATCCCCATTTTGAATATGCTCAGTGAATGTAGCTTGGGAGCAGAAATGGTCACAAACTTGAGATCCCCCCAGCTGCAATCTTCTAATTTCAACTCCTCGAGGACAGGCAGACCAGAAAATAGCTGCTGGGTTAAGTACTCATTCGAAAATATAAGATATTCGATAGTCAAAATCTTTAGATTTGAGAAACAAATTGTAGTGGGAAGCTTGAGTATTCGCGACCACATATTAAGGTATAATCTTGTCAGTGTCTTACAAGTAAACAAACAAGAAGGCAGTGAAAACACTACATTGACGTCTCTAATATCAATATCAATATTCAACTCTTGAACATTATGGTTTACTGCTGTAGAGATACAAGTATAAACACGAGATGCATCATGATCAAACAGAACATCACAACTGAGAGCGAATCGTTTTATGACAGAGGAATCACGAAGACAAAGCGCCCTGTCTACAAAATTCATCAAAAGCTCTGTCTCCACAATCCTACTCTTATCAGATTTGTATCGTTCAAAATATAGATTGGGAATAGAAACCCAAAGGAATTCCCACTTTTTAGAAAGTACGCTTGTTCTAACAGCATCTTTTGTTGGAAGAAAGGAAAGTATGTGTCGAAGAACCTCCTCAGATAAGCTACCTAAGCTTTTTATGTTCCCATCAATGTCCTCTTTTTCACTCAGTTTCTGCTTCTTTTGGGTTTTTTGAATAACACAAGTTGTCTCCATAACTCAGATGGTTCACCTGATACACCAAATACTCTGTCAGATACTGGAACATCAAAAAAATGCTATAGGCCTGTAATGGAAACTTAATTTGTATAAACACATTAACACTCAAATACAAACTTACAAACATTCAGTTAAGAAAATGAGCATTACAAAGGGATTTATTTCAGCTACAAACATGGGCTAATGAAAAATTTTCGCTATTACTTGAGCATAATAAAAACAAAGGCTGGATACTTACCGCTCAAGCCACCGGCGGGAACTAAATGACGGCGCTTCAAGTGTGTTGCTTGGTGTTTGGGTTGGAAGGAAGAGAATAAAATAAATAAGGGATGGGAATCAATGGAGGGAATGTTTTTATGTAGTATATTTTAGCGGGAAAAACGATAAGAATTCCCGCCAAAACCTGAGCATTTGCAATTGCTGACATATTTGCTGTTACTTCAGGATTTGGAGAAAATAATGTCAAGGCAAAAAGTTCTTTGGGGCGATGTCATATTACTATTTATCATTTTTAATGACTTAATATTTATTATGTTAGTATTTTCTAAATTTCATTGTATTTTAAAAATGATAAATGTTGTTGGATAGTCCTATCGGTTTGAAATTACGTTTTATGAAGTAGTTCAAATTTCGTTCTCCTGTGTACATGTAAAAAAAATTATATATATTGATAAATGTTGATATATCAAAATTCCAATAATTTAATTTGAAAATAATTGTTGGGACAGGGAACTTAAAAGGGAAAAGATAATTCATGTCAAAAAAAAAAAAAAAGAACAGGGAAAAGAGAACAACAAAGGAAACGCATTGGAAGTGTATGAATCGCTCTGGAGGGAACGCCTTGGGTTCTGTGCCGCCTGGACTTGGAGACATTTCCCAAAGGGAAAAAATAACTGCACCCCACGAACGATTCGGACCCAGTAGCGGTTCTCATACCATCGAAACCCCTCGGGCATGGACGGGATCGTGTTCGGGTCGGTACGATAAATCGAACGCCGATCGCACGAGATAAGCTATTAAAACGCCGATGAAATCGGCGACAGCGTCCTTGGCAGATGCTCCGGAGGATTGGAAGAATCCGAGGTGGTCGGCAGCCTCTTTGACGGCGCCGGCGAGGAGGGATAGGACGGATCCGACCCGGATGGCGTGGCGGCGGAGGAACGGGTAGCGGGTACGGGTGGCGAGGGAGGAGAAGAGGAGGGTGAGAGAGAAGCAGAAGAGGAGGTGGTAGAGCTTGTCTGGAGCCCACCAGGGGTCTTTGCTGTTATTGGACATTTTGGTTTGGTTTTCGTCTACGGATGTTATAACTTGGATGGTTGGACTATCGTCAATCTGGGCCTTGCTCAGTGATGGGCCCATTCGACCCGCTCTAATTAAGGCTGGGTCGCACCAAACATTTTGGTTTGGACCGCTATATTTATCAACATTATTATCTTATGTTGATTGAGTAAATTACCAAAGAATAAAGGAAAAAAAAAAAATGAAAATGTCGAGCTTTGTCACCATTTTTTTATGGGGTCACAAATATCAACACAGTCACAACTCACAAGAATTTGGCATCGGCCAAATTTGTATGAGCATTGCACGTTACCTGCTCTATTATAACATGAGATTAATAGCATGAATATTGTCATTCTAATAGACCAGAAGAGACCTTCATTTCAAAATGTATGAGAATTCGGATAAACTTCAAAAAAAAAAAAAAATATTGGAGGAAATTAATAATGAGCTGGCATTAGTTAGCATTCAGTTTGTTCAATTAGTTTGCAGTTTGAATAGTTATAACAAATTCAGTTATACATTATCAGTAAAGAATTGAGAATTTTCTTTTATCTTCCTTTAAATTTCAAACTCTTTCTTATTTTCCAATTGGGTATCAGAGAAACTTCTCTAACTCTTCCACAATTCTTCATCTTATTCTCTATTTCTTCGTCTTTCCACCATTTCTCTTATTCTTCTATGTTTCTTAATCTTCTTCTTTGTTTCTTCATCAACTTTCACATTTGCTTCTGCATTTGGCAATCCTTTAATCATACCTCGTAATACCTCACTTGTTTTTATGATTTTTTTTTTCTTACTTATTTTATTCTTTGCCTTCAACAATGGCAACTTCTAACCAAACAGAAACTACCACCTCTGTATCATAAATGAATCCATTAATTGTTCTACGTCTTGGAGATAGTCCTGGTGCTATGATTGTGTCATGGTCACTCAATGGTGACAATTACAACTCCTGGAAAAGAGCAATGTACTCTATTTTCTTCTAAAAATGTTAAATGTTACCTAAGTCATTGCACAATCAGAATAAGAAATTATAGATTATGTGCAAATAGAATCATAAAATGTGTACAAAATATGCACAAATCTCATTGTTCGGTTGAATGGATAGGAACAGTTGATTACATTGAGTTTATGTATACCACAATGAATAGAAAGACATAAAAACTATCTTATTTCCACTTGTAGCGGTGGTTGTTCATGCAATTTTCATAATTCTAAATTCTACTTGTCTTTTAAGTTGCAGAAGTGTAAATTTTATGTGGTTGTAGCGGTGTAAGCAACATGTTTGAGTGCTAATTCATTCTTCTCTCTATAAATATTTTCAAAGAGATGATCCCTATCGAGTACTTTTACCAAAAAATAGGAAAATGATATTCACTTATTATTATACAAGCTTTAATATCCATAATTGAGGATTCTTAACTGATTTCTAGAGTCATTCTATGTTAGGATTTTAATTATCAGAACAGCTCTCTGCTCTTAGTATTGATATGGTTGAAAAATAATCATAATGCCAACTATCACAAAAGCCCCAAAAAGCTTTTAGAGAGCCTCAAATAAAAGACTCCCCTCCTCCAAACTTAGGTGATTTCCTTCTTCAAGAGTCAAGACAAAACTATCTCCATTTCACTTGTCTCTCTTAGATGAAATCACTCACTTGACTATCAAAAGCTCTCCAGCTAACCCCAAATCGGCTTTACTTTAGTAATTTTCTCCTTATTTTGCAGGTGAACCATCATTCAATTCAATCTGATTGTACAAAATTTGATGTCATAAAAAACATAAACGAACTTATCATGTGAAGCTAATCAATACAGAGTACAGCTTAGATATCACAAGGATTAATCTTATTAAACACACTCTACAAGACAAACGAAAAGTTTATGTAAACACCTTCCCACTTGCATTCTCAAATGAATATTATATAGCTTAAAAACTAGAAAGCCAGTGAATCAAGGGTGTGCGTACTCATTGTGGACTCCTCTTACCTTACAAGCACATTTTCCATGGACTACTAAGGCTGTGATTTGGTGCCTTTTTTTTTATTATTGTTTTTTATTTTCAATTTTTTCCTTTCCTTTTTTAAAGAAAAGCTCTGATTTAGGCTACCCTTTTCATTCATTAATTGGGCAACCATCCAGTGAAAAGATTAAATAATCTGGAGCTCTGATACAATCAAAGGGTATTTTATCTTTTACTCCCATTAAAATAAGATGGGGGTTGCTGTAATTGTTGAAAACAAGGGTTTGTTCATATGGGTGGGATTAGTTTAAAATTAGAAGGATGGTATCCAAGGTTTAGCTTCATATTCCCCTGACACAAATTGCCTAAAGAGACAACCATTTAGGTTACCATTGCACGTGAGTTTGTTTCCTATACTGTACCCCCACTAAGCAGAAAAGCATATTACATGCACGTGTGCACCTATTTTCTTAATATTTAATCTAGGAAAGGGTTCATAAGAGTCGCAAGTTAAGACCAACACCAAACTTTTATGTATAAATAAATGTATAATGTTATAAATTATACTTTTTATTCGGTTATTATTTCACTCTGTTGATATGATAGTGTCAATTAGTCTTTAAATTAGCTCATTTTTTAAGTAATAATAATTTTAAGAGTTAATTACCACAGTTACGTTAGCTGGATGAAATAGTGTTAGGATAAAACTACGGTTTTAAGCATTATTTAATTTATATTTTTTTTCTTCTTGATTTGCCAATTGATTTTTGCATTAATTAATTGATAGTTAGCCATTTCTCTTAGTTTAGAGATTTATAAGGACTTAATCTCAATTAATTATAATGAATATATCTTCTTCAAGCTCAAGATATCACTGCACATTCATTGAGACAATAGGGCCGAAAAAGTCTTGCAGCCACGTAATTTGAAGTCAATGTCAGAAAATGGTCTCCAAGGAAATTCAATATGGTTGCTTTCCCATGAACATGTTGATTTAATATTTTGGCCAGCAAAGAAGAAGAAGTGCAAATGCCAAGCCCGGGTTAATTGGCTTGGGTTCAGTTTCAATTAAAATTGAGATACATATTTCTTGTGTGAGTGGGTCAGGTAAAAGGAGAAAGGGTGACCATTGACCTTCTTCTACACCTTCCTATTGTTTTGTGTCAAATGTTAGAAGGTAGGTAAACTTTTGAAAATATTTTAAGCTGTTGAGGAGCATCTACAAATTATAATACAGTCCCAGCCTCGGATGCTCCTAAATTGGGCACCAGCCTCACCACTTTCATAACAAGACAAGGCTATTATGATTAAGTCAGAATTGTGAGTTGTTATAACCAATGGAAAAATAAGTGATTATTTAATTAGCTCTGCAAGATCGTACATGAATTAAAATTAAAATGATTATTGAGCAAAAATAACATTAGAAACTATGCTTTTATTCTATTACTATTTTATTCTCGGTTAAATGTTAACATTTAAAAGACATATTAAATTTTGTACGTGTCCACACAAGAGAAGAGGAAGAGAGGATTCAAATTAGTGATCTTCGTTTTATTAAGTGTGGTCCACAATCGATTAAGTTACCCCTTAATAACAATTTAGTTTAAATTAATAAACTGCTATGGATGACGTTAAAAATTTATTGTATCTTTTAAATATTTATAAATACTCAAAACTATTTTAAAATGATTGAAATATATTTTCAACATACTGATTTAGATAAAAATTTTGTCCGTTCATAATATACGGGTAATGTTAGATCATTTTCATACTTATTTAAGATTTGATTCAAACGGATACATGATCACACATTTGACACCTGAGGAAGGTACAAAAAGACAGCAGGTGTTGACAAAAAAAAAAAACCCCCAAAAAAGAGCAATCTTTCAACTGTCATGATGAATCTGTAATCTTTTCACAACCTGTTTTGATGGAACCAATTTGGGGTGGACTTGGTTTGGGTCAGTTTTAACCATAGTTGGATTTAGTCTTTACATTATGCATTTATGTGAGCGAAAAATATACGCAAAATCAACGATAAAATGTTCTTATTTCAATTTAAACTAGAAATTGTGACTTGTAGAATATGATTCTTTTCAGTTTAAATAAATTGAATAATATCTCGTTAGAAAAATATTTTTATCTTTTTATTTTGTAAGAGGACAAAAATACTTATTAGCCGAATATACTCCCGTTCAAATGAACAGCAGAAGATATTAGTTCGTGAATTGCGAGTTTCGGAGCCCCGAAATCCAATGGGGGAAGAGAAGAGGCGCACGTGGGGATGCATGCCTTAAACCTCGGCGTTCTATCCCCCCAGTTGCTTCTTACAAACTGAAACGAGAATCAAAAGACAAAAGCCTTCTCTTCATCTTCCAATCGATTGGTTTCATCTCCTTCTCTAGAATATCTTTGGTTACAGAGCTAGAGACGTCTCCCTCTTGGTATCTTTTCAACTTTTTTCTTCTATATGTCCATGACCGTGTAGCTTCAACTTTAGCATACTTTGACTTGGGTTCAAACTACACAGTTCTTCAACCCCTCCGGTGAACATTCAGATCATATTCTTTAAGAATCTTAATGCATGGATAAATTCTCCCCATTGATCAGCTAAAGTACAAATGCTTTAAAAAACGACCCCCTATGAGATGGGTTTTGGTTTTGCATTCAAATGGTCAGTTCTTTGACTTCATCAGCAGTTTTGCTGCATGGGTATTTTGATCTTTGCTCTCATATGTCCTCATATATCATTTGTTTTTGGTGGAGGTTTTGATTAGTGGGTATATATCATTTTTTTTTCTTATTGGTTCAAGGCTTATAGGTTTTGAGATTGGCCTTTAGTATATTTCAATGGTGGAGCTTCAATCCTGTGCTAGATTGGTCAATGCTTCTGCATTGTGTGCTATAGAGCAAGAAATGAAAGTGGAGGGTGCCAATGTTTTGCTGAAATTACTGCTGAGTTAGAAAGGGAAAGACGGAAGAATGCTGAACTTTTGGAGAGAATATCCATTCTTGAAGCTCAAATACAAGAAAGGAATAAGGAAGCTCTTCCAACACACGGACAAGTACGACCGCCCAGTTCATATTTATGTTTCTGCTTAGTTTCTTGACTTGTCTTTTATCAGTATGTGCTTCATTTTCTTCTAACTCAAATTACATAATAGAAATTAGATAACCGTTGGATGTGCTGTTTTCTTTTGTTTTATTTAACTTTTTAATGTTCATTGGAGGCATTGTTTTATCGATAGATCATATTCGTTTAATTGTGAATGATAACATGTCTCAAAGGATGTGTTCGATCTAATTATTATGCGTATTCCTGAAATCTCTTTAAGGATGTGCTCGTTAGATTATCCAACAGCATTTTACATTCACAATAAGGTGAAGTTTCATTCTAACTTATTAAAGGAACACTCTTCACCTTTCACTCTCTCAAATTAGTGTATTATCAGGGTCTTTGAAGATCAGATCTTTCTTCTTATTCATTTTCTGCTCTATCTTCTGGGTGTTGCTGGGTTTGCAAGCAGCCAAAATTTCTTGCCACCTAACAATGGAAAATGTTACTTGTACACCTCTTTTTTGCATTTATTATCCATATCTTTCATCCATACCTTTGATTTTGAATTAAAGTTAACAGAGAGGTGTGCATAGGAGGTAATGCTATACACACCTTTAGTAATTCTTTCTACTATTAAATTTCTCTTGATCATATTATTAACGGCCTCCCTTACCTTAAATTTCAGGGCAATTGTCCCAATGCAATTGAAAGAAGCTTCAAGAAGTCAAAAAGGCAGAAAACAGAAATAGCTAGTGATGGAATTGAGAACAGAAATATTAGTAAAACTGAAATGGCATCACAGAAGATGCATGACCCACAGTGTTTGCCCCCCAAAGATCCAAATCTAGGAGACCGCTTGGTCAATTGGATGAGCATGGATGAGACCCCGTTTTTGCATTTTGAAAAATTTAAAGATGGTGATTCAACTGCAGATTGTGATGATACAGATGACAGTGATGACGAAGATGATGATTATCGTGAAGAGGATGATATTAACAGCAACCATAAAGTTGGGGACATTGATGAGAATTTAATAATTGCTGATGAAATGAAAGAATATCTTCATGATGGTGTTGATGATGGATCACATATACCATGCTTGGATAACTCCTCTGGTGGTCAGAGTGAGCCCACATATACAATTGTGAACGAAGAAACAAATAAGCATCAAAAGGAAAATCACATGATACCCGATAAACAGCCAGTTTATGATGAGAGGGATCTCAAAAGAGCTGGCAGGAACGAAACCAAAAAGACTGAAGGACATAAAGCACCAGCTGAGATAGTTAGTTTTGATAAAGAGGTTTGTCATACAGGACCTGGAAGCCTATCGTTGCATAAAAAACCTCCAAAGGTGGCTTTCTGTCCAAAAGAAGTGAAGGGAATCATTGATTCGGATATCCTGTTACAGAAAAATGCCCAGTCTCACACCATAAGAAAAATTATAGTTTTTTCATCTCTTGGTATAAGGCATGGGTGTGAAGATATGTATGAGTTAGACTTCAATCATTTTAGAATTTTAAGGAAGGGAGAACCATATGTATCTCCCAAGAATCCTGGGGTAAGTAGTCTGCTTTTGAAAACTATGTTAGTTTCTTTAGTGTCAATAATTGGTTTTAGTATAGTCGCTTAAAAGATATTGAGTAGTTATGGTGATAAGGAGCATTTGCTGGTGTTCTTCCTCCTTGTTGCTGTTCTTACCGGTGGCATTTTATTTAATTGATGTGAAGTATCCATTACCTTTTCAGCACGTTGTTAGATATCTAAGATTAAAGGTCTCCAGATGTTCTTGAATGAATTCCAGTCCTGATATCTCTGAATGTTGTCTTCAAAAGCATTCAAAATAATAAGTACTGAAGTTATATATGTACACAATCTTGGCTCTTGGGCCACATCATGCTACCATGATGTCTTATCATCAGTAGCACAGTGCTTCCCAGAACATTTACTTCTTTCCCCTTGTTCTGCCTGTCAAGTGAATTAGACAGCTTTACTAGTTTAAGCTATTGATAGCAAGAGGATGGTGTCTTCACCAGGCAGTATCTCATTTGAACTTTATTAAGTAATTTATTAGGTGTTTGTCACATGGTAGATCAAATGTTGCTTGAAACTTAGGATATATCTTGTGTTTCACACCTCAGTTTCTGCTTGACTGGCTGGCCTCCTGACATAAAGGGGTATATGCTGAACTAGGTCTGTTCTGGGTCCAGGCATATCATCATAGGATCTAAAGACTTGACCCTCAAAGAATCATAAGATTTGAAATGGTGCATCTAAGAATCATAAGATCTGCTAAAAAGCTGTCTCAATTTATATTTCAACTGTAAGAGGATGACATTAGCACATGGACCCTTTTATAAGTTGCATAATATGAATGGCTTCTATCTTATTGTTGGATGACTCGTAGGTTGGTCAAGCTAGTTTCTTTCCTTGTTCAATCCTTTGCCATTAAATTATTTTATTATCAGGAGCATGTTTTATATGAGAATCCCGGTGTCCGGAGGAAGGTCTTCTGTCCCAATCGACAGAATCCAACATTATGTCCTGTTCAGATACTTGAGGAGGAGAAGGCTATGCGACCATCTGATGCTAGTTGCCCATCATGCTTATTTCTGTGTATCAAGTATGGAGGAAGAACGAGAAATCTTCCACAAAATGAGTAAGTACTTTTCCGAACTTCCAACAATTGATTTTTTGTTAATAGTTTCAATAATTGATTTATCTATATTCATCTCTTTTCCCCATCATTTTTCCATTTTCATAATTCTTGACAATGTATGCATTGCAAAATGGTTTTCTTGTTCCCCCCTTTACTACCTTAATTTTAAATGTTTACTTAAAACAATATAGAGAACTTTTCTATTAAGGATGGTTGTATTCTTACATACTCAACCTTGCAAGTGTTAGCAATCAATGCAATGAATTTATACCTCTTTCTGCTTTGAAAATATTTGAAATTATCCTTTTGCAGTCTAATCTAAAAGCAGTCCTATGCTGAACTGTTCCAGATATGTTAGGCAGCGCATGGGAAGAAACAAGCTGAAGTCTTTTGGGCCATTGATGTGTCGAAAAGCAATGCTAGTTCATATTCGCAGTGGGAGCTTCTTCTTCAAGGCCTTAGGCATCACACTTCTGTTCATGGCTGGTTTTCCTGATGACCTGGTTCAAAGGGAAACAAAATACCGGAACTTGGACTTGCTTCAAAAATATTACAGGTATGCATTACTGCCTACTTGTGGAAATGATATTTATGGAATGGAATAGCAGAATATTTAAGATATTGGTTTCCAAATCAGTCAATAGAATAGCATGCTTGAATATATTCTCCTCACATATGACCAAATTGGATGACAAGAAGAAATAAGGCCATTTCCATTTCTTATTACATAATGAAATCTATGAGGACTGTTCGGTTCTATCTGGCCAAAAGGTGTAAAGTTTAACCTACCTGTAACTGTTTGTCATGGTCTTCAATCAAATCATCTAGAGTCATTCTACTTGATGCACATCTTATTGCAGGACAGATGAAGATGCTGAAGGGGAGGAGTTATTTCTTCCACATCCGGCACCTTGCAATACTGTAAGATCACAACCCCAATTTCATACTACTGAGAACTTTTTGTGAGTTGTCCAGTCAGTTGGTTTTTTTTTTTTAATAATTTAGTAGTTTTGTGTAAAAAGCTTAAAAATTAAAATTGAACTTGGATAACTGCAAATTGGCTACAAAGAGGGTGTCGATTTATACATAGTAAGGGAAGTTGGTGCCGGACACCTTCCAAAACAATATTAAATGTATCTCTAATGTGAATAACTTGAAGTTTTAAGAGATTGCAGAGGAGAGATTATTGTCATTCTGTATACAATTTTCAGCTCTGATTTTGGAAGGAAAATGCATTCAGAAAACCAGTCTACGAGTGCTTGTAAATGGTTCACTATCATTCACATGGAAAGATCCAAATATGACTAAAACTTGTGCATTATCATATGCTCAAAGTGAACAGACTGAGATTTCTGTTTAAAATCAGTTTCTCAGTTTGGTACTTTTTTCTTTCAGCAGGTTAGTTGTGGTTCTCAGCAGTCAACTGGGAAAACCATTTTGACTAAAGCAAGGGGGAGGAAAAAAACCAACTCAAATGCTAAGCCTAATAATTTGCAAAGATCCTCAGCTCAACAGTCTACACCTTCAAGCTCTGCCCCTCCTACTCAATTTGGGTTAATGGCTGCAACTCTATTCACACTCAGTCAATGGCAGCAGTACAGCCCATGCCATCTCAGACCTCAGCGGATACCCTTGAAATTTCAAATCCAGTGATGCCCAGCACTGCTACTAATGTCTCCTATCGTAATCAGACCCCATACCATGTGTTCCCACAACAGCAAGCAAACGCTTTCCTACCAATAATGTATTGGCCTCCTCCAAACCCATTTCCTCCTGGACCTTACCCATCAACATATGGTTTCCCATCTTTTCCATCTACTGCAAATTACATCTCCATTCATCAACAGCCTTATTACAGCCACCGCTCCAGCAGTCCTTTCTCACCCAACAAGGTAGCTGCAGGCACACTGAAGAACAATGCGGCCTTAGTGGAAGCTGATAGTGACTCTGAAAGCAGTTCAAGCAGTATAGATCCAAAAGAACATTAGCAAGGTGCAAGTAGTGAACCTTCTATCATACATGATTTCCATGTAAATTTTCGTCAGTGGGAATAGTTTTTTAGTGGAAGAATGATGCAATCTAATGCATTTTTGGGCCTCTTCTTTGCAGCATGCAACTTACAAGTTCTTATTTTATGTAAGTTTGCATTCGTCAATTCAATGAAACTTCTGAGATGGTTTAAGAAAAGGGCTTCATGATTTATAATGCAATAACTATTGAATCATTGTCGACGCTGGATTCTTGCTTTGGTTATTGGCTTACTACAGTATCAAAGTCCGCTTTAGAGTTAATTCAAGTAGATTCAACTTGAGGGTCCTGGTTTGCATTGAATTAGTCTAAATTTGAAGACCCAAACCAGAATTACTAAGGTATGAAAGTATGAAACCCAACCCACAATATTATAACTCTTCCATGAATTTTGCCAGTATTTTCAAATTGGCGATGAAATATGCTTTGTATGCACTGCTTGGCATTTTCAGGATTCAATTTGGTTCTATGCGCCAAGAGGGCTCAAGTTCACTGGGCTTGAGCTTCTCATCACTCTCCTCGACCTGTTATCCCTTGCACTAAAATCACTCTTAACAGATGATAGAGTTTTGATGGCCATGTTTTTTCTGAGCACAAGCTCTGATCCTAAGTAAACTGAAAAATGCACTGTCCATTGCCAAATCATTAAGACTAGGTTTTTCACACCATAATCCATGAATGTTTGGGTTATATTCAGTTAAATATTTTACAAGGAATTCACATGTGATAAATCCATTTCATTAACATGTTATCATGATAAGTCTAACGTTGGCTTGGCATGGAGTATACCCGTGAGAAACCACTGAGAAAAAAGGACAGGAGGGGGACCGACAGTTCTTGTTCCACAATTCATCTCTTTGTCGAGACTACATTAATAGTCAATCCCACTTGTCAAAAAAGATAAGGAAATGGTTGTGTGTCTTGTTCTTGTGAGAACTAGATGGAACTCGTGTCCCCAAGTCTTTTTCTTTAAGACACGTGTCCATATCTGACCATGTCCTTACATGCCTAGAAACAGAATACAAGCCAGATCTGGCGCATAAAGGACACAGCTTTATAAGCCAATCTTATCCCAACCATTTCCCTCTTTTTCTTTATCCTTCTACCATATCTTTCCAATCTACTTTTATCTTTTCCTTCCTGTTTAGTATCATTTTGCAAATTCTGCTCACTCTTGGGGCCCCATTGTATTATTTGATACATTCTTTGCTTAACTTTAGCCTTGTCCATTGATTCCAATCTAAATATGCAGACATCATCATGATCACACTAAGAGAGCTTATCATATCATTATGCATGAGTCATCAATAACTATCATCATTGCAACCCATTCATCGCACGCCATCACTACCATTTATACATACGTCCCACATCCACCATGCCCATCACAACATCAACCACAAGAAGAAAAGAAGAAACCTATACTAAAAGCAGTGCGCTGTCACAACCACTGCCTGCTGAAAAACAAAGGGGTGTAGCTAGAAAGCCCATATTATTATGCAGTTCTCACTCTTCCCCTTATACAGACAAGGAAAGAAGAGCTTAATTAACTTAATAGTACTAGAGCTTTCAGTGAAGTTTGTTGGCAACATTACACTGCTTTCTGATCTCACCCTTTGAACCAGTAAGGGGGTTGTTCTCAGAGAGAAGGGTGATGGCTCTTGAAAACTCCTTGAAGAAATAGTCCTGGCTCTTAGCCATTTTCTTCACAAAAGGCTTTGTTCTCTTGTCGGTGGCTAGTTGGTGGTCCACTATCAATAGTCCCTTGTTATCCAATATGTTCCTGTAATAATTGTTGTCTAGAATCATAGGGGTTCCACGGTCATTTCTCACATATTGAACAGCCTTTGGGTCTGGGATTGGATCAGGGCACTTGTAGAGCATGTGCTCAACATGGTCAGGGTTGAGCTCAGAATCAACTTCTGGGTACAAACGATGCACCAGCTTCACACAGTGGGTTCGACCAACACTGTGAGCTCCTGTTGGATTAAAGCAGAATTAATTAAACAATTTAAGCCACTTGGATATGTATGTATGCAGATCCTGTTGGGCAGTTGCACCGACTAAATAGAATTAATTAGTCATCAGTCATGTATGTATGCATGTAAATCTCATGTATATATGTTACAAAGTATGTGGGCATGATGGATGATGTGAGGGTACAGTGTATATACCTAGCAAAGCAACCACTCCAGGGGTGTTAATACCCATGGCAGAAAACCTCTCAAGGACAACAGAGATGCTCTCATTGTGGTCTGGGAGGTATTCCTCAACCACAGCCGCTCTGCTCTTCCTACCATCTCTTCTTCCAGTCTTCAGAGGAATGTAAGGGCCCCCCAGCTGTCCCAAAGTTCAAAACAAAATTCACATTTACATACTAGAGCAGTACTAGCTTTATGCTATAACAATTAATAAGAAGATCTAGATTTGTTTATTCTTTACCATAAAAGGAAAAGTTCACAAAAAACTTAATCAGACACAGTTAGAACCTAGAACATCTGTAAGACAGACAACCGATGTTCCACCTAACCTCAGTGTAAAGTAGACAGAGTGTGTGGATCTAGAAAACCAAATGACAGAAGGTGAAACTGACAGAGAAAGGCAGAAGTGAGTTACCGACACAATGCCATCCCTAGCAGACAACACAAGGATATCTGCACAGGAAACAACTCCAGGGCACTCCCTCTCCACAGCTTCTTTGATGGTTTCGATGTACCTAAAGTTCCTCAGCCCAAAGCTCCTGTCTGTCTCCTTCTCAGACAAGGTCCTCCTTGTAGAATCCAGCAGTAGTGAAGCATCACATGACTAGTTAACAAACCATAGAATTAGAAATGCTTTTATCAAAGAAAAAGGTCGAGAAAGAGAGAGAGAGAGAGAGAGCTTACCTGAACACCACAGTCATGAAAGATGTTCCTGAGCCATGAGAAAGCAGTGTTCTTGTGGCGCTTGTACAGGAGCTTGACCTGTTCCCGGATAATATCCTCAGCCTGAGGACATGCATCCTTGTAGAAGTTCATTACAAGACCTGGGTCTTCCTCATTGTCTGCAAAAGCAGGCCTGAGAGACACAGCTGAGAAGGACAACAAAGCAAAGAAGAAGAAAGCTTTGGAATTGGAAGCCATTTCTTCACTCTCACTAAAACTGACTTTGCTTTGCTTCTCTGTCGGTGCTTCTTAAATAAGCCAGAGAGTCAGAGACGGATAAATTTGCCATTAAAGTAATACATAAAAGATTGTTTTTATTTATTAATTATTAATTAACACTTGTAGCCTCAGCAACATTTGCAGGATTATGATGCTTTCCTTTATTAACACTTGTGGTCTTTACATCATTTACTGCCCTCAGTGCTCAACTGACTAAATTGTCTTCCAGCTAAATGCTAAATGCTGATAGCAGTTATGATTCATGAAACTTACTTTAGGAAATGTAAATGTACCATCCTTCACTGCAATTTCCAATGCCTAATCAAAAATATTTAGGGTTAAGTACGTTTGTTTTTTTTTTTTCTTTTCTTTTCTTTACATTTCTAAAATAGTCAAATTTAATATTTTACTTATAAAAAATAATAAAATTAATACTTCATTTATTTTTGTCAGTTCAAATTAATGAAATTTTACATCATCAAATGAGCTATAAGATTAATATCTGTCATTGGTTCTACGTTCAGGGACGGAGTTAGCAGAACAAATGAAGGGGACTAACCTTTGTATTTTTTTTATGGGGGAGACCAATATACTTTTTTTTTTTTTACAGGCAATTTTTTTTTTCAGAGTTGGGGGGACCAGGGCTCTCCTGATCCCCCTCCTCCGTCCCTATCTATGTTGATACATGTAATTGGTTACATCATTTAAATTTGAATCGAGTTCAAATTTGAAGAATAAATAATACGATGTTAAATTTTAACTTTAAGCTCTTAAACAACCAGAGAGAGACTAACGCAATGTGAGTATCATCCACTAATTACCCAAAATCCTAGAATCGTTGAGAAATGTTATTTTGGTAAATTTTGTTTGGAAGTTTTGGGATGCAATATTGCAATAAACGCCAACTGGATATAAAGAATTATTATTATTATTATTTTTGCATAGCATTGGAATTACAAAAGCAAAAGCGACCAAACCTTTCATTTCCATGTGGGGTAGCCCGTAGCCGGCCCTTTAACTTGCATTATTAAAATGACTCTAATATAATTGAAGTCATTTAAGCTTGAACAATTAGGTGTAGGTGGAGGAATTGGATCCTCTGCTTTTCAAATGGTAATACCCATTGTTTCTAACTAAGATGGATTTGACTTTTATTACTTAATACCCATTGTCAAATTTTGTTACTTAAAATTTTTTTTCTCTCATATTATGTCATGTGCCAAGATTTTCATGTGAATTTGTAAAGAATATATAATAAAGAATAATGTTACTATTTTATCTATATTTTATTGGACTAATGTAACAATGTTTATCAATTCTTATTTATTTTATTTTTTAATAATAAGAGTTAATCCAATAATTGATAGCGATTGTCACATGACTCACATCTGCCCAATGAAATAAGAATTGAATAAAAATGTAGTAACTAATATGTAACATTTTTTATATATATAATAAAAGATTTATCCATTATATTATATGAATGGGAGATGAGAAGCACTTAATTGTCCCTAATACTAGTATAATATAAAGGAAAGCCAAGGACGCAAACTAAAATAATGCAATGAAAGCAATGGGACTGTCCCCTTCTTCATCACCACGTTACTTACCTTGATAAGCAATTAAGCAAGGGACCCATCTAACCCATGTGAATCGCGAGCCGTGATGAATGTAACCCATACATGTTATTTTTCATTTCTAAACACTTGCTAATTCAATAACCAAATTTAAATAAATTTGTTGAATTAAATTTGAAAGAAAACTAAATTTAGTCTGAAATATACCAGTTAATTGTCCAACTTAAGAATAGAGATTCTAACAATTTTACTATTTGAATTGCTAACAATTCAAATAATATATATGATGAGAAAGCTTCTACGAGACTATTTGCTTAAGCATATTTCGAGCAACCCATCCACCTATTTAAATAAGTAGGATTCATAAGACTCTCTCATATGCCAGATTACTATCAATTTAAGTAACAAATTGCTAAAATTCTCGTCCCAACTTGGAGACCCACTGAAGGTGATAACCGATAAGAGAAACGTACACGTATAACCAGAGACGGACGAAGGGGAGGGCCTGTATAGGCCAAGGCCCTCCCCCAAATTTTCAAAAAAAAAAAAATTTACATGTAAAAAATAATAATAATAATACTAAAGGAAAATTGCATTTTTAGTGAATGGGCCTATGCCAAAAACGAATTCTGGCCTTTTCAATTTACTTTGGTCTTATTCCTAATTTTTTTTTTACCCTATTTCTAATATTTTTGGGCCATATTTAATAAAATTTAATAAGCTCTAGGTTATTAGATTAATGGGCTGAAGGCTTCAATTTTAATACTGTTACTAGTATGAACATAAATCCTAATTTCTTTTGTATGATTTAAATTAGGGCTTTTGATATGTGAACACTACAATTGCTAATTAAATGGGTTAATTATATTTAAAGTGTTAATTAACCTTAGACTTTCATGAGTTCAATGAAAATTGATACTTATAAGATTTAGGTTCTAATATGTCATATTAGAATCTTATTGATTTTTGTACGTGAATATGAGTATCATAAATTGGGGGAAAGTTATTAAACTAATGGAATAAAAAGAGAATATTAGTATTATAAATATTGAGAATATTGGTGGTTAGAATTTAAATATTTAATTGAAAAATTTGACATAATTCTAACCTCAATTCTTTGTTATATTTAAGTACTAGTGATCAGAAAAAATGAAAAAAGTACCAAATTATTACACGATTAAAAAAAAAAAAACCTTAAGAAATTTTTTGCTTGGGCCCAGTCCCATAAAAATACCTGGTTCCGTCCCTGCGTATAACCAAATACCATTTATAGCATCTTTGTTATCCCAATGAATATATTATTATAAAAATAAAAATAAAAAGTAAAAAAGGACTAATAGGGTAAGGCAAACTCCAGCATATCACGGTTCAGTATAGTTGAATCACCGACAAGTGTCTCAATCTTTACTGGGTTCCACCAAAGGAAGCAGATAAAATGACATATCATCTTTATCTCAATGACTTAGATACCATGACTTGTATCTTTTAGGCAATGTATTTTTTTTTTTTTCTAAGCTATCTTTTAGGCAATGTAATCATACTACTCTCATTATTAGTAGAATAAATTGACAGGTTTTCATTTCAAACAAGTTATTCCACCAATTTCGTTACTTACCAATTACGTTACAAACTAAAGTGATCGATCGATGTTACATTTATCACGTCATAACTATTCAAATAAAAAAACAAATATATTTTTGACATATCCACACAAAAAGAAGAAAGAGATTCAAATTAATAACTTTCGCTTCTTTAAACGTAATTTTAATTGATTAAGTTACCTCTTAGAAGCTAAAAACAAAAAAGACTTAATAAGATGAAATTATGCATTAATGCTGCTCTACGTGGGTGTCGATCGCATGCCTTAAATAGCTTTCATTAATACATTGATGGAAAACACCATCCACCGCCACCCCTTTTCTTTTACAATGGATCCAATTCCGGATTCCCAAGCTGATCTAAAAATAATACAAAAGAATTAGCAATTTGATTCAAGACTTGTGCAAAGCCATTCCACACTACGGAGCAATAAAGCAAAACCAGCATGGGGCTCTGGGCGTGCTTCAGATTTATCGATTGGGGTGGCCTACCGGATCAGTGGGACCCATGCAATTTCATTTTTAATGATCCTGCTATACTAATTGAGAAAGAGGATTGAAACTTCCAACAATTTATTATTACCTAACGATCTATGCAGAAAATGTGACACCCCTATGGGCCCAAACAAAAAGATAGGCCACCCAAGATTTGATCAGGAAAGTGAACCTTATAAGTTTTCTCATATTTACTATACGAATTGCTAACAATTCAAGCAACAAAATTGTTGAGAATTTCTATCCAAATAAAAAAAAAATGCTGCTGCTACAGTGCTATTTTAAGTACAACAACTAAGGTAAATCAGCTCGGACTAAGCATGTTATAGAGCTCAAAACCCCAACTTTAAACTTCATAAGCAGAAGCTTACTTTGTTACCCTCACTAAACTTCAAGTGCTATCTTTGGGACTCTTTGCATCCCACATCAACAACAAGGTGGCGGATGTGCGGGGCATACCACTTCACCCTCTCCACATGATCTATTGAAACTTCCCAACAATAACCTGCGAAGCAGAAAAGAGCAAGTTTAGGTATCCTAGGTGTTATGTCCGATCATTACCCAAAAAAGGAATACCTTCAGATCTAGCAATTTCAGATACTGATTTCAAAACATGTTCCGTCCACAAACCCTCCTCTGAGTCCTTCACATTCCCATGCACATGTAATATCCCACCTTCACTCCTGCGTTAATATTAGAAGGAAAGAAGACAGTCAAAAGAAATAGGGACTCCAAAAATGAATCTGGCCAAAGATCATATGCAATGGAATCTACCATTTAGACCTAAAATTGGGAGAATAAATGTCGACAGAAAGTTTTCGACAACTTTAGAGGGAACCTTTTTAACTGAAAAAAAGGCATCTTATCTTACTACAGTACACTAACACACTGTAGATTTGTCTTACTCTTCTTCCTTTCCACCTTTTGGTTCACAATTTTGCCCCATTTGGAGATATGCATAGTGTGATAAATTATACACTAAACTAAATTTCAAAACACATTAAAAAGCACACTTTCAGCCAATCTCAGAGGCCATATGTATTGAGAACAAAAGCAAATGCAAAAATAATTCTTGTTTAAAAAAAAACAAAGCACTTCCAAGAAAGGAAACGTATTTCACTTTCAAACTGAGCTCCACCTGCTGCCTTGAATGCAAAGCATCTCGTGGAAAGTAGAGCATGTTTGGAGACAAAACCTAAGCTGGGAATGGAAGTTTAACATTCAGGTTGCTCACAATTTAAAACATTTCCTCAAAGTTTACAACATTTCAATCCAAAAAACAAAGCAACAATAAGGAACAAGTCATTGCGCGCACGAGCGCCTGGGGGCATATATATAGAATTTTTAAAAGGGAACCATATATGGATTATTCGTAACTACCTTAATGCCCTTACAGCAGTTACCCAGCTGCCCTCACTTGTTGGAAGGAGACCAAGACAAACTCGATTAGCAACACCCTGTCAGCAAACAATCAAAAGAAATCAAAAAAAGCAATAGCACATCCTGTTGTAGATGAATGCATATTTTTATACTAAATTTTTCCTTCCAAACCAGTGTAAATTATCAGCCAATTCAGATAAATCATTTCATCTGTATTCTATCAAGAGGTATAGAAAGGATGGGATCACAGACTGTTGCCAAACAGGCCACAAAAAGTTTCAACCATCAATAGTTGGACGGGAGCTTCTAAATTTAGATAGAAGAATGAAAAAATAGATGCATTTAACTGACACCTGAGGAAATCCTTGGGCCTTAGCTCAGGTGGCAATCATAGGTCTTGGCTTAAAAGAAATATAAATAATATTTTTCTAAAAAAAAGAAAGAAAAAAGAAGAGCATCTAGGTATAATAATTTTTCTTCCAAATTAATTTAAAAAATCAAGCATTTATATAAGTTAAGGTCACTGGTCACTACATCCAGCTCTCATCAAATATCGTACAGGAAAGCTGACAGGAAATTATTTCTTGATCAGCCATGACCTTCACATGCACATTCCATATAAACAATCTTCTGTATGCCAATGTGCTGTCAGTTGAGATTTTCCTATCTATATAATCAGTGGAAGAAATTTTTTGACTTGCTTGAAATAACCTAATTGGATAAACAGTTGCAGCATGAGTATTTATTCACCAACAGGAAAAAAAAAAAAAAAAAAAGGAAAGAAAAAAAGAGTCAGTTGCTGGACATACTTTAGGTGCCGTAATCCGGTTATCTCCTTTAAGTATGATACAAAGATCAGACACAGAATTGGCTTGTAGATTATGCTGCAGTGCCTCAATGGCATTGGGATTCCATTCACAGGCATAAACAAGTTTTGCATTTGCCCTGGTCAAGCAAGGTGAGCGGTCAGCGAACCAGTAGAGTACAAATAATAAAACAGTTGAATTGTTTCTATGAGAGTAGACAATTAGAAAGCTTCACATACCATCATTTATTGGGTTTTAACTTGAGACATATTCTGAATTTCTGAGCCAAAATTCCAGCCCACAAATGCCCAATAGTATCCTATGTTAAATTATTCTTTTTTTAGTAAAACTGATTTATATATTTTTATTCTCCTGGATAAATTCCTATCTTAAAGGACATGAAAATAAGTTTGAAATTTGTTACGCGTAAAGATTACATGTCCTATCCCCGGTTGTATGCTGCCTAATTTTCTACCTCCTTATTTTGGATCAACTCATATCACAATTGATTAAATGAATTTTGATAAATAAACTACTGCTTTAGTGAATCTAGAGATAATTACAACACACCTGACAAGAAATGGCAGCACAAAATATCCAATTCCAGCAAACAAATCAACAATAACCTCATCTTTACAGTCTAGATGGGCCATACGAAGCTTCTCAGAAAGATTGCCCCAGGAGAACATACACTTTGTAGCATTGAAAGAATAGAGAATTCCATTTTCACGATGATCAACCCAACCATTATCTCCAACTAGAATCTCCAAAGTACTGTCCCTTGTACCAGTTGGTGCAACTCGGCCCTAGAAAATACCAGAAAATTCATGAAATTATTGTATTAGAAAAACCCAATTCACTACAAAGCAAAGACAAGTATAGCAAAACCTTCTGCAATTCACTCTGACTGAACATGCTATGCATATAGCTTCCAGTTACATTCATTATAAGACATTACCTGCTAGGAAAACAATGTGTAGCCCCTTTTCCAGAAAGAGGAATGTAGTTAATTAGCTGAGGTTGAAAACTAGTCGCCCATCAGTAGGAACTAAATAAATAATTAATTTCAACCAATAACTAAAGAGCCAAAATTATCCTTGATAGAAACCAAAAAAAACTTTGTTTGTTTGTCTAGCAAGTAATAATTCAATATAAATAATTAAAATAGTATAGACAAAAAGGTCATGCCATAACAACGCCCCATGTTGAAAGGATCTATGCCAATAATCTGAATGGATGATGACGCATCCAACCTTGTGGACAGAATATTTTTATTCTAAGAGGATAATCAAATTTCTGTTGTTTACTTTTACCACATCTTTCAAAATATTTATTACATGCAAATCAAATTTAATGGATGCCCATATCCTTCATATTAAGTTTATTTAACTTTTAGATGTGCAGGGTGGTTCATGGAACCAAAGTATGGACTACATTAAATAGGCACAAAAGAATACGTTTTGACATAATTAAGAAAACAGGGATCAACAAGCAATATACCAGTTTATATGTAATTGAAGCATATAGCTTACCTGGCGAGCAAGACGACGAGCATTAAGTGATTTGGCAACAATAGGCCAAAGCTCATCCCCAATTGTGTCCCATACTGGATCCTTGAAGGATGTGATTGGAAGCACAACAATATCACCAAGTCGCTCCCATCTGAAAAGACAAAGAGAATTTAATGAGTCGCACTATAGTACATGGCGCTGTATCCAAAAGCCAAAAAGTGCCAGCACAGCTTTCATCCAGACAAGGTTCTAACCGAAGAAAGCGACATGTAATAAACTCCCAATTCATATTACTGAAGCCAACAGGCAAATAATAAAGAAACAAAGTAACGAAGCACAAACCTTGTGGGTAGCTCCTCTAACAGTTGTTCTGAAATGTCTTTATGCCTTATCAAAGAGGCCACAGCCTCATTCATTACTTTTAGGGGAGACTTCACCACTCTTTTCACTTCAGCTACCTCATCTACCAGCTTAGTGGCACCACACTCCTTTAAAAGATTCAACGCTTCCAAACAAGAGACATCATCTAACAAAATCCCTTTTCCAGTAAATGGTTTAGATAAACAATGGTCACTATAACCTTCAAAATCATCTGACGAATGATGCTGCCTTTCATGAAAAACACCACAAAAGTTTTTTGTCACGGGAAAACAAATGTGTATTCCATCCTCCCAAGAATAAACCTTCCTTCTAAGATCTAACCATCCAAATTTCTTCAATATGTCCTTCCCTAATTTTGCATATTTCCTTTCAAGTTGTAGAACCCAATGTGAAGCAATTATTTGATGCCCATTTGCTCCAGGTAATTCACTCTCGAAGTTCAAGACAGGAGTTTCACTTAAAGTCTCTGCATTTTCAACTCGTGGAGGTTGGAAAAATTCATTATTTTCTCCTGTCTTCTCACTATTTCCACAGGTACCATGCATTTGTCTAATTTTAGAAGGCACAGGATTGTCATTTATAGATGTCAAGGGTAGCAAGTTGATTTTCATTGGCTCACTGAACTTTGTTCCAAAAGCATAACAAGATGCCCCACCACCGATCATAACAAGATCATCACCAATGACATTGGCTGTACTTCGCACAAACAAATCTTTTTCAACAGAATCAAGTGTCACATGCTTCCACATGTGGAGCCGCAAATCAAGTAATGCCAACTCTTGACAATGTTGTCGGACTGGACAACCACCAATAACCCCAAGGTAGTTTTTGTACACAAACATTGAGTGGGAAAACCTAGATTGTGGACTTCTTCCTGCAGTCTTTTCCTTCTTCCATTGACATGTTTGAACGTCAAAACTATACAAATCTCCAAGGGCTTTCTCACCATCGTACCCTCCAAACATAAATAGCCTAGACCCATATGCCACCATTGAGTGAGAATGACGGGCGCACGGCCACTCCCCGTCAACCAGTAACTCTTTCCACTGCAGGTTAACTGTGTCAAGGACATGAAAGGATGAAGAGATTGAATAATTGTTAAGTCCACCAAATACATATATCTTTGAGCCTACAACAGCTGCTGCATGCCTATGCCTGTGTAGCAAACATATAGACTTAGAAGAGATAGATCAATGTTTTTCAAGTAGAGATTACAAATAAAAGTTACACTTTAAAACAATAGTTACAAGAAAACACAGTTACGGAAATAATGAACAGCACAAAGAGATAAAACTACGATAGAAGCATCAGCTCACAAAAGGCTTCACCTGGGAGGAAAAACACTGCCAATACATCTTGCTAATTTCCAATCGCTCTTTGCTATATTGAGGACCCATACATCATCTAGAATATGCACAGGATTGGCCCTGCCTCCAATAACAAACACACAATCTCCAGCCAGAGAACACGTGTGACCTAAACGGAGTTGGACTGCCCTCCAGATTAATTGATTTTAATGTTCCAGAAAATGGACTAAGCAGTAAAGACTCGCTTCTTCTTGCATGCCTTCCCATGCCTCCAAAACCACCAAATACTATAACTTTGTTCTCGTCTTTGTCATTGAGTACACAAGACGAGTGACCCCAAAGGAAAAGCTTCTCCACAGGTTCACCAACAATCACCATCGGAACAACAGACAGACTACAACCAGAAACTCCTACCGTCCCTGCCAATGATTCAAAGTCTCAGACTCTTCTTTCACATTAAAAGGAAAGGTCTCCTGCAATCAAACATATATTAGTATGTAATAGCAACGTTGACATCCACACATATTTCGCTAAGATACACATCATCTTAGAAAGAAAAAAAAAAAAGAACCTATATATAGTCCTCATCATATTGAACTTCACAATGCACGCAGAGCATCAAGAATCATTATACCTGTTGATGCCAAACGCATTATGCTTCTTAGTCTCATTCTTATTACTTCAAAAAACCAATGAGCAACATCAACATATTCGCTAATGATTTGTCACAACCTTCAATCACGGGCTCCAATAGAACAACACCAAACTACCACGTAAATTGGCGAGAAATGGACAACTGAACAATATTAATTGTAGTCAAAGCATTTCATCACCTTTTCTGATTCAATTGCTTTAACCTAAACTCTCATACATATTCATTACTATCATAAACAAATCTGTTAAAATAACAGTTGAGTAATTAAATTAACCATTTCCCATCTGTTTAAGCTTTAAGACAAGTGGTAATTTAACCTAATATCAATCAAATTACCCAAATGCGCATCGCCATCTCTTTCTTCCACGTGAGCGCCCTCACCACACATCGAAGAGTTCCCGTCACTCAATGCCGCATCCACCGCCATTCGATCGCCGCTGTCGCACTCCGCAAACCCATCGGTCCGCTGCAAAGCACGAAAAAACCCTTCGGTTCGCTTCCTATTAGCCTCCATCTTCTCGTTCGCCACGCCGACGAGGTACCGGAAAAACTCGGGCGAGACCATGACCGTCTCAGTGGTCCCCAGCGGCACCTCCAGCCGAATCGAGCACCGAATCGCCACGATTACGCGCTTGCCCGCGCTTGTAATACCGGACTCTCTGAACCCGGAGGATATGGCTATGGAGACCAATGACTGAGCCGAAGATAGGTCTTTGCACTCGACGGCGATGATGAGTGGCTCGAACCTGAGGACGAGTTCGGATTCGGGTTGCTGAGTAGACTCGGTGGGGAATACGAGGGAGAGGACTGAGTCAGGATCGGCCGGGTCGTGGGAGACGAAGAGCCACGTGCCGCCTCGGGCTTTTTTGTTGAGAGTGGTGGAGTGTTTGGGCTGGGAGAGAATAGAGACACGGCCAGAGCAGGAGCTGGTGGTGTAGTAGGAGGGGTGATGGTTGAGCGTATTGAGTAGGGGGATGATCGGCGGGTCCAATGTGCCCTTCGGTGACTTGTCGGAGTCAGCTGAGCTCAGTGACGCTAGCGTCGCCGCTTTTCTCTTCTCGAACTCCATTCAGCGATTGTGCCTTCGCGAAAAAAACCCTCTAAAACCTCTTCTGAGACTCGCGCAAAAACGAGGGACTAGGCTGGGCCTGAAACAGGCTTGGAGTCATGGGCCCAATATCGGTGGTATTTTTACTATTTTATATTTTTATATTTTAAATTGTTTGTTAATTATTTTAAATAGATAACAACTGTTACAAACTGTTACCAGACAAGATTTCTCTGTCAGGAATGTTAGTAGCAAAATTTGATGTTAAGCAAGTCCAATTTTTAACAGAACTCGTGGGTTCAACATGAATTTAACATAAAATTATTTGATCAAAATTGAATGATATGACTTGTTTATTTAAACTTTTTATATGAATTTAACATAAAATTAGTAGAATAAAGTTGAATGATATGATTCGTTTACTTAAATTAATCGAATTAAGGTGGACCTTCTTAATAGTATTGTACCAAGACACATCTCTACTTGACACATGGCATTCATGATCATGGGTAATAATTTTTTACGCGATTTGCAAGTCTGACAAATTAACATAATATAGTTGATGAGTTTAACCTATATAATTAAATTGATCGAATTATATAGTCTTATATTACTCACAAATGTCATTCTTGTGGTCGACCAACATAAACATGATTATCAATTTGGACACAATTGCTATATCATTTACAATTATAAAGTATTTTTCAGGGATCAAATATATAATTCAACCTTTAATTAGTATATTGATATTATAACTTCTGCAATTGCTCTAGTCTTTTATCTTTTGATTGTGACTTTGCACTTAGCATGTGGAATCTCCTTTGTCGTATACTCGTATAGCAGTCCTACTTCATTATTAGGCTCAATTAATCATGCGACTAAAATCAACATAATTATTTGATGTCGATTGATGATATAGAAGTTGTAATTCACTTATCACTTATTCAGTCCATCACTAGATAATTAAATTTAATCGTGATTAACATAATGTTATGTTGACGACATGTTAGAGCATCTCCAGCAGTGTAATTAAAATGAAAAAAAAAAAATCTATTTAGTTATTTTCATCATTTTTTACTCTAACAGAATATATAATAGAAAATCTGTTAGAGTTGGCATTAAAAAATTTGTAGCTAAAATGAAGAATTATACTTTTTAATTAGATATAATAGTTATTACTGCTTGAGATGCTCTTAGTTGTTAGCGATTAAATTTGCTTATAAATAATCTCATATCAGCCCATCTTTTTCACAAACAACGGCCTAAAAGTATTAGGATTTGTAGAACAATCAATCAAAGCAACGGCAAACTTCCACAAAAGCGAATATATAAGTATTTTTCGAAAAAAAGAAAAGAAAAAGAACGAACAACTTAAAACACACAACTTAAAATTATTATTAAAAAAAACTCTTAAAAAAACCATTAAAAACCAGAGCCGAAATATCAACATGCTTGAAAGTTGACACTAAATATGTAAAAGAAACAAATCAAAGCTTTTGTGTCATGATCTCTGGCTTGAAGATGAGGATGTATGCCTTGAAGTCCAGTATTTCTCAATCTCTTCCGCAGTTCTTCCAGGAATCCTCCCAGCAATCAGAGACCACCTATATATATAACACGCACACATGTTACCATATTTAGAATTTAGATGCTACTGAGATTTGCATGCATGGCTCTATCTGTCGCCGACACAGAGTGCCTAAACAAACCTTTCTCCGACCAACCGGAACATCCTGGCAATGAGTGTTACCTCGTCTTCCGAGAATTCCAGCTTAGAATCTTCCTGGCTTTTCACCTCTGCAAAAACAGAGCATGTAATGACTTCGTTTTTTTTTACTCTCAGCAATCAATCAAGGGTGTCGGGGTTGAGGAAAGAGTAGAAGGAGTCGAGTTTGAAAATGGGTACCTTTAGTTTCTTCGTTTTTGATTAACTCCCCCATCTTTCTCCACCAGAAGCCCACAGAAGTCAATTTGGGTCAAGCAGCAGAAGAACTCAATATGCAGGAACATATCGGAACTTTTATAGAAAAGATGGTTGGTGGTTGAGACAAAGAAGACCGGTAGTTATCTGCTTTTGATGGGTTGTTGAGTTGATCACATCGCTCATAGTCATGGGGGATTACTTTGGCTTATCGCTAATAATTTTTGTCATGTGAATTGATACGATCGAGCTCAATACAATGTAATTAATGTCTTTTTATCCCTCCCTGTATCGACATGTCAAAAGTAAAAAAAAAAAAAAAAAAAAAAAAGAGCTTCACTAACCCTATGAAGCTTGACCATTTTTGTAAATACTCTCCTAACGTTCAAAAACTCTCACTTATCTCCCTTGAACTGGATTAAAATCCCTAGCAATTTTAAAAAATTGCTAATAAGTTTTTTTGAAAATCTTAGTCATTAAAGAGATCTAATGGCTCAAAATTAAACACCCATTTAATATATGAGAGATAAACTTAAAATTTTGAATTTTGAAATTCAACCTCAAAATATATGCTATCCACTAAAAAAAATTAGTGTTTTATTTTGAGCCATTAGATTACTTTAATGGCTGAGATTTTCAAAAAAACTGATTGACAATTTTGAAAAATTGTTGGGATCTTGATCTCCTTGAACTTTATTTCTCTCTCAGTTTCCTCCTCCTGTTAGCAATGGCTGTTAAATCCTAACGGAAATTGCTTGGCACATGAGAGAAAAATAAAGTTCAGGGAGGTAAGTGAGAGAGAAATAAAGTTAAAGAGGGGTAAGTGAGAGAGAAATAAAGCGATATGTGAGGATTTAACGGCCATTGCTAACGGGAGGGGAAAGTGAGAGAGAAATAAAGTTAAAGGGGGTAATTGAGAGTGTTTGAACGTTAGGAGGTATTTTGCAAAAATGACCAAACTTCAGGGGATTAGTGAAATTTCAAAAAAAAAAACTTTTTATGTTAATTTGCCAACTCATGATATTCTTGTATTTAATCAACTTCTCACTAATAATATGTTATTTGTATTTATATAAGAACACTTCATATGAAGTATATATTTTTATTGAGAAAACCAATGGTAAGAGATAATTGGTCGGCTAGGTCGGTCTTATGGTGCTTAAATATAAATTAATGGGAAAATTACTTCTTATCCCCAAAAGTCTCACCCAATTTGTAATTTAACGTTTAATGTTTAAAAATTTGCAATATAATATAACAAACATTTCAAAAAGTTTGCACGGAAGCAACTTCGTTAACCATTTTCGTCCAATTTGATGGAAAACTGCTCATGCGAGGCACGTGTATTATTATTATTTTTTTAAATAATAATAAATTGACCCCATGTGTTTTAAGAAATTTTAAAAATTCCCCTAATTCAATAAATTATTATTATTTAAAACAAAGGGTTGGCTATGGGCCTATGGCCACCCTAATCCAGCCATTTGGGGGTGGTTTTGACCACTCCTATTTGCCCATTGGGGTAGTCAACCACCCCCATGGGCGTGGGACCACCCCCAATATGGCAAGACAGGGTAGCCTACTTTTATTTTTTGTATTCTTAAATATATGGACAATTTTTCATAATTTTCATAAGAGAAAACTGAAATTATCAACAAATGGGTCACATTGCAAATTTTTGATATTTTATTGGAGTATATTGTAAATTTTAAAATATTGAAGATCAAATTATAAATTGAGTAAAACTTTGGATGAATAAAGTATAATTTTTCCTAAATTAATAACCTAGTTCTGATAATAAAAAAAAATATAGAAATAGAATTATTAGAAATAATCCCAATATCAAGATGTCGAAAACACTTTTCACTCACAATTTTGCTTCGAGCAAAAAATTAATGGGGAAACTTCACTTACCCCCTGAAGTTTGGCCACTTTTGCAAATACTTCCCTAACGTTCAAAAACTTTCACTTATCCCCCTAAACTTTTAATTGCTCTCAATTTAACTAATTCGTACAAATTAGGGCACAAATATTTAAAGATCAAAATCGATTTTTCATTTTTAAAAAAATAAAAAAAAATCTGGAAGTTGAAATTTTATACAAAAGTCACCGTTTAAAATTCACTATTTAAAATTTCAACTTCCAAAATGTTTTTTTTTTATTTTTTTAAAAAATAGAAATCATGGTATTTTATTTTTAAAAATTTATGACCTTTGTATGGATGATCAAATGAGTAATTAAGTTATGAAGTAAATAAGAGTTTTTGAACGTTAGAAGAGTATTTACAAAAATGGCAAAACTTTAAGGGATTAGTGAAATTTTTCCAAAATTAATCTTATTTTTGGTCAAGCGACCACCGAGCAAAAGTTAAGTGAATTTAAAGAGGATAAGAATGAGATGATGTTTATAGTTTTATTAAACTATTTTATAAGTATGTATTTTTAAGCATATAGTATATCTATTTGACAGCAACTGTTCTCAAAATCTTAGAGAAATTATATAGTATGGTTCATAAAATATTAATTGTATTTTTAAATTAAATAATTCAAATGTTACTATATTAAAATTGTTAAAGTAATTCTAAATAAAGAAAAAACCATCTAAAAAAAATTAATTAAACAAAATTTGTGGCATCAAAACAAAAACGACGTCGCCTGGTTCTGTTTCATTCACCCCCTTCCTTGTACGACACACTGTCACAAAACTTGCAGGCGCCCTAAAAAGCTCCCAAATTCCTTCGCCCAACCAGTAAACTGGTACGTAATTGTCCCTCCCTACGCTAACTATTTCTTGTGTTTTTTCGTTTCGATGTCATTTGCATGCCCACAAAGAGTTCTCCGAAAGCGTTTCCAAATGTTTTCTGCTCCGAACTTTGTCTTTCTATGTTTTGGGCTTTAGGGTTCTTGAGGCTTTGAACACAATGTAGTTAAATTAGTTTTTGAATTTAAATGCTTTTACACTTTTTTTGTTTGTTAATTCTCTCTTGTTATTGTTCCATTGCTAGAATTTTGCGAATATATAGTTGAAAGGTGTAATATTTGATTAGCCATGAACGAAACAATGTAGAGAAGCGTACTTGTTAGGATTTATCTTTATTGAAAAAGCGTGGGGATTGAGTTTTTGTGTACTTAATTTCGATTTAATGATCTATCGAACCCAGGTTGAAATTTTGTGTTAATTTCTGCTTTGTAATGGTTCAGGATGGTATACGTGTGTGTTGTCATGTGGTGCACACTTGGGCCTGTGGCCGGTCCTGGAGTTCTGTAAGGTTTTGATGCAGGAGCTGTCATTTTGTTGAAAATGTCTTCGTGTTCTATTGCACAAACAACTGAGGTTGGGCATCTGGGTCGTCAAAATGCTTGCCCAGATACCGGATGCTGTGAAAGTTCTTTGAAACCTGAGGAGGAGAAGAGGAAGAGGAGGAGGATGAGGAGGAAGATGTGGATTTCAATCCGTTTTTGAAGGAAACCCATTCCCCGGAAGCTTCTTCGAGCTTGAGCTCTGAAATTGATGGTTTGGACGGGGATGTTGTCCACAGTGGGGGAAAGAGGTTCGGTAATGGTGTGGGAATTAATTCTTTGAAGCCAATTGGTGAGTTGCAAAACTCTGTTGCTGGAGATTCTGAGCATGGAGAGGAGGAAACTGTGATGCAAGCTACAGTTTCCCCTGAAGGGGTGTGTGAGAAGGAAGTGCAAAATTCTGTTGCCAGAAATCCTAAGAGAAGAAAATCTGCTTCCAACTCTCAATCAATAGTTGATACTGTTAGAACAAGGGGCAATGACACTAGAAGTGATTTTGATGGTGTTATGGCAGTAGGGTTAAGTAATACTGCAGAAGCCCAGAATCCCAAAATAGACTTTGAGAATGAGGATGCTATTTGTACACGTACGAGGGCCCGTTATTCTCTTGCAAGTTTCACACTTGATGAACTCGAGACTTTCCTTCAAGAAACTGATGATGATGATGACCTTCACAATGTTGACGATGAAGAAGAGTACAAGAAGTTTCTTGCCGCTGTTTTACATGGTGGAGATGGTGATGGTCAGTCAAATCAAGAAATTGAAAATGTTGATGATGAAGATGAAGATAATGATGCCGATTTTGAGATAGAACTTGAAGAGTTGCTTGAGAGTGATGTTGATGAATGTCCTAGGGATAGAACCCAGAAGGAGTATGAGGGAGCTGGACGACGGCCAGAGACTAGGCAGAATAGGCGCCAAAAAGACTCTGTCCAACATAAAAGGAAGCTTTCAGGACAGGCAAAGAGACCATTACGTCCACTCTTACCTGTTTTGCTGAATGGACCAACTGTACCCTTCCCTGGTAATGATGGGAAAACTTTGATGCGTGTTTCTTCCACAGCAGAAGATGGTTTTATAAGTGGATTTACTCCCCATCAAATAGGCCAGTTACATTGTTTGGTACACGAGCATGTGCAACTTCTTATTCAAGTATTTTCTCTGTGTGTGCTTGATTCCTCTCGGCAACACATTGCCTCCCAGGTTCAGGGACTGATTCTTGAGATGCTTCATAAACGTAATGAAGTATTAGCCTGGAAAAGTGTCCCATATCCCAGTATTTGCTTTTACCCTCCATATGTTGGTTCATCAGTGCCAGATGAACTTCCCAAATTTGCCCCAGCACTAGGCACCTTAGAATCATGTCCTACGTTAATGCACACAGAGTGTGCTCTCCTTCAACTAACCAGGATGGTGGCTTCTCAAAACATGGCCACTTCTAATGGAAGATGTGAACATGTTTCCAATGGGCATGTGGGTGCTTTTCAAAACAATGAGAGCTCTTTCTGGGTGCCTTTTATAAGTGGTCCAATATTGTCCATCTTGGATGTAGCTCCACTCAATTTAGTTGGAAGATATATGAATGATGTTTATACTGGTATGTCGTGAAGAAGGTTTCAATTGTTTTTTATGCTTTTGCAATCATATGCTTGTTCAGAAGTTTAACCTGTATGTTTTGCCATTGTTTTGAAACTGTTTTCACAGCTGTTCAGGACTATCAACAGCGCCATGTGAAATCTAGTTGTGATACTCCCTTTGAGAGAGAGCCACTGTTTCCCCTTCCATGTTTTCCTTCATCTCCTGAAGCTAATTGTGAAATTTTAAGGGGACCCATTAATTCAGTTGTTAAAACATCTTCACCCTGTCAACAACCACCAAAAAAAACATTGGCTGCTGCGCTTGTTGAAAGTACCAAGAGGCAATCGGTTGCTTTAGTTCCAAAAGAAGTTGCAAAGCTAGCTCAAAGTTTTTTCCTTCTTTAATCCTTCATTATTTCCACGCAAGCCACCCCCTGCAGCTGTTGTAAATCGGGTGCTTTTCACTGATGCTGAGGATGAGTGAGTTCCATGCTTTGTTCTCTATTTGGTGGTTGAATATTGTTTACTGAATTGGTGGCTTTATTTTATCTTGACTACTTATTGTTGTGGGTTGTAGAATGCCTTCATGTCAAGGTGCATTGCTGTTCATTATTCTGCTTTTGTCACGGTATAAAGAAGATACACAAAATCTGAATGTAGAAATTAAAGCTAATGTATTTGACTTTAGGTATAGATATTAATAGTATAGAATTTTTTTCTTCTTCTGAAATTCATGGAGTTGATGGGATTTTAGGAATAATATCTTAGGATACAGCTTAAAAGAGAATTTATAATTGTTTATGAACACAAATCTCTCCTAAGATTCACAATTTTTGCATAGTCTTTATTTTGGTTTTATGCAGTGGGAGATAAATGCATTTTAAGGTGAAATTACAGGGAGACTTGGTTTAAATGATTCTTATCTAAAAGGAATTTTATTCATAAGACTGCATGTCTGGTTAATGGTGGAACTGTAGATGTAGATATCGATATCTGTGATTTAAGTTTTCGTTTTTTGTTTTGTTTTTACTTATAAAGAAAAGGCTATTCCAAGTATACAAGTGTATGGGATCTGTTACGGGTGTCTAGCAAAAGGGGCACACTGGGCATTGCATGAGAGAGCACGTTGGGCATTGGATGAGAGAACATGTTGGGCATTGCATGGAGGATAAACATGAGGCACCTTGCATAAGAGATTCACATATCAAACAGTTTTTCTTTTTTTAATTGTAGCTCCTAGGTGGTTCCTATTTAATTTCTATTTTTGATGTTGGTATTTGGCATTAGCCTTTAGTGGCGAGTGTTTGTTTCCTATAATTACTTCCACATGCCATGTTCAGGGTTAATGACAATCTATTATCGATGAGAAACTTATAAAATATGTTTGTTAGGTTTCTCATGTTTTATATCGGGATTCAACGCAGGCTATTAGCACTGGGGTTGATGGAATATAATACAGATTGGAAGGCAATTCAACAACGTTTTCTTCCTTGCAAATCGAAGCATCAGGTAGTTTTTTGCTAGACTATGTATTCTAAAAATGTGATTTCCTGGTAATCATTGTTTAGATAAACTCTAAGCTTGGTTAGACATTTCTGTTTCTATTTGTCCTGCTCTTTCTACTAAGGAGAGAAGGAACCAATTGTTCTGGCAAAGGGCATGCAAATAAAATTTTGAGTGTTTATTTTCTTGGCTCCTAACTACTTGAGGGTGTGAAACGCTTTGATTCAATTAAAAGATGAAAAAATTAGATACTTTGTAAGGATTGGATTGAAAAGTATCGTCTCCTTGATAGCTATGGCAATGTATTTCATTAAAGTACTTTCATGTGTAAAAGTTTCTTAATCCATATAATTTTTAGGATTAGAAATGCTAATTAGAACCTATTTAGGATTGTGTTGGGAAATGAAGCTTTTGTCTATAGAAAAAGCCTAAAAGAGCTTTGTAGAAAAAACCTCAATTTCAAGCTTCCCCAGTTCTGAGCTTTTTTAGAGCAAAAAAAAAAAGCTTTTTATCAAACCAACTTTTTTTTGGCTTGAAAGAACTTTGTAAGTATTCAAATCACTTTTTAAGTTCATTAACGTTTGGGCTGGTCCCTCCTTAAAGCCCTTATTGCCTGTAACCAGCTGTTTATTAAACTAAGAATCCACAGTTCTGACCAATCCCCCTCTTTGCTTGTCTCCACATTGGAACAATTGGTGGTGGCAAAGGTTATCCATTGAATACATCCTATTCCCATCACTAGCGGTTTGGTTAACCATTGCTGATTTTTTTTTTTTTTTTAATCTGAGTGTGTGTATTTGATATTTATCTGTGTGAGAGAGTGAAATTTACTTTGTAGAGCTACTTTTTAAGAGTTTTTTCATTTGATAATGGATGAATATGATAATTTATTATTATTATTATTTTTTTAATAATGATTGCAATCAATTTTAAAGTTTTTTGCGCCTGGTGAGTAGAGGAGTTGTTGTTTTTGTTAGTTCTTGCAAGTTCTGAAAGAAAATGTCATGTTGACCTGGGATGTGTTGTAGTTCATCAACATAAATGTCATGATTGAACAATAGTGGGCCACTTTAATTTACATGTTCTTCTTTTATTGCAGATTTTTGTTAGGCAAAAGAATCGCTGCTCATCTAAAGCGCCAGAAAATCCCATTAAGGTATCTCAACAATCTTGAGCACAACAATGACAAATTATCTTGATTTCTTCTCTTCTCATTCATATTGATAGTCATCTTAGGCAGATTTATTTTTTAGATAACAAATATACCCTTAAGTTGTGGCTGCATCTCTAATTAAATTGATTGGATTGCAAAGTAACTATCAATGGATTCCCGAGCAATTCTCATAAGCATTCCTGACTCTTCAATCTAACATTTCATAACATTGATTGGTCAAAAGAAATTGACTGTAATCGGATGTTTGAACATTGTAACTGGTGATATTTAGGTCACATATCATTGTAAGAGGTAGTCTTTAGCTAGATATCACCATATAAATAATGCTGGTAGCAGATTGGTGTACCAGATGAGCATTTAGATTATGTTGTCATATTTTCGATTGGTAAAATTTAATGTAGTTGTTTACTACTTCATGCAGGCAGTTCGGATAATGAAAACCTCTCCATTGTCTGCAGAAGAGATAGCACGTATTCAGGAGGTAAATGCAAACAAGAACTTTTTTGAATTATTAATTTCTTTTTCTTAGAAAGATATTCATTTGATGGATAGCTGTCTGATTTACTATATCATCCAAATTACTCAGGGACTTAAGGTTTATAAATTAGATTGGATGTCCGTGTGGCAATTTGTTGTACCACATAGAGATCCATCCTTATTACCTCGACAGTGGCGCATTGCCCTTGGAACTCAGAGGTCATATAAGCAGGATGCAACAAAAAAGGAGAAGCGTCGGTTATATGAATCAAGGAGAAGAAAGTGCAAATCTGCAGAGTTGGCAAGTTGGCTAGTTGGATCGGAAAAGGAGGTTTGTTATCCTTTTAAGCTAAAATATTTGCACGGACATTTAATCCTTCATATCTTCCTATTCATTTTATACAATATTCTACTGTGTTTTCAATGGATCAGACAATATTGCTAATGGTAAAACATGTACAACAAACACACCCATGTGTTGTAGCACATAATTTGTGATTTGAGCTGTAAACTGGCTAGCCTCTGGCTTGATACATTTAGTGTAGTCTTGGTTCATCACCTATTATGCCTTTCAAGCTTAATTGTAAGGTTGGATGGAATGGGGCACGACATTCATAAATTATGATATTTAAAATTCATCTTGCTCAGTTTTTTCCCTAGTCTTAGGCATTCTCTTGTATAATTCATGTGTATTAGAGTTGCCCCCCTCTACGCTTTTTAATATATACAACATTATTTATTAAAAAAAAAAAATTGGATATTTAAAATTCAGAAATCATGAATTTACTTACCAACATAATGCTTGCTTGTAACCTTTTATTTAATTACCTTGATAAGATTTTATGAAGCTACAAAAAAGTAAAATTCAATTATTATTAAACGTAATAGTGTTTTAATCTCAAGACATGTGTTTGGACTAGTATACTATTATGTGTGTACATGTTTATTTGTAGCTGAGTCCCCATCAGCATTTCTCAGGCCAGGGCTTAGCTCATGAGGCTTAAAATAAAGCTCAGCTTCATCTCATCAAAATGGACAATTGAGGTTTTTTTTCCTTCCATAAATGATTATTTAACTTCAGACAGTTGTATTTGCTGCAGGACAATCAGGCTGAAAATGCTGGTGGAGATAATAACAGTGGACATGATAGCACAGATAATGCAGGTGAAGCTTATGTTCACCAGGCATTTTTAGCAGATTGGAGGCCGGGTACCTTCAGTCTCATTTCTTCTGCACGTCCTTGCTCAAATCTCAAAGAAAAAGGCCTTCCTAGTGATACTCAATCCCAGATTGGTATCATGCACAAGTTTCCACTTTTGTCACAGAATATCCAGCATCCCAATATTTCTTCTCAGTTTACTAGTGCCAGAAATTGTGCATCTAATCCCATGGAACCCAATCATCCAGCTTCTGGTACAACATTGAATACCAGCAAATTCCAATTCTGTTCTCGGCCTTATCGGGCCCGAAGAAATAGTAGTGGTGCTAGTAATTCCTGCTTAGTAAAATTAGCACCAGACTTGCCCCCTGTGAATCTTCCCCCATCTGTTCGTGTAGTCTCTCAGACTGACTTCAAAGGCCATCAGGCTGGGGCCCATTTAGCAAGGTTTCTGCTGCTGGAGGTGGTATTGGTAATTCTGGAATAGAAAATTTTGTTTCTGGAAATCCTCGTGCTGCGAAGTTGGGAAGCACCCATTCAATAAAACCTGTACGGAACACAAGTTGTCCACTGAAAGATAATGCTACACATTTGCTTCCTGAAGAATCTGAAGTTGTTAAGGATAAATGTGTTCCAGAGGAAAGGCAGACTGATTCTGATCTTCAGATGCATCCTTTACTGTTCCAGGCACCTGAAGATGGACATTTGCGCTATTACCCATTGAACTGTAGCACTAGTACTTCTTCTTTCAGTTTCTTTCCAGGAAATCGGCCCCAGTTGAACCTAAATCTCTTCCATAATCCACACCTAGAAAACTATGTTGAACGTTTCAACAAATCTTTGAAGTCAAGGGATTGTACTTCGGTATCCTCTGGCATTGACTTCCATCCGCTGTTACAAAGAACTGATGATGTTTATACTGACTCAGTAACTGCATGCTCAACTGCACACCTATCTGTTGGTTTGGTAGGCAAATCTGCTCCACTTCAAAATCCTTTTGATCCTGTCCACACTGAGTCACGAGTAACTCGTGGTGTGGTTACTGGTGCTAATCCTCCGAGCCATACAGAGAAAGCTAATGAACTGGACTTGGAGATCCACCTAAGTTATACATCTAGAAAGGATAAAGATGCGGAAACTAGAGATGTGACTGCATGTAATCCAACGATGCCAGTAATGGCAGCAGCACATTCTTTATCTACAACGAGAACCCAAAACATCAATGGGTTATGTAATGAGCAGAGTGATGACTGTCCCCAAGTTAGTACAAACATTGTTTCAGTTGGCCATGGATTGGCAACAACAAATAAGAACATCAGCAGATACAACATGGATGACATAGGTGACCACTCTCATCCAGAGATTATAATGGAACAGGAAGAGTTGAGCGACTCTGATGAAGAAGCTGAAGAACATGTAGAGTTTGAGTGTGAAGAGATGGCTGATTCTGAAGGAGAGGATGGATCGGGCTGTGAACAAATTGTCATGCAAAATAAGGTGACTGCTCTTTCTTTTGAGTAATGAGAAGGATGCCATTTTGGTTTTGTTTGTAGTGGTCTGAACCTCATTTTACAAATACTCGTGGTGTTCCAAAGTATAGCTGTATCTCTTAAACAGATGGCGTTTGCCATTGCAGATTTTTTCTGCTATTCTGCTCTATCTTGGTCCGTGTCTTCTTTTGAAATTGGCATAATCTATTATTGCTGCTTTTAAACATTTAACATGCTTGTGTCTTGTTTGAATAATTTGCTTGTAATTGTATCCTAATTAGATAATTTGCATCACTTTAAACTTCGATATGTCCATTTTCTTGTTAGGGAAGATTCACACGTAAGACCTACCCCAATCCCAATGGCCATTTTTCAGAAAATAATGAGCACACTAATGATTCTGCATTTAATGAGTCAGTCACACTGGCTGATACATTGAACACGCACCTTGTTTTAGTAATGCATGTTTTTGGTCATTAATTTTTCTCTTTCTTCTCTTCTTAATAGGGGGGCCAGAGTGCCGCATTGGCAAATCTAGTGACAGGTGCAGCTAGTAATGATAGACAACGTGAACCAAGAACCTGTTGTCATCCTGAAGGTGATCTTGAGAACAGCACTCCTTCCCTAGAGTTGGGTTTGTCTAATCAAGGGGCGGATGATGCAAGTAATTTTTCATGGTTGAGTTTAGATTCATGTGCACCGGATCGTCTTTTGAGCACAAAAGCTAAGCGTAGAAAGTACAATTGGTGAAGGTCATGTGGCCCAAAAATTGTCATCATGTCGTCCTACCAGATCTTGCAAGAAGAAAAAACCTAGCACAAAAGATGTTACAGTGCAGAAACATGCTATGGACATGGAACAACAGCTCAGCCTTGGTCCTCTTGCCATTCCCACAATGAAAAAAGCAAGGAAGCGTGCATGCAGAACTAATACAAGTTTGAACATAGGATTGACTTTTGAAAGCTCCAGCACCGATGCTAAAGATAGGTTTGGTTGATTGCTGCTGTATCTATACTAAGAGAACAATCTCTATCGTTGCTGATATTCTAGAGATTTTTTGCTGATATGCTCACCTGCAATGCTTTGGGCCCAGTCTTCTCTATGCATGCATTTAAGAGAGAGTAGCAGGGTAGGCTGTACTCCCTTGGATGTTAGCAACCCAATCCATCAAGCAAAGGGTGTCAGAATGGAAGTAGAGGTGAACTGATCTTCCTTCACGGATTCTCTATTTCCCCCAGCCCTTGAACTTGCGAACATCTGCATCCAAGCCACTACAAGGAAGGCCTCTTTGTGCTTGTGAATATTTTTTTGAATGGCACGAGAAGCAGCACAAGTTATTTGGGAACTTGGGGTGGAAGGCACTGGATATGCGTGATAACATACATAGGCTGTTACTACTCTATTCCATTTGTTGATGTATGATTGTCAGTATATGTTTGCTTTTAGTGTAGGGGTCGTGTACAGACATTTTGCTTGTATATTCTCCGTTGATCTCACAGTTTCGGGCTAAAATAATTTTACCGTAAGGAGCTGTTTTTGCTAACAATGCAGTTTCACGAGATTAGCACAAAGTGTTTATAACAATGAAGGAAAGAGGGAACAATTCTACTAGCAGTTTTCAATATCATTGAGCCGTGGACCCATAAGCTCTTTTGTCAATTCATCAGCAGTTTTCAATATTTGAACTCTATTATGAAATACTGTCGCCTTCCATTTCGTTTCTTTTCTTTCTTTTTTCCTGCTCCATTGGAGGCCTATTAGATCTATAAAAGCTACATAATAGAAAATAGTCATCTCCATCCCCTTAAATTTTTTGTCCTAATGTAGGCAAGATTTAATCTCAAATCTTTTAAGTGACTACAAAAGATTTTATCAATTGAGTAAACATGCTTGTCATCTTCCGTATCACATTGGTCGGTGTAATGACATATTGAGATCGGGTGCAATACTCTCTAATTTGGGCAGTTCATTTTAAATTAGTAGCCTGAATTTTACTATGTCACCTAACAATCTAAATATGTCTTTCTATATTTGCCACCAACCTCCTAGTCTCCCATTACCACCATTGGGGCAGCGGTGGCCGGTTGTCCCTTTGATTACTTGGGGCACATGATATCAATCTAATTAATGACCATTTGGCTAACAAGTCCTAGTACATTGTTTACAAAGTCTGGCTCTAACCCTAAAGCAATTTAGGTGATACAAAATCACCCCCAAAATGCTTCAACTTTCAAATTTTCTCTAGTCCACTTCATTCACATGCTAAATAGATAAATAAGAGAGACTCAGAGAGATATTTGAAAACTTTTGGGCAGAAGGCAACCAACAAGGCGGCGATAAGCTCATATGTTGAGAAAGAGTATAATTTTTATAAGGTTTTAACATAAACCAAAATCTTTGTGTCCTGCCCTCCAATAAGGGAATGGCAAATCAGCATGTAACAACTTAAAAGAAAAGGAAATGCTAAATGCTTAACTTTTTTGTCCAACAAATGTCCAACTTTTGCCTTCTTTTGTAATTAAAAATAAAGTAAAATAAAAAATGAAAAAAAAATGTCTAAAGCAATAATATATATTTTCTGTTTATCTTTTTTTTGGTATTTAAAAAAAAATGAAAAATTGTATTTTTCTTCATAATGGTGACATTTTTTTTTAGGAAAAATACCATTTTTCATTTTTTTTTAAAATACCAAAAAAGAAAAAGATAGACAAAAAATATATATTATTGTTTCAAACATTTTTTTTTCATTTTTCATTTTGTTTTTTGTTTTTAAATTACAAAAGAAAACAAAAATTAGACATTTATTAGGCAAAAAATTTGGATTTTTATAATGCCTCTAAAAGAAAATAAGCAAATACACTGGTACTGAACCTCTTCAATAACTCATCTGCGTTAAAAAAAAATAAAAATAAAAAATACGAACGGCCTCTCTCTTCATTTACCCAACACGCTCCCGCCCTCCAGCACGCCGCCGCCTTCCAGCACACCGGGACAGACGACGCCCGCCAAGCCACCCCTCTCCACCCTGCCCACATCGGGAATCTAAGAATCACCGCTAGTTCTTCAAGCCACCACCGGTGAGTTCTCTCTCTCTCTCCGTCTCTCTCTCCTCTGCAACAGCAAGAGGCTCAGCTCTCTCTCTTCAAAAACATTTTGGAAATTGATGTTCTAGAAAAGGGGTAATTGCATAATATGTTTGCATGTCTATCGAAGGGGTTTATCTGAATCAACAATGCCTAGTACTATCTATCTTGAGGCTTAAGTACTATCTATCTTGAGGCTTAAGACTGAAAAAAGAAGAAGAGATTTTCATTGAGAAGGATGTTAGTGACAGATTGGAAGAGACTAGGTAGTTATCTCATGTCTACAAGGAGGATTCTCTGCATTCATAATATCAGGTATATGGAGATTGCGGTCGAATCATCTCTCAGCTCCCCTTCCAAGTAAAGACGCCTAGGAGGTAACTCTCAGTCCAGTCCTTATATTGCAGAAATTAGGCCATTGAATGAACTGGTTTTTAGCATTCTGTTTTTAAGCAAAAGCTTTTTTGGGGTTGCCCATTATCCCAATTTTAGAAAAGAAAGAACGAAAGAAAAAGATTAAATTTGTGAGCTGCATTTGTTTGGTACTTTGACTAGAATTACCGAAACTAGGCCATTTGATGACCTGGGTTTTAAACGTTCTATGTTTTTGTGCAAACCCATTCTTTCTTTTTTTTTTTTTTGAGGGGGGGTTGCTCATAATTCTAAAGGAGGGAAAAGGATATTGATTTTTTTGTTTTTGTTTTGATAAGTAGAAAGGATATCGAATTATACGCTAAAGTGATTTGATTTTCCATTGCGTTGATCATTATTGCAGGTATTTGGCCATTGGATGAACCGGGTTTTAGGCATTCTATGTTTCTAAGTTTCTGTTTACCCAAAAGAGGTACTCTCATAAGCAGAGCTTTTCACGTCGGTAAGCACTTCTCAAATCCAAGTACCGAGGACATTTTCTTGAGATCAATTTGTGTTAATTTAAAGCAGAGGAGATGGAAACTCTTGGAGCAAATGTCTCCCAGCCTTACCAACTCATTAGTATGCCGTGTCATTCACGAATTTCGGAACTCGTCACAGTTAGCTTTAGAGTTTTACAATTGGGTTGGAGAGAAGAAGAAATTTTCACACTCACTGGAATCTTGTTGCACTGTAATTCAATTGTTGGTCAACTCAAGGAGATTTGATGATGCCTTGGCTATTATGGGGAACTTAATGTGTGAAAGTGGTGTGCCTCCATTGGAGATTTTGGAAGGGTTGATTAATAGTTATGAAGGATGTGATCCAAGTCCGGCAGTGTTTGATGCATTGGTAAGGGCTTGCACTTGGTTTGGGGCCACTGATGGTGCTTATGAAGTCATCAAGAAGCTGAGAATGGAGGGTGTTTGGGTTACAATTCACGCTTGGAATAACTTTTTGGGTCACCTTTTGAAGTTGAATGAGATCGATAGATTTTGGAAGTTGTATAAGGAAATTATTTCATATGGGTATATTGAAAATGTGAATACTTTCAATTTGGTTGTTCATGCTCTTTGTAAGGAATGTAGATTACTTGAGGCAATCTCAGCATTCTACCGGATGTTGAAGAACGAAATTTGGCCTAATATTGTTACTTTTAACATGATCATAGATGGAGCTTGTAAGATGGGTGACTTGGAACTTTCCTGGAAGCTTGTGAGGAAGATGGGAGTGATGTCAGGGGGGTGTGTACAGCCCAATTCAGTAACTTACAATTGTCTCATAAATGGGTTTTGCAAGGTTGGGAGTGTCGCATTGGCGGAAGAAGTGCTTAATGAAATGACTAAGATGGGTATTGAGTCCAATGAGAGGACCTATGCAACTTTGATAGATGGGTATGCAAGAGGAGGGAGTTTGGATGAGGCTTTTAAGTTGTGTAATGAAATGGTGGAGAGGGGCTTGATTCCTAATATTGTTGTTTACAATACAGTCATCCATTGGCTGTACAAGGAAGGAGATATGGAGGGAGCTTCGTTTCTATTGTCTGACATGACTGATAAGCATATATGCCCTGATCAATTTACCTACTCAATCCTTGCGAAGGGGCTTTGCAGAAATGGATATGTGACTGAAGCTCTTAAACTTAATAACCAGATTATGGAAAAGAACCTCATTGCAGATGCTTGTCCTCACAACATTCTCATCAATTATATGTTCAGAAACAAAAATTTAGCAGGAGCCAAGCAACTGTTGGGCAGCATGTTTGTTCACGGTTTAATGCCTGACCTTGTTACCTATGGTAGCTTGATTGATGGGTACTGCAAGGAAGGGAATGTAGAGGGTGCAGTTCAGGTTTATGATGGAATGATAAAGGTGGAAGAAAAACCAAACTTGGTAATATACAATTCTGTTATAAATGGATTATGCAAAGAGGCATCAATGGATGTTGCAAAACCTTTGATAGATGTTTTAAAGAGGATGGGTGTACTTGATGTCATAACCTATAATACTTTGATAAATGGCTATTGCCTCTGTGGGAAGACTGATGAGGCATTTGCGTTGTTTTTGGAAATGAGAAAGGTGGGGATTTTAGAAAACAGAGTTACTTACAATACATTAATCAACTTCTTGTGCAAGTTTGGGTGTTTTGAACAAGCAAAAGACCTTATGAAGATGATGGTTCTACGTGGAATTGTTCCCGATTTCATAACATACACAACTCTTGTCACCCATTTCAGTAAGTATCGCAGTCCAGAGGAGGTGATTGAATTGCATGATGAGATGATGCTTGAGGGAGTAATCCCTGATAGACAAACATATAAGGCCATTGTTAGACCACTTCTTCTGGAAGACAATGCATAGAGAGAGAGAGAGAGAGAGAGAGAGAAGGTTAACCCTCAGCTCTATTGCTTCCCAACCTCAGTTCGTGGGATGAAAAGAAGATTACTCATCTCTTTGGCCAAAGCTGGGTGGGAACTGGGAAATATTTTCAATACTCATGTTTCTCAAAGTTCCACTGATGATAATGATCTTCTGGATTCTGGTCAGTAGAGGAAATTTTACACAATCTTCTTCTCCAAGAGAGTCCCTCCCCTAATGTTCCTCCTGACTTCAAAGCTAGGGATAAGTTGTGAAAGGCAAAGAAAACCAACATTGTCAAAGCTAAGTTGGGGGAAGTTCTATGAAGAGCTTTTGTGGGCTTTGCCATTCAGGATTGAAACTATGGAACATTGTTTCTAAATTGCCACTTCTCTACTTTGTGTCAATTGCGAATTGGAGAAGAAATATTATTTTCCTTCATAATTTGCTTAATATCAATCCTAAAGAATTCTCACTAGTTTCTGTGATTTGTAGCAATTGCCCTGACCCGTATTTATTCAGAGAAACAATGTAATCTATGAAGAGACTCCTCCCAACTCGATCCTGCTGGTGGAACAAGCAAAAAGACTTTACAGAAAACATTTTATGGCTTGGAGTTCAATCCCTAGTAGGAGGTTAAAAATTGAAAAACGGTTACCTCCTCCGGAAATTCATTTTAAAGGGCGATTCGCAAGTTGTGGTCTTTTCAAAGAATTTTTTGTTTTTTGTTTTTTGGCAGAGATGGAGTTAGGAAGATATTAGGCTTAAAAATTAGGCGTAGTTCCTGGTAAAATTATATTCGCTGTTTCCAATGTATATTTTTTGTGTATTATTTATCAAAATAATAATAATTATTATATTTAATTTCTCATTAATACTTTGGTGTTCTGATGAAAAATCTTATTTATGTTCCTACTTTTTGGGGGCGGCGGGTAGGGTTGCCACCGTCCCTTTCTATCCTTTTCCGTACCCAGAGTAGAATGTGATGATCTTTCCTAAAGGAATATGCTGAGCAGCACATCTCTTGATCATCAATATTGTTAACGTGATAACATGCACCAATCCATTTATAAATGTTGAAATTGATATTAATCCAAATGGACAATCTACGACAATGATATTTCGCCAGTATGATTGTGTGGTACTAAAATTTTCTTTGTCTTTTTGTTTTGTTTTTAGTTTAAGTTCAATTCTCCAAATTCGATCTCGAAGTGACACGAAAAATGGTCAGAAATTCTTTCCATGAGGCAGGCCATCAACAAAGGAACACCGGGTTGTTGGTTGGATATAATTTTAATTTTAATTATTAATTTAATTTTTTGAAATAATTGACAATTTATGTATGACTCTACAATTTACCTTCATTTCAATTAAATAGTGGAGAGTTTTTAGCATATACATTAAAGAGTGGTAGAATGTTAATTTAAATAATTAAGTCTACTATTTTTTTATCCGCTTATAATTTCAAAATAATTAGTTAGTTAGTAGATGAAGTAAACCAAATGATAATTTCAGACAATAACAACAATTAAATCAAATGCAAATGATTTCTTAAACTAGTTTAACTTTTCAGATGAAGTGGGTTTGGCACAGAAAGAAAGGATCCCAGTCGCATGGCCGCATATACCTTTCAGGATAGGGAAGCTCTCATGTACCAGAAACACAGTAGCCCCACTCAGATCGTGCCACATAAGAGAGGACCCCACCGTATATCAACGATCAAAATAAGAATAAAATTCCAGCCCCATGCAATCTCCCAACGGTCAAAATCCTTATCCCAAAACCTCATCCACGCTCTCCCTCTCCCTCCACTCATTTCCACTCCTTTCCTCCAAACCAGAAGAAGGAACATTACAACACATGAAGATAAGATTTTACAAAAGAAAAACCAAATCCACATACCACACCCTCTTTCTCTGCTCCTGACTTCCTCTTCTTCTTTCCCCCAGAGCCCAAAAAACCCCACAAAACGATGGCTTGCTCAAATTTAACAATGTGGGTGTCCTCAAAACCTTCTCTTTCTGATGCATCTGCACTCTCTTTCCGATCTTTTCTCAACCCTTTTCAGCTTCCTTCCCATAATACACCCACCTGCAACCCCTCTAGATCGGTAACCCCAATCCACTGCGGTCTTCGTGAGCTCCGTGAACGTATTGATTCTGTAAAGAACACCCAGAAGATCACTGAGGCTATGAAGCTTGTTGCTGCTGCTAAAGTCAGAAGAGCCCAAGAAGCCGTTGTTAATGGCAGACCCTTCTCAGAAACTCTAGTAGAAGTTCTTTACAACATCAATGAGCAGCTGCAAACAGAAGACATAGATGCCCCTCTCACCAATGTTAGGACTGTCAAGAAGGTTGCCTTGGTGGTTGTCACCGGTGATAGGGGTCTTTGCGGCAGTTTCAACAATCAACTTATCAAGAAAGCAGAGGCGAGGATCGCGGAATTGAAGGATCTTGGTGTTGACTATACCATTATTAGTGTTGGTAAAAAGGGTAACGCGTACTTCCTTCGGAGGCCTTACATTCCGGTTGATAAGTTTCTTGATGGCAGCAATCTGCCTACTGCTAAAGAAGCTCAGACGATTGCTGATGATGTCTTCTCACTCTTCGTTAGTGAAGAGGTGGATAAGGTGGAGCTTTTGTACACCAAATTCGTGTCATTGGTTAAGTCCGATCCGGTAATTCATACCTTGCTTCCACTGTCGCCAAAGGGAGAGGTCTGTGATGTGAACGGAAACTGTGTGGATGCTGCTGAGGATGAATTGTTCAGGCTTACAACCAAGGAAGGGAAACTGACAGTGGAAAGAGATACTGTGAGGACTCCAACACCGGATTTCTCGCCAATTTTGCAGTTCGAGCAGGACCCAGTTCAGATTCTTGATGCTCTGCTTCCTCTGTATTTGAACAGCCAGGTTTTGAGGGCATTGCAGGAATCACTAGCCAGTGAACTTGCGGCTAGGATGAGCGCCATGAGCAGTGCAACTGATAATGCAAATGAATTGAAGAAGAACCTGTCTATGGTCTACAATAGGCAGCGCCAGGCTAAAATCACCGGTGAGATTTTGGAAATTGTTGCCGGTGCCAACGCTCAAATCTAGCATATATAGTCAGCCAATGTTATGCTTCTTTATAGGTACTTTTTATGGGTGTTTCCTAATTCATTCAGATATGCTTGTTTAGGAGCAGTTATGCAGAATTTACACGTTTTTATTGTAATTCTCATGCGTATAGACTACTTCTTGCACACTGAGAACTGCAATGTATTTTGGAACAGAGGAGCATTCTACCTATTTTTGTGTAAGTCATTTTTTTCTCCCTTGTAAAATTGTATTATAGCTTTATTATTGCAGCTTTTAATCATTTCCATGGTCACTTGCTCGATCATGTTTATAATAGAGCATCCTTAATGACTTTCAAAATCTGAAATGGTTGTTATATGATCCATATTTAGTGCTAGAACATGGTGGCTCTATGTTGCAGACTAAGTTTCAATGAACGGATGTTGCTAATAACCAATGCATTCTAAAGATCTGAGTGAGTTTCACCATAACTTCAACTTGATTCCTTTGAGTTTGAACCTTGTCCCATCACTTACCTCAAATTTCAATTAAATATTTCACGTATTGAGGCTCACTTACTAATGAGGAATTTGAGCCGGGGAGAGTGTAAGAATATTAATTAAATAGTTAATTAATCAATCATTTTGCTTAAACTTTTAGGGTAAATAATGATTTAACATAGTGAAAATAAAAGAAAAACTCTCTTAGGCTTCTCTATTCTAACATGACCCTTTTGATTGAATAGCTATGGAAGCATTCAGTGAGTGGTGATACATGAGCCTTAATCATGGTCCATTGCTTCTGTAATTAAGTTGGTCCTTAGATTGCTCACTGGTACTGTTCACTTTTGTGGTTCTCAAAGGTTTGGCTTTATATGGAATATTTTCAGTCCGACTTCAGAAAAGTTATGTTTAATTTCTTTCTTATTGAATTTAAAACAATGTAGTCGATTATGTAAATTATCTATATATCCAAAAGTCTAGCCAATCTACATCTGTTTCTGTCCCAACTTGAATTGGCTTACAAGCCAATACCACAAGTTTAAAAAATTCCAACCACACAATTAACACAATCGATCAATTTTAGTGACCAAGTGGAAAAATCCAAAATTAATTGTTAATTCTGCACCAGACAACTTCTAAATTTAATTATTCAAACTATATATTGATATGGTTTATATTTCCATCGATCTATATATGATCTATCACTCATGCAAACATTTGGTGACTAAAAGCAATCGATTTATACAAATCAATGTGAACTTAATTGGTGTCATCATTAATTCACATCTTATAATCTCAGCATAATCAAGGCTTGTGCAATAATAGAGCATATATAACACTTCTATCATAGAGCAGCACAGGGACAGAACTACATATAGACAAAGGAGTCGTAGCTTCCCTTGTTTTCAAATGTTTTTTCAATTTTTTTATTAAGTTAAATATATATGTATTTTTCCGCTTAAAAAATAAGTTTAGTTCATTTAAAATTATCCCCTCAAAATGATAAATTCTGGTTCCGTCCCTGCTTCATGACAATTCTGTCTCCACAAAATTCTTCGTTACAATTGTTATTCTATTCAAAGATCTCAAATCAGAACCATATGTACATGAGATTTTCATCTCAAAAGTCTTCCTTTTTATTTGCTTTTTTTAAAAAAAAAAAAAATTATGTTCATAATGAGTCAACGACAAACAATAAAAGAATGATCTATATTTATATTAAACGTAACAGCATGTAGATCCTGTGACTACAGTTGTTTTCTCTCATGAATATATATATATATATATATATATATAACTGCAACAAATTAAGGAACTCACGAACTAGCTAGGGCAAGAAACATGAACAAGCTGGCATGCACGTAACATCCTGTGACTCTATAGCTGGGCAGAAGAAACCTCATGAAAAACCGTTGTAACGGCGACGACTTTCTTCCGATGTGGACACAGGGGGTGGTTGCTTGTCCTCGAAGCAAAACAAGGGACCCCATCATGACTTGGGATTGGCATGTTGTTTCCACTCGGCGACGAGGAGGACGAAGACGGCGTCGTTGTGGGCAGGACAAGTGATTGAAAGACGGAGATCTGAGTTTCCAGTTGACGTCTTTGACAGCTTGCCATGATTTTGGAGTCCCTGAGTTGGGCAAGTCTTCCTGGCTTTAGATAATATCTACGAAAGCCTCCATTTCTCTTATTTGAATACCTCTCAGGAGCAGTACTCCTCCTATGGCTTCCCTTCATGGTTTTACAGAGAGAAATTGGGTAATGGGTTTTTAAAGGGAAAGTTTGAGGCGGGAAAGAACGGTAGGGATAAGGCTTCAAAGTTCAAATTAAGGCATGGAGCGGGTTGACATCAATGACATCTATGGGCATGAGGCCATCCACTGTATTAGTTAGGAGGAGGGTTAAAAGCATAAACAGAAATATATTAATTAGATTTATAATTTAATTAATATATAAAAAAATAATTTATTATTCAAGTCTCATTAATTGATGAATGATTACGAGTATAAAACTTTTACATCATAGAGCAAAAACTCTCATAGATACATACATAACAATATGACATTTAAGAATATCTATAACATTAATATCTGCTAACTTGATCATGACTAATCTTCAATTGTAACAACAATATGTTTCATACAGATTAAATTCAATGCATAGGTAACTTATATTCCTCGGCCCTGTGAGCAGAAAACCCAATGCTAAAACTCATCCTCCTTAACCTGAAAGTCAGAAAACTGTTCACATCCACAACCTAAGGGTGTGAACAATCCTTATTAAAAAAAAAAAAAAAAAAAACAGCAGCATCAATTGAGGCAAAGTAACAACCATGCATTAAATTTAGCAAACACACTGTTAAGTAGTTTATTAATTTAGGGATCCGAATCCTTTCCAATCCATTATAAACTAGAGGGTATCTAGTTCATGGTTGAGATTTCTTTAAAGAAAATTAAATAATACAAATGTGTCACGTGTCATTTTAATAAAAATAATAATTAATTAATTAATATTTTAAAAAATAAATAAAACTAAAATAATAAAAAAGTAAAAAATATTTTAAAAACCTAAGGGTGGCCGACCACCCTATAGGAGGGCCGGACCACCCCACTGGCTTGGGGGTGGTCTAGCCATCCCAGCTGGGCAATGGTTTTTTTTTTTTTTTTGGGCCTTAGGGGTGGCCGAGCCACCTCCAAAGGCCAACTTTTTTTTTTTTAGTTTGGGCCTTGGGGGGTGACCGACCACCCCCAATGGCCATAGGTGGCTTCAGCTGGCCGGTCTAGAGTGGCTTCAGCCACCCCCAGGCCAACAGTGGTGGTCTGGCCACCCCTTAGTTTTTAAAAATATTTTATTATTTTTAGTTTTTATTTATTTTTTAAAATATTAATTAATTAATTTTTTTATTAAAATGACACGTGACACATTTGTGGCATTTAGATTTATTTAAAAAAATCTCAACCATGAACTAGAGAGGATCCTCTTCCTTAATTTAGACTAACATTTTAAATGTTCATAAACACTTAGCAATATTTTAAATGTATCTTCAATTTTGTTGTGATTGAAGCTTAATCTTGATAAAATTCATGATTGAAAATTACCATTAATTTTATAATTGTGATTAAACACAAGAGCCAAATAAGAGAGTGGTTGAGTGAGTAAAGTCGTTGTTGCTGCATTGCAAAATAAAGGAGGGAAATAAGAGTTGTTGTTGCGTTACCTTGCAAAACATCAAATGGGTTGTGGATTATGAGTGTTGGAAGGTTTGGGTATGGTGATTTTTTTGTTTTAATAGAGGCTAAAGTCAAACTTTTTGGCCTTATATATTTAAAATCAAAGTGGGTCGACATTGCCTTCAAATTACTAATAATTTAATTAAACAAATGTGTGAAAGTTTTTTTGGCCCTATGTTCAAGCAAGTCTCAAACAGCCCACATACTTATTAGGGCATGTGAGCCTCATAAAAATCATTTCTCTTAACATAGCAATAATAATATCTTGGCCTGTAGCGGGATTTCTGTCAATTTAGTCTATATGAATAATGCTCAATTCCATGCAGTACCCTTTCAACAACCAAAATGTGCTTTTTTTCATACCAAATCATTTTTCTTCTTCTTTCTAATTGCTTGACAAGGTGTATGATTGATACTTCTGGATTGGATTAAAATTCTCTAAATACTTAGGATTCTGATAAGTATTATGATTTGATAATACTTAATATTCATTTTAATGAAAAATGCTAAAGGCCCAACTTTTTTGCCCAACTTTTACCAAACTTTTGTCTTTTTTTTTTTAAAGAAAAAAACAAAGTAAAAAATAAAAAGTGTTTGAATTAATAATATTTTTTGGGTCATTCTTTTAGTTGGTATTTTTTTTTTTTTTTAAAAAAAGCATTTTTCTTCATAAAAATGGTCAATTTTTATGAAAAATGACAATTTTTATGAAGAAAAATGCAATTTTTTTTTTTAAAAACACCAATTAAAAGGACAAAAAAAAAATATTATTGCTTCAAACACTTTTTTATTTATTTTTTTAAAATAAGACAAAAACTGAATCTTTATCATCCTCCATTTTAATTAATTAGCAGATTTTGGCATTCTAAATTTCTAACTTTGACGTAGGATATCTTAAAATTTCCTGTTTGAATACTTGATACTTCCACATACTTCTACATGATAAGCACAACCCATCTTTTCATGGTTTTGATCATTAAAATATTTAACCCTTCATCCTCACCTTATCACGTGTTAGGCTAATCAGTGATCATTAAATTACCATATTTTCAAACTGATAATAATAATTAAGTGAAAGTGAAACTGTGGAGATGAGAATGTATAGCATTCCTGTTTCCTAATTCTGCTAAGAAAAATGCTAGATACGCTCCCATTTTCATTATTTTTGACGTAACTATTGGATCAAAATTCTTCAAAGTCAACGGCGATCCGAAAAGTCACACGTCGTGGAGTGTGTATAGCATTTTACTCGTTCTGGTAATGGGGTTTGTCGTCACGTGGTATGTCCTTATTTGATGTGCCAATTGACTATCAGCCTTTCAAAATGTTATCATAAATTTTTACTACCCCACACCCAAACCAACAATAACCACCGAAGCCAAATTCATCTCCACCATGTTTCTCTCATCAGAATCAGCTTAAATTCAGATCAACGGTCATATTGATACATTAATATTAGTCCCATTTCATTACACTTATGACTGGTACTCTTAATTTTCTTCTATTTCTTTAAATAGCTTAATTTGTTGTTATTTAATTATTGCAAATGCACAAGTTCGGAGAGAGATCGATTACTGGGATCAAGGATCAATCAGAGGATGTTTTTGCTGACCCGTAAAGAGGAGGAGGAAGAAGAAGAACCTTGAATAGCATTCTTGAGAACAACTATGGATGTGGCTTTGCTGACACAGAGGCCACTCAGTTGCTGGACAGTGTTCAATCAGAGAAGACACTTGAAGTTCAAACCTTTTCTTGGGTTCTTTCCTCATGGAAGAATCACTCAGTTCTCTCAGGTAATTGGTTTCTTTATTCATTGCAGTGCATATAACTGTATGTCATGCATGATTTTTCTGGGTGGTGTTCCTCTTTTCACTGTTCCAATGGGCTCTGTATTGTGTTTGATTTTGGTGGCACCCACCCATGTATGAATTTTCTGTTATTTTACTAGACATGTTACGGGTATGTTTGATTCTGAAGTCAGTGACATGGGATATCCATAAATTGTTTATTCAAGTTATGTTAATGAGAATCTGGATGTTGGTTGGTGAATTTTGTTTTCTGGGTCTCTTTGTTACGTTATTGATTGGTTTGGAAAGTGTAAGCTGTGTTTATGAAGTTCGCGTTTCTCATTTCCGGGTATTCATTATATGATTGATTCATTCATTAGTACTTGTTTGAGTGTTAACTGTATCTTGTTTGCCATAGTTATTTTTATTATAAATATTGGGCTTATATTAATGTGACTTCATTCTCAAACTAAATGTACTCGGGTTATGCTTCTTTTTTCAGTCTTCTTCGTGGCAAAAAGAGTGCCAGGGAGTTGGGGTTACTGCTAGTGCAGGTGAGTTGGCTAGTATTGCTTTGTTCTGTTCTGGTTCGAAGTTAAAAATTTGACCCTTTTTGTACTTATTAAATCCTGGCTCTGCATTATTGGCAGATTTTTCAAGGAGGAGACAGAAGAAAATGTCAAATGCGAGGCCTAAAGGCCCTGCTCCAGAGGGACTCAAGCCAAAAACCCCGGCGAGAACGAGCACCCAGAAGAGGGACCAAACAAATAATGAAGAGAAAGAGGGCTCAATTGAAGCTATTGGGGAAACCAACGATATTTCAGATATTGCTGTGAGCAATCAAGCGTTGAAAAATGGAAGTATAGCTAGAGTTGACAAAGATGCGGCAGAGTTACAGAAGATGGAAACAGATTCCGAAAGTGATATTGAGAGCATTCCTGATAGAATGGCTTCAGAAGGAAGACAGCTGGATGACAGAAAGACTGATGACACTACAAAAGATAAAAGTGCCGAAACTGATGAAAAGAAGATTGAAGAAGTATCTCTAAAGTTAAAGTTGGAGATGGAAGCGAATTTTCGTAAGGAGAAAATTGAGATGCTGGCTGAGGAGAACTTCTCAAGAGGGAACAAGATGTTTGTTTTTCCGCAACTGGTGAAACCTGATCAAGATATAGAAGTTTTCCTTAATAGGAGTCTCTCCACTTTAAATAATGAGCCAGATGTTCTCATAATGGGAGCCTTCAATGACTGGAGATGGAAATCTTTCACAATGAGGTTAAAGAAAGCACATCTGAAAGGGGACTGGTGGTCTTGCCAAGTTCATGTTCCCAAGGAAGCCTACAAGATGGACTTTGTCTTTTTCAATGGGCAAAATGTCTATGACAATAATGATACAAAGGATTTCTGTGTAACTGTTGAAGGTGGAATGGATGTGTTCGATTTTGAAGATTTCTTGCTCGAGGAGAAACGTAAGGAACTAGAGAAACTTGCTAAGGAGCAAGCTGAAAGGGAAAGACAAATAGAGGAACAGATGCAAATAGAAGCAGAGAAAGCTGCATGTGAAGCTGATAGAGCGCAGGCAAGGGAGGAGACTGAAAGGAGGCGAGAAGTTTTGAACCAGTTTATGAAAAAGGCTGCAAGGTCTGTTGATAATGTTTGGTACATAGAGCCTAGTGAGTTTAAAGGTGAAGACTTGGTCAGGTTATATTATAATAAAATTTCTGGCCCTCTTACTCATTCGAAGGAACTTTGGATTCATGGGGGGCATAATGGTTGGAAGGATGGATTGTCTATTGTTGAAAGGCTTGTCAGCTTTGAAGAAAAGAATGGTGACTGGTGGTATGCTGATGGTATGTGTTGATGGAAATATTTTTCTTTCTTATCTGTAATATTTATATGATGCTTTGGTAGACTTTAAATTATCTGGCCAGAGTGACAAATATAAGGTGCATCTGCAAGATGGCATCAGTTTGCATCCATCAGTTGTTACACTTGTCTGCTGAGTCTTCTTGAACCAGAAACAACTAAGCATGCCAAGTATCATTCAACCTGTATGCTTGATATGTGATATATGCAAACTTTTCATAAAATGTGGTGTTGCCAAAAGTTAATGGTGCAACTCCAAACATGGGTACATGATACCAAACTTTTGAGAACATTATGATCTCTGTCAGATGAACCCAAAAGAGAGAGATAATATATGGGAAGTTGGACATATACTTAGGATAGCGCACACACACTTCCCTCTCCTTTTCCGTGTCCATGAATGAGCCAAACTTGCATATATTTAAGGGCCAGGAGTGATTATCCTTATCCAAACCTCAGTTTGCAGTGACTCTTTGGGTATTAACAATAACCTTTATATGTTACAAGAAATGTTGGCTGCTTGTGGTTTTTTATCTTGTTGGTTAGTCTTTGTCCTTAATTTAGGCAAGGTGATTCTGATGACTTGAAAGCTCACTCATTTTGATATTTTTTGAAAACTATGGAGAAAGGGAGCTGGATATATATATATATTTTAAATAAAAAGGCCTCGAGTCTTTCTATAACTTTGATGTCATATTACCAGCTATTTTGTAATTCTAGATGGATATTAAGAGGTTGGTCACAAAAAGATAGCTGTAAAATTATGGGAGGGGTGCTTTTTAGTTGTTTTTTTTCTTGGATCAGGTTGAATTTCTCTTATGCTGTCAGTATTGCATGTTACAAGACAAATAATATTGAAAAAAATTATTTTCTGTAGTTGTTGTACCAGATCGAGCACTTGTCTTAGATTGGGTTTTTGCTGATGGACCACCTCAGAATGCTGTTGTGTATGATAACAATCATCGCCAGGATTTCCATGCCATTGTCCCAAAAGGCATTCCGGAAGAACTGTATTGGGTTGAGGAAGAACAAGAGATATTTAGGAAACTCCAAAAGGAGAGGAGGTTAAGAGAAGAGGCTGTATGTGCCAAGGTCAGTTTAGAGAATTATTTTATCCAGGATTATTAAATTGGAACTCTTCATTGTGTAATATATTGAAGATGCAAGATCTTGTTTTTTTTTTTTGTTTGTTGTTAAAAGCATACTTGGTCATCCTTTTCTTGTTCTTGGTGCAAATACATCTAAGAGTACTGCACACAAAGATCAGATTGGCTACTGGTTATCATGGCTCACATCAGGTAGGGCTCTCCAACCTGAGTTCTGGTCTGGTGGGTCTGTTTCATTGTTTGTGCTCCTTATGATGAGTATTAGTTTTAACCCCATGGGGTAGTTCAATCGGATGGCGAACATGCCTCATGAAGAGGAAGTCACTAGTTTGAAAATTCTCTTACCCTTCCTTTGGGGCCAATTACTTATTTTTGTAGGATAATGTTAAGATGTTCTAGATGGATGCTTGGGTTATGATTCCTTATATTCAATATAAATTGATCATAGTTTTGATCTTGTGAAAACTCTGATTTAGCATTTTATTCTAATTTTCTTTTTGCTGCTAATTTCTGTTTCTCTGTGCTTCTCCTGTCACAGGCTGAAAGAACAGCACAGATGAAAGCCGAAACGAAGGAAAGATCTTTGAAAAGGTTTTTGCTATCTCAAAAGCACATAGTCTACACTGAGCCTCTCGATGTTCAAGCAGGAAGCACGGTGACAGTTTTCTATAATCCTGCCAACACAGTTCTGAATGGAAAACCTGAAGTTTGGTTCAGATGTTCATTTAACCGTTGGACCCACCGCAAGGGTCCCTTACCACCTAAGAGAATGTTGTCTGCGGATAATAATACTCATGTCAAAGCCACTGGTGAGTTTCATGTGAGTTTTATATGCTTAGTTATTGTCTTTTTCTCTATAGTGTGGCAGCTTAAAGGGCTCTCTCTCTTTCTCTCCCTCTCTCTCTCTCTCTCTCTCTCTCTCTCTCTCTCACGCACGAAACAATTTAAGGCATACTTGTAATAGGGCTGATTGATAACAATCTGTCTTGCAAACTTCTTTTTAAGTCAATTTATTGTCCAAACGTTTGGCAGTTTCTATTGAATATGGAAAAGAAGTATTGAAAAATATTTTCTGAGTTGAATGAATTTAGTGTGCATAGATTTGAACATAATTCACAAATCACATTTGAACTTGGAGTCAGATAGCCTTGAGAAATATCTACATATTGGACATGATGCGACCTAGCCAATCTGAAATGTTCGCAATACCATAAGTAGTAATGTCTTATGGTTTGCTTAGTGTTTGGCATATCCTTTTCCAAACCAATTTTATAAGTTAGCAACAGTGCAAGGCAAAAATTTTGTAAGGTACAGATGCCCCCATGGTATGATGATATTTAAATTCAACATACATTTAAGAGGCCTTATTCTTGCATGGCCCATAGAATTGTTGTTTGTAAGTGATCTAATTCAGAGCTTTATGGCACACTTTTGGATTTTGACACTATGAAAGGTCTTTGTATTTCTGAATGTGCTGATCTTAGCAACATAGGTGGTTTTGAATTCCTTGCTGTGGATTTAAATGTTTTCTCATCGCAAACATTCTGAGCAAGGCTGATTTTTTAATTAGTATAAATATCCAATGACAAGAAATCTCTTTTCATGCTGAGTATCTAGCATAGGTACATTTTAAAGAGGTCAATCAATCATCTCTCAACAATTTCTTTGTTTCTAAGCCATCTCTCAACAAAATTTGGCAGTATGCAAAATGATGCTAAATCACATCACATGTGAAGATCACTGTGTTGTGCTGCAGGCAGGGGGGCAAAGATTTTGATACATGAAGATTTATATTTTTTTTGAGACACATGTATTATTTCTTGTCCTTGCAGTCAAAGTTCCATTGGATGCATACATGATGGATTTCGTATTCTCTGAGAAAGAAGATGGTGGAATTTTTGATAACAAAAATGGCATGGATTATCACATACCTGTGTTTGGAGGAATTGCTAAGGAGCCACCAATGCACATAGTGCATATTTCTGTTGAAATGGCTCCCATTGCAAAGGTAAGTTTAGGCTATGTTTCAATCTTTTCTCGAGATGCTGAACTGTGAACGTACTCTACTGCTGTATTTTCGTTTTTCAAACTTAGGTATTATTTGTAGGAATTTGATCACCATTCTGTAAGTACTCCATGGGGATACTCTAGTTAATTCATTGGCATCTAACAGTTCCACTCAAAGTTGATTTACATGCCAAGGAACATAGTGTTAATGCCTTGAATAAGTGGTTACTCTGTGTTATTACCTCATAGGTGTCTGATGGAGAGTGCTTATTGCTTTCAACTAAAGATGAAAATGTCTACACATAGAAACTACTCAAGTTATATGTACATAAGGACGGAGAGTTAGGATTGTTGAGCTTGACTTCTTTAATGGAAATGCAAAAAAATAAAAAGTAAAAGTTCTACACTTGCATTCATTTTTTAATGTGAAGAGATGTCCAAAATGACGGAGTTGGGAAGGGAGCTTAGGCACTATGATTTTTCCTGATACAACTGCTCCCTGTTTCTATAGGATGACTAGTTTATCTGTAGTAACCAGAATTTTCTTCTTAAAAATATTGTTTGTCTACATACGGTAGCTTAAAGATCAAAAGCAATATCTATTATTTATTTTTGTTTTTTTATCTATCTTGTCTAACATCTGTTTTAGGTTGGAGGCCTCGGTGATGTTGTCACTAGTCTATCTCGTGCTGTTCAAGATTTGAATCACAATGTGGACATCATTCTTCCAAAGTATGACTGTTTGAACCTTAGCAATGTAAGCTTCATTGCTGTTGCTTTAGTCTATATATAATGTCTTATTTCTTTGTGCAAGATTTTAGTCTCTATTTCTTATGTTTGGGATTCTTAGCTTAGTAGAGGGAGCATGATCTCTGAAGGTCCTGTATGTGGCGGTTTAGCTCTCTCTTTGAGGTCTATTTTATGAAGATGATAGAAGTATGAGTTATTATATTTGGAATTTAATTGATAAATGCATTCTTAGATGATTCCTATGCTAACAAATTTTTTTTTCTTTCTTTCCTTCTAAAAGTGATATTTCTGCATTTCCCTAATTCTCCCCATATATTCATTGCCACTTTCTGAATATATATGTGACAACTATTGTGAATGTTTCTTATGTTTATAATTTTCGTAAATTGTGTCATCTTTGGGCTTTGTTCCTTCATGATAGGTTTCTTTATATTTATTTAACCTTACTATCTTGAATTTTCAGAATTGAATTTATCAAAGAAATGCATTCTGATATAGGTGAAGGACTTTCAATACAACAGAAGCTATTCCTGGGGTGGGACTGAAATTAAAGTATGGTTTGGGAAGGTGGAAGGCCTTTCTGTCTACTTTTTGGAGCCCCAAAATGGGTAATTCCGTGTTCTTTCTTTCTTTCTTTCTTTTTTTTTTTTTCTCAGGTAAAAAGGGTGGGGGGCGGGGAGAAGGTAATTCTGTTTTCCTGCTGCACTTCTAAAATGTTTTGTACCATGTGCTGTGTACTTGATCTAGTTTAGTATACTTATGGGTAATATGTATCTCACCTTTTGCTCTCACATTTCAGAGGGATAATACAATGCTTTAAATCATACAAGTATTATTCCTTTGTTTCTTTTTATCTTCTTCACTTACGTTAGTGCTGGTAATTGACTAAGATATTAAGTAAAATTGCTTTAGGAGATATGATCAAACACTTGAAGAGTGAGCGGCAGCTTTATTGTCTCTTCTAGGCAGTGTGCCACTGTACTGCATGGCTAAGCTGTGAACCAAGAAGTTGTTTTGTGTGTTGAAATTATAGATATGATTATACCTGAACTCAACCTGATGTGATATCTTGAAGTATGTTTTAGACTCCTAACCATATGCCCTTCAAAATCTATTGTATAGAGTTAGCCGTTATGTGAAGTTTTCAAATATGTTGAATCACCTGTTGTTGACATCATTACAATTTGAGCTTTAAATATTTTGTTTCACCTATCTGCATTGATATGTACAAAAATCATGTTTGGTTGTTCTGCTTGATCTTTTTTACTTATTACGTATGGGGCCCTGATTATGGGATGGTAAATTTACACTATTCTGCCCAAAACCATTTTTGCAAGTTGGAAGATTGAGAAACACAAATTCATAGTATATCTTTCTCAAAATGTTCGTCCCCTGCACAACAGTGGTTGTGCACTATCTCCACAAACTTCAATTGCCACATGCACCAAAATATATTTTACAAGATTTCTTGATGCAATTTTTTTCTTGCAGTTTTTTTTGGGCAGGTTCCATATATGGTGGTAAGAATGACGCAGAGAGGTTTGGTTTCTTTTGCCATGCTGCTCTTGAATTTCTTCTCCAAAGCGGATTTCATCCTGTAAGTTCTTTAGTTTCAAGTTTTTCATTTTTGAGTTTTACTCAGCAATCTGTTTATTTCGTTTTGCGAGTGGTCATACTTTTTAGGTATATTTCCTTTATTCTAATCTTGTCAGGTATATTTCCTTTATACTAAAGCGAATGTCTTCATGGTGCTCCTACTAACATTTTGAAGAAGAGAGAGAATATATGAAGTTAAAATGCTACCTTTTAGCTTTGCCTGCCATTATTACCTAATGAGCTAAATTTATTGCATTAATTTCATTGCTCTATATGTGTTTATGCCTGCTATATTTGTTGCACACATGCACGTTGATATGTTGACAAATCAGAGGTAGAACATAATTGAATTACATAAGACAAAGCTTCGGTTCAGGTTCAGGATATCAGCTTATATAGGCAATTGTCAAGACTACCTTTTGCCAATCTTCATTTTCATTGCTGTTAGAGCTAAATTTATTGCATTAATTTCATTGCTCTATATGTGTTTATGCCTGCTATATTTTTTGTACACTTGCATGTTGATATGTTGACAAATCAGAGGTAGAACACAATTGAATTACATAAGATAAAGCTTCGGTTCAGGTTCAGGATATCAGCTTATATAGGCAATCATCAAGACTACCTTTTGCCAATCTTCAGTTTCATTGCTGTTAGAGCAGACAAGAAAATCAACCTCATCTAGACAAGAAAATTGAATTCTATTGTTTTAAGAAAACCATCAATTGGTGATTTGCAATTTACAGGATATCATCCACTGCCATGATTGGTCTAGTGCACCAGTTGCGTGGTTGTTTAAGGAGCATTACGTGCATTATGGTCTCAGTAAAGCTCGGGTGGTCTTCACAATCCATAACCTTGAATTTGGGGCACACTTCATTGGGAAAGCTATGGAATACTCAAACAAGGCTACAACTGTAAGTACTTAAAATTTCCTACGATTATTCAATCTCCCTATACTTTTTACATAGGTCTTTCTTATCGGTGGATTTGTTCCCTTTTGACCATTTTGATGTAGTTCTATAACAGCATGATTTTCAGAGTCATGGACTCATGAACTTTGTTAAGAACTGAGAAGTTAGATTGACATACTTCCTTATATCCTGAAATTGCTCGAGGTCATTTATTCTTATTTTGTTTTTTTTTTCTTTGTTCTTTTTCATCTTCTATTTCTTTTGGTGGTTCTGTTATGTTTGTTAGAATAAAGGGATTTTAAGTTGATCCATTTAATTGTCTCTGTAATTGCATACCTGCTCCGCTAGCAGTATTGGATATGTACCTAACATTAATAAACAACACCTAATTAGAGTTTAGAGTTTTGAGAGTGTAAGTAAAAATAAGTGGTAGGTTTTTTCTCAAATTACCCCACACACTGTTAGTATTTATAAAGGAAAAATACACACTTCAATTCAAATATATCTACTAAAAAGATAAACTTAATCATATCTTCTAAATCAAATTAACAAGAAATAAAATATAATTTATTGTAATCTAACACTCCCCCTCAAAAGTATAGCTGTTGGCAACAAGACGAGCATTCAAATGATCAATGGTACCATCTGGTTGATATTTGATAGTATAAGCCTGATGACAACCAACAATCTTCTTATCAGAAGGGGACAAAATCCCATGTCTCATTACAATGCAAGGCAGAAATTCGTCCTCCATAGCCTTTCACCATCCATCATGAGATAAAGCATCATTAAAACATGGGAACCCATGAAAAGGAAATATTGATAATAAAACATGAATAAGGAGCAAATAAGGCGTGATAAGAAATATAATTAGAAAGAGGATGGTGAGAGACACAAGATCGTGTACCTTTTTGTAAGGCGCAGAATTGGCAGATGAAGAAGAGAGTGGCATTGGCATGGACGGAATGGGTTGTCTCTTTCATCGTGTATATTCTTGAAAAGGAGTTCGAGGAATAGATGGAGAAATAGAAACAGGAATTTGAAGAGGAATATCAAGAGTTCCATCACTAGTATAAGAGTTAGAAAAATTGGGCTTAGACTCAAGACACAATGCCTTCGTAAGATTGGATTCATATTTTGAACATAACATAAACATCCAATACTCGTGGAGATAATAAAAAATACGGTAATCAGGACTAAGATGACAATGCCATTGAAATGAATCAGAACTTGAGGAAGATTGAAATGCACGACTTGCAGAGACATGATTGATGTAGTATAAACCATTCACTTCATGATCTCCACCAATCAGCTTCTTTGCCTTTAGATCCTGAAAAACACAGTAATCTGGATAAAAGGAAATAGAGCACTGAAGAGATTTTGTAAATTTACTAACAGAAGCTAAATTAAATGGAAATTTAGGATTAAGTAGAACAGACGAAAGTCATTGGGTAGTAAATTGGCTGTCTCTTCTCCCAGTATGGGTGTAGATGAGCAATCAGCAAGTTTAACAGTTTGAAAAGTGGAAGACTAAAATGAAGGGTAAATTGAGGAATCAAGGTTCAAACTCAAGACTTCCGCTTTAATACCATGTAAGTAAAAATATGTGGTAGGGTATTTTCTTAAATTACCTCACACACTGTTATTATTTATAAAAGGAAAAATTACACACTCCAATTCTAATACATCTACTAACATGATAAACTCAATCATACCCTCGAAATCAAATAAACAACAGATAAAATATAATTTATCCTAATCTAACAGAGAGTTGGGTGAGAAGAGTAGCAGAGACAGAATCATATCTAAACAGGGACAATATCTGGTGGCAGTGTTATTGAACTGCTTACATTTTTGGTTGGCCTTAATTGGGTTGAACTATAAATTAGAAGTTTCGACTTTTGATTGAGAGATACTTTTTTTAAGAAACTTAAGTAAATTGATTTTGTAATAAGATGCATTTGAGAGTTCAAAAGGCTTTGTTTGACTATGATTGTAAAATTATGCAAAAGAAAATTCTTACTGGATCCTTTTGCAGAATGTTGTTAAGCCTCTGAATGATTCAAATAAGTGACAGATATAAGACCCTTTATTCCTCAAACAAATCAATAGAATTGGAATGCTGTTTCTCCTCTAGTTGGTGTGCAAATTACATTTCTATACTGTTCCATTAGTTTCTTCAACGATTTAAGTGCAAACCAATGCTGGAAAAGCTAATACATGATTTTTATTGATTTGATGTATCTTTGTATGCCTTATTCAGAATTTGATAGCATCCGAGAAACTTATGTTTGTATCTGTAGGTATCCCACACTTACTCAAAGGAGGTTGCTAGAAATCCTGCAGTTGCTCCCCATCTCTACAAGTTCCATGGTATCTTAAATGGAATTGACCCTGATATATGGGACCCCTATAATGATAAGTTCATTCCTGTAAGTGGATTATTCTCTCTCTCTCTCCTCCCACCCCTTTTTTCTTTTGCCATTTTCTTCTTCCTATCCAGATTCTTTCTGCTTGTCAAGTTTATGTTCAACAGAATTGACCAGCACAAGTTTTCCATGTATGACTAGTACACATGATGCATTTATTTCAGGTATCGTACACTTCAGACAATGTTGTTGAAGGTAAAAGAGCTGCCAAGGAAGCCTTGCAACAAAGGCTTGGTTTGAAAACATCTGATCTCCCTTTGGTAGGAGTTATCACTCGCTTAACTAATCAGAAAGGAATCCATCTCATCAAGCATGCCATCTGGCGCACCTTAGATCGCAATGGACAGGTCATCTTCCTTTATTTTTATTTTTTTATTGATCTGTACTATGAATGTCCATTCTCTGCATAGTCTAGACTTTACTCTTAACAGACACTGTACAACTAATTTTAAGAACGTTAGCAATATTATAATCATACAGGAGCTCTCTTACTGTAACCCCCCCACCCCCCTCCCCCCAAATTTTATTATTTTTATTTATTTATTTTCTTTGTATCACATATAATGTTGTCAAGTCTAAGGTTTGACCCTCCTTAAATGCAAACAACTCCTTGGAGCCATGCCCACATGCAAAACCCGAGCTTTACCCGACCGGGGGTGGTGGGGTGTGTCATTGGAGCTAACTTAATTTTACAGTTTGCATTCGGTGCTTGTTAAGAATCAAATAATGTATCAGCATTTCTGTGTGTACTTGTTTTTCTTTCTTTGTATAATTTCTTGTCTCTACTCATGAAACATCTAAATGCAGGTTGTATTGCTTGGTTCAGCCCCAGATCCTCGTGTTCAGAATGACTTTGTCAATTTGGCCAATCAACTGCATTCTATTCATGGTGACCGTGCTCGCCTTTGTTTGACGTATGATGAGCCTCTCTCACACTTGGTATGTTCTCGCTGAACTTAAAAGTCTAATTTCTTTTTTCTTTTTTTCCTGGATGCATGCTCACCTCTTACATCTGCAGTATGACCCTGGGAGTTACTGACTCACTTGTGATTATGATAGATATATGCTGCTGACTTCATTCTAGTCCCTTCACTATTTGAGCCATGCGGACTTACTCAGCTTATAGCAATGAGATATGGTTCAATACCAGTTGTTCGAAAAACTGGAGGTGCGTACATACCTACTCTACTCTTTTATCAAAAAATAGAGAGGATGTTACTCAACAATGTGTCTATTTTGTCTTTACTGCTGAGGCACTCTGAGATGTGAATGATCTCCTGTTATTTTTCACATTTACTTATAAATGCCACATCAGGGTTGTTATAGCACATATCTTATCAAAATTACCTTTGCACTATAATGAGGCGTGAGATTGGACAATGATCTCAACATGTAGGCCATTTTGCATAATTTTTTTTACTTTGCCTGAGACCCTAATATCACCTTTTCCATTTTCATAATTAAGCACAGAGCCCAATATTGGAATTTTAGATTCAACTGTGTACAACTTGTTGACATTCTTGTGGTTAATGTGTGTGAGTTTAATATACATAATTGGCCCTCTTCCTAACAGCTTAACTTTTTGTTATCCGTACAGAAAACCTGCATTTGGTTTTTGGTTATTGGACAGGTTCGCATGTGAGTGGGATGAATGTGTGTGAGCTTGAAATACAATATTGGTCTGCTAGTTCTTTTTTATTTCTCTATTTTTTTTAATATATATATATATTCTGTATCATTTCTTTATATTTGATCATGTCAAAAATTTCTTCTTGCTTTCTAAAATATCTCACCTACGCCCTACCATATGCATTATTGATTTTCCCTTTTCTATTGAAAATTCCTCTCAAAGACCAAAATTTGGAGCAATTTGCCCTTTTAATTCTCATAAGATGCAGGATTCTTATTGAAGCTATGATATCCACCCTCTATTTGGTACTCTTCCTTGAGTGCCCTAGTTTTTTAATATAAGACATCTTACATTGGCTTTAAAAGTCTGAGTTGGGGCCAAGTGGGAACAGCAATATCAGTGGCTCTGAACTATAGTCCCCCCTTCCCCATTTTTTTCATTTTTTGCTTGTGTATGGTGGGGTGGTGGTGGTGGTGGTGGTGGTTTTATTTTATTTTTTTTGTTGGGGGTGGGGTTTGAAGGATGGAATGGTACTAGCATTCTCTCATGCCTGACATCTAGACTTCTGTTATGTTTATGTAGGGGAAACTTCACAAAACCCCCATGAACTACCAACCGTTTTGAAATACCCCCCCTGATATTCAAAAACTCTCAATTTAACCCCCTGAACTTTCAATTGCTCTCAATTTGGACCCATCCGTACAAATTAGGGCACAAAATTTTTCAAAAAGACCAAAATACCCCTAATTTTTATTTTAAAAAAAAAAAAAATTTGGAAGATGAAATTTTATACAAAAGTCACCGTTTAAAATTCACTATTTAAAATTTTCAACTTCCAAAATGTTTTTTTTAATTTTTTTTAAAATAGAAATCAGGGGTATTTTGGTCTTTTTGAAAAATTTTGTACCCTAATTTATACGGATGGGTCCAAATTGAGAGTAATTGAAAGTTCAGGGGGTTAAATTGAGAGTTTTTGAAGATCAGGGGGGGCATTTCAAAACGGATGGTAGTTCAGAGGGGTCTTGTGAAATTATCCCGTTTATGTATCAGGAATTGTGTTCCAATGTCTCATGCTCTTGCTACCGATTCTCTTGTGTTTTGCTTTCTTATGACAGTGAGATGATTGTGAAAGGGAATTGTTAGCCCCTTTTAGTGGAAGTATATTTTAACTGTCCATATCATTGTATTTCTTTTATAGGACTTTATGACACTGTATATGACGTTGACCATGATAAAGAGAGAGCACAAGCAAATGGTCTTGAACCAAATGGATTTAATTTTGATGGAGCTGATGCTGCTGGTGTTGATTATGCTCTCAATAGGTGAGTATATGTGTATTTTGTCTAATGATGAGTCAAATGTATTTTTCTTGATTAGTAGTTTCCAAGTTCACATGCTTCTTTGTTGCTTATCACAAATCTCAGAAGGATGAAAACCATTGCTTATGACTGCATATTAGACATGCAAGTTGCTGAACACCAAAGAAATATGTGTGGATTTTTAAGTAGGATCACTTTCTCTTGGACTTGTTGGGAAAAATAGAAGGCTTCAAATTATGCACAGTGTGTACTGTTGAAATCTTATGTTTACTGCAAACTTGGACTGGTTCAAATGTTTGTGCTATCATAATATCTCTCTCTCTCTTGCACGTGCGCGCACACACACATGCATGCCCCTGCACCCATTTACTGCAAACTTGAACTGGTTTAAATGTTTGTACTTTTATAATCTCTCTCTCTCTCTCTCTCTCTCTCTCTCTCTCTCACACACACACACACACACACAAGCATGCCCCTGCACCCATTTATTTCTTCATGGAATATTCATTTATAAAGTGGATTTTTAGGGCAATCTCTGCTTGGTATGATGGTCGGGATTGGTTTAACTCATTATGCAAGAGAGTGATGGAGCAAGACTGGTCTTGGAACCGGCCTGCTCTTGACTACATGGAGCTTTACCACGCAGCACGCAAGTGAAACAAGATTTGATTAGACATGAAGATTCAGATGGAATTCAATATTCTTTCACACTTTTGTACAGGTTTCGTTATGTCTTGATCTGATTTTTCTCATTAAATTGCTTTATTTAGTTGCACGTAATCCACCGCTGTCAGAATAATGTAAGATGCATGTTGTAGAGCTCAAAATGGTTAATCCATTTTTGTGTAGCATATAACAATAGGTTAGATTAATGTCATCTTTGTACTAAGCAGTAATTTCTTGATCATTATCGGTTCTTGTCAAAACAAGTAAATTATAAAAATAAATTTAATGAAAGTTGTTTTCAGAGATTTTTTTTTTTATTACATGTCTGTATGAGAGGGAGGAAGGGAATTCGAATTAGTGACCTTCGTTTCATGAGGCGTTGTCCCCAATCGATTGAGTTACCTCTTTGAGACTTTGTTTTTTGAGATTTATAAATTGCAGTAAAAGCTCCCAATTTCAACGGGAGTTAATGTTTCTCCATTTTTTTTTTTTTCAATTGTAACATTATAAAAAGAACAGAGCCAAGAATTTGAATTTTCTTTTTGGATGGATAAAGAATTTGGAATTTGTTATATTTTAAGGTGGAAATTTCCATACAAAATAATTGCCTTTTTGGTTGTGCACATGCAAAAACACAGTAAACTACTCATGCAGAATATAGCGACAGTAATAGAAGACTTTTGGAATGTTTGTTCTGGAGAGTATTTTTTGTTTGAAAATGTTAGATTTGCGATGTCAAAAATAACGATTTTACTAAAACAACAACTGGGAGGAGGATATTCAGAGATCATTGCGTGTTCCTTTGATGCCTCTGGTTCACAAATGTTACTCTTTGGTAACTTTGGTAATTGAAAGTTCACCAATTATGTCCTCAACCTCGTACTGGAAACACAGCATTGGGATTGGGGATGAGCACAACATTTTTTTTTTTAAAAAAAAAAAGATAAAAACATTAACAGCAATTCAAAACACAAAACATTCATCAAAATACAAAAACAATTTTACCTGAACACAAAACACTAGTCAAAATACAATAACAGTTTTAACTTTATGTCAGGTCGGAACATTTTCAAACAAAAAATACTCTCCATAACAAACATGATATCAGGCATGTTTGGAAATGGGTTCAAGTGGTTTCAGGACCCTTTTGGAGTAATTCTACAAGTCCCTCTTGTGTCACTCTAGTGTCCATCCAAAAATGATATAACTGTTAAAATTACCATTCGATCAAAATCTTATAATAATCAATCACAAGCCTAATGATGATTTAAGAGTCACGTCATTCATGGGGGGGACACAAGAAGAACTTGTGGCATTACTCCCCTTTTTAGGTTTGAAACAAATCCCAAGTCTTGAATATGTGGTTACTCTTGGTCCCCATTTTGAGTAGCTCCATTCACAAGGAAAGATTCTCTCCATAGGGGTGAATAATAACCGTCTGCTAACCACATTAACCATTAACTATTACTAACCGCTTTTAAAGGTGGTTAAGAAAAATTGCTAACCGTCTAGGTGATTACGGTTAGTAGTTTTAGGTTTTGAAAAAAGGCTAACCACCTTTATGTGTGTGTGTATATATATATATAAATGATATCGTATATAGTATAGTATTATCATATCACCATAGAAATGAAGTCATTTTGGTTTTTTTTTTTTTTAAATAATAATAACTTTTTTAATTTTTTTTTTCTTTAAAAAGCAATTAGCGATTATTAAGGTTATTAATCACTAACTGTCTAGGTGATTATGGTTAGTGGTTATAACCGCTAACCGTACACCTTTTCACTCTTACCTCTTTATATTATATTATATATTTTTGCTATAAAAGTCATAAGATAATAATAACTTAATAAGGACCACTCCTACAAATATAAGATTTTAGCTCCGCCACTTATTGGCCTAACATAATGATTTTTTCAAAAGTGTAATTACGTTTTTAAAAATTAAATTTTTCGATAACACATTTTGAAATCGTTTTTTTTTAAACCACAAATCTAAACATACCCAATATGCAAAAAGGTCTTTCAAGTTGGGCAATGGGCAGTCCATCTTGCCTCATTAGTCACCGGAGTTGCATCATCTTTGGCTGGCAATGAAACGACCAATTCTTGTGGAAGTGATGGATTTGTGACTGACAAGGGGGCGGTGGACTTAAAGTAAAGTTTTGGGAAGCAAACTCAGTGGAAGAATTTCTATTCCCCATTGCCTATGGGCTTGAACCCTTCAATCTTTCCCATAAATGGAAAGCCACAAAGATATGGAGAAGTGCTCTCATTGTGATGCTTTTCTTGTCAATCGAGTAGATCCTTTTTGGATGGTAGAAAATTTATAAATGGGTTCTTTCATTCAATAATTGCATGGCTTGTAGCTAAGTTGATTATATGCCATAATCATTTAAATATTTTTATGAATTCTACAAATTAAAATAATAAACGAAATAAATGGTTTTTGCATAAATATTAATTCAAGTACAAAAATGGTTATAATTTAAAACTCATCTCTCAAACTCAATAGTTTACGAGAAAATCTAAATTATGTTTGAAACAAGCTCCGTCCAACACATATAATATTTAATTAAAACAGGTAAACTATGGAGTTGAAGTTCAAATTCAGAACATTTGATATCATATTAAATTACCACTTATTCTAAAAGCTTAAACTAATAAAAAAAATGTAAATTTAATCATTTAATAGTATTTATATTTTATATCCCTGCAGTTCTGATGCAAAAGCTATATATGCACGAAAGTTGTTATAATTAATCAATTATAATAAGGAAAAGTTTGGTGTACTACTATAGTAATGAGATTGATTAGTCTCAGCGCCACGTATCATATATGTTAATTATTTATAGTCTTATGATAAGCTAAGAAGTTATTAATTCAATTATTCATATAATAATAACATTTTTTTATATGGCATTAATCTTGCATTATTCTTTGGCTATGTTATAAATACGTACGTTACGTGCTGCTGAGATTACGTACGTACATAATCAAATAAGCTGATAAGGCATGACAAAGAAATGTCTATTTAAATTGTTACACTTATTTATTTTTTAATGAAGAGTTAGTGGTCCTACACCAAATCATTAATCTAGAGAACTTGCCGAGAAGAAGGAACGTCAAGCACAAAGTGTCCCTCTTGAATCTAGCGGGGATCACTCCAATACTTAAGTCGACATATTGGTCGGAAAAAATAATGAGCTTTACGAAATTTATAGAAGAAAAATGTTTGGCTAGAATGATGTGTATCTCATGAGTGAGCCCCTTCTCTTCCTTTTTTTATGGAGTGTTTTTCCACGCTTGGTTGATTAGGAGCCTAGGTGATAGTGATTCCGATACTGTAGACACAACGTCTCTGTATTTGCTTATGCGTCTTTCCATCTGGGATTGGCTGGATTCAATTAATCTATATATAGGCTTATCATAAAAGCTAAGCACTATACATTCTAATGAGCTTAAAAACTCATAATATATATATATATATATATACACACACATCCATGCTTCCTTAATACTAACCACCCACATAGGTGCTTCCTTAGTATAGTCTGTACGTAGTGGGTTTTGGAGTCTCTATTTCATGCATCATGCCATTGTCATGGATTATTCTTTTTTAATTTTTTGAAAGCATTTCCTCTCTTCCATCAACAACAATATAAACACAAAAAAACTCAAAAAAAAAAAAATTAAACAGTTTTCACATTTATATCATATCAAAACGCTATTAAACTAAAATAAGAACACATCCAAAATACATTAATAAATAATTGTTTCTTTTAAGCACTTAACGTAAAATAAGAAAGTTTTTATGAGACACATCTGCCTATATAATAGATAAGCAAATTGCCTAAAGTCTATAGGATCCATGAGTTGAGTTCTATAAAAATTCTCTCAAAAAGCTGTATTTGGACCAAAAGCAAAAACGAAGGCAAAGGTAGATATATACTGGGATGGACTATGGAGGATCGGACGTGATGACAGCTCTCTGCATGAACCCCAAAAGAAGCGTTGACCCACACATCTGTGTTGGGTCATTATCCAACAGACCCTCACGATTTGAGTTTGAGAAGACCCCTCACCCTTCCTTCCACCCCCTCCTTGATCACAATTCTCTCTCTCTCTCTCTCTGCACTATTATCTTTACTCTCTTTCTGCAGTAGTCCCCAAAACCCAGGAAGCATTGAAGAATGAAGCAAGAGATATATAGAAAAGTTGCAGTCACAGTTAAGTCCCTCCTCACCATAACAACGTACCACATTTCTCAATGCAATTTCATCCAAGCAACTGCCTTTACTGCTTAAGCACCCTCTCCTAGGCATCCTTAAAAAAAGTTTTAACTTCACACTTCCACACACACACAGAATATGAGAGAAAGAGAGAGAGAGAGAGAGAGAGAGTTGAGCTCTCTCATTCAGCCTTTCACCCGCTGAGCTTTTTCTCTGGTAACGCCGAATGAACTGAGTTGCAGTGAGATGGAGATAAGGTTACGGAAATCAGTGAGGTTGGGTCTGACCAATGGTTCTTCTCCACCTCTCCCAGTCAAAAAAAGCAGGGCTTTTTATTGAGATTAAAAAAAATATGTACTGTTTGTATTAGAAATATATTAAAGAAAAGGGAAGTATGTGTATGTATATGTGTGAACCGAACCCCATTTCAAGACTGTCGACTGTTTTCTATACGTGGTAAAAGAAATGCTGTGATTGGACTTGGCTTGCTCAATGCCACAACACAACACCCTCCTTTTTCATCATCTTCTTTCTTCTTCTTCTGCCTCTTTGGCTCCTTCATTCTGTGGGCTTTTGGATTCTTGCAATAAAGGTAAGAAGAAGCTGGAAAAGATTGTGGAAGTGAGATTAGTATGGGAGGAAATTACTTACCGTTTCTTTTCCATTTCAAGTATTATGATAGGCCATAAAAGTAACTAGGCCAATTTAGATTTACTGCATCTATTTTTGTTGTCTTTTTCCTCTCTGTTGTTGCAGGGTACCATTCTGAGCCTGACGCCCTTGAAATCTGTGATCTTCTTTGGATGTATTCAGGCCAGGGAAAAGCGCTTCCACAGCTTCTCTTGCTTTCTTTCTCTCTGTGGGTTTTTTTGGGGTTGTGCACAGTAACTATTTCAGAAATCTTTGAAAAGCGCTGATTTTGGAGGGTATCGAAACAAAGGCGAGGTAGATTCCTGATATTATTCTCTTCCACCTTTCTCCCTTCTATTCCCGAGAGAGAAAAAAAAAATCAGATTTTTTTATCTCATTATAGATACAAAAAGTTGCTTCCTTCTATTTATACTGAAAGAAAGAGTTCTATTGCTGCATAATTCCCTCTCTCTCTTATTGACACTCAAACTTTTTAGAGCAAGCAGCAATGGCAGATTGGAAGGGTAGCAGTGGTTTTGGAGGGAGCTCAAGGAGAGATGAAGACTTTGAAGAAGAAGATGTATGGAGTTTGATTAAGGAGAGGAAACCCAAAGAGTACTCCTCTGCTTCTTCTTCTTCTTCTGCATGGCGCCTTCCTTCTGCTCCAAGAATGATTCCAAGGGTTTACACTCCAACAACCCATGAAGCTTGCAGAGTGGTTCAACAATCCTCTGCTCCTGTGGACATTCCTGATTGGTCTAAGATTTATGGAAAAAATGCCAAAATTGACTCAAGGCATGGTTCGTGGGTGGATGATGATGGGGATGATGGTACTGCAGTTAGTAATGGAGTTGCTTATCATAATGACGATGATGATGATGTTGATAATGATGATGGTGATATGGTTCCCCCACATGAATGGATTGCTAGGAAGCTTGCAAGGAGCCAGATTTCATCTTTCTCTGTGTGTGAAGGGATTGGCAGGACACTCAAAGGAAGAGATCTTAGCAAAGTGAGGAATGCTATCTTGACAAAAACTGGTTTTCTAGAGTAGCTTCATCACCACCACCACCACCACCACCACCATCATCATATTCTGGCATTACCACCATCAAATGCTCATCATTCTTAGCCATATGTGGTTAATTTCCCATTTAATCTTTTTCTTTTTCTTGTTTTAATTATTGCTGGTAGCATAGGATCTGATGTACTGAAGTAGTAGAGTCCAGGGGGCGGGGGGAAGAACCTTTGGCAGCCTCTGAGAATTTTGTCTGCTAGTCTAGTACAATGAGTTTTGGGAAAATGGAATGCACCTGGACTATGAAATTAAAGTTCATCAGTTCATCTTCATCTGTAAAATCTTTTTCATTTCTTTTTAATTTTCAATCCGTATTACAGTTTTATAGCTCCCTCATGCATGTTTATTTTCTCACCCATTTTTTCTTTCTTTCTTTTACTTGTACAAACTTTGAAAATTCCATTATCCATAGTCAAATCATAAAGTTTTTCTTGAAATTAAGTTGTTTGTTCTTCCCAATAACATTAACAGATCAAGTAATTTTAATTACATGCATTTAAATATAAATATTAATTTAATAACACAATTTGGAGAAAAACTTTATTGGTATATCACGTACTCCCCATCAAAGAATAAAAAATAAATATATTTGTCACCCCACTATTTTTTACTCCTCTCAACATTGTTTTCCTAAGGTGTCATGATTTTTCTTCCCATTAAATGTTTATGACAATATAATATAATCTAACCATCAATTATTAGTGACGAAACTACGATTTTGGTTCATAAGAGACAAGATTAAAAGGCAGAGTAAAAAAAAATCATGTTTATGTCATGATTTTTCTTACTATGTTATCATATTCTATGTTTTTTTGTCATTTATGTTTTACACATCGAATAATTTGCTTGCATATTTCAAATACATTTAATTTCTCTCTTCTTACAAAAGTAATGAGCTATATAATATTGGAATTTTCTCATATAATTTTCCTATTCTCTTAAGAAATTTAGAGAGTAAAAATACGTATAAGAAAACTAAATTATTTTTTCGCCGCCCCTCCCTAACTTCACCGTCATCAATTACCAGTGGGCATGAGAGAGTTCCCTCTCTTCTCTCTTCTGTTATTTTGGCTATGGTCCGGCCTTACCTTCTTGCCATAAAGAATCTTTACTTTTTATAGAGTAGGAGCGGGGTAAAAGCATGATAAAATAAGAAGAAAACATAACACAGCAAGATCTATGTGGAATGTGGATGCAGATATGCATCTCCTATTGAGTGAGAGAGATGGCATCAAATGGGATGATTTATTGATTTATTGATTGATTTATTTATTTTTTGGGAAAAATGTTTTGATGTGATTTAAATGTGAGAAGAAAAAAAAATTGTGGGACGTTTTATTGAATTTCTTTGTTTGTAAGATCATTTTTTTCACAAGTAAATACACAAAACTTATAGAATGGATTGTTTCCTATGCCAATAAATATGAGAAATGAATGTGAATAGTAACATTCTCTTATGGTTAGAATACATTATATTGAGTCTATTGATCGTCATTGAGCATTTTAGCTTAGTGGCACTATGAGAGTGGTTACGGGAGTGCCTATAAATCGTGCATGTTGTTTAGCTATGTCCCTTGACATATTCTCCAACGAGCAGAGGCTGCTATAGTCACACCCAATAGGAATGCTACATTTGGTTGCCCATATGCCATTTCACTCATTAAAAAAAAAAAAGGAGTATAAAGTGATAATTCAACCTTAAAATTAAAGATAATGATAGAGATATATATAATATGGGTTGGTTTCTGATACATATATTCCAAAATGCATCAAGTGCATCTTACTTTATCATACATATTCTATGAGTAATTATGCATATTTGGATTTAGTTTTAGTTAAAATTGGACCAATTAGGATTGTGACATGTATCTCTTATGTCCTGTTATATAACACATAGTTTAATCTTAACGGGTCTAATTTTAATTGGAATTGGACCACTTATAGTTAGAACAAGCTTGCGTGTCTTGTTGTGGGACACATTTCAATCTCAACGATCTAGTTCTAATTAAAACTTGACCCAAGCCAAAGCCTTTGTTAGAACATTTTCCGTGTTAATCATGATATTGTTTCCTTATAGGGTTGTCATCAATTTCCTCTATGTTCTAGTCTACCTCACTGACTACAATCTCTCTATAAATAGAACATATTAACCTAATTGTATCGTACATTCAATACAATAAGGATGTAGCCGTAAGGACTCATATCAATGGTGGACTTTAGCTTCTAAGGCTGAATTACCCCAAATTCCTTATGTTCTTCATCCTCTCTTGCTTTTGCCTTTATTCCGTTATTTTATATTTTACACAAGTTTCTACATGGTATTAGAGTTATCTTTTTCTTGGTGCCTCTAATAATCATCATTTTCTGCCCATGCAAGTTTTCTAATTGGAATCGGAGAAAATTCTTCTAACTCACTTTATTAAACTGACATTTATTACACATTTTTGACACATATTAGCATGTGATTGAGAACACGCACTACAAAAATAATTTTAACGTCCTCTGATTACATGTTGACACATGTTAAAAATTGTAAAATAATTACAAGCCAGAGCATTTTCCTTTTAAAAATGCACATCATAAACAATTTAATAGATTGGATTGAAAATTTGGTTGAAAAACTTAGCCGTTGTGTAACTATTTCATCACTCAGTCTGACTACTCTCATCAGCTTCATTTTTCCTTTGCACTTGTTTGTTATATTCGTATTTTTCGTTCTTTTGTTCTGTGTGTGCTTCCCCCCTTTGATCTAAAAGCTAGCTATCCACATTTTGTGACTTCAAATAGCAAGTATCCAGGAATTACAAATGCATCTAAACCCCTTTCTCATCCGAATAAAGGGCCACCAATAATGAATAAAGTCGATGAAGAGAATCCTCATGCACCTCCTCCCTGGACAGATTCCTTGTTTCTGCAGTATCTACATACGGATCCGATCTCTAGCAATTTGATGTTCAAATCGTTTGCAAGAGAATTTTTATAGAGTATACCTATATATCCAAATATAAAGGTAAAGTACCTGAAATGTCAAAACCTAATAGGTTCCATGCAAACTCTTTCACATTTACTGTTTGAATTACTGATAGAATTGTTGAGAAATCTCTCTATCCACCTCTATACATATCCAAGAAATAGCAAAGATTCAATATTCTGATCAGCTCCACCAAGAAGCTGCTTATCCCCTTTTGCCGACACGAATATGAATCATAATTGCTTAAAAATTCCTTACTCCTTTCAACACCTACCTCTGATTTTTACATGTTGAGCATCCTCCTTAAGAGTCAACTGGGCCACGCGACTCATATTGCTTGCCATAAGATCCCAATAAGGCTGTCCATTGGTCACAAAATGATGGGTGGTACTTCCATTAATCTTTATTTATTTAAAATTAGTTTTCTTTAAACTTGTTACATGCCCAATCCCATCTGTAATGTCCCCCTCTTAATAAATCTTATCTTCTTAATTTGTACGTTGGTGGTTTCCCAAATGAAAATAATTTGAATAAAAAAACTAAGGGATTATCAATCATGTATTTATTTAACAGTTTTAACATTTATTTGGGGGGTTAAATTTTCAATAAACAGAAGCAAAATGAATGAAACCAAGATCCAGTGCAGTAACTCCACCTGTTACCATCTTTTACCTACAACGGTTGTTGTTACTTGTAAAACTTGTATAAATATCACATTCATTTACAGAGAACCGTTTTGTTAAACGGACGGTTCAAGGAATTAGGATTATTAAAAAGGTCGGTTTAGTGGGTCTTCATCACTTACTTTGTATGCACACCTCTGGCCTCTGAGGGAGGGACAGAGTGTGTAGAAGTGAAACAGAGACTGTAAAGGTTGTCCTTGTCTCTGGGTCTGTCTGGTTTTGGCTCTCCCTACTTTTCTTTTCTTTTTTTCACTTAAAAAAAAAAATTCCTTTTATAGTGGAGGCAGTGAGCTAAGTTAGTGTAGAGAAACAACAAAATGTCTATGAAAAGTAGAGGAGTGTTTGCTAAGAATTTTATTCCTAGGAACTGGGCTCTTTTGCTGTGCTTGGGCAGCTTCTGTGCTGGAATGCTCTTCACTAACAGGTAGTTTTCTCAAATGGGGTTTCTGCTACTTTCTCTAAATTTCCAATTTTTAGTCACTGAAGTGGTTTCTTTAACTAAACTATGCACTTTTGCATAATGGGTGTCACTAAATTCGTAGAATTAGGTGGGTTTGGTGGAATGTATATGAAGAGATTGTTTTGATTGTCAGTATGTTACTGTTTATTATTGGGTGTTCTTGTCAATTGGGTCATTGCTGCACTTGTTGAAGAGGGTTTGAACTGAGCTGAACTAATGTTGTCTGGGTAGTTTAGAAGCATGTGTGTGCTTTGTAATGTGGTTCTTGAATTTGGCTACTTTTTCCTTGCATTAGTTCACATTTTCTCCCTTTGCGCTTGTTTTGTTTGTAAACTGTCGGTGATTTTCCTTTTCTTCACAATGTGGGTTCTTTTTTATTTTTTATTTTTTATTTCCTGAGATCACAATGTGGGTTTTCAATTTTCAGCAAAAGGGGGTAGGTATATGCAATAGACAAAAAAGTTTTTTCTTGGTATGTGGTCCTTTGTCAAACTTCATAATTTTCATGCTATACTTGTCAACTTGTGACTTAGTCCTCGTGTCTCTAAAATGAGCTGTTGAGAGTGTTGCCTTTCATGAAATATAGCCCAAATTTTCTAATGCTGATCTTCCTTGTCAGCTTAATTTTATTTTTGTTTGGCTGCAAGGAAAATTATTGCAAAACTAAACAAAAAGAGCTTCTAAAATATCTTTTTTATGTTATTTTAGTTACAGAGACTTGTGAAACTCAACTCAACCAGACTAAATAGTTGTGGTAGGGTGAACTGATGGAGGTGCTTGTCATGTTGGGTCCAATACAATGAACACCTGATATTTAAAATTATATATTTTTTTAATCTTATTTCGCAACTAAAAAGATATCTTATACTGCTTCTCAGGCTTATTATTTTGCATTTTCTTGTCGCTATCTTAGGCCACATAATTTTATGTTGTATAACCATATTTCCATATCAATAGGTAACATGGTTCTATTATTTTGATTATTTTTTTTAAATTGCTAATAGGAATTTTTTTCTCTATTGCCTTTTTATGGGTAAGTTACATGTAAAGGCAGCTGCTTGTTAGCATATGCACACCATATTAATCAAGAAATTTTATATCAGGATGTCGATGGTGCCAGAGGATAAAGGTATTGTAAAGACATCTACACTTGAAGATGCCCAGACGAACTTAAAATTTGAGGACGGTGATCCGAAACCTGTGAGTACATTTAGCAAACTTGTATTCATGAGCCATATTATCCCCTCATCATCATCGTTATTATTTTCATCTCAAAGATAGTTTTCTTCAAATATGAAGCTTCTGGATCAGAATTGCAAATATTTTGGAAGAATGTATCAGTGATGGCTTTTATATTAATGATTTTATTCATAATGAAACCTCAGTGCTTGGAATGCCATTTCTAGGAAATAATGCTTTTGGAAGTCCAGGTTTGATAAGTAACTTTATTTTTACTTTTGGGAGAAGGGGATTGGATGGGGATGTTACTGGAAAGGCCTTTGGTAACTATTTCTTCAAAAGTAGCTTTTCTACTTCAATATTGATGTCCACACAAAGTTACAGAACCAGATATACCAAAGAGATTGCCATTCTCACTCTAGTTGCTTCAGAAATCATTCTTTCTTCCAAATTTAGTTTTAATCATGCTCTATTATCTTTAGCTTTATTTTTGCTTCTTAATGTAAATCATTAGTATTTGATATGTTTGTAAAAATATTTTCTCTAACTTTCTTGCCTTTATCAGAAGATTGTACAACGTAACAGCAATGAGAGTATAGGGTAAGTTTCAAAGACCCACCCAGCATGATATCTATAAGCTATACTGATGCCTGTTTAGGCCGGATTTCACTTATATGCCTATTGAGTGACCTAAATGCAAACCTTATTGCTCTATATGATATGTAGGACACTGGATAAGACAACATCAAAATTGGAGATGATATTAACTGAAGCTAGGGAAGCACATGAATCTGTAATGGATGGCCTTCCTATATCAGAAAACTTGAAGAATGATGAAACAAATATGAAAAGAAAATACTTTATGGTCATAGGAATCAATACAGCTTTTAGTAGCCGAAAACGAAGAGATTCTGTTCGTGCGACTTGGATGCCACAAGGTGTATTAACTTGGCTCCACATTTCCCTTATACATACTCACTCTCTCTCTCTCTCTCTAAATTTAAGAACCTGTCATATGCTATTCTATTTCCTTGGTATATTCATATGTGATTATTGGGTTCTCATGGATTAAACATTACTAGGTGACAAGAGAAAGAAATTGGAGGAGAAGGGCATAGTGATACGCTTTGTTATAGGTCACAGGTAATCTTCATTTGTCTTTATTTCTATTCTCAGTTATTGCCACACTTTTTTCTATCTACTCTTTTACCTAACACCATAATTTTCAGCCTCATGCTGCTGAGCCTGGTTAGTTCTGTTTTAATAATAAGACATGAAGTTTGTGGCCTTAGCAGAGCAGTCCTCTGCACAAATGCATTATCTTCTCAATTCGCCATTATGCTAAACCAGTTATATGCATGAATTAGTATAAATTATTTGGCTGTATTTTTCTAATATACCTTTTGTCATTAGTTCAACACCTGGTGGTATTCTTGATAAAGCAATTGAAGCAGAGGAAATGATGCATGGAGACTTCTTGCGGCTGGTGAGTTCTTCTACACCCTCTAAGCTGTTTGCTAAGTTTAACTACCCATGAAACTCCTAGCGATCTTTAAATTTTGTTAGTATGAAAATAGACTGAAAGAAATTTTTATTGGCCTCATTTTTGTTTGTTGATATGAAGCAGGACCATGTTGAGGGCTACATGGAATTATCAGCCAAAACGAAGAGTTATTTTTCAACTGCCGTTGCCTTGTGGGATGCAGAATTTTACATTAAAGTTGATGATGATGTTCATGTAAATTTAGGTAATGATAGTTTCTGTTTTCCCATATTTCTTCCTTCATCTTGCATTTGTGATTTTTAGATTCTGAAAAGTCCTTTTCTATATATTTTAGTTTTGTATTTAGGATAAGAGTTTAGGATCTATGTTTTTTGAGATGAGTATTCTGATTAAGTTAAAAATGGTATAGCTATGGTTCATACTTCTTGGACATGCAGCCATGAAATTGTCAGTCAATGATAAAAAAATAATAATAATAAAAAAAATCTTTGGAAAATAAAGGATGAATAATACTTTTATTTGTGAGTGAAAGATTATAATCTAGAAAGAATGTATGAAAAAAATATTATTTTTCCCTGTCTAGAAGTGTAGAAAACATGATATGGAAACATTGTAGCATATAAAAAGAGCTAAAAATAAATAAATACAAATCAAGTAGAAGAAAAATTATATTTAGAAAGCACATCAGTTGTTGATAAAAGGATTAGTAGGAAACAAATTTGTGATAGTGTGTAGAAAACATGTATTATTGCGATTATTGTGAGTTTTTGAGTGAATCAGTCAAAAGTTGCTCTTGGAGGGTTTTATTACTCGTGAGAATAGTAATCTATATTACTCCTGTATATTATTACATTTGATACTTTGTCTCATTTGAGTTCATTTACTTTAAAATACTGCAGCTACACTTGGAACAACTCTATCTAGACATCGTATGAAACCTCGGGTTTATATTGGCTGCATGAAGTCTGGTCCTGTCCTTGCTCGAAAGTAAGCAGATTTGTGTATTTTTTGAATTAGTTGAATATATTGATAATGGTAAAAATCTGGTTTTGATGGCATCCTTTCTTTGGATCAGGGGAGTGAAATACCATGAACCCCAGTATTGGAAATTTGGTGAGGTCGGAAACCACTATTTCCGTCATGCTACAGGACAATTATATGCTATCTCAAAAGATGTGGCTACTTATATATCAATAAACCAGTAAGTTTTCAGAGTCTTTACCTTTTGGGCAGTTCAAACCTCTTACGATTGAATGGGCTGACAGATGGATAAGATACCACAGGGTTTTTCTATGAAATTGCAGCTGGAACCAAGAGGTTCTGGTTCCATTGTCATATTCAAGTTCAAGTTTTAGGAGGTTGCGTACCTCTATTAGCTTTATTTGTAACATAACCATAGCTAGATATTAGGACAAGAAATGCTATATAAACTCCCAAGTTTACACTCCCAAATGCTCAGGACCTAATGGTGATTTCATTGCCAACGACAGGGGGTGAGCATTTAAAATTAGGACTTTGTGTAGAATTTCTCCACTAGAAATGGCTAATTTGGGCCATGGAGTGGTCTTTAATCTTCTGTTGGTAATTTGTTTGGAATTATCTCAGGCATATACTGCACAAATATGCCAATGAAGATGTTTCATTGGGATCATGGTTGATTGGTTTAGATGTGGAGCATGTGGACGAGAGGAGACTTTGTTGTGGCACCCCACCCGGTAATTTAAATTTTTATTTTGCTGTTTTAGTTACTTTTTCCTTTTTAAACTTTTGCCACCATGTTTTGCTATTTGAAATAACATGTCTTGTGTTACAAGCAACTTAGTCAGTACTAAGCAGCTAATGAAAGTTTGGATGTCTAAAAATGTCTGTTCTGTACATGAAATAAAAAATCATCTTCTTTGGTACCTGAATTTATCATGATGTCAGTGTTGTAAAACCAGGAACAACAAGGAATTTGACTTCTAAAACCTATAGCCGACTAGTAGTTAGAAATAGACAAATAAATGAAACACTGTTTGGGGAATGGACACTGTTGATTTTTTTATAATATATATATAAACGAACTTTATTTAAAAATGATTTATATATACTTTATTTATAGTACACTACATGTGTACAGTTGGTGAAACGACCCCCTCTGGGTTAGAAATAAGAACTGAACCTCGTTGACTTGTCCAGGTTTTAGTTTCAGTCAATAAGCTCAAATTTTATGATCTAAATCTGTGGCTTGAGTGGCTCCAAACTAGTTTATTGCTTCCTATAACAAGAACTAGGGGATAAGGTTTTTTCCTGTTCATTAGTCTGTTATAACCAATTGATACAAATTTACTAACATGAAACAGCGTAGTCTTCATATAGATCGATTCTGCTGCTAATTTCTTCACTGCCTCTCTGTTTTAAATTAAAACATGAATTGATTGTGATCGGTATTTGTGGTGAAGTTTGGCGTTTGATGTACCAGTTGATTAAGTCTGTTGTGATCTACCACTTGGTCCAAAATCCAAAAGATGCTTATGTATTGATTTTAATTCATTTGATGGAAATGACCTGATTAGTAGATACATGCACTATGATCTTTCAAGAGGTTAAAACCATTCCCTACATTTTTTCACATGGACCAAGTGCTTGGTCTGTTAATGGTGGTAGCAGAAGTACTGCATCAAGCTCTAGGGTACAAACACTTCAATTATTTTTGCCAGAAGGATAAAAGTAGATTTTAAAAATGAACTGTTTCTTACATGGATGTCCCGTTGATGTAATTGTTACTGCAGATTGTGAGTGGAAGGCGCAGGCAGGCAACATCTGTGTTGCTTCATTTGATTGGAAATGCAGCGGGATTTGCAAGTCTGTTGAGAGGATGGCAGATGTTCACCAGCGGTGTGGTGAGGATGAGAATGCTCTATGGAGTGCAAGCTTCTGAGAGGCAGGCAGCTGTTCCTCCAAACTCAGGAAGAATATACAGATAACTGAAGAGGCAAGCATTCGAATGCGCCTTTTCTGGTCAACATCTACATGTTTTGTAAGTATAAAGGATATATATGCAATTATGCATTACCAGCGTAGGATATCATAATTGAGGAGAATAGAGAAGCCTTGCTGCTTGGGGCCCTTCTGCATTTTAGCGGATGAGATCAACTCCTATAGCGGCCGGAGAATGAATAGACTGTGACAACCCATTCTTTATATGGTGGGGAGGGCTTCATTGTAAGTTCTGCCATGGCCATTGAGCTTAATAATATGTAATAATTTTTGTGAACTTGCTGCTTTTTGCTCAATATATAATATAATTTGAGTTTACCTTTGAAGGGTCCTCTCTCTCTCATTCTGTTTATGTAATAAATAATTGTGAGTAAATGGTTTTATTTATGCTTCATCTGGTGGATCTAAGAAAACTTAAAGAGTCCAGATGAGAAATGTAGCGTATCAAACAAAACGTAGCTAACCCCTTTTCCCCCTTTGAATAGAAAAAAATAAAACAAAACTTAGCTAACTTTTAGATTTGGAGAAATCATTCTCAAACTTTCTTTGCAAGCAATGTGAAATACATGCTAGGAAGTTAGGAACATTGATTTGGTCATAATTGGCTTTTACAGCCTAATTATATATATATATCAAACACAAGAAAGTCTATTTATATCTTCATCTTTAAATACTCTGTTACAACTTTCAGGCATACAGTTTCGTCTCCCACTAGCCTCTTTAAGAACTGAAGCTGCTATTGAAATCCTCAAGTTCATTAGTTTCTACAATAATTAGCATTTAAATGACAAAAGTACATGACAAAGACATCAACAGTTATAGGTAGCAAAACGACCTTCATCTTCTCAGGCCTTCTTTCTCAGGAGTCAGGATCAATGAGATCAAGAAGGTACAATCGGCTAGCTTAGCCAGTATATATATATATATACATATACGTTGATTTGCACGTTAGTTTTCTTCTCTCTTTCTTTCTGAGCAAGACACCGATAACATTAACAGAAAATAAATCTAGGGTGGGGCACCCAACAAACGTTCCCAATATAGTCATAAAAGTGCAAGAAATTTTTTATTTTTTATTTAAAAAAAAAAAGACAGCAAACAAATTTAAATAAATAAAGACCTCTCTTTCGTTTTTTCTTTACAAAACAAAAATATTAGCAAATTAGAGAATCAAAATACAAAACAATAAAATTATTTTAATTTTTATATCACGCTAGAACACTTTTTTTTTTCAAACAATAATTAAAAAAAAATTAAAAAGCATTAATAAGGAGCAAATAGTACACTAATAGAGATCGAGGTTTTAAAGATGAGAAAAAGGAACAGAGAGAATATTATCACCTACCAATTCCACATTGTCAAAAAAGGCGGTGAACCTTTACGTTGAAGTGAACAAAAACCGTCCTTACGTAGCATCTACCACACAAGTCAACCACTTTGTTACATGACCATGACCCTTCATTTGCAGACAAAAGAAATACTAAAAAGAGAGAAGCTTTTACTAGAGCATGCTTTTCTCTCGGCCTGCAAGAAAAACTATACAAGATTTATTCCTAACCTTATCCATGAAGTCCTCCCTGCAAAATCTCCAAAACGAAATGCCTTGAAATGAAAAAGAAAAGAGAAAGTCTTCAAATGTTGTAGACTCATGATGAAGAATATATATTGATTAATCAGCGGTTACATGTGATATTGGCACGGCTCAATCAAATAACAGAGCTCTAGCCTGAGAGAGTGCTGCTTTCAGATTGAACCGTACCAACATCTCATGCTCTTAATTTGTTATTCATCAACCAAAAAAAAAAAAGAAAAATGAAGAAGAAGAAGAAGAAGAGAGCTTCATGTGACTAAAATGAATAGCTAGCTAGCCTCACGGGAACAGAAGAAGAACAAGAGAGGCGAAGGAGGTGGGATATGTTTCTTTGGAGTAAATGGGATGTCTTGTGGGAATCCCATGATCTTAATGAGAGTAAGAGAGGAGAGAGAGAGAGAGAGGGGGGGGCATGGCATTCAATTTGCCAACAACCCACAACAAAAAAGGTGGTGGGTATATTAAATTCAAAGGCCTAGAGGACAGGGGAATTGAAAAGCTGGGAGAGGAAAAACATTGATCTTTCAATTCCTGTATCATGAATGTTGAAGAGGGTATGCATGTTGGTATTATGTCACAACAATTTGAAATTCAAAAAAGATAAGAAAAAGAAGTCTCCCCATGGTTGGTGAAGCTATTTTTTAGGTGCCTTTAGCTTATCTGATATTCCACCAAACAAACTTTTGAATTGGAGTCATTAAAGTTGGATTTCAAACACAAGTTACCAGCTTCTTCCCCCTTCACACACTCTGTAAATAAACCCCTTACTCCTTAGAGATCCATGCAAAGGCAAAACTTCGCCATTTTTAACAGCCAAATAATGTAGAAGCTAAACCCCATCTACCCCTATCATTCAACTTGGTCTTCTTTTCTTTTTTCCTTTTGTGGGTACGTAAAGTTCTGACTATGCCACCAGAAACTTTTGTCCATAATTAACGCCACGCAATTACGAAGTTTTGAACTCTTCTCAACTTTATCTTAAAACTTATATTAATTTGTTTAGTTTCTTCGTAGTAAATATTTAGATGGACATGCACTTCGTCAATATAACGTCAGTTCGTGTGTTTGCCTTGATTTATATGATTACCCCATAAATAGTTACATGAAAACTAATTAAAGAGATATAAGCCTGCCGGGCCGCCACGTTAAAGGTGTCTAAGAGCCTCTCCTAACTTATATATAGAGCCTTCTATAAAAAGAGGCACACATATATATTTAGATACGCACATTCTCTTCTCTTCCGCGCTCTTGATCGGTTTTCTTTATAAAAAACTATTTATAATTAGCTCAAGTAATGAAGGCTCTTCCGATCCCTCGGAACCAGTGGTTTTTTGGTAACTTTTGTTCTTGTTTTTAGCCCGTGACTCATCGCCGATCTGACCGTCTAAAAATATACGTGGACACCTATTAAAGCTAAAACATAGAAAATTGTGCTATTTCATAGGCGTAACATAACTAGTATTGACAATATCTATGCTAGAATCTGACATAGATGACAATATAATCTAGGAAATCCACCTGCTTCTTAAATTGTAAAGTTCACCTTCAAAGTTTTTGTGTTTATAGCTTATGATCATATCTAAGTACCACATAAACTATACATCAATTGTAGAGCAAGACAGATGCATTTCTTGGGGGTTGCAAAACTGATGGGTGGACAAAGCTGAAAAAGTAATCTTGTACCGATCGAGAGGCTGTCTTCATGTCTACTCACATGCTTAATTGTTTCGACCAAGTTGAAAATTTATCAGCAGCAGACTGCAGCGGTAGTGACAGCAGAAACTGGTGCAACAACGTACGTATATATTTGGCTCACATAAAAGCCAGAAAGTGGAAGAGAAATTCAGAACCACAAGCTAATTAAGTTGGAACCTCCAAGGGCCCAAAAAAATTTGAATCGTGGGACCCCAGAGTGGCATGATCACCTATGCGACGACACTCAGATCATATATATGCATTATTCGTTGCTGGTTATTGTCAGAATCCATGTGTAACTAATGGTATTGGTTGAAGTATGTTCCCCTAATAAAAGGGTAGTGTGCATGTCCAGAGATGAATTAAATCCAAGTGAAATAAATGTGTGTTTGTGTATGTGAGACACAGAGGAGAAGAATTTGAAAATAAGCTCGTCAGTATTAATTTACAACTGTATATATATACCTCTTGCTGAACTAAATAAATCATACTATATATATTTGATGTAATTTCTTTAAATAGATCAGAAAAATGCTTATAAGGTCATGAGTGAAAGAATCAGAAAATTACTGGTTTTGAAGCCTTAGAAAGACAGGCAAGTACAAAGGGGGAATTGCCAAACCCTAATACTATTTCCCAAGTCCTACCAAACGAAACATAACACCCCCCACCACGACCGCGTGAATTAATGCATGTGTGTCCCATCTTGTTCTACACAAAAAGAACAACCTCACTTTTAACGACTCTTTTCACGTGCAAACCCCTGCAACCTATTCAACCATCTTTTAGCTAGCTTAGCTTCTTTGATGATGTACAGGCGGCAATATTGGCTCATAATTAAGCCTATCTTAACTGGGAGACGTAGACACAAATCTCAAGTTTTGATGAGAAAGAACAATTTTTTTTTTTTTTAAAAAAAGGCAGATTGAAAGCATGTTTGAGTTAAAAAGAAGGCTACAAAATGGTTTATATATATATAGTTACCAGGCAACAACGTTAACCGAGAATTATGACAACCATCCATTATCTTCTCCTTGCAATGGCATCCATCCTTGTGTTCATGACGCAGAAGAACACTGACCCATCTTCTGCTTCTGTCGTATGGTTAATTGGATGTAGAGGGCATGCACAATCAATGCAGAGAACCCTAATAAATGAGAAAGAGAGAGATAGAGAGAGAGGTGTTGGTGTCAGCAGTGACCTGCATTATGTGGTCCTGGTTGTTGCAGTTTCGTGGAAGCAGTGTACTGAGAGAGAGAGAGAGAATCTTTAGGCGATATGAAGGAACTAGGAATCTTTAGGCACATTAAAGGGACAAGAGAAGTTGCACTGTTGATCGAACAAGACTAGCGAAATACGTACTTCTTGGCCTTTGCTGCCTCTCGTGTCAAACCTTTAGAACTTGCATCAACTTAGGGATCTTCATCAATCTCCAGTGTTTTTCGTTTTTTAATTCAAAAAATGTTATCATGTAATCAGTAATGTTACATTTAAAATGATGGGGTTTTATGGTTTGGCCAATTATGTGTCTGCCTTAGAAAGGAAAGATATTGAAATTTTGTTGGTGGTTTATGAGAAAAAATTGGCACAATTGATACTTTTTATTGGGAGGATATTAACTTAGTTTGAAATGGTATGTGTACTTTTTTCTATTAAAAAAAAAAACTTAGGTTATGTATAATTAAAAACACTATTAGGTTATAAGTATATATCCAAATTTCATTAATCCTAGCAATTAACTTATTGGCTATTAGCTAGTATTAGTAAAATTTGACATATAAATTTAATTTTTTTAATGACTAACATGATAAGTGTCATATGAAATATTACATCCGTTTGGTTCCCAAAAGGTAGATCAATCGGCTGTGAACCATGCCTTATGAAGCGGAGGTCACAAGTTCGAATCCCCTATCCCCCTACCCTTGCGTGGACATGTCAAAAATATATATATATATATATTACATCCATTTGTAAAAAATTATAGAGTAAAAAAGTGTAATATTTCTACCAACACTATAGTATATATTTAGACTTAACTCAAAATCTCACTTTTTATTAGGGTCAGCAATTTTTGACACAACCGGTGAGCTTGGCACGAAATTAGCAAGTTAAGATTAATGGTTTGACCAATTTAATTAAATGTATCGAGTTAGAATTAACGTATATTATTTTGTACTCATTTCTCAACACGACCCGAATCCAATATTTAAGGCTAACAATTTTTTAGGTGACATGTGAACTCAGCACAAAATTAACGAATTAGGATTGAAGGGTTTGATGGTCTAGTTTAATTAAATCAATCGAGCTATAATAATACTTATATAGTTTTATATTCATGTTTTGACATCCTAAACTTAAACGAATTATGATGCTCTCTAGTTTATTTGATCTAGAATTATAGTTGAAGGATATTTTTGTCTATTCGAAAAGTAAAAAGATAAAAAGACTCATAAAATATAACTAATTAGATATTCTATCGGAAAGGATCATGATCCAACTCAAACATACTTAATTTTTTTAAAATAGGATAACATTATTGGATAACCTAAAAGAAAAATAAGATTGGCTGATTGATCGTTGATATGGATGCTGGACGCTGGACGCTGGACGCTGGGCACAAATTTGTAGGCATAGGCCGAACTGAACAAAACCCAACCCACCGTAACTCCGGAGGGTCCTCCAAACACTTGAACGACACCGTTTTGTAAAGAGTGAAGATCACAACTGATCTTGCTTTGATCCAGGCAATAGAATCCCATATTTAGAAAACTACAAGCATATGTTCCGTGTAGGAATCAGAAAGGAAACCCTATCAAGTTTCTTCTCCAAATTGAAAACCCTTACAATCCTTTAAATACCATTTCTTTTTTATTGAGACCCTTTGTTCCATTTCCCATCTTTTAATCAATCACTCAATCATTCAATTAGTTTGCAAATTCAGTCTCTTTTCGTGTTCGGTATGTTAAAGCCTGGAGCTTTTTCTTTCTTTCTTTTGTTCATTTTATTTGGGTTTTTGGGTATGTGGGTGAGAGGGAATTATTGTGGGGTTTGTGATGTTTCGGTGTTTGGTTTTCTCAGGGAGTAATCGTAGTGCGGGTCTTGCCATGGCCAAAACCTCGTTCAAGCTCGAACATCCATTGGGTTCGTTTTCTTTTCCTTTTTTTCTCTGTTTTTATAAGAAGTTTGGGGTTTTGGTGATACCCATGTAGTTTCTGTGGTGGGTTTTGTGAATGATTGTTTGAAGTTTTGAAAATATGTAAAATCTTGGTGAAAAGGGCTTAATGATTTAGTTTTTTCTTCTTTGCTTCTATAAAAAGGTTCGATTTTTGGTGATACGCATGATTCTGTTGGGGTTTGGTGAGTGATTGCTTAAAGTTATGAAAATATGTGAGAAAATTGATGGAAAAGGCTTTGTGATTCAACAATGGTTTTTTGGTTATGACCTTTTTTTTGGATTGAGTTGAAAAGGCGGATTATTGTTTGGATGGTGTTTATTGATTAAAAGTTGGGCTTCTTTGGGTTGCTTCTGTGTTAGAATTTTTAGGATTTTGGAAGAATTTATTAAAATTGATTCATTTAATGAAACTTAAATGTTGGGTTTTGATTGGTGGGTCTTCTGTTTGAAGATGGGACATAGTTGAAGCAAAACCTCTAAATGGTGAGTCTTTCTGATTGTTTGTGGCAACATTTTCTTCATGACATGGATTATTAACCCTTTAACCCTTTTCCAATTTACATAGCTCGTATACTCCCAGTTTGTTTTTGTAGTAACTAGTAACCCAATAAAATGAGTGGTAAACAAGCAAAGGGTGGAAAAGAGGTCTCTTCTACCAATTTATAAGTTTATTGATTTAGACTTAGGCACAGTTGGAGACACCCTGGGAAACCTGGCTAGCACCTTGTTTGGTCTAGCTTGGACATCTTAATGCCAAATATGGGTATGAATGAATCACTTTCCTGTCGTTTCTGCTTCATTTATATATATAAAGAGGACTATTTTGTTCTAAAGCTTTTGATCTTTCACATCTCAGAAAGGAGGCTTGCTGAAGCAGCCCGCATCAGAGAGAAATATCCTGATAGAATACCTGTGAGAACTCACTATCATGATGATTTCTTACTTTGTGTGCCTTCATTCAGTGAGCTTAATATTCTAATATGAGTATACTGTGGCAGGTGATTGTAGAGAAGGCTGAAAGAAGTGACATTCCTGATATTGATAAGAAGAAGTTAGTTGCATCTGCCCTTCTCTTGTATTTTAAAATGCATTACTATATTGTCCTTATGATTTAAATCCAATTTTGATGATCCTTGTGCAATTCCCAGTTCATTCCATAGTTTTTGCCATTCAATTAGTTCAGTCTCTTTGTTGCTTTTGATTGTGGATTCAGCATTACATGTAAGCCAATTAGAGGTGCTTGGATTTTCTTTATGCTCTGTGGTTCATTTGGTATCTAAATGAAAGTTGTGTTTTTGTATGAAAATGAATGTGCAAGACTTAGAAGGTTCTAATTTTGGTCTTGTCTTCATGTGTGTGGTGATGGGCTCCTAGAGTTGTGGTAGTGATGCACATGGTGAGGCTATATTCATGGTATAATGTGTGTTACATATTGGCCATTTGGCAGAAATGGTGATCTAGGGTAGGTTGGTGTTCGGATAGTGGAGTTGGCGAATAGCAGTAGTGGCAGCAGGGCTGAGACATGGTAAGACAAATTACGTTTGCACCCATCTATATTGTATGTGGCAATGCAACAATGGAATACCTGGAAACCAGAGGGGGTGTTAGTATTAAGAGTGTGATTTGAGGTATCATAAACTAGGTTTATTTTGTGTAATAATATGCTTGGAGAAATTTTTAGTCTGGGTTGTGTATCTGCTATGGTTATCTTGCATTTGCTGAAGAGTGATATGGAAGGTTAATTGTGAGGATGATGAATCTACTCATGGATATGTGGAAGGCCGTGTGTGTGTGTTTGCATTTATACATATCTGGAGTGAGTTCATTGGAGGGGTGATCAGGGCATGGTCCTAACTATCATCTTTGTGTTTAATGGCTGTCTAAGGAGCTAACACTCAATATGATGGAATTTTGATACCTTTTTGGCATTCTGTTATCCAAGCTTTGTTTGCTAGTTGGAATAGTAACTTGAAGTTTTTTCATTTATGTTAATATGAAAGAATTAGATGTTCCTTTGAATTGGAGGGCCTTGTCAACTATATTTTATGCAGTAGAGGTGTTCAAAATTTGGTTATATCACACTTATTTTTTGTTGCTGCAGATACCTTGTTCCAGCTGATTTGACTGTTGGGCAGTTTGTTTATGTTGTACGGAAAAGGATTAAGCTCGGAGCTGAGAAGGCTATATTCGTCTTCGTGAAGAACACTCTACCTCCCACTGGTGACTGGCTCTCTTTTATATTTAAGTACTTTTGAATTAATATATGTAGTTGTGTTTTTAATCTTTCATTTGTTGTTGCAGCTGCCTTGATGTCTGCAATTTACGAGGAAAACAAGGATGAAGATGGTTTTCTTTACATGACTTACAGTGGAGAGAACACCTTTGGATCCCTCTAAGAGCCTTCATACCAGTTTTTGTAAATAAAACTTGGAAGGTGTAAATTCTCAGCAGTCTCTCTCAAGTCAATGCCTTACTTGCGTGTCTATTTTAGCCAAATTTGGTCTTAATTTGGATTAATTTGCCGGAAGCCGGTTGAACCTATATGGTATCTTTTACCATGGAATTTGAATCTAAGGAATCTATTATTTACTGATTTTAAAGTTGACTTCATGGAGTATGTTAGTTATTGATGCACTTTCCTTTTAAGTGTTCTTTGTTATGAGATATCGAAAGTTGCATACTACAGTGCCACTTGGTATTTCTTATATTCTTGCTTTGAGATTGAATATCGCATTAGCCGTTTGGTAGAGTGCTGAGACCTGTGAATCCTTGCAACCAATGCTCATCCAACTCTTAAAATGCTAACCAAGGGCTTTCCTAGTGTAATGAGATATGGAGCCTTTTCATCATGCAAATTTTCATTTAAAATGGTTGTACAGGATTTGGCTTTTGATTATGCAGAAAAGTTGTTTCTATTTGTTTGTTTTATTTTGTTTTTGATATTTAAGATGTAGAATTAACAGGAAGATCAAAAAAAAGAATTAACAGGAAGATCATTTGCATTTGGCTTAGCAAATTTCAGCTAAATTTTAGTTAAGTAATTACATTTTCCTATTTTACCTACTTACTTTTTAAAGCACCTATGCCTCAATTTCTAGTTTATCTATTTATTTTTACTATTTTATTTAAATATTTCTTTATCCATTTTTCCATTTTCGAAGAGGAGAGAGTTACTATGCTAATCAAAATTGGCTAATACTGTAGTAAATAGCTATCTTTTTGGTTAATTTGGCATGTTCTTCTTGAGACTTTTAACCTATCTGCTGCAAATGAAGCAATTCAGTTAAAGGTCTTGATCAGTTTACTGGATCCTAAAAAAATAAAAATCTGAGTAGCTTGTAGGTATGGCTGCAGAAAACCATGTATTTTCATTCAAATTCAACGGCAGTACAAACTTTCCTCTTTTCACTCTTAATACAACGGGGGTTGAACAACATAGCTGTTCATTTAGGAGAGTTTTTTTTGTGGCACTGATTCTTGACCCATTTGATGCCGGCAGATGCCCCACTCTTAATCTTTTGTGCACCCACCATTGCAGTTGCTTTGGCTTTACCGAATCCAGCTTTTGCGTTGGTTTTCTTGTTACCGGTGCCATCCTTTTTGGCATTAGCGTTGTCTTCTTCCTCCAGGGCACCAATCCCTCCAGCACCCCATTGATCTGCCCAGCTTGGAGCTTCAGCAGCCATATCGTCTTGTATATTTGTAGTCCAACCTTATTATCTCTCAACCCAAAATCATCTACCAACTGAAAGATGCATGAACACCAAAGCCACAAAGCTATCAACAAGTAAAAACTAGAAGCTTAAGAGCAATCAGAGCTATATGATTTTCCAAGGGAAATGAAGAGAAAAAAAAAAAAAGTCAAATGGCATGCAGAAAGGAAAATCTATCAAAGCATATCACAGAAAATGGATCTGAACAACATACACTCTTAAGCTTTTTCAATCTCTTAATCCCAGAAAACACAAATGAGAGAGAGAGAATACCTTGAGATTGAGGAACTTGAAGACGTAAATGGGAAATAAGAAGGGTTGAAAGAGCTTTAAGAATAGAAAAACAGAGGGGTCACATGTGGGTGGGGCAATTGTGCACTTTAAAAAAGGACATGCCAACTCAAGAGCTCCTAGTTTCCATCTAGTGAAGCAAGCTTTGTTCCATATCTTTCCTTGTTTATTAAAATCTTTAAAATTCTCATCCTAATCATATACCATCTTCTATGTATTAAAGCGGCCCAACATGTTTCTCATCCTCATCAACCCTAAATAATTGAACTTGGGTTGCCTCATCCCACCACCCTTTTTACCAAGGTCAGGTTATTTACCAATTTTTTTTTGAACTTGTCTATTAACAAATTTGTGCACCTCATGCATAGTTTATTGAATTGTATTATTTACAGGTACGGAATTAAGATTTTTCAAGACAGCCAAGGCGTAGACAAGGGACCTACCTAAATTTAATATTAATAGGGTTAAATCTAATTTTTAGGCCTGAAAATTTTCAACTGCTCCTTAGTTATTTACTATTATTATTATTATTTTATCTAAAAGTTAGCATGACCCACAGCTTTGTTTTTTAGATTCCTATATTTTTGAGAGTATAAATTACACCACCACCAAATTTAAGAGAGAGAGAGAGAACGCTTTCTAGAGTATAAATTACAGCTTGAACAAATTTGATCTTCCCCTCCTAAGCCCATAAAAAAAATAATAATAATAAAATAAAAATAAAAAACCTGACCTTAAGTGGAATTAGGATCCCTTCCCGTTCAAATGAGTTGGAAAATATCTAGTTAGGTATAGTGAAGAGGTATTTTTGTCCTCTAAAAAAGTGGAAAGACAAAAATACTCTTAAAGCATAATTAACTGGATATTATCGAGTTCATTTGAAATCTGGATAGCGTGATAGTTGATAAAAATGAAAATGGTAATAAATCATAAAAATAGAGGGCTCTATTCAGTCGTTGACTACAAAATTTAAACACAAGAAAGTGGAAACATAACCCCTCTTTCTATTCAAAACCAACAATCTCCTTCAAATGATGAAAGGGCAGAGATTTGATCCTTAACAACAAGAATCAATACAGGAAAAAGATAAAAGCAAACAAACAGCAAATGCTACTTTAAACAAGTTCACTAGTATGCCTTTACCCCCGAAAAGTAGTTGGATTATTCAAATAAGAATACAGTTTTCCTCTAAATTTAGAATAAATTTTTTATAATTTAGTCTATTAAATTGACATATATATTCGTAAAACACGTAAATTTTCACATACAAGAATTGCATGCCCTAAAAACAAATATCAGTTTAATAAATTAAATTATCGTTCAAAGAATGCCCGTCATTTCCCGTATCAGAATGGATTTTGCATTTTGACTTTATGGATAGTTATGGGAGTGGGACAACCAAAAATAGAAATACGGATTATAAATAGGTGACACAAGATTATATTTAAGACTTAGGAGTAGCCAAATCTATTGTCCAACCTTGCACGTTGCAAATATTTGACACCTTCTTCACCTTTTTTAAGCCAAAAATATTTGTTTGTACAGCTTTCAACACGCCTAATTAGTTCATCAAAAATCAAATTAAATTTTTAAAAAAAAAATAACAGCAAAAGAAAAAAATATATATTGAATTTAATTTAATATAGTAACTACATTAAACAACACTTAACCTAATTATCCCAAAAGAAAATATATATTATATATATATATATTTTTAACAAAAAAAAAAAAAAAAAAGGGAACAAAATTGGGAGCAACAATTGTGGCAAACCCACCGGTGGTGCACCTTCTTGGTTCAAAAAGTGTTGCCGAATCTTTCTATAAACAGAGCATAACGTTAACGCCTAGCGGTTAAAAATCAAATGGTATATCTACAAACACACGCAACTCGACAAACATCCAACAATTTCTCTCTTTTTTGGGACACAATTACTACTTGGACTTCCTCGTAGACTTTGATTTCTTCATTTTACGCGACTTGTCATCCACGCTAGTCCACGTATACCCACTCGGAATAGCGAAAGGGTCCGACTCTTGTTCCCCCGGAGCAGAACCTCGTTGTTGCTGCTGTTGTTGCTTGCTCGCTGACACAGACTGGCTATTGCTCCGCCTCAACCACATCGACGACAAAGCCGACGATGACGACGAAGACGAAGATGAAGATGACGGTAACGATGAATGGCGGGCCTCTGATTTGTGCTCTTCCTCACCTCCTCGTCCCCCGTGAAGTAAGTGTCTGGGGCTTGAGAACGGAGTGTAGAACTGTTCGGTTGGTTGGAGCTCAACGAACTTTGTGAACGTTATTACCACCCTAACTGTAGGAACTACCGGAATCGCCACCTGTCCCACAAAACAAAACACAAACAAACAAACACCCACCGTCGGATTAATCAATCAATCACCTTGGTCAAAGAAAAGCCAAACATAATCAAGCGCTAGCATCTTAGACTCTAAAAGTCCTTTAACCGCTAATTGAAGGGGGCCCAGCGTGGGAATTAGACACTGGTCCCACCCAGTTCTTTACAACCTATCAATGATCCCGCCACGTCATTATCGGATGACATGGCGAAATCATGGTCAAACTGTGTTCTTTTGGTTATTTAACTTGGGCCCCGCCCCCCGGTCCCACCCGGGTTGAAGGCAACAGAACCTCGGATGATACTTGGGGTCCCACACTCCATCACCGTCTGATCAAAATCAAACTTGTATCTAAAAGTTCCACGTCCCCACAAAGGGTTCTCCACAAGTGAGAGTGTGAGACCGTTGCTTGCTGGCCATCAAAAGAACCGAAAACAAAAGCAAACAAAGAGAGAAAAGGGCCCACAAAGAGACAACACCCAGGGTACGCCCAGATATTTCCATTTCCCCAGAATGCCCTTACCTTTACAGGAAATGTCCCCGGCGGGAACTTCGTGGTGAGCAACTCTCTCATCCTCCTCACCGCCTTCACTTTGTTCGCCAAAATGTCAAGCAACGGCAAGAGCTCCTCCGTCTTCAATGGAAACTGTTCAGTTAACCAAACCGACGGCCGTAAGCTCCGGATGTATTCTTTTTCCTTAGTCTGCGTCGCAGATACCGCCGCGCGCCTCGGCGCCGCTGACGCTGACGGAGGCACGTCCACACTCTTCCTCGGCAGTGTCACCCACTCTCTCTCCTCTCTAACGAAGCTACTGTGCCTCCGCCGGTCCGAAGATAACCCGAAATTCGGATTCTCGCACACCAAAAAGCCGTCATCGTCTTCGTCGAGCTCTAGAGGGAGAACCTGCTCGCTTCCTGCCACGTCAGACTCGCCGCCGGCTACTTTGCGTGAGCGGAAGCTGAAGACGACATTGTGAATCTCGTAGACCTTGGCCTTCCACTCTCCGACGCTCTCGGTCTTCTCCTGGCGCCTCCAGTTGGTTCTTCCGACGAGTTCGGCTTTGGTGACGTCCATGCCAGGACGGTAGACGCTCGTCTGAGAGCAAAATCCAGCGATGTCGGAATCAGTCATCGGAGCTCCGGCGTTCTCGAAGGCGTCGAAGATCTTGCGGTCGTCGCGGTTGAGGACTAGGAGAGCGCCGGGGGGGATGTCGTGGCTCTGGTCGCCGTCGCCGAGGAAGAGAAAGCTCTGATCAGCGCGCTGGATTTTCAGGCCGTCGAAGCCTGCCAGGGACGTGTCGGCTCTGAGGTTGCCGTCGCGCTTCCAGATCTTGTAGGTGTCGGAGGGAGCGATTTTTCCTACGAAAGGAATGACGGAGCTCTCGAAGTGGAAGGAGATCTCCATGTAGAAGTCTCGCATGCGCCGGAGCACGGCGATGACACGGGGTAGTCTCCGGCGCCACTTGCTCCAGGCGGAGCGGTGGTGCTGGCGGAGGAGGATGAGCGCAATGTCGGAGGTCCGGCGAACGAGGGCCTCTTGGAGGGGGTTCCAGCCGGCAGAATTCTGTAGGGAGACGTCGGCGCCGGCGAGGGCAAGAGCGCGGGCGGAGACGGCGTCGTTGAGGCGCACGGCGAGGTGCAAGGGGGTCTCCCGGAAGGGGACGTCGCGGCGGTCGAGGACGGAGGAAATCTGGTCGCTGAGTCGCTCCTGAGCGAGCGAGTCAGACTCGGTGTGGATCCGATCCGGATCAGCGAGTTTGGGCAGTGTGGAGACGAGTCGGGACAGTGTGGTGTGATCCCCTACTGCGACAGCGTAGTGGACGGGGCTGTGCGTGTAGTCCTCAGGCTTTATCGCCGGAAACGACGTCGTTGTGGCAGTGGAGGACCTCGCCATTGTGAGCGAAACCAATGCCAAAAAGCGTGTGCTCTGCTTAAGACTGTGGGGGGACTGGGGAGTGAGGTTTGGTTTTGGTTTTGGTTTTGGTTTGGATTTGTTTTGACTGAGAATTGAATGTTATGGAAGGAGGAGAGGGAGGGGCGGGTAGTATTGTCATTTCGGGGGGCTCTTTATTGAGAAATGGACACGCAATCGGCGCGACTTTTGGTAATTCTAAGCAGAGAGGTCTGTGGGATATTTCTTTCTTTCTTTCTTTCTTTCCATGTCAGGAGGCTCAGGTACTTTAGCTTCGCTTCTTTTGTCTTCTTCATGTCCCTTGTTTGTAGACTCTGTACTCTGTAGTAGTATATATTTTCCTTTTTCTGTTCAGCTCTCAGCTCTCAGCTTTTTTTTTTCTTTTTTTTTTTTTAAAAAAACAAGATTTTGGTTTCATAAACCAAGATGGCATAATAATGGCAAGCGAATAATATTGCGTCATTTGGGATCCATGTTTGATGATGCTAGCAATGGCGGTTTTCTTTCGATTTGATCGTATTGTTGTGTCATTTGAGCATATATTTCAACACTTTATCTAAATTTAATGTGTTTTTTTTTTTATGAAATAGGCAGTCTAAAATTAATTTTTTAGCCATCCAAAATGTCTTTGTTTAGTTTTGCCCTTGGCCTCCCCACTCTCATAGGAAATCTCATAAGAAAGAGAAAGAATGAGTGACATGCATGTAAGCGGTAACGGTTGAGGTGACGGTACCACCCTTTTAACCATACTATAAGGGTTGTTTGGCCACCTTAAAGATAATTTGGCTAACTCAATAATAATTGTAGTAGGAAAACAATGTAACAAATGACTAGAGCCAACAAGAGAAAGAGCTTTAAATTTTAAACGATGTGATAGAATTTGGGCCATTCATTTAAACCTATTAAATGAATTGCCTAAATTAAACCTATTGCACAAGGTACAATACCTATCCAATCTCAAATTTACTATATATGAATTCATTTGAGTTTGTAATTCCAAAAGTAGAATTAAAAAAAGGGAAAAAATGCTTCTTTTTCTCTCCTTATTCTTATCTCATCTTTTTACCTTTTAAAATTATCATTGAATTTGTAGAGCTATATAAGGTCCTACACCGCTACACGTGCATGGGCCTCACGTATCCGATAGTAATTTTGAAATAGACAAAAACCAGAAGAAGATATACCATATTAAAAATGGCTAATACAAATGTGCCATGAATGAAACAACACTATTTTCGGGTGAATTCCGGAAATAGTGCTACTCGTTAACACCGCTCTTAAATCTTAAAAAATAGATTGAAAATGTAATAGGGGTTCTTCTTGTAGTGTTTTCCTGTCGTTCTCCTAATCTTACGTAAAACATGATTTAAGAAAAAATAAATTGTAATACCATTTTTTTATTAATAGATTAATTTTTATGAGTTAATAGTTAAGTTTTAATACTTTAAAACTTATTTTTTGATTCAAAATTAAAACCTATGGGTGAAATGTTAACCCTTTAGGGATGATATCACTCAAAATGGATTTGCTCATCTTAAATTTGATGTTAATGCCTCAATTTTGGTACTAATGCCTTACAAATTTGATGTTAATGTCTCAAATTTGGTGCTAATACTTAAAAAAATCGGTGGTGAAAATCACTACAATTTTATTTTTTTAAATCATGTTTTACGTAAAATTAAGAGAATATCATGAAAACCTACGAAGAGAACCCTTAGCATTTTTCTATTTAAAAATACAGTTAAGTGTTTATTGAGAATACACTTTCAAAGAGAATTCACTTTTAATTAGCGAAATTACTGTTCCGAAAAGCAGTCAGGGGATTTTGGTTCATGGTTGGTTCACATATGAATGGCCCAGCAATGCAATGAGGACTCAAGCAATGCACGATCAATGATCAGCTCTCAGCTGTATAAAAATAATGGCTGGCTCCCATGCGAGAGTTGGGCTGGAAAAAAAAAAAAAACAGGGAATGATTGGTGGGGGGGGTGGGGGCACAGCTAGCAATTGGTGGAGTGGCCTTGGGGTGTGTGATAGTCGAGATAGAGGATGATACAGTAACGGAGTGGTCACCGTCAACCTCTGTGCGTGTGTTGGGTAGGCCGTAGGCCAGTGGGGGGGGGGTGATCACCGACATGTGCAATGCTTATGCAACTGATAACAGGGAACCATGTCTGCGTCTTCCCCTGACCAAATCCACGCGGGATTCTGAAGCCCTGTCCCGCTGCAGCAGTGCCCACCTGCTTTGCCCCTAAAGTCAGGATTCTCTTTCAGATCAATGTCCTTCTTCATTCTATTTCCACCCAGTTTTTGAAATCCGCAATCCATGAGGTGAATCACTCTTTCATTTTTTTTGGTTCTTTTTTTTTTATAAGTGCTGTCCACGGTTGTAAATGGGTTGAGATTGAACGAGTTTTTCTTGCTTGAGCTCGGCTTATTTAAATTTTGCACGAGTCAAACTCAAGGACTAGCAAACAAATTAGCTTGAATTTGAGTTCATAATAAGTCGAGTTGAACCAGTTTTCAAGTTAACTCTTATATTTAATTTAATTTTTTATTATAAATTTAAATTTAAAAGGGCTCAAGAATCAGTTTGCATATGAGTATTTGTTTAGTATATAGACTCCAACTCAATACAATAAGACACTTAATTTTGAAGAAAAATATGCATCATTTTATAATAAAATTATGTTATTAAAAAAAAAATCAATTTTTAATATTAATATGAGTAATTATGTAAACAATTACCAATTCGAACCTTATACGAACTGCTCATATCTTAAAAATGAGAAACTTGCTTGCGAGGGGCTTCTCCTTGACACCCCTAAGTCTGTCGATTTAAAATTAATTTTCACAATTTTGTTATTCTTTTAGTGACAAAAATACTCTTCTATTATAACTAATTAAATATTACCCAATTCATTTAAAATAGAAAAGATCCCGATTCCTCGTCGAATTCATGTTCATATCCAAGAAAAAGATAAGAGCAACTTTCAAGCTCAAACGATAGACAATAATGTCGTTATAATAAGCAACATTAGCAGCAAAAATACCCCCTGCCTAAAACGACACAATGATGGTGTTTTCCAAAAGCAATAATATGAACGGAAAACGTTTTACTTGCGTGAAGTGAAACAAATTGGTCGGGTTGAACTTGGAGTTGGAGCAAAACTTGGGAAATATTTTCCTCCTCCTTTTGGAAAACAGAATACTTTTGTGGGGCCCACAAACGATTTTTCGTTTCGTTTGTTAAAAAATTTTGACAAGTGTTTTTACAAAAATAAAAAATCGAATAACAGAAAATTTATTATAATTTACACTCTATAGTGATTGATGGCCTTTTTGGCCGATGGCGTATCCTAATGGCCACCATGGTTGAAATGGTATCGATTCGGTCGGTATGATAAGGATATTTTTGCTTAAAGGAACTCTAGAAGTTAGTAAAGTCGATTAGGTAACCGGCTTCATATTGATAATAAATCATTTTTTTTTTGGTTAATCGGTTAATAGGTAATAGTTTAAGGTAGTTAAAACTTCTTATATTAAAATTTAAAAAACTTCTTTGTAACTACAGGATTACTAAAGCGTATGTTTTATAAATGAAAAGAGAAAAGTAAATCCATGAAATATAAAGCACAATAACAACCACAAATCAAAATGACAAAATAATAAGGAAATCTAACAAATAAAATTTAACATTTACTTGAAAAATTGGTTAAGCCAGTTAATTGTTAGTTAACCGAGAAAAAAATTTTATATTGCCTACCAAATCGAAACAATATTTTTATTTCAACTACTGACCACCAAAAGCCAATTATGAGTTAATGACGGTTCGATTGCGATCGGTAGGCAATAAACAATTAATTTACTCACTCCTATAAAACAGTGTCTCAAAAAAGTTAATCACAACCATCACGACAGCTGTAATATTTTTTTAAAAAAAAATTGAATAAAGAAAGTGTTACTGGAATCATCTATCTAAAATTTTCAGCCGCTCCCTAAGCGGAGCTAATCAAGCATGCACGAATATGCAGTCAAACACGGCAACCTCAATTCCTTAACCCGGAAGGCACCTCCACACATCACCTGTCGCTATGAGCAGGACAGATTCAACGAATATCACCAGAGTTTCAGCTCTTCTATACACTTCCAGGAATTACTTCAATATCAAATTTTTGGATTCTTCTAAATGTTGGGTGTCTATATATAGGGGAAGCTAAGGAAGAGTATCTTCATTGTTCAAGAACTCAAAAGTAAAGTAAATCACCAGTTGTTGCTGCTACTGTGCTACACTTCCATGGCTTTCTTCTTCTCAAGCTTGTTTAGCTGCTTCTCTGATTCTAGCACCAGGGTTGCTTGTGAAGGAGGGGATTCGGCACACACCAAACCTCAGGTGCTTGTGAATGAAGCCAAATCTAAGAGAAAGCCCCCTCCAATTCCTGTCACCCACTTCCCAGTTGGACCAACCTTTTCTCGGCTATGATTAGATTGTTTCTGTCTAACTTTTGTTAGATTAATATATATATTATTAATTTGGTAGGGAGATATGTGATTGTTATTGTCTGATTGTTTATTTAATTATTCTTTTAGTAGATCGCAAGGATGTAGAATTGGATCCTCTCTTGCGGCTAATTTATTTGAATTGGGTAATATCCGGTTAGTTATAGTGGAAGAATATTTTAGTCTATTTAAAAAGTAAAAAGACAAATATCATCCACTATAAATAATTGTATATAATCCAATTCAAATGAACCACAATCCTATTCCAAAGATGTAAGCTGGGATTGAAGTCATATTATTGATATGTAATATTAAGGTCTAATTAATTGGGATGCATTTTTCTGTGAGTAGTACCATTTTTGCAGTGATGGGCCGGGTCGGGTAGGAGTATTTGATTGGCCGAGGAAACAAAGGAAATATTCTTCATGATAATAAACCAATGGATGAGGGTAATAGGGACCAGATCGAGGGATTCTTCTCTACTCAACAGTAGAGAAACCAAACCAAGGCCAGCTAAATTTAGTGGGCTTTACTTACAAAAAAAAGGCCTATGGCCCAAGATCCAGTTAAATTGAAGACTCACTATTACAGAATCACAAAAAAGCCCACTTTTTATTTATTTCTCTTTTTTTTCTTTTTTCTGTTTTTTTAATATTTTTCTTCTTGATTCTATCATTCTTTATTTTTTTGGCATTGCCTTGTTTGGAAATACGATTTTTTGGTTTTGAACTCAATTCATTTTTGATTTTTATTTTAGTGTGAATTGAGAAGAAAAAAGAGTTGAAATTATGTTTGGATGGTAATTGATAAAATTAAATAAAAATTATAAAAATATATATAATTAAAAAAATATTATTTTTTAAAAATTAGGTGCGGTTTTGAATTGGGATGGCCAGACCACCACCGAGTGGTGGATCAGCCACCCCTAGGTGTGCAAAGGTGGCTAAGTCACCATCGGGGGTGGATCTGCCACCCCCAACAACGATTTTGGGGTGGCTCGATCACCCCTAACAACAACTATTTGGAGGTGTTTCACCACCCCAAATTAGACGTAGATGAAGGTGATCATTAGCTTTGGCCCTTGGAGGAGGGGTGGATCAGTCACCTTCAAATTTTTAGAAGTGGTCCAGCCACCCTATATATATGTATCTCTTAAATCTTTATTTATAATTTTTATTAATTGGGTTTAAAATTTTTGAGTTGAGTTTTAAAAATTGCCAAACATGAATTTAGAAAAAAATTGAGTTTGAGTTGGAAAATCTTGCTTCCCAACAAGGCTAATATTTTATTAGAAGCCATTAATTTTAGTTTTTCTTTGTTACAACTTCCGATCATATCATTATTGTGTCGTCGATTTTAGTACACACATATAATTAAATTCTAGCTACAATCAATAACATAAACACCATTAAATCCGTAAAATCTAATTTTAACTATGAAAATCCTATTTAAGGTGTTGATGAGTATATATATATATAATTGTAGTTAGTGGGTTTATTTCAAAAAAAAAAAAAAGGTGCAAGTTATATTTATAATATTAGAAAAATGCTAGGGGTTTTTCTCGTAGATTCTCCTGACGTTCTCCCAGTCTTATGTAAAATATGATTTAAGAAAAAAATAAAATTGTAGTGACCTCCACCACTGTTTTTTTAGGCATTAGCACAAAAATTGAGACATTAACACCAAATTTGTGAGGCATTAGTAACAAATTTAGAATGATCAAATCCATTTTTGGTGATATCATCCATAAAGGGTTAACCTTCCACCCTTAGGTTTTAGTTTTGAATAAAAACAAATTTTAAAGCATTAGAACATAACTATTAACTCATAAAAATTAATCAGTTGGCAAAGAAATGGTACTACAATTTTATTTTTTCTTAAATCATGTTCTATGTAAAACTGTGAACGTCAGGATAACATTACGAGGAGAATCTAGCAAACCCCATAATATTATATGTTTTAAACGATAATTAGTCCTCACATATAGACAAAAATAAATAATTAACTAATTATTTAGTCAAGTCTTAAAGAAGAAACATTTTAAATTGTTGAAATAGCTGCTTAATTTGACTTCACCAAATCAAATCTTTAAGGTTTGGCCTTTAGCATGCGTGTTTGACTATTACAGAGAAGCTAATTAAGGCTAAGGGATTTAAAAATTAAAAAAATAAAAAAAAATAAAAATAATCAAGGCTAAGGTCAATTAATATCTTGTGTGCATTTTCCACTTTGTAAATTAATTAAGCAATATTTTTGTGTTAGTTCACCCAATTAGTTAGGTAAACTGGGGGAGTGGGGGCCACTAAAAAACTCCACCAAACAATTCCTAATTAAATATACAAACCCCACAAAATGACGGCATTCACTTTCAAAGAAGAGCATGTCCAAAGGACATCCTCCATATCTTATTCTTCATTGGATTAAGACTTTTTTTCTTTTTCTTTTTTAAAGGAATTCTACAAAGTATTTTATTTTCTAATTAATCACTAATTTCAAATTAAATATATTTCATTTTATTAATTACTTCAATATTTATCACATGGCAATCCTAATCACTAAAACTTAGCTATATATGATGTAGCAATCAAACCTAATTTTGTTGTAGCTGATGTATGGGTGTCTTAAGTTTGAACATTAATTTGAATGTGTGTGTTTGTTTATTTGTTTTGTTTTGATTTTAACTTTTTTGCAAAGTCTGCTGCCCTTGTGTGAAATTGACAACATATTCTGTCTATCTCTACTCCTCCACCAACCACTCACTCTTGCACCAAATGGGTGAAAAAGACATGCAGCAATTATAAATAAGATACTGAAAAACCATTAACAAAAGGCCTTAATTTTTTTTTTTTTTTTTGGTGCAATGCAAAAAAAACATTAAGCTAAAAAGCGTTACCAAACGTGCCCTACTAAGAAACTTCTTCCTACTAAAGTCTCGGCTAGTCCTTTTAGAGTTATAGCACATATATAGCTAGCATTTTTTAGGACCAAGTTTTCCTCCAAACTGGATTGGAGAATTTCTCCAACCAATAAAAAAACGGCATTGTATACATTTTTTAATAACGTGAGACGCATGTGTTTTTAATAAATTTATTTCAACTTTGTCCTCTTTATTAAAAAAACATGCGATCTCATATATTCAAGAAACATGTCATTTTTTAGGTTGAAGGAAATTCCTCCAACTCAGTTTGGAGGAAAACTTTGTCCCATTTTTTATAGGTTGTTATAGAAGCACACACAACCCTTTTAGCAATAAACTTGATAGCCTCGGGATCCAGTCATTTTGGGAGTATTCACCGACCATTACATTGGTTATTATAGAAAACTGGTGTTGTTTTCCAATTTGACAGCATGTAGGTGTTGAAATGTGCCAATTCTAACGCGTACGCAGAGAAGACAAATGCGCCAATTATAACAAAGTATTTGAAAGCATTCACGCTTACAGAAGCACATGCAACCCTTTTAGCAATAAACTTGATCGCCTCTATCGGTAGGGATCCCATCATTTTGGAAAGAGATTCCCCAACCATCACATTGGCTATTATAGAAAATTGGTATTGTTTCCCAATTCGACAGATTATAAGGTGTCAGAGTGTGTCAATTTTAGCGCGCACACCAGATAAACAAATGTATCAATTCCAACAAAGTATTTGAAAGCATTCCCACCTCCTCTCCGATCTCCTTCGTAGGATCCTCTCCTCAATCCTTTTTCCTTTTCTTCATATTGCCAAAAAAAACACTATTCACTCAACATTGGATATTAGATTTGGAAGTTAATAGTCTCCCTCTTAAACCCTAAACTGCTCCCACCAGTCTGAGATGAGTGGATGTAGCATTGTCGTACATGGTGATGTTTCCTCTGTTGCTATTGTGGGTTGTCTCCAAACAAATCATTGAGTGAGGCACCAGATTCACATGCATCAAAGAATTCACTCCTTGTTCCTATTTATAGGATAAAACGACAACGACAACCTATTAACAAATAATTTCAAACATAAAATACCTTTTAAAATAGAAAATGATAAATACACAACTTAAATTCAATTTTGACCTAACTTTCTTCTTGAGTTAAAAAAAAAAAAAATTAATGTAAAGGAGAGAGAACCTTAAACTAGAAAGAGAAAAAATTTAGTTTAAAATTTGAGCCAAAGTTAAGTTTAAATTGTGCTTATATCACACTTTTAAATATAAAATTATATTATGAAACCTGAAATTTCGTAAGATATTTTCCAATTATAAACCCTCATCATGTAAAATTATTTCAATGACTAAGACTTCTTTTCTTGTAAACCCAAAGTTGGAATTGGAAAGCACTTTGTCACCAATAATGGTAAGGTCGGAAAGTATTGTAATAGTAGTGTTTTTTTGGTTTGGGTAGGTGAAACCGTGAAAGCTGGAGATCCGGATCCGCAAAGTATTTTTGCATCAACAGTTTGATGGGCATTTCTTTGCTGAACAACCACATAGCAGTTACAAAGATGGAGTTTAATAGGCTATAGTTATGAAGAATTACTCAATCGGCTGTAAATTACGCCTAAATTTTTGCATGTACAAGTGAAAAAAAAAAAAAATACAGAGCAAGGATGCGTTGGCTTTGGCTGACTGGAGTTCAATGAATGAAATGAATGCTTCGGCCGACAGGAGCCATGGGCCTCCAAGACCGTCTCACGGTCGGATCTCATTCTCTTGCAATCCGAGAAAACGCGTGGCCTTAGCCTAACATTGTGCTCACCTACCTCCCCAATGGCCTCTCCCTCTTTCTTTTTCTAAAAGTCTCTGACTTTACAATCTTTTTTTTGTTTGCCTCAGTTGCTCTCTCTCCCTCTGTGTGTGTCTCAAAGGTCTACACCCAAAAGTTCCGATTCACTTAAGCAGGGTGCAAAGTACAGACTGACTAACGACATTTTTGTGGGGTCCAAAGAAGCCCCACTACCATTCTCGTCCACCTCCTTGACAATGCAGTACTGGTTTCACCAAAACTCACCAACAACCTCCTCCTCACCAACCACAACATTTTGCATTTCTACAAGCCTTTGTGTTCTGGTTTCCAAGATTGGCTTCGTTGTAAATGGCTCTCAAGGGTGCAGCCATCTGGGTTTGCGCCAGAACTTCTTATTCTGATCTCGGGGCCTCGGATTTGGGGCCTAGGAATTCTGGGTCTGCTTTCAGTTTGAGGTTCGATTTGGAAAAGTTTCGCAAATGGGAATGTTGTAGTTTGGCTGTTTTGGCTCAGCGAGCTATCACCCCTGTGGAAGATGAGAAGCCGCATGTGTCCGAGGTTGTGTCTTCTGGGGCCATTGAGCCGACTCAGGGCAATGAGTCGAGGGGGTTTCACAAGGATTTGAACCTTCTTCCTAGTGAGTTTAACTCAATCTCACATCCTTTTCGGATTGAAAGTTCTTCTCTTTTGACTGCTATATGTTTAATTTTCATTATTAGGTGGAGAATACTGAATGGTTCTTTGTTTGCCAATCAGGCTTTGTTGGAATTTATATATTAAAGTTCGTTTTTTATTCTTTCTAGTTGGAAGAACAGATTTTGCCTGAAATTGATATCCAATAGATCATGATAAGTAATTGGGCAATGTAGACTGATGTGATGTGATGTGTTGCACTATAATGCTTATGGGTTCTAAGCTTCATATCACGTTGTATGAGGTTTTGTAATGAAATGGGTCGTTCTTAAATTGCTGTATTCAGGGTTGTAAGTATATTTGGTCAATGACAATTTTTGTTAAGTATTTAGTCATTTATTATGGAGAAGCATATTTTGGAATTTGTGAATGTCATAGCAATCAGTCCAATTAGAAGGTGGCTCTTTTCATGCATGCCACAACTTCTAGATGTTTGAGTAAGGTCATATTTTGCATGTTTTCAAATTAGGCGATATAACTAAACTAAAATGATTTTTAGGCAATGGCCTAATGGTCTAAAGTTTCAGTTGTTTAGAATGTTTACTAAGATTTTGTTCATAAGTTTTAAGTTTGATACATATCTTGTTAATATTGATCCATTTATTTGATCTTAATAAGATGTCGATAAAATCTGTTGTTTTTCTATGATTACATCTACACCTAGTGTGCCTCATGATAGTGATAATTTTTTTCCTAAATTCTTTTCTTTTTGTCTTTCATTGCAATCTCATGGCTTGAATGTATGAAATCACAGAACCGTTGTCTGCAAATGATCTCTCTTGTTTTCCAAGTGATGGTTCAAATGTGCGGGTTGCTTATCAGGTATAGCCCTTTATCATTCTTCTACTAAGTGCCCATGTCATTCTTGTTATTCTCATATTGGTTGTGTTGTCTAATATAGGGGTTACCAGGAGCATATAGCGAGGCTGCGGCACTGAAAGCATACCCCAAGTCTGAGACTGTTCCATGTGACCAGTTTGAAGAAGCATTCAAGGTTCAAATAATTGTTATTTATGCACTTAATTGGTGTTAGATTTTTTTTATTTTTTATATGTTTATCAGTATTGAATTTGTTTACCTATTATTGTTACCTTGATAGAGCTGGATTCATTTCACAGGCTGTTGAACTGTGGTTAGTGGATAAAGCTGTTCTTCCCATTGAGAATTCTGTTGGTGGGAGCATCCACCGTAATTACGACTTACTCCTTCGACATAGGCTGCACATAGTCGGGGAGGTGCAGATGCAAGTTATCCATTGCCTTTTAGGGCTCCCTGGTGTTAGAAAAGAAGAGTTACAAAGTGTTTTGAGCCATCCTATGGTAAGTCATCTTGGGTTATTAATGTGTTTTGGGAAGTATTTTTTGTTTTTTATTTGAAAAAGTGTTCTAATGTGACATAGGTGAAAATTGTTTTTAGAAGTGTTTTTTGGTGAGGTTTACATTTGAGAAAATGTTTTCTAATACATCTACTTATTTTGAAAAACTCGAACAGATGTAAAGCCTTACTTGTAAAAAAAATTAATAATTAAAAAGTGAAAAATGGTGGTCCACTTAGGGTAGCCACATGATCATCCTAATTTTTTGTTTTTTTAAATAATAAATTAGCTTTGACCTATGCAAAATTTAAACACTTGTTTTGTCAAAATATTTTTACAAGAAGGAAAGACTACAGATTTGTGAAAACTGTTTTGTGTTTTGAGGAGTATCTTGTGTTGAGTTGTTTGTTAATGTATTTGTTTTGAGAACAGAAAACAAAAAATTTAACAAACACGGCCCACACTAAAAACACAAAAGGTTTTAATTCAAAACTTTAGCTATGTCATGTTTGGGTTTACAGGCACACAATATGGAATAAAGTTGACTGTATTATACACCAAAAAAAAAAAAATTCTTTTGAGATGGAAAATTTGGATCCCCAAAGTTATATTAGATGCTGTCTTATTAACATTTTCACTTGCAGGCTCTTGCTCAATGTGACATGATGCTAAGTAATTTAGGTGTTGTCCGAATTAATGCTGAAGATACTGCTGGTGCTGCTCAGGTCATCCATGCAAGTTTGGTGTTTTCCACATTTATTTTACTATGAATCACATGAAACGATGTACACGTACAAATGATTAGAACATTTTGGACAGATGGTGGCATCAACTGGCACGAGAGATACTGGAGCCATTGCAAGTGCTAGAGCTGCAGAAATTTATGGGCTTGACATTCTTGCCGAAAAGATTCAGGTAAGGCTTCCCTTTCAGTTTCGTATCATTCTGGCATATATCATGTTAGTATTGATACCATAGACATGATAAAAAAACTTATGATTTGGCATAGTTTTCCCGTAGTTGAAATCTATGCCATGGACTTATGAAAAATCTGCGTTGTTTTCCACTTTATTGAGAATTAATGTTTGTCATGTCCTTTTGACCTTTATGGTTGGGGTGCCTGAAAGTTAGTCTGATAGGTATCTATGAAGACTTCATTTAGTATTTTGACCCTTTTATCATATCTGTCTAAATTTCTTTCTTGCTTGGAGGATTCACGTGTACATATTGACTGGCGTGCTTAAAATTTTGAATTGCATTCTTTCAAGATTTGCCCCTAGCATGTTTAAATGTAAAGGTACCCCAGAGAAAATTAGGATTAGCCTCAATTTTTTTTTTTCCCAAGTGTTGGGTGGTAAGGTGTTGAATACCACTACCTGTCCTGCAAAAAGTCCATATTCAGAACTTCTAAGAGTATTGTTTTGCGTCACTTTATATCTGCTCCTTCGATTTGGAAAACAAAAGGCTGTCTGAAAATGAAATCAAATGGAACTGTATCATTCATCCATTTATGAGATGAACCCATTAAATCTTGGAACGTGATTTGATGTTTGATACTTTCTTCTTCCTCATATTTTCCAAGCATTTTGGTAGGGTTGGTGGTAGATGCAGATTTTGCTGTCTATATTTGTACTTAAACGAGAAATCTTGGGCTGAACTATACTTTTGGTCCCTGAAATATTCTGTAGATTTCAGTTTTATCTCTAAATTTCAAAAGGTTTCAATTTCATTTTTGAAATTCTTAATTGTAAGCAATTTAATTATTCCATCCAAATTGATTATCAAGCTGTCACAAAAATTCATAACATGTCTCATCTCAATTTTTATCACATCATCAATTTTTATTAATGGAATGACTATGTTACTCAGTTAAAATTTCAGGGAAGGAATTGGAACTTTGAAATTTAGAGATAAAATTGAAATCTACACAATATTTCAGGGACCAAAGTATAGTTTAGCCAATATGTTCCCCTTTGTTAGGAGTGCTGACTAGCAGTGAAGCTGCAGAATCGCTCTCCCCTTCACATACTGATGCTGTGTGACGTAATGAGAAGTAGAATCTGTAAACCAAAATTCACAACTCTTCTATAAATCCTAGAAAACTCTTTAAGAATTGTAGGAAAGCTAAAAGAAAACTCTCCTTGGAGTATTCTTTATTGAGGAAATTGAACAAAAACATCAATTAGGCATCTAGACTATCCTTATTGTGCTTAAATATAAGTTAGGGATGCAGTCCTGAAAAGAAAATGATGCAGGGTAGTTTTCAATCATACCTGCTTCAATAAAAAGGCCATATCATAAGTTTCTGACATTGGATGGAGCCAAGCTTGGTGGAACTGGATTGCTGATTCAAAGCTCATGAAGTTTTGCTAATTCCAACGTTTACTGGGTCAAAACAGGCTGCATAAAAAAATTGCAAGTCACTGGCGTTACAAGTCACTACGCCACACTGCATTAAAAAATTACAAACTAGCCTTTATCGAAATAATCGCAAACTTGCTCAAGCAAAACTTTAATCGCAAATTCGCTCAAGAAAACTTTTGGTTTGCCTCTCATAGCAGCTTGCTCAAGCAACCCTCGATCAAGAGCCAAGCAAACTCTCGGGTACTTGTAGAATCACAAGTTCCCCTCCTGAAACATGCTTCCTCTGCTCAAACCTCTCCATGAAGCTGTGGGTTATCTGTTATACATCACATACACAGAATCTTTGCGACACCAACTTCAATATTGGAAAACACGCCTTGGACATGTGCTCCATGCAACTGCTTATCTGACCTGTCTCTTCCATTTTATTGTTATGAAGAATGTTTAACTCTCATGAACAATGGCGAATGCAACTTAACTAAATTGTTCTCACCTTGTCCTGTCCAGGATGATGACGATAATATTACACGTTTCTTGATACTTGCCAGAGAACCTATAATTCCAGGAACTGATAGGCCCTATAAGGTATAAATTCTTAATATGCATTGATATATCTTTTCTGTCAACGTACTGATGAAATATTTGTTAATTTTTATCCTAGACAAGCATTGTTTTTACTCTAGAAGAAGGTCCCGGTGTACTGTTCAAAGCTTTATCAGTGTTTGCTCTGAGGGGCATTAGTCTGACAAAGGTAACCTCAAGTAACATTGAGTTATGTACTTCTATCAATGTATCAATAGGCTTTGATTGTTATCTTTTTCTTTTGGAAAAATTTCAGATTGAGAGTCGCCCACAGAAACAAAGACCTTTAAGGGTTGTTGATGATTATAATGAAGGGAGAGCCAAGTGAGTGATCCTATCTTTTGAATTGCAATTTGCAACAGTGGATTTGATATTCAGCTATTCTAGATTTTGTATGTGTATTAACTGGCCATAAATGTTATGGATAGCTATTCTAGTTAAAAATTATGAAAATTAGACCAGGTATAGTTAAATATGCAACATTACTTGTCCACCAAAAGAATCAATTTTTTTTTTTTAATGACGGGGAACCTCAACAAAGCGCCCTTCGGACCCAACCCTACAAAAGAATCATACAAAGAGAAGAGAGAAGAAATGATAGGATTCATTATACTGACTTGATGTATTGTAAAAAATTGAAATCAGTGATTCAGAATGTGATATGTTTATTTGAAAGTTCTGTGTTTGACTTAAGATTTAGAGAGACAATGGCCATAGGATTTCAGAATGGTAGTTTTGTCCTGAAATCCTTCCATGCTGTAGAGGTGAATGTTTTCTGGTGGCAGGTATTTTGACTACTTGTTCTTTATCGACTTTGAAGCTTCTATGGCTGAGCCTCGTGCCCAATATGCTTTAGGACATTTGCAGGTCAGTCTATATATTTCATGATGTTAGAGAACATCCCAGCATTGTTTCTGTGTTAGAGAATTAAAGGATTTCTTTTTTTCTTTTTTGCTTTTTTAAGCAGGAATTCTCAAGATTTCTTCGTGTGCTCGGAAGCTATCCAATAGATACAGTTCTATAGAAGGCTCTATCTGGAGTCAGTTTTACTTGGATGGTCAAACCTGCAAGCTGGAAGTTCGACCGCCTATGTTGTACATATATTTCATCCTGCAGAAGCCAATGCTAGAAGATGTTTACTTGGATTAGTGCTAAGTTTCTGATTAGGAGGAAATTTTCTTCAAAGGGGCCACACTCTATTTTTCTTTCATGATTCTTTTCATCTCCCATTGGGGGTGTTTCAGGATATCATGATTTTAGAGTACAACACACAAAGGTGCAACTTGCATTTGGGCAATAATGCTTTTGTGCAGGCAATTGTTTTTCTTTCTTTCTTTCTTTCTTTCTTTTTTTTTTTTTTTTTTTCTGTTTTTTACCCTTGTTTTAAATACAAAGATCTGGAATTTGGTTCATATCTGCAATGGTTTCCAAGCATTTATGTTTTGTGACAAAAAGTCAGCTTCATATATGAGAAGGAATGAAAGTCACTTCTCACCAATCTCTCTATAAAGTATGATTGTGATACAAAGATGTCTAAATAAATTTTCTTCAGCAACAATTTTGATCATGATAAGTTATAAAGTAATCTATATAGATATGTGCACCGCATTAACAACCATGGCTTTTTGTTCTTCCCCCTCAAAGGTACTTTATAAAACCTTTTATCTTTTTCACAAGATCAAAGTATCTTTCTGTGGAGAAGGTATCTTTGAAACCTTTTGCTCATCATATTACACCTAATTTTTCATTTCAATGGAAAATTACTGTTGTGGTCTTGAAGGTTTAACATTTTATCAAATCACTCCATAATTAATGTTTAAAATTTGATTAAATCACGTATTGAAGTATATTTCATTATCCAAACGTTTTCTCCACACATTTATCTTTATGATTTTTAATAGATGTTACAACATAATTTGGAGAGACATTGCACAAATCAAAAGTTTGAAGAAGATTGCAAATTAATTGTAATTGGAAGTTAGATGGAGTAGATTTACCTTTTTTATTTTAAATGTTTCTTTTTTATTATTATTATTTCTTTCTCCTTTCTATTTCTTTTTTTTTTGGCCACATGTCATGCTGAAGTGAGATTTATATACACACGAAATTTTTTTATTGGGTCTGGCTTGAACTTTTATGTCTACATCATGTCATAATTTCAGTTAAAAATCATAAGGAGCAATTTAATAATAAAACATACCTCTAAGGAGCGATTTCATCAATTATAAACCTCAAAACTCAAACACATAATTCCATACATAAACTTGGCACCATATACTACCATATATAAATACTTAAATACGATTCAAGTCGCAAGAAGCATATTAAAACACATACTGTTGTTCACTGAGAACCACATTAAAACAAGCATATAGTAGTACCGATTGATGCTTGACACACTTATTTAAAACAGAGCAATAGAACTTAAGTGCTTAATCATCATAATCTGTTTGATTAAGCGATCTTCTTCACTCCAGCTCCTTCAGGAAATCTTCATTGTCAACCAGGACCTGTGAATACAAATCGAAAGAACAATAACATGCAGTTAGCAATGAAGAAATAAAGTAAATTGAAGGATATTGGACAAGCACAGGGTCATGTGCAGAACAGTATCCACATTATATTCTGTGATCAAGTTTGATTAGAAGCTAAACCTTGAATTTATTTATTTATTTATTTTAATGATGAGAAACTCCTTCAAGGCAAGGCCTTTTGAAACCCATCACTGTCAACCAACCTCTTTCTGGTCAATTGTAAATTTACATCTAATAGAAAACAGTAACATGATATGCATAGAGGTCTTTCTTTTGCACTATTTTAGACGGATCGAATGTCAATTCTCAGAAGAATGACTATTCCCACCCTTTAGGCAGCCAGTAATTTCAAAATCATATAAGCTAAAAAGCCATCAAATTACTAGTACTACAGAAAACTTACAGTTTTCCAGCCATCTGGGTCTAGGAAAGAGGTAATCTTGGTGTTGAGTCCCGGAATTGGCCCTGGTTGTCGAGTAACCTTTCCTCCAAGCTCTTGAATGACCAGGTTGACAACCTCACCACTTTTGTAAACATCATCAGTACCAATAGCAATCTGGAATGGATATCACAATAATCAAAAATGGAGGAAAACAAAAATGAAGAAACTAAGGCACTTCTAAATGGAAAAATATATTCAATAAACTGACCTGTGCATATGCATTTCCCTTGGTATATTCAGTCACACCATAATTGTAAGTCAACTCCAGAACAGTTGTCTCATGTTCCTCTGCATACCCCAGCATGGCTATGGTGTACTGTTGTCACGTATATGCAATATATAGATTAAGGAATTTTATAGTCCTTTTGTGACTTAAAGACGGCTAATATGCTTCAGCTAAATTTGCTGTGTGAAATTCATGTGAGAAAGATACCTTGTATTCAGGTCTATCAACCTTCTTCACTACCCTCATTCCCAAGGCCTGCAAATAAGGGAACCCAAAAAGATCAGGTACTTCATATTGGCAGAAATAAAGATGGATTTGATGAATAGCACTATACTGATCATGACATGGCTTTAACATGCTTATATGTACAACATGAAGATTCAAAGGCTAAAGGCAACAGAAAGGTTCCAAGGCTTCATCCCGTAGACTGAAAAATATGGTTTTCATTTCCATTTATTTGGAATTTTAGCACTAATTTACAAAGTAATCAATCCAAAATATCACCACTAGCTTTAATGCCTCCATACAAAGAAAGACCTAAGAGAATAATTCTTCGACAATTTATTTGACATACCCAACTTTCAAATAAATACGTACGTACATGCATATGTCTCCCCATATATATGACATACTATAAATATTTTAAGACTAATTTACCTTCTCATAAAACTTGATTGAGCGGTCCAAATCGCCAACACGAAGCATTACTTGACAGAGTGGCTCGGGAGTTGGGCCTCTTTGGATAAGCTCAAAAATATAACCATCAGGATCCTTCACGAAGGCAATGACACCTTGTCCACCTTTAACAGGGCCAGGCTCTCTAGTGACAGTGCCACCCCTGGCATGGATGTCTTCAACCAATTTGTAAACCTAAAAGTTCAAGGAATCCATAATTCAGGCTCTGCACTAAAACAGAAGTCACATCAACAATGTAGAATGACACTTACATCTGGAGTTGCAATGGCAAAGTGACCAAAACCAGTTCCAATGTCATATGAAGTCACACCATAATCTGTAAAAACAATATCAAAATAATTTCTCGGAGACCATACTGTTAAAATAAAAGGCATAATCATGCTCTTCTTAGTAAAATTTTCACCCACTTTGTCATTATTTAAGTGTTGAGTCCGTGTCACAAAATGCCCTCGACACCTTTTCCATTTTCAACAATTGTAACTATCTTCCTCAGCTAATTCTGTTCCTTTTCCCTCATAAATATAAGTCACAAAAAGTGATATCCATCCATCAATATACAAGTATTGAGATTTGAAAGGAGGGATCAGGGGAAGGGAGGAAATGTGAGCTAATATTATGCTCTCTTTTCTATATCTAAATTACATTCTTGAAGTAGGGAAAGAAATCCCGAAGCATCAAGTGTCAGCAACAAAACAATCTTAACAAAAGAATAACCAAACCTTAAAAAATTCTAAACAAGAAATCACCAAAACGTGGCAATGCTAGCCTCTTCTTATGGTTCATCATCAAGAAATCATAGTCAGAGCGCACAAACATACCGTATTAACAAGCTTGAAGTACTCAATGTATCATAATAAGATAATCAAAATTGTAAGTTTAAGCAACTCACTGTATGTCAACTCCACAACGAAATTAGACTGTTCTGGGCCAAACCCAAGGAAAGCATTGGAGTACTTCTCTTCAGGAATGTCTCTTTGCCTCAGCAGCTTCATCCCAAAACATTCAGTGTAAAACCTGACACCCCAAAAAACAAAATGCAGGAAATCAATAAAATTCAAGCATCCCCAAGATATATAAACTCATCCAGAGCTTCAATAACAATGTCTTAAGATGCATACTTGATGGTGCGTTCAAGATCACCAACACGATACACAGCATGAAGGAATCGGCGCTTGTCCTTCTTCGGCCATTCAAACAACTCCGCATTAGGAGCAACAGGTGCACCCTCAGCCATTACAAAACCAAATCGATGCAATCTATTCTGTTTCCATTCATAAAGAAATAAGTAAAAGCCCATAGGAATGTTGACAAATCCACATTTTCAAGTTCCACAACAGGAAAAAAAAAGGGGGGGGGGGTTAGAAAAAGAAGAAGAAGATGGCCATATTTATTCTTGTCCACTTCATCATTTTACAGTGACAAAAGATTATATTTTGGGACAAAAAAGTTGAACATATGAGAAACCCACCTCTAATAACAGCTGAGGAGTCCACAAGTTGGAATACCATCCTAACCCAAAACCTTAAACCTCTGATTTTGGCCCAACAATGTTATATTTATACATAAGTACCACAAACTCTAACAAAACATAAACTTTTTGCTTCATGAATCAAAAAATTTAGTGCCATTAGGCAATCGAAAACAACATTTGAACACACAAAACATGATCTTCTAACGGCGACCTTGTTCAAAGGGTGTCTTTGAAGTCCAGCTAAATGCACTGGTACAATCACCATTTGTTCACAAATAACATCATAGATATACAAACAAAACACAATTAGAACCATAAACAAGCAAACCTTGCAGTGGTATACCATACAAAGAGCTCAATTTCAAAATCCTAAATTTCAGAGACAGAGCGAGAGAGCTTACAGAGAGTGAGGAGAAGAGTGTGAAATGCCCTAGGATGATCTTGTAAGCAATACATCGGATTTATATTATCTTCTTCAGCGAGCTAGATTAGAGAAACCAATGAGATCAAAATAACTGTCCAACATGATTTCCAAGCACGTGGAAAACGATGATTCGTGGCGGAGAGAAACCAATGAGAGACGCCAGTCACCGATAAATCCTGTTGTCCCTGTCAGATTAGCTCCACGGGTTATACAAAGCGGGGCAATAGCCCTGGGAATTGACCTACGGTTGGCTCTCTCTGTGAGTCCAAGGCTGTAACGGTCAGCATATCAAATGTTGCACACGTGGTGCCTTCACGATGCGCCGCGTCAGCTCAATATTAAATCTATATATCATTTTACTTTTGAAGTGGAGGTTAATTATATCATGTGCCTCTCAGATTGAGATCGGGTGCAACCGGTTCTAATCTGTGTTGTTAATTTTAAATCAACGGTCCAGAACGTCAAAGAAGAATGTGTGGTGTACAAGCCCACAAAGTGGCTATTAGGCAGCCACACTTCCCTTATAACGAAAGAGGCAACCAAAGAGGCGGTTTGGCCACCCCAAAACGGTTATTCGTGGATATATGTGCCTCTTGAATTGAGACCGGGTGTAACCAATTATAATCTTAGAGAATCTCCGGCGGTAAGAGGTATTTTACTTAATTAAAAAATATAATTATTTATTTTAGTTACCAATTTTTTAATGTCAACTCTAATAGATTATTTATTCTATTAGCTATTTGCTTTAAAATGTTATTTCTCATTCTTTTTTATTATGTTATTGGCAACACTTAATTAAAGGGAAAAACAATCACATATATAGAAATAAAAATAAACACATATGAGAAACATTTATCATACATGGTACTAATTCTTAAAATTAATAACAAAAATAAATATATGCAATATAACTAATAATTCTTAAGATTGGTCATGTAAATAGTAGCTTCAAAAGAAGGAGATCAAATACCCAAAACAAAGAAAAAAAGCAATATTGGAAATAATATTATATTATATTATATTTGAAATGATATTATATTCAATATAGTGTGCTACCGTGAATAGTTAAGGTATAATAGCTAATGTGAAACCATCCTATTTGAGCAAAAAAAAAAAAAAAAGGCAAAAATAGCTAAATGTAACTAATATCTCTCTTTTAGCTACACTACTAAAGATATTCTAATTTATTAATTTTAAATCGACAGCCTAAAGATTGAGTGATTATTAAGGGTGACCAACTTGACCTATAACTAAAGAGGTAGTTCAGCCATCCAAATCAATTATCAGGAGTAACCAAACGACTTCAATGGTTAAACAAGGTGTTAGGCCACTCCTATAAGAGTACTCCTTGCAACCTCATTAGTATCATTTTTTTGTTATTTTGGTAAGGTAATTTAATTAAAATGGCCTAAAAATGTTAACTTTTCAGCCTCACTACTTTAACCCAAAAAAAAGAAGAAAGATTTAAACAGTACTCATCAAATTTAAAATAATAAGTTGTTATACTTTTAGTTATTTTGGTGAATAAAATTTAGTAATACTATTAAAAATGCTATAATAATTGTTCCTGTAACGATAGTTTGCCTACTCTAAAAGAGGCCAAATTAGTGGCACTAGTAGCAGTAGTCCAAGTACGACGACGAGAGTGGCAATGAGGTTGGTGGCAACGGCAAATGGAAAGAGAGATTTAGGTTTTTAAATTCGTGACAAAATCTAGATCGTTCATTAGTACAATTCATATTAGAAGAGGTGCAATATTCAGAATTGCACCCGATCTCAATCTGCCTTTCTTAGTGTGCAGTAAGCATCATGGTAGTCTGGGTAGAGGCATATGCTTATGCACTTCAATTAGTGTAGGGTCGCTTTGCTAGTAAAAGTTGTGGTTACGAGGGTGCCACTTTTGGCTAGTGTTTTGATTGTTTGCATTTGGACCGTTTGGACAACGGGATTCATTTGATAAGCATTGCTTTCTTCTTTTCCTTTTTGTGCAGAAAGTATCATAATGACACTCTGGGCCTTTTTTTTTTTTTTTTTTCTTTTCTCTTCAAATTGTTAAGAAACTATGATTAAATAACTGTTTCATGGAAGAAAAATATCTTACCTACCAGCTTGTTTATGATTGCATTTAAGAAGTCTAAGAGCACTTATTGCTAACATCAAAATTATTTTTTAGTTATTTTAGTGAGACAATTTAACCAAAATTGTCTAAATGTTCACTTTTCAGCCTTGGTACTTTAATAATAAAAAAAAAAAGTAGTGACGTGAACCATACTCATCAAATTTAAAAATTACTCTTCAATCTTTGAAAAATAATATTTAAATTGAATAATAAAAGTGAATTGTTAAAATAGTGAGACTACTGAAGTGTTCTAAAAAAATAAGTTGTTAAAATAACTAAAAGTGTATGTTTTGTTATTTTGGTGAGTAAAATTTGGTGAGGTTGTTAGGAATGCTCTAAAAGTGTTTTAAACACTTAAAAAGTTCATTTGAAGAAAAAAAATATTTATTTGGTAAAAAAAATTAAAAGCATTTTTAAGAGTAAAAAAAACCTACAAATGGCCAAAAAGCACATTGATAAAAGTTTAAAAATAAAATTTTTATCCAAAAGCTCTTTTTGACTTAAAAATTATATTTCTCGAATACAATTTCAAACAAACTCTAAATCAAAACAAAATGTTTCACTAGACTTTTCTTCAAGCAAAGTTTAAGCAGAATGCTCAACTATTAATTAGCTCAAAGTTGGCTCGAGCGAGCCCATCTTATGCAGAATTTTGGCGACGAATCAATTTCATTTCGTTTGAGTAGTTTCCTCCATCTTATACAGAATTTTGTCAACGAATCAATTTCATTTCTTTTGAGTAGTTTCCTCCATCTTATACAGAATTTTGGCAACGAATCAATTTCATTCCTTTCGAGTAGTTTCCTGGTCATTTGGTTCACTTTTTGACATTTAGACTTTCCCTAATTTTTATGAATTTTTTTCATCTTTATACGATTTGGTCCATTTTAGGTTAGTGCTAAAGCCTAAACAAAGTTTCTATACCATTACTTTTTTATGTCAAGGCCCAATTCCTCAATGTCCCTTAGACCCAAATCCCAGCAAAAAGCCCAAAATTCGTTTGTATCAAGCTTCATATGACATATATGTTTCCACTCAATCATATAGATCCTGATACAAATCTAGATAATTTGAGGGGTTGAAAAATTAAGTACCTAGGGCACTTAATTAGCCAAATGATCTGCCCAAATGTTGGTATACATGTAGTTTCAGTTGGGTGAGATGATTTAAATTTGATAAAGTTATAATTATTTTACAACCTAGTAACATGTTTTAGCATGTGATTAGAGGATGTTAAATTATTTTTTATAATTGACATAGTTCCAATCACAGGATACAAGTCGTAAAGTTGTTGTGGGTGTAGTGTTACTAACAATATACACACTTCTTTAGACCATTACATAACCCCAAGTCCGATTGTGTATTCCATCAAGTTCCATCAAATCGTGTGTTATTCTTAGCCGATTACTAATAGTCGTGTTTTTAACCTGATAAGAGTTTGAATAGGGTTGAAAGGTATTTCAAAGAGTCAATAGGAATCTATGTCTTTTGCATTATGAATTCTATAGAGTTGAAGGGTTTCGAGACCATCATGCCTCTTCTTGCCCTTTGTGGATTGTAGTTTGTTTCATTTACAAAACTTGGCATACTTTAACCACCTTCTTCGACAGCTTTAGTTCTTATGATGAATCAGGTCGTAAAGATGGTTTTATCGATATTTTTTTCCTTGTACTTCTCTCCTTTCTCCCTTTTTTTCACATTGAGTAGAAAATAAAAAAAAAAATTCCCACCAAAAAAGATTTTAAAATCAATTGCATATTAAAAACTGACATGCTTAAATGCTATAAAAAAAAAATTCATTAGTTCAAAATTTTCATAAGAAAAAAAAAAGGTAATTAGATTGAAAAATTACAACACATGCTTAGTTATTTTACAGCATCTCAGTCAAATTCAAATTTAATGTTCAATTTTTAAGGTGGGTGGTTGACAGAAAGCAAAAGCATTATTGTGAGGCAGCCGATGGTTGCATGCGGTCGCCATTGCATGCATCATTCAACTTGCTCGTGGTCCCTCTCTCACAGTGACATATACAGTGACATAAATAAAATAAAACCATGATCGTACAAAATGATTATATATAATATAATATGTTGCAGCCCTTGTGCGTTGGGACCCAAAATTGATGCATCCCTTTCGGAATCCAAGGGTCGTTGTCCCTCTAAAGATTCCAATCACCCACCACCAATTTTTGTGCCTATTTATCTCTTCCCCACCCCCATGCAACATGCAAGTTGCTTAAAGCTAAAAGTGTTGGTCAAGTATTTTAACTAAGCATGATCATAGTAGCACTTAATCGTTGAAGAGTTATATAAGAGAAGTTTAGACGGTAAAAATTGCATATGCTTTCTTAAATTTGATTGAGTCATAGCTTGGCTTTAACTCCATCAAGACATTAATGAAAATCTAAAACAATTAATATTGATCAGACATATGTATAAAATTTTTATTGCAAAAATTCGAACCTATGCCTTAATTAAGTGCACTAATCACTTAAAAATTTTCTTTGGACTATTGAACCACCACCTTTTTATTGTCCATGCTGGTGGCTCTTTATTATCTTGCATTTCACTTGCTTAAAAAAAAAAATTATTAAATGAAATGAGGCTCATATATAAACCACTAATGCGGGCCAAACAGAGGAGAGATATTAATATATGAGCATATTACGGAATCAATTATAACAAAAAATTTAAAAGTATAAGTATAAGTATTGAATTAATAATTTAAGAGTTTCAATAACAAATCCAAAGGAATTAAGGTTAACTAATTGATTTCGAGTGACTAAGAGACCACCAACCATGCAAATGCTATTGGCCTCGGATATTCTATTATTTGTTCTTAATTTATTTCAAATAACATTTACCCATTACCGTCCGCATTCATCACCCTTCACCTTCACCTTGATGGCTGGATTATCATAGTCGTTGCTCAAATTAATCAATTAAAAAAAAAGAAGAAGTAAGAAATGAAGAAATAACACAAATATGTGGCTTGTTCATGTGTAAGACTAAGGTGAGGTGTCACGTGTTTTCAATTATTGGTTATGTTACATAAGCTTTTACTTGACCGTGACATGTATACTCCTCGAATGTACTTCTCGTATGGCATGACGTGCACAATTTGCTTATATTTAGATTTCATCTCAAAAAGTACGCATTTGAGGGTGTGCGAGAGTGAAATTATATATTATATGCCGGCCAATTTTATTTTATTTTTAATTATATTTTATGTGAAGGCCCTTTTTCTCTCCAGGTGGTGTGGTTTTGACGTGCACCACCATTGCACAATTTGCACCCACCTCCACACAAAAAGAGTAGGGGACCAGTAAGCAATAAATGATTGTGGGAATATATATATATATTTTTTAAAATGATAATGTGGACGAGCCGTGAAAGCATAAAGAATATGCCATCAACGACGAGTGTCACGAGACTCACGACCATGATAATAGATGCGAATCTTGCGATATTGTATGTTAATTATTATTGCGGAAAAATAGCTTACTTTGTATTTATGGTATAAAATACTAATTATGGTAGACTCTTTCAAATTTCAACTTTTATTTTTTCAAATTAAACGGTTTGAGATTTTATCATTTTAATATTTATCACTTTTAACAGCTCATTGTATTTATCACTCGGGACATCACTCTGTCTAAATTCTTTTTTTTTTTTTTTTTTGCAAATCTATTATTAGATTTATAAAATTTCGTAAATTTAATGATTAATTTACAAATTTATTGTATAGAGACGGAGGATGTACGACAATCAATTTTTTTTATTACTTTATTATTGTTTTGTTTTAGGACTACTCCGAGTCTTGAACGGGGCCCTCTGATTGGCTGTTCAAGTTTTGTTTTCGAAGTACTTGGACTATTATTCTAATTTTATTTTTAATATTTATGTACGGTAGTACTTTTTTTATCTATAAAAAAAATTAAAAAAAAAAAAAGGGAATTACAACAAAAATAAGCAAAATATGGGGTGGGCAAATCAAACAACAAACCACTCCATTAAAATGATTAATTTGAATTGAAAGTTTTTTTATTGCACTTTCTTGACGGATCACCTCCAAAGTACAAATGAGGGAGGGGAGCCTTTATCTAACGGGGCCCAGGTAGATTAGAATCCCGACAATCCAAATCTACGGCCCAGAATTTTCCATAATCATCGACATTACAATAGATAATCATGTGACCGAGAAATAACCCAGAAGAATCTCGGAAATTGACCACGGCTCTTGCCTGCCTGGGGCACGCGACGTGACGAAATCGCTGAGCGACGCGATAGGCACCCAATGAGAATGGGCCACGTGGAAAGATCGACAAAGGCGGCTTACTGTACGGAATAGCGTCCAGGTTCAATGAACCGCAAAACTCCCTCTTCTTATTTAAGCCTTCAACTGATTCCGGAAGAACAAACACAAGAGAAAGAGAAGAACATTAGATTCAGAAATAATTTTGTTTTTAAAAAGCTTCTTTGAAAATTCTCAAATGGCGCTTGCTGTTACTTCTTCATCTTCCGCCGCTGTATCTCGCTCTGGCTTTTCATTTTCCAGTTCTTCATATGAACTCAAAGGTAATTCAATTTTATTTATTTTTTTTTTTGAATTTTCATGTGCGTTAGATTTTGTTTGATCAATCGTAATGTAGCTGTAAGTCTGTAACTGCTTGGTTTCGTTGAATTTCAGTTTTAGAAACTGAAATGAAAAGGCGTCGCTTAACAGATAAAAATTTATTTCTCGTGAATTACGTCTAAGGCTTGTTGTGTGTGTTTCGGTTTTCAGCTCCACAAATCGGTTCGTTTCGGCTATCGGAGCGTGCCGTGAATTTCTCTAAAAGACGGTGCTCGGTCAGACCGGTCAACGCCGAGCCTAAGCGGAGCGATTCGGTTGTTCCTTTCGCAGCAACTATCGTTGCCCCTGGTGAGTTTTGTGCATCATCATCATCGATTGACTAGTTGAGGATTCAATTAAGGATAACAATGTGTTGTGTGAAAATTATGATTGTGTCAATTTTTTTCTTATTTCGAATAATTTTGCAGAAGTGGTGGAGAAAGTAGAGGCAGAGGTAGAGGTAGAGGACTATGAGCAATTGGCCAAAGAGCTGGATAATGCTTCTCCTCTTGAAATCATGGATAGAGCCCTCGAGAAGTTCGGTAACGACATTGCAATTGCGTTCAGGTAGGCTTTCTCTCTGTTCAATTTGATTAACTTTTGTGTTAGTTCATAAGATAAGCAAAGAGTTTTGGTTAAACGATTGTATTTCACTGCACTGATTACATGAGGTTTGGGTTACATATTATTTAAATCATTAATTAAATGATTAAATCAATTATTTTATGTTAGCTTAAATTTTTTGAGATAAGCGGAGATTTAATTGCTTGACACTTAACGTTTCATTTCAATTAAAATATTTCATGGATTGAGATAAGAGGTTGATTTAACCAACTGTAGTTGTAGCATCACTCTTACATAGCATTTCTGAATTGGAATTTTTGCCATTGAAACAATCTGGTTAGTAACAAATATGTCATTTTTTTCTGCAGTGGTGCTGAAGATGTTGCTTTGATCGAGTATGCTCATTTAACCGGACGACCATTTAGGGTCTTCAGCCTGGATACTGGGAGGCTAAACCCAGAAACTTATCAATTCTTTGATGCGGTGGAGAAGCACTATGGCATCCACATTGAATACATGTTTCCTGATTCTGTTGAAGTTCAGGCATTAGTAAGGAGCAAGGGTTTGTTTTCCTTTTATGAAGATGGGCACCAGGAGTGCTGCCGTGTGAGGAAGGTGAGACCCCTGAGGAGGGCGCTTAAGGGGCTCCGTGCCTGGATCACCGGCCAAAGAAAAGATCAATCTCCGGGTACTAGGTCTGAGATTCCGGTTGTTCAGGTGGACCCAGTTTTTGAGGGATTGGATGGAGGGAGTGGTAGCCTGGTGAAGTGGAATCCGGTGGCAAATGTTCAGGGTCAAGACATATGGAACTTCCTCCGTGCCATGAATGTGCCTGTGAATTCGTTGCATTCAAAAGGATTTGTTTCAATCGGTTGTGAGCCGTGCACGAGGCCTGTCCTGCCAGGGCAGCATGAGAGGGAAGGAAGGTGGTGGTGGGAGGACGCCAAGGCCAAAGAGTGCGGCCTCCACAAGGGAAACATTAAGGATGAAAACGTAAATGGTAATGGAAATGGGGCACTCCATGCAAATGGAACCACCGCCACGGTTCCTGATATTTTCAATTCCCAGAATCTGGTTACCTTGAGCAGGGCCGGAATCGAGAATTTGGCACGCTTGGAGGACCGAAAAGAACCATGGATTGTGGTGCTCTATGCGCCGTGGTGCCCCTATTGCCAGGTAAATAATGTTTCAGACTATTTCAAAATTCTATTACTTCTCCTTCCTGGATTACTCTAATCTGATTTTGTTTGAATTTTGAACAGGCAATGGAAGAATCATATGTTGAGTTGGCCGATAAGTTGGCAGGGAGTGGGGTGAAGGTGGGAAAGTTCAGAGCAGACGGTGAGCACAAGGAGTATGCCCAGCGAGAACTGCAACTAGGAAGCTTCCCAACAATACTTTTCTTCCCCAAATACAATTCTCGGCCAATAAAGTATCCTACGGAGAAGAGGGATGTTGATTCCTTGATGGCTTTTGTGAACGCTCTCCGGTGATTTGAATCGGAAATAATTTAATCAAAAATTGTAAATAGAAGAAAGTCGGTAGGCAAAGGGATGGAGGTGAACCTGGAGTTCCATCGTACTCTTATCATTGGTTTCAGTCATTGGTTTCAGCCCAGCAGAATTGGTACTTAGATGTGCCAATGGCATTTAGAGGCTAGAGTGTTTTTGTATATCGTTGGTTTGTAAGAGTTTCCTTTAGATGAAGCAATCTGCTTTCTTGGTTTCTAGATAAGATTGTGTGGGGATCGGTAGTCTGTGGGTGGAATAGGATTATGTAGTCTTTGTAATTTGCAATTTTGGATGTTTATTGCCAATTTTGTGTTCATCTTGGGCTTCATTGGAAGACAGTAGCATAAAGCCCAATTAGTCTGCTTGTTTTCATTTGATATCGGAATCGTAAGATATGACCGTTTTGGCGTTTTCATTTGATATCGGAATCACAAGTCTCCCGGCTCTTGTTACTGTAGGCGTTTTCATTTGCTAATGAAATAGGTCCATTATCAAAAAAGAAATAAGGTCCAAATGGTTAGGGGTAGGGGTGGCAAAACAGGTACTACACGACCCATTTATGATCTGCGGGTACTCGTTACACGATTAACTTATATCCAGACACGACCTGTTTAACTAAACGGGTAATCGGGTCTGACACGAAAATAACCACGTAACCCGACATGACCCGTTTTACCCGTTTAAAATAATCGGGTAGACCTGACCCGACTCGTTTAAAAACTTAATTTTTTTTTTTAATGTAATCATAATAATACCAATAATATTGTTAATTTAATTGTTAACAAATTATAAGCTCGTTCAAATATCTTGTATATATATATACAAAATATATTACAAAAAATAGTTATATATATTTAAATCCATATAATAGTAACTAAATAATATATGTTATATGGGTTATACTTAATTCAATAGCATTATATTATATGCATATTAAATAATATAATTATAAATATATAAGATCAATATTTAATCATAGTATTTGTGTATAGTGATAATGACATTCGTATAATATCAAATTAAGTAATTAACATTTGATTCAACAATGTGTTACTTATAACCACAATTAAAGTATTAATGTATTGTCATTGGAATTTATATGATTATATTACATGATCAATTGATCATTAAATTTTATGATTATCTAATAACAAATTATACATATATAATATGATATAAGTATACAAATTGATACTAATACAATAATTAACTAGAAACTTTATTCTCACTTCTAGTGTATGTTATAAGTCCATATGCATTATAATTATACATATATATTGAATAATACAAATGTATAAGATTAATACTTAATCATATGATTTAATGATAATTTAAATACTTAAGCATAATATTCATGTACAATGATAATGTCATTCGTATAATATCAAATTAAGTAATTAACATTGGATTCAACAATGTGTTACTTTTAACCACAATTGAATTATTAATGTATTGTTATTGGAATTTATATGATTATATCACATAATTAATTGATCATTAAATCATATGATTGTCTAATAATAATTATATAATGGAATTTATAAATTAAGCCAACCAAATTGGCCAATTTTACATTTATTCATAAATTATAATTATACATGTATAATACCAATTTTATACTAGGCTTAGGGTTAGTTTAGTTTAGGAAATTTTTATTTTTATTTTTTACTTTTTTTTTGTTAAAAAAAAAAAGTGAATAGTAATCGGGTCTAACAGTGTATTGTTGTAATGTACCCATTCGAATTAGTAAGTCAGTCTAGCGGTACCACACTATTAGCAGTAGACCTAGCCCAAACCCATTACCTGTTTATTCGTGTCGTGTTCATGTCGTTTTCACGGGTTGTGTAAAAATTGCCAGCCCTAGTTAGGGTTCACTCAGAGGAGGGAGCTTCTTTGGTTCTCATCATCGTCAAAGTCTTTTATGTGTGACTTTTAGCGGGTAGATACTATTATGATTATTAAATAAAATAATTATAATTGGTTTTTTTTGCTCAGAAAAAAAAAAGCCCAAATAAAGATAGTATAATTAAGTTCCTTAAGTTTCTTTTTATAAAAACAAAATTAAAGCCTCAATTATGACAAGAAAAAGTTGGTCAATGCTCTTTAATAAAGGTTTTAATTAGTAATTATGATAAAAAATAATATTATACCAAAAGTTTCAGCCTTATTGTTTTTTTTTTTTTTGGACATGAGTTTCAGTGTTCTTTAATTTAGGCCTCAAGTACGGTAAAAAAATTAATATAAAGAATTGAAGACTACAGAGGAAAAGGAATAGAAGAATAGAAAGTCAAATTACACTCTTAATTAGTAATTATTATAAAAAATAATATTATAACAAAAGTTTCAGTGTTCTTTAATTTAGGCCTCAATTACGGTAAAAAAAATTAATATAAAGAATTGAAGACTTTAAAGGAAAAGGAATAGAAAAATAGAAAGTCAAATTACACCCTTAAAGCAGTTACTAACTCATAATTTCTCCTGAACGTAACCACCTTCTTGGCTAAGTTCATTCATTCAAATATTTTTTAGAATAAAATAAATTTCTTTTTATGCAAATTAAATCATACATAAAAATAATTATATCTTACTCATGTCTAAAAAATTATTTTTATGTCCCAAAGAGATAGTTAAATTGGCTTTTAATGAAGCAAAAGTCATTAGTTCAAATTTCCCTCCCCATCTTGTGACGACATGTCAAAAAAAAAAAAAAATTTAATGTATGACATATAAAAGTTAACTTATGTCTCAACATATGACATATAAAAATTAACTTATTCAAAGAAACTGCAAAATCAAAAAAGGAAAAAAAAGAAGAGAAGAAAAGAAAAGAAAAGAAAACAGCATTGGAAGAGGCAAAGCAACAACCGTGTGAGTGGAGCATGAGTAGGAGAGTGTAGGCCATGCATTGGTGCATGGTGGCAGTGTTGCGACAAGGAGGGTGGTGACAGGTGACAACGAGGTTGGAGATGGTGGAAAAAAGGCACGTCGTTGGCCTAGCAAGCTCGAAAGGAAATAGATTTAGCTTACATCAGACTGGATATAAAACCTCCAAGGTGACCAAAACAAAGAAAAAGGTGAAGACCGAATGAGACGGCGAGTCAACAAGGTGGATGGGTGAGGTGGCGTGGCGTGGCGTGACTGCTGTTGAAACCGGTGATGAGAACCAAAGACAGGTATAAAACAGCAAAAGAAGGGGTGAAAGGGAGGGAAGGAGGATGGGGAGGGATGGAAAATCATCCTTTCTCCCTAAAGAAACTCACTAGAGAGAAGAAACTAGAAAGAGGTCAAAAGTTCCCTAGAAAAAAGCGGTCATTAATTTGTATATATAAGGGAATAAGTTCCGATCTTAAGTGAATAAGATTTAGAAAAAGAATAAAATGAGGATTCAAACAAACCTTAGGGCTTCACTAATCACACCGTAGCTAGTCCAATACGCTCTGATTTGCTGGATGTTGTTTCAATTTGTCTACTTGCAATAAGTAGTACTAAACTAGATTTGTTGCACTCTCCAAACCAATGAAACCAAAGGACAAAGTTTTGGAGAAAATTCTTCAAATCAAGTATTTGACATGCGTTCTTAAAGCGTTTGAAAATCACACCTATTAGTCTGATAGACTGAATTTTAAAAACTTTATTGTGTGTAATTAATTGGTAAAATTATTTCCCATAGCATGTCAACTATAGAATCCACAACCTTATCCCAGCCCTGATTTTTATCGTGAGCTAGGATCTTCTCGAACCGATATGCTTATTGTATGTGCAAATCAGCTATTGTTCCCCAAAAAAAAAAACCTATAGGCTTATTAGCCTCATTGTGAGACTATTAGTGCCGTAAAATAAAAATATGATATATAAAATTTTCTCTTATCTCTATAATAAACAAAGTGGACTTACTAGCAAATGGCTTTTTTAACTAGCAAAGAGAATCCTGTAAACTATTACAGAATCCAGCACCTTGTCAACTCTCTAAAAGTTTGTGAGTTGTAACAAAGGGAAGCAACGACTAAATGGTGTGTCAACCATCGTGTTTTGTGTCCTCAACTTATATAATTTATGCACAAAGGAAAAGGAGTTACCTCCCTTATTAGAATTTCAGTTTTAAATTGCTCAGAATCTCATGCCTTTTTCTCAAAGCATCTTTCCTTTTGCTTATTCAATCAAAAGAGGATAGAAAATTCTTTCAACTCAGTCTTCGATTATTAAACTAACGTCGTCTGTCTGTCATTTGAGCTCGGGATTTCAATAAGCATGACCAAACTTGGCTCTGCAGTACCAGATCAGCTGAGCAACCAAGTGGGGTGGTTGAACAGCATCATACGTTCCATCTTTATACCCACCAAACCTTTTTGGAATTCTCTGTTCTCTCTAAAGGAATAACCTTATACAAAGGAATCCTGGACATCATTCTTGTCTCCTCTTTTTCTCTCTTTTTTATTTCACAGGGACCATCTAAGCAATCATAACAAATACAATGGGCAATCGGCTAATAAGTTCTCTCTTTCTCTTTTTACTCTTCTCAAAAAGCCCAAGAGCAATCACCTACTGATATGTCATCAAGGCAGATGATTGATTGTTCATTTGATGCCCAAAAACTTCCTACTTGATTAGGTTTTACTCACTCCTAACACTGCCAAATCTGACATTAGGTAATGTTGTTGTATCCTCCTTTCTTGAATGTTGATCAACTTAATCCTCCCAGAAGACTAATTTAGAATTGCTTATAATGCATAATATCTCATATATAGTAAGGAATCAATATAAGATTTGACATTTGAACACCGACAATCTACCTAAGGTCGGACTAATTGTATGTAAAGTAAAACAAGTATCTTCTTCGAATTATAATACACGACCTAACATTGTCTTTTTTAAAGCAAAAAGGATACGGATAAAGGAAGAGAATAAATGTGGATATCCTTTCACAATAACCCTTATCCGTTCGAAAACCAATGTTCTAAAGAACATAAATGAATCAAATGATAAAGGAGCCGCAAACGCTCCCTCAAATGAGTTGCGGCTATAGCTCTAGATGTTGACATTGTTCTTGTGATTCAATCCACCTACCATTTGCCATTGGACCACACTAAACCTCTGACAGTGTCTTTACACTTCCAGTCTCTCACAGTTTTCAAATAGTTTATATGTTTTCACATAATTGCTCATAAAACCTTGGCTTTCATGGCATTTGTACTTATATTATTTTACTCCTACGGGCGAAAAGTGTAAAACAGCACTTTGCCTCGCTAGTAGTCACAATTGGCGGGGTTAAGCACTAGCAAACACTTTTGCTTCTGTGCAATTACACTTTAACTAATGATGTCTTGTTTATCGCCAAAAGTGCTATTGTTTAATGGAAGAGATTGTTTAGCAGCCCTAATCATGCTCTTCGTGTGTGGTTTAGCGGTTTGAAAACATATCATGCGGCGTGACGTGTGACGCAAAAGTAAAAGTAAATTTAATTATTTTGTATTTTCGGTTGTTTGTTAATGATTTTATTTTAAAATTAAAAATTAAAAATAAAGAAGAAGAAAATTCTAACAAAGAAGCCGGTGATTTTAAAGCACAATTAGTGAAAATGTAATATTTTTTAAAAATACAATTAAAATTTTGTTAAATAATGTTGTTTTTGTGATTTTAAAAATTGCACCATTTTAAAATTGGAAGTTTTTTTTTTTTAAAAAAAAAAAAGTTATTTAAAGCATATTTGAGATTGTATTTGAAAAATAAACCTTTTAAATCAAAATATCATTTTTTAATAAAAACTTTGTTTTAAACTTTTCTCATAAATACATTTAGGTTATTTTGAGACTCTTAAAAATATTTTAATTTTTTTTACTAAATTGGTACTTCTTATTAAAACAAATTTTTTAGGTGATAAATTCATTTTTAAACCTTTCAAATGCATACTCAAATATGCTCTTAGCATTTTTAGCTCTCTTAAGAATGTTAAGAAAAATATTAGAAAAATAATAAATAAAATTTTATTTCAATATATATATATGCAAAATTGGGTGTAAAATGAAATGAAATAAAAGATAGGCATGAAGAGGGAGGGTCCATTTCATCGTTGAAATGACGTTGATGAACGTGAAGTCCAAAACGTGTAAGACTTGATGAAAGCAGACCATAAAGGGCGGCTGCAGTAACGTCTCTTTGAAAAGGCCAGCCTGTAAATTCAATATCCCTCTCAAATGTCCAAATGAAATTTGCTTTTAATTTATAGTCCTTTCCACGTGATTCAGTTTACAATATTCTCCAAATCTCCAAATCCTTTTCTCACAAAGCCCCCCCACCCCCACCACACCAACATGTTCCCAAAGACTGCCTTCTTACTTCTGCAAAGTGTTCCAAAACACTTAAAATAATGTTACTGGTGATTTGTTTTAAGTCATTTTTTATGTCAATTACTTAAAACATGTTAACTTAAATTGGAATCAAAGTTTTGAAATAATTAGTAATTTAACGTAGTATCGAAGCTAAAAGTTCTTAGATCGAACTTTTACTTCGTCAATTCATCTTTATTTAAATTAAATATTTTACGTATAAAGTCTTACCTATTAAAAATAAATTTGAACTCACACTTAAAAATATATTAAATTAATAATTAAATAATTAAATATATATTTTTTATTATAAGGCGCGAAGAGGGGCAGCATTGCCCATATGTTTCTAAGTTCTCAGTTAGGGTTTAGGAAATTTCTCCCAATTATTGGGCCAAAAAATCTAAGAGTGATAAAATGTAAATGACCCTTTCACCCCAAATTCACAAAAAGGAAAAGAGAAAGCGACAGAGGACTTCACTTCCATAAGACTGTCGGCTCGGTGATTTCACAGGGTTATTTGAGTGAATACATTGAAAGAGAAAGGAAAAAATGTTGAGCTAAAACTAAAGCATCTTTTGTGAAACAGAAAAGTTCAGAAACCCCAAACCACACGGAGTCCTCTGTTCTGTCTCTGAGTGTCTCCTCTCTTCTTCACACTGTAGATCTCTTGCGGGTCTGTCAGACCCAAATCTTACACACCAAACTCCCCCACCCCCAACAAAACAAAACCACAAATAAAAAAAAGGAAAAGAAGAAAACTTGTAAGATAATGCAAGGATCTGTAGCTGAAGCAGAGCCAGAGGGTGAGGAAGTAAAGCTCAAGCCCTTCTTCGACAATGGCAGCTTCTAAGCTCAACCTGCTGATCATCATCCTCTCCGTCTTCTTTTCCCCTGTCTCACAAGGTAAATGAAAAAGAAACAAAACCCACTTGTAAAAAAGGCAAGAAACCAACAGTTTTCTCTCGTTATCTTCTATTCTTGATGTTCTTTCTTGCAGCTGAATCTCCGCCAGTACTGCCAACAATCAAGCAGCAGCAAAAAGCGCAGAATCAAGACACTCAACCCTTTGTGGGAGTGAACATTGGCAGCGATGTCTCCAATCTAGTATCGCCATCAGCTTTAGTCTCTTTCCTTCAAGTTCAGAAGATCAGCCATATCCGAATCTACGATGCAGACCCTGACATTCTCAAAGCTCTGGCTCGCACGAAGATCCGCGTCATCGTCAGCGTGCCCAACAACCAGCTACTTGCCATTGGCTCCTCCAACACCACGGCGGCCGCCTGGATCGGAAAAAATGTCGTTGCTTTCTACCCTGAGACCCTCATCACAGGCATTGCGGTAGGCGACGAGGTGCTGACCACAGTGCCCTCCTCTGCTCCTCTTCTTCTCCCAGCCATTGAGGGACTCTACAGCGCATTAGTGGCAGCAAACCTTCACACCCAGATCAAGATTTCGACCCCACACGCCGCCTCAATAGTTCTTGATCCTTTCCCACCTTCTCAAGCTTTCTTTAACCAAAGCTTGAGCTTTGTTGTCCTTCCTCTGCTTAAGTTCCTTTCGAGAACTGGGTCCCCTTTGATGATGAACCTCTATCCCTACTATGTCTTTATGCAGAACAAAGGTGGTTCCTTTAGACAACTCTTTGTTCAAGCCATTGACACCCTCTAAAGAAATGGTTGATCCCAACACTCTGCTCCACTACACCAACGTGCTCGATGCTATGATCGACGCCGCCTATTTCTCAATGAAAAACCTCAATGTCACCGACGTTCCGCTCCTCATCACCGAGAGTGGCTGGCCTTCAAAGGGTGACTCCAAAGAGCCGTACGCCACGGTTGACAATGCGGATACGTATAATTCGAACCTGATCAAGCATATTTATGACCGTAGCGGCACCCCTTTGCGCCCGGAGATCACGTCCAGCGTGTACATATACGAGCTGTTCAACGAGGACCTGAGGTCTCCGCCGGTTTCGGAGGCAAATTGGGGGTTGTTTTATGGGAATTCGACGCCGGTGTACTTGCTTCATGTTTCGGGAAGTGGGACTTTTCTGGCGAACGATACGACGAACCAGACGTATTGTGTGGTAATGGATGGGGTGGACTCGAAGACATTGCAGGCGGCGTTGGATTGGGCGTGTGGACCGGGAAGGGCTAATTGCTCGGAGATTCAGCCGGGGGAGAATTGTTATCAGCCTAATAATGTGAAGAACCACGCTTCTTATGCGTTTGATAGCTATTACCAGAAGGAAGGGAAGGCTGCCGGGTCCTGTGACTTCAAGGGTGTGGCTATGATCACCACCACTGACCCTAGTAAGTGTTTAATTATGTTTTGGATTTCAAAGGATTTTGGTGTTTGAGATTTTTGTCTTTGAATTTAGTGTGATTATGCTGCAGTTAGCTGCTAAAGTTGGAAACTTTGGTATTTAATGACAACCCCAATTTGGCTAGGCACTTGAGGAGGGAGGGTGAACGATGTTTCCCCTGTTCCTTGGGGCCATTTGTGGCTAAATTAGGGATATCAATTTTGTGTTAGGATCGGATCGTGTCAAAAATTGTTAGTTTTAAAATATTCGATATACGATTATATAGGTCAACTATAACTCGACTCATTAAATTAAACGAGTTATTTTCCTTGACTCTAATTAGCTATTTTTGTATTAAATTCGTGTTGAGTTTGCAAATATTGTCAAAAATTACGGCCTTAAGCCTAGCTAGTAGAGGCATTAAAAAGCATTGGCTTTTGACTGCTTTCTTGGCTAATTCCATTCCACTGTGGTGAAGTAATACATTCCAGTGGAGACAACACATGCTCCACGGCTTCAGACACGGAGAGATTTCAGTGCATGGTCACAGGGCATCACTCTGATGGCTTCAGAGACTGAATGGTGTGTGGCACCCACTTGGCAGAGGCTCATTGTCTCTTATGTGATTGGAATGTGGAAAAAATGAGTTGGTAATTGCATTTCCTAATTGGAAGTGTGAAGGATTCTCAACAATGATCTTCCTTTGTGAACCGCATATATATATGGCCAGGCACAGCAAAAGATTCTAGAAATGTTGTCCTGGTTAAGATTGCCTTGGGCATGAGGTCGCTTTCCTGCAATATTATTGCAAGCAAAATTCCATTACATGAGCATCCATTATTGCACTGCATCTACTGGAGATTTGCCTCTGGCAAAATGGGCTCCGCATTATTTGTACGTTTTCTTATTAATCTACCCCATATAATACAATCTTTTGTTTGATTCCTCCCTTTTGGGAACTATTTGCAGGTCACGGGAGCTGTATATATCCTGGAAGGTGAGAAAAAACTGGCTTTTATTCTTACTCCTCCCCATGAATATAATAATGAGAGTAATGCTACCATTTTTACACTCTGTTTATTACTTGATACTTGATGTGGCGTGTTTTAAGTGGTTGACATGAGAAGTCACTTAAAACACACTACATTAGCTAGTGTAAAGAGTAGCGTTACTGCATTCTTATAAATATAATAAGTAGAATATGTAATTTTATGCAGCAATTTAAACTTGCATTATGTTCTTAGCAAAGTGTATTTAAATTTGTTTACAGTAAGATGGTAACCAATAAGACAAGACAGGTGGTGAACTCGACCGGAACAAGCAGTGCTGCGGACAGTCTAAGAGGCAGAGGCAGCTGCAGAATAAGTGCAATCAACAAGGGGTTACACGTTTCTGTAGTTGTAGCTATCAATATTTTGTTGTTCTTTTCCTTTATGGCCCCATGGTGAGGTAGAAAATAGAACAATTTTTTGAAATGTTATATTTGTTTGTAATAATCTTGCTTATGATCTGGTGCTATTTTTTCTTTTTTTGGAAAAAAAGACAAAGAAAAAGTGTTCTTGATGTAGCACAGAAGAACGAGCAACAAGAAACCAGGAACTTGAAAAGAACACTTGATATTGTTATTATCACCAAAAAGCTGATAATCTAAAGAGGGAAAGAATCACATGCAATAGAGGAAAAAAGTGAGTTTTGTTGTCTAAATTTTAGATAGAGAATGCAATAAGCTCCAACAGATCATTTCCAACAATTACAATCAGTTCTTCCGCAAAACGAGCTGCTTCATGGCAGACCTGTAATTTACAATGTGCCATGAAGCAGCACTTTTTCCAGATGAATTCCGGAAAATGAGCTGCTTGCAGCACTTCTCGAGCATAGTATAGCCCATCATTTTTTGTTAAATAACCAGCAAGCCCATGGCGAGCTACCAAAGCAAAAATTAGTCCAACGGCGGATTAGCGAATTAGGATTCCAACAATTTTTTGTCCAATTGTAAACCAGTTTATATAAAATTTAGGACACAGTATTTTTTCAAACTGGGTTATTATATAAAAGTAACATGTTTTTTTAATAGTTGAAACAAATTTAAAATAAATTTTATTAAAAACTCATGTGCATTTCACATGTTATTAAAAATAAAGACATGTCACTTTTATATATTAGGTTGAAGAAAATTCTTCAACCCATTTTGAAGGAAAATTTTGCCCTTTTTAATAATATGTCTAACCCAGTTTGAAAGAAAATTTTGTCTTTATTAATAACATGTGAGATGGCATGGGTTTTTAATAAAATTATTTCAACTTTATCCCTATTATTAAAAAAATATGTGCAACTTTCAAAGGGTATATATCACTTTTATAGACTAAATTGAGAGAAATTCTTTCAATCCAGTTTGGAGGAAATTATGTCCTAAAATTTATTTGTTTAAACAAATTTTAAGTTACTCATCACCTATTTAACAGGTAAATCTCATTTTTATTTTATTTTATTATATTTGTTATTTAAATTACTAATAATCCAACCAGCAATTAGTTTAAATTAGTTAATGCGTCCATTTCACAGAATTTTGAATTTTCATTCGGTCATAGTCAATGAGTTGTTTCGCTGACGACTACCTCGTACTTCTCTTTACAGAGAGTAAAGTTGGAGTTGCATGCAGACTGTTTTTGGTCTATGAAAAAAGAAGACAAAATTCCACATTTCCTGGCGCCTATCAGCAGCAGCAGCAGCAGCTCCAGAGCCAGTGATGGTCCTCTGAATCCGGTAACTCCAGAGCCAGTGTTAAAATTCTTGTTTGTTGGAATCATTTTGACATGGTGTAGGTTCTATGTTAGACTTTCTCTTAAAGATTTTGTTGTCTGAGTGTAGATTTTATCTATCTGTTAGAAGGCCTGGCTCTCTTTCTGTGCCTAATTGGATTTTTTTTGTTTCTTCTTCAGAGAAATGAGAATTTGGATGTTAGTGATATGGAAGCATGTTGAACTAGTTAATATGAGTTACTGGATGTTATTTATGGTTTTGAAGAATTGTGGATGAAGACTGTTTGTCGTCTAAGAAAAATGAAAAAGAAACGAAGAAAAACAAAATAGACAGTTATGGTCCTCTCAATCCGCTTACTCCTCAGCCCTAAGCATAAGTCAAATTCTTGTTTCTGTCCTCCATCTTAATTGTTACTATTAATGATGCATTAAGAATGTCTATTCAACTTCCGTAACTGATTTGTCTTTACATGCTTATAATCGTGTAGGTGTTAGATTTGGGTTATCTTTGCTCTTCGATTGAGATATTCATTCTTGATTATGGATTTTGACTCGGATGATGCTGGTTGCCTAAAATCTGATGGAACCAATTATCTATTATGGTCATATATGATGCGCAATTTCGAGTTGGATGGAGAATTATGGGACCATGTCAGTGGGTCAGTGACTCGCCCTCACCCCAAAGATAGGAATTATGCCAATTTGCTAAAGCAATGGGAGTCTATGAATGCAACAGCTCTGTCAATTATCGAAATGTATGTTGATCATTCCCTTCGGAAACATTTAGCGAAATATAATTCTGCCAAGAGTGCATGGGACTACTTGGCCAGGTTATATGCCCATGATGATGAGTCCAATTTTGCTAAAAAGTATCGGCTTGAGATGGAGATTCAGGCTGTGAAACAAAGCGGTTTCCCCATAACAGGACTGTATTGTTTCATGCAATGTTATTGGCAGCAATTAGCTGAGATGGAGCCAAAGGAATTGAGTGATTTAGAGAGCTACAAGAAGTACCGTGAAGAGTCTCGGTTACTGCAGCTTCTCATAGCTTTACCAGATGAATTTGAGCCTACTAGAAAGCATATATTTCAACGTTCCACTCTTCCCAGCGTTTCTGAAGCTGTGCGAGAGTTGCTAGTTGTGGAGGATAGACTAATGAGGGCTCAATGGTCATCTCTATCATTTGAGGACAGTGATAAGAGCAAGACAGGAAGAGATGAATGTCTTTATTGCTATGGAACTGAGTGCCAGAAGCTGGATTGTCCCGCCAGGGAGAAGAATGATCAGACAAAGAGAACAGGTGGAAGTAGTAAGGATTCTCATCAATCTGGTGGGTGTCAGCCATCTGTCAAGAAGCCTATGCAGTGCCCAGACAAAAACTCTCAGCCATCTTCCTCCTCATCTAAATCTGCATCATCTTTGACCCCAGATAACAATCAAACTGCTCTCTCTATTGACCAGTATCAATACATGATTAACATAATGAATCAAGTGGAGTCTGATCTTTTTGGTAGATCTCCACTAGAGAGTGGGACGTATCTGCCTCCTTCCAGAAAAGGTTTGTCTAGTTTTCAGTCCCTAAGCATTCTGTCTTCACATTGGAATATGTAGTTTCATGCATTTATGAGTTGCTCTAAAATTACTTCCTCCCCCCACCACTCCCCTGTCCATTAAAAAAAAAGGAGTTGCTCTGATTCACAGTATATAATGTTGACAGTGCTGATGAATAAAGTTGATTAAATCAGTTCCATAAATATCAATTTATTTTAATTCCATGGAAGGATCTGTTCTATGTGAGTACAAAATATATTAATCTACAGCTTCGATGGCTCGGCCAGGTGATAGAGGTGCCCTTTTGCAGAGGCCGCTTCCATCTCAAGACCCTTTCCCCGCAGTGAAGGAGGCTGTTCCGGCGAGGAGTCTTCTCCGGCGAGGCTTTCTCAACCCTCAGCCCCCACCAGTTGCTTTGGGCTTGTGTAAGGAAGGTGACTTCAATCTAACAGGTATGGATCCTTTGCCTTCTTTTGAGAAGAATCTTGCGATCCCTGCTATTATGGTGGGGTTTCCAGCGTACCTAGTATGAGCTTTGATCCCATGGAGAAGGCGGCAGTGGTGATCATGGCTATGGTGACAGTGTCTAGGACTCTAGTGTAGACCAAAATGTTGGGTTGTCTTTGTTAGGCTATGTGGAGCTTAGTTTATCTGGTTCAACATTGGAAGCCCAACGGTTGAAATGGGATTTTTTCTGAGGCAGTTGATGTGGTCATATTTATAGTTGCTTCTAACTAGGGTTTCATACGGATGTATTATTGATGCCTCTTATATTGTCTCTCTCGAAAATAGTGAAACCTCGTTGAAACTATGTGGATGTAGCCCTTAGTGGTGAACCATGTTATTACCTTTTCTTTTGTTGTTGTTGTTGTTGTGTGTATATGTGTGTGTTCTTAATTTTCTTGTCTTACCGGTTTTGGGAAATATGATAGTTTTCCTAATAGTCTTTGGCTGTGGTGCCGGCACCAAAGGAGGAAGATGTCTGTTAGGTTGGGTATGAACCAGCGTGCACTAATGGGTTTCCAAGGCTGGAGGGCTCACCGGACGTAGCCTGATGTTGCCAGTACGTCTTGGGGTCTTTAGGTAGCCTGCCGATTGTCTAGACAGAAGGGATCCGGGTTGTTGAGTATGCTTTGCAGGTTGTTTTGGTGTCCCTGTCATTGCCGACTCCTAAACCTGCAAACTCTTACAACTATAAGTTGTAGGACAACATATTTTTATATATGGATGATAGCCGGAAAGTCGAGGTAGTGTCGGCTTTCAGTGCTCCACCTTCAGTAGTTCTGGGCTTGGATTGTCTCCAGGCTTCGCCAATTGCTCAGCCCCCTATTGCTGTTGAAAAAGAGACAGACTTGGTTCAATCCCAAAAGTGGCCGGTTGGATTTGGTTTTGGACAATCTTTGGAGTTGGTGGTGAGGGATCATGGAGATGATTTTTGGAATGAAGAGGATGTATATTTTCCTTACCCTTTGGGTGATTTTCTCCCTGTCACTCTCTTAGATTGGACTTTGATGGGGGATTCAGGTGAGGGATTGAAGACTCTAAAGTGGTTCTCCCTTAGAAGGTAAAAGGGTAGAAGGGAGCTTCTGAATTTAGAGTGCTCTATCAACAATGATTCTAAGGGAGCATCTTCTAGGTTGGAAATGCAAAGATCATGCTTTCTAGCTTTGAATGTTTTGTGTGGGCTTCATGTGGGATTCAGGCTTTTGGTGTTCTGAGGATTTTGGGTTTGAGGGCTTTTCAGGTTGTGTGGGTTTGTGGGTGGTTTTTTTTTTTTGTTGTTACGATTGGGTTTTTCTTTTGTTCGTTTTAGTTATGAGCTTTTTGTCTATACTGCTTGTGTACTTAGAGGCGCCTTACGTGTTTTTTTTTATTTTTTTAATTTCTTGGATTGTAAATAAAATTTTCCTTAAAAAAAAACTTTTAGTACCTGTTGAAACTAAAATTCTTTTAATGTTTCCTCTGTTTATGTCCTTGAGAAATTTGCAAATCTTCTTTCTTCTGTAAGGTGGTGCTCAAGACTTGCTTCCAGTTCTCATTTATAGAGCATGTTTATGATCTTTGCTTGGTGATGGTGATGTGTTATGTTCTGATGTTTGTTGATAAGACCATTTCTTGCACTTCCGTTTTTGCCTAACTTCTCGTCAATTATGTGCTTACTATGTTATTATTATATGTGTAAACTATAATTAGGGAATTTACTTTATAGGGAAAGAGGAAGTATCCTTTATAATCAATTACACTGCAACTGAATTGAGCTCAACTTTATAGTAACCCAAAACAGAACAAGCTTCCAGAAACCTAAGAGTGTGTCAGCTTTCAAGGACAACTAGGGTGGTGAGGCAAATACTAAGACTTCCGACAAACGAACTCTTCTCTTGGCTAGAGAATATTTCCCTAGGTTTCAAATATAGAAGGAACTGCCTAATTCCGTAAGATTGTCTGGAGATCTCCTGGAAAGGTAGCGACAACAGACCAAACTACTGGACTGGTTCTTGTCATTTTGGTGGTATTTTTCTTTGGTTACATGTATTGATACCATATCAGTTTTGTGTTCAATTTCTCCGATAAAAGAAAATAAATAGAATATGAGAGCTTTCAAAAAATTTGGTCTTGTAATGAAAGCTGAAGTATTTTCAAGATTGTGTCCATTTTATTAAAAAAGTAAACAAAAATCAGAATTGAAGTGCCAAAAGTACAGACAACTAATTGGAGAGGAAACTGGTAAAAGATAACTTTAAACGCATTGTGGCAATAGTATCCAAATATAAAGTGGTTACAAAATCATGCCTTTCCCTGCCCTGTTCCCAGCAAGAACGGAAGATGTTGATGTCAATCATAATGAATTATTTTCTTGTATTTACTGGCCACATCTAACTCAGATATTCCATCTTGCTTATTTTAATATCAATATTGCTATATCGGAATCTTTTATTTTTTTTATTTTTTATATTAAGATAAGGCAGTTCTAAAAACCCAAATGTGTGGCAGGGGACACTGGTTTGGTTATGGCTTTGTGTACAACACTGAAAATTCTAAGTTATAACGTCTGGTTTGGAGATGTGGAGATAGATAAGAGGATGGAGGCTCTGGGTGACATTATTCAATTGCATGCTCCAGATGTCATTTGTTTCCAGGTGTGTCAATTGGGTTTCATCACATAGGTCTTCTCCAATTAACTGTTTATCATATTTATGCTTAGAATGTTTGCTGGGCAGGAGGTTACACCCTATATATATGACATTTTTAAGCAATCAAGTTGGTGGAAGGCATATAATTGCTCAATTTCAGATGAAATGGCTGTTACACGACGATATTTCTGCATGCAGGTTAGATGTTATGCATCCTTTTCAAATCTAGGTTGAATTTAGTTGCAATTGCAAGCTTATAAAAACCATGGGTGGTTATTTAATGAAAAAAATTGCTGTCTAATGGATCACATATTTCACTTCCGTTTGACCTTTTAAGGAGGTCAAGCCTATTACTTGGTTGTTCTTGTGATTTTTCTTCTATATTATATCTTGCTAATATATTGCACTCTCTTTGGGTTACGGCTTTCAAGATGTATTATTCTTCTATATTCCAAATTAATGCAATTTGAGAGAGAGTGGGAGCCTAACTTGGTTTGTCATTCACAGTTGAGTAAACTTCCAGTAAAATCCTTCAGTCGCAAAATGTTCAGCAATTCTATAATGCTGAGAGAACTGTGCATGGCAGAGATTGAAGTAGGGGGAAAATCGTTGATTGTAGCCACAAGTCATCTTGAGAGCCCCAGCCCTGCCCCTCCTAAATGGGATCAGATTTACAGTGAAGAACGCGTGGCACAGGCAAAGGAGGCGCTCAACCTTCTTGAGAAATATCCAAACATAGTTTTTGGTGGTGACATGAATTGGGATGACAATTTGGATGGGCAGTTTCCTTTATCTGATGGATGGCTTGATGCCTGGGCAGAGTTAAGGCCCGGGGAAAATGGATGGACATATGATACCGGGTCCAATCGGATGTTGTCTGCTAACCGGCCTTTGCAAAAGCGGTTAGATCGATTCATTTGCAATTTGCATGATTTCAAATTAAGTGCAGTCGACATGATAGGAATGGAGGCTATAGCAGGACTATCATATTGCAAGGAAAAGAGGGTAAGAAATAGGGTCCAGAGGTTGATGCTCCCTGTGTTGCCTAGTGATCATTATGGCTTGCTCTTGAAGGTTAATAGCCAGTAAACCATTGGTTTGGCATGATAACTGGTTCAAGAGAAGTTACTACCGTTTCTGCAATCCTGTGATGCTGTTGTATTGTTGTGTGCTGCTTTTGTAATATTCCGTTTCTATGTTATGTAATGGAACTGCTATGTCATGTAACTACACTCTGCATGTTGTTGGTATGGTTTATATCATGGAAGACTATATTATGAATGTTGTTTGTATACATATCTGTTCCTTACTGTCTTGGTTTTATTTGTTTGGTCTGTCTTTGAAGTATTTTGGTTGCTCTTCATTGTGGAATCTTTTAGATGGAAAGGAAATGCCTTGTTGCTTTCAGATATTACTCTGAGCTTCAGTTATGGTGGTTTCAATACTGTTAACTTTGATCAAGAGGAAAATTGCATCCTAGATAACTTGGGTGACCAGGCTTGCGTTACCCTTTGCTTTTGAGCATTGTCTATTCAAGTAAATAATTAGTTTGCTCATATTTTATATGTTAATAGTAATTTTATTTATCACCTTCTATCTTTCCAACGCTGATTATGTGGCTTACTTTTTCAACCAAAAAATTAATCTCTATCCATTGAAATCATGTCACATGGGCATTGGGGAGATGGAAGATAATGGGGTGGGGGGGGGGGGGGGGGGTTGTGATATATAGTATTTATCATATGTTAATTTTTATTGTTTTAAAAAAGAAAGAAAGAAAAAAGAAAAAAGAAAAAGAAAAAGAAAAAAAAGAAGAGACAATTACCATGCTGTCCGGATTGAACCACAAGTGCCCACAACCACAGGCCAACAAGGCGAATAGGGTTCCAAAAAGTGCATCTAAGCGACTTGTCGTGTAAATTCAACGACACCTTTAGTCAGAGTACAAACTGCAACGAAGCGGAGCGGGGAGCACAGCAAAAGCGGCAAGAAATTCGAAATGGAATTCTCAATTATAAAACACAGATTTTCATTCCCTTTACACACTCGAGCTCTCACAGTAAACCCCAGAAAGCCCTCTCGTCTCCTTTCGATTCCAATGTCTTCTTGGGCCTGCAAAAGATGCACCTTCATCAACCCTGCTTCTCAAAAACCCACATGCCAAATCTGCTTAGCATCTTCTTCTCCTTCATCATCTCCACCTTCTCCTTCAGCCCCAAAATGGCAATGCAAGGCCTGCACTTTCTTGAACCATTACAAGAGCTCGAACTGCGAGGTCTGTGGCACTAGGGCCTCGGTATCGAGTTTCGATGATTTGAACGATATTGATCTTGATGATGATGAGTCTAGGGTGGTGGGGTCCGTTTTCTTGCCATTGCAGCGTTGCAAGAGGAAGGTGCGGGACCCAGTTCTGGGTGACGAGAATTGCGTTGAATTGGGTGGGTTTAGAGGGGCTAAGGCGTCGAATAAGGCGGTGGTTGTCTTGGGTGAGCTTTTTGATTCTTTGCGTGTTGGAAAGTTTGGATTTTGCGATGTTTTGGCTTGTGGGTTTTGGGTTTGTTTTGTTATGCTATAGCGGTTCAAATGTGCAATGGTTATTAGTTTCATTAGCTTTCGTCTGTTATTAGTGTAAAGGGGTTATCTTGCGTCAGCAATGTTTGGTTATTCTTAGGGTAAAGTTCGGCTTTTGTGTTTTGGCTTGTGAGTTTTAATGGGTTTGATGTGTTTTATGCTTTAGTGGTATAAATGTGCATCTTTTATTATTAATTCATTAGTTTTCCCTTGTTATTAGTGTAGATGGGTTATCTTGCATTTATAATCTCTGTTAGGGTAAAGTTACTTTTTGATATTAAATTGCTGGGCAATGTAAATGAATGTGAGTGGTCTAAAGGTGATATGGTTTCTTTCCTTGACTAGCTATAGTTTGTCCCTTAAGTGGCAATATCGTGATTGGTAATTGTGGGAATTGCTAGAGGTTATCGACCATATAGACAAACAGATATCAATCTAGTGGAACTCACTATGGAAATGTTTGGATGCATCTTTAGTTTTCATGACTTATATAATTGGTGAACTTTAGACCAAATGTGATGGACTCCAATTAAACATGTGGCAGAGGAGACTGGTTCAGGTACAGTATCTAGTTCGTTGAAGATTTTAAGCTATAACGTTTGGTTTCGAGAAGACCTGGAAATGCATAAGAGGATGAAAGCCCTTGGTGACCTTATCCAACAGCATTCCCCTGAACTCATATGTTTTCAGGTTCTCTCTATCTCTCTCTAGATTTGCTTTATATATGAATAAATCTCAGTTATGGTCACTTTGATCTGCAGGAGGTTACTCCTAATATATATGATATTTTTCGCCAATCCAGCTGGTGGAAGGCATATCGTTGCTCTGTTTCAAATGAGATTGCTAATTCAAAAGCTTACTTTTGCATGCTGGTAAGGTTTGGATCACCTCCTAGACTAAAGTTCATACTGTATGTTTATTTATCATAGTATTTACATGCTTTTGATATGCAATACTCACAATGGATAAGTATGGCTTTCTTGATATGCTTGCTGCCAAAACCTATGACATTGTCAACCACTTTTCCATGATTTCTGGTATTGTATGAAATAAGGCATTGTTGATTTAGCAAGTTGCGTGGTTTGATTAGTTGATAATTTGTTTTGTTAAGTTATTTAATTGATGATTATGAGCAACTAACACATGACATGCCCTTTAATTGATATGCAGTTAAGCAAACTGCCTGTGAAATCCTTTAGCTGTAAAACCTTTTGCAATTCTATAATGGGAAGAGAACTATCTATTGCTGAGGTTGAAGTTCTGGGGGACAAAACTTTGGTTGTTGCTACTAGCCATCTTGAGAGCCCCTGCCCAGGTCCCCCGAAATGGGATCAGATGTATAGCAAGGAACGTGTAGAGCAGGCAAAGGAGGCAGTCAACCTTCTCAACAAGAATCCAAACGTGATTTTTGGTGGTGACATGAACTGGGATGACAAGTTAGATGGTCAGTTTCCTTTACCTGATGGATGGGTTGATGCATGGCCAGAGTTGAGGCCAGGGGAACAAGGATGGACATATGATACCAAGTCCAACCAAATGTTGGCTGGTAATCGTTCATTGCAGAAACGGCTAGATCGATTTATTTGTAATCTTTGTGATTTCAAGTTAAGCGGAATTGACATGATTGGGATGGATGCTATACCAGGCCTATCATATAGCAAGGATAAGAAAGTGAGGAAAGAGATCAAGAAGCTGGAGCTTCCTGTTCTGCCTAGCGATCATTATGGCTTGCTGTTAACCATTTCTAAACAGTAATGTGTTTGTGGTGAAGAATATGGTAAAGCTTCTTTTTGTCGATGCTTCTGTGCATGCTTTTACATGCAGTTTTGTATAGATGATGTAAATGAGGGGCATCTAGTTTTGCTATCTGTGTGCAACTTTCTGGTGGAGAATATGGTAAAGCTTCTTTTTGTCGATGCTTCTGTGCATGCTTTTACATGCGGTTTTGTATAGATGATGTAAATGAGGGGCATCTATTTTTGCTATCTGTATGCAACTTTTTGGAATGAATGATGTTCTTTTAGATATCTACTGGAATGTTAAATTGACTATTGTGTCTTGTCATCCTTAGCCTCATTCACAGATTTTCCATAACTTAATTGTTTGTTCTCTTCTTTTCTAGTAATATTGAATGGCAGCGTGTTAAAACAATTACAATATGAATTTTTTTATTATCAGTAAGTTCCATCATAACAAGAAGTTTTGTGGTAGGCAGGCACAGGAAGAACAAACGAAAGATATCTTTGTTGAAGTTCTTATGTTCCTTTGCCATGGCAGGAACACTAAGCCAATGTTCGTCTTGTTTGAGTTAGCTTTATCACCTGCGTTTATCCATTCAACCACTCATTATCTCCCTGAAGTTGCAGGAGCTTCTAGTCTAAGATAGTCGTAGAGGATTCCACAGAGTGCATCTCCACCCCTGGCCTGTGTGAGAAATATGGAGTTATCTCCCTTTACCAACAATGATGAGGAAACACCGATGCTAAACAGCCGGTATAGTCCATGAATCCCATGTCTACAAACCGTGTTATCTGTCCCTAGGTTCAGAACTTGGAACACCAGATGTTCTACATCCATGTAATTGACATGGACCTGCAAGACAGTATTAACTATTAAAGGCAAAAAACTTAGAGAAATTGAGCAAACCGAGGGATATGATTTTCTCACAATTTCACCAATCTTTACCTTAAGATCAGAACGATTTGCTGATGCAATGGCCAGTCGCAGCTTGTAAATTCCACTGGTTAGTGAATCAAGGCTAAACTGTATTTTCCATGTTGTTTGAAGATACTTACCATCTACTCCCTTTCTGCAAAAATTCACTCCCATTGTCAAGGCAGAAAGTTCATTTTGAAGTGCATAATTTCAAAACAAAAAAAAAAAAAAAACATTTTGGCCAACTAACATATGCCACCCCTTCTCGTATTATTGTAATAGAAATGCAGGTGAAAGTGCATTTACATTAGGTTCTCATGTAAAGGAAAGAAGGAAACACCTGTCTACATGGGCAAAGAACCAGTCTTTCTTTGGATCACTGATGCCTATAGTAAAAACTTGATCGAGTTCTGGGTGTACGTCAGTATATCTGTCCCACAAGCCATATTGCCTGAACCTGTATGTTGATACATATGCAGGTTAAGGAATATACGGGTTTGGCTTAGGTGTTGTATAGTTTTTTTTTTTTAATGAGGGAGAGTGAAATTAAATCTGAGTAGTTTTTTTAAAAAAACTATAGCACACCCAAGCCAAATCTGAAATATATAATGCGTGTTTAACCAGCAATTTAGAGCATTACAAAAGAGAGGCCAAAGTTGCTTACTTCTCAGGACTATAAAGAAATAACTTGTTGACATACATCGGATTCACATCAGGAACGAAGTAACCAATAGCTGTACGATCAGGAAAGCCAATTTCCCATACATTGGGACCATCTCTAAGGGGAAGAAAGGTCAAATTGCCAAGCTGTGTTTCTGAACCTGAGAATTCCAATATTATGCATGCCAAAACAGAGTACCATGAGTACTTGAGAACATTTCTTCATGTGATTTTTTTATATAGTCCACAATCAGCTAGTGGAAAACCAAGCTTTGGATGAGTTCGACGTAAACTACTTTAAGAAGGAGCACAGGAGTTATATGAAAAGTACCTGCAGAGATGGTCACCTGTGCTTTCTCTAAGTAGTCACCAATGAAACCAGGAACCCAGCCATGGAGTCCATAGACCCCAGGGATAACATTCTTGATAGTGAAACTTCCATTTGAATCTGCCTGAACCCAAAACTGATAATCCTACATGCATGCGAAACGTATAATGTTTAGATTTACCATTCAATATGCTGAATTAATTGGAAATTTATTGTCACAGAAGTGTGCAAGATCAGTAATAGAGAAAGGAAAAGTTCAATGGACATTTCGGTTTGGTCACTTTTGAAAGTTCATTGCAGTGCCAACTGGCCTACGCACAACCTTACTGGATGGACAGCCTCTACTAGCCACAATGAAAGCATTCACATTTGCGATTTAGTCATTACCTTGCTTTCTATTTGCCAGGCTCCTTCAGTTCTGGCAGCTGAGAGACCAACGTATGCAGATTTGGCAGGGATAAGAGAATCAGAAACATATCTGGGGTGAATGTTTACAATGAGAATGGACAGCAGTTAGTCTGAGGACCAGCAGTGCTATGGAAAAGTACAATAGACTGCATTCAAAAAGGCTGCTAAGTAGTTTTTGCCACCTTCAGCCCCCACAATATTACTTAGGTAGTCAGAATGATGACACCATTTGAATGTTTTGAAAAGCAGAGGGTATTATTGAAGCTCATGTGAATGGCCTTTCCTAGAGACAATAAGTCATTACCTGTCTTTAACAAACAGTCTTCCTGAAGCTGAACCACGTTCTTTAGCAGGAAGATAATATGAGGATGAGACAAAATCATAGGGCCAGGCTGCCTCTTCAAGCAGTCTCTAAGATGAGCCAATCATGAGAACAACCCCATTAGTAAAAACTCCATTTTAGGCTTTAGTGTGGAAAATAACTCCACAGAGAGCAAATCCCATATTCTTTGCATACCAGAAAGCAATAAAAAAAAAGAAAGTCAAATAAGAAGTCTATGGGAAAACCAGGCTGAGTTCTAACAGAGAAGAGCTACTGGTATGCCTACATTTTATGTTTTGTTCTAGAAAGCCAGATATGGGTCACTGAGATGTACTTAAATGGTGTAATTAAGCCAATGCTATGAAAAGGTACCTGCTTTTTGGCGTCTGTCCATATGTTGTAAGCATTTGATACATCTGCAGTTGAATTAAGATATACAAAGATTGGGCCAAACACCTTCCTCCATGTCTCTCCCTTCCCAAAATGTGCTAAAATGTCATTCCCAATATAATGGGTTCCATGAAACATCTGTTACACCAAAAATCCACAAAATTCAGCTAGAACTATCATATAATTCTTCCCATTGGAATTGGATTCATATTTCAGTTATAATTTGATTTTGATAGATACTGTATTTTTTCCAACAACTGTGGTTCAAGTTATGGTACTTCTTTTGCTTATGGATTTATGCATGATATCTATCATTTTACTTGGAGCTATCCCACTCAAGTTTCAAAATCTCTTACAGATATCGACTGCTTTAGATAACTTATGATAGAATTTGCATCTTCCTGCAATTTTAGAGCTGAGAAATTTACAGCAAGGCAGGTTGGACCGGTGTGGACGGTGAGATTTTGCTTGGTAGGACCACCATTACGGAACTCATTGCTAGGGAAGATGACCCAGAATCCTATAATGGGACCAGAACTTATCCATCCATGGACTCCACCATCTTTGTTGTCCATTGAATACTGGTACTTGTCATCAACCTGCATTCAGCCACATACAAGATAAGCCAATTTCTAGCACACAGACTCAACAACAAAACAAAAGTTGGTTATATATATATGCATGCACCTCGCCTTTGAGATCAGGATTAATGGGATTTATCAGCAAAACTGATTCTGGAACAATCAGTTGTTTGCCTCTGTCTGGCAGTAGATCTTCTGGCATTGGCATTATCCTTTGCTTCTCATCTGTAATGGCCATATAGTGGAACCTACTCCATTTTCATGAGGCACTCAGTCAACATATACATAAACAAGCATCAGAGTTGGAAATCTAAATCTGTAAAGATAAAGATTTTACTTCTCTCTTCGCAACTTAAACACCATCCTTGTCTGAGCAAGATCAAAGGGTTGGCATCCAGGAGGACGCTCATATATTGCATAGCAGTGGAAGCCTGAAACACCGCTCTTTAATATGTACCTAAAGAGAAGATTGTATGTCAGATACTTGGAATAACTCTGTAGAATTGTAAACAAAAACAAGAAGCTTTATATCATGAAATACAACCTTGTGTCCACACTGAGCGGCAACTTGATTCCTGGAGTTGATGGATCATATGTACTCTTGAATGAAACCTCTAAACGGTCATTACTCATCTGGATGACACTATATTCAGCCCCGCGGAATCTGTGTCATAGAACAGAATAAGTTTTAGCTCATTGCAGATCATAGTTCCGTGTTTTTTTTTTTTTAAGATTAAAAATCACAAATTTAGGTCCCAAGAAAACAAAGCATACAATTGATATCTATCCTGCCCCCCTGGCAAACTCCAGTTGATGTCCCAATATCTGCACATTTCATACTGGTAAGAGTAACAAGCAAAACAAAAAGAAACAACAAAGTTAAGAGTTCCAACACTTTCTGCAACATTTTATGGGGATTACCCTCTGCTAGATTCACTTGATTTGAGGTCTAAAAGGTTGTCCATTCCTCCATACTTGATGCCTGTTATATACCCTTGAGGTTTCAATATTGTGAGCTTTACCAACCCATTGCCCAGTATAACCTACACCAATACCAAAACTAAGACACGAGACAGAGAGATAAGAGAGAAGAAAGAGAGAGTCATGGGGCCATAGAAAAACTCACATAGGGGTCTTGGGTAATCAAGCTCACTTTTTCATTTGCCATAAAAGAAATAAATACTTCTTCTCCTCTATTTCTAACTCTCAATATAGAGATTAGTGCATATGAAGATGGTTGTTGTGAAGCTAATGTTGATTATAAGGGAATTGGTATATCCTTAAACTTGAAGCATCAACATCCAAAAGTTTGACCTTTCACCTTGTTTTTTTTTCTAAGCTTGACCTTTCACCTTGTTGATATCACCTATATATGTTAGTTTTTATGTCTTGGAAGTTGTATGCTGAACTAAGTTGCTTAAAGAGCATTAGCTGTCAATGAATTTTCTTCAATTGGGTATGTCTGAAAGTGACAAAAAAAAAAACTAGTTTCTCTGAATAATATTTGGCTTGGAGAGACAGAAGAGCAAACGAAAGGATTGAAAAAAGAGTAAAAGAATGAAAATGCGGTGAGCGTGGATCGAACACGCGACCTTCAGATCTTCAGTCTGACGCTCTCCCAACTGAGCTATCCCCGCTTGTTGATAAGTTCCGTTACTTATAATTCTTAACCTAAAATAACACTCTCTACTCCGACGGACCAAAAAAAAAAAAAATTGCACCAGTAGCTTTTTTATCTAAAAAAAATAAAGCGTCCAGCATATATATCATTAATTAAGCAAACTGTTGCACTGATAGCTTTTAAATCACCGAATTTATTTTTCTACGAAAAATATTTTTACATCCCCCAATTAAATGATAAGACAAACCAACTAGGGCAAATTCTCCAAACATAAGGGTGTCAACCCGATCTTGGTTTTTGGTTGTTGGTGAAAATTGAAAACTAGAATCGGAATTGGAGTATTCAATTTTTTTTATTTTGGAAAACTAGAACCGGGTACCCGAGTATAAAATAATTGGCCGGTTCCGGTTGGTACCCGGTTATCTGGACTAGGTAACTGGCTTTTTTTTTTTCAAATAAAATTCATTTTAGGTTTATTTGAGATATTGGGCCTAGTTTTTGGGCTTATTTGAGGTATTGAGTCTAAGTTTTGTGCTTAATTTAATAATTTTTTGCTATTTTTTAAAAAACACAATTAGCATTTTTGTTCTAATAAGTTGGGCTTAGTTGTGACTTGTGATAAAAATAATTAAAAAAAAATCCCTAAAAAATCATTGTTTTTGGCTTTTTGGGCCAAAAAACATAAAAATCCAAGGTCTAAAAATGCCTTAAAAAGTTAAGAAATAATAATAAAAATATTATTTATATATATATACTTAGTTATAAACGGGTGCAAAAAATAAGAACCAAAACCAGGTACTCAATTACCGGTTTTTTCCAACCGATTTCTCAGTTACTAGTTAGTACTCGGTTTCCTGAAAAAGCCTCCTCTTGACTACAATTTATACCCTATCTTTATTTACAAGACTATTTATAAAAGATAAATGCTATTTAACATACGGTTATATAATTGCATATAACTCCATATGGTATTAAAAATCATTCGTTGAATCATCTTACCTGTAAATAGAATTGATAATTGAAAACAATTATGATTTATGAATGTCTTCATGTAGGTGAAAAGTACAAAAATGATATATTTGAAAAACTCAGTAAATAGTGGGTCAAATGGTGGGTATAATGGATCCAATCATGGCATATATAAACTAGAAGATCAATAGAAGACACCCAAGAGTGGGGGAACTGGGAAGATCGATAGAAGGGTCGTAGACATTGGATCTAAAACCTAATTGAGCAGTTGATTTTAAAAATAATATATAGCACCGACAGCATACAGATTAAAGAAATCAATAAAGTATTTGTACTTGTCTACTTGGTACCTGAGTCAAACAGAAGACCATGGCATATACTTTCATTTAACCTATTATTTCTCAAAAACAACAAACTTATTTAGTGCTCACCTGTACTCCCACCTTCTGCGCCAATTTTCTTCTTTATCTACTTTCTTATTGGTGGCCATCATTATGGGGGTATGGGTATTTTTTGGACTAAAATTTGGGAACGTGATTCACTCTCATTGGAGTATTTTGGTCTTTTTATTTTTTAAAATGACAAAAATATCTTTACATTGGTTCAAATGAATTGATGATGATCTTAATTTTGAAATTTGGCAGCTGAATAGTTAATACCAAGACACTAAACTAGAAATAACCAGAGGATAAAAGATTAGAAATGTTAATTGAAAATTTGAAAGAAAAGAAATTTATAAAGTTTGAGTAATGGTTATGAGTTTGTACTTGGTGAAAGGTTTTCCTCCATTAAAGATTGATTAAGTGATTATATTCACTTATTTCTATTAACTTAAACTTTTAAAATAACTAATATAAATATTTGACTTTGTTATTTGCCTCTTATTTCGACTAAATATTTAACGTAAAGAAGAAAATTAGTTGTGATGCATCCTATAGAAGTATAGCTGTATAGGTATACACTTTATTCCTAAAACAAGGTATGGGCTTGATCTACAGGCTTCTCCTTAGCCTGGTGGCATTGATGTCCTAATAGCCCGACAGGTTTCAACAAGCTATATCAAGTGGCGAAGCCACATGAGGCTTTGGGGTTGTCGTGAAACTTTTAATATTTTTTTTTGGTTGGTTTTTTACCCAAGTTTTATACGGCACCAAAAAAAAAAAAATTATTCTCACCTACTTACACAAATTACCACTCGCTATCCTTATAAATTTTAGTGACACATTCGGTATGAATTGTTTGGCTTTGCCATTGACTATATCAAGACATCTAAATAATAATCATAATTTGCAACATCATTTTTTTGGTAAAATTATCGAAGTTTTTTTTTTTTTAATCAAAGCGGAAGAGGGGGAAAAAAGGGAAAACTTATCCAAGTTTACGTAATAGAATCACAAGGAACAGTTTATCCATAAAAATGGCCATGATCAATGGGGGCTGCATAATGCTTGTAGCCTGTCCTCCAAGTAATAAATTTTGACCGAACTTAGCCTTGGATCTATGACTCATAGTAGCAGTAGATACAGTGAATTTCACGGTAGCAGTAAAAAGATTATCAAATAATTGAATGAAATAAACATAATCCAGTGAATTTCATGGCCAAAAGATCTGAGAGGAATAATATTTGCATTTAGGACAGCCCCCATGCCAATAAGTGCACGTGAAAGGGGTAGCTCTGTAACTTAACTCCTCCAGTGCATTAAAGTTCTAAACCAATCAAGAACCGTCCATGTCAAGTGGAGCCCACAAAATAATACTAGATCACATCGAATGAGCGGCCCGTGATTGAGCTGGATCATCCGCCATAGTATGTTGAACGCACTAAAGTGTTTAGAATGAAACACGCTGACAGCTCACAAGCCATATTGCTCTGCTTCTTTGCTTCCCAAAAGCAATGGTGAGCTCTGCTCACAAGTCACTACAAAACAAAAGTTGAAAGAATATATTTATAGTCAGATTAGGAGAGTGAAATGAGAGACACCCATCACCTCTATCTGGTTTCTTTGCAGAGGTGAAAATTTTCTTTGTTTATGGAGATCTAAAGTTTTCCATTAAACTCACTTTCTAAGCAGTTACTCAAAGATTAGAAACAGAACAAGAACAATGGGAGAACGCAGAGCTTTTTGTTTTCTCATTGTTCTGGTTCTTGCGGTGGTTCATGGCGTTAATGGTGAAGACCCATATCGGTTCCTCACGTGGAAAGTCACGTACGGCGACATCTACCCTCTTGGTGTCAAGCAACAGGTACTTAATGAGTTCATTTCTCTTGCTCTGCGTCTTCAACTCTGTTTTTTTTTTTTTTTTTGTCGGCTGATCTTTGGAAAATGCTTCTTGCTTTTTGAAACCAAAAGTTATTCATTTGCTAGAGTCTTGCGTCTAGGAAAAATGCCTTTTTTGTTGTTGTTTTTTGTTTTTAATGTCTGGGATGCTTAAGTAAATGTGAGAAATGTTGCAGGGTATCTTGATAAATGGGCAGTTCCCAGGTCCTCAGATCGATGCTGTTACAAATGATAACTTGGTTATCAATGTGTTCAACTACCTAAGGGAGCCATTCCTCGTCTCTTGGTAAAAAGCCTTATCCTTTTCTGTTGGGATTACTTTATATTCTTTACTCGGGGAAAAAAATGTGGTAAAACGAAAAATGAAAGAGAGTAAAATATATAAATCTAGTTGTTTGATTGTTTGATACCCCGGGAAAGAACATATATAACCCCAATGCAATTTTCTATTCTTTCTCAGCAACCAAACAGAGAATTACACCATTTTTTTTTTAATAAAATCGATTTTTCTGTTTTGGAATAATTGGATTCCCGAAATAGTTTCTCTTTTTGAGGGGTGCTTTTGTACGAGAATCTTATAGAAGTATTTCCCTTTATAGTGACTTTTGTCGGGCTGGGACTTGTTAATTTACATCTAATGATCTAACATACTAAGGAAGTTTTTTTTTTTTTTTTGAAAAAAAGAAGTTAAAGACACGTTTGTGTCAATACAGACATTCACTTTTAGAACCTGACTTTGTTTGAATAGTGGTTTGTGGTTAGATCTTAACCTTCTATCTTATACAGCTCTAAGGACCCATTGATTGGTTATTCAAAAGTCCTTTAAAAAAAAAATCAGTTTGAGCAGCTGATCAGATATGGTTAATTTCATTCTCCACGCCCTAGATCTGTGTATTTTCACATCTATTTTACAATAATTACATATTTTCACTCATGCTTCAACCCGACACACGACATTTAGGCTGATAATTTTTTACACTGCCCACAACCTTGATATGAGTCTAACATGAAATTAATAGGTTATGATTGCTGGTTGAGAGGTATGACTATATAATTAAATGTGTTGGATTAGGTTTAAGGCGTCTGAATCACTTATTTTCAACGGTCGATGGTGTGCACCAATGGGGTAGCTGATATCCTTTATGAATGAGTAGGGCCTTTAGTATTAAATTTCACAGCTGCCATACAATATGCTGCTTCTCCATTCTGTGGGGGTATGGAGCAAAATGCTGAGCAACCGATGTTGAATTTGACTACTTTGTCGTATCTCATGTCTACAGGGATGGCATACAGCAGAGAAGGAACTCATGGCAGGATGGAGTTTATGGCACTAACTGTCCAATCCGACCGGGAAAGAACTTCACTTATGTTCTCCAAGTGAAGGATCAGATCGGTAGCTACTTCTACTTCCCTTCATTTGGATTTCAGAAAGCTGCTGGAGGGTTCGGTGGCATCAGAATCTGGAGCCGTCCAGGGATTCCAGTTCCCTTCCCTCCTCCTGCCGGGGACTTCACCATTCTGGCCGGGGACTGGTTCAAGAGAAATCAATATGTAAGCATCTCTTCATGGGCATATGCAGGGGAATTGGATCCTTAAGTGTCATTTCACTTCTTGGTTTACAGGTTTTGTTTCCTTAATATTTTCTCTTTGGTTTTATAGATATTGAGACGATTCTTGGACAGTGGTCACAATCTCCCCTTCCCTGATGGACTTCTCATCAATGGTCGTGGATCGAATGGTTACACGTTTACTGTTGATCAAGGTGTCTATTAATGTACTTCTCTGTGTCTCCTTCACTGCAATTGCTCTTAGCCATTGAACTTTTCATAACTACTGCCCTTTCATGTCTTCATTGTTATCCACAATCTGAATTATGAACTTTATGATTAGAGGAGCAACTACAGTTAGGATATACATGTTTATAATTAATCTCATAATTAGGGATCACATTATTTCAATAATTTGTTTGCAGGTAAGACTTATAGGCTCAGGATATCAAATGTGGGGCTTACGACATCAATTAACTTCAGAATTCAGGGACACCTGATGAAACTGATAGAGGTAGAAGGGTCTCACACGCTTCAGAACACCTACAGTTCACTTGATATCCATCTTGGCCAGTCATATTCTGTCTTGGTCACGGCTGATCAGCCTGTTCAGGATTACCACATTGTAGTTTCTTCACGCTTCACCACTCGGGTGCTGACAACAACAGCCATTCTTCACTACAGCTATTCACAGAAGGGAGTTTCTGGTCCCGTCCCTAATGGGCCTACCACTCAGATTGCTTCGTCCGTTAGCCAGGCCAGATCTATCCGGTAATTTTTATTTTTCAACTTATTCTCTTTCAGCATCTTATGTCTCTTACTGGCATTTTCAATTTGCCTTTTGGGTTCATACTCTTTCTTTCACCAACTTCTGAGCCATATGATTATGATTCTTTCCATTTTAAAATTTGTTGCAGCAGAATGTTGCCTCGCATGCATATTAGCACATAAAGTGTGATGCTTTGATATATATACTTATGCTAAATGTTTCTAGAGAAGCAATCACCTTAAAGAAACTAGCTAGATTATTTGTGGAATCAATTGTCTGATAAATTTTAATGATTTCTTATTTAGCCGAACAAAATATCTCATTTACATATTTCATTCTCTCTAACCAGTTGGAATCTGACTGCGAGTGGGCCAAGACCTAATCCTCAAGGCTCCTACCACTATGGAATGATCAAGACTAGCCGCACAATCATGCTTGGAAACTCTGCTCCTTATATTAACGGCAAGCAGAGATATGCAGTAAATGGTGTCTCATTTGTTCCGGCAGACACCCCACTGAAACTTGCTGACTTCTTCAAGATCCCTGGAGTGTTTAGCGTTGGAAGCATTCCTACCTCTCCCCCCGGGGGAAATAATGCCTACCTCCAGACATCCGTTATGGGTGCTAATTTCCGAGAATATGTTGAAATTGTGTTCCAAAATTGGGAGGACACTGTACAGTCATGGCACATTGATGGTTATTCTTTCTTCGTTGTGGGGTAAGCATATCTTACAGCTAATTATATACTTGCATTGGAAAACCACAATTTTTTAGCTTGTATATCTCAATGCTAAAATGTTGGCAATGACTAGAATGGATGGAGGGCAATGGACACCTCAAAGTAGAGCACGCTACAATTTGAGAGACACAGTTGCCCGCTCCACTACTCAGGTACGAGAAAAGTTTCATTACAAAATGATTAGTGAATTTAAAACTTTCTTTAAAATCACTTATAACTTTCATTGTGCTTGGGAAAGTCTTTCTAAATCACTCGGAGGTACTCATCTTTTCAATGCGGGACTAGAGTGTTACACTTTATATGCTTTTTCTTGTTTTGTTAATGTTTGTGATTGAATGCAGGTGTATCCCAGAGCATGGACTGCAATCTACGTAGCTCTGGACAATGTGGGGATGTGGAACATAAGATCTGAGAACTGGGCCAGACAGTACTTGGGTCAGCAGTTCTATCTCCGGGTCTACTCCCCTGCAAACTCTTGGAGAGACGAATTACCAATCCCGAGGAATGCCCTGATTTGTGGAAGGGCGAGAGGCCGGCGTACAAGACCTTTTTGAAGTGGCTAGACATAAGTTAATGTCACGAGAGGGTGGCATGATTCTTGGTCTGAAGTAGGTGATCCTTGCGGTAAATTAATAATGCAAGAGCTCAACTTGAGCTTTGAGTTGTTATTTCAATTGTTCATTTGTCCCCTATATGGGTTCTGTCTCAATGACTCTTAGAATAGGCATGCATTGCTTGTAGAATTTCTTCTTTCATCTCCACTGTCCTTCTGAACACCATTATTGTTAGATTTGTAACTTTATCATCTTTGGAGATGTGGGTATGTTTGTTAATGTATTTTGACGTGACATAAACGTGAAAATAGTTTGTGTTTTTGAAAGTGTTCTGTGTTAACAAAAAACAAAGTCGTTAACAAAGATGGGCTTGTTTTCTTGAACTTCTTCAATGCTTGGAGAACCATAAATAGTGAACATATACCCAAAGCCTCTACTGCAGAAGAACGTGAAACAATGGCACTGATTGCTCATTAAAGGTTGAATGCACTAATCATTTTCAGCTGGCCCCAAGCTAATGTGGATCAGTCTGATGGGTCTATGCCACCACCATGTCAAAAGTAATTATAGTACTAATGCAACTGAAATTTAGGCTGGAAAATCAAATTAAGCAGAAAATCTTTCCATGGTATGACAGTAGTGAAGCTTTGTCATCCTCCTAAACATTAGGATTAGTACATTCACCTTTGTAATAATCATGATCATTATCATTTGTTAGAAACTAACATTTAGTTGGGCCATATGTGGATCATACTTCACAAGAGCACACTTGGGTTTATACTAAAGAAAGGTATGGGAATGGATTCATTATTCATAGTTGGAGTGTTTGGTGATTCCAGGTTAACAGGTCAATGTTTGGATTAAGTGGGCCTAGTGTTTCCGTTATGTGGGCTTCCCAGACAAAAACCCATTATTCATAGTTAGGTGACGTGTCTGCTCTCTTTGTTCTAGTCTTCTAGACCTCTAGTCCTGGGGGCGGCCTTCTAGCTCCGGACAAGTCTGCTCTCTATTTTCAATATTCTTCCGCCACCTTTTCGCCATAACCATTATTCTCTCGCTTACGATATCACAAAACACTTGTCCTTGCTTCTGGAAATGCGTCCAGAGAATATTCCCCAATTCGAAACCGCCTCCTTCTGCACTCTCCACCTTTTCTGTCAGCAAAGGATGGCCATGGATGGATGGAATTACCCCACGTCCCGACATGCGAATCTGGTTTCACCCATTTTGGCTTTCTCCACAGAAACTCCCGCCATGCCATGCCATGCCATGAATGCCATTCCATGCCTGCATGCAACCATACATATTTATGTAAATCCGTGTGCTTTACATGACCACCAATGCCCGACCGCCGCGACGCCTCGAATGTCTACGTGTCCCCCTGAGAAGGAAGGCCGACAGGCGAAGCATGTCTACGTGGCACTACACGTGCTGTCGTGTTAGTGATGATCATCATTCAGAATTTCAGATACATATAAATAAATATATATTATCGATGAGATTAATGCGAATGTGAACGTGGGGGTGTGTTTGAGTAGACAGTCTTCGATCTGGCGGAATAAAGGGTGTTTGTTTGAATTTATGGAGTCTTTGGTATGTTTCCCTAAGGACATGCACCGCTTATGTCACAACTATGCTTTTAACGTCTGGTTTTCCTTTGTTTTTTTGTGGATGCCTTTAATTCTTTTCATATAACGTTTGGTGGTTTGAATATTTTGGTCAATTTCTGAGAAATTAAACTAAAACAGTTTTTGGTATATGAAATTAATACTTAACTGGTCGACTCATTTGGTTAATATTACGAGATCAGTTGATTCACGGTTCTTGCAGCCAAGCATGATTGTGTTTATGAGGTTTAACGAACAAAGATCAATAGGATACGAGGTGGTCTTACCATAAAAATTGTTTATACGTAGACAAATGTTTGGGGTACTATAATCTTTACTAATTCACTCGATGCTTCACATGACATCATTTATGGGTGAAAAAATTAAGTAGATGTAATACATCGTAAGTTAATAATTTCTTTCCATGTTTCCTTTTCTATTGACGACAAAGAATATCCAGAAAAGACCCAAGATTATTTATTTATTTTTTTTTTTCAAGAAAATGTAAACAAAAATGATATGACGAAGATATTTAGTTTGAACTTTGCTTTTCAATTTCACCTTTCATTTTCACCCAATCATGAAGGCATTTTTGAATAAAACAAAGCCTAAAATTGCGTGTCAAAATTTTCCCTTCTCCAATCGAAACTCCGAAGGACTTAACTGACCTCTGAGCCTGTGGGTAAGAAAAAGAAGCACAAAAGGCCAAAACTATGTAACAGAGTCTCAGTATTTATTCTCTTCTGTTGCCGACCAGGCCAACCCTCTCTCTCTCTCTCTCTCTCTCTGTGTGTCTTAGGAGATCATGAAGAGGGTTGAATACGAGAGCTCCCTTAAAGGGTCTCCATCATCATCATCTCTTGACAACGAAGAATACCCTTCACAATTACCATCCCATATGAGAGTTTCTATGCAGCGTATGGACGACAAGTTGCCGGAGATAAGCTTGATTCGGTTGAAATCGGCCGTTGTTAGGCCGTATGTTCGATCAAAAATGCCTCGGCTTCGGTGGACGCCTGAGCTTCATCACTGCTTCGTGCATGCGGTTGAACGTCTTGGAGGAGAAGACAGTAAGCTAGCTGCATGTCTTTAATTAATTACAAAAACTAGAAGTTTTTTGTTTTTTATTTTTTAAAGAAGGTAACGCTATATATGCTTTTTCTCAACAAATTAAGTAATCATCAGGATATAATTAATTTCTTTTAATTTCTGTAGGAGCTACTCCAAAGATGGTTTTACAAATAATGAATGTGAAGGGCCTTACCATATCGCACGTAAAGAGCCATCTTCAGGTTTTGATCTATTTAACTAAAAAAGTGCTCATGGTTTTGATAATCTTCTAACAATTGGGTTGGTTATTTTACAGATGTATAGAAGCATGAAGCATGAGCAGATGATGCAAGGTAACATGTAAATCATAAGTTTACCATGAATATGCCTCCATGAGCAGATGTTATTGTTGATCATTTTTGGACATTTTCAAATATCATCATCATATTATTATTTTCTGAACTTGCATACCCTTTACAGGTGTTCCAAGATCAAGTTCTTAGAACATAACTTGAAAAACATCCTTAATATGGCAGCCTCTTCTTTAATCTGTACATATGCATGTGTGGTTTTTGTTGCAGAAGCAGCTATGGCAGCAAAGAGGAATAGTAAGGCACAGGGTATCCCAGATTCAAGTTACATGAGCTGTTGCCAACAAAATCATCAGGAAAAGAACAAGGGATTGGTTGATAACTCCTTCTGGTTCAGAAGCAGCAGTGGGAGTTACTGCAAAGAAGAGCTTGCTCTCAAGACTAGAAGCATGGCAGCCCAATGGTTAATTTGTCTATTTAATTTCTAATATTTCTTATAATTAATGAATACTCTAATCCAACAATATGCAGACAACTTCTTAAATTCATGAGAACAAGAATCAGCTAAAAAAGTGAGTCAATTATATGTATTTCAGTTTTTGGCGACTTTGGTGGCAGGGTGGAGAAGCAAGAAATGTGGATTGCAAAGAAAGTGACGGAGTCATTACCATGCCAAGAGATAATAAGCAAAGCATGGGAGCAGAAACCAGATTCTTGCATCATCTTCAAGGATCTGCTCAAGAACTGCGCTATTGATCAAGTATTCTCTCTCTTTCTCTCTCACAAACATGTGTTGAATTACTTATACTTATTTTAAAAGCGTAAGCTAATACAAAGAGGTGTACTTAATTTGTAACAACTATTTCATGGCAATGCTTATGTGTCAATCACAATTACCACCCTTGATTTTTATTTTTATTTTAATTTTTTTTTACAATTATTGATCTAAGGGTTAAATATTATTACGGCTACCAAATTACCATAGTAAAATAATTATAGGATAAAAATGTGGTTTTTAGCATTACTCATATTTATCCCATCAACTTTTCAAATGTCATATTTTTATCCTACAAACTATACCACAATGTTAATGTGGAAGTCTCGACCAACTCTTGATTTTTTTTTTTATTTAATGATCCAAGGGTAGGATAAGATTACTGTGTCAATATTGTAAAATAATTATGGGATAAATAAATAGTTTCTAGCATTAGTACTATTTAATTATTTAATTAACATTTTTAACACTCTCCTCATGTATATGTGTAGGTGGGACTATAGTAGCCATGATTTGAACTCACGACCTACTATATTAAATCATCATTTACCCTATAAGTAGTTGATTTATTTGATTAATTATCTTACTTGTATTCGCCTACTATCTTTATATTTATATATATATATAAGGATCATTTGTATTAATCAAGCAATAAGCTATAGCTAGGGCAAAATGTAGTCCTTAATTAAGATAGTTACCTACCTAGTGGGTGGTCATAAGCAATATATATAACACAGAACTACATATCCAAACATTCTTGATTTGCCTCTATATTTTTTCTATTAATTTCTTCTGCTTTCCTCTTTAATTTTCTATCTTATTATGAAATTCTTCTAACACGTGTGTGTGTGTGTGTCAGTGTCAGTGTCATGGCTCGATCTAAATTATATTTCCATATTTATCATACTTTCAGGGGAGTAATGAGCAAAAAAGAGTCTTACTAGGGGCTACAGGTTGCAAGAGCAATCATCAAACATTGGAAAGTTTGACAGAGAATATAGAGCGAATGGATGATTGCAAAATCTCTTTATCAATGAACTCAAAAGCGTCACAGTCTTTGTTGAAGCTGAACCAAAGTGCAGATCATATCAATGATGTCTCTCTTGAGCTCACTCTTGCTTAAAATCATGACCATAATTAATATATATATTTTGACAGTTTTGGAACTTCAAAAATTGTCTCCACCTTGTTTGATATAGTCCCCCACACTCTCTACAACAAGATATCAAATCAGGTGTTAATAGAAATAAATAAATTTAATAATTTAATTAACATTTTAACTTTCTCTTCACGTTTGAGTTCAAACTCATAATATATATATTGATATATTATTAACTCACTGTAAAAATTTAGATTAACAAGAATAAATGAATTTAATAATTTAATTAATATTATGATACTAGAAAACAACCATAATTAACACTTTTATCAAGTTATAAGAATCAGTGAGAATAGGTGGCACAAGAAGCTTGGGAGATGGGTAAGGTGAGCTAGCTAGTTGTCCTTGGCTCTCATATGTTGTTGATGGGTTGAGATCACATGCATGCAATACTCCATATTTTTATCTCATTTTTATTTCACTTTTTTTATGTGATACTGTTAATTAATTTTTGGATATTTTTTAAAGGCACTATCAGCAAAGTGTGAGTAAATGTTAGCACTACTATTAATTAGTAGTTTCGGGCCTTTCTCTCTAATCTTTTTCTTTTATTTTAACATGTCCACACAAGAGGCCGCCGGGACGGGTTTAGGGGAGGACTGGGAGTGGCCTTAATTGGTCCCCACCCAAAAAAAAAATTACAAGGAAAAAAAATTTAAGGCAAAAAAAAAAAAAAATTAAGACTAAAACAAAAATTAAGATATTTTTTGCCAATTGGTCCCTCCCTAATTTGAAAGCTGGATCCAATATTATAAGAGGGAGATGAAATTTCGAGCTAATAACCCCTATTTCATTATAAGTGATCCAGCCGATTGAGCTCTATATTGGGTTCTCTCTAATCTCTTAATTAGGTAATGATTTAGGAATTTTCAAAGTAGGTACCACAAAAAGATAGCCTAGAAAGAGAGTTGGGTGAAAAAATTTAAGTGAAGTTGGAAAATGTAAAGAAGAACGAAAAAGCAAATGAATATGATTATATGAGGAAATCCAGGTAACTCATCAACATGGGGTGGCCGGGTTTCTTTTTTGCTATGGCAGTTGGATCCATTAACTATAGAAGCACGGATTATAGATGACGGGATGCACAAATTTAAAACCTTCACAGCAACCGCCACCTTCCCCTCATTTTCAGTTCTCAAACGGCTATTTATTCTCCACTCCCCAACCTCATTTCTCATCAAACATTTTCTTTGGAATATATATTATATTCTCTTAGCAATGGCGATTTCTAAGCAGCTTCTTCTGGTGGTGCTTCTTGGTGCACTTATTTGCGCCACTAATGCTCGGAAGCTTGTGAGTCAAAAGGGTGAATTTAACGACGAGAAGAATTTCTTCCACTACCACTTCCCTGGCTTTGGTGGTGGGCTAGGAGGTGGTGGCTTGGGCGGTGGGAGCGGCTTGGGTGGTGGAGCTGGACTTGGTGGGGTCCCTGGCTTTGGTGGAATTGGAGGTGGAGGGTTTGGTGGTGGGGGTGGGGGTGGGCTAGGTGGTGGCTCTGGTTTTGGAGGTGGAGCTGGAGGTGGGTTTGGGTCTGGAGTAGGAGCAGGAGGCCTTGGAGGTGGTGGTGGTGGAGGGTTTGGGGGTGGCAGCGGTGGCAGCCTAACTGGTGGTGGGGCAGGCGGTGGATATGGTGGAGGAGCTGGCGGAGGGTTCGGAGGTGGATTGCCTTGAGTTCAAAATCAGCTGTGTGCTTCTACCAATGCTGCTACTATTTGCTTGTTCTAGATGTCTTGTTATGATGATCTTGCTGTTTGGAATTCGAGTCCCATATTTCATTATATTATGTAATACTATGAGTAATAATGAGGAAATAAGCTGAAACTTCCTCTTATTATTCCCGACTTATTTTACTTTATTTTTTTAGTCGATAAACATGCAGCAATATTGTTGAATAAAGGCGGTGAATATGTTGTTTTATGATCAATGAATATGTTATCATGTTATTTAAATGAAGTGACATGATGTACATAATTTACACGCAACAAAACAAAATCTAAACTAGTAAAATAATTTTTCTCAATTTTGATTCTAATTCTTATGATATATCTTTGCCGGGAAGAGAATTACAACTGGTTAAAGAATAACTTAAACGATCAACTTAAGCTTTTGAAATAGATGATAATTTTATATGATATTAAACTTCTTTCTCTCAATATTAATTATACATGTAATCACAACAAATTTCTTCATTATTTACATGGAATTAATGATGAGAAACCAAATGGTCTTTGATCATGCATGTTCAAAACGCATATAAAGGATTTAGGCTTCCTTGTACTGGGAAAGCTAGCCCGCAGGTGTTAATGTTGACCAGGGCAATGGATTGAAACTGAACCCATCTAGAGAATGTAGGAATCAACATCATGTACGCAGAAATCATTAGAAAATTGTTAGTTTTTAGATTCCCAATGAGAGAAGACAAAACGCATGTCCACCCCACAACATATATGGTCGATAAGCCAATTCTCTCTCTCACATAATGCATGTGTAACCTACTTCATGAGTCACGAGCATGGCTGAGGTTGTTGAAAGCCAACGCTCAATCAATGAATTGGATATATATATATATATAGAGAGAGAGAGAGAGAGAGCTAGAGAGAGAGTAATAAGGAATTCCAGTGTTGATAAGAAAAAGGAGGAAAGGATCATGTATTTTTAATAGAGAGTGTAATTTTCACATGTATTTAAACGTATGTTGATTTAATGAATTAAATTAAAAAAAAAAATGATTTCCAACCCATTACATATGCAAAGTTATAACAACTCCAATTTTTTTCCATCTTAAATTATAATGAAGACCTGAGAAGTTATAGAATAAGGAAGCTTGTTGCCCTGGAGTCCACTTCGAGATCGATGAATTAATTTTGCAGCTTTATATATATATATATAGGAGATAATTCCATAGGAGTTGCTGAAGTTGGAGTGGTTAGCTAATATTCCATTAGAAGTTGTACGAATTGTTACATACAATGGGACAATATTAGAAAAGAGAAAAATCTTTGAAAGGTGTTAGAAAAAGAAACGGATCTTCATTAAAATATTTTGTGCTGGATTAATAATTAACCCCTCATTTATACTTTATAGCCTCTCAGAATGAGAAATGTTGGTTCCGTCCCTAATTGGAGTAGTCTCTAAATCCAAGTGTCATTTCGATGTTAGCCAAACCGATGACATGCACGATAATATTGTTGGCATAGCTTTCCTATGCTAGCTAGGCGTTACGTTTCAAGAGATCTAGATTTTCAACAATTTGTTGCTAACATTGCTACAAAGTTTCTATGAAATCCACCTACATGGTTGGGCTGCCCGAAATCTATTTGGGTAAATTGTTTCCATAAAAGTTTTCACACATTTACTATCCAAATTGTTAGTAATCCAAACATTTATCTCCAAATTGATAGAGATCTCTATCTATCTCACTTTTAAGTCATGTCCAAAGCTCCAAGTCGCAGCCACCTCCACAACAATCAATTTTAACAAGAGTTGCATTAATCCAGTGATAATCAAAAAAAAAAACTAACATGACTTAATTATGTGATCGTCTCCTACCCAGTTGGTGATAACGTACATGGCTGTTTTCTCATCTTATTGGTTTGCTTAGGTGGAATTGATGACTGCCTAATCTTGTATTTGATAGCTACAGAGAATGGCACATGGATTTTCTGCATATTTATTGTTGCTAGGATTATATATATTTTGGCATCATAATGCTTCTCCCTTTCTCGCTAGGATATTTCAAGAAGATACAGTCACCTACCTACTCCACCTTCTCTAGTTCATTATAATACTAATATACATGCATTCTCGCCCTAATTATTTGTGTTTTTTGTTAGAATTAGGCAAGACATTTTTGTCAGCTACAGTTTATCACATTAGACAATCACATGGACCTTTCTTGAATTGGCCTCCCGCCAATTTCCTTTTCCCTTTAAAACGCAGTAATGAAGATGGAGGACCAGTGAAATTGTTTATGATTATACGGGCCTCTGGGTGCTTATATAAAGAGGGAAAATTAGAGACAAGCTGGAGAGCAGGCAGGTTGGCTTGAGTCATACTAAGCCTTGCTTGTTCAAAGAGCTAGCTAGCTAGCCATGGGTGCGAATGCTAAACTTCTGTTTGTGGCTCTTATTTTTCTTAGTATTGCTTGTGCTTTGAGTGTTAGCAGCACTGGTCATGGCAGGGGTGCTGAAGAAAGTAGTTTTGGTGTTGCAAGTGGGTGGAGGTTTGATAATGGCGGTGGTGATAATGATGATTGCTCCTATGGAAATTGGAGGAGTTGTGGGAGTTTCTTTGGAAGGGGTGGCAGAAGTTTTGGCATGACCAGTAAAGGAGTGAGTCACATTGGAGGGTCTGGTGGTGGAGAAGGTGGAGGAAATACAGCTGCTGGTGGTGGTGGTGGAGGTGGAGGTGGAGGAGGAGGTGGAGGCTTCAGAGGAGGTTCTGGAAGTGGATATGGTGCAGGTGCCGGGGTTGGGGTAGGAGGCGTTGGACAAGGAGGTGGTGGCGGTGGTGGTCATGGTAGTAGTGGTGCTAGTGAAGGGTTTGGACATGGCAATGGTTTTGGTGCAGGAGGTGGACAAGGTGGTGCTGAAGGAGGAGGTGGTGGTGGCGGCGGTAGTGGCGGTGGCTCTAGTGCCAATGGAGGGTTTGGTCATGGTAGTGGCTTTGGTGCAGGTTTTGGTGTTGGCGGCATTGGAGGTGGTGGTGGCGGAGGTGGTGGTGGCGGTGGTGGTGATGGTGAGGGCAAAGGTGAAGGATATGGTCATGGTGAGGGTGGTGGTTTTGGAGTAGGTGGGGGTGTCACCGGTGGCAAAGGTTATGGTGGCAAGAATGGGATTGGCATGGGATTCGGCATGGGCATTGGATTCGGGTTTGGTATTGGAGGTGGCGGAGGTGATGATACCAACGCTAATGGTGAACCCTAGACTCTTAAAATGCTTCATTTTCAGCTGCCAAAGTTGAAGTGATCAACAAGCCATAAAAAGCCTGTTCTTTGTAGTAGAGGAAAACACCAATTCATCATGTTGATCATCTTTGTGAGTCTGTGACACACAGACAATATAATTCTATTTTGTTTCAAAATAAATGTTTGCATTTCCTTCATTGTAATTCTATAAACTTTGGTCTGTTGAGTAATTCTCTCGTAGTGAAATTAGAAAAAGAAATGTTGTGAAATTCAATATGCACCATGAAATAATTTTTCTTTATTTTATTTAAAATTGAGAAGATTTTGTTCCGGGGAGGCAATAACTCTTATATGATCCGTTAAAGCTGTAGGTGTATAATAAAAGGACAAAATTTTCTTTCAATTTAGTTTATTAATGTAACATTTTTCCTTTAATGTATGCAATTCTCACGTGTATTCTAAAAAACGATATGAAAATCACATGCCATGTATAAATGGCTTAGGTTAAATAAACAAATTTCGGCCTATTTGAAATAAAAACTTTGTTCATAATAAAGAATTGAAAAATGCTAGACCTAAGACTCTTTTAAAATTTGGTGGCACGTATCATCATGTGATTGGATGATATTAAATTTATTTTAGTAACTGACATAGCTCCAATTATATGCTGGCATGTGAATTAATTGTAAAAGAATTGTATATATTACTCTTTAAAAGAAAAAAAAAAAAAGTAGATTGGTTGGTGTTTTTCATAATGGACCTGGAGCCCCATCCAGATTGATTGCAATCACCTGGTGGTCCTTGCTCAAATTAGGCTAGATCAGTGGGCCACCAAATCACAATAATCTCAGTAATCAATCTGGCCCGGCCCAATTCAGGCCTATCACAAGCAAGAGCTTCTTCTGTCTCACCTGCCCTAGAGAGCCGTTTTACAGAGCTCCCTCATCGTCAGCTTCCTCTTAAACCTCTCCGAGTTCGCATACAGAGTCGACTCATCGGACCCGAGAAGGAGACTCACAATCATGGCTGACGTGGTGCAGTACCGGCTAGAGCGCATGGTGGACGAGCTCGACGACCTCGAGCGGCGCGGGCTCTTCTCGCGCCTTGAGATCGCCGAGATCGTCAAGCAGCGGCGTAAGTACGAGTACCGGCTCAAGCGGTCGAGCCCGCTCAAGCAGGACTACCTGAGCTACATTGACTACGAGACACAGCTCGACGCTCTCCGCCGACTCCGGAAGAAGGCTGTGGCGCGTGAAGGCGGGGCCAAGGGCAACAAGAAAAAGAAGCAGTCCTTCTCGGACTTCGCCGGCGTGTCAAGGATCGTGGAGATTTATCGGCTCGCGGTTACGAGGTTTAAGGGCGATATCGGTTTGTGGTTCCGGTACCTTGAGTTTTGTAGGCAGAGAAGGAATGGCAGGATGAAGAAGGTATATATATATTTTTTTGTTTTAAGGTTTTATTTTATTTTTCTGTATGACCTCTGTTTGGTTGCTGTGAAAGTGAAGGAAAGTGTTGCCTTTGATTGTGAGATGATAAGGTCAAGAAGTTAAAAGTGTTGCAGTTGATTGTAGAGTGAGGTTTTGACTTTTTGTTGTTCTCTTACTTCATTTTGCGGTGTTTGGTTGCTGAGAAAATTGGAGGAAATGGATAAAGAGGTTTAGGCTTTTTGCTTTCTTTTTTTGCGGTTGTTATGTTATTAGTTGTTGGAAAAGCTCAACAAGCAAAGCCAATTTGGCTAATTAGGCTAAGCAGTGTATGGTTTTTTTGCTCGTTTGTGTATGCAAAATCAAATCTTTTATGCCCCTTTTGATTGCTGATAAATTGGAGCACGAGAGATTGAAAGTGAAACTGTTTGCAGCTATCTATCCTATTGTTTTTTTGAGTTTAAGAATTATAATCAATCCAATTGGCTTGCATTGGGCTCAGTTTAAGTGTGGCTCTCTGCTTTCTCATATCATAGCAATAGAAGAAGAGATTATATCATTTGAATTTTTTGTCTTTTGTCTCAATTCATATTCTAAGGGAATATTGTTCTTTTCATAAACTTCTTGCAGGCCCTGGCCCAGGTGATAAGGTTTCATCCCAAGGTCCCAGGAGTTTGGATTTATGCTGCAGCTTGGGAATTCGACAATAACTTAAATGTTGAGGCGGCGCGTGCTCTCATGCAGAGCGGTTTGAGAGTGTGCCCTACTTCAGAAGACCTGTGGGTAGAATATCTTCGGATGGAACTCACATACCTTAATAAGTTAAAGGCCCGGAAGGTTGCACTCGGAGAGGATGAGGGAACTTTGGTCCGTGATAATAGACTTGTTGATGAAAAACAATGGAGAGATGAAAACAAGGAGTTATTTATGTCTCTTCAAGATCAAAAAGAAAATGATGTTGGATTGAATGTCGAAAACAAGGATTTGGAGATGAAATTAGATTTGTTTCGACAGCAAGGATTGAGTGTTCTACGAACTGTCTATAGTACAGCTGTTGAAGCTCTTCCTTCTAGTTTTAGCCTGAGAAAAAGGTTGTTTGAGATATTGGAAGCGATGGACCTAGCACAGTCAGAAGAAATGCATAAGGAGATGCTAAATGACATGAAGAGAGACTTTTCAACAGAACCAGAATATTGGGACTGGCTTGCAAGACTGGAAATTGTTGATCCTAGAAGTACACAAGAGATGAGTGAAGGAGAAACCGTGCTTTCTCAGACGCAAATGGCAGTTCAGGTATAAATCCTTGTGAACTATGGAAACCTTCATTTGTGGTATGAATTATTGTTCCTGTGTTATTGATAGCTGGACAAACATCTTAGATATATATGTAAATTCTGAATGTATTTCTGTTTTGTGCCTATAAATCTAATGGTCACCTTGGATGCTTTTCCACACAGGTTTATGAGGAAGCTTTAAAAAATGTTCCTTCAGCCATGATGTTTAACCTGTATACAAAGTTTTTGATGGGTGTTATTGCTCCCAAAGAAGAGGAGAACCAAAATTCTGTGTTATCCAATCATACTGTAGATTATATGTCACATCTCTTGACAGTATATGAGAAGGCTGAGACAATGGGATGCATTACCGAGGATCTTGCTTGCCAACATATTTCATTTTATTTGCAATTGGGAAGATTGGACGAAGCTAGGAAACTGGCAGAAAAGCTTTGCAATGGAAAATTATCAGATTCAGTACAGCTATGGCTTTTACGAGTCTCAATAGAAATTAGAAGTGTAACAAATGATTCTCCTTCTCCAAGTAAAGCTGATTTGCTATCCATCTTCGAACTCCTAAGAAAAGTTTTGACGAATGTGTCCATTTCAAAAGCTGAAAGCTTGTGGCTAATGGTATGTTATCACTTGCCCACATACTTTTCCCTTTTCTCCTGTTGAAATTCAGGTTGTTATAACTGTCTGTCACAGCATTTGTATCATTGTGTAATTTGACTTCAGCATTTTGATGTTCGCACCTCTAAGCTCAGGCTAAAAATATGTTGCTAATAATAATAAAGATTTTTGTTGACCTACACTTAATGAACTGTCGTCTACTATAAATATTCATGAACTAATAATAAAAAGTGGTTTCTCTTTGTAAGATGCAGCATAGGTTTCATGGGACCTCAATTTCTTTGTTACTCATGAGCCTGTTTGCCTTGGTGTTTGTATACTTCTGTACTGCTGGTTGTGCTTAATTTCATATTATTTGTATGCTGAGCTCACAACAATGCCTTAATCACAAATATATAGTGCTTGGTTTGGGTATTAGCAGGAAGCTTGATGCATAATATAGCTAGTAGAAATTAAGAAAAATGAAATATTATTTTTAAAGTGTTCCATTACAAAGAATCCGCTTGATGTTTTCAGGTAAGTATCTTAAATATGAACAGCTTGGGGATTAGACTCCTAGTTGAAAATACTTGTATCAATTGTTTTTGTTGGACCAAATCAACTTGAATTGGGTCTAATTCATGTTTTTGTCCGTGCGTGCATACATCCTGGTATAGTTTTCTTTGGAAGGTCTGTTAGATGATTTTATCCGACATGATCTCTCATATTGCAGGCCCTCAAGTTCTTTGCAAATCAGAAGCATATTTTTGAGAAGCTGGTAGAGATGTCTCTTTTTTCATTAGCTAAAGATGGTGGCAGTGATAATGGATTTTCCCTTTCTTCTGCTATCATAAATTTTGTTCTTCAAAAGAATGGAATTCAGCATGCAAGGGAGATGTATAAGCGGTATGTCTAGATCATGAGCTACGGAGAATTGTCTCCAATTTTAAATTATCTCCATTATCGCCTGTGATAAATTATACTCCAATGACTCCATGATGCACCACATGGTTTTAATAATCTTGCTTATAGCAATTTCCCTAACTGGAAATTTTGAACTTTTTATACTGTTTCAATTGCAGATTTCTTGCTTTACCCCGTCCTGGTCTTGCTGTATACAAAGACTGCATCGAATTGGAATCAAATCTTGCATCTTCTGGTGATAAAGATGGCCTTCTAAATGCCAGGAAGTTATATGAATCTGCACTTGCAACTTACGACCAGAACGTGAGCTTGTGGCAAGATTACTATTCGATGGAGATTAAGGTAAACTTTACTCCGCCCTACATTCTTTGAAGTGTGGGATATGCTATTTATTTATTCCAGAAGCTGAGACCCATGGCAACTAAAACAACTCGCCAAATTTTGGCTCACCTAGCTTAACATCTCTGCAATTTTCATTTTCAAAAGCAGAGCCCCAGAATGACCTCTTAAAAAAATAATAATGAATAAAAAAATAAATTTTTGGTCAGTTTATTGTTGCTAAAATTCTGGTTGGTGCACTGGGGGGGCAATTCTTGTTTGCGTGTCACTGTAACGGGTTTAGATTGCATTGAAACATGGGTATACGATATAGATCAACTTTAATCTGATTCATGTAATTAAATAGGTCAAATCCTCAACCTTAACTAACTAATTTCAGTTTGATTCGTGTCGAATTTGTAGGTCATATAAAAAATTATTGGCTCTAATTTTGAGCGTAATCTAATACTTTTGTGCTATTTGTTCTCTAATGACAGAACTCGTTTATCTCACGTGATGAGCTCAGTTTTCTTCTTTATTTTCACTACTTAACAGATGGGAACATCAGAAACAGTTACTGCCGTCCATTGGCGTGCACGGAAGACTCTAAAAGACACAACTGCGTTCATTGCATCTCAAGATTTATGATGATTTCCCAATTTTGATCTCTTCTTTATTGTTTGAATGTATTTTATGAGAAACAGATGAATCATATATACAAGCACAAAAGTGAGAAGATTTCTTTCTTTTTCTTCTGTTAGTTTGTTTCTTCTTTTTTAATATTAATTACTATTTTACACAAACAGAGAGAGAGAGAGAGAGAGGAGAGGGATTGTGAGAGAGCCATCAGCCATTGCTACATTCATAAATAAATAAATCTGAAGTACGTGCAATATTTTTGGAGGCACTTTAGTACATACATTACAGGAAAAATTTTACATGGAGAACTTTTACTTTGGAATCTTATGCTTTCTTTTTTTTGGACTTAATACTACGATACTAATTTACAATTTCAAATGGAACTAGAAGCCCGACAATTGAGGTCCTGGGAAAATGGAAACTTCTCAATACTGCTCAACTATACTCTAGGCCACTGTGGACTCACCACCTGCACAAGCCAATCAATTCATCAACAATAAAAGACAATAACTTATAAAAAAATAAAAAAGACAAAAACCTAGTGGCTAGGACGACAAACATGATTTCTTAAGACACCAAATTAAAATGCTCTTCACTTGTGCAGTTGATCACTTTATGGTAAACACAAATGTTTAGAGGTAAAAGTAACAATTCACGTTCGCGTGTCCAATTTAGGTCGTGTTGAGGCATAAATAATTTTGTGTTAGGTGTGGGTCATGTCGCGGTATTTTAGATCAACCTTAATCTACTAATTTTGTGTTGAATTTGTATCAGGTTTGCAAGTCACTACTAAAGTTCTATAATCCTTCACAAAGCAACTATGGACATTATGGACCAATTAATTAACAAGAGATAGATCAAATAGCATACAAAGCCTAATGTCTTGATGTCTCTTCTCGTGCTAAATCATCAAAGACAGTAGTCCCTTGTGCCATTGTTGACTTTCTCTGGTTATTTATCAGAAAAATCAGTTACTAAGAGCTAACCTCAAGTGTGCTAAACACTAATCGCATTCGGCTAGCAACAACTGATGGCTCCTCGGCTCGTCCTGCCACTGCCATTTGCTCTAGTTGAAGAGTCTTTACTGGAAGCCTGTATTAAACAAAGGAAAATAATAATAATAATAATAACTAAAGAATGTGCCTCCACAAAGGATTTTACTGCTCGAAATTTAAACACCAGCCAGTAGTTTCTTGAAAGCAGGTTCACAGCACAAAGTAAAGATAGCATATTGAACATGACTCAGGCAATTGGGTCATGAGCAGAGTTACTATCCACATGCAGATGCAAAACAATATTAGAGGTGCTGGTTTAAGTGCAAGAGAAAAACTGTGTCAAATGAATGAGTATATAAGAAAATAGAAATTTAAAATTTCATTGACAAAGATGTCAGTGCTCCATCCATTCTAGGAAGCTCCTTGCCTACATACGACAATACCAGCATGCTCGGTAGAACTCATATAAAAAAAGGAAATGGAAAATGCTGAAAGCAACTCACCATGCCATTCCCCTCAAAAAGTAGGCATTTGCTATAATACCACAAAAGCCTTTCCACTGAAGCCTCACTTCATCAGACACTGGAGGTGTAGATGACCACCGAACAATAGTTGGTTGCGGTGTACACAAGATGGTGATGAATATAATACTCAACCACAGAATGCACTCATCAACCTGCATTGTGAAATAGAAAAAAATGAGATTTCAGTTCCAGACAATTCAGCAAACCGGGTGCCCAACTAAGATGTTAAATGTAGTTTGTGTCTTGAAATATTCTAATTCATGAATAGGTTTATCAATGTTAAAAGCTTCTGTAGTGCACAGTCTACAAAGATGAGCCCCTTTGCTTCAGATATAATTGAATAGAGCTCTTACAAACTTCACAACTATATTCCTTGGACAATAATATAACTTGTGAAATCAATTATGCTCAACAGTCGTGCCCTGGCAAATAGTTCAAGTTCAACTAAGCAGAAGTGACTTACCTCTTCCGAGATAATCGTAGATTTCAAACTGGTGGTTCCACCATAACTCTGCATTGCTTCAATTTCAACACCAGAATCCTTCATATCATTAAGTTCTTTCCTTAATCCTTCATCAGTACAGCCCAGTGCATACGCATTCACCCCAGCACTGATGAACTCCTGGTACAGTTAAATAAAAGCGTTATTTGGAACAAGACAATAAAGTAACAGAATAAATAACGGACCAACCAAAAACCAATGAATATACTTTTAGGTTGTCACCTCCTCCCCGGTCAACAGCATTCTTGAATCGCTTCAACAAACTGATTGCTATGTTGCGTGAGGAGCGGTACTCATCATCATCATCTGCCGAAATCGAATCATGCAACCGGCACTGTGATTGATAAGACAGTAAATATATCAAGCACTTAACTAAAACCCCACAAACTTGAAAGTTAAAATGAATCTGTTCGGCCAGCAGTTGCAACACTGATTAATTACCAGCCATCTCTTTGAAGCTACGTGGTGCAAGATATGATGGGTCTTAAATTGATCACGGCCTTCCCAAAAAAGTGAGGAAGTATGGAGTGCATTATTACATGGATTTCTTAATTGTCTGGGACAGATTGTGGTAGTATTAACCAAGGAATTCACATGCGTAATCTTGCACGGAGATGCCTCATATATTGTTATAGCTCCCGGAGCATACATGATCAGCATGGTTGAACCATGATAATATAACCTTCAAAAATACAAAGCAAATACCACAATGAATACATGGGTTATAGATATATCAAATAGTTTTTGAAAAGCAAATAATTTCCACTTCAGAAAATTTCAAGAAATCTCCCAAACTTATAGTTCTAAGTGTGGCATTCAATTTCCTTTGGAATCTCTTAAACTAAATTCGATTATCTGATCCTTTTGAAATCCCAAAAGAGGAAAAATGAACGAAGACCTTATTTTTATGATGACCCAATTCACGAAATTTAAACAAATCAACTGGGTTACATCATATGCAATCAATCTAGCAATAAAAGTTGCGTTTTTTTACTTTTGCTTACATAAAAAAATAAATTTTAAAAAAGGGTGTGTATATGACTAACCTTTTCAGGGTACAGATGAACTCATTTGGAAAGAAAAGCACTGACCCAAGAACCTGTAGGAACAGTATAAAGCAATAATTAGCAATAGGGATTGAAAAATAGAGTCTTGTAAGGTTGTGGCACTCACTTGAAACCACCAATTTTTTGAATGGCTCCGGAGATTCTTTGCTTTTGAATGGCTCCGAAGATTCTTTGCTTTTGAATCTTAATAAACCCAAAACTTTTTGTTTTTTCCAGGCTGCCTACGACTGTGATACGAGGAGAATTCAGCGGACGTCGCAATGGGTTGTTTGCTTAGGCGGACGAGCTTTGATATGATGGGCCCAACACTACTCTACAAACAAGGTTCAGGCCCGGCCTGATCGAAGAGAGAATAGAATACAGGTGGGTATTAAGATTTAAGAGAATGTTATATATTAATATTTTATAACCCGCCTCGCTCCATTTTATTGGGCTGTTGTAACAATGTCATCGGTTGTTAAAATATTAATTTTTTAGCAAGAACTAATCCAATGATAAATAAGAATGTAATATATGACATTATTTGGGTGATAATTAGCAGAAATGGTAAAAGTTATTGATGTTGTGTTAGAGATTTTGGTATTTTGCATAAGGAATATAATATATTGGTCAAAAATTTATATTTTTAGAAATATGATGCTTGAAAGTTTGAAACTATAAGTAGAGACGGGCTGGGGGCGGAGGACCATGGTCCCTTGATTTTAAAGCTTTCTATTGTTTATTTTTAAGATTTCACTTGCTTATTGTAGGTTAATTATCATATCAAAAGTTAAGGCCTTCAAACCTAGTTTGGTTTCGTCTCCAAATATAGAGTATTTGAGAATCACTAATGTTTATGTTTGGCTTTATAAAAAAATATATGATTTTTTTTTTTTTTTTACATGTCCACACAAGAGGAGGGAGGGAGATTCCTTGTGGACATCAAAAAAAGAGGAGATTCAAAATAAGAATCTCCATTTTATTACCACATTCAAATGATTAAACTACTTATTGAAGACATGATTTTTCATATTTGACTTATTACCATGAATCTTAGCGGAATTACTTTTTTTTTAGCATTTGTTATGAGATTCTAATGATGTAGTTATTGTATTTTTTTTTTACCTTTATACCCTCATAAGTGATTTTTCTAATTCAGTCTTTAATAGAATTAAAAAAACTTTATTATAAAATAAAATAAACCATAAAAATGAAGGCTATTATCTGCCACCAACTACAATCTCTCAAGTCATTCCCACACACTAAGCCAACATTAATCTGCCAAAATAGCCTTTCACCAACAAAACCAAAACAACTACTTTGTTTCCTTCTCTGCCCTCCACAGCGATCTCTCATCAAACTTGTAGGTCGTCTCTCACCAACTCTGATCTCCTACCTCGGCTCCATGGCTACAACACACTCCCCATTTGACCATACACACTTCAATGGCTCAATTGAATAAGGCTTTTTTTTTTTTAAATGGGTAGGAAGAATTTCATTTAATTCAATCTATTCGATTGATATTTATTTTTATAAAATGTGATTTTTACATACTTTAAAAGATAAATATTAATTTATTATACTGAATTAGATAATTTTTTAAGGGAAATTGTGCCCACACTGTATCTATAAACTAAGCTTTTGTATGACAAGTGACAACTCCAATGTCAATGTTTCATCCCACAGTGACCTTGGACAATATTCTGACATACAAAATCATCTTAGCATACAACTTAATAAAACGAAATAAAAATTAATTCCTTTAGAGATGATAAATATACAAATAAGTGAATAACAATGTTTAAATTATTTAAACCTTGAAAACTATTTGAAAAATTTGAGGAGTCTTGAAATATCAAAATAACATGAAACTTGGTATACCTACATGTGCTCGCTTTAATGATCGGCTCGTTTAGTTAATTGTTACGAGATTAGATGTTGGAATTCTCACTCAATCAAAAACATGGTTTTTGCGGACGAAATTGTGTGTTTGGAGTTTATCCCGATAAAAAAAGAAATCACAAAATGGCTTTGCCTTGGAGAGATTTCACAATATTTTTTTAAAAAAACATGGTACGTCTAAGAAAGTTGGGACAAAATAGATAGATGAGGTGTAGTTGTTTTTGAAAGAAGATGAGGTGTAGTTGTCTAGTAGTGATACTACCACTCAATAACGATGGGATTTTGTTGGCTGTCTCCATTTGGAAGAGAAACCCTTTCATCCACCCACTTCTTTTACCCACCAACCCGTTTAATTTTTCCCATTTTTCTTTGTTTTAATTACCTTATCAATTTCATATATAAGATAAAACTGAGGCGTCTATATAAAAGGCAGTCCTGTTATTACGAGCAAGAGATGCTCTTTCGGGCTCTCAGATTTGCTGGTTCTTAGGATAACAGAGGACGAAGAAGAAAACCCATATCGGTAAGTGCTTTCCCAAGTCTATATCTTTGTTTGTTCGTTTCTTTCTTTGTAATTCAATGTCATCTGGGTTTGTTCATTAAGCATCTCTGCTTCAATGTTGTATTCTTTCTATAAGAGATATCAGGAGATCTGTGTGTTGTGGAGAAACATTATTGAGATCTAGAAGACTGGTTTGAGATTCTAGTGTTTGAAAAGAATCTCATTGTTTCTTTATCTGTGCTGGATTGTATGATATCAGCGGCATTTTTGGGTGGTTTTCACTTCAATAAGATAGCCCAAGTGAGCTTCCCAATGACAATTATATGAGACTGTATTGAGCAATAGTTTGGGAGAAGATTTTCTTGATGTTTTCATGTACATGGCCTTGGAATATTTTGTAGAAGTTAATTCGGAAAATGGTGTATTCATAGTGTTTGAAATGAGATCTTGTATTTTTAATAGCATAGTTTATATATGACGAGTTTTCATACGTGATTTTAGAAACTAATCTTATTTCTATATGATATCATTATGGTGATTATGGCCACGTCTCAACACAATGCTACTAACTTGTCTGTGCAAATGCCGTATAGAGGGCGATGGATGGATTTAATTTCCACTTTGGAACATTTTGGCCTTTTTTCACAAAAAAATTCTTTTTGTTATTTTTGGTTTCTCATTGGTGGCTCATTTTTTAGAGCATCTTTTCTCTGTCTCACACTAAGTGACAGGCAAGAATTTTCTGATTATTGTTTTTCATGAGATGTGGAATCATCAATCTTTTTATTAATATAGTATCAATTTTTTGCACAAATGTTTGAAACCAAAGTGGCAATATCTTGCTTTATTCTGACAATAAGAAATATATGTGATTGTTTGGTTTCTGTTGAGAAGCTATTGTCATATTATTAAAGACGTCTTGGATTTCTCTATCTTATGTGGAACTACCTCTAATTCTATTGATCAGGCATTTTCTGTTAAGAAGATGAGAGGAGGGGGTTTGTGGCAACTTGGGCAATCAATAACCCGGCGTTTTGCGCAGGCTGATAAGAAGACTGTAGCCCGCAGATACTTTTCTGCAGAAGCAGAGCTAAAAAAGACAGTTCTTCATGACTTCCATGTCGCCCATGGTGGGAAGATGGTTCCATTTGCTGGATGGAGCATGCCCATCCAATACAAGGACTCAATCATGGACTCTACTCTGAATTGTAGGCAGCATGGTGGACTTTTTGATGTCTCCCATATGTGTGGGTTGAGCCTCAAGGGGAAGGATTGTGTAACTTTCCTTGAAAAGCTTGTCATTGCTGATGTAGCTGGGCTAGCCCATGGAACTGGGACATTAACTGTCTTTACAAATGAGAAGGGAGGAGCAATTGATGATTCAGTGATCACCAAGGTCAAGGATGATCACATATACCTGGTCGTCAATGCAGGGTGTAGGGATAAGGATCTGGCTCACATTGAGGAGCATATGAAGGCATTCAAGGCCAAAGGCGGGGATGTCTCATGGCACATCCATGATGAGAGGTCTCTTCTAGCTCTCCAGGTCAGTCCTAGATTTTCTTTTCAATGTTTTCCCATGTCCTAGTTTTTTTGCCTTGGAATGTGTATGTCAGCTGCTGCAAGTTTGATGCTTTTCATTTCTTCAGTTATTGAGGTTGCTTTTACATATCTAAGTAATGCTATACACATTCTCATTTTCATATTTTCTGACGTGATTTTTAAAATCACCATTGAATTTTAGATGAATCACGATTAAATTTTGAAATAATGGGTGATTTTAAAAGTCGCATCAGTGAATGTGATAGTGGGAATAAGAGACTCTACTTAGATATAAGCTTCAAGGAGACTGCAAAGACTTATTTTCTTTTGGTACGTGTTGTATTTCTCCTTATTACATGGGCTGGCTTCTTCACCAAAAGTGTACCCTGTACGTCGTTCTTGCCTTATGCACTGTGTGTTTTTCCTTTGCTCCATCTTTTTCTTTTCCTTTTTTCATTTGTCCTTAATTATATGAAAATAAAAAAATAAAATTTGCAAGAGAACTATTATATCACAATAGCTGAAAGATATGGTTTGATCAATTGAAACTTGGATTATATCTGCCTATATATAAGTCATTAAAACCATATTGCTTTGATTTCTGGAAGGAAGTGTGCTTATGCTTGCACTCTCCCTGATTAAAAGACACTGCTTCTTTAGCTGGTTTAACATTCTATCGAGTAACATGTATAATTTTTATAAAGAGTTCTCCTTTAATTGCTCTGGTGCAGGGTCCTCTGGCTGCCCCAGTTCTTCAGCACCTGACGAAAGAAGACTTGAGCAAGGTGTACTTTGGGGACTTCCGTATATTGGATATCCATGGAGCACACTGCTTTCTAACTAGGACAGGGTATGCTTCTTCTGTTTCTCTCTCTCCGAAAATAGCAAATTTGCATGGTGAGAGTAAATGCTAAGTTTCCTTTTGGAATTTTTAGTTAGTGACTGCTACAGGGCTTGTATGCATTTTTTCTGTTGACTGAGAACATGAGTGAAGCCTGATTAAGTTCTGATTTTCAGGTACACCGGTGAAGATGGTTTTGAAATCTCAGTTCCTTCTGAGCATGGGGTGGATCTTGCCAAAGCAATCTTGGAGAAATCTGAAGGGAAGGTAAGGTTGACAGGTCTGGGTGCTAGAGACAGTCTGCGACTTGAAGCCGGGCTCTGTTTATACGGTAACGACATGGAACAACATGTAACTCCTGTTGAGGCAGGACTCACATGGGCCATAGGAAAGAGAAGAAGGGCTGAAGGTGGTTTCCTAGGTGCTGAGGTGATACTCAAGCAACTTGCAGACGGTCCACCTGTGAGACGTGCTGGGTTTTTCTCCTCCGGACCGCCTCCTAGAAGCCACTGTGAAATTCAGGATGATAAAGGAAAGGGCATTGGGGAAGTGACCAGTGGGGGATTTAGTCCCTGCCTAAAGAAGAACATAGCCATGGGGTACGTGAAATCTGGATCACACAAGGCCGGCACCAAAGTTAAGATTGTGATTCGAGGAAAGACCTACGATGGGGTTGTCACGAAAATGCCTTTTGTACCAACAAAATACTACAAGCCAACCTAATTAACTCCAGAAATTTCTAATTTGTTCATCTTGTGGCATGTTTTTGCTAAACTTGACTGCTGGTCGATTTTAATTCCACTTTCTATTTGCAAGAAGTCCGAGTTGAAATGTAATACTCTATGTATTTGTCACTTTTCTATGAAATTTCATAGTTACCAAAACTATTATTTGGGATGCGTTGAGTACACTTGGGATAGAAATGGATTAGATCCTCTCTATTTCATTCTCATTTCTCTTGAAATGGAGAGGACCTTTGTTCTTTATGATAAATGACGGAGGATTTATGTTTTAATGTTACTTCATGATCTTTATTTACTTAAACATATAAGTTCATCTGATAGTAATTTGACTTGACCTACCATTAATGGCTATCTGTCACTAATTTCAAGTGACTTTCGCACTTCTATTATACATTCTTAAGAACATGCTTGAAATATATAATTCCATAACAAACTGATATATCAATTCATATGACATTGTCACGTCGGACACAATCAAGTTTAATTATTTTGTAGCTGACATAGTAAGTGATACATGAACTTACAAATTGACCGACAATTCATGTATCATTGTCACATCAATCAAAATCAAATTTAATTGTTTAGTAACTAACATAATAAGCGTCTTTCTACTTATGTAATAATGTCTTCACTCATGAATTGTCATCAGCAATTTCAAAGATTTTTTTTTTTTAATTTATTGTTTTTTGGTATTTTGTGAATTTGAAAGATAAAAGGAGGTTATAACCAATGGTGACATGGGAGAAGGGGAATATCCGAGAGAGAGAAGTGAGGCTCCAAACAAGAAAGTTAAACTCAACCAAGGAATATAATATAACAAGTCTTGCATATGCAAACAGGCCGCTCTTGCAAGATGTTAGAGGCTTATCCTAATGCTTCGTCAAAACTGACCACAGCGTGACAGGAAAGGGATATTAGAAAGGTAACTATGATGTCCTCATATATCAAGAAGCAACCTCCGAGGGTCCTCCACCACATCTTTAATACGACGCAAGAAGAAGACTGCCTCTCTTCCATCAATTAGTCGATGGTCATATGTTAGGGCAATGTACATCATCGGCCTGGAAACAATTTCCCCACCAACCACCATAGGACGGTTCACAATTGAGTGCATGCCCAGGATGGCCGACTGCCAATAAACAGTAAATAAACAATAGGTGAAGAGATTAGATATTAGTAAAAGGAATACAAGAGAAGCATCTGCAGGATAAAATAATGGAAATGTTCCCTAGTGGAACCATCTCATGAAGCATTTTCTGAACATGTATAAACGTTAACATGCATGAGTAGTTAAGTCAGCAAGGAACTGGCATGAATCATGTATCAATACTTATACTCCAAATATGACTATAGTTTAATATTTCTACAAACTATATCTGATATCTTTGTTGTCCCTCGTATAGAATCGAGCCAAAAACTCGGAAGTGACGACCAACGGGTAGCCTCCACTTAGTTGATTTTAAGAGTTTGTCTACAACATGTTAATGTGTTTGTGCACGCAGATGCACAAGAAGAACTCCCCTTATCATCAAAACAAATGTAAGCAGTACGGATATATGCAGCATCATACCTGAGGGGGATTAATGATTGGGGTACTTAGAAGGCTTCCATAGACGCCACCGTTGGATATCGTGAATGAGCCTCCAGCCATCTCATCAATTGATATAGAGCCATCATTTGCCTTCTTTGCAAGGGTGTTGATCTCCTTCTCAATCTCAGCAAAGTTCATTTTCTCAGCATTGCGGATGACCGGAACAACAAGGCCCTAGAAAACAGAACTCAATGGAAGGGACCCGATTTAGATATAACCAGCATTAAATCAATGCAACTTGAATAAAATATGTATCTCAATTATTGCTAAGTAAACTTTTTAGATGCAACTAATATGTAATAAAATATTTCTTTTTGCATCATGAATTTGGATAAAAATATTCTTCCATTACTCCAGAAATAGTTCATGTTGGCCTTATGTCAAAAAATAAATTCTATAGTATGAAGCCTTGGCACCCCTAATATAAGTTCCATCTCTGCAACTGTCAATGGACCAAATTCAATTATCAGAACACATCCAAACACTCCATTCTCAAGTCACTGCATACTTGAAACGATTGGAATAGAGATGGACCTTTGGTGTGCCAACAGCAATACTGATATCAATATAATCTCTATAAATGATGTCATCCCCGTCAATAACAGCATTGATAATTGGCTGATTCTGGAGCCCACTTACAGCAGCCTGGAACAGGACAAGCAACAATACTGGAAATCAATGTTAATGAACATGCAAGTAGATGTGTTTGCATCTGTACATGGAAAGGTACTGAATAACTGCATATGATAAAACATACTTTAATAAATCCTGACATAAGTCCTAACTTCACCCCATGCTTCTCAACAAAAGCATCTTTATAATCAGAGCGGAGCTTCATCAGATTAGTCCTGAGTTGCATAGCACATTGGTGAAGGGGAATATATTAGGCAATGTGTCATAATTATTTCAAATACTCCGAGAAATATTAAGCAGCATAACTAAAGGAAGAAATTTATTCCAAATCAGCACATTATGTTGATAACAAATTTACAGTTACATTTAGACTATACACAGACACATCAGACATCTTAGTTACAAGGATTGGTTCTGTAGAAATACAGGTACTTGGGTCGAGGAAGTGCAAAAATCAGCCACATTGATTTCAAGTTTGGGACAAAAAACTTACATATCTACTTCATTAAAAGTAGTCAGCATAGCAAAAGTGTTCTGGGAGTCTTTCAAACGAGTTGCAACGCGTTTCCTCAGTCTTGTCATTGGAACCTACAATTATATAAGTTGCAAACAACAAAAACTGAATAAGGAAAAAGACCTACGAAAGTAGAGGGTGCCTAAAATTTTAAAGGAACCGCTTAAGATAAACTAATAGATGGATAAGGGAAGATCTCCAAGACTTACTCTTCTTTCCCTTTCTTTGGGAGGAAGTTGAGGTTCAGTTGCTGAAGGTTTAGGGCGTGGTGGAGAAGGAGCTTTAGGCTTAGGAGGAGAAGTTTCAGTTTTAGGCTTAGGAAGAGAGGTTTCTTCCTTAGGTTTTTCCTTGTCTGCTTTTTTCTTTTCTGCAGATGGCTTAGAAGCAGCCTTGCTAGGCAATTTCTCTGATGGAGCAACATGTGATACATTTTCACCAGACTTTGAGATAACAGCTATCTTGGTACCTGGTTCCACTGTATCACCTTCTTTGGCAACAAACTATAGAAAAAATGCAAAGATGAACATTACAAATTCAAAATACCTATGTAACCAGAAAGGAGAGGCACATTCATAGTGTATTCTAGCTTCTAATCACTACATAGTGCATCCCATCTGTTTACCTTTTGGAGAACACCAGCCTCAGGACTAGCCACATCAATTGTAACCTATTGTATTATAAGTAAAATAGTTAGAACTGATCAAAAGACTTGATAATGGTTCGGAACTGGAAAACTTATATTTGTGACATTTCACTAAGTACCTTATCGGTTTCTATCTGGGCAATAGGCTCATCAACCTCTACATGATCACCAGGTTCTGCTCTAAGAACATAAGAGATTTGAGTATGTGTCATAATCTATTCACAAATAGGCACAAAAGATAAATTTTCGAAAAGAAAAAGGAATTCAAATACAGTCAACTAGAACGACATAGTTGAAAGACATACGCTTTAAAAATGTTGCTAGAGTCCCATCAGTGATGGATTCACCCATGAAGGGCACTACGGCATCAACCAGATCACCTTGGTAAACAGATAGAGCATTTGTGTTAAAGAATATCCAATAACATACACCAACATGTATCAAATTCAGGAAAATGCCCCAGAAGATCATGAAGATATCGTACCATTATCGGAAGAAAATGACCTATACTGCATATAGATAGGGGAATCTGTTTGAAGAAATGACACAACTTCCCTATACACCAAGAAAAGCATTAGGGCAATAGATATGGCAAAGTTAATTGAAAAGGCGAAGTCAAACTTGCTCCAACTACAGCACATATCACTTCCTTCTTTTTCCGATTCTTTCCTTTTCATCATAGGCTTAGAAAATAACAAAAAAGGCACAAATCATATATTTCCCTTCAAAACGTGTCAGGGGCAGCAAGTAAGGAAGAGTCACTGACCTTGCTGTCTTTGAACTAACCGGAGAACCTGCAATTCAAAAGGATCAATAAAAGAGGCACTCAGTTATCCAAAATAATATTTTATCCCAACATGACATGCCTAAACAGTCAGTGAACGTCTGATTACCTATACAACTAGGGTGAACAGCATTGCGTACAATTCTTGAGCCTCTTCCAAGAAGCAATGTCTGCACAAATTTTCGTAAAAATACAAGGCAAGAAGTTCTGATTGAGAATGACAGCAAAGCACACCATCATATTAAATTTAAACATGATTCCAGAAAACAACGAGAAAGAGGACAAGTGAACTTCTCTAAGAAATCTATGAGAATCTATAAACTTGCTTTCATCAGCACACCAACAGATAAACCTAAGATCTCAAGTGGTTGGCAAACAACTTACTACATAATACCCCCAACCAGCGATGTAAAATCAAAGATCAGTTGAAGCTTGGGATTAGCACGTTAAGCATTAGCATCCCCTGTATTTTCTTGGGTAACTCTCAGTGGACTTCTTAAATCCTAACCATTATCATTTTTAAATGGTTCAGATGCAAATTCAGCACACAACTTATTGTTTAACAATGAATCAAAGAAAAACTAAAGATTTTCTCAAGGTAGTAAATTCTGTTAGAATATTAATTTATTAATTAATTTCACTATTTCTTATCAGCATAAACTTTTAAGATAACCGGTGATTTAACATGGTAATATAGTAAAAGTCTTAAATTCGAACCCTAATTCTAGACTTATTGAAGAGGAGTTTAAGCACACACGTGAAGTGGAGAAGTAGAACATTAACTAAATAGTTAAATTCATTATTTCTTATAGGCTTAAGCTTTTGAGACAGCCAGTAATTCAACAAATTCTGAGGTGGTAATATCTGAACCGTTCAATCAAAACCAATGGTTAGGATTTTACAATTTTCCCGATCGACGTGTTACATAGCACAACAAAACAGAAGCTCAGGTCGAAAAGAACATTACAAAGCCACACGGAGGTAAAGTGCAGGCCATTTCATTTTGCATTTGATATCACATTATCAAATATCTAAGTGCTACTCCTAAGTAGTCACCTAATCTCATTTTTGCTAAGAGAAATCCAAAAACCACACCATAAAACATTAATATTATCTGCTAAAGAATGAAATTCACTGAGACTAATGGAATTCTAGAGCTACCTCATTGACTGTGGTAGTGTAGCCACGCGTCGCTTGTGCGGTTGCAGGCCGAGCCACCAGCAACGACCGTTCGAAAACCTAAACGGCAAAAGAAGCGCACAAATATAGAAGAAGACGGCGATACTGAAAAAAGCTTTGGAAGAAAAACCACATTAGTGTTAGCAGAAGTTTCACCGAAGCAGAGGCGCCTCCGCTGGCAACTTTTCGCCTTATGATCGCCCACATAATATTGCTCGTATCAATTTCCCTAACACATTTTTCACAACAAATCAATAGAATATATATGTAATCAGAACTTTGCTTAGCCCTTTTATACAGATCTGATATGACTGTGTTTATAGATCGAGAGAGATTGGACCTGCGGCTGCGGAGTGCTGAGGAGAAGGTGGAATGTTTTAGTGGCTTTTCGTTCACTGATTAACAGGACAACAAGGAGGGAATATGTGTTTTTAACTCTTCAATGCCTTTTTTTTTTTTTTTTTCTAAAGGGAAAACTTAGGCTTACCCGAACTTTCAGCTAATTTTAAAAACACCCTTTTAACTTTTAGAACTTTTATTTAAGACTCATGGATTTTGATTTACTCTTACTTAAATCTCTCTGTTGGTTTTTAACATTAAACTCAAACGATTTGACTTTTTATATCCATTATACTCTTAGACTTAACGATTTGGGGTGCTTTTAAAATCCGGGGTAAATAAATCTACTTAGACCTAACGATGGATCAGGCCCAAAGTAGGCCGAGGCGAAATGGACCTTCGGTAAATGGTATCATAGGTTAATTTAAGATTTACAAGCTTTTGAAACATGATACAAACTCATACATACAGAGATTGTTAGAATTTTTGGTTGATTCAAGTCGTTGGGACAAGATGACGAAAAGGATCGGAACAAGTCTTTGGCACGAGGCTTGAAGAGGTAATTTGCTTTGGTGTTGAGTGACAATCCGTTTTTTAAGATGTATATGTTTATAATTCACAAATCGCCACTTATTTTTAAGTAGCTAATTTTATATGATAGCCTGTAGGTACCCTGATCGAGTGACAAATTGAGTTTTCAATTAAGCTAACTTCCAATCCTAGGGCCAATTCCAACCACTCAATGTAAATTTAGATCATCTAAGCCATTCAATCCGGACAACATATCTTGAATTCCAAGTATTCAACCAATCAATATACAATATCCCTATTCATAGATTATATATAACAAGCTTATAACTTGCGCTATGCACGAGATTCTTTATTATAATTTAATTTTAAAATTTAAACACATCATTTTTTGATTATAAGTTAAAAAGAAATAAAAATATATCTCATTTATTTAAATAAAAAAAATTAAATCGTTGTTCTTATAAGTATATAGGATTAAAAATAAATAGTACAAAAAAATTAGCAAAAAAATACATAAATTATAATTAAAACATATATAAAAAGAATACATAAATTATAATATGCGAAATCTTAAACTAAAAGAGCTTGCTAGCGAATTCATCTAAAATGAGACACGCATTTCTTTCTTTTTATATTTAATAACAATTAAACCTTAGAGAGTAAATCAATAAAATTGAGAATTTGAAAGGACAGACCCATAACTGCATAGGAGACCCACAGACCCCAACCAAAGAAAGACCCATGCAGGAGACCCACGGCCCAGACCCACAACCACGGAAAGACCAACACAGGAGACTAAGTCGTAGCTTGGATTTCACCGGCGAGAGAAAAAGGCCGATGGATCCACCCGGCAATGTGGTTAAGGCATTGCAAAATCACGGTGGGCGTTAGCGAGACTTTGTCGAGAATCGGAAGCGGTTGAGCTTCTTTTGAGGCGAATCGAGCATCCGCCGATAGCGTGTCTTTTGGTAGTACCTCTAAAACCGCAGATCGTTGGAGACCCATGGCACAGACCCACGCCATTGTGACCCGATTAGAACCGGCATGACCCGTGAAATCCGCCTCAAAACTCGATTCTAATGCCTCAAAAATCGTTTCTAATGCATCAAACCTGCTTTAATGCCTCAAAACTCATTTTGGATTTAAATCTAAAACTAGAGGAAAAGTGAACTCTTGGGATTTTATCACCCTAAAGGCGGAAAAAATGGCTCGGCAGAAAATTACTGTGAAGATGGGATCATGGCGAGAGAGGAAGAGGAAGAAAGAAAAAGATAAGGAACCTCCACGGCCATCCTGTTGTAGCTTGGAGAAGAAAAGAAAAAAGAGAAGGAAGAAGAAGAGGAAGGTTTGGCGTGGAGAGAAGGAAATCTAGTAAATTTTGGCTTATATTATTTTCGCAATTTTTAGTTTTAATGAGTTGTCGATTAGGATTAGTTCTTAAACCCTCCTTTTGCAGATGTACCGTATTGGAGGTTTTCTCTTAAAACATATATAAAACAGAATACATAAATTATAATATGCACGAAATCTTAAACTAAAAGAGCTTGCTAGCGAATTCATCTAAAATGAGACACGCATTTCTTTCTTTTTATATTTAATAACAATTAAACCTTAGAGAGTAAATCAATAAAATTCGAGAATTTGAAAGTGATTCCATAAAAATTTATACCTTAGGGACCATTTGAACATCTTTCCCAATTCTTGGGCCCATGCATTGATTACATTACATAGGTTACTTTCATTTCTATATCTTGGAGCATTTCCCTAGATTTCCTCCTATTGCTAGATCTTTGGGCTACACAATGAACAAGACCCTCCCTTGTAATTTCTCCTAGCAATAGGAGGAAGTCTAGGGATCGAAATGCTTCAATAATACAATCTCTAGACTTCCTCCTATTGCTAGATCTTTAGGCTATACAATGAAAAAGACCCTCCCTTTAATTTCTCTGTTCTATTTTTTTTAATTATTTATGCAATACAATTAGGACTGGCAATTTAACCCGTGAACTTGACATGTAATTTTAGGGTTAGGGTTTAAACTAAATGAGTTCGCGTTTTAAATGGGTTCCTGTTTAAAAAACATGTCGTGTTCGGATTGACAAGTTAACTAGGTTGAACAAAAACGAACATGTGAACCCGTTTTGTCAACCCTAAATAAAACCTACAAAAATCGCTTGAGCGGCAGCATGTACACTATGCCAATAGAATGCATCACCCGAGTGCTACTCGACGAGAGATTGAGCAATGGCGCAAGTCGATTGGGGGCAGGCATAATGCCTCTTGCTCGAGTCCCACTGGAAAAGGCACTGGAGAGAAGCCGACGTAGAATCAAGAATGCGCTGCTCGAGCAATTGGTCAACGGGTGTTCAAGTGGTAGTTAGGAAAAATGCTTTGCTCAAGCAATGATCGAAAGACAATCAGGAGGACCCATGTGAGGCCCACTTGAGGTGTTTTTGACCGGCTCCAAAATAACACATGAAAAATCGATCATTGCTTGATGCTCTTGCAACTTGATTTTAGTGTTGTTCTTAATTTCCTATATATATTAGATTACAACTTGCTCTTCTTCTTCTTCCTTTGAATTTTCCATCTTTAGCTGATTTGCTACCCTTTTAGATGTTTACTCGTAATATTCACGAAAAAAGAAGAAGACATGCACGCATTATTCTTCAGTTTTTGGTGACAATTCAATTTCAAGTTTTCTCTTTATTTATACGGTTGAATGAATACCGGAATTCAGCCAAATGGACATGTAAAGAAAAACAAAAACAGACACAAGTGACTCGATCACTACGTACTAAATGGGATTGAATTCGAGTCCTTAATTAATACACTCATTGCTTGTTGACGGGGAGGAGATGTCAATTAGTAAGAAGATAATTCACTTTCCATCATGCCTCGACGGTCGGGTACGTTCAAGCACGTCAAATAATCTAAGCCGTCTAATCCGGGCCACAAGTCTTGAATTTCGAGTATTCAACCAATCAATATATACTCCTTTAGAGTTTTGACCCTTCAACAAATTGCAGTGGGAAATTTAAAGTTATTATATGCAAGAAACTAAAAACAAGCAAATTATATTCTTTTCGACACTCCCTTTGGCTTAATTGCGGAAGTTGCTGAGATAAAATTGGATCAGAATTTGCATTTGTCATTGCCAATGTAGAGCTAGATTGTACAGAGAATCAAAAAATTGCTATATATGCACGAAATCTTAAACTAAAAGAGCTTGCTAGCGAATTCATCTATGGTGGTTCCATCCATTTGTGATGAAGCTGACTTCCTGGCAAGTTCTCTGAGCTGTGACAAGCTTCTCCCTAGTTTCAAAGCCACATTCATTTCAAACAACTCTCCGTTTTCTCTTTTCTCCAAATCTCTTTCCTCAAGTGTGGCTTCAATGGATTCTTGGAGTAGACGGAAGAAGCCAGCGCAGTTTCTGTACATCTCAAACACCATCCCAATTTGGCCACCATGCTCGAATGCATTAACCGTGCTACCTAAAGCCCCCGCAGCCACTGCTACTATTGCTGTCCATGACCCATTACCAACAAAAGCAGACCCAACGGCCGCAACGCCTGTGAGTAATGGACCTGCGATGGCTAAAACCTTGTTGATCTTCAACACCAGGTTGCCTAGCCTTTCATAGTCCTCAATGTCCTTTCTCTTCACCACCTCGATGATCTCTCGCATTTCTACTTCCATTTCCTCACTCCACCCATTCTTCTTCTCAGCTCGTTGCTTTCCTTCGGAGGACTTGTTTTTCTTCTGGAGTTGCTGATTTGAAGGCCACCAAACAGATGGCTCAAAGTTTGCAGGGAATTTTTCAAGCATTGCTCCTAGCAAGGGAAGTGGGTATGCTTTGTCGATGGCCAAAACCTTTTCCATTACGCCCTTCACATCTTCTTTAGATGGAGTCCCGAGAGCCATCATAGTTTGGATTTGGGTCTGGATCTGCTTGAACAATCTCGTAGCATTGCGTTGCTCCTCTGCAAGCTGTGAAGGCTGTATTTTGTTCATCACAAGCAACATCCCAGTGGCTGCAGAATACAAGAGCGTGGACGACAGTTTCAAAGCCAAAAGGGGCATTCCGGCGCCACCAATGGCTGCAGCACCGGCCATGGTGGCAGCAGTGAGAGTTATCATGTTGATGGAGTTGAGAAGAAGGGTATTCCAGTTTTCACGCTGTTTTCCAATGTTGGCGTGCATCTCCACCCTGTCAGCCACGGCCTCTAAGATGGCATAGAGTTGGGTAGTCGCAATTTTGTCATCAGTTGATGTGGTAGTGATCTCATTGATCTTTTCTACGGGGACTATGCCCGTGAATCCCTCCCTTATATTCAATTCCTGAACCAGCTCCTTTCTGGTTGGTATTTTTGGAACTGAGAAATAAGGGATGACTTTAGGAAGTTTAGGGACATGAATAGCGGCATTGATTTGCCTGGAACAAGAAGATGAAGAAGATAATCGGAGAGTTGAAGAAGCCATTTGATTGATGTTTTCTCTGAGCTTATCTTGTGTATGTGTTGTCGGGTAAGTGGGAAGGTTGAGAATGGAGGTAGGGAGTCTGGTTGAGTCTTATTTATAGCATCCAACTGCAACTCGATCAAATGAAGCGGTCAGATACGGAAAATGTTGACCGGCTGAGTAGTGGCTTGACTCGGCCTATTGGGTGACCAGACCCATTCCCTATTTATAATTTTCAATTTCAAAATTTTTTACTCGCTTGTACGTCTTTAGCTTGGTTCTCAGCTCTCATGCGACATGGTAAAACTCGTACGAGGTAGAATTCAGACAAACTTTCACGTAAGATTATCTTATTGTACAGGAATCCCCCAACGTACCGCTACTTAATTTTAAAACCTTTTTATGAACACAAAGTTATTAATTGAAAAATTTGTAAAAGTGATGTTCATCTTTGTGCTTCTTACAAATGTCATAGCCCACAACATGTACACCTTATTATTAATTAGCGGTAACCATGGCAGTGATCAGTGATCACCAAGAACTTCTCTTATTGGCTAGCTTGATAATTTTATAAATGAAGGAGACTCCCTCATTGTAATACATCAATTGTCGTGTAAAATCCGGTTCTTACCATAGACTAGCGTGTTTGTCCCATTATTTCTGATTCTTTGCACATGTTGCCCTTAATTTGTCTCAAATTGGTCAGTAGTCAAGGTCTATAAGGTTTAAATTGTAGCAATATACTCCATAAGAGTTCAATTGTTATCAAATAAAATATTCTTACATTTTGTTAAATTTCTAACGATACTTCATATCCACGTATAGCTAGTACGTACTGTTTTTTTTTCTCTATTTTATTTTGGGTTTATGTATATGTATACTTATAATTTTTTCATGCTTCAAATATATAGGAGAAAATCTAGGGAAATGCTTCAAATTGAAGCATTTCCCTAGATTTCCTCTTATTTCTTGATCTTTGGTCTATACAATGAAAAAAGACCCTTCCTTGTAATTTCTCTATTCTATTTTTTTTTTTTTAAAAAAAAAACATTTTTGATGCAGTACAATTAGGGTTGGTAATTTAACCCGCGAACCTAACACATAATCTTAAGGTTAGGATTTAGGTTAAATGAGTTTGTGTTTTAAATGGGTTACCCATTTAAAAAATATGTTGTGTTATTCAGGTTGACAGGTTAACTAGGTTGACACGAACCAAACATGTGAACCCGTTTTGCACACCCTAAATAAAACCCACAAAAATCACTTGAGCGGCAGCATGTACACTATGCCAATAGAATGCATCACTCGAGTGCTGCTGTGGCGCAAGTTGACTGGGGGCACACATAATGCCTCTTGCTCAAGTCCCACTTGAAAGGCACTTGAGAAAAGCCAACGCAGAATGCACCGCTCGAGCAATTGGTCAACAGGTGTTCAAGTGGTAGGAAGCAAAAATGCTCCGCTCGAGCATTGATCCAAAGACGATTAGGAGGACCCATGTGAGGCCCACTTGAGGTGTTTTTAACCGGCTCGAAAATAACACATGAAAAATTGATCATTGCTTGATGCTCTTGCTACTTGATTTTAGTGTTGTTCTTAATTTTCTATATAATTAGATTACAACTTGCTCTTCGATCTTCTTCTTCTTTTGAATTTTCCATCTTTAGCTAATTTGCTACCTTTTTAGAAGTTTACTCTTGTAATATTCACGAAAAAAAAAAGAGAGAAAAGACATGCATGCATTATTCTTCAGTTTTTGGTGACAATTCAATTTGAACTTTTCTCTTTATTTATACAGTTGACTGAACACCGGAATTCAGCCAAATGGACACGTAAAGATAAACAAAAACAGATACGAGTGACTCGATCAGTACGTACTAAATGGGATTGAATTCGAGTCCTTAATTAATACACTCGTTGCTTGTTTACGGGGAGGAGATGTCAATTAGTAAGAAGATAATTTCCTTTCCATCATATCTCGACGATCGGGTATGTTCAAGCACGTCAAATAATCTAAGCCGTCTAAACCGGGCCACATATCTTGAATTCCGAGTATTCAACCAATCAATATATACTCCTTTTGGGTTTTGACCCTTCAACCAATTGCAGTAGGAAATTCAAAGTTGTTATATTCAAGAAACTAAAAAATAAAAAAACAAATTATATTCTTTTGGACACTCCTTTTTGGCTTAATTGCAGAAGTTGCTGAGATAAAATTTGATCAGAATTTGCATTTGTCATTGTCAATGTTAGAGCTAGATTGTACAAAGAATTGCTATATATGCACGAAATCTTAAACTAAAAGAGCTTGCTAGCGAATTCATCTATGGTGGTTCCATCCATTCGTGAAGAAGCTGACTTTCTGGCTAGTTCTCTGAGCTGTGACAAGCTTCTCCCCAGTTTCAAAGCCACATTCATTTCAAACAACTCCCCGTTTTCTCTTTTTCCCAAATCTCTTTCCTCAAGTGTGGCTTCAATGGATTCTTGGAGTAGCCGGAAGAAGCCAGCGCAGTTTCTGTACATCTCAAATATCATCCCAACTTGGCTACCATGCTCGAATGCATTAACCGCGCTACCTAAAGCCCCCGCAGCAACCGCTACCACTGCAGCCCATGAGCCGTTACCAACAAAAGCAGATCCGACGGCTGCAATGCCAGTGAGCAATGGACCTGAGATGGCTAAAATCTTGTTGATCTTCAACACCAAGTTGCCTAGCCTTTCGTAGTCGTCAATGTCCTTTCTCTTCACCACCTCGATGATCTCTCGCATTTCTACATCCATTTCCTCACTCCACCCATTCTTCTTCTCAGCTCGTTGCTTTCCTTCAGAGGACTTGTTTTTCTTCTGGAGTTGCTGATTTGAAGGCCACCAAACAGATGGCTCAAACTTTGCAGGGAATTTGTCAAGCATGGCTCCTAGCAAGGGAAGTGGATATGCTTTGTCGACGGCCAAAACCTTTTTCATCACTTCCTTCACATCTTCTTCAGTTGGATTCCCGAGAGCCAGCATGGTTTGGATTTGGGTCTGGAGCTGCTTTAACAATCTCGTAGCATTGCGTTGTTCCTCTGCGAGCTGTGAAGGCTGTATTTTGTTCATCACAAGCAACATCCCCGTGGCTGCAGAATACAATAGCGTGGACGAGAGTTTGAGAGCCAAAAGGGGCATTCCGGCGCCACCAATGGCTGCAGCACCAGCCATGGTTGCAGCAGTAAGAGTTATCATGTTGATGGAGTTGAGAAGAAGGGTATTCCAGTTTTCACGCTGTTTTCCAAGGTTGGCGTGCATCTCCACCCTGTCTACCACGGCCTCTAATATGGCATAGAGTTTGGTAGTCGCTGCAACGGCGTTGGAGTTGGGTGATTTATCTTGGATTGGTGTGGTACTGATCACGTTGATCTTTTCTACAGGGACTATGCCCGTGAACCCATCCCTTATCTTCAGTTCCTCAACCAGCTTTCTTGTTGGTATTTTTGGAACTGATAAATAAGAGATGACTTTAGGAAGTTTAGGGACATGTATAACAGCATTGATTTGCCTGGAACAAGAAGATGAAGGTAATCGGAGAGTTGAAGCCATTTGATTGATGTTTTCATTTTCTGGATATCTCTTTAATGTAAAACGAAAGAATATCAAAATTGGGCTTCTTCAACTTTGGTTAGTATAAATATTATCATTTTTCAGTTCAAATTGATATCCTATTTTTTTAATGACGAGATCCCTTCTCAAATGCTACAAAACTTGGGGCTATATTTGTTTAGTAATTAATGCTCGTGGTATAAAATAAATACTCTTAACTCTTAAACTTAGTAATGTGACTTTATTTTCAAACTACTATTAAATTTAAAATTGGCCACTATTAAATTTTAATATAATAATAATTTTAAAAGTCAAGTCGATAAGTATAAAAATAAAAGTGTTGAACTTAATTAGAATGAAAGCGTGTGTAATATTACTCATATATATCTGTTAGTATATTTTGATTGGTATTTTTTGTTTTTCGTTTGATAAAAGTATTTTGACGTGACAAAAATAAAGAAATGTTTTTTGTTTTTGTGTGTGTTTATACTTGGTATGATAAAATACAAGCAGATGTATAGCTAATTATTTATTTATACAAAAAATTTAAGTAATAATAAGATTGGGTATGTGACTACCATAAATGAATGAGAGGGGCTGGTTGAACTACCACATTAAGCCTATTGTGGCCGTACGGTCACACCAAATTAAATATAGAGTTGACCACGTACCCACCTCGATCTCCTCTAAGGGTGGCACATGGCCAGTTTATTTATTTATTTATTTTTAAATAATTAGTTAATGTTTCTGTAAACTTTAAATATGAGTTTTGTCAAAATACTTTTTTTATAATAATGCATGAAACTTTTTATAAAAAAAAATGTATGTGTTTTGAATTATTTATTAATGAATTTGAGAAGAATAAAAAATTCAAATTTGAAACAGAAAACAAAAGGAGAATACAATAGCAAACATATATAGGCTTGGTCTGTTTCTTTTACTTTATTTTTATTTTTTTCTGCTATTCTGGTCTGTTTCTTTTATTGTGGATCAAGCAATATGGCTATCTTTAACAGGTCAACATCCATATGAGGCCAATATCTACAAGTGGATATTTCAAATATATATATATATATATATATATTTTAAATATTTACTAGTACATGTCTTAATCACTTGGTGAGTTCCTTGAACCATTAAACCACTACCTTGATGGTTTTGTTTTGAGCTACTCATTAATGAATTGATCATGACCTTTTATTAATGAATTTGAGAAAAAAAAAAATTTAAAGCAGAAAACAAAAAGAGAATAGTCTTTTATTGTGGATCAAGCAATACGACTATCTCTAACAGGTCGACATCTACAAGAGGTCAAAAATCCAAAATCTACAAAGTGCGTGGATTCTTCCAAAAAAAAAAAAAAGAAGCCGCAAGTGGTGATAGAAATTAGCAAATATCTATGCCCTTTTTTGTACGACCTATCAACTATTCAAAATTACTAGCAATATATATATATATATATATATATATATATTGTAGCATTTACTTGATACCCATTATATATTTCATGCCTTGCTATTGGTGATTTCATGGGCATGCACTACCACCTGAGATGGATTTCATCTTAAGTTTTTATAGTTGCGATTTTTTGGATTCCAATTCCATGCAATAGAGCGGGTAACAAGTTGCTCAAATGTCTCACCGAATAAGTAAAGTCTCGGCAGACTCTCATGTGAGTTAATTAGGTTACCTTATTGTTCATAAGGTAAAAGAGTATACCAATCAAAACTTCACTTAAGATTTAGAAGCTTTTGAAATATGATCCATGTGACATCCAACATCGTCTGGATATGGAGATGAAAATCTACTTATACATATACTTACACTTTTTATGATAACAACGCGTTTTAAAATAGTTATTATACTATTAGAACTTCGCACTTAAACAAGTTTATATGAGAGTAGTACCAAAATAGGTGATCTCTGAGAAGTTTAGTTCGGGAGAGCAAAAAACAAATAATATTATGTGTCAATGGAGTTGGTTGTTGCAATCTGAACTCATATTGAGATTGTTAGATTAATTATGGATTTGAAGAGGTAATTGACTCAATGTCAAGGAACATCAGAGGCTCCTTCGCCTTTGTTTTTTCATTTTTTTTGTAATTTCTCTTTCCTTTCTCACGTTAAAAAAGAAAAAAAAAAGGTCTACCAATTATGTAAGTTTTGTTAAATCTCAAATATCCACTTATTTTAAATAGCCTTTTCTAATTAAATAATAAAAAATAAATTTAATTATTTAATTAGATGAAACATAATATTCTAACCATATAAACAGATATTCTATACCACAATTGAGTGACAAACTGAGTTTTCAAATGAGTTGACTTCCAATTCCAACAATTCACTTAATGTAAACATATATAAGCCGTTCAATCCGGATTGCATGTTTTGAATTCCGAGTTTCACCCAATTGATATACAACTTCCCTGTTAAGTTTATCTCTCTCTATATATATATACACTTCTCTTAGCCACGGTTGTAAAGCTAATGCACCATGGCCACCAGCACCACCAACAACTTGACCGTTTGACAAATTGCACGAGGAAAATTTATATTCTATTAGACACACCTTTTGGCTTTTGCAGAAGTAATTGAGATATAATTTGATCAGAATTTGCATTTGTCATTGTCAATGTTAGAGCTAGATTGTACAAAGAATCAAAGAATTGCTATATATGCACGAAATCTTAAACTAAAAGAGCTTGCTAGCGAATTCATCTATGGTGGTTCCATCCATTCGTGAAGAAGCTGACTTTCTTGCTAGTTCTCTGAGCTGTGACAAGCTTCTCCCCAGTTTCAAAGCCACATTCATTTCAAACAACTCCCCGTTTTCTCTTTTTTCCAAATCTCTTTCCTCAAGTGTGGCTTCTATTGATTCTTGGAGTAGCCTGAAGAAGCCAGCGCAGTTTCTGTACATCTCAAACACCATCCCAATTTGGACACCATGCTCGAGAGCATTAACTGCGCTACCAAAAGCCCCCGCAGCCACTGCTACTATTGCTGTCCATGACCCATTACCAACAAAAGCAGACCCAACGGCCGCAACGCCTGTGAGTAATGGACCTGCGATGGCTAAAACCTTGTTGATCTTCAACATCAGGTTGCCTAGCCTTTCATAGTCCTCAATGTCCTTTCTCTTCACCACCTCGATGATCTCTCGCATTTCTACATCCATTTCCTCACTCCACCCATTCTTCTTCTCAGCTCGTTGCTTTCCTTCAGAGGAGTTGTTTTTCTTCTGGAGTTGCTGATTTGAAGGCCACCAAACAGATGGCTCAAACTTGGCAGGGAATTTGTCAAGCATTGCTCCTAGCAAGGGAAGTGGGTATGCTTTGTCGACGGCCAAAACCTTTTTCATCACCTCCTTCACATCTTCTTCAGTTGGATTTCCGAGAGCCAGCATAGTTTGGATTTGGGTCTGGAGCTGCTTGAACAATCTCGTAGCATTACGTTGCTCCTCTGCAAGCTGTGAAGGCTGTATTTTGTTCATCACAAGCAACATCCCAGTGGCTGCAGAATACAAGAGCGTGGACGACAGTTTGAGAGCCAAAAGGGGCATTCCGGCGCCACCAATAGCTGCAGCACCAGCCATGGTTGCAGCAGTGAGAGTAATCATGTTGACGGAATTGAGAAGAAGGGTATTCCAGTTTTCACGCTGTTTTCCAATGTTTGCGTGCATCTCCACCCTGTCAGCCACGGCCTCTAAGATAGCATAGAGTTGGGTAGTCGCCGCAATGGCGTCGGAGTTGGGTGATTTACCATTGATTGGTGCGGTACTGATCTTTTCTACAGGAACTATTCTCCTGAACCCATCTCTTATATTCAATTCCTCAACCGGCTTTGTCGTTGGTATTTTTGGAATTGAGAAATAAGGGATGACTTTAGGAAGTTTAGGGACATGAATAACAGCATTGATTTGCCTGGAACAAGAAGATGAAGACAATCGGAGAGTTGAAGAAGCCATTTGAATGATGTTTTCTGAGCTTTTCTTGCGTTAGGTGTTGTAGGGAAAGTGGAGAGGTGTTTGAGAATGGAGGGTTGTCGAGTCTGTATTTATATTATGGAAGGATAAGTGAAACGAATGGCCAGAATCGATCCCATACGGAAAATATTGACCAGTTGACCGGCTTGACTCAGCCCCTTGGCTGACCTTTTCGCTCTTCGTAATTTTCAAGTTCAAAATTTTCTCCCTGGTATTGGGTCTTTCATGGGACGTAGTAAAACTCGTCATTAGAACTGGTAAGCTATATAAGATAAAACTACAATTTTCCATCACTATATATAAACCTTATTTATACTTTTAAATATTGTATTTTTATTTTATAATTATTATTTTTTGATAATATTTACTTGATAGTAAATTAGTCCCCATCAACCCCAGAGAAAAATTATTGTACGTGTGGGATACCAAATGTTTTTTTTTTTCTAAATTACTAAGCAGGATACAATTATTTTTATTCTCATTTTAGTATTTTAGTTAATTAAAATAAAATTTAGCTCTAATAAACTGAATTTTCAGTGATTCAATATACAAAGAAAACATGATTTGTTTGCCTTCTCTTCCAATCCGTACAGGCTTTCAAAGAAGGCGATTCAATTCAAAGAAAACTTATGTTGTTTGTCTTTCTCCTATATATATGCAGATGCAACGTAGTAAACTTGGAAGCTAATACAACATATTTTCCGTTGCTACAAAACTTAGGCTACATAGTATAAACATTCTCACACACTTGGCTTTTAAAACTACCAAAATTATTTATTATTGAATTTTAATTTAATAATGCTTTAAAACCGTGAGTGTGAGAATGCAATCGATGAGTTTGTGTGGGCTGTACGTGTATTTCAATTGGTTTTTTTGGTTTTAGAAATGATAAAGTGTTTTGACATGATATAAAAGTAAGAAATGTTTTCTGGTAGAATTTACATTTGAAAAAAAAAAAAAAAAAAGGTTATAAGGAATAATAATAAGAGTGGGTGTGTAGCCACCTAAATGGATGAAAGAGATCATGAGTACTTGAGCAACTATATTAGGCTTATGTTGTAGTAGTCATACGGCCGGTCACCTCTAATCAAAGTAGAGAGTTGGCCTCGTAGCCACTCTCTGTATTTGGAAATTAGCTTCGTGTAACCACTTCACTTTTCTTAAAAAAAATAAAATAAATAGATAATAAGTTAGTTCATCATATTTCTATGAGCGTTATATTAATTTGTTTTGTCAAAATACTTTTATAAGAATGCATTAAAAATATATATATAAAATGTAAGTGTTCTGAATTATGTATTAATGAATTTGAGAAGAATAAAAATTCAAATTTAAAACAGAAATCAAAGGAGAATAGGATAGCAAACATATATAGGCTTGGTCTTTTCTTTTTCTTTTATTATTATTTTTTTATTTTCTTTTTATTTGGATCAAGCAATACGGCTATCTTTAACTGGTCAACGTTCAGCTATTATTATCTATAGGAGGTCAATATCTACAAGTGGATATTTCAATATATATATATATATTGAAATATACACTTACTAAACACTGCAACTTTTGTTTGAGCTACTTATTAATGAATTTGAGAAAAAAAATTAAAAAAATATAAATTTAAAATAGAAAACAGAAAAAGAATAGTCGTTTATTGTGGATCAAGCAATACGGCTATCTGTAACAGGTCAACATCTACAAGGGGTCAAAAATTCGAAATCTACAAAGTGGATTCTTCAACAATAAAATAAAATAAAAATCTATAAGCGGTGATAGATTTTTTTTTTTTTTGGACATGTCCATACAAAAGAAGGAGGAGAATTCGAATTAGTAACCTTTGCTTCATTAGGTGCATGTGGTCCCACTCGATTAAACTATTTCTTGAATATTTTTATTTTTTATTTTTAATGAATGAGTAATTTTTATTAGCAAATATGTGTATCTTTTTCGTGCCACATATCAACTATTCAAAATTAGTAGCATTTACTTGATACCCATCATATATTTCTTGCCTTGCTATTGGTGATTTCATGGGCAGTGCCACTTTGAGATGGATTTCTTCTTAAGTATTTTTTGTGATTTTTTGGATTCCAATTCTGTGCAATACAGCGGGCCAATAACAAGTTGTTTGAACGTGTGACGGAATAAATAAAGTCTCGATAGACTCTCACAAGAGGTATATTACTCAATATTGTACCAATCGAAACTTCACTTAAAATTTACAAACTTTTGAAATATGATCCAAACTGATCATATATATTGAGAATGTTAGATTAATTCTTGATTTATTCAAGTCCTTGGCACAAGATGACAAAAAGGAACAAGTCTTTGGCACGAGGATCTCAAGTTTGAAGATCAGATAATTGGTTTAGTGTCAAGGGGCAATTAGTTTTGTAAGTTATGCTAAATCTCAAATATCCGGTACATATTTTAAATAGCTTTTTTTCTAATTAAATAATAAAAATAAATTTAATTAGATGAAACATAATATATTGGGACAATTTCAACCTTCTTTGCTCAAACTTACACTTTTTGCAGACACCCCCCTAACATTCAAAAACTCTCACTTATCCTCCTTGAACTTTCAAAACTTCTCACTTACCCCCTCCGTACAAATTAAGACCAAAATACCCCTGTTTTTCTTTTCTTTTTTTAAAAAAAAAAACATTTTGGAAGTTGACATTTTAAATAGTGACTTTTGTATAAAATTCAAACTTCTAGATATTTTATTTTATTTTTTAAAAAAATAAAAAACAGGGTATTTTATTATTCTAAAAATTTGTGCCCTAATTTGTAACGTTTGGAGGAGGTAGTGAAATTTAAAGTTGAGGAGAAATAAGTTCGAAAGGTGTCTAAAATGAGAAAGTGATTAGAAATATCTATATTCTAACCATATAAATAGAATATTATGCGACAGTAGCCACAATTGAGTGACAAACTGAGTTTTCAAAAGTTGACTTCCAATTCCAACCACTCAATTAATGTAAACATAAGCTGTTCAATCCGGAACGCATGTCTTGAATTCCGAGTTTCACCCAATCGATATACAACTTCCCTGTTCATCTATATATATATACAATCCTCTCAGCCACGATCGTAAAGCTAATGTGCCACCTGCAACTTGATCGTTCGACAAATTGCACGAGGAAACTTTATATTCTAATGGACACACCTTTTGGCTTTTGCAGAAGTAACTGAGATATAATTTGATCAGAATTTGCATTTGTCATTGTCAATGTTAGAGCTAGAGGTTTGTACAAATAATCAAAGAATAACGTCTGTGCACGGAATCTTAAACTAAAAGAGCTTGCTAGCGAATTCATCTATGGTGGTTCCATCCATTCGTGAAGAAGCTGACTTCCTGGCAAGTTGTCTGAGGTTTGACAAGCTTCTCCCCAGTTTCAAAGCCACATTCATTTCAAACAACTCTCCGTTTTCTCTTTTTTCCAAATCTCTTTCCTCAAGTGTGGCTTCTATTGATTCTTGGAGTAGCCTGAAGAAGCCAGCGCAGTTTCTGTACATCTCAAACACCATCCCAATTTGGCCACCATGCTCGAAAGCATTAACTGCGCTACCTAAAGCCCCCGCAGCCACTGCTACTATTGCTGTCCATGACCCATTACCAACAAAAGCAGACCCAACGGCCGCAACGCCTGTGAGTAATGGACCTGCGATGGCTAAAACCTTGTTGATCTTCAACACCAGGTTGCCTAGCCTTTCATAGTCCTCAATGTCCTTTCTCTTCACCACCTCGATGATCTCTCGCATTTCTACTTCCATTTCCTCACTCCACCCATTCTTCTTCTCAGCTCGTTGCTTTCCTTCGGAGGACTTGTTTTTCTTCTGGAGTTGCTGATTTGAAGGCCACCAAACAGATGGCTCAAAGTTTGCAGGGAATTTGTCAAGCATTGCTCCTAGCAAGGGAAGTGGGTATGCTTTGTCGATGGCCAAAACCTTTTCCATTACGCCCTTCACATCTTCTTTAGATGGATTTCGAGAGCATCATAGTTTGGATTTGGGTCTGGATCTGCTTGAACAATCTCGTAGCATTGCGTTGCTCCTCTGCAAGCTGTGAAGGCTGTATTTTGTTCATCACAAGCAACATCCCAGTGGCTGCAGAATACAAGAGCGTGGACGACAGTTTCAAAGCCAAAAGGGGCATTCCGGCGCCACCAATGGCTGCAGCACCGGCCATGGTGGCAGCAGTGAGAGTTATCATGTTGATGGAGTTGAGAAGAAGGGTATTCCAGTTTTCACGCTGTTTTCCAATGTTGGCGTGCATCTCCACCCTGTCAGCCACGGCCTCTAAGATGGCATAGAGTTGGGTAGTCGCAATTTTGTCATCAGTTGATGTGGTAGTGATCTCATTGATCTTCTCTACCGGGACTATGCCCGTGAATGTGAATCCCTCCCTTATATTCACTTCCTGAACCAGCTGCTTTCTCGTTGATATTTTTGGAACTGAGAAATAAGGGATGACTTTAGGAAGTTTAGGGACATGAATAGCAGCATTGATTTGCCTGGAACAAGAAGATGAAGATGAAGAAGATAATCGGAGAGTTGAAGCCATTTGATGGAGGTTTTCTCTGAGCTTTTCTTGTGTTGGGAAAGTGGGAAGGTTGAGAATGGAGGTAGGGAGGCTGGTTGAGTCTTATTTATAGCATCCAACAACGACTCGAATGAAGCGGTCAGATAGGGAAAATATTGACCGGCTGAGTGGGTTGACTCGGCCGATTGGATGACCGGACCCATTCCCTATTCATAATATTAAATTTCAAAATTTTTTACTCGCTTTGTCCTTGGGTCTCAACTCTCATGCGCCGTAGTAAAACTTCAAACTTCAAAGTTAATTAATACAACTAAAATATAATACAACTAAATATATCTTATAAGTACTTAATCACGTACTCTGATTCGTTTAATCGAATTCTTTATTCTTACACGAACATGTCAAAAAAATATATATATATATAACTAAATATATATGTATACCTTCGTTACTATAAAACTCGTTCACTTTCTTTTCTTTTCTTTTATTTTATTTTTCTGATTTCGTCTTTTTCTTTTATTGCTAATTATCAACAAATGTAGCTATCTCTTTCATGTCAACATCTTCAAGTCAAGATCAAATGTATGACTTGGTAATTTGTCCTTCAAATGTTTTCTGTTTTAAATGGTAATAAAATAATTTGTTTTTAAAATCCTGAGTAAAAACCTCAATACAATCGGTTAAGAGTAGTTGTACAACCACCTCTGTCCTGGCTTTGTTTGGTAGATATATGTTCAACATGGCAATCACAATAGGCTAAGGCCATACGACCACTTTTTTTTTTTTTAATAAATAAGAAGTCAAGTATTCTACATCTATTTTTCATTTCTTCTCAAAACAAGTAGATATACTCTTCATAAACATTTTCTCAAATACGGATCCTTCATAAAGCACTTTGCACTCACAGTTGAGAAATAGTTATCACTTTTATATCACATTAAAATACCTTTACATACCAAAACCAAAAATCAATTATTCCAAAACACCAATAAATGTAGCTTATACTACTTGCTACAACTTTTTCGTACGACATATCCACTTTGCAAAATTATTGCATGTACTATAACGGCCAAAGGAAAGTAATAGCTATGTTTGTGTTATTACTCCAAAATGACTAAAGTTGTAATTGGAGTTTCATAGAATCGCTTATAAAGCTGAATCTCACTTAATTAGTTGGTAACCAGTATGAGACGTAACAACTATGAACTTATTTAAAATCCATTCACTCTACATGGGTTAATTATATATCTTCCCAATGTGGGATTAAAGTGTTACAATATCCTCCTTAAAACCCTGACATTCTCATCAAATTTACATCATGCGGAGCTCTAGTACTACTTGACGTTACTAAGTTGCTTTGTACTATTTGTAATGATCGATGAAAAGCATGCTCTAGCTACATATGTGGTGTGATTAAAAAAAGAACTAATCAAGTTGTAATTGAAACTCCATAATATCACTTATAAAAGCCTAGTCTCAAGTTGTAATAAACTAATGAGAGACTTAGTACCCATGAAGTCATTTATAATTCACACACTCAATGTGGATTAATCATCTTCACAATGTGGAATTGTGAATCAAAAAACAATAAAAATAAGCATGCAATAATCAATCTTCTGCACCAATAGCTGATCGAGATAAAATTTGAGATCGAAGTAGTATTTTTGTATGTTATTGGTTAATTTGAATAAACAATTGGTTTGTACAAATAATCAAAGAATAACGTCTATGCACGGAATCTTAAACTAAAAGAGCTTGCTAGCGAATTCATCTATGGTGGTTCCATCCATTCGTGAAGAAGCTGACTTGCTGGCAAGTTGTCTGAGGTTTGACAAGCTTCTCCCCAGTTTCAAAGCCACATGCATTTCAAACAACTCCCCGTTTTCTCTTTTTTCCAAATCTCTTTCCTCAAGTGTGGCTTCTATTGATTCTTGGAGTAGCCTGAAGAAGCCAGCGCAGTTTCTGTACATCTCAAACACCATCCCAATTTGGCCACCATGCTCGAATGCAGTAACTGCGCTACCTAAAGCCCCCGCAGCCACTGCTACTATTGCTGTCCATGACCCATTACCAACAAAAGCAGACCCAACGGCTGCAACGCCTGTGAGTAATGGACCTGCGATGGCTAAAATCTTGTTGATCTTCAACACCAAGTTGCCTAGCCTTTCATAGTCCTCAATGTCCTTTCTCTTCACCACCTCGATGATCTCTCGCATTTCTACTTCCATTTCCTCACTCCACCCATTTTTCTTCTGACCTCGTTGCTTTCCTTCAGAGGACTTGTTTTCTTCTGGAGTTGTTGATTTGAAGGCCACCAAACAGATGGCTCAAACTTGGCAGGAATTTGTCAAGCATTGCTCTAGCAAGGGAAGTGGGTATGCTTTGTCGACGGCCAAAACCTTTTCCATTACGCCCTTCACATCTTCTATAGATGGAGTCCCGAGAGCCATCATAGTTTGGATTTGGGTCTGGATCTGCTTGAACAATCTCGTAGCATTGCGTTGCTCCTCTGCAAGCTGTGAAGGCTGTATTTTGTTCATCACAAGCAACATCCCCGTGGCTGCAGAATATAAGAGCGTGGACGATAGTTTGAGAGCCAAAAGGGGCATTCCGGCGCCACCAATAGCTGCAGCACCAGCCATGGTGGCAGCAGTGAGAGTAATCATGTTGACGGAGTTGAGAAGAAGGGTATTCCAGTTTTCACGCTGTTTTCCAATGTTTGCGTGCATCTCCACCCTGTCAGCCACGGCATCTAAGATAGCATAGAGTTGGGCAGTCGCCGCAGTGGCGTAGGAGTTGGTGATTTATCATGGATTGGTGCAGATCTTTTCTACCGGAACTATTCTCTTGAACCCATCTCTTACATTCAATTCCTTAACCGGCTTTGTCGTTGGTATTTTTGGAATTGAGAAATCAGGGATGACTTTAGGAAGTTTAGGGACATGAATAACAGCATTGATTTGCCTGGAACAAGAAGATGAAGACAATCGGAGAGTTGAAGAAGCCATTTGAATGATGTTTTCTCTGAGCTTTTCTTGCGTTATGCGTTGTAGGAGAGGTGTTTGAGAATGGAGGGTTGTCGAGGCTGTATTTATAATATGGAAGGATAAGTGAAACGAATGGCCAGAATCCCATACGGAAAATATTGACCAGCTGACCGGCTTGACTCAGCCCCATGGCTGCTGACCTTTTCGCTCTTCATAGTTTTCAAGTTCAAAATTTTCTCCCTGGTATTGGGTCTTTCATGGGACGTAGTAAAACTCGTCATTAGAACTGGTAAGCTGTATATGATAAAACTACAATTTTCCATATCACAATATATAAACCTTATTTATACTTTTAAATATTGTATTTTTATTTTATAATTATTATTTTTTTATAATATTTACTTGATAGTCCCCATCAACCCCAGAGAAAAATTATTGTGTGGGATACCAAATGTTTATTCTAAATTACGTACTATATAAGCAGGATACAATTATTTTTATTTTCAATTTTGTGTTTTAGTTAATTAAAATAAAATTTAGCTCTAATAAACTGAATTTTCAGTGATTCAATACAAAGAAAACATTGATCAATTCAAAGAAAACTTTATTTGTTTGTCTTTCTCCTATGCGAATGCGATGTTGTAAAACTTGGAAGCTAATTAGTTTGAGAAAATACAAACATATGTATAGCTCATTATTTATTTATATATATATATATATATAAAAAGTTATAAAGAATAATAATAAGAGTGGGTGTGTAGCCACCCTAAATGAATGAAAGAGATAATGAGTGGGCAACCATGTGAGACTTATTGTAGTAGTCATACGGCCGATCACCTCTAATCAAAGTAGAAAGTTGGCCATGTATCCATGGTGGCGCATGCCCACTTTACATTTTGTTTAAAACAAAAAAATAAATAAATAAATAAATAGTAAGTTCGTTCACCATGTTTCTACAAACGTTAAATATTTGTTTTGTCAAAATACTTTTATAAGAATGCGTAAAAAATTTGTATATAAAAAATGTAAGTGTTTTGAATTATGTATTAATGAATTTGAGAAGAATAAAAATTCAAATTTAAAACAGAAATCAAAAGGAGAATAGGATAGTAAACATATATAGGCTTGGTCTGTTTCTTTTATTTTGGATCAAGCAATACGGCTATCTTTAACAGGTCAACGTACGTCTATAGGAGGTTAATATCTACAAGCGGATATTTCAATATAGATATATATACACACACTTGCTATGCGCAATTTTTCTTTTGAGCTTCTTATTTATGAATTTGAGAAAAATTAAAAATATATATAAATTTAAAACAGAAAACAGAAAAAGGATGGTCTCTTATTGTGGATCAAGCAATACGGCTATCTCTAACAGGTCAACATCTACAAGGGGTCAAAAATTCAAAATCTACAAAGTGGATTCTTCAACAAAAAAATAAAATAAAATCTATAAGTGGTGATATATATATATTTTAACATGTCTGTACGAGAGGGGAAGGGAGATTCAAATTAGTAAGTTCCGCTTCATTAGGCATGATCCCACCCAATTGAACTACCTTTTAGAGACTTTTTTTTTTTTTAATGAATAACTTTCATTACAAATATGCATATCTTTTTCATACTACATATCAACTATTCAAAATTAGTAACATTTACTTGATACCCATCATATATTTCTGGCCTTGCTAATGGTGATTTCATGGGTAGTGTCACTTTGAGATGGATTTCTCCTTAAGTTTTTTGGCGATTTTTCGGATTCCGATTCCATGCAATAAAGTGGGCTGGTAACAAGTTGCTTGAATGTGTGACCAAATAAATAAAGCCTCGATAGAGTACTCTCACTTGAGGTTACCCGATAACCAGTCGAAACATCACTTAAGATTCACAAGCTTTTGAAAGATGATCTGAACTCATATACATTGAGAATGTTAGATTAATTCTTGATTTATTCAAGTCCTTGGCACAAGATGACAAAAAGGAACAAGTCTTTGGCACGAGGCTCTCAAGTTTGAAGATCAGGTAATTGGTTTAGTGTCAAGGGACAATCAGTTTTGTAAGTAATGCTAAATCTCAAATATCCAATACATATTCTAATATTTCAAATTAGTAATATGGATACTTTTCATACCCATCAATTATTTCCATTCACAAAACAATAACATTAATTAAGCATGCAATAATCAATCTTCTGCACCAATATATAGCTGATCGACATAAAATTTGAGATCGAAGTAGTATTTTTGTATGTTATTGGTTAATTTGTATAAACAATTGGTTTGTACAAATAATCAAAGAATCAAAGAATAACGTCGTCTATGCACGGAATCTTAAACTAAAAGAGCTTGCTAGCGAATTCATCTATGGTGGTTCCATCCATTCGTGAAGAAGCTGACTTCCTGGCAAGTTGTCTGAGGTTTGACAAGCTTCTCCCCAGTTTCAAAGCCACATTCATTTCAAACAACTCCCCGTTTTCTCTTTTTTCCAAATCTCTTTCCTCAAGTGTGGCTTCAATGGATTCTTGGAGTAGCCGGAAGAAGCCACCGCAGTTTCTGTACATCTCAAACACCATCCCAATTTGGCCACCATGCTCGAATGCAGTAACTGCGCTACCTAAAGCCCCCGCAGCCACTGCTACTATTGCTGTCCATGACCCATTACCAACAAAAGCAGACCCAACGGCTGCAACGCCTGTGAGTAATGGACCTGCGATGGCTAAAACCTTGTTGATCTTCAACACCAGGTTGCCTAGCCTTTCATAGTCCTCAATGTCCTTTCTCTTCACCACCTCGATGATCTCTCGCATTTCTACTTCCATTTCCTCACTCCACCCATTTTTCTTCTGACCTCGTTGCTTTCCTTCAGAGGACTTGTTTTTCTTCTGGAGTTGTTGATTTGAAGGCCACCAAACAGATGGCTCAAACTTGGCAGGGAATTTGTCAAGCATTGCTCCTAGCAAGGGAAGTGGGTATGCTTTGTCGACGGCCAAAACCTTTTCCATTACGCCCTTCACATCTTCTTTAGATGGAGTCCCGAGAGCCATCATAGTTTGGATTTGGGTCTGGATCTGCTTGAACATTCTCGTAGCATTGCGTTGCTCCTCTGCAAGCTGTGAAGGCTGTATTTTGTTCATCACAAGCAACATCCCCGTGGCTGCAGAATATAAGAGCGTGGACGATAGTTTGAGAGCCAAAAGGGGCATTCCGGCGCCACCAATAGCTGCAGCACCAGCCATGGTGGCAGCAGTGAGAGTAATCATGTTGACGGAGTTGAGAAGAAGGGTATTCCAGTTTTCACGCTGTTTTCCAATGTTTGCGTGCATCTCCACCCTGTCAGCCACGGCATCTAAGATAGCATAGAGTTGGGCAGTCGCCGCAGTGGCGTAGGAGTTGGGTGATTTATCATGGATTGGTGCGGTACTGATCTTTTCTACCGGAACTATTCTCTTGAACCCATCTCTTACATTCAATTCCTTAACCGGCTTTGTCGTTGGTATTTTTGGAATTGAGAAATAAGGGATGACTTTAGGAAGTTTAGGGACATGAATAACAGCATTGATTTGCCTGGAACAAGAAGATGAAGATAATCGGAGAGTTGAAGAAGCCATTTGAATGATGTTTTCTCTGAGCTTTTCTTGCGTTATGTGTTGTAGGAGAGGTGTTTGAGAATGGAGGGTTGTCGAGTCTGTATTTATAATATGGAAGGATAAGTGAAACGAATGGCCAGAATCCCATACGGAAAATATTGACCAGCTGACCGGCTTGACTCAGCCCCATGGCTGCTGACCTTTTCGCTCTTATAATTTTCAAGTTCAAAATTTTCTCCCTGGTATTGGGTCTCCCATGGGAAGTAGTAAAACTCGTCATTAGAACTGGTAAGCTATGATAAAACTTTAACTTTCCATCACTATAAACCTTATTTATACTTTTAAATATTATATTTTTATTTTATAATTATTATTTTTTGATAATATTTACTTGATAGTTAGTCCCCATAAACCCCAGAGAAAAATTATTGTGTGGGATACCAAATGTTTATTCTAAATTAGTAAGCAGGATACAATTATTTTTATTCTCATTTTAGTGTTTTAGTTAATCAAAATAAAATTTAGCTCTAATAAACTGAATTTTCAGTGATTCAATACAAAGAAAACATGATTTGTTTGCCTTCTCTTCCAATCCGTACAGGCTTTCAAAGAAGGCGATTCAATTCAAAGAAAACTTTATTTGTTTGTCTTTCTCCTATATATGCGAATGCACCGTAGTAAAACTTGGAAGCTAATACAACTTATATTTTCCGTTGCTACAAAACTTAGGCTACATAGTATAAACATTCTCACACACTTGGCTTTTAAAACTACCAAAATTATTTATTATTGAATTTTAATTTAATAATGCTTTTAAAAGCCGTGAGTGTGAGAATGCGAGTGTTGGAGTTTGTGTGGGCTGTACGTGTATTTTGATTGGTTTTTTTTTTGGTTTAAGAAATGATAAAAGTGTTTTGACATGATATAAAAGTAAGAAATGTTTTCTGGTAGAATTTACATTTGAAAAAAAAAAAAAAAAGTTATAAGGAATAATAATAAGAGTGGGTGTGTAGCCACCCTAAATGGATGAAAGAGATCATGAGTACTGGGCAACCATGTTAGGCTTATGTTGTAGTAGTCATACGGCCGGTCACCTCTAATCAAAGTAGAGAGTTGGCCTCGTAGCCACCTCTCCTGTATTTGGGGTGGCACACGTATGGCCACTTCACTTTTTCTTAAAAAAAAATAAAATAAATAGATAATAAGTTAGTTCATCATGTTTCTATGAACGTTACATATTAATTTGTTTTGTCAAAATACTTTTATAAGAATGCATTAAAAAATATATATATAAAATGTAAGTGTTCTGAATTATGTATTAATGAATTTGAGAAGAATAAAAAATTCAAATTTAAAACAGAAATCAAAAGGAGAATAGGATAGCAAACATATATAGGCTTGGTCTTTTTCTTTTTCTTTTTATTATTATTTTTTTATTTTCTTTTATTTTGGATCAAGCAATACGGCTATCTTTAACTGGTCAACGTTCAGCTATTATCTATAGGAGGTCAATATCTACAAGTGGATATTTCAATATATATATATATATTGAAATATACACTTGCTAGGCGCAGCTTTTTGTTTTGAGCTACTTATTAATGAATTTGAGAAAAAAAAAATTAAAAAAATATAAATTTAAAACAGAAAAAGAATAGTCGTTTATTGTGGATCAAGCAATACGGCTATCTGTAACAGGTCAACATCTACAAGGGGTCAAAAATTCGAAATCTACAAAGTGGATTCTTCAACAATAAAATAAAATAAAAATCTATAAGCGGTGATAGATTTTTTTTTTTTTTGGACATGTCCATACAAAAGAAGGAGGAGAATTCAATTAAGAATTTCGTTCATTAATATGTATCCACCCGATTAAACTATTCCTTGAATATTTTTATTTTTTATTTTTAATGAATGAGTAACTTTTATTAGCAAATATGTGTATCTTTTTCGTGCCACATATCAACTATTCAAAATTAGTAGCATTTACTTGATACCCATCATATATTTCTTGCCTTGCTATTGGTGATTTCATGGTCAGTGCCACTTTGAGATGGATTTCTTCTAAGTATTTTTGTGATTTTTGGATTCCAATTCAGCAATAAAGCGGGCCAATAACAAGTTGTTTGAACGTGTGACAGAATAAATAAAGTCTCGATAGACTCTCACAAGAGGTATATTACTCAATATTGTACCAATCGAAACTTCACTTAAAATTTACAAACTTTTGAAATATGATCCAAACTGATCATATATATTGAGAATGTTAGATTAATTCTTGATTTATTCAAGTCCTTGGCACAAGATGACAAAAGGAACAAGTCTTTGGCACGAGGATCTCAAGTTTGAAGATCAGATAATTGGTTTAGTGTCAAGGGCAATTAGTTTTGTAAGTTATGCTAAATCTCAAATATCCGGTACATATTTTAAATAGCTTTTTTCTAATTAAATAATAAAAATAAATTTAATTAGATGAAACATAATATATTAGGACAATTTCAATAGAATATTATGAGACAGTAACTACAATTTAGTGACAAACTGAGTTTTCAAAGTTGACTTCCAATTGAACCACTCAATATTTAATGTAAACATAAGTAGTCAATCAGCTGTCTTGAATTTCAAGTTTCACCCAATCGATGTACAACTTTGTAGGTTCATATATATTTTATACACTTCTCTCAAAATTAGTAAATGGTAATGCCATAGCTATTGAGTTTCCACAAATTGCTGCAGGAAAATTTATATTCTAATATGACAATTAACTTTTGCACAAGTAACTGAGATAAATTTGGATCAGAATTTGCATGTCATTGTCAATGTTAGATATTGTACAGAAGAATCAAAGAATTGCTATATATGCACGAAATCTTAAACTAAAAGAGCTTGCTAGCGAATTCATCTATGGTGGTTCCATCCATTCGTGAAGAAGCTGACTTTCTGGATAGTTCTCTGAGCTGTGACAAGCTTCTCCCCAGCTTCAAAGCCACATTCATTTCAAACAACTCTCCGTTTTCTCTTTTCTCCAAATCTCTTTCCTCAAGTGTGGCTTCAATGGATTCTTGGAGTAGACGGAAGAAGCCAGCGCAGTTTCTGTACATCTCAAACACCATCCCAATTTGGCCACCATGCTCGAATGCATTAACTGCGCTACCTAAAGCCCCCCGCAGCAACCTGCTACCACTGCAGCCCATGAGCCGTTACCAACAAAAGCAGACCCAACGGCTGCAATGCCAGTGAGCAATGGACCTGAGATGGCTAAAATCTTGTTGATCTTCAACACCGGTTGCCTAGCCTTTCGTAGTCCTCAATGTGTCCTTCTTCACCACCTCGATGATCTCTCGCATTTCTACTTCCATTTCCTCACTCCACCCATTCTTCTTCTCTCAGCTTGTTGCTTTCCTTCAGAGGACTTGTTTTCCTTCTGGAGTTGCTGATTTGAAGGCCACCAAACAGATGGCTCAAACTTTGCAGGGAATTTGTCAAGCATGGCTCCTAGCAAGGGAAGTGGGTATGCTTTGTCGACGGCCAAAACCTTTTTCATCACTTCCTTCACATCTTCTTCAGTTGGATTTCGGAGAGCCAGCATGGTTTGGATTTGGGTCTGGAGCTGCTTGAACAATCTCGTAGCATTGCGTTGCTCCTCTGCAAGCTGTGAAGGCTGTATTTTGTTCATCACAAGCAACATCCCAGTGGCTGCAGAATACAAGAGCGTGGACGACAGTTTGAGAGCCAAAAGGGGCATTCCGGCGCCACCAATGGCTGCAGCACCAGCCATGGTGGCAGCAGTGAGAGTTATCATGTTGATGGAGTTGAGAAGAAGGGTATTCCAGTTTTCACGCTGTTTTCCAATGTTGGCGTGCATCTCCACCCTGTCAGCTACGGCCTCTAAGATGGCATAAAGTTGGGTAGTCGCAATTTTGCCATCAGTTGATGTGGTAGTGATCTCATTGATCTTTTCTACCGGGACTATGCCCGTGAATGTGAATCCCTCCCTTATATTCAATTCCTGAACCAGCTTTCTCTTCGGTATTTTTGGAACTGAGAAATAAGGGATGACTTTAGGAAGTTTTGGGACATGAATAGCAGCATCGATTTTGCTGGAACAAGAAGATGAAGAAGATAATCGGAGAGTTGAAGAAGCCATTTGATGGAGGTTTTCTCTGAGCTTTTCTTGTGTTGGGAAAGTGGGAAGGTTGAGAATGGAGGTAGGGAGGCCGGTTGAGTCTTATTTATAGCATCCAACAGCGACTCGAATGAAGCGGTCAGATATGGAAAATATTGACCGACTGAGTGGGTTGACTCGGCCGATTGGGTGACCCATTCCCTATTCATAATATTCAATGTCAAAATATTTTACTCGCTTGTATTGGGTCTCAACTCTCATACGACGTTGTAAAACTTCAAACGTCAAAGCTAATACAACTTAACATATATATCTTCCGTTACTACAAAACTCGGTCTCTTTCTCTTTATTTTATTTTATCAACGAATGTAGCTATCTCTTTAATGTCAACATCTTCAAGTCAAAATCAAATGTATGGATATTTTGTCCTCCAAATGTTTTCTGTTTTAAGTGATAAAAACATAGTTTTTTTTAGAATCCTTAATAAACAGCTCACAGTACTGTTAAAAAGAAATCACACGTTCTTATATGAATATTTTGACAAAACAGATACTGTTTGCATGCGTAAATGATAACTTATTATTTAAAATTAAAAATTAAAGAAATACTCGATCATCACTTTTATGTAACATTAAAACACCTTTTTCAAACCAAAAAACCAAAAATTAATTATTAGGGAACACCAACAAGCATAGGTTATGCTACTTGCTACAACTTTTTTGTACGACATATTTATCCACTCTCTTTTATTGGAGGCCAACCACAACGGAGCAGGAGATCGATAGGGTGTTGGGTGGAAAGCATATTTGCAAAATTATGGCATTTACGATAACGATCGTACGGTCCAACAAAAGTGATAGTCACATCCGCACTATTACTCCAAAATGACTAATTAAGTTATAATTAATTGGAGTTTCATAGAATTGCTTATAAAGTTGAATCTCACTTAGTAAGTAACCAATATGAAACTTAACACCCCTGAATTCATTTATAATCAACTCACTTTATATATATGGGTTTAGTATCTTCCAATGTGAAAGTGGAGTGTTACAATCTCCTCCTTCAAATGGCCATGACATTCTCGTCAAAGCTCCTTTATATAGTTATCCAATATCACATGACGTGACTAAGTTGCTATGATACTATTTGTAACGATTGATGGAAAGCTCACATTTGTGGTATCACCAACAAAAAAAAAAAAAAATAGTCAAGTTTCAATTGGAGCTCCCTAATATTATCACTTATAAAAGCTTAGTCTTACTAAGGAATCAATGTGACACTTAACGTTCATAAACTCATTTATAATTTACACACTGTATAGGCCAATTATCTTTGATCCCAATTAGGGATTGGGGTGTAACATTAATTTACTAAAAATAACAATTATTGATTTTCATGCGATCTAAATATACCTAGCTAGATCTAGGTATATGTTGTGGATGCCCCATATGTTTATTGTCTTGTTATTCGTTATTTCGAGTTTTTCGACTCGATGCAATACCTAGGCTACAATACTTTTTTGTGGACCATTTATTAGATCATGACAATAATGAAAAAATAATAATAATAAATATCGATATATATATGTGGCTTTTGGGTGTATGCTATGGTGGGACCACCACTTGGTGCACCATTAGAAATTCTCATTTGTGGTGAAGATGCTATAAGGCGAGGTTTCTTTTCTACCGTAGTGTTCTTCAGGTTCTCTAATTATGTAGTAAAATTGATTTAATAAAAATAAAATTGTAGGTTTTTTTCTAACAATTAATTTTTATAAGTTAATAGTTAGGTTATAATGCTTTAAAACTTGTTTTTGATTCAAAATTAAACCTAATGGAAGGTTAACCATTTAGATGATATCACCCAAAATAGATTTGATCATCCTAAATTTGATGCTAATGCCTCAATTTTGTTGTAATGTCACAAATTTGTTGCTAATGCTCAAATTTGATGCTAATACCTAAAAAAAGCGGGTAGTGGAGCAACTACAATTTTATTTTTCTTAAATCATGTTTTTATGTAAACTGAGAACACCAGAACTCTGGGAGAATAGCATTTTCCGCTATAAGGCATCCTCCAAAAACCATCATGAAAATCTTCGAAAATCCATCATGCACGTACCTTTAAAATGTGGCAAAAAGAAATTTCTAAATCAGTGCATCTCATTAATCAAAGGAAAATGTTAAAGGGTCAACTTTTTTGCTCAACTTTTATCATTTTTATTTTTTATTTTTAAAAATAAAGTAAAAAAAAAAATTTTTTGAAGCAATAATATTATATATTTTTTGTCCTTCTTTTTATTGGTGTTTCTTAAAAAATGAAAATTCAATTTTTCAAAAAAAATTGACCATTTTTATGAAGAAAATGCAAATTTCATTTTTTAAAAATACCAATAAAAAGGACAAACAAAAAACATTATTGCTTCAGGCACTTTTTATTTTTTAGTTTGTTTTTTTTTAAAATAAAATAAAAATGGCAAAAGTTGGGTCTTTCTCATCCCTTTCAAAACATGCCACCATTTCCTATTAAGACATGCAATAACCTCTTTACGCATGGGTAGAAAATTTCGTACACATATGTAACAAACAAAACGATGCTCAATTTAATTGAGAAAATAAAATATCCATAAATGTGCCACTTTGGTAGTCCAAATTGGTAATATGGATACTTTTCATACCCATCAATTATTTCCAATTAATCACAAAACAATAAAATTAAAAGCATGCAATAATCAATCTTCTGCACCAATTGCTGATCGAGATAAAATTTGAGATCAAAGTAGTATTTTTGTATGTTATTGGTTAATTTGTATAAACAATTGGTTTGTACAAATAATCAGAAGAATCAAAGAATAACGTCTATGTACGGAATCTTAAGCTAAAAGAGCTTGCTAGCGAATTCATCTATGGTGGTTCCATCCATTCGTGAAGAAGCTGACTTCCTGGCAAGTTGTCTGAGGTTTGACAAGCTTCTCCCCAGTTTCAAAGCCACATTCATTTCAAACAACTCCCCGTTTTCTCTTTTCTCCAAATCTCTTTCCTCAAGTGTGGCTTCAATGGATTCTTGGAGTAGACGGAAGAAGCCAGCGCAGTTTCTGTACATCTCAAACACCATCCCAACTTGGCCACCATGCTCGAATGCATTAACCGCGCTACCTAAAGCCCCCGCAGCAACCGCTACCACTGCAGCCCATGAGCCGTTACCAACAAAAGCAGATCCGACGGCTGCAATGCCAGTGAGCAATGGACCTGAGATGGCTAAAATCTTGTTGATCTTCAACACCAAGTTGCCTAGCCTTTCGTAGTCCTCAATGTCCTTCGTCTTCACCACCTCGATGATCTCTCGCATTTCTACTTCCATTTCCTCACTCCACCCATTCTTCTTCTCAGCTCGTTGCTTTCCTTCAGAGGACTTGTTTTTCTTCTGGAGTTGTTGATTTGAAGGCCACCAAACAGATGGCTCAAACTTGCAGGGAATTTGTCAAGCATTGCTCCTAGCAAGGGAAGTGGGTATGCTTTGTCGACGGCCAAAACCTTTTTCATCACTTCCTTCACATCTTCTTCAGTTGGATTTCGAGAGCCAGCATGGTTTGGATTTGGGTCTGGAGTTGCTTGAACAATCTCGTAGCATTGCGTTGCTCCTCTGCAAGCTGTGAAGGCTGTATTTTGTTCATCACAAGCAACATCCCCGTGGCTGCAGAATACAAGAGCGTGGACGACAGTTTGAGAGCCAAAAGGGGCATTCCGGCGCCACCAATAGCTGCAGCACCAGCCATGGTGGCAGCAGTGAGAGTTATCATGTTGACGGAATTGAGAAGAAGGGTATTCCAGTTTTCACGCTGTTTTCCAATGTTTGCGTGCATCTCCACCCTGTCAGCCACGGCCTCTAAGATAGCATAGAGTTGGGTAGTCGTCGCAATGGCGTCGGAGTTGGGTGATTTATCATGGATTGGTGCGGTACTGATCTTTTCTATCGGAACTATTCTCTTGAACCCATCCCTTATATTCAATTCCTCAACCGGCTTTGTCTTTGGTATTTTTGGAATTGAGAAATAAGGGATGACTTTAGGAAGTTTAGGGACATGAATAACAGCATTGATTTGCCTGGAACAAGAAGACGAAGACAATCGGAGAGTTGAAGAAGCCATTTGAATGATGTTTTCTCTGAGCTTTTCTTGTGTTATGTGTTGAAGGGAAAGTGGAGAGGTGTTTGAGATTAATGGAGGCTTGCGGAGTCTGTATTTATAATATGGAAGAATAAGTTAAACGAATGGCCAGAATCGATCCCATACGGAAAATATTGACCAGCTGACCGGCTTGACTCAGCCCCTTGGCTGACCTTTTCGCTCTTTGTAATTTTCAAGTTCAAAATTTTCTCCCTGGTATTGGGTCTTTTATGGGACGTAGTAAAACTCGTCATTAGAACTGGCAAGCTATATATGATAAAACTACAATTTTCCGTCACTATATATAAACCTTATTTATACTTTTAAATATTGTATTTTTATTTTATAATTATTATTTTTTGATAATATTTACTTGATAGTTAGTCCCCATCAACCCCAGAGAGAAATTATTGTGTGGGATACCAAATTTTTTTTCTAAATTACTAAGCAGGATACAATTATTTTTGTTCTTATTTTAGTATTTTAGTTAATTAAAATAAAATTTAGCTCTAATAAACTGAATTTTCAAAGATTCAATACAAAGAAAACTTTATTTGTTTGTCTTTCTCCTACACGAATGAGACTTAGTAAAACTTAGAAGCTAATACAACTAATATTTTCCGTTGCTGGCTACATAGTATAAACATTCTCACTTGGCTTTTAAAACTACCAGAATTATTCATTATTGAATTTTAATTTAATAATGCTTTAAAAGCCATGAGTGTGAGAACGCAAGTGTTGGAGTTTGTGTGGGGTGCACGTGTATAGTATACTCATATTTGTTAGTGTATTTTGATTATTGGTATTTTTTGTTTAAGCAATGATAAAAGTGTTTTGGCATGACATAGAAGTAAAAAATGTTTTCTAGTAGGATTTACATTTGAAAAAAACGTTTTTTTTTATTATACCTACTAATTAGTTTGAGAAGATACAAACATATGTATAGCTCATTATTTATTTATATAAAAAAAAAAAAGTTAAAAAGAATAATAATAAGAGTGGGTGTGTAGCCACCCTAAATGAATGAAAGAGATCATGAGTACTGGGCAACCATGTTAGGCTTATTGTAGTAGTCATATATATGGCGTCTGGCCACTTTACATTTTGTTAAAAAAAAAAATTTAATTAAATAGTGAGTTAGTTCTTCATGTTTCTGTAAAAATTAAATATTTGTTTTGTCAAAATTCTTTTTATAAGAATGCATAAAAAAATTTATATAAAAAATGTAAGTGTTTTGAATTATGTATTAATGAATTTGAGAAGAATAACAAATTCAAATTTAAAACAGAAATCAAAAGGAGAATATATAGGATAGCAAACATATATATATAGGCTTGGCCTTTTTCTTTTTCTTTCTTTTTTATTTTGGATCAAGCAATACGGCTATCTTTAACTGGTCAACGTACATCTATTATCTACAGGAGCATATATATATATATATATATATATATATTGAAATATACACTTGCTAGGCGCAGCTTTTTGTTTTGAGCTACTTATTAATGAAATTGAGAAATATTGAATATATATATATATATATATATATATATATATATATATAACAGAAAACAGAAAAAGAATAGTCTTATTGTGGATCAAGCAATACGGCTATCTCTAACAGGTCAACATCTACAAGGGGTCAAAAATTCAAAATCTACAAAGTGGATTCTTCAACAAAAAAATAAAATAAAAATCTATAAGTGGTGATAATTTTTTTTTTTATATGTCCGCACAAGAGAGGAATGAGAATTCGAATTAGTAATTTCGATTCATTAAGTGCGGTCCCACCCGATTGAACTACCTCTTGAAAACTTTTTTTTTTTTTAATGAGTGAGTAATTTACATTAGCAAATATGTATATCTTTTTCGTATGACATATCAACTATTCAAAATTAGTAGCATTTACTTGATACCCATCATATGTTTCTTGCCTTGCTATTGGTGATTTCATGGGTAGTGCCACTTTGAGATGGATTTCTTCTTAAGTTTTTTTGCCATTTTTTGGATTCTGATTCCATGCAATAAAGCGGGATGGTAACAAGTTGCTTGAACGTGTGACCAAATAAATAAAGTCTCGATAGAGTACTCTCATGTGAGGTTACTCGATGTTGTACCAATTGAAACATCACTTAAGATTTACAAGCTTTTGAAATATAATCCGAACTCATATATATTGAGAATGTTAAATTACTTCTTGATTTATTCAAGTCTTTGGCACAAGATGACAAAAATGAACAAGTCTTTGGCACGAGGCTCTCAACTTTGAAGATCTAGTTTGAAGGGACAATCAGTTTTGTAAGTTATGCTAAATCTCAAATATCCGGTACATATTTTAAATAGCTTTTTTCTAATTAAATAATAAAAATAAATTTAATTAGATGAAACATAATATATTCTAACCATATAAATAGAATATTATGAGACAGTAACTACAATTTAGTGACAAACTGAGTTTTCAAAAGTTGACTTCCAATTCGAACCACTCAATATTTAATGTAAACATAAGCCGTTCAATCCGGAACGCGTGTCTTGAATTTCAAGTTTCACCCAATCGATGTACAACTTCCCTGTTAAGTTCATCTATATATATATACACTTCTCTCAGCTACGGTCGTAAAGCTAATGCGCCACCAGCTATTGACCGTTCCACAAATTGCACAGGGAAAATTTATATTCTAATAGACACACTTTTTGGCTTTTGCAGAAGTAACTGAGATAAAATTGGATCAGAATTTGCATTTGTCATTGTCAATGTTAGAGCTAGATTGTACAGAGAATCAAAGAATTGCTATATATGCACGAAATCTTAAACTAAAAGAGCTTGCTAGCGAATTCATCTATGGTGGTTCCATCCATTCGTGAAGAAGCTGACTTTCTGGCTAGTTCTCTGAGCTGTGACAAGCTTCTTCCCAGCTTCAAAGCCACATTCATTTCAAACAACTCTCCGTTTTCTCTTTTCTCCGAATCTCTTTCCTCAAGTGTGGCTTCAATGGATTCTTGGAGTAGCCGGAAGAAGCCAGCGCAGTTTCTGTACATCTCAAATACCATCCCAACTTGGCCACCATGCTCGAATGCATTAACCGCGCTACCTAAAGCCCCCGCAGCAACCGCTACCACTGCAGCCCATGAGCCGTTACCAACAAAAGCAGATCCGACGGCTGCAATGCCAGTGAGCAATGGACCTGAGATGGCTAAAATCTTGTTGATCTTCAACACCAAGTTGCCTAGCCTTTCGTAGTCCTCAATGTCCTTCGTCTTCACCACCTCGATGATCTCTCGCATTTCTACTTCCATTTCCTCACTCCACCCATTCTTCTTCTCAGCTCGTTGCTTTCCTTCAGAGGAGTTGTTTTTCTTCTGGAGTTGCTGATTTGAAGGCCACCAAACAGATGGCTCAAACTTTGCAGGGAATTTGTCAAGCATGGCTCCTAGCAAGGGAAGTGGGTATGCTTTGTCGACGGCCAAAACCTTTTTCATCACTTCCTTCACATCTTCTTCAGTTGGATTCCCGAGAGCCAGCATGGTTTGGATTTGGGTCTGGAGCTGCTTTAACAATCTCGTAGCATTGCGTTGCTCCTCTGCGAGCTGTGAAGGCTGTATTTTGTTCATCACAAGCAACATCCCCGTGGCTGCAGAGTACAAGAGAGTGGACGACAGTTTGAGAGCCAAAAGGGGCATTCCGGCGCCACCAATGGCTGCAGCACCAGCCATGGTGGCAGCAGTGAGAGTTATCATGTTGATGGAGTTGAGAAGAAGGGTATTCCAGTTTTCACGCTGTTTTCCCATGTTGGCGTGCATCTCCACCCTGTCAGCTACGGCCTCTAAAATGGCATAGAGTTGGGTAGTCGTCGCAATTTTGTCATCAGTTGATGTGGTAGTGATCTCATTGATCTTTTCTACCGGGACTATGCCCGTGAATGTGAATCCCTCCCTTATATTCAATTCCTGAACCAGCTTTCTGGTTGGTATTTTTGGAACTGAGAAATAAGGGATGACTTTAGGAAGTTTTGGGACATGAATAGCAGCATCGATTTTGCTGGAACAAGAAGATGAAGAAGATAATCGGAGAGTTGAAGCCATTTGATTGAGGTTTTCTCTGAGCTTATCTTGTGTCGGGAAAGTGGGAAGGTTGAGAATGGAGGTAGGGAGGCTGGTTGAGTCTTATTTATAGCATCCAACAGCGACTCGAATGAAGCGGTCAGATACGAAAAATATTGACCGGCTGAGTGGGTTGACTCGGCCGATTGGGTGACCCATTCCCCATTCATAATATTCAATGTCAAAATATTTTACTCGCTTGTTTATATTGGGTCTCAACTCTCATACGCCGTTGTAAAACTTCAAACTTCAAAGCTAATACAACTAAACATATATATCTTCTGTTACTACAAAACTCGGTCTCTTCTTTTATTTTATTTTATTTTTCTAATTTCGTCTCTTTCTTTTATTGCTAATTATCATCAACAAATGTAGCTATCTCTTTCATGTCAACATCTGCAAGTCAAAATCAAATGTATGGATATTTTGTCCTCCAAATGTTTTCTGTTTGAAGTGATAAAAAAATAATTTGTTTTTAGAATCCTTAATAAACAACTCACAGTACTATTAAAAAGAAATCACACGTTCTTATATGAATATTTTGACAAAACAGATACTGTTTGCATGCGTAAATGATAACTTATTATTTAAAATTAAAAATTAAAGAAATACTCATCACTTTTATGTCACATTAAAACACATTTTTCAAACCAAAAAACCAAAAATTAATTATTAGGAACACCACAAGCATAGGTTATGCTACTTGCTACAACTTTTTGTATGACATATTTATCCACTCCCTTTTATCATAGGCCAACCGCGACGGGAGCAGGAGATCGATAGGGTGTTGGGTGGAAAGCATGTTTGCAAAATTATATATGGTATTTACGACAACGATCGTACAGTCCAACGAAAGTGACATTCACATTCGCGTTATTACTCCAAAAAGACTAATTAAATTGTAATTAATTGGAGTTTCATAGAATTGCTTATAACGTTGAATCTCACTTAGTAAGTAACCAATATGAAACTTAACACCCAGGAATTCATTTATAATCAACTCACTCTATATGGGTTAAGTATCTTCCAATGTGAAAGTGGAGTGTTACAATCTCCTCCTTAAAACGGCCATGACATTCTCGTCAAAGCCTTATTATATAGTTATCCAATATCACATGACGTGACTAGGTTGCTATGATATTATTTGTAACAATTGATGGAAAGCTCACATTTGTGGTATAACAAAAACAAAAACAACAACTAGTCAAGTTTCAATTGGAGCTCCCTAATACTATCACTTATAAAAGCTTAATCTTACTACTAAGGAACCAATATATATGACACTTAACACCTGTAAACTCATTTATAATTTAAACATTCTGTATAAGCTAATCGATCCCGATTAGGGATTGGGGTGTTACATTAATTTACAAAAAAAACAATTATTGATTTTCTTGCGATCTAAATATACCTAGCTAGATCCAGGTATATGTTGTGGATGCCCCATATGTTTATTGTCTTGATATTGGTGATTTCAAGCTTTTGGACTCGGTGCAATACCTAGGCTACAATACTTTTTTGCGGACCATTCATTAGATCATGACAATAGTGAAAAAATATATATTGATATATATGTGGCTTTTGGGCGTATGCTAGGGTGGCGGATCACCACTTGGTGCACCATTAGAAATTCTCATTTGTGGTAAAGATGCTATAAGGCACCCTCCAAAACCATCATCAAGATCTTCGAAAATCCATCACCTTTAAATTGTGGTAAAAGGAAATTTCTAAATCAGTACATCTCATTAATCAAAACATGCCACCATTTCATATTAAGACATGCAATAACCCCTTTACGCATGGGTAGAAAATTACGTACACATATGTACGTAACAATCAAAACGATGCAAACGCTATCAACAAAAAAAATTAATTGAGAAAATAAAAATATCCATAAATGTGCCACTTTGGTAGCTGCAGCCACCCCCTTCAATTTTAAATTTTCTCCAAATTGGTAATATGGATACTTTTCATACCCATCAATTATTTCCAATTAATCACAAAACAATAAAATTAAGCATGCAATAATCAATCTTCTGCCCCAATAGCTGATCGAGATAAAATTTGAGATCAAAGTAGTATTTTTGTATGTTATTGGTTAATTTGTATAAACAATTGGTTTGTACAAATAATCAAAAGAATCAAAGAATAACGTCTATGTACGGAATCTTAAACTAAAAGAGCTTGCTAGCGAATTCATCTATGGTGGTTCCATCCATTCGTGAAGAAGCTGACTTCCTGGCAAGTTGTCTGAGGTTTGACAAGCTTCTCCCCAGTTTCAAAGCCACATTCATTTCAAACAACTCCCCGTTTTCTCTTTTCTCCAAATCTCTTTCCTCAAGTGTGGCTTCAATGGATTCTTGGAGTAGACGGAAGAAGCCAGCGCAGTTTCTGTACATCTCAAACACCATCCCAACTTGGCCACCATGCTCGAATGCAGTAACTGCGCTACCTAAAGCCCCCGCAGCCACTGCTACTATTGCTGTCCATGACCCATTACCAACAAAAGCAGACCCAACGGCCGCAACGCCTGTGAGTAATGGACCTGCGATGGCTAAAACCTTGTTGATCTTCAACACCAGGTTGCCTAGCCTTTCATAGTCCTCAATGTCCTTTCTCTTCACCACCTCGATGATCTCTCGCATTTCTACTTCCATTTCCTCACTCCACCCATTTTTCTTCTGACCTCGTTGCTTTCCTTCAGAGGACTTGTTTTTCTTCTGGGGTTGTTGATTTGAAGGCCACCAAACAGATGGCTCAAACTTCGCAGGGAATTTTTCAATCATTGCTCCTAGCAAGGGAAGTGGGTATGCTTTGTCGACGGCCAAAACCTTTTCCAGTACGCCCTTCACATCTTCTTTAGATGGAGTCCCGAGAGCCATCATAGTTTTGATTTGGGTCTGGATCTGCTTGAACATTCTCGTAGCATTGCGTTGCTCCTCTGCAAGCTGTGAAGGCTGTATTTTGTTCATCACAAGCAACATCCCCGTGGCTGCAGAATACAAGAGCGTGGACGACAGTTTGAGAGCCAAAAGGGGCATTCCGGCGCCACCAATAGCTGCAGCACCAGCCATGGTGGCAGCAGTGAGAGTTATCATGTTGACGGAATTGAGAAGAAGGGTATTCCAGTTTTCACGCTGTTTTCCAAGGTTGGCGTGCATCTCCACCCTGTCAGCCACGGCCTCTAAGATAGCATAGAGTTGGGTAGTCGCCGCAATGGCGTCGGAGTTGGGTGATTTATCATGGATTGGTGCGGTACTGATCTTTTCTACCGGAACTATTCTCTTGAACCCATCTCTTATATTCAATTCCTCAATCGGCTTTATCGTTGGTATTTTTGGAATTGAGAAATAAGGGATGACTTTAGGAAGTTTAGGGACATGAATAACAGCATTGATTTGCCTGGAACAAGAAGATGAAGACAATTGGAGAGTTGAAGAAGCCATTTGAATGATGTTTTCTCTGAGCTTTTCTTGTGTTTTGTGTTTTAGCCTTTAGGGAAAGTGGAGAGGTGTTTGAGATTAATGGAGGCTTGTGGAGTCTGTATTTATAGTATGGAAGGATAAAAGAAACGAATGGCCAGAATCAGATACGGAAAATATTGACCAGCTGATCGGCTTGACTCAGCCCCTTGGCTGACCTTTTCGCTCTTCATATTTTTCAAGTTCAAAATTTTCTCCCAGGTATATTGGGTCTCTCATGGGACGTAGTAAAACTCGTCATTAGCTAGTACTGGTTATCTTTATTTGTTTGTCTTTCTGATGTTCCAATCCGAACGGGCTTTCAAAGAGGGCTCCCGCAATAGATTGTGGTTGACTTGTCCATCCCCAACGCCCAACGGGCCGAACCCATTCAATAAAGGTTCCCTGCCCAACCTTTTTCCCAAGTAATTCAAACTGCTAAAAATCCATATAATATCTTAGAGACAAGATCACAAGAAAGGGAAAACAGAATATGCTAGCACATGCTCACATCGAAGAATTTGTCTCAATATAATTGAGAAAATTAACGTTAAAATTTATGGTTTTTATCGTATTATTATCCTATTCTTTTTAAAAAAATCAAATAACTTATGGATTATAGTGAAATAAAAAATTTCTAACAGTACTCAATTAAAAAATTTATAATTTAGGACAAAGTTATAAATGTAAATATATTGTGTTTTGAATTTTTTGTTGGAGGAAACAAATGTTATTGTATTTTTTAATATATATAATAATTTATATAAACTAGCGCAATTACTAATAATTTAAAGAATTTAAATTAGAATCATGTGCTATTCATCTAAACCTGTCTTAACAAAGCATCTAACTTTCTCTTAAATAGTTAACAACGTGGTACATGTTTTCTTGGGGAGTAGTTGGTACCATTTTGGAAGATATTTTGAAGGAGTCAGCACTGCATATGGTTCAGCCAGATAATTACCCAGAAGTGGAAAACTGCGTGTTCTCTCTCTTGCAAGATCCGAAGGAATTGGAAGCAAAATCAAGCATGGGATCGAAAGCGAAGAAGGGGTTGTTCCACCAGTACTTGGCGCAGCTTCAGCGTCACCCCCTGAGAACCAAGGTTGACACTTTGTCCATCTCTCGTTTGTTTATGGAAATTTTGATTTTGCTTAATTTTTCGCTTAGCCCCTATTTGGTTGCTGGGAAATTGGAAGAAAGTACTCAAAGTAGAAGGAAAGTGAAAGTCTGAATCTTGATCAGTTTTTCTTTTCTGGGTTTCGAATGTGTGCAACGTACAGGAAACATGGTTGAAGTAATGGGAAAAAAAAATAAAAATCAAAGTCCACCTTTTTTTTTTTTTGGAAGTTTGTTACATTATTCGATCAAAAAAGGGAAAATGTGTCTTTTTTTCACTTTTGTGAATTGGGTTTTTATTTTTCTCATTGATTAATCGCCATGTGATATACTGTATAATATGTTATTAAATCAGGCAATTACAGCCGGGGTGTTGTCAGGGATTAGTGATGTGGTTTCTCAGAAGCTCACTGGAATACAGAAGATTCAGCTGAGACGGCTTGTTCTGAAAGTGGTAATGCTCTTTCTTTTTTCCTTTTATCCAAATTACTTAAAGTTGCAATTTCTGTTAAAGGTATGTTTTTGTGGCTGAACATGTGGGCTTTATGTTTTCCTTTTGATTTTTGTTGTTGGATTATGTTAAAAGCTCAAAGTAAGCATGTTGGTGCTCTGTGTTTGTACACTAGGACATTGAGTCTGTTTATAATTTGAAGATAAACTGGTCATGAAGTGAAGTATTAGCTTTAGTGGGTACAGTTTCTCTGCAACATGAGTTACCACATCATGTTGGTTAGCATTTATGGTCTTTAGAATCATCAGAGTTTTAAAGTTGCTCTTTGTAAGATAAAATTTCTTGGCAAATATTTGTTGTAGACGCTAATGTGAGCTAGCTCAGTGCTGGTGCAAATGAGAAAGAGAAACTATATTTGTTGTCTATCTCATAATTTTATTCTATTTTTTTATGAATATCTTTCTCATAATTGTTATATGTTATTTTAAAAAATTATGGCTGAGAAAGTAAGGATTTATCATTGACCAATTACCATGAATTAATATATGTATAGTGTTACTGCATATATATGCACATATAGATCCAGTATATTTTGGAATGCAGACAATTTGACCCAAAATACCAACATTTTTGTTTTGCCTAATTTCCTGGTTCGACCATGGAGGCAAGACACCTTGGACTTAAAAATCAATAAACACCTAAGAAGATGAAGTTCAGGAAGCTTTTTTATTTTGCCCCCTAGGGTTATTTTTAGTTCTACCATTTGAATTTCCTGCTCTCACTTTTTCAAAGCTATTTGTTCATTTAGTAGCACTACCCTATGTTGTGGCACCAAAAGTCAAGTGCTGAGGCTTTTTCTGTTTGTATTTTTATTCCTGCTGCACAATTTGGTATAGTGTTTGTTGAAATGTAAAGTTCATGGCTTCATGCTCTATATTCAAATTACAATGTGGGGAATCAGGTTCAGGCCTATAAGTAAATGGAATGGGATACATTTGATACCTCCTGATCTGCCTGAAGATCAATCCCTCAAGGAGGGTTTCTGTATTTGGGCATGCAGATCATGCTTGATAGCAGTGCTTATGGTTGGTTTTCAATATAAAATCATAATTGAAGTTTTATTAGGTGAAAATTTATGTTTTTCTATTTGAATTTTTTAAAAGAATGTACATGAAATTTGGTTAGATGAGTACGTATTGAAACACTTTTTGTTCTGACCTGAAAATATGAATGCACTAAAGCAAAAAGATGCTAGTGTTGTAGATTTTTATGCATGTCAACTACTTGTATATTGATTTCATATGTGTATCTACTGTTTCATATGTCTTTCCAGGGATCTATACTAACATAGCTAACTGCAGCTTTTTGGAGCTGTTTATCTTGGGCCTTTTGGGCATTTCCTGTATATACTACTGGATAAAATTTTCAAGGGCAAGAAGGATTCAAAAACAGTAGCTAAAAAGGTATGCTACCTTCCCTCATGCTCTGGTTGGTTGCTTAGTGGGCAGAGGTAAAGAATACTTATCCAGAATTTTAGCATAATCATTGGGAGCCCAAATACAGTAAAATTTAATATTCCTCTCAGCTCTTCTGTTTTCTCTTGGTAACCATATGCGTAACCACTGTCCCTTAATTTTCATTTTAAAAAGAAGTTGCTTTCATATCTGTTCAAGAATGCACGAGGGTTAATCAAGTACTGATTGTCTTAAAATTAGGTGTCTTATATTGAAGTTCTAAACTGCCTAATCAATAATTTCAGGTGGTGCTGGAGCAGTTGACATCTTCTCCTTGGAACAACTTGCTATTCATGATTTACTATGGGTTGATCATTGAGGGTAAGTCTGTATCACATGTGAGTATTATATATGGGAATCCTGACATGTGAGATGTATAAGTGGAGCATCTGGGGGAGGTGGGGTAGTTTTATGGAGACACACTCCAGAGTCCAGTCACATGCCAGAAACTATTGTTAGAATGAATTATTCTCATGGCAACTCGTAAATACATTTTGGAGTCAAACAACTCCCAAGTTTTGGAAAGAGTCAGCCTGAAAGAAGCATGTGAGCATATATAGGCCATGTATGAACAATCATATAGCACTATAGAGCTGTGAAAGTTGCTGCTTATAATCTTTGAAAAAATTTTGTGAAATGCAGGGAGACCTTGGATGCATGTGAAAACTAATATTAAGAAGAATTATCCATCGGTTCAGTTGACGGCATGGACGGTATTGCCCTGTTCCCATTATGTATTACTGTGATACCCTGATTAAGAACATAAGTCTATCTTAATATTACCTTGATTATTTCTAAATGCAGTTTTGGCCGGTTGTCGGGTGGGTAAATCACCAGTATGTGCCGCTGCAGTTCCGTGTCATTTTCCATAGCTTAATTGCATTTGGCTGGTACATTCTTCTGCACCACTCCCTAACATCTTAAAACTTCTGTTCGTTTCTCTTGATACCATTATGACAGTGGTGTTTCATTTTCTCAATTTTTCTCTTAGGGGGATATTTTTGAATCTACGAGCAAGATCTTTGACATTGACGAAGGCCAAATGAAAAGATAATTAATGTGTAAGATTTATGCTCACAGTTTGTGCCACTTCTCTGTGGTTCATGATGTCTTTTGCACAATCATGTATTCAAACATATAAATCCATACTCTTTTTGAGATGTATCTCTATATTTAGTCATTTATCTTCATGCACATATGCATTATCCGAGCTGTCTTTTCTTTCCTGGCTAGTGAGCCTATAGATTCAGAGAAGAACCCATTGCACGAGCATTCTTAGATAGAGATTCCATGTTCTAACTTCTGAGTGGGCTCAATTGCGTTGTCCCATAAGAATGGCCCTCATGTCCAGCCCAATTCCATACCTCTCCTTTCCTTGCCCTCATGCTTCCGTTTTCTTTCTAGGCTCTGATCCAAGGTGCCTATGGCCATAGACTGATTAAACTATTTAAGATTGCATGCAGTGATTAGTGATTACACCCACCCACCAACTCTAGTGTTGAATGATTTATTGCCTGTCAACAAGAAAGCAATTTACGAAATGAAAAAGGATTAGAAATTAAAATAGAGTGTTGTGAAGGGTTGTACAATAGTTTTATTGTACAAGTCTCTTATAAACCGATCTAATAATTTACGTGACACTTATTACAGTTATTAATAATTAAATTTATTAGCTTTCTTTTTTCTTTTTCTTTTTAAACTACGTCACACTTACCCATTTATGTTTATAAAAATTTGTAGTAAAAGTTATAATATCTCCAATAAAAAAGAAATATGATCGTGTTTTGTCAGAAACCGATAAAAAGTTACTCGATGATATTTTAGTCACTCTATCGACCTGCCCAATTCAGAGGTAGTTAGTTGATATGATAACCACCACGTTGCCCCCACCACCCACATTTATTTGCCAAGAAAAGAAGCCAGAATTTATAAACCCGTCACCATCCTTTTCCTCCATTTGATTTTCTACATGTAAATTAAAATAATTAAAGTAACATGCTCCAAAAAGCAGACATGCTTTTTTACTTTGGCAACTGCCGTTCATAATGGATGGCTAATTAATCAGCAACTTATTAAATCAAATCATATATATCACAAAAGGTTAAGGCATTGTCAACCAAAAGATAATATAAAATAAGAAAAACAAACCTTTTTTTATTTTTTTCAAAATATTGGATCAAAGGAATCGTTTTCAACTCATATGATTTTAAATACATATGAGAATTGCATGTTATAAAGATAGATGCTAATTTTCTCTAACTTTGTTTAGAAGAGAACGTTGTCCACTTAAAATGAGGATTGCTTGAGTTCTAGGGATACCAATCTCCAAGGGTTTTGAGTTCTACCAATATTATAAGTTTAAACAGTGCCTTTTGGCGCAAGCACAAGGATAACATATTGTATTGAAGTAAACTTTTGGATGGTCAAACTTATTGACGGGCTTTTACAAAATATGAAGAAATTTACAAGTAAATCACTGGCCTCTGAGGGACTGAAAAGTCTATGATGCTTAAATCAATAGATTGTTTGAGAGAAAAAAACTTAAATGGAGAGAATTTAAGGAGACTGAACTTGCATTGTTTAAGTAAGACTTGTTGATGTGATAATAATTGAAAGTCCATTGATTCTAGGTAGAGTAAGGAAGGAAGATTGAATTATTGGAGTTGTGAAAGGAGAAGAAATATCCTTATGTGCTGTTTTTTTCTCGGAAGAAAGGGAGGAGCTTTTGATGTTGAGATGAGAAGCAATGAAGGATAAGAAAGAGAGAGAGAGAGAACCACGAACAGATAAAAAGAAAAAGAAAAAGATGATGACTCTTTTTTGTTTCTTTTTTTCCCTTTTTATTTATTTTCAAAATAAAAATATTAACAAAAAAATTTGAAAATATAACATATTTACAAAACACTTTAAACTATTTTTATTTTTACATCATATTAAAACCTTTTTTTTTCAAATAAAAAATAACCAGCCTTCTCTATGTTTCAAATTGGCATTAATCACTAATGAGTTTCTTGTCATTGGGCCTCGTAGATAGCTTATAGTTTAAGCAAAACCTTTTAAAAATTGCCTCTTTCTTTCTTTTCTTTTTTATTATTATTTTTTTACTATAACATTTTTGTAGATAAATTGCACACATATAAATCTTCAATCATATTTTAAATATTCATTGTTTATTCTAAACCTTATTCACAACATTCTAACTATGTTACCATAAGTTATTAAAGTAGTTTTAATTCTCTATCACAAAATAATGTGATAGTTTTCATCACACTTATTATCTCAACCACTAAATTAATAGGGCAATTATGCAATACTTATAATACCTACATCAACGTCAGCCATGTCATCCCAAAATGAACAATTAGGGTGGAACAAACAAACCACGTTCATGGCTGGCCAGTGGCCATGGCTCTCCTTTCATAGAGAACCATGGACATGGGCCATGGCCACAGCTATGAGTCTTTGTAAGAGTTGTTAATTTAGATTGCATATTAATTGTGCCTATTCTACTCCCAATCCCCATATTGCTAACCATTAATAGGCATTTTTGTTTTTGTTTTTTTTATATAAACGATTCATCAAAATAGACAATATCATTTTCAATTATAGCCCTGCAGTAAAAGATAAGATGGATTTGATGATTACCATCACTTGCACAATATGTCCATTTCCTTACAGCCAATTCTTATATATATATATATAATCGACTTGCTTAGCAAAAATGAAAAAAAAAAATTAAATTAAATACATAATCAACTCAAGGAGAGGACAAGTATTAAATGAGTTCACATGGATTAAAAGAAACTCATATAATAAGATTAAGCTTTTTTTCATTTTAGACCAATTCAATCAAGAGGTTTGCATTTGGCTTCTTCTTGATGCTACAAATTTGTAGGAAGGGCTGTGAAAATGCACTCTCTCCTTTCCATTGAAGCAGGGAGACCCTTCTTCCCCACCATTTCAGCCTATTATTTTTAGGGGTTTTACCAATGTTAATGGTGGCTGGATTTATTGCTTTTAAATTAAATAGTTTAGGTTGACAGATAAATTATCTCAATTTTTATTATTTTTAAAAAAAATGTTTCGTTTGTAAATAGTTTTAGATGATGTAAGTGTTATGACATGACATAAATATAAATATAATAATTTTAAGTGTTTTGTGTAAAAAACAAAAGGGAGAAGAAAATAATATTATCAAACAATGAAAATTCTTTTATAATTAATCATATATTAGTAATAGCTATTTATTTATTTTTAATGAAATAGATTTTAGGTGATAAAATATTCGGAGAAATCTAGACGGTCTTAATCTCAAATTATCCTAATTTAAGACCCTAATCTATGAATATCAGAAAACCCAGCTGTGTAAGCAAAAAGTCCTTGATTGTAAATAAACATCGGCTAGGGACTCTCTACGAAAATTTCAAAAGTCCTCCTTCTATGCTTCTATCAGAAGGAAAGAGAAAGGCCCCATTTCTTCATTCATATCTTTCGGCTCTGAGCGAGAGGGCGTGTGAGAGAGACTCTGACCCAACAATTCGCGCCTCCCATACACCCCATCCTATGATAACAACCTACACTCGACCAATCTCGACCAATCCCTCGCCGTCCGATCTCTGATATCAAAAATGCAGCAGCTATTGTTCGCGGTGATATTCTCAGAGATGGGTCTGATACTGGTGATGCTGTTCAAGACCCCCCTAAGGAAGCTGGTGATCGTGGGCCTGGACCGGGTCAAGCGAGGGCGTGGGCCCGTCATGGTCAAGACCGTGGCGGGAACGGTTCTGTTGGTGCTCATGTCCAGCGTCTATAGCATGACCAAGATCCGTAGACGAAGGATCGACGAGGGCGCGGTGAATCCCACGGATCAGGTTCTCATGGCCAAACACCTCCTCGAAGCCACTCTCATGGGTAATGATCAATTTTTTATTTTTTTCATTTATTTCAGCGAATTAATTGTGGGGGTTTTTTGTAAGCACAATATTGTATTATAACCTTTATTTATGGTTAAATTCTTTGAATTTTATCATCTTTAGAGAGTTTTTGGGTTTTAAATGCAATGCCATATCAATTGGATGTGATTTAGAGTTTTAAAATCATAATTATTATTTATGATTAAACTGTTTGAATTTTTGTTTCGCTTTTTTGGAATTTGTAGAAGAAGAAATTGGTTTTTTTTTTTGTTTGAATAAATCATAGTAGGAATTTTTTAAAGCTAAAAGCTAAAATGTACTGTTAATTATTTTAAATCTACTTGAGAGATCCATTTTATTCATTGAAATTGTTCATAGTAGCAGTCCATGCTTGGATCATTGCATTGCTTGTCCTGTACTTTTGTTAAATTTATAATTTATTATCTTTATACTTTTAGTATTAATTAGATGGCTCATGATGCACTAGATTTTCCAACATACCTCGACGTTAGAGTTCGTGAAATTAGAACCAATCTTTTGAATAGAATTATTCAAATTTTACCACCTTAGCATATAATTTAGTCAAATACAACTAATTACTAAAATGGAAGTAGCTCACTTCTATTTCCTCCCATGTTTAAATGAATGAGTACCTCATTCTAAAAAGTGAACCTAAAGGCCAGAAGAATGCCACATCATTTACATAGAGTACTAAAAGTTTGTTTGGGATTGTGTTGAGAAATAGAATTTTTGTCTGTAGAAAAAGCCTAAAAGAGTTTTTTTTTTTTTTAATGAAAATCCTAATTTTCAAGCTTAAAAAAAAGAAAGAAAAAAAAAAAGGAAAAAAAAAAGAAATGTTTTAAGTTTTTTTTACCAAATAGACCCATTTTTGCTTGGAATAACTTTTTATGTACTAAAAGCACATTTTAAGCTCCTTCACACATTCCCAAACAGGCTCTAACTATAACATCATGATTAACTACAGATTCTCTTGTGGCAGCCACTCCACCTTCTCTGGCTAATCAAAGTATTGAAATCCCTACCCTTCTTCCCTCTCTCTTTGCATAAACATTAGCTGGTAGCAATGATTCTATTCCCATTTACTGTTCAAGTATCTTATGATAGTTTCTACTTTATTGAAGTCAATTGTTCCTTTAAAAAAAGAGTGATAAGATCCTCATAGCTGACCATCTTGACCCCGGCATCATCTGCAAGCTTTGCCACCAGTTTACCCACCTCCATTTCACCATGATCCTCCTCCAAACCCAGTGCAAACGCAGCCTCACTTACCAATTGCTGATCAAGGCTTTCACTGTTAAAAAACCTCAATTTGTCATCCTCACCCTCACCACAATCGTATCCACACAACTGCCTACCTCACCGGTTTCAGCACCATCAACCTCCAAATCCAAACCAATACCATCAATCTTTCCTCCTTCAGCATTAACAAAAATGAGTTCAAAAACAAGTTTGACATTGGATCAAACAACAGATCTACACAAATGAATACAAATTAAAGCCTGAATCTCAAGCCATGAAACCTGAAGCTTACTTCAGTAGCTTTAGGCCAGTTGGTATTTTTGAGGTCCCCATAGGTTTACTAGAGTCTTTTAAGGGGAAGTGTTGCTGTCACAAGAGAGGAGAAGAGATGGATTTGTAGTTAACATCAACATTAGTATTCTAAGTGCATGACATAGCCTTTTTCTAGCATTTGGATGGATTTTTTAACATGTGGCATTCATTCTAAAAATATGAGGGAATGGAAGGTGCTTGAATCGGAGGCGAGCCACTCCCCCTTAAAATTTACATGTACATGATTTTTGTTTCAGGAGTGGGCTTACTGTTTGAGTTTGAACCCTATTTTGCCCAGTGACTGACTTGTTAGCTATTGAACTATATTACGATTTAAACTTGGGCTGATTACTTGCAGGTTCTTCTCTATTTCTTGCACTAATGATGGACAGACTACACCATTATATCAGAGAGCTCCGCATACGAAGAAAGAGCATGGAAGCGGTTAAGAATCAGAACCGAGGACTTGAAGATGGGAAATCTGGTGGTTTGGAGGAAATCAAAGCATTGGAGGAAGAGACAGCCACACTGCGGACAAAACTCAAGCAGCTGGAGTCGGAGCTGGAGACAAGGACAAAAGAAGTAAATGGTGCAGAGGCCAATGCAGTTGCATTAAGAAAACAATCTGAAGGGTTCCTTCTTGAGTATGATCGCTTGCTTGAGGAAAACCAAAATCTCAGGAACCAGTTGCAGTCATTGGACAGGAGATTGTCACTTTCTGGTAGCAAGAAGAATACATAAGGAACACAACACCTCTTGCAATTCTTTTTAAGGTTTTCTTTTTGGTGTTCATGGTATTTTTTGCGAGTTCCACTATGGTTTGGTTGATTACAGTCTATGCCCCCCCATATGTGGTAAAACTTAAAAGGCATCCCCACCCCCAAAGAAAAAAAAATAGGGTTTTCAGTTTGTGTGTTTTAACTTATGTAGTGCTCAAGTGACGAAGTAGAAATGATCAATTTTGTGCTGACAAAATAGAGAAAATATTTACCGCTGATTTTGGTTTCTTTTTATGAACATGTGTTTTCTTTCTTACCTTGTTAGATATGATTCTTACTGCACAACAGTTGAACTACTCAAGATATTCATGAAGTTTCAGAATTTTCTATTATAATTGGTAGCTGCTGTCTTCTGTCAACAGGTGTTAAGAGTAGATCATAAGTCCACATTTGTGTTTTAAGTCCTTGTGTGGCCTGGTTTCAGTCCTCTTTAGTTTATTAAAAAAACTGAGAATGGGATCATTTTCACGCAAAAGCCTGGTGCTTTTGAGTGCAGTGAGCAGCATCAAGCCTAGGAAGACCATGACAGAGAGAGTTACCAGGACAAGCATTAGCCCGAATGCTGTGTCACCTTTCAGCTTTTGTGCGTATTCCACAGGGGCCAGAGCAAGAAAGGTAAGTGGGAACGAGTAAGCCCACCATGTATCATTGAACCTCCTCAAGGATTTCTTGAAAAGGACTGGGCCTTTTTTTTTTTCTTTTTATGGACCCTTCTTTCATGCACTAAGGTGACTCGACTGATAAAAAATACCTCCAAATCTCCTAATAACAAAAGTTGCTGATAAAATGGAGCTCCAAGCCAAACTTGCCATGCCTGGTGCAGCAACAAAAAAGAAGGAAGCCGGCCGGAACATTTAGTAGCTGGGCCTCAAGCCCTCTTAATCAACAGGCGGTTCAGCTATCATTAGGCCCGAGGTAGACGGGCTTTACAAGCCCTTCGGTAGTTGAGTATACTTGAACCCAAGTAATTTGATAGTGTTTGAACTAGACTTGCTGACGAGTAATATTAGAGTGGGAAGCTATTAGCTATGCATATAAATCTTCTTGTTAGACCAAATGAGGGCTTCTGAGTTCTGATAAACAACTTGAGAAAAGACAACTTATCAATAAGAGACATAATATTTGTTGCAACTTGCAACCCAAGAGACAAAGAAACTAATAGTAATGAAGTTTTTAAATGTATTATATAGAGAGAGAGAGAGAGAGAGAGAGCTTTTCACGGTGGGCCAGCCATGAGCATTTGTATTTGATGAACTATGGAGTGGGACTATACGTTGTCGTTTTGGGGAAAAGATTGATTGTGAGATCACTGAGATGAGATTAGGAAAAAAATAAAATAAAATGACTTAATGTAAAAGTGGTGGTTATCAGGCGCCGACTAATTAGGTATTAGGTAAAGGTTGACCTTATCTGGCTGAGCAACATAAAGGAAAGTGAGCCATTTTTAATGCTGGCTTTTCAAGGGATGATAAGTTGAAGTTGTCCTATTGTATGTGAGAGGGAGCATAAGAAGACCCTCTATCTGCTTGGTCAGTTGCTGAGCGAGTGGAGCCTGAGCAACTGTCCGGAATAGCACGAGTAAGTGGAGCTTGAACAGCCCAAATGGATAGAGTCCGCTATGTACTTCGTATTGATGAATCATATGGCAATGAAAGAAAGAAATAACTGAGAATGCATAAAAAATGTCAATTGTTATTCTCAAATCAATGTTCCCACATAATACATCTTTCTTCCATTTAAAGGCCTCCTTTTTGCATTCATAGGCCATCAATGAGACGCTCCTATTCCTATTGCTGCTATCACAAATACAATTACAACTACTACTAATATTACATGCCCCGGCCCCACTGCTGGTGGGTTCATTGGAATACACCAACTCCTTGTCCTGACTGCAATTGAACGTCTCTGGCTCTTTCTTGCCATTGCTTCTCACTGTAGTCCATCCTTCATCCAATACCCAATTGGGCATTCTTTGAGACGATGCCGTGCTGATTATACCCAACTGCCGGATTCTTTCACCGGGGGAATTTGAAGAACTTTTATGGGTCGGGATCGGAATTGTCTCTGGCTCCTCTACTGAGTCCCAAATGCCTTGGTCCAATACGGTTGTTGGAGTATCCGAATCGAAACAATTGGCTTCCTTAGAAAGAGATGTAGGTTCTTCAAGGAAAGCATGATTGAGAAGTTCTCTAGCTGACCATCTATCTACTGGGTCTCTCTTCAAGCACTTGTCCAAGAAATCCTTGGCCTGCTTTGACATGAAGCTAGGAGCCTCCGGCACATCACCCGAATACCCAATTCGGTAAAGGGCAGATACCGGGTCGGAAGCATCAGTCCACGGGGCTCTCCCGGTGGCCATCTCGATCACGGCGCACCCCATGGCCCACACATCAGCAGGGAACCCCTGTTGCTCTCCACGCGCCACCTCCGGTGCCATGAAGACCGGCGTGCCGGCGATTGCCAAATCATCACTTGGTACACCATCATCATCAATCCGCCTAGCGCAGCCCAAGTCAGCAATCTTCACACCATCACCAGTGACCAAAACATTGTGACACTTGATGTCACAATGCACTATACCATTAGAGTGAAGGTACTCAAGCCCCAACACAATGTTGCGCGTGTAGGCCTTGATTGTTGCCTCGTCTAATCCACCACCACGGCTGCGAATTGCGTCGACAAGAGTGCCACGGGGTGCATACTCCATGAAAATATTGTATAGAAGCTTACCATTTTCACATGTAACGTCACATCCACCGTACGCCACAATTTGAGGACAGGTTAACGTAGAAAGAATCCTCTGTTCCCTTTTAAGGAATTCTGATTGTGAGAGCTCGGCTGACTTGACAGCAAGAACCCGACCGGACCCGTGACCGTGAGCGGTTGCAGTCGAGACTGTGGCGGTCGAGCCGCGGCCTATGGTTCGGCCTCTGGTCCAGTCCATTGGGATGGCTGAGAGGTGATGGTTAGGAGGTTGAGACACTGAAAATGTTAGGCAAAATGTGTTTGGTGGTGGTGGGGGTTCATCAACTTCAACATATATATATATACAAAGTCTATAGGCTTTGGTTTGGTATGGTTGGCTTAATGCGAGAAGTTATGCTTTTTTTTTTGTTGTTCTCATGACGTATTGGTCTTTTGGCTGTGGCCAATGGGCGGCCGCAGTCTCTCAGCCTCCACCTGGCAAAAGAAGGAGATATGACAACTTTGGCCGGCCCGTAGATAGCTTAGTTATGAATTATACTTTGCACATGGCGTCATGTGAGCACGTGCGAAGAGTGCGGTGGCAGGCATGGAGAGAGGTGTCATTGATGAGCGTGGAGTGATGGGATAGTGATACAATGGATGGGGATCAATGGGTGGGATATTCAGATTCCACTGCTTGCTTTGGGATTTTGAGAGTATTTAAGTGCTTGACTTTTGTTAAAGCTTTGCTCTAAATGGTTTAAACTAAACACTTTAGCAATAATCTATCACAAAAGACAAAGTTGTACCTAAAGTTTTAGATAGGGGGGAGGGCTCTACCAAACCGCCACCCTTGAAGATTTTACTTGGACGGGTTGGTGTTTGCCTTTTTTTCTTTTTTCCTTTTTAAAAGTAAATAAGAGTAAGAACTTAACAAGGTGTCCTTCCTACTATCAATAATTGAAGTTTGGTAGAGGGATGGGAAGATGGATAGGAAGCCCGCAATCTATTTTGTCATGTGGTAAGTACATAAGTGAATTCTTTTAACTTCTCGAGAGGAGGAAATAAAACTAGTGTAGGTGATGTTAAAAATGATTGGAAAGATCTTCCAATCGATCGTAAGAGAGCCGCCTTCTAGATTGGTTGTTGTTTGCCATTTGAATTAGTTTATATAAGGACTATCAATTTTTTTATACGATCTGAAAATTTGACATGAACTCATAACAAAATTAGCATATTATAGTTGAAAATTTTGACCTATTAGATTAAATTTAAATGAGTTAAATTATGATTGATGTATATAGTCATATACCATGACTCAACACAACTTAAATTTGACACAAGAATATAAATGAATACTCCTAGTTTATATCGTGCAAAGTTTGCTCCAATCCATGGGGGTGCAGATTAAGTGGTTGCCATATAGATGATCCCAACCAGTGCCCATAAGTTGATTACCTGGAAAAAAAGATTAAAAATTAGGACGAGTCCAAACATGTTTGGACCACATGCAGAGGAGGTAACTTGTTGGACACATCGGGAGTATCACTAGACATAGAGAAGCACTCTTTTCAAGAACAAAGACATGGATACTTACAGAAGAGAGAAAGAAAAAGACATGCAAAAGGTGTTGGGAAAGCAAGAGATGTGAACAGTTCCTACTAAGATTACTTGCATTGTAGGTGAAGTTTACAAGAAGAAATGAAGAATCAAAGCAAAGGCAAAAGGGAAAAAGAGGATAGGGGCAGCCTTTTGCACAAACCAACCTCAAAAGGCTTGGAATCTCCATTGGAACCGCCCAGTTGGAATTTAGTTGAAAAGGGCAAAGCCAAAACCGTCCAACCAAAAGGTCCAACACTCACATTCTTCCACCAATTCGTCTAAGTTCCACCCCATGACAACCCATCCACTTTGTCAGTTACAAACAGAGATTCATAAGTTTCCTTGTTTATTAAGTCTCCTTGTTTATGCAGGTAGACGTCGTAAAAACGTTCACACTTACTGTTCGAATCGTTAACAATCTGAGCAATAAATTGCCGAAAATTCGAATTCAATTTAATTGTTACACTACTTTTTGAGGCGAGGTTGGACGGCTTTGAAGCTTTGCGTGTGTGAACATCGAATCCAAGGGGTGTCCCTTTGAAGCAACCCAATGGTTAAGGTCTCTTTTATTCTCATAACATATATGATGTGTGAGCTTTAGGAAAAGGTCTGGGGTCCCAGGTTTTGCTTTCCATACAAGCACCCCAACGTCTCTCAACCGCAGCAATTATAAACGTGAATCCCTGGCATAGTTGGTGTCTTAGCGTGTGAATTGCTATGTGGGGATATGTTCTTTTCTCCGCGTGATGAATTCTTATGAACTCACACGACAGTTTAAGAACTTTTAGATTCTAAAAATTATTTATGAGCTGAATTTGTACTAAATTTCGCAACAATTTCTCATTCAATCTATCACAACAAAGAATCAGTGAGATCAAAACTCATAATTTTGTTGTAAAGCCTAGTTTTGAGTCTTTTGACAATGTTTTTAGTTGTAAGCACAAGTACAATAACTTGATAAACAGGTTAATAGAAAGTTAGTCTTCTGGTACTTAACAACCGTTGACAAAATTCAGAAATATATAACAATTATTAAAAGTTTGAATGTTGAACTATATAATATTAAAATTCTATTTTCATGATGAGTAAAGTCTTACGAATAAAACTTGTTTATCAATCAATAAATATCATCGGTTCTAGTTTAAATTTTGACTAGATTCGCATAAGACCACAATTTTTTCTTTGCCGTATGAGACCACATTTGTTTGTGCACCTAATTTTTGGGACGGCTTTTGTAAAGGACCAGAGGCCAAACTAAAATTTTTGGCTTTAAAGATGTATATTAAAACATAATTATATAGACCCTTTCAAAAGTGAGGGGAGGCTATGGCCTGTGCTGGTCCCCCCCACCGCCCCACGTCCGTCTTTGGTAGCCCACATGAGTACATGAGATGCCACGTGGAATAACATGGATGAGAACAAAATTTGACATGGAGATTTATTATTATTTTATTCTTTTTACTGAAGTAAGTAGAGTGTCGTATAAATTATCACATCAATTTATAATAAATTTATTCCCTCAACGTCAATCGAAACCGTCTTAGCATGCTCGCTAGCATGAAATGATATTCTAAAGAAAAAACAAAAAGGGAGATTCAAGCTCATTATTTTATTTTATTTATGAGAGTTAGGTGTATTCAAGTTAATCGAATTATAGTTGTAAGCGAAGAGTGAGTGGACAAAGCAACATGCTTTCTATGCCTTCAATTTGAAAGCAGATTTTTCTGGATTTAATAAAGAGGCACGCTTAGAGTCTTGACAAATATATTAAATGGCACGACTAATGCAACATCGTCAAACCAGCCCGTGACGTGACAGACACCGCCTAAACTCAAACTGCCTGCCTGTTCAAGCTATAACTAAACAAAATGCCTTTCTAACAATTTTGTCACACTTCTTCTGTGAATGGACACGTCAGCAAATTGAATAGAGTTTCAAAGACGGCGATGGGCAACTATGCCCTTTCGACACCTCAACAAAATTTCACTTTAATTTTTTAAATTAACTCGTAACTTCTTTTTAAAAACTCTCAATTTAATCTTTTGAGCTTTTAAATTGAGTCTTTATGTCAAATTCAACTATTAACCTTTGACAGAAATTACTAAAAAACCAAATTATCATTCGATTTTCATTTCAAAAAAAAAAAAAATCATTTGAAAATTAAGGGTAAATTAGGGTTTAAGAAGAATGCCCATGTCGTGGCAATTTCACCCAAAAGCTAATGAGTTACTCTTACAGCATGTCCTTGGAAAATGCTTGAGGGATCCTATTGACTTGTTCTGACCTTGGAAAATAAGCTTATGAGCTTAATCTTACTTCACGTCAAAAAACCTTTTAAAAAACAAAGCAACAGAGTAGCAGCCATCCTATACAATTTTGCTACTTCTAGCTAAGCAACTGAAAACTCAGACAATACACTAAGACTAATACAGACAGACAAAACACTATAAAGAAATCAGTTATCAGTAATGTCTACAATTCCTTCTCTGCACTGGCAACAGCTCTTCAACAGCAGCATTTTCTACACAGCCCTAGCCCAGCAGCATACAGCCACAAGTAATCCACCAAGTCACCAGCAAACACAACCAACCAGACAGCGAACACATCCAAGAAGACTAAAAACCACAGCAAGAATCAAGAGAGATTTTTGTACCTCAGTCAGCCAATTAAACCAGAATAGTGACAGGGATTTCCCAACCAGCACAGAGAGCCATATTTTTTCTGTTACCCTTGAAGTTTCCCTTTCACATAATTCTAGTTCTAACCTCCCAACAAAATTTTCTGAAGCATTCTTTCCTCCGAGATAAGTTGATTACCAAACTTCACAACATTTCTTTGCCTCCACATAGTATAAATAGCAGAACCCCATGCTAGTTTGCAAATCACAGCTCCAAGACTTTTGCCCCTCCATTCCCTCACTCCCTTGTTCAAAATATCATCCCACTCGATGGGAATTTGTGGTTGATCTGCAAATGTTTCTTGGATTTCCTTCTATAGCTTGATCTGCAAATGTCCTTCATGAGCAACATAAAATTTACTACTATACGCTGCTTTTATCCTCATATTATGCACAAGTTGCTAGTCAGGCTCAAACTTCGGATGCTATTTAATACAACGAGGAAGTACACAATCCTAGAGGATGATTATAATGTTGGTTGTGTTCTTTATGGTTGGGATTAATAAACTACATAATGTTTTCACTTTTCTTGATGGTGATAATGACTAATTTGCAGTTGGTTTTACACTCAATTAGCGATGAGGATTGCGTGAAGGTGCTGAAAAAATGCCGAGAAGCTATACTAAACAAAGAAAAAGGGGGAAAGGTGATCATCATAGATATAGTGATTAATGATATCAAAGATGAGCACGAAATAACCTAATCAGAGCTCTTTTTTGACGTGTTGATGATGGCTCTGGTCACTGGAAGGGAGAGATGCGAGAAGGAATGGGAAAAGCTCTTCTTGGAGGCTGGTTTTAGTCACTACAAGATAACACCCATGTTCGGTTTAAGGTCCCTTATTGAGGTTTATCCTTAGGACCTTAGCAACAACTATGTATTGCCCTAAGATTTGTATGGCGCGCAGTAGAATAATCATGTACTGTAAGCTGGAATGCTCTAAGGATGACTAATGGGTTAAAAGAGTTTTCAAATTTAGTATAATTATGAATATATCTATGTTCATGGTTTGGGAATATTTTAAAGAGACTTGGAAGAAGAGAAATTAAAGTAGGCATTTTTTTCAAATTAAAGTAGGCATTTATAATGCCCAACTCATACCAACCTATTGCTTAAAGCAAGCAAAATTGGAGCGTATGCTCTTTTTCACGGGGTGCACACATGTTGAAACTAACAATTATGATCTAACTTTTATAATTAAAAGTAATGCTAGAAACTACATTTTTATCATATAATTATCACACAATGTTGATGTGACAATCTCACTTAATCAATGGATCAATCATTATTAAAAAAAATAAAAAATAAAAAAATAAAAATCCAAAAGTTGGTTAGGATTGTCATATCAGCATTGTGGGATAAAAATGTGGTATTTAGGATTACTTTATAATAAAATAATCATTTTGCATTTTTAAAATTTGTGTCTTGCTCTCCTTGCTAGAATAGAAATTCCAAGCGTGTTCTGATTTAGTTTTGTTTTGCACAAAACACATACCATTATATCTAAGAGAAGTGTTTGTTGTAACCTAGCACACACCAATTGATCAAAATTGGTAGGGACAAATAACTTCTTAAAGAAAGCGATTATGTAATGTATCTTAGGAGCACTTAATTTTTTGTTTTAGATTTTATGCACTAACATAATGATGGGTCAGCCAGGGAATTGAAGTAGATAACTCTAATGGAAATCCATCACACAACATTCTCATCAATTAGATAACAAAACAAAATAGAAAAAAGTTATGGTCAAAACACTGAAACATGTACAGAATTTGAATTTGAATCTAATCCGAAATTATCTCCATTTTGGAAAATTTCGATTTTATCATTTATTTGATTTGGTCAAACTTAACCACATCTTCTTGGTCTTCTCAAAGTATGCTCTATTCCAAGACTTTGCAATTTTCCCCTTTTAAGATGCAGTTTCTTTTCAGCAACCTACAAAACACTAAAGTGGTGTTTGACAACTGGTTTGTGTTGTTACTGTTTGGGTTTATACTGTTCATTTTTTTGTCTTTTTCTTAATAAATCTACTAATAGTGTCAGTCCTATTATGCTAAATTACCAAAACACCCAATTGCACAAAAGAACAAAAAAACCCCCTTTCCTCAACGAAGTTCTCTCTGAGAGCTACACAGTAACACAAGCTTGTTCCTTCGAAAAGGCAGGGCTGGCCCAATGGCTAGGCCACTTAGGCCGTCGCCTAGGGCCCCCAATAAATAAGGCCCAAAATGTTTTTTAATAAGGCCCCAAAAAAAATTTAATAAGGCCTTTTTAAAAAAAAAACTTAAGGCCCATTTTTTCTTTTAAATAAGGCCCAAGTTTTTTTCCCATAGAAACTTAAGGCCTCTAAAATAAGGCCCCAATATAATAAGCCTATTGTAAAATAAAACCAATTAACCCAACACAAAAAAAAAAAAATGCGACATCAGTTTTTTTTTTTTGGTCTTTTTAATCCCTCTTTCTCTCTCCTCTATCAGCAAAAGGAGAGAGAGCATAATTCATTTTTCTTAGAAAATGAGGAATACTAGCCCCTCTCTCTCTCTCTCCCCTTCCTCCCTTCCTCTTCTTCCTTTGCTTCTCTTCCTCTCCTCCTCCGCGATACATCCTACCAATTTTCAAACAGGTTTTATTGTTCTATTTTTGTAATTTATTTTATTATAATCCAAATATATATATATATAAATCATATTTGTTTAATTTGTTAATATTTTTAATCAAACATGTATACTAGAAAATATGCACCTAGATATGAAATACTCTTTTTTTTTTTAAAAAAAAAAAAAAAAGAAAAGAAAAGAGAAAAATAGAAAAATTGATTGAATCTCAAATAGAGTTTTAAATAAATTCGTTATTAACAATAAACAAAATATTGAGAATAATTTAGGTAAAAAACTGATAAATGAATAATAAATTCATCAAAAATAATTATTTTATTAAAATATAATGAAAATATTATTGATATCTCTAATTCTATTATTACAAATATTTATAACCCTAATAGAATGCAATACAATGCAACTAGTTATTAGTTAATGAAGAAACTTAAAAGTCATAAAACAACAATGACCATATTATTAACCTGAACGAAAATAATAATAATCATAATATTATAAAAATATAATAATATTATTAAAATAAATATTATTTAATTAATATTTAAATATTCAAAAAAATAAGGCTCAACTCCAAAATTTCGCTTAAGGCCCCCAAATGCATTGGGCCGGCCCTGCGAAAAGGTAAGCCCTTGGAAAGCCACACAAGCTTGTTCCTTCGTGAACCCACTTCTCAAATCCAAAACTCGAAGCAACTGATTCAAAAGCAACAAACCCTCGGCCATCAGTACGGGTTTGCTACTGTCCACCATCGAAATCCTCGAGATCGCAACAATGGCCTTCTCTTTCATCTCCATGGAACTCAAATCAAGCAGAAAAGATGGCAACGACGCTAATCGGGTGGCTTTCTGGTGCTTTCATGGCTGCCAAGCTTCCTCATTTGGTTTTTTAATTTTGGGTGGAAGTGGGTATTTTATATTGTAAGTTTGGGTTTTTTCCCCCTTGAATTAGTTATTTTCAAGTATAATTTATAGGCAATTTTACGAGCTTGATTGGTTATTTACATTACGTGAATTGGGTTTCTTGTTGAGCTGCTGTTGCGTGAGAGTCAAGGCGTGTGGGAAGGCAGATGAGGGACGCTGCACGGGTTTGCCACGTTGGTGACGGTGTGGGTGTTCCGCCGGAGATGTATAGGGAATGGGTGGGGTGGGGAGGGGTGGGTATTCTGCCGGAGATGTATAGGAAGCCGTTGGACTTTTTGTATGCGAAGAATGAAGATGGGTACAGCAGAAAACGTCTGTTAGTGGGCTAAGGGTAAAATTGTATTTTTACTATCTAACACAGTGCGTGCACACACTACAAGAATTTAGCCTTTTAGCGTCGACCCAGAAGTCAACGCTAATACTAGTCTATTAGCGTCAACTTCTAAAAGTCGACGCTGATAGATGCTTATTAGTGTCGACTATTAGGTCGACGCTAATAGTTGTACAAAAATATGAGTATTAGCGTCGACCATACAGTGGACGCTAATAAGTCAACGCTAATACAATGGCGGTAATTATCTCAACTCCGAGAGAACTAGTAGCGTCAAGTAAATGACTATTAGCGTCCACAAATGTCAACGCTAATGGTTGCATATTAGCGTCCACTTGTTGTGGATGCTAATACTCTTATCAAATAAATAAATAAAATAAAAATAAAAGTCAAGGACTAATATTTGACAAGTGCATTAGCGTCCACTGAAAGTGGACGCTAATGAGGGACTATCAGCGTCAACTCTTGGAGTCGATGCTGATGGTTCCCCATTAGCGTCCACTTGGAGTGGACGTTAATAGTCCTTTACATTTACGTTTGTAATTTTTGACAAGAGCATTAGCGTCCACTTTCGGTGGACGCTAATGAGGGACTATCAACGTCGACTTTGGGAGTCGACTCTAATGGTTCCCCATTAGCGTCCACTTGGAGTGGACGCTAATAGTCCTTTACATTTATGTTGATAATTTTTGACAAGTGCTTCAATGGACGCTAATTCACATACATAGAAATTAAAAAATAAAAATAAAAATAAAAACTATTAGCGTCCACTAAAAGTGGACGCTAATAGTCATATATAAAAAAAGGGTAAATATATAATAACACCTTGGGTCAATCACTCAGAATTTTAAAACGCTTAGGTTTTTTTTTCCGAAAATTTACTCCCTGAGTGGAAGGAAACTAAAATAAAATCCCTACCGTCACACTTTTGCTCACGGCCGTTAACTGACCCAAAACGCACCGTTTTGGGAGATTAAAATATTAATTTTTTAAAATTTTTAATTTTTAAATCTAACAATTTTAAAAAAAATTTAAAAAAAAATGAAAGAAGAACGGTGGGGTGGCCGATCCACCCATAGGGGGTGGCCACCTTTAGCCATGGGTGGCCCGCCACCACCATATTGGCAGTGCGTATGGTGGTGGCCGAGCCACCCATGGCCTAAAAATGGGACCACCTCATAAAGAGAAAAAAAAAAAAAAACAAACAAACAGTGGTTCGGCACATTGAAACAGAGGGAACAGAGGGAGAGAGGGTGACCATCACCTCACGAAGAGGAAGATAATGGTATTTGGGGGAACTGGGTACATTGGGAACCACTTGGCCAAGGCAAGCTTGTTGTTGGGCCATCCAACTTTTGTGTATGCTCGTCCCATCACCCCATGAACCACTCCTTCCAAAGTTGAGCTCCGCAAGGAGTTGCAGTCCATGGGAGCTACCTTTGTCCTGGTTCATTTACTCTCTCTCTCTCTATATATATATATGTATGTATATATAAATGTTTTAGTGAAACTATAGATATATGTAAGAAGAAGAACCAAAAAAAAAAAAAAAAAAACAGAGGTGAACAGAGGATGATTTGTGTGCAAAGAAAGCAAAGGGCATGAACCTAGTGAAACAAGAAATGTGGGTCTTTATGTTCTAATTAAGTAGTTTCAATCTCAATTGGAAAAGAAAAGAAAAGAAACTCTATTCAACTAACCTTAATGGTTGGTTGTATCAAAGGAAAATTGAGTGCACTTCTCTACTCTTATTTCTTTTCTTATGGAAAATTGATGTGAAAGCATGAAGAGAGAAGAATAGATATGCATTGGTGCCGTAAAAAAAATGCATAATCTCAGCCAGTTGTGGAAGTCGGATAATAAAATACAATGCATGGATTTTTTCCTCTTCTCTACGAGGCCACTTTTCTAATTGATCAATGGTAGTGGGTCCTCGGATTAGAGGAAATGACAAAAAGTGGTGGCAGCATTCTTGATTTAATTTGTAACCTTTTATATTTTTAGGAGAAGAAAGCTCTAAGCTTGAGGATACTTAGCACAATGTTGTTGTTGAACTTGTTATGGAAACAGATTGACATGATACTCTTAGGCTAGTGGATCATTGGTTGCGTCCATGCATGCAGAGGCTCTGTTTTTTTGTTTTTTTTTTTTATTTGCATACATGCAGAGGCTCTGTTTTTTTTTTAAAAATTTTTTATTTAACAGGGGGTGGTCCGGCCACCCCTATGTCCCACCTCCACTCCCCCTTATATTTCTTTCCTTTTTTTCTCAAGTATGTCCACGCCACCAGGGATCTTTTGATTTTCAATAAATGCATGGTCTTTTCCTTTCAAATTCAACATCTTCACCGCCTCCATTATATTCTCCTTTCCATTTTGTTCCACGTGTGGCACCTCATGGATCATTTGATTATCAATAAATGCATGGTTTTTTCCTTTCAAGTTCAGCTCCTTCACTGCCTCCGTCATATTCTCTTTCCCAAATTGTTTCACATGTGGTGCTCCTTCAATATTCTCCATAACTGCAGGATTTTCGTCTAGCCCATCAACAGACCGCTCTGTAGTAAATGCTCCAGGATTCCCGCCCACATCTTTGTCTTCACCATAATTAGCTTCTTCATCCATAACGGTTCTTTCCCTTCTCACCGGCACTACTTCCGTCCTCACCACCGTCGGTGGATGCTTGGTTTTTTCCTTTTATATAAAAACCAAGCTCCAGCTGAGGATAATGTATATAATTCTTCAAAAACAGGAGAACAAAAAATGGCAAATTTCTTTTTTTTGTTCACCTCTGTTTTTTTTTCTTTTTTTGGTTCTTCTTCTCATGCTCCTCCAGTTCTCTCTGCAATGTCAAAAATGAACATATAACATGTTTCACTAAAACATATATATATACACATGTATCACCCACTCGTTGTACAACCTGAAATCGACGCACCGCTCGCCATGGCACTGGTCATCCTCTGTTTTTTTTTTTTTTTAATACAAGGGGTGGTTCGACCACCCCCTGTGGGTGGATCGGCCACCCTTCTTCTTTCACGTTTTTTTTTTCTCTCTTTAACAAGGGCCGGTCTGGTGGTGGCCGAGCCACCCCAGTGGCCTAAGGGGTGGCCAGCCAGCCACCCCCTATGGGTGGATTGGCCACCCCACCGTTCTTCTTTCACTTTTAATTTTTTTAAAAATTTTAGATTTAAAAATAAAAAAATAAAAAAAAAATTAATATTTTAATCTCCCAAAACGGTGTGTTTTGGGTCTGTTAACGGCCGTTATGAAAAGTGTAACGGTAGGGATTTTATTGTAGTTTCCTTACACACAGGGAGTAAATTTTCGAAAAAAAAAACCTAAGCATTTTAAAATTCTGAGTGGTTGACCCAAGGTGTTATTATATATTTTCCCATAAAAAAATAATAAAGACTATTAGCATCCACTTTTAGTGGACGCTAATAGTCCTATATAATTTTTTATTTTTTATTTTTAAAAATTGAGACTTAATTTTAATAGACTAATACAATTAATTAATTAATAGACTAATATAGTAATTAAGATATATATCTAGGGTTATATAATTAATTAATTATTACCTTTTTTTATTTATAATTAATTAGGTGACAGTTTAATATACAATTAGCATCGATGACTTGTCAAGTTATGATCGATCAAACTTGATACAATTGAAATTGAAGGTTCAATCAAATATCCAATTGATCATAGTGAAATTGTTCAATTGATCATGATATGATCAAATAAAATGATAAATTAAAAAATAAATAAATAATTTTTTTAAATGAAATAAAATTTTTTTAAAAAAATAAACTGTTAAAATTTTTAATATAGGACTTAATTTGAATAGACTAATATCCGATCGATCCTAATGAATCGGTTCAGTTGATTGTAGTAAGATCAAATGTTCAATCAAACATCCGATCGATCATATTGAATTAGTTCAATTGATCGTGATATGATCAAATGATTAATCGATCATCCGATCGATCATAGTGAATTAGTTTAATTGATCGTAATATGATCAAATGATCAATCGATCATCTGATCGATCATAGTGAATTAGTTCGATTGATCGTGATAGGATCAAATGTTCAATTAAACATCTAATCGATCATAATGAATTAGTTCAATTGATCATGATATGATCAAATAATCGATTATAGTGAATTAGTTCTATTGACTGTGATATGATCAAATAATCGATTGATTATCCGATCGATCCTAGTGAATTAGTTCGATTGATCGTGATAAGATCAAATGTTCAATTAAACATCCGATTGATCCTAATGAATTAGTTCGATTGACTGTGATAGGATCAAATGATCGATCGATCATCCGATCGATCCTAGTGAATTAGTTTGATTGATCGTGATAAGATCAAATATTCAATCAAACATCCGATCGATCATAATGAATTAGTTCAATTAACTGTGATATGATCAAATAATTGATTGATCATCCGATCGATCATAGTGAATTAGTTCGATTGATTGTTTTATGATTAAATGTTCAATCAAACATCCGATCGATCCTAATGAATTAGTTCGATTGTCTGTGATAGGATCAAATGGTCGATCGATCTTAATTAATTAGTTCAATTGACTGTAAATTGATCAAATTATCGATCGATCATCTGATTGATCCTTGTAAATTAGTTCGATTGATCTTGATAGTATCAAATGTTCAATCAAACATTCAATCGATCATAATGAATTAGTTCGATTGACTATGATAAAATCAACTGTTCAATCTAATATCCGATTGATCATAATGAATTAGTTCGATTGACTATGATCAAACTTGACACAATGTCTTACAAGTTTTAATTTAATTGGCTAGCTTATATGATTCACTAAAAAAAAAAAAAAACGTAGAGTTGGATTGAATATATATATATACAAAATGGAGTATATATATTAAATAAAAATATAAAATATATAATTGTAACCCAAAAAATTTAAGCTTTTTCCCCCCCCCCCCTTTTTCTATAGGTCTTAATTTTAATAGAATAATATAAATGTTTAATAAATTTTTTAAAAATTAATACTTAAATCAAAAGGCGGGAGGGTGAAATTTTCGAAACCAAAAGACTGAAAAAAATTGGCGCTGCAGGCTGAATAAAAGGCGCCAGGGGGAAAGATCAGGTAAATAAATTTTCTCTGATCTTCATCTTCTTATTCTCTCATATTTTCCCCACTACCTACAGACCCCCCTTTTTCCTTTTCTTATGTTTCCTTCTCCTTTCTTCTTCCCCACGCCCACTCCACCTGCCTCCTCCCATTCTCTTCCTTATAATCCGAATCAGAGAGTGGGATTAGGAGAGAAAAATTGAGAGGAAGGGGAGAACGAGACAGATTTCAGAGAGAGGAGGCGAAGAGAGAGAGAGAAAGTGAACCGAAAGATAGAGAGAGAGGAAGATTCTTCAGGTAAATCCTCTTTCCCAGTGTTTTTTGTTTTCTCTCTTCTTTTTGAAGTAGGAGCTGCTGTGCCTTTTTAGGGGATGGAAATATGGGCTTCTAGCCATCTGGGTCCTCTCTTTCTTCCTTTATTTGTTCCTTTTAATGTTCAGAGACTGTTGATATGTTTGCTTCTCTCTGTGGGTATGGTTCATCACTTGTTAGCCAAGGTCTTCTTATATCTTTGTGCTTTGTTTTCTCCTTTGTTTCTTTCCTATGTGAGATTATATATGTGCTTGTCTGTTTGTTTATGTTTTATTATGATCGAATTCAACTTGTTGGGAAGTGGGTTTCTTCTGCGACCTGCTGTTTGCTTTATTTAATGATGTTTTTCAGGCCTTTCTTTCTGGGTTGGTGTTGGTAATTCTTTGCTGTTTAAAAGGTTATCAGATTTATAGACAAAAATAGACTTAATCGTTTTATCCTTTACCAAATTAGTTGATGGAGTGAGGTGAATGTAGGTGAAAGATGGTATGCTTTTTTATCCGATTACTATTGTATAACTAGCCCGTTACTCTGTTTGCTGCATATCATTTTTGTGCTTGTTGGTCTGATGATTTTGCTTTTAATGGTAGTAACAATCTCAAAAACTTTTTTGTTTTGTTTTTTTTTAAGAACTTTTCAAAATGGTATAGCTACGTTAGAAAATTATGAACTCAAATTCTGCAAATAAATTTATTTTCTGGTTTTTCATTTATTTTAAATTTTTTAACACTATTAGCGTCGACACATAGTCGACGCTAATGGTTTTTTATTTTTTTTATTATGCACTATTAGTGTCGACTTGTAGTGGACGCTAATAGTGGACTATTAGCGTTAGATAACGACACAACTAAAAGTCTACTATTAGTGTCCACTGTATATGACTTTTAGCGTTGACTATGTCGACGCTAAAAGTCTATTATTAGCGTTCACTTTGGTGTCGACGCTAATGATACCATTAGAGTCGGACAATTTGCGTCTGACCCATTAGCGTCCAAATGTTGACGCTAATACTATTAGCGTCGACAAAGAGCCCTTTAGCGTCCAAAAAATGTCGATGCTAAATGACTTTTTTCTTGTAGTGACAGTGCAAACACGCACATTGCAAACACAACCTTGTTTATCAAACAGGGTCTAAAACACAAATCTAATATAAGGCTCGGGAGCAATTTCTCAACTTTGGATCTTCTACATACCTTCAACAGCCAGACCAAAGAGAAGACAAGAAGAGAAGTACTAGGAATATTGGAGCGCCATCAATTGTACCACAAATTGCTTTCACTGAAGTTTCAAAACTATAGGGCTATCAAATCAGTAGTTGGATCCCATGCATCAGCCGCCAGGAAGAAACATTGACTTTTGGTGCAAAGATATTTTAGTATATTGGACGACTACCACAATTATTTAGGGGTGTAAAAAAAAGGGGGGGAACCGGAACTGGAATTGGAAAACCGGGAAACCGGAAAACCGGGGTCCTGGTTCCGGTTCTGGTTTGAAAAAACCAAAAATCGGGTACCTCGGTTCCGATACCTGGTTTTTGGTACCCGGTTTTTACCGGGTTACCGGGAATCGGATTAAATATATATATTTTTTAGTTTTGGCTTTACATTTTACAAATATATATATTTCTTTACATTTTTTTTTTAGTTAAATATATATATCTCTACTCTTTCTTTCTCTCCCAACCGTTTCAATACCCAGCCCCTCTCTCTCTCTCTCTGTGATTCTCTCTTTCTCGAATAACTTTTCATGCTCCATTGCTCCATCAAGCCGTTAGCTTCATTATTGAATGTTTCTTAATATTTGGCCTTGAAGAATGGAGAAGTGAACTTGAAAATCAACTTCAAACCTACTTCGGCAGTGTAGTTAAGGACATGTGGTTGCTTGAACAAATTCTATGATTAGGATCCTTGGCATGCTTGAACAAATTCAAGAATTGCATATTAATTAAATTAATTACCAAATTTCAATTAATTAAATTTGGCTACATAAATGTATTGTTGAAAAAGCTATAACATTATTTGGAAAAGAATGTAAAATATTTAAAAAGAACCTATATATAAGCCTAAAAGTTTTTTTTTTTAAACCAGTCGGACCAGGTAAAATCGGAACCGGCCGATAATTGGGACTTCGGTTTTATCGGGATCCCGGTTTCGGTTCTGGTTTCCCAAAACAAGGAACCGGGATACCCCGGTTCCGATTCCCGGTTTTGGCCAAAAACCGGACCGGGTTGACACCCCTACAATTATTACATCCCGACACGAAAGCTTAATTTGTTCAAAGATGTTTAGAGAGCAATCCACATCATCACCCAATACACCCTATTGGGTGATGTTTAACCAATGCATGCACATCAAGAATCAAGATATATCAGCCAAAATAAGGATGTGAAGAATTCACGTTCTAATAGTTGTTAATGTTTCGTCTCAAATACAACTAATTGTTATCTAATCAATTAGATAACAAAACAGAATAGACAAAAAATTCAGGTAGGTGGAGTTATTTTTAATTTCAAATTGCTACAGATGATAACATTTAGGGGAAATTACACTTTACCCCCCTGAAGTATCCACCCATTTTTACTTTTGCCTCCAAAGTTTAAAATATCATTTTACTCAAACTTTCAAATTGCAACACTTTTTTTCTTTTTCTAAAAAAATCCAAAAAATATATAAATATATGTTGGGGTGGCAACCACCCCATAGGTGGTGGCGCCGCCACCCGTTCTTGTTTTTGGTTTTTTTGGAAAAATTGTGTTGGGTATTTTGGGAATAAATAGGTCAAATAAGTTAAATTGCCATTTGAAAGTTTGGGGGGGTAAAGTGTCACATTTTAAACTTTGGAGGCAAAAGTGAAAATGGATGGATACTTCAGGAGGGTAAAGTGTAATTTCTCCTAACATTTATAATCTGTAATTGAAAAGTCGTTCGGTCAAAGTTGGTTGATCAAGTAGATAACTCTAATGGAAATCCATCATACAACATTCAATCAATTAGATAACAAAACAGAATAGACAAAAAAATCCAGGTAGGTGGAGTTATTTTTAATTTCAAATTGCTGCCAAACGATAACATTTATAATCTGTAATTAAAACCCTAAATCAAGAAAAGACTACCTTACAAATCACAATTCCCTATGACTATGGGATCTAGATGTTCACGTGAAGAAAACTCTTCAAATCACAATTCCCTATGACTATGGGAATTAGATGTTCACGTGAAGAAAACGCTTTCAAAAAAGGAATTTTCCCTCTTTTCCCAATGGCTACATTTCTTAAACCATTTTATGATACTTCTCTATATTTCCAATATTCCCTTATAGCCTTTCCTCTAGACAAAAACCAATTTATCTACAATGGCTTGCATCAAGCCAAGCATCCTCTGGATGGAATTGCAGTAATCCACCACAATTCCCATAGTCATGCTTTCGATGTACCAATTTCCTATAAACAACTTCATCCATTTTAACATCATTTCTTTCATTTTCTATTTTCTATAAACCTTGTGTTTGCGATGGTTCTCCTAAGTTTTGACCCTAATGTACCCAAAATGCATCAAAGGTGGGGATAAATTATAAGTTGCTTTTATATTTTTTAAACAAAAATTAAATTTTGTTGAATTATTTATTTATTTTTTTAATTATATTTTTAATACTTTTTGTTCAACTTTGTTTTTTGTTCAATTTGGGGATTTTCATTGTAGTTTAAATTTCGTTATACCCATTGGATAAGTGTTTTTGTTTGGAAATTTTTGGTGTGTTGTGATTTTGTTGATTTTAGGTTCAAAAATTTAGGGTTTAATTTGGGATTTTGAGGATTTTGCTATATTGTTGAAATCTCTAGTTTCTCTTTGAGTTTTAGTTCTACCCATTGAATTTCAAGTTTGAAATTATAATGATTTTTGCCCATTGGATTTCTATGCATGATTTAAACTCCAGGTTGTTAGATTAATGGGTTGAAAACTTCAATTTCACTATTGTTCATAGTCTGAACATGAACCCTAATTTGTATAGTATGAATTAAATTCGGACTTTTAGTATGTGAGCACTAGAATTACTGATTGGATGGGTTAATTACATTTAAAGTGTTAATTAACCCTAAACTTTCATTAGTTCAATGAAAATTGATGCTTATTGGGTTTAAGTTCTAATATGTCATATTAGAATAATTGCCAATGAGATTTAGATTCTAATATGAAAATTGAATTACCAGATTTTTAGGATGGAAAAACTTTTTAGGATGCCAAAAAAATTTTAGAAGCACCCCCAATATAAATTGTCTGACTCTGCCACTGCCAAGATCATTATCGTCGGTCACCACCACTAACACCGTGAGCGAATGGCTTAAGTGACAGCACAATGATTTATATTAAAATATTAAAATTAAATTTGAACCTTTGAAAAAATTAATCAAATATATCATGATTATCTTTACACCAAAATCCAAATCCGACAAAGAAAAAAGAGGGGTTGCCTTTCTTTATTGGGCTATTTGATATCTAAACTCTGAACACGTGGATAAAGAGATGCTGACTATTTGATCGAGTGTCGTTCCAAGCAACATTTTGAATCAGGAGCTAAGGCATCTGCAAAATTATGGAACAAATTCATGGCCATGGAGCAAGTGAGTTGTTCCAAGCACAATCCCATTTGTATAAACATGTTTTCGGTTTCGTAGGTTCCATGTCTCTGAAATGTGCAGTTCAGTTAGGCATACCAGACATAATCCACAGCCATGGGGAACCTATTACTCTCCATGGCTACGTCTCTGCGCTTCAGATTCACCCTACAAAAGTTGGTTTTGTGCACCGCCTCATGCGCTTGCTTGCTCACTGCGGCTTCTTTGCTACCACAAGAGTCAACGAAAAGGAAATATGGAGCAATTTAGTGAAATAATTGAAAGAAAGAAGGCTTTTGAAGTTGTCAACAAGTCAAAAATGTGGGCTTGTTAATATAAATAAAGAAGGGGAAACCACCTCTAGCTCCATGAACTACCGGGTGTTGGCCATTTGTCCCCATAAACTTTCAAGTGTAATACCTGATCCCTTCAAACTACCTAACCCTAATCAATAGTCATTTTCCGTTAGTTAGCTCCATTCAAACTCACGGTCAACTACCTAATCGGTAAACAGTAATGTGAATAGTATACCTTGAACACGTGAACAGTAACGTTGACCGTGAGTTTTAACGAAGCTGACTGACAGAAATGGGTTGTTGGCTAGGGTTAGGTAGTTTGAGGGGATTGGGTATTGCACTTGGAAGTTCATGGGGGTAAATGACTGACACCCGGTAGTTCATGGGGGCTAGAGGTAGTTTCCCCAATAAAGAAAGAAAGCCTACATTTTTGACTTGTTGACAACTTCACAAGCCTTCTTTCTTTCAATTATTCCACCATATCACTAAGTATTTTTTTCTTCCAAATCATAAAATACTCATTATTTTATGATTAGTTTACCATTCAAAGAGAGAAAACGTACACGCGTAATTTCACAGTAAACAAAACATTTGGGTCCAAAACAAATACAAGGCAATATTAAACAAATCTTCACCTTGACTTGTATTTCACCAAATCAATATGAGTTATGGCTTTGGAAGAAGGAAATATGGAGCAATTTGGTGGAATAATCGAAAGAAGGCTTGTGAAGTTGTCAACAATATAAATAAAGCAAGCCCACATTTTTAACTTGTTGACAGCTTCACAAGCCTTCTTTCTTTCAATTATTCCACCAAATTGCTTAATATTTCTTTCTTCCAAAGTCATAAAATACTCATTATTTTATGATTAGTTTACCATTTAAAGAGAGAGAACATACATGCATAATTTCACAACAAACAAAACATTTGGGTCCAAAACAAACACAAGGCAATATTCAACAAATCTCCACCTTGACGAATATTCTCCAATTAATTTCAACACAAATTTCCTAAAATACTCTTATAATACAAATACAATTTATATTATTAAAGACTTTCTTTCTTTATTTTTTTGAAACATAAACAACCATGCTTCTCTTAATTAGTTTAGGTCTATCTTCGCTTCCTCTCTCTTTTCTTTATCTTTCATATTTTATTATTTTATATATATATTTCAACATGTCTAATTTTGGGGATGAAAATGCGGATGCAAATAATAGGAATATCCACATCTACAAAATGCGAATAATGGTTTTTGATATCCGTTGCATCCGCATCACGCGGTTAATGCGAATAATAAATGCAGATATTATCCGTTATCTGCATTTGAGGTAGAGCGTTTTAGACCTTAAAATTCTAATACACTAACTATTGGTTCTAGTAAATATAAAACAATATTGACATTATTTATTTATTATTATTATTTTTTAACATGTCACACAAGAGAAGGGAGAGGAGGAATTCGAGCTTGTGACCTCTGCTTCATTAGACGTGGTCTATAGCCGATTGAACTATCTCTTAAGGACATATTGACATTATTTATAATTGAATACTATTATTTATATCACACTTTCTAATAATTTTGATTTTAGTAAATCTATAGTTGGTAACAAGAAAAAACATATGAAAAAAATAATAAGAATAATAATAATAGAGGAAGAACATATAAGGCAATTAATCAAAACAAATTAAAATAATTTTCTAAAAGTGGAATTTAACAACATTATAAATCTAGCAAATATAAGAAATAAAAATTACAAATCTAACAAACATAAATTAAAAATTATTAAATATAATATATATGTATAATTGTATATATATAAAATATAGGGTAAAGTCCATATTCCCTCCTCAAACTACCACCCAATTGACAATGTCCTTTCCAGACTTTCAATTGTGACAATGTTTATCAAAAACTACCAAAACATTGTTAATATCTCCCTAAGGATAGCAAAAATATTAAAATGCCCCATATATTTCTCAATAAGACAAAAATACCACTATAAACTCAAAAAATAAAATAAAAAACGAAAAATTTTAATTTAAAAAGAAAGATTTTTAAAAAATTATTTTTTAAACAATTTTTTTAAAGGAAATTTTTATTGAACATAATTTTTTTTTTCATTTTTTTAGAAAACGAAAATTTTTATTTTCTTACATGGAAATTGTTATTTTTTAAAAAACAGAAATTTTTATTTAAAAAAGTTATAAAACAAAAAAAAAAATGAAATTTTTTCATTTTTTTCTTACACAAATGATTTTTTTTTTAATTTTTTTTTTCCACCCTTTGGATTTTTTTTAAAATTTTTTTTTATGTTTTTTTTAGAAGTTTTAGTATTTTTTTACTAAGGGTAGTTTCGTTATTAGGAAAGACATTGACAATGTTTTGGTAGTTTGGAGGAAACATTGTTACAATTGAAAGTTTTGAGGGAACATTGTCAATTTGATAGTAGTTTGAAGGAAGTTTGTGGACTTTTCTCTAAAATATAATATATATAAAATATATAAAGGAATGCGGATGTGGATATTATAATATCAACATCTACATACCCTAAAACCGCTATCTGCATTTGCGGACATTAATTTTTGTTATCTACATCCGCATCCGCATAAGTGTGAATAGCGGATGAGCTAGGGTGATTATTCTCTACCAGTAATGTCTATATATATAAGATAGGGTGATTATTCTCTACCAGTAATGTCTATATATATAAGATAGGGTGATTATTCTCTACCAGTAATGTCTATATATATAAGAAACGGTGCTGGAGCAAGATGCACAAGAAGCTCTGAAAGATAACTTCAACAAAGATATCATCATCAATGGATATCGTTCATAGCCAGGGAGCGAATGAGCGTATTGAAGCTCAGTCTCATTTGTACATACACATATTTAGCTTCATAGATTCCATGTCACTCAACTGCGCCATTCAGCTAGCCATACCCGACATAATCCACAGCCATGGCCGACCCATCACTCTTCCACAGTTGGCCTCCAAGCTTCACATTCACCCCAAAAAAACCAACTGCCTCTACAGGCTCATGCGTTTGTTGGTGCACTCCGGCTTCTTCACTAAAACAAAACTTCATCAAAATCAACCAGAAGATGAAGAAGAAGAAGAAGAAGGCTATGCTCTCACACCTTCCTCTAGGCTCGTCATCAAAGATAATGTCACCAGCCTGTCACCATTTTTTAAAGCAATGCTGGATCCTGTACTGGTGAGCCCCTGGCACGTCTTGGGAGATTGGCTTCGGGAGGGGAGTACTCAGGAGCTGACGCCCTTTGAGAAAACGCATGGGATAAGCTTATGGAACTACTGCAACCAAAACACAGAGTACGGTGGCGTTTTCAATGAAGCCATGGCCAGTAATTCCCAGCTTTTGAGCTTCGTCGTTGAGGACTACAAGCCCATCTTTGAGGGCTTGGGCTCGTTGGTTGATGTTGGAGGGGGTAACGGGACGGTGGCGAGGATCATTTCTCAGGCGTTCCCTCACATAATATGCACAGTGTTTGACCTTCCACACGTCGTTGCTAACCTGCCGGAGACTACCAACTTGAAATATGTTGGTGGTGATATGTTTCAGTCTATCCCTTCTGCCGATGCCATTCTCTTTAAGGTTTGCAAATATATTTTCGTCTCTTGAAAAACTTCGCTTACCCAACTCTTCTTCATGTTTCCACATATTTTACAATCATATCTTTAAAGTTTAAAGTTTATATATGTATATATATACCTTGTGCGATACATTAATTGTGATATATGTGTCATATTTGGCAGTCGGTTTTGCATGATTGGAGCGATGAGGAATGTGTGAACATTCTGAAGAGATGCAGAGAGGCGATTACTAGCAAAGGTAAGGGAGGAAAGGTGATCATCATCGACGTGGTGATAAATGAGGAGAAGGATGAAGATGATATTACTAAAATGAAGCTCCACGCTGACACATATATGATGGTTCTGCTCACTGGAAAAGAGAGGGACAAGAAAGAATGGGAGAAGCTCTTCTTCAATGCTGGCTTCGCCCACTACAATATAGTTGCCTCCCATGGGATGGAATCTGTTGTTGAGCTTTATCCTTAAGATTAAGATAATTAACTACTATATATGTGTGTGAATTTTTAGATTAATGTGTCTCAAGCCTGATGGCTTAAAGAATAATGCTTCCGAGTGAGCATAGGAAAGTTAATGGATCGCTTCTTAAAAGTTGTTTTCTTAAGGTTGTTTCCGTGTATTTATATGCACATGCAGGTGGCTGAAAGTTGGGTTGGGTTCTCTTTTGAATATTTTTCCTCCTACCTTGTCTTGAGTGTGTTGTAATTGTGTAACCCTAATAATGATACATAATTGGTGTAGTGCCACTCCCAAGTTTTATTTTATTTATTTTTGTGTTAGCTAAAATGACAATTGAGTGATATTATTATTACAAATTTGACATGTTGCTCTTGTCGGCTCAAGCTAAATGACAAGAATCAATAAAAGTAATTATTCATAAACTCGGCTCGAATTAATCATTCAAAAATTTAGTAGTCTAGTTTGAATTGAATTGAGCTTGTAGAGTGCTCAGCTAGAATTTGGCCAATCTTCTAGTAAGCCAAACTTAAATACACATTTCATAGTTGATCAACTTAATTAAACAGGGATCCTCGTAGACAAGTCAATCTTAAAACCTTAAAGTTCAATTTGGCATGGCTCGACCAGACATTATGGAGTGCATAAGTAGTACTTCATAATAATGTTTTCATCCCTGCTCAAGCTTCTTGTGTCATTTGCCTATTGTGCATAGGCCCGGGACAGACAAAAGCCAGTAAAACTAACCCTTACCAATACTCATCTTTCAAAGCCCCTTTATCACTTACCCTTAGCAAAGCACCCAAAATTGACCCTTACCACTCATCTTTGGAAACATCTTCCAAATCTTGGTATTTTGGATTTGGCCTCGAGACTCGAGTTCCTTCTATTCTTATCAATCTTTTTGGTTTGTATGTGGATGTGGTTGATATGCATGTCAATTTTTGTCATCCAATTATTTTTCGAGAGGAATGGTTGATATACACTTACTCTCACTTCATTGCACCTATTTCTCATACTCATAGGCGGTTTTTAAAATCAGTATTGGAATAAAATCTAATAAAGATTCGCCCCTAGATTCATTTGATTGAGAAATCTGGTTTCGTGCAAGTGGACGACAATATTGATCATGAGCAGAAGCCAAACCCTTCAAGCCTCTTGAGATTTCAGGACTAGTCCAAGGCTAATTGTTAGTAGCAGAGTCTCAACATCGTTGCGATTTTTATGATATACAAGTTGAAAACCAAAAACATTCACACCCAGCTCAACAAATTAGCAAGAGTTTTCTGAGGAGCTACGGTGCTCAACGTACTTGTCAGTTAACTGCAGGTGTTTCTCTTTAAGAGCCCTAGGCCACGCCTACGCGACAAGCAACGTCTCTTTTGCAGCTGTTGCTGTTGGTTTGATATCCAAAGCAGGACGCTTCACTAACAAGTAACGACATCACATTATTGAATAGAAATGTGACGTACAGCAACATCCATCCTTCCCTTCTGTTTGTATTTGCTCAGAGAAAAAAAAAAATCACATTATTGAGTTTGAATTGTTGATATGATAATTCAAATCTGTTGAACTTGAATATTTTGAACTAAGGACATTATCTCTTACAGATTTTATTTTTATGTCACCAGTTGCTCTAAGAAAAAGTAATGTTATATTCTTTTCAAAAAAAAAAAAAAAAAGTAGTGTTTTATATTTTCATTTTATTTTTAATTATTTTTTTAATGTTAATGACTTTAAAAATCACTCCAACTTTGAGAAGATAAAATGAAAATATAATAATACTACTCTGCATTACCAGCCACGAAATCTAATGATGAAAAATACTTGCCAAGGCTTTATTTCAGTGGATGATTGATTCTAAAGTTTCTTCCAGTACTGAAATATATATTATCTACTTCTTCCAGCCTTCGGAAGAACTCGGAACAATATATATTATCATAAAAAGTATTTAATGCCCGAAAAGATAATAAAAGAACAACATATACACTAAATAAACTATAAAAATAAATAAACAAAAAAAAGCTCTCCCTTCGGCAGAAAAAGTCTATCTGCGAACGCACCGATGCATGTGACCGGATACAGTGCATTCAGAAAATTCCAGTGCATGAATCTTGCCGCGTAAGATCTTTTATAGCCGCCTCTCGCTCCTGCTAGAAAATTCCAGTGCATGAATCTTGCTCACTACAAGAAAATCGGTCTTTAGCAACGAGTCAAAGTCGTTGCTAAAGGCCTATAAGTCGTCGCTATTAACATCAGCGACGACAATGGTCGTCGCTTCCCGTGGTTGCAATTAATCCGTCGCTAAAGACTAAGGCCTCGTTTGGTTTGTAGATTGTCTAGTCCATTGGAAAAGGATTAGCTACCACTGGGATTAGCTATCACTGGGAATAGATTAGCTATTCCTACTCCTTTGTTTGGTTGTAATGTTGGAATAGACTACCTAATCATATTCCTTCGTTTGGTACAATGTAATATGTTGGTGAATTGATTCGTATTGTAATCTTATTTTCTAAAATACCCTTATAATGCAAATACAATTTCCATAAGAGAATGAAAAAAAAAAAAAAATCTCAATGAAGATAACGAAAACATTGAAGAAAAACTGAGAAGAGAACGAAAAAACTGAAAGAAAGAAAAAGAAAAAGAAAAAACTGAGAAGAGAACGAAATTGAGAGAGAGAAAACAAAACAATAAAAAACGAAATTGAGAGAGAAAAAAACGAGAAAGAACGAAGAGAACCAAAAAAAGAGACCGAAAAAAAACTGTGCGCGATTTGAAAAAAAATGAGAGAAGAGAACGAAAAAAATTGAGAAAGAATGAAGAAAAATTGAGAGAGAACGAAGAACGAAAAAAAATTGAGAGAAGAAAAAAATCCAAGAAACAAAGAGAGAATGAAATAACTAAGAAAATAAAGATCGAAAAGAAGAGAGGGGAGAGAGATATCTTGCTTTGAGAGATGAAGATCGTTGCTTCAAAAAACTACGAGAGAGAAGAGAACGAAAAAAAAAAGCGTAATGCGATTTTAAAAAAGCGAGAAGAAAAAAAATCAAAACACAGAGAGAATGAAATAACCAAGAAAATAGATGGAGATCGTTGCTTTGAGAGATGAAGAACGTTGCTGTAAGAGAAATGAATATCGTGAGATGTGTGAGAAGCGTAGGGTTTTTTTGGATAATTATATAAGATATTTTTAATCCCATAGGAAATGATTAGCTAAGCCACTCATTTTTAAATGGCTTAGCTAACCCTGTGTATATGGGATTAGTAATCCCATAGGAATAGACTACTCCCAGAAATAGAATGTTACCAAACAAAGGACTAGCTAACACTAGTGTTAGCTAGTCCAATCGAAGGGCCTAATCCGTGAACCAAACGGGGCCTAAATAGCGACGACCTTTCATGTCGTTGCTATTGATACTTATTAGCGACGACAAATGTCGTCGCAAATAATATTAAAATTTGTCGTTGAAAATCTTTTAAAGCCAATATCGTCGTTAATAATACACACATCAGCGACGACAAATATCGTCGTTGATGATACACATATCAGTGACGACATTTGTCGTTGCTGATGACTCACATTAGCGACGACATTTGTCGTCGCTGATAACACACATCAGTGACAACATTTACACACCAATGACGACAAATGTCGTCGCTAATGACTCACATCGGTGACGACATCTATCGTCGCTAATGATAAACACATCTAGCGACCACATTTGTCATCGCTGGTGATACACATCTAGCAACGACAAATGTGGTCGTTGATCGTCGTCATCAACATCAAATGTTTTTATTTTTGGCTAATTAATTAATATTTTAAATTGTTTGGTATAAATGATATAAACATAATAATATGTTAGAGTTCATCGTAATTGTTTGATATTAATATTTTATATTGAAACCAAAGTAATATTTTAATAGATCTATCTTTTAATATTTTATATTTTATATGGCATACTAAAATTTTACTTAAGATTGAAACCAAAGTTTTTCACCTAGCTTGTACCAGAATCACAGATCTAATGTCTCACCATGCGTACTACCTATGCATCTTTAAACAGATCGAAAACACAAGTGGGATTCCTCCTTTTTAGGGATTTTCAGAAAAAGAAGAAAGAAAAAGATTTCAGAACCGACAAATATATCATATATATATAATTATATATACTCGTCTATATATGCATACATGCATGTCATCTAGGCATGTAATTAACATCCATTTTGCTAATTAAGATACAAAAAGAAACAAGAAAATAGCTCAGAAATTAAAAAAGAAAAAGAAAATCAGAGTATGCTTAAAAAAATTGGACAATTCTGACGTGGCACTGTTTGCAACGTCAGAAATTTTTGACGTTCCAAACTTGAAACGTCAAAAATTTCTGACATGGCAAATAGTGCCACGTCAAAAATGTCCAATTTTTTTTTTCTCCATTTCTCCTTTTAAAACACAAATAAGTTTTCCTTTGTTTGCTTAAAAAAAATAATAGTATAAAAAATACAACGCAATCGGGTTAATTTTATTCAAAAAAGTTAACGTTCTAGCTCTTTAATTTGATTAGTATATTTGTACTATAATTTCTAATTTTATTTCTTTTTAATTTCAAAAATATCCTATAAAACCATTCCTTCTTTTCTTATAAATTTATTTTCAAAGAAATTTAGAGTAAGTTACTATATATTAATAGCTCACCTAAAATAATAAGCATTTAAGAAAAAAAAAAAAAAAGAAAATGGGAAGAAAATAAGCACAAAAAGTTTTTTTTTCGTTCACTTCTTAGCAAGAAATTAAAAAAAAAAAAAAATCCAAATTTATTCTTTAATGTTGTCTTGTTATTTATATATATATGTACATGCATGCATATATATAAGGTTGGGTTTATATATATATATATTAATTAATTAGATTTTTTACTTAAAAAATATATATAATTTTAAAATTATTGATTAATAAAATTTTTAAACATGTATATATGCACCTAATTAAATTGTAAAGCACTTGACCAAAAAATTAAACATAATTTTTAACTAAATATCTACAAGAGAAAAAAAAAAAAAAAACCACTACTTTTTTGACCTTGTGAACAGTGAAATGTCAGAATTTTTTTACGTTTCACTTTTTAACGTCAAGTGACGTGGCAAGCGCACGTCAAAAAATTTTTTTTCTTCTCTTCTAAGCAAAAAATTAAAAAAAGAAAATTCAAATTTATTCTTTAAAGTTTTCTTCCTATTTATATTTATATGTACATGCATGCATATATATATGGTTGGGTTTATATATATATTAATTTGATTTTTTATTTTAAAAAATATATATAATTTTAAAATTGTTGATTAATAAAATTTTCAAACATGTATATATACACCTAATTAAATTGTAAAGCACTTGACCAAAACATTAAACATAATTTTTAACTAAATATCTACAAGGGAAGCAAGAGAACCAAAAAAAAAAAAACCTACTTTTTTGACGTTGTGAACAGTGAAACGTCAGAATTTTTTGACGTTTCACTGATTAAAACGTCAGAATTGTTTTTTTTTTTTTTTCCTTTTCTTCTCTTCTTAGAAAAAAATTTAAAAAAAATCCAAATTTATTCTTTAAAGTATTCTTCCTATTTATATATATATGTACATGCATGCATATATATATGGTTGGGTTTATATATATATATATATATTAATAAGATTTTTTATTTAAAAAAATATATATAATTTTAAAATTGTTGATTAATAAAACTTTTAAACATGTATATATACACCTAATTAAATTGTAAAGCACTTGACCAAAAATTAAACATAATTTTAACTAAATATCTGCAAGAGAAGAGAAGAGAAGGAAAAAGAAGGAAAAAAAAAAAAAAAAAATTCTCAGCAAGAGAAGAGAAGAGAAGAGAAAAAAAAAAAAAAAAAAAGAAAAAAACTTATTATAAGCCCTAAAACCATTCACACACCAAAAAGGAAAAGGAAAGAAAAATATTTTTTTTATTTTAAAAAATATATAATTTTATTAAAAAAAAAGTTAACATTTTAGCTCTTTAATTTGATTAGTATATTTGTACTATAATTTCTAATTTTATTACTTTTTAATTTCAAAAATATCCTATAAAACCATTCCTTCTTTTCTTATAAATTTATTTTCAAAGAAATTTAGAGTGAGTTACTATATATTAATAGCTGACCTAAAATCATAAGCATTTAAAAAAAAGGAAAAAGAAAAGGAATAAAATGGGAAGAAAATAAGCACAAAAAGTTTTTTTTCTCTCTCTTCTTAGCAAAATTTTTTTAAAAAAATCCAAATTTATTCTTTAATGTTGTCTTGTTATTTATAAATATGTACATGCATGCATATATATATGGTTGGGTTTATATATATATATATATATATATATATATATATATATATATTAATTAATTAATTAGATTTTTATTTTTTTAAAAAATATATAATTTTAAAATTATTGATTAATAAAATTTTTAAACATGTATATATACACCTAATTAAATTGTAAAGCACTTGACCAAAAAATTAAACATAATTTTTAACTAAATATCTACAAGAGAAGCAAGAGAAAAAAAACAAAAAACCAACAAAACCAAAAAAAAAAAAAAACCCTACTTTTTTTACGTTGTGAACAGTGAAATGTCAGAATTTTTTGACGTTTCACTGTTTACAACGTCAAAATTTTTTGACGTGGCAAATAGTGCCACGTTAAAAAAGTTTTTTTTTTTCCCCTTCCTTTTCTTCTCTTCTAAGCAAAAAATTAAAAAAAATTGAAATTTATTCTTTAAAGTTTTCTTCCTATTTATATATATGTACATGCATGCATATATATATGGTTGGTTTATATATATATATATATATATATATATATATATATATTAAGTAATTAGATTTTTTATTTTAAAAATATATATAATTTTAAAATTATTGATTAATAAAATTTTTAAACATGTATATATACACCTAATTAAATTGTAAAGCACTTGACCAAAAAATTAAACATAATTTTTAACTAAATATCTACAAGAGAAGCAAGAAAAAGAAAAGAAAAGAAAAAAAAGAAAAAACCTACTTTTTTGACGTGGCAAACAGTGCCACGTCAAAAAATTCTTCATTTTCTTCTCTTCTAAGCAAAAAATAAAATAAAAAATTGAAATTTATTTTTTAAAGTTTTCTTCCCATTTATATATATGTACATGCATGCATATATATATGGTTGGGTATATATATATATTAATTAATTAATTAGATTTTTTATTTAAAAAAATATATATAATTTTAAAATTATTGATTAATAAAATTTTTAAACATGTATATATACACCTAATTAAATTTGCAAGAAATTGTTAAATACAAAAAATAATTGTCAAAATTTTTTTTTTTTTTCTTTAACAAAAAAAGCAAATTTGATTCTACTTTAATTGCTCTTTGTTTTACCAATTGTTTTTATCTTATCAGATTTTAGTTTATCTAATTTTATTATATTATGAATATCCTATAAATTTGATATCCTATCAATATCCTATAAATTTTAGTTTATCTAACTTTCTTATAAATTTGATTAGTATATTTGTACTATAATTTCTAATTTTATTTCTTTTTAATTTCAAAAATATCTTATAAATTTGATTCAATCTTTTCATATAAATTTATTTTCTGAGAAATTTATAGTAAGTTACTTTTTTTTTTTTTTTTGAAAATAACTCATTCTCATTCTCATTCCATAGAATTCAAGAGCAAAAGTTCTTACAATTACAGGGCAAGCCCTGAAGTAACCGTAGTTACAAAGTCACAGATCGAATCTCATACAAATCAACGAAATTCGAAAACACATCCACTAACCCATGACTAAAACAACAGGATAAACATTCAAATTTGCTTGGCAAGTTCAAAGACTACTGAACCAAGCAGACGCCATCAGGTGCACAAGAAGCGTTTATTCCACGACCCTAAGAGGTAAACCCTCTTATGCCGTTACTCATCCTCCTCGACAATTAAGCCAGGATACACATTAATCCACGACATAGAAGTCTGGACCATTTTCCTCCTCGACCTGAAAGCCAGGGTAACATACGCATCCACGACACACAGGTCAGGATCAAAGGGGATCTAATCGAATCATCGAGGCCAAAGCATTATTACAAGCAAATAACAAATGAAATACAGGGAAAAGAAAAGCAACATAACTGAATACAAGCAAAAAGAAATATAGGGAAAAAAACTGATCGTGTGAATGTTGACCCTGTACAAAGAAGAGCACGGTGGAAGCTCGTCGTGGTGGGGGCGCGAAAGAAGCTCAATAATAGACAGAGGGCAACGAAATCGGTGCAGAGAAGATCGGCAAAAACTGCAAAAAAACTCAAAAAACACAGAAACAGATAGAAAAAAAATACAGCAAAACACCTAAACAAAAAAAGGGATGGAGGAGGCGGGGGATGAGGAGAAGGGACGGGGGCACCGGGTCTAGGGACATCAAGTAAATTACTAGAGCCCGATGCGAAAGGGACGTGGGGAGGAGGGATCGTAAAGGCCATCCCTCCTCCCCTGTAGTTATGGCATTCGGGGGGGGGGGGTGGCGGTTTTATAGTAAGTTACTATATATTAATAGCCGACCTAAAATCATAAGCATTACAAAAAAAAAAAAAATTTTTGACGTTCAAATTTGTCAAACGTCAAAAATTTTTGACGTTTGAAACATTTTGAACGTCAAAAAAGTTATTTTTTGACAATTATTTTTTATTTGACAATTTCTTGCAAATTTGATTCTAATTTAATTACTTTTTGTTTTACCAATTGTTTTTATCTTATCAGATTTTAGTTTATCTAATTTTATTATATTATCTTTTTTAACTTTCATTAGCCATTCAAAAAAGTTAACATCCTATCTCTTTAATTTAGTTAGTATATTTGTACTATTATTTCTAAATTTATTTCTTTTTAATTTAAAAAATATCTTATAAATTTAATTCATTCTTTTCATATAAAATAATTTTCAGAGAAATTTAGAGTAAGTTACTATATATTAATAGTTGACATAAAATCATAAGCATTAAAAAAATAAAGAAAATATGCCCAAAAAAAAAATTTTTTGACGTTCAAATTTTTCAAACGTCAAAAAATTTTGACGTTTAAAAAAGTTTGAACGTCAAAAAATGGTCTTGGGAACCACCACCATGAAATATTCGACATTTCCCCCGTGTTTTCTCCCTCCCGCGCGCACACGTACACTCAAACTTTTTCAAAATCTACTACAGCCCCTATATATATAGCCTGGGCACCCCACACCCACCCACAAACCCAATCCTGCTTCTTCTTCCCTGGCTTTTCTTTTTTTCTTGCCCTCCCGCCCAGCAGAATGCTATAGATCTGCCTCTTCCTCTCTTTTTTTTTGTTCTTTTCTCCCCACCTGAGCCCGTCGATCAGTATATATACTCCCCTATATATTCTCTCTCAAGCTCACTCTCTCCAACCCGCACTCTCTCTCTTTCTCCTCCGGCCGTACGTCGACAACGAGCTCCGATCGCTCTCCGCAATCTTTGGCCGTCGTTCTCTCTCCCTCCAGCAGTACTTCGGCCTCAGTGTGCTATATCTCCCTCTGCTGAGTTTGCGACTTTGATTTTTTTTTTTTTCTACTGGGTTTGGGATTTTGATGTTTTATTTGCTGATGGGTTTGGGTTTTTGAAGACTTTTTGGGTCTGATTCTTTTTTTCTTTCCCCTCCTTTTTCTTCTTCTTCTCTCTCTCCCCCTCCTATCTGCGCGTACGCCCAGCTCAGCTAGCTCCCTCTCTTTTTTCCTCCTTTTTCTTCTTCTTCTCTCTCTCCCCCTCCTATCTGCACGCCCAGCTCCCTCTTATTTATTTATTTTTTTTTCTTTCCTTCCTCCTTTTTCTTCTAGCTTCTTCTCTTATTCCCAAGAATATACTTTTACCAAACAAAGAATTGATTATTCCGTAGGAATAGCCATTCCATTCTATGAGTTTATTCTGCAAACTAGACGAGTCCTATATCTTTTCTTTCTTGATATCTTTATGATGATTATGTAGGCATCTATAAATAGAGAGGCTAAGAGTGATAAGTAAGAAACCCTAAACTAAATCCTAGAACATATAAGGCAACATAATAAATTAGAATAATATAAAATATTCTAACACTTTTAAGTATCTTTTTCTTTTTCTTCTTTTTGAATGGAATTATTCAAAATGAAACAATAAGAAATAATGAACATCTTGTTATCGATCTAACCCTCCACCAACAAGGACAAAAATTATGAACATGAAATCACAATCTTATTCCTCAGAAAAGGGAAAATTGATGGGAAAAATTGATCTTGGTGTTGTTTGGATGACCCACGCTGATGATGGATGAGATGAAAAATTGATGCTAATGGTGTTGTTGTTGTTGTTGTTGCTGGTGTTGTTGCTGTTGGTGGTGTTGGTGTTGTTGTTTGGATGAGCTCCGTTGATGATGGATGACATGCCGGCGGCCAAAGCGGTGGTGAAGTTTGGATCGGCGGTGATTGCGGCTGCCAAAGCGGTGGTGAAGTTTGGATCGGCGGTGATGGCAGCTGCCAAAGCGGTGGTGAAGTTTGGATCGGCGGTGATGGCGGCTATGGCGGCGCTTACCGTGTCGGTCAATGACGGCTGCGGTTGCTGGGGTTGGTGTGGCGGTTGGTGGGACTGGGGTGCATGGTGGGCTAATTGGGAAGGCCACATGTCTTGAGAAGGCTGAAGGCCAGCAAATATGGACAGGTTGTGAAGTTCTTGACTGAACACCTGAGCCGGCAGTGTAGGGGTTGGCATTGACCCGAAGCTCTGCGGTTGGCCGGAGAAGTGGACTGGAAATTGTGAAGGGGTTCTTTGAAACTGCAACGGGTTTCCTTTTGCCATCTTTTGTCCATATTTTCGCCATTGGCAACCATCGGAGATCTGAGAAAATTATCCAAATCATATTAATTTCACAAAAAGAAAAGAAAAGGAGAGACCCATTTTATCAACTTTTGTAAACGATTGATAATATATATTAGCGTACTTACCGTGGGAGCTTCTGACCGGGCACCAACGGAGACACGGGCTTCCCTCATCGTGGCTTCTGCGGATTGGTCAATAGCTGCAGGCTTGGAGGGATTCAATTTGCGAATCTTGTTAGGATTCCAACCTTGTGATTCCGACTCCGGGCTCTCTTCGCGACCAACCCTTTTACCTTCCCGGACAACCTCGTTCTTGCTGGGGTTCCTAGGCGATCCCGAAATGGTTCTATCTTCCGATGAAGAATGAGACAACTCTTCCGTCTGATCAGCTGGGCCACCAGGGCCCGGATCCATAAATTGTCTTGGCACAACTACTCCTCCATTAATCCCATGTTTTCTCTCTTCAGATTTACCTTCAACAACCTGATTATCACCGCATACAATATAACTTTAACTACTTCGTTATTTGATAATAGAAAGCTGTTTAAGTAATAATTATTAATTAATTAATTACCTCATGGTATTGTGTGGTATCGGCGGCTCCTTGATTCTGTTGCTGTTGCACGAACGCCACAGGATTCATCTGCGGGACACTGTAATTGTTCGTCACCTGACGACCAAGCATGTCCCTCAACCTTTGGTTTTCCATTTGTAACTGTGCCAGCCGAAATATAAAAGTCCATTAATTTAATGGGAAATCTTCGAAAATCATAAACCCAGAAAAGAAAATTTTAATCATCTTGAATAATATAATTCATTAAGTAATATTGATAATTTTTAATTACCTCACTCTTTGTTCGCTTGTCTTCAGCGTCCGATCGATGAAATCCCGTCATCCACCGTTGATTGATCACTTCCAGTATTAGCAGTAAAAAGGTGGAATTCAGTGACTTCAGTCTATATTAAGACAAATAAACAAAATTAAGCAGACAATGAACACACACCAAAAAAAAAAAAATTTACTATCATTCGATCTGGGTGCTTACGCCGACAACGGCGAAGAAGTCAATAATAGACACCGGATCCTGAATACCCTGGAGCGTCACGTCGTGGCTGCGCTTGTTATTCTTGTTGCGGAGAAAGCTGCCAGGAGAGTCAGCTGAGTCAAGGGTGAGAGTCTCTGGTGGCTTTAAGAAAGCTGCGGTGAAAGCTCCCTCCCAGAAAGCTCAGGTGAAAGCTTCCATCCTTTGTCCTTAGAAAGGGACTGGTTTTATTGGGGTTTGGAACGAAAACCAGAGGGGATGGGGAATTTGATTGGACTGGTTATGACCATATTTTTATGGGTTTTGACCATTTCTTATAATTTTGATGTATCAATTATTATATTTGTAGAATTTATTATTAAGTAATTATGTGAGATTAATATAAGTCTACAAATTTATTAAAAAATATTATATATTCTTCTAGTATTTTTTTAATGTTCTCTCAATTGTGATGTAATTTTTAAAATCACCACCAATAAACTAAAAGTCAATAATGATAATCTCAAATTCAATAATGATTTTAAAAGTTACATTACAGTTGAGATGGCACCTAAAGAACACTAGAAGAGTACCTAACATTTCTTAATCTAAATTAATAATTGATTGTAAGAAAATATGAGCTAAATATATATATTGACTTCTAGCATTTCTCATTTTAAAATACATTCCACATCCCAAAAAAAAACTCTCTCACAATGAATCGAATTTCAAGCCAAAATTGATTAAATCGATTTTTTTTTTGGTAAATAAGAAAATTTTGGGAATTCTTTCCCTCTTAATGTGGGTGTAAGAGATTGAAAATTTTAAAATTAGTGAAAATGCTTTCAAATTTTTGTGTGCTTTGAAATTTGTACATAATTAATTATATACGAGAAAAATGCATTCTATTTATTATTAAATCTAAATAATTTTTGTACACTTATTTAATTAACATATGCATGATATGGAATTTATTTCCAATTATTTCGATTATTGTTTTTAAAATTAAAAAAAAATGACAAAAATGATATTGGTAGATAAAGATAAGTGTAAGAAAGAGTGGGGTAGCGTGAGGTTTCGTGCAAGCGGTTAGGTAGGGTTGACCCATTTGAGGGTCATTTAGAAAAGATAAAGAAAGTGTAAAAAAGATGGCGCCGCACCATTTTGTCGTGAATGGATGAGGTTTCGTCTTCTACGCTCTACACTTTCACACTTCGTCAAGAAGAGTTTGACCCATTCACAAAATCAATCCACCGCCCCCGAATGGTGCTGCGCGTTCCAGGTGAGGGAAAAAGCATCATTTTTCCCAGTCGCAAAACACCACGTTCTACTCCTCACTCCTCAGCTTCGCCACAATAACATATTCATGGGCAAGAATTCCAACTTGCAAAGGTCGACACCTCATATAGTTATATGTTATGTGTTTTTTACCAGCACCATGTACCGGCCAGAAAGTTATACGAAGAGCCACGAAAACCTTTTTGAAGTGTTAAAAAAGTACCAGCCCTACAAAAAGGCTGCAAAGTACAAAAAATAATTGTGGGGATGATAACATAGGAACCATGATTGACACACGATTTGGTGGGGACTAGGAATAAACAACTTGTCTTCCACCTACCTTAACTAAATCTGGTGGGGCCTAGGAATACCCAACTTGTCTTAGGAATACCCACATGCCTTAACTAAATCTGGTGGGGACTAGGAATACCCAACTTGTCTTCCACATACCTTAACTAAATCATATATATATATATATATATATATATATATATATATATAATTCAAATTTTAAAGCATTAAACTTATATTAACTTATAAAATTAATCATTAGCAAAAAAAAAGATCTATAATTTTATTTTTCGTCGTAAATCATGTAAGGCGAGAAATGCCAGAGAGAACACTGAGGAGAACCAGAAACCCCATATATTAATTACCTCCAGTTAGAAACCTCACCTACACCCACGATGTAAAAAGTTACGGTCGAGCTAGCTTTAGGCGACCATATTTTTATTTTATTTTTAATTTTTACTTTCTTTTTTGACTTTCTACTAAAATATTACTAATTTAGGAATCTACAAAAAATTATTCCTTATTTAGTAGGAATAATTTTTTAAATTTAATTTAATTTATTTCTCCTTAAAAAACACATAATTTTCATATATGTGTATAGTCTGGCCCTCCTAAATTTAAAATTCATATATAAGATGTAAAAACATATGTCAGATGAATTTATTTAAACCCAATTAGGAAGAAAAATTTGTCTAGAATTGACCTAATTAAATTTATTATTCAATTTGAATATTCTTGTTCAAAACCATAACAATCATCGCCTAGAAATAAACTTCACGATTTTTTGTTGGTACAAGATGTTGTGTTCAAATCAACAAGACAAGACTTCCCCAGTAAAATTGAGATCAATGGTCTTTTATTCCGTGTGTTAAAAAATGTTGTAATATTTATTTATTATTTTTTTCAAACATGTATTGAATTCTTGAGTACCCAATTAAAAAAGCTCAGCCAATTAGGAAAATTGCTGAAATTTTGGGTTTTGCGTGCACAAATGATAAGGTTTCTGATTACGAGACTAGTGGTTTCCATCGTCATCCAAGAGAATCTGAAGTTTATGTTGAATTTTCCTACCATTGTTCCGTGTATGACTTGACATCTTGTTTCATTCAAACACATGGCCGAACTTTTAAGAAGACCCATACACATATTTTTTAAATATTACGTTACAGTAAAAATTATTATTAAATAAAAATATATGTGACAATTAATAATAATTTTTACCATCACATAAAATAGCGTCCGCTTAACGTAAAAGAAGGTTAATTTATTGACGCTATGCACCTTCTAAATAAGCCTGTAAACGAGCCAAGCTTTGGTAAACTTGACTTAGCTCATTTAGGAAATAAAAGAATCGAGTCGGTCTCGAGCTCGAGCCAAGCTTCAGACTCCAAGCTCAAGACCGACTTGACAAGGCTGCTGGTGCACTCGGGATCAAGATAAGGACCTTTAAAGGGGCATTAACAAGCCGAGTTAAGTGAGCCGAGCCCTCGACTCTCTCGAACTTAGAAGACTAGCTTCCACATGAGCTGAGCTCCAACTCTAGTTGAAGCTTGATTAGAAGCTCGATCGAGCCTTAAACAGCAGCTCAGCTCGTTTAAGGCTCATTAAGATTAATGTTAAAATTTTTTAACTAAAACTGATTCATTAAATAAACACAACTAAAATGTACTAAAAAATATGTTGCAATTATAGTCCGTTTACTAGAACTAAAAAACAATAAGGACAATTACAAGCTTATAAGTCCTAACGGTAAGATCTGTTACAGCCATGATTCATGGAAAAACCTAAAACTATCTTACAAGTTACAATTGCAAAAATTATAAACACTTGAAATTGCTGCAAGGCAAAATTGAAGAAACAAATAGAGAAATTACAAGCAACTTCAAATTAACCTACAAATTACAAGCAACTTCAAATTACAAATGACCAAAAGGCAAAATTCATCTAAAGAGACTACACACTTCAACCTAGGAGCCACCACCAAGGCTACAAACACCACACTACATTCACTGAAAAAGGAAATGTGTTAAATGTTTTTAACTCCCTTGCAAGATGTCAAGGGAGCTTTATCAATTAAGATTGAGTAATCATATAGTATTCAAAAAACAGGTGAGTAAATGCATATAAAATTAAACATTGCAAAATGTTAAGGATATCAGGATATGTGTAATGTGTATGTGTTCCACTTGCAAGTTGACACTGACCAATATTGACCATGACCCATACTGCAATCCATGTAAAAAAAAGAAAAGGATGTTAGCTATTTATTGCAATTTGCAATGGAGCATTATCACTTAAAGACCCAAGAGTTAAGATTTAGGAATAAGGACTTTCTATAGCCAAACAACCTAAACCCACATGGCCACACATAACAAAGATCAACATGTACATCAAATTATAGGAATTAGTAAAACATAATAGTAATTAGTAAAACATGCAATGAAGTGTAATGTGTGATATAAATGAAAGCAATAGATGGTATAATAGAATAATAGATTATGTACTCAAATAGTCAAATGTGCAAAACTCGAAAAATAATATAATCAAGTTAATGAACGAAACTACAAATTATAAACAACCTATAAAGTATAAACAAGAATAGTAGGATAAAAAAAAAAAAAAAAAAAAGTACTCTCAACAGACAACAGATAGCAGCCACAAAAGCATAATAGTAATTGCATAAACAAGTGTATCATAGACAGAAAGTAATCTCAAACCAATGTATCATAAGTAATCTCAAATTAGTAGCATAAAGATATAAATTTGTTATTTATAAGTACAGTTTTTAGAGATTTTCATGCAATATAAAATACAGTAACTTAAAAATACCAAACTAGCAACTAGTATGTGAAAATATGTCACAACTTCTGATGAAGAGAGTTTCTTGAAAACAAAGACAAGGACCCAATGAATGAATATTTACTACATATACAAACATATCAAAAAAAAGTTAATAAATTTTTACTCCCATACATTTAGTTAGTCAAAGACTAAAAAAGTTTTTGACTAAATATTACGTCACAGTAAAAATTATTATTAAATAAAAATATATGTGACAATTAGTAATAATTTTTACCATCACATAAAAGAGCGTCAACTTAATGTAAAAGAAGGTTAATTTATTGATGCTATGCATCTTCTAAATAAGGGTGTTCCTTTTTTTTTTAAATTACCATATATATCATATCGATAAATATTAGTCAAATCCTAGAAGAGTATTATACTATTATATATCTAATAATTTTATTATAGGGTTAAATACTTAATTAGTACTTAGGGTTTGAAATTTTTTTTTTTTTCCTCCCTAGGGTTTAAAAAGTGACCAAATTGATCATTGTGATTTTGAAAAATAACTAAGTTACCATCATCCGTTGACCGATTGCTTAATGGATTATTACAGAATTAATTAGAAGTTAACACGATTACTTAATTAAATTTTTTATTTTTTATTTTTTAAAACAAAATATCTCCCACATACCATAGACCACCAACGCCACCACCACCCACTGACCCCACTCTTTTTCTCACAAAGCCACCTCCAATTTCTTCAAATCCTGCGCCTCCACGCAACGCCATGAGCAGCTCACAGCCGCATCTCCACTCTCCAAATCAAATCCAACAAATCAGCTCTTTCCAGACTTCACCGCAAACCAACTTCTCGACACCCTCCGTCGCCAGAACGACAAGTCTTCAGCCCTTCGCATATTCGAATGGGCCTCGAAGCAACCCAATTTCGCACCCAATTCGTCGATATACGAAGAAGTTCTTCGCAAGCTTGGAAAGGTGGGGTCTTTCGAATCGATGAGGAGTGTCTTGGAAGAGATGAAGCTCGCGGGCTGTGAGATTAGTACCCACTGGGGGTGGCTTCAGTCACCCCTTAGGCAAAGGGTTTGCCCCATGATCCCATGGTCGTGGTTTTCTTTCTTTTTTTTTTCTTTTTTGAAAAAATATTTTTTAAAATTTTTTAAAATTAAAATTTTTAATTAGTACTAATTAACTTTTAATCGATCCAATGACAATTGCTAAGTTTCAATTAATAAATAACGATGTATAATAACTTAACTTTTCAATCATGAGACCAATTTGATTTTTCAAACCCTAAGGATGAAAAAATAAAGTTTATAAACATTAGGGACTAATTAAGTATTTAACCCTTTATTATATTATTATTTTTGGGGTGTGTCTATATCGAATCTATATGTACATTTTTTCTTCTTTCCTTAATTTGCACCCGGTTTTCAACTTATTGTGACGTTCTTTCCCTTACTGTCTTTAATTCTATTTAATGCTTTCTTTCGAAAATTGCTGGAGAGAAAAGACAAAGCAAGCTCAAGCTGGCTTCTTTTCTCTACCTTGAGTCTTGACTAACCCGAAAGTTTTTAATTTTTGTAGGAAACTTCAACATCAAACCTTTGAACGTACGTCTCTTGGTTGTTTTGGGAAAAAAAAAAAAAGAAAGCAAAAATGTCGGCCCAAAATTGACCGATTGATAATTAAAATGGGATCGAAGACACGGTGCAGTTTTACCCGTAGATTTAACTTTATCCTTATTGCTTTTCTGCTGCTTGGCCAATTCATGCGTTGGCTGGATCAGTTGGATTAATCAATGAAAAAGTGTGGAATTTCTCCATGCATGACGATGGGCCGTTGTCTTATTGAGAAATTGTTGGACGGAAAGTAAGAAGAAATAGATCACAAGTTCAAAGGTTAATTTCTCTGTACGGCTCCCAAAGTAAGGGAAAAAAACAATAGTCTCAAATAGAGATCCATTCAAATGGGTACAAAGGAAAGTTGTGTTTTGTTCATTTGCTTTAATTAAACAGCACGTGCACAACGTGGTGCAAAACTATGGGCTTCATTTCAACGACTTGTGCTGTTTTTTTTTTTAATTTTTATATATATATATATATTTAAATCTCCTACAATTCTCGATTTTGATAGGAAAATTCAAAATTGTTGATGTTTGGTTGTTGTGAGCTTGCAAGCTCGCACACCACACATCAAGCCTATTTAATTCAGATATATAGCATGAGATTCATTCTCAAACTATTATCGCACTACCTGCATAGCCACGTAGCCGTCACTCAGTGGCGCGGATCTAAGATTTTCACTCATAGGAGGCATTTTTTATGAATAAAAAAATAAAATTAATTAAAAATATTAAAATAATAATTAAATATAAAAAATGACAGGCTCTTATTTGTAGATATATTCTTCGGATTTGGTCTATATTAATAGGATTATATTCACACTTTTTCTTAAGAAAGATTTCCAAGCAAATTTGCTAAATCTACTTCAACACGAAGTCAATTTAGAATTTGATTGAACTCAATAAAATCATTGTCTTTATCTATAATCTTATATAACTATAATTATATATTTACACAATTAAAATATGAAAAAAAAACTATATAAATTCATAAATAATTAAATATAAAAAAAATCAAGAATAAGTTGAATTAATAGCAATATAAAAATTAAAACAATCAATTGAAAAGAACAATTTAAATCTAAATCTAAAAATTTGATTACATGCTTTTTTTAAGTGTAAATTTTGGCTTTTGTTTGTTTGCTTTATTTATTTTTTTGGAGAAAAGGCTTTTGCTTTTTAATCATGTTTTGTTGTGATGTTTGAAGTATTTAGTGGCTCAGATTTTTATAGTCTTTAGAGTTTGGTGTCTCAAGAATGTCAACCAAACCCAATGGCCCATTGACTTTCTTTCTTTTCTTTTCTTCTTTCCAAGGCCAACTTTAGTGTTAAAAAGAAAGAAGCTAAAATTTTGTTTTGGTTCGCAAAGAGTCCAAATAGCTAGAACATGATTGTCAATTAGCCCACAGACAGTCCAAAGGCCACTTATTTAAATGGTGTGTTTAATTAAAGGATATGATTGTCAATTTGCCATCATCTTCTTCCTCATTTCATCTAACATTCTTAACCTAAACCTTAAAACATCTTGTAACTGAAAAATGTAGCAAAAACACTGCATCAATCATTTACACTTGATAACTGGGGCATAATCATAGCCGAAGGGGCATACTAATGGCTGAAAGGAGACATCATCACAACTAAGGGGCATAAGAAAAAATTTACCAAGGAATAAGGAGAATTGAACAGTAGGTACCTGCAAAACAAAGGAAGATCGCTAGGTTTTAGCCATCCCTTTTGTTGTGACAAAAGCAAATTTCAAGATCACCAAAAAAGTAAAAAAGTGCATAATAGAAAATAATATAGCCACACAAGACGGTTCGGCCCAATAAACTTACATCCATTGGCGGAGACGATCGAGGAGAAATTCACTAACAAAATGGTGGTACAAAGAGTAATATAAATAAAACCACTTAAATCCAAAAGCCCCAATACACCCAATCTCATTCTCACTTAAAAAAAAAATTAAATACAAAAGATAAAATATTTTTTAAAATTCTCTAAGCTTTTCAGCACTACAATCGTGAAATCAAACTGAAGAAAAATGGTGTATCTCTTCTTTTATCTGCAACACAATTCTCTTTCACTCTCAAGTAAGCTTTTGCGCATTCACCAAAATAGCCGAATGGCTATATAAAAGGCCAAGCAAGATTTAAGCATTCATTTTCTTAATGACCCGATGGAATGGCTTCAACCAACAAAGACTTCTGTCAAAGCTTCTAGAAAAACTTAAAAATGAAAAGACAAATGGGCAAGTGAGAATAAATGAAGCCATAACAATTTGAGTCTACGGTAGACTTGTGAAAAGCAAGTCATAATTTTACAATTGAATTTTTAATAGATGGCTGGTAGAGCTATACGACCTCTTGGAGGATTTAGCTCTTGTTTTGGTTAATTTGCAGTTTGCTGGCTGTAGCCTGTTGGCCTGATGTTTAGGTGCCGTTTAGCACCTTGAGGTTCTCTTTTGTAATTTTTCTTCTTCGTCAAACAGATAATCGAGCATAAAGTCTTAATTATTAATCAAAAGTGAAGTTTGTTGCCGTGATAATTAATTGATGCCTTTAAAACTTACAGAGTTGTTTTAATTAGATGTCCTTTTATTGACAAGATTTTTCACAGTTGCCAATACTTATGTTAAGATGACATATTTGCCTTAATAATCTATATGTGGCCTTTCCAACTACTTATAAATAAGGCTTCTTCATTTTTTTTTTTTTTAAATTTTGTTTTTAGGTGTTCTTCGACCAAATTAGCAACTTCGGCCTCTCTATTATGTGTTCATCCGCCTTCTACCGTATTGTGACATTCATCTCCTTCTTGACCTTGTTGTTGCTTGCGTTATTTGTTTATATTTTTTATTTTGAATAAAAGGTTCCATCTCTCTTGATCTGCCCTCACGAGCAATGAGGTGTGAGAGGTTATTTCTTATAGCCTAGATAGTTTAGTGTGAGGGGTTATCTTTTATGACCAGTTTAAATAAATTTTGATAGGAAATTTGGCTATTTATGTCTTAGATCTAGTCTGCTTGAAATAGATCTGCTCATTAATTGTATTTGTATATGGGTTAGCGGAAGATTGAAGTTATAAATAGTACTTGATTGTAAGAATTTTTATTTATATCTATGACTTTGTAACTTCATAGCATGTGGTTATGATTTTGTAGAGTTTTATGCATTGTTTGCATATTACTTGGTAGTTGCATTTAGTATAATATTAATTAAATGATTAAATTCAGTATTTTTTATTAGATTAAGTTTTTAGGACAACCGCTGATTTTTTTTTTTTTTTTTTTTAAGGGAAAGAACTCATTCTCATTCCAAATAAATCAAGAGCGAAAGCTCTTACAATCATATGGCAAACCCTGAAGTAACCGTAACCAAAGCTACATAGTCACAGGCAGAATTCCAAATACAGGCACCAACGTCCAACCAATCAATCAATCCAAACACATCCGCTGCCTCATGACCAACCAGCAGTTTAAAACATTCAAATATGCACTAAGCAAGTTATAATACACATTCATCCACGACACAGAAGTCTAGACCAATCTTCCTCCTCGACACGAAAGCCAGGGTAACATACACATCCATGACATACAGGTCAGGACCAAAGGAGATCCAACCAAACCAACGAGAGAGCATTATTACAAGCAAAAACATAACAGAAATACAAGAGAAAAAACAAATACAAGCAAAAAGGAAATATAGGGAAAAACCAATCACGTTCAAGTAGACCCCGACCACTGATAGGTGCGTTTGAAGTTCGTCGAGGGGGGGGGGAGCGGAATAAAGCTCGGCAGTAGGTGGAGGGCAATGAAATTGACGCGGTGGAGATTGGCAGAATTGCAAAAATAAAACACACACAAAACAAAACAAACAAAGAACAATACAAGGAAAAACCAAAACCAAAAAATAGGGAGAACAAACAAAAACAAAATACAATGGGAAACAAAGCAAGAACAAGGAAATAAAATGCCAAATGATCAACCGAAGAGGCTCGAATAAGATTTGGCCGGAATCACCGCTAAGGAAGGTGGTGATGGGAGAAAGGAGTGGTGGGAACACGCAGATGACCTGCCACAGGCGGCGGACTACGAAAATGTCGAGATCCGAAAGACCAAAGCAGGGAAAAAAGCCAACAAGAAGAAAAAGAAGGGAGGGGAAAGAGGAAAAAGAAAGAGAAGAGCACTGGAACTAGGGTATCAAGTAAATAATTAGAGCCCAGTGCGAAGGGAACGTGGGGAGGAGGGATGGCCGAAAGCTAACCCTCCTCCCCAGGGGTGACGGCACTCTAGCAAGGGGGGTAGAGTGAAAAGGCTAGGGTTTTCAATCTAGTGTAATACATATCTAGGGTACAACCGCTGATTTAATATGATGTTAGAACAAAAATATTAAGTTTGAGTCTTGTCTTCAACATTTACCTTTCATGTTCTCACTTATTATGAAAAAGTTTGAGTTCACAGGTTAAAAAAGTATTAAAATATTAATTAAATGATTAAATTTATTATTTTTCTATAAAATTGTACTTTAAAAATAAATGTTAATTTAACAGTGCTATATATCGTGCATATTTTAGATTGTAGATTGAGACTAGTTTTGAATTATAGGTTGTAACTAGATCTCATCTGTTGTACATCAATTATGTGTACATCAATGATACACTCAAACCAAAACAGTTCCCAAAATTTTACAATTTTCTTGTCAGAAGATCTTATACATTTCCATTTCTTTATTCGCAGTCCAATTTAATTATGAGTAATCCTCTTAAGTCTCCCATTACAGCTATTAACTAAGAATCACCCACCTATTTTTCTGTTTTTTATTTTTTTATAAATGACAACATATTTAAGAAACATAATAAAATATTCAGGAAGGCAACTAGCTTGCTACTAACAGAAAAATAAGAAGACGGTATCAAGTATTATCAACAAATTAATTAACAACTGTCATGCCATAAAATTATATAACAATCTACCAAATAATATATATATATATATATAGTTTTAACTTTTAAGTTTTAAGGAAGCTTTTAGAGAGCATTTTGAAAATTGGGATCAACAAAATAACGACAGCAAATCCATAGCCCTCACTGCACATACATACCACTTAAATATTCAGATTCATAAAAGAGAATATATACAAGCAACATAATATTCCATCATTTCACTTTGTCACGTTTAAAGAAGTTACACACATTGAACAGTAATAGATAAAGATTATGGAGATGCAGGCAAGATTTTTATGCTGCCTCTGCAAATCCGACTCTCTTGCGACCGAAATCGAAGACGGTGTGGTAGCGACCCATGAAGACATCTCCCAAGATCCTACATTTCACAAAGTGCCCTCAGGTTAGAACCATCAACCCACGAACAGATGCTTTGCAATAAACGGAAAATTGACAGAATGGAAATACCAGAGAGGTCCACGAGGCGGAGGAACATCTAAAGCTGTGAAGCCGCTGATGCACTGAGCTGCAGGGCCCTCACCCACCTTGAGTATGTACTGATGACACCGTCCACAAAAGTAAAACATCAGTACCATGATATTCTAGTAACATATTCAGGAAGTTTGTTCTGCTTCTATATATCCAAACACAAGACAAGATGATAGATGACCAAATCTAAGATAACATTAGAACTAGATTCTTACTCGATAGTGGTACCAAACTGCCATTGGGCAATCCCTATCATCAGATGATGAGGTAAAAGCTGGTTACCCCAAATCCAGCAGCCTTTAAAGGCAAAACAATTTTTATTTATTTTATTTTTTATGACATTGTGATGAACTAATAGAACCAAAGGTTCAGAGAGCTCAAAGAAAGTATACTCGAACTAGGCCATTGAGTAAAGATTAATATTACTTTCCACATCTATTTTACACTGTCTTAAGTGACATATTTTAAATCTTAAGTGACATATTTTAAATGACTTTTCAAGTCAACCATTTAAAAAAAGTTACTTAACACACACTATGTCAGCTTATGTAAAGAGTGAAAGAGTAACATTACTCTCGAGTAAAATTTACCAGATATAATTATTGGAGTTCACATCTCAAACTGATGAAATAATATAAAACGATGTAAGTGGACAAAACACTATCTACCTGATCTATAGATCACTTGATTACAAAGCAAATTCAGAATCCAACTAAATGGCAACAAAATTTTGGAATACAAAAGACGTCGGGGATAAGTTGGGATGACATTACCTCCTGTGGGGAGAGTTCAAAAACCTTTCCACCAATTGTGAAGGAAACACTAGGCATGGAAGAAACCTTTCCACAGTCCACGGAAGATTCTCCCATTGGGCTTGGCATCCGGTCACAAAGCTGCAGAAGTATCAGAGAATCAAGTCAGCATAAGCAGAAATGTCCTCAGGATATATTACATGCAGTATTTTATGCGTATTCTACCTCATTGACATAGTTCAATATACGGTCTTGTGTCTGATTCTGCTTTAGCTGGTTTTGCATCCACACAACTGCCATCTCACAAGCAGGGCACATAGCATCACGGATTCCACTAGAAACTTTTCCACTGCTCTGATGCACCACGCTCTCGATGCCCATACTGTACAAAGATTAACAGACCAGTAAGTTTATCATCTACCAACTATGTCCAAACATTTCATGTACGACAATGACAAATGTGTATCGAGTTAGTTTTACCCAAAATAATAGTAAGTATAAGGAATCACAAGAGAATGATGAGAGAACACAAGAATTATATCAACAGAAAATCTTTTGAGCTTGAGCTAGCCACATGGGTACCATCTAAAGTTCACAATGCAGTCTTGCTGCAGATAATAAAATGAGAATAACAAGAGGAATAATTGTGCAAGGAATTGCAGATAATGATAAAACGCCAGAGGACTATGAGAATGTTTGAGACTGACCTAACACCATGGGTACCATCAAAGGTGCACAATCCAATCTGGGAGCAGATCTTTGCTGGGCTTGCCTGTATATACAGTATGAAAGCTAGATATTAGTCTGATAATGTAATTAACTGGAACATGCTGTAAAGGAGATAAGTACATTGGTATGGTATGAACCTGAAACCTTTCCCACTCAGTTTGAAAAGGATAAAATAAATTCATAAGCCATATTATCTGGATTAGGAAAACAGAAATTTAGAATGGAATGAAACACAAGTATTACCTCAGCCAATAGCAAATCCAAGATGGTTTGTCCATACTGCTCAACGACTGCCTTGCACTCCTGACTAACAACTCCAGAAGCTCCAATTGCCTGATTTATCATGGTAATCACGGTCTGCGAGAAAAACCACCATATATTTCAAGGATCAGTGTGTATAACAATGTCAAAGATGTCTCCTTAGAAATATAAGGTAAGGTGCCAAGCTAACAAACCTGCAAGCCTTTAAGACAGCCAAAGTAATGACAGAAATAGATGTCAAATTCACCCATCAAATTAAAGAAATGGAAATGAGAATGTGACAGACAAGCCACTGAAGCATATAAAAAGCACATAGATGCATTCATTAATCAAATTTCACTTTAATTGCTACAGTCGCAGTGCAGAAAAGAATAAATGGACAAGAGGAGGTAAAATGTCTTAGTTGTTTCTCACTTTTTGCTTCCATTTTGTGTCATCTTGAATTTAACAAATATTATCATCCTACACCATAACTGACAACAATATTTTTCAGTTTTCACCACAACAAAAAAACTCAACCCAAAAATGGGAAGAAAAAAAAAAATTGATTAAAATAAAAATAAAAAAATAAAAAAAAAAAAAAAAAGAGAAGGGAAAATCAACTAGACAACATATCCAGCAAGAGAGTGATAAGCACAGAATCAAAATCACTCAAAATAATTTGAACTATTATACATACCGTTGGACCTGCCAACAGGGAAGTTCCAGAATCTGCGATAGCTGAGCAACTGCCAGCACAGTACCCTGTATAGTAGTAAGGAAAATTAGACCCACAAACAAAATCATATATCCCATTCTCATATGAATTGTATGACCCATTCTAAATTTTTTCTTCTATTCCCCATTCTCATAAAGGAATTGTACTAGCGATCATAAAAGAACATACCAGTTGGTTTACCAGCGATAAGAACATCACCCATGTCAAACTATCAATGAGAAGATAATTAGGATAAAAAAAAATTACTGAACATCAATGAACCACAGTACAAGATAAAGTTTTTAAATGACCTACCTGCCAATAACCTTTCTGTGTCACAGGAACATAAGTGTGCTGGCCCTTGTAATGATTTGGATCTACCCCGCCAAAGACAATTTCACCCCCTTCTTCTTCTTCTGCATTGCGGTTGAGCCAGAATGAAAATACAGGTTCTTGGATAAGACCTTGTTCAACCATGTTGTACCTGTAAGACAAGCAAGTGCCTTATCAAACATGCAACATTAAGATTTTTTTTCCAGAGTATAAAGACTAATCAAAACTAAAGATGAACATACATACCAAACAGGAACAGCATTTCCGACTGAAATCTCTTGAAATCCAAGTCCTAATAGACCATCAAACTTTGCGACCAAAAATGTGACACCAGGCTCTCTAGTTGCCTCAATAAACTCCTGAAAGGATCAATAGAATTTAGAACAGTCTAATCACACTACTATCATATGAAGTAATGAAGAGGGGAAAATGCTCAAGGTACCTGATTCTTCACAATTAGGTTACCAACTTTGACATCATCATAGCTAAAGAAACCGGAAATAGCTCCAGTACCATACCGGATAGCAGCAGATGTCCCTGGATGATGGAAGGTATTGGAGTTATATCTGACAATATAGAAAAAAGAAAAAAGAAAAAAAAGAAACATTGCAACGTTCATATGGCAAACTCCCCAATACAACCCCCTTGCAAATTCAAATGGCAAACTCCATCACCGTAGTGTATCTTCAACCGGGCATTGTAACTCAGAGTCTTAAAATACTGATATGCATGTGTAAGAATGCCGTTATACTGGTCTGTACTGGAATGCATCAGAGAAAATTGCCTTGCTACTAAAGGATGCATGTTTAAGGATTACGTTAATACTGATCTGTACTTGAATGTAATAGAGAAAATCGCCTTGCTACCAAAGGAATCAAATACCAGTCCCACAATCTTCCTACCTCTCACAGGCACTAGGCTTTGGGCAAGGAATGGTTGGATTGGTGGGGAATAGGTCACAAATCCAATATCCTCAACACCAAAACGTATGCAAGAAGGAACCCCACTAGACTACAAAGGACCAACCTTAGCGTTTATCAACCTTCACATGACTCTCCCATAGAAGATATCACAAAAAAAATCGTAAACTGATGATTTAGTTTTTGAATCAATAACCAAAAATATAATACGTCTAATGTGAGGACAAACCAACTAACCATTCTTCTGGTAGGTTTTCGATTCACTTGACTTGTACTTAGCATGGAAATAACATGCCACCTGCAATCAAATATGCAAAAACATGAATATTTCCCTTGAATCAAATTTTCTATTCACGAAAGACGTTCCATTTGACAATCATTCACCATAGGCATAAACATAGAAGCTTACTGAGAAATAGCACTTAGCGGATGGCACCCACAGATTAGAGCTGCCAGTGTCAAAAATTACGGTGAACTTCTGTGGGGGAGAACCAATGGCAATCTCACCATAGTATTGAGCATCCAAGTAGTTCTTTAACACAACAATGTCTATGTCCTCAGAGTCTCCGAGATTATTGGGTAAACGATACTTCCTAATGGAAGCTCTTAAAGACTGTGCGTCCTTAGACTCAAGCCGTGCAGCAAGCCGGTTATTTTGGTCCAGTTTAATCTTTTTCAACCCAATTCTGACCAACCCATTCTTGGAAGCAGAGGTGACCAATGAAAACAACAGGGTCGAAAGGAACAGAGACAACACGACTACTTTCAAGTTGGTTCCCATGTTCACCTATTGGTCCACATTGAAAAAATAAAGTTCAGAAAAAGGATTAAAGAGCCAAAACAAATAATAACCAAATATGTGGTTTAAAAAAACATTTTAAGAGTCTAAGACATTGAACCAGATAAAAAATAAATTTTAAAAAAAAAAAAATCTGAAAAGGTGTTTTGTTGCCAAAGAAAAAGTAGTAGACAAACAGAAAAGTAAATCAAAACTGAAGTTTTGGCTTAGTTAAAGATCAGTTACAAATTTTAGCTTCATATGCTAACATTGTAGCTTAGCTAAAGATCAGCTACGGATATTTAGAACCAGAATAGAAGAAAGAATAAAAAAAATTCTAAACCACATTTCTATCCTTCCAGCAATTATCTAAGCCACCAAACATACAAAAATGGGGACAAATGAAACATAATTACGCATAACTGCTTCGATAAAGTAATCATGGTTTTGAATCCTTTATGTTAATTATTTAAAAACAAAATCTAAGGCATTGCCTAATTCAAACAATAATTAAATGAGTTAAAACATTTTACAAACTAAAGTTTTTGCAGATAAATGCGCTTAACTCTAAATTTTCCTTCTAACTTTATCTTCCTCTGTTTTCTCACCAAATAAACAGAGCTTGACAAGAAAGAAAATAACAAAAAAGTCCAACTTTTGAATAGAAACGACCACATTTAACAACAAAAATACAATAATTATTTACAAATACTGAAAACCCTAACACGAACACATCGATCACGCACATTCACAGTGCACGAACTAAAACCATAAACTTTTACCCGAAAAATGCGAAAACGAAAAGAAAATCACATACACAACCCGTAAATTCTCATCCGAAATTTTTGAAAAAGAAACGCCGATCTCCAAGCCAAATTACCGACTACCTTACGCTTTCACAACTCGAAAACAATATGATGATCCAATCAGAGTAGCCAAATAATAATGATAAATCATAGAAAACAATAATAATTATAAATTTACTCACCGATTTAGCAGAGGCTGCAGGAGAGGAAAGTCGAAGAAAAAGAGAAACGAATGGAGAATTTAAGTCAGAGACGGAGAGAGAAACTGTCTGGCCCACCGGGGCCCAGCTAACAACAGAGACAAGGAGGTCTTGACGTGAGATTTCGATCCCCACCGTTGAGCTTTCTGACGGAGATGGCTTATAAGTTATAACCGTCCATCAGGAGCACGATGGACTCGTTTTGGGAAATGGACCGAGATAAGCGTGATGGCTTATGATTCAGTGCTTTTGTGTGCAGTATACCGAAGCTGCTCCTGCGGGTTAAAGCCTTTTGATGGGATAGGGGGTCGGTGATCAAGATGTGTGACGATTTAGTAGGCGGGAAAAGGACGCGGAATTGTAACGGAAATGGTTACGTGGCAATGAAGCATGCAGTTCGCTTGCTTTATCACGCGACACCTCCTCCCTCCTACTTCACGTCGTTTTCTACATGTTTGAATCATAGTTCGAAATGTATAATTCTCAGGCAAATATCAGTTGGAAGATTTTTCGAAACAATATAATTATGCCATATGGACCATTAATTTTTATGGTTAATATATTTAGTCGTCGCATACTATAATTTTATAATATAATTTTGTATCAATGAGTAGTTCAATCGGATAAAAATCACATTTCGACTTCTACTATAATATATTTCCAAAAAATATCAATTGGAGATTTTTTAAAATATTATAATTATGTCACATCAACCATTAAATTGCTATTTAGTCATCGCATGCTATAATGTAATTTATAACCTAATTTTGTATTAATCTTACTTTTAGAAGTAATTTAATTGGTTGAGATTCTGTTTGTTTTGACGTAAAATGGTTTTTGTTAAAAGATATTTTTAGGAAAGTCGTTTCCTATAAATATTTTACGGCATTTAGCGCATGCACGGAAAATCAAATTTTTTTTAATATGTATTTTTCATTAAATCATATTAAACTCTAAATTATGAAAATGTCCCAACCAAATCTTAGAAGTGTCCAAACCAAGTCTTGTAATGACTCCATTAGGACTCACCTTGGACCCGCCCAGACCCTATCAAATTTTTTTTATTTGTTCATGTTTGTTGTTGTGGTGACCTTACTCGGCCGGTTAGAGAGGAGATGTACGAGAGAGAAAATGAGTCTAGGAGGGGTCTAGGCGGATCTTGATATTTATGAAGAATTTGTTGGGTTCTTTGGCGAATGAGGCCCCCGGTAATTAACATGCCCTCCAATGTTAAATTCTAGATGTAATGACTCAAAAGAAGCACTACGAGCAATTATTATTTTTACTCATTTGCTTATGTTAAAGACCATATGTAATAGTTCATGAAAATGCACTTATTTGTTTACATTAAAGACCACATGTCACGACACATAGAAAGTATTAGCCACAATTTGTTCCAATGAACATACAATGTCTTAGATGTACATGGTATCATCATATTGTTTTGATATCATTAGTAAGGACTTAGAGAACATGCCATGGATTGTTATTCAAAAAATACTAAGTAATTTACTATTGAAACTGTCTAAAATCACTTATTAAGTACAATCTCACATAGTAAATAATTATTTATATGAAGAATCTTTTATCCGATATGAAATTAATTAACTTTAGGGAATGTCACACCATAAGCTTGATTCATTGATATTTTATAGCAAAAAATTATGGGATATTTCTATAGGAACGTTAATTGGCTATAATGAGATTTTTGTTGCGTGGTTAGCAATTAAATAAGAATTAAACTGCACTCTACAACGAAAGAAAATGATTGGGAGGAAGAGATTCTTGCCTTCTTTTATAAGTAATGTTACATAATATATATAACATTATTATTCTTTTTATTTCATTGAACATTTGAAAAAGAAAAGAAAAGAAAACTAAAATAATATAGAAATTTGAAAAGAATATAATGTGGATGATGACCCACTACAACTACAAGGCAGTCTCATGTGGTACCATTCCTCAAAGACAAGAATCATGTCCAATTATCAAATATTGCATGGTAGGGTTGGGGTTTGGTCTTTAAAACACGGTAGATCGAGTTGGGCAAAATGATTGCAGATGAAGATGTTGCCGAGAAGCAAGGCGATCAATAATAGCTTTGGATATTGATCAGAAGATCGATCGAGTTGGTTCAAGGTAGTCCAACTCAAAGGTACTCCTCCACTGCAAGAAATTAAGAGAATTAAGCTAGCTCCTCCAAGCTAGGACTCAGGACACAGGTAATAAGCAAAAAGTATTATTGAGAAACAACCCTACGTAACTAGTGTTACTATCTTTAAGTCATGACTAATTACATGGTTAAACGTGAGTTTTGTCTAAAGATTTCGTATCAAAATTAGCCACCAAGTCACGGGTTACGTTGGAGGAAGGAGACAAGTTAACCTATAGAATAGAATAAAATGGTAAGCGGCCATGGCCGGCCAATTCCGCCAGGCAATTTGTGCCCAAGTGCATCAAGTCTTTTTTGGCAGGTAATTGGGCCTCGTTGAAACATAAAAAGCCACGAATGACCCATGATCTTTCATGACTTTACAATAAATTTGGGCCGACTACAATTAATGCAAACTGTGTGAAACGAAAATGGACTCGGATCGATGTTGTTGTTGTGGTTTTATAATGTTGTACACACTTATAAAACCATTCATAAGTGCGGCCCATTTCTTGGATGTTTTTTGCCCAAGATTCAAATGACTAAGCCATTCTTTGGACCATTTGCTATTTATTGTTCTTAAAAATATATGGCAGCAACATCTCAATTATATATATATATATATATTATAGAAAAGAGTTATATAAATTTGTATATTAGTAATTAAGTAATATATGTTATATAGGTTATTTAATATTTATATGTCTATGTATTAATAATTAATATACTAACTAGTTAGTTAGCTCATTCATATATCTTGTATATATATTACTAACATTAGTTATATTACTTTATATTATAGATAAATATCTATAAGTTGTTTTAAAATTCGGGCTTAAAATTTGCTCGAATCATACATTAAAGAATTTAATAGTTTAGATCGAGTTCGAGTTAAGCCCGGCTTGGCTCGAATAGCATTCTCAATGAATTCAAGTTTGAGCTTGCGCTCATCTTAATTTTAAACAAGTTGAACTTGAACTCGCATTTTATAGCACGGTTCGAATAAACATCTTCGTAAATGAGCCAAGCTTGAAATCCTAAAGCTTGAGTCGGCTCAACTCGATTACAACCCTAATCTCCATTAACTATATGAGGAAACTTCCCATATATATATGTGAGCCCTAGCTAGGAGTCTGAAGTCTGATTTATCAAATATCTAAGCAAGCTAATTTATGAGCACTCTTTTTGAGGTGGATTTGGGATTCGACCTGTTTAGAACATTTCTAGCAGAGCTTTTAAACTAACTTTTAAGTTAAATTTAACAATTTAGTGCTCCAACAGATCTTATAAAATAGCAATTTTTCTAAAATTTGCTACAATAAATTAACTTTCATATTTGAAAGCTTACTATAGCACATTCTAAACATTTTTATTATTTATTTTTTTCTCTCATCTCTCTCCCTCTCTCCTCTATCTATAATAATAAAAAAATAAATTAAAAAATAATATTTAAATAAAGTATATTATAAAATAGATAGTCTATTGGAGTTCATTGTGAAAAAAATAGTAGCTAAACTAATAAAGTTGATTTTGAGTGGCTAAAATAGCCATCAACTACTGGAGATGCTCTTAATGATGAGCCTCATCTAACCATCTCAATTTTAAATTATTATTTTTTAAAAGGTACAAATTGGCTCAAAACTTTATTAAAGAGAGAATAATAAGGATGATGGATTATTTAAAATTTAAGCTATCTTAAAAGTTAGATCTCATTAATTTTTTAGGTGACTTTGAGATTAATAAAATTCGTGACCAGCATGATCCATTATTATTCTCTTAATTTCTTAAAACAACTTAACATAAGATTAAAATAAATAGCAAAATAATTAAAGCCAACCCACCAAAAAACAAATTGGTTGGTTCCACCTACCCTTGTTAAAGACTACCCAACATTTGTTACGCAACAGGAGCCAGTGGGAGCAGTGCCGGACCCAAGTGCATCACCCCCCAAGTGCCCCAACTTTTAATGTTTTATTTTTTCTTTATGTAATGCATGATAGCTCTCTAAAAATAAAAAATAAAAATAAAAAGAATAATAAACTTTTTTTTTTCTTATAAATTAAATAACTAAATTCATTATTTCTTATCTACTTAATTAATCTTTTGGAACAAATAATAATTTAATATGTTATAGAGCAACAAGTGGTGATTTAATATGATATAAAAGCAAAACTTTCGAGTTCAAAAATTGACTTTGTTATTTAACTCCTATGAAACACCAAGGAGAATAAAATAAGAGTAAATTAATGTATGTCAGGTCTACTTAGATATATTAACAATTCTTATTTTTTATACTTTCTCAATATAAGATACAAACCTTACAAGTAGTGGCGGATATAAAAATTCATATGGCATTAAAAGAGTAGTATCAGGTCTACTTAGATATATTAACAATTCTTATTTTTTATACTTTCTCAATATAAGATACAAACCTCACAAACAATGGCGGATATAAAAATTCATATGGCGTTAAAAGAGGAGTATCAGGTCTACTTAGATATATTAACAATTCTTATTTTGTATACTTTCTTAATATAAGATACAAACCTCACAAGTAGTGGCGGATATAAAAATTCATATGAAATTAAAAAAAGAGTATTGATTAGGAAAAAAAAAAAAAATAAATAACCTTTGCATCTGTGCGCCACCGCTTACAATTGCATGTACATCAATAAGTTCATATAATATATGAAATTAAAAAAAAAAAAAAAATCTTCGAATATAATTTAAAAGAGAACTTTCTCCGGCCGACTAGTCATTGTTGCTTGAATTATCCACCAGTATTGATCAGTCTCTTCAAATACGCGCATTGCCCCCATTGTCAATTATCATAATTACTTTTCCAAAAGCAAAATTCAAGCAACCCAGGTCTCCGAAATTTCCATTAAGAAATTTCTGCATGGGAATCGAAGAGAATTGCTAGGAAAACAGGGGAACGAATACGATGAGACTAGTCTGGCGGTTCACATGTAGCCACGTGCTGTCATAAGAAGACAAAGAGACTTTTTACTTTTTTGTTTTTCTATCTCCCACTCGATGGGTTTGCTCTTTTCCTTGTACGGTGGATGATGTACGGTGTTGCTACGATTTTTAATTTTTTTTCTTGCTTTTTTCTTTTGTTTGAAAATATGAATCACATGATTGGATTGGAGTTGGACGGCAAAATATATAACGTGATGTCAATCAATCAAGCGCATGCTGCTGCGTAAAAGTCAAAAACGTATCCCAGTTGTCCAATTGAAATTCAGCACCTCACGTTCACAGCAATCCCCACGAACCAACTACCACCGAACGTTTTCTTTAGAGAGCTGTACCAAGTTGACCCCCACACGACGCACTTACCTCGAAGTCCCTGTCGCTCTCTGATCAACTCTCTTCCCCCAGCTCTCATATATCCTCCTTCCTTTACGTGTCAAACAGCGTCGGCCGGATTTATTGACTTGGAAAGTTCACGAATATGTCAAGAAAGCTTGATATTATTCTCTCTTTTGTCTTTCTCTTTTCCAATATTGGTTCTTAGATAACAATGTAATAAGAAAACAAAGTTCATTAAAGATATAATAATAAAGCTTTTAAATATCTTTTTTTTTTTTTTGTTTCTTCGTATTTACTGGGAAATTTGAATGGAATTATTCAAAATGAAACAATAAGAAATAATGAACATCTTGAGCTCGATCTAACCCTCCCCCAACAAGGACAAAAATTATGAACATGTAATCACAATCTTATCCCTCAAAAAAGGAAAAATTAATGACAGACAAAATGATCCGACCCAACTTCTTCTAATTCCGGTTGTTGGTGTTGCTCGTGGTCATGTTGGCGTTGCTGGTGTTGGTGTTGGTGTTGTTGTTGGTGGTGGTGTTGTTGTTTGGATGAGCTCCGCTGATGATGGATGAGATGGCGGCGGCCAGAGCGGCGGTGAAGTTTGGATCGGCGGTGATGGCAGCTGTGGCGGCGCTCACCGTGTCGGCCAATGACGGCTGGGGTTGCTGGGGTTGGTGGGGCTGGGGTGCGTGGTGGGCTAATTGGGAAGGCCCCATGTCTTGAGAAAGCTGAAGGCCAGCAAATTTGGACTGGTTGTAGAGTGCTTGACTGAACACCTGAGCCGGCAGTGGTGGGGTTGGCACTGACCCGAAGCTCTGTGGTTGGCCGGAGAAGTGGACTGGAAATTGTGAAGGGGTCCTTTGAAACTGCAACGGGTTCGGCGAGTGTGTAAGGTCCAGTGTCACGGTAGGGAATGGCGCTGATGCTGAGATTGTCGCCATGCTTGATGAGCAAGGGAGAATCGCTCTGGCGAGCAAATTCGGGTTCATTATCCCGTCTGCGCTGGACATGGACCCCGACAGCAGCATGCTAGCAGCTGCAGCTGTCGTTGACGCCATCGCCATTGCAGCTGGTGGAAGCGGGTGATTATGGTTTCCTTCATATGTCGTTATCAGAATTGATCGGTCCTCCGCACAACGTTGAACCTGCAAATCATTTTTCATAATTCTTATTAATCTCAAAATCTTAAATTGATAAGAATAGATGAATTTAATCATTTATTTAATTTATGTTTTAAGAAAACAAGAAATAAAACATACTTGTTTGCGGACTGGACAACCAACGGCCATGGTACACCGATAATATGCCCGGGGACATGGGTTTCCTTTTGCCATCTTTTGTCCGTATTTTCGCCATTGGCAACCATCGGAGATCTGAGTAAATTATCCAAATCATATTAATTTCACAAAAAAAAAAGAAAAATGAAAAAGAGAGACCCATTTTATTAACTTTTGTAAATGATTGATAATATATATTAGCGTACTCACCATGGGAGCTTCTGACCGGGCACGAACGGAGACACGGGCTTTCCTCATCGTGGCTTCTGCGGATTGGTCAATAGCTGCAGGCTTGGAGGGATTCAATTTGGGAATCTTGTTAGAATTCCAACCTTGTGATTCTGACTCCGGGCTCTCTTCGCGACCAACCCTTTTACCTTCCCGGACAACCTCGTTCTTGCTGGCGTTCCTAGGCGATCCCGAAATGGTTCTATCTTCCGATGAAGAATGAGACACCTCGTCCGTCTGATCAGCTGGGCCACCAGGGCCCAGATCCATAAATTGTCTTGGCACAACTACTCCATTAATCTCTTGTTTTCTCTCTTCAGATTTAACTTCAACAACCTGATTATCACCATATACCAATATAACTTTAACTACTTCGTTATTTGATAATAGAAAGCTATTTAAGCAATAATTATTAATTAATTAATTACCTCATGGTCTTGTGTGGTATCGGCGGCTCCTTGATTCTGTTGCTGTTGCATGAACGCCACAAGATGCATCTGCAGGACACTGTAATTGTTGGTCACCTGACCAAGCATGTCCCTCAACCTTTGGTTTTCCGAATTCATACGTTGGAGGTCCATTTGTAACTGTGCCAGCTGAAACATGTGAAGTCCATTAATTTAATGGGAAATCTTTGAAAATCATAAACCCAGAACAGAAAATTTTAATCATCTTGAATAATATAATTCATTAAGTAATATTGATCATTTTTAATTACCTCACTCTTTGCTCGCTTGTCTTCAGCGTCCGACGAAATCCCATCATCCACCGTTGATTGATCACTTCCAGTATTAGCAGTAAGAAGGTGCAATCGAGTCTATATTAAGACAAATAAACAAAATTAAGCAGACAATACACACACACACACACACACACACACAAAAAAAACTACTGTCATTCGATCTGGGTGCTTACGTTGACATCCAAACCAGGCCTTGGAGCCTCTTCACCATGAGAATTCTCCTTCTTGACGCTGACTCTGATGGTCTTGGAACCATGAATATTATCATCATGATCCTGATCGTGGCCAGCTGACCGGCCCTTATCGGCGAAGAAGTCAACCTCGCCGACGGCGACCCGGTTGTCATCTGAGGGTGGAGGAGCGGCCAGCTCGTCCCTCCGGCCAAGAGCCACCGGAAACTGAATACCCTGGAACATCATGTCGTGGCTGCGCTTGTTAATCTTGTTGCGGAGAAAGCTGCCGGGGGAGTCAGCTGAGTCAAGGGTGAGACCCCATCCTTTGTCCATAAAAGCAAGAAAGTTGGAGATGCACACAGAGAGAGATGGATGTAGAAGAGAGAGTGCAGAGAGAGAGAGAAAAAGGCAGAGAGAGGGGGTGAGAGGGTTGAAGTCTGTGAAGTCTTTCTCCGCTGCAATGGGCTCGCCTATAAAAAGGGTTTGGAACGAAGACCAAAGGGGATGGGGAATTTGAAGGGACTGGTTATGTAACGTCAGATGGTGCGTCAGGGATGCCAGATGGCACTGGGGCCTACTTTGACTTCCGTATTTTCCATGGGTTTTGCCCATTTCTCATGTACACCCAACAAACTTGCTCCGCGTTTGAGTTGGAAAATTTTTTGGATGAAAGAATTTTAAAAGATATATGTTTGGGTGAATAAGTCTCTTATATTTAATCTATATTTTTTTTATAAATTTAATAGATTAATTATTATATTTGTGGAGTTTATTATTGACTTCTATAGAGTTAATATAAGTCTACAAATCCATTGAAAAATACTAAGTGCTCTTTTAATGTTTTTTTTAGTATTTTCTTAATTGTGATGTAACTTTTAAAATTACCAATAGATTAAAAGTCAGTAATGATAGTCTCAAATTCAATGGTAATTTTAAAAGTTATATTGCAGTTGAAAGTACACCTGAAGAACACTAGAAGAGCACCTAATATTTCTTAATCTGGATTAATGATTTATTATAAGAGAATATAAATTATATTAACTTCTAGTATTTCTCATTTTACAATACATTCCACATCCCAAAAAAAAACTCTCCATTTAGTCGCAATGAATCAAATTAATTTCGAACCAAAATTGATTAAATCGTTTTTTTTTTAATGTAAAAAAGAAAATTTTGGGAATTTTTTCACTCGATCATAATATGGGTGGAAGAGATTGAAAAATTTAAAATTAGTGAAAATGCTTTCAAATTTTTGCGTGCTTTCAAATTTGTACGTAATTAATTATATACGAGAAAAATGCATTCTATTTATTATTAAATCTAAATAATTTTTGTACACTAGTTATGATTTGTTGTCCTTTTATTAGAACTTAATTAACATATGATGAAATTTATTTTCAATTATTTCGATTATTGTCTTTAAAATACAAAAAAAAAAAGATAAAATTGATATTGGAAGATAAAGATAATAAATTTTAATTAATTAGTTTGAAAATTTTAATATGATCTAAACTAGATACAATTATGAAGAATAAGACTAAAAGAAAAAAGGGAAATATTATGGGGTCCAGATCAGGGTCAACCCGAACCAAAAAACTCGGTAGCCGACCCGGGGAGAGGGGGGGTTGCGGGGTGGGGTAGGGTGAGGTTTCGTCTACACTTCGTCAAGAAAGAGTTTGACCCATTCGCAAAATCAAAGGGAAAGAAATGAATCCACCGCCCCGAATGGTGCGGCGCGTTCCACGTGAGGGGAAAAGAAAAAAGAGAGCAAAGAAGGACACATAGGCAAGCCAAGTCAACGAATTTGACGGCCCGGCTCTCTAGCAGACTAGCTCCCTCTCTCTGTGTTATGACTGGAGACCGGGTGGGGGCAGCAGCCTAGTCTCTCCCGGGGCCCACGTTGCATGACATGAGACACCACCGTTTCAGATCTGCCCGCGAACCCATCTTGACTGTCCACCCGTGGGACCGAGTCTCTTGCTTTGACTTTTTGGGGGCTCTTACTACCCTCTTTCCTATTAATCTATTAATCAATTAATCTATTATCATTTTCAATTTCTCCTTTTTCTCCTCCAGTTCTCACTGGTGCAACTTGTACCTGGAGCATGGAGAATAGGCAACCATGTTTTATTTTTACTTTCTTTTTTGACTTTCTACTTAAATATTACTAATTTAGAAATCTACATAAAATTATTCCTTATTTAGTAGGAATACTTTTTTTTTTTAATTTAATTTATTTCTCCTTAAAAACACATAATTTTCATATGTATTTTTTTTTAAAAAAAATTAATATAGTCTGGCCCTCTTAAATTTAAAATTCATATATAAGACGTAAAAACATATGTCAGATGACCCCAATTAGGAAGAAAATTTTGTCTAGAATTGACCTAAGTAAATGTATTATTCAATTTGTTCAAAACCATAACAATCATAGCCTGCTCAGGAAAAAATAATAATAAAAATAACAATCATAGCCTAGCTAGAGATGAACTTAATGATTTTTTATTGGTACAGGTGTGCGTTTGTGCATATGTTGTGTTCAAATCAACAAGACAAGACTTCCCCAGTAAAATTGAGATCAATGGTCTTTTTATTCCGTGTGTTAAAAAATGTTGTAATATTTTATTTATTTTTTATTATTATTTTTCAAACATGTATTGAATTCTTGAGTACCCAATAAAAAAAGCTCAGCCAATTAGAAAAATTGCTGAAATTTTGGGTTTTGTGTGCACAAATGATAAGGTTTTTGATGATGGCACGAGTGGTCTCCATCGTTATCCAAGAAAATCTGAAGTTTATGTTAAATTTTCCTACCGTAGTTCCTTGTATGACATGACATCTTGTTTCATTCAAATACATGGCCAAACTTTCCAGAAGACTGATACACATATTTTTTAAATATTACATCACAGCAAAAATTAATTATTATTAAATAAAAAAATATATAGTAAATTAATAATTTTTTTTTTTGACATATCCACATAAAATGAGAGATTCGAATTAGTGACATCTATTTCATGAAGTGTTATTCTAATCGATTGAACTATCTCTTGAGAACAGCAATTAATAATAATTTCTACAGTCACATAAAAGAGCGTCGGCCTGTCGGTTCTTTTTTTAGAAAAATTATCATATATGTCATATCGATAAATATTAGTCAAATCCTAGAAGAGTATTATAATATTATATATCTAATAATTTTATTATATTATTATTTTTGGGGTGTGTCTATGACTCTATATCTAATCTATAAGTACATTTTTTTCTTCTTTCCTTAACTTGCACCCGGTTTTCAACTTATTGTGACGTTCTTTCCTTTACTGTCTTTAATTCTATTTAATGCTTTATTTTGAAAATTGTTGGAGAGAGAGCTGGCTTCTTTTCCCTACCTCGAGTCTTGACTAACCCGAAAGTTTTTAATTTTTGTAGGAAACTTCAACATCAAACCTTTGAACATACGTCTCTTGGTTGTTTTGGGAAAAAATAGAAAAATAAAAGTGTCGGCCCAAAATTGACCGATTGATAAATTGGGATCGAAGACTGGGTTCACTTTTACCCGTATGATTTAACTTTATCCTTACTGTTTTTCTGCTGCTTGGCCAACTCATGGGTTGGCTGGATCGATCAGTTGGATTAATCAATATGAAAAAGTGGAGAATTTCTCCATGCATGGCGATGGGGCGTTGTCTTATTGAGAAATTTTTGGACGGAAAGTTAGAAGAAATAGATCACAAGTTCAAAAGGTTAATTTCTCTGTTCAAACATACGGCGCCCAAAGTAAGGGAAAAAACAATAGTCTCAAATAGAGATCCATTCAAAGGGGGCACAAAGGAAAGTTGTGTTTTGTTCATTTGCTTTAATTAAACAGCACGTGCACAACGTGGTGTAAAACTATGGGCTTCATTTCAATGACTTGTTTTTTTTTTTTAAAAAATAATAATTTAGATCTCTTACAATTCTTGATTTTGATAGGAAAAATTCAAAATTGTCGGTGTTTAGTTGTGAGCTTGCAAGCTCACACGCCCCTACTAGGAGTGGCCCTGGTCTCCCCTCAAATTACAAGAAAAAAAATTAAGGCAAAAAAAAAAAATTAAGGTAAAGAATAAAAAAATTTAAGATATTTTTTGTCATTCAGTCCCTCTTCAAATTGAAAGCTGGATTTGTCCTGTGACCACACATTAAGCCTGTTTAATTCGGATATATAGCATGGGATTCATTCCCAAACTATTATCGCACTATGTGCATAGCCATGTAGCCGTCACTAGGGCCGTAATCAATTACTAAGCGACTTGTTCCTAACTTCAAGAATAAGTAAGCCATGTTTTAATTAAGTAGACGTGAGATGAATTACGAAAGCAATTGAAAATAAGTCACTATAAAATGGTAAATTACAGTAGAGAAGCGAGGAGATAGAAGTGGTGTCCTCTCTAAGATGGATTACAATCGCCTGATTGGTGGGTGGATCTCTTATCGAATATGAGGCTCCCAATAAAGAAAAGGAGGGGATTCATTCAAAAGGTAAAATTAAGGAAATTAAGTTGTGTTTGGTCCATTTTTGCTTTAAAAAGTAAATGGCAGGTGCAGAACGTAGTGTAAACAATGGGCACAATTAGAATGACTTTTGTGTGTGCTTTCTTTACGTACCCAATGGGTTTATTCCCTCGCCGGCCGGGTATTATAATGTCAAAGTAAGAGGTCCTTTGTCTATGCATTTTCTTCCTAAAAGCCTTTATGTGTGGTAGTTGGGCTTGAATCAAAGCGTTGGCAATTTGGCATCTAAATTATGTATCCTTGAAGAAAGGTATATGCTTCCACCTACCAATTACGTGCTCGAAGAAAAATGCTAAAATTATCGTACAAAAGAGTCAAATTACTTCAAGAGTTTATGGACCAATTTCAAATTTTAACTAGACTTCTTGCCAAATACCCGTACGTGTGGTCTCTAATGATGGATTTTAGTATATATATAGACCTCTTTTGCCTATTTCAGCAAATAGTGAGTCTCTCTCTCATGCATAGATAAACTCCGATCCAAACAACTTAATCAGAGCGGTTCCTTGCCCAATATTGGGTTATTTGTAAATTGGATAAATTGTCAAGTAACAGAAATATATATCGATTAAATTATATTTGATTCAAAATACTGTAAGTTTTACTAATTAACATGCCTATTAGTGTTTGATAGAGTAAGGTTTAGCTAGCATGTAAGAATATTATCTATAATTATGTTGACTATAACGTTATATGATGTCAACAAAGTAGGTAAATCACCCTTCTTTACTTGCCGACTATTCTTGGAAAGAATTTAGTCCCTCTTGATAAATTAATGTTGACACAAATTTTCGCACGGCTGGATTGAACGGTGGGTACCTGCAAAACAATGGAAGATCGCTAGGTTTTAGCCATCCCTTTTGAATTTTTAATAGATGGCTGGTAGATCTATACGACCTCTTGGAGGATTTAGCTCTTGTTTTGGTTGATTTGTAGTTTGTTGGCTGTTGGCCTGATGTTTAGGTGCCGTTTAGCACCTTGTGGTTCTCTTTTGTAGTTTTTCTTCTTCATCAAACAGATAATCGAGCATAAAGTCTTAATTATTAATCAAAAGTGAAGTTTGTTGCCGTGATAATTAATTGATGCCTTTAAAACTTACAAAGTTGCTTTAAATATTAGATGTCCTTTTTGTAACAAGATTTTTCACGGTTGCCAATAGTTATGTTAAGATGACATATTTGCCTTAATAATTTATATGTGGCCTTTCCAACTACTTAAATAAGGCTTTGGCTTTTTTAAAAAAAAAATTTTTAAATTTTAATTTTTTTTTAAATTTTAATTTTTTTTTTTATGTTTGTAGGTGTTCTCCGACCAGCTAAATCAGCAACTTCGGTCTCTCCACTATGCGTTCATCCACCTTCTACTGTGTTGTGTTATTCCATCTCCTCCCTATCTGCTGTTGCTGCTTGCTGATTGTTTGTTTGTATTTTTTTATTTTGAATAAAAGGTTTCTTCTGTCTTGATCTGCTCTTATGAGCGATTATTTATCACAACTTGTATAGTTCAGTGTGATGGATTATCTCTTATGACCAGTTTAAATAAATTTGGTTATCAATGTCTTAGATCTAGTCTGCTTGGAGAAGATCTGCTCATTAATTGTACTTGTACATAAGTTAGATTAAAGTTATAATAACACTTGATTGTAAGATATATATATATATATATATATTTTTTTATCTATGACTTTGTAACCTCATAGAATGTGGCTGTTATTATTTTACAGAGTTTTATGTATTGTTTGTACATATTACTTGATAGTTGCATTTAGTAGAATATTAATTGAATGATTAAATTCAATATTTTCTATTAGCTTAAGTTTTTAGAATAACTACTGATTTAACATGGTATTAGAGTAAAAATATCAAGCCTGAGTCTAATCTTCAACATTCATCTTTCATGTTCTTACTTATTAAGGGAGAGTTTGAGTCCACATGTTAAAAAAATATTAGAATATTAATTAAATGATTAAATTTATTATTTTTCTATAAAATTGAACTTTAAAAATAAATGTTGATTTAACAGCTTTACATATCGTGCATATTTTAAATTGTAGATTAATGAGACTAGTTTTGAATTATAGGTTGTAACCACATCTCATCTGTTGTACATTAATTATGTATACATGCATCAACGATACACTCAAACCAAAACAGTTCCCAAAATCTTACAATTTTCTTGTCAGAAGATCTTATACATTTCCATTTCTTTATTCGCAGTCCAATTTAATTATTCCTCTTAAGTCTCCCATTACAGCTATTAACTAAGAATCATCCATCTTTTTATTTATTTATTTATTTTTATAAATGATAATATATTAAAGAAACATAATAGAGTATTCAGGAAGGCAACTAGCTAGCTACTAACAGAAAAATAAGAAGATGGTATCAAGTATTATTGAAAAACTAATTAACAATTGTCATGCCATAAAATTATATTACAATCTACTAAATAATATTATTAATATATATATATATATATATGTAAATCGAAACATACCAAACCAGGGAGACTAGGAGAGCCAAAACAACAAGAACACCAATAAAAACAACACGGATCATAAGAGCCACAACAAGACAACATATGTAGTAGCTAATCATAGTCAATAGCTACAACCTTAAGTAACCATATGATTCTTTAAACACCATCACCACTATTATTATTATTCATAGAGAGAGAAGAGAAATAATATATAGTTTTTTTTCTTCTTCTTCTTTTTGTCGTAGGGTGGGGGCCGGCCGGGGATAAGGGCTCTTGATTATAATGCAATTTTCAAACAATTAAGGTTATATCTATATATTATATAAGGCATATATAAGAAACATACAGGAGTATTGATTCCAAATGTCAATACCCCGCCTCATTAAACTACTCACATTTTCAAACCAAACAGAAAAGAAAATTCATCAAAGAAGAAAAAGACACCGATTGACTGAGATTAGCATTGACCATGTACTACCCACCCACGTGGCTTACTATTGCATGATGTGGAAATTTGGTATGTGGTTACTGGTTAGGTTAGACATCTCTAGGGTTTAACCTGCAAAGTCAGCACCCCCATCAAGAGCCATGCGGTGGACGGCATCCACACCGTTTGCGTACGCCCACAAATTGTAATTTTAAAGATCCTTTTCACACTATTTCTCATCACTACGTAATTATCTCATATAATTTCTTCACTCCTTTGAATTAATAATGGCAAATATTAAGTCATCTTCGATTCTTTTTTTTCAACACCTTTGGATTGTTCTGATTATAATTCATTATCAATTAATTAATTAATTAATTCTCCTTTTGTTTTGTTTGGTTACGCTGTTCAAACAGGTTTCTCTCAAGTTTCAAAACCCCTTTGAGACCCACAAATTGATTGACAATCCTATCCATAAGTTTTTAAGACAAAGTTTGAAGTTTGAAAAATTTTAATTGAAATGAGAGGCGAATGACGGGATAGTGTTTGAATTTAAGACCTTTAATTTAATACCATCCATGGTGGTTCCTCAAAGTGGACATGCATGTATTAGGGAGAGAGTTTGACTTTCGAAATGGGAATCCTCAATCTTATTAGTATTAGTTTCCTTGCATCTCATTGATGGCCTGGGTCATGTTATGACTCAATTAGACTAGAAAGAATGCCTACATTTTTCGAATAGAAAAAAAAAAAAAACTTTTTTAATCTAATACCATATTAAATCACAACTTACATATCTCAAAAACTTAAGTTAATAAGAAAAGATAAATTTAATCATTTAATTAATATTTTATCACATGCGTGTTCTCATGTACAATTTTAAAAGTGTATATAAAAATCACTTACTCTAAATACAAATGTCAATTGATCAGTAGAATGAATTGAAGGAATTTATCCTCAGTTTGGAAAAAAAAAAAAACTGTCCGAAATTTTATATCAAACAACATATTACCCATGAATATATACCTTTTTCTCTGGGCAAAAACAAAAGAAACCCATGCCATCATGCATTGTCTACTAGGCAGCAAAGTCGTTCCAGGATTTAGTCATCTTCTGTTTGTAGTTTTGTTAGTACACGCACACTGTCGGCACACATGCATATATATACTATTGTACCCAACACATGATTTTCAAAGCTTTCTATTTTGATGCTGTATGCATGGTTTGATTGGGACATGAATCGTGCTTTTTCAAACCTTATTCAATTATCAAGCTTATCTCAAACACCTCAACGAATCACGTACCTAGCTCTCTTTATTCAAACTTTATTCAATGAAAGATAAGATGTGGAACCGTTTTGTTTGAACATGAGCCGAGCAATAAAAATTTTGATTCTCCAAGCAGTGGCGGAGTTAAGATTTTGGTTCACTGAGAGGAAAGATTAATGCCCTATCCGTCTGAGTTATGTCTCACATACTTTCACTTGATCTCCCAACGAGAGTTCTTGTAAAGAATAGCTTCTTGTTTGTCTTCTCATATCATCCTCGAAACTGTAACTTTGGTTGGGAAAAAAATTACTTTACCCCAAAAATACCGACTACATGAAAAATAACCGTACAAGCCCATTATGTGATCAAACAGCTCCAAACCCGCCACGCAGCAAGTATCTAATAGACCATTCTTATGGAGTCTCATAAAAATTAATGGGCACAAATATATCAGTTGAGAACTATTATTAACTTTAGCATCGAAGGCTTTCTCGATCCCGTTGAGCCAGTTATTTTCGGTGACTCTTTCTCTCATTTTGCAGGTGACCCGTGGTAGGTTCAATTGCCCAACGAATCCAAAGCGTTGCTCCTAGGGGAGGACGTGATCGGAGCGTACTGTCACTTTCACCAGCCAATAGGGCCGCAAAGTAGAAACATGGACTTGGAAGGCATCCGTGCTCGTGTGCGTGGTTTGAGTTGGACCGTCAAATTAAAGAATAGCTAGCCTACACTTTTGATGGGCGGTTAGGTTGATTAATGACGGTGGACTTGAAAATAAGAAAGAGTACGTTTCCCTTAACAGCAAGATAAAGGCATGTGGGTGTGGAGATACCTTTACCAGTTGCCACCACTTCGTGGAAATGGTCAGAAATTTGTCGACTTTTTCGTGCATGTTGTTCTTTCCTGTTTTTTAATACCATCCGTTGATTAAAAGGTTTTCACTAATTGGCTCTTATTTTCTTTATCTCTTTTGCTTTTTCCCGTACTTTCTGTGGATTTCTCAACGCTATGACGTCTACTTAGACTAACTATTCAGTATTCACTAGTAGATCTGTACGAAGAAGCCTGCGGTATATGTTCACTACCTCTCTGCTCAATTATTCACTGTCATTGTCAAATGTCAACCTAAATGCTTATTGGTTTCCCATCTCTTCGTCAAACATGTTTTTAAGAATAAAACAGCCTCTAATAGTATTCACACAGCTTTACAGAGCAATGTTCGAAGGCAATTTATTAATCTGTTCTTGGTAAAATTCGAACGGGTACAATAACCGCGTGAAATATAAGTCTCCATTGGAATTAATATTCATTATTGCATGGTGGCAAAAGTAAACGAGTTATTTCTGTAAAATTCGGCCAGTCTAGTCTGAGAAGATGAACATCAATTCCCATCCCATGTAATAAAAGGTTGTCATTGTGTAGAAAAACCGCGTGATTATCGTCCGAGCTTCCTTCTTGGTTTTTGTTGCCCCAACAAGTCAGGCTCTCTCGTAGTGAAAATAAGGCCTAGACTTAGTGGGCTTGGGCTTCTGCTCGGCCTTGGTTGTGATGGAGTCCATTTCTTGGTATGTGGTGGTGGTAATAGGGGCCCGTCTGGTCCAAGTCCTCTTTTTGGGCCGTGGCTGTTTCTTTACATGAACAATGCCCACCTCTTCTAAACATGAATGATATCTTTTCTTTATGCATTTACAAAATAATGGAAGAACACCCTTCTTTGTGAAAGAGCAAATGGGCATGTTTAAATTCTATATCAAGGACGGGTGAGGCCCTAGACTTGGGTAAAGTGATAGAGGAGGAAATGGGACGACGGCAACAGGCTGCGCACGGTGGAAATGGGAATCATAGAGGCGGCCATCTAACTAGTGTATGTGCAATCCAATTGGGATTATTTAGATCTTAAGGTCGAATGCTCTTCATCCCAGAAGTAGGTTGTGCTTAGGTTGGGCATGGATAGGCAAAACTGTAATTTGTTGGGTGGATTGGTTAGAGAATTAATTCTTGCTCTTTATCCAACCTTTATGGACCCAACTGTTTGAAATACAATCAAATCATGAGAAGGTCCTACCTCCTAGGCCAAAAAATAAAATTCTCATAAACTCAAGTGACAATATTTTAGTGGTTGACGTAATAGCTGCTACATGAACTATCACATCGGTTTATAATAAACTTAAATCAAACTATTTATTTTCTGAGTGTTGTGATTTGTTTTTATTTCCAAGAAAAGAAAAGGATAAAATCAAGTCAAGCAAGGAAGATTCATACACTCTGTTCTTTAAGATCACACTCACACATGCTCATCAATCATTAGTCAGTTCTTACCTTCAAAAGCCAGAAATATAAATAAAAGAAAGCAAAAGAAAAAGCAGAAAAAGAGAAAGCCTAAAGAACACCACACCCTTGAGATTCTCTTGTTCTATGCTACTAGGACTTCACTTTACTCATCAATCTGACTGCTTTTGATCCTCAGACCAATACAAATCTTCCAGGAAAAACAATTCAGAACTCTATCATGTCTCTCATGGATTCTCTCTTCACCCACAGACCCCTATCAGAAACTAGGCCTTCTACGTGTTCTTCCTTTTTCTTAACCATTCAACTTACCCTCTCATTTCTCATCCTCACAACAGTTCAAGCCAGCCATTGCAGAACCTCTTGTGGCAACATTCCTATCAACTACCCTTTCGGCATTGATGACGGCTGCGGAAGCCCCTATTACCGCCACATTCTCGTCTGCTCGGAATCGGGAAATCTCGAGCTCCGAACACCTTCCGGGAAATACCCTGTTCTCAGCATAAGCTATTCCGATCCTCACGTTTTAGTCACCGACCCTTTCATGTGGAATTGCCAGGACGGCGACAACTTCCGGCCGACCAGGCCATTTAGCCTTGACACGAGCACCCATTTCTCCCTCTCCCCTCAGAACGAATATCTCTTCTTTAATTGCAGCGAGAATGATGTGATCATTCAGCCAAAACCCATCTTTTGCGAACATTTTCCTGAAAGGTGTGATTCGTCTTGCGATAGTGCAAGCTATCTATGCAGGCACCTGCCAAAGTGTCCTTCTGCATTGGGTGGAGGTTCTTGCTGTTCTTACTATCCCAAAGCCACTGAATCTCTAAGGCTGATGCTCAAGTATTGTGCTAGTTTTACTAGCGTTTACTGGAAAAATATCGGTGAACCTCAGCCTTACGATCAAGTCGCTGAATATGGGATTCGGGTTGATTTTGATATTCCAGTGACCACACGGTGCCTTCAATGTCAGGACACATTGAAGGGAGGTGGAACTTGTGGATTTGACACCCACACGCAGAGTTTCTTGTGCCTATGTGCGAAACGAAATACCACTACTTATTGTAAAGGTACGTTCATGGCTTTTGAAAATGATCTGTCAATTTCTTTAGAAATTGAATGGTATTTATTGAATCAAATGCACTCTAATTTCAAATGATTCAAACCGTTTATCTGAAGTAATTAATATTGTGGGTGCCATTGTGCAGATCATGGCCTTTCTGGGCATGGTGGGAGGGTTGGAGTTATTGCAGGTGACAAACTGAAATTTGATATGAAATTTTGATTAGGACGTGAATCTTGTTAAGGGAGTTTCTTGACAATTGCATTTTGTTTTCTTATTGTGCAGGCACAGTAAGTGCAGTTTCAGCTGCTGGGGCCTTAGGAGTTGGAGCTGGTGTGTGGTACTTGAGGAAAGTGAGAGCCAAGGCACCAGTGACATGTGGGGTTCAAAGCAATGAGAATAGGCTTTTCTGAAGATGTTCAGCAAACAAATAGATACCTTGCCTTTTTCTTTTTCTTATTATTATTTTTTTGGTTTGCTTTTTACACTTTTAACAAGCCTCTTTGATGGCCTCTGTTTCTTTGTCTATCACAATACACAAACAGCTAGCCCATGATACATTGCTTTTCCAGTGCTCTGCCACCATTTTTCAATTTGGTTTTCAAGTAGTTGTTAAATTACATGATTAGTTTAACACTTTCTCTCATGTATGGACTCAAACTCTCCTTTAATAGGGTAGACTCAACACGTGGAATATTTAATTTAAATTGGGTAAATTGACGGAGTCAATGTTCGATCCCAAGACCTTTAACTCTAATACCATGTTAAATTATTAGTTATCCCAAAAGCTTAAGTTGATAGGAAGAGGTGTAAATTTAATCACTTAATCATTAGTTTAACAGTAGTATCAATCAAATTTCAAGCTTTTAGAGTCATATACTTTGAAAACAATTTCAGTTATGATAATTGGCGCCACTCAACATATATACTAATTATGAGTACCATAATATATAGTGTAGGAACTTAATTCGTATAATCTCGAAAATGATATTTAGGATCTTTTACAAACCCGCAGATTCAAGTTTCCTTCCAACTACATACTCTCGAGTGCTAACATGCTTCCAAGAAGCTAGTTGTGTGTATATATATCACTTCAGGGAGGAACAGAAGGAAGAAAAAAGTTGTACAAAAAAGCTTGATTAGCCAAATTAACATGCTTTACCAGCAACACAACTCAGGGGGCCAGCGTTGGAAGTGAGAGCAGGCACCATTAGTCCATGAGCAACTGCAAATGATTGAGCACGAGAGTAATATGGAGCACAACTTCCCCACCCAGACTGAACAAAATAAGCACCATTCACAAATACATCTTTAGAAGACCTCCATTTCCAATAATTCCAGTTGCCCTCTTTTGTCTCTCTCTTGGTAATCTGTCATGCGAGAAACAAACACGTACGTACATGCCATATGATCAAAGGTTCAAAATCTAAAGTTAGGGGTGGCAATTCATGTTAGTAAATCGGATTCAGATCATGTATAGACCCATTTAACTTGACAATTTGTATAAAAAATTGTTAGCCTTAAATGTTGCATATCGGGTTCGGATCATGTCAAGACCTGAATATAAGACTATATAGAACCCTTTAACCCTAATTCATTAATTCCGTGACTTCGTGTCAAGTTTGTGAGTTATACAAAAATTAAAAAAATTGACTACCCTAGCTACCTGTCTGGCAGAGGAAGCTATAAAGTAGTTTCCTTCGCTGAAGATGGTTGGATCAGCACTGCCGCCAATGGCATACATCCGCCACTCTTCATATTTATTGTTGGCGACATGGGCATATCCAAACCTGACCCTGCATTAATTCACGTGATTATTATGAGAATAATATTGCTACTGCCTACTGGCTCTTTGGAAATCAGAAATTGGTCAGTCTCCCTCTGATCACCTGGGCATCCTCTCAACAAGGCCAGCACCAAAGCGGTTAAAGACTATTGTGACTCTCATAACTTTATCTTCAGTAAATGCATCATTGTGTCCAAGCAGCATCACCTGTAACACACAACTTGCACAATTTTGTCACTCATTTGAAATAGAAATGATCGCATTCTTTAAACTTTTGAAATAACTGATAATTTAAATGGAAATCTAGACCTACTTGATCGTGATAAGGGAGAATGAAGAAGGAAAACATTAATGGTGCTCATAATACCTTATCATGCTGGGAGAAATAGTTGTTAGAGATGGTGATAGCAGTGGAAGCATGAACAACATCAATGAGCCCATCCGTGCAACGGGCGAGAAAGCAATGGTCAATCCAAACATTCGAGGCTGCAAATACTGCAATGGCATCCCCATCCGACCCTCCACGACGCCCAACATGCGTCGGACTACTCCTAACCATGCCAGATTTCCCCTTCTTACAGTCATGAATGCTGATCCCATGTATAATCACATGGCTTACGTGTTGCAACGTGATGCATGGCCCATAAGCAATCTCCACTTTCGCCCCTCTCCCATCTATGGTCTTGAAACTGTTCATAATAAGCTCGTTCTCCAGCTTGATAACCATGTCCCTGGCGAAAACGATCCAAAGCGGCTGCGTTTGGATGACACCGTATCTCAGTGTGCCCGGTTTAGGATTTGCCGCGTCGTCGTCGGGTGTGGTGACCACGTATATTTTCCCATATTTTCCTCCTATTGCATCTTTGCCGAACCCAACCGCGCAATCCGCCAAAGCTCGGCGTTCGGCCGCCCAGTTCGAGTTCCTGCGCCAGCACGAGTCTATTGTGTTCAAAACGAGGTTAGCCTTAGGAGTGCTGGGGGCATAAGAAGAAGAACTCCAGGGTGATGGGGTGTAATAGGCTGCTGCCGAGGTTGAAGCAAAACATGCTAGAAAACATGTAAGCAGAAGAGAGAGAGGGGATTGGGAGGCCATGGCTGGTTTGAGAGGCAAGGAACAACAGGGTTAAATAGGTGCTGATCAGAATGTGGTGCCCACGATTGATTAGGAGTTGGTGTCATTGTGGGGAAGATTTTGGGCAGCACAAAGACGTGGTTGCACGAGATTAATTAGATTAATTGGTTGACTTTGCTCGACCGATGTTAAGGCAACTCCAAGTGTTAGGCGGATTGTGGAGTTAATTAATTAATTGCCTTAATTTAACACCCGAGACAGAGATATCATACAATATTTATTACCAATCCATACTTTATGATTTGGTTGTATTCATTGGATATGTACGGAAGACCTTTCTGGGGAGATTTGGAAATACCATGTGGCTGGAAATATTGTGTATCTATTAATCCTACCATCAAGGTGGTAGTTGAGTTGGTAAAACAGTAGGAGATAAGGTTTAATTTTTTCCCTCCTTTCTTCTTAGTAGTTATGGGTTTGAACCCACCTAGATAATAATTTGAGAACTATATGCTACTAAGAAGGGGTTTTACTAACTTGTATTTTGGTGGGATTGTGGTGACAGACTCGCCTTCCTAGGCATTAGTTATGGCTCAAACCAACATTTCGCTGTGGGTGAAAACCCCGACGATCACTTCCAAGAGAAGAAATTACACTGGTTGCTCCTTTCCGCCTTTTTGCTTAAAAAAAAAAAAAGAAAAGGAAATGCATTTTAAATGGATGCATGTGATTATGGAAAATTTATTTTAAATGGACGTGGGAGCTTAGATATTTACTTTATTTCCTTTTTTTTTTCACCCTTTTATTTTTATTTTATTTTTCTTGATCTCTTTACTCTAAATACGGAAAACTTAAAACAAAAACTGGTCAGTTGACCTGAATATCGAGACATAAATTATGTAAATTTTAATTGAAAGCCAAATAATATTTTTGGTCAAGGCAACACCTACTTCAGTGTAACGTCTATTTCCTATTTCTATATATTCTTGTAGGGGTGAAATAGCGGTTGCGGTTAGTGGCTAAAACCGCTAACCGCCTAGGCGGTTAGTAGAATCTACTAACCACATCCGCTAACCGCTAGCGGTTAACCGCCTAGGCGGTTAACCGCCAGATTATGATTAACGCTTCTACTAACCGCTTTTTATTGGTTTTTTTTGTTTTTTTGGGCTCACTTTAAACCCTTGTTTTGCTCACTTGAAATATTTTTTTTCTTATTTCATGACCATTTTAGCATTAAAAATTGTTGGTTTAAAGTGAGCATTATATGTTTGACAATTATACCAAAATCTTGTTGGTTACCTTCTATAACATATAACATACGAATAAAATTACAACAAAATTATTATTTTGGGTTAGGAAAATGAATATATAGAAGTGCAAACTACATCGTTTGTACTTCTATATTATATAAATAATAAAACATAAAACCCAAATAAAAGTCAAACGTAGGAAATCAAAAAATAGGACTCGAGTAAAAGAGACACAATAATCTTACGCTACAATAACTTATTGTTATTTATTATATAAAATATATATAATATAAATATATATTATATTTTTAAAAAAGGCGTTAGCAGTTAACGTTAACTGCTAACCGCTTTCAAAGCGGTTAGCGGTTAATGCGGATAGCGGTTAGCGGTTAGTGCGGTTAGCGAATACGGTTAGGCGGTTTTAAATTTCACCCAAGCGTTAGAAGTATAATGTCCTACTTCCAAAGAACAATAAGATATGCAGAAAAGAATTAGATAATTGAAGTTATTTTTTATTGGTTAATAAAGGAGGAAATTCTGAAAGGCATGCCACATTAGACTCTCCCATATGGAGAAAGGTCAATATTAAACTCTACCGACAGAATCCCCCCTCCAATTCAAATTAAAGGAAAAATAAATAAATTTCCGACAAGCTAGATTGTAGGAAATTTATATATATGCCCCCCCAAAAAAAAAAAACTTAATTTCAAGTGAAATAAAGAGGAATTAAACATTTGATTGTCTAATTAAATTTCACAGATCAATCTTGATCACCTAATGCCTAACAGACTTATATAAGATTAATCCATCAGCGAATACGACAATAATCAGACGGTAGGTATAGATTGAAGGTTGGAAAGATACCTCATTACAGGTAACAACAAGACCTTGCAAATTTGTAATACAATCCAGTATTTATCATTAACAGTTATTAGAAACACTACAAACAGCCATTAACAGCTTACAGACAGCTATTAGAAACACTAACGTTTCATCTAAACAGTCAGCTGGTGGCATGCCCCCAATAAGGAAGATACAAACACACATTATTAGAAGCAACAAACATAAAATTATTCCATGAAAACGAAAAGACAACAAACCGAGCAGCAAACAAAGACCATGCGAGGGACTACCTCATTACAGGTAACAACAATAGAAAGGAACACCATCTCGGTCACTCCATAAATAACTTGCAAAAAGACATAAACCAAGAGCAGTTAAATTAATTGGTAAACTTGTCAAGAGGCAGTTTTTTCATGGAGGTCGTCAGTCATAGGAGGATAGATCAATAGATTGAACCCAAACGTCACCTGCAATTCCCGAAGCATCTTTGCTGATACTGAGTTGCTCCATAATACTTCTTCATCTCGTAATGCGGTCAAACTCAATCGATTTAAAGGGAGCATGGTCAACTCACTGCATTGTTTGATAACCAAATGCTTGAGCCATGGCATTGCGCCTCTCCTCTGTTTCCATTTTTTCATTTTCAGCCTCCACGTCCAACCACTACCCCTCAACCTCATGATCTGCTGCATCCCCTTCTTAGTTCTTACCAATAAGCTTTTTTCTTACATTCAATCTCCTCATCTATCATTCTATTCTATGTCTTTTATTGCCAATCTCTCTCTCTCTCTCTTTTTACAAATCAATCATAAATTCCATAAAACCCTCATCCAATCAATCATAAATCTCTCTCTCTCTCTAAATCTGCTTTTACAAAACAAGGTAATACAATAAAGACACATTGAAGAAAAGCGAACAAATAGCACAAATAGGGTGAACAAAATCTGCCTAAAACAGAACACATCAACATTCAGCCGTTTGGAAAAATTTCTCAGAGATCCAAATGAACTAGCTAGTGGAAAAGTTCAACCCAAACCAGAGAGATGCAAGTTTTCTGCTCAAATTGAGGGCGACCCTACAGTTTACACAATGGGGGCGTAGAGCAACTCTTTCTTGTAAGTTTGAGTAGTCGTTTATATTTAGTTAAATGAATATGAGTTTAAATGTCCAGGTAGTGTGCAAAGTAAAAGATCAAGCAAGGCCAGAAGCAAGAACTCCTGATGAAAGACTATCAGGAGATGACGACCCAAACAGAATTTCTGAAAGTATTTTGAAGTGCTTATCAAGCATTCTCCTCAGAATGAGTTCGATGAAGAATCGATATAGTAAATGAAAAAAATCTGCATCCACCAAAAAGTAAATGAAAAAAAGCAGAATCCCCTGTTTTTGCAAAGAGAGAGAAGTTTTGTTTGGTTTGGGCGTGACCCAAGGCATCCTCTGCTCAGTCAGATCTGGTTGATCTCTGTTGCCCATACCTTCTTCGCAAATTAACAGAGCAACAAAAAAAAAAACCAGATTCAATCCAACCAATCAAAGAGAAGTTATTTGCAAATGACTAGATTGGAGCAGACCCAAAAACCCAAAAGTCTCAAAATCAACTTCAATATTCTTACTTTTTACATCACATTAATCACTTTTTATTACTATTCAAATAAAAAAAAAAGATTATTACTTTTCATATAAAACATTTTTATTTTTTTTCTCACATTAATCAATTCTGCTACAATTCCAATCTATTCCCTTTTTCAAGTTCTTTGTCAAACACACCCATAATGACTTGAGCATTAGAGGTATTCTCTGTTGGCTCACCCCGAAGGGGCCTAGCGGGGAAATGTCATGCAGATTCCGGCTTCATCAAAGATTAATGAATAAATTTACATGAATTATATATAAAACCCTTACAACTTACAGAAAAACTTACACCAAACCAAGAATATCTAATGAACAAATAGCGAATTAATTAAGTACATAATTAAACAAACGAAAAGAACAACAAATACGGGCAAAGCCCATCAAATGGTGATGACTCACAATAACAAATTCATATAGAGCTATATATATATATACTGAAGCACTTTCTAGTATAGATATATAGCTGCACAAATGAATCGATCCTGATTAATTAACTGCTTTGGAGTTGGGTGTCTTCTTTACGCATAGCTGCACATCCCATACACACACGAGCTCCCTTTCTTGCACTTGTTGCCGCAGCTTCCACAATGGTTTTCGTTGGACATGGGGCTCACACACTTGCCTTGGCAGCAAATCTTTGAGTAGCTACATTTCTTCCCACACCGCCCACAGTTGAGCCTGTCTGTCGTCAAATTAACGCATTTCTTCTGGCAGCAATGCGGCCCCGCGCTGCCCTTGGCAAGGCAAACCGAAGGGTACTTGTCACATGTCTTCACCACCCGGACCGATTTCTGACTCTTCTGAGCAAGGAAGCGGCTTGTCCCTCGGAGAGAAGTTGCTTCTGCTTCTTCTTCTTCTTCTTCTCCTTGAGATGGTGTGGCGGAAATTAGAGTAATGGCCGAAGCCATGAGAATGGCCAGCACAAATAACGTCTTCAGGGACATCATGATTTTGTGGGTTTGTGTAAGAGGAAGTACCGGTAATGAAGAAAATCGAGAGAGAATTTGAATGGTTTGGATGGAAAGAATGGAGGGAATTGTAGAGGGTATTTATAGAGAAAAATAAAATGGCGGCTGAAGGAGGTAAACGTGTTGGGTTGAAAAAGAAAGTTTAGTGTGAGTGGGATGGTCTAATTCAACGGCCACATAGGATTCAAGTAGACGAAGGTTAGGCTTCGAAAGAAAGAAAAATTAAACTCAAAATTAGGTGACATTATTGTCGAAGCAGTCACGTAATTATAGTTAGGCAGGTGATGATGAGGCTCCTCGATCTCCTTGATTACCAAGCAATTCCTTATATGGTTTTGCATTTGTGAGAAAACATGAAAACGTACCCCCACGATATTTGACCAATTGGTTTCACACCTCTACATAGTTCAATCTCTTCTCATATTCCATTGTTTAAATCCCTCTGCACACTCAAAAAATCCAACGAAAAGAGAGAGTCCTATATTGTGCGTTACTTTTCCTTCAGGTGCTTTAAGGCACACTTTTGTTGAACAGCTAGGAGAATCAAATTAATATAGTAATTGCAAGTAGGACTATCATTTTTTGACACGATTCATGAATCTTATACGAATTCAACACAATATTAATGGGTTAGGGTTATATATAATCCGGTTTGGGTCAATTCGTGTATGTCGACTTGAATTAAATTGTTTGGTGAACGGGTTAACTCACTTAACTCATAAGTAATCCGCATAATCAATATAATTAATTATATTATTTTTTTACAATTAAAAAACATAACCTTAAAAGAGTAAAAGGCTAGGTAAAGGCATCTCATGACCCTTCTCGATCTGATTCTCATGTTTTTTTAATAAAGCATTTAAAAAATACATGTAAGTCTCAACAACACTATTGTAATTACTATATATCATTGTTTGCAATATGTAATCATTAAATTTTGAGCCTGATTGTAGTATATAGTCGATCATCCAACAACCAAGTAATGTTTAAGCTTTTTTTTTTTTTTCACATGTCCACACAAGGAAAAGAGGAGGAGAGATTCGAACTAGTGACATTCGCTTCATTAGGCATGACCCACAGCCGATTGAGTTACCCAACATGGCATATATATTAAATGAGTTGTGCATATTGGGTCAAGTCGGTTTAACTCGAAACAAACATATTATGCAACTTATATCGTGTCACCGGAATATTTGCCAGCTCTAGATAGTTACAAGTCTACCAATTTAATGCGATAATGCTCTAATAATGTGGAGGAACGTTCCAAACATTACTCCTCTCTCACACAATTGATGGGCGCCCCGTCACTATTACAACATTTCAAACAAAAATTGAAGTGTCAAAGTAGTTTATTAAAGAATATAAATGTCCCCGACTTAATTGTGAAAGTGTTATAAAAAGAAAATTTTCCTTTATGTACCCGTTGTGAAATCAAATTTAGTTAAGCTTAATTAATTGGTAAAGACTTATTGTGATACAAAGTATCTAAAATAAAATCCTATTATATATATATATATATATTAGTTCATCATTATCCTAACATCTAATACATAAAGTATTTAATTAAAGCTAAAAATAAACTGTAGAGGTGAAGTAGGATGGTCCGTGTGAAATTGGTCAGCTGTACGCGTACGTAGTCGTAGAGAATGTCAAGCTTGAATTGCAATCTGGTCTTGGCGTCTTGGCGTAGCCAGTTGAATTTTTCATTTTTCTTGTTCAAAAGCCACGAGACGAGAAAAGCCAGCTGCTTATACTTTTATTCCGGCCGGCTGGCCTACAAAACCGTTACACAAGCACTTCCTAAGACACTGTTTGGCCTCCCATATAAATCTATTTGAATTATAGGTTTGACTAATCCTGTCTTGGATTTGGTGAATTGGTGTCCCCCTTTTTCCCACCAAACCAAAAAAACAAAAAACCATTGACTCCCTTTTTAAATGTATTTTAGAGATTATTATTTTTATTTTTTATTAGTGTTTTGTATTTTAGATTGTTTTACATTGATGTCTTTGTTTTAAAAACAGAAGATAAAAGTGGCCCAGAAGGAAAAATCTTTAACAAATAAAGTTGGATTATGCGATTTAATGGTTTGATTACTTTGGATTGATCATATCATGTTTATAATATGATCAATCGGTTAGATTAAATGATCAACTGATAAGTGAAATCAAACTGTCCAAATTAATTCATGAAAGTTGTTATTTTTTGCTAATTTCAAAATTATGCGTTTGTTAATGATCAAACATGAAGTTGCTATGATGGTTGTTCAAATAGTCATGAAGATATATTATTAAATATTAGAAAATATATGATTTACTCTACAACAACAACTCACTCCATTATCATCTTTTGAAGCAAAATCATATTAAGACTCAATAAAATAAATCCCCCATCTCTTTACACCGTCTTAAAATAGAGAAAAACAACTATGACGACGATGAATTTCTACTAAAGCAAGCATTATGAATCTAGATAATAACATCCATAATAGAATGAATAACAAAACATCGGCGAAGGCAAAGCCCATCAAATGTTGATGTTGGCTGTCTTTATTAGATATACACATTTAAAAAATGTATATATAGCTACAATATTACAGCTATTTTCTTATTCTGATCACTAACAATATTTAATTCGGACGGTAAATATGAAAAAGTATTTATGGGATTTACTTGGTCGAATAAGTCTCAAGACTGTTTGCTTCTTATTCGAGCAAATGAGTCACATATGATCGTTGTCATATTTATTGTTCAAATTACTAGCAATCGGAGTAACAAATTGTCTAAGAATCGGGATCCGTTTATATATAACCGGTGTGATTTTGGTTGCTTTTTTCATGCGTAGTTACACATTCCATACGCACAAGCACTCCCTTTCTTGCACTTGTTGTTGCAGCGTCCACAGTGCAGCTTGTTGGACATGGGGTTCACACATTGACCATCGCAGCAGATCTCAGAAAACCTGCATGGCTTCCCACATTTCCCGCAGTTGAATATGTTTGTCGTCACATTCACACACCACTTCATGCAGCAGTCTGGCCCCCCGCTGCCCACGGCGCTGCAAACCCAAGGATTTTTGTCACATGTCCAAACGTACCGGTACCGGTCGAAGTTCACGTTCCGGTCGAAGTTCACGTACCGGTCGTAGTTCAGAGCAAGGAAGCGGCGGCTTGGCCCCTCGAGAGAAGTTGGTTCTTGGGCTTTCACCATTGAACGATCTTCATCATCCTCACCACTGAGAAACGACCCTTTTTGATCAGATGGTGTTGTCGTGAGAGCAACGGCCAAAGCCGCCATGAGCATGGCCAGCACAAAAACAACCTTTGGGGACTTGATGATCATCGTCTTTTGTGTTGTCTGTGTGCGGACATGTGAGGAAGAGAGATTTGATGTTGAGGATGAATTCAAAGAGGAGGGAGCCGTTGGGGTGGAGCGGAGGATATATAACAATGGCGACTGGCGCGCAGAGGTCTTCATAGAGGGTTAATTCATGTGTGTGTCTCTTAGTGGGGTGGTCTAATTCAATGGTTTGCTAACATTTTCATTCAATCGAAGTTAGTCTTCCAAACAATCATTAAACTCCAAAAAATGGGAAATTTTTGAAAAGTGTTCACACAAATTAGATGGATAGGTGATATAGATATGAGGTTAATTTGCTAGGGGTTCTCCCCATGGTGTTCTCCTGGCGTTCTCTCAGTTTTATATCAGTCTTATATAGAACATGATTTAAGAAAAAATAAAATTGTAGTACCGTTTTTTTGCTAACAGATTAATTTTTATTAGTTAATAGTTAGGTTCTAATGCTTTAAAACTTGTTTTTGGATCAAAACTAAAACCTAAGAGTAGAAGGTTAACCCTTTAGGGATGATATCACCAAAAATGAATTTGATCATCCTAAATTTGATGCTAATGCCTTAATTTTGGTGCTAATGCCTCACAAATTTGGTGCTAATACCTCAAATTTGGTGTTAATGCCTAAAAAAATCAGTGGTGGAGGCTACTATAATTTTATTTTTTCTTAAATCATATTTTACGTAAGACTGGAAGAACGTCATAAGAACTTACGGGGAGAACCTTTAACATTTTCCTATAGATATAGATGGCACGTAGCATGCTAAACTAATGTGACAATTCATAATTAATTAAACAGTTAAGCAAAAAATTCAACTTGTTAATTTAATTAATAGCTTAATCTTATTAATTGGGCAAATGAGTTACGTATGAATTAGTTATATCAATGGGATTCAATATTGTATTTCAAGCAAATGAAAGACTTGGGCAATCCAAAAGTAAATTAATTAACGAAAAGAAAAGATTAAATAAAATAAATGATCTCTTGTTTTCCTTTAAACTAATAATTAAAGGGCACATACAAGAAATGCATGAAATAATAAAATGATTAGTTGGTATTAAATTGTCAAATATAGTGATCAATTGCGCGTAATAAGGCAAAACTAGTGGTTTAATTGTTCAAATGTTTGAAGATCCCTATTATTCCATTTCCAAATTGAGAAAAGCCGGTACATAAGCAATTACATATAATATTGTCTATGTTTTGACATTTTATTATAAAATTATTTGACTTTATATGATCTCTCTCTTTTCTTTTCTTTTTTTCTTTTTTTTTTTGAAAGGGAATTTATATGATCTCGACTTAATCAAAGAAGTAATTAGGTGGCCCTACAACCTAACTCCCATAATTATCTCATACCTAAGTAAGAAACTGCGTTGTTATCCCACTAATTAAGCTGATGTGATATTATTAATCAATTTTTAGTCCTCATTATAAGTGTAGTGCTATGTAATGGCTACCAAACTTTGTCACACTAATATAGTGAGATAATATATATTTGACTTCCCAGAGGATAGCTCAATCGGTTGTGAACCACGCTACATGAAGCGGAGGTCACTACTCTAAATCCACTCTCTCCCTTCCCTTGTATGGATATGTCAATATATATATAAAAGTTTTGTTTCTAACATTACTCATTCTTTTGTCCTTTTTTGGGAGGGTAAAAAATGTGAAAAATATTGTGATAATCCTATTAAAAATGCTCGTGAGAATTACATATTTGAAAGATATTAACACGTGTTAGCAAATTGTAAACCAGTTGTAATTCATATTACTCGATCTATTACACAGCATGATTCCATTTTACTTTTCTTTTTTCTTACATAGCAAAGAATTGTGGTTTCCAAATAAAGAAAAAAAAGATATGGGTAAAGGAATATTTCCCAGTGTTCCCATCCAAGATATGGCTATTTTCAATCTATGAGACTATGAATTTTCTGCTTTGCTTTGCACCCTTTTACATGTGTTTAGTGTGATATCAAGCATTATTCTATAATTATAAATGGGTTTTCATTTCTCTCAATATGAATCGGAAAAGGATCTTCTCCATTTCAAATGAAATGGAGAGTATTCATTTGGTGTATTTATGAGGACAAATTTGTCCAAAATATTTACCCCAAAAAGAAAAAGATAATATTACCCTCCTAAATGTACTAAATGGATACCCTTCCCTCTTTATTATATCACTAAATCGCAAGTAAGGTAAAATTATGAAAACTCAAGTTTTAGGCATTAATTTATTTGATCTCATTTTTTTTTTTAAAGAGTAATGGTAGACTTATAATTTCAAATAATTGTAATAAAAAGACAAAATACCTTCAACACTCCACACATCTCTTACAATTCTTTAGAGATATATAATTGTACGTATAATCATAAACATAACTAACAACTTAATAAGTTTTGTACCCTTCTACATCACAAACAAGAGACAAGCAACTTAACACTTTTTATACGGATGCATTTCTGCTTGTAGCAGTTTTTTTATGGGCCTCTTGCCTACATGCACTATTATATAAAGGAGTAAGGCTATAAATAACACTTTTATTTCATTGTTATTTTACTTTACTGATGTAGTAATCACAAACCGTTGTTTATATCGGTCATTATTAAAAAAGAAAAGAAAATATTCAAAGACCGATGGATACTGTCACGTCAACATGATAATATAATGATAGAATAAAAGTGCAGTTTCTTGCGTTCTAAGCATAGCTGCATAACCCGTACTTGCATGAGCCTCCATTCCTGCACTTGTTGTTGCACCGGCCGCAGTGTCTCTCATCATTGGACGGGTTGACGCACTTTCCTTGGCAACACATTTCATAGTAGTTGCACTTCTTCCCGCACTTCCCACAGTTAAGTTTGTCTGTCATCACATTAACGCAGTGCTTGTTGCAGCAATCAGGCCCCGGGCTGGCCTTGGCACGACAAACCATAGGGTACACATTGCAAGTGCCCAAAGCCTGCACCCGCTGGGCAAGGAAGCGGCCATTTCTTGCAAGAAACGACCGTTGCTCGCTTTCAGGCAAAGAGTGTTCATTAGCATTGTCTTTCTTTCTGTTGGCATACGATTCATCGGAGGTTGGCGCTGCTGCTGAAAGAGAAATGGTGGCTATACCCATTAAAATCAGCAAGGTGAGCATGATTGTTGATGAGGTTATTGCCATATTGTGTATATATATATATGCGTATGTCTGTTTGTATGAATAAATGCTGATGGTAAAGAAGAAGGGATGTTAAGGTATTTATATAGGGCTCTGTATAGGTTATCTTGGAGGAGTCTCTATCAATTGCGGCTAACTGAGATTCAAGTAAATGGAAGTTGGGCATCCAATTTTGATCCAAAATTTCAAATGTGAGATAGAAATTTGGGAAAAGGAGAAGAACTACAGAATTGGTACGTATTTAGCGATTGACTAATGCATTGTAGCAGCCAGCAGCTGGCGCTCACGAAACTTCCTTCATAAGGATCGTTGGGCACGTTAAGGGACACCAAGGACCTTGCGCGCAATACGTGCAATTCCTTATAGTTGTTTGAGTAACAAATATAAGAAAGTTTTTATGAGATTTATATGTTGAGTGTGCAGTTCATCTATTTATTTGGACATATGTGTCCTATAAATACTCTCATATTTACTATTCAAATTGCTAGTAATAAGAGCATCAAATTGGTGGAGATCCAAACCTCTTCTCATCCATCTAAAAAAAAAAAAAATCTCATTGTGCTCTTTATAATTATAATTTCATGTCTAAATTAAATATAATACTGATAAACTATACGAAAAATATAATATTTTCCGTATTTTTCATAATTATGTTAATATAAAATATTCTCTATTTATGGGTTGATTATAATTAATATTGGGATTGTAATTAAAAATTCATGGGATTTTATTACTATACTTATATTTAGACATTACTCTATAAATAGGGACATTTGTGTTGTAGACAAATCAAGTTAATGAGCACAATATAACCCTTAGGAGTATTCCAAGTGATAGACGTAGGTGTCTAATACCGAACCACCCGTAAAATTCTGTGTTTATTTTCTATATTGCTTCCGCTATAATTCTCCTATCTTCATTATTTCAACATGATATCAAAGTTATTTCAACAAATTAAATCGGATATTCATTTAGGGTGTTGCTAAAGAACTTTTATTATAATTATAAGTCTTTTACAAACTTGCGTGCATGATAGTTCACATAGCGGATACCACGTTGGCTATTAAAACAATTAAATTTAAATGTCAAATTTTAGACCGTCACATGAATTTTTTTAAAATTACAGTAAAAGCTATATATAATAGTTGTACTATTATATATAGTCGAAACTTATAATAGCCTACCTTTATATTAGCTAGCTGGCGGAGACTCTATGCAATTTGCATGTAAGCACATTTTCAGCACTTAATTATTAGTTAAAATATTAATTAAAAAAATAAAATAAAATACGTACGTAGGGTTGACGAAGGCAAATTAAGGCAACGTACAGGTAGCCCACGTTTTGCATTGATCTTATTGGGGGTTGAATCAGTTACAAAAGCACTCAACTTTTAGTTACACGTACGTATCCACGTACGTCTCTCTTTCATTTTGACAATTTCTCAATTAATAAGTCCATTTGGTTTGGCGGGGTTTGGCCATTTTGAGGTGCCCACAAATTTTCACAAGTCTAATCGGAGAGGGAATTGAGTTTGATCGATGCCGTCGGTCGCCGGTGGTGTTGACGCCGGCGCGAGGTGGCCCCTTCTAGGCATCTGGATTCTCAACACAATGTAGGCAGGTAGGCGATGGATTATGACTTTTTGGTTGAAAAAGAGGGCGTGATCTATCTAACATCACGTGCCACGGTCTACTCTACACAATTCCTCTCAACAAATTGTAATGCAATGGTCTGAATTTTCTAAATTGCTACAACTTTGTTCCCATTTGAGGCATTTTGTTTCCAATTTTGGCATAGTAAAACCTACCAAACCTCAGACCAAAAGGATATTTTTAAGGATTTTTCAACCCACCCCTACCACGGGCTCAAAAATTCCGAGAGCCAGCTTGCCCAAAGTCCAAGTTGGGCTCGGATTGGTCTGGGTAATTAGCTTCTAAGGGGCATCCTTGGAAGATGTTTCCAATAACCTCTTCTCTTCTCTGTCGTGGCTAAAGTGACATCAAATGCCAACTGCTCTAATAACGGAGGAGAGTACTGGTGCTCCCATGCCTTCTCCGACATGGTTAACCAAAAACTTGTTGTCACCTCGAGGTTTGCGGCCTTTTGGGTGGGAAGAAATTCTCTGCCATTACTGAAATAAATTAGATGGGTCGCTTTGAGGCTAACTAGGCTAGTTGGCACTAGAAGTGTACTGCCTAACAAATTTTAAAAGATGTGACAACATATCACCATGTGTCAACATATACACTGCTAAATTTATAATCCTCCATTTCTTTTATTCCGTTTAAATTAAAGATCAAATTCTTGAAAGAAAAAGCAAAATGGTTACAAGTAGAAATGAAGTAAACAAGATACCCATTGATAAAATCAAAAGAAGATACTGTGTTACTTTCCCGAAGCATACGCTGTGTTTGACCAATGGATCTCTCCATATAATTTTAATGTGGCTTCACGTTTCAAGCCCCATTCATGTCTGTTGGAATATATTCTCATACTTCCCTTATATTCTAACAAAGTCTTTGCATTACTTCTTACTTCATTCGGTGACACACACTGCATGTTCAAACCTCCTTTACGTGTGATTTTTATTTTTCTTTGTGCTTCCTGGACCTTAAGCAATAACGATGATGATTAATTGGACCCTGTGATCATGTTAGGCCGAAAAAAAGGCCCATAATAAGTAGATTAATGCAATACATTACCCTTCATCTCCAAAGCTTATATGGCATAATCTTCTATAATATTTGGTGCGTGAAAATTAGAGATTTATTAATTTTTTTATTAGAGGATCACGTCACATAAGCTTTGGGGGCTGGGTGAGAAAAATGTTAGGTGATGAGTAGTAACGAGTATAAATAAGAATATCACATTAGAAAACCCAAACCTCTAGTACTGAATCCTCAACAAATGAACACACAAGCACTATCTTGCCGGGCAATTGCCAATTGGATCTCTTACACAGCATTTACATTATTCTGCAAATTAATTATGAGGTGGGAAAGAAATTTTTTATTTGACAACCTCATGATGATCAGCAGATTATATGCAGCTGGTGGTTGTCATTTTCCTTTTTCTGTACACCATTCTTCTCACCTGTTAAATTAAAATAAGCACTCATATATAATGCATTAATATATAATAGAGCATCTAGTTTTTTTTTAAAATATAAAAAAGTCCTCCAAACTATCAGCTATTTACAATATAACACCACAATGTTCAAAAAGTAATAAAATAGCCCTCTCCCCAAACTATCAAAATGTAACAAAAAGGCCACTTTTTTTTTTTATATTCCTATAATTCCCCTATTATTTTAACAAATAAAATAATAAAATAATTGTAAAAAAAAAAAAAAAAATTCAATGGGCAAATATTTATTTATTCTAAAAAACTTCTTTTTTTTTTATTTACTTTCCCATTGGTTTTTTTTTTTTAAATTTTGTTTTTTTTTTTTACATTTATTTTATTATGTTATTTGTTAAAAGAATATGGGTAGTATAGGAATATAAAAAAATAAGTAGCATTTTTGTTACATTTTGGTAGTTTAGAGGGACTACTTTATTACTTTTTGAACATTTAAACTATATTATAAACGATTTGGTAGTTTGAAGCTTTATTTTTATTTTTTTAAAAAAAAATAAAGATTTTATGGCCACTCCTTTGTCTATTCGATGAAAGAGAGAAAAGTTTTTAGTAATGATTAACGGTGGTGTAGCAGCGAGGGTAATCTAGATTAGAGTTATTGCTCCCGCGCAAGCAATAGCTTTTTTTTTTTTTTTTAATAAAGTATTGCATATATAGGATTTCAACCCCGGCCCCATTAATTTATCGATATACAGGCTATACAGCCTGTATGTTAATAACGGAAGTTACCCGGCCATTTAACTATTTTTGTTGTGCCTGATAACATTGGGTAATTAACAAAATTTTCTATTAAGAATTTTTACAACTCAATTTCTAAAAAGTGGCGTGTGTTCTTCAAGCATGTAAGAAACATATGCTTTGTTATTAATACTATTAAAAAAAAAAAGCATGTGAGAAGCATATGCTATTAAAAAAAACTTGTATTTCTCACACGCTAATAAACCCATATCACTTTTTCAGAGATTAGGTTAGTACAAGCTCCTACAATAAAATTTGTAAGAAATTTACGTTCAAATAATTAATTTTTAGTAAGTAATGCTACTCTTTACTTATTTATCAGTTATCACACTTATTTCACACTGTGACTTCACACGACATATCAACCGATGTAAAATAAATGTAGAAAGTAGCATTGCTCATTCTTAAAAGAATAGTAGCTCACATCATTTCTAAATTGGCAGTTTTGTATGTGAGATGTTTGTAATGCATTAATATATACTTTTGATAACATGGAACTCCTTCAAGGCCGGATCACTTAATAATTCATCTTTGATGGGTAAATTCCGACTACATAAATTCACCCACAAAAACGATGTATCGGTTAAGTGAAAACTCGAATAACTAGTCTTGTAATCTTTACCAAACGAGTGACCATATGAGTTGACCGTTGCAGGCAATGTATACATGCTTGTAGGAGTAATTAATATCATGTTTATACTTTCATATATAATGTAACATTAAATTCGTTAAGTCATGGCCACAGTACAATTTCCTTGGCATGGAACGAATTAGAATCAAGTTGCTTGAAGCTAGAGGGAATAAAAGCATTACAGTTGCAAACTATAGAGGGGTGAATTCATATATATTCATGCATAATTGCACATCCCATAAGCACAAAACTCCCCCTTCTTGCACCTTTTCTTGCACCCACCACAATGGCCTCTGTCAAACGAAGAGTTAACACACTTTTCATTGCAACAAATTTCAGTGTACTTGCACTTGTATCCACACATACCACAGTTCAAGTGATCAGTCTTCACATTGACACATTTCTTATTGCAGCAGTCCGGCCCGGGGCTGCTCTTCAGGCGACAAATCCGAGGAAACTTATTGCAAGTCATGTTGGCCGGCAGGTTCTGCTGTGCAAGAAAGCGGCTCACCCCTCGCAAAGGAAGAGTTGTTGCATCATGGCGGCTTTCAGGCAATGTGACTTGCGTTTGCATGGAGGCCCTGTCTTCGTTATAATCATCTAAATCCAAAGCTGCAACAATGGCTATTGCAGCTGCTGACAGAAAAATGAAAAGATAGCGCAACTTCATGGCTTTAATGATCATAAAGCAATTGGAGAAAGGAGAGGAGTGGGGTACTTGATCACATAGGACACGGGTTTATATATATATAGAAAAATAGACTGTAGAGTTGACAAAAGAAAAATGAAGCTACACGTTTTACTTTTTCTGTGTTGTCCTGATTCATGAGACTGCTTACAAATTACTGAAAATATCTCTTAACAATAACTCATTTGATTTGTTTGTAAAGAAAGTTAGCATCTCTGTGCGTATCTCCAATGTAAATGCATGTCAAAGATGACCCCGGAATTTCGGCTTCTAGTATATATAGTTTCCATGTCACGGTTTGGGGAGGCCAGTTACTTTTTCCTGCTTGAAGCAAACGTAAATGAATGGAAGAGGATGGTATCTCAATATGGAGATAAATAATTAAGGCCCAGTGGCCCACTCAAACAATTAAAGAGGTGGAAAAGCCTAAGAACTACTTTCCCCTCGTACGTATAGCTATTATAATGTTATAAGCTCTACGTAGAAACACCCCACGAGGGATCACCTTTGAAGAATGTAGCACAACAAAGAGTACTTCCATTAATATTAGTTAAAAATATATAGTGAAAAAGTGCAAAATTTCTTCTAGTTAATGCAACATATTTTCTAATCTACTCTCCCCTTTATTTAAAAATTATTTATTGACTTACGCATTAGAAGTTCTTAATCCCCTAAAAGTTGGCGTGATTTTCTCATTATTTCGCAAGTACCATCCAGTCTGACTGTGTAAAAATTTGCTTCATCTGTGTCCTATACCAAATCTTAGTATTGGGCTTGGTTTGTAGGCTCTGTGTTAAAACTGGGTTGGATAGAGCTGAGTGTTGAGATTATCCTACATCAGTTGTGGAAGGGGTTTGTTGTCACTTTATAAGTGTAAGGGAAAACCTCACCTCTTGACATGAACTAACTTTTGAGGTACTTGAGAGAGGCCCAAGACCACCTAACATTGGCATCAGAGCCCAGATTTATCAACAAGTCCCATTAGCAGGTTCAAAGAAAGCAGGTTGTCGCCATCTCGACCTAAGGCTCAATATGTAAGGGGGAGATTGTTGGAGTATAGTTATCCCACATCAGTTGTGGAAGGAGCTGGTGGTCATTTTATAAGTGTGAGAGAAAACCTCATCTTTTGAGCTAACTAGCTTTTGAGGTTGAGAAAGACTCAAGACCACCCAACACTAAGCTCATCTTCCCCTATGAATTCTGAGACTTTTAGCAAAATTCCCTTCACTAAATCCCACATGAATGATCCCCAACTCATTATGTCTAAACGTAAAATTTTATGGTGTACGTATTATAAGTTATATTTGATGCTTATTTTTGAAAGAGAGAAAAGATTATTCTAAGGGTCAGAATAATATCAGATTGTTTTATTGCTACTGAAGCGATTCATTCAGACAAAAGATTGCCTATTTTGATAAGAAAAGCACATATTCCTGACACCCATGTAGTAGTAGTACAAAACAAAAAATTTATGCCATAACAGTGTTGTCCAACAAGCTTTTGTTGGATCCTAAACAACCGTATAGTTTCCTACAACATTGAGATTTTTGGAAGTGAATGGATCCATTGTGATTTTTGAGAACTTCCCATTGAGAGACCATGACTTCCCATTGCCTTATACTTCTTACCATGGTGTTTCCCCTCCAGTCTATCTCTGCTCATGATGCCTCGTCATTCAATGGAGGGTTCTCTCTCATACAAGTTGATCACTCCAATGTGGAAGATCTGGTGCCCCTGATTCAAAGGTCAAATAGTGAGGTAACAGTGGACGTAAGATCAAGGAAAGGTCGAAATAGCTTGTGGCATCGACATCGTCACCTCAGAAATGTAAGATTAGTCATTTCTTTTTCTAAATTGTCATTTATCCTTGGGAGCCATTCCAAAGTTATTTCATTTGCACCCGGATTGGTGGCGATTGGCCACTAGAGAGGGCTCGTATGGGTCTACTTACTCGTACAAGCATCGTGTATCTCGGGCCGTCCAAGTAGATAGGCTTCATTAAACCCTCTCTCGTTCGAGCGGGCTGCAATTTGGTCAATGAATTGCAGCCAATTTCGATCATTTCATTACTGTGAAAAAATGTGGATTCTAGAGGTCAAATCTGGTCCATCTAAACTCACTATTTAATTACTTATAAGCTATTTATTCAACAATAAACTCATATTCAATGTGAAGCTAGAAATGCCACATATATATGTATTGATTTTCTCGAGCTTTGGACAGGGGCATGAGATTTTAATCATCATAGGATGGGGAGTTATGTTGCCCGTGGGGGTGATTGTTGCAAGGTACTTCAAAGAATTTCCCATGGCTTTCAACGAATGGTACCAATTGCACATAATGCTTCAGAGCGTTGGATATATCCTGGGCACCATCGGATGGGCAATTGGAATATGCCTCGGAAATACTTCCAGACAATCCGCCTATAAAACAGAACGCATTCTAAATACAACTGTGTTTACCTTAACAACTATTCAAGTAAGCCCAAATCCTTTTCATTTTATAATTACTTTAAATGGAGATGAATTGTTTCATAGTTTAAATTAGATTTCACCTACGTTGCCACGGCATTTAAATTTTTGTACCATGTAGTACCATATGGACCGTTAAATGCTGTGAAATAAATTTTTTTTAAATGGTTTTTTTCCAACAATTAACATGCTAATCTTGTCAATTGTCAGATATTGCTTGCCATTTTTTGGCAACTAAAGAAAGGAGATAAATATCGCAGGTGGTGGGAGACATGCCACCATTGTCTTGGGTATGCATTGCTTGTATTAATTGTAGCAAACTTACTTGTGGGGATCCAAAATCAAAGTCAAACCGAAAATTTGAAATGGGCTTACGTTGTAATACTCGGAGTTTTGGCGTTAATAGCCCTAGCATTGGAAATGTATAGGTGGATTAAGTCTAAAGTAATTCGCCGGTCAGTGGAATTGAACAGCAATATGTACACTTCCCCCTGAGTTTTTAACTCTTTGTAATTTTGTTTTCTTGTAATTGGTTCATTATTTCTGTTTCAGTTTTCATAATTTCTTTTTATAATAATCACATATGGGACATAGACAATCCAAACATAGGCTTCCTACCACTAAAATGTGACGGATAGAGATTTTCAATAATTTTAGTGTTTAGATTGCTAACAATTCTAACAACAAATATGAGAGAGGCCAACTTCTCTGAGCAGGTTTCTAACAACCCTTTCTAACAGCCCACCCCTTATTAGGGTAAGTGGACCCTATAGAAAGTTTTCTCATTGAACGAATTATTTATTATTTTGGAGAAAATTTCACTGAAGACCTCCAAACTTTTACCCGTTTTGAAATACTCTCCCTAAACTTTAAAAACTCCATTTATACCCCTTTGTCATGTTCTAAACATTACATGACGCTTACACCTCTGACTTTTATATAAAATTCAAACTTTCAAAACGTTTTTTTATTTTTTTTAAAAAAATGAAAATCAGGAATATTTTGGTCAATTTGTTGTATTTTTAACCGCTAAAATTGACGGAATGGTCCAAATTGAGAGTAATTAAAAGTTCAGGTGACTAAATTAAAAGTTTTTTAAATTTAGAATAAATATTTCAAAATGGATGAAAGGATTTTTCAGTGAAATTTTGCCTATTAATTAAATAGCAAATTGCTAGAATTGAGATTCAATTTTTATTCGGTTGTTTAAAAAAATAAAAAAAGGCAAAAAGCTGATTCCCATGTTTTGCCTTTTTGCCAAAGAGTGATAAATACGTTCTGTCTGTCTTTCTCTCTTTCTATAACAATCCCTTCAGTTATCAACCATCGAGCACATTGAACAACGTGATACAACGAGCAGCAATGTTAGCTTTATTTGATAACATCTTTAACGTTTTTTCTTTTTGTTTTATTTTTAATCAAAAAATTTGGGAGGGTCTCATATACCAACCCCCTTAATTAATCAGTCATTTTTTAGTGAACAGATATTGGTATAATGAGATGCGACATTCCTAATGAGATAGTAGTATGAAGAGATGTATATAATTTTTCCAAAACAAAAAGAAAAATGAAAATGAAAAAAAAGTGGGGGAGGATCAGGAAGGGAGGAGCTAGCACGGCCGGTTGGTGGTGGGCTTGGGAAGACAAGGAAAAAGAAAAGACACTCAATGAGGGAGAGAAAGAAATTGTAGGAAGCCTCATTGTTAACACTCATAATGAACCTAAGAGGAGGAGGGATCGGAGCCTCCCCCTCCCCCCTCCTCTCTCCCCTTCCTAATCTCTCTCTCTCCTTCTACCTTTCTTTTTTTTCTTTTTCTTTTTTTTCGTGTGTGTTTTTGGGCCATATGCAGCAACTTCGGCCACTTATATCCGTCCTTCCGACCGTTTTGGGTCAAGAAGGAGTAATTAAATCTAGTCTTCTCAAAAGTAGATTTGTGTTTTTTTGGTGGGCTAGGTTTTCTTTGTTTTTTGCATAGAAAGATAAGCTACCTGTGCATTGAGTTGAATCTGTCTAGAACAGATCTGATGTTACAACTGAAAATTAGTCATGGATTATCGGATATTGTTGTCATAGATATATAGGTTTTGAATTTTGATTTTTATGTAAGCTAAGCATCTATGACTTATAACCTCATAGCTTCGGCTATGATTTTTTTAGAACTTTTTGCTTTGTGATATAAGAGCGTTAATACTCGTGATCCTTCTTCAATGAGACTAGAATGATTTTTCTTTTCAAAAAAAAAAAGGAAGCCTCATTGTTTATGTAGAAAATGTTGAAATAATGATGATGTTGGTGGAAATATGGTAGAAGCAATATAGAAAGGAACACAAAGAATTATGGATGGTTCGGTGTTAGACACTTACATCCACCATTAGGAATACCCCTAAAGGCTACATTGTGCTCATTAACTTCATTTATCTACAATACAAAAATACATATTTATAGGGTAATATCTAAATACAAGTATAGTAATCAAATCCCTTGATTTGATTGCAATCTCAATATTTGATTACAATTAAGCCTTCAATAGAGAATATTTGATATTAACATAATTATAAAATATATAAAAAAATATTATATATTTTCTATATATTCTAATGGAAAAGAAAACCTAACAGAAATCTAACCGTTCAAGTGTCATCAAGGCATCCTACGCTCACGATCGAGATATTTCGATTACCACATATGTAGCTGTGCTTGCGACTTGAGACAGAAATTAAAGAAGCTAATTCTGATTCTTAAAATTAACAAGGCACTTTCTGGGAAGACCCAAATTAAAGTAAGATTCGTAGAAGTCTTCCTCTACAAAACTCGTAGAATAAAGGTTCATTTGAACCATGCATTTCCGTACGTGCAAAAGCTAGAGCATCTAATTTAGCCTTTGTTTCATACTTGTAAATGGCCTACTTTATTTGTTCATGAAGCAAAGTATATTAGGAAATTAAGCCTATATATGATAAGTACTAGTAGATGCGTTTCTACTCTCTCTTGACAGATATCACCCTAAAAATTAACGCAGCTTTGATTAATTTGTCACGTACAATGACAGACTGATCAGACACAAACTAATCCAGTAAAGAATAATGTGAAACAGATGCGTAGAGTCAATGGTTCTGCACTTCTGCATGTGGAAGGAACAAAGCCACCCGGCCATGACCCAAAAACGTCTTCCCTTATATATATACTTCAAGAGGTAAAGTTTAAATCATACATTTTCCTGAGCAAAATATCATCTAATTTAGGGGAGATGGCCACTGATTTGAGTCCCTTTTCAGGGCTGAAGAAGCCTTATCAGGCAGCTTTGAATGGAGACTGGGAGGCCATGAAGAGCTTCTACGACAAACACCCTGAGCATGTCGTTCGTCCTCTGACGATCGACGGGCTCACTGCGTTTCATATTGCAGGATATAATAGTAAAGGAACGAACTGCTTCAGCATTTGCTTGGTCTCCTACCACCCTCCGATATATCTCTTGCCATATCTAAGAAGAGCTATCACGAAAACAACGTTTTTCACGAGGTCGCCTCCACCAACAATGTTGAATCAGCGAAACTCTTGATCACTACACTCTCTGGAAACAATCTGCTCGAGCTGAAAAAGATACTTGAGGATCGCAATCAAATTGGTGAAACCCCGCTGTTTAGGGCAGCTGCCCTTGGTCAGACAAAAATGGCCAAATTTTTGGCTAAATTAGTTGGGGACCTTGGGGAAATAAGTCCCCACTTGCATAGATATGACAGCATGTCCATTCTCCATGCTGCTGTGTTAGGCCAACACTTTGGTCTCTCTCTTGCTCTGTATCATGCAAACATATAACTTAAAAATTTTCAATGGCATGATTTAATTGTGGTCTTTATGATTTTTTGCAGAAACAGCCATTTGGTTACTAGGAAAGGACAAGACACTTGGAACAAGAAAGGAAATCAATGGCATGACATGTCTTCACCTGCTAGCGAAAATGCCTTCTGCTTTCAGGAGTTCATGCAACCTGGGAAACATGAACAGATTCCTCTATAATTGTATGTCGACCTTTACAACTCTTATCTTTATGTTATGTGCGTGCCTTTCACTACAGCTTTACATGCATTTGTGTTTAATTGGCTTCATTTACTTTAAACAAAGCATTCTTCTTACGCTTTAAACACCCCCAATGTAAATAGTAATTTAAATACTTTCTTAATGCAGGCCTTCCTGCCCATCTGGATGATGACAACGACGACGATGTTGATGATGGTAATGAAGTTGAAAAAATAATGGAAGATTTGGAGAGAGGCGGCCACGATAGCAGTAGCCTCAGCCGCCAAGCAAACAGACATTCATCAGGTAATTTTACAAAACACACACTCTCACACACAGACGCGTACACAGCGGACTAATTATTTCCTACTATATATTCTCTTATCACACTCGTTCGATCATATTCCTCATTTATTAATCTCCTCAATACTTTCGGTTATATTCCTCATTTGTATACTAGCAGAAATATTTTTGTAACCATGTAATTTTACACATTTTTTGCAGCAATTTCAAGAATATACTATGCTATGTGGAGCGGCCTGGCTAAAGGTGCAACCTCATTTTCTAATATTTGTAGTAGAAAACACAAGCCGTTTTGGTCAAGAAATTAACTACCATCTCTCACAAACGTACACATACTTGTATGTATATATATATTGATGAATAGTATATATATCATGAACAGAATGGCCGGCTATCGATGAAATATGGAAGGCGAAGAGAAAGCATGAATCAGCTCTTGAACTCACCAAGTTGCTAGCGAAGATGGATACTACATGGGCAAACAGTTTAAAAGTAGTAGACAGGCCCATTTCCTTGAGGAAAGGAGACTCTTTGAACCACGATGGCAAAGGAGGCACCAGTAAAGGAGGAGGAGATCAAACACCTGACACCCCATTGTACCACGATGGCGAAGGAGGCACCAATAAAGGAGGAGGAGATCAAACACCTGACACCCCATTGCTTATTGCAGCAAGCGAAGGAATAATAGAAATATTTGACGAGATATTTGATGTGCATCCTCAGGCAATTGAATACATTAGTAAGGACGGGGTAACTATATTGGTTGCGGCCATTTGCCACCGTCAAAGAGAAATCTTCCGCCGTCTAAAGATGATGAAAGGGGTAATGGAACATCGGTTGTTTTCACTGATTGATAAGCGAGGCTACACCATATTGCATCATGCCGCAGACATGAAGAATTATAATGGAGGAACACGCGCTGGTCCTGCACTCCAATTGCAAGATGAATTGCTATGGCTCGAGGTATATAATATTTAAGCTCCCTCATATATATTTACTTTCTCTCAATCGTCCTTTAAACACTACATTCTCGGAAAACAAGATTTTTCTGACCATATATAACATTTCTAAGTGGTTAATTAGTCCTCAGAACACATTAATCTTATACAATGTCTCCATGCAGCGTGTGCGAAAGATAGTTCCCTCCCATTATGTCTTGCACCGCAACAATGCTGGTAAGACTGCAGATGAGCTCTTCAAAGAGCAACATGCCAAGCTTCTTGAGAAGGCAGAAAGGTGGATAAAAGAGACCTCTCAATCTTGCTCTACAATTGCAGTCCTTGTCGCCACTGTTGTTTTCACAGCTGCATACACCATCCCAGGAGGAAACGATCAGAGTGGTCATCCAGTTTTCCTTCATTCTCCCTTCTTCTTGTTCTTCACCATCATGGACGTTATCTCCCTTGCGAGCTCCTTGACTTACGTCGTCATGTTCCTCTCCATCCTCACGTCTCCATTTAAGCAAGAAAATTTCCTCAAATCTCTCCCTCGGAAGCTCACGATTGGCTTCACCTTACTCTTCCTCTCCATGACAACCACCATGCTTTCTTTCACCGCCACCATTTTTCTCATCAATCATTTTGAAAAGAAAACTCTGACTGTCACTCTCGTTAACCTTGCTGTGGTGCTTCCCGTCTCCTTGTTTGCGCTTATGCAGTTCCCCTTGTATGTTGCACTCTCCAGTAATACGCATTCCCTTTTCAAGAAAATCATGAAGAAGGCTTTTCGCAGGACTTCTATTCCTCGTTTTTTTAAGGCCAACAACCTCAAGACCTATTGAGATACTGGGATATTGGACATGGGTTTAACATATTTTTTTTCAATTTGGATTTTGATTTAACAATAGTGTATTTTTGGTTCCCATCATGAACTACATGTCAAAAATTTGTGATCAAATTCTGTATCAGCTTGCCTCTTGTACAATATAATAGGGATAAATTATATATCTCTCAATCCAAATGCCTGAAATGATTATTCTTTCTCTTTCTTATTTTGTAATCTTGTTTGAGACTGATCAAAGGGTTGTAATTTGTATCGAGCCTAGCTAGTAGCATCTCTGTTGGGATTTGGACATGAGAAGCTTAGACGGCATGTAAGCAAGAAATTGTAGGCACTCTCTCAATTGACATGAGTTATATCCTAATTTTAATTCTACTTGTGCTTTAAAACTTATGAGCATTTACATTCAGTTTAAGTAAATTTTAGCTAAATTTTAAGTAAATAATCACATTTCTTTTAGGAAAGAAGTACACAATCAGCTCTTGTAATTTACTTGATTTGCAATAAGCTCACAGTGATATCAAAATATTCCAAAAACTCCTTAAGATAGACATAAATAATGATTTATTCCATACTGTCAAATTTCATTAAAATAAAAATTGACGGTTAGTGTGCCATGCTATAGGTAATAAAATCACATGCATAACTCATAACAATATATATATATATATATATAAACATATAAAAAGGCTTTTATTTATTAAACAGGTTATGTTGATTTGTAGAGTCAACAAACACTATATTTTTTTATTAAATGGATTATGCTGGTTGAATTGCGTTACGTAAGGATTGATGGATCTTATCAATTTAATTAAAAAAGTTAAATTTAAATTAATTTATATAATTTTATACGCATGCTACTCGGAGACGAACACCAAAAAACTGCCCCGAAACCGGTTGGCCTGTAAGGCTGCAACCCGTGCTCGGCATTGGGCTAATTTCAGGCTTTGGGCTGTTGCCTGCTGGCCCGTTGGGTCTCCCTGGCATTGGGCTAAGGTGGGCTTAACAGAAGAAAACATAGTAAGCATCATTAGTTAAGCTTATATGCACCAATTCGTCTATCACAGAAATTCAAAACGCAACGTTTCACATCGCCCACGCTTGATCTCCTCGGCGAGCAACCTGGACCAAAAGGAAGGCGAAGAGTACGTGGTGGTGGAGCGGAGTGGCTCTGACATGGCCACATCGGCAGCCCCCATCGATGGCATCGCAGCGGCAGCGTTCCGGTCAGTCCTGCAGCGAGTCCAACTAGCCGCCGAGCGGTCCGGGCGCGAGTCCCACCAGGTCCGAGTGGTGGCCGTGAGCAAGACCAAGCCGGTCTCTCTCATCAGCCAAGTCTACGACGCCGGGCATCGCTGTTTCGGCGAAAACTACGTTCAAGAGCTCGTCGAGAAAGCTCCTCAGGTTCTCTCTTTCGTTTTCCCTTTCTGGGTTTATTTAATTTTCCTTTTTTTTTTTTTTTCTTTGTTTCTTATATACAATTTCTCTGCAACCAAACAGAGTAGGAGGATCAAGGTAAGTATGTGATACAATAATTCGTTTTGCTTATGGAGAGGTCCCAAATGATGAAACTTATATAATGCAATTTTTTTTTTTAAGTAAAAAGTAATTAACTTCGTTAATTGTTTGGCTTTTGCAGCTTCCAGATGATATTGAGTGGCATTTCATTGGGAATTTGCAGAGCAATAAGGTTAAGCCTCTTTTGGGTATGTTAATATGAAGAAACTACGTGGTTTTGGGTGAGTGGAAAGTGAGTGAACCTTCTTTTTCTAACAAATGAGAGCTTATCGAGAGAAACCCTATTTTAAGTGTATTTATTTATCCAATTTGAAGTTTGATATTCTTCAACATAGCTTAGACACTTTTGTCTTTGAGAAGTTATGTTCATAGAACTTGGTTATGCTTTTCTGCTGCTTTCCTTGTATGCCGATCATAGGGCGTAGGATCGATCTCACAGTGAACCATCTTTTACTGCTGGACAGAGAGAGAGATCACGATCTTTAATTATTCATCAATTGTCATCTAATATTGCGCACGTCACTAATATTGTGCAGCTGGTGTTCCAAACCTTGCAGTGGTGGAGAGTGTAGATGATGAAAAGGTAACAGCTTTTGCCGATATCTATTAGTAATTTTTTGTTAAAAGGTTTCTATGCTTGATGTCAGGGGGTCTCAGTTAAAAATGGCTTGCTGAGCTACTCAGTTTAAGCATACACTAGATTACCATTTTCAATAGGATGAAGAACCACAAAGTGAATTGAAAAGAAAATAAGTTTAGCATACTTAAACTTTGACAGTTTCATTTTGATTTTCTACACTTTACGTGCTTTTCAGATTGCAAATAATCTCGATCGTGTGGTTGGGAGCATTGGGAGAAAGCCGTTGAAGGTCTTGGTCCAAGTAAATACCAGTGGAGAAACATGTAAGTTGATTATGTTCGTTCTTCTTTACATACTTACAATTTCATTATTTTTTTTTCTTTTAACAGATTTGACTTGTCTGATTGAAGTTCAAAAATCCCCTGACCTTTATGGCCTTTCTTTTTTTTTTTCTTTTTTCTTTTTTCTTTTTTCTTTTTTTCCCCTATGCTGACCTTTGTGGCTGCTTGAACAGTAAAATAACATGCAAGAACAATTGATTTGGCTATGTCGTACACCATTTTGTTTTTGAGAATCATAGCATCAATCAGCATTTGTGTTATTTTAGTTATGTCATTCCTTCTTCATATGCTTAGTTGTTGATCACCGTGTAGTGGTTGTTTTAAGTTCCTCACCCATTTCCCCAACCTGAACTCCACAGCAACATGTGTCATGGATGGTTATTATCTGTTGATAGCAATAACATCTATCAAAAATTAGTTATGATTTAGTTTATTTTTCATGTGATGTTTTATGTGACCATTCTATCTACAGCCGTGTCTCATTTGTCTTTTAACATTTTCCATTTGGTGATAGTGGTTAACCATTGTGTGGACGTGGTGTACCTTAAGAATTTTACAAATCGAATATCTTAGTCATCCTTGCCTAATTTTGATGGTAGATGCGTTTAAGGGGCATGATGGTTTGCCTTCTGCACTACATTCTGAGCTTCTCTGGAATAGTTTTGTTTTCAACAATTGTTAGTTATTATCCTTGGCATTTATAAAAGAATCCTATTTATTCATTTGGTATATTTAACTACCATTTTGTTGCAGCAAAATTTGGTGTTGAGCCCTCTGGGTGTGTGGAACTTGCAAAACATGTTAGTTTGGGCTGCCCAAACCTTGAGTTCTCTGGCCTAATGACAATTGGTATGCTGGATTATTCATCGACCCCAGAAAACTTTAAGGTGACAGTCCTCACATAGTTGTGTGATCAAGCCTTTTTGCTTGTCCTCCTTTAATTTACTCGAACCTGTCTGTTGTCCTCAGAGATTATCAAACTGCAGAGCTGAGGTTTGCGAAGCACTTGGAATTCCAGAAGAGCAATGCGAGCTGTCAATGGGCATGTCTGCAGACTTTGAACAAGCTGTAAAGACTATTCTGCTGCTGTTCTTCTTCAGACTATATTTTTCATTATAATGACTTCTTCTTTTTTTCTTTAGGGCTAGGAGTTCAAAATAACATGTAATTGAGTTGTATATACAGAGTAGGACTAAGAAAGCATAAACTTTAAACAACTATAGTACTGCTACCGTGTTTCCCTCATTTTTCTGACAGTCAAAATGGTTTCAAAAACACTCTCAAGATTAGAAATGAGAATTTTAATTTGAATTTGCACCATCATGCAGAGTTGCCTTGTGGCGTGTCCATCTTTTTTATCTGTACACTGTAATATTAGGGGAAAATATTTAGTTGAGAGATTTTACTTATAACTAGAAAACTTGATGGTTTTGCAGATTGAAATGGGCAGCACGAATGTGAGAATCGGATCTACAATATTTGGAGCAAGGGAATATCCAAAAAAGCAAGTTCAAACTTGAACAGTTGCAGCAACTATGGTTCTTAAGCTACAGAATTATGGGCTTATTCTTATAACCTTATGCTGGTTGGATATGTTATTCGACCTGTTTGCTTTGTTACTGATTAGATCAGTTAAACTGGAATAAATATTCCATATGGGCGTGGCTGATAAGAATTGTTACATTTACAGTGATCTTTGAAACTCTGAAATCTATGTATGCTGTCTGGGAATGCAACCGTAACACAAAGAAGTGGGTTTAGTTCTTTCATCAGTTTTTTTTTTTTTTTACATGTCTGCACAAGAGGAGGAGTGGGATTCGAATTAATGACCTTCACTTTATTAGGTGTAGTCCCAGTCGATTGAGTTACCTCCTGGGAACCTTTCATTAGTATTTGTCATTGAAAAAGATTGCCAACACTTGTTTTGTTTGTTGTCAATGCTTTTTAGAGGGTGTATTTTGTTTTTGTTTGAAAAAATGTAAGTAATTTTAAGCGTTTTATGTTTTGAGTTGTTTGTTAATGTTTTTGTTATAAAAAGAGAAAACAAATGGGAGGAGGAAAAAGATTAGTAAGATGGTTGAGCAAGGTTTTGATTCTAATATGATCAAAACTTCCAAAATCTAATTCCGTATTGCGTGCTTATTAAATTCGTTGGTCGTGTTAAAAATTGCTTAGGCCCATGATCAAATTGTGTGGTATTGAGGGTATGACTCGAAAAGTTAAAAGGGAACAACTACATGTCGTTTTGATTGGAAAATCTATCTAAACTGCGATACTACATAATATTTTCAGAGCAAAAGACAGCGAGATCAAGCTATTTATGTTCAAGAATCTAGGAATTTTGAGTTTCTCTCACAAATCATGCCAGCAATTCAATCACATAGATTATGCTAATTTCGTTCATGGCATTGTGAATCCTGGGTTTGATTCGAGTTGACTGCCGACTCGACTGCTCAATGAATTGTCCAAATCGGTAAAGCCCGTGAAATGTCTAATAGGGACGAGTTTTGTTGGAACACAATGATTGCTGCTTAGAGCATTCACATCAAGTTATGCAAAACTTAGTTAAATTTAACTTTCAAAGTGTATTTTTTTAAATATAGTTAGTCACTTTTAAAGACTACCAAATATCAAACTATTTAAATATTTTGCTATTTTTACTAAATATATATATATTTTTATTGTGAAACCAAATTCCTTTAATTACCATGAAACTTACTTTCATGCTTACATACATGGAATTATTTTTTGTGCACAATTGCATTTTTAATTCAATAGATTTCATTAATGAATATATTTAATTTATCAGAAAAAAAAAACCACGTCAATTGATGCAGTTGTGTGTATTTGAGAAAAGAGGAGTGAAGAAAAAAAAATGGAAGGGGAAAAAACGTAAAAAATGAGGGGATGAAACTCTAGAGGGAAAAAAAAATAGAAAAAGAGAGGGAAAAAAATGAAAAGTGATATTAGAATGCAATAAAATAATATAAAACAATATGATAATATTTTAATATTTGTTTTTGGTGTTTTTAAATTTGAAGAGGAGGTTTGACAAATATTATATTTAATATTTGATAGAGGTTTGATGTGAAGGGCTTTTTGTAGATTTTGTTAAAATTTTCAAGAAAGGTTAGATATAGAAAACTTGACGCGGATGTTCTTATGCGAATTCAGGAGTGCTAGCTGAAGCTAGAAAACTTTTTGATGATACTCCGAATAGAAGTTCTATTGAATTTGCTTGGTCTTCTCTTATATCAGAGTATTGTCGATATGGTTGTGAAATGGAAGCTCTTGATTTGTTTCGACAAATGCATTCCGAGGGACAAAAGCTAAGCCAGTATACGTTGGGCATGTGAGGACTGAGGAAAGCCACCATATAAATCAAACTTGAACTTTGTGATTCTGTTTGCTCTTCAGGTGTCTTTCCGCTGCCCCCGTGCTCTGGGTAATTTCAAGCCAACTTTCTTTCATGTCATGCCTTCTAACATGAGTTATGAACAAGCTAAAACCTTCTCTCTTCCACCCCTTTAAACCGCCACCGCCGCCGCTGCCGCTGCCACCACACCCTACCAACACCAAGTCATTCAACGCTATCATCAACCGTCTCTCATCGCAAGGCGCCCACCATGAAGTGTTCCTCACATACTCCTCTATGCTCAGTACCAACACCCCTCCAGACGCCTTTACCTTCCCTAGTCTGCTCAAAGCCTGTACCTCTCTGCACCTGTTCTCGCATGGCCTCTCATTCCATCAACGTGTCATTGTTAAAGGGTACTCTTCTGACCCTTATATTGCGTCTTCTTTGATCAATTTCTATGCCAAATTCGGGTTCACAAACAATGCTCACAAAGTTTTTGACATAATGCCTGATAGAAATGTTGTTCCTTGGACTGCAATCATTGGATGTTATTCGCGCACGGGTGATGCTCATATGGCATTTTCTATGTATAATGAGATGCGGGGCCAAGGAATTGAGCCCAGTTCAGTTACAATTTTGAGCATGCTCTCTGGAGCTCCTGAGCTTGCCCATGTGCAGTGTTTGCATGGTTGTACAATTTTGTATGGTTTTGAGTCTGATATAGCTTTAGCAAATTCTATATTAAACGTTTATGGTAAATGTGGAAGCATGGAGGATGCTAAGGAATTTTTTGAATTTATGGGTCACAGGGACATAGTTTCATGGAATTCTTTGATTTCAGGCTATACCCAGACTGGCAATATTAAAGAAGTTTTGCAGATTTTAGATAGAATGAGAATTGAAGGTATGGATCTTGACCAGCTGACATTTGGGTCTCTGCTGTCTGTGAGCGCAGCACAGGGCAATCTTGAATTGGGAAAGTTAGTTCATGGGAAGATTTTGAGAACTGGATTTTACTTGGACGCACATGTTGAAACATCACTTATAGTCATGTATTTAAAATGTGGGAATATTGACATTGCATTTAGGATATTTGAACAGACCTCAGACAAGGATGTTGTCCTGTGGACAGCGATGATCTCAGGGCTTGTGCAAAATGATGTGCAGATGAGGCACTTATTATTTTCTGTCAAATGTTAAAATCAAGAGTGGAGCCATCTACTACTACAATAGCTAGTGCTCTTGCAGCTTGTGCACAACTGGGTTCTTTTGATCTGGGGACCTCAATTCATGGTTACATATTAAGGCAAGGAATGACATTAGACGTCCCTGCTCAAAATTCTCTTGTTACTATGTATGCTAAATGCAGTCATTTGGATCAAAGTTATGTTTTTTGATAGGATGGCCGAAAGAGACTTGGTTTCTTGGAATGCAATAGTTGCTGGCTATGCTCAAAATGGCCATATATGTAAAGCCTTGTTCCTCTTCCATAAAATGAGGATAAACCTTCAAAGACCTGATTCAATAACCGTTGTGTCCCTTCTCCAAGCTTGTGCTTCCACCGGGCACTCCATCAGGGAAAGTGGATCCACAACTTTGTAATTAGAAGTTGCCTTAGACCGTGCATCTTGGTCGACACGGCTTTGGTTGACATGTACTCTAAATGTGGTTACTCAGATACTGCCCAGAAGTGTTTTGATGGAATGGCAAAGCAAGATCTGGTCTCATGGAGCACAATAATTGCAGGATATGGTAGTCATGGCAAAGGGGAGACTGCTTTGAGGATGTATTCAGAGTTTCTGCGCACTGGAATTGAACCAAACCATGTCATTTTCCTCTCAATTCTGTCAGCTTGCAGTCATAATGGGCTTGTCCACGAGGGCATGAGCATCTTCCAGTCTATGACAGAAGATTTTGGTATTGCGCCAAACCTTGAACACCGTGGTTGCATTGTTGATCTTCTCAGTCGTGCTGGAAGGGTAGAGGAGGCATTTAACTTTTACAAGAGGATGTTTCCAGAACCCTCAATGGATGTTCTAGGCATACTCCTCGATGCTTGCCGGGCCAATGGTAATGATGAACTTGGTGAGATAATTGCCAGAGATATTCTCACGTTGAGGCCTGCAAATGCTGGTAACTACGTGCAACTGGCACACAGCTATGCTTCAATGAATCAATGGGATGACGTGGGTGAGGTGTGGACCCAAATGAGGTCTCTCGGCTTGAAGAAACTCCCTGGATGGAGTCTTATTGAACTGCATGGGACCCTCACCACGTTCTTTTCAGATCACAATTCACATCCCCAATTTGAAGATATAGTAACAATATTGAAAGCTGTGAACTGGGAAATGAGGAAAATGGGCATTAGCGATAAGACCACCCAAGTACTTGATTTATCCTGAAAATGTGGGTAAGAGAGGCCTTTTTAAACAAAAATCCCATCAGCCAATGTTTTGGGATGCCTGTTGTGATTTTTACCGAAACATGTTTAAGAAGTTGAAGTACACAAGTAGAACAAGGATTTGACTTTTGGAGCTTATAGGAGTGTTGTTGAACAAAATGGGGCCATTACTATGTTCATTATTATAGATTTTTGCATGGCCCGACCATACGATGCGCAATCGGTAGCGATGGTTGACAAGAGAGTTTTTGATATTTAAGTTAGTAAATTTGTTGAGAAAAAAAGTTTTAGAGTAGAAAATACAATTGAGTAGAAAATACTAGTGGTTTAATTGTTCAAATGTTTGAAGATCCCTATTATTCCATTTCCAAATTGAGAAAAGCCGGTACATAAGCAATTACATATAATATTGTCTATGTTTTGACATTTTATTATAAAATTATTTGACTTTATATGATCTCTCTCTTTTCTTTTCTTTTTTTCTTTTTTTTTTTGAAAGGGAATTTATATGATCTCGACTTAATCAAAGAAGTAATTAGGTGGCCCTACAACCTAACTCCCATAATTATCTCATACCTAAGTAAGAAACTGCGTTGTTATCCCACTAATTAAGCTGATGTGATATTATTAATCAATTTTTAGTCCTCATTATAAGTGTAGTGCTATGTAATGGCTACCAAACTTTGTCACACTAATATAGTGAGATAATATATATTTGACTTCCGGAGGATAGCTCAATCGGTTGTGAACCACGCCATATGAAGCGGAGTCACTACTCTAAATCCACTCTCTCCCTTCCCTTGTATGGATATGTCAATATATATATAAAAGTTTTGTTTCTAACATTACTCATTCTTTTGTCCTTTTTTGGGAGGGTAAAAAATGTGAAAAATATTGTGATAATCCTATTAAAAATGCTCGTGAGAATTACATATTTGAAAGATATTAACACGTGTTAGCAAATTGTAAACCAGTTGTAATTCATATTACTCGATCTATTACACAGCATGATTCCATTTTACTTTTCTTTTTTCTTACATAGCAAAGAATTGTGGTTTCCAAATAAAGAAAAAAAAGATATGGGTAAAGGAATATTTCCCAGTGTTCCCATCCAAGATATGGCTATTTTCAATCTATGAGACTATGAATTTTCTGCTTTGCTTTGCACCCTTTTACATGTGTTTAGTGTGATATCAAGCATTATTCTATAATTATAAATGGGTTTTCATTTCTCTCAATATGAATCGGAAAAGGATCTTCTCCATTTCAAATGAAATGGAGAGTATTCATTGGTGTATTTATGAGGACAAATTTGTCCAAAATATTTACCCCAAAAAAGAAAAAGATAATATTACCCTCCTAAATGTACTAAATGGATACCTTCCTCTTTATTATATCACTAAATAAGTAAGTAAGGTAAAATTATGAAAACTCAAGTTTTAGGCATTAATTTATTTGATCTCATTTTTTTTAAAGAGTAATGGTAGACTTATAATTTCAAATAATTGTAATAAAAAGACAAAATACCTTCAACACTCCACATCTCTTACAATTCTTTAGAGATATATAATTGTACGTATAATCATAAACATAACTAACAACTTAATAAGTTTTGTACCCTTCTACATCACAAACAAGAGACAAGCAACTTAACACTTTTTATACGGATGCATTTCTGCTTGTAGCAGTTTTTTTATGGGCCTCTTGCCTACATGCACTATTATATAAAGGAGTAAGGCTATAAATAACACTTTTATTTCATTGTTATTTTACTTTACTGATGTAGTAATCACAAACCGTTGTTTATATCGGTCATTATTAAAAAAGAAAAGAAAATATTCAAAGACCGATGGATACTGTCACGTCAACATGATAATATAATGATAGAATAAAAGTGCAGTTTCTTGCGTTCTAAGCATAGCTGCATAACCCGTACTTGCATGAGCCTCCATTCCTGCACTTGTTGTTGCACCGGCCGCAGTGTCTCTCATCATTGGACGGGTTGACGCACTTTCCTTGGCAACACATTTCATAGTAGTTGCACTTCTTCCCGCACTTCCCACAATTAAGTTTGTCTGTCATCACATTAACGCAGTGCTTGTTGCAGCAATCAGGCCCCGGGCTGGCCTTGGCACGACAAACCATAGGGTACACATTGCAAGTGCCCACAGCCTGCACCCGCTGGGCAAGGAAGCGGCCATTTCTTGCAAGAAACGACCGTTGCTCGCTTTCAGGCAAAGAGTGTTCATTAGCATTGTCTTTCTTTCTGTTGGCATACGGTTCATCGGAGGTTGGCGCTGCTGCTGAAAGAGAAATGGTGGCTATACCCATTAAAATCAGCAAGGTGAGCATGATTGTTGATGAGGTTATTGCCATATTGTGTATATATATATATATGCGTATGTCTGTTTGTATGAATAAATGCTGATGGGAAAGAAGAAGGGATGTTAAGGTATTTATATAGGGCTCTGTATAGGTTATCTTGGAGGAGTCTCTATCAATTGCGGCTAACTGAGATTCAAGTAAATGGAAGTTGGGCATCCAATTTTGATCCAAAATTTCAAATGTGAGATAGAAATTTGGGAAAAGGAGAAGAACTACAGAATTGGTACGTATTTAGCGATTGACTAATGCATTGTAGCAGCCAGCAGCTGGCGCTCACGAAACTTCCTTCATAAGGATCGTTGGGCACGTTAAGGGACACAAGGACCTTGCGCGCAATATGTGCAATTCCTTATAGTTGTTTGAGTAACAAATATAAGAAAGTTTTTATGAGATTTATATGTTGAGTGTGCAGTTCATCTATTTATTTGGACATATGTGTCCTATAAATACTCATATTTACTATTCAAATTGCTAGTAATAAGAGCATCAAATTGGTGGAGATCCAAACCTCTTCTCATCCATCTAAAAAAATCTCATTGTGCTCTTTATAATTATAATTTCATGTCTAAATTAAATATAATATTTGATAAACTATATTGAAAAATATAATATTTTCCGTATTTTTCATAATTATGTTAATATAAAATATTCTATTTATGGGTTGATTATAATTAATATTGGGATTGTAATTAAAAATTCATGGATTTTATTACTATACTTATATTTAGACATTACTCTATAAATAGGGACATTTGTGTTGTAGACAAATCAAGTTAATGAGCACAATATAACCCTTTAGAGTATTCCAAGTGATAGACGTGAGGTGTCTAATAACGAACCACCCAGAAAATTCTGTGTTTATTTTCTATATTGCTTCGCTATAATTCTCCTATCTTCATTATTTCAACATGATATCAAAGTTATTTCAACAAATTAAATCGGATATTCATTTAGGGTGTTGCTAAAGAACTTTTATTATAATTATAAGTCTTTTACAAACTTGCGTGCATGATAGTTCACATAGCGGATACCACGTTGGCTATTAAAACAATTAAATTTAAATGTCAAATTTTAGACCGTCACATGAATTTTTTTAAAATTACAGTAAAAGCTATATATAATAGTTGTACTATTATATATAGTCGAAACTTATAATAGCCTACCTTTATATTAGCTAGCTGGCGGAGACTCTGCAATTTGCATGTAAGCACATTTTCAGCACTTATTAGTTAAAATATTAATTAAAAAAATAAAATAAAATACGTACGTAGGGTTGACGAAGGCAAATTAAGGCAACGTACAGGTAGCCCACGTTTTGCATTGATCTTATTGGGGTTGAATCAGTTACAAAGCACTCAACTTTAGTTACACGTACGTATCCACGTACGTCTCTCTTTCATTTTGACAATTTCTCAATTAATAAGTCCATTTGGTTTGGCGGGGTTTGGCCATTTTGAGGTGCCCACAAATTTTCACAAGTCTAATCGGAGAGGGAATTGAGTTTGATCGATGCCGTCGGTCGCCGGTGGTGTTGACGCCGGCGCGAGGTGGCCCCTTCTAGGCATCTGGATTCTCAAATACAATGTAGGCAGGTAGGCGATGGATTATGACTTTTTGGTTGAAAAAGAGGGCGTGATCTATCTAACATCACGTGCCACGGTCTACTCTACACAATTCCTCTCAACAAATTGTAATGCAATGGTCTGAATTTTCTAAATTGCTACAACTTTGTTCCCATTTGAGGCATTTTGTTTCCAATTTTGGCATAGTAAAACCTACCAAACCTCTGACCAAAAGGATATTTTTAAGGATTTTTCAACCCACCCCTACCACGGGCTCAAAAATTCCGAGAGCCAGCTTGCCCAAAGTCCAAGTTGGGCTCGGATTGGTCTGGGTAATTAGCTTCTAAGGGGCATCCTTGGAAGATGTTTCCAATAACCTCTTCTCTTCTCTGTCGTGGCTAAAGTGACATCAAATGCCAACTGCTCTAATAACGGAGGAGAGTACTGGTGCTCCCATGCCTTCTCCGACATGGTTAACCAAAAACTTGTTGTCACCTCGAGGTTTGCGGCCTTTTTAGGTGGGGAAGAAATTCTCTTGCCATTACTGAAATAAATTAGATGGGTCGCTTTGAGGCTAACTAGGCTAGTTGGCACTAGAAGTGGACTGCCTAACAAATTTTAAAAGATGTGACAACATATCACCATGTGTCAACATATACACTGCTAAATTTATAATCCTCCATTTCTTTTATTCCGTTTAAATTAAAGATCAAATTCTTGAAAGAAAAAGCAAAATGGTTACAAGTAGAAATGAAGTAAACAAGATACCCATTGATAAAATCAAAAGAAGATACTGTGTTACTTTCCCGAAGCATACGCTGTGTTTGACCAATGGATCTCTCCATAAGGTAATTTTAATGTGGCTTCACGTTTTTCAAGCCCCATTCATGTCTGTTGGAATATATTCTCATACTTCCCTTATATACTAACAAAGTCTTTGCATTACTTCTTACTTCATTCGGTGACACACACTGCATGTTCAAACCTCCTTTACGTGTGATTTTGATTTTTCTTTGTGCTTCCTGGACCTTAAGCAATAACGATGATGATTAATTGGACCCTGTGATCATGTTAGGCCGAAAAAAAGGCCCATAATAAGTAGAGTAATGCAATACATTACCCTTCATCTCCAAAGTGTATATGGCATAATCTTCTATAATATTTGGTTTCGTGAAAATTAGAGATTTATTAATTTTTTTATTAGAGGATCACGCCACATAAGCTTTGGGGGCTGGGTGAGAAAAATGTTAGATAATGAGTAGTAACGAGTATAAATAAGAATATCACATTAGAAAATTAAACCCAAACCTCTAGTACTGAATCCTCAACAAATGAACACACAAGCACCATCTTGCCGGGCAATTGCCAATTGGATCTCTTACACAGCATTTACATTATTCTGCAAATTAATTATGAGGTGGGAAAGAAATTTTTTATTTGACAACCTCATGATGATCAGCAGATTATATGCAGCTGGTGGTTGTCATTTTCCTTTTTCTGTACACCATTCTTCTCACCTGTTAAATTAAAATAAGCACTCATATATAATGCATTAATATATAATAGAGCATCTAGTTTTTTTTTTTTTGAAAATATAAAGTCCTCCAAACTATCAGCTATTTACAATATAATAACAATGTTCAAAGTAATAAAATAGCCCTCTCTAAACTATATTAAAATGTAATAAAGGTTACTTTTTTTTTATATTCTATAATTCCCTATTATTTTAACAATAAAATAATAAAATAATTGTAAAAAAAAAAAAAATTCAATGGGCAAATATTTATTTATTCTAAAAAACTTTTTTTTTTTATTTACTTTCCCATTGGTTTTTTTTTTTTTTTTTTAAAAAAAATTTTGTTTTTTTTTTTTACATTTATTTTATTATGTTATTTGTTAAAAGAATATGGGTAGTATAGGAATATAAAAAAATAAGTAGCATTTTTGTTACATTTTGGTAGTTTAGAGGGACTATTTTATTATTTTGAACATTTAAGACTATATTATAAACGACTGGTAGTTTGAAGAGCTTTTTTATTTTTTATTTTTTAAAAAAAAAATAAAAAATAAAGATTTTATGGCCACTCCTTTGTCTATTCGATGAAAGAGAGAAAAGTTTTTAGTAATGATTAACGGTGGTGTAGCAGCGAGGGTAATCTAGATTAGAGTTATTGCTCCCGCGCAAGCAATAGCTTTTTTTTTTTTTTTTAATAAAGTATTGCATATATAGGATTTCAACCCCGGCCCCATTAATTTATCGATATACAGGCTATACAGCCCATAAGTTAATAACGGAAGTTACCCGGCCATTTAACTATTTTTGTTGTGCCTGATAACATTGGGTAATTAACAAAATTTTCTATTAAGAATTTTTACAACTCAATTTCTAAAAAGTGGCGTGTGTTCTTCAAGCATGTAAGAAACATATGCTTTGTTATTAATATTATTAAAAAAGAAAAAGCATGTGAGAAGCATATGCTATTAAAAAAAACTTGTATTTCTCACACGCTAATAAATCCATGTCACTTTTTCAGAGATTAGGTTAGCACGAGCTCCTACAATAAAATTTGTAAGAAATTTACATTCAAATAATTAATTTTTACTAAGTAATGCTACTCTTTACTTATTTATCAGTTATCACACTTATTTCACACCGTGACTTCACACGACATATCAACCGATGTAAAATAAATGTAGAAAGTAGCATTGCTCATTCTTAAAAGAATAGTAGCTCACATCATTTCTAAATTGGCAGTTTTGTATGTGAGATGTTTGTAATGCATTAATATATACTTTTGATAACATGGAACTCCTTCAAGGCCGGATCACTTAATAATTCATCTTTGATGGGTAAATTCCGACTACATAAATTCACCCACAAAAACGATGTATCGGTTAAGTGAAAACTCGAATAACTAGTCTTGTAATCTTTACCAAACGAGTGACCATATGAGTTGACCGTTGCAGGCAATGTATACATGCTTGTAGGAGTAATTAATATCATGTTTATACTTTCATATATATGTAACATTAAATTCGTTAAGTCATGTAGTACAATTTCCTTGGCATGGAACGAATTAGAATCAAGTTGCTTGAAGCTAGAGGAATAAAAGCATTACAGTTGCAAACTATAGAGGGGTGAATTCATATATATTCATGCATAATTGCACATCCCATAAGCACAAACTCCCCTTCTTGCACCTTTTCTTGCACCCACCACAATGGCCTCTGTCAAACGAAGAGTTAACACACTTTTCATTGCAACAAATTTCAGTGTACTTGCACTTGTATCCACACATACCACAGTTCAAGTGATCAGTCTTCACATTGACACATTTCTTATTGCAGCAGTCCGCCTGGGGCTGCTCTTCAGGCGACAAATCCGAGGAAACTTATTGCAAGTCATGTTCGGCAGGTTCTGCTGTGCAAGAAAGCGGCTCACCCTCGCAAAGGAAGAGTTGTTGCATCATGGCGGCTTTCAGGCAATGTGACTTGCGTTTGCATGGAGGCCCTGTCTTTCGCTATAATCATCTAAATCCAAAGCTGCAACAATGGCTATTGCAGCTGCTGGCAGAAAAATGAAAAGATAGAGCAACTTCATGGCTATAATGATCATAAAGCAATTGGAGAAAGGAGAGGAGTGGGGGACTTGATCACACAGGACACGGGTTTATATATATATAGAAAAATAGACTCAGAGTTGACAAAAGAAAAATGAAGCTACACGTTTTACTTTTCTGTGTTGTCCTGATTCATGAGACTGCTTACAAATTACTGAAAATATCTCTTAATAATAACTCATTTGATTTGTTTAAAGAAAGTTAGCATCTCTGTGCGTATCTCCAATGTAAATGCATGTCAAAGATGACCCTGAATTTCGGTTCTAGCATATATAGTTTCCATGTCACGGTTTGGGGAGGCCAGTCACTTTTTCCTGCTTGAAGCAAACGTAAATGAATGGAAGAGGATGGTATCTCAATATGGAGATAAATAATTAAGGCCCAGTGGCCCACTCAAACAATTAAAGAGGTGGAAAAGCCTAAGAACTACTTTCCCCTCGTACGTATAGCTATTATATTGTTATAAGCTCTACGTGACAAATTAATAATCAAGAAACACCCCACGAGGGATCACCTTTGAAGAATGTAGCACAACAAAGAGTACTTCCATTAATATTACTTAAAAATATATAGTGGAAAAGTGCAAAATTTCTTCTAGTTAATGCAACATATTTTCTAATCTACTCTCCCCTTTATTTAAAAATTATTTATTGACTTACGCATTAGAAGTTCTTAATCCCCTAAAAGTTGGCGTGATTTTCTCATTATTTCGCAAGTACCATCCAGTCTGACGGTGTAAAAATTTGCTTCATCTGTGTCCTATACCAAATCTTAGTATTGGGCTTGGTTTGTAGGCTCTGTGTTAAAACTGGGTTGGATAGAGCTGAGTGTTGAGATTATCCTACATCAGTTGTGGAAGGGGTTGGTTGTCACTTTATAAGTGTAAGGGAAAACCTCACCTCTTGACATGAACTAACTTTTGAGGTACTTGAGAGAGGCCCAAGACCACCTAACATTGGCATCAGAGCCCAGATTTATCAACAAGTCCCAGCCCAACAGTTCACAGAAGAAACGGGTTGTCGCTACTCCGACCTAAGGCTCAATATGTAAGGGGGAGATTGTTGGAGTATAGTTATCCCACATCAGTTGTGGAAGGAGCTGGTGGTCATTTTATAAGTGTGAGAAAACCTCATCTTTTGAGCTAACTAGCTTTTGAGGTTGAGAAAGACTCAAGACCACCCAACACTAAGCTCATCTTCCCCTATGAATTCTGAGACTTTTAGCAAAATTCCCTTCACTAAATCCCACATGAATGATCCCCAACTCATTATGTCTAAACGTAAAATTTTATGGTGTACGTATTATAAGTTATATTTGATGCTTATTTTTGAAAGAGAGAAAAGATTATTCTAAGGGTCAGAATAATATCAGATTGTTTTATTGCTACTGAAGCGATTCATTCAGACAAAAGATTGCCTATTTTGATAAGAAAAGCACATATTCCTGACACCCATGTAGTAGTAGTACAAAACAAAAAATTTATGCCATAACAGTGTTGTCCAACAAGCTTTTGTTGGATCCTAAACAACCGTATAGTTTCCTACAACATTGAGATTTTTGGAAGTGAATGGATCCATTGTGATTTTTGAGAACTTCCATTGAGAGACCATGACTTCCATTGCCTTATACTTCTTACCATGGTGTTTCCTCCAGTCTATCTCTGCTCATGATGCCTCGTCATTCAATGGAGGTTCTCTCATACAAGTTGATCACTCCAATGTGGAAGATCTGGTGCCCCTGATTCAAAGGTCAAATAGTGAGGTAACAGTGGACGTAAGATCAAGGAAAGGTCGAAATAGCTTGTGGCATCGACATCGTCACCTCAGAAATGTAAGATTAGTCATTTCTTTTCTAAATTGTCATTTATCCTTGAGCCATTCCAAAGTTATTTCATTTGCACCCGGATTGGTGGCGATTGGCCACTAGAGAGGGCTCGTATGGGTCTACTTACTCGTACAAGCATCGTGTATCTCGGGCCGTCCAAGTAGATAGGCTTCATTAAACCCTCTCTCGTTCGAGCGGGCTGCAATTTGGTCAATGAATTGCAGCCAATTTCGATCATTTCATTACTGTGAAAAAATGTGGATTCTAGAGGTCAAATCTGGTCCATCTAAACTCACTATTTAATTACTTATAAGCTATTTATTCAACAATAAACTCATATTCAATGTGAAGCTAGAAATGCCACATATATATGTATTGATTTTCTCGAGCTTTGGACAGGGGCATGAGATTTTAATCATCATAGGATGGGGAGTTATGTTGCCCGTGGGGGTGATTGTTGCAAGGTACTTCAAAGAATTTCCCATGGCTTTCAACGAATGGTACCAATTGCACATAATGCTTCAGAGCGTTGGATATATCCTGGGCACCATCGGATGGGCAATTGAATATGCCTCGGAAATACTTCCAGACAATCCGCCTATAAAACAGAACGCATTCTAAATACAACTGTGTTTACCTTAACAACTATTCAAGTAAGCCCAAATCCTTTTCATTTTATAATTACTTTAAATGGAGATGAATTGTTTCATAGTTTAAATTAGATTTCACCCTACGTTGCCACGGCATTTAAATTTTGTACCATGTAGTACCATAAGGACCGTTAAATGCTGTGAAATAAATTTTTTTTAAATGGTTTTTTTCCAACAATTAACATGCTAATCTTGTCAATTGTCAGATATTGCTTGCCATTTTTTGGCAACTAAAGAAAGGAGATAAATATCGCAGGTGGTGGGAGACATGCCACCATTGTCTTGGGTATGCATTGCTTGTATTAATTGTAGCAAACTTACTTGTGGGGATCCAAAATCAAAGTCAAACCGAAAATTTGAAATGGGCTTACGTTGTAATACTCGGAGTTTTGGCGTTAATAGCCCTAGCATTGGAAATGTATAGGTGGATTAAGTCTAAAGTAATTCGCCGGTCAGTGGAATTGAACAGCAATATGTACACTTCCCCCTGAGTTTTTAACTCTTTGTAATTTTGTTTTCTTGTAATTGGTTCATTATTTCTGTTTCAGTTTTCATAATTTCTTTTATAATAATCACATATGGGACATAGACAATCCAAACATAGGCTTCCTACCACTAAAATGTGACGGATAGAGATTTTCAATAATTTTAGTGTTTAGATTGCTAACAATTCTAACAACAAATATGAGAGGCCAACTTCTCTGAGCAGGTTTCTAACAACCCTTTCTAACAGCCCACCCCTTATTAGGTAAGTGGACCTATAGAAAGTTTTCTCATTGAACGAATTATTTATTATTTTGGAGAAAATTTCACCAAGACCCCAAACTTAATTGCTTTTGAAATACTCTCCCTAAACTTTAAAAACTCTCCATTTATACCCCTTTGTCATGTTCTAAACATTACATGACGCTTACACCTCTGACTTTTATATAAAATTCAAACTTTCAAAACGTTTTTTATTTTTTAAAAAAATGAAAATCAGGAATATTTTGGTCAATTTATTGTATTTTTAACCGCTAAAATTGACGGAATTGTCCAAATTGAGAGTAATTAAAAGTTCGTGACTAAATTAAAAGTTTTTTAAATTTAGAATAAATATTTCAAAATGGATGAAAGGATTTTTCAGTGAAATTTTGCCTATTAATTAAATAGCAAATTGCTAGAATTGAGATTCAATTTTTATTCGGTTGTTTAAAAAAATAAAAAAAGGCAAAAAGCTGATTCCCATGTTTTGCCTTTTTGCCAAAGAGTGATAAATACGTTCTGTCTGTCTTTCTCTCTTTCTATAACAATCCCTTCAGTTATCAACCATCGAGCACATTGAACAACGTGATACATCTTTAACGTTTTTTCTTTTTGTTTTTTTAATCAAAAATTTGGGAGGTCTCATATACCAACCCCTTAATTAATCAGTCATTTTTAGTGAACAGATATTGGTATAATGAGATGCGACATTCCTAATGAGATAGTAGTATGAAGAGATGTATATAATTTTTCCAAAACAAAAAGAAAATGAAAATGAAAAAAAGTGGGGAGGATCAGGAAGGAGGAGCTAGCACGGCCGGTTGGTGGTGGGCTTGGAAGACAAGGAAAAAGAAAAGACACTCAATGAGGAGAGAAAGAAATTGTAGGAAGCCTCATTGTTAACACTCAATGAACCTAAGAGGAGGAGGGATCAGCCCTCCCTCCCCTCCTCTCTCCCCTTCCTAATCTCTCTCTCTCTCCTTCTACCTTTCTTTTTTTTCGTGTGTGTTTTTGGGCCATATGCAGCAACTTCGGCCACTTATATCCGTCCTTCCCGACCGTTTTGGGTCAAGAAGGAGTAATTAAATCTAGTCTTCTCAAAAGTAGATTTGTGTTTTTTTGGTGGGCTAGGTTTTCTTTGTTTTTTGCATAGAAAGATAAGCTACCTGTGCATTGAGTTGAATCTGTCTAGAACAGATCTGATGTTACAACTGAAAATTAGTCATGGATTATCAGATATTGTTGTCATAGATATATAGGTTTTGAATTTTGATTTTTATGTAAGCTAAGCATCTATGACTTATAACCTCATAGCTTCGGCTATGATTTTTTTATAACTTTTTGCTTTGTGATATAAGAGCGTTAATACTCGTGATCCTTCTTCAATGAGACTAGAATGACTTTTCTTTTCAAAAAAAAAAAAAAAAGGAAGCCTCATTGTTTATGTAGAAAATGTTGAAATAATGATGATGTTGGTGGAAATATGGTAGAAGCAATATAGAAAAGGAACACAAAGAATTATGGATGGTTCGGTGTTAGACACTTACATCCACCATTAGGAATACCCCTAAAGGCTACATTGTGCTCATTAACTTCATTTATCTACAATACAAAAATACATATTTATAGGGTAATATCTAAATACAAGTATAGTAATCAAATCCCTTGATTTGATTGCAATCTCAATATTTGATTACAATTAAGCCTTCAATAGAGAATATTTGATATTAACATAATTATAAAATATATAAAAAAATATTATATATTTTCTATATATTCTAATGGAAAAGAAAACCTAACAGAAATCTAACCGTTCAAGTGTCATCAAGGCATCCTACGCTCACGATCGAGATATTTCGATTACCACATATGTAGCTGTGCTTGCGACTTGAGACAGAAATTAAAGAAGCTAATTCTGATTCTTAAAATTAACAAGGCACTTTCTGGGAAGACCCAAATTAAAGTAAGATTCGTAGAAGTCTTCCTCTACAAAACTCGTAGAATAAAGGTTCATTTGAACCATGCATTTCCGTACGTGCAAAAGCTAGAGCATCTAATTTAGCCTTTGTTTCATACTTGTAATGGCCGGCCTACTTTATTTGTTCATGAAGCAAAGTATATTAGGAAATTAAGCCTATATATGATAAGTACTAGTAGATGCGTTTCTACTCTCTCTTGACAGATATCACCCTAAAAATTAACGCAGCTTTGATTAATTTGTCACGTACAATGACAGACTGATCAGACACAAACTAATCCAGTAAAGAATAATGTGAAACAGATGCGTAGAGTCAATGGTTCTGCACTTCTGCATGTGGAAGGAACAAAGCCACCCGGCCATGACCCAAAAACGTCTTCCCTTATATATATACTTCAAGAGGTAAAGTTTAAATCATACATTTTCCTGAGCAAAATATCATCTAATTTAGGGGAGATGGCCACTGATTTGAGTCCCTTTTCAGGGCTGAAGAAGCCTTATCAGGCAGCTTTGAATGGAGACTGGGAGGCCATGAAGAGCTTCTCGACAAACACCCTGAGGCATGTCGTTCGTCCTCTGACGATCGACGGGCTCACTCGCTTCATATTGCAGGATATAATAGTAAAGGAACGAACTGCTTCAGCATTTGCTTGGTCTCCTACCACCCTCCGATATATCTCTTGCCATATCTAAGAAGAGCTATCACGAAACAACGTTTTCACGAGGTCGCCTCCACCAACAATGTTGAATCAGCGAAACTCTTGATCACTACACTCTCTGGAAACAATCTGCTCGAGCTGAAAAAGATACTTGAGGATACTTAATCAAATTGGTGAAACCCCGCTGTTTAGGGCAGCTGCCCTTGGTCAGACAAAAATGGCCAAATTTTTGGCTAAATTAGTTGGGGACCTTGGGGAAATAAGTCCCCACTTGCATAGATATGACAGCATGTCCATTCTCCATGCTGCTGTGTTAGGCCAACACTTTGGTCTCTCTCTTGCTCTGTATCATGCAAACATATAACTTAAAAATTTTTAATGGCATGATTTAATTGTGGTCTTTATGATTTTTTGCAGAAACAGCCATTTGGTTACTAGGAAAGGACAAGACACTTGGAACAAGAAAGGAAATCAATGGCATGACATGTCTTCACCTGCTAGCGAAAATGCCTTCTGCTTTCAGGAGTTCATGCAACCTGGGAAACATGAACAGATTCCTCTATAATTGTATGTCGACCTTTACAACTCTTATCTTTATGTTATGTGCGTGCCTTTCACTACAGCTTTACATGCATTTGTGTTTAATTGGCTTCATTTACTTTAAACAAAGCATTCTTCTTACGCTTTAAACACCCCCAATGTAAATAGTAATTTAAATACTTTCTTAATGCAGGCCTTCCTGCCCATCTGGATGATGACAACGACGACGATGTTGATGATGGTAATGAAGTTGAAAAAATAATGGAAGATTTGGAGAGAGGCAAACGATAGCAATAACCTCAGCCGCCAAACAAACAGACATTCATCAGGTAATTTTACAAAACACACACTCTCACACACAGACGCGTACACAGCGGACTAATTATTTCCTACTATATATTCTCTTATCACACTCGTTCGATCATATTCCTCATTTATTAATCTCCTCAATACTTTCGGTTATATTCCTCATTTGTATACTAGAAATATTTTTTGTAACCATGTAATTTTACATTTTTGCAGCAATTTCAAGAATATACTATGCTATGTGGAGCGGCCTGGCTAAAGGTGCAACCTCATTTTCTAATATTTGTAGTAGAAAACACAAGCCGTTTTGGTCAAGAAATTAACTACCATCTCTCACAAACGTACATGCATATACTTGTATGTATATATATATATGATGAATAGTATATATATCATGAACAGAATGGCCGGCTATCGATGAAATATGGAAGGCGAAGAGAAAGCATGAATCAGCTCTTGAACTCACCAAGTTGCTAGCGAAGATGGATACTACATGGGCAAACAGTTTAAAAGTAGTAGACAGGCCCATTTCTTGAGGAAAGGAGACTCTTTGAACCACGATGGCAAGGAGGCACCAGTAAAGGAGGAGGAGATCAAACACCTGACATTGTACACGATGGCGAAGGAGGCACCAATAAAGGAGGAGGAGATCAAACACCTGACACCCCATTGCTTATTGCAGCAAGCGAAGGAATAATAGAAATATTTGACGAGATATTTGATGTGCATCCTCAGGCAATTGAATACATTAGTAAGGACAGGGTAACTATATTGGTTGCGGCCATTTGCCACCGTCAAAGAGAAATCTTCGTCTAAAGATGATGAAAGGGTAATGGAACATCGGTTGTTTTCACTGATTGATAAGCGAGGCTACACCATATTGCATCATGCCGCAGACATGAAGAATTATAATGGAGGAACACGCGCTGGTCCTGCACTCCAATTGCAAGATGAATTGCTATGGCTCGATATAATATTTAAGCTCCCTCATATATATTTACTTTCTCTCAATCGTCCTTTAAACACTACATTCTCGAAAAGCAAAGATTTTTCTGACCATATATAACATTTCTAAGTGGTTAATTAGTCCTCAGAACACATTAATCTTATACAATGTCTCCATGCAGCGTGTGCGAAAGATAGTTCCCTCCCATTATGTCTTGCACCGCAACAATGCTGTAAGACTGCAGATGAGCTCTTCAAAGAGCAACATGCCGAACTTCTTGAGAAGGCAGAAAGGTGGATAAAGAGACCTCTCAATCTTGCTCTACAATTGCAGTCCTTGTCGCCACTGTTGTTTTCACAGCTGCATACACCATCCCAGGAGGAAACGATCAGGTGGTCATCCAGTTTTCCTTCATTCTCCCTTCTTCTGTTCTTCACCATCATGGACGTTATCTCCCTTGAGCTCCTTGACTTACGTCGTCATGTTCCTCTCCATCCTCACGTCTCCATTTAAGCAAGAAAATTTCCTCAAATCTCTCCCTCAGAAGCTCACGATTGGCTTCACCTTACTCTTCCTCTCCATGACAACCACCATGCTTTCTTTCACCGCCACCATTTTTCTCATCAATCATTTTGAAAAGAAAACTCTGACTGTCACTCTCGTTAACCTTGCTGTGGTGCTTCCCGTCTCCTTGTTTGCGCTTATGCAGTTCCCCTTGTATGTTGCACTCTCCAGTAATACGCATTCCCTTTTCAAGAAAATCATGAAGAAGGCTTTTCGCAGGACTTCTATTCCTCGTTTTTTTAAGGCCAACAACCTCAAGACCTATTGAGATACTGGGATATTGGACATGGGTTTAACATATTTTTTTTCAATTTGGATTTTGATTTAACAATAGTGTATTTTTGGTTCCCATCATGAACTACATGTCAAAAATTTGTGATCAAATTCTGTATCAGCTTGCCTCTTGTACAATATAATACGGATAAATTATATATCTCTCAATCCAAATGCCTGAAATGATTATTCTTTCTCTTTCTTATTTTGTAATCTTGTTTGAGACTGATCAAAGGGTTGTAATTTGTATCGAGCCTAGCTAGTAGCATCTCTGTTGGGGGATTTAGACGCTTAGACGGCATGTAAGCAAGAAATTGTAGGCACTCTCTCAATTGACATGAGTTATAGCCTAATTTTAATTCTACTTGTGCTTTAAAACTTATGAGCATTTACATTCAGTTTAGTAAATTTTATCTAAATTTTAAGTAAATAATCACATTTCTTTTAGGAAAGAAGTACACAATTAGTTCTTGTAGTTTACTTGATTTGCAATAAGCTTACAGTGATATCAAAATATTCCAAAAACTCCTTAAGATAGACATAAATAATGATTTATTCCATACTGTCAAATTTCATTAAAAAAAAAATTGACCATTAGTGTGCCATGCTATAGGTAATAAAATCACATGCATAACTCATGACAAAATATATATATATATATATATATATATATATATAAACATATAAAAAGGCTTTTATTTATTAAACAGGTTATGCTGATTTGTAGAGTCAACAAACACTATATTTTTTATTAAATGGATTATGCTGGTTGAATTGCGTTACGTATAAGGATTGATGGATCTTATCAATTTAATTAAAAAAGTTAAATTTAAATTAATTTATATAATTTTATACGCATACTACTCGAAGACGAACACCAAAAAACTGCCCCGAAACCGGTTGGCCTGTAAGGCTGCAACCCGCGCTCGGCATTGGGCTAATTTCAGGCTTTGGGCTGTTGCCTGCTGGCCCGTTGGGTCTCCCTGGCATTGGGCTAAGGCGGGCTTAACAGAAGAAAACACCGTAAGCATCATTAGTTAAGCTTATATGCACCAATTCGTCTATCACAGAAATTCAAAACGCAACCCACGCTTGATCTCCTCGGCGAACAACCTGGACCAAAAGGAAGGCGAGGAGTACGTGGTGGTGGAGCGGAGTGGCTCTGACATGGCCACATCGGCAGCCCCCATCGATGGCATCGCAGCGGCAGCGTTCCGGTCAGTCCTGCAGCGAGTCCAACGAGCCGCCGAGCGGTCCGGGCGCGAGTCCCACCAGGTCCGAGTGGTGGCCGTGAGCAAGACCAAGCCGGTCTCTCTCATCAGCCAAGTCTACGACGCCGGGCATCGCTGTTTCGGCGAAAACTACGTTCAAGAGCTCGTCGAGAAAGCTCCTCAGGTTCTCTCTTTCGTTTTCCCTTTCTGGGTTTATTTAATTTTCGTTTTTTTTTTTTTTTCTTTGTTTCTTATATACAATTTCTCTGCAACCAAACAGAGTAGGAGGATCAAAAGTATGTGATACAATAATTCATTTGCTTATGGAGAGGTCCCAAATGATGAAACTTATATAATGCAATTTTTTTTTTAAGTAAAAAGTAATTAACTTAATTGTTTGGCTTTTTAGCTTCAGATGATATTGAGTGGCATTTCATTGGGAATTTGCAGAGCAATAAGGTTAAGCCTCTTTTGGGTATTAATATGAAGAAACTACGTGGTTTTGGGTGAGTGGAAAGTGAGTGAACCTTCTTTTCTAACAAATGAGAGCTTATCGAGAGAAACCCTATTTTAAGTGTATTTATTTATCCAATTTGAAGTTTGATATTCTTCAACATATAGCTTGAACACTTTTGTCTTTGAGAAGTTATGTTCATAGAACTTGGTTATGCTTTTACTGCTGCTTTCCTTGTATGCCGATCATAGGGCGTAGGATCGATCTCACAGTGAACCATCTTTTACTGCTGGACAGAGAGAGATCACGATCTTTAATTATTCATCAATTGTCATCTAATATTGCACGTCATCTAATATTGTAGCTGGTGTTCCAAACCTTGCAGTGGTGGAGTGTAGATGATGAAAAGGTAACAGCTTTTGCCGATATCTATTAGTAATTTTTGTTAAAAGGTTTCTATGCTTGATGTCAGGGGGTCTCAGTTAAAATGACTTGCTGAGCTACTCAGTTTAAGCATACACTAGATTACCATTTTCAATAGGATGAAGAACCACAAAGTGAATTGAAAAGAAAATAATTTAGCATACTTAAACTTTGACAGTTTCATTTTGATTTTCTACACTTTACGTGCTTTTCAGATTGCAAATAATCTCGATCGTGTGGTTGGGAGCATTGGGAGAAAGCGTTGAAGGTCTTGGTCCAAGTAAATACCAGTGGAGAAACATGTAAGTTGATTATGTTCGTTCTTCTTTACATACTTACAATTTCATTATTTTTTCTTTTAACAGATTTGACATTGTCTGATTGAAGTTCAAAAATCCCCTGACCTTTATGGCCTTTCTTTTTTCTTTTCTTTTTTTTTTCTTTTTTCTTTTTTTCCCCTATGCTGACCTTTATGGCTGCTTGAACAGTAAAATAACATGCAAGAACAATTGATTTGGCTATGTCGTACACCATTTTGTTTTGAGAATCATAGCATCAATCAGCATTTGTATTATTTAGTTATGTCATTCCTTCTTCATATGCTTAGTTGTTGATCACGTGTAGTGGTTGTTTTAAGTTCCTCACCCATTTCCCCAACCTGAATCCACAGCAACATGTGTCATGGATGGTTATTATCTGTTGATAGCAATAGCATCTATCAAAAATTGGTTATGATTTAGTTTATTTTCATGTGATGTTTTATGTGACCATTCTAGTCCAAGGGCAGACATACTTTGATAGTGTATGGTTATTGAAGGTTTTTTTTGGGGTTTGAGGCGGATGTGTTGGTGTGGTCTTCCTTGTAGCTAATTTTGATGTGTAATGTGGTTAAAGGGCATGATGGTTTTGCCCTTACAACATTACTTATCAAAAAAATTGTTAGTTATTATCCATTGTGTGGCATATTTGTAAAAGAATCCTATTTATTCATTTGGTATTTAACTCATCCTTGCAGCAAATTTTGGTGGTAGAACTGCAAAACATGTTAGTTTGGGGCATGATGGTTCTCTGGCCTAATTCTGCTGGATTATTCATCGACCCCAAATGACAGTTGATTGGGCTGAAACCTTTTGCTTGTCCTCCTTTAATTTACTTTTTTGCTTGTCCTCAGAGTTATCAAACTGCAGAGCTGAGGGTTTTGCGAAGCATCAGAATTCAGAAGAGCAATGCGAGCTGTCAATGGGCATGTCTGCAGACTTTGAACAAGCTGTAAAGACTATTCTGCTGCTGTTCTTCTTCAGACTATATTTTTCATTATAATGACTTCTTTTTTTCTTTGAGGGCTAGAGTTCAAAATAACATGTAATTGAGTTGTATATACAGAGTGGGACTAGAAAGCATAAACTTTAAAACAACTATAGTACTGCTACCGTGTTTCCCTCATTTTCTGACAGTCAAAATGGTTTCAAAAAATACTCTCAAGAGTAGAAATGAAATTTAACTTGAATTTGCACCATCATGCAGAGTTGCCTTGTGGCGTGTCCATCTTTTTTATCTGTACCTGTAATATTAAGGGAAAATATTTAGTTGAGATTTTACTTATAACTAGAAAACTTGATGGTTTTTTTAGATTGAAATGGGCAGCACGAATGTGAGAATCGGATCTACAATATTTGGACAAGGGAATATCCAAAAAGCAAGTTCAAACTTGAAGCAGTTTGCAGCAACTATGGTTCTTAAGCTGCACAGGAATTATGGGCTTATTCTTATAACCTTATGCTGGTTGGATGTTATTCGACCTGTTTGCTTTGTTACTGATTAGATCAGTTAAACTGGAATAAATATTCCATATAGGCGTGGCTGATAAGAATTGTTACATTTACAGTGATCTTTGAAACTCTGAAATCTATGTATGCTGTCTGGGAATGCAACCGTAACACAAAGAAATGGGTTTAGTTCTTTCATCAGTTTTTTTTTTTTTTACATGTCTGCACAGAGAGGTGGGATTCAAACTAATGACATTCACTTTATTAGGTGTAGTCCCAGCCGATTGAGTTACTTCTTGGGGACCTTTCATTAGTATTTGTCATTGAAAAAGATTGCCAACACTTGTTTTGTTTGTTGTCGATGCTTTTTAGATGGTGTATTTGGTTTTTGTTTGAAAAATGTAAGTAATTTTAAGTGTTTTATGTTTTGAGTTGTTTATTAATGTTTGTTATAAAAAGAAAACAAATGGGAGGAGGAAAAGATTAGTAAGATGGTTGAGCAAGGTTTTGATTCTAATGATCAAAACTTCCAAAATCTAATTCATATTATTGCATTATTAAATTTGTTAATTAGAGTGTTAAAATTGCTTGGGCCCATGTGATCAAATTGTGTAGTATTGAGGGTATGACTCGAAAAGTTAAAGGAACAACTACATGTCATTTTGGTTGGAAAATCTATCTAAACTAGCGATACTACATAATATTTTCAGAGCAAAAGACAGCGAGATCAAGCTATTTATGTTCAAGAATCTAGGAATTTTGAGTTTCTCTCACAAATCATGCCAGCAATTCAATCACATAGATTATGCTAATTTCGTTCATGGCATTTGTTCAAGAATCTAGGAATTTTGAGTTTCTCTCACAAATCATGCCAGCAATTCAATCACATAGATTATGCTAATTTCTGTTCATGGCATTGTGAATCCTGGGTTTGATTCGAGTTGAAAGGCTCGGCTCAATGAATTGTCCAAATCGGTAAAGCCCGTGAAATGTCGAGTAAGGGGCGAGTTTTGTTGGAACACAATGATTGCTGCTTAGAGCATCCACATCAAGTTATGCAAAACTTAGTTAAATTTAACTTTCAAAGTGTATTTTTTTAGATAAAGTTAGTCATTTTTAAAGACTATCAAATATCAAACTCTTTAAATATTTTGTTATTTTTACTAAATATTTTTTTCATTGTGAAACCAAATTCCTTTAATTACCATGAAACTTACTTTCATGCTTACATACATGGAATTATTTTTTGTGCACAATTGCATTTTAATTTAATGATTTCATTGATGAATATATTTAATTTATTAGAAAAAAAAAAAAAAACCACGTCAATTGATGCAATTGTGTATTTGAGAAAAGAGGAGTGAAGAAAAAAAAATGGAAGGGAAATGTAAAAAATGAGGGGATGAAACTCTAGAGGGAAAAAAATAGAAAAAGAGAGGGAGAAAAATAAAAAGTGATATTAGAATGCAATAAAATAATATAAAATAATATGATAATATTTTAATATTTGTTTTTGGTGTCTTTAAATTTGAAGAAGAGGTTTGACAAATGTTATATTTAACATTTGATAGAGAGTTTGATGTGAAGGGCTTTTTGTAGATCTTGTTAAAATGTTCCAGAAATGTTAGATATAGAAAACTTGACATAGATGTTCTTATGCGAATTCAGGAGTGCTAGCTGAAGCTAGAAAACTTTTTGATGATACTCCGAATACAAGTTCTATTGCTTGCTCTTCTCTTATATCAGAGTATTGTCGATATGGTTGTGAAATGGAAGCTCTTGATTTGTTTCGACAAATGCATTCCGAGGAACAAAAGCTGAGCCAGTATACGTTGGGCATGTGAGGACTGAGGAAAGCCACCATATAAATCAAACTTGAACTTTGTGATTCTGTTTGCTCTTCAGGTGTCTTTCCGCTGCCCCCGTGCTCTGGGTAATTTCAAGCCAACTTTCTTTCATGTCATGCCTTATGAACAAGCTAAAACCTTCTCTCTTCCACCCCTTTAAACCGCCACCGCTGCCGCTGCCGCTGCCGCTGCCACCACACCCTACCAACACCAAGTCATTCAACGCTATCATCAACCGTCTCTCATCGCAAGGCGCCCACCATGAAGTGTTCCTCACATACTCCTCTATGCTCAGTACCAAAACCCCTCCAGACGCCTTTACCTTCCCTAGTCTGCTCAAAGCCTGTACCTCTCTGCACCTGTTCTCGCATGGCCTCTCATTCCATCAACGTGTCATTGTTAATGGGTACTCTTCTGACCCTTATATTGCGTCTTCTTTGATCAACTTCTATGCCAAATTCGGGTTCACAAACAATGCTCACAAAGTTTTTGACATAATGCCTGATAGAAATGTTGTTCCTTGGACTGCCATCATTGGATGTTATTCGCGCACGGGTGATGCTCATATGGTGTTTTCTATGTATAATGAGATGCGGGGCCAAGGAATTGAGCCCAGTTCAGTGACAATTTTGAGCATGCTCTCTGGAGCTCCTGAGCTTGCCCATGTGCAGTGTTTGCATGGTTGTACAATTTTGTATGGTTTTGAGTCTGATATAGTTTTAGCAAATTCTATATTAAACGTTTATGGTAAATGTGGAAGCATGGAGGATGCTAAGGAATTTTTTGAATTTATGGATCACAGGGACATAGTTTCATGGAATTCTTTGATTTCAGGCTATACCCAGACTGGCAATATTAAAGAAGTTTTGCAGATTTTAGATAGAATGAGAATTGAAGGTATGGATCTTGACCAGCTGACATTTGGGTCTCTGCTGTCTGTGAGCGCAGCACAGGGCAATCTTGAATTGGGAAAGTTAGTTCATGGGAAGATTTTGAGAACTGGATTTTACTTGGACGCACATGTTGAAACATCACTTATAGTCATGTATTTAAAATGTGGGAATATTGACATTGCATTTAGGATATTTGAACAGACCTCAGACAAGGATGTTGTCCTGTGGACAGCGATGATCTCAGGGCTTGTGCAAAATGATTGTGCAGATGAGGCACTTATTATTTTCTGTCAAATGTTAAAATCAAGAGTGGAGCCATCTACTGCTACAATAGCTAGTGCTCTTGCAGCTTGTGCACAACTGGGTTCTTTTGATCTGGGGACCTCAATTCATGGTTACATATTAAGGCAAGGAATGACATTAGACGTCCCTGCTCAAAATTCTCTTGTTACTATGTATGCTAAATGCAGTCATTTGGATCAAAGTTATGCTGTTTTTGATAGGATGGCCGAAAGAGACTTGGTTTCTTGGAATGCAATAGTTGCTGGCTATGCTCAAAATGGCCATATATGTAAAGCCTTGTTCCTCTTCCATAAAATGAGGATAAACCTTCAAAGACCTGATTCAATAACCGTTGTGTCCCTTCTCCAAGCTTGTGCTTCCACCGGGGCACTCCATCAGGGAAAGTGGATCCACAACTTTGTAATTAGAAGTTGCCTTAGACCGTGCATCTTGGTCGACACGGCTTTGGTTGACATGTACTCTAAATGTGGTTACTCAGATACTGCCCAGAAGTGTTTTGATGGAATGGCAAAGCAAGATCTGGTCTCATGGAGCACAATAATTGCAGGATATGGTAGTCATGGCAAAGGGGAGACTGCTTTGAGGATGTATTCAGAGTTTCTGCGCACTGGAATTGAACCAAACCATGTTATTTTCCTCTCAATTCTGTCAGCTTGCAGTCATAATGGGCTTGTCCACGAGGGCATGAGCATCTTCCAGTCTATGACAGAAGATTTTGGTATTGCGCCAAACCTTGAACACCGTGGTTGCATTGTTGATCTTCTCAGTCGTGCTGGAAGGGTAGAGGAGGCATTTAACTTTTACAAGAGGATGTTTCCAGAACCCTCAATGGATGTTCTAGGCATACTCCTCGATGCTTGCCGGGCCAATGGTAATGATGAACTTGGTGAGATAATTGCCAGAGATATTCTCACGTTGAGGCCTGCAAATGCTGGTAACTACGTGCAACTGGCACACAGCTATGCTTCAATGAATCAATGGGATGACGTGGGTGAGGTGTGGACCCAAATGAGGTCTCTCGGCTTGAAGAAACTCCCTGGATGGAGTTTTATTGAACTGCATGGGACCCTCACCACGTTCTTTTCAGATCACAATTCACATCCCCAATTTGAAGATATAGTAACAATATTGAAAGCTGTGAACTGGGAAATGAGGAAAATGGGCATTAGCGATAAGACCACCCAAGTACTTGATTTATCCTGAAAATGTGGGTAAGAGAGGCCTAAAGCTTCTTAAACAAAAATTCCATCAGCCAATGTTTTGGGATGCCTGTTGTGATTTTTACCGAAACATGTTTAAGAAGTTGAAGTACACAAGTAGAACAAGGATTTGACTTTTGGAGCTTATAGGAGTGTTGTTGAACAAAATGGGGCCATTACTATGTTCATTATTATAGATTTTTGCATGGCCCGACCATAAGATGCGCAATCGGTAGCGACGGTTGACAAGAGAGTTTTTGATATTTAAGTTAGTAAATTTGTTGAGAAAAAAAGTTTTAGAGTAGAAAATACAATTGGTTATGAACCACGTCTAGTCACGTCTCATTACTAATTTGAATCCTCCTTTTATACAAACATGTAAAAAAAAAAGCATAAAATGCGGAAAAATGTTAACTCGGTAATATCCCAATTATTTGATTTAAAAATAATAACTGAAATAAATAAATACGTATTATATTGAAATTCTATCACCATCCCAAAATTTAAATTTCTGTTCCAGGTGGAAGCCTCTAAATAAGTTTGCAGGTTTCTCTGCCGTATACAAATACATACAACAACAATACGTCGTCGTAGAACCTAGATCGTCCTCCTCCTTTTCTTCTTCAGCCGGTTCACTTCCGAGACAGGAATTCTAGAGAGAGAGAGAGAGATGGGTAGGAGCCGTACGCAGCATAGAGCGTTGAAGATGGGGATGGTCCTGATGGGCCTGTGCTTAGCGGCCTACATTGTGGGCCGGCCCTTGTACTACCATCTCTCCGACGTCCTCACCGCCGCTCGCCGGCACGTTTCCTCCTCCTCCTATCATCATTGCCCTCCTTGCCACTGCGATTGCTCTTCTCATCCCCTTCTTTCCCTCTCCGACGGTAACTCCTTTTATTTCTTATTTTTACTTTTTTATTATTATTTTTTCTATATTATAACTGACTTTGATTCACATGTCACGTGCCATTATTAGAATTAAAAAAATTATCTGTATGTGTAAGTTTAATGTAAATTTTCCATATAATAATGCCATTTTAGTAGAATTGTTTGATGTTTAGAGTATAAACGTTAAGAGTTCAAATTGGGTTAAAGAAAATTTCTAAATTCAGTTTAATAAAATGACTTGTTCTATTAAAACACATAATTCTTACGTGCATTTTTAGTATAGCCGTGATAATAACATTACTAAGGACAAATGTAGTTTAATATATTGAGCGGGAGGAATTTTTTTTCTGCCCAATTTGGAAGAAAACTTGACTAAGGACAAACGTAGTTTAATATACTGAGCTGGAGGAATTTTTGTTCAGCCCAATTTGTAAGAAAACTTTAGCCTATGTGAGGTGTGAGGGGTTTAGAAGGATAACTATGTTAGAAGTGTGATTATGATTGATCAAGTTCATGGTTGAGTCCCCTGAGTTAACTCAACTGCCAACTGGTAAGTAAGCATGTTCTTGCTTGGTTGAGGTTCGAATCTTGACTGATATAGTGTTTGGGTGCAAGACATCTCAAGTGTTCGGGGTTTATTCGTGCCCAAGCACATTATAATCTTGTGGTTAATTGTGCGTACGGAGTTTCTCCTTGTTATTAAAAAAAGAAAATGGTGGTCTAAATGGTAGATATAAGACTTGCCGCAACCATATAAGTGTGAGTGTTAATAACTGGTGGTCATAAATTAAGCGGTTGATATAATATAATATAACCGGGCTTAAGCTTTTGGATTAAGGTGGTCTTCATGTGGAGACTTTCCAGGTATTTACAGGAAAGAAGTTGAGCATATTAGACATTAGGAATAATTTTGTGTCATACCAGAAGGTTTGGCCAATTTAGCCCTAGCATGTTCTTTGTTTGTTTGTGTAAATGTTGTGTTGGAGTGAGGCATTAATTGTGAAATTTCTTTGTTGTGTTCTAAGCTGAATTGCTAGTTGAAGTGCATGCTTTATTAATGTTGGTGCCTCTGTGTCTGGTTTTTTCTGCAGGATTGAGCAACCATTCCTTTACAGGTCAGTTTTTTCTTCCCCATATTACAAATTAGCCAAGCTATAAACCATTCTTCAGATATGATAATGAAGCTAACCAACAACTAAATCACTTTGTTTAATGTTATCAGAGAGTTTGCTGTTTCTTATCATCTTAAGTATTACATTTATGTAGTAAAAGAGAAGAATGGTCTGATTAGTATTTCCTGCTTTATAATATGATAGTTGCATCTGGATGACATTCACCTGGCTCCAACGGCAAAATTTACCCAGTGACCCTGGGCATGGAATTCACCTTTGTCTAGTAATATACGTTTTAGTGTGGGTGATTAAGCTCTCCACATTGGGTAGTAGTCAGTAGATTCAGGAATTGATATAACATAATTGGGTCCAAAATCAATTACCTAATACACGGTTCTTGCGGGCGGGATTGTGTATCTAGGGTTTACCTGATCATCTAAATTTTGCTTTGACAGGGTTCATCATCATTGAAAAAATAAGCAGGCTAAAATTGCAGTTAAAGATAAGTCTCACATTGCTTTAGATTGGAATCAGGGACCTTTTTTTTTTTTTTTTTTTTTTTAATTTAGTAATTAGATTAGTATCAGGCACTTGACACAGTTATTTCATGGATGGTATTGCAAGTAAGCTAACTGAGCAGATTCAAATCTATAATATAGCATACTATCCCTGAACTGTGGAATCCTCTGAATCTTGAATTGGTATTATTTCCTTTAGATTGTATGAAGCGTGACCCTGAGGTCAGTGAAGAAATGGAGAAGAGTTTTACGGATCTGTTGTCAGAGGAAGTGAAGCTTAGGGAAGCTAAAGCTCTAGAAAACCAGCAGCATGCTGACATGGCTCTCTTAGAGGCCAAGAAAATGGCTTCCCAGTATCAGAAGGATGCAGACAAGTGCAGTTCAGGGATGGAAACCTGTGAGGAGGCCAGGGAGAAGGCCGAAGCAACACTGGAAACACAGAAGAAACTTACTGCCATGTGGGCGCTCAGGGCTCGTCAAAGAGGATGGAAAGAGCGTCCTCTTGAGCTCCGTGCTTAAATTTGAAAGATATCACTGAGCTCTATATATATATATATATATATATACACGCACACACGATGTGGGACGGCAGATTAATCCACCATGCATGATCCTTGTGCCCATCATCCATTAGGAATCTGTTAGCAATCTTCGTCTTGATCCTGTTCGTGGCCATTGATTTATTCATTCTTTTATTGTTTGTTTATTATGTTAACTTTGTCGTTAACCTCTAAATTAGGTACATATACAGAATTCCTGCTCTTGTTCCTTAGTTGTTCGAGGCAGTTTGCTTCGTATGGTAGCACATTATTATTGGTTGTTTGAGACAATTTCGATTATAGCTTATTATCCTCTATTCTCTCTCCGGATTTGCCAATCAAGTGACGCTAATAAGAGTATTGTAATTTTTACTAAAAGTCCCGTATACTTGACAAACTGCTAATGATACTGTAGCGTTCTAATGATAGCGTAGCATTCTTTCTTATCCCATGAAATACTTATTATGTCGGTCACTAAATAAACTCTGAATGAATTGACATGTAATAACCCATACTTACATTTTTCTAGAAGGAAAATAGTAACAAATATCTATTGCACTATATATAATTTTTATTATTGCATACTATCAGCTCTGGCTGTTGAATATTTTATTCTATCTTTCTTTCTTTTCTTTTTATGTTTTTTTTTTTTCGTTCTCAAAACCAACACTTTTTCAAACAACAAACCCGAAAACACATTAACAAACGGGGCTATCAATATTTTCCCTTTTTGTGTTTATATAAATATATATATATGTGTGTGTGTGTTTTCAGCATCACCATCAGTCATTTAATTTGAAGAAAAACAAACATTTAGAATATGAAATTTTTTACTCAACTATAAATTTTAAGCTTTGTAGAGAATGCAATGGATCAAACTGCTGTGAAAATACAATCAAGTAAAAGTACCCAATAAGACCTCCCAGTAGGTTTCAGAGAATTATGCATATTCAAGCCCCTTGCGATCTCTTAGACCCAGCAACTCTTCTTCTCTGGAAATAACTTGATCAGCCGCAGCTACGATTCTAGTGTCAAAACATTTGCCGTGTGTAATGTATGATATCTGTAAGCCTTTGGCGGGCATTCCTCTTGCTACCCAAATTATATTTCTAATTGCGTCACTTGATTGTTAGCGATATTTACGAACACAGCCATAAATCACGGGGGTGAATCTAACAGTACGGAGGCATCAGTGTGACGGACCACTCCGTTGCTCAAGAGCCGAAAAGCAGCTCCCTGAGAAAATTTCCTCGCAAACAAAAAGCAGGGAACAAGGGTAGAACTACTACGACACCATTCTGTTCGGAACTCAGTATCATAGTATACATGGTTAACGTCCTGTTGAATCAAAACAGACAAGTTAATCAACAAAAGAGGGTACTTGGAAAAGGTACAAATGATACTGAAATAAAACCAATATAGTGATAAAGCATGTTCAATGTATGGGTAATCAGGAGAAATGACAGAAAACAGTTATGTAGCAGAATCTTGAAAGGAAAGACGAAGATTTTAGGGCATCATTCTACAACATTTTCACGTTTCATTTACTTAAAAGAGGTGAAAATGTCTTTTCATCATTTTTTCACTTGGCAGTCTTTTTGACATATCTTTTCAAGAAACCCATTTCCATTTTCAACTATCCATCCCAAGGGCAGAGTAATTTTGCCCCATGACGCAATCATAAGGACCAAAGGCTTAGACAAAGGTGGCTAGATTTAATGAGAAAATCACATGTCGGGCCAATTTATCTCTAAGTACATAAAATCAGCAATCAGAGGAAGTGAGGTGATATGACAACCTTTATTTCCTTGATTTGTTTAGGGCCAGCACTTTCAAAGTCAAATGTAAAAGGATGCCAGCCTTTGTTCTCCATTTTTGTAGTAGACTGGTTCCATTGGGTGTAGGTCAACGTTCGTCGCTCGAGTTCACCTTCAAGATCACTCATCTAAAATGGAAGAATAAAGAACAAAAATAAATAATAGCGATCCAAATTGGAACTCATGATACTTGTGAAACCAATCAATATAGAGCAACAATAAAGGAAGCTGTCAATATTAATTAATTGACGGAGATTGATCATTAGATAAGAATTGCTTAAATAGCAACTATAACTCTGCTGAAATCACAACCACAATATGCTGCAAAAATTTAACAAAGATACAAGGGAAATCTGAGACATACCGCAAGCAATGTCTGCACATAGTGTTCATCAGGAATACAGTTATGTTGCTTCTGAAGTTTCTGCATTTGGTATTTAGACCAAAATCAGAACACATTATCATTCAATTGAAAGGGGAACATATATATATTTCTTTAACATAAGATAAAGGGAACTGTCGCAAGAACATCTGCAAGACAATCTATAAGATATAAGCTTAACTCCTCCTTCACTATAAGCCAAGTAAAGCAACATGAAGAAAGCAACTTTATTTCCCTTTTAGCATTTATATGCGTGCACACTTTACTTATAATGTGCATATTCAATTCTGCTGCTAGAAGAGGGAGGGAAAATACAAAAAATTAAAAATTAAAAAAAAAAATTTCGTAGTATAAAAATTATATAAAATATATGTGTCAAAAGGGTATGAATTTGCAAGTGCATTTCCCATATTGATGAAGCTGATGCTCTTTAAAGTATTGACTGCATATAAACTCTATTGTAGACATCAACCTCAAATTTATGAACTTAAACTAGAAACCACAAATTACTCTAGGAGAATTTTTTTGCAAAATATGATATTAAATAAATTAATTGGAGATAAAGGTAAGGGAAACTATCTTCTTCATCTATCTGCAAAAGTCAGCAATCAAAGATCACTCACAAGATTCAGCTTTCCCTTTCTTGCATCCAGGGGGGGGCGTCTCTGCAACATGACAAGCACTTAAATAAGTTGTTGCATATTGAAAAAAAACTGAAATTTCAGCTTTGTGACTACTTTCTGTCAACTTGAAATTTTCTATTCTAGAATGGCACTTTATTTCTGCTATGGGGCTGCAGATACACGCAATGAGGTATAGCTCAAATGGCACTTCTACTTCCTCATAAAAACAGTGGAAGGGTAAGGTCACAATTGCAAGACCAACCATGCATGGTATTGACTTAGATATAAAGAAGAAAAGCATAAGAATACATCTAAAAACACTGTCATAATCTCAAAATAGTAAAGGTAAACATCACTATTTTTTAATTAGCAAAGATATGATTACAAAAGTTTTTAATGGCAGACAAAACATTTATGCAGAGGTAGCTTTCACAACCAGTGAAATTTTGCTAATTAACCTTACTTTCTTATAAATGATCGCAAAGAAGTTTTGAGCGCCACATCAGAGTGAGGATACACATATATGAAACCTGATATAAAACACTCAATTACATACCTTGCAAAACTTCTTAAATACTGAAAGCAAAGCCTTGTCATCTACAATGACTTCTGCATGGCTTCGAATTAAAGTGATCCACTGCAATTGCAAAATCAAAATCATCTTAGAGCAGAGTATGAATCTATAGCAATAAAAATGCTATTCTGATCCTCGGTTAAATGATAATGACATCTGAATAACTAGTGCTTTTGAAGACTGTTATGTGGCTCCCCAAACAAAGAAGACAGCCTCTGCAGCCTACAAAGTGGAACTGATGGTCTTTAACAGAAGGTAGTTCCCAGAGTTAAGGCCAGGCTCAAGAAGCAACATCCTGTGGATATCTACAGCAACTTCTTATATCCACATTTCACACAACTTAAACCCCTGATTCTAAGCCAACTAGTCTAACATTTTGTCACTTATAAGAGTACCAAGTAAGAAAACTACATGGTAAATCGAAATTTACTTCTTTGTCAACTCTGCAGTACATACTAAATGGAAACATAAAACGATAATTCTTTTTATAATTGGCCACCAAAATGAGAGGAAGGAAACTAGGATGCACGCAAAGGTCATGAAAGATACATAACCTGGGACCCTTTTCGCCATTTCTGCTTTGGTATTATAGGTGACATCTTTGGATTGTAGCGGCCCTCCTTCTTATCAAGAAAGCTACAACAAAATTAACTACACAAATCACAACTTAAGAATTCTTCAATTGACAAACAAGCCAAAAAGGTTAATTAATAGCAAAGAAAACTTTCCATTGATATTGAGCCATCTAAAAAGAATTAGTGCTCAGCACCTCAAGAATTAAAGCCGTCCATCTACCTGTCCACAAAACTCCTTGAAGAAGACATCACGTAGTTGTATATGTAGCTAAAGTTGTACAGAGGAACACAACTGCAATATATAAGAGAAACTTTGATGCATAAAACATTGCCAAGTGAACATGACTGGAATATAGAGAAAGAGAAACTTAGAAAAGGACACATAGCAATTCTGTTGATGAGCAAGCAGACATAATATGTTGCAAAAGTCCATTTTCTCGTCCAAGAAGCCACAACACTTCGAATAAAATAAGAAAATAACCAAATTCTTTTATAATTGCACAACATCAGAATAAGACTAGTGCAATGGTTATTCTAAGTCGTATGCAGATTTCTTAAGCCTTTAGAAGCCCCCAAATAACAGAAATATGTGTGTGTGTATATATATATCATTTGTAAATTCATTTGTTACAATGGTAACAAAATATATGTGTGTATGTGTGTGTGTGTGTTTGTGTGTGTATATATATATATATATCATCTAAATTCATTTGTTACAATGGTAAGGACACCGACCTGTCAGAGAGAAGAACAAATCTTTGATTTGCTGGATCCTCAAGAGCTGCTTCAAGTAACAACTTCTCCGCTGCAATCATAGTCGATTCTCCCCATCCCACCTGCAAGACATGACCACCAAATTCACATCCATGTCAACAACATCCAATAACCAAAAGGAGATTAAAACAAGCACTACATTTGATCACCAAGAATATATAGGAAACCAAGGTAAACAAAAAGTTCGTCTTAAATTTTTAACATTCAAGACTATTAATTCATATCTCAGTTATCTATATCATCACTATTTAGCTTACTGGTCAGAGCCAGGTTTCAAACATTTTGCTGTTCAGGAAAAAGAAAAATAAATGTAAATTTTATGTCTTTTAATATCCAATGTTTACTAAGCAACCAAACAGAGACATTATAACTTCCAGAACGCAGATTTTTCAAACAACCTCGACTCGACTCAGCCGGATAAAAAATGAAATTCAAAAAAAATTATTAGATTTTCATTTCCTTTCCTCCGTTTTTGTCAGCAGCCAAACAGAATCTAAACCAATAAATCAACAAACTCTCGAACCGCGTTGTCACTCACCTGAATGCTAGTCTTCAATTCTCGCCCGCGAAAGATCAGCGACCTCGTCGTCGACTCATCGAACACGAACCCCGGCGCCGAGTGCACATAGATCGAGAAGCTCGCCACGTCAGCACCCTGCCAATTCCACAGAAGCCCCAAACTTCATAAACTCTTCGAATCCCAACCAATTCATCGTCCGAACAATCGAAAAAAACAAAAAACAAAACGAAGGAACAAAAACCTCGAAGAAAGAGTCCCAGAGAAAATCAAGAGGGAGGTTACGTCGCGCGAGAAACAGGAACGCGATCTTGGGGGTGCCCTCGAATTTATGGCGATAAATTCGAGTCCGCGGGCGAGAATATGGAGAGGTGAGGTCAGAGTGAGAGTGGAGTCTGAGGAGAGCAAGGGCACATAGGGCGACGGAGAGGAGGATCACGAGCTTCCAGCTCAGCCAGATTACGTGGCGCACCGCTACTGGTTGGGCCGCTTTCTTCGTCATCGCTCCTCCTAAGAAAGATCAAGTACAATAAATAAAACAAAGGAAAATGGAAAATATATATGTGAGCGAGTTTCAGAGGGAGAAATACATTGGAGAAGTGGCGGTTCTGAGGAGGGAGGAACAGAGAGGAGCATTTGAAACGACGAAGTACTGTTTCTTTCTGTGCGCCTTTTATGGAGTGTGTTTATTTTGTCTTCTGTTGAGGTGTGAATGGGGAAGAGGGAGACTGACTCAAGGAATCAACACGTAGCCGTTGTAATCACGGAGTCATGTGCGGGCCGTGTTCTGTGCTTTTTTTATATATGCGTTCGAATTTGCCAAATCTGACGCTTCATCTTTATGGGTCGATCTTAGTGATTAGTGATTTTTTTTTTTTTTTTTTTTTTTGGGGGGTCTTTGGATTTAAAAAAAAAATTGAAATTATTTTTATATTTTTAAGACTGTTTTATGTTTTTGGTTGTTTGTTAATTTTATTTTAAGAGAGTTTAATTATAATCATTGTTTTTAAATCATATAATTGAGACTTTGTTAGATTAGCATTTATTATTTTAAAAATATAATAAATATTAAGTTGATAGATAATATATTGATGAGGTAAAATATAACCATTAATATTAAAATAAAATAAAATACCCCAAGAAAATTAAAAAGAAAAATGTGAACACAAAAGATACGCCATATGAGTAGAATGGCAGCGAAGAAACCATTTGGGAGTTGCGAAGGGTGCAAGGATGTTCGGTGAGTGTAAACGACTCAACCTAATGTCAGAACGGGAATCATCAGATTGGACCAAAAAAATCTCTAACAATTTTCCTCCACTACTTCCAAACAAGAGGATTTGTTTTATCGTTTACAACATAATTCTGTTCTAATTCTGTATATTAAATTTAATTAATGTCTTTTAAAGTATGTAAATTTACATACATTTAAACAGAATTAAAAAAAATTTCACTAGTCGAGTTTAGAGGCAAACTTTGGCGTTGTTTATATTAAAATATGTTGCCGGCTGCTATTGTCTACAAGGGAATAGGCTGATGAAAGCCACATTTTGTAATCACGTCGACCTTCTTTAGATCTGCATCCAACAGAGAAATGATGTTGGAAGGTGCATGCAAACTCATGGCAGCTTCTTCCCATGCGCTTCACTGACTCCGACATCGACGACATTGTATTGTATGGACTACTTGACACCAGCCTCGACATTTTGACGGTCCAAGATAACATTCAAGATCTTGCCAGGGACATAAATTTTCTTTTTGATAGACTTCCCGACCAAATATTTGGCGAGTTTTTCGTCTTCCGACGCTAATTTGAAAGCATCCTCCTCTGTACAGGCTTCTTCGACCTGGATCGTACCCCTTGTCTTGCCATTGATCTGAACTGGTAACACGATAGTGGAATCCTTCAAGTAATCGGGGTTGGCCTGCAATTACAACATACGAATATAACTTTGATCATATTAAGGAAAATGTCCCTCTTGCTAACATGGCACTAGTGTCTCCATATCACAGGCTAAGAAGATATAAAATGCATTCATTTCTCCCCTTCGGGCCACAAAACTGCAAATCTCTAGCATTCTAGGGGATAAAAAATCATAATATATATGGCTAAGATTAGCATGATTATATAACTTTAACCCAGATTAAGATATTTCTATGCTTCATGTTTGAAAGAAACTGCTAAAAGAATGCCCCTAAACATATATTAGGTGGAACTGCACATAAGTTTTCCAAAGTGGGGACAAACATATGCAAATGACAAATTTGTAATATTATCGTAAGGAAGTCTGAATACTCAAACCCTAACACTTTTGTTCCATAATAAATGAATATTGGTAGTCAGATGGTATCCTGAAGGCCTCAAGAATAAAAAATATTGTAAAATTAAATTTGATAAGCTACTGAAAATTCCAAATAATTTGAAAAAGATGCAAAATAAAACCTTGGGGAAAGGCTCATATGTGAGTGATGTCGAGTGTCCTAGGCGTAACCAGAGCTCCTCTGCCATGTGAGGCGCATATGGTGAAAGCAAAATTACAAAGGCTTCAATAATTAATCTTGGATGTTTATCCCACTGAAAACGTGAAATAGAGAACAGATGAGAACAATAAGAGAACAAAAGGTTGACAAACTGCCAGCCACGTTGGTCTGCAAATTCACAGTTGGGCCAAAATGAAATAGTTAGAAGACTAGTTCTAAAACATTTATGGAGAAGACCTTATATGCTGCATTAAGGAACTCCATCATCGCAGAAATTCCAGTGTTGAACCGTGTCCCTTCAATTTCCTCTGTTACCTGCAAATTGCAATCAACTCATCAAAGGGTTCTTAAATTTATAAATGCCAGAGATTTATGACCATGTGATGCAACATTCCTAGGCAGGTGTCAGATCCTGACGCTCCACAAATTCTTGTACAAAGAATCCTGACATTTCATTCTTATAAGAAGCATCAATTATTATGAGCCTAACAATACAAAGCTGTTAGACTGATCTGTTATCGAATTACAAGCTTGAAGATACTATGCACCTGAAGCCTGACAGAATCATGCATACATTTGCACCCTAGCCCTCTTTCAGGATTTTCTTCAAGCAATCTAGCATTCACAACATGTGATTACACCTTATATTAACAACCATGATAAATTTGTGGTAATACCCAGGCTGCTCACCTTACTCATCCCATATGGATGTAAATATTTGACCCATGCCATATGGCTGCTCATTTGAGATATCAACCTCCAGTTTAAAAGATCAGTATCTGATTTATGTGGAACTCTACCATTTACCTTTACAAATAACATTATATAACAAGCACACTTTCATATGAGCTTTTGCTTTTCTGCACATGATGGTTGCCAACACCCAAGACCTATATCCATGTCCTTGCAACAAGTGTACTTATACAATGCAAGTTAAATATGGTTGTGCAGATACACTCTTTGAACAGCATCTAGAATTAAGAGATTAACTAGTTGCAAAAGAAATGATATGAATGTGGACAATAAGACTTGCAAAGGAGAGAGGAGCAACCAAAACAAATATCACAAAGAGAAGCTACATTTACAGAAATTGAGATGTGACCTTAGCAATGCACCTATGGAGAGAACGAAGTTGTTCCATAGTAGGTTCCTCATCAACAGCCACTGTACCATCCTTGAAAGTACCATCAGGTGAAGGTGAACCAATAATTAGTCTCCAAGTTCTTCCTAAAAATCGATGGACACCTTCAATACCACTAGTATTCCAAGTTTTTGAGTCTCTAGAAGCACAACAGAAAGAAACAATATGTAAAAAATGAGCATATCTTTGTAGGTGCTCTTTATTTAGAAGCATTGCCTAAATTAACAGATCGATCAGGACAATCTCCTCCAAATAAGATAAAACAAAAAATTTAAGGGAAACTTACCTAAGTGGTCCCATGAACATTTCATATAAACGAAGAGAATCTGCACCATACTCAGAAACAACGTCATCAGGATTCACAACGTTTCCCCTACTTTTACTCATTTTGTGAGCACGAGCCAGCAAACGAATTTTTGGATTTTCTTTCAGTACAAAAGAATCCCCAGATTTCACAACCTACATAAGTATGATTTCGTTAAAAAGGGGGGGAAAAGATGGGGGAGGGGGAGGGGGAGGGGACAGAGAGAGAGAGGGAGAAAAAGAAATGCCAGAATACAGCCTTATCTCTCTACCAAGAGAATGAATGCATTAAAATGGAAAGGAACTACATTTATTGAAGCATTCAGAAGGACGTACTTTCTCCTCAGGAATTCTTTCTTGGTCACTTTCACCCAACATATCAGCAAACTCTGCAGATATAAAGTTCCCTTCTGAATCACGGAAAGCCATATATTGAACCTGCAACCTGAACCGTTAAAAAACTGCAATGGAGTATTACTTTATTATGCATAAGAAACTACACTTACTTCTCCAAGGATGAGACCCTGGTTTATGACACATTGGAAGGGTTCCTTGGTGGACACAACACCAATGTCATAGAGAACCTGAAATAGAAAAATATCAATCACATTAAGTATCGCAATGACAGAGAAAATAAAATTGAAACAAACCAATTCACTATCAGAAGACTGTTACTGGCAGTGGCAGCCTTGTTCGGTTGTTCCCTGTTTATACTAGCCCACCCACAATTCAGTTGCAGGCAGCTCACCGTCAATTTTAAGAGCTGTCCTGCCTCACAGGACCTATGTATGAAGCTAGCACGCCCAATCAGATCCAACAACCCTAGCTCTGTTTTTTTTTTTTTCTGAAGCTAACATAACATATCATTGAGAATTAGACTCAATCCACAAGCATGCAAGTGAATCTAGAGAAACCTTAATTTCACAAGAGATGCACGGTTGTTTGTTATCCCAGACACCAACAACAGTAATGGCATTGATAGATGATAATGCAACAATTATGAGGATAATAGACATGGAAACACAACAATTCTAAGGATAACAGACATGGTAACTTTAGAAACAGGTGGAATTTCCTGTGTGTCACAATCCTTGCACCCTAGGGAAGTTGAAGAATAGCATGTTCACAAACCTTGTGCCAGAACCTGGAATAAAGTAAATGAAGAACAGCATGTTCAGCACCACCGACGTATACATCAACAGGGCTCCAATACCTGCAGAAGAGAATATGCTTCAAAAGCTAAGAAATTAAATCATTTGATATCGAAAACTAAAAATGCCAGAGATTATTGACACAGATGCATTAAGGAAAATAAACGTTGTGTAGTTAAAATCTGCTCTTACCTTTCTTTTGCCTTATCAACTAATTCTTTTGAATTATTTGGATCCATGAATCTCAAATAGTACCTGGACATGGGAAATAAAGCATCAAAAAGGTCTTGCATGGGGCACACAAAAAATTTAAAACAAGGATAATGATGTCTCCATTCAACCTGAATCCCCATCATCCTAACAAAACTAAATTCAGACTATTGAACATCATAACCGCTGACAAAAACTCAAGAGCTAAAAAAGAAACTAACTGTAATTCAAACTATTGAACGTCATAACCAACACATTACCAACAAGAACCAGCCCACTGTGGCATGGTGCTTGTCTCTCGTTTAGCTGCTTTTCCAGATGAAGGATCTGTAGTTTTAACCTGAAAATCATTCGCAAAAGTGGAGGCATAAAAACCTAATGAAGGCTAAAGGAGTCAAAATACTGCTGAAAATAAAGTAGAGAAACTGAGAAGAGACCAATCAGAACTATCTCAGAGACTAAATAATACATGGCTAGCTTAGTGGTTCATTTCTTTACCTCTATTTTCCAGCATCCAAACAAAATCATGCATCTGAGGGGATTAACATTTATTTAGTTAGTTATGCTGAACAAACATTTAAACTAATACCTCCCCATCCCAACTCTTTACTACCTGCGGTCCTGCACCAATGCCTAGGGCAAGATTATCACCTAATCTTAAACTGTTCTGATATCTTGATTACAGGGTAGGAAACAGAATAATTAATTAAAAAAAATGGTTTTGTTTAGAGAACATTAGATTATAAACCAGCAAAAAATGCAACAGGCATTTTGAGATTAATATAGATTCCAATATGATTTATAATTAACATTAAAATTATTGTCTATATCATGATAACTTAAAAAGGCAAAATATAAAGCACACCAATTCATATATGCAGAGTAAATGAAAGGAAAAAAGAGTTAAAAATACCCAAGACAGTGCTTTTGATAGTGGCGGTTCCCCTGTCCCAGTGGGTGTAAAATCATCCAATTCTGGTAGGGTAAGAGGCAGTTCAGTCTCAAGAAGTGGAACAGTCTCATCAGTTTCATCCAAAAAAATGACTGGGATAGGCTCCCCCCAATAACGTTGCCGAGCAAAAAGCCAGTCCCTCAACTTGAAGTTCACCTAAAGAGAGACAAGTTTGAGCCAATGCAAATTATATCATATGCATAACAGGAAGTAACAACCCCCCTCCCCAAGACCCCCCTCTCTCTCTCTCTCTTTGGAGAGACAGAGAGAAACCCCACAGCCCCATCTTTAGGCTTCAAATAAACTGAGGAAGGCACCTTTTTCTTCCCATTTCCAGTTTTCTCAACCCACTTGATCACTTTAGAAGCAGCTTCTTTGCTGCACAAGCCATTAATGTCAAGCCCCAAAGTTGAATTGGATGAATTTATAATTGTGCCTTGACCCAAAAAAGCTTTTCCAGAATCACTGAGACTTTTGTCATCTGGTGCCACAACGCAACGGATTGGGATATCATACCGCAAAGCAAACTCATAGTCACGAGTGTCATGTCCAGGAACAGCCATAATTGCTCCTGTTCCATAACTGCACAAACAATGAAGTTTTGAGTAAAAATTTCCAAAAACCAATAACAATTTCATTAAACACATTTTCATAACATGTCAAATAATCAACTAGTCTATTTCAAAATCCAGAAAACATATATAGTTAAAGTATGCAACTTCAGCATACTTGCATCTGCCAACAGATAAATGCTATAAAGAAGGGAAGAAATGAAGTATGAGCCAAGCATACCTTCCAAGGACATAATCAGCAACCCATATAGGGATAGCTTCCCCATTGGCTGGATTTCTGGCATAGCAACCAGTAAAGACCCCAGTTTTTTCCTTCTGAAGCTCAGTCCTCTCAAGTTCACTCTTCCTTAAGGCAAGATCTTTATATTCCTCCACCTGTGCTCAATATCGTTGTTTTCTAAGTACCCAACGCTAAGAAACCTTTTGAGACAAATTGATCAAGGAAACGTAATAACATACATATTTGCTCTGGGCTGTGGACACCAATGATGACAACAAAACATGCTCTGGAGCCACAACTAAGTAGCTGCAAACAACCAACTGATAAGAATGAATCCTAATCCAGGGACAATTATGACCAAAAACTTGCCTAAAAGGTAATACCCAATGCATGAAATTTATAAAATGCAAGCAACAAGACTAGGAATAAGAGGAATACGTCGCTCCAAAGATGGTATCAGGCCTGGTAGTAAATACTGTAACTTTTATCTCTCTTTCCTGTCCATCACTGTCAAGAACACAAAATTCCATCTCAGCCCCTTCAGACCTTCCTATCCAGTTTCTTTGCATTTCCTTGACACTTTCAGGCCAGTCTAGGTCATCTAAATCTTCAAGAAGACGATCAGCATATGCAGTAATCTTGAGCATCCATTGCCTCATTGGCTGCTTGGTAATAAACAATGACACTGTAAAATTATACAACCATTCAAAAACTATAAATAAGAGAAGAACTTTTATAACTCGGACTCATGGCTTATAAAAGATAGATGTATTAAACCAGAATACCTTTCTTATAACTGGGTGACCCCCCCGCTCACTCACACCATCTACCACCTCCTCATTTGCTAAGACAGTGCCAAGAGCAGGACACCAATTGACTGGCACTTCAGCCTAAACACATAGTACATATACCATCAGAGCTCTTTTATACTAGGAATCAACAGAAAATAATGCAGGCAAGATTGTACTAGACCTGATATGCCAACCCTCTCTTTAACAGCTGAAGAAAGATCCACTGTGTCCATTTATAATAATTTGGTTCTGTTGTAGAAATCTCACGATCCCAGTCATATGAGAAGCCTAATGATTTAAGCTGCAAAGCAAGTATCACATTGAGATCAAAATCAGATCATCTGCTGGAAATTAACGTAGGCATGCTATTTCTGAGGGTGAATGATTAAAATCAAAATAAACAAGGATATCACTGATAATTTCAAAGTGTAATTGCAGATTACCAACATCTAATTCTGTTGGAAACATATCCAAACACAATGAGTTTCCTATACGCAGGCTACACTAAAGCCCACAAACAAGAAAAGATCCCATGTTGATTGGTGTGCATAGAGATGAATAGGGTTATAAATCCTCAAAATAATTGAATATCATGCTATATCATAATACAGTCCAGAAGCTATGAATCCCTACTGTTAAATATAAGATCAAATTTACAAACTTCCATGCCACACATAACTTTAACATAAAACCTTAACTATAATGTCAACTATAGGTAAACATTATTTTGAAGTTTATCTTTGAGTCGCACTCAGATGATACTGGACATGTACTGGATTCTTAGTCCTTGACAGAATTCCAGTGGAATTAAGAGCCACAATCGACATTGAGTCATAGATTGAGATTTATAAACTCTCTATTCATCACCACTTACGTGCATTAAACATACCACAATTACAAAGAAATAAAATAAAAAGAACATTACATCACCTGGGAACGAAAGCGGTTGATGTTCCTCAATGTTGTAATTTTGGGGTGAGTTCCGGTCTGTTAGGCACGTGTAATAGCCAGTAAACAAATGTGCATAACCACCACACAAATTCAAAATAATGTAAGCCACATATCAAAAAGCAAAACAAACCTCAATTGCATACTGCTCTGCAGGCAATCCAAATGCATCCCATCCCATTGGGTGCAAAACATTGTAGCCCTGCATGCGTTTGAATCTAGCGAGAATGTCAGTGGCGGTATAACCCAGCGGATGGCCAACATGTAACCCAGCTCCACTGCATCAGTTCATGAAAATGAGCACAGGAACCTCGGTCACAACCTCCCAACTCACAAGAGTACATTACTTAAACAACGAATTATCACAGGCACATAAAAATTAGGATTTTTCAAAAATTGACCAGTAAACTTCAATTGCTTATACCTAGGATAGTTACCATAGAAACCTCAAGTAGTGAATATCTTCATTGATCAAATTTCAAAGCATAGACTAACTAAAACTGGGTTTCCACGGTTTTACAAATCCAGTGACATACACAATCTCAGCTCATAAAAACCAGATAACCCAAATTGGCCAAGTCCAAATGCTTAGTGCTTGCATTCTTAGCGTTGGTAACCGATAGCAGTGCAACTTTTATCAATCAAAACAGCAAAACATAGAGTGGCCATAACTGGGTCCTTGCTCTTTGAGAGAAAGAGTCAGACCTGGGATAGGGGAACATGTCGAGGACATAGAATTTAGGCTTGGAAGTATCAATTTCATCTGGGGTTCGAAAAGTGCGATTCTCCTCCCAATAGCGCTGCCACTTAGGCTCGATTTCGTGAAAAGGGTAAGCCCTCTTCGCCACTGGCTGCTTCTCCTTCTGCCCACCTTCTCCTTCCACTTCGTCGACTCCCCTAGTCACCGAGCTTCTGATTCCACTGCCATAACCGAAGCTCTTGTTACACAGTCGGAGACAAAAAGCGCGTCTCTTGGTGGTGAATTTCCAAGACCCGATTCTTTGCGCGGGAACGAGGAATGCATGTGAGCGTGGTGGAAGCGATTGGACATGTAAGAGAGTCTGCAAATTCGTGTTCATTTCGCATAGGAATTGGAGCGAAGAGGAAGGAGTTGAAGTGTGAGAGTGAGAGAGCGGCCTAGGATTGAAGAATTGGATAATGAAATGGAGTAAGTGGCGGTTAAACCGATTGACTAGTTTTGATGATTTGGTTTTGGGCCAAAGGATGACCCGAGAAGGCCCTATCAACTTGTGAGCAGCCTTAACTTTGATTAATGTACCTTTTTAACATGATATCAATAGAGTGGATAAATTTATACCGCAAATTGCCTTCATGTAAATCTCAAAAATAAATTTATATAATATTTTCAAAAATGACATAAATTTCCTCTAAACCAATATGAAGGAAATATCATTTCTTAAACCCGTTAAAAGGAATGAGATCATCTCCATTTCAAATGAAATGGATAATATCCATTTAATGTAAAATGAGGGGTAATATTATAAATTTAATCTTTCAATTTTAATGTTAAGACAATACTACTCCTTATTTTACACTAAATGGATATTATCCATTTCATTTGAAATAGAGAGGATCCTGTTCCTTAAAAAATAACGTCAAGTGTCTATAAACATTTAAAACGCACATTAAATTTTTAAACTCATTAATAACAGTTTACTAAATTAAACCAACATTCTAAATATTTTTAGACATTTGACACTATTTTAAATGAGTTAGTAGACATTTCTTCTGGACTGATTTGAAGAAAATTTATGTCCTTCCAAAAAATTATCTCAACGGATATTATATAACCTTTCAAGATTATAGTTTAGGACCATGTTTAGACATTTTAAGGTCAAACAAATTGTTTTATGGAGAATAACCATTTCACAATTCAGATTAGATTTTGAATTAGATTTTACATACTAAGAAGGCAGTTGAAATTAATCAAATAAAAGAACAGAAACCGTCAAGCAAAAATCAAATTTTTTTATTTTTTTTTAATTTCACGTTATATTTCATATGAGCGACCAATCCATCATACGAGGAAAATAGATAAGGGGCTCATAGACCTTGATGATGCAGAATCCTAATATAGATTAATTTATTAAATGTATAATGTTCCCCCACAATTTTTAATGGAGAAATGCTTAGAGTCAATAATACAAAATTAGAGGGACGATTGGCCGACTAATTACAATTAACACCATGTACGGCTACAATGAAGCTTCCGAGATGCTCCTCTGGGTTGACACCAAGGCTTCAAAATCTTTAATAGCTTGATCAACTGCATAGACTACCATTTTCTTTATCTGTTCCACCCAAATACCACAGCAGATAAAAAAAAAATGTTTAGAAATAAGAGTAAAACAGAGAAATGTCACACGTACACACACACACAAAAGAACACAACCATAGACCACAAATCAGAAAAATTAGAGATAAAAGGAGCATAGCGGCGTTGCAAAGGCTCCTTTGTGGCTGCACCCACACTGCACACTGCACACTGCATGATGTCGCCAATCAGATGCTCAGCTCCATTCAAACTTACTCTAATACCAGATGACAGGAACTCACACTCTAATCTTAAATTAAAAAATAAATAAATAAACAAAGGAAAAAATTAAAGGAAAAAGGGAGGAACTATGCTGGGCAGCAAGAGTAAGAACAAAAAAAGTTCCTCACCTTCTAGGGTTTGAGGGGGGTGATCACCCCCCTCACCCCCACCACCTCCTTTGGAATGGCTAGGATGGTCTAACCACCCTAATAGGGTGGCTAACCACTATCTCAAGAGGTAAAACAATGAAACAATGATCGGCCATTCCTCAAGGGTGATGGTCAACCACCCCTAATTTTGATTTGTGTTTTTTTAATGCTTACGTGGCTAGATCCATACCATACACGGTCTAGTACTTCAGAGTACGTTTGGTACGCGAAATGACTATTTCATTAAGAAAATGAATAGCTTTTGTTGGGAATTGAAGAATGTGTAAGAGCATTCCCAGCAAACTCCCTATAAAGGAGTCTGTTCCCTATGTATAGAGAATAGGTCCAAAAAATCGCAAAAATGGTCTCACAGCAGACTCCCTATAAGCTTCCTTATGTTATCAGATGCTACAGTAGAACCTTATATATAAGGTTTTACTGTAGCAATTATTATGAATATTATAATCATTAAAAAAAATTCTCTCCCCCCCTTCTCTCGCGTCTATCTCTCACCTCTCTTTTTCTCTCTCACACCACCAAACGAGCAACAAAACCAAAGATTTTAGACCGAATCGCACCACCAGACAGATCAAACCAACTAAATTAGAGATTTGTTGTGCTTAAACCAAACCCAGAAATCCAGAGTCATCAGATTAAACCAAACCTAGAAATCGCAAAAAATGACCATTTTGGCTCAAACCTGTCGGCAGATTGGGGTCTCCCTCAAAACTCATCCATGCCCTTGAAATTCTACAATCTCAAGAACAAGGCCAAGTGGGTTTTGAAGATGGATGCTGGTCTTGTGGGTGAGTGTGTGATGGGCTGGGATTTTCGTGGGTTCTCAGGGTTTTGATTGGGGAACTAATATGGGTTTTGGGAGATTGAGGTAATGGGAAAGTAGGTTCGGCGTGGTGGGATTATGAGGTGAGTATTGCGTAAGGGGGTGAAGGGTCTGGGTGAGAAAAAGGCAAGGGACTTTGGGGGTTTCGATGGAGAGAAGGGGTACCATGGGACTGGAAATGGGTCTCCAACTCTCTGTGTGTGGATGGGTGAGAGAGAGAGAAAGAGCCTTGCACTGGGTTTTCTCGGCTGTTTTCGGCGGTGGAGCCTTATGGTTTGCAAGATGACGATGAGAGAGACGAAGAAAGAGAATACAAGAAAAAAAAAATTTTAAATAATATTTTAATGATAGAAAATAATATTTTAATAATATAGGGAAGCTATTGTGATATATTTTGACATAGAGAAGCAAAAAGTAATTTGGATCCTTAAATGTAGGGAACAGGACGAGGAAGCTGCTAGGAATGCTCTAAGAAAATAGCATGTGTTAGAGAGGATCCAGATCCATACTTCTTAAAAGCATTCCCAGCAGATTCCCTATAAGGGGGTTTGTTCCCTATGTGTAAGGAATATGTCCAAAAAATTGTAAAAGATGTTCCACAGCAGATTCCCTAAATGATTCCTTAAACCATCAGATGCTACAGTGGAACCCTATGTATAAGGTTCCACTATAGCAATTCTTATGAATATTAAAATGAAAAATTATCTCTCCTCTCTCCTCTCAGATACAACCCCGCCCCATACCCATCGTCCCTTGACTCCCAACCCCTACCCCTTCCTCTTCCCCTCCCTCTGTACATCCCTCTTCCTCGGCCTCGCTCGTGCCCACCTCTGTCTCTAAACCCTCTGCCTCCTTTGCCACCACCAATGCTCTCTATACCGTCACCCTCGCTACCGCTACTGCACGACAGAATCTCCACCATGTTTTTCATTGCTTTTTCACGGGTCATCCTTTGCGCTCTTCACCTTGGGCGTGAGCTGGGCTTCTTTGGGAGGCCCGGGCATGGCAATTCTCCTCAACAACTTGCACCCCAACGATCGATTGCTTCAGGGGTTTTCCGCGACCGCTACCAGAAAGTCCAGGGATTATGCTCAAGGGTAGATTCCGATCAGGGAAGCTCTCAACCGCGGCCGAAGGAGAAAGCTTCGGCGGCAGTCGAGGCCATCATCGCCGATCAGGTTGGGGTTTTGGGTCTCTAAAATCAAGCAGGGAGATGGGGATTTTAGGTCTCTGAAATCAGGCAAGGAGATTGGGATTTTGGGTCGGGGAGATTGACGGGGGTTTTGGGTCTCTGAAATCAAGTGGGGAGATTGGGGTTTTGGGTCTCTAAAAGAATAAAATAAAAAATATATATTTTTTAATGATATAGGGAACGATTAAGTGTATTTTAACATAGGGAAGCAAAAAGTAGTTTGCATCCTTAAATGTAGGAAATATGACGAGGAAGCTGCTGGGAATGCTCTAACACTTGGAATAGCCATTCCCTATTCCAAAGTTATTCCATTCCACCTTACATTCCCAATAAAAACTATTCTTTTTCCTATTGGAGTAGTCATTCCGCGTACGAAACATACCTTTAGAATTATAGGGGACTTCATTTTGAACCTCATTCTGAACCACACTGCCTGACTTCAAATGCACGTCTACTCAGCTTCACTGACAGAGAATCAAACCTGCCAATGATAGGAACGCACAATCCTATCGGACTGAAATCAAAAGAAATTAAAGGAAAAAAAGTAGAGAAAGAAGGGGCACGGCAACAAGGGTACGAATATAAAAATTTAAAAAAAAAGGTTACTCTCCCTTCTAGGGTTCAAGGGGTGACTGATCACCCACTCACCCCAAGAGGGTGGTAGGGGAGTGGTTGGAATGGTCCAACCACCCTAATCACCCCTTTGAAGTGGCTGACCACCCCCTAAAAGGGTAAAATGGTGATTGGCCACTGCACAGCGCACAGCTTTTCTCTATTGCTACACCCACGCTGCACAACACTCGGCTTAAAAAAATGAACTGGTCCTCAACACCACTGACAAAGACTCAAACCTGCTCTAATACCAGATAATAGGAACCCATGCTCCTATCTAACTGAAATATAAAAAAAACCATCAGAAGAGAAAATTAAAGGAAAAATGGGGGTCAAGGCAGCAATAATAAGAATAAAACAATTTACTCCCTCTTCTAGGGTTCAAGGGGTGACTGACACCCCCCCTCTCAAGAAAGCAGTAGGAGAGTGGTTGGGATGGTCCAATCACCTTAACCACCCCCTCGGGGTATAATGGTGATTGGCCACTCCTTAAGGGGGTCACTAACTACTTCAAGGGGTAGTTCAACTACCCAATGGCAAAGCCAAGATTTTGGTTCACAAGGAGTAAGGTCAAAAGATGAATTTAAAAAAAAAAATTTTAAAAAAAAGGTTAAAAATACTTCAGAAATAAATAAATAAATAATTCAATAAAACTTCAAGTATATATTTCATACAAGATTAAAGTGTAACGGATAATATTTTTTTGAAAATCAAAATTCAAATTAAACCTATTTGAATCATAGATAATTTTTTTGAAATTACATTGGATCTATAGATGTGTGCAAGTATTTGATTAAAAATATTAGAGAATATAACTAAAGAAATAAATAAACAATTCAAAACTTCAATTATATATTTCATACAAGATTAAAAGTGTCACGGATAATAATTGCCTAAATTCAAATTCAAATTTAAATTTGACCTATTTGAATCAGATAATTTTTTTTTTTTTTTTAAATTACATTGGATTAAAAGAAGAGGGTAATATAGTAAAATTCTATAAGAGGTGTGCTATGGTTTTAGGTCTGCCATTTGTTTCACCAATGCCAAGAGGAATAAAAGTAAAAGGAACCCAACTATTCATTTTTGTGTAAATCGTGTGATGATATGAAAGTATTTCAAAAACATAGTGAGCGACAAGGTTTGCATCTGGCTTATATAAAAAGACCCTTTTTCATTGCGGTCAACAATAAACCTCTTTTGGCTAATCTGATAACTTCGAAAGACTGCTGTGAAGTTTTGACAAAGATCTAAGGGGCTTGGCAAATGGATTCTATTCTCAGGTAAAACAACCGGTGGAGGCAAGGGGGTCATTTTCCCCCTCTCGCCCTCTCTTGGCTCCACCATTGCGGCGATCACTTTATTTATTGGCCCTGCAATTCGAATTGCAGGGGACCTCAATCCGGAACTTCCTTTGTTGAGTTGTGTTTTCTCTTCTTCCGTAGTTCCCATATATTTTGGTTGTTGGAACATTGGGGGTCAATGGTCAATCAAGGGAGGGTCGGCCTCCAAGAATTGCTTAAAGCAATTGTGGTTTCTCTTCCTTGAATTGCCATACAACATCTACACCCTTTTATAGGGAGATTTCAGCTTATTTTAGAAAGGTAATTATTAAAAATATCATTGATTCACTTATTACAATTATTACGGAAATTATGGAAATCTGTAGAATAATTGGAATCCCATCACAGAGACAACTTAAGGAGAATAAATAAAGAAAGGAAATATTAGCATATCGACACACACAATGACACAACAATCAATAAAGTAGTGGGTAAGAAAGGCATATTATAATAGAAAAGGCCTATTACCTCGAGTTTATCTTCTCTGGCTTTATGGTTTATGGGAAGTAGTCTGAACTCCTCAGTTAAGCGAAGGCACTCACCGACATTTTCAGGTGAGACAAAGTCAACAGCAACTTTTGTACATGACTGTGCAGGTGGTAATATTATACTTGGAATCATACAAGAGAACCTCTTTGGTGAAAAAAGAAAACATAGCAAATAGAAGATTTAGGCTGGTGATGTTAGGAATTTATTACCTTGAGATTCCTAACTTGGTGTGGGCATCCAGCAGGAATAAACACTGCTTCTCCAAGTCTTTGCTCGAATGTCCATGGTTCAACACCTTCAAGGGTGAAACAATTGTGTAAATAATTATGCATGGATATCACAAAAGCATTTTTGCTTTTTTTTTTTTTCTCATCCTTACCAAATTCTTCCTTTATCTTCCTTTTGTGCTCTGAAGTTAAATAAAAAGATTGGTCATGAATTGGGTGGACAACCTGAAAAGACAATATTAGAGACTGCACGCAAGACATGGCTATCAAAAACTTAAGTTGCTATATATTACCTGCTCAACAGGAGCACAGTAGGTGTGCCTGAATTCTTTCGAGTGATTTCTAAGATATGCCTCTAATTTAGGAATATCTTCCCTCCGAAAAATATCCCACAGAGCACTTCCTGTTTCCTCTGTTGTTTGTTCTGAGGCAAAAGCTAGAGAAGTAGCACTTTCTATCTCAAATTTTGAATTCTCGAATTTTCCTATATCTGCAATTTCTGAGATCTCCATCTCCTCATTGTCGCGTTGACCAACTTGGTCAGACTTTAACTTCTTCTCTCTATCCAGATGCTCCTTCTCATCTTGGGCCTTGTGTATTTCTTTCAACCTTGCAATTGCAGAATGATGCTCATCACTCAACACTACTTCTGCTGTATGGGTCAAAATATTCACCTGCACCAATCAGTATTCTAAAAAATGTCACTATGTTGCTTGCATAATGCAAAAAACCCAAATTTAATGGAAAATTTTTCAGCATCCTGCGTCAACTGAAAAATGGTAATTTTATCACATGTAACAATTATAAAAGCACACATAGCTATTCAATAATGCAATTTGGACCATTAGCTTTTTTAAAAAAAAAATACAGGAAGCCAAAATGGATTCCAATTGATTATGGGGATCCGTAAGATTATCTAAGAGCTATATATTCACACATAGTCACACCTTGATACTCAATTTACAACCAATTTGACATGCCCACCAACTTCACCAAATAGACCATCTTTTTCTAAACCATCCGTTTTAGACACATTTACAGCTAATAGCAAGAATGATTACAGGACTTCCTATTATGATAAGAAAGGAATCTGAATGGCAATATCAACCACCACATTCAGATTTGTTAACAAGGAAAATATAAGCACCAAAAAGATTGATAATATTTGTAATATTTGTGCAAAAGGCCAACTAAAAACCATTCCTCAACTCAATATAAACCAAAATGCAGGTTGTATATCTCAAAAGCTAAGAGTTTGAATATCCAGTGCATAAATTGCAGTGTGTCATGTGAGAACTTAGTTTGTTAGGACATACCGCATCTGACATATCACAATGAAGCTTAGTTACAGAGTCCCCTCTTCCAAGCTCTTCTGAAATCCCGTAACCAATGTATGTTTTTGGACCTAAGTCTGGTTTCAAGACACCTGGAGGCAACTTGACAGCTAAGTTAAGGATACCAGCCCTAGGATCTGTGTACTCTTGAAAAGGCAATACACGGATAAATTCATCACAATGACGGGGCAAAAGATCCTCAAACTTGTCTGAGGGGGGCCAGTCCTTTAGTTTGAGCATCTCCGGCCAGAAGTTAGTGTACCTTCTCCCTTCTGTATAACCTCTAAAAAATTGAAGAGTACTAATCTCCACCTGCATTTTTTAACAAAAATCAGGCATTGGAATTACGATATCGAGCAGGCGTAACCAAGTAAGATGAAAATATACTTTTTCTTTTTTGATAAGTAGTAAGATGAAAATATACTTGAGCAAAGAAGAAAACATTTCTCAGGTGAAAGTCCAGAAAAATCATGGATTCTGAAAACATATAAAGCAAAAACATGGATTCTCAGGAATGTGACGGGTGCATGCAAGAGAGAGTGATGTATAATAAAATAAAGCAAAAACAAAGAAGACAAGTGGTTTTAACTAATAGTCTTTGGTGCATCAAGGGAATGGGTAGCTAAACCTCACAACCAGCCAGGCAATCAATGGCTTTCACTTCTGACATTTTTGAGCTGATCTCTGAATCCACATTTTCGCATAATGCGCGCCACATGACCATTGGCTCCCAGCTTAAACCAGTTGCCTGATCAAGAACATCACGAACTATAACTGGATTACCATTGGTCCAGCATTGTCGAAACTGTAAAAGGTTTTCTTCTTGAAGAATGTCTCTTGAAGCTGGACAATACAAGTAGTTGTCATCAGAATCTACTCTAGAAGCTGCTCTTCGCAACACCTTGCTCGTTTCAGTACATTTGCGCTCAACAATTCTAAACGTATCCAATAAATCTACTGCTCTGACTTCTAAACTTGAAATCCAACCCTGAGGAAGGATACGTTTGAGCTCCAATACACACTTACCACACCCACCAATTTCCTTAGGAGGGCAAATAACACTTCTATCATCATTAGCACTCCAATTGGTAAAGAAATCAGTTTGTTCTTTTGAAATTTTTGAAAGAGAAGATTCTGGTAGAGGATCTCCACCGTGAATGTACTCATAGCCCCTGTTGATGTATTGAAACTTTACTTCACGACGGCTTGTAACACTTCCCTCACGAATTTCTTGGCAACAATTGAGACATAGTTCATAGGAACATTTAGGGCAGCTTCGATGAAGGTCTATAATTGAAGTTGCACAATGATCACTGCACCAAGACCAAAAAAATATAAAACAAAATAAAAATTGATAAATACACATAGGAGCTCTAGAATGATAGAATTAGAAAAGAGAAGATGCCTACCAAAAGACACGCTCATCATTATGACAAAGGGCTTGGGGTACTTCAAGTTCAGAATATGATTTTCCTGCCATAAATATTTCCTGTAAGTAATTTCCGAAATCAGACAACTCTAACCCATTGCTGAAAGCCATACATACTCTGAATAGTAGCCTCAATCTCTATCTCCCTGGTTTGCTCTTCACAAATTTGTTTTAAATATGGGCACAAAGAATAAAGTAAATGCTGGAGATTCTGGATCTTTTCACTATCAGAGATGTCCCTCTTTGAAGTCTGAAGGTTAGAAAGACCAAAAAAAAAAAAAAAATCAGGTTGTTTCATTAAGAGGTAGTAAGTTAAAGGCATTTACAGTCCAATAAGATAACAACCAAACCTTAATCATCCCATTTGAGTGCAAGCACGCATTGCAGTTGCAGTTTCCACGGCAAAATGGGCAAAGCTCCGAAATTTCTTCTTCTTTTAAGTGAGGGTACCTATATACACAAAATTCAGCAAGAATGTTAAGGTTAAAAATAGGTTTTCTGAAATAAAGAGACCGTTTTACAGAAAAGTTGAATGTGTATAGAATACCCCACCATTGCTTGATACATGGGATGCAATACATTTTCTGCTTACACTTGGTGCAAGGGACAACAGTTCTTTTCCTCATACACTGATGACATTTTAAGTGATCTTCTCCACTTCCCTATTTAAGGCAATAATTATAAATAACTTGAAGTATGAGGAAAAATATTAAAACAGGAGAAAAAGAACTGATTTCTTAAATTTAATGGAAAAACAAAGATAAGCATGGTATCTAAAGATTGGAAGGGCCCTGCCTTGGAGGGGTTCTCCGACATAAAAAATAAAGAGAGATAAACTACCTTCACATTTTTCGGAGTGCATGCATCCTTGCTTGCACTACTCGCATTAGTATTCCTTAACCCATTATTCTTCTCTCTTGCATCCTTTGCATTTCCTTCAGTCATCATGCTATCCAAATTGCTACCTCTTTTCCGTGCTCTTGCCTTTTGGATAAACTTATATTCTTCATCTTCTTCAAAGTCGAAATCATCGCAATTATCCTCAAATCCCCTTCTCTTGTTTGAAGGATTGCGGCGCTTCTTTGCTACTTTTTGACCAAATGAGGACTCACTTTCCTGATTGTTCCGTCTTTTTTTGGATGAGAGTTTTGTTCTCAGATCTGATGACCCAGCATTGACATTCTCTTCCTTGTTTGATATTGATTCTTCACTTCCATGTCCCAGGATTTCTCCTACTTCCCCATTCCTGGGAACCTTTGAAAATTCAGAGATTCTCCGCATATCGTTTTGATACCTGCTCAACCTTTCTTGCTCTGGAATCAAAACCTCCATTATCCCTGCAACATATTAAGTGGTACGGATGATGCTTGATTTTTTGGGATCCAAATTCAGTTTTATCAGCCTGGGCAATTAAAAGTAACATATTGCAATCAAACAGAAACCATGAAGAACCAAACTACAACTGATAAAAATATGTGTGTGCGTGATACCAAATTCTAAAACTACACAAGTCAAAGGATGCTATGCTTGATTTATTGGCGTCCCAATTCAGTTCTATCACAGTTTTGGGCAATTAACAGTTACACATTGCAATCAAACAGAAACCATAAAGAACCATATATGTTTCTTTGTGTTTGCACATATATATGTGTGCACCAAATTCTAAAACTAGGCAAGTCAATGCAACAATAACTCTTAGATTCGTGAACATCTCTTACCCAAAATAGTTAAAGAGTATACAAGAAGTCAAAGATCAACTAAAAGACAAGCCCAGACGAACTTGTCATTGAAACTTATATTCAGAAAGAATTTCCAAAAAAATTCTCGGGCATATTACAATGGTCTAAAAGAAAATAATTCCCAAAAAATCATAAACCCACCAAGCATTTACAACACAAAATACAAACCTCAAAACTCTGTCCTAAAACTAAATAAAAATCTCATTATGGTCAACGGCTCATTCACCATAAAAAAATAAAAATAAAATAAAAAAATCTCATTAGGGTCCATGTGAGAACAAAAAAAGATTGAACAAACTCAGCTACAAAAGAATCAAAATTCAGATACTTCAACAATTTCATGCAGGAAAAAAAAATTAAAATTATTATTAAAAAAAAAAAAAAAAAAAACAGGAATCTAATAGGAATAAATAAATTGGGCTGTACCTGATTACCCAAAAATCAGAACATGTGTGAGCTCGAAATTGGGGCTTATATAAATCGACAATGCTACGATCAAGAAATAACAGATAGCGATTCTTATTAGGGTTTGAATGGGAATGAGAGAGACAGATACAGACAGAGACAGAGACAGATACAGGGACAGAAAGAGGATTTGTAGGAAGAAGAAGAAACGGTGGGTATGGTGTATGAACGTATTGTATATATACGTGTGGTCGGTGGGCGCGAGGCTCGCTTTACGTCATGGGTTGAACTTACCAAATTAACCCGAAAGATTTGGATGTCTTATTTGGGGAGGAGAGTCAACCGGAAGATGTTAAATCACACTTTTACGTAACTTTACACTTCTTCCTTATTTGAAGTTTTTTTTTGTTAATATATTGTTTTCCTTTTTCCTTTTTCCTTTTTCATTTGGTCAATTATGGGTTATTTTCTTTTTCTTTATTTAGTGAAAAACCACTTGCGGAAGGATGACCCACAGAATAAGAGGGAGGGTTGTGGACCTGTGGTCCACGTGTCTGCCTGCTATTGGTGGACATTTTCCTTTTTTTTTTTTTTTGCTTGGTTATTTTCTTATTGATTTTGATTGAGTTGATTTGAGGACACAACAAAAGAAAGAAGTCGTATGATTTTTGGGGTTCATGGCCGATTATAAAGAAGATTGTTGGCTGGTTTTTGATTATTAACGGAAAGCTAGGGTACTGATTTGGCAATACTCAGAGCCTAGCTCAAATGGAATACTCGAGGTCAAGGTCGAGCTCGACTAATAGGTGGGTTCAAGTTTGAGCTCACACTAGGATTGGGTTTAATCTTTGACGAGTCGAGCTCAAGTCAATTTGTGGCTAGTTATGAGTTCGAGTAAAATATAAATGAGCAAGCCAAGTTCAGCTCGTTAATATTTCAATATAATTCAATTATTTTAAAAAATAACAATTTTAAAGTGTAGATAATGAAAATATATAATTTTAAAAAAAATCAATTAGCATTTGGTAAAATTGGGGTTCAGTTTTTTAAATCACATTAAGCCTTTTAAAATTATTAATTTTTTACCCTTCTACCTAAGATTTGATTATATAAATTTTTTCACATTTTCAAACCAAAATTTTTTATGCATTCTTAAATGGGACATCTTTTTTTTTTTTTTTGACATGTTCATACAAGAGAAAGAGAATGGATATTCGAACAAAAAAAATAAGATTCGAACTAGTGACTTCTGCATTATAAGATGTGATATACAACCAATTGAACTACCTTATTGGAACTTTGGTTATTTTATTTAAAAACATACTTTTAACATACAAAATCACAATGTTAAACAACTTAAGCTATGAATAATAATTTTAAAATTCATGTTAGTTTTTTATAAAGACAAAGAGAGACACAAAAATAACGTCTATCATATGAATGATAATTTTAAATGCTACATTATTTTTTATTTTATTTTTTAAATGACGTTACATTAATCTTTAGATGACACAATAAAGACACGACATTTAGAATTATTCTTTTGACATGACTTTCCATGTGCCAATTGGTAAAGGTGTTCATCTTAAAAGGCAGTCACTTTTGCCTCAATAAATTACCAATCCAGTAGAATTTGTGGGCTGGCACGGTTTTTCTTCTTCGGGTACCCATCCTCGTGCCTTGCTTTTTTTGGTTGAATGGAGGGTTATTTTATTATTTGTCCCTTAACTTAATTCCACAATTTTTCCTATTTTTGATAGCAATCATTGCTCTATTATGTTGTCACTTAAATCCAAAAAGTTTAAAGTTTTTTTTTTTAAAATATATATATATATTAACTCCACTCATTTTAATCATTATTATTTGATGTTAAATTCCATTACACGTCACACTCACTCTAATATATCATGACATAACCAAAAAAAAAAAAAAATCACTTACACACATATAAACTTACGAACTTTTTACAAACACCTATTTAATAGTTAAAAGAGGAAAATACATTTCTCACTCCTCTAAAGTATCCATCGATTTTCACTTTTGCCTTCAAAGTTTCAAATGTGATACTTAACTCCCTCAAACTTTCAAATTGTAGCAATTTAACCCATTTGGCCTTTTTATTCTTAAAATGCTCCCATCACTTTTTAAAAAATAAATAAATAAATAAATAACCCGACATTACCGAAACCTCAAACCCTTACACACTCAATCTCATCCGCTTCTTCACCTCCACCAATGACTCAATCTCTGTTGTCAATCAGAATCCAAACCCAGTTTCCAATTCGGTCACGACATTCAACGCGCTCCAGTTCTTCCGGTGGGTTGAGCGAGCTGAGCTGGTCCACCACGACCATGGCACCCATTTGAAAATGACTCACCAACCAGGCCTTTGGAGGTGGTTCGGCTCCCTAGACCGGCAGTGGCAGAACCACCCGCCAACAGAGTGGTCAGCCACCACCTATGGGGTGGTTCGGCCACCCCAACATATATTTATATATTTTTTTGGTTTTTTCTTTTCTTTTTTTTGATTTTTTTTAACTAAATTTGTGATGGGGGCATTTTGGGAATAAAAAGGTCAAATGGATTAAATTGCCACAATTTAAAAGTTTGTGAGGGGGTTAAGTGTCACATTTAAAACTTTGGAAGCAAAAGTATAAATCGGTGGATACTTCAGGGGGGTGAAATGTATTTTCCCATAGTTAAAATTTCTTACTTTGGTATGTTGAACTTTCGTTTCGTTCCAAATACCCCCATACCATTAAATATTATTAATTTTACACATCTTCGTTAGTATTTAACAAAAAACCCTAATGAAAGAGAAAAAGTAGAGGAAGATCAAAGTTCGATACAATGAAATTAGATATTTTGAATATTAGAAGAGTGTTTACAAAAGACGCATAAATTTATGAGAGTAAGTTGAAGTTTCCTAAAAAAAAATGAATGTCAAATTGGTAATAAATTTAGCCATGTTTATATTCATGTTTAAGCATATCTCACGCATGATTGAACAATATTTATAACAATTTTAGAAGTTGTACGGTTGTACCATGCCTTTTCTGCCTTCTAATCCACAAAAGCACATGCTAATAATTTATCTTTATTGACAACTTTATAATTAGATTTAGAATTTAAATAGTAGAGATAATATATTATTATTAGAAATAGTTTATTTATATTACTCTTTTATATCTATTATGTTTTGTAATTCTCTATTTAAAGAGACCAAGTTTATTAATGGAATTAAGCAAAGATTAATATTAGGGAAAAATATATTTTATCCATTTAAACTATCCACGTGTTTGTATTTTTAACCTCAATGTTTAAAAAATGACACTTTATCTTAGAAGTATCTAAACTGACATTTGATCTCATGAAGTACACTTTACCCACTGAAATATTTTGAATTAACACTTTACCCCCTACAAAACTTAATTACTTAGGGTAAAGTGTCAAATCGAAATATTTTAAGGGTAAAATACATTTCATCGGAGTCAAGTGTCACTATCAGATATTTTAAGGAGTAAAATGTCACTTTTTAAATATTGAGGTTAAAAGAGCAAATAAGTGAATAGTTTAAGGAGTAAAATGTATTTTTCCCTTATTATTATTCAACATTGAGTTGATTTGGGAGGTATTAAGGCTATTCAAACTACCCTTATTCATCCGTTATTGTGCTTCAGAGCCCTTAACACGCGCACATAAACACATAAACAAAAACATGGCCCATGTTTGTTAATATTGTTTATTTATTTATTTCATGAAGACAAATACAATAATAAACAATTCAAAATAATAACTACTCATAAACATATTTAAAAATAGGTTTCTCCTTTATGTCGTGGCAAAACACTATTTCCAAAAAAAAAAAAATCCAAAACATATTAACAAGCATTTATATGAGTATGCAAAGTTGACCACCAAAAGCCAGCGGAAATTACAATATACTAGGGCTTGAATATAACAATGCAATTCATTTAGGGCTGATCATTTTAACCCGACACTGACGAACACGAATGGTATCCACCAAAAGCTAGTGGCAGTCAATATAGCCTGGAATTATATCATCTCATTTGGATGATTCACACTGATTTGCATTTCATATTGTTTGTCACAAAATGGACATGAACTGCAACCTAATCCTACCAACACATCAAATAAAGTCTTACATGCGCACCTTGCAACCGACTGCCAGAAAAACAGGGCCTTGCTTTTGTTGCTGGAGTTACCGAAGTTTCTCTGGGTGTATATGCTATTGTGCTGTTTAATTCAAAGTGCCACCCTGTTCCATTGGTATAGTTCTGTGAAGATGTGTGTAACATTCGGTAAGACGCAAAGTTTCATGATGAAAATTAGGGCTGTGGAAGTTCTTGAACAGTCTCAGGCAGAGATGGGGAGGATGCTCCACTAACTCTACTGGGAACTGGTGTATTCCCTCGGGACTGGCGCTTTGTGGCGACAACCACACTCTCATTCTCCCAATTTTCATCAAGCACCTCCTCCTCATCTTCTCCGTCTTTGCTAGCTTTAAAGACTGGATGTATATATGCATCTTGAAGATATCCTTTTAAGTTAAGGTGTGGTTCCCTTGCACGTTCTAGAGTATCTTTCATCATTGCTTCCTAAACACACATGAAATAATAGTTAAAAAAAGAAGGAGGAAAAGATAATAGTAAAACTAGAAAGGGGCAGCTTCATAGAGTGGATGTCACAGGAAAAGTATAAAGGATTTCTTTCAACACGCATTCTCTTGCGCACAGAATACAGAGAGAGACTCAAGCCCATTGCCATGTCATAAATCTAATCAATATAGACAGTAACCAGGTTTAGCTCCTTTTTCTCTAGTTAATAGAAATAGACATTAAATTTCAGAAGCCATCAAAAGCTGGACCAGAGTTTGATAATGTCTTGTTAAGATTATGAGGTTATAGGGCTATAGAATATGGTTTGACACAATAAACTCTTGACATTAAAAAAAAATAAGAAAAAAAAAAACAGTGACACATCTACTTGGCAACTCAACTAGATTACAGCTCCATAGCCGAAAACATATCCCACTTCGAGTAATTCTAATTGTCACCATTGGTTGTGGAGACCATGCCACATGGGATTGGGGGTGATCGGAGGTGACAAATAGAATTACTCTACTGTCTCAACGCAATGCACGTCTTAATTGTTTAGGTTGCGTCATAAATTTGAACAAACAACACAAAGAAAATTTTAATATAATTTTAGTAACATATGGCTAAAACAATGAACAAAAACATTCACCAACAGATGCATTCATGTAGACACGGGTATCTTTCAGATCAAAAGCCAAAGCATGACATTAATCGTAATGAACTGAGCAATCATATGTATTATATAGTCAACACTATCATATAATCATTAATTTGGGAAATAATCAAATGTAAATCACCACAATGATTACAGACAAACAAGCAAGTTTCTGTCCATATGCATGCAGTTATTTGAAATAATAAGAGACATCGAATGACCAGAAAAAATAAAAATAAAGAAATAAGAGACATCAACTATGCATATTGTAAGTTCCAACAAACCTGTAATGGGTATATAATAAATGCTGGTTCATAACGGCCTTTGCAGAACCTATGGAACCATATGGTTAAAACTGGAAGTGCAAGGAGAAATGGTGTTGACTGGACAGCCTTTTTTGTGCTCAACAATCCCATAAGAAGTACTTGAGAAATCACCAATGCAGTTATAACACGCCCATGGACATCAGGCCAAAATGCTGCTGCACTCTCATACTTTTGGTTATAAACATTTATGATCTGCATTTTCAGAAGTAAGGAGTGTTTAAGAAACAACGAAAAAAGAAAGATATCTTAATGAGTCTATGACATGGAATAAATGTTTGAAAGCAAACATATTTGGGTAGGCCACATAGGGAGATCTAACAAACAAAATACCTCCTCATGAAGAAAATTAATTAAAAAATCCTTATCCAGGAAAGACAATTTCTTAAGAGAAAACTGATTCTCACAACCTATAATGCATACGTTGGATATTGACTTCTACAATAATTTACCATCAATGGAAACACACCGTTAAGTGTTGGTAGTATTGCATGTGTTGGAGCAAATTTTTTGTCATTCTTCTATTTTCATTTCTTTTAATCCTTTTCTTTCGTCTCTTTTTTCCTTTTCCTCTTAGTCTTTTGCTCATTCTTCTAGTTCTCTTTTATGTCTATTTCTTTTATAATATTTATTTTACTCAAATGAACTCACCTAAGCCATAATCCCAACTCATAATGGTTGGCTCTGCTATCCTTTATCAACTAATTGCTGTCAAACGCTGAAAAAAAAAAGGAAAAAAAAAAAAAACTATTGTTATTGTCAGATAAATCCCTTCAACCGCTAATCCTATCTAAAAAATTGAGAGAAAATCTATTTTCCATACCCTATTTGAGCTAAAACGCAGCTATTCAAGGAGTTATGTTAATTAATAAGGAATTGCTTACCTTAATGCTTGCACAAATTGAAAAAAAAGCAGAATCTTACTAAAGCACGGGTTTCAGTATATTGATTGACAGGTATAAATCTTTGGGGGTGAGCGACACTGTTTCTATAAAGTGCATCTAGTCATCTACCTTATTTTGACTTCATAAATTAACAAGATAATCACTCCCAAGAACTCAAAAAAGTAATCTCCGTATTTCCCCATACAAAATTCCAAGTCTTTGCTCCTCATCAAACCTTTGGACTAGATGTTCACATTACAGTTCGACAAACCTTCCCTGAAGTTAACTTCTTATGGTTGACTATATGCTGGAACACACCTTAAGATTTCATGTTTGTTGGTTTCACCGGGGCAAAATAACTGGACATGAAGCACTGAATGTACACATCCCTCGCAATTTTTCATAAAAGTAGCAACATTTTAAACTATCAGAGTAAAATAAGACAGCGTGCGTGCACACACAAGTATATTAATATAGTTTATGTTGGGCCTATAGATTTCTTTGGTAAGACCTAAAAAAGTTGCAACCCAATCATTGGATTGATACTGCCATGACTACAAGCACGCCTACTTAAACCCTAGACTGTCATTTCAACAACAAACTGTAGAGTGAAAAACACAACTTTGTACCTGATGACGGAACACAACATAAGCAAGGCCAAAGAAAATGATTATGAAAGGAAGGATAACAGGCGTCACTGTAGCATACACGAGGCCCAACAAAAAATAAAACTGTATACGAGGTTCTCCTATGTGGAAACCAAGACTTCCAGGATCTGACGCCTCCTCCCTATCCTTTTCTGTCTTTACCAAGAAGAAATTCTTCAAGTGGTAAATTATAAGATGTTTCACCATTAAAATTTCTGCAGCTATACCAGCCCATCCATCAACCATAATATAAGTTATGAAGAAAGTTGCTTTGATTGGAATCGCCACACCAATTGTTTTAGGAATGCTGCCAAAAAGAGAAACAAATGTACTTAATTTTATGAAATCTAAGTCTAAAAGAATGTGGTGGGAATCCATTATCTATCTCAAATTATGTAAGCTTGATAGATCAATCACATTATGAATGGAAATGCCTGATATGATTATCATAGGTAATTATATCGAAGGTACAATTAAGGATTTCCAGCATTTTGATGGTTATAAGAAAATGCAAAAAATGAATGAACTGCGAGAGACAATCAAAGACATGTTCCATAGAAAGCAAACCACATCCACAAAATAAGTAGAGAAAGCCTAATGCTCATACACTAAAAGAAGAAGCAAATAATGCCCATCAAGATACTCATTCATTTGGTTACAAGATGTCCTACTTCATCCATTCTTAATGGCATCACTCCATTCGATTTAATACATTTTCGTCATTAAACACCACTCAAGTTCTTGATAGGAACTCTATAATATGATTTCTCCAACTAAATAATTATTGCATATTTTCAGCCTCTATGCTTCTACAGATTTTTTTGTTGATAAGTAATCAAGATGTATATAAAAAGTTATTTGGAAGTTTATATTCATACATGAAAGTTGCAATTTCCTGAGCAAAGTGATCAATTTCAATAAAAAGGGATACCGACAGACTTCATACTTTGGCAAAAAAATTTAATGCAGGGCAAACCAATAAATATCCAGACGCTCAAGCAGGCATATACAATCTATAGAACACCAGCTACCAACATACAAATATATTTGCATTGCCAAAAACAGACATACATACTGAGCAACAAAGGGAATAGTACATCTTTGAGAATAACATACGCATTGGCTGATTGGTGAATAAATGAATCTAGCTGTTCGAGTGCACTTCCAGTAATTACGCTCCCGAGGAAAACATTCACAAAGTTGAAAAGATAATATCTAGAGGCTGATCTCCTTTCTAGAGATGATAGAGACATAAATCCTTCAAATTTAGACATCATCATCAATATGGTTGGCAGAAAGATAAGGAATAGCTTCAATGCAATCCCAGGTAGAAAACCTGTGATGAGTGATTTAATGAAGTCCCTGCATTATGAAACAGAGAAGTATAAGTAATTTGTAGCATAAAATTATTGAGTTGAGAGGCCTGAGGATGAGAGCAAGCTCACTTTTCAACAACAGGCTTCAAGAATGGTGCTGCTTTCTCAATGCCCTCAAGACTTGCAAGAGATTGTACCAATGCAATGGGGATCATGAAAAAGAAGGTCAAGAAGAAGAATGCAACAGCTATAATTAGTCTTCTAACTGAGAGAGAAACATATGGAATAGCTAGGTTTGGCCAATAGACATCATGTGGCTCTGGAGCCCACTCTGTTAACCAAATAGTTGGGTTTCTGGATTGTTGAGTTTGGGCACAAACAGCAGCACCCCAACGACTTTTGAAAGAAACAAATGCTGCAGGCATGATAGATTTTGGATCGGCTGCAATCCTTTCCCTTTCTGCAACTATCTGAAGGAGAGGTGATCCATTTCAATAATATGAGACCTCGAAGTGTATCACATTGCAGACAAAAAACAAGCAGCATTGTAAAATGCAGTAAATTTTAACTTGAATGTAATTAGACCTACAAATGCAACACGAATTCACCATAAAAGTTCAGTAAAATGCCCCCATTAACATGAGCATTTAGAAAATAGTTATGGACAGACAAACAAGAAAGTCTTCCCCGGATGGTCTAAAATTATAATAGGATTTGTCCCTCTGAAATGAAAATTCATATGCATATTTTGTTGAAACCTCAACAAGATATTATAGTAATTAATCTTTTCTTAGAAAAAACATCCCTATTATTTTTAGTGAAGAGGACCGTGGCTGATGACAACCAACGCCTTCGATAAAAAAAGTCCTCCAGTAAAAAAAAAAATTTGGAACTGAAAAGAAAAATGTCGAAGTAGCCATATTAGAGGACCACTGGGTCCCATTATAGGAGTGACATGATACTTGGAATACTTTTGGTGGGTCATGGTTGAGCTTGCTCACTTTTAGCACCCTTTGAATAAAGCAGAATTTATATTTAGGGGTCTTTCAATAATACTAAGATTGCATTAGTGAGGTAAGGCCAATAAACAGATCAAATAGAGCACTGAACAGCTTGGCTAATTTTTTGACAGTAAAATCATGTTGCTTATGGTATCAATGGAGCAACAATTTGACGCAATGGGCCTACTTTTTTACAATTCAAAATAGTATCTTGGCAATGGTGCTTTACCTTTTAAACATGATAGTATAAAGTATATGATTCTACTGGAACTTTTTCTTTTTCTGTTTTTTTTTTTGGGGGGTGAAGACGCTCAATGGGACAATCACCAAAACAAATATTCAGTCCTACATTACAAAAAAACGAAAAACAAAAAGTGGTACCTACTTCTTTTGACAGTTTCTCAATTTCAGACTCGTGATGGTCAATTGCATCCACTTTATTTCCCCAAAGCCCAAGAAAACCAGTCTGGAAGACAGAATGCATGCACAAGTTGGAGTTAAAAAAAAAAATAGTAAATTTGAATGCTGATGATAGGCTAATAAAGACCAAGCAGATTGCAGTGAAGTACCTTCATGAAGGGCCTCTCAGAACTATTTCTAGAATATTTATTTTTGTAGTAAACAAGCCAGTTCTGCGTTTTTTTTTTCTTCTTGACCAATTTGGCAAGCTTGTTAGCATTATATACGACCTGAATATTGCAGAGAATACATTGCAAGTCAGTAAATACACAATCACTTATGATAACTGAAGTGCATAGTAATAAACAATGATGATTGCATAACTTAATTTTTGCTCAGGAACCATAGAGCCCTAAAATAGTAAGCACATTAGCAACATTAAGGCCTCATGGCCTGCTACTCAAGCAAACGAGTTTTCAGCATAGCAGGAGTTCATGGCTCTTACCCCAAATCAGGGTCCATGACATCGTCAGTTTTCAGCCAAAAATTCTTCAGAATATATACTCTGTTTAGCAAGAACCAACTTGACGAGAGAAATGCTCGGCACTTTGAAGACGTAGAAACATCAGTTGTAGAAGTTTATGCTTAATACACTATATACATGGATTATGGCGCATCATAGGTTGATTGTTCCTACTTTTGCAGATTTTTTGAATTTATGTTCTTCAACTTCTTCGTATTTGGGTTTTCTTGTATATTCCTTGTATACTAAAGTTGTGTGCCCCTCTACATTTTATTAATGATATGGAATTCCTTATAAAAAAATAAATAAATAAAGAACCAACCTGATGAGTAAGATAATGATCCGGATGATTGACTAGAAAAAAGTGCTCCACAAGCTCACTTACAGATTCATCAGGGTCAGTGGGAACATTTCTGGCAAGGACCTGAAAACAATCAAAATTCATAAGATAAGTTTGTATCAGGACAGGGAATAAAAAAATTCTGTTCCTATAATTTAACATTATAAACTATCATAACAAGTTAACCTTGAAGGATATCTCTAGCATCCATTTTTTGTAGCCCCCCACCACAAACACACAACAACAACAAAATATCAAAAGCTGTAACCAAGTTATTTCTGTATATGATAACTTAGTCGCTAAACACCAGGCACATAAGAGAGTTGCTAATTTATGGTAAGGGTACAACAAAACATTAACATGATTGCAGATGTCCCAGAAATAGTTTGAAGATTGATATATCGCAAACACCATATGACCTCCTAGAAACATAATTTTAATGCTTCACTTGTTCAGAGTTTTTTTCTTTTTTCAAAAAAAAAAAAGAAAGAAAGAAAGAAGAAAAAGGAAAAAGAAAGTATCCACAGACCACAGCACCAAAAATCCAAACCATGTGACAGAAAAGAAGCTACCAAACTCTTTAAATATTTGGATATCAAACTAAGGCACCAATGAAACTCCAAGATTTTTATTTTACTATTCATAAGAATAAGAAAGAAAAAAGACTCACTAGTGAGTGTCTATAAATAAGTCAAGCATCTGCTCTAATTGAATCAAAGTCAAATGCCGCAAATGAAGGTTCATCATATTTCTCATAATTAAGAAATAAAAAATAATCTGATCTAATTTATGAGACAGATTTTATGTTACCGTAAATTGATCAAGACGGCGTATGTCTGATGCAAGAAACTGCTGCCGCATTGATGCAACTTTTGCATACTCCCTTAGCAAGACATAGCATGTCCAAAAGGTAATGGCATAAGCCATCACTATGTGACCCCAAAACCTGCGATCCAAGACTTAATATGATTATTATGCTCGAATCATAAAGACAAAGGAAAACATGAACAGTCCATAAGGGATGAAATTGCTAAAAATCATATTTTCGGATGAGTCAACTGAAAATAACGTTAATACAACTGAAAGCATAATAAGTTGAACTAGCAAGACCTCAGAATCACTGATAATTTGGTAAATAAGCTATGTTTTGCGCACTCAAAAATTAGGGTTTCTATGGATAACCATCACATTTACTAAAGAAAGACAAAGTTCGAAATGGCTCATCCATATCTAGAAAAGACAAGGTAAAGGAAGTTCACAAGGAAAGAGCATTTCAAACCTTTGCGAACTAACTGGGATATTTGAAATAGAGAGCTTATCAATGTTACTAGAAGTTACATCATTTAGCTTGGCTCGCTCTAAAGTGCTATTCGTCCAGTTAACCGGCACCAGCATAGCCCATGCAAGGAAGGCTATAGGAACAAAGATCTTAAGTCTGCATGAATGATTACAGAGAATCAGCACAATAATAATATATTACATCCTACACTCTCACATAAACATTGTTCTAAGACAAATTTGACAACGTTTGCTACATACCCTATCAAGTAAATCCGCAAGTAAACAGCAGAATCCAGTCCTGCATGGTCAATGAGTTCAGGTTCTGGCATTCTCAGTGCACCTGGCATCCAATTCAAAAATCTTATATATGACCTGAAGTCCAGATTGACAAACCTTCGTACATATGCTCCGGAGTGAGTTGGATCTGTTCTTAAACCCTTATGATACCACTTCGGGAAGTACACTCTATCATTGAAAGGTTGAAGCCTTAAAATGGCAAAAACCACTAAGAAAATGAATGCACTGAGAATGTTAATAGCAGCTGCCACTCCAATATCTTTAAGTGTAGCCATTGTATATATCTTCCAGGAAAAAAGAAGAAGTATTTCCCTGTAAAAAAAAAAAAGTATGAACATTTACATGAGGGAGTAATATCAACTGAAATGGCACTTTGCAAAACCAAGCAAGAAGCAAACTGTAAGAAAAATATAACAATCTTTACTGTTTTTCAAACACCTTAGAAATAAAACTTCAATTCCACGTGCCATGACCAATTAAAACAATATACGTGCATTTAGGCCTTAATATATTGCCCTGTTTTGTTCTAAATCTTACGTAACATACATCATTGCCATCAAAGAGACCATTTTACACAGCCAAAGCCAGTTTAACAAAACATACATAATCAATATCTGAATAAGTGTCATCCCATGAAATCTTGCAAAACAAATCCAACACCACCAGTTCCCATCCAAAATGACAATTTCCAAACCACACGCATACCCAATTCAATTCCCACTGAGACAACCAAACGCACCCTAAACGTTCTGGCTACACATTAATTCAGTCCAATGCTCATTACTAAGTACAACATAGTTCAAAATTTGACACCGCTAGGCCCTAGTCCAATGAAACCAAAAGTAATTAAACTTAAGATAATAAACAGATCTATAACTCACCTACTACAAGAGAAAATAATTAACTATTCATCTTTTGATCCGGAGGATTTTTCCTTTTCTGGAAGAAACTTTTCCGGGAAATAGTTTCCCTAGAAACTAACACGGCCGGAGGACAATAAAACTACTCAATCAAAGCCACAGTCAAAAATATCATTGCACTGCTCATTAGTAAACACAACACAGCTTCTACAAGTAACTAATTTTACGAGAAATATTCTTCTTACGACCATTACGATAAGAAACTTATTCTTTACAAGTAAATTTTAGCTTTATCCTAACAAAAAAAAAAAGGTTTCCGGAAAATAGTTTCCCTAGAAACTAACAAAGCCGAAGCACAACAAAAAGCATTTAATCAAAGCCAGTTCGATCCACCAATTCAGAATCTCAGATCAAACATATCCAACACAACCACCAAACTTTCACACGCACACTATCATAACCAATCAAAAGCAGAAACAAACAAAACGCCTCGTTTAAGAAGTTCACACCTCCGTATCAAGCTGGAGACGACTCAGAGAGAGAGAGAGAGAGAGAGAAGAGAAGCTCGCGATCTCAAACTGAATTACGGAGTGTTTGGATCGCTTGCGAAACCCAACCGGAGCAAGAACAAGATATTCCTCCACTCCTTCCAGGCTTCCAAGGAAAACTAACAATAAGAAATCAGAAAAATGAAAGGTAATCCAAAAGGTGGAATTTGGTGCCGCCTTAGGATTTAATTCGACAGAGAGATGCTTTCGCATAATTAACGGATGAAATGGGAAAAAGGCACTGTTCGTTGACAGTGAATGCCAGAGAGGTTTGGGTTTTGTCGTACTTCTACTGAGAGTGACTGCAATCGGTTTCGGCTAGGTGCGACGCGGGTACCAACGGCTACTTTTCGCGTGTGGCTTTTGTGTTGGTAAGGTTTCGGTTCACGCGCGATTGGTGAGGTTTTGCTAACCACATTGGTGTCCACACACGGCTACTCTTCGCGTGGGGCTTTTGTGTTGGTAAGGTTTTGGTTCACGCGCGGTTGGTGAGGTTTTACCAGCTACATTGATGTCCACACAATCAAATTCGCTGGATTGGGATAGCACTTCCTTGAGATCCATCCGGATAATATTCGGTTAATTAGAGTGAAATAATATTTTTATCTATTTTTAAAAATAAAAAATAAAATTATCTTCTATTATAACTTATTATATATTATTCAGTTCAAATGAATTAAAATGAATCATGTTCCAATAGTTCAACCCAATTAAACATTGATAGAATGTAATTGAAGAAGACACCATTGATAGAATGTTGTCCGTCTTCATTGATTTATTTATTTTTAGAAAAATGTTAATTAGCAACTTTTACTATCATTTTTGTCATGAATAAAATTTAAAGAATTTATATCCCATGCAAGTCAATTGTATTTTGGCTAGTCGGGATATAAATTTAAGTAAAAATACAATTACATTTGATTAGTTATTTTAGTTCAAAAATTAGCGAGCTGTTATAATGTTCACCAAATTTATTTACATAAGACATATATATAACTTTGAAAAAAAAAATAATAATAGTAAAAGTTTATAATTGGTGAATATGATTAAGAGTATATAATTGACATTTGGATCACTAATTAATTAAATTAATGAATCAAAATTTTTATTTGATTAACTATAAATTGACATATTAATTTATAAAAATAATTAAAATAAAAAATTACAACATCCTTTACATCATATTTTTTTCGAGCACTGTCTCCATTAAATTTGATATTAAAGATATATGGGACCAATGTAATGAGGTTGAATTGAAATGGTGATGAATGGAAATAGACAGCTTTGTATACGTGGCATCAAGCAAAGCATTGGCTGTGTCCCTCTTCTATTTCTGCACTTATTTGTGACAAAAAGATTGCGTTACTTTTGGAGAAAATGATATGTATTAAGAAATGTTATCCACACCCTCCAAGTATCTTGTCATGGAGAAAATAAATGCTTATAAATAGGGATTTTGGACAACCATGTATCATTTTTTGTTATTGCATATTACCTAAGTTTGAAAATGCCTTTGAGATCTAATGATGATTTTCATGCCACGTGAATAGATTTGGGAGTGTGGACTTGAGAGCGTATATAGCATTTATCAAACGCCTTTTGATTGGTTTTGGCCTTTAAGATGCTTCTTTCATTAGGAGTTATGCGAAATTTTACTATCATTTTGCAAATTCCTTGTTTCTAGTTTGATATATATTTTCATGTATTAAATAAACAAACTATTAATTTTCTTATTTGGAAAATGCCCAATACTTTATAATTGATTCTTCCATAAAGTCATTACAACGAATTGTCACTACAAAAGGCTACAAAAACTACAGGCAAACAAAAGCTTTATAAAACACAAATTATGATCTTCTTCATTTCATTTGATCGGAATAATATCTAGTTAGTTATAGTAAAACATCATAATTCATGTTTTATAAGGCCCTTGTTTACCTGTAGCTTTTGTAGCTTTTTCTAGTAACAAGTCATTGCAATGACTTTATGGAAGAATCGGGTAATCTGAAAATAAGAAAATTAAGGCTCTTGCACTTGTACTTATATCTCACCTTTCCAAATATATAATGCTTAATTAAGTTGGACTCTTTGTAATGGTGCAAGTCTTTTATATCTCTTGGTTTGTAAGTAATTTTATCAAGTCAAATTTTTTCATGGCTTAAATACAATAAGATTTAAAAAGGTATTATATTGCTTCTCATATGTCATACAAATCTTTGTGTTCAACTGTTTGTTGCATTGTAAGAGTAAAATAAAACTGGGTGAAAACATAGATCATAATTTTGCCAATTATTTAGTCAATTTTGCAATCTGCTCTAAGTTACTATAGAACCAAACACCACTAATTATACTTCATAATTAGCGGTGTTTTTGAAGAAACGCCACTTGGAGATTAACCTGAGACCATTGAGTCACCACCACAACCCCCACAGGTGGTAATATAAAGACTCATTAAAATAGAAAAGAGGGTGGGTGAAGATGAATGCAGGCCAGGGTGTGTTTGATCAAGGAGAATTGGCAGTCAATACCGAAAATAGCCCGGAACTATATCCTCTCATTTGGATGATTCACACCGATTTACATTCATATTGTTTGTCACAAAATGAACAAGAACTGTAACCTAATCCTACCAACACTAAGCAATACCACATGGATTTACACTAGAATTATCGAGTAAGTCATTACATGCGCACCTTGCTACCGACTGCCAGAAAAACAAGACCTTGATTTGTTGCTGGAGTTGCTGAAGTCTCTCTGGGTGTATATTCTATTTGGGCTGTTTAATTTACAGTGCCACCCTGTTCCATTGGTGTGAAGGTGTGTGTAACATACGGTAAGACGCAAAGTTTCATGCTGAAAATTAGGGCTGTGGAAGTTCTTGAACAGTCTCGGGCAGAGATGGGGAGGATCCTCCACTAACTTTACTGGGAACCGGTGTATTCCTTCGGGACTGGCGCTTTGTGGGAACAATCACACTCTCGTTCTCCCACTTTCCATCAAGCACCTCCTCCTCATCTTCATCGTCTTCGCAAGCTTTAAAAACCGGATGTATATATGAAGCTTGAAGATATCCTTTTAAGTTCAGGTGTGGTTCCCTTGCACGTTCTAGAGTATCTTTCATCATTGCTTCCTGAACACACATGGAATAATAGTTAAAAAAAAGAAAAAAAAAAAAAAAAAAAAAAGAAAGAAAGAAGGTAAAGATAATAATAAAAATGGAAAGCGCAGCTTCAAAGAGTGGATGTCACAGGAAAAGTATGAAGGATTTCTCTTTCAATATTCCACAATATTTCTCTTGCACACAGAATACAGATAGACTCAAGTCCATTGCCATATCATAACTCTAACCAATGTAGACAGTAACCAGGTTTATCTCCTTTTTCTCCAGTTAATAGAAATAGACATTAATTTTCAGAAGCCATCAAAAGCTGGAACAGAGTTTGATAATGTTTTGTTAAGATTATGAGGTTATAAGGCTATAGAACATGGTTTGACACAATAAACTCTTGACATGAAAAAAAGAAAAAGTATTCCTATTAATAATAAATATTGACTATTAGAATAATGCCCTTCTTCAGGGACAAGGATCTTCTCAATTTAAATGGTACATCTAATGTACATGATGTCACATCATTAAATTTTAAGTTTAATAAGATGTGTCAAACATTGACATGATGCACACTATTAGATACTATCAATTTCATATAAAATGGAGAAGATCCTTGTCCCTTCTTCATACTTGGTCAGAACCACATTTATAAGAATTTTCTTAAGGCCCATGCTACACAAAATCTGAGATCTACAACATCATATGTGCCATAGAGAATTTAAGCATTACATCCTCCACTTGAAACCTTCTTACGGATGGATGGTTCAAGATTTAGACATAGTGGAATCAGATTAACACTGGCAAGGCTGCAACCTTGCAATTGAACAACTTATACAAGGTTCTCCATGAGCTCAAAAGTGCAACACGTCTACTTGGCAACTCAACTAGATTACAGCTCCATAGCTGAAAACATATACCGCTATGAGTAATTCTAATTGTTGCCACTGACTGGGTTGTGGGGACCACGCCACATGGGATTGGGGGTGATGGGGTGACAAGTAGAATTACTCTACTGTTTCAACCCAATGTACTTCTTAATTGTTTAAGTTGCATTTGGCTAAAACAACACAGAAAATTTAATATAATTTAGTAACATATAGCTAAAACAATGCACAAAAACATTCACTAACAGATGCATTCATGTAAACACGGGCATCTTTCAAATCAAAAGCCAAAGCGTGACATTAAGCATAATGAACAGAGCAATCATATGTATTATGTAGTCAACACTGTCATATAGTGATTAATTTGGGAAATAATCAAATGTAAATCACCACAATGTTGACAGACAAACCAGTAAGTTTCCTTCCATATGCATGTGGTTATTTGAAATAATAAGAGACATCAAATGACCAGAAAAAATAAAAATAAAGAAATAAGAGACATCAACTATGCATGTTGTAAGTTCCAACAAACCTGTAATGGGTATCTAATAAATGCTGGTTCATAACGGCCTTTGCAGAACCTATGGAACCATATGGTTAGAACTGGAAGTGCAATGAGAAATGGTGTTGACTGGGCAGCCCCTTTTGTGCTCAACAATCCCATAAGAAGTACTTGAGAAATCACCAATGCAGTTATAACACGCCCATGGACATCAGGCCAAAATGCTGCAGCACTCTCATACTCTTGGTTATAAACATTTATGATCTGCATTTTCAGAAGTAAGGAGTGTTCAAGAAACAACTAAAAAAGAAAGAGATCTTAATGAGTCTATGACATTGTACATAGTGATGCTAAATATGGAAAAAAAAAATTCTTGAAAGCAAACATATTTGGGTAGACCACATAGAGAGCTGACAAACAAAATTAGTCCTCATGAAGAAAATTAATTAAAAATCCATATCCAGGAAAGACTGTAGACACCAACAGCTTAAGAAACAAACTCTTCAAAAGATTTTTGAAAATTGTCCTTAAATCATATCAGACACAAGTCAGAAAAATGTTTCCTTGGGACATAAATGTTGGTTCCTCACCCATAGGTTTAAATTTAGCTATTTAAAGGAGTAACCATAAAAAACCAAGGTTTTTTTTTTCCCCTATCTATTTTCACCCCATAAAGGCATTAGTGATACACATCTAACTAGTGTTTTACACAACCATAACTAGTGGTGTATATGAAAATTGTTTCTCATACCCTATTTGTGCTCAAATGCAGTTATTCCAGGACTAATCAAAGAATTTATGATTTTGTTGTAAGATCTCAAACTTAAGAACATCAGTTAAGTTACGTTAATTAATAAAGAATTGCTTACCTTAATGCTTGCACAAATAGAAAAAAGCAGAATCTACTAGCTAAAACACGGGTTTCGGTATACTGATCTAATAAATTGATTGACAGCTATAAATTTTTTGGGAGAATGGCAGTGTTTCATATATAGTACATCTAGTCATCTACCTTCTTTTGACTTCATAAATTAACAAGACAACCACTCCCAAGAACTTGAAAAAGTAATCTCCTTATTTCCCCATGCAAATTTCCAAGTCTTTGCTCCTCCTCAAACCTTTGGACTAGATGTTCACACTATAGTTCGGCAAACCTTCCCTGATGTTTACTTCTCAATGTTCTCATATAACTGACTATATGCAGGAACACACCTTAAGATTTCATGTTTGCTGGTTTCACTAGGGCAAAACAAAATAACTGGACATGAAGCACTGAATGTACACATCCCTAGCAATTTTTCTTAAAAGTTGCAACAAATTTAAAATATCAAAGTAAAATAAAAAGGTGTGAGTGTGCATCGCATCTTAATAAAGTTTATGTTGCCCCTATAGATTTCTTTGCACAGACCTATAAAAGTTGCAACCTAATCATAGGAATGATACTGTCATAACCACAAGCACACCTACTTAAACCCTAAATTGTCTTTTAAACAACAAATTGTATAGCGAAAAACACAACTTTGTACCTGATGACGGAACACAACATAAGCAAGGCCAAAGAAAATGATTATGAAAGGAAGGATAACAGGTGTCACTGTAGCATACACGAGGCCCAACAAAAAATAAAACTGTATACGAGGTTCTCCTGTGTTGAAACCAAGACTTCCAGGATCCATCGCCTCCTCCCTATCCTTTTCTGTCTTCACCAAGAAGAAATTCTTCAAGTGGTAAATTATCAGAGGTTTCAACATTAAAATTTCCCCAGCTATACCGGCCCATCCATCAACCATAATATAAGTTATGAAGAAAGTTGCTTTGATTGGAATCGCCACACCAATTGTTTTAGGAATCCTGCCAAAAAGAGAAACAAGTATACTTAATTGTATGAAATCCAAGTCTCAAAGAAGGTGGTGTGAAGCCAATCTCTAGCTCAAATTATGTAAGCTTGATAGATGAATCACATTAGGAATGGAAATGCCTGATATAATTATCATAGATCATGTAATAATATCAAAGTTACACTTCAAGATTTTCAGCATTTTGATAGTTATAAGAAAATTCCAAAAAAAGTATGAACTACAAGAGAATCCAAGACATGGTCCCCATATATAGAAAGCAAACCACATCCACAAAATAAGTATAGAAAGACTTGTGCTCATACACTAAAAGAAGCAAATAATGCCCACCAAGATACTCGGTCATTTGGTTACAAGATGTCCTACTTCATCCATTCCTAATGACATTACTCCATTCCATTTTATACACTTTCCTCATTAAACACCACTCAAATTCTTGATAGGAACTCTATAATATGATTTCTCCAACTAAATAATTATAGAATAGCATCTTCAGCCTCTATGCTTCTCCAGAATTTTTTTATTTGGAAGTTCATAGTCATACATAAAAGTTGAAATTTCCTGGACAAAAGTGATCAATTTTGATAAAAAGGGATATCAACAAACTTCATACTTTGGCATAAAATTTGCCTATAAATTCTTAAGTTCACATTATAACTATTTAATGCAGGGAAAACCTATATAAATCTGTAGAACAACACCAGCTACCAATACAAATATATTTGCGTTGTCAAAAACATACTGAACAACAAAGGGAATAGTGCATCTTTGAGAATAACATACTCGTTTGCTGATTTGTGAATAAATGAATCTAGCTGTTCGAATGCACTTCCAGTAATTATGCTCCCGAGGAAAACATTCACAAAGTTGAAAATATAATATCTAGAGGCTGATCTCCTTTCTAGAGATGATAGAGATATAAATCCTTCAAATTTAGACATGATCATCAATATGGTTGGCAGAAAGATAAGGAATAGCTTCAATACAATCCCAGGTAGAAAACCTGTGATTAGAGAGTTAACGAAGGGCCTGCATTATGAAACAGAGAATTATAAGTAATTTGTAGCATAGCAGACTAATTTACTGAGTTGGGAGGCCAGAGGATGAGAGCAAGCCTCACTTTTCGATAACAGACTTCAAGAATGGTGCTGCTTTCTCAATGCCCTCAAGACTTGCAAGAGATTGTACCAATGCAATGGGGATCATGAAAAAGAAGGTCAAGAAGAAGAATGCAACAGCTATAATTAGCCTTCTAACTGAGAGAGAAACATATGGAATAGCTAGGTTTGGCCAATATACATCACGTGGCTCTGGAGCCCACTCTGTTAGCCAAATAGTTGGGTTTCTGGATTGTTGAGTTTGGGCACAAACAGCAGCACCCCAACGACTTTTGAAAGAAACAAATGCTGCAGGCATGATAGAGTTTGGATCATCTGCAATCCTTTCCCTTTCTGCAGCTATCTGAAGAAGAGATGATCCATTTCAATAACATGAGACCATGAAGTGTATCACATTGCAGACAAAAAAAAAAAAAAAAGCAGCATCGTAAAATGCAGCAAATTTTAACTTAAAATATAAGTGGACCTACGAATGCAACAGGAAGTCATTAGACCGACAAATGCAGCATGCATTCACAATAAAAGTCCAGTAAAAAGCCCCCATTAACATAAGCATTTAGAAAATAGTCAAGGACAGACAAACAAGAAAGTCTTCCCCTGATGGTCTAAAAATTATAATAGGAGTCCCTCCAAAATGATAGTTCATATGCATATTTTGTTGAAACCTCAGTCCTTCAGGAAAAGGAAAAAACATAAAACTGAAAAGAAAAATGTCCAAGTAGGCCCCATTAGAGGACCACTGGGTCCCACCATTATAGGAGAAACATGATACTAGGAATACTTTTGGTGGGCCATGGTTGAGCTTGCTCACTTCTAGCATCCTTTGAAGAAAGCGGAATTTCTATTTAAGGGTCTTTCAATAATATTAAGATTGCATTAGTGAGGTAAGGCCAACAAGCAGATCAAATAGAGCACTGAACAGCTAGGCCAAGGTTTTTGACAGTAAAATGTTGTTCATGGTATCAATGGGGCAAAAATTAGTAAAAGTCAGCCACTAATCATTATGAATGAGGAGGCCTAGATTTTGATGCAACATGCCTACTTTTACAATTTAGAATGGTATCTTGGCAATGGTGCTGTACCTTACTTTAAAACATGATGATACTGGAACTTTTTCGTTTCTTTTTTCTTTTTTGGTGGGGGGAAGGGGCAGGAGATGCTCACGGGAAAGTCACCAAAACAAATATTCACAATCTTAAATTACCATTAAAAAAAAAAAAAACCCTCGAAGGAGTGGTACTTACTTCTTTTGACAGTTTCTCAACTTCAGACTCGTTATGGTCAATTGCGTCCACTTTTTTTCCCCAAAGCCCAAGAAAACCAGTCTGGAAGACAGAATGCATGCACAAGTTGGGGTTCAAAAAAAAGTAGCAAATTTGAATGTTGATGAGAAGCTAAAAAAAACCAATCAGATTGCAGTGAAGTACCTTCATGAAGGGCCTCTTAGTGCTATTTCTTGAATATTTATTTTTGTAGTAAACAAGCCAGTTCTGCAACTTTTTCTTTTTCTTGACCAATTTGGCAAGCTTGTTTGCATTATATACAACCTGCATATCGCAGAGAATACATTGTAAGCCAGCAAATACATAATCACTTATGATAACTGAAGTGCATAGTAATAAACAACCATGATTGCATAACTTAATTTTTGCTCAGGAACTATAGATCCCTAAAATAGTAAACCCATTAGCAACATTAAGTCCTCATGGCCTGCTACACAAAGAAATGAGTTTTCTGCAGAACAGGATTCATGGCTCTTAGCCGAAATCAGAGTCCATGACATCATCGGTTTTCAGCCAAAATTTTTCAGAATATATACTATGTTGAGTGAGAACCAACCTGATGAGTAAGATAGTGATCCGGATGATTGACTAGAAAAAAGTGCTCCACAAGCTCACTTACAGATTCATCAGGGTCAGGTGGAACGTTTCTGGCAAGGACCTGAGAACAATCAAAATTCATAAGATTGCATCAGGACAGGGAATCAAAAAATTATTCTATTCTATAATTTAACATTAGAAACTATCATAACACTTGACCTAAAAATTGTCATAGCAACACCTTGAAGGACTAAGAGAGTTGCTAATTTATTGTTAGTGCACAACAAAACATTATCATGACTACAGATGTCCCAGAAAAAGATTGAAGAGTGATATATCACAAACTGGTATGACCTCCAAGAAATCCTAATTTTAATGCTTCACTTGTTCAGAGAATAAAAAATAATAATAATAATAATAAATAAAAAAGCATCCACCGCACCCAATACACCAAACCATGTGACAGAAAAGAAGCCACCAACTCTTAAATATTTGGAGATCAAACTAAGGCACCAATGGAACTCCCAGAATTTTATTTTATTATTCACAATAATAAGAAAGAAAAGGGTCACTAGTGGGTGTCTATAAATAAGTCAAGCATCTGCTCTTATTGAATCAAAGTCAATGAACGGTTCATCATATCTCTCATAATTAAAAAATCAAAAATAATCTGAACTAATTATGAGACAGATTTTTTGTCACCGTAAATTGATCTGCACGTCGTCTTTCTGATGCAAGAAAGTGTAACCGCATTGACGCAACTTTTGCATACTCCTTAAACAACACATAGCATGCCCAGAAGGTAACGGCATAAGCCATCACTATATGACCCCAAAACCTGCGATCCAGGACTTAATAAGATTATTATGCTCAGAATATAAAGAGAAAGCAAAATATGAACAGTATCAGGGTTGAAATTGCTAAAAATCATATTTTGAATGAGTCAACTGAAAATAGCATTAATACAACTGAAAGCATAATAAGTTGAAATAGCAAGACCTCAGAATCACTGACAATTTGGTACATAAGCTATGTTTCAAACCTTTGTGATGCAACTGGGATATTTGAAATAGAGAGCTTATCGATGTCAGTAGAAGTTACATTATTTATCTTGGCTAGCTCTAAAGTGCTATTCGTCCAGTTAACCGGTACCAGGACAGCCCATGTAAGGAAAGCTATAGGAACAAAGATCTTAAGTCTGCATGAATGATTACAGAGAATTAGCACAACAATAATATATTACATACCACACTCTCTCACGTAAACATTCTTCTAAGACAAATTTGACAACATTTGCTGCATACCCTATCAAGTAAATCCGCAAGTAAACAGCAGAATCCAGTCCAGCATGCTCAATGAGTTCTGGTTCCGGCATTCTCAGTGCATCTGGTATCCAATTCAAAAATCTTATATATGACCTGAAGTCCAGATTGACAAACTTGCGTACAAATGCTCCAGAGTGAGTTGGATCCGATCTTAAACCCTTAAGATACCACTTCGGGAAGTACACTCTATCATTGAAAGGTTGAAGCCTTAAAATAGCAAACGCCACTAAGAAAATGAATGCACTGAGAATGTTAATAGCTGCTGCCACTCCAATATCTTTAAGTGAAGCCATTTATATATCTTCCCAGGAAAAAAAAAAAAAAAAGTGTTTTCCTGTAAAAAAAAAGTAGGAAAATATAAGTGAGGGAGTAATATAAACCAAAATGGCACTTTGCAAAACCAAGCAAGAAGCAAACTGTAAGAAGAATATAAAAAACTTTATTGGTTTTAAAACATCTTAGAAATGAAACTTCACATCCAAGCGACAGGTCCAATTAAAACAATATACCACATTTAGGCCTTAATATATTGCCCCTTTTTGTTCTGAATCTCACATAGCATACTATCACCATCAAAGAGACCATTTTACACAGCCAAAACCAGTAACAAAACATATATAATCAATATCTGAATAAGTGTCATCCCATGAAATCTTGCAAAACAAATCCAACACCCCCAGTTCCCATCCAAAATGACAAAATTGTACTTTCCAAACCACAAGTGTACCCAATTCAATTCCCACTGAGACAACCAAACACACCATCAATGTTCTGGCTTCAAATTATCATTCCAACGCTTATTACCAGCATAGTTTCTAAATTTGACACTGCTAGTCCAAGTGAAACCAAAAGTAATTAGACTTAAGATAATAAACAGATCTATAACTCACCTACTACAAGAGAAAATAAATAACTATTCATCTTTTGATCCGGAGGATTTTTCCTTTCCTGGAAGAAACTTTTCCCAGAAATAGTTTCCCTAGAAACTAACACAGCCGGAGGACAATAAAACTACTCAATCAAAGCCGCAGATCAAAAATATCATTCCGATGCTTATTGTTAAACACAACACAGCTTCTACAAGTAACTGAACTTTTAAGAGAGATATTCGTCCAAAAAAACTTTTTAAGAGAAATATTCTTCTTACGACCATCAGGATAAGAACCTTATTCTTTACAAACAAAGTTTTATGTTTTACCTGAGAAAAAAAAAACGTTCCCGGAAAATAGTTTCCCTAGAAACTAACACATCCGGAGGACAATAAAACTACTCAATCAAAGCCACAGATCAAAAATAGCATTCCAATGCTCATTATTAAACACAACACTTACAGATTCTACAAGTAACTAAACCTTTAAGAGAAACATTCTTCTTACGACCATCAGGATAGGAACCTTATTCTTTACAAGTTCAGCTTTTTCCTGAGAAAAAAAAAAAAAAATCTTTCCTGGAAAATAGTTTCCCTAGAAACTAACACAGCCGGAGCACAACAAAAACCATTCAACGAAAGACAGTTCGATCCACCATTCGGATCAAACATATCCAACACAACCACCAAACTTTCACGCGCATACACACATATCATAACCAATCAAACGTAGAAACAAACAAAACGCATCGTTTAAGAAGTTCACACCTCCGTATCAGGCTGGAGACGACTCTTCCACTTCCACAGGAGAGAGAGAGAGAGACAGAGAGAGAAGAGAAGCCCGCGATCTGAAACTGAATTACGGAGTGTTTGGATCGCTTGCGAAACCCAACCGATTCAACCGAAGCAAGAACAACAAGATATTCCTCCACTCCTTCCAAGGAAAACAACGTCGCTACGCTATCAATAATAAGAAATCAGAAAAAAAAGGTAGTCCAAAAAATGGAATTTGGTACCGCTTTGGGTTTGATTCAACAGAGAGATGCTTTCGTTTGGAAATGGGAAAAAGGCAGTGTTCGTTGTGAAGTGAGTGGCAGAGAGGTTGGGTTTTGTTGACGATTACAAATCTCGGGCTTTCTTAAGCTATCAGATTTTAATAAGGAAAAAGCCGTACTTCGAGCTGGGGAGTAATATTGTACTAATATACTGATTTCCTTCGGTGTCGGCAATGTGCCACCTGGGTACCAACGGCTACTTTTTGTGTGGGGCATCTGCCGTGGTGAGGTTTTGGTTCACGCGCGGTTGTGGAGGGTGGAGAGCGTGGGCAAATGTGATTTGGATGAGGTGAGAGTGGATGGCTCATTGCTCCGCTAAATTCTTACAATTTTTAAATATATATACTTTTTAAAAAAGGAATTCATGCGAAATTATATATATGGAAACTAGTAAGTACAACACTCAACTGAGATAATATTAGAAATATATTGTGGATAATCCTCTAGAAAACTTTTTTTTTATGGCTAACGCTTCCTTTGCAAGCCCATGACAATGCTATTAAGATATTGTATTAAATAATTGAGTTTTTTTTTTTTGTCCAAGAGGTAGTTAATCCATTATGTTATCTTAATGAAAGCTAGTCAAATTAATTTTACTCTCACTAGTTTGAATTTTCTTTTTTCTTTTGTGCGACATTGTCAAAAAAATAAAATTGAGTTATATTTTATTAGTATTTATTTATTTAATTTTTGCTATTTTTTTCATTTTTTTAGTATTTGGTAAGGATGCAAATGCTAATTAATGAAAAATGACGTTCAATTTGTCACTCCTTAAATGACATTCAATTTTAAGTGGATTCGGATTGATTTTCAATTGTTGTTGACAAATATTTTTGTACTACCTAAATAATTCCAATATTAATTATTATTAGCGAAAATTTGAAGTCATTTTTATAATTTTGTCACTTTTATAACTAGTAGCAATGATTTTTTAGAGTTATGTACTCAATGTAACAGCTTTATGCCTATAAAATTTTATCTAGGAAAGTTTCATATTTTTTTAAAAAAATAATAATAAATAAATGAATATTTTTGTACTATTTGGAAAAATAATATCGATACTATTTCCCAAAAATATAATTTTTTTTTCTTCTTTAAAACAAACGCAACATAATATTATAAAATATTTTCAAGTGGGGTTTTTGCCATTGTGAAGTTTTCACGCGTGGTTGTGAAGGTGGGGGAATGGGCAATGAATATGGATAAAGGGTGTGGTGATGTTTCGGGTGGTTGAGAGTGTTTGGCCGCGTGGACATCGCGTTAGTTGCGTAGGCGGTAGTGGTGGTTGAAGTGGAGACAGCCTACGTTGGTTGATGCGACCGGCGAGGGATGCACACCAATACACCATGGAAAGCGGCGCCGCTGTGACTTCAGGGCATAACAGGCGAATGAGAAGTTAACACGAAGGACTCTGGGTCGCATAAAAAAAAAAAAAATGGCATTTTGAGAAATTGACAAGCAGATTTTCTTCTTTTGAGTTTTCGTTGAAGACAAAGATATCCGATTTTTTTTTTTTTTTTTGGTCCTGACTTTTATTTTACAAATAAAGCCTACAACTTTGACTACTCCATCTTTATTTATACACTCTGTAAAAAAATATATATATATATATATTCTTACGAGCTGCCAACCTTATTGACTGTCAGATTACCATTTTCTTCTCAATACCTTTATTTCGTTAATTAATCTTGTTAAATATCATTAAAAGATAGAAATACTCCAAAATAAAAAAATTAAAACAAAAAATATAAATATATTTGTTTTAAATGATAAATTAAATTATAAGTGTTTTTCAATTTTAAACAAATTTTTTAAAATTTGTTTAAATTTATAGGGTATTATATGTAATTTTTATATATGAAGATAAGATATTTTGGTCCTTTCAAGTTTTTTTTTAACGTGGTTAACTAATGGAATGAAGGTTTTGAAAGAAAATAATAGTCTAATGAAATTGACCAATAAGGTTGATAGTTGAAGAGGGATATTAAAAAATAAAAATAAGCATTTCAACCAATCATTGACAATTTAATGTGTGGACAAAATGGGAGAAAATGAGACATATCATGAATTAATTGGCTAAGGCCTGCCGTCCACACAAAAGATATTTGTGCTTCATTATATTCATAAGCTGATTATTTTAATGGATGCTAATTGGACATGTGGGGCTAAGTCAGTCTCTGACAATCACAAATTCTCTGGATTGTGGGATGGCAAATCGCTGGACTCTATTTTTTTTATTTTTTATTTTTTATTTTTATTGTTAAGTTCGTTGGATTCAATTGGATGCAATCGAAGAAGACACCATTGATGGTGCTGTAGCCATGTTGTCCGTCTAGTCTTCATTGATTTACTTATTATTTTTGGAAAATGATTATCAACAACTTTTACATAATTTTGTTATAAATTGACTTAGAGAACATTTATATTCCTTTATTTTAGCTAGATATAAATTTGAGTAAAAATGTAATTGTATTTGGCTAGCTATTTTAGTCCAAAATTTGGGGAGCTACGGTGTTCACCAAATTTTGTAGTTCACCGAACATTAAGAAAAAAAAAAGAAGAAACAAAAAAAAAATTGTTTGATTTCTTATAAGACATATCCATGATTTTGAAAAGGAAATAATATTTAAATAGAATAATTAAAGTTGATAATTAAAAGAGAGAGTGAGAGAGAGAATGGAGCTTACCTTAAGCCGCTAAGAGAGAAGGGCACGAAGGCAGACTTCAGCTGGGAGAAAGAGATTGGGAGGCAGTCATCACTGATCCATTGCTGCCGAGAGAGAGAGACAAAGAGAGGAGAGGAAGAAAATATGATGGAAAAAAAAAATATATGTGAGAAAATTTCAAGAAAAGAGAGGGGGAGAGAAAAATAATAAATAAATTGATAGACCAATGAACAATGAACAGCGCACACCACGAGTGGCGGGTGTGCGCTGTTCACATATAGAGAAAAAGTCATTTTGCATTTTCTATACCTAATCAGATGGATTAAGATCCCTTTCAATTGGGAAGAAATTAGAAGTTCTCTAATTATTAATCTAGATCGTTTATTTTAAATTCAATGATGTACAAAATGCTGCTACTTTTGTATAATCATGGCATTAAATGGTTATTTTTGTTTTACTGTATTTAAATAATTTTATAGACCATTAGATTTAAAATGAAATATCACAATTAATAATTGGAGAATCTTTAATTTCTCCTATGGAGGGGCTTTTGTATGTTTGATTAGCCATTTTTAGTTAAAAGTGAAAGATGTTCAATTCACTATAAAATGCTCGAAGTGCTTTAAAGAAGTTAATAGTTGACTTGAATTTTTTTTTTTTTTAAGTGATTTTTAGCTAAAATAAGAAGAAAAAAATTACTGAGCTCAATATGATTTTTAGCCATTTATAATAGTAAAATAATTAGGAGTATATAGTTGCATTTCGACCACTAACTAATTAAATTGATAAAATAATTTTTTTATTTAATTATTTCTATATTACTTATAAATTGACACATTAATTTTTTTAAAAAATAATTATAATATCTTTAACAGCAATTTTTTTTTTTCCTTCTCCAGGACCGTCTTCATTGAATTGCTATTAAAGATATGTGGGACCAACATAATCTCATTGACTTGAAATGGATTGGCGATGGAATGGAGATAGACAACGATCTATACGTGGCATTAAGCAAGCATGGGCTATGTAACGTGTTTGAATTGACATCTTCAATAATGGATGTAAAGAAAGGGCCCAGGCCGCCAAAAGAGAGCGGGCTCGATCCCCTGCAAATGATGGTGGCACATCCCTTCTATTTCTGCACCATTTGTGGCAGAAAGATGGCTTCATCTTTGGAGAAAATGATGTGCATTAAGAAATGTCACCCACACACCCTCCATATATCTTGCCATGGACAAAAGAAATGCTTATATTGCCAAAGTGTTGTTATGCGTGACATGACATTTGACACACCCTCCATATATCTTGCCATGGACAAAAGCAAATGCTTATAATATTGCCAAAGTGTTGTTGTGCGTGACATGACATTTGACGCACCCTCTATATATCTTGTCATGTACAAAAGAAAATGCATATAATATCGCCAAAGTGTTGTTATGCGTGGCATGACATTTGACACTTATGTGAAATGTTTAATCGGGATCCCTTGCAATTGATTGTCTGAATTGCGAGTAATCTCATAAAAGGGTTGGTGAGCTCTGCAACCCTGGGCCGCTAAAAGTACCCTTTTTGTGCAGCCAATTGCGAAGAATTTTTATTCTGGAATGCTTTTATTGTTAATTTGCGCTTGTGCTTCCCTGTTGGTTTCTCCAAGCTGAAAGTATTAAGATTTCAATGCCACCATCACTCAGACGCATGGATTCAGATAGTAGGAAGAATGGGACAAGGTGAAGAAGTACTGGGAGCATCCTCATATATGCTTCGGCATGGAATTAATGATTTTTCCCCTTCTAACAACATGAAGTTAGTATATATACATCAGGTAAAACGCTCATAATGAATGATAGCACAGAAAAATCTGCAGAAAATGAAACAGTTTAACATGAAATACTACAAAACATCTGCTTTTCTATTCAACCCTCCCCAGCTCCTCTCAAATCTCCTATGGTACTTTGTGACTGATATGTACTGATTGATTAATGCTATTCTTTGCATTCATTTCACACTAGCTAATGTTGTATATTTTAAGTGGTTCTTCCTTTATTTGTTTTACGTGGTTGATATAAAAAACTACTTAAAATACATCATGTTAACTGGTGTAAAATGGTTGAAAAGAGTAGCATTACTCTCTTACTGATTATAGACATATCCGAAACAACAAAAGCTAGGACTTTGTCTTCATGAGGCACTTGTCAAGGCATTGCTAATGAGCATTTGGCCTCATGAGCTACCTTCCTGACATTAGATGGACTAGAACTTCATTTTCATAGAAAGAACCAACATTCCAATCCTCGGTTGAAGATGTAAGTGTCATTAGTGCAACCACAATAGACCTCATGCTTGGTCTTAGTTGAGGATTTTCTTGTGTGCAAGCTTTGGCAAGGTGTGCCATCTGCAAACAAAAATCAACCTCAGTAGCTTTTAAGACATTTGCCTTGGTTAAAAAGAAAGCTTTTTGCTTTTTAGCAAAAGTGCAAAACTATTAACAAGCAGCTTCAAATACAAAACACTCAAAATTATTTTTACTTTTATATCATATCAGAACATTTTTTCAACTAAAGCAAAAAAAATTCATTTAAAAAGTTTTATCAAACGAACCCAATATGAAAAGTCCAAAATTTGCATATTTATTGGAATGAGAAATAACCTTGTTGACAGAGTCAAATGGGCAATTATTTCCAAGCCTGGGGTCTACAAGTTTAAGAAGATCTTCTTTTGGATCAGGCTGGCTAAGAACATCTTCAAACTGCATCAAATCAGTGGATACAATTTGGGTCAATTCTCATAAAGTGAGTTTAGGAGAATATTCATAAGCAGTAAATAGAGGGAGTGCAGAAGAAATAACCAAGGCAACAAGTCCCATTGATTCGGAAACGATATCATTTGTCTTGACAATGGCATCTTTGCCAGATATTAGTTCATAGAGGACAACTCCAAAAGCATATACATCTACCTTGGGGGAAACATCACCATATTGAGCATATCTGCACACGAAATGCTACATTCAGCTTAACGGTGTTTTGCTTAAAATCATGTATATATATAAGAGAACAAAGAAACATATCTACACATGTAATTTTTCTGTCAGGGGTATCTTGGTATATACCGAAATACATGTTCAAAATTTAGGCTCATAATGGAGGCAACATGAATTGAGCTTATATTATTTTATTTTATTCAATTTAAAGGATTGTGTGTATAGATCTGCCCTTTATTCTGTGTTTGATTAAGATTAACATGACAAAGCTATTCTTACAGCCAAACACTGCTGCTAATCAAAAGCTACCTCCTCTAAAGAATTAGCAAAACAAATGTTCAAGCATGCCATTTTTTCAAAGGCACTTTCAAATGAGACAGTTTCTGCGATTTTGTTTAAACGTGCTTTTAGGTTTTAACCAGTGAATTCGTTGGGCCGAATGCACCCTAACACAAATTTGTAAAATGAATATGCACGACCGTTGTTAAAAAGGTGGGAAAATAAATGATATGAAGATTTAAAAGAAAAGGAAAAAAAATTATCTTACTCTGGAGGCATGTAACCAAATGTACCAGCAAGACGCGTGTACAATGAAGAACTTCCATATTCAGTCAGTTTTGCTAGCCCAAAATCTGCAACCTGCACAGAACTTAGTTAGATTAATAAAAGTGATTTGAGAGTCTACCAGACTACCATATCAATATAGATATTTTACCACCTTTCCACGGAAGTTCTTGTCTATTAATATATTTGCTGATTTAATATCACGGTGGATATAGACTGGAACAGTATGCTCATGGATATATTCAAGTCCTCTAGCTGAATCCAGTGCAATTTGAACTCTAGTTGACCATGGCAATGGTTCCCTCTCTGAAATCAAAAGTATAATATATAACCCTGAAGATAAATTGATAGAAATAAGATATTAAGTAATTGGATGCATTAACTTTCTCACCTGAGCCATGTAGATGTTGACGTAAGTTGCCATTCTCGATGTACTCATACACAAGGAATAAGGAGCCTTCAACACAATATCCTATTAAGCGAACCTGCATGAAGTTTTGACATAGAACCACACATTCACTATAAGATAATTAAACCTATCCCATACTCCCATACTAGGCTGGCTCAATCTAGCAGCCATATCTCAAATTAGGCTTCACTAATAACATAACAATCCACATTGTTTTCATGATGACGTCCAAGACGACCTACTCTATGGCGGCTTTCACTTTGGATCTTGTAGCCCTTTCTACTTTTGTGGCAGCTTCACTTAGATACTAGGTAGCTTCTTTTTTCATAGGTTGCCCCCACAAAGATTCGAACAAGTGACGTGGTGCCTGCTTTGATACTAATGTTAAATACCTAATCGATACAACAGAAGCTTTAGAACTAATGGAACGGGAAAAGTTTGGCCCTCAGACCTATTTCATACTAGGCTGGCCCAATCTAGCGCCCACCTCAAATTGGGTCTCACCAAGAACATAACAGAGTCTACTAATGTACAACCTACTATAATCAAGTTAGCATACTGCCTTGGCCAACTGTCAAATTTATTTTGAATTTTTCCATGTTAAACCTACCAGGAAAAAAGATAAGTGATGAATATAATAACAGGAAAAACATAATACCAGGTTCAAGTGATGAACATGTGTTAAAACCTTCAGCTCAGCAAGAAATTCTTTTGATGCTTGTGTATCCATCTTCTTAATTGCAGCTTTCTGCATGATAGGAGGAAAGAGTCAGCCACTCAATGTTGCACAGAAGGGATGAGGATCAAGTTATCGATTAGAAAAAGTTCAAATTAAGCAGAAGCAATGAGCAACCCCAAAAATACATGGTTTTTGAATTCCCAAAGAAGACTAATATGAGTTTATATGATTAGAATCTTTCGGTTCTGACTGTATGGCTGTCTGCTTCAAAAATGCCCAGAGAATTTACTGTGATTGTCTGTGGACCTTTTGCTCTTACCCTGGTGATTTCAGGGAAATAGGACTCGTGTCACATTAATGGTTTGAGTGTAAATGTGAATTGGTTTCTGAAATATAACAGCGGAACAACAAACCTCTCCTCTTAATTCTGCATAGTAAACGGCTCCAAAGCCACCTTGCCCAATTTTATTATCCAAGCTGAAGTCATTAGTGGCCTTTGCAAGCTCTTCATATGAGAACTCAACTGATTTGTCCACAGTAATACCTGGAAGCCCTGGCGAAGCACCACCAGCAAGAAGAGCTGCTTCTGAAATTTTCTCTGGGGTACTTCCAGAACCTATTTCAAAGGATAATCATATCAATTTAAAAAACTTCCATAATTCAAATTTGACATCTAATAGTCTACATTGTTGCAAGAGAGAACTCGCTATATATATTTTTCTTAAATAAGGCAAATTATGAGAGAACCATGATCTTGCAATTATAAGCTGTCCCTGATAGACATTTCAGCAAGTATTCATTGCCTTTCCATTAAAACCTTACAATTATTTAGAAACATTAACAGAAGAGTTAGTGGGTCAGTGAAATGGGCCCTGATGTAGCTAAACCATATTCATAGCCAAGATTGGCTAAACTATACCTACTTCCACCATTAAGGCCTAGCCGCCTAGGCAAGGGCTGGTAGCCAAGAACAAGAAGGCAATAAAGCAGTATACACCCAGGGAGTCGCCTACCACAGGTGTTTTGGCTCGTGCTTTTGAAGGCATTTAATCTAGAGGCACACTAGGCTTATAAAATACTATTATGGATTGGATGTTTCGTGCATGGTGTCAAATAGGCCACCAAAGACTAAGCACATGTCAAAATGTGTGTTCTAAAATTAATGAAGGTGTAAACTCTTTTACATCACAAAAAATTCTTTATGGATCTCACAGATCCTGCATAAGAGTAGCCCTTCTTCCAAATTCAGAATGCTTATCAGTTGAGATAATAAATGTGAAGGATAAATATCAAAGCATGGAAAGATAGACAAAAAGCATAAACCAAAAATATGTTTTGCAACTCATGACACTTTCCAAATAACCATGAGATGGCCCGTCAAACCAGAAGGATTACCATGTCTCTGTTGAACACAGTGGTCTTCGGACGCTGCAGGAAAAAATGATTCCTCCACAACCTTCTTCCTCTATAAACCCCAGCATATAGACAAAATGCCAGAATTGAAGCTCCAGCAACTGCTGCAACTGATATGCCAGCAATGACTCCACCTGAAATGCCTGCTTAAAATGCCATCACAGTGCAAGCTTGAAATAACATCTTGGCATATCAAGTTTGACCTCATACACCAAAAGCGAGGAAAAATAAGCAACATCAAAGCAAATTTGAGAGACCCAAATACCTGCTCTGCAAAAAAAGGACAACGGGATGTAATTGTCAGTCAAGTTGAAGAAGTGTTTCAAGCATAAAGGAATGATATTACATTCATCGCAATTTGAGAGCATGTCAAATGATATGACTTACTTTAGCGATGGATATTTTCCATTTTGATCTGCAAAATAAGAATGGCAAAACTTCAGAATGATTGCAACTTGCAAGCAACGTTTCCACCAAACATGTGAGAGGATAAACTTGTTAATGTCTACATAAGCTTCAAATTCAATTAGATTGCAGGCAATATTCCCTTGATCAAAACCATTTCTTCTTGGCCAATTCAATACCTAAGACACTTTTTAACTTTCTTAGAATAATGGTTTAATTATTTCATTCACTCTTTTCCACTAATCTCAGTTTTTCTTGACACAAATGATAATTACCACTCTTGAACACGTGTTGGGTTTCACTCATTGAGGAACATAGAATAACACCAGTAATTGTTTTCTTTACTTCTATATCAATTTGGCATAGTTGTGAGAAAGAATATGAAAAACTTCCATATTAGTTGGGTTTTAGGCTTAATATGGTCTAATATATGTTTATGTAAGAGTTGAACCTCTTCACCTACTCAAACTTCTGGTTTAGCATTTTAATACACTGTTGACATGCTTTAAAGGGTATGATTTTTTTTTTTTTTTTCTTTTTATGAATAAGATTAGAGAGTAAGATGTTAAAGCTTGATAACAAAACAAATCAGCCGCATTGTTTTGTTTTACAACAAAATCTCTATATAATCATCTTACTAGTGACAAATATGTCAACATCACATGCTATAATGGAAAGTGAACTTATTGAATTGAAAATGAATACTGACATCACAAAACTAATAGGGCAGATTAACGGTAATCAAAGAAGACATTAGCACAATTTGAGGACTAACTAAAATACTAAGTTTTCTAGAAAGAGTTAGTAAAAGTGGAGCCCGCATACAATACATATATTATTAATGAACATACAATAATAGCAGCTATATGTCACTACTAGGCTGGATCCTCATGGAATTTTATCATTCTTTATTGACCATAGAGGGCCATGCCACAACCTTGAAAGTGATTTGCAGTGACTAAAGGAGGCTACCACCTTGAAAGGTTAATGCATTAAAACCAAACTTTTCAATGATAAGAATGTGACAAACCAATTGAGTTTTTCAAAGAAAGGATGATAAATCATCCAATTATCAAATTATTTTTTGCTAGAGGCCTGTCCAACTCAAAGTTACTAAAAAGTGAATGTGCTGAAAGCAAATGATTATCCTTTTTTTATGGCATCCCTGCAATTAGGGTGCTAAGATTGCAGGGGATCCTCAGGAATTGTGAGAAGCCCCAATACAAGTGGGTACCATTGGAGAGTCTCTCAATTGCCTACAGGCCAAACAATTGCAGAAAATTCTCAATTACAGGGTATTCCAATCCCTTTTTTTCTTAGGACCCCTTAGAAGGGATAGGACTTGGGACCATAATTGTTTGCCCCATTGCACATACAGACAATCCTAATTTCAGAGGATCCCCTTTTTTTCTTTCTTTCTTAGCATACAAACATGCAACCCCTTAGAAGGGGTAGGACTTTGGACCATAGATACCGTGTTGACGACGGCAGCTTAGCCTGCTACCATGTTTTCCTTGACTGTGTACAGTGTACGTGACCAAATGCCAAATTGCCAGCCAAGAGAACAACAATGAATGAGGGTTAACAATATTTTTCTCCTTGTTTTACGCCAGCTTTCATCTGCCAACTAGCCAAAGTCACCCTCATATAACCTCCCATAGAGAAAAAAACAAAATCACTTATTGAACCTAGACGGATTGCATATCCATAACGATGTCACAAATTCTTTTCTACTAATATAATAATTCGACTTCGAATATAAAAAATGGGTGCTAAGTCCGTATTTAGAATTCAGCGTGCCTAATTATAATTGTAAGAAGTTTTTGTTATGACCTGACTAATATAATAATATGATTTCGAATACCGAGTTACTAACCTCTTGCCGGCAAATAGACCAGCCCGGTCCCAGCACTAAAATTGGACCCCGGGTTGTACAACTCTAGCAACGCGGCCGGCACACCGGACTCCGCTGCCACGTAGGACAAATTCTCACCCTGCCGGAGCGGGTATGTCATGAACAACCCATAATCCTTTGACACGTGTCGGTCACCACACGAGCAGTTCACCGTTACATTAATAGGAACATAGTCCGGTATCCGATTGGGTGAGTAAGTGTTCACCCTCTGCACCCACTCCTCGGTGGTGAGGTTGGCAAAATAATACTGAGCCACCCTATCATAAGTATCACCAAACTGGGTTATGTAAGAAAAGGTGTGCCCCAAGAAGTCGCCGTTGAGGCAATCACACGAGAAGGGCACGTTGATTCTTGTGCCAGCTATGATGATATCTGGGCTAGTGATGTTGGGATTGTATTTGAGAATTTCTGGGACGCGTTGGTCAAAGATGCCGCCAATGTATGTGAGGTTTGAGCCTCGCCACACATAGTATGAGGCTAAGGCATGGTGGCAGCCATTTTTGCACTTGGCGTGAGCTTTGAGAGAGAAGAAGAGGAGAGCATGGAAGGCTAGGAGTGGGATTTGGTGGTAAAGGTTTCTCTTTGGCAGTTGGATCATCTTGGGAAGAGGAAATTAAAGGAGATGGGAAGTTGTGGGGTTTGGATGAGAAGGATTTATTTGGTTTTATGAGGTTTTGGGATATGCTATATTCAATTCCCACCATGATTGATGGGGTTGGAGAGCTTCTGTTTGTTTATTTTGATGAAGCAACAAAGCACGGGTTCTCATTGTCGTCATCCTTTCGTCTCGTGCTTGGTTTTGCTTTGAAAACTTCTTCAATTCAAAGGCTTATAGAATTATCATCTTTCTAGCCAGCCAAAGTCACCTTCGCCCAGTACATGCCATTGAACCTAGACTTCCTTACTTGAAGGCGCACCTTGCTTAACACTTCAGTTTTATACACAGTTCACAAATCTAATACATACGAATTTAATATAAAATTAATAAATCATGACAAGTTGAATATCCAAGAAAAAAAAAAATCAAACGAATAACATTCGCTTATAAGATATAGTTCTATGCAGATTAAATTACATATTGGAAACATTAATATCACTAATTAGAACTAGGGAGCAAAAGATGAAATAGAAATGCTTTCACTTTGGCAAGAAAAGGCTGCCCATTTAGTAAGATTGTGCGTAAATCAGCAAGTACTGTAATAAATTTTACAAATAGAAGCAAAAAAATGAGTATATGGGCCTGTTTGGCAAAAGCCCATAACCTTTTCACTATAGCATAAATTGATTGACGGAGTAAAAAATAGGAATATTTAGTAAAATAAACACTCTCTCATTAGTTGGCTCGTCAAGTAAAACAAAATAAAATTCAAAACATTTATTCTAATATCAGTATATCACGTAAAATTTCTAGTGAATTAAAGCCCAATTGTAAAAGAAATGGATACGCTCCTGGAAGATCAAGATCTCCTACTATTCCTTCAAAACTGCTAGCAGATTTTTTTTGTCAATCTCAACCATCGAAGTTCATCCAATTGTCTAAATATTGTCATGTGTCTCACTCAAAAGAAAATAATAAAATATTATTTATATTTTCAAAAATAAAATAATTAAGAACTAAAAAATTAATTTAATAATATGGACTGGCTGGCCAGTAGCCACCCTATTTTCTCCCATAAGAGGTAGCTGGCCACCTCATTGCAGCCATGAGAGTAGCACCGGCCACCCCTTATGGCAAAAATGAGGTGGCCAACCATCATATATTATTAAATTAATTTTTAAATATTTAAATATTTTATTTATATTTATTTTTAAAAATAAATAATATTTTATTATTTTCTTTTGAATGGAACACATGGCAATATTTAGACGGTTGGATGGACTTCGATGGCTGAGATTGACAAAAAAATCTGGTGGCAATTTTAAAGGACTAGCCCGGGATCCTGATCCGCTCCACAGGATGTTGAACTCCATAAAGAGGTTTTTGCCTTGCCACGTAGAAACAGTGATATTTTCTGCGTTGGGAGATATTTCTATTTAAGACATCGGCCTCGCCAATCCCAAAGTCTTGGCCACTCAGCTCCTGTATTATTATCAATGGAATCCTCCGCAGTTCTCACACTTTCTCAGCTCCCTTATTTTTCCCCGCAGAAATCAAACAGAAAGAGAGTTTCTCCTTCCTGGCCATGCCAGCCAAGGAGCCCTCAACCCACTCGCTTGCGCTGCCAAAAGATGTATGTCCCTGGTGGGTATACCGTATTTTTATTTGTATCTAATACGTATGTTTGTGGTAGAAAAAATAATAATAATGCTTGATGTATATCATGTATATGGGTAGATTAGTCTTGGGGTTTGTAATTGAATGCAGGATTTGGAGAAGCATCACCAGAAGCCAAGGCAGCCAACAACCTCCACAATTTCTTCACTTACATTGCTGTAAGGATTGTCACAGCACAGCTTCAGGTTCCTCTCCTCCCCTTGTTTTTACATTCTTCAGTTAATTATGCATGCTTCGTAGTTTGGAATGAGAAATTTCTATTTCTACCAATTTTTGACAACTTCTGTATTTTATTTATTTTTTTCTTAAAAAAATAGAAGTTGTATGTGGATCATTATGATGAAAGTGAGACTGACAATGCATATAACATAGGATGTAGGGTTGGTTAAATCATGTATATCGGATTATTTTTATCTGTTACCAGTTGTTTGCCGGAGCAGAGCTATAACCCTGAGGCATATGAGGAATTGATGGAATTCTTGAATAGACACTCCTTGAATGATGGGGACAAGTTCTGTGCCAATTTGATGCGAGAATCTTCAAGGCATAAGGCTTTAGGTATATTCATGATAAACCCATTTTTCAATCATAAATTATGATAGTCTTTCGCGAACAATTTGAAAAATAGATGATAATATGCATGATTTTTTATTTAATCCATGGGAATCACAATGTCGTCCACGGAATCTGCATGACAGCTCTTCGTATCTTAGAGGTCAGTAAATTACTTGTGATGGTTTATTTGTCTAATCGTTAACTAAATTATTAGCATGATAAGGCATCTTTGGTGTTTTAATTTAGGTTCGATCTGCTTATTGCAAAAATGATTTTGAATGGGACAACTTGAAGCGAGTTGCTGTTAAGGTCAGGAATCCAATTCAACTTTTTCAGTCTATCCTTTTCATATTTTTTTCCAAACATGTTTGGAAGAATTTCCTCTTAACTCAGTCTATTAGTCAGACCCCGTTTAGATAAAAACGTTATTCTTTTTGTATGATATGTGGGCATTTGTTTAATTATCTATTGATTTCTTGCAGATGGTCAATAAATCTAACACGAGACTCATGAGGGATTATGTCTCAGAAACCAGTCCTGCAGAGAGTGAGAAGTAATTAATCGATCACTGCATTGATCTGCTTGTCCATGTGCGAGCTTGAACTTATAGTCATGCAATGTAACATAAATGTAATATATGTAATGATTTAAAGAATTTGGTTAGCATTGTACCCTCATAATAGACAACTTTGTGCCCCTATGCATCTAGACTCTAGTCTGGCTTCAGCATTCTAATTGCAGCAGATCGATAGTACTGCTCTTCTACGCATAAGATGATCAATGGACTGTTCTTCTCCAATAACAATCTGATAACAGTATAATTGCAGCAAATCAGGGAGCAATATGGTCTGAACAATCTGATAAAAGTTTGCTGTCCAGAGCAACCAAAAATTATATGCTAGAGGCATTTCTTTACAGTTTCTGTTACAGGATAAAGAGAAAACGAGAACTGTATGTGCCACTGCAGATAGATGGATAATAGGAAAGCCATTGACTGGTTTATCCTCTATACAAAAGTGTCTTGACATTTACAGACACATCTGTAAATTCGGCGAAACTTGCATGTTCAGGGAAACCTCCTAATCTGTTCTTTCTCCATGTTCTTCCAATGGCTGCAAACCAGAGTAAAGTTAGGGATAGCAAATATGAGAAATAAATGGCTTATCTTGAACATGTGAGTTGGCTCGCTTTTATGCCATCTGTGTTAAAGCATGAGCAAAAGGTAGATGTGGCATGTCTGATGCCAACTCATACTTCAGGTGTGACTTTCACGCACAACATATTACCTCAACATACCGACGGAGATCAGCTGAAGCATGGATATGACCTTTGCTGAAATATGATTGAGCATATTCTTCTATATTCTCCAGCCTGCAATCATTGTTCAACATATTTCATGTTATTCAAGATCAAATTTCTATTACAATCAAGATTTCATGCACTAAAACCTACAAAATATTGTTTTTGGCCCCCAAAAACAATATATCAAACCAATCATATGACGTGCGGGAATCTCAGCGTTCCTCATCAGAGAATGAAAACAAAAGAGTCTTGAAAGGAAGATTACCTATATACATAATTAACCATGATACCTCCACTTTGACGAAGACCTTTTTCTGATCGATCTGCCATCCAATTAATTCTTTCCATCATCTGTCCACATTGAGAAATGATGCAATAATTAGAAATCAAATTTCCAACTTGGGGAACATCCGTTTTTTTCGGTCATATTGATCCCTCAAGCACTGCTAAATTTTTGCTGTTAAAAATCGTTGTTTCTTCATGTGTTAACAAATATGGGAACTACATATCCCACCCTACATCTAAGTGAAGATCGACCCATGTAACTGTTGATTTTGGCCACAAAACATCTCATTGCCTAGAAGGAAGAGATTTTCTGTTCTGCTAAGTAAGGTTGGATGACATACCGCTCCATTTTGCAAGTGAAAATTTGCAACAGAATCTAAAGCTTTTCCTCTTTTTTTCTCTTGCAGAAGGAACCTATAAATGGAAAATAGGCATCTATTAATTGTATCTTCAACAAAACACACAATTTATGCAATACTTCAGAACTCTATTGTATGACATCACTTCCAATTCACTCATATCTCACTTCCAGCTGATTTTTATGATGTACCTGGCACACAGTCGCATTAGAGGGGGTTTTAATACCGAAAGCAATTCAGCTGAATTGGTCCATTCATAGTTTGTTGAAGTCAGCAAATTCAACATCACTTCCATACCACTTTTCCCGGCAGCAATACCCCTGCAACTCAAAATAGTAATGTTCCTTTAAAAATCACACTTCAAGAACATGGGATAAAAAGTGGGGTGGCTTAAGTTCAGTTATTAGGATCTGCCACGGACAGTATCTTTCATGCTAATTGATCCAAGGACCTCTAGGAATACATATGTGCAATCAATTGGTCTTGGAAGATGACAAGTTCACATAAAGGAGAGCCCTCATCCCTTCATAAACAGTTCAATAGTTTCATTTTCCTTCTATCTGGATGTAATACAGTTCATTTTCATTTTAATAAAAAAATTATAAAAACAATAAAAAAACCATATTATTAAAGAAAAGATAAAGAAATCAAGTACATGGGGGTATACAAAAAAAAAACCCCCTTAATTTACAATCTAATGTTTCTAAATGCAAATGCAGTTCATTCTAAAACTTCATCTGGAATTCCCAATTTTTGAGCGATGGACTACTTTAGTTCTTCAAGGAAAGCAGGTACTCAGGGATCATATAATTTATCTCACGTCCAAACACAAATGCAAAATCAACCAGTTTCCTTCTAATAAAAGGAGGATAAGTTTGTTGCAAAATAAAGGATGAGAAGGAAGTACAAGAAGGAAAAACATAAAGATCAAACACTAAAGCATGGATCTGAACCTTACCCAAAAAACAGGGATGGATTTGAAAAGCATTTAGAACCTCCAGGCGAGACTATCTCTCTCTCTTTTTTACTTAATGAAATGGATCCATTTCTATCAATGGGTATAATAGAATGAAGATGAAGCTTACGCGATGAATCCATAATTGCTTTTTCCTCCTCCGGTTCAAGTATGTTCTCCCAGAAAGTGGAACCAGATCCATCTGCTGATGACTGTGACATGCCTTCTGCTTCAGCAAGCTTTGATTGAGATGCCAACTTAGATAGGAGCCATTGCATGAACCCCGGGATGGGGCTGAGAGTTGCAAATGTCTGTAGACAATTGTGAAGGGTCAGTAAATAATGCCAAGAGCAAGACAGCAGAACTATGATTAAACCTATGAGACAGACAGCAAACTTCAAGATACATGTATCACATTCCGTCCAATTTAATTTTATTGCATGTGCAATATATTATACTTGTTTCATAGAAAAACTAAGACAAACTTATGGTAAAGTTACTAGCTCAGCAAAATTAAACATCGAATGAAAATACACTTAGCCCCTTCAAACTTACACTCATTTGTAATGAGACAATTTGTATTTGCATGTTAGGTTCAAGTCGTATTGACGTATGAGTAAAAGACTATATAGATTAACTCTAACCTGACCCATTTAATTAAACGAGTCAAAATTCTCAACCCTAACCTTTTAATTTATGATGGGAGAGAAAGATAGTGACACATGCAAAGCAATTGAAAAAACACCAACCTCAGAAAATGGGTATTTTGGACACTTCATGTAAAAAAAAAGGCACGTGGACATTGCATGACACAATTCCACGCAATTTGACAAAGGGTATTAACCATAAAAAGTAGTAGTTCGATGTGGTCAAATGTCATTTTTTAAAGTTTATAGGCATAACTGTATAACTTGTAAGTGCCAAAAGGAGTGAAAGTTTTTTGGGCTAAGTATATTTTTCCCTAATTTTTTATAGCTACAAGAAAAATGAGATATTAATATATAATGACTAAGAACAAAAAATGAACCATATATATCTATGTGTGTGTGTGTGTGTGTATGTAAAATACTCAATGACTAATGATAACGTTTTGATTAAGACTGTGTAGTGGAAAGATTTTTTTGGAACAGGTCATAGCTCTTCCAAATTCATATAGCTCAACTAGTGGCAGAGCCACATTCAAACATTTTAAAAAATATATACTTTTTTTCTACCAAGTTTCACACAGCACCCAAAAAAAAAATCTTCTTCTTCTCCTCTCAGTTAGCTTCTCTATTTCATCTCTATTTTTCTCATAATTTCTGTAAGAGGTATACACATAGCCAACAACTATGTCTGAATTGGAATAGAAGTTGCTGGAAGATTGAATTTAGGAAAGTAGAATGGCAACGAAAGCCTTGAGAAGCTCATATTTCCATGACCACATGTCAAATGATAGCAATCCAAACAAGTTAATGGGAAAATAGTTGGCAGCCACTAAAGGGAGATCATGTGTTTTTAGGCTTTGCATTCAAAGTTGTGCGTTTTTAGTTGGAACAATTTGTAGTATTTTAAATGGGTTGAATTGTAAAAGGGCTTTTAAGCAAAAAAAAAAATTGTCACTATCTGTTTTTAGGCTTTGCACAACTTTAACCTTCTTTTTTTCTTTCTTTCTTTCTTTCATTTTTTTTTTTTATAAATTTTTTATTAGTACCTGTGTGTTATCTTACTAGTAGAACAATATTGATACATATTTATTAAGTTTTTCCGACATAATTTTTCTTACACACATTGTGTAATAAAACATTTCATTTCTATTTTAAACTGTCTTTATCATATATAATATATAAAGAGAAAACACACACACACACACACAACAACGGCACCTCCAAAAATTAACTCCTGGTTCTGCCACTGAGCTCAACAAATCTACAGAAATACTTACAGATATATGTGGCATGTCTCTTTTCACCAATGTTATCACACGTTTAATCAGAAACTTTCCTAGGTTGATCCCTGATAAGCCAGGCTGCAAAATTTCAGAACCATGCAGATCAGGGACATGGAAGCAGTCTACTAAATAGAAAGTTTGATATTTAGTAATCTAATTTTTTTTTTTTAATATAAAAACAATACATAGATAGTTTAGAGACCACGTATATGATTTTTGACCATCCATGTATATTTATCCATCAAATTTGTTATGTTAATTCTGAAATGTAACAAATTAAAATATTCAATGCTTACATTATCATTTCATTACCAGAAAAGTACAAACAGGAAGAAAAAAAAAAAAACAGAAATGGAGGAGACCAAAATAAATAAAAATCTTACAAGGGTAGAGAGCATATAAGATAAAGACAATTTTCTTTACCTATGATTTCCAATGAACAGAGGTGACAATGGAAGTAGGCAACTTAAGATGCAAGCAATAAATGGTAACACATGGTATGGTTAACATGTACAAGAAGTGGTCTCCCTCACCGAACTTGCATTATGAAATAAAAGTACCAGAAAAACATTAATATAATATATTTGACATGCTTCCATTATGTTTTATCCTTCTTATTATTCATCTAGAAATGAAAATCATACCTGAGTTGATGATATAGAGTAAAATAATGCACATGTTGCCTCACATTCAAGTATAGGAGGATCATCCCACAAAACTTCCTATCAGACAAGAAATAGTTGCTAATTATTAATCACCTTGTGGAACAGAGTAAGATAAGGTAAAAAAATTTACCTGTATTGTTTGAGCCACGTTCTTCAGAAGTGCAACTTCAATGAAAATAAGGGGTTCACCTGAAGCAAATTTTACAATCAGACTACATCAAATAATTTACACATGTAAAAAACAAGAGAGCCTGAGCAAATTTTTAGTTACACTTTTCCAACCCCTCAAAATCAATAGGCTAGCTAATCTATATGATGCAACTCCAGACTAACTAACTAATAGATAATTTCAAATTGTTTTCATACATGTACAATGATACTTATAATAAAGCAAAGGCTGGGGCATCAGTGTTTCTGATAATATTATTAAAGAATTATAAGAAACAACTGAATTGCCACAGAAAAATACAAACCATGCGAAAATGCTCAGATAAGCCAACAACCATAGATAAACAAACTACCACTATGAACACCAACGCTGAAAGGGATTGCTAACCAGATATTGCCGGATGTAGATATCCAAAACAACGACGACCAACACCCAGCCTTCTCTTAAGGTCAAGAAGATTGCTGATCGGGTGCACAGCCTATGAAAATTGTTACAGAAAATAAAAGCCATGCCATGCATTGAAATCAAAAGGCAGCACAAGAAAGGAAAGAGAAATGCACCTCATAAGCCACAATTTTCTCCAGCAAAGACGCAGGATCATCCCATGTAATTTGATGAAGCTCCAACGCAGCAGGACTAAGCCACGTACTAAGTTTCTCCTTTAAATAGGAATCCAATGCCCGCAAAGATGCAATATTTTCCTCTCTGCGCATTCAAGAGAATCAATTCATCACATTTTAAATTCCTAGCTCCTTATTGGTAAAGTTCATCTTGTAGTTCACTGGTTAAGATCACTTGGAATCTAAAAAACCTTACATGATGAATAATAATAAAACTTATTAAATTTAACTTCTTCATAAAGGCTCCAGATCCCAATTGAAAGGCCGTTTCACATATTGTCCAACATGATTTTTCGGGTTAACAAGTCATCAACATGCCAAATATTACTACAAGCATCCAACAAATGATTGTTCTAAACCACACTCAGAATTTTACATTCACGTTATCCTCAGGAATTCTATATCTATTTGATTCAAGTAACGATATGACTACACAAGTTGTCACGTGAACCATGACCTTACGCGAGAATGGATAGAATATCGGCTCGAAGACTGGACAGAAACCTCAACCCTCCAGGATGCGTGTTGAGTCGCTCAAAGAGAACCTCATACACCGGCTTGAGAGCGTGTCTCAAATTACGCTCAGTACGATAGAAAGCCGAGAGCAAGCCTTCCTCCTCTAGTCCACTCGATTGAGCATTCTCGCCTGAAACTAGAAACTACCACTCCAGCTCAAACTCACAAAATTCAATAAACAAATATCAACACATTGACACAAAAGCTCACCACTAGGTGGCTCAAGTCCGAGATACTGCTTTATCAATTCGCGGACTTGTGTCCTATTAAGATCATACTCTTTCGCCAGTACAAGAAGCAATCTCCGGCGGTTTTCATGATCAAGGTTAAAATAACCCTACATTATCAGTTTCATCACAAGAATTGAAACGCCAAAATTCCACCACAAACACGAACAATGCAATTAGTCACAAAATTTACCGCCGAAAAATCGTTAAGCACCGCATCGAGAACTTCCGTTTTGTTCATCGATATCGCCGAGTTCATCGACGTCCGCACAAGCTCAAATTCCCTGTATAAAAAGGAAAAATCAACAACAATAACAAGAGTTTGAACTGTATATATAAGAACATACCTTTCGGTGTTGCTCGAAGCGGATTGGTTTCCTTGAGAATTCATTTGCGTTTGGTTTAGCTCGTTCTGTTATAGATTAATTCAACAAAAAGTGCAAAATTAACAGCTCTAGCCAAACACGGTGCAAGGATTGGGTACGGAGTATTGAGTTTTACGGTGCTTACAGAGAGAGGGGAGAGAGAGAGCTTGGAAGCGCTGTTGGGTCTCATTCTGATTCGCATCAAAATGGATAAGCCTTTCTTGTTCATGCTTCTTTATTTGATTATTTCTCTCACAAAGAACACGGATTGCAGGTTGAACTGTTGAAGTGTCTCAATTCGACTGTTCAGACATCAACTTCCGCAACCTTCCTTCACCCTCTTTACCGGTTCAGTGCACTCTCACTGTGTCACATGTAGTTTAGACTTTAGAGCAAGAAAAATAGAGCAAGTGACTTTCAAGTTTTTTTTTTTTTTTTAAATAAAAGATAAAAAGGAAAAAACTGAAAAAGCAGTCTATTTAATTTATTTAATTTATGATTAACTTCGTATAGTATAAAAATGAACTCCGTGATCTCTAGGTATGCCAGAATAATTTACTTCTCACAATTAAATTTTTATAAATTCAATTAGTTTGATACTAACTTAAATAAGATACGGTTCATAATTTTGTGGGATCTAACATGTTATACTCTAGAATATATTAAGTTAGTGAATAAAATTTGTTAAATTATTTTTTTGGCATACCTCAGAGATCTCTAAATTTATTTTTATATCACAAATGGCTAATTGCAAATTAGATAAACTACAGTGATTAATTTTGCATCGCTCCCTTAAAAAATACACATCATAATCATATGTTCTATAGATACATATCAAGTTAACAAACTAAATTAAATAATAATAATTACTTCAATTTAATTTGAATGAAACTTTTATGGTTTGTATTTTTTTTTCTTCTCGACTTCTTTCAAATCTAGCGAGAAATGTCTTTAAAGATTTTCATTACATTATGAGTAATGACACTCTTCATACTGATACAGCCTCAAAAACGCATCAATAAACATATCCTTTTTATTATTTTTTAAGGAGGCTATATCTTGGGTTAAAGCCAAACGTAACTCTTCTGTTTACGGTCTTGCTCTCAAAAGAATCGTAGTTGCAAACTTGCAAATGTCGCTAGGCCCGAGGCCTGTTAGATATTCTTCGAACTTGGGCAACAGCATTGTTTCTCAGTCGGCCAAGAGGCCCAAGATGTTGAGAAGTGCTGAGTATATAGAAAAGAGGGTTTACATGGAAACATAATTTGATATTAAATTTGTGTTTTTTTTAAGAAAGAAAAAAAAAAAAGAAAATGCATCTCTAGTTTAGCCTCCCTTGTCTATAAAACTTTTGTTTCTTAGTGACTTGTCGTTTGGTAGGCACTGAGAGTGCTGAAGGTACCAGCTCGTCAGTGGTTAAATTCCTTATGGTCCAATAGAATTAGATCTCAATCTGAATGAAGATTAGGAAATGGGTAAAGACAGGGGGAGTACTATATTTTTCTGAAACCATTAGATGTGTCTTTTCTAGTTTTATCTTTCAAGTCGTAATCACAAGGCCATGAATATGGTCACGGGATAGCTGGAGGGCCATGACATAAAGTTCTCTATCTCTTTTTAGTTTCCTAATAAGAACAAAGAACAAGACAACCCATTTGGATTTGGTAAAGCTTTGTGTTAAAGACGTACTCCATATTGATTCTGAAATTTACTTAGGTCGTTTGGTTTGCGGAAAAAATTATTGTTATTCTTATGAAATACTTATACTTTTGTTTGATAAAAGTCTATTCCTATGAATAATTATTTTTGTGAAAATTACTAATTCTTTACACACAATAATAACTATTCATCTCATTCCTGAATGAATAAACAACCTTTAAAAAAAAAATCAATTTTTGTTTTTAAGTTTCTTTTAACCCTTAAATTTGTTTTTTATTAAAAAAAAAAAAAAAGGAGGAAAAACCTTGAATTGCAAGGGGTGGCTGGCCATTTGCTATTGGACCGGTGGATTTGGGGTGGCCGCAACCTCACCACGAACAGGAAAGATCTTAGTTATGAATGAAGATGTAATATTTATTTCTAGTAATAACTATTCACTTTCCTAACAAAATATCTATTTTGTGAACCAAATGAGGCCTTACTTATTATGTAATACTAAGCTTTATAAGTGATTTTAATGAAGTTTTTATAAGTCCATCTTACTTATAAGAAAATGACAACACAAAATAGATCTACGACAACAAATGGATTTTTTATTTTTTTGAAAAAAACAAATGGATTCTTTGCTTGCTTCAATACAATAAAAAAATTGAATATAATGTTATACTTTGCTCCCTCTTTGGTTTGTACTTTGTACCATAGTATGCCAATTTTCATTGGATTTTAGCCTCTCTATTTTACGTGACATTTTTTAACCTGCAAGCAATTTTCTTCTCTTGTCCCTTTCTTTTGGTGCTGCCTGTATCAACAACTTTAGGCCTGTGTTTTTTTTTTTTTCTGGACGAATAACTCTTTACTTGTCCCTTTCGGTAAGCATCCTTTTCTATTTCGGTAAGCATCCTTTTCTATTCTTTGACAGACACGGGCAGGCGTCGATCACAAACCAAACCCCCCCCCAAAACACCTATCCCATTAATATGAAAAAAACATTAGATTGACTTGAGAATTGGCTTCAACATGTTTTTTTTTCCAAAAGAAGTGATCGTGTGGCCATTCTATTTCTGCAAATTTTAGTCAAATTAGATAATATATAATTAGTTATAATTGAATAATACTTTTATCTATTTAAAAAGTAAAAATACAAAAAAAAATTCATCCAATATAATTATTTTCCGTAAAGGAGAAACCTTTAAAGTACCTGTTGGAGAATTTCGGCAGCTATATTTAGTAAGAGCTATTTTTCTCCTTCAGTTGACCAGCTAAGATATTAATCAACACGCCACATTAATAAAATAAAATAAAATAAATCTGTTCAAATTTAAATCACCCGTACGAGCCTTGATTAATAAAATTAAAATTTGTGGGGTACAGTTTCATAGGTAGGTGTCTAGTAACGGAGAATTTTGAAGGAGTTGGAGACCTAAAAGACCCACGACAACGAGGCAATGGCCCCACTATACAGACCTTAATTTGTAGATAAAACAAAAATTAAATAATTTTAATTAAAATAATGTACTATTACAGAAAGGAAAGTCGCTGTTACTGTAGTAGGTATAGGCAACTGATTAATCCGTTAAAGTCGTGACATGTGGGACATATAAACAAAGAGGTTAATTAACCATCCTAGAAAATAAATTATGAAGTTAAAAAAAAAAAAATATATATAATAATTGAATTATGACCGACATTTTCAACCTCTCTCTCTTCTCTTCTTGCTTCCTTTCCCAGTTACAGTCTTACAGAGCTCTAGCCACGACAAGCACATGCGAGTTGCACCGTGTGACAAATGACAGAAAGACGTTTTTGGACCAATGGTCGGTTCACCGACTCACCGTGGAAGTGGAGGAGGATTTTTTTGTACTCTTGTTCCTTCCTTCGCATCATCCCATGTCGTTTTACTTTTACTCGATGCAATAAAGAAAATAGTTTTTTTATTATTTTTATAGCCGATATATATATATATAATTCTATAAAGCACAAAGTTTGCGACAATGACTGTGCCCATTCAAATTTGACTCATTCTATTCTATAAGCTACCCCATATATATATATATATATATATATATATTTAATGGGATCCAGCTTGCATCGTGTTATTAGTCAGTAATAGGGCAGTTTCTTTTCTTTAATACCACGTCGACGCAATTTAACTTGGGGTTATAGAGCACATAATTTTTATAAGAATTCAAAAAATAAAGTATTTTCAACCCATGTTAATTTAATCAATTAAATTAAAAAAAAATTTGTCTATCATAATAATACAGAAAAAAAAACTTTTTCTTTAAAAAACTTAGGAAACTTCAAACCCCTAAACTACCACACGATTTGACATACTTCCGAACTTTGAAACATCTCAATTTGAACACTTGAATTTTCAATTGCAATTAATTTAAACATTTTCGTCAAATTTTAAACGTTAAAAGTGATACAATGATATTTATATCATTGACTTTTTTTATTTTAAAATTTTAAATTTTCCCATAATTTCAAATTAAAAAATTTGAAAAGATGTATATTATAAAAAAAAAAAAAAAATCACAAGATGACCCACAGTTGGGCCACCTTGTGACCCTTTTTTTTTTAAAAAAAAAATCTCAATTTTTTCAATAGAAAGAAAATTGAATGGGTAACTTTGTATTTTTAGGGGTTTTAACAGCAAAATTTGATTGAGAGATTCAAATTAATTGCAATTGAAAGTTCAGGAATCCTCTTTTTTTTTTACATGTCCATACAAGAGAGAGAAATAAATTCAAATTATTAATATTCGCTTTATTAGGCATGATTCTAATCGATTGAGTTACCTCTTGAGAACTTCAAGAGTTCAAATTGAAAGATTTGATAATTGATATATTAAATTATGTAGTAATTCAAAAGTTTAAAGTAAAAATTTTTCAACAAATTATTAATGTGAATTATTATTTTTTTTTTGAGCATTCACACCTCATTATTTGCCATCAATAGCAGAAAGTGAAAAGGCCCATCCACAAGGACCACAACTTTCCAAAGTCAGCAACTTTCGCAAATTTCATATACATGCATGCAAATCCAATCTGTCCGTTGGGACCTCACCACGAACGCACAAAAATCGGAAGATCAATGCCTTCTGACTCAAGGGTAACCTGGACACTTCCTGCCCCTCGAACAAAGGTCTTGGGGGGTGTTGCCGTGTTGGTGTTTTGAAGAGTATTTTTATTTATGGTTTTTAAACAAAATATTTTTATGTGATATAGAAAATAATATATATATATTTTTTATTTTTATAAATGTTTTGTGTTTCAATTATTTGTTAATATTTTTATTTCAAAAATACAAATCAAAAGATTAAAATAATAATAATAACAAACAGAGCCCATCTTTTGATTTGTTTGGGAAAGATTTTCTTTCTCGCCTTTTTTTCTCCCTTTTAAAAAAAAAAAATAAATAAAAAAGCTCATATAGTGTGTGTGTGTGATTTTTGTTTTTTGTTTTTCATTATTTTAACCTTTTTAAAAACGTACCAACATTAACATCATGTACAAATTTAAAATCCTAATCATAAAATTGAATATTATCCAATTTATTTGATAATATTTTTTATTTTTTATTTTAATATAATAATATTATACACTTTTATATTAACTAAAAGAAGAAATCGTTTTATAGAGTAATTAATTGACTACCAAGAAAGAAAAGGTCAAAAATAGGACCTCTTTTCTCTTTTAAAATAAACAAATATACATGATCAAAATGATTCTTCTTAACTCTTATTTGTAAAGAGATTAATATTTTATTTGTATGAAAATACAGTATTAGTTAAACAAATCTTAACTACCTAACCAATAAACTAACCCAATAATAGCATCATGCTTCTTGTACAAATTTGTTGTTCTCCAAATCCAACAACTGTTTTTTTCTTTTGAAAGTGTTGGTCAAAACTGAGATATGATTGGAGTTTTAAAATGGAAAAAAATCCTATCAAGATTATAGGTGATAGATTTCAATACATCCCATCTAACGTTATGATTCTCAATAGGATTCATTTTAAAGTTCAGATTTTGTTTTATTGCACTTTATATTGTAAATAATGTTATATCATTTGAAATTTTAAATAGCATAATAACATATAAATCGTTAGATCAACTTGTCTGGAATAGTTTCAATACTTAAGTCTGTATAATTTAAAGACAATAATCTTAAGAAAGCAAAGACAACGTGAATACGAAAGAGGCGAAAGTCTCATTTTTTATTTAGTGTTTTTCTGCAATTTATAGCAGATTTACCATAGTTGTAGGTCACGTGGCACATCCTCATTGGAGATTCCTCTATTGCTATGTTCCATACAGTGCTGTTTTATCAAATATTTTTGAAACATGTTAAAAAAGTAATTTTTTTATCAAATATTTGTTATGCGAAATATTGATTTTGGTTTAAATTCACGTTTTTTTAAATAAGCACCATCTATTTTAGGAACTCAAAGTAATTTTGAGTTACCTCTTCTAAATTTTTTAGAAATTATAAATTTTTTTCTATTTTAAATTAAATGTTTTTAAATTATAGTTTCAAATAAATGTTATAACTTTTACGATATGCAAATTATTCTCACAAAATCTCAATCTTAAACATTTTCTATTGAGTCTAAAGGAAATAATAATAATAATTCAGTGTAGTATTATGCAGCTGTCCTTTCGATGAACCGGTTAATGGAGGGATATCAAATCCAAAAGGACTTTGATGTATGAAATTTAGACAGAGACCATAAAATGAATTTTGATCGGACACGTGCATTCCAATCTGGACTTACCGACATGGCAAAGGTGTAGAAGAAGAAAGAAAGAAACGTACGTAGAGAATCGAAAGCCGAAGTAAGAAAAGCCATGCCTGAGAGAGGGAGAGGGACCTGAAACGCATCGCACACTGATACGTTGCTCGCCTACTCTAAGAGGTCTAAAGTCTAAACCAAACCTTCCACCTGTTTACATTATTTTTTTTCTAATTTTCTTAACCCTGTTTTGCCTTTTTCGCCGACACACACCCACACAAACACTCTTTCTCTCAATTCTCCATCCCTCTCTCTCTTCATTACTCTAAGCTTCGAATCTCTATCTGACCTCTGTCCCTTTCTTAATGGCAATGCCTCAAACTACTTACCTGATCTCTTCTCCTACCTCTTCATCTTCTTCTTCTTCTTCGGCTGCGAGTTCATGCTGCTCTTGCATGCGCTCTGCCTCACCTGAACACCGCCTCTGAACTGCTGCACTGGAGTCTGGAACCAAAATGGTCAACAGACACGCTGCTTTTGCGCCCTTTTCATCTCGTCAACTCACTGAACTGGTGTTACTCGCTTTGATCTTTGTTTCTCTGCCTCTTGTTCGAGCCACTACTGACCCTTCTGACGGTACTTTTTGTTTTTTGTTTTCACTGTGATCAGTTTGCTTTTATTGTGCATTTGTTTTTGTTTTTAGATTTTAATTCATCAGAAGCACATTGGTTGTGATTGGTTTTGAAGCTTTTTTGAAAATGGTAAATGTGGATTTAGATGTTCACGGAGTGAAAGGAAGTGAGGAAATGGGCATTGACTTTCTGGGTTTTCAAATTTTTGATCTTATTTTGTTAAAGCTCGATCCTTTATACCATGTTTGGTTGCTGAGAAGAATGTAGGAAAACAAAACAAGCTGAAGCTTTAAACTTTTTGCTTAATTTTGTGTTAAATTAATGAGAAATTCGTCCTAACCGGGGCTGGATACTTCTACTAGGATAAGTTGAGCTCAGGTAACAAATGGTGAAAATTTTCAGAGTTAATTTGCTTTGAAAATTTTCAGAGTTAACCGGGTCTTATTTTCCTTCGTTGAATTGCAGTTCAACCTCTTCAGGTTTTGTACACCTCGTTAAACAGCCCTTCTAAGCTAACTAATTGGAAAAGCAGTGGCGGTGATCCGTGCGGAGAGTCATGGAAAGGGATTACCTGTGAGGGCTCAGCTGTCGTTTCAATGTACGAATGTATATGGCAAATGTTGGTTCTTTGAACTGAATTTGGTCAGTTTGAGATTTAGCTAATGGGTCGTATTATTATTGTAACAGTCAAATTTCTGGATTAGGACTCAATGGGACTATGGGATACAGCCTTGCGGACCTCAAGTCGTTGAGAAAATTGTGAGAATATTATTGCTTTATTTTTCTTATTGGGTTATGAAATTATATATATATATATATATATTTTTCGGCTAATTGAGTTATTACTTTATTTTTGTTTGTGTTTGCTAGCGATCTGAGTGACAACGGCATTCACGATACAATCCCATATCAGTTGCCACCAAATCTTACAAGCTTGTAAGTTCAATCTTTTTGTTTATTGTTTTTATCTTTTTGAAGCTATGATTTTTGTTATTTTATGCAATATCTCTTGTTTATTGTATCGTGCAGAAATCTTGCCGGCAACAATTTAACTGGGAATCTTCCTTATTCTTTTTCTACCATGGTTTCTCTCAGTTATCTGTGAGTGGCTATTTTGATTGCCATGAAAATTCAATCACTTGTGCTATTCAGTTACCATATGGCGGTCTACTTATTGCTTGTTTTGAAAATCCTTGGCTGTAGGAACATGAGCCGTAATTCACTTTCCCAGTCAATCGGAGACGTTTTTGCTAATAATCTTGTTCGCCTCTCAACCTTGTAAGATACCTTGCTCTAACTCTTTGTTTATGATTTACTATTCTATTAGTAGTCTATCTGTCCAATGGTGCCTAGTGACTACACTGTGATGCACAAATTATATCCTTCAACCCTTTTTCTGTTTAGAGTAACCCACTAATCCTCATGTCTCTTTCAGATAATTTGCACTAGTAGGTTATTTCCGTACTATTGAGATTGCTTTTGCCTTTTTCATGTAATTATTCCATCTTGCTTGTGATTGCAGGGATCTCTCTTTCAACAAACTTTCTGGAGATCTTCCTAGTTCCTTAAGTTCATTGTCCAATCTCTCTTCACTGTGAGTGTTTTATAGTGCTACTTTCATTTTAGAAAACCTCCTTGCAAATCTTTATGTTGTTTGTTTTTAACTTCTCATGATATTTGAACTTGTGGCAGCTATTTGCAGAACAATCAAATGACTGGTTCTCTTAATGTTCTTTTGAGTTTGCCTTTGACTACTCTGTAAGTTCTGTTCCTTATGTTGGGGTTTTTGGTTGCATTATCTACATTTCTATTGTTCTTAGACCCAATTTTTCTACAGAAATGTTGCAAACAACAATTTCAGTGGATGGGTACCTCAAGAACTTAAAGCAATCCCTAATTTTATGTAAGTTTTCAAGCATTTTTCTTATATGCCAAGTTGTTTTGTAATGCAACTTTTTGCAATACTCATAACTTACCTTCTATAAATAAAACAGATATGGTGGAAATTCATTTGACAATGGTCCTGCTCCTCCTCCACCACCATATACCCCACCTCCTTCTGGCAGATCAAATGCTAATCGAACTCATGCAAGATCTGGTGGACCTTCACCACGGGGTTCTAATGGTGAATCATCTCATTCTGATAAGGGGTTGACGGTTGGGGCTATAGTAGGCATAATCCTGGGTTCCATTTTCATTGTTTTGGTTCTACTACTTGTTCTTGCTTTTTGCATTCGGAAGAAAAAAGGACACTGGTGCTAGAACTCCAAGGGGTAGTCTCTCGGTTGGATCAAATAATGGTAGATTCTCTTTCCTTGTTATTGTTGCTCCCAATGTTATTTTTCCTTTGTAATTGGTCTATTCAGTTGCATTTGTTGGGATTAGAAATTTGGATTTATGAAGGTCCATGATTCTATGAAAGTAAAGCTACTTAAGTATCAAGACTTTAACATCTTTAGAGGTTTATGACAATTGAAGTTCGTTTTCCTAAAGATGCAGAGGAGTTAGATGTTGTAAATAAATCACTAGCTTGAATCTCTGCTTCCCCCTCCTAAATAAATTTGTGCATTTTAATTAACTCTACTACCAACACATCAATGTTATCGCAAATGTAAATTTCTTCTTTTAAATGGTTTAAAATCTATCTTTACTAATTTGAATCTGAACGTTTTTGTGCAAACATCCTGACTGCTTCCATGATGTGTCCTTTTTTTGTGCAGTAATTACTGAGATGCAAGAACAGAGATCAAAAAGCATGGGTGCTGTTACAGATCTGAAGCCCCCACCTGCAGAAAAATTGATGGTTGAACGGGTGCAAGGAAAAAATGGATCTGTGAAGAGAATAAAGTCACCTATCACTGCTACTTCATATACTGTTGCTTCTCTCCAGACAGCAACAAATAGCTTTAGTCAAGAATTTCTTATTGGTGAAGGTTCCCTTGGTCGTGTTTACAAAGCAGAGTTCTCTAATGGAAAGGTGATTTTGCCATGTTATGGTTATTTATTAAATTCTTATCCTTAAAAAAATTGCTTGTAATGTTTTTCCTCTGTGCTGTCATAATCCGCCAGCCCCTTCCCCAAGCACGGTAGGATATTTATCTTCTGGTCATAACTTTGGATTTTTTGTATGGTAGTTGAATTAACACATTCTGTCTTCTATTTTATCTTAGATAATGGCCATTAAGAAGATCGACAATGCAGCACTGTCATTACAGGAGGAAGATAATTTTCTCGAAGCTGTTTCAAATATGTCGCGCTTGAGGCACCCAAACATTGTTACACTGGCTGGATATTGTGCAGAGCATGGTCAGCGTCTTCTAGTTTATGAGTATATAGGAAATGCAAATCTGCATGACATGCTCCATTTTGCTGAAGATGGCAGTAACACTCTGACTTGGAATGCCCGTGTTAGGGTAGCACTTGGCACTGCTCGGGCCTTAGAGTATGTATTATGTGATTTTAACTCTCTCTCTCTCTCTCTCCCTCTCTCTAAGTGTGTATGCGTGGTGGAAATACGCATATGCCCAAAGACTTTGTTCAATTTCCTTTCTAAATAATAGCTCTGACTATCAGGTACTTGCATGAAGTGTGCTTGCCATCTGTTGTACATAGAAACTTCAAGTCTGCAAACATTTTACTTGATGAAGAGCTCAATCCCCATTTGTCAGACTCTGGTTTGGCTGCTCTAACTCCGAACACAGAGAGGCAGGTAGATAAAACAGAGTTATGTTATGCTTGTGGATTGATGAATAAATTTTATTTCCTTTGTGCATTTTGGTGCTTGATCTGTACGTAGATTTTGTTTTGTGCTGGAATGGTAAATTATCTCTACTTCATGCTTTACAGGTTTCAACTCAAATGATCGGTTCATTTGGTTATAGCGCACCAGAATTTGCCTTGTCAGGGATATACACTGTAAAAAGTGATGTGTACAGCTTTGGTGTGGTGATGTTGGAGCTTTTGACTGGTAGAAAGCCGCTGGACAGGTAAAGCTGTCCTACATTACTGAAAACGTGTTTATGTTCTTTGAATCTCTTTGGCAACTTTTTCATTGTCTTAATGGTTGATATATCTGTAACTGTAAAGTTTCCCCTTCCCTCACACCTTCTGTTGTTTAGTTCAAGGGTGAGATCAGAACAATCACTTGTGAGATGGGCTACTCCCCAACTCCACGATATAGATGCATTGGCAAAAATGGTTGATCCTGCCCTAAATGGCATGTATCCTGCAAAGTCTTTGTCACGCTTTGCTGACATCATTGCCCTCTGTGTTCAGGTAAATTCATTACTATTGCTAAGATCAATTTCACGATGAGCTCAGATTACGATGAACAAAGAGAAATCACATACTTATGGCTTGTTAAAACAGCTCAATGCTATATATTCCATAAAAGTTGACCTCCTTTTAAAAGTTTGATTTAGACAAAATTTTCTCCTTAATTATGAGGGCTCGACATCTTTATCATGTTATCTTATGTCCTTTTATCAATTTGGGTAATATTTCCAGTACTTTTATGTATTCCAGCATTCTTATTTGATTTCGTTTCCTTATTGTGTTGTTCGCACTACATTTTCAGGAAAGTAACCTACTTAATGTATGAATACCTACTAAATTTTGTCCAAGACTTTTGAGTTCCTGCTGTTCCATGAAACAGCTATTCGATATGAAATCTGACCAGTCTAAGAACAATTAATGCAATATATTAGACACCATGATGAATGATGTACTAAAGGTAAATAATCTCTTAAAACAATATGATCTTACTATGTTACCAGTGGTCAAAATGGTAGCCCAGATGTAAAAAAATACCTAGTAAACCCTAGACTTCTGTTTTCCATTTTTTAAGGTCCACGATTCCTTAGTAGCCTTTGGGTTCAATTTAAATGAGGTGGTTCTGCATATCATTTTTTAGAATGTTCAATTTACAATTTTGGTTTTCTGTATAGCCGGAACCCGAGTTTCGGCCTCCCATGTCGGAAGTGGTGCAAGCATTGGTGAGGTTAGTGCAAAGGGCAAGTGTGGTCAAAAGGCGTTCGAGTGATGAATCTGGTTTTGCATATAAGACGCCTGAGCATGAAGCTATCGACATGCCGGTTTAAGCAGCGCAGCCATGTTGGACTTACAAAATGACATTCACAGTTTTGTATACATCTACACAAAGGTCAGGGGATGTCTAAAGCGCACAAATGAAAATTTGTGAAGGTGCATCAAGATCAAATCACAAGATATGTAATTATATCTCATACATTTTTCAGTGGCCATTTTATACTTCAAATTGAAAATTAAGGTATATATTTAGCTGGAGAGGGTGCTATATATATTGTATTTTCAAACCTCCGATATCCCGATGCGCATTCCGGAGGCTTTGCGGCATAATAAAAATTCTCTCATTTGAGCACTTTTTTATGGCGGCATAGATGAGATCAAATGTTTGATCAGTCTGATATGAGCTTGAAATATGCCGCCAAATGATTTTTATAAAAATGGGAAAAAAAATAATAATCACTTTGACATATTCTCCTTTACCAGAAATTTCCAACCTGTTCTGTTCAAGATCACAGGGAAGACAAGCAAAACCATGAAGACAGGTCGGTCACGTGAGAAGTGTTCTTGAATATAGGAGCAGTAGAATAAAACGCCAAAAATGTTGCTTCGCTGATTGTTAAAGAAAATATGGAGTGCAAGTGTGCAACACGACAACTTAAATGCATGCATCGGACCAGGCTTTGTCACGTGCAACCGCCTTTTATAAATTGAAATACTAATAGTGGTTTAAGCAACTTGGTTAATTTACTCCAAAATTCAATTATGTTTATTTTCTATCCGATGCCAACTCGAAGGTGTAAAAGACAATTTTTTATGTTTCTAAAAATTAATATGCTGATGTGGCAAAATGGTGGATTTAGTTGAGATTGATGAACTTTAAACATTTGTAAAAAATATAACGGTATGAGTTAATTTGCATTTTCAATTGACTCAAAGAATAAAAATTCGAATAAAAAAAAAGTTCAAAGAATTCTGTTTTGACACGTTGACTTAAGAATTTATAAGATATATACCCTTATTTATTTATATGTCTGAAGAAAAAATCATAAAGTAGAAAGAAAAAAAATCTCAAACAAAAAATCAAGTGCAAAAAACATGTCTTAAATGTTAAATGTTAATTTAAAATGTCTTTTGGGTTTATTGTATCAGAATATAAATTTCTTATTTCACTCTCATTTCAATAATATATATATAGCATGTTGCGCTTAATTTATCAAAAAGGTTTGAATTCATGTATGAGAGAAAGTGTTAAATATTAATTAAATAATTAAAACAATTATTTCTTATCATATTGCCCTAATGTTGTCTTTATAGTAGCCTTTAGTAATAATTATATATTATTCACTATGAATTAAGAATCTCTATAATTTTTAATATATTATATTTTTACAAATTTCAACTATTGTTTTGGAATTTAAATAAATTAAATTTTATCATATTAAAAAAAAACTATGGTCGCAGTAACAACCATGGTAGTCGTCACTACAATCATTTGAACTCGAAGAAACCAAAAGGTAAACGGCTCTGTTGAGTGTTGAATTTGGGAAGGCAAAGCGGCAAACTTGCGACCTTTTTAAAAACAACAAACAAAAACCGCGAGTCGTCGCCGGAATTCAAGAGCTCCGACACTACAGCCTAGCTTAAAGCATTCCGAAAAAGAAAAATCTTTTCTTTTTTTGGTGTCGGGTCGGACCCGATCCATGGCATCAGCCCGTACCCTCTCAGACACCGCTCTCGAATCCAACGGCAAACCAGACGAGCAAGAACCGCCCGAGTCCGACGGGATCGGGGTGTCGGATCGGACCGGTCTCAACAAGGCCCGTGCCAGCTCGTTCCACGCTCGGCCCAGCTCGCCCAGCTCGAGGAGCCGGCAAGGCTCGCCGTGCCACTCCCCGCGGATTGGCGCGAGCCGGCTGTCGAGCAACGACCGGTCCCATGCGTCGTTGTTTTGGGATCTCAAGGAGTTGGGGTTGGGGTTTCTGTGGGATCAGAATCAGCAATTGAAGGTGAAGAGGAAGGCAGCCAAGGCGTGGTATTCTAGAAAGCGAGTGAAAGGGCTGGTGGGTCTGATTGGATTGGTGGGTTTGTTTTTCTTGGTGAATTGGATCATGCTTTCGCGGTTACAGGATCACGGGGTTGATTCCAAAGCTGGGGTTTCCGGAATTTCGGGTTCAGTTTCGATTCGGGTATGTAATGAGCTTTGTTGTTGTATAAATGGTAATTTGTACTTATCATTGTTGTTATTATTATCGGATAAAAGCTATGTTTGCTGGAAATTTAATGCTTAACGCTAAAAAAGATTTATATTTTCCATATATGAATTAACTAAATGTATAAACTGGAAGTGGTGCGGTTTAATTTGGAGAAAATTGGAATTTTAATCTGCAAGCAAAGTAATAGATCTTACATTTTTGTTAAGGAAGGGTGTAATCTTATGTTACCTTTTTTTTCCTTCAAAATAATTGTGTAATTATTCCCATTATGCAGGAACACGAGAAAATTGTAATAAGCATTTGAAATTTGGAATTGGTTACTTTTTATTGGCTTTAGGCCATTAATATTAAACCCAACGTAGTGCAATGTTGATATGATTGTTAATGGAAAAAGGGGGGGTTGAAAAAATATTGGGGAAATTGATGTCATGAAGTTATTAAATTTTTCCTTTTGGTTTCTTTGCTTGAAATGTTTTGCAGGAGAAATGGAGGAAGTATGGTAAAGGTAAAAGACCACAGAAAGGTACTTATGGGAGGATGTTGGCTTTGGCTGCCCATGCCTTGGCCGAGGTATTTGCATATCTTCATATGACTCTACGTAGTGTCCCTATAGTGAAGAATACATAATTTTTTTTGGTAAGTTCTTTAGCCTGATTTCATTTTTTGTACTATGATATGCAGGGACAGAATAAACCTGAGCCGAAAGATTTGTGGCAGGAGCCTTTTGTTCCTGCTTCTGCTTGGAGACCCTGTGCAGATCAATGCAACTGGGAAGCGAGTGGTGAGTCTCTCTCTCTCTCTCTCTCTCTGTCTACGTGAATGTGTATCTTAAAGATTATTAAGAACGTGGATCTAATGTGTAAATTAATAACTCAAGCTGGTTCTCACAATGCATTGTCTGTGTTATTGTAATAGAGGGAAATAATGGATACATTATGGTAACTGCAAATGGTGGTATAAACCAGCAGCGGATTGCTGTAAGTAATGCCTGTGATTTCAGTTTGTGCTTTTAATTTTACTCTTGTATCCCAATCTCGTGAATCTGCCTTGACTCTTAAGGAAAAAAAAGAAGAAGGAAAGAATAAAACCTTCCAAAGTGTTAATTTGTTCTTATCTATTATCTGAATTCATTCTGATTTGCAACAGGTTTGCAATGCTGTTGTGGTTGCGCGATTACTTAATTCAACTCTGGTTGTTCCCAGATTTTTGTACAGTAGTGTATGGAGAGATGTGAGGTGACACGCTTCTCTCTCTCTCGCTTTCCCCAATCACGTAATTATATTTGTTTGTTTCTTTATGCCATGGTTAGTGTGCTCTTCCATTGGAAAGAAAAGGGGCTACAGTTAATGGTTCGATTCAAAATCATCTTAGGTTCTGGAAGTCCTTTTTTTTCTGCTATATTTTATTGGGGGTATGCATCAGAGTCATCATACAATAGAAGTGGCTATATTTAGGGAAAATGCATCTTTCCATCTGAACCATGAGCTTGGTTGTGTAATGTCCTACCTAAACTTTAAATTTGAGCAATTAGCCCCCTAAACTATGGGGTCAGTTCAATATCCCCTCAGTGTTAAGGTTTTTCCAATTTCCATTATACTTAACCTTACAAATCAAGTGTTTATCATAGTATTACATAATCACATGTTTATTTTTCTTTAATTTTTTGTGATAATATAATAAACATGTGGAAATTATGATTAAATGCGACAGAAATTAGAGAAATTTTAATAATCAGGAGGCATTGCAACTAATCACAAAGTTTAAGGGATTTATTGTTGAAATTTAAAGCTTAGAAGAACTTTACAAATGACCTTAGTATATAATGAAAAATGCAATTTACCCTATTTTTATAAATTGGGGGTGGGAGGTGTGTGGGGAAAATGAGATGTTATAAACTGCCCCTTAGTTATGTCTGTGTGTGTGTGTGTTGTGATTGTTACAGTTAATGTTTTTTGAATGGAATTACTTATCAAAAATGTTTTTTGAATGGAATTGCTTCAGTATGTAGTGAATTCTATTGGTTTTAGATAGTGTGCACTCTTTTAAAACCTCCTATTTTTGCTTTAGATGGAAAAGTGACAATATCAAATTGTATAATTTCATAGTCAATTCAGCGATATCTATCAGGAGGAGCATTTTATTAACTACTTGACTCCTGATATTCGGATAGTGAAGGAACTTCCTGAGGATCTGCGCTCATTGGATTTGGAGGCCGTTGGTAGTATTGTAAGTTTATTGCCCAATTTGATTTGGAACTGTTCATAATCAATACGTATGAACTCCAATTGTGAGTTATTTGTGGTGATTGATGGAATGTTGTTCCAGGTGACAGACGAAAACATCATGAAAGAGGCCAAACCAAGTTTCTACTTGAAGAAGATCCTTCCTATCCTATTTAAAAATAGAGTTGTCCATTTTTTTGGATTTGGGAATCGCTTGGCATTTGACCCAATTCCATTTCAGTTGCAGGTAAATCACTAGCACTTGACACTCCTGTATATTACAAGTTTCTGATAGGTTATAAGCATATTTATTGAAATGTCACCCTTACTTGGTCTTAGTTTGTTTCAGTCCTTTCTTTCCTACTTTGCTCTTCCTAATTGGGAAACTTCATATAGAGGCTTCGATGCAGATGTAATTTTCATGCCCTGCAATTTGTTCCCAAAATACAAGAAACTGGAGCTTTGCTTCTTCAAAGGTTACGCCAGCATGGTGGTCACCCTGGACGACTGGATCATTATCTTATTGGTCAATCTGCAGAATCAATTAAGAAGGAGAGCAACAATCGTGCTAAGAAAGCTTCCAGATATCTAGCTCTACACCTGAGATTTGAAATTGACATGGTAGCACATTCTTTATGTGAATTTGGTGGTGGTGAAGAAGAGAGACAAGAGTTGGAAGCATTTCGGGAAACCCATTTTCCTGCATTGACACTTCTCAAGAAGACCACCAAGTATGTGCCGCATCATTTGTGTTTTCTATTTATATCATGTATGTAATTGCTGTTAATTCACGATTCTATTCAGCAATTATTTCAATATTTGTGGAGTTTCCATCTACATTTTAAATGCATAATTTTATTATCAAAGAAAACCCTTAAAAAGAAAGGAAAAAAGTAAAGTGAAAAGGACAGCATTTGTCTTCCAAGTTCCATCAACTCTTTTTTATGTTCTAATCAAAATTTTTAAATCTTTGCAGGTTACCTTCTCCTGCAGAACTCAGGTCAGAAGGCCTATGTCCTTTAACACCGGAGGAAGCAATACTTATGCTTACTGCTCTTGGTTTCAAACGTAAGGCACATATATTCGTGGCAGGTTCACAAATATATGGAGGTCAGTCGAGATTGGCAGCTTTGACCAGCTTGTATCCTAATTTGGTTACTAAAGAGAAGCTGCTTTCATCAACCGAACTTGAACCATTTGTGAATTTTTCATCTCAGGTAATAATGTTGCTTTTATTATTGTTGTTCTCCAGCTTGGTGTGATTACATGCCTAATTCAGTAACTAGCGCTTGGTAGTGTTCAATAAAGTTATAATTGCCTCCACCCATTAATGAATTTCCTCATTCCATTTTTTGTTATGTCTTAAAATGAATCTCCATTGCTCAATTGTCAAAGCATAGAATAATTGTACTTGTGAAAGAAAAAAAAAATCTATGAAAATTGCAAGTTGGTCTTGCATTTAATGTCTTTTCTTAATCTTTGTATTTAATCAAATAGGACGCTCATCATGGGATGAATGGAGTATGATTCTTTGATAGCATCTCTTTTTCATTGCACACATGCTAGCTAATGTTTTTTGATATAATGTCTTTCTTAAGAAAGCGTAATTGGAGACAAAGGGTGTTTCTTAGGAATCTCTGAAAAGCAGTACTCCTGAAGAAAATTCATACCTTTGTTAAGTTATTAGAGGTTCTTTTCTTTATTTATTAGGGAAAAATACATTTATCTTGAAGTATCCACCCATTTTCATTTTTACCTCCAAAGTTTAAAATGTGACACTTTACCTTCCCAAACTTTCAGATTGTGGCAATTTAACCTATTTAACCTATTTATTCCCAAAATGCCCCCATCACATTTTTTTTTTTTAAAAAAATCCAAAATAAAAAGAAGAAAAAAAAATATGCAAGGGTTAATCACCTGCTTGGCCTGGGGTGGTTCTGCCACCCTAGGTCGGTGAGCGGCCGAACCACCCCCAATGGCCTAGGGGGTGGTTCGGTTGCCACTTGGGCCAATCACTCAAAATTTCCGTTAGGCCCAAGGGGCAGCCAAACCACCCTGTGGGCCACTGGGGGTGGTTCGGCCCCTCAGATGGTCGCTGGGTGTCGAACCAAGGCCAAAGCGGTTGAACCACCCCTATCCCAAAGATTTTTTTTTTTTTTTTTGATTTTTTTTTTGAAAAAAAAAATGTGATAGAGGCATTTTAGGAATAAATAGGCTAAATGGGTTAAATTATCACAATTTGAAAGTTTGGGGTAAAGTGTCACATTTTAAACTTTGGAGGCAAAAGTGCAAATTAGCGGATACTTCAGGGGGGGTAAAGTGTAATTTCCTATTTATTATCATCACAGGCAAGTTATAATTGATGTTTTAGATATGAAATCAACAACTCCATAGATCTGCCATTAATCTCATCTGTAGTTTGTAAAAATTTAAGAATTACACTTTACCCCCTTGAACTATTCATTCATTTTCACTTTTATTTCTAAAGTTTCAAATGTGACACTTAGTCCTTCCAAACTTTCAAATTGTGGCAATTCGACCACTTTGACCTTTTTTTTTTTTTTTCCCAAAATACCTCATTCACATATTTTATTTTTTATTTTTAAAAAAAAAAAAAAAACCAAAAAAAAAAAAAAGAAAAGAAATGGGGTGGGCCGGCCACCCCAACATATTTCTTTTTCTTTGTTTTTTTTTTTTTTTTAAATAAAATAAAATAAAATATGTGATGGGGGCATTTTGGGAGAAAAAATGTCAAAGTGGTCAAATTGCCACAATTTGAAAGTTTGGGGCGTAAAATGTCACATTTGAAACTTTGAAGGTAAAAGTGCAAATGGTGAATAGTTCAAGAGGGTAAAGTGTAATTTTTCCAAACTTTAAACATACTTGAGAAGACCTAAATGGTAAATTCACTCTAAAATGGCTAATTACCTCTCAAACCATGGCTGTCAGAGAAAATGATCCTATATCTACTTTTTTTTCATATGGAAAGCTAAATATCTATTTATTTTTAATATTGGGTTAGGCCCATGATTATAGGCTGAAGGTATAGAAATGTGAATATTGGCAACTTTGATTGGTGATTAGTTTTTTAAAGAATATTTATAGTGTTAGCTAGGCTCTTTTGGGTTTTGCAACCTATTTTCATTCTCAACCTAGTTCCGTGTCACTGTCTCATTGATAGTGGTGCGTCTTTCTTCTCTGTTTTTTAGCGTGCAGCAGCATGCAATTTCGTGATCGGACAAGTTCGTGTCCATCATATGTTCTATTTCTTTGTAACTCTGAGGAAAAATTAGTATTTTTATGGTTTTCATTCTTAGGAGTTTCTTGAAGAATAATGAGCTTTCTTCTTCTGCAGTTAGCTGCGCTGGACTTCATAGGCTGCACTGCTGCAGATGCATTTGCCATGACCGATTCAGGGAGTCAGTTTTCATCTTTAGTATCTGGGTTTCGAATATACTATGGTGGAGGCAAAATGCCAACAATAAGGCCAAATAAACGCAGGCTTGCAACCATCTTTTTGAAGAACTCTACCATAGAATGGCGTGTGTTTGAGCAGAGAGTGAGGAAGGCTGTTAGACAAACTAAACATGTCCAGACAAGACCGAAGGCAAGGAGTATTTACCGGTATCCAAGGTGTAAAGAATGCATGTGCAGATTAGATTAATATGGTTACCATAACTGGAATGTTACTACCAACTGTAATATGTGACAATCATTTATCATTCTTTTGTTATGATTCAGGCTTGATGCCTGTAGTCTAAACAGCTCAATATTCATTAGTTTTTGAAAGCTTGTGACTCAGAGTCAGAGAATGAGAGATGAGATTAGATTTAGTCATTTAACCTTTGACAGAAAAGTAAAAGAAACAATATTTGAATTCATCTGCTAATGTTATTGTACCAATTTCCAATTACACACAGAACTTTTACTCTTGCATCGATACAGAGTATTGAATAGGGTCTTTCACTGCATGTCCTGAGCATCCCAATATGTTTGTTTCCTACTGCTTGTTCTCAACATGATATATATCATTGTAATTACAGCCAACATACTGTGAGAGGAAGCTATCAATCCTCATAAGGATATTGAAATAGGCAAAACTGACAAGGGTATTCTGACAATGTGATTTAAGCTTCCTGTTAGAACAATTTCACCAAAGCTGAAGGCATTCATTGCTTTGGTCACGTTAATATGTATGTCCAAATCTTGTGTTCCTTGTGGAGATATGTTAAACCAAGATGGATACAAGCTAACCATCGTCCCGTTTGGTGGCAACACGGAGCATAAGTATGTCTCCGGCTTGAATCCTACATTCTTGACTGTTCGTCGCACCAACTGAGTTTCAACAAGTGCTGATATTGTCACTGAAGGGAGGTTTAGGTCGGCTGGGTGGCTAAGTGAGTGATTGCAGAACTCTCCGGTAGAGGCCTTAATTGTATCGGGATCAATGTTAGGCAAAGAGCACAAGAAACTGATGTAGTCATCATATCCTGCTTCAAGATTAAATATCACACATTGAAGAAGAAAAATCTCCATAACAAGTTTTAGAGTGCAATGTCAGTATTAATTAAATGATTAAAGTTATCATATTTTATAAATTTGTAAGCTTTTGAGCTAAGTATTAGATTTATCATTGTATTAGAGAAAAAGTTAATTTTGAGTTTAAAGTTTTCTCTATAATTCATCTACAATCTAATTTTGAGGAAAACTCCTTAAATAATCAAATTCAAATTTTTTTTAATAAACTAAAGTTTTAGGAGTAAGTGGTGGTTTAACATGTAGTAGTGTATGATAACAATTTTACCTGAAAATAACACGAGCCCGGGATCCATGGCATGAGTAGGACTGACAAGGCCGGCACCTAAATCAAAAGGAGTGGAGGGAGACAAGTTGCCGATATTATATCCTTCTGCCATTATAAGTTCTCCTTTACTATCATACTTGGTGGCTGTGGTTGAGATTGCAGATGCTATCATTGATGGAGTCCAGAAAGGATTATATTGTTTGATGAGTGCAGCTATTCCTGCAATATGAGGTGCTGCCATGCTGGTACCAGACAGTAGTGCAAAATTGTATCCTAAGCAACCAGTGAAATTTGATAGATTCTTATTTCTAAATTGTCAAAATCAAATTAAGAAAAATGGGAAAGCATCAAGTACCATCATGATTTTTGCTGCATAATTAACCATTAATCCATGATCACAATTACATAAAAGATGCAATAATTGTCAGCATTTAGACTTACCCTTTAACATGGGATCTAAGGCACTAATGGGGCTCCAAGCTGCCCAAACTTGGTGCCCTGGAGCAAGAATATCAGGTTTAAGAACATCAGCAGGATTTTTTTTAGTGTCAATGAAATCTGGTCCCCTTGCAGAGAATCTGCTAACAATAGGCGCTTCCCCCTTGAAAGAAGCAACTCTTCCATCTCCTATAGCCGCTCTAGCACAAAATTTGGTCACAAATTCTCTCATCCCTGTTTGTTTGTTGCTCATAGTACTGTGATATTATCTACATAAATAAAACCATGATATATTCTTTAAGATTGCGAAAGTGCTGCTTAAGCACAGTGTCTTATTGTTCTGAGGGTGCATTTCACATATCAAATGTGCAATCAAATCGCAAAATGTATTGTTAGGGCCGGGAGTACATTTTAAAAAAGTTGTGCAGGCAATGAGGTGTATTTTAAAATGAATATGATCTTAAAAGGTAAACTGCATTTTTAAAAATCGTGTTTCAGATCACATGTATTTTACCCGAGCATCAGCAACAGAGGGGATCATAATTGCCGGAACAGCAAAAGGAATGGGTTCTGCAATAAAATCACCATAGGTTGGGTTTGCAACTAGAATAAAACCCACGAACCCCAGAGTTCTTGCAGTATCGATGATGGCAGTGAGAGTAGAGGTCTGGTTGAAGAAGCCTGCTGAGAAGGTGCAGATGACAACACTACCTTGCACTGCATTGTACTCAAATGCTTCTGGATATTGGCACTCTTCAATGTACTGTGGAGTCCTTGGAAATGTCCCATTCATCTTAACTGCATCCTTAGCCAAAACCAGCTTATACAGAAATAACCCAATTCCAAAGGTCGGTCCTAAATGAAGAAATATGATATCAATTCCATGAATAACTTGTCTGATTATGGAATAGATAAGGCCTGTTTGTTTTAGCGTAAAATATTTTCTGTTGGAGTTGAAAACATTTTCTGAAGTAAGTTTTTTGTTTTGTTTTTTTTTTTTTCTGTTTGTTCACCAAAAACATTTTCCAAAGTTTAGTTCCTATGAAATTGCCAAATATTTCTAATATTTTCATATAATCTAAGGAGTTGTGAGGAACAAAGAAGAGCTGCATAGGAAATAAAAATTGTGGGAATAAAAGGCTTTAAGAGTGAGATTGAGATCTAGTGCAATTGTCTATTATATTATTTACAAATATTTGAACAGATCGAGACCTGTTCAGGCAAGTAGGCCTCATAAGAAGCCCTCTTATAATTAGTTGCTTAAAAATATAGAAAAACAGCAAAAAATAATTTACGCGTATGCAAACTATTATTATTTTCATTAGCCAAATAAAACTTTTTTCAAAAAATATTTTAAGCTTAAAAAAAAAAAAAAACAAGGGCTAAATTTATAAGTTTTGGAAAGTAGAAGTAACCTGATAATCCCACACCACCAACTTTTTCACCATTTCCAAGGAGAAGAGAACCGGGGAAACTTCTGTCTGTGCCAGAAGCAGCTGCACCGACAGTCCAAGGGCTATAAGACAGTACAGTAGAAGGGTCCGGGCCATGATTGCCTGCTGCTTGCACCACAAAAACTCCAGCTCGTCGTGCAAACAACATGACAATATCAAACAGGCTCAAGAAGGTGAGTGTATCTTCTGGTACTTCATCTGGTCCAACAGAGAGTGATAAGATATCCACTCCGTCTCGCGTTGCCTGAGATGATCATCATAACACCAATATATTCATCAATGAGAATTCTGTCTATATGCCTACTCGAAATATGGATGCCTCCATTATTTTCATGCACATAAAAGAATGCTAGTTTTGGCAGAAAATTCATGGTAGATGCATGATCTACAAATCCAATAATCATATCAATCCACCAGATGGTTTCTACACGTGATGTTGATAAGAAAACCATCAAGACTAGCAAATTTCGGTACCAATCTCATAAATGGTGAAATAATTAAAAGCATTTACATTCGGCTCATCAAATTTGCATCTTTTGGCTAGCCAAGTATAAATGCTCTAAGCTCTTACACCCATTTGAAGAGTAAATAAAAACTGAAAATGTTTAATATTTTTCCAATTATGGATTGCCACATCAAGTTTATAAGGGTTTTTTGAAGTAAACAGTCTAGCATTTATATCAACACTCCTGTCTGTTTAGACTACATTTGAACTGGGAATAAGCCTTACTTGGTCAATTGCTGATATGACATCTGTTAAAGTTCCCACAGTTGGATAGACAGCCTTATAAACAGCAATCCTGTGGTGAAAAAAAAAGGGAAGTCAATATATACAAATCCATCCCAAACTGCTCACTCAAAAGCTTTAATTAGCATTATTAGGCATTGAGATCCAGTGCGCACTTGTTTGTCTGAAATATTAACAATTTAGACTGTAAATATAAGTAGGCCTTTATGGGACCGACGGGTAGGCGAACAGCTTGAGACCTACTTGAATATGCAAGCCCCATAAAGAATCCTCTCAAGGATTGCCAAGTTAATTATTAAAGATCCAGATCCCATTATGGTACCCTTAAATTCATTAAAAAGAAGAAGTAGACGACAATAGATAACATACCGTGAGCGTGGTGCCATTCCACTAGCTTGCCCATAAAAGAAGCCATCCGCGACAACTGGAACTAGAGCATTTCCCGCAGCAGTTGATGCTACGTGACTAAACAAAGCATATTGATTCTAGTCAATGAGATAACTTATGATTTAATATGACACGTTCGAACAATTTTTGAGACCGGCCACTTACCTGCCATGTCCAACTGCATCAAAGGGTGAGAGAAAATCGATCGATGTATTAAGAGTTGCAGCTGCTTCAGCTCCAGCTGAGAAGAACCTTGCTGAAACTATCTTTCCGTTGCAAGAACTGGCTGGAAATCGAGGACCCGTCTCACAAGCTCCCGAAAAGTGAGAAATATTCGACAAAAAAGGCTTCACGGGATCATAAGCAAAGCTTGGATGAAGAGGGTTGATGCCTGTGTCCACAAAACCAATCACAATCCCTTCGCCTGCATTTTTGTCTCCTCCTTCCTCTGTCCATACTTCTGGTAAGCCTAGGAATTGAGGAGTGTATGTTGTCATCAATTTCGCCCCTCTATCTCTCTCTATTAGCATTACGCCTGGAGCAGCTTTGAGTTTTCTGGCCTGAAATTATCATGTCCGGGAACTTTTTCAAGAACCCTTTTTCTGTTTCTTGTGGGGAAGATATATATAAAGCAAAGTTAAACAAGTGGGAGAGGACCTGAGAAGGGGTGGTGTGGACAGCAAAGCCATTAACGATGTGTTTGAAGCTATGGAGCCTGTTGTAGCTTCCATTCTCCAGAGTTCTCTGTAGAAGTTGGTCATGAGAATCCTCCAACTGCTCTGCATGAAACTTGTCTACTTCACTATCGATCCATGCAAAGAACAATAGGGTTGATCAGTTCTTAACCATAAAAATAAGGACTGCATTTATTTTATTTTTTTCTTAAGAAAAAAAAAAAAAAGAGAGAGAGAAGAACTATAATGCTTATATATGACAATATATAGGCGATTCCGCCCCATATATTACTATTATTTTTTCTAATGACGTGAAAACCCTTTAAGATATGTCATTTTGACTCATCTCAGTTAAGGAAACTCCGAATATACGATACAGCCTACAAAAACCTTGTGTCAGTTAAGCGATGACTTGAACAGTCAATCTCATGATATTAACCAAACGATCGAGCTGACTGTTGTGGGTGCCTATGTTCTTTTTATTTGGTCTTACAACAAGTTTCTAATCCAAACCTTTTTGGCTTAACTCTTCTTCCATCTTCGCTAGGAGGATAACCTCTGTGGAATGCAACCGGGTGCCCTTCCATTAAGACCAAGTATATTTCTCGCTCTTCTGCAATAGAAGCCACGAAATTCACAGAAAGAAGAAGCGCCATGAACTGTAATGAGATCATTCTTTCAACCCCTCCCATCCTAGCTTGCAGCAGAGAAATATTATATATGGTGTAGTATATATTAATGTTTCGATTCAAAATGGTGCTGAAAGAAGAGCAACACATAACCCTTATAAAAAAGCATGCAAAAAGACAAATTAATAAGCACCACGTTAACGTGAATAAAGCATTTTGAAACCACCCGTACGTTACCATTCTCTTCTGCTTGGATTCAAAGTTTGGCGGGAATAAGGATGTCTTTTATATACATGCATGTTGTCCTAGCCATCTCACGCCAAACATGTTTGACTAGGTGTCAGGTCGGTTTCAAAATTTACAGTACGCAATAATAATTTTAAGACATAATTAATGAAAATTAGATTTCTAATAACAGAATTAAATGTTTGATTAAATCGTGATTTGGCCTTTAATTAAAGTTGTGTTTTTTAAAATGCTCCCAAACAAATCACTTTTCACAATTTTATTTAAAAATGCATTTTGTATGGCGAGATCGTCGATGTTGACAGATTTATCCTTAACCGCGTGTGTTGAGTACCGAACGGTCACCATCAACAATGTCCAAGTGTTTCCATGCAGCAGCTTTACCCTGGATCTGAATTCAACAGTTTTCTACCACGCATTCCCACGATAGAAGATTCTAAATGATCACATTTTCCCAACATCAACAGAAGGCAAATCATTCCCAAGAACGGCTGGAAAATATGAGTTTTCGAAGGCTTCCAAAAAACCCAGCTGCATCTGCTTGCCAGCGAGAATGGGAAACAAAGAGAGATTGTGAGGAGAGAGGGGGGACGGTAATGGAAACTTTCTTTTTCTGGTAGAGATGGAAAATTGATCCTAAAAAACTGCTACTTTGTTCCTCCCCTTCCAACCTCAAGTGCTTACTTGGAAAGGAGAACTATTTCCTACATGGTAGCAGTGTACAGCAGATCTGCAGATGCATCACATGTTGGCCACAAGATAAATGGATAAACCCAGATCTTTGAAAAGTAACCCAACTAACTGACGATGATGAGAAAGAGCAACAATGCAAGTCACAAAGAGTAATGCTACTCTTCAAGGTCTCAGGTCCAATGTGATCTTAGAACTCCACACTTGAACTGAACTGAAATCTCTTTTTGGACAGAAAGAAGGTTTAATATGCTAATCTAGCAGAGATACATATATCTTAGTCAAACACATAATTAAGCTACTAATGGTCACCAGTCTAAGCTGTACATTCCACACAATAACAATCGAAGGGCCGTCTCCTCACAAAATAGCTGTGTCCTCATTTTGCAGCTAGAGTTCTCTTCTCCAGCAAACTCCCAATTGTGGTCATCTCTTCCGACGCTTGGGCTCCACCTGGGAAAGATGAAAAACTTCATCTATAAATGACACATTACAAAAGAAAGAGCAGAGAAAACATGCAACTGATAATAGCTATGCAAATTATTCTCAAGTAGTTATCTAGAGTAGATTCTCCATTCAATTGAAATCAAGGCATTGATCGTTTAGAACCTCGACAAGCATACAACTTAGATTAAAATGCATACCAATTTCAACCTGAATTGTCTACACATCACACTATCCAAAAGTGGTGTTACTGAAAAGACTGACACACAGTTATTTCTTAGCTATCAGAGGTTACTAATCACATAGTATATAGCTCTTGATCTGAATGGATCATACAGACATACACCCTGCCATCTGTTCAACTAAGAGTCTTAGAAAATACATTGACGAGTAACATTTGTTTCAAGCTGAATTTTTGGAACAACATAGAAATCAGATTCAATCTTTTAATAGCGGATGCCTCTAGCTAAAATCAATATTTGAAATTAGTAACTCTAAGAGCAAACTAACCAATAAGCATAGAACATAATGGCAGGCATGAGTCAAATTTTAGGATTTTTCCTGAAAACTATAAAACGACTATAGACTATAAAAAAAAAATTAAAAAAAAAAACCCATCATCTACTTGTTCCAAGCAAATCTACAGATAAAGATAGTCTACCACACAAAACACAAAGAGTATGAAAATGACAATATCATGACCTTGAGAATTATGCATGATATTGCCACAAGATTAAAGGAGGCGTTTCATATAAGAACGTCAACACATCAAATGTGCTGCAATAATTTTAGTACAAGTAAGTAAATTCCTCTGGCACTGGAAAGAGCGCAAAACAGGTGTACTACAAGTGTATGAGTATCATAGCCAGACTGCTCAGAGACCCAAGGGATCAGCACTATAAGATAAAAGGGGGAACAAAAAGATCCCAAAGAACAATTTGCTTTGAGAGCATATGATTATGACAGGCCAAAAGATTTTAACATAGTATAAACAGTCAAGTGTCAAGCAGGATCAGGAGAGATCTAATTTACTTCAAATATTGTTTTTCACCGACCAGTATTGGCCGCTATAGCACCACTTAAGCAGTACTATTTCAATCACCAAATTTGATACTCAAGTCTCCAACATTAACATTGTCTTACATTATCCATAATGGCATATAGGGCCATAAAGATAAGGGAAAGGATGAAAAATCAACATTGGGACTACCAGATAAAAGTTTTATGGAGGAGTGAATCAAGGGTACTCTAATGTTACTCTGTCAATCAGTTCAAATATGTAGGATGTTGACATACAGATACTTTCCTTCTGAAAAGGAACTATTAATTACTACATGGTAGTCAGGTTAAGAGTATTAGTTTTGAAAATAGAAGGTAAATCTCTGACATTTACCCAAATGATTTTTTTTCTTTATATTTCAAAGAGGAGAAGCTAAGTTGGCATACAGATACTTTCCTTCTGAAAAGAAACTATTAATTACTAAATGGTAGTCAGGTTAAGAGTATTAGTTTTGAAAATAGAAGGTAAATCTCTGGCATTTACCCAAATGATTTTTTTTCTTTATATTTCAAAGAGGAGAAGCTAAGAACATAGACTACAGCCTAGACTTGCAATCCTCAAAGAGACGCCAACTAATTTCTCTCTATATGTTGCACATTAAGAAAGTAGGAATAACTTTCCAAATGGCCTTTTTAGGATTTCCCCACCCTTGAGTCTTCCTACAATGACGCAGCTCTAGGATGTTGCTAGGCATAGCCCACGAAACCCATAATAAGTTGAGAACCAAGTGCTAGAGATCACTAGTGTACTTGCAATGAAAGAGAAGGTGATTAACAATGTCCTCATTCTTTTTGCATTGACAACACCAATTCACAAGAGTGAAACCTCACCTTCTAAGATTATCAACCGCAAGAATTCCACCCAAAGCTAACGTCCATATAAAGAAAACAATGTGAGGAGGGGAATGGGCGAGGTTCTTCAGAATGTAAAGCTTTATAATAGCTCTTCACTTTGAAGCCGTGATTGTTAGCTAGGATCCACAACATTCTAGCTGGCCTCTCCCGTTGGGTTTTCAATGAGTATAACAAATTAAGGAAAGAGTCGAGATTTCAGCTCCAAAACCAAGGACTCAAACCAAGTAATTCGACACCAAGGACTCTTTTGCACTCTTACACTAGATTGCTATTTATTTTTTATTTTTTCCTTAATTTTATTGTCATCTAACGGGTCTAAGCTGTAACCATTAATTAAGCCCTTGATATTTCCCCAAACCTCGGGGAAGGTAACCATAATTTATCAAAAACAAATTCGAGAACAAACTGTTGGTAAATGATATCCTTCAAGCCCACAATTTTACAAGTTTCCATGGTCATGACAAAATCATCAGATTCATCATCAACAAGAACTAGATGACCAAGGGAAATATTGCTAACCAACAGCTTACCACAGCAAGTTACAAAGCAGGATGAAATATCAATAATGGTTGACTGCCATTCAACTCAAAACTATTGGTTATAAATAAAAAACGAAAGAAACAAGTACTCTGAACTCTGAAGCCTAGAAGTAAACCCTGTAAGTATATCTTTTTACTTCCAATAAAACGTGTAGAAAATGTCATCCAGAAAGAAATCCACATTATGTAATAACATTTTCGGTATCACTTACATGCATATAATAATATAAATCCAGAATGCACCTTCAGTAGTGAGAATGAGATGAGAATATCTATTGTGCCGAAGGACAGGACAGGACCCAATAAAATAGGAAAAATAGGGGGGAAAAAAAAGTACATCCCAACTTATATGAGCAACAGCAGGAATGCCAATTTATCAGACTATTCCATCTTAATAGGTATTCAACCAAAAGTTATAAAGTAAGACAAGAGACTGATTGTCAACAATAGAGAAGCCTGAATTGTTACAATCTTCATATGCAGAGACTGCATCTCAAGAGAATTGAATAGAATCAGTAACCAAGTAAGCATATCCATTTACAAAATTCAAATCTTGACCAATTTAACTTATGGTTCACGTGTTTAGATTTGCTCATATATCTTCTTCTTCAGCACTATAGTGCATCTCATAACAAAGGAAGCATCTTAAATGTTTCCTTTACCAAACAAGAACAATCCATCACAGGAACAGCTACACCAAATGCGAACATCCACCACAGGTTGAGTCTCAGACGGTATAACACCCCTTATGTTTCAAATACAAAAAAGGGAAACAAAAAAGAGAGCCATGTTTTACATTAGAAGAATATCTCTAGAAAAGTCAAGCCCAACTAACTACTAGCCCATAGACCCAAAAAAAAGGCACATTGTGTATCATGCACAAGTTGAGACAAGAAAATGAATTAAGGGAAACATAGACATGAAACATGAGTCTACAATTATGTGGAATTGAGAAATACAGTCACACCTTGGCATCAGCTCCTGGTGACTCTGAAAATACAGTCTGGGGTTTTTTAACATCATCATCGGATGAACATTCAGAACACATAAAACGATCCAGTTTTTTAGCCTCTTCAATAGTCATGCCCACACAAGCAGGATGATACCTATAAGGCATCGGTAAGCATTACAGTAAGCATTTAAGCAAGTGACTAGAAATCCAAACTCTACTGTGGAATACAAGGCATACCTAAAGCAGTATAATCTAATGCATGAATAAAATCAACACCAATGGGTTTTCCATTTTTTTACAGAATGAGTTATCACACACCAGTCCAGCATGGATTTTACTAGGTGAATATCTAAGCAATCAACAAACAGAAATTAAGCCTTCATATGATGCAATTTACATCAGTTAACCTAAATCACAACAAGAAGTCAAAAACTACAGAATTATGACACAAAGCCTAAATAAGACAGAGGGATATACGCCTATCCATTTATTAGTAGTTATTCTAATAGAAATGTAACATTAAGTGGGTCAATCATCCAAATTTTCATTGGCCCTAAAGCTCTTTATCCTTCAACAATCTTATCAAAAAAAAATAAAAATCATTGGCCCTAAAGCTCTTTATCTTTCAACAATCTTTTCATGTACAGAATTTTAACATACTAGAAATGTATATAAAAAAAATGAATTTCAACACTGAAAAGCACATGAAAAAGAAGAACCCAGATCAATTTACCAGTCCTTGCACCCCTCACACTGCACCATGAGGTCGTCCGGGTTGTAAGGCATCTCACATTTGCAGTACCTTCAGCACAAAACCCAATAAAAATCAGAACCCATCAATGTACTTATCCAAAGGAAACAAAAGACACCCACACACGCATTTCCATCAAACCCACAAAACCCGAAAGGGCCCAAAAATATAAAAACTCACACAGCCACTCGGTCGGGGGTGAACCCCCCGGTAGCAGCCTTGTACTCAAATCTGCAATAGTAATCCTCGGCCCCAACATTCTCAAGCTTGGTATAGTTCTTGAAAGAGTGAACCGTGCACTTTCCTTCAATCGTGTGGGCGCTCTGCACGTCGTAGTGGTCGGACAAGAACAGCTCCTTGGCCCCGTGGAACTGTCTCCGCCCACCGATCGACTCCTCGGGCCGGTAGTACCACCTCACCCTCACCTTCACGTTGTTCCGACCATCCATCTCGATCTTCTCTATGCGCGCCACGTAGGGGGGCTTACCCGTGTCCGATGGCCGCATCAGCACACAATCCCCAGCTGCAAAAACCAACCAAAAAGGTAACATTTTTTACACCCAAAAAAAAAAAAAAAAGCTTCATTTTTGAGAGATGGGTGTTCCGGGTTGTACCTCTGACAATTTTGGTTGTGCCTCTGATGGTGTAGGAGTCCAAGTCCTTTTTGCCTGGTCTAGTTTTGGCCATTGAGTAGGGTTTAGAGGGAGTCTATGAAGGTTGAAAATGTAGGGAGTTTGGAGCAAAAAATTTCGGTGGCAAAAATGAGAGATTTTGTTGTTTCAAAACTTGAATTTTGGGGGAGAAGAGAAGAGGAGAGAAACCGCAGGGTCGTCTTCAATCTTCATGGAGGAGGAGGTGGACAGAGTGACTGTGACGCTTGACCTGAGAGATACAGTGACTTTATTGGTACAAGCAAATTGTCGTCGTTTTGTTTTCCAAATTTCTATATAAACCCCGTTTACTGTTTTGCCTTCTCTGTTTTTCAAATTAACGTTTTTGAGGCGACAATTTTCGTCGTAATAAGTAGATTTAGTGACGAGTTTGCGGAATTCGTCACTAATAGATGGATAAGAAGACAGTTTTAGCTGTCTGAGGCCTTAACCATGATTAGGAATCTCGGTTCTCGGCAAGTAGCCTATTTGAATTGTAAAATCCACTTATCTCGAACTTATTTGCATATAATAAGTCGACGACGGTGGACGGGGGTATCCTTTTTTATGGGACTACTTGAATTAGGTATAATTTGATAAACCAATTCTAAGGAGTCTCGAATTGTTTTAGCGCTTTGATAACTAGTTTTCATACTTTCCGTAGTGCCCATACAAAATTTTCACTTTCTAAATGAGAGATCAAGGTAGAGTGAAAATAGTCTTTTAAGAACAAATTATAAGTTAGGTGAGGATCCTAATCTTACTCATGTGTTCCTTTTTTTTAGACACGAGTTGTTAGAAAAGTTCTCATGTTCGAACTGAAATGTCATTGAGTAAGGAGTTTACTCTGAAAAAGTACCAAAAAAATAAATAAAATAAAATAAAAGAGCCCACTTGGAAGAAAGGTTTCTCTAATAACTCTCCTACAATTTTATTTTATTTTATTTTTTCTCCTTTCTTTTTGGACAAAAAATGGTATGAAATCCAAATCCGAAATTTTATACCTTTTTTCAACAAAATCTTATAGCTTTCATTACGTAGTAACCCATAGGCGTTCCCAAAGGCGCTTGTCCAGGCGACAATAATGACCACAGTAAATCTCAATAGAATTTCAAAGTTCAGTATGTGTTTAAGATCTATGAATAGGAAAATATAAAACTATAGCCTATAGTCCGTTCTGCAGGAGAAGATGAGACAGCTCAGGTGGGACATTTTGATTAATCCTGAGACACAGTTTGTTGCCTATCAAAAGAGAAAAACAAATCAGCCTGTACTTGATTGTCTCATGAACTAATCAAGTTTCACCGTCCAAAAACGTCGATCAAATTTAGATTACCCCCCTTTGACAAGGATAGGAATACTTTGTAATTTTGCTGTCCAAATTTGTAACAATCATGAAAAAACCCTTATAAAACTCACTTGTCCGAATAAATTTCAAAGAAGTAAATCTATAAAAGCTTTCTTACATTTGCTATTCAAATTATTAACTATCTCAAATTACTGGGCATCCAGATCCTTGACTTCCAAATTCCTATTGGATCCTTAAAATTATGAGTCACACATAGCTGTGAAACATAAAATGTATTTGAGACCGTTAGGCGTCATTTTCACGCCAACCAACCAAAGTCTGAACTTAAAAAATCATACACCATGCGATGTAACATGAAAACACTTCTCACGCAGATCCAGTGACAAGACCGACAAAGCTGTTTACATACTGATCTAAAGCAGCTGCCCTTCCAAGCCTCCGCGCTTTATTAGCCATTGATCTGGAAGCCCACTAGCTGGTCAAGTTTCAAATAGTAGAGGGAAATACTGAAAGAACTTCACTGCAGCAAATTCTTTACAATGGGATATAGAGTCAGTGGCACATCAAGAAACATATAGGAAAAAGTGACTACTTTCCGGTTATTGTGATAGAGAATAACCAAAATTCATCCGCAAAATTCCTATCTGATGACTACAAGGTCAAAACACAAAAAAATCGACATATCCGGCCACGCATCTGCATGTTTTTGACAGAAACAACATAATTACTTTTTTGGTTTTTCCTTTTCCTCAACAAAAGGGAAAATGATTCCTATTCTCAGCTACTGGAGTAGAGCTTATAATGTCGACAATGCTTTAACGGTTAATTGGGGTGTGCATCCTCTCAACAATTTTGTTCACGGCATCACGGGACATCACTAGTGTGTCATGAAGCAGAAGGCTATAGACATTCAAACCCTGCAAAACATGTGCAACAAGCATCAGCAGTGATAAGGAAGCCAACTTCAAAGGTAGCTGATTAAATTATCTACCATCTTGGGGTCACGGTCATGGGTATAATCACCATTATGCTGAACACATTAAACTTTTTGCACAGAAAGTCTACCCGGATGTTGTAAGTATCCAACATCTTATGCAATATATCAGGAAAAATAGGTAGGTTTTTTATTTTTTTTTTGCCTACAGAGAATTTACTCATGCACCCAAGGGAACTCAAACTCCCAACCTCACCCACCAACCCATACATACTTATGGAGGGATGATAGTCCTAGATTCCTGGGAAATTGAAATTTTTGTCACATTTTTTGTAACCCTGATTCATTGCCTAGAGAAAATGAGGCCCATTGCTTCCAGGAACCACATGTCTGAACTTAACTTGACTTAGACCTACAAATTAATTAATTGGCTTCCATTTCATATATACCATGGAACAAGGATCAGAAAAGCAACTTACTATCGATGGCAATACATTGACATAATGTAGGTTTTGTGTGGCCAACTTCAGCTTTTCATTTATGGGGCCACCATCCACCAGCAGAATTTTCTTCGTGTTATCGATTTGCTTGACATAGTTCACCAAATTCTTGGTCTTATGTGTGGGAACCTCCAAATCATCAAAAACCAGAAGCTGTATATTTGGCTAACTTTCTCTCGTTAGGTTTCATAAATCTGATAGAAATAAAAGACTTACGTACTTGATACATAAAAACAATGCACAGAAAACATGATAGCAGGCACTATAGCTAAGAAAATTAGCACAAAAGAACGCTCATAGGCACAACAAAGAAGTAATGATTTACATTCAAGACACTCATAATAGGCTAAATTGGTGAAACAGGGTTAATCCAACTAAACCAACTACAGTCAATATAAGGCTTCTTAGGAGTATTTTTCACAACAACTATGATGATGATAAAGGCACAGAAGAACTCCTGAAAATAACAATAAAAGAGCATATGCATTACATTTGTGATTGGATATCTTTGAAGTACACCTCATAATCATAACTCCTAACCAGAGACATTTCTGTCATTTCTCGAGGACATCCCAACCTCATCCAAACAATTTGATGACTCAATTTTTCAAAATGCACAGGGGCAGTTAAAGCTCTAAACTGAGCAGTAACGCACATTCCTACAGAAGACAAGCATGGAAGCTTAAAAACAAACTGGTTAAGCACAGAAAAAAATAAGCTGAGAACAGCCTATTCCTTGTAGTACACACAGAATCCAGTCCCAATAACTCTATTTATTGTATGCCAGAAATGGAAGATCTGGGAGAGAAAGACTTGCCTTTCCTTCTGCTGCACGAGCTGTCAAAGCAATTTTCAGCCCAAGACGCCGAACCTTCTTATTCAGCTTGAAAGCATGACTTCGTGGCTTAGGGCCATGCATAGTAGCACCGCCCCTAAACTGTTACACATCCATTGAATTCATTAAGGTCCACTTAAAAGCATCTTAATGTCACAGTGACAATAAGAAACTTATAATTCATAAATAGTGTAATAACCTGGGGCCCACGCAATGTTCCATGCCTTGCTCGACCAGTACCTTTCTGTCGCCACGGCTTTCTCCCAGTGCCACTAACCTCACTAATGGTTTTTGTTGAATGTGTTCCCTGCAGACCACTCAATCAGGAACTAGTCTTACTGACATCCACATCTAATACATCCTCACAAGTCACAAAAGATGATTAATAATCTCTTTTCCTTTTTTGGCTAGATTGCAGACTCACAACATACAATATGAACATTGAGAATATCTGTATAGGCCTAAACATTCTAAACAAAAAAATGACAGATGACAATGTGAAAAATATATGAACCCAAAGGCTTGATATCAAAGATATGCATAATTAGAACAGAATTTTCCCCCCTCCCCTATAGAAAATATTGAGCTTTAAAGAATGAGAATAGCAATTGGAATCCATATTTGCAAAAGTTCCAGGATATAATGCAGGCATATAGTAAGGATATTAGTATTAATCATAGTTTTGTTTTTCTTATTCAGTGATATGCACAATTTTATATTAATATCACTACTGTCATTACAACAACATGCTTCAGGCACCAAAAATCGAAAATAATAATCATAACTACCTGTTGCCGTTTTGCAAGCTGCCATCGTACAACACGATGAATAATATCCTTCCTAATAGGCACATCAAAAACATCACCAGCCAAAACCATGAGGCCTTTGTCTTCATTGTGAAAATTTGTTACTGGAATTACCAGATCCTGATAAAGCCCTACACCATGATACATTACATCATTTGAAACATTTTTACAACTTGAAAACAATAGCAATGCTTAAATTATTTGGCAAATCATTAGCCACAAGATAAAATATAGGATACCAGATCTACAATATGCACAAAAGTAAATAATATGTGCATTTTTCAAACTATAGCTACCAAAACAATAAGGTCGATCTATAAAATGTAAAGGTCAAATTTCAACGAACTCTTAAACTTCAAAAGAGGGAAAAGAGTCATTATCAAATTTACTAAAGGCGGGCATGCACCCACATACGCTCTCTCAAAACCATCATACTTTTTCCAAGCAACAAGGTACACAAATATTCATGCATAAAATGTTGTAGTTCTTCCTCATACCTATAGCACGCTCTGTAGTTACGATAGGCTTCTTGGACAATAAAGCAGAGGGAAATGCTCCTTCACTCGATTCAGGAGTCAGAATGGAAGTTGAAAGCCATCGATTAAAGAGGATAGATGACCCACCCTGCAATAATACATACAATATAGGCTTGTAACCGAGGCGCCAAAAGTATGGTAAGCAAACAAAACCAAGCAAATTGGCATGTTTAATATATGATTGCCATATAACTCTAATAGTATAGCTTTCGACACCCAAAAATAAAAATCAAACTTTACGAAACAGGTGACGAAAGCAAATATAACGAGAATGTACCTTGAAAAAACCACAAGACCCTGAAGAAAATACGCTATCCCCGTTAAGATGGCCATACAAATCTGTTAAAAATGGTGAAAAAGTGGACCAAAAAACATAAATAAAGATTTACAAAGTTTCAAAAGGACCCATCTTTGCAATCTAACAAATAATGTGACCTACAAAAACAAATAGATACATATAACGCTTACCATGAGAAGTTCGAAATGATTGACATGTGATACTTGGAGAATACCCATGAAATGAACGCAAAAGCTTTCGGGACATCGACACCGCCATAATCGCACAAACTTGTAAAGACTCCCCCGAAGCTTGTTTCAACTAAAGCAAAATAAATTTACCTGTCCATCTACCCTCCCAAAGATTAGTTTTCCTGAGGAAAAATAAAATCAAGATAAACAACCAACAGAAAGTTACTTGGGACGACTGAGCCGGAGCGTTTGAGAGAAATGAGGGAGATGGAGGCGTGACTCGTGATCTGAGCGGGAGCGGGAGCGGCGCAGAGTGAGACTGACGGAGAGGGAGGCGTGACTCGTGACGGAAATGGAGGCGTGACTTGGGAGAGGGAGGCGTGAGAGTTCGAGAGAACGAGGGAGATGGAGGCGTGGAGAAAACTGAAGGAGAAGGTGGGAGATGTTTTGGGTTATTAGGTGTAGGGTTAGAAAGAGATAAATACATTGAACTGCAAAACGACGTTTTAATTTTTTTTTCCCTTTCCTTTCAAAAAAAAATTAATTTTTAAAAAAATGATAAAATGACGTCGTGTGATGCAGTTTAAAAAAAAAAAATTTGTTCAACAAATGTTTAAGAAGAACCAACAAAAAAAAAAAAGTTAAAAATTTGCTCATAAAATATTAAAATTTTTCAAAAAATTGTTCAATTTAATTTAAAAAATTGTCAAAAACATTGTTTAAAAAATACATTAATACTTCAATTATTGTCATAAGTATCACATTATTTAATATAATATCAATTACTTAATTTGATATTATATAATCATATGATCTCATTAATTAAATTATATAATATGATTAATTATTTAAATTATTGTCATATTTACTTATAATCTTTTCTTTTAATTTAACTTATTATCTAATGGTAATGCTCAAACTCCTAAGTCCTAAATTCCTAATGATTTAATGGTCATGCACTCATACTTAAATTATATGATCATATTATCTCATAAATCACAATTCGTATTAATATAATAAAATTATCTTAGATCTAAGAATCTAAGATAATGTGATATATATATTATAAGTATAAAGTATCTAATAATGCTTTGATTTAATTGCGGTTTTAAGTAACACATTATTTAATGAATTCAATATCAATTACTTAATTTGATATAATATGAAGTGCATTATCATTGTACATTAATAATATGATTAACTTGAATAAAATATTTGAATTGTCATTGAATTATATGATTAAGTATTAATCTTATACATTTATATTATTCAGCATGCATAATTGCATATATGTATAATTACTTAAAATATACTAAATTACAAAACATTAGAATAAGAATGTATGATATAAGTACTCACAAAGCTAGTTAATATGTAATTACTAACTAAGCTAACTAATAATTATGTTACTTATATTACAGTTTATGTTACTTGTTGCTAGTTAATAGTGTGTAATATATATAAGTTAATTGTAATAAACATATTAAGTATTACATCTATGACATAATATATGAATCCATATGAATTAAAATTATTATAAAGTTACAAACATATCATATATAAATAATTAATTAAATTAGATAATATGATTAATTATTTAAATTATTGTCATATTTACTTATAATCTTTTCTTTTAATTGAACTTATTATCTAATGGTAATGCTCAAACTCCTAAGTCCTAAATTCCTAATGATTTAATGGTCATGCACTCATACTTAAATTATATGATCATATTATCTCACAAATCACAATTCGTATTAATATAATAAAATTATCTTAGATCTAAGAATCTAAGATAATGTGATATATATATTATAAATATAAAGTATCTAATAATGCTTTGATTCAATTGCGGTTTTAAGTAACACATTATTTAATGAATTCAATATCAATTACTTAATTTGATATAATATGTTGCACATTATCATTGTACATTAATAATATGATTAACTTGAATAAAATATTTGAATTGTCATTGAATTATATGATTAAGTATTAATCTTATACATTTATATTATTCAGCATGCATAATTGCATATATGTATAATTACTTAATATATACTAAATTACAAAACATTAGAATAAGAATGTATGATATAAGTACTTACAAAGCTAGTTAATATGTAACTACTAACTACTACTAACTAATAATTATGTTACTTATATTACGTAGTTTATGTTACTTGTTGCTAGTTAATAGTGTGTAACATTATATACAAGTTAATTGTAACAATTTCACATATTAAGTATTACATCTATGACATATCATATATGAATCCATATGAATTAAAATTATTATAAAGTTACAAACATATCATATATAAATATTATATATATAATTTGTAATTATATAATCATATAAATTAGAATGATAATACATTAATACTTCAATTGTGGTTAAAAGTAACACGTTGTTTAATCCAATGTCAATTAATTAGTTTGATATTATACGAATCACATTATCATTGTACATTAATAATATGATTAACTTTAATAAGTGTTTGAATTGGCATTGAATCATGTGATTAAACATTGATCTTTTACATTTATATTATTCAATAAGCATAATTGCATATATGTATAATATATAATTATAATTTATAACATATACAGACTTATAAGTTGATAACATATTAGAACTAAATCTCTAGATACTTAATTGTTCATTGTTGTATTGGTATGAAGTTGCATACTTATAACTTGTGACTTATAAACATGTATGTATAATTTGTTATTATATAATCAAATAATTTAATGATTAATTGACCATGTGATATAATCATATAAATTATAGTGATAATATATTAATACTCAAATTGTAATTTAATTTGTTTAAAAAAAACAAAATTGTAATTTAATTATCTAAAACAAAAATATGATTTAATCATTAATGATCAATTGATAATATTATTTGTATAAATATTACTATAATCTGCAGGTAGATGAGCACTAAGTGGCTGCACTTTAGTGATAAGAATTCAATGTTGTGGGCCTTGTGGCCGTGGAGACTAGGGCTCGAATCCCAAAAGCGCCAGATTTTTTTTTTTTTTTAAAACAAAACTACAAAAGACGGCTTGTCTGGGGCATGAACCCAAGCCAACAAGCAAGGTAACATGCGCTAAACCAACTAAACTAAGCGATCTTTGTTAGGAAAATATAAAGAATAATTACTAATATTAACAACAAATATTAAAACGACGTCGTTTTGAAAGTTGGTATAATGAGAGGTTTAGAACAAATATTTTAGAACAAAATTACAAAATCAATTCGCACAAAATAAAAGTATAAAATTAAAAGTTAAGAATCTCGGCTATCGAAAGGAAGGGCAAGATGAGGAAAAATGTTGCTACGTAGGTAGGGCTGCTGAAATTGATGGTTGTTGATGCTCCAACCGAAAAGTGTGTTGGCTGCAATGAAGCAAGTGAGAGGGGGAGAGACAGAGAGGTATGGGGAAAATGAAAAACCTCACTTTGCGAAGTGTGAGTGTGGATTAGTTGCGGCCTCACTGCGCGAGCGCATTTCATGCGTTGTAGGCTTTAACCAAGCCAAGGAAGCCCAAGCACGTTTTCCGAATTGGGTTCAGAAGTCAAGCCCAGGGAATCCATAGATATTTGATATCTAGTAGAAATCATTTGTTGGTGACCCAAAAAAGAAGCAAGAATATGTGGTTTTCCTTTATCCTCTATTTTGAAAGGAAATGCTAGGTACTCTTTTAATATTCTTTTGGTATCCATCAAATTGTAATGTGCCTTTTAAAATCACCAATACATTAAAAGTCATATCACAACTGGGAGGATAATTACTAACACTTGAATTGATCTCGACAGGTTCGACAAAATTATGCATAGAATAAAATTATAAAATTAAAAGTTAAAAAACTCGGCTAAAGAAAGGAAGGGCAAGCAAAGGAAAATGTTGCTGAAATTGATGGTCGTTGATGCTCCAGCCGAAGAGTGCATTGGCTGCAAGGAGGAGAGACATAGAGGTGTGGGAAAATTAAAACCTCACTTTGCTAGTTGTGAGTGTGGATTAGTTGCAGCCTCACTGCGCAAGCGCATTTCATGCGTTGTGGGCTTCAACCAAGCCAAGGAAGCTCAAACACATTTTTCGAATTGGGTTGAGAAGTCAAGCCCAGAGAATCCATAGGTATTTAATATCTTGTAGAAATCATTTATTGTTGACCCAAAAAAGAAGAAATAATATGTTGTTTTCCTTTTTCCTCTATTTTGAAAGGAAAATGCTAAGTATCCTTCTAATGTTCTTCTGGTATCATTCCAATTGTAATAAACCTTTCAAAATCACAAATAGATTAAAAGTCACATCACAGTTAGGAGGATAATTACTAACACTTGAATTAATCTCAACAAGTTCGACAAAATTATGCACAGAATAAAATTACAAAATTAAAAGTTAAGAACCTCGACTACCAAAAGGAAGGGCAAGCTGAGGAAAAATGGTACTATGCCGACGGGGCTGCAGAAATTGATGGTCTTCAATGCTTCAGCCGAAGAGTGCATTCGCTGTAAGGAGGCAAGTGAGAGAGGGAGAGACGGAGAGTTGAGAAAGGGTAGATGGACAAGAAAATTTATTTTGCTTTAGTTAGAACAAACTTCGGGGGAGTCTTCACAAGTTTGTGCAATTATGGCGGTGTCGATGTCCCGAAAGCTTTTGCTTTCCTTTCATGAGTCCTTATGTGCACTTGGCCGCTATGATTTTCCAAGTATCACATGTCTTTTATTTTGAACTACTCATGGTAAAATTGAAAAACCTCACTTTGCGAAGTGTGAGTGTGGAATAGTTGTGGCCTCACTGCGCGAGCGCGTTTCATGCATTGTGGGCTTTAACCAAGCCAACGAAGCCCATGCATGTTTTTAGAATTGGGTTGAGAAGTTAAACCCAGAGAATCCATAGGTATTTAATATCTTGTAGAAATCATTTGTTGGTGACCCAAAAAAGACGCAAAAATATGTTGTTTTCCTTTTTCCTCTATTTTGAAAGGGAAATGCTAGGTAATATTCTAATGTTCTCCTAGTATCCTTCCAATTGTAGTGTGTCTTTTAAAATAATCAATATAATAAAAGTCACATCACAGTTGGGAGGATAATTACTAACACTTGAATTGATCTTGACAAGTTCGACAAAATTCCGCTCAGAATAAAATTACAAAATTAAAAGTTAAGAACCTCGGCTAACGAAAGGAAGGGCAAGCAAAGGAAAAATGTTGCTGAAATTGATGGTCGTTGATGCTCCAGCCAGAGAGTGCATTGGCTGCAAGGAGGAGAGACATAGAGGTGTGGGGAAAATTAAAAACCTCACTTTGCTAGTTGTGAGTGTGGATTAGTTGCGGCATCATTGCGCGAGCGCATTTCTTGCGTTGTGGGCTTTAACCAAGCCAGGAAGCCCAAACACGTTTTTCGAATTGGGTTGGGAAGTCAAGCCCTAGGAATCCATAGGTATTTAATATTTTGTAGAAATTATTTGTTGGTGACCCTAAAAAGAAGCAAGAATATGTTGTTTTCCTTTTTCCTCTATTTTGAAAGGGAAATGCTAGGTACTCTTCTAATGTTCTCCTGGTATCCTTCTAACTATAATGTGCCTTTTATAATCTCCAAAAGATTAAAAGTCGCATTACAGTTGGAATAATAATTACTAACACTTGAATTGATCTCAACAAGTTTTACAAAATTCCACACAAAATAAAATTAAAAAATTAAAAGTCAAGAACCACGGCTACCTAAAGGAAGGGTAAGTTGAGGAAAAATGGTACTGCGCCGACGAGGCTGCTGAAATTGATGACTTTCGATGCTCCAGCCGGAGAGTGCATTGGCTGCAAAAAGGCAAGTGAGAGGGGGAGAGACAGAGAGGTTTGGGGAAATGGAAAACCTGGCTTTGCGAAGAATGAGTGTGGATTAGTTTCTACCTCATTGCGCGAGCGCATTTCATGCGTTGTACTGATGAGGATAACCACGTCCATGAGCACACGTCTTGGCCCCAAGGCCCCAATCCCTCAGCCTTAACGAAAAGCAGCAGGTGATCATGCATTTTCTTAAGTTGCATTATAAGCACAAACACTATCGTATATAAATAGAGGATGCCAAAGAGCCATAACGACTGCATGCAAGACAGTATATGCACCGTCAAAAGCTGGTACATCTCTCGTCCATCTCTGTGCTTTCGATCAGTACGTAGAACTCGCTACATATTCAATGGCTGAATCGAAAAAAGATGGATGGAAAATGGACCAGAGATGCACTTGTAACAAGTCTCAAAAAATATACTACAACATTTCAATACCAGTCATTTTCGAAAACAAGAAATGGGCTTTCATAGAAGATCAAAACGAAGTGCAAGAAGCTTTTAGCTTAGAATTAGTTCAAACCTAGTAATTATGCCGTATATACTACTGTTAGCTTGAGTCCCACCCAAATGTGAAAAGCAGCACTTTTAAAGCCTCTATATAAATAAGAGAACTAATTTAAATAGACTCTACATGAGTTAACATGACAACATGATATAAACCGATCTATCACAAGATATATAGTTTAGAGGTGCAACAACATCCCAAAATATATATTTATATATTGTGCATAAATAATAATCTTCAGAGCAGCGTGGGCGAAATATCCATGGGAAAGGGATTGCCCAAGACATTGTCCATGTAATAGTGGGGATTGGTGGCATCCATCACCACAAACTGCATATCTTCTGAAGGCTTCCAATGCCGTTTTCTTTGATTAATGAACCAGTTGTTTATTTGCTTCTGATCCAGCCCTGTAGATTCTGCAAGAGCCAGCTTTTGCGACTCCTGTTGACAAATGATTTAAGGTTGATCATTACATGTTCTAAAGCAGGCAGAAGAATACATTTTGTTAAAAGTATCAACAGTAACAAGATCAATGGCCAATATTTACCGATGGGTAAGGCCATTTGTAATGCCTGCTCCACCAATCCAGCAACTGCTGCCTGGCTTCTTTAGGCAGTTTCCCTTTTTTCCTCTTCTTCATGAACTCCTGCTTCAGACTGCCTAAATATCCACTGTATTTACGCAAAAGCTGACCTTTAAGCTCCCGGTCCTCGGCCTGTGGATCAATGAAGTTATTATTCAAATCAACCTCTTCTTCAGACGATCCATTCCTATCCACACCCTCGCCAAAAGCTGATAATAACAAAGAGTAGTAAGCATCTCAACATGGAAATAGTTTTATGAACAAATTGCAGCCAGTACAGTCACGTGCTTAGGAAGCAGTCCTATAATCCTTCATTGATATATATATATATATATATAGTTGTAAATTAATATAAAACTATTCCATAAGTCTCAAAAAGAATCCATAAATTCCACAGCAAGAACTGAACATATGAATTCGCTATTTGTACTTCCAACTCGTACAAATTGAAAATCTAAGAAATTCAAATGAAATAAACTATGAAATATGTTAGACTAAGACCATACCATTAGCAATATACATATACACACACAAACTCACTAAAAGTGTTCAGCTGAATGGAAGTTCTTTAATTCCTCTATGGACTAACGGATCTGATGTTTGTAAAGCCTATTTCCTGTGGCTAAAAGCAACTCCTTTTAGATGCATAGATGCCCTTTTTCTAAAACCCCAACACGGAATGGAAAAACTATGTTATATTTGATCCATGTACACCAAATTTATCTATATATAGAGACCTAGTTAACCATAGAGATAAATTTGGTGTACATGGATCAAGTATAACATAGTTTTTCCATTGCGTGTTGGGATTTTATATAACCTAAGAAAACTAGGTTTTCTTACTTCTCCTGTTCATTTTTCTTAGGTAATTTCTTATGAGTAATATAACTTGGGATTTTATAACTATGTTATACTTGGCTCCCAAGCAAATATCCCAGGGTAATTTTCTCCTACCCAGAGAAAGTTATATTACTCATAAGAAAAACCTAATTTTGTATATTTCACATACATCTATATAATATAATATACCCAAACAAATGTGTATGGCTTCATGTTATCCTCCTTTACTCCTACACATATATGGCCCTTGGTGAGTGCTCTTGGTCATGAAGGAATATTTTGAAGCTTAGACCAATTCCAATGGTAAGATTGTACGGGTAATGGGATGGTCCATCCTTTGACTCCTTTGTCCGGACCAGATCCCCTTATGTCTCCTTTTCCATCAAATCTGCTTGGAAGAACTTCCGCCTCTAGGCTGCTTCTCTTTTTTGACATTCATGGCAAACCTATCCCGCATCGTGCCTTCATCCCTTGGTTGGTCGCCTAGGAAAAGATGTGCTCGTCTTGTGTTCTGTGTGGCCAAGAAGAAAAGTCCCATAACCACATCTTCTCCTGTCCATTTTTCTCTCCCATCTGGACTTCATTGTGTGCTAAATGCAACAATCCGACTTCTTTGATACTATTTGTTGGCTGACTCACTCTAACAAGGGCAACTCTTTCCAATCTTATGGCCGAATCGATTTGCCAGCTACAGTTTACGAAATTTGGCAGGGAAGGTATTTCCGGCTGTTATAAGGTCATTCCCTTGACGCTTCTAGTGTTTGTAATGAGATTGTATTTTAGATTAGAGCCAAACTTACTTCTCTTAATAGGGTCCATCTCTCATCAGCTAGTAGTCCTCTTGGGGTCTTTCTTGTCTCCTAGCTCTTGGTTTGGTTGATTACCTTCCCTTTATTCAATGATTGCTCAGGTCTTTCCTTAATTTTGGTTGTAGCCTAGGGGTATGCCCCCCAGCCCAATTGATCTTCTAAATTTTCCTTATTTATTTAATTCTTACATACCCAAAAAAATACAATAAATAAAAAATCCTCCTTAACTCCTACACAATATAAAGCATTGACATCCTATATCAAATTGGAGGCATTCTATGCATTCAACAATTTAGCTTCATGAATGGCTTTCACAATCCAAGGCATGCATGCATGCAAGCTATGACACCCTGTGAAAATTAAAGTCCCGCACTGGGAGGTAGATTATAAAAGCGTGCATGCATCACATGCACATTGGTTGTGTACTCGGTGAGACTAGGAAGCTTCAATTGTAAATTTTGACTAGTCCTTTTGACATAGAGTTCAAATGCGACTATCATTTTCCCCAAGTTACGACAAATAGTATCAAAACCAATCTAACAATGCCATATATATGATGATGGAGTCCTACAACACAATGTGAACTCTGCAAGGACGTCAATGATTTGAGCCAGGGAAATTATGATACCCCAAAGTATGAAGGTTAATAAGGTCTACACCTGGTGGGTAGATTATGAAGGCGTGTAAGGGCCAAGCCCAACATCTGTTGTGTATTGTGCGAGGCTCAGCAGTACCAACTATAACTTTGACTACCTCCAGGATATAGCACCATATGAAATTACAATGTTGTCTTTGATTTGTCATGACCTAAAGATTACATTATACCCAAAAAAAACAAGGGACCATCAAAAAACAAAAAATAAAAAATTAAGAATTGGATTGTTCTATTAGGGTTGGTAAATAGACTAGGATATGACTAGTATTATGTGACGTATTAAAGACATCATACTACAGGCAAGCAGCTACGAACATAAGGATCAGCAATGCTAACTAAAACAACAGTGAACGCCTTAAGTATACCATGTGCGGTATATATTAGCATATCATCTATGTATTTGAGGGAAAACTTGGCAGTGATCACTCTTTTTTCAATAGCATTTCAATTAAGTACTGCAACTTCAGGAGTTCAGCCTATATATATATGCTGATCCTTATGTTCGTAGCTGTATATATTCCCCGGGTACTGTTGTCACTTCCAAACATCATCCGCTTATATATTCCAAATAACTTCTAATCTCTAGGCCTAACTGTACCTGCATTTGCATACTCCGTTGCACAAAGTAATTCCAGACCTAGAGGTACAATTTAAATTTTTGACCTGATGCATGAGCTAACAAGGATCTGGGCAGTACGGGCAGAAGAAACCCTATTTCTACGAAACATTAAATTCAACTGAATATAATAGGTAAATGGCACATTTTTCAAACCACCAAACTTAAACGGCCACATTTACATATATATACGTGTGTCAACCGTCAATATTCATGAGAAACCAAGCAAGGCATTTAACGATCAACAAGAGAGAAGAGACTCACACTACTAGAAATGACACTGTTTAAAGAAATACCCTAGCATCTAAAACAGTTCAAACATGCCTTTACGGGGAGATCACAAGCACTCACTTCGCGATCCAAGCTCTCTTCCATATTGTTAACGATTAGTGCTAATTAAACCCATATGTTCTTCGAAAAAAACCCATGCATGGCTGATAGCTGTAAATATATGATAGATATAGTAAAGAAGAGAGATGAAGGGTAACCACCAGAATCTGAGGAAGAAATTGTGAGGGCTTTGAACTGGCACTCGATTCTTTGGAGGAAAAGCATGGCTTCCTTGAAGGGTTTCGATAGCTCTTGCTCGTACTTGGTCAGCATCTCACAGTAGGCCTCCATAAACTGATCCAGCGCCGGATCTTCACCGATGCAGCCGGTCCCTGTCTGGCCCGCTGCCGCCGCTGATGCACAGACTTCTTCTAGCCTTGCCACCACTTCAGGCGGTGCCCCAACCTATTTCGTTCAAAACCTCTCATAAGAAACACGACGAAAGCCAGGAAAAAAAAATAAATAAAAAGGCAAACACTTGAAGACTGTCTCTATCATTTCGGTTGAAAGGGTTTTGACTTCACTTTCTTTTTTTTCTTTTCTTTTTTTTCTTTTTTTCTCTTTTCCTGGGACCATAATTACTCTGAAACATGATAGTAAAATTAAATGAAAGAAGTTGGATGTTATGTGTATGAAAATTAAAATTTGAGTTGTCTATATGTCTAGATATATACCTTTTGACAATTGACATAGGCGGCCAAGAGTCGGTGATAGTGAGGATGAGCCATGATCTTAGCCTTCACAGCAGAAGTGCTGCCGTCGTTGTTGTTGTTGGTGTCCATGATATACGAGCCGGTGTTGGTATTATTGTTGTGGTCATGAAGAATGAAAGAGGAGGTGTTAGTATCGCGATTTTGATTGTTGGTGGGAGGTAAAGGGAGGAATAGAGTATTGTTGGTGTCTGCATTAGGGTGATGATGACCATGATGAGAAGTCATTAGAGGCATCATCATCATCATTGGACATAAGCCATAACTGTTTTCTCCAAAAGCCATCATACAAGAAGTGCCATTAGAGCCACTCTCCATTATCTCTCTCTTTCTTTCTCGCTCTCTCTCTCCTACGCAATGTTTTTTTTTTTTTCTCTAAAGAAGGTTGTTGTCCCCAGGGCTCTCCCGGGTTTTATGCTACAAGTTTCAGGCTTTTTACAGGAAATCCTAAATAATGAAAGTGGTAGTGGTGGTCTGGCAAAGCCTGCTTAGATTTCCTTTGGAAAATGGGTGTTATCTTTCCGCTCTAGTTAACAGCATTAACTCTCTCTCTCTCACTATCTAAGTAGCTTCTATGAGTGGAGTGAGACAGAGGGATTCACATGCACAGAGAGCGCACGCTGTATAGTCAGAAAGAGGAAGAGGGCTTATAGAAGAAGGGGCGGTGGCTCATGTAATTGTTTTGAGGCAGAGGTGCAAAGCTTTACCTTCCCAATGAAAACTCTCCCCCCTTTTCTTGCACTGCCACTGATGCACTGCCATTACTGGCAAAGAATGAGAGAGAGAGAGAAAAATATATTTCGTAGAGAGAGAAAGAGGAACGATCAAATCGAGGAAGAGCCAAGAGGTCACCCAACTGAGTGATGGACGGAGGAAGATAAAGGTTTTTGGGGCACGGAATCACCTCTCTCTCTCTCTCTCTCTCCTCTCTCTCTCTTTGTACTGTTCCCCTGTAACTATTGGAGCTTGATAGCAATCTGTCCACTCATTTAATATTCGCACTTTAGTTGTCCTCTTCTTCCTCCCAAACCCCTCTTCCTCTCTCTATCTCTCTTTTTCTTTATATAATTTTGTTGAGAAAATGTTTGAGAACTGATACTGCCAAGGCAGGATGATGAACACGACGTCGTTGTACTCTCTTCTTTCAAAGACCAAGCAAACCATGCACCTTAGTCCGGTAAAATCTTTACCCTAGTTTGTAATTTCCCTCTCTCTGTGTCTGTGTTATTAATGGCATACATAATCAGTAGTTAATTTGCATAGGAAAAAGCGGGGTTTGGCAGCTGAAAAAAAAGCTGGAAAAGTAAGTGGGACAGTCCGAATGTCTCTTCCTCTTTTCCTTGCCTCTACTCTCTAGGGCTCTAGTCTCTGCCTCTCTCTCTCTCTCTGTCTCTCTCTCTCTAATGACTAAATAGCTCCACTCCTGTGAAAACTCGTGGAGAACAGCTCCAATAACTGGTGAACAAATTGCTCCTTCTCCATTGTCCCCCCTACTTCCACTGTACCTAAATACTCCTACAATTAGCAAAATTAATATAGGTATGCATATAACTACTCTTATATATATATGGCTTTACGTACAGTACCCCCAAAGTATTTGTATAATGAAGGGATTTAATACCACCTTCTCTTCTTTATCAGTGAGAGTGAGAGAGAGAGAGAGAAAGGATTGCTGTGCCTTCTATCTGTATTCGCACCCATATATACTAGGACTCTAGGAGGTCGGTCGATGAATCTCTCGCCCTCCCTAGTACGCAGCAGTATGTCGCAGTGAGTGAGAAATTGCTGTAATTATGCGTTTGTCTTTTCTCTTTACCACTATAATCCAAGCATTGGATTCAAGATACGTGATGGTATTTTTGGGTTATAATCTTCTTTTCTTTTCCTTTCTTTTCTTGCCAATAAAAGGATAGGAAAATTAAAGTGGGAGGAAAAATCGAACTAAAACCTCTCCGACTGTTTAAGCTACTTTTTGAGAACGTCTGTACTTTATAATTAGTATAATGTGAAACTTTTTAATAAATGCTAAATGGACCCGCACATTTTAATTGTTAATTTGTAAGTATGATTAGTGTGGCTACCGCATGACAAGTAATTGACATAATAAAAAAAATTATAATACCCTATGTGCATGCACTTGTGAACTTTATGTCTCACATTGTGAAAGAATAAAGAATAAAAGTTAATATATCTAAATGGACCCAAGCTCATTAGCTTAGGCTTTTGGGTTAGAAGTAGTGTCCTATTAAGTATATTAATTTACTCTTGTTTGACTCTCCTTGGTCTTTATCTTCCCAACAAGTGGTATCAGAGCTCATGGTTAGTTTCCGCTGTTGCTGATATGAGTGTCTTGGTGCGACGCGTTTGGTTTGACTCCGGTAAAAAATAGTGGTTTCTCTTGGAGTACGCGTGACACTCTTGTGTATGAAGAAGTTTGGTCAATGTGATAGAGACTCACAAGTGAGGAGAGATTTGTTGTGCATACACTTGTGAACTTTGTATCCCACATTGAGAAAGTATAAAGAAGAAAAGTGGTTAATATATCTAAGTGGACTTAAACCCATTAGCTTAGGTTTTTGGACTATAAGTGGTGTCCTATTAAGTATATTAATTTACTCTTGTTTAACTCCCCTTGGTCTTTCTCTTCCCAACAATACCTCTAACATTCTTAAACTAAACCAAGCATCGGATTCAAGAGATTTGGCTTAGATGTAATAATGCAGATTTAATTTCAAGTATTTTATGAGAAAGAGAGAATAAAATTCAATATGGGCCATTGAAAAAACTACAGGAGATATGTTGTAGTTTTTTTACAACACCTAAGCCAAATACAAATGTAAGATACATTATGGCCGATATTTTTGGGTTGAAAATTAATCAGGATACTGCAATTTTTACTATAATCATCTTATAAATTTATGAGTTGGTCTATGTTTCATATATATATTTTTTTTATATGTCTATACAAGAGGAAGAAAGAGATTATAATTAATGATCTCTACTTCATAAAGCGTAATTCTTAATCAATTGAACTGTCTTTTGGGACTATAAAATTGAATATTATGTGATGTTAGTTTTACAAACATAATAAATGCCTTCATTTTAATAGTAAGTGACGTTATAAATATCATATCAACTCAAGAGAACAGTATATTCCTTAAACACGAGCATTCATTTATTTTTAAATGCTATTTATACAAAGGGAAGGGGGGGAAAGCAGGAGCATATTTAAATGACATGATCTTCTTACTCCTACTTTGTTCACTCGATCGGGAATCATATATTTGGTTTAACTGGAAGTTGCTAATCAGTAGTACCGTATCTCGTATAATTGATGCAACTTGCTGGGACTTTGTAGCATTTGCACGTGACAAAGACAACCTTATCATTGTGACATTATGTTCTATGAAGCATCTTACATTTTGATTGAAGTGTGCACTCGATTGAAAATGCTTATTATGGACCAGCTACAATATATGTTAATTTTCGGGGAATCAATGATCAATTTACCACGATCAGTCGGTCGTGGCTTTCTTTTTTTATTTTTTGCATTTTTAAGTGTAAATGGCTTTGCATTAATTCTTAAACGGCAATATAATTATTCTAAAAATTGTGATATGATTCATGATAGCTATAAATTATTAGAAGAGTAATGATTTTTTTTTACTTCTTTATATGATTTTTAAAACTGCTCTTAAATTTGAAATTATTTTTTATTGAATTTTAATTCAATTGTAATTTTAAATTATTTTTTTATTTATTGAATTTGTGATTTATAGGGACATCAAGGTCCTCCTATAATCCTACTTTTTTTTGTTTTTTCAAGTCTATACAAGCTTATGAATATAAAATTATAGTTTGATTGCACACATGATCCTCAAGTACAGCTAATCTAATAGCTAATTTTCATTGCTATGTCAAATTATACAAACAATTTAGTAAATAATGTTACTCTTTAAATTATAGAGATTCATATTCCCAACTCTTGATTAATTGCAGATCGAGCTTGGGTCAATAATGGGTATTAGGGTGTATAGTAGAGTGTTAATTATGAGATAAGGATACCACTCTCTCCTCTGGGAAAAATATAATTTAGCTTCCTAAACTATCAGTCATTTTTATTTTAGTCTCATAATGTTCAAAAATGATAAAGTAGTTTTCTAAACTATTAAACAGTTGCAATTTAGTCACTCCGTTAGTCATTACCGTCATATTGGATGAAAATTCAATTGGACGGTTAGGCAAGGTTAAGTTACTAAAATGCCATTTTGCAACTGTTTGGTAATTTGTGAGCTTTTTATATCACTTTTTGAACATTAGGAGCTAAATTTTTTTTTAAAAAAAAAAGGTAATTTAGGGGGCTAAATTATATTTTTTCCTTTTATTTTTTTGATAACCTATTTTTTTTTTAATATGATTTTTTTTCCCAAAAGGACATATTAGTAATTTAACCTTGTCAAAATGACATAATATTGAATTTTTCATCCAATTTGACGATAATGATTAACAGAGTGGCTAAATTATAACTGTTTGGGAGTTTGAGGGTTATTTTATCACTTTTTAAACATTAGAGGGCTAAAATGAAAATAACTAATAATTCGGGGGCTAAATTATATATATATTTAAAAAAACTCTCCCTTTGTTGATTCCTGCGCGCCAAGTGTCATCACCTGTTTTGGTTTGATCGGGTAGATCCAGGAGTACTTTATCTTGCTTCTCTGGCTCTCTTATAGTAGAACCTTTTTGGTGCAAAGAAATTCGAGATTTAAATCCCAACCACAAATTAAATACACAAGTCAGGCTGAAACTAGCAACTTTTTGGTGTTTTGAACACCACCCGCAACTTTGATCACCATGGATCGCTACAACCAAAATGAGTAACAGCTGTTCAGCTAGCTTCCTCCACCACAAGAATCTTATCCAGGGGCCAGGGGCCAGGGCTGTGAAAAAGGACCCGTTTTATTATTTATGTTTATTGTTGTACTTCTTGTTTCAACTCCATTAAAAACAAAACAAAAAACAAAACGTGAGAGTGTTTAGGGTTTGGTGGGAGAGAGAGAGAGAGAGAGAATACACGCGAATCCGTCGAATAGCGTAAGAATAAAAGCAAAGTGAGAAAGTTGAGAAAGTTGAGAGACGACGTCACTGGCGGTGTTCATGAATCATGTGTGAAGGTGAGGTGGGTGGAGGTGGAGCTAGAGGAGGCCTAAAAAAAGCCCTAAGCAAAGCTTTTTTTTCTGTTTAACTTTACGTCATGTCCATAGCTGTGTGCGTGGCATCGGCATGATAGAATAATACAATATTACAGGACAGGTGTTATTTTTACGACGGAAACAAAGACTTTTACTTCTTATTTCAAAAGTTTTAATCCTTCTATAAAAATCTCCTATATATAGAATAGAGTTCGAAATAATTGCATTACCTCTTCGATCATCTAAACCTGTCATGATTAATACATCTCATGCACGCTAATATTAAATGAACACTTTTCAAAAGTCTAAACTTGTTTATCTTTCACTTTATCAAGTTATTAGTGTAAAGTAAATTCCCTTTTAATGTAAATCATTTTGTTTGCAACACTGCTACTTTGGCCTTCAATTACAAATAAACAAGGTTTGAAAGACAAGAAGAGAGAGAGAATTAACTATTAAGCAAGCAATAGGCATACCTTTTATGCCTTGCAGTTAAAAGGTTTTGAATCTCCCTCCCCTAGGGAATGTTTTTGTAGGGATATCAATTTTTAAATTTACTATTATTATTTTTTTGGCTTATCTCTGTTTAATTAAGAATGTATTTCAAGTACCATTCAAAAAAAAAGAAAAAAAAAAGAATGTATTTCAAGTTGCATATAGTACAAAAACGTGTTAAATAAAATAACATTAAAATATAAATATTTGAATCTAAGTGGTTAAACGTGACGTAGATAGTAATAATAATAATCACAAGAACAAATATTTGATATAATATTAATTCAGTCAAAATATATCTTTAATTTCTTTTATTAAAATGAGTTTTATTTTTAAAGAAACCTTGCATATTTACCTTCCTATTAAATTATAGTCCTCTATTCCTAAGCATTATCAAATTTGTAATCTCATGTAATGGGAAAAAATAAAATTTATTTGAGGTAAAGAGTATGTTAAGTCTCTTATAAATTGATATGATAGTTTATTGTGTAACATTTATCAAATAAGATATGCAATAAAAAAATTGAATTTATTTGTTAAATTTTTTAAACATTGAGGTATTGCTAAATATTGTTATTTGGGTGCCAAGTGCGTGTGAGAATTTTGCACCTCTTATTTATTTATTATTTAAGTGTTAAGGAAAAGGAAAAAAAAAAAAAACTTTATCAAATAAAGCCGATACCCTCGGACAAAGAAAAAAAACACTCCATGAAATGCAATTAATCCGTGCGAAGGCGGCCTCCAGCGCCGTTTGCTCTTTTCAAAGACACTATTCAATGACAGAAACCTAAGACATATGAAATGAGTCTACTTTCATTAAAGACTAAAATCCAAGCATGATTTTACATACCGGCTGATTTAAGACCGGCATGCTTTTTTATTTTTAAATTTTTGGAGGGTTGGCAACAATATCGTGAAGTTGATTTGTAGGGGGCGGCAAACCATAAATTAAGAATTTAGATATTCTTTGGTTCAATTAGCTCTCTTTGCCAAGAGATTGGACTAAGTTACAAGTGAACCGATACTATTCATCTCACATTATTCTTCTCAAAATTATTTAAATATTTGTATTTTTTATATCATATTAATTACTTTTTATTATTACTTAAAACATTATTTTTTGTCTGTCATACCAATCAAATCTGTTATAATTTCAATTTATTCTATTTTTGAAGTCCTTTACCAAATACACCCTTAAACTAGAGAGGAGTAGTTTTCCCATTATAAAGGATCGGCTCCTTTTCGGTTTATTTGTTAATATATTTATGCTACCAAAAAAAAAAATGCATCCTTCTTAGTTCTTGTGCGTTTTTGTTGTTTTTATTTTTTTAATCCTCCAACCAATCAATCATGTGGGTGGGGGATGTATGGACCAGTATGGTGAAAAGAGATTAGATTTAAAGATTGGTATGAAGAGGGAGTAAAAAACAAATGAAAAATATAGACAGAATGGGATGATCTCTCTTCAAAGATATGGATGACATTTCTTTTGGCGTAGGCCAAGAAATGAATGATTATTCCATTCTTTTTACTAATGGACAGCTAACAGATTGCAATTTGGCACCGTTGACTCGTACTTGATTTCTTTACGGCTTTAGGGAGGCAAGCATTCTTATTAGTGCTATAAAACACCAAGATAATCATTTGATCACCTTCAATGATTTTGACAGCCAAACCACGCCCATTACTAAATTATTATGCTCAGAAAAAATTAAAAACAAAAAACTAATAAATTATAGCTTAGTGTTTATTCCAGCGAGTAGTGGCAATCTCTATCTTGCTTCATCATATGATCAACGAATCCCCTTTGTCCTATTAAGACATTGCTTTTTATTAAAATCATTGTTGTGTAATTCCAACAGTAAAATTATCAAAATTACGTGTAATTCGAACAACTAATTGCATAAGATATTTGTTAATTACCAATGCTAGTAACTGGCTTATGATGAGAGTTTACTGTGCTCTCATTTTGATGTGTGGCTAACACATAAAAATGAAGGGACCCTCAGTCGACCAAACCCTCATGAATTTTTTGTTTTTCATGGTGGCAAGATTGACAGTTCTTTTGGCCAACAATACCTGACTTTTTCTTGTCAATTCAAAGCAACTATGAATGACGGTAAACTGTTTCACCCAGTAAGATGCCTCATTAGCCTTTTTCAAAGATTATCAAATAGAGTATTAAGACATGCAAGCATCACCATTACGGTTTGTGTCATCGAGGTTCAACATCGCATTTTAAACTTAACATAGCATAGTTAGTGTGTTTTATGATTTTAAAACCTACAATCTAAATTCAAAACATGTGAATTTAAACTCTGAAGGCGTAATTATTAAAAAAAAAAAAAAGGTTAAACTTTTGAGTAATTTTATTTATCATCTCATTATATCTCTTTCATCTCCAAAGCCGGTGTGATATGGTCTCCCAACCAAAAACAATAATTTTCACGCATCAAGTAATATTATATATCATAATTTTATCTTTAGTAAATATGACTTTTAAAATTATTACCGTGTGAGATGATATATAACATTATTTTATACGATATACTTTGCCCTTATAAAGATTAAGCTTAACCCCCGTTCGTGTTTACGCCTGTCTAAAAAAAAAAAAACTGACATATATTTTGTTCAAGGACTTGCCTAAAGATCACCTCTGAAAGGCGTGGCATCTTTAAACAAAGAACTATGTGATTTATGGGCTAGTAATGAAATAAATATCTCTGGGCTTGGGTCTTTCCTGGTCTAGACGAGGTCCCAAGCGATGTCATTTACACTTTGAAATCGCAAGGTCAAACCAAACTCTGAAGTGGGTAGTGGTACAACCCCAAATGTGATGTATGCTGGCTTCAGGCAGAATTTAGAAGGGAGTGTGATCCGTTAATTCAAAGAATTTATTTTACACCTCTACGTGGAGCTGGACTACACTCTACTTCCCGTTGTTCCACTTTCCCATATATATATTATTATTTTTGAAAAGATACTTATCTCATTAAAATAGAAGTTAAAAGCATGAAACTTATACAATGCAAAGCAATAAAATTTTGACAAATCTTAATCATAGTTAAGACAAAATCATAGCCAAAATTGCGACTTCACCAACTAGCTAACCTATGTGTGACTTTTGATACTAAAAAAGATATGCAACAAGTAGAGACCATCAAAACATAGGTGTAATCCCTAATAGAATCCCCACAACTCAAGGTCAAGAGAATAAACCATTCACAACCCAAAAGGCCAGATGGCTTATTACAAGAAAAACAATTAAAACTAACTCATGTACCAAATCTGTATCAAACAGCCAAGATCTAGGACATGGACATGAGTAGCCTAAACACAACAAAAAAAACAAAACTTAAAAAACTAAAAACTCTACAAGCAGCAGCGGAAGAGCCTGACATCGAAGAAATCCTCAGGTTGACGCACCAAAGTTGATGAAGAAAAACATATATAAGAAAGAGAAAACTAGATTTGAAGCAAGATTTAGAAATACAACTTAGATCTAAAACAAACACTCGCCTGAAACAAAGACCGGAGAAAACACTGAACACTGTTGCTGTAGAAGGGGGAGGAGGAAAAATCTAGATCTTTCCTTCTCAAGACTTTTTTATTAGTTTTGTTGCTTGAAAAAAGGGGGAATAAGTAGTTTTTAAAGATAAGGCAGAGCCTCCCTCTAGATCCTCTCTAAATTGAGTTTTTATTGAGTATATGTCGTAAGTCAAATTCTTCCCTTATTGAGTCACGTTTATGTAGATAAATTCATGATCCATCATTTTCTTATTCACGCTTGCATTCATGTTACCTATTTACAATCCCAAATCACACTAGTTTCTAGAAAGCATTTGGCTAAACTAAAATAACAGATAAAATAAGGCCAAAAAAAAAAAAGGCAGGGGAAAAAGGGCGTCACAATAAGAATTTGATCTTTAATTGTCAACAAAAAACACAGCCTTAAAAAAATTATTTCACATCATTTATCCACTTCTGAAAACACATTCTGGGTCTTAAATAGATAGAACTGGTTTACTTCTTCAGTACAGTACCAATTATGTCATGACCAGAGTGCAAAGATCTTGGCGCAGCTAGCTAGAATTTCTGGATAACAACCGAATTGGCAAGACCTGCCTGCGCAATTGTTTGAGCTGCATCACTAAGAAGCTTGGGAGGGAACCCCATCATCTGAAGATGATAATTTCTTGCACCTCCAGGCCTAGATGCATCAATGAAGGAGCGAATGTCATTGATCGTATGTTGGTGATTAAAATGTGCTATTAGGCGGGTCCCATCAGCCAATCTAAGCTGAATGGAGGTTGATGGTAATGTTTCATCCACAACCAGGCCCATGGAAGGTGTTGGAGCAGAGTTGAGAGAAGTGGAAACAACAGTTGGCTCGGCTGCCACTGGAATAGAGCTGCTACCTAGAGTTCTTCCCACACCCTGAAATGGTACATGGCGCTTCTCTGGTTCCTGCAAGAAAGGAAATATGGCATGCTGGTAAATTACTTATCCTCTAGTGGACTTTTTCCTAATGAGTACACCCCGTATACACAACCCCACCCACCAGAACCATGTATTAAGTAATTCAGGAGAACTCCTAGTGTGGAATCGAACCTAAGATATCCAAGCCTACGGCTCATCCCAAGCCCACGCTTGATCACATATGAGAGCACATAGATGCATTAACAGATACATTATGACTTCATAATTGTAATACCCTGACTGGGTTTACATTTCAATAATCATTGAGTGATTGTTTTACATAATTCTACAAGTTAAGACCAACCACATATATTGACCCTAGTCCCATATCATGATATAGGAAAGCAATGCAACAGATTAAACATTAAAGAGAGTACTCACAGGGCAGTTCTCATTTCTCCTTATCAGATTAACATGAACTGAGGACCTCCTATCTGCAGGTTCAAGCTCTTTTGGGCACTCGGACTTTCTGATGCTCTGCATTGAGATGTAACAGAATCATTAACACAACACGAACACTGATGGTACTATGAAAAGAGTGGGAGAAACCCAGCACTGATGAACGGGGAATTCGTTAACAGTCAATGAACAGAAAAGAAAGTACAATGTAAAGTTAAGGATAAACATGCAATCTGCGTGATCACAACCAAAGTCATCCACATTAACTCATGAAAAAGATGGGAAAGATAAAGACTGAATGCAACATCTAAGCCTGTAAGACATTTTCTTTTTCTCATACAACTAACAAATGCCAAAAACCAAAGCCATCAACCTCAATGAGAAATTTTTTTGTTCATTTTCTGTTTCTTCTTGCTCCTTTATTTCTTTAAAGGATTCAAAGCTGTTATGGCTATTACCTCTAAGAAAGCTGCATTTTCAGGATCGTCCAACCTCCTCAAAGGGCCGTCATTTACAGTGAAACCATTACTCCAGAAAACAATGTTGTGAACAACGCTCTCAGGCTGCTGAGGAGCAGCTTGTACAGTTTCCCCAGAAAGTAATCTACCAGTTCCTGTAAAGCTGCTTGAGCTTGAAGAGGGACCAAGTTGTTCAATAGGCCCTTCAACTGCTCCCAGTTGCCTTGCTTGATTAAATATTGCATCCACATCATTTGCCTTATTAGGATCTTGGACGAGCATTCCACTGCAATTATTAATACTGCAGATCTTAGCCATATCATAAGCACTTCTAACAGTAACACAATTCCATAACTATTAAATGCTATCTTCTATTATATCAGTTTTTAAACCTTCGTAAATTAGATACCATCAAAATTAGTATATATTTGAGGATCATGCTTGATTACAATTTCTAAATCAATCATGTAAAATATAGCACTATGCTTGATTATATCAGCATCTGTTGTGATTATACGGAAAACATTCTCCCAAATTAAGGGTTTCAGATCTGTCATGCCATTCTGAACTCTGATAATTTTTAATTTTCAAAATTCTAGCACATTGTGATTAAACAACACTAAGCAAGGTTCAGTGACTCCAGTTGGAATTCTAGGAAATATCGTCATTTACGACAGCAGTTGAAAGTGTGGCAAAAGGGCAAAGATATATATGTCTTTGATCTTGTCCAGGCGTGTTAGGGAAACAAAGGAAAACGCATCACATATCCCACTGTGATTGGTCTCTTTTCATAGGCAAATCTTAATCAGAGTCCTTAATGAATTCTAATTATACATGTTGCTTCTCAAGCACATCCCTAATTTAAACAATCATCACTTCCTTTGGAAGTTAAGCATTCATTCTTTGACTGCATCAATCTTTTCTAAACCACGAATTTTCGGTCAATATTCTCGGTAACCAAACACACCAACAGAACATCTAAACAGACCTACTTGGGCAGCTAATAAAGCTCCAATACAGTGAAATGAAGTGGAATAATCATTCTCCAGAGGCGAAAATTATCAAATTTGAACAAAGGAGCTGAAAATTCGATTTAAATAGGGATTTAAAAAAGTGGAATAGAAAACTAGGGTTTAGAGAAGGGACCTCTTCTCGCCACCAGTGTAGTACTCTTGGGGGCCATCAGAGTCGCTGTCCGAATCGGCGGACGGCCGGTTCAGATCGGAGAGCGTGCGTATACCGCCGGTTCTACTGCTCGAGGGCTTCGAAGGCTTCTTGTCGCGTGACGTCATTGATTTCTGCGATTCCGAGAGAGAGAGAGTCGGTTCAGCTTTGCTCCTTTGGGTTATATTGTAACGTAACTCACGCTCTTCTGAAGCGCGTAAACCATCTAATGAGCCCCCTTCTTAAAGAATTATACTCATCTCAGCGCCTATGCAATTACGTAAGCGATTTTAAGTTTTTTAAAAATTGTTATTTATATTATATTTATATATATAAAAATACATAAAATAATATCGTTTTTGTGTTTAAATATATATAACAATATATAAAAATCTAGATATTATATGTAATAGGTACATAGGGAGGGTATTATTGTATTACCATAAAAATGTCTTTTGTTTTTTTTTTGAACTTTTTATTTAAAAAAATTAGTTTGTAGTTATTAGGATCATTAACCATTAATCCTTACTTGATTAATAAATTTTATTAACCATCTTTACGATTACGGGCTAACGATTTTAGGTGATAATTACTAATTGTAATCGTCATAATTGAGATTGGATCAAGATGAAATGACCATTTGTATTGATGTGTCATAATTGAATTGGATCAAGATGGGAGTATAAAATCATTAGTTGCTCTAATTTGAGTTTAAATTGTGTCAAAATATAAATGTAAAATTGATTTATTTAATTAATTAAATTGATCAAATATTTTAATTTAAATTTGTTGATTTTTTGCTAAATTCGCATCAAATGTATCAATAATATAAAAAATTAAAAACACCACTCATCACCTAAAAAGCGCGCCATTTTGGTACATAATGGCGGTTTCTCTGAACAAAATTTAGATAAAAGCTTACAAAATTTTACTCATATGAATTTCTTCGAAATTCTTAAAACTACCATCTAAACTACAATAATAAGTTAATAACCCATATAATTCGATGATTGTACATCACCGGATCTTTTTTTTTTTTATAAATTTAAGAAAAAAACTTGGGTAAAGTCCACTTAACCCCTTTAAACTAACTCGATGACATCACCTAAACTATTACGACAATTTACTTTCAAAACTATCAAAATAATGACGATGTACCCCCAAATTTTTAAAAATGACGAAATTACCCCTACCAAAATGAAAACAAAAATACTAAAATTTAATTTCTTTTTCAAATTTTTAAAGATATTTTTGTTTTATTGAAAATTTTATAAGGGTAATCTCGTCATTTTGCTAGTATTAAGGGGTATATTATCATTGTTTTGGTAGTTTGAGAGGTAAATTATCGTAATTGATAGTTTAGAGAGTAAATTGTCATTAAAATAATAGTTTGAGGGGGTTAAGTGAACTTTACCAAAAAAAAAAAAAAACTTTTTCTGAGCACCCTTACCGGATCAATTGTTTATTCACTAAAAAGTCTCTCTCTCCCTCTTTCTATTTTTTATTCACTGCGCCTTTTCTCGCTCTCTTTTCATCCTCTTTCGCGACAAGCTTAGATATTCCCTTTCCATCGACATTCGACAGTGTGACCAACCTCCTCTCTTCCTTCTCTCAGCTCCTGAGGTTAGTTTCACATGTGTTTCTTTTATTTGGTGATTCTTGTTTCTATCAGTCGGTGATTTTCATCTTTCCTAAACGTTGAATCTTGATGCCTTGTGTCCCTTGTGGGTTTGAATATCTCTTCTTGGTGGGTTTAAGGGTGGAAAAATTTTAGTAACTTTTTGGGTTTGTCTGTGAACAGCTGGGTGGTTTTGGGGGCAAAAGATTGGAGGGGTTGACCTAATTTAGGTGTCTGGTAGAGGGATTTCTTTTGGGGCCGTGGCCTGTGGGGATTAGATTTTGGTCATTTTTAGAAAGTGGGTGTGTGTTAATGGAGTGGTTTTAGGTTTTTGATGGGTTTTGGACTTGGCTTTTGAAGGCATATGCGTGGTTCTCTTAAATCTACTGGTAGATTTGGGGCGGTTTTGCTGGAAAATTTAGTGGGATTCTGCAAATTCAAGTACTGTTTCTTTGTGATTTTTTTTTAAAATTTTTTTGTGTAGTTTGTCTGTCGCTGGTTCTTGGTGGGGGCTATTGGATCATTTTTGGGTGTTATTGTTTGGTTTTATTATGTGGATTTGTCTTGGTTTTACATTCCAAGTTGTGATTTTGAAAGAATTTGTAGATTTGAGGTAGATTTCCCTTTTTCTAATGTGGGAATTTTACTACACGGGAAGGTTGTTGCTAATGAGAACCTCTGGTGTTTGATGGCAAAGCATTCCAATTAGTTGGTTCACCACTCCTGAAAATGCTTCTGATCAGCTTCACATGATCTATTCTTAGCAGTATGCTATAGGACCCGACTTTCCAGTCTGTTGTTCAGCTCGAAGTCTACAAAATCAGGAGTATTTTCGCAAATTCCTTTATAAAAACTGCTATGCTAAAAAAGTATTTGTAATCAGCAAATTCCAGATGAGCTCCCAGGTTGTAAATTAAGTTTCAGCAGTTGTAAATTAGGGAAAGAGGAAGTAGGGCAACCGTTGAAATGGTTTAGCCACTCCCACACAATCGAACCCAACCATTGGAATGGTTGAACTACACCCCGTGGCCGAAAAGGTGGTTAAGCCACCCTACAGTGCAATCAATTCCTTATCTCTCTTGTGTGATGACATCTTGAGCTGTTCACTTAAAATGAATGGTCAATACCATAATTGCACTCTTTCCAATAACAACTTAAGCATGTCCATACTGTAATTTTGTCCATTTCTTAAAACTATAGTTGAGCAAGGGAATTAAAAATAACTTTACCAACAGGCTAGCGGTGCTTGGGCAATGGAAGACCAGACTGGTCGAACAGGGGCCAACCGTGGCGTAGGAAATGCTGAGAGCCGTTTAAAATATGCTGTTGATGCAGGATTCTTATCAGGCGCTCACCCAAATGCCCTTGACCTCGATGACGAAGAATCCAACCAACCTGCGAGCACTGACTCGGAGAGCTGCGACTCAGTTGGTGAGTCTGAGCCACCACACGGGTTGGCCAATTTGGCGGCAAGCTTCCGAGTCTTCTCCGAGTCGTTGTTGAGAATGGAGCGAGCGCAGCTGGAGATGGCCAAGGCAAGGGAGGCTTCGCGATTGGAAGCAGAGAAGCGGCGGGTTGAGTTGGAGGCCGAGTTAACTCGGATGCTGCTGCAGACTCAGCTACAGATTGCCTCGTTTGCCTCACGCCAGAGTCCAAGTCGGAAGCGGAAGCGCGCCGAAGAAAATGAGTCACCACCGATATCTGAAAGGTGAAGTCCAAGAATCTCCTTACATTGTTTCGGCCGAGTCATTGGCTTATTTGACTCACTGAGTTATTAATTATTGCAGGGAAGGAGCTTTGCTGTTTGGTTTAATTCAATGCAATTTGCTGTTTTGAAGTTACATGTTGCCCTAAATGTTGGGAAATTTTATGTAATGGTTTCCTTCTTCCTTTAGAAAATAATAATAAAAGTAGATCGTGTATAAGTGATACTCCATATTAAGCTTAAGATCCTTTTCAGTTCATTTTAAGTGAATAAATCTCCAGATTAATTTTATTATGGTTTTGCAATATCAGTATTTACCACCTAATATCTATCCGAGTACACTTGTAGGGTGTAATCACTTTCCCTATTAATTTAAGATAAATTATTATTGAATTTTGATTTTATAACGAGAGTGGGAGCCATTTAAGGGTAAGGGTACGAGAGTGGCAGTGAAGAATGAGTGTGTAGCAGTTCGTATTTATTATACTTACATAAAATAATACAAAAAATTATTGTTGATAAAAACCTAATGAATAAAATTGACTAAAAAAACATCAAAATTTTCCATGTACCCTCTATCTCCATCACAACACCTCCGTCCAATCCACACCTTAATCAAAGGAAATCAGCATAAGCATGAAATAGGATCTTCAATTAATAGCTATATAATATAAAAATTTACACAATTTACTGTTGAATGTTGATAAACCTAACGCATAAAATTTACTGCAAAAATATCAAAGCTGTCCATGAACCCTCTCTCTCCAATCTCCATACAACACCACCAGTCCAATACACCTAAATCAACATAAATCCAACTGAGGGTTCTTTCCGAGAGGACGAGAGTTTTGAACCTTTTGGTCTGCAATAATACTAAGTAAAGCCTTCCGCCGAGTCATGGCACTCTCTACGTATTCTTGCAGAGGAGGAAGACCCCCTTGCTCTGCATCTTTAGGAGCTTGTCCTCGAATTATCTATCAAATCATGGAGTCGTCAACAATAACATGGGATCAGGCGAAAGAATGGAAAAATAGAAACTAATACTACCGAAAAGATTGATGTAATGTTTGTTAATGTGTTTTGGGAAGTGTTTTTTGGTTTTTGGTTTGAAAACAAAAAATGTTATGATGTGACAAAAATGTGAAATCAGTTTTGAGAGTTTTATGTTTTGAGTTGTTTGTTAATATTTTTGTTTTGAGAATAGAAGACAAAAGATAAAAAGAAAATTTTAACAAAATAGCTATATATCATTACCTTTGATGCCCACGATCGCTCAGCTTGTTGACATACATCTCTAATATCCCTTCCGGACATTCTGAAATGGCAAGGGCCAGAGAAAGTTGCAAGACAATTAACAATATCACAAACACAAAATTATTCTATATAGGTTTTCAAAAGTTGATGAACAATGCACACATAATGGTCAATTTCAATTTAAATAAATAATCAGTCAGGTCAAACTTCCAAAAGAGAAAAAGTAGTAAGAAGATAATTGTAAGTTGGGATCAACTTAATTGAGCCAAATTAAACTGAAATAGAAGATAATTGGCATATTCCACATGTTCTCTAGAATATGCCATGACCTGGGTCAAACTTACTCTTCTGTAACTCTTGCAAATTGATCCAATTCAGGTTTGGTTAGGTGCTTTGCATACTGAGCTGCTATTTCCTGACGATTTTGTTGATCAGGTAAGCCAAAAGTAATCATTGAATCAAACCGACTGAAACAACATGGATAAAATAAATGTTAGAACACATTCCCATCAATTCTTGGTACAATTGTCATCGACACAGGAAAATGTGCGCCGACTTACCTAATTAAAGCAGGATCAAGGTCTTGCTTTCTATTTGTTGCAGCAATTACCACAACTTTTTTATCCTGTTCAAATCCATCAATCTGCGTGGAAAACCTAGATTAAAGGCAGAGCGATAACTGCAGAATATCCCAATAGAACAGCCACTGATAGAAAATTCACAGGTGTATTAAAACACATAACATGACATGGGCATCCAGACCCTTTTCTGTAGAGTGTAAACCCTTTCTTTCAAGTCTACCATAAACAACTTTAATGTTAGAAAGACAAACAACATGGCTCATTTCCTGTATTGTAAAGCAATGGAAAAACCCAGTTTCACCTGTCGCAACAACACTGATAAGATTCTGCGTGTAGCTTCATGCATTTCACTATCACGAGCAATAGCAAAAGAATCAATCTGTGATGGGAAGCAATAGCATGTTTAATAGGAAATTAAACAACTGCAACATGAGCATAAGATAAAGAAGATCACTAAGCATAAAAAAGAAAGGACAAGAATGAATGAATGATGACACAGAGAATAATATAATCTATTGCAAAATATATAGAAAGTCATTGTTTAAGCAATAAAAGCTTCAGTTACCTCGTCAAGAAAAATGATAGCACCATTAGGGAGTTCATTGGCAAGCGAAAACACTTTGCCTAATAGGCGTTCGCTTTCACCATAGTACTTTGACATGACAACCTCCAGTGGCACGTACATCAAAGGTACACCCTGTCAAGTAATGCACAAGCTCATTCTCAGATCATAAAAAATTCAAGTACACAGACAGTAAACTTTTGGATCATCAAAAATTCAAGTACATAGACAGAAAACTAAGTGATTCCATTGATGGAGTTTTGAATCAAAATCTTATACCATCCTACTTGAACTATTTTGAAGTTTGTGATTCGCATCCAAATCCTGTCAATGTAAGTTAATATGCCCCAATTTTATGGCGGAGCAACAGGTAGCGCAAGCATTTGACCCATGTGCAGTGCAAACCATATTTGCAGAATCTATTCATACAACACCAAAAAATATAGTAGCAGTAATTTAAGGCTTTTAAACCATTGCATATACCTAGGTAAATAAAAGCAGCTGATTACAACTACAGAGCATGTAAGAAAAATAAAAACAGTAAATTTCAATCCTAACATAAGAACTATTGAAATAGTTAATATATAGCCCCACTCACCGCTTGATTAGCAATAACACGAGCACAAGATGTCTTCCCTGTACCTGAAATTCAAAATTCATTATCAGTAAGCTTGTCTAACATCTAATATAAATTCTGGAATGAAAAACATAATTACCTCAGGACAGTTCTCACTTTTCATATTCAAAAGGCAAGCAAAATAGTTTAAGATATGCAATGCAGAATTTTGTTAAGATAAAAATGGGATTCCCTAACACCCCCCCAAACAAACAACACAAAAGCAGTTTGAATATTATACACGGACATGATACATTTGGAAAAAAACATGCTAATAATCCCATGTTGCTAGGTGTTCAAATAATTTAGTCCCAGTAAAAAAATAGAGAGGAAAAATTTGGCTTGACAAGTTGGGAAGATTGCTTTTGCGCAATTAGTGGAAATGCGCCATCCATTAGATCCCATCTTTTAAAATGCTTATTGTTTTGTTTCCTTCGTGCATCACATCATCCATTGGATGCATTTGTGCCAAGTTCGACTTAGTTCTATGTATCAGCTAGAGACTTGCCTCGATAGTTTTACAAAAATGATCAAGGAGGGGGGAAAATATTCTGCAGGTACTACATAAGTAAATGAATTCAAACATAACTATTCATCTAATTAGTATGGGCTAAAAGGGCATACCTGGTGGACCTTCAAAGAGCACAGCTCGAGGCCTGTTTGACTCAAATTTACGCCGAGTCCCACGAGCAATATCATCATATACTTCAGGACTATGCAGAGCCAACAGTATCGTGTCCTCTATCTCTCTACACAACCAACAATCAAAGATAGGTATACATAAGCACTTCTATACAGAGAAAGCATGGATGCACCAATAATCAAACAATTGTAAAAGTACAAAAAGAAGAGACATAATATATAAACATGCCAAGACCAGAGAATACTAACCACAATAAGCAGTCTCCAGAAGAGATCATCAGAACAAGAAAAATGAAAAGCCAAACTACTTGACTTATGTAGTTTTACTGGCTCTTCAAATGGAGATAGATCAGGCTATACCTAGTCCTTGAACTAATGCTCATACAAGATTTAGTTAACATGCTTCGCATGAAATACCATGTTTGCCATATAATTCATTATGCAAACAAGCAGACATTCTGTTTCAAAACATTAGAAGCAAAAAAACTCTTACAAAAGAAAGAGGTGAATATATTTGCTGCTGATGCCTATTCCCAAACATAGGCCATGAGATCCCACCACATTATCATTCTTATTGTGGTTAAAGTTTTCACTGCAAGTTAACAAATGGAATAGTATACGAAATTCAAATGAAATTCTAGCAACAATGGATGCAAAACACCCTAGTCCTTACATACCGTTTTTGCTGATCATATCCAGCAATATTGTCCCATGATATCTCACTGTTTGAGGAAAAATCACGAGCTTCTTCAAGTCCATAAATTCTCACTCCCATGGACTCAAGACTAGCAACTGTTTTTTCTGCAGATGGCACCCTGGCAGTACCTTCCCTTGGTTTTCTTTCAAATGTCTTATTCTGTCCCAACTTTCCACCAGCTAATTCTAAAACAGACACCAAAGCATCAAGCTCTTTGGGACTCAAACTCCCCGGCTTTATGAATTCAATTTCCTGCAATTTATGCTAACTGATAAGAAAAATCTCCTAATTCACAAGTTTTTATTTGTGACAAATAAGATGCACTAAAAAAGCAAAAATAAAAACTTCATGGGATAATGGATTCATCAACCAAAACAAATGAATACTAACAGCTTTTTCTGAGCTAATGAGCGAACCAAATATGAGGATGCATAAATTGCTGTCAACTGCACTTATATTTTTTGAATTCCCCACATCCCCTTCAACTTCCATCTTTTTCTCTGGATGAGTAAGTGTGAGTTGCCAAGCAACTGAGCTGCAATAGCTCACAAACCAGAAAGCCTTATTTAGTATACTTCAAGTAATGCCCCTGACTAACATAGATACAATGACATAAATTAAATGCAACATAAGGCGTAAGCACACAGTTGATTAGAATGGAAAGACAACTGAAGGATACTGAAACTCATTTTAAAAGATAATGACATAAATTAAGAGCAACATAAGGCAGAAGCTCACAGTTAATTAGGACAAAAAGACAACTGAACAATACTAAAAGTGACTTAACCTGTCCCAAGCACGCAACAACATATCTGAGCCACCACCCCGCTCTTCAACCTTCAGTCCAAGATGTGAAACAAGGTTTGCAATCAGTTGTGAAATTTCACATGCAGGAGGAATTTGGAATTTTATAGTGACCTGTAATGCAACATACACTTCTGTCAAATCCGTACTATGGATTTGAAATGAAAAGGAACTGCATTTGTAACTTAATTTTAAATTAAAGAAAAGAGTAAAGCAACCGCATATAAAATCCACACACAAATTTTCCTGGAACTAGAAATGGAAGTGATAGCAGACGTTTTCAAACACAAGTTCATGGTTTTACCACGTTGTAACTACAAAAATATCAAATTTTGAATCTCATCATGCATTAGAAATATTTACACTGCCCAAGGATAAATAAACTATCAAGGCCCAAGATGTATCGCTATTGGCTAAATGAAATTACAAGTGAAGTAATATCAAACAGAGGCCACTAAATGAACCATATTTAACACTATACATTCTAAAAAAGTGAATGCAACAACCTTTTGGCCCTTAACACCAACAGTAAAGCGGGGAAAAGAACCACGTGCTATTCCTTTACTTCGAAGCAACTCTTCAATTCGCTGTCGTTCTTGCTTGGCAGTTTCCTCCAATTCTGCATACTTTGGAGAAGATTCTGACGGCAAAGGAGAATTGACGGCAGCCTGGAGAAAGCTAAGTTCAAAGAATGTAGCTTCAACATAATAACCACTCACAAAGCACACACATTCCAAGTAACCAACATGCGTGCGCACACAAACATAATTACTAATTTTTTTGTAAGATAAAACATAGCATACACAAGAACAATCAATTTACACAAACCTCGTCGCCATCTGCATAGGCCGTTTCTAGCACCCCGGCTCCGAACAAACCAGCCAAGACGGCTGGAAATACAGAATAAGCATGGGGCACCGATCTTAGTAGCCGATCTTCAGATGCATTAGAATGACTCTGGTGCTCACCACACCCTGCACGGTTCATTACTGACCATAAATTTTTACTTAATTATCTAACAATAGGCATTAAAATTACACGGATAACACAATTAAAGCCAACCATTATTAAAGCACATCACAACTATGCCTAAGAGAAACGTAACAGTGAAACAAATATGATAATTGAAAATAAGAATTAAAGAAGCGTACGGTGGTAAAGGCAGCGAGGAAGGTCACGGGAGCGGGAAAGTGAAGGGGTCGGGATCAGGGCTTTGGGGAAGGGCACAGTACGCCATTCCCTAGCTGCTCTCACTAGTCGGCCCAGAACCGCCATGGCTGTTTGCGAGCTCAGTGTGATTTTTGATCTCTCTTTCTCTCCTCTCAGTATGCGCGAGCGTGGCGCGGAAGGTGCCGCTCGGTGGGTCAAAGTTATTGTAGCAAGAGAAATCCGGGGTGGGCAAAAACCCGCCCAACCCGAACCGTCCCGCCCCGATCCACCCAAAACAGCCGGATTTTAGTTTTTTTACTGTTATGGGTTGGAAAACACCAAACCCGCAATGTTCGGGTCGACCAGCAGGTTTAGTTTTTTAAAAGGGTCGCGTACCCGCCCACAAACTTAAACAACAAAAAACCCTTGAGTACTGATTATTGTTTTGAATTTTCGATTACTCTTAATTAATTTAGATTATTTCATATATATTTTAGGGTTTAAAAATTAAATTTTTTTTATTTTTTATTTTTAACAAAATAAAAAAATATTTTAGAAGTTAAAATTTTAAATGGTATATTTTATATAAAATTCTAATTTTCTAAAGGTTTTTCTTTGTTTTAAAAAAAAAAAATATATATATATATATATATAAGCATTTTGGTCTTTTTAAAAGTTTTTAAATCTTAAAATATATATAAAAATTGAAATTAAGAGCAATTAAAAGTTGGGTTAAATACCTAATTACCCCTTAGGGTTTCACTTTTTTATTTTTTCTTCCTTAAGATTTGATTTTTATCACAGAAGATCTTTGTGGTTTTGATAAAAGACCAAGTTGGTCATTCCATCTATTGACTGTTAGTTGATTAACGAAAATGACACGTAGACCAATTAAATATTGACACGTGTCATGTAATTTATTTTTATTTTAAACAAAAAATTAAAAAATATATACTTAAAAAAAAACTGGAGGTGGCCAAAACCACCCTCAATTTGGTTTGAATCGAAAAATCCACCAAAATTTTTTCTTTCCTTTTTTTTAAAAAAAATATATATTTTTTCTAAAAAAAATAAAAAAACTACCCCAAATTATTTGTTTCTTTTAAAAAAAAAATTAATTACATGACACATACAAGCATTTAATTAGTTCAAGATTATTTTCTAAGCTTAATTAACTACTAACTGATTTGATGACCAATTTGGTCCTTTATCAAAACCATATGAACCTTTTGTGATAAAAACCAAACTTTAAGGAGGAAAAAAAAAAAAAAAAAAGTAGAACCTAAGGAGTAATTAGGTATTTATCCCTTAAAAGTTTATAAGAATAAATTAACAGTTTTTAAAGTTTAAAAGAAATATTTCGAAAAGGGTGAAAGTTGATTTAGGTTATCTGAAGTATCCCTTTATTTTATTTTTTATTTTTTTCACACAGCCGCTGCAGCCGCACATCCACAGACCCACTCTCCCCGTCTCCCCGCTCTCTCATTCTCGCCAGTCGCCACTCCTCTCCCTCTCGCCGACGACCGCTCCTCTCGCTCTCTCACCGTCGCGCCGACGGCCGATCCCAGGTTTCTCTCCTCTCTCTCTATATCTCTCTCACTCTCTTTCTCTGGGACTAACACGCTCTCTCTTCATGAGATTTTGCAAATAACAATTTTCCTTGAATTCAAGGATTGGATATTCATGTAAAAATGGCGATACTAGTAATACGGTAATAGAAGGAGAACATGTGATCGAGGTTAGTCCCTCCTTGAGAAATATTTTTAAAAAAATTCCAGTAAGAAATTGTAAAGATGCCCTTTACTATCTGTTTGGTAAAATTTTCGAAAACTTTTTCCATTCTAAAACAATGGCAGTGGTGCGATGGCGACCATGATTAGGACTGAGTCTGAAACAGTGAAAAAATTTCACTGATAATGATGGCAATTAAGACCCGCCCGACCAACCCGACCCGTCAAACCCGAATAGCCGACGGGTTCAGTGTCCCACTGAATATTGCGGGTAGAATTTGCTCAAATCCGATGGGCACGGGGTGGCCAAACCCGCCCCGAACTGACCCTTGCCCAGCCCTACTCTCGACTCTCTGTCTCCCTGTCCCCCTGTCCGGCCCTCGGCTCTCTCTCTATGTGCAGTCTGCCTCTCGCCGTCAGCCACGCCTCCTCGCAGTCATATCAGGTAGCGTGTACCCGATATGACCCGGTTATTTTAAATGGGTTAAACCGGTCGTGTCGGGTTACTCGGCTATTTCGTATTATAATCGTGTCAAACCCGTTAACCTGTTTAGCTAAACGGATCGTGTTTGTGTATCGGTTAATCGTGTAACGAGTACCTGCAGGTCGTAATTAGGTTGTGTTAAGTACCTGTTTTGCCAACATTAAATTGTGTTGTTAAGAAATATGAATAGCTATTATATTCCATACTCTTTTTATTCTTAAGGCATTCACAATGGAAGAGTTAATTTTTTATGTAAGATAGCTCCTCAAAACTCAATTTATCTAGTTTAGCTAATGACTTTTTAATGACCTCCTACATCCGATTAGTTATATTTTTATCTATATCATTTCATTTTTTATTTTTTATAATGATTGTATTTTTCTTAAATATCTTATTTTTCAACTTTTGAGAAAAAAATGATGTGGAGTGAGAAATAATCGGAGAAAATTTTGGAAAAATGAGATGTGAAAGAGAAATAATAGGAGAAAATTTTTAAAAAAGAGAAAACATGTGAGAGAAACAATAAAAAATGTAGGAATAAAATTTTGAGAGAGATAGTAGGAGAAAAAAAAAAAGACGTGGGAAGAAAATTTAGGAAAATAGCTCTTTGAATAGTGCCGCTACATGTAGCTTTTTTTTTTAGCTCATTTAATAAAATATATATTCTACATTTTTTTTAGCTTATCCAATGTAGAGGGTATTTTATCAATTTAATGAGCTATTTTAGATAAAAGTATCATTTACCTCATCTATTGTGAATGCTCTTAGTAGTAGCTATTTATTTTTCAATGAACTAGACATTTCATGATTATTTTTGGTTAAATATCTTATTTAAGTTTGGGAAATATATATTACTACTAATTAAAGTTTATTAAACTGATGTGTAGGCGTGTAACCCACCCTACCATTTATTTAGGTTATGGTACTGTAGTTAATGTGTTTTTCTATTTAATCTAAATCTTTTTTTTTTAATTCTATTCAATCTCAACCGTTGGTTGTTTTAACGGTCTAGGATCTTAACCGCTGATTGTTTTAACAGTCTAGGTGCCGTCACGTTGTGCAAACTTATGACAGTCTCAAGAATGGTGAATGTAAGTTGATTTAACTCGCGATTACATAAGAATGTATTATTTTGATGCCAATTTCGTCATGCGGTGCAATTGAGTTGCTGCTAAAAAGTTATTTTGGATTGTGCCATAGGAGGAGCCAAGCGTGGGAAATTTGATGCGAAAGCTGGAGAAATTGTTCGAAGCCTCACTTAAGGCAACGGTGCCTAGTTTGCTGGATGTAAAACCATCGGTTGCTGCATGCAGCCATGCTAAATATGGCGATTACCAATGGTATTACACTCGCTTGTATGGCGAAAATATTTGTGAATTGTAGTTATGGGATTTGCTTATAAGTGTTTTGTGTTTAGTGCAGTAATAATGCAATGGACATATGGAATGAAATAAAGGGAAAGGAAACTGAGTTTAAGAATCCCCAGTCTGTTGGACAGGTATTTTCACTGACGTAATGTTCTCTTTACTTTTCTATGTTCTTCTTGGTTATTAGAACTTATTTGATCATGGATGGTCTTGATATCTGCATTAAACTTTGAATTGATAGTACCAGATAGTTATCTCCATTGTTTTTCTGTACTTGTAGGCCATCATGCGAAATCTTCCTCAGTCAGAAATGATAGAATCGTGCTCTGTACCTACATCAGGATATGTGAATGTCACATTATCTAATAAGTGGATGGCTAATGTGCGTGCTTGTCTTCAACTTTTTCTTTTATTTGTTTGGAAAAACAAAAATAATTGTTTTGTTTATTCTTTTTTTTTTTGTTGGCTGGAGTAAAGGGCCATCTCTTTTACTTCTCATAATATATATCTAAAAGTAAGGGAGAGATTTATTTTTATTGCAACTGATATAAAAGATTTGTATGGTTGGTTATATTGCTGCTGCAGGGTATTCAAAAAATGCTAATTGACGGTATAGATTCATGGGCACCACGGCTTCCAATCAAAAGGGCCGTTGTTGATTTTTCTTCACCTAATATAGCAAAACCACTGCATGTCGGACACTTAAGATCTACTATTATTGGGGACACGCTAGCCCGTTTGCTTGAGTTTTCTCATGTTGAAGTTCTTCGGCGAAACCATGTCGGTGATTGGGGTACTCAGGTAAATCTGCGTTGTGAAAATTTGTATTTATTATGTAGAAGCTGTTTGTGTTTGACAAGGCCTTAAGTTATGAATTTAGTTTTGTTTTTTATGTATAAACCGGTAATGTCGTTGGTTTTCGTTTTCTTTGAATCAAATCCATTAGCTTGTATTAATGTACTTTAAAAGCTAAATGATTTCTGGGTGGATGGTGGTGAGTATAATCTCTCTTTCTAGTTTTTCTATCATCTAACATGTTCTTATCTCCAATAGGTCCTCCTAATTGGAGAAAGGTAGCATTACATGCTATGTTTGCTAGCTTTATATTTCCACTTGGGTAATTTTATAATGATGTTGAACTTTGAGATTACTCATAAGGATAGGATCCAATACTCTGATTTTGCATACTTTAGAGATTAGATTACTCATGTTCAGTGTGAGCTGTAGTGACTGGAGCATCCATAGTTAAATGGCTGTTGTTGTTTCATAATTGACTGAAATATGAGTTATTATATACTGTCAAGAATATCTTCCCCTTTTCATTGGCACATTACATATATTGTGCTATGTGTTTTGCAGTTTGGTATGTTGATTGAATACCTCTTTGAGAAGGTTTCAAATTGGGAAAATATTAGTAAAACTGCTGTTGGAGATCTGCAGGTAAGTGGAAACATCAAGATCTTGTTGGATCTTGTCTTATTTCTTTACCAAGTTGATGTTGCACTTTTTCATTTTAAATAACAACTTGATCCAACCACGTAATAGTAATTAGTGGTGTATTCATCATCCATTTTTTTTAATGGATTAACTTTGTCCTGTCATAAATAAGATGCACCCTTCATTGAAGGTGGTTGTTTCTATCGACATTTTTATACCAGAAAGTAAGCTGGAAAGATGAAATTTGGACAATGCACCCTTCATTGAAATCTTTGGTATATATTATATTTGAATTAGCAACTCTTAACAATTATTCTTTCTACTAAAATAAAATGTGAGAGAGATCGTGAGGTCAAACTGAATTGTTTTGTTAGGAAGTATACCTCATCACATTTAAGTGCTCCTGCCAGTTCCAGAAAAATAAATTCGGAGTTAAGATATGCTTCAGGATGAGTTATTTTGTTATATATTCTTAAAAAGCAAAAATTAAATGATTGATTTTTATTCTAACTCAAATCTCACTTTTCTAGACATTCTATAAGTCGGCAAAGGAGAAATTTGATAATGATTCCGAGTTTAAGAAGAAGGCACAAAAGGCAGTGGTTTGCCTCCAGGTGATTTATTTACTTTTGTAGCTTAAGGTTTGAGGTTGATATCTCAGATAATGCTATATCTTAAGAACTGTGGTTGGCATGGCTCAACTTTTGATAGGGAGGGGACCCGAAGTACCTTGGGGCATGGGCACAGATTTGCGAAATCAGTCGGACAGAGTTCAACGAGGTTTATAAGCGGCTTGGAGTTCATTTAGAGGAAAAGGTATGAAAACATTTGACATCATGGTGCCACTAGAAAGTTATTTACTTTTGGTTTCTTCTTACATTGTGCATACCGAGAGTGAAGGTTGTATATTATTCATTTGACTAAGGTGACAAAGAGAAGGGATGAGTTTGGTCAGGTATTAGGTATGATGGTGCATTGAAGTAGCATAAATAACATGTAACCCATTTAAGTAGATGTGAGTTTTAGATGTAACAAAGATGTGTGTAATATGAGGGTTAAAGTGATGCAAATATCCTAAGTGACATAAGATGTTGCACCTCTCTTTATTATTTCCTTATGGTGAGGGATTGGGGGGATAAGGGGGTGGGTGGACGTCGAAATAAATAACATTGTTGGCTGCAATGTGAGCTTTAGTAATAGACCTGCTGAACTTTTGGTGCCTTTGTGGTATTCAGTATTGCTTAATCAATGACATATATGAACGACACATTACTACTCTATAGTAGTTTTGCATTTAAATAAACTGAAAGTGTGGACATTACGGCTTTTTCATGAACGTTGCATGAAATGCAGATGGATCCTTGCTTTCATATAGACTACTAAGATCCTAGTGTCTAGTATTTTTGGATCAGATCTTATATTAATTGCAAGTTACTGAAAGGTAGGCAACAAACTGATATGTATATTTGCATATGCATTTTCTTGCTGACAGGGGGAAAGTTTCTACAATCCCTATATACCTGTGGCTTTGAAGGAATTGACTAGCAAAGATTTAATTGAAGACAATGAGGGTGCCCGTGTAATCTTTATTGAAGGGCATGAGATACCTCTTATTGTTGTGAAGAGTGATGGTGGTTACAATTATGCTTCAACTGATCTAGCTGCACTTTGGTTAGTTCTTTTTACTATTATTATCTTGGTTCTGATGAACTTTGTGAAGTTGATTAATTCTTTAGTAGTTAGTTTTATGATCCTTTAGCTCTTCTACCCCTATTTCCTCTACTGTCTGAGTCGCATAATTTAGTGAAGTGTCTTAAATGTTAGTACCATCAAAAGAATAATACTGACATTAGAATTGCCATAATTATCTAGTAATTGCTTAATGCTTTAAGGAATAAATTGCGGATGACTTCCTATGGATTGCTGTTGCTGATATTATCTCTCTCTCTCTCTCTATGTGTATATATATATATATATATATATATATAATGTGTGCAAAGCTTAGCAACTTTTTCTATGCATTTTTCTAAGCAACCTAAAACATCAAACAACAAGCCACACCGATGTCATTTTTATATGTTCTTCTAAGCCACTACATGCACCAAGGCTTGTTCAATCTCCGTGATATTGGAAATATTGTTATTTGCAATCAGATCAGGCCGGGATGAGTCGGAAATTCCTCCCCTGTTCTGACTTCTGACTACACTTTTGAATTTAAAAAATCTTCCAACATCCAACCCACTCCTGTCAGAAACATTGTTGAGGGTTGGTCAGATGTCTGTGCGGGTTTTTGCACAGCCTGAGATAAAGTATACTGTTTGATCTCTAACATGTATTGATGGCTGGCCTTGTGGACTTTTTCTTATTAACAAGCAATGTAAACTGATTGAACAGTTAGATGCTGCTTCTTTTTTTCTTCCCTCCCGCCGCAGTCACTCTCCAAATAGGTTGCACGAGAGGGTGTTGTTCTTTACTCTCTATGCAGTTGTCTTAAGTTTGTATCACTAATTTATTTGACTGCTTAGTGCTTTACAATGTGTAGGTATCGCCTTAATGAAGAGAAAGCTGAGTGGATTGTATATGTTACTGATGCTGGTCAGAAGCAACACTTTGATATGGTGTTTAAGGTATGTGTCCAAAGCCTTATCTCATTAATTATTTTCTGGTAACTCATGCATGTTGTTTGTCATGGAACTTATGTTGTTGGCATTAGTCTTCATAACTGGTAGTTGACAGAAATTTGAATCAACTGTCTTCGTGGGTAGTATTATTGCTAATTTGCAATTGGAAGTATAAAGTTAGAGATGCATTTGCTTTATATTTCAGGCTGCCAAACGTGCGGGTTGGCTGCCAGCTGATGGTAGCATGTACCCTAAAGCTTGCCATGTGGGTTTTGGTCTTGTTCTTGGAGAAAATAGGAAGCGATTCAGAACTCGCAGCAGTGAAGTGGTTTTGCTAGTTGACTTACTTGATGAAGCCAAGAGTCGCAGTAAAACTGCCCTTATCAATCGTGGTATGGTGGTGAATGGCCTATTTTTTGTTTTGTCTGTCATGACGTGGTTTCACTCTCTGTATCTTGTTTATATAATCCTGGTTATGACACATCTTCTATTTTTCAGACATATGACCATTAATGTATCTATATTGTCTGTTGTTATGACAAGTTCTTACTGCTAAGCATATAAACTTATGAAATCCGTAAATATTTCTTCTATCTTGGTTAGGTAAGGACATAGAATGGACCGAAGAGGAGCTTGAGCAAATTGCCGAGGCAGTTGGTTATGGTGCTGTTAAGTAAGTTTTCCATACTCTTACCATCTATACCATAAACAAAACTCTATAAGTTCTTGCAGACAATAGTCTGAGCTGTAGCTTGTAAGCATCCCCACCATAAGATATCGAACCTTTAGCTATCATATGAAGTTAAGGTATTTTGCCATCATATAGTTTGATTTTTGTTGTTCAGTTCATTTTTAAGGTCACAGTGATATTGCTTATCAATTTACCTCTGATATTGCATTAATCTGTAATTTTAAAATGGTTTTGGCAGGTATGCTGATTTGATGAATAACAGATCAACCGACTATGAGTTTAGTTTTGATAGGATGTTGAAAGATAAGGTGCATTTACCGTTCACTGCTTTTGGGTGTACATCTGAAGCTAAGCTATGTAGCTATAAATATATTAAATCAGTTGTACGTTACAGAATAATTTAGGCAATGCCTACTCTTATGTTGTCATGTTACTATGTTGTATTGATTTGTGAATCACCTTTAGAGTTGGCAGTGAAACTGATTACTGCTAGTTATTGTAAAGTTTTGTTGTCTATATATAGTCTCTCTCTACCCATTTATGCTTTAGTTGTTACTATTGCAACTACTACTTTGTTGCAGCTACTACCATTTGTATTTGTTTCTAACTTGTCTAAAATTGATATGAACAGGGAAACACTGCCGTTTATTTGCTGTATGCTCATGCTCGAATCTGTTCAATCATCGGGAAATCTGGTAAAGACATAGAGGGGTTGAAGAATGTAAGTTTTCTTCCTACTTCCAGCAATATATACCTTAAAGTCTTATGTTAGAGTTTCTGTTACCTAGGTGGAGGGTGAGGTTGTGGGTTCCAAGTCTCAGAGGATGCATGTGTAACTTACCAATCATAAGAAAAGTTAATAAGCTTAAAATTTAAATTAAAAAGTGCAAATTAAACCTTCATAGTTTTTTTTCCCTCCTTTAATTTCTTTTTTCTTTGAGATAGACTGGGGCAATAGTTTTGGCTCATGCAAATGAACGTGCATTGGGCCTTCATCTGCTGCGGTTTTCTGAGGTAAGATGTCATTTAATTATTGGCGTCGGGATGAATATAACTTTTTTAGCTGCATGATGTCTAGATCTAATTGCGGCATCTGCCATTTCACTTTTCAGATCGTTGAGGAGGCCTGCACCACTCTCATGCCAAATTTGTTGTGTAAATACCTCTATGAGTTGGCAGAAAACTTTACGACATTCTATAACAATTGCAAGGTATTGTTCACAAACACAAACACAAACACCTTCATTCTTACTCTTTATAAGTGTGTTGTCTTCACCAAGTCACACTTTTGGGTGATGAGGTGAAGTAGGCAACTGACTCTTCAATGGTGCTTGGCAGTGACCATGGAAGCGAATTGCAAATGAATATATAAATACAAAAGCTTTCTTAAATAACATTGTCATGTTGAAACTTTGGCTAGGTTGTTGGACAGGCTGAGGAAACAAGCCGACTCTTGCTATGCGAGGCGACTGCAACGGTGATGAGGAAATGTTTTTGTCTCCTTGGGATCGAACCTGTCTTCAAGATATGATATTATATTGTATGTGAGAAAAGTTTGGTGAGTTAACAGTACTCACTAACAACAGTGAGCACTGTTCACTCACCAAAATAATAAAGTCATTTTCCTTTTCTCTGCAGTGCTGCCCATGCTAATGAATTACTAATGAATATATGGAGTCAGAACCTAAATAGATCAAAGTGTATCTAGTTCATGCTCAGGATCTCTTTAAAGAGATCGATCCAATGACTACAATGATGTCACGTGTCTTACTAAATAAAAATAATAAAATATTATTTAACATTTAAAAAAAAATTAAGAAATATATATATTTTTTGATTTGGCCTTTAGGGGTGGTAGAACCACCCCAAGGCCAACGTTTAGCCTAAGGGTGGCTTCGGTCACTCCAGACCAGCCGATTTTGGGGTGGTGGTTTGGCCATTCAAAGGGCCAAATCAATTTAATAAAAAATTAGGGAAAAATACAAAATTAGTCCATGTGATTTACTTGATTTACAATTTATTTCCTATGGTATCAAAATGAATTGGTAAGTACCTATGGTATGCAAAAAAAACAGTTTAGTCCCTATTGTTAAATTTCATCCATTAACTTAATAGATTCCGTTAGTGTGTTACGTCATATTCAATAAAATTATGACACGTCATATTTTATTTATGACTTTTAAAAAGCACACTTAGATTTTCTACGACATATTATTATGCCAACTAATATTTTCAACTCAACCTTTTTTTTTTAAAAACGTTAAACACATCAAGTAAAATATTTTTAAAAACTCTAACTCTACTAAATTATTGATTTGAAAACCTAATTAAAAAATAAAAATACACAAAAAAATTTCTACCTGTAGATGTTTAGTTTTTTAGGCATATCCCCTCTTCCTTCTTCTTCTTCACAACCCTAACCAAGATATAGAAATTTAATTTCCGGACTTGCCTTCTACGTTTCCCAGTGGAGACACAAACTTGGGTGAAGAAGCGACAAGAAGATGAAGGAGAGGAAGAAACGACAAGAAGAAGGAGGAGGAGGAGGAGGAGGGGATATGCTTAAAACACTAAACATCTACAGATAGAAATTTGTTTTCTTTTGAATTAGGTTTTCAAATCAATAATTTGGTAGAATTAGGGTTTTTTAAAATATTTTACCTGATGTGTTTAACATTAAAAAAAAAAAAAGCCGAGGTGGGAATATTAGTTGGCATAATAATATGACGTGAAAAATCCAAATGTGTTTTTTAAAAGTCATAAATAAAACATGATATGTGTCATAATTTTATTTGATGTGATGTAGTATATTAATGGAATCCGTTAAGTCAATGGATGAATATAACGGTAGTGATTAAATTGTTTTTTTTTGGCATACCATTGGGACTTTTAAATTTGCTTTGATGCTATAGGGAATAAATTGTAAATCAAGTAAACCACAGACTAATTTTGTATTTTTCCCAAAAATTAAAAAAAAAAAAATTGTCCCTTGGGGGTAAGGGCCAAATAAAAAATTATTATTATTATATTTTTTAAAAATTAATATTAAATAATATTTTATTATTTTTTATTTAGTGGGACAAGTGACACCGTTGTGGTCATTGGATCTTTTAACCATGAACTAGATCCTCTCCTGGACCGGAGAGGATCCGATTCTTGAATATAGGTGGCGCAATTACTTTTATGTTTTCCCTTGATCCATTGAGAGTAAATCTCATTTCTTTTCTTAAAGGCCTAATTTAACAACTTTTAATTCAAGTTAGGTTGACCTGCTTGAAGATAAGGTTCGTAATCGTTTGGTTTGCTCGGAAAAAAAAAAAGGGGGGGCCTTTGGTTCATAATCAACTATATGTTTTGGTATATCATTTCATTAGTGAAATTAAAGCAAGTAGGATCAATTGTGATAGGCTGATAGCCCAGGATTCTAGAGGAATCCTGCTTCCTGTGCGCTCAATTTTCTAAAGAGATTGAATCGCATCAACATACTGCATACATCTTGGATTCCCACATTAAAAGCAGTTTGCTAATGGTCTATGGTACCTTTAAGAAAAACAAATTTTAAAAAATATGACTGTTAGGATAAGATAAACTTTCAAAAATACAATCATTAAATGTAATTTTTTTTTAAAAAAAAAAAAGTTATGAACGTTAGAATGGGATAGATATTCAAAAATTCAACCCACTTTAAAAAAGTTGTAGTTAAAGTGAAACAGTTATGAGATTGTGTAATAGTAGTAGTGGGGCAGTCATTCCTTGTGTCTTGTAATAGTTAATTAAGTTATAGGTTAGTATTCATCAGTTGTTGGGTCGGTTATTTGTAACGTAACTCTTATTTAACAAGCTTACGGTAATGAAAATGGGCATCTCGTTTGAAACCCAAACCATAGTTACTATTACTAACTTAGAGTAAGCCACATTAAATTTAGTTTATATTAGTAAATTGTTATTAATAAAATTAAGAATTTATTGTACATGTTAAATATTTATAAACACTTAATATTATTTTATAATGTTAAATATTTATAAACACTTAATATTATTTTATATGGGTTAAATGATATTTTCTGTACACTATCAGTTCTTAAATATGAACAAAACTAGTAACACAAAAGTAAATTCCATATACAACCCGATCTGAAAAAAAGTTAGAAAATCTAGATTTTCTGTTAATTACAAAGATTTTTTTTTTTAAAAAAAAACACAAAAACAACAAGATAGTTGAAGAAATTAACAGCAACTAGTAACATAATCTCTCAAAGAGATGATAAATAATGAGACGGTTAATTAATTACATTCATCTCAATACACCTTCTTCGTAAATAGACTCTTCAAGCTGAAAATATTACCACCATTTCCAACATTAGCACTTCCACCGCCATTATCAGTAATCTTACGACTATTGTTGATGCCACCAGCGCCACCGCCATTAACGGCGCTATTTTCGTCGCTTCTACAACTCAAATGGTGCTTATACCCAATGCACATCGGCACATTCAAATTCAACACCCTCGCTTTCGGCGCGCCATCTACACCTTTAGGGGCGGTTCTGCCACGGCGAGTGTCGGGCACGTCCTTTTTGGAGCCTTTCTCGATCCGAACCACAGGCTCGGAGCTCTTCAGCGCCGAGGCTCCTCCACGACGGACCTGCCAAACCGGGCTGCTCCGACCCAGATGGACCCCGGCCCGGCCCGGACTGCTCGGCCACTTTCTCGACTTGGACTCACCCGCCGAGTTGCTCCGCGAGCACGGGGCGCTGTTCACCTTCCGGGTGCCCGGAGCCCCGGGACCGGACTTGGGTCGGGTGTTGGCGTTCCCAGCGGATCTGCTCCTCGAAAATGGCCATATGTTGATGTTCAGCTCGGCCGAGCTCGCCCCGCTCCCACCCTTTCGCTCTTTCTCTGCCTTCTTCTTCTCTTTCTCTTTCTCTTTGTCCTTCTCTTCAGGGCTTTTCGTACTGCTGCTACTACTACTTTTCTTGAAAATGTCTCTCCAGCGCTTTGACCCGGTGAACGAGGCGATTGACTCGGTGATTGAAACGGGTGCGAACTCGGGTGGTCCTGGGTCTGGGTTTTTGTTGGGGGGCTCTGGGTCTGGGTTTGCGTTGGGGGTTCTGGGGAAGGGTCTGGTTGGGGGAGGAGGCGGAGAGGGAGGATGACACCGTCGACAAAGAGCTCGTCGGCAGAGACGAGATTGGGCTGTGGGAAGGACGGGTTTCGGATCATCCAGAACTCAAACTCAGGCGAGGCGGAGCAGCTGCTTCGTCTCCCGCTGCTACTAGGTGAGAGGGCTTGCGCCTCTGGGCTGACTCTCTGGCTATCCATGTCCCTAGAGAGAGAGAGAGAGAGAGAGAGAGATGGGGAGGGGGAGGTTTCTGGGTTTACAGGGAGTTCAGAGTTCAGTGCAATAAAGAACGGAGAGTGACGAGTGAATGATAAAAGATGTGTGTGTGTGTGTGTGTGTGTGTGTGTGTGTGTGTGAGAGAGAGGTGGGACCGTGGGGGTGGGGGATAGGTTGGGTCCATCATGCGTGGAACAAGCAACGTCATGTAGTACAAAACAACATGGGAAGGGAAACCATAGTTGATAACTCCTCCATATATATATATATTTTTTATATACCTATCAATTTTTTATCCCATTATTTATTTTATATATATATATATATATATATATATATATAATAAGAATTATTAATCTGGTAAGATCTCTGAAGTTAAGTTTACATTTATTATATATAGTTATAAAAGAATGAATTATTGGTTTAATATAGTTAAGTTTAAACTTATAAGTTTAAAAGTACTTTTGAATTATGATATTTCTATCACTTTATATAAAAGTGATTTTTTTTTTTGGTAGTAATTAATATAAAAAGTCAATGTGGTGTGGCAAAATGAACAATGATGGTTCATTTCCTAAATCGAAACAAATCAATGATGAATGATGCTCATATTGCTTTGGTTTAAAATCATACTTCAATGTATTAATTCTATAATCATCTCTTTTTGAATATTCTTTAGGTCTTTTAATCTTCAACAGGTGATATCCATTATGCTAAAGACAGTTTTTTTTTAATTGACATATGATTCTCAAGTATCTTATTATTATTATTTTTTTGATAAATCAAGTATCTTATTAGTCCTTAAAGCTTATATTTTAATATGACTAATATCAGTTTAATAGGCTATAAGAAAGTGAAAAAAAAAAAATCTTTTAATTTAATTTGAAGAAAAAACATTATCCTATTTTGTACCAATCTTCATTGAGTCCATAAGGCATGTCTACCCCAATGCCCCTTCATACCCAAATGTAGCCAAATCTTCCATTATCGAAGAGCCCATAAGGTAAGGTGCACATGTTGAAAGGTGCGGCACGTCAACAACTTATTAACATAGATCAGGGCCAACGGGTTAGGAAGAGACTCGTCAGTTAGGTCTAAGACCAATCATATCTAAAATTATGATGCACCTGTAGCTTGAGAGGATGCACCGCAACTTATTCTCCTTCTTGCCATGTTAGAAAATGTTTTTTTTCTCACATCAGATGCCTCTCTCAATATTTCGCTAGAGGAAACCGTTTGTGTACTCAATAGCATTTGATTCTCTCAACAACATTAATTTGAGTGTGAAACTCCAAATCCTATCAGAAGAGATGGAAACAATGATCCTATATAAGAAGAGATGACCCTTCACCAACTCCAAGTATGCATATATACACTACTCTCATACTATATCAATTTGTTTTTCCTCCCACTATTACTAATTTAAGCGTCATATGTGGTTAATTATGTCAAACATTCGATAAACCTCTCTAAGCGTTTGTTATCTTTTTCAGCCTCCTAGCTTCTCGTACTTGGTGTGTGGTCACTACTGTATCTAACATTCTAAATCTTTCATTCACCCAAATTGTACTAAATGGTGAATTAGAGTTGTAGTTATAGAGCTGTCTGAATTATTAGAGCCATCTAACTCTTGAATATTGGTTGTTTGGGAATCATATTCCAATAAAAAGACGTTGATTCTTTTATATATATATATATATATATGGGACTGAGATATATAGCACAAAAAAACAATAATGTCATGTCACGGTGTCATGTGGGGAATGCCATGTTGCTCATATTCATGGAGCTCCTTCATTCATATCATATGTACAAATATTTCCGAGCGTTGACATCCCAACGCCATGATTCCCCCCCTCTTTGATTCACCAACTTTGTTCCAAAGTCCAAATTATGTTGCCACCTAAAATTTTCTTCATAATGCAACAAGTTGCAGCTATGATTGTGAACAAAAAAGAGAGAGAGAAAAAAAAAAAAAAAAGAGCATTTCAAGCCAATTCTATGATTAAGGACAGCTTTTTTGTCCAATTCACTAACTAAATTTAAATACGTTATGTAATTCTCATATGTATTTTTGAAATTTATACATGTGATATGTTAGTTTTAATAAATTGAATTAATATATATTTTTTAAATTGATTTAAAGTAAAACTTTATCCATTACATAATCATAGTCCTCTTTAAATTGGGTTAGATTTAAAAAAAATTATTAAATTGATATATACTCTCAGAACACGTAATTTTTACATATAACCGTAATTAATCTTATTAAAAATAAATATAAAAATCACATATTTTGAAAACAAATGCTAGTTGGCCACCTTTTATATACATATGAGCTTCCGCAGGCTATGGAGAGCGTTAGAAACTAATAATCAGTAGCAACCGCCGGCGCCGGTGCTCTGAAATTGGTCGACCTTCTCGGCTGCAATTGCTAATTTAGAAGTTTATAGTTTATACGACTTTCTGGAAGACGATAAAAATGAATAGCGTGTCAATAACGAGAACCAGAAAAGCAAAAGGACCCACCGTACTACTGCCAACAATTAATCTCCACCATCGGATGGACAAAAATGCAAGGCATACATAGTTACGTGGAAAAATGTTTTTTTTTTTTTTTCCTTTTATATATAAATTCTTTATAAATTTGGAGTAGTTGACATGAATGCTACGTGGTTCCGTATCAATAAAAGAATTAAACAATAAAACTTGAGAGAAGTTAACATGATAAAGTGTCATATAGATTATATCTTCAATTACTTTGTAAACTTAATAAGTATTAAGTTGACTGTTACGTGACAATGTTCTCCACTCTAATTTGCAAGAAATTTATAGTCACTTTAACAGCATTTAAATATAAAAATAAATTTAATTATTTAATAACTAATATTTAATTAATTATTTAAAAAATTGTAGTAACCGGCTCTTATTGTATCGTCGCTATTTTTATATTAGGGAAAACTTTAGAAAGCCCTCCCATCTTCCAACGATTTGCACTAGACATTTATGAACGGAATTTTCTCACTTACTCCTCCTATCTTTCGTTTTTTCTCGCTTCGAATCCCTAAACCATAAACTCATTTTGAGCCCCAAAATGACACAATTTTTGTTACTAAAATGATATCGTTTTGGGCATTAAGGGTCCAAAGTGAGAGAAAACAAAAATAAAACAGGGTAAGTAAAATAAATTTTCATTCGTGAGTGTCTTATGCAAATCGCTGAAAGATAGAGAATTTTTTTAAGTTTTTCCTTTATGCTAAGATAAGTAAGCAAAATGTAGGCTAACAATGTACTTAACTGGCCCCCACAGAAGCTTTTCAACAGGCATGTGGTGGGCAAAAGATTTAGGTGTAAAATAACATCACACGGTTGCAAATCTTCAATATCAAAATATGGGTGGTGAAGGTGAAGCCATTGGGGGGGAGTTTGGAATGTAGTAGTAGAGATCGATAGAGAATGGTTGAGAGGGATTTTCTTTTGCCCTTTAGTTAATGGGGTTTGTTTGTAGGCAAAATGATGAGCCATGTGCAGGCAAAAACAGCATTATTACATTAATGAGAAAGGGCCCCACGCCAAACAGGGCCTTCTCGATAGCTACTGCCTCGTGGCCTTGGGTACTTGTGATTTTTAGCACTGTTTGCATGCTCCCAAGTCTAAATCCCCCCTACATAATGATCCAGTGCACATCCGGACCACCGTTCCAGACCCACCTCATCACTGAAACTGATGGATTCGAAAAATTTTGTGGTCTCGATTGGTAGTGATTTAGACATTAAATATAAAATAGACTAATCTAAACAACAATTTCAGAACAACTAAAAGACAGTGTGACAATTAACTAATAAAATAATAATTAAAAATGAGTCAAATAAATGACCCGATCCATTAAAAGAAGAAAGGTGGTGGCTACAAAAGTTGCTGCACTTTAGAGTCAATGTTAGCTAGCTATGTTGATAATTGTGCTGTGTGGAATTGGAGAGGTGGGGGATGACATGGAAATCCAACATGCAAGGAAGGGGTTCAAAAAAGCCATTGCCCTTTCCACTGGCATGGCTGCTGTACTAGTGTCTCATTAAATTCTTGTGCTAATAGATTCATTCTAGGAATTTAGTACTATAATGGTGTGCTCCAAACTTTTAAAGAGCTACTTTAGATCTCTCTCTCTCTTTGCCCCTTTGATAAAAGATAAAAAGAAAATGGCTAATGAAAAAGTTTTTTTTTTAAAAGAATTTATTCTGATTTGGTCTATAAAATTATTATGTGTTTCTTGACAAGTGAGAAGCACGTAATTTTTTTATTAACACATAAAAAGTACAAGCTTTGTAAAAAAAAAAAAAAAAAGAAAAAAAAAAAGGTACAAGCTTTTTCTTAATATAATTTAGATAGGACATGTTGATGGGTTGGTGGAGGCAAAGGTGATCTTGGAAAGACAACAACATGACAATATAAGATTAATGGACCAATTAACCATGTGATAACGTACGAAGTTTTTGAACTTCTGTTTAACAACAGCTGTAACTCACGCTAAAGAAAGCTAGAAAAAAAAGATTTCTTTAAGCATTTCAGATGCAGCTTTTTAATGGGGAATATTATACTAATTGTCCCATTATTCCATACCATGTCTATGGCATATTCTATAAGAATCATAATTATCTTGATCAGATGAAATTATCCAGGGATTAAAATATGGAGTAAAAAAACAACTTACAGTTACAGAACATAAGTTGTTTTCCTTTGCCAAAAAACAAGAAATTAAAAAGAAGAAATGATAAAAGTTGCATGAGTTTCTATGCCACATAATCAACTAAATTATTATTATTATTATTATTTTGACGTGACTAATTTTTCATCCCCACAAAGAAAACAAAATATCTCTCCAGCAAGAGTTTAAACCCCACTAGACCACAAGTTGCTTAGCAACTTACAACAGCAACAAAAGCCAAACTAATCTCAATCTTCTGAGAAAAGCCCAAAACTTCAAACAAACCACCAATAATCTTCTGAGAGAACAGAGGAAGAGGGTTAATAATTTTCCTGAACTATGTCAAGTCTTTCTTTTGTTGTTATCATACAGTAAATAATATGATAGCCAAGGTGAATGGGTACAACTTTAATTATTGTGGTGCACTGTTTTCTTGGATTTGGTAATTAAGCGTCTAAGAGAGGAAAGCAGGTGAAGGAGGGTAATAATTATGCATTGAATTGGGTGAAAATCCTTTTTATTGTTATCATTTTACAAACGAGTCAAACGAAAAACAAATTTTGATTAAAGGGTTTAATTTATTTAAGTAAATTGATCAAATCATAATTGACTCATAATTTTATACTAATGTTTTGATATGACTTGATACCATTACTTTTTATGTTATAATGGTAATTCATTATGAAATGTAGAGTGGAATCCTCTGGCCACACTATTATATATATTTTATTTATTTTTTAATTAAAAAGGATAAGTCGGAGTGATTAATTATGATTATCTTAGTTGAGCTTAATCATAGTAGTATTTACCTGTTTGAAGTTGCACAAAAGAAGTATAGACGGTAATAATTATAGACATTTTTTTAAATTCGACTAAACCATAACCTAACATAATTTTACTAGAACATCAACAAAAATTCAAAACAATTAATATTAATAAGATATATATAAAAAAAATTTCATCACAAAAATTCGAACATACTCTCTAGTCTCTGTTACACTACTTGAAAATTTTGCGGCAATTAAAGCACATTTTTTACGGTAGACTATCATAAACTTGAGTTGGAGAAACCTCGAGAAATACCCGTCGAAGGACCTTTAAGCTGTAATCCCCAAAGCATTGAACGACAAATGGTTGGAACTCTGGACGAAGCACCTACATGGGTTCGGACTTCGGACCACACAGCTCATAGCACGAGGTTTTGGGTTTCACCATATATATGTCTCTTCCTCCCGCGTCAACCGCTTCACTTCGAATTGAAGATAACAGTTGTCGCCCTAAATAATTATTTGCCAAATCTTTTTAATTATGAAATATTGAATTTTATGAGTTGACGATCTGTGCGCTTGAGCATTTTCACACTTGCATTTCTCAACACTTGTCCCTTCTATTTTTTTTTTCTTTTTGGTCGGGCACTCGACGCTTATCCATTCGACCACCATTATGAAATTATTGATAAGTCTTCTCAGTGAGTGAGTGTAATGTAGATCACATTTGAGGTGGGAAAGACATTTTTGTCATATTTGGGATCATCTCGAATTGACTTTTTGAATTCCGACCAATTCGGATGGTTATAGACGAGCCCCCACATTTCAATTTATTTGGACAGATAAGTCTTATTTTGTCATCTTTTTCGATTCTATGTAATTGGCTTATTGAATTGCAGTTTAATCAAGAGAACGAATTTGATATGACTCACTTGTCTGAATAAGCAAGCCCTACACCTCAAACAGTCTTGACAAATAAGCTCCATTAGGACCATTTCTCATTAGGAGTTTGAACAGTTTGTAATTTGGTTAATGAATTACAACCGATTCCAAAATGATTTTTTTTTTTAATTTAGCTATAAAGAAAAACCCTAGTTATCTAGGTAATGATATGTTCAAGTTGCCTGAAAGTTATGCTCTTACACGCAATGAAAGGTTTGTATACAATCTTTGTGCAAACCACACACCTAAAGCACTTTGGTATACAAAGGTAGAAATCATTTGAAGTTTAATACCTTCTTTAAGACTTTGTATTGTGGAATATATTATTATTATTGTTGTTGTTATTATTATTAAAAGATTTAACATAAATCTAAAAGGTGAGACGCACGTGACCATTAATAAAGGCACATGGGAGGATATCAACGTGGCAAATGAGCAGCATGTGATTGAAGGAGGTTTGGACATAAAGCCCCAAAAAGAGAAGCAAGTCGTGCTGGCTGATAAGAAAAAGCGGTAATCCTTTTAGCTGCATCAAAGTGAGGGTGGTTGTACACCGCAGAAGCAGCCAATATTTGCAAACAGCAAAGCAGAGAGCATATTTCTGCGATTTTGCTACTTTTCATACTCATCAGAGATTAGGTGTGATCTTTGTGAGCAATAATTCGTGCCATGTGGTTCAATAATTAAGAGTAACTGATCACCCTGAAAAAGTCATGCCTCTTGGCTCTTGATACTTCTCTTTTGTTTTTTAAAAAATTGGTGGTCATGCCTACAAGAGTTGCCACCTTAACCCCGTGCTTGTTTGAAGGATTGAATAAGAGGGTATAAATTTAAGTTCCTTAAAAGTGTCGCTATTTATAATAGGAGAGTGATGTTAAGGGCGGGGTTGACTATTTGTATTCGCGTGTTGAATTCAAGTTGTATTGTAATATATGTATAAAATTATATAGGTAAACTTTAATCCAACTTATTTAATTAAACGGGTCACACTCATTAACTCTAACCTACTAATTTTGTGTTGAGTTTGTAAACTGTGTAAAAAATTATTAGTCCTAAATATAACGTGTAAGATTTGGACTATGTGGATACATGAATATATGAATATATAGATTGCCCATAACTTGACTTTTTTAATTAAGCATATCAGATCTCTCAATCTTTTTTTTTTTTGACATGACCAGATCTCTCAATCCTAAGTTGCTAATTTCGTATTGTATTTGTTTTAGATTTACAAGTCATGTAAAAATTGTTAGTTATAGCTAAGGGTATTACAACTGTTATTAAAAGTTCCTTACAAATTGACACTTACTACGCAAGTGATTAAACATTTACATTTTATTGTGGCTAAACATGACAGTGCCTCATGCACTATCAAGTCAATTTGTAATGGGGTTATAATAAAATCTTTAGTACCCAAACTTTTTGTTTGTTTGTTTGATAACTATGACCATTTTAGAGAGACACCGAAGTACTTGTGCATCTGCTTGTAGCTAACGAGACAGTGATGCTTTTAAAATTGCATTAGGATCCCTTGTAAACCTTTCTTATTTTCAATTAGAAAAATAAAAATAAAAAATTGCGTCAGGTGTGCAGACGCGGGGTTTTCTTAATATATCTTCTCACAGCTTTCTCAGAACCCTTCCCAAAAGTCCTTACTTTTGGGACAGTTCTTACAAGCACAGGCATCACATTCACGCCTAACCTGAAACAGTCAGATTTGTGAAAATCGATGACAATCAGCTGGTTCGTATGTTTTGCAGACGGTAGGAATTCGACCCGTTAACGACACGTTTCTTGTCAATAACAGTTCATCATAGACGACAAAATTTCATCGGTTCAACTGTCGGTAACGTCTATCTGTTATAATCTGTTTGAAGTATCTTAATATAAAAAAGTGTAGATTTTTTTTTTTTTTTTTTGAGTGAAATAGAACACCCATTATCGACCAGACTAAGATGTGTAGAGGAGGGAAAGGAGGCTTTGTAAACCGAGTTTAACCAAAAGATACAATAAAATAGAAATCTCAAAATTCCCCAGTTAAAAACAAAAGGAAGAAATCTCACAGATGCAGAACAGTGTAGTTTTAAATTGCTTCTCTAAATTATCTGAACTTTTGCAATAAAGCAGGAGTTCAACGATTTGCCTAAGCATGAGCTCCAAGTTCAAGGAGTAGAGTGTGATTAACTGTGTTTGATGCTGGACCAATAAATTGGATAGGACCTGCAATGAAAAGAGCATTAAATACAGGTCACAGATTTATTTAAGCCATTCAGCTTGTAATTAATTTGCAAACAAAAATAGATGACAGGTAGTATGATAGGGATGAGAAATGGATCATATGATGGATGTGTATGCATTTGACTTTTTAATGGCCCGGCTGACTAAGACCAAGGCGAAAGAGACTGAGATCGAGATCGAGATCGAGATAGAGTGCAATACTTAAAATATTGCCCGGATGCGATATATTTTATCTGGACCATTTTTTTGAAAAATGAATGGCCCAAATTGTGACAACTTTGTTTTATTTTTATTTTTAAAAAAAGGATGTGTGCTTCATCCACCCCATACTAGCCATTGAGGTTGGCCGAATCACCCTATGGTCAAGGAGTTTGTTCGGCCACCCCTAAACTCCCTCAACAGCCATTCCTTTTCTTTTTAAAAAAATAAAATTATTGTCTAAATCTGGGCCGTTCTAAAATGTATTGCATCTGGTGGATCTCAAACCAGGTGAATAAAACAAGACCATAAGAAAGTTTATTGAAGTGATGGTAAATGAATAAGAAATTGATGACCAACCAGGACTGATGTAGCGATTCTTAATTGCCCACTCGTCTCGCAAAGACGCAAATTTCTTGAAAGGTGCACCTGAAAATTCATCAAGTTAATTAGCTTGTTGATAACTTTTTCTAAGTTCGAGAAAAACAAAGAAATTGATTAATATAGAGCATGCTATGCCAAATGCCGCGTGCCTACCATGAACAAAAAGATATACTACAACTGATCCTTATAACTTAATACGTAAGTGAACATCATAAGAAGTTTGCGCCAGAAAATCTTACCATCAAGCTCCACCATTGCCTTCTTGATCACAGGCTTGAACTTACCTGGAAAATGAATTCAACTTTCAACAAGAGCTCAATGATTGAGAAGAAAAGAAAAAGAAAACTTGAGCAATACAGCCAAGTGTACTTATGGATTGAAATCCTTAAAATACTTTTTGACTTTTCTTCAGAACTTCTGAAGGGTTAACATGGTAATAGAAAGAATCCATATAACCTTTACCATGACCGTTCCATGAATAATAAATATCTTTCCCCTAGAACTTATTACTTAAATAGAATAGCAGTTACAATACAGCTAACCAATGTTACAATACCGTGTCTTCTCTCGACGTCCATTAATGCAGTCAATGCAGTCCCACCAGCTGTCCATTCTTCAACTGGAGCAGACAAATTACCAACCTGGAGACATTATGAAAGGCACATACAGGAATTTTGATTAGTTATGATTCTCACTATCTGACATGATAACACAAAATTGAACTTTAACAGAAAATGTAAAATCAACAGCAAAGTAAAAGAAAGAAATAAAAGTGAAAAAAAAAAATGGAGGCTAAGCAGCATAAGGTTAAAAAGGAAATAACCACAGACCGATGATATCAACCCAGTTTTCCCATAGTGAAGGAGAGCACCAGCAGCATAACCCAATGCATAGCAGTAGCTAGCGTCAAAGTTACTTGGCAAACCACATCTCCCTTCGTACCTACAGAGATATAAATTACATAGAAGATAACAACTTATGCCTGGATAAGAATATAAAACAATATTTCTCAATATAAATTGCCACACAAAGTGAACAATAAGAATCAATTTATCAAAATTATGAATGTTAAGTTAATAAGTCGGGATAATCAGGTTTATCAAGGGTAGCCCTCAACTCCTAATGCCCAAATCACATACAGCAACATAAAGACCCGCAGTCAACGCAAAAAATCAATTTGAAAATTGTGATTTGAAATGATATCTTGTAAGGAAAAGAATGAGTACCCGAAAAAGTGGGACTGTCCTTTGAACTGGGCATTATATGCACCTTCCTGCTTCCTCTTCTCCAACTCAGTTTCAACCATTTGAATAAGCATTTTCTCTGTTTCTATTTTGGCAACCTGATTGCAGAAAACACATGTAAAGTAAGCAATGATCGCTACAAAACCCCAGATGGGTCAAAAATCATATACGGAACTAGTAATACATATATGAAACAAATACCTGGACATTCCCATGAGGATCTCTTTCAAGCATCAATTGTTCCTGGATTGCTTGAGGTAAAAATTCAAAAAGTTGTAGAGATTGACTTGGGAGTTTCTTTTTCCATAGCCCACCTTCATCTACGACATCATTGGCCAGAATTTCATTCAGTTCTGAGATAAGCTGCTGTACCTGCAAATATCAAAGTAACAATTTATGTATAGATAAACAAAGTGATGTTGATGTTGAAGTACTTGTAAAACACCAGTGCATCAAATTCCTAGAAAATTCAGTCTAGAAGGGGGGATATAAAACATAGTACTGGATAACGTGTTCACCAATAATACCTCAGGAATGAAATCAATTAGACCTTCAGGAATAAGTATAACACCATAGTTGTAACCAAGTTCAGCACGTTTACAGATTACATCTACAATGTAGTCAGTCACATTTTTCAACGTCAGCTTCTTGGCGGCAACCTGCAGCAAGAGAAATTCTAATTAGATGCACATGGAAATCTTTTCTAAGAAAATGATGGATTACTACTTTCTAGTTTTTAGCATTGCCAACTATTTGTTTTTAACCAGCTATATGTTTCCAACCAATTATTATGTATCCCTAAATCTACATGGAGAAGGGATATCAAGGTACTGGATGACTACTATTTTTTAACAGTTTCCAACAAACAATACTCAGTTGGATTTTTCATAGCAATTTTTCCTGATAAAAGGCTGAAGGCTTGCTTTATTACAACTGTTGATGCATATTGCACATACTTTGGGTTAAAAAAATCTCAATTTGGACTGGGTAACCCACTTAAAAAAAAAATAATTATAATAATAATAAAAAATTAATAACATAAATCACACATTAAAGCAATTGCACTGAACGCTAACTACTTAAACTTATCTTCAAGTTAAAAGTGACCAACAGGGAGTCCTATTGGGGGCAGCACTTCTAGGTAGACAGTGGAGACAAGACAACAGTAACTATACAGGGAGGACCAGGATGGGTCAATATGCCACCTGTCCATATGAATAAGGCCTGCTTTGATACTTACTCATATGTGCGGTTATAATGCGAGGATAGCTCTGTAGAGGGGCATCAAGTTCTTAGGAGGGACAAATTAGGATTCAGCTTGGAATTATTGGATTAAAAACTATAGTTACTCGGCGCATGAGGAAAAACAATTTTCCTTGGTCTGCTATGTGCACAGTAAGAAAGGATGCAAAACTAAGTAAATATGTACTAGGTCAGAATAAAGATTGTGGGTCCGGGAAGTATAATTTAGATCCAGTCCGCTGAAAATAGGAGGGACTCAGGTTTACTATTTGCTGTCAGTCCATAAATGGACTACTTGAAGCCGCCTTATTTCAGATGGGTCTGGTTGGTCTCAGTCAGATCTTATGTTTCATTGATTGTCACGAAGATAGATACTTAGGTTGAGTTGACTGTCATAAAGATAAATGCAGATCTAACAAATCTTTTTCTACTTGAAAAATCATGAGCAACTATACTTGCTACACAAGTCATTTGAAAATAAAACAATAGATTTATGAATATACCTCTTCTCCAATGATGGTAATGTTTGGATGAGTTTGCAGAGCACACTCTAGTGTAATGTGTGAAGCTGCACGCCCCATAAGCCGAACAACTGCAAACATGGACACAGTTATAGGCATTTTGCTGAAAAGAACTGAACAAGCTGACAGTCAACAGATGAGATAATGTGATAGAATATTGGCGAGATGGTTACAACTCATACATGTGTATAGATTTGCGACTACACAGTACAAAAAAAAAAACAGACAGTACTTATAAGAATCTCAAACCTGCAATACATACAATGATAATATTTTCCAGTAGACCGGGCATCAACCATGACATTTCCAATCATTTCTGCATAAATCTGCAAGAATTTAAAAACATTTTATCATAAACATGAAGAAAGAGTTTTAAGTGCCTCATAACAACAATGTTCACTTAACTACATGGATGATATTTTAGAAATACATTTTCAGAAAATGAGATCACAACACATTATGGAATAGACATATAACTAATATCATCGTATGAAACCATGAAAGATAAAATATATGACAAACAAAGGGTGAAAAATTCGAGTTATAATTACCCTGCAAGCAGTATCGAACCCGAAACTTGTAGGGACCTCTTTGCATTTCAGATCACCATCAATGGTCTTAGGGCATCCAATTACACGAGTTTTCAAATTTTGAACCCTGATTGAACAAATAAAACAGACATGACCACTAATGCAATCCTACCGGGCAAAGACATAATTTTATGCAGAAATATAACAGCAAAATACTAAAATGCCCAGTCAGTTCAACCATCGGTTACTTAAGGACTAAAATGAGAGATCATACAAACTAGTCAGTACACGTGAAAAGTCCTCTAGGCTTGATTCTGACAAAAGGGATGGCCAAAATAGATAGGGTTTCTATGCATGAATAAACATGAGAGGAACAGAGTGAGAGATCAGAATTATCCGTAGGAGTAGATAATGAGAGTTCTGCTACAAAGGCAAGCAAAGCTGCTTTCTTGACTATAGAATCCCAGTGCGAAAGTGGAAGAGAGACATGGCAGCACTAAGAGGGGATACTCCTCTTTTTGCATTGCACATAACCATTTTTACTCAATTTCTAATCAACCGCTGCCAACACAAGGCAATAAAGAGTGATACTGATATCAATAACTTCGAGCATCTTTCTGAAACCATGATTAAACATGAATTAATTAACTGTAATTCTCCTGTTATAAAATAATTATAACGCAAAATTTTATAAACACGCAAAGATTACTGCAAGCTAAATAAAAAAATTACAACAACAATATGTCCTCATAACATACCTGAAATTTTCAGCAAGGAGGCAGGCATTTGTGTTGGAGTCATCCCCACCAATAACAACAAGTCCATCCAAATCAAGCTTCAATGCTGTTTCTTGAGCTTGCTTAAACTAAATATCATATTCATTTGCATTCGGTTAGTCTTTGCATACACAAACTTAATAGCAAACGCCTAAATAAGCCAAGAAGATATTCTCACCTGCTCTGGAGTTTCGATCTTGTCTCTCCCACTGCAGATCATATCAAACCCACCCTGATAAATTGAAATTACAAGCGAATCAGATATGATAATCCTATTGGTTTAACACGCACAAATGCATGTTCCCCATAACCAGATTAGATTATACAGTGACTAAAACTTTCGCATTAAGCAGAACTTTTGCATTAAGCATCCAGTTCTATTTTTGCATTTCCTTATGGCCAAGTCATATTCACATTCATTCACAATACAACTTATTATCTCCATGTCCACTCACCTACTTCCATACACACTGATTTCGACCACATAACCATCAATCAGAAATTTACAACGGCCAAACAGCCCGATTCACATGCATCCACTTGTACTAATAACTAAATCAAAGGCTTTGCAAATTCATGAAATACTACAAGTAACACCAAATGGTCTCACCTGATTTCTGTACGGGTAAATATACTCTGCATTCAGTTCTACATACTTGCACTTCATGATCCCAGCAGGACCGCCTCTGAACCCGTACAATGTGCTTCCTTGGGCACGGTCCTGCAAGTAATCTGCGCCACGAATAAACGGATTCATATTCAACTAAAATTCAAACAATTAGTCTACAAAACGACGTCGAAGAATCGGTTTCATAAGATCCCCACCGAAGATTCCAGAAATCACATTGTGCCCTCCTGGAGCCTGGCCTCCGGACAAAACGACGCCAATCTTCAGCTTCTGAACAGGCGCCGTATCGGAATCGCTCGGCACCAGCATTGCCGACGGCTGCCCGTACAGATTCGGAAACAGCTTCGCGATCTCACCTGAAAACACCGCAATACATTCAAATCTCAGAAACCAAAAGCCTCTATTCTCTGTTTGGCGGCTAAGAGAAAAGTAGGAATACGCAATAAAACTATGAAACCAAGAGTTTTCCTATTCTCTTACAAAAAAAAAAAAAAAAAGAGTTTTCCTATTCACTAGAACCCAAAAAAAAAACTCGAAATACAAATTCAAAGCTTCATTTCCTTTCTCTTTTCCTTGAATTTTGTCAGCAGCCAAACAAGAGCACTAATGCGGATTTATCAACAAATACTCGTGGATCCTAGTGAGAATTGAGAGGACGAGAAAGACCTGGATTGCCGGCGGCAGAGCTGGCGGGGCCATCGACAATCTTTAAGGAGCTTCTGAGAACAGAGGGGAGAGGAAGGGCGTGGTCGATACGGCTCGTCTGGACCTCGCTGTAAACGGAGGCTATTCGTCCCGTCGCCTGCTTTCCGGCAGCGACATCGCCGTTAGCAACAAGAATGGGAGACATTGTTAAACCTAACACAGATCTTTTTCAGTCTTGTTGGTGAGTGACTGAATCCGAGCGCGCGTTTAACCAATCCAAGTCTCGAAGAGTCAGCCAGCCGGATCCATTTAACTCTTGTGAGTAAGGGCAAGAAGGACTTTCCAGCGTTGGACTCTCCGCCCTGAAGGGTAGATGCTGAATGAAAAAGAGGGTAGTTTCGGGAATATTGAAAAGTATAACACTCATAGTGCACGTGTGGCTTTCTCGATTTGCCACTTTTCGCGGTTTGTACGATTGAGATTGATGATTGCTTTGATGGCGTATAGTTTTATAACTTTATTACGATGATTCGTATAGCACCGGATCATTCTCGTTGAACCTTTATTACGGCTTTTACTTTACCTAACCTTCACGAATCACTTGGCTGGTGGGCGGTTGATTTATGGACGCAAAAAGTATATTCTAATTTTATGATCTTGTTCCGATGGGCTTTTGGTGACAAGATCGGTTCGAATCTATGGGATCTTAGGGAATTTTGAATTACTTTTAGACTTCTAGTCCTTTAGTTCTTTATTTTATTTAGAATAATTAATTTTGTATCCTTGTTAAAAAAGTCATGATGTAAGAGCCATCAGTGCTATTTGTAAATTTTACATTTTAAAATTACTACATGTTGAACAGCAAATTTCTGTTCTGAGAACAAAAATATGAAGTTTATTATAGTGTGGATGGTTGGTAGATTTGGTTCGGTATTGATGTTTTGGCCTTCAACTCCAAGTCAATCTTATATATAAAACGCTACATACAACTAACAGTTAGGAACTTAGGTAGGAATCAAACGCTACATAGAACCAAAAAAAAACAAAACTACATATTTTTATATATATTCACTCATTAATGGAATGTCTTTTGCGGGTCTTGCAAATGATGCTTTGCCTTTCCTATTTAGTTCTAAATATGTTGTGTATTGAAATTTCTTACCTTAAAAAGAAACTAAATATAATTGGAAAATGGAAGTGAGATTACAATGATGCTTGTAAAAACCATAGATTTACTCTTCTAATTACCAATTGATTGGAAGTTGTGAAAAATTGCCTTTATAAGAATTGGGGAATAATTCTCTTCCTCGTCCAAAAATTATTAAAAAAACTCATTTTGTGAGAAACAATTAAGGGTGTATTTGAAATTGTGATTTCATAAGTAAAACATTTGATATTACGATTTAAAAACCACTTAATTTAAAATAGGAAAAAAAATTGCAATTTTAATAAGCAAGTTAGGGGCGGTTATTTGAAAATGTGCGAATTTAAACCAAAATTATAAATCTGTATAACATATATTTAATAAAAATATATTTTTTAACATATTTTACCAAACGTCTTTGTGAATTTCAAAAGTATGAATTTCAAAAACGCTATTTTTAAAATCGCACTTATTGATATTGCAATTCAAAACTGACTCTAAATTTTTGGAATGCACCTTATAAAAAAGGAGGTTTGCTAAGAGTTCTCCTAGCGTTCTTCCAGTTTTACGTAAAACATCATTTAAGAAAAAATAAAATTATAGTAACGTTTTTTTGTTAACAGATTAATTTTTATGAATTAATAGTTAGGTTTTAATGTTTTAAAGATTGTTTTTTGATTCAAAACTAAAACCTAAAGGTAAAAGGTTAATCATTTAGGGATGATATCATCCAAAATGGATTTGATCATCCTAAATTTGATGTTAATGCCTCAATTTTGGTGCTAATGCCTCACAAATTTGTTGCTAATGCCTTAAATTTGATATTAATACTTAAAAAAACCAGTAGTAGAAGCCACAACAATTTTATTTTTTCTTAAATCATATTTTATTTGATAACCCCCAAGATTTTCCTATAAAAAAATATAATTTGTTTTTTTTATTAAAAAAAAAAAAATTCTAAAATGTTGGGGGATTTCTTACCATTTACCCTTCTGCTGGTCAGTAATTATGTTGTATGGTAAAACTTCCTACCTAGAAAGAAAAAGGAGAGGTTTTGCGTAATTTGTTAGCATGGAATGGAATGGATTGGATGGATGGATGGATGGATAAGTGGGATGACAATGAAGGATGCTTTGGTGGGTACCTAATCTTCCTGTGGTTGGTGGGGACCGTGAATATGAAACGCAAAAAGCATATTCCGGCTCTGGTCCGATATTCCACTTTATCCAAACTCCAATCAACATTAAAGTAATATGCTTCAGGGTTAAAATGGAGTGCTATTAAGATATTATAATCACTTTTCTTATGTCTCCAAGAGGTAGTTTAATCAGCTGTGAATCACGCCTTATAAAACGTAGGTCACAAGATCGAATCCTCCTCCCTATCATTGTGTGGACATGTCAAAAAAAAAAAATCACTTTTCTTATGTTCTCAAGTGATGGCTTAATCGACTGTGAATCACATTTTATAAGTAAATGTCACAAGTTTGAATTCTCCCTCCCCCTATCCTTGTGTAGACATGTCAAAAAAAAAAAACTTTTCTTATCACAAATGATTTGATCGTCAATAATTGATAAAAACAATTAAATTTATTAATTTAATTAATCTGTCACTTATTTATCAATTTTATATTTTTAATTATTTCACAAATTATGAATTGACAAATAAATTTGTATAAAACTTATAATTTATTTGGCCTTAAAAAGTGTTTTTTTTTTTAATTTAAGAAAATTCTTATATTTTTAAAACCGCAAACTCAAACAAACAATTTTAAAATGCCTTGTTAAAATTAAAAAGGCTTAGTATAAGCTGGAATGAGTGGCCCTGGCTTTGGGCCTTTTTATTCGACCATCGAGCCATCTAATCTCTTTGGCAATGCGACCTCCTTTTGTGATAGGTTTCAAACCTCATATGGGATTAGGGTCCATGTAATTTGACTGTCCGTTAACGAGTTCAACAAATGGGCTTGACTTTCACAAGAGCCAAGGGAATCTTTTGCCAGCCCATTAGCAGGGAGGGATCGCCTTGGGTGAGCCTGCAGTTCCAAAATTGGGCTGGACAAGTCCTTAGCACATTTAGATAAGGACAATTTTTTTATTTTTTATTTTTCAATAAATTGGGTTAAAAGACTTTCTTTAAATTTAGTATATTAAAATGACACGTATTTATATTTTAAATGAGTAATGCTATATATTATATTTTTATCTTACAATGCTGACCTGATAATCTTAACCAATTTTTTGATTTTTTTTAATAAAAAAAATAGATTAATCTGAGGGTTAGTTGACAATCTCACATGTTAGTAGTATAAAATAATCGTGAGATAAAAATGTACTTTATAACATTACATTCAAAATACATGTGAGAAAATATCATTTTCACATGCATTTTTGATAAAAGTAATGTTGTTCTTCACACTATACTAACGTTGCATGGCTTAGTAGCCCTTAGGTCAACCAGCCTTGATCAAAAGACTACTATTAAGTCAATGTCGTCATGTCAGCAAAGCATGATTATAGTGTGAAGAATAACATTTGTTTTTTAATAGAGCATATGATTCTCACATTTTGTATGTAGACACATACATATGATCACTTTAATATATTAAATTAAAGAAAATTCCTCATAATTAATTTGCCCTTTAGATATTGTGTTCATAAAATAGCTACGTATATATCTTTCTTAAGTAAAAAGATAAACAATGAGTACTAGAGGCCATCTTTCTTAATTAAAATGATAACAAATGCCCGATTCCAAACTGGCCCCTGAATTGACACATTTATTTAGACCATTAATGTCGTGGACCTGTGGTTCATCAAGCAAATGAAATGAACCTAACTTACATGATCTTGAAATATTGTAAGCTCTCAATAAGAGACTGCAATCAATCATAATCAAAAAGATGCTGTACAAGTTCCCTCTCTAACCAAGCCAACCAAAGTTTCTTGCGAATTTTCTAAATTGTAGGGCCTGAAATTTAAAAATAAGTAAAAGGGTAGCTAACTACCATTACCGTTTTCTTTTTGTGGGGGTGGTTAGACCCGTAGCCCCCAAATGATTTGGGGTTGGTAGCTCGCACCACATCTTTGGAGTAGTGGCGGACCGACCCATAATGGCCCGGTCCCGTTACCCATTGGGTTTTTTGAAATTTTGAATTATTTTATTATTGATGTGGCTCGATTTGAATTTCTCAAAAATGCAGGCCCCAGTCCCAGTGAATCACATACGTATGGTACATCACCTTCCTTCATCAGGAAAAGCTCTCAGCCTCAGCTCCCTTACAGTGATCGAATGTCAATGTTCTCCAAAAAAAGGGTATAGTTTTTATATGAAAAGTCTCTGTCCCGTGAGTAGCCTCTGTACGTATGATCACTTTTAGCACCAAAGACAGTGGCTTTTTACCTTAGAAGTACGTACGTGCTCACTGCACTGCAGGCTGCAGCAACATGTGGCTAGCTTCGTGCTTGCTTAATTATACAAATGGGTACAGATTAGCAATACATTAATGGATTAAGAGAATGAGAATCATGCTTGTGGGATATTGCCAATTATGATAACGGGATGAAGAATCCCTAAAAGAGATTCTCCCCAGCTGTGTATACATCTTTACAGGATTTTTTCCATAATTAGATGAGCCTAACAGTAACGGAATGCGTAAAACCACATGCAACTTCTAAACATACTCTTAACTATAAAGAAATTAATGTGTAACACAAGCAATAAAGCATAAGACATGGTCATGGACATGCGTTTGTCTTTAAACCACACACACAACACTTTTAAATATTAATAACAAAATCATATTTGGACCCACCGATTATTATTATTTTTCCTTGAAAGCATACATTAGGTCAGCTGTAGACACTCTATAACATCATTCAACCATATTATCAATTTATCATCATATATATATATATATATATATATATAGTAGTAAGGTAGAGATTGCTTGCTATACCTATTATATGTGTTGGAATATTTAGAATATTATATATATTTATCAAGGTTGTTTGTCTGTAATGATTTGATTACATTTTCTAACTTTTCCCACCCACCATGTAATACAATTGTATTGGCGGAAATACTTTAACATTTCTTCTCATGTGTGAGCTCAATTTTTCTATAAATTAGTGTTAAATGGTTTTCAAGGGATAGTTCAATCAGTTGTGGACCATGTTTCATGAAGCAGATGTTAGTAATTCGAATCTCCTTCCCCATTACATGTAAAAAAAAAAAAAGTGTTAAATAATGGAAATAATAAGGTTCGAATTCAAGACCGTATCCGTTTTCTAATATCATCTTAAATTACCATTTATTATAAAAATTTAAATCAATAAAAAACTAATGAATTTAATTATTTAATTTGTATTATAACATAATACACACCACCTCCTCGATGCTTGTCTTGCTTGTGAAGTAAGTAGATGATCAAGTGCTTACTTCAGCATTAGCCCCGGCCTGGCCTCTAAGATCTGTGGCTAGCTACCCTCCTCCAAGGCCATGCATCACATAATGGTCCGTCCTTTTTAAGTTCGGCAAGTACACTTATAAGCACTTGCTTAGTTGCTTTATTATGGTTGGGACACGTATTTTATTAATTATTTGCATTTTTTAAATATTCTGAGTGTTACAACAATGGAGCCGATCGATACCCACAAGGCATGTGCAGGCAACCAAAGTATTATTCTAAGTCTTATTGATCAAAAGACTTGATCAACTCCTCACTTTCCATATTAAGCAGACTTTCAAATGCTTTCCACCTAATACTACCCTCTAGTGGAAATGATTAAGGGTCTACAAGAACACCATAATCACTTGGCTCAATTAACAACACAAATGTTTCCCATTTGTCTTCCAACCTTATCTTTCAAAATGTTCCAAACACAAGACACAATCATGATTATCGTGACCTACTTGCCAATTGAGCATAAATGATTATTCCTGAACATGTTTTTTCCTTCAAAGCTTCCCTGTTCATGTCCAAGAATGAGAGCCTCCACCTCCAGGCAACACAAGAAGCAGCAGCTTCAGCAGAGAGGATGCAGGGCTTTGTGCTGCAGCTGCAGGCTTAGTGTGTCTTCTTCAGAGGAAGCAGAGAGCTCAAACTCCGACAGGTTTGCATCAATCTCAAGCCTGGCGCACGCCATGGTGCAAGAGAGGCTCGACCAAATGATTAGAGAAAGGCAGGAGGCAAGACAAGTTGTAGAGAGAAGAAGGCAAAAAGGTGGTGAAGGGACCAAGTTCGTTGTAATGGTGGCCATGGAAAAGTGTTCTTATGATCCAAGAGAGGATTTTAGAGAGTCCATGATTGAGATGATTATGGCAAACCGGATTCAAGAACCGAAAGATCTTCGTAGCCTCCTGAATTATTATATTTCAATGAATTCCGAGGAATATCATGGGATTATACTTGAGGTTTTTCATGAGGTTTGCTCCAATTTATTTTTATTTTGTAAATGCCATTGAACAATAATATCATGAAATTTTTAGTGTCAAATTTGAATCTATGATCATGCATGCGACAATTATTGTGCCATGGTTTTTGGATACTTGTTCTCTAATTTATGGGAAACACCCATATATTAGAGAATTACTAATTACGATAAATCGCAATCAATATGTGATTCAATAAATCTCACTAAAAGAGCCCACAATTTTTTTTTTTTTTTTGAGGTTGAATTTCTTGATTTTATTATTCAAATAAAACTTGCTCAAAGCTTACAATATGCCTAATACAATCGGGAACACTTTTTTTTTTTTACATATTCACACAAGAGGGGAATGAGGATTTAGGGATTCAAATTAGTGACTTCCATTTCATTAGATGTAGTTATATTAAGTTATCTATTGGGGATATATAATTGAGAATACTAGTTCCACAAAAGAACCCACATGAATTTATTAATTTGCACTAATTGATAGTGATGGACATGACAATTCAAATAATAAGATAAATCTTAGTAATAATAATTTTATCTTGATTTTTTTTTAACTTCAATTAAATATGAAAACCTTTTTTTTTTTTTTTGAGTTGGAGAAACCCATCATCGAGAAGAAATGAAGTATTAATCTTTTGTGGGCTTCGCGTGCTGCTGGAGTAGAAATGGCCCAACCACATAGATGGTGAAATCAGCCCAGACAGTTTCCAATTAGCTACTATGTGTCCCCACACATGGGCTGGCATGGGGGCAACTGGGCCTCTTTTAGTAGTATCCATTTTTTCCCACCGTGACCATAGCAAGTACAATGCTTGCACCGGGATTATAAGTAGATAAATATTATACATACCCATACTTTTACACTCTTAAATGCAATTCTCAACTAACACTAAAAAACATTATTTGATTTTGGATTGATTTTAAATTCAATGGTAACTTTTAGTGTCACTTCAGAGAGCATAAGAGTAGGAGTGTGTATAACATTTATAATAAAATTAGAGGTGACAATTCATGATTACATGTTAGATTTAAATTGTGCCATTGTATAGGTATAAGACTATATAAATCAAGTATGATCAAAATTTTTTGACATGTATTTCATAATGGGAACTAAAAATACACAATTATTTAATAAAAATCCATAATTGAAAAAAAAAATTTAAACCCATGTCCAAATTTCCAATATCTCAAAAAGAGTTATTGCTGCTTGCAGGCTAACCTGTGGCCTGTGGGTAACACAAAACTCTTTCATCGATCGTATTAACGTACATGTCTTGCGGTTATCGGCCATGAAAAAAATGAGAAATGAAAGTTTGTCGTAGAGCCTTCTTCATAATTTTCTTGAAAAGATAATGCATTTTACTGGAGAGTGCAACATACAAGGGGAATTGCATAAGCGCAAAGATGGAGACGGGAAGCAACACAGCAATGTTAATGAGAGTGATAGTCAGAGCTTTCTTATCAAAATGATTGATGAGAAAAATGGTGGCCGCAAAAGAAAGCATGGTGGTTGTGATGGAGAGGAAGAGTAAGGTAAAGCCAATCATGAGCTTTCGAGGGAGAGATTTGAGGAAATCTTCTTGCTTACATGGAGACGTGAGGATGGATAGGAACATGACGACGTAAGTCAAGGAGCTCGCAAGGGAGATAACGTCCATGATGATGAAGAACAAGAAGAAGGGAGAATGAAGGAAAATTGGATGACCCGTCTGATCATTACCTCCTGGGACGGTCAAAGCAGCTGTGAAAACAACAGTGGCGACAAGGATTGCGATTGCAGAGCATGATTGAGAAGTCTCCTTTATCCACCTTTCCGCCTTGTTGAGAAGCCTGGCATGTTGCTCTTTGAAGAGCTCGTCTGCAATCTTACCGGCATTGTTGCGATGCATGACATAATGAGAGGGAACTATCTTTCGCACACGCTGCAAGAGACATTGTATAAGATTAATTATGAGTTTTCTCAACATTGTACAAACCACTTGGAAATGTTTTATGGTTAGAAGAATCTTTGTTTGAGGACAAAGTAATGCTAAGTAATACATCCCATCACATTTGTAGTTAGGCTACTAAACTCTAAATTATTCCTAAAAAAATATAAAAAAGAAAAAAGAAAAGGAGAAAGATGAACAAGCCACCTCTCGACTTTGAGCTAAAGGTTTGGCCACCTCTTTACCCATGTGGGGTGGTTTGTAGCCAGGCTAGCTAACCCTTCAATTTTTTATAAACAATTTTTAAAAATAATTTATGTAGTTCAAGTAATAAAATGTTATGTGTGATATTTTCTATCAATTTTAATGATCTTAAATATTAATGGATGGGTTAACAAAATAAGTGATAGGAACTTATTCTAAGGGCAAGTGGATTTTTCTTTTTTCAACCCAAGAACTTGTACAAACAAATTAAGAATAATGCTACATGCTAGTATATTACACTCCATCTTATTAGGTTGGTGAGCGACTATTTATTAGCCTTTAGATTAGTTATTGTTTAAAAATATATATATATATATATATATCTAAGTATTGATGAGTACTGTCACATTAGCTTAATTAATAAAATAAAGGTGTAACGTGAGTGTCCGTGGTATTTAACATTTGTCATAAATAAATCTTACCCATTCTACTCTTATTTTATTGGAATAGGATCCTCTCCATTTCAACTCAAATGGAGAGTATCCATTTAGTGTAAAATGAGGGGTAGTATTGTTTTAACATTAAAGTTAAATGACTAAATTTACAATATTATCCCTCATTTTACACTAAATGGATATTCTCCATTTCCTTTGAGGATTTGGCTTATCTGTTATTGAAATAACGTGTGTATGTCGTTATAATTAATTGATTTGTCATAATAAATGATAGAAGTAATTAAAGGATTTAGATTTATCATAATAAATATCAATCTCTCTCATCCATTGCTTCATTTATTTATTGATATTTATTATGATAAATCTAAACCCTTTAATTACTTCTATAATTTATTATGACAAATCTTGACCATTGAAATTATAACAGCATGCATGTTGTTATTTCAATAATAGCACTGAAGCCAGATCCTTCATTGAAATGGAGAGGATCCTATTCCTACTTTATTGGGCTGATGTGGCCATTCCCATCGATCAATTAGCATTTAATTGGATCTCACTTTGTTAAAATATATATATATATATATATATATATATATATATATATATCTCCAAAGGCATTTCTCATCCAAGAAAGAGAATATTATAGTGTTTAAAGGCCGACTGAGAGAAAGTAAACATGAGGAAGCTTAATTACCTCGAACCATTGCAACTCCTCCTGCAATTGGAGTGCAGGACCAGCACGAGTCCCTCCATTATAGTTCTTCATGTCTGCGGCATGATGCAATATGGTGTAGCCTCGCTTATCAATCAGTGAAAACAATCGATGTTTCATTACCCCTTTCATCATCTTTAGACGTCGAAATATTTATCTTTGACGGTGGCAAATGGCTGCAACCACTATAGTTACCTCGTCCTTATTAATGTGCTCAATTACCTGAGGATGCACATCAAGTATCTCGTCAAATATTTCTACTATTCCTCCGCTCGCCGCAATAAGCAATGGGGTATCAGGTGTTTGATCTCCTCGTCCTTGTTCATCAGCGCCTCCTTCTGTGGAGTTGGATTCGTCGTCCAAAGTGTTTGATCCTTTCCCCAAGGAAATCGGCCTGTCTTCTACTTTTAAACTGTTTGTCCACGTGGTATCCATCTTCGCTAGCAACTTGGTGAGTTCAATAGCTGATTCATGCTTTCTCTTCACCTTCCATATTTCATCGATTGCTGGCCATTCTGTGATATAACATTCATCAATATATGTATATATATATATATACACGTTTATGAGAGAGATATACAGTAGTTAATTTCTCAACCACAATGGCTACTTCGGCCACAATGATTTGTATTTCCTTTTACAAATAGAGTTATGAAAATCAATGAATCTAAACATTCTCACAAACATTTATATATACTTATATGCAGAAATGTCTTTGGGGCCATTCTCTTGTACATTTTTTTAAAAATCAATTTCTTTAGTAAATCTACCACTAAATTTGTCATATCTTACATGAAGATGAACAAGATATATGCTAAGTAATGAAAGCAAACATTTCTTTAATATGAATGACATAATGACCATTTATCGATGAAATCTATAGTTGATTATTGTTCTATATATGTTTTTTTCTTCCTAAAATTAATTTTTAATAGTAGAGTCAACAATATTGACTTTGTTATATATGATCAACCAAATCATCCCTTTCATATATAGGTTAAATCCAAGGCCTCTCTTAGAAAACTATCATGAGTCACCTATAAACTATAAGAGGAAACTTCATGAAGATTCTCGAACTTTCACTCGTTTTAAAATATTTCCATAAACTTAAAAAACTCTCAATTGAATCCCCTGAACTTTCAATTGCTCTCAATTTGAACCCATCCACCTATTTTAGCCGTTAAAATACAAAAAAGACCAAAATATCTTTGATTTTTATTTTTTAAAAAATGAAAAAAAAAAAAAACATTTTGGAAGTTGAAATTTTATACAAAAGTCAAGGGTAGAAACATAATGTAATATTTAAAATAACGGAGGGGTTTAAATTGAGAGCAATTGAAACTTCAAGAGACTAAATTGAGAGTTTTTGAAATTTAAGAAGAGATTTCAAAATGGATAAAAGTTTAGGGGTCTTCAGCAAAGTTTCCTAAACTATAATTTTGAGATCCACTTTTGTATGAAATAAAAAAGTGCAGGTTAACCTTAGAGTGGGGTAATCGCCCCAATGGGATCGAGTCCACAGACTCACTTGACTTTGTCACCCTCAGATAACATTAATATCTACAAGTTATTGGTGTTGTAGTGGTGCTAGAAAAATTAAAAAATAGATGAACAGTGCGTGAAAGACTCACTTGACTTTGTCACCCTCAAATAGCATTAATATCTACAAGTTATTGGTGTAATATCTACAAGTTATTATTATTATTATTTTTTGAAGGGATATCTACAAGTTATTGGTGTTGTAGTGGTGCTAGAAAAATTAAAAAATAGATGAATAGTGTGTGCATGAAAGACTCACTTGACTTTGTCACCATCAGATAGCATTAATATCTACAAGTTATTTATTTATTTTTTTGAAGGGATATCTACAAGTTATTTGTGTTGCATTGGAGGTAGAAAAATTAAAAAATAGATGAATAGTGTGAAAGACACATGCGCCCCCATTCACAATATTATACACACATAAGAAAATAAGGTCGCACCTTTAGCTAGGCGCCTCCACATATCATAGTATTTTCTTGAAATTGCTGCAAAAACTACGTAAAATTAATTACATGATTACAAAAATATTTCTGCTTGTTTACAAATGAGGAAAAGTAATATATACCATACAAATATCTCATAAATATCTTATAAAATGAATGTGAAAAGATCTAATTATCCTTAAATTAATCATATATATTAAAGTAAAATTAAAGATATTGTTCTTTTAGTTTTTGTAAGATGTTTGTATGTATTTATAACATTACCTGGTGGCCGATGTTTGTTTGATTGGTGGGGGCTACTGGTATCCTGGCCGCCTCTCTCCAAATCTTCTGTTTGACTTGAAGTTTTTTGAACTTCATTACTATCATCAACATCATCATCGTCATCATTCAGATGGGTAGGAAGGCCTGCACTAAGAATGTGTTTAAATTACTAATTATATTTTTATTGGGTGTTTAAAGCATAACGAGAATGCTTTGTTTAAAGTAAATGAAGCCAAACACAAATGCATGTAATTAATGCTGTTGTGAAAGGCACACACATAACATAACATAACATGAATAAGGTTGTAGCTAGAGACATACAATGATAGAGGAGCCTCTTCACTTTTCCCATGTTGCATGAACTCCTGAAAGCAGAAGGCATTTTTGCTAGCAGGTGAAGACATGTCATGCCATTGATTTCCTTTTTTGTTCCAAGTGTCTTGTCCTTCCCTAGTAACCAAATGGCTGTTTCTGCAAAAAAAAAAAAAAAAAAAAATCATAAAAGACCATAATTAAAACATGTAATTAATTTTGAAGTTATATGTTTGCATGAGAGAGAGCAAGAGAGAGAGAGACCAAAGTGTTGGCCTAACACAGCAGCATGGAGAATGGAGATGCTATCATATCTATGGAAATGGGGACTTATATCCCCAACTAATATTTTAGCCAAAAATTTGACCATTTTTGTCTGACCAAGGGCAGCTGCCCTAAACAGCGGGGTTTCACCAATTTGATTACGATCCTCTAGTATCATTTTCAGCTTGGGCAGATTGTTTTGAGAGAGTTCAGAGATCAAGAGTTTCGCTGAGGCAACATTGTTGGTGGAAGCGACCTCGTGAAAAACATTGTTATGGTGATCGCTCTTCTTAGATATGGCAAGAGGTATCTCAGAGGGTGGTAGAAGACTAAGCAAATGCTGAAAGTAGTTCTGTTCCTTCACTACTATATCCTGCAATATGAAGCGCAGTGAGCCCGTCGATCGTCAGAGGACGAACGACATGCTCAGGGTGTTTGTCGTAGAAGCTCTTCATGGCCTCCCAGTCTTCATTCAGAGCTGCCTGAAAAGGCTTTTTCAAACCTAAAAAGGGACTCAAATCACTTGCCATCTCTCTCTTTCTCCCTGACAATACCGTGTTTTATGGACTGTTATCGGCCAAGAGGATGGAAAATTCTCGCATTTTTCAAGACTAAATTAGATGCTATTTTGCTCGGAAACTGTATGAAGAGATCGACTTTTTGGAATCTTATTTTTGGGTCTTCGCATGTACCGTGTTCGTCTAAAATGATGTTTCTTTTCACACAACCATTTTCTTCCATTTGTTTTTTGTGCAACGACAGGATCTGTACGTATGCCTCAATTTCTCATAGAGATCTTTTCTTTAGGACTTTGAGTTGCAAGTCTTTTGGACTAATTCCTTAATTTCTATTCACATTTGGATTACTTTTTGGGAGTTCGTTTAATATCCAACAATTGCAAGGCTTGAAGCCTCGCGTGTTTGGAAAGCTGAATCTTCAAGGTTGTACGTTTTTTTTAAACATTGATTTTCACTACTACATAATTAAATTATGTTGGAAGTCCCACATTACTTGGGTATTAAAGAGATGTGCCATTTATAAGGTTGAGAGTAAACCTCAATTTGAGCTAGCTTTTGGGTTGAGTTAGGCCCAAACCCATTTCTAACATGGTATCAGAGCCAGGCCCAATTGGCTGTGGCCCACCGTCATCCATTTGTTGCACGTATTGGTTTGGATGTCCTCCCGCCACACGTGAGGGGGCGTGTTGGAAGTCCCACATTGCTTGGGTATTAAAGAGATGTGCTATTTATAAGGTTGAGAAAACCTCAATTTCTTGAGCTTTTCTAACAAATTATATAACAATTTAGTAAAAAGCATAACTCATTTTTAATTTGCCAATTTATCACTTGACCGTCTGATTCGGTACCTTGAAGGTGAAGTCTTGGAAGTGGTTGAGAATGATTGGGCTTTGAAGTGATTGAGAATGATTCGGTACCTTGAAGGTGAAGTAATATTGGAAGTGATTGAGATATAATTGGCCAGGCTTTGAAATATGCAGGAGCCTTTGAGACGGTACTAGAAAGCTGCGGTCGACATGTGCACTTGTCTAGGTATGAATTATGTTACTGTCGGTGACGATGATTCAGTAGTTTTAAGAATTATGAGGTTGGGTATATATTAGACAAGAGTTTCACTATTTACAATAAAAAATCACTCACATAAGTCTAATTAATATTAACTACCTTAAAAATCATTAATGTCCTAATAAAATTAGGTCAAACTATGGCTAAATTAATTTTGCGAGTGGTGATAGAAGTGTGGATAAGGGAAAGAAAGACCCTTATTTGATCGGAGACGATTCAAATTTTCAGATTGACCAGTATTTGAACACCCCTATTTGCACCAATTTGATCACGCATGAGACCAATTTTTTCGTGATTAATATATCCGTTATATGCCATGTTGGGCTTGGGCCAAGAGACTGTGCAGGACTGAATGCCTAGGCCTGCCAAACGTAATAATGCCAGCCCAACAAGCCCAAAATACTTAGTTTGCCAGGGAACGTGGGAGAGCCGTGAAGCATTTACTTAGAGTGCCCATTTCTATACGCTCACTTTTGCAAGTTGCCAAGTTTAATGCGAGCACAGGCGTCGAAACCCACAGCTCTACCTAAGTAAAATTTAATCTCTAGGAGACTTGTGAATATTTAGTCTTTTTATTTATTTACTTATTTTTTTACATGTTCAAGGAAGGAAAGAAGAAGGGGATTCGAATTAATAACCTCCACTTCATGAAGCGTAGTCCACAACCGATTGAACTACCCCTTGAAAACTCAGTGAATACCCCCTATTTTGTTTAGCAATAAGTTTTTTTCTCGTGAATATTTAGTCTTAATTGATTGAAGGTAGGCAAGAAAGCCATCATCGAGGAGAAATGAAGTACTAATCTTTTGTGGGCTTCGCGTGCTGCAGAAGTAGAAATGGCCCAACCAGATAGATGGTGAAATCCGCCCAGACTATGTGTTCCCACACATGGGCTGGCTTGGGGGCAACTGGGCCTCTTTCATTAGTTTCCATTTTTTCCCACCGTGACTGTAGCGAGTACAATGCTTGCACCGGGAATGGGATTATAACTAGATAAATATTATACATACTCGTATTTTTACACTCTTAAATGCAATTCTCAACTAACACTACAAATCATTATTTGGTTTTGGATCGATTTTAAATTCAATGGTAACTTTTAGTGTCACCTCAGATTATAAGAGTAGGAATGTGTATAACATTTCTAATCAAATTTGGGGTGACAATTCATGATTACGTATTAGATTTAGATTGTGTCGTTGCATAAGTATAAGACTATATAAATCAAGTATGATCACAAATTTTTGACATGTAGTTCATAATGGGAACTAAAAATACACAATTATTTAATAAAAATCCAAAATTGGAAAAAAATTGCTAAACCCATGTCCAAATTTCCAATATCTCGAAAAAGAGTTATTGTTGCTTGCAGGCTAACCTGTGGGTAACACAAAACTCTTTCATCGATCGTATCTTAATGTACATGTCTTACGGTTATTGGCCATGAAAAAAATGAGAATAGGAAGCTTGTCGTAGAGCCTTCTTCATAATTTTCTTGAAAAGGGAATGCATTTTCCTGGAGAGTGCAACGTACAAGGGGAATTGCATAAGCGCAAAGATGGAGACGGGAAGCAACACAGCAATGTTAATGAGAGTGATAGTCAGAGCTTTCTTATCAAAATTATTGATGAGAAAAATGGTGGCCGCAAAAGAAAGCATGGTGGTTGTGATTGAGAGGAAGAGTAAGGTAAAGCCAATCATGAGCTTCCGAGGGAGAGCTTTGAGGAAATTTTCTTGCTTAAATGGAGACGTGAGGATGGAGAGGAACATGACGACGTAAGTCAAGGAGCTTGCAAGGGAGATAACGTCCATGATGATGAAGAACAAGAAGAAGGGAGAATGAAGGAAAATTGGATGACCTGTCTTATCGTTACCTCCTGGGACAGTCAAAGCAGCCGTGAAAACAACAGTGGCGACAAGGATTGCAATCGCAGAGCATGATTGAGAGGTCTCCTTTATCCACCTTTCCGCCTTGTTGAGAAGCTCGGCATGTTGCTCTTTGAAGAGCTCGTTTGCAGTCTTACCGGCATTGTTGCGATGCATGACATAATGAGAGGGAACTATCTTTCGGACACGCTACAAGGGACATTGTATAAGATTAATTATGAGTTTTCGATCTTAACATTGTACAAACCACTTGGAAATGTTATATGGTTAGAAGAATCTTTGTTTAAGAACAAAGTAATGCTACGAAATACATCCCATCACATTTGTAGTTAGGCTACTAAACTCTAAATTATTCCTATAAAAAAGAAAAAAGAAAAGGAGAAAGATGAACAAGCCACCTCTCAACTTTGAGCTGGAGGTTTGGCCACCTCTTTAACGGTGTGGGGTGGTTTGTGGACGGGCTAGCCAACCTTCAATTTTTTATAAATAATTTTTAAACATGATTTATGTAGTTCAAGTAATCAAATGTTATGTGTGATATTTTCTATCAATTTTAATGATCTTAAATATTAATGGATGGGGTAACTTAGAATAAGTGGTAGTAACTTATTCTAAGGGCGACATATTAAGTGTATTTTTCTTTTCTCAACCCAAGAACCTTTACAAACAAATTAAGAGTAATGCTACATGCTAGTATACTACACTCCATCTTATTAGGTTGGTGTGCTACTATCTATTAGCCTTTATATTAGTTATTGTTTAAAATATATATATATATATATATATATATAAAAGGACTGCTCTCACATCAGCTTAATAAAATAAAGGTGTTATATGAGTGTCCATGGTATTTAACATTTGTCATAAATAAATCTTACCCAATCTACTCCTATTTTATTGGGATGATGTGGCCATTCCAATCAACTAGCATTTAATTGGATCTCACTTTGTTAAAAAAAAAAAATTCAAAGGCATTTCTCATATGAGAAAGAGAATATTGTATTGTTTAAAGGCCGATTGAGAGAAAGTAAACATGAGGAAGCTTAATTACCTCGAACCATTGCAACTCCTCCTGCAATTGAAGTGCAGGGCCAGCGCGAGTCCCTCCATTATAATTCTTCATGTCTGCGGCATGATGCAATATGGTGTAGCCTCGCTTATCAATCAGTGAAAACAACCGGTGTTCCATTACCCCTTTCATCATTTTTAGACGCCGAAATATTTCTCTTTGACGGTGGCGAATGGCTGCAACCACTATAGTTACCTCGTCCTTATTAATGTGTTCAATTGCCTGAGGATGCACATCAAGTATCTCGTCAAATATTTCTACTATTCCTTCGCTCGTTGCAATAAGCAATGGGGTATCAGGTGTTTGATCTCCATGTCCTCCTTTATCGGTGCCTCCTTCTGTGGAGTTGGATTCGTCGTCCAAAGCATCTAATATTCCTTTCCCCAAGGAAATCGGCCTGTCTTCTACTTTTAAACTGTCTGTCCACGTGGTATCCATCTTCACTAGCAACTTGGTGAGTTCAACCGCTGATTCATGCTTTCTCTTCACCTTCCATATTTCATCGATTGCCGGCCATTCTGTCTTATGATATAACATTCATCAATATATATATACACGTTTATGAGAGAGACATACGGTAGTTAATTTCTCAACCACAATGGCTACTTCAGCCACAATAATTTGTATTTCCTTTTACAAATAGAGTTATGAAAATCAATGAATCTAAACATTCTCACAAACATTTATATATACTTATATGCAGAAATGTCTTTGGGGCCATTTTGTTGTACTTTTTTTTTTCTTTAATCAATTTCTTTAGTAAATCTACCACTAAATTTGTCATATCTTACATGAAGATGAGCAAGATATATGCTAGGTAATGAGAGCAAACATTTCTTTAATATGAATGACAGAATGACTCATTATCAATGAAATCTATAAGGATTAGTTGATTATTGTTCTATATATGTTTTTTTTCTTCCTTAAAAATTAATTTTTAATAGTAGAGTCAACAATATTGACTTAGTTATATATGATCAACCAATATTCATCCCTTTCATTGGTTAAATCCAAGGCCTCTCTTAGAAAACTATCATAGGTCACCTATAAACTATAAGGGGAAACATCACGGAAGACTCCCAAACTTTTACCCGTTTTGAAATAACTCCCATAAATTTCAAAAACTCTCAATTGAATCCCCTAAACTTTCAGTTGCTCTCAATTTGAACCATTTCGTCAATTTTAGCTGTTAAAAATACAAAAAAAGACCAAAATATCCCTAATTTTTATTTTTTAAAAAAATAAAAAAACTTTTTGAAAGTTGAAATTTTATACAAAAGTTAGGGGTATAAACGTTATGTAATGTTTAAAATCTGACGGAAGGGTTTAAATTAAGAGCAATTGAAACTTTAGGAGACTAAATTAAGAGTTTTTGAAATTTAGAAAGATATTTCAAAACGAGTAGAAATTCAGGGTTCTTCAGTAAAGTTTCCCAAACTATAATTTTGAGATCCACTTTTGTATGAAATAAAAAAGTCCAAGTTAACCTTAGGGTGGGGTAATCGCCCCACTGGGATCGAGTCTACCGACTCACTTGACTTTGTCACCCTCAGATGGCATTAATATCTACAAGTTATTGGTGTTGCAATGGAGCTAGAAAAATTAAAAAATATATGAACAGTGCATGAAAGACGCATGCGCCGCCTTCACAATATTATACACACATAAGAAAATAAGGTCGCACCTTTAGCCAGGCCCCTCCACATATCATAGTATTTTCTTGAAATTGCTGCAAAAATTATGTACAATTATTACATGATTACAAAAATATTTCTGCCAATTTACAAATGAGGAAAAGTAATATATACCATACAAATATTTCATAAATATCTTATAAAATGAATGTGATAAGATCTAATTATCCTTAAATTAATCATATTAAAGTAAAATTAAAGATATTGTTCTTTTAGCTTTTGTAAGATTTTTGTATGTATTTATAACATTACCTGGTGGATGTTTGTTTGATTGGCGGGGGCTACTGGTATCCTGGCCGCCTCTCTCCAAATCTTCTATTTGACTTGAAGTTTTTTGAACTTCATTACTATCATCAACATCATCATCGTCTTCATTCAGATGGGTAGGAAGGCCTGCAATAAGAATGTGTTTAAATTACTAATTATATTTTTATAGGGTGTTTAAAGCATAACAAGAATGTTTTAAAGTAAATGAAGCCAACCACAAATGCATGTAATTAATGCTGTTGTGAAAGGCACACACATAACATAACATAACATCTTTTCAAAAAACAAAAAAAACATAACATAACATGATTAAGGTTGTAGCTAGAGACATACAATGATAGAGGAACTTCTTCACTTTTCCCATGTCGTCGCATGAACTCCTGAAAGCAGAAGGCATTTTCGCTAGCAGGTGAAGACATGTCATGCCATTGATTTCCTTTTTGGTTCCAAGAGTCTTGTCCTTCCCTAGTAACCAAATGGCGGTTTCTGCAAAAACAATCATAAAAGACCATAATTAAAACATGTAATTAATTTTGAAGTTATATGTTTGCATGAGAGAGAGAGCAAGAGAGAGAGAGACCAAAGTGTTGGCCTAACACAGCAGCATGGAGAATGGAGATGCTATCATGTCTATGGAAGTGGGGACTTATATTCCCAACTAATATTTTAGCCAAAAATTTGACCATTTTTGTCTGACCAAGGGCAGCTGCCCTAAATAGCGGGGTTTCACCAATTTGATTACGATCCTCGAGTATCATTTTCAGCTTGGGTAGATTGTTTTGAGAGAGTTCGGAGATCAAGAGTTTCGCTGAGGCAACATTGTTGGTGGAGGCGACCTCGTGAAAAACATTGTTATGGTGATCGCTCTTCTTAGATATGGCAAGAGGTATCTCGGAGGGTGGTAGAAGACTAAGCAAATGCTGAAGTAGTTCCGTTCCTTCACTACTATATCCTGCAATATGAAGCGGAGTGAGCCCATCGATCGTCAGAGGATGAACGACATGCTCAGGGTGTTTGTCGTAGAAGCTCTTCATGGCCTCCCAGTCTCCATTCAGAGCTGCCTGATAAGGCTTTTTCAAAGCTGAAAAGGGACTCAAATCACTGGCCATCTCTCTCTCTCTCTCTGACAATACCGTGTTTTATGGATTATTATCAGTCAAGAGGATGGAAAATTCTCTCTCTCAAGATGTGTTATGGTGATTAGAAGCGGAAATTTTTTTCTCTTTTCCTCTCTCTCTGTGTGGGAGTACCGTTGTTGCCTATCGTTCAAGATGATAGTTGATAGAAAGCTATCTTTTTCTTTTTTTTTTGTGGTAACACAATATAAGCTGCACACCAAGCATTTTTCTAGACTAAATTAGATGCTATGTTGCTCGGAAATTGTATGAAGAGAGACTTTTTGGAATCTTATTTTTGGGTCTTCGCATGTACCGTGCTGCCGTGTTCGTCTAAAATGATGTTGATGTGCATGGCCCGGCTTAATTTGTTTCTTTTCACACACGCAACCATTTTCTTCCATTTGTTTTTTTGTGCATGCAACGACTTTTCTATTCACATTAATTAGGATTACTTTTTGGAAGTTCGTTTAATATTCAACAATTGCAAGGCTTGAAGCCTCGCGTGTTTGGAAAGCCGAATCTTCAAGGGGAGCATTGAATATATAGAAACAAAGCGTGGATGGAAGTGTTCAACAGCCATTCTAGAAGCGACAAGGACAAAGGCAACAAGGCATGGTGCATCCGGATCCTGAGAACTAGTTTAATCAGCCAGTTCATGAAGCAGAGGTTAATTAATTTTTAGTTTGAATTCTCTTCTTTCTCTTTCTTTCTCTTGTGAGAACACATAAAAGAAAAAAAGTATTCAACAACCACTTTAGAAGCGTCAATGATAAAGGCATGCATGATGATTGGTGAACGTCGGTCTATCAACATACGTGGGCTCATCTTGACGTTGTACAAGAAACATCATCCATTCGTAGTTTCGGAAATCAAAGAAAAAAATGTTACTAACGATGCATGGTTCGGTAGTTTTAAGAAAAATTTTATGAGGTTAGGCATATATTAAGGCATGAGTATCAATATTTAGTATTTACAATAGAGAATCACTCACACAAGTCTAATTAATATTAAGGGGTAATTTCACTTAACCCCCTTAATGTTTCACATCTTTTGTAAACACCCCTCAAATGTTCAAAGTCTCTCACTTTGGTATATCCAACTTCTAATTGCTTCCACTTTCCCCTTTCCGATCCGTTAGGATTTTTTGTGAAATCCTAACGGACCTAGCCGAAAAGTCGGTTTTATCCCTCACTCTAAAACTACACTTTTTTTGCTCCAAAACTACAACACCCACTCAATCAAAAATGATATCGTTTTGGCCATTAATTTTTTTTTTTTTTAAAAAAGAAGAAAATCAGGGGTGGCTCCAGCCACCCTCACAGCTGGTTTGGGGGTGGTTCGGCTACCACCAAAAGGTCAAAAAAAAAAAAAGAATGGGTTTTGGGCTTTTGGGGGTTACCGGTCTAAGGGTGGTTGAACCACCTCCATAGCCAAGGGGGTGGTCCGACCACCACCAAAAGGCCAAAAAAAAAAAAAAAGAAAAATAATGGGTTTTAGACTTTTGGGGGTGGTCGGACCACCCCTAGGACCACGATTGGTATGAGGGTGGCCGACGCTACCCCAGGCCCTTGGAGGTGGTCCAGCCACCCTAGAAAGCCCAAAACCTTATTATTATTATTATTATTATTATTATTATTATTATTATTATTATTATTATTATTATTATTATTTTGGCCTTTTGGGGTGGCTGGACCACCCCCAAACCAGCCGTGGGTGGCTCCAACCACCCTTTGGCAAAAAATGGGGTGGTTCGGTGATAAGAGTCAAATATTATATATTTGGACTCCTTAATTTATATTAGTTAATCATTTAAATGTGTTGTTATCTAATATTTTGCTTTAGATTTGTGTTTAAGTGCTTTATAGGTTGCTGAAGAGAAACTGCATCTTAAAATGAGAAAGTTACAAAGTCTTGGAATAAATAATACTTTGAGAAGACATAAAAGATGTGGTTAAATTTAACCAAATCAAAGAAATGATAGAATCAAAATTTCTTTAATTGGAGATAATTTCGGATTGGATTCAAATTTAGATTCTGCACATGTTTTAGTATTTTGACCATAATTTTTTGCTCAAATATTGGATTGAGGTGATTCAAACGGAAGTGAAAAGCTAACTCAAAATGATACAATTTATTGTGAAATAAGATTTTCTTAATTCGGACGTTTACTATGCCAAATTCGTTCCGCAATATGAAAACGCAAATCTGGACGAATCTTATTCTGATTTCAAACTCCTATTTGGACTGAGAGACTGACCTCCGAATTATCTAGGTTTACTAGGGCTTCTAGGATTTATCTAAGCCTATAAATAAACCTTTTTACATTCAAGAAAGAGCGACAAGCCTAGAGACAAAAATTCACAGTTTTTCTCTTTAGTTTAGTTTTTTTTGTTATGTTTAGGTTTATGTTTTAATTTTCAGTCATGTGGAGCTAAATCCTTAACTAAGGTTGGGGATGAAGCCTCATTGTTGAAAAACGATATTGCTGTTATGTAAGTTTTATTGATATGATTTTATTGAGTTTATTATTTCAATTGTTTTACTCTTAAAGTCCTAATCAATTAAGTGGAGTAATTCTTGGATATCTCTTGTGATTCAGGAATATATATGATGATTTAAGATAATTTTATATGATTGATTACTTGGTTTTTAACTCATAAAAATTTGATATCATTTGTGATTTGTTTTATGGATATATCTGGTGTTTCAATTGAATTTTGATTAATTTTGTAATTTGATCAATGAATACATGTGATGGTTTTGATTAATTTTTTGAAGTGTAGTAAAACATATCTAAGATTTTAATTGTGAGAACTTCGAATCGATATTGATGAGCATAGAGTATGTTGTTATGATGCAGTGAGTATGAGTTCCCAAACCTTAGTACCTTTGTCTATTGAGTTATTTATTTTATGTTTAATCTTTTAATTTTAAAAACCAAATTCATAACTCATTTTGGAAATAGGTTAGGATTTAATTAGTTTAGATATAAATTGATCTTTTAAAAATACAATTCTCTGTAGGTTCGACTTCTCATTTGCAATCCATTACACTATAAACAATTTATGTACTTACAAGTTAAATAAATTTCCACAATAAGTTTCAGAATTACTAAAATATACCATACACAACATTATACCTTTAGAATTATTATTATTTTTTTCAATTTTTGGGGAAAAAAAAAATTTAATCTTTGGCCTTTGTGGTGCCACGGCACCCCCAAAGGCCTATGTGGCTCCGCCACTCTCTCTCGCTCTCAAGATGTGTTATCGGTCAAAAGGGGGAAAGTTTTCTCTCCCCGTCTCTCTCTCTCTCTCTCTCTCTCTAGACTGTGGGAGTGTTGTCGCCTATCGGTCAAGATGGTAGAAAGCTATCCTTTTCTTTAATTAATAAACTCAGCTATTACACGCACAACACAAAGACTTTTTGGAATCTTATATTCGGGTCTTCGCATTTACACACGCACAACCATTAATTATTCCATTTGCTTCTTTCTGCGACGACTAGACCTGGACTACGATGACTTTGTGTTGCTAGTCTTTTGGACTAATTCCTTTCTATTCACATTAAGATTACTTTTAAGGAGTTCGTTTAATATCCAACAATCGCTCAACAACAGCATAAGAGCATTTTTAGCATAATAGTTAAAATGGAAAAATAATTATATTTAATTATTTTTATCATTTTTTGTTCCAATAAAATAATTTAGAATTATGTATTATACCTTAATTGCTACGGTAAATAATTATTTGTAGCTATTTACTATAGTATACTAAATTGAATTTTAATTTAATATAATATTTTTTTTCTTTTAATTAAGTATTGGTAATAATATAATAAAAAAATGAGAAATACTATTTTAAAGCAAATAGTTAATAAAATAAAGAATCTATTGGAATCGAGATTTAAAGAAATGAATAGTTAAAATAAAAGGCATCTTCGGCTGTTGAAAGTTCGCCAAACTGACCCCCTCTTCATCTTTCTCAATCTCCAACTCCCTCCCCATCTCTCTGATCTCTTTCTCTCTGTGTCTGTTTCACACTGTCTTTGAGAGATTAATGCTGTGTTTTTTAGACTGCGAGCGATCTGTCAAGTGAGAGTAGAAACACATCTTTTTATGCTTAGTTTTTGAATATGCTTTGCTTCAAGATCTAATAAAGTCAGCCACTACAAGCTAAATAAATTAGATAAAGACTAAATTTGATGCTCTAGATTTTGCACGGAAAGTGTACGTACGCTTAAAACCTTTATTCTAGGATTTTTGTAAGAACATTTCTAGGAAGAGCGGTCATTTTAGCCACTCACTATACACTTTTTTTTCATTTTAACTAGTAATTTTTCATTACACATTATACACTTTTTTTTTCATTTTAACTAGTAATTTTTCATTACACACTCTACCAGAACATCTATTTTAATCATCCCTTCTAATTAAATATCATATTTTAATATTATTTTATTATTTTTTATCTTTTCATTTTATTTCCCATTTCTCTCAAGTCTCAACTGCCCATTTTCTTCCCCATCTCTCTTCCTCTTCTCTCTGAAACACCAGACTGCACAAATGGGTTCCAATTTCGTCTTCGATTTTGCCAAAAAATATTCAATTGGAGGCGCTGGTCTTCACCGGAATGGGTTTCTGCAACGGATGGGAGAGAACATAAGTGGGTTTCTGCAACGGATGGGTTTCTACAAAATGGGTTTCTACAATGGATGGGAGAGAACACGGGTGGGTTTCTGCAACAAATGGGTTTTGTCTTCATCGGAATGGGTTTTGTTGAACTTGGAGGTGCTGGTCTTCACCTGTGACGAGGAATGGGTGAGGTGATGAGGAATCTGTGAAGAGGAGAAAGTGGGAGAGAAAGAGAAGAAAAGGAAAAAAAAAATTGTGTTGTGATTTCAGAGAAGACGAACCAGATAGAGAGAACGAAAGAGGCAAGAGAAAGAATGATAAAATAAACGTAAAAGTCGCTACAGTGAATTTTCATATATGAAAGTTCACTATAGCATATTTTGAGAGAGTCTCTAGAATAAAGTGTCTGTTGGAGTAAGAAAATAAAACAAAAATGTTAAATTTAACTATAAAACTAGTTTGAAGCATTTATTGAAGATGCTCTACGAACCTTGTGTTTTTGGGTCTTCACAATGCATGTGTTGTTAAATTAAGATTCAGAAAAAGCTTCTCTCTCAAGGACAGCTATGTGGCAAAAGTACTATCTCCTGAGTCGCGTTAGATTATTATTATTTTTTTTCAAAATTATTATAAATATATATGTATAGTTTTATTTGGATTTTTTTTTCATGAAAGACAGTAAAAAGAGTCTCACATTATAAAATAATAATAATAAAAAAAAAGTGTGAAAAGAAAATGAATACATATATGTTTATGCTTATCCAAAAAAATTAAATTGATATGAAAATATAAATTTAATAATTTAATCAAATACTTTAACGTATAATACATATGAAGGGATATACAAAACATATGCACGTACAAGAGATATACAAATAATACTTTCCTTTCCAAAAAAAAGTTTCACCCTCATATTCGATCATGAGAGTGCATATACCATACAGTATTTACACTTCATACTTTGATTTATTTGTGTACCCTGAAAATTTTGACAACTTATATTTTATTGGATGATTGAAAATAGCCTTAATTAAGTACATCGCATGCATCAGAATTTTTTGCATATGCGAGGTACAATTGATTAACTTTAATTATTGCATACTTTTATCTCCGAGAAATTCCTTTTATACAATATAGTGGTTCCAAAGGCCAACCGTATGGCCCTCTCAAACGGAGAAATTAGAGATCTCTGATGAAGCATGGGAACAGAAATGAGTAGTCTCCATGGTGCAAGAGAGGCTCGACCAAATGATTAAAGAAATTAAGGCAGGAGGCAAGACAAGTTGTAGAGAGAAGAAGGCAAAAAGGTGGTGAAGGGACCAAGTTCGTTGTTATGGTGGCCGTGGAAAAGTGTTCTTATGATCCAAGAGAGGATTTTAGAGAGTCTATGATTGAGATGATTATGGCAAACCGGATACAAGAACCGAAAGATCTTCGTAGCCTCTTGAATTATTATATTTCAATGAATTCCGAGGAATATCATGGGATTATACTTGAGGTTTTTCATGAGGTTTGCTCCAATTTATTTTTATTTTGTAAATGCCATTGAACAATAATATCATGAAATTTTTAGTGTCAAATTTGAATCTATGATCATGCATGCGACAGTTATTGTGCCATGGTTTTTGAATACTTGTTCTCTAATTTATGGGAAACACCCATATATTAGAGAATCACTAATTATGATAAATTGCAATCAATATGTGATTCAATAAATCTCACCAAAAGAGCCCACACTTTTTTTTAGGTAGAATTTCTTGATTTTAGTATTCAAATAAAACTTGCTCAGAGCTTACAATATACTTGATACAATTAGAAATACTAGTTGGAGCAATTCAAATAATAATATTGGAGCAATTCAACAATCTCTCCCATTATTGGAGCAATTCAAATAATAAGATAAATCTTAGTAATAATAATATTATCTTGATTTTTTTTTAAAACTTCAATTAAATATGAAAACTTTTTTTTTTTTGTTGGGTCATTTTTTGAGTTGGAGAAACCCATCATCGAGGATAAATGAAGTATAAATCTTTTGTGGGCTTCGCGTGCTGCAGAAGTAGAAATGGCCCAACCAGATAGATGGTGAAATCAGCCCAGGCAGTTTCCAAGTAGCAACTATGTGTTCCCACACATGGGCTGGCTTGGGGGGCAACTGGGCCTCTTTTAGTAGTACCCATTTTTTCCCACCGTGACCGTTGCAAGTATACAATGTTTGCACCGGGATTATAACTAGATAAATATTATACATACTCGTATTTTTACACTCTTAAATGTAATTCTCAACTAACACTGAAAAGCATTATTTGATTTTGGATCGATTTTAAATTCAATGGTAACTTTTAGTGTCACCTCATAGAGCATAAGAGTAGGAGTGTGTATAACATTTCTAATAAAATTAGGGGTGACAATTCATGATTACGTATTAGATTTAGATTGTGTCGTTGCGTAGGTATAAGGTTATATAAATCAAGTATGATAACAAATTTTTGACATGTAGTTCATAATGGGAACTAAAAATACACAATTATTTAATAAAAATCCAAAATTGAAAAAAAAAATGCTAAACCCAGTGGTGGAGCCAGGATATATAAATTGGGGGTGCCATCAAAATTTTTTTTAACGTCTTAAAATTTGCTTCACCCTAAAAATTTGATAATTTATACAAAAATTAAGATTAAATACATAAATTTAACCTTGGAACGTTAAAGAGAGAGTCTGAGAGGGACTGAGGGAGAGAGAGAAGAGAAAGGGAAAGAATTCATAAAAAAACGTGAGAAAGGGAAGGATAAATTTTTTTTTTAATAGCCAGAAAAAGTAGCCAAAAAAATAACAAAAAAATTAAAAAAATTGTTGGGGGTGCCATGGCACCCCTAACCCCTAACGTGGCTCCGCCACTGGCTAAACCCATGTCCAAATTTCCAATATCTCAAAAAGAGTTATTGCTGCTTACAGGCTAAACTGTGCGTAGCACACAACTCTTTCATCGATCGTATCTTAACGTACATGTCTTGCGGTTATTGGCCATGAAAAAAATGAGAAATGGAAGTTTGTTGTAGAGCCTTCTTCATAATTTTCTTGAAAAGGGAATGCATTTTATTGGAGAGTGCAACATACAAGGGGAATTGTATAAGCGAAAAGATGGAGACTAGAAGCAACACAACAATGTTAATAAGAGTGATAGTCAGAGCTTTCTCATCAAAATGATTGATGAGAAAAATGGTGGCCGCGAAAGAAAGCATGGTGGTTGTGATGGAGAGGAAGAGTATAGGATCAAATGATCGATAGATCATTCAATCGATCCTAGGGAATTAGTTCGATTGATCGTGATAGGATTAATTGATCGATCGATCATCCCGATCAATCCTAGGAAATTAGTTCAATTGATCATGATAGGATTAATTGATTGATCGATCATAGGGAATTAGTTTGATTTATCGTGATAGGATCAAATGATCAATCGATCATCCGATCGATCATAGTGAATTAGTTTGATTGACTGTGATATGATCAAATGATTGATCGATCATCCGATCGATCATAGTGAATTAATTCGATTGATTGTGATAGGATCAAATGATCGATCGATTATAATGAATTAGTTCAATTGATCGTGATAGAATCAATTGATCGATTGATCATCCGATCGATCATAGGGAATTAGTTCGATTTATCGTGATAGGATCAAATGATCGATCGATCATCTGATCAATCATAGTGAATTAGTTCGATTGATCGTGATAAGATCAAATGTTCAATCAAACATCTGATCGATCCTAATGAATTAGTTTGATTGACCGTGATATGATCAAATGATTGATCGATCATCCGATCGATCCTAGTGAATTAGTTTGATTGATCCTAGTGATATGATTAAAACGTCAAAAAGTTTTTTTTGTTTCCTTCAAATTTACTCTAGTCTACCTCTCAACATGAATTTTTAAAAAATATGCTTGTTAAAAATGACAAATGTTGAATAATATAGAAATTAGAAAGAAAAAAAAAATTTGAAAAGTACAACCGTTAGGAAAAAAAAAAAAAACAAAAGAATTTTGAAAAGTATGATCTTTAGAAAAAGACAGATTTTGAAAAATATGAACCTTAGAAAAAGATGATTAAATTTTGAAAAATGTAAGCAGTGAGAAGATATGAAATTTTGAAGATATAATTATTATCAATATTATAGACAAATTTTCAAAACTATGATGGTTGGATCGAGAAATAATATTTAAATAAAATAGTGACAAATTGATAGGTAAATAGAGAGTGAAATGTGGGGCGATGTGTAGAACCCATGATTTTGGGGCATTAGAAATGGGTTTACACTAGGACTTGATAATATTATACTTTTTTTTTTCCTTCTCGTCTTAGCAAAAAATAAAAAAATAAAAAATAAATTCAAATTATTAACTTTTTTGACGTTTTAAACAATGCCATGTCAAAATTTTTTTGACATGGCACTCTTCAAACGTCAAAAAGTTTATCCTTCTTTCTTAGCAAAAAAAAAAGAAAAAAACTTTTTGATGTTTTAAACAATACCACATCAAAATTTTTTGACTTGACTTTATTCAAAACGTCAAAATTTTTTTTTTCCCTTCTTATCAAAAAATAAAAAAAATAAAAAAAATAAAAAAATTAAATTATTTTGAGCTCAAAACGTAAAAAGTTTTTTTTTTTACTTCTTTTCTTCCCCGCCTCCCCGTTCCAATGGCGCGATTTCTAAAATTTTCGGACCAAAATATTTGTAATTGTTAGTTTGAAGTATTGGCTAAGTTTCGTGATCAAAATGAAAAGAAAAGAGCCAAGCTGCCTGGACGGGATTCATTGCCGCTCGGACGTGATGCAATCAAGTACTTCAATACTAAAACCCGAGAGCCCGTCAGCAGTTCCAAGATCCCGCTCGCAGCTCGCTCGACGCTTCAACGCCGCGCCAAGATTGAAGAATGCGACGAAGAAAGCGATGGAAACCTAGAAATTTCCACATCAGAATAGTGACCGTCCGGACGCCCATCATGACCGCTCGGACCAACCTTCACAAAGCCCATCATCCATGTATATTCAAGTGACCGTCCGGACGGCCAATCTTCCCGTCGACGCTACCTACCGTAATAGCTTTTATTTGGATTCTAACTGTCCTAGGTTTAGGTTTTGTGGGCTATTATAAATACACCTCTATACAATGTTAGAGGTACGGATTTTCACCCCAGAAAGTTCGTGAGAGGTCAGAATTAAAGAGAGAAATATTGTGAGCCTTATTGTTCCTCTTAGAGGATCTTTGTTAGTTTGTTTGTGAGCGTAAATTGAGCAATCGATCGGGAGGGTCCGTAAAGGAGAATCACGTTGAAGATTGTGAGTAAGGAGACGAGTTGAGGTTTGTCGATCTTACAGAGCCAAGGTCTTGCAAAGGGTTGTAAGTGTTCCTAGTGTCCGTAATCTCTAGATAATCTTTTGATAGTGATTTTGGCTGCCGGAGAGGTTTTACTTTTAGATCTGCTTTCTAAAAGGTTTCTTCGTCACCAAAACTTTGTGTCTGATTCTTCATATTTTGGTGATTGCTTGCTTAGATTTAAATATCCGTTAATTCCGCATAAACTGTGATATTTATCTGTTTAGGGTTTTTCAGTAATTGAGCGCTTCTTTTTTCCCCCAAACCTTCAAACCTTCAAAACACCAAAATCCCTATCTCCCCTTCTCTCTCATCACTCCCACTCTCTCTCTCTCTCTCTAATTATCTGTTCGTTTTTGTTACGAGAAATCGTCTCTGATATTTGTTTTGGTTTCGGATTATCTTTCAGAAACGATCTCCGGTGGCTCGTGTTGTGTGGGAGAGAGGCCAGAGCGCCGCGGCTACTCCGAAATGCGCGGCGTCCGATCCTGACCAGCTGAGGAGCGCCAGAGAGGATATCAAGGAGCTTCTCAAGAACAATTTCTGCCATTCTATCCTGGTACTTTTTTGCATTGAGCTCTCTTTCACTTTCGGCTTATTTTATAGTAGCTGAAACTTTGATATTTGCCGTTAGATGCTCTGTTAGTTGTAGTTGTAGTTACTATTATTGTACAGGTCCAAAGCTACTGGACAATGATCTAGAGTTTCACAGATTATTCCACAAGTGAGATCATGTACCTTAATTTTAGGGGGGAAAAATGATTTACAGTTGGCTGTTTATGTAGTTTTATCATGCGGTCGCTTTCTTTTTTCTTGGTGCCTGATGGTTAAATCTCATTTGAAGTCTATTATTGTGATAAATTTCCTTGTGTTGTAGCTATGTCCCAAATCCTGTCTTGGTCATTATTGATTTCCAGCCTAACGAGATGGGGATACCCACTAAGGCTTACGATGATGTTGAAGAAGTGAAAGAGGTAAGAAAAATATCATATTTTCTTATTTAATATCTTTATATGTTTATCCCTGAACAAAAAGATTTGGAAGTAATAGAGTTGCCTTTTGTTTTGTTCAGGTTGCAGGAAACAGCAAGAAAACAGGTTGCCTTTTGTTTTGTTCATGCAGAAATTTCAGTCTTTCAATGGGCATTTTTCATCATATAAGCTCTAATCATACTCATTCGATACTGTGAAGGAAAATAAGGAGGGGTTTTCTAGGTTCACAATTAACATAAAACATATATATTGTCATGTCTTATGGTTCACAAATGAATATCAACGGGTTCAGATACTACTGTATCTTGGATTTGGCAGATATAGTTGTCTAATTGTGAACCTAGAAACTAACGTATGCTGTTCTTTTTCGTCTATTTGGCCTATACTAACGTACATTTATTAGAATTAAGCAAGAAATTGAATTGAAGTAAACTTTGTTGAGTGATGGAGATCGAAATGAAAGAAGGGAGATGATGGTCTAGGCATTAGTTCTTGCATGGAAATAGCTAGATTAGATATAGATAGTAATATAGTGATGACTGATGAGTGAATTTGTGAACCGATTCTAGTTATATACCTAGTTTTGGTTTATGGTTAGCCTTTGAACGAAAGTGGAAGGCCTAATTAATGCTTTCTGCGTAGTTGTAGCTTTGATATTGTTTTCCCTATTTAAAGCCTTGACCTCAGGTACAGGCTGGTCCTCTGGTTTTGTAAATAGTTGTGGGGCCTTTGAGAGCTTTGTCAATAGGCTAATAATAGTGCTTGCTATAAACATATATTTTTCTGCCTATATGATAATTCGTCTCAGAGCTGTTTGAATGATAATATCATTAATAGAACATAGATAGGCTTTGAATGGTCAATCGGTAGTCCATTCAGAAATGCAGACTAGATAGTCAATCGGTAGTCCATTGATGAGAATCCTTATGTTATTATGAGGTGTTTTACTTATTGATATTGGACTTTGTTACTTCTGGTTTCACTTACTTGATTATGGTTGCACAGATGGAGGGTAGTCTTGCTGAAGAGCTTTACTCAGAAAGTTTGAAGCTATCAAAGATAGACTTGGGTTCTTCTTCAACTGCCATTACTAAAGAAGGTGATGCACATGGTTTAGATGTTGGTTTAATTTCTCTGTTTTGATACAAATCTGTCTGTTGCCATACGAATGAATCCTATGCTTGCATAATTGCATTTGGTTTATGAAATATGAGTTTGACTGGCTTTCCATTTTGATAAAATGTTTTCTACTCTTTTCGTCGATTTGTGCTGATGAAAACAATATGGCTATAGAAGAAGACAAATGATTTTTTTTTTCATTGATGCTTTAATTTTTTTTTTCTATGTTTATGGTTGAAATTGATTTGCGTTAGCCAAAGCAGTATATAGGAGAAAAGAGAAAATTTTTTAAGAGTGAAACTTCACTTGCTCTGCCTCTTTCTCTTCCTTATGGATGTATATTTCTTATTTGATGAATATCAGTGTTGCACATAGCTGTGGGACTGCTTTCTGATTTTACTGTATGATAAGTCCAGCCACTGATAAAATCATTGAGTGAAAAGTTGACCTCGTCAAATGATTATCTATCTTTTGTATCACCTTCTCTGTCAAGTTTCCTTCAATATGAAGGAAAGAGTTCACTCTGTCTATACCGAGGAAGAAGAGCAGAAAAAGAAAAGAAGAGAAGAAGAAAGAAGGAAGAAGAAGAATGAGAAAACAGGAGAGACTTAATGTGAGAAAGATTGTGTTATTGATTAATCAATCTCGTAAGATACAATGAGGAGCTTGTATGCTTTATATACTAAGCATCAAGCTAAAAGCAGAAAAGTACAAAGTAACAATAATCGGTTTACTAGTTATAGCTATATAACTAACTTGAGCTAACTATAACTAACATATTTACAAGCTGAAAAATGTACAATATACATTGTTTAATAGTCCCCTCAAGATGGATGGCAAATGTCTTTGATATACATCTTGGACAATAACGATGAAAGTCTTTAAAACCAAGGCTCTTAGTGAAGATATCAGCATTGGTTTTGAGATGTAACATGTAGAGTTCGGATAAGTCCAAGTTGGATCTTTTCTCTTACAAGGTGGCATCAATCTCAATGTGTTTTGTTCTTTCATGATAACAGATTTGCAGCAATATGGAAGCGATTGGCATCACAAAAGAGAAGAGCTGCTTGGGGTGAGAAATTCGAAAATCTTTAAGTAAAGAAGACAACCACATTAGCTCACGGCGAGTTGAAGCTAATGCTCGATACTCGGCCTCGTGAGAAGACCTTGATACAGTTTGTTGTTTCTTTGATTTCCAAGACACAAGAGAGTCACCAATAAAACACAAAACCGGTGATTGAACTGCGAGTGTCTAAGCAGCACCTTAATCTGAATCTGAAAAAGCCTTAAGGTGAAAATCGACTTGGCGGAGAAAATAAGGCCTTGTGCAGGAGCTTGTTTAATATACCTCAAAACTCGTGAGCAGCCTCTAAATGAGGTTGTCTAGGCTTATCCATGAATTGACTTAAAATCGAACAGAGAAAGCCAAATCGAGGTCTAGTAATGGTCAAGTATAAAATCCTTCCAACCAACCTTCTATAGCTTGTAGAATCAAAGGAGATCACCTTCATCCTTTGATAGTTTCAAATTCTGCTCCATGGGAAATTTAATAGTTTAGCGACCAAAAGACCTGAATCCTCTAAGACCTCTAGGGCATATTTTCTTTGGTTAACAGAAATTCCTTCTGTAGACCTAGCAATCTCAAGACCAAGAAAATACTTCAAAGGCCCTAAATCTTTTAATTTGAATCTGTCATTCAAGAGAGTAATGAAAGAAGACACTGCCTTTGGGTCATTACTAGCTATAGCCACATCATCAACATAGACAAGTAATGCAATGAAAGAGGAACCCTTAAGCCGTGTGAACAAAGAGTAATCTGCCAGTGATTGAACAAATCCAAGTTCAACTAGTGTGTTTGAAAACTTTGAAAACCATTGTCTTGATGCTTGTTTTAAGCCATATAAAGACTTAGTAAGCCTGCAAACTTTTGTGTCCCCCTTAGGTCCAAAACCAGGAGGCATGCTCATGTAAACTTCTTCATCCAAATCACCATGCAAGAATGCATTGTTGACATCCAATTGATGTAAAAACCAGTTCTTGGCTTGCAAGTGCTAGAAAACATCTAACGTGGTCATTTTCGCAATCGGTGAGAAAGTTTCATGAAAGTCCAGCCTTCACATTGAGTATATCCTTGGCCACCAATCTAGCCTTATATCTCTCAACACTCCCATCAGATTTGTGTTTAACTTTATACACCCATTTACATCCAATCGGGTGTTTATTGGGAGGTAAGTCAGTAATAATCCATGTATTATTCTCCTCCAAAGCTGAAATTTCAGCCTTCATAGCTTCACACCAAAGGGGATTTTTGACAGCTTGGTGATAGAATTTTGGCTCAGGTTGAGAGGATATTGAAAAACAGAAATGTTTATAATGAGATGATAGGTTATCATATGAAAGAAAAGAGGACAAAGGATAAAGTTTACCTGAGTTGTCAACCATTGTAGTAGATTGGGGTAAGCAAGAAGAAGCCATTTTGCAATAATAATTCTGCAGGTAACTTGGTTTGTGTTTGATCCTATCTGATTTTCTAAGAATAGGAGTTGAAGTTTCTGCAGAAGTAGAAGATGAGTTTTGAATTGAGTTGGGTGATGAGGATTCTGCAGAATGAGGAGAGGAATTTTCTGGAAAATGAGATGAAGGGATATCTATAGATGGATGTACTGCAGAAGGAGTTTCTGCAGATGGGATTTGTATTTGTGATGAAGTGATGGGAAGTGAGGGAATGATTGGTGAATCCGAATGGATATAATCTGTGTCAGGTAAAATGGAAGAACTATTGTCAATGTTAGGTGCAGAGGAAGATGAGTGATCAATATGAGTAGCATATGGAAAAATGGTTTCATGAAAAATGGCATTTCTGGAAATGATGACAGATTGATTTTGAAGATTATAAAATTTATAACCTTTCATGTTATGTGGATAACCAATAAAGATGCATGGGGTAGCTCTTGGATCAAACTTTGTTCTATTTCTAGATAAAGTTGAAACATAAGCTAGACACCCAAACACTTTAAGATGAGAGTAAGATGGTATTTTAGAGAATAGGAGTTGATATGAAGATTTATTTGAGAGAAGAGGAGTTGGAATTCTATTGATTATATGTGCTGCTGAAAGGATGCAATCTGACCAGAATTGTAAAGGTAGGTGTGATTGAAATCTTAAAGATCTAGCTACATTTAAAAGGTGTTGGTGTTTTCTTTCAACTATGGCATTTTGTTGAGGGGTTTCTACACAACTCAATTGATGAATGATACCTTGAGTAGAAAAGAAGTCTTTCATATGGAATTCTGAACCATTATCAGACCTAATACATTTGATTTTGGTTTTGAATTGAGTTTGAACCATATTAGAGAAAGAATGAATAATGGATGCAGTTTGTGATTTGTGTTGCATCAAATGAACCCATGTGAACCGTGTGCAATCATCCACAATGGTAAGGAAGAATTTTGATCCATTTATTGAACTAGTGGCCATAGGACCCCATATATCACAATGAAGTAGATCAAAAGGAAATTCTGAAATGGAAACACTAACAGGAAAAGGCAACTTGTGTTGTTTTGCCAATGGACAAATTGAACAAATTTCATTTTGTTTACAAGATATGGCAGGAACTATGGATTGAATCAATCTTATTCTAGAGTTGGAAGGATGCCCTAATCTGTAATGCCACAGATCACAAGAGGGCTCCTTTATTGAATTAAAAGAAACATGTTTATGGAAAGAAGGAACAGATTCTGATGCATTGGATGAAACCTCATTCTCTGGCAGCAAGTAGAACAATCCAGCTTCTTCTTTAGCAACCCCAATCGTTCTCCAATGATGTAAACTCTGAATGAAACAATAACCAGCAAGAAATATGAGGCAGCAATGTAGATTTTTAAGAAGTTTGCTAGCTGAAATTAGATTGAAGCTAAAAGAGGGTACACACAAAACTTCAGTTAATGTAAGATTATCTGAAAGTTTGATGGTGCCAATGTGTGTGACAGATGCTTTGGCACCATTAGGTAGGTTTACATGAGTGGAAACAATGGCAGTAATTGTTGTGAAAAGGGATGAGCAACTGATCATGTGATCAGTAGCTCCAGTGTCTAAAATCCAGGGATTGGTTTTCTGATTTGAGTGTTGCAGCAATGTTAACAAATGCAGAAAAAACAGAATATCTAGGATTAAGAGTAGAATTATAACCTGAATTTCCAATGGCAGAGGCATTTGCAGGCTGAGATGTGGTTGGAAATTGCTTCAACATTTCCATCAAATGTTGGCATTGTGCAGAAATCACAGAAAGTTGAGGAGGATTACTCATTGAATGAGAACTGTTGAGGTGATGAGGATGGGGTTGTTGAGTCTGGACTTGGTTGACTGAGTAATGTGGTGATGGATATTGATGTTGTGACTGGATTTGGTTGGCCGAATATTGAGGTGATGAGTATTGGTTGGATGATTGAATTTGATTGGCTGAATGTTGGGATGATGAGTATTGATTTTGTGGTTTAGTTTTGGTAAACTTGAATCCGGGAGGAAATCCATGTACTTTATAACATTTCTCAATTGTATGTCCAGAAAGACCACAATGAGAACAGATTGGTTTCCTAAAATTTGGCTTAGCAAACCTACTTCCTGAATTGGATTTAGTCATGAGGGCGAGGGTTCATTCATTTGAGAGGATGATGGATTCAAAATGATTTGGTTAAGAGGGCAGATTCATGGTTCATTGAATTTACAGATATCTCTATTTGTTTTTCTTCTTGGATGATAAGAGAAAACACTTTATTCAAAGGGGAGAGGATCACAGTAATTTGTGCTCTAACGAGTAAAAGAGTCATTTAATCCCATTAAGATGATATACTCTGCTCTTGGTCGTGAAACTCAAGAATGGATTTAACACGCCCACAATTGCAGCAATTACATATAGACATAGGGCTATAGTTATTAAGCTCTTCCCACGTAGTCTTAAGTTGAGTGAAGTATTGACTTACATTGGAATTCTCCCAAAAGTAGCTGCAATTGATTTTTGAAGTTGAAATATTCTAGGTCCATTCCTCCGTGAGTACCTATCCTTTAGGTCTTCCCACATGATCTTGCTAGAAGTGATGTAGATGATGCTGGATTTGATATCACTTGAAACAGATGCAAGATCCATGACACCACCATGTCATTACACGTCGGTCCAGGAAAAAGATTATCATGTTCGTGGTTCATGATTGAACCATTAACAAAACCGATTTTGTTCTTGGCACTCGAGATACCAAAGATAGACCTGCTCCATGTGTTGTAGTTCTCTCCTGTCAATGGTGATCCAACTAGAATTAAAGCTGGATTTTCACCACTGTTTAGAAAAAGAGGGTTGGATGGATCAATTGATCGATTGTTTGGGAATGAATCTTTGAAGGTATTTTGATGTTGATCTGTCAAATGATTCTGCAGACCATTTGAAGAAATGTGTTGATGATTTTCAGCCATTGTTGAAGCTTGAAAATCACCTTGAACAGCGGAAGATGATGCCATTGTAGAAAACAGCAAAAGAAAGAAAAGAAAGAGGATCGGATGAATCACAATTTGTGATTAGAGCTCGATATGTCAAGTTTCCTTCAATATGAAGGAAAGAGTTCACTCTGTCTATACCGAGAGGAAGAACAGAGCAAAGAAAAGAAGAGAAGAAGAAAGAAGGAAGAAGAAGAATGAGAGAAAACAGGAGAGACTTAATGTGAGAAAGATTGTGTTATTGATTAATCAATCTCGTAAGATACAATGAGGAGCTTGTATGCTTTATATACTAAGCATCAAGCTAAAACAGAAAGTACAAAGTAACAATAATCAGTTTACTAGTTACAGCTATATAACTAACTTGAGCTAACTATAACTAACATATTTACAACTGAAAAATGTACAATATACATTGTTTAATATTCTCTGTAGATCTCAAGCCATTAGGAGTCTAGCGTTAAAGCTGTTACTCCTTCCGTCCCTCAACAGATAAAAGTACAAATTGACATCTTATGAACATGGATCCCAAAGAGATGAGGATGTCTAGATAGACGTTGCAACAATAGGAAAGATAGGGTAGGGAATGAAGTTATTTGTGAGAAGGGGGTTGGCACTAATTGAGGATAAAATGAGCGAGTCATATAAAAGGTTCGATATGTGTAACAAAGACCTGCATTGCGCCCTTTTGCACTTTGATTGAAGTAAAAAAGACCTGCAATTGCACCAATGCAAAAGAGTGATTATATTAACTTGGAAAGAGAAAAAAGGACCGCAAAAAAAAGAAGAAGATGTTTGTATAAGTTTTAAAGAAAGACATGGTAATCTGTGTTGATGTATTGTCTATTCGTTGAATATGTAATACAGCTAATGGTACAAAAAAACATTTTTTTATCTTACATTGCATAGTATATGGCTTCTTGGTTCTTATTTCTCCCATGGATCTAATGACATGTTCTTAACAAAATAATAATGAATAATTTGATTATGAAAATTAATGGAGTTTTAGAAGAATGAAATGTTTTTTTTGGTTGGAGTTGGTGGTTTATATTAATACCAGTGGAAGGTCAAGTAGACGAAAGCGTAGTGAACGTTGCGATAGCGACGTTCACGGAGCGGGAGTCTATTGGCTCATGGGTGTAATTAAGTTTGGTGGGGGGGAATGATTAGGTTGTGGGGTGCAGAGAACGCCTGCTGTATGGTATAGGATATTTTAGGGATTTCCTTGTATTCGTACAAGTTATTATTTTTTCTTTTAGTGTTTGTTATTTAGCTTTTAAATAAAAATTAAATTCATGTAATTTAATAGTTTTTTTTTAATTTTTTTTAATACTATCATTATTTAAAGTTGATATAGTATTTTTTATTTTTTTAAATTTTTTTTTAATATTATCAGTGTTGACTCAAAGTTGACGCTAATAGTAATTTTTTTAATAGTATTGGCGTTGACGTTTGCTTCCTTCCACTCATGTTTTAGCGTCAAAATAAAGGACTTTTAGTGTCCATATTGTTGACTCTAAAAGTGGAGTATTAGCGTCCATTTGATGTCGACGCTGATGATACCATTAGAGTCGGACTTTTAGCGTCCACCTTATTAGCGTCCAAAAGGTCGACGCTAATACTATTAGCGTTGACTTTTGGAGTATTAGCGTCGGCTTTTTGTCGATGCTAATACCCTTATTTCTTGTAGTGACGGTAGTTAATTTCTCAACCACAATGGCTACTTCAGCCACAATGATTTGTATTTCCTTTTACAAATAGAGTTATGAAAATCAATGAATCTAAACATTCTCACAAACATTTATATATACTTATATGCAGAAATGTCTTTGGGGCCATTTTGTTGTACATTTTTTTTTTTTTTTTATCAATTTCTTTAGTAAATCTACCACTAAATTTGTCATATCTTACATGGAGATGAACAAGATATATGCTAGGTAATGAAAGCAAACATTTCTTTAATATGAATGACAGAATGACCCATTATCGATGAAATCTATAAGGATTAGTTGATTATTGTTCTATATATGTTTTTTTTTTCTTCCCAAAAAATTAATTTTTAATAGTAGAGTCAACAATATTGACTTAGTTATATATGATCAACCAAATATTCATCCCTTTCATAGATTAAATCCAAGGCCTCTCTTAGAAAACTATCATGGGTCACCTATAAACTATAAGGAGAAACATTATTGGAGACCCTCGAATTTTTACCCGTTTTGAAATAATTCTTCTAAATTTCAAAAACTCTCAATTGAATTCTCTAAACTTTCAATTGCTCTCAATTTGGATCATTCCGTCAATTTTAGTTGTTAAAAATACAAAAAAGACCAAAATATCATTGATTTTTATTTTTTTAAAAAAATAAAAAAAGTTTTGAAAGTTGAAATTTTATACAAGTTGGGGATATAAATGTTATGTAATGTTTAAAATATGATGGAGGGGTTTAAATTGAGAGCAATTAAAATTAAATTTTAAGAGACTAAATTAAGAGTTTTTGAAATTTAGAAAGATATTTCAAAACGAGTAGAAATTTAGGGGTTTTCAGTAAAGTTTATCAAATTATAATTTGGAAATCCACTTTTGTATGAAATAAAAAAGTGCAGGTTAACCTTAGAGTCAAGTAATCGCCCCACTGGGATTGAGTCCACCGACTCACTTGATTTTGTCATCCTTAGATAGCATTAATAACTACAAGTTATTGGTGTTGCAGTGAAACTAGAAAAATTAAAAAAATAGATGAATAGTGCGTGAAAGACGCATGTGCTGCCTTCACAATATTATACACATAAGAAAATAAGGTTGCACCTTTAGCCAGGCCCTCCACATATCATAGTATTTTCTTGAAATTGCTGCAAAAATTATGTACAATTAATTGCATGATTACAAAAATATTTCTGCCAGTTTACAAATGAGGAAAAGTAATATATACCATACAAATATTTCATAAATATCTTATATAATGAATATGATAAGATATGAGGAAAAGTAATATATACCATACAAATATTTCATAAATATCTTATATAATGAATGTGATAAGATATAATTATCCTTAAATTAATCATATTAAAGTAAAATTAAAGATATTGTTCGTTTAGCTTTTGTAAGATTTTTGTATGTATTTATAACATTACCTGGTGGATGTTTGTTTGATTGGTGGGGGCTGCTGGTATCCTGGCCGCCTCTCTCCAAATCTTCTATTTGACTTGAAGTTTTTTGAACTTCATTACTATCATCAACATCATCATCGTCATCATTCAGATGGGTAGGAAGGCCTGCACTAAGAATGTGTTGTTTAAATTACTAATTATATTTTTATAGGGTGTTTAGAGCATAACAAGAATACTTTGTTTAAAGTAAATGAAGCCAAACACAAATGCATGTAATTAATGCTGTTGTGAAAGGCACAAACATAACATAACATGAATAAGGTTGTAGCTAGAGACATACAATGATAGAGGAGCCTCTACACTTTTCCCATGTTGCATGAACTCCTGAAAGCAGAAGGCATTTTCGCTAGCAGGTGAAGACATGTCATGCCATTGATTTCCTTTTTGGTTCCAAGTGTCTTGTCCTTCCCTGGTAACCAAATGGCGGTTTCTGCAAAAACAATCATAAAAGACCATAATTAAAACATGTAATTAATTTTGAAGTTATATGTTTGCATGAGAGAGAGCAAGAGAGAGAGAGACCAAAGTGTTGGCCTAACACAGCAGCATGGAGAATGGAGATGCTATCATGTCTATGGAAGTGGGGACTTATATTCCCAACTAATATTTTAGCCAAAAATTTGACCATTTTTGTCTTACCAAGGGCAGCTGCACTAAACAGCGGGGTTTCACCAATTTGATTATGATTTTCGAGTATCATTTTCAGCTTGGGTAGATTGTTTTGAGAGAGTTTGGAGATCAAGAGTTTTGCTGAGGTAACATTGTTAGTGGAGGCGACTTCGTGAAAAACATTGTTATGGTGATCGTTCTTCTTAGATATGGCAAGAGGTATCTCGGAGGGTGGTAGAAGATTAAGCAAATGTTGAAGTAGTTCTGTTCTTTCACTACTATATCCTGCAATATAAAGCGGAGTGAGCCAGTCAATCATCAGAGGACGAATGACATGCTCAGGGTGTTTGTCGTAGAAGCTCTTCATGGCCTCTTAATCTCTATTCAGAGCTGACTGATAAGGCTTTTTCAAAGCTGAAAAGGGACTCAAATCACTGGCCATCTCTCTCTCTTTCTCTCTGATAATATCGTGTTTTATGGATTATTATCAGTCAAGAGGATGGAAAATTCTCTCTCTCTCTCCCTCTCTCTCAAGATGTGTTATTGGTGATCAGAAGTGGAAATTTTTTTCTCTTTTCCTCTCTCTCTCTCTCTGTGGGAGTACCGTTGTTGCCTATCGTTCAAGATGATAGGAAGCTATCCTTTTTTTTTTTTTTCGGTAACACAATATAAGCTGCACACCAAGCATTTTTCTAGACTCAATTAGATGCTATGTTGCTCGGAAATTGTATGAAGAGAGACTTTTTGGAATCTTACTTTGAGTTGCTAAGTCTTTTGGACTAATTCCTTTCTATTCACATTAATTAGGATTACTTTTTGGGAGTTCGTTTAATATTCAACAATTGCAAGGCTTGAAGCCTCGCGTGTTTGGAAAGCCGAATCTTCAAGGGGAGCATTGAATATATAGAAACAAAGCGTGGATGGAAGTGTTCAACAGCCATTCTAGAAGCGATCGACAAGGACAAAGGCAACAAGGCATGGTGCATCCGGATCATATCCTGAGAACTAGTTTAATCAGCCAGTTCATGAAGCAGAGGTTAATTAATTTTTAGTTTGAATTCTCTTCTTTCTCTTTCTCTCTCTTGTGAGAACACAAAAGAAAAAAAGTAGTCAACAACCACTTTAGAAGCGTCAATGATAAAGCGATAAAGGCATGAATGGTGATTGGTTAACGTGGGTCTATCAATGTACGTGGGCTCATCTTGACGTTGTACAAGAAACATCATCTATTCATAGTTTTGGAAATCAAAGGACCTGAGTAGTTATTCTTTGATGGGCCAACAGTTACGCATAGATTGTATTTCACGTCACTTTAGTCCTTAGAAGATTGTGGTTGAATTGTGTTTATTTATTTATTTATTTTTTATTTACTTGTTGGGCTTTTCCAACAACCTTAGCGAATTTAAAGTTGTATTTTATTAAGAGAGCCCCTTAGGTCCGGATGATCTATAAAATATAGCTTTTACAGCACTCAATTAACATATGCCACATCATACAAGTACACAAACCCAAATAAACTCAGTTACACCAGATCGTTCCAAAAATCAAAGAAACCCCTGCCTCCAGCCTCCAGCCTCGATCGTCGCCGAGCACCAAGATCGCCGAGCGCCAGACCACCAGATTGCCGAACCGCTGGATTCGTCGAGATCGCCTGGCCCCGATCGCGCATCACCCAGATCTTTGGAGTCTCGGATCGCCGAGCCCGCTCGCTGCAGAACCGCTTCGGACGTCTGGTTCTTCTATAGTACGCACGCACCGTATGCGAAGAAGATCCCGCGTAGAATACCACCAAGTCGTCTCCGCTTAGAAAGCGTCGCCGTTGAAGAACCTCGTAGGGCCAAGTGAAGATTTTAAAGCGGCAAAGAGTCGCGTAAAGTCGGCGGATAAGGAGAACCGTGAGGAACCGAATCTGGATCTGGATTGACGGAGCGGCGGACGACGGTACCCATCCCGTTCTCACGCCGGGCATCTGCATTTGTTTGCCTCTCGCCTCCCGGCTTCCTCTCTTGGCGTTCACGAAGAAGTGTGTTTTATCGAAACCGATGATGTCATGGCGATTTGTGTAGGATTCTACAATTGATGAGCTCTGTTAGTCGTGATGGTTGGTTCTGTTTATTGTTTGCTCTGGTTCAGTTGTGGTTTGGGTTATCCGATTCTCGACCTTTCCTTACTTTTAAATAGGTGAAGGTCGTTGAGTTCATGACCCGTGAAGCAATCGTGGTATCCAAGTAGTTTATAGATGGTTTCTAATATTTAGGAAGTGTTTCTAATTCAATAATTTTATGTATATATTTTGGTTCTTCAGGGAGTGATTAGTGGGTGGGTGGTTGATTTATGGGAGTCTCAGATCGCTCCGCGATGTCGCCAGATCTCCAAACGGCCACAACCATGGGTCTGGAGAGACCCACGACGCCGTGGGTCTCGCCGTGAACAACCACAAGTTTTCTGTTGGCTATTGCTCTTGCCGTGAACAACCACAACCTGCTTGGTGGTGGCCGGTTGTGGTGGTGGGGTGGGAGGTGGAAGGGGAATTTGGGAGAGAGGGGGCGGGAGTATGTGGGAGAGAGAGGAGAAAATAAAGAGAATCAGGTGTTTTTATTTGAGATGAATTTTATGCACTTGGCTGATGTGTCAAGTTTTAATTTGTTGCTGTAAAAGGTACTTTTTGCAGGTTATCTGCATTCAAGGTTTTCTCTTTTATTAATTATGTGCAATATCATTTATTAGATTGCTATATAATTGTTATATAATTAAGATAACGTGATAATAAAAATTAGTTTTATTTTTTTTAAACATTGATTTTCACTACTACATAATTAAATTATATAACAATTTAGTAAAAAGCATAACTCATTTTTAATTTGCCAATTTATCACTTGACCGTCTGATTCGGTACCTTGAAGTTGAAGTCTTGGAAGTGGTTGAGAATGATTGGGCCTACCTGAAGGTGAAGTGTTGGAAGTGATTGAGAATTATTGGGCTTTCAAATATGCAGGAGCGTTCGAGACTTTGGTACTAGAAAGCTGAGGTCGACACGTGCACTTGTCTAGACATGAATTATGTTACTATTGGTAACAATGGTTAAGTGGTTTTAAGAATAATTTTATAAGGTTGTGCACATATTAGGATATGGGTTTCACTATTTACAATGAAAAATACTAGTTGTTCTTTTAGTGTTTTTTTGATATTCTTTTAACTGTGATGTAACTTTTAAAATCACTAATAGATTAAAAGCCAATAATAATAATTTCAAATTCAACGGTAATTTTATAAGTCATATCACAGTTAAAAAACAACAAAAAAATACTAGAAAAACATCTAGTATTTCCCATTTAGAATCACTTATTTATTTATACAAGTCTGATTTATATTAACTACCTTAAAATTATTGATGTTTTAATAAAATTGAGTCAAACTATGACTCAATTAATTTTGTAAATAGTGATAGGAGTGTGGATAAGGGAAAGAAAGACCCCTATTTGATCGGAGACGATTCAAATTTTCAGATTGACCGGTATTTGAACACTACTATTGGCAGTTTTGCACCAATTTGATCACGCGTGGGACCAATTTTTTCATGATGTGTGTATATATATATATATATATATATATATATATCTCCTTTATATGCCATGTTGGGCTTGCGCCAACAGATGTGAAGGACTGAATGCCTAGGCCTGCCGAACGTAATAATGCCAGCCCAACAAGCCCAATCCAGGGAACGCGGGGGAGCCGTGATTCGTGAAGCACTTAATTAGAGTGTGCCTATTTCTATACGCTCACCGTTGCAAGTTGCCAAGTTTAAGGCAGGGCACAGGCATCGAAACCCCATAGCTCTACCTAAGTAAAATTTAATCTCTAGGAGACTTGTGATTTTTTTTTTTTTTTATATTTTTACATGCTGTACAAGGAATGGGCGGTAGAGAATTGAAAAGTGATTTTCACTTTTACGGCGATAGTTTCTATTAAATCGATTGATCTGCTTTTCAAAACTCAATGCCCCTATTTTGTTTAGCAATAAGTTTTTTTCTCGTGAATATTTAGTCTTATTTGGTTGAAGGTAAGCAAGAAAGCTAGAGATGCAACCAATATTATAAAATGGATTCCCTATAGTTTTACCCAAAAGTAAAAATGCGTTGATGCCAAGTAGTTCATAATGGGAACTAAAAATACACAATTATTTAATAAAATCCAAAATTGAAAAAAAATGTTAAACCCATGTCCAAATTTCCAATATCCCGAAAAAAGTTATTGCTTCAATTGCAGGCTAACCTGTGGGTAACACAAAACTCTCTCACCGATCGTATCTCAACATGCATGTCTTGGGGTTACTAGCCTTGAAAAAACGAGGAATGGAAGTCCTGCGAAGAGCCTTCTTCATAATTTTCTTGAAAAGGGAATGCATATTACTGGAGAGTGCAACATACAAGGGGAACTGCATAAGCACAAAGATGGACACAGGAAGCAACACAACAATGTTAATGAGAGTGACAGTCAAAGCTTTCTTCTCGAAATGATTGATGAGAAAAATGGTGGCCGTGAAAGAAAGCATGGTGGTTGTCATGGAGAGGAAGAGTAAGGTGAAGCCAATCATGAGCTTCCGAGGGAGAGATTCGAGGAAATTTTCTTGCTTAAATGGAGATGAGGATGGAGAGGAACATGACGACATAAGTCAAAGAGCTCACAAGGGAGACAACATCCATGATGGTGAAGAACAAGAAGAAGGGAGAATTAAGGAAAACTGGATGACCCTTTTGATCATTACCTCCTGGGACGGTGAAAGCAGCCGTGAAAACAACAGTGGCGACAAGGATTGCAATAGCAGAGCACGAATGAAAGGTCTCCTTTATCCACTTTTCTGCCTTCTCTAGAAGTTCGGCATGTTGCTCTTTGAAGAGTTCGTCTGCAGTCTTACAGGCATTGTTGCGGTGCATGACATAATGAGAGGGAACTATCTTTTGCACACGCTGCATGCATGGGGAAATTAGGGTTTAGGGTTGAAAAGAGACCTCTCATCTGTTAAAAAAAAAAAAAAATTCCAAATGCTTATCTAGACACTACTACCTTAGTCCAATAGGATGAAAGCATAGTATATAGCATTGTCTCATGCAAGAAAGAGAATATTGTGTTTAAAGGTAGATTGAGAGAAAGTAAACATGTATAAGGGAGCTTAATTACCTCGAACCATTGCAACTCCTGCAATTGGAGTGCAGGACCAGCACGAGTCCCTCCATTATAGTTCTTCATGTCTGCGGCGTGATGCATTATGGTGTAGCCTCGCTTATCAATCAGTGAAAACAACCGATGTTCCATTACTCCCTTCATCATCTTTAGACGGCGAAATATTTCTCTTTGACGGTGGCAAATGGCCGCAACCACTATAGTTACCTCGTCCTTACTAATGTGCTCAATTGCCTGAGGATGCACATCAAGTATCTCGTCAAATATTTCTACTATTCCTTCCCTTGCCGCAATAAGCAATGGGGTGTCAGGTGTTTGATCTCCTCCTTTATTGGCGCCTCCTTCTGTGGAGTTGGAATCGTCTTCCAAAGAGTCTGATCCTTTCCCCAAGGAAATGGGCCTGTCTTCTACTTTTAAACTGTTTGCCCATGTAGTATCCATCTTCGCTAGCAACTTGGTTAGTTCAAGAGCTGATTCATGCTTTCTCTTCGCCTTCCATATTTCATCGATAGCTGGCCATTCTGTCCATGTCATATATGTGATATAGCATTCATCAATATATATATATAGGCATGTACGTTTGTGAGAGAGATGGTAGTTAATTTCTCAACCAAAAGGCTACTTCAACCACAATGATTTGTATATAAGAAAATGAGGTCCATCGTACCTTTTGCCAGGCCCCTCCACATAGCATAGTATATTCTTGAAATTGCTGCAAAGATTATGTAAACTTACATGATTACAAAAATATTTCTGCCGGAAGAGTAATATCATACAAATATTTTATAAAATTGACGTGATAAATTTAATTACCCTTAAATCAACCATCTTAAAGTAAAATTAAAGATGCTGTTATTATAACTTTGTGAGATGTTTGTGTTATTGTGTACGTGTATTTATAACACTACCTGGTGGATGCTTGTTTGATTGGCGGAGGCTATTGGTATCCTGTTTGCCTCTCTCCAAATCTTTCATTTGACTTGATGTTTTTTGAACTTCATTACTATCTTCAACATCATCATCGTCATCATCCAGATGGGCAGGAAGGCCTGCACTAAGAATGTGTTTAAATTACTAGGGTGTTTATATCCTTTAACAGTTTAAAGCATAACAGCAAGAACGCTTTGTTTAAAGTAAATGAAGCCGAGACAAATGCGTGTAATTAATGCTGTTGTGAAAGGCACGCACATAACATAAGATAAGAGTAGTAGAGACATACAATGATAGAGGAGTCTCTTTACTATTCCCATATTGCATGAACTCCTGAAAGCAGAAGGCATTTTCGCTAGCAGGTGAAGACATGTCATGCCATTGATTTCCTTTCTTGTTCCAAGTGTCTTGTCCTTCCCTAGTAACCAAATAGCGGTTTCTGCAAAAAAAAAATCATAAAGACCATAATTAAAATTAACATGCCATTAATTTTGAAGTTATATGTTTGCATGAGAGAGAGCAAGAGAGAGAGACCAAAGTGTTGGCCTAACACAGCAGCATGGAGAATGGACATGCTGTCATGTCTATGGAAGTGGGGACTTAAATCCCCAACTAATATTTTAGCCAAAAATTTGGCCATTTTTGTCTGACCAAGGGCAGCTGCCCTAAATAGCGGGGTTTCACCAAGTTGATTACGATCCTCAAGTATCTTTTTCAGCTCGGACAGATTGTTTTGAGAGAGTTCGGTGATCAAGAGTTTCGCTGAGGCAACATTGTTGGTGGATGCGACCTTGTGAAAAACGTTGTTGTCATGATCGCTCTTCTTAGATATGGCAAGAGAAATCTGGGAGGGTGGTAGGAGACCAAGCAAATGCTCAAGCAGTTCCGTTCCTTCACTACTATATCCTGCAATATGAAACACAGTGAGCCCGTCGATCGTTAGAGGACGAACGACATGCTGAGGGTGTTTATCGTAGAAGCTCTTCATGGCCTCCCAGTCTCCATTCAGAGCTGCTTGATAAGACTTCTTCAAACCTGAAAAGGACTCAAATCATAGGCCATTTCTTTCTCTCTGACAATACCGTGTTTTATGGACTGCTATCGGTCAAGAGGATGGAAAATTCTCTCTCTCTCTCTCTCTCACTTTCAAGATGTGTTGACATCGGTCAAAAGGGTGGAAAGTTCTCTCTCCCTCTCTCTCAGGGAGTGTTGTCGCCTATCGGTCAAGATGGTGGAAAGTTATCCTTTTCTCTAATACAAAGACTAACGGGTAGAGAGTACAGTGCAACCCTTATTACAAGTTTCCTTATAAATTGGTGTGGAATTAAGTTGATAATCGGCCAAATCCAATTACAAATTATAACGTAAATTTATAATAAAAACTGTAATAATTTTTATTTTTTATTTTTTAAAATTATTATTAAATAATAGAAAAGGGTAACAAGAAAACATATATAATACATATTATAAGCTGCACCGTACCCCAGGCATTTTTCAAGACTAAATTAGATGCTATTTTGCTCGGAAAATGTATGATTTAATTAAACCTTAAAACATGAAGACAGACTTTTTGGAATCTTATTTTTGGGTCTTCGCATGTACGTGTAAAATGATGTTGATGTGCATGCATGACCCGGCTTAATGGCTTTCTTTCACACAACCATTTCTTCCGTTTGGTTTTTTGTGCAACGACTAGATCTATACATACGACTCAATTTCTCATAAAGATCTTTAGAGGACTTTGTGTCGTTGCTAGTCTTTTGGACTAATTCCTTTCTATTCACATTAAGATTACTTTTTGGGAGTTGGTTTAGTATCCAACAATTGCTCAACAACCGCACAATAAAAGAAAGATATTGGTTACCTCAAAGAAATGAAATATATTGGGGTCCACTAGAAAAGTTAATTTGGACAGAATCAGATTCTCATATCATTTAAACATGCAAATGTCGAGGTAGGAGAGCATGATCGATCAAATAGTACATGAGCAATATGCCGTATACCATGCGTTTAACATACTTTTCTTCTTATTTTATTGAATTAGAATTTGTTAAAAAATAAAATAAAATAGAGAACTAATTGACACATATAAAAGTGTGATATATAGTATTACATATTCTTTTATTTTATTTTTTTAACAATGATTGAAAAGATAAATTGACATTGCCCAATAGCATAGAGAGATATTTATGAAATTTTAATGTGATATATATATAGCAATATTACGGTGTACAATAATGATGAACAATATATATAATCGAAAAGAAAGAGATTAAGAGATAAAGGGTTAAGACACAGATTTAACATGGTTCGACAATGTGCCTACATCCACTGAGAGGCTGTATTTTTCTCTTAATAATTCATGGTTACATCATAACATATATATAGAAAAAACCTAAACCCTACTTGTACGGATGTATTAAGAAAATTTTTAAAATACCCTGTACCATATTGCAAGATTCCACTCCGCTCCCATCTGTTTGGCCTTTCACTAGTGTTAATATAAGCCACTAACTCTAACAAAGCATTACTCTTTATATAAAGAGCTTGGATAGAGGTTATAGATCATGGCCGAATGTTTGGTGAGTCACAGCCGTAGCTAGTGTACGTCTTATGCCCTGCGATAGGATTTTCTCTATTTCAAGTAGGATGGGCATGTTTCATTTTATCTTAAAGATAAAATGAATATATTGTCGTGTACTCTGCAGATAAGACAAAGTAAAATATTGAGAATGAAATGATCACTTGACTAATAAAACAAAATGAAAGGGACTTTAGGTTTTGAGCAATTTTAGACGTACTGAGACGAAGTCGATCACGAAGAGTTGAAAGAGGGCCGGGGTGTACGTTTGAATATATACTTGCAAGGCTATAAGCCTCGCGACTCGCGTGTTTTGAAAGCCGAATCCTTCAAGGGGGGTATTGAATAAGCAAATATTCGAGGAATATATAGAAACGAAGCGTGGATTGAAGTGTTCAACAACCATCCTAGAAGCGACAACGATAAAGCCTAAAGGCATGGTGATTGGTGAACGTGGGTCGATCTACTTGGGCTAGCTAGCTCATCTTGACGTTGCACAAGAAACGTCATCCATTTGTAGTTTTGGAAATCAAAGGAATCGAGTAGTTATTCTTTGATGGGCCAACAGTTACGCATAGATTGAATTTCAAGTCACTTCAGTCTTTTGAACATTCTGGTCGAATTGTGTTGTTTTTTTGACTTGTCAGGAGAGAAGTGAACTTTTCCAACCGTGTCCCCCAAAAAAAAAAAAAAAAACAAGAGCTTTTCCAAAGACTGCTATACTATTGTTATATAATTAAGATGATGTGATAATAAAAATTAGTTTTTAATTTTTATTAAGCCTTGATTTTCATTACTACATAATTAAATTATATAACAATTAAATTAGTAAAAAGCATTAATACTCATTCTTAAATTGAAGGTGAAGTATTGGAAGTGGTTGATCAGCATGATTGGGTTTTGAAATATGCAGGACTGCAGGAGCGTTTGAGACTTAATTGGGTACTAGAAAGCTGAGGTCCACGTGCACTTGTTCTAGATATATATGCATGATGTTACCACTGGCTGGTAACGATAGTCTAGTAGTCTCAAGAAAATTTTTATGAGGTTCTGCATATATATGGCATGGGTTCTACTCTTTACAATGAAGAAGCTGCACTCACACAAGCCTCATTGATATATATTAATTAACCATCTTGAAAATCACTGATATTCTAATGAGATTAGATCAAATTATAACTCAATTGATCTTGTGAGAGTGAAGTAGAATGAGAAAGTTTTAGTTGATTGTGATGAATGATGATAGAAGTGTGGGTAAGGGAAATCAAGATCCCTATTTCATCGAGTGGAGACGATTCACAATTTCATATTGGCCAATATTTGAACACCTTTTTTATTTTTTATTTTTATAATTTTTTCTAATCAAAGGTATTTGAACAACCCTATTTGCACCAATTTGATCATGCGTGGGACCAATTTTTTCGTGTATATATATATATATATATCATATCTTATAGACTCATGTATATAAATCTGTTATATGCCAAGTTGGGCTTGGGCCGAGGGACTGTGCAGGACTGAATGCCTAGGCTCGCCGAACGTAATAATGGCAGCCCAACAAGCCCAATCCAATCCACTTAATATGCCAGGGAACGCGGGAGAGCCGTGAAGCACTGAATTAGAGTGTGAGTGTCTATTTCTATACACTCACCTTTGAAAGTTGCCAAGTTTAATGCGTGCGTACGTACAGGCGTCGAAAACACACAACTCTACCTCAGTAAAATTTAATCTCTAGGAGACTTGTGAATATTTAGTCTTAATTTTGTTGAAGGTAAGCAAAAAATTAAGCCAGAGATGCAAGCAATATTATATAATGGATTCCCCAATAGTTTTACTCAAAGTAAATAAATACGTTCATGTCAAGCAATTTCATGCATATTTATGAAGATGACTCTAAGGAGGATGACATATATATTTTGCTATAATAATGAAGATAAAATTATATTAATATTGAAGCCAGAAAGATCACATTAAGCACTAAAGATAGGTATCCAGATAATTAAGAGAGAGATGCAATTTCTCGTTATTTTATTACATATTATGCAAGCTCATACCTCACCCCCCACCCGACAAAAAAAAACTATCCTGGAGTTATTGCTTCTTGCTGGCTAACCTTTGAGTTATGCAAAACTCTCAGATCAAATCTCAATAGGTCATGCCCTTTCAGGCCTTGAAGAAACGAGGAAGGAGATTTAGGATTGGAACCCTCTTAAATATTTTCTTCAAAAGGGAATGCACACCTTTGGTGAATTGAACGTACAAGGGGAACTGCATAAGCGCAAACACAGCAACTGGAAGAAATGCAGCAGTGTAAATTAGAGTCGAAGTCCATCTTCTCCTCTCAAGGCGAATGATGAGCAGAATAGTCGCCGTGAAAGAAAGCATGGTGGCTGTCACGGAGAAGAAGAGTAAGGAGAAGCCGATCATTAGCTTCGTAGGGAGAGATCTGTGGAAATCTTCTAGCTCAAAAGGAGACGTGAGAATCGAGAGAAATGTTACGACAGAAGTTAAGGAGCTCGCAAGGGAGACCACGTCCATGACGGTGAAGAACAAGAAGAATGGACTGTTAAGGAAAACTGGTTGGCCTTTGTTATCGTTGCCTCCCGGGACAGTGTAGGCAGCCGCAAAAACAACAGTGGCAACAAGAACGGCGACCGCAGAGCACGACTGAGAGGTCTCCTTTGTCCACCTTTGGGCCTTCTTGTGAAGGTCAGCGTGATTCAATTTGAAGAGCTCATCTGCAGTCTTATTGTCATTGTTGCGGTGGATGACATAATGCGAGGGAATTATCTTTTGCACACGCTGCATAGAGACAATGTATAAGAAGATGAAATTTTGCCATGCATGTGTAGAAAAAAAAAAAGGATATCATCTGAGATATATCATAATAAATTATTAGTTACCTCAAATGTTACAAGAAAAAAAAGAAGAAAGAAAAAAATTGATGAATTTAATTAATTAATTACCTTACGCCATTTCAACTCCTCTTGCAATTGGAGTGCAGGACCAGCTTTGGTTCCTCCATCATAGTCCGTCATGTCTGCGACGTGATGCAATATAGTGTAGCCTCTCTTATCGATCCTTGAAACCAACCGACGGTCCATTATTATTTTCATCTTCTTTACACGGAGAAAGATTTCCCTTTGACGGTGGCCAATGGCCACATGCAATATGTTTTCCTCATCCTTACTAACGTGCTCAATTGCTTGAGGATGAACTTCAAGTATCTCATCAAATATTTCTACTATTCCTTCGCTAGCCGCAATAAGCAATGGGGTGTAAGGTTCCCGATTTCTCTCACAGCCTTCTTCCTGATCAGTTACCCCTCCTCCTTTACCTTCTCCAGTGGTGCTTGATGAATGTTGTTCCCCTTTTCCTGATCCTTTGCCTTCTTCTACCCCGCCAACAACATCACCGCCGGCCAAAGAGTCTGCTCTCCCCAAGAAAATCGTCTTTTCTTGTGCTTTAAAACTGTCTGCCCACGTAGTATCCATTTTCACTAGCATTTTGGTCAGATTTAGAGCTGATGCATGCGTTTTCTTCATCTTCCAAATTCTATTGATACTCGGCCATTCTGTCCAATGTATATCATGCATGTGTGTGAGAGAGATAGTAGTGTGGGAGAGATAATATATATATATATATATATATATATATATATATATATATATATATAACTTGAGCATAACAACTTTAATTGGACGACCTAACTTGTAAATCGTTTCTCTTTATATTTAGAAAAAAATATTATGTTGAGCAACATCATATTTAATTAGTGATTGGAAAGGAGGAAAATCATGAGGTCGAACCTTTAGCTAGGCCCCTCCATATAGCACAATGTAATCTTGAAATTGCTGCAGTTTTGTGTAAATTACATGGTTAGATGATACTTCTAATAGTACACAAATGAGGAATATAAGAATAAGTGAAAGCTATAACCATTAAGAAACTAAACCCTACATGTACACGTGCATCCGTTAGCACTTAGCGGTCCAATTTTTTGGAGTCATTTTTCAGTATAGCCACGCCGGCCAATTAAGAAGAGTTATGTGTACAATATTTATAGGTTCTAAATTGTTAGAATATTAATCAAATAATTTAATTACTGTTTTCTTTCTACTTAAGGTTTTAAAATAAGTGCTGCGAACATAATCTTTAATTTAAATCATGACTTAATCTATAATTTATTCTTGTTTCAGTTAAATATTTCAACTATTGGACTTCATTTTTTAAAGAGAAGTTTGAGCACACATGAAGAATTAAATTGATAGTTTTCAATCAATTTTTAGATAAGTACCAATAATATAACGTAAACAGCGGGTCATTGCATAACAGAAAATATGATGAGTGAATGTTAGAAATGAATCCCTTATATTACCAGATTGATGTTTTTTTGATTGGCGGAGGTTTCTGCTACCTTGGCCGCTCTCCAAATCTTCCATAAGTTGACTTGATAGTGTTAGATCAGTTTCATCATAATCATCGTTGTTGTCGTCATCGTCATAATGATAAGGGGAAGGAAGCCCTGTAGTGTTTAATTAAGTTAATCATGTTAATATGTTCAGCCGTTAAAACTTATATATCTAATAATTAATGAAATTACATTGATAAAGTATTAATTAAATAATTAATATTTTTTTAATTATTTAAATTTATAAGGCATGTAATAATTTAACACGCACACAAATATAATTAATGATGTTTTTCATCCCATAACATATACAGATGAAGTTGCATGTAGACATGTACAGTTATAGAGCAGAGCCTCCATTTTTCCAATGCGACATGAACTCCTGAAACAAGAGGGCATTTTCGCTAGCAGGTGAAGACATGTCGTGCCATAGGCTCCCTTTTTTCGTCCAAGTGCCTTATCCTTTGTTAGTAACCAAGTGGCGGTTTCTGCATCGAAAATATAAGGGATTGTTAAGCATGTTCTATTTGAAATTAAGCACATAAAGTAGTAGATTAGGTTAAAGTTTTATATTATTTATATTTAGCTAATAATATCAAGTAATTAAGAGAGAGAGAGAGAGAGAGTACCGAAGTGTTGGCCGATGACAGCAATATGGAGAATGGACATGTGGTCGTATCTGTGGAAGTGCTCACGTATATCCTCGACATATGCAGCCAAAAATTTGGCCATTTTGAAATGGCCGTGGGCGACAGCCCTATAGAGCGAGGTTTCCCCAAGTTGATTCCGATAATCGAGCAGCTCTCTGAGATGGGCCATATTATTTCCACCCACTTTGTCCTGCCTATAAACCCCTTGGAGTTTACGAATCAAGATCTTTGCTGCTTCAACTTTGTCGGTGGCGGCTACCTCGTGAAAAGTAGTGTTACCGTGAGTGTTCTTCTTCGACAAGGCTTCAAATACTCTGTCGTTCGGTACGAGACTAAGTAGACGGGTAAGCAGTCCTGTTTTTTCACTATATGCTGCGATATGAAATGCAGTGTCCCCGTCGACCGTCAGAGAATCAAAGAGGAGGCTGGGATATTTCTCGTAGAACTTCGCCATGCCCTGCCAGTTTCCGTTCAAGACCGCCTGGTAAGGCATCTTCGGCTGTTGAAAGGTCGCCAAACTGACCGCCTCTTCATCTTTCTCAATCTCCAACTCCCTCCTCATCTCTGTGATCTCTCTCTATCTCTCTATGTGTCTCTTTCACACTGTCTTTGTGAGATCAATGCTGTGTTTTTTAGACTGCGAGCGATCTGTCAAGTGAGAGTAAAACGCATCTTTTTATGCTTAGTTTTTGAATATACTTTGCTTCAAGAACTAATAAAGTCAGCCGCTACAAGCTGTATAAATTAGATAAAGATTAAATTTGATGCTCTAACTTTTGCACGGAAAGTGCACGCTTAAAACCTTTATTCTAGGATTTTTGTAAGGGAAGATTGCAACGAATCTTGTGTTTTTGGGTCTTCACAATCCATGTGTTGTTAAATTAAGATTCAACAAAAGCTTCTTTCTCTCTCAAGGACAGCTATGTGGCAAAAGTACTGCTTCCTGAGTCGTGTTAGATTTTTTTTTTTTCAAAATTATTATAAATATATATGTATAGTTTTATTTGGATTTTGTTTTCATGAAAGACAGTAAAAAGAGTCTCACATAAAAAAAAAAAGAAGTGAAAAGAAGATGAATACATTTATGTTTACGCTTATCCAAAAAAATTAAATTGATCGATATGAAAATGTAAATTTAATAATTTAAGCACATACTTTAACATATAATACACATGAAGGGATATAAAAAACATATGCACAAGAGATTGATATACAAATAATACTTTCCTTTCCAAAAATAAGTTTCACCCTCATATTTATTTTTTTATTTTTTTTTTCTTTCTAATTGAATAGGAGAAAAAGGTTACAGGGAAGTTTCACCCTCATATTCGATCATGAGAGTGCATATACCATACATTTACACTTCATACTTCATACTTCGATTTATTTGTGCATCCTGAAAATTTCAACAACTTATATTTTATTTGGATGATGGAAAATAGTCTAGAGTACATCGCATGCATTAGAATTTTTGGCATATGCGAGGTACAATTGATTAACTTTAATTATTGCATACTTTTATCCACGAGGAATTCCTTTTATACAATATAGTGGTTCCTTTTATCCACGAGGAATTCCTTTTATACAATATAATGGTTCCAAAGGCCAACCGTATGGCCCTCTCAAACGGAGAAATTAGAGATCTCTGGTGAAGCTTGGGAACAGAAATGATTAGTCTCCCGGTTGCGCCTGGTGGACTTGGCACATCGAGGCTGAGGGGGGTTAGGGGAATCAGAGGTTCGAGTTTTACAGTAGCTGAACAAATTGGTCAGCCTTGATAGCATTGGTAAACAACTCAAAGGAATTGTATCCCTTGCCTTATTGAGCAAGTACTTGTAGGGTTTTGATAGTGATAGATAGAGAGGGAAATATGAAAACGCGAAGATGACGACCGGCAAGAAAGAAAGGGCATATAGGAGAACTTTTCCCCAACTTTCCCCATTTTCTAACATGAGGAGGACTGTTGCTGCAAATGATACCATCATCATGGATACAGAGAAGAGAAGAACAAAAATGAAAATCCTAGCATTAACTTATTGGGAAGGGAATGCCTGAAGTCTGCTAGTCGGAATGGTGACGTAAGGATCGAGAGAAATATAACGACTGACGTCAAAGCAAATGAAAGGGACAATACATCAGTCACAGTAAAGACCACAAAGAAAGGGTGATTGAGGAGGACTGGGATACCAGTCTCATTGTTAGGGCCTCCAGGTACTGTATATGCCGCAGCAAAGGCAACGGTAGCGAAAAGAACTGCCACAATGGAGCATCCTTCGGCGGTCCGCTTTAGCCATTCAACGGATGTTTTCCGAAGATCTTTATTTGTTGTAGCAAAGAACCCCTCTGCAGTCTGCTTCATATTGTTTCGGTGATCGATTAAATGGGGTGGAAGGACTTCCTTTACGCGCTGCGTACATAGAAACCAGACATATTATAATATAATTAAATAATTAAATTTATAAATAACTCGATCTTTATCATTTGCTTCCCAGTAACAAAAAGGGTAGTAGCTAGACAGTAGAAACCCCACCTCAAACCAAAGCAATTCCTGTTGCAATTCAAGAGCGGGGCCTTGCATCTTCTCCGGTACGTAATCTGTCATTTTTAATCCAACTGTATGCAGTATGGAATTTCCTTCCTTGTCAAGTTTTCGAACCAGCCTCTTCATTGGTACTTCGGCTCTAATAACTAGTAGCTCAAAAATATTTAACTGGCGGTACTTAATTGCTACATGCAATATGTTCCTGCCCTTCTCATCAATATGCTCCACTGCCTGGGGGTATATTTTGAGTATTTCTTCAACAATCTCTATACAGCCTGACTTAGTTGCTAAAAACAAAGGAGTTGTTGTTTCCCCTTCCCCTTGACCGAGTGAACTCATGAGGGTCTCTACTTTAGGAGTAATATTACCATATTTGTGAAGCCTAGGCTTACTCAGGTCGATTCCAGGATAAGTAGCCTCCCACGAGGTATCATTTTCTATTAAGAACTCGGCAAGTTTCATAGCTGATTTATATTTTTTCTCAAGCTTTTCAGCTTCTACCAATCTGGCTGAGTTACACTGTAAGTTGACTGTACATGAAGTTCAGAATTCAGTAATTGTTGGATATAAAATTTGTTTTTCTTTAAGGGAAAAATATAGCATTATTTTCTAAACCATCTAATTAAGCATATATAACACAATAATTTTTGCAGAGAATTCTTAATCCAACTATGTTCTAAACTATTCAAAAAGTTTTCACGCACTAAATTTCATTCATTTAAAGCCACATGCATTTTCTTCCAAAGTCACTCTTCTCTGTTACTTTTAAGTAGCATATCCATCAATTTTACTGAGTCTATGAGAGGTTTCTTCTAAAAGCAACTTTACATATCTGCTGAAATTATTTACTCTTGCATCTCTAAATTAATTGTTAAGGAAATAATGAGCTGCGAAAAAAACCCACTAAGGTCAAAGTGAGATAGAGTGTGGTAGGTCGAAAATGATATTTTGGAGGTGATCAAAATAGTAAATTTTGAACTTAAAAATATGCTCACCGAGCGTAGTTGGATGACCACGATGTGAGCGCTAAAAATAGCTTTTGAATTTGGGCGATTTATGGTCGCATTCAATCAAATGAACAGAGCAATTCCTTCCACGTGTCAATAGGAAGAAACTTATGATGATCGATCAAACACATATATACGACAAATCAATTAAAGAGTCGCAAATTCATGCAAGTTCGTCAACCAAAAAAAAAGAAAAAAGAAAAAAAAAGTAACAAGTGAATAGTGACATTTTTTAAATCCAAAAATGCCACTATATATTACGTTTTAATAGTGACGCTTCAAACACATTTTTTTATAAATAAATTTAAAAAAGGGTCGAGAATATTGACGTTTATTCACTGCTGAAATGTCAATAATTTAAGTCTCTCTCTTCTTTCTTTCTTTTTTTTTTTTAGTAAAAATGTCACCTTTTCATTTATAAAAAAAATGTATACCAGTAAATATTTATATATACTGAAAAAGGGAAAAAATAAAAATAAAACTATAAAAAAGTCAAAATAATTTTTTTATAAAAAAAAAATTGGAGGATTGGCTGCCAGTTGGGGGTGTTGAGCCACCCCCGAAAACCTATGGGGTAGCTCCCCGGCCACCCCCTAGGGATCAATTTTGAAGTTTTTTGGTGTGTGGTTGTTATAAACGCCAATTCTGAGTTCTAATTTTTTTCAAAAATTACTTATTGTAGTTTGAACAGTAATATAGTATTCAAACAACACTTTTCAACGTGTGAATATTAATATTATTTGAAGATCGTCTTTTGATGTGTGAATAGTAGCATGTGAATAGTAATACTATTCAAACGTCAATGCTTTATGAATAGTGTCATTTGATTAATAAAATTTTGGGTGTTGTGATTGTAGTTAGGAAAAGAGATTAGAGAAGAAAATGAAATTTGTGTGAAAACGCACGTGAGAGTTAATCTAACAGTACGTAGGTTTTGATCGAACAAAAATATTTTAGATCAAATGAAAGTATTTTCAAGCGAACGAACACAAGAAAGAACATGGAAACTAGGATTTTGTAGACTTTAATTGAACAAACTGGATGTTTATTCGAACGAAATGTTTATAGCACGCAGTTAGAAGAGTCATTTAATGAATAAAAGTATGATATCGATGTTTAGCTATAAAATAATGAAGATGAGTTTGAACAAAAGGTTCAAACCAATTATTAATTTTACAATAACGTATGTATTTTACATGTTGCATGATATATAAGCATGATTTTATATGTGATAATTTTTATATGTGATAATGAGCCCTGAGTTTTAAATATATGTTTATAATATGAAACCATATAATTGACATGATATATATGATTAACATGTGTTTAATGAATAAACGAGTATGAAAGAAAATGGTTTCAAAAAGAGATGGGGTTAGAAAGGAAAACAGGATTCGCGAAAAAAAAAAAAATGATGGTTAATTAAGTGATAAAAACGAACCAGAACTGAGGATTTGCTCCAGGAATTCCTTTTTAGCCTCACGTCGAAAAGCTCCAGGGTTGCATGATAGCAGCTGAAGACCAGTCATCCCGTCCGCGTCTCGTTCACCAACTAAGTGTTCGAAACGTTTCACAATGTTCATGGCCAAATCTGTTTTTCAGTTTCAAAAGTAATTAACATCTACTAAATATTATTAAAAATTATATGGCCTTAGGATCGATGTTGTGGGTGGGGATGAGAACAAACCATATTGCTGAACAAGGATAGCCATGTGTAGAATTGTAGTTTTATCACTCCTTTGAAGGAAGGGTTTCTGTGTTGCTTCATCGTAACCCATAATTTTTCCTGCAAGAAAGTCGAACACTTCCATTTTGCCATAACGGACCGCCCGGAAAAGCGCAGTCTCTCCAAGCTGGTTCCGCATGCACAGTAGTCCCGGAGCTTTTTCTAACACCTTCATTGCCACGACGAGTGATTGGTTGGATGTGGCGGCGTCGTGGAGGACAGTGTTTCCTACTTGGTTTTGGCGGGTCATTTTGTCGAGATGGGCGTGAGGCAAGGCGTCTAGAAGGCTGAGCACCAAGTTGGGTTGTTTGGAGTAAGTGGCCGTCTGGAGCACCGTGTCGTCGTGTATGGTCAATATGTGCAGTCCTCGCTCGTCAACTTTTTCACATAGCTCTATCACCTTCTTCGGATCCGCGTCTTCTTTCAGCAAAGCATAGTACAGCTCCGCGTTTAATCTATGGACTTTTCTAGCATCCTTCTCTCCCGTGGGAGACATCGCTTCAATTCAAGTGTGTCAACAAGAGAGAGAGAGAGAGAGAATGTGGACTTGTGTGTAGGTTTCTTGAGGCACGTTTATATATATAGAGAAAATAGTTGGAGGCAAAGAGATCCTGATTCCATGTACAATAATGCAGTGGATAATGCTTATCAAATATAGAAAGGGCGGTAGCCTCTGTCAATCGATCTCTGTTCACTAACAGCTAGACGATTCGTAGTCTTTGTTATGCCATTAATTTGTTTGAAAATATTTGAAGGTGGATCGATGATGCCTCGTTTCATTGCCAGCTTGCATTCGGAAGAAATTGGAATAAGATCCGCTTAGCACAATTAACTAATTCATAATATGAGCATAAAAAAAGGTTAACTCAGATGCTCATTTTTTAGGGAAAATATTATCACTATGTAACTTTATTCCAATACTTCTAAAATGGGAGCGCACTTCTAAACTTTATTCTAGGATTTAATCTCGTCATAGAAGATGATGCAGGTTCGATGGATAAGTAAGTATACCGCTCAAACCCAACCCGACCCAAGCCGTATAGGTGGCTTCGACTGGGCTCGGCTCAGGTTTTGTATCCATTTAAAAAAAAAAATATGAATTCCAATCCGAATTGATAATATATACAAAATTTTTAAAATTAAAAAAATTGGTGATATATATATTTCAAATACCCTAATCTAACTTTCATCAACAGCTACAACCGTTTCATTTTGCACCACTCTCACCGTGATGTAGATCCAGTTAATTGCATTCGATTTCAAGAAGAAATCAAGAGAAGACAACATTGTTGGCACAAGGTTTAATTAGGCTAATTCGAATGAGCCTTCAGGCTGAACTTTAGGAGTAACTCCAGTGAGTCTCAGTCAGACTGACAATCAATTAGGATTTGAACAATCACAAGGCAAAAGCGACTAATTCGAATCTCCGACATAACTAGTTCAAACTAGTAGTAAATCTAAGATGTCTGTGTCCACTACCAAACAAGGCCACTTGTTTGGCACAAGACATCACAAGCCCTAAACTATTCCTCAAAAAATTGAACTTTTCAATATCATTATTTTTTACATTACATCAATAATTTTTTATCATTATTCCAATAAAAAAATCACTACCAAACAATTCTTTTTTTTTTCTTTTTACTTTTTCATACAAAAAATTTAAAACTTTATATTACATCAATTACTTTTAATTAATTACTATAGTAAAAAGGCAAAAGCCTTTTCCAAAAACTAAGGCCTTATATTCAATTGGAAGGCCGATTGTCGCGAACATGTGATGACTACTTCTCAAATCCCTTGGTGTGCATGTTGTCTTGCACTCGGGCCGATGAAATAGGCCTGCAAAAGCATGGGCTTCACTAAAAGTCGAGACATATTAAAATTTCTCATTATTTTATTATGTGTTAAGCAAGCTGATCATACAGAACGTGATCATAACATCTGTGATAATTCTTTTTCTCATACTCAGAACTAAAAATTCACCATTATCAGTATAAAAATCCAAAAATAAGAAGAAGAAAAAAAAGCCCACCCTGAAAGGATATTGCTTATTCACACATCAAGTCTCAATACATCTTGCCCTTAGAGGTTTTGGAGAAACGAGAGAGGAGATTCAGTCGAGGAAGCCTCTTCGCTATTTTCTTTGAAACGGACTGCAAACAATGGGTGAATGCAATGTATAAGGGGAACTGCATAAGCGCAAATACAGCAACAGGAAGGAATGCCGCAGTGTAAATCAGAGTGGAAGTCCATCTTTTCTTCTCAAGGCGAATGATGAGCAGAATGGTCGCCGAGAACGAAAGCATGGTTGTTGTCACGGAGAAGAAGAGCAAGGTGAATCCCACGATGAGCTTCCGAGGGAGAGATTTGAAGAAATTTTGTTGCTCAAAAGGAGATGTGAGAATCGATAGGAACATTACGACAGAAGTCAAGGAGCTTGCAAGGGAGACAACGTCGATGACGGTGAAGAATAAGAAGAAGGGAGAGTGAAGGAAAATTGGACGACCCGTGTCATCATTGCCTCCCGGGACGGTGTAGGCAGCCGCGAAAACGACAGTGGCGACAAGGACAGCAACTGCAGAGCACGACTGAGAGGTCTCCTTTATCCATTTTTGGGCCTTCTTGAGAAGCTCAGCGTGTGTCTCTTTGAAGAGCTCGTCTGCAGTCACATCGTCCCAGTTACGGTGCATGACATAATGGGGAGGCATTATCTTTCGCACACGCTGCATGGAGACATTGTAAAAGAATTAATGCTTTCTTTTTCATTCTACAAGACACCACAAGGAAATGCTACGTGCTAATTATAATAATCTTCTACTTGTTTTTTTTTACACAAATAACATTCACAAACAAATCTTACGTTGGAAAATAAAAATATCAAAAACACTTTTCTAAATAAAAAATATTAAACATGTACCCTCAAAACACATTAACAAGCATACGAGTGGATATGTTAGTAATGGTATAATTATTTGTATGATGCATGAGTATTGTGAAAATTTTCAGCTTTAAATCAGAGATAAGGTGAAATTAGAGTTCAAAAATAGATCTCCGGACCTAATGTCATGATAAAGTTTTAGGTATCTTATAAGTTTAAATTGATGAAAAATTATAATAAATTTAATAACTTGATCAATATTCTAATTGGAATACGTACAAAGACACGTAGCAAAATTAAATTTAAGGCAGATTTAAGTACCTCAATCCATTTCAACTCCTCTTGCAATTGGAGTGCAGGACCAGGTTTGGTTCCTCCATCATACTTAATTGGTCATGTCGCCGACATGATGCAATATGGTGTAGCTTCTCCCATCAATCCTTGAAGACAACCTTGATTCCATTATTTTTTTCATCTTCTTTACACGGTGAAAGATTTCCAATTGACGGTATCTAATGACCACGTGCAATATGTTTTCCTCATCCATAGTAACGTCCTCAATTGCCTGAGGATGCACTCGAAGTATCTCATCAAATATTTCTCTAATTCCTTCGCTAGCAGCAATAAGCAATGGGGTATCGTAATTAATCGTCCGATTTCTCCCATAGGATCCCCCTCCTTCTTTACCTCCTTCTGTGGTACTGTTGGATTGTTCCCCTTCTTTTTTAATAGCATCGCCGTCCAAATTACAGTCCGATTTCCCCAAGGAAATCGTCTTGTCCTCTGCGATAAAACTGTTTTCCCATGTAGTATCCATTTCGCTAGCAATTTGGTGAGTTCTAGAGCTGCTGTATGCCTTATCTTCATCTTCCAAAGTTTATCTATAGCCGTCCATTCTTTTCATGTTATATCGTGCGAGTGTACGTAATACAAGGACGTACTGCAATCTATATTTTGAAGGAAAATAAAGTGATGTGGAAATGTTTTATAGTCATTGGATATATATATATATATTAACATGGGTGCAAATCCAAGGGCTACTAAACCTTGACACATCAGAAATTTATGAAATGTTTATATAATATATAACATTACTCTGAAAAAAAATCACGAGGTCGCACCTTTAGCTAGGCTACTCCATAGAGCGCAGTATATTCTTGAAATTGCTGCAGTTTTGTGTAAATTACATGGTTAGAAACATACTTCTAGTTGTATACAAATGAGAAATATTAGCGTAAGTACTGTTGATCGAGGAGAGGCTATAATTAATAAATCAAGGTAAATAAACAAAGAAAAACAGGAGAGGCTATAATATTTAATAAATCAAGGTAAATAAACAAAGAAAAACTGAAGCCCAGAGAATAGCAATCCATTCTACAAGTGCATCCGTTAAGATTTATAGGTTGGCTAAGTTTTCTTTTTTGTTAAATTATTAATTATCTCAAAAATTTAAGTTGATAAGAAATATTTAATTGATTCATTTCATTAATATTCAAACATTTTTTTTTCTTTTCCTTTTTTAGTTTAGAGCAAGAAAACTGGAAACGTATCTTCCAAAATTCTAAACGATCACTATTAATTCGGTGCTCACAAGACTTTTTTTTTTTTTTACATCTCCATAAAATAGAAGGGGGATGGAAGATTTGAACTAGTGACCTACGTTTCATAAGGTATGGTTTACAGCTGATTGAACTACTCTTTGAAGATACAAAACTTCTTTTCACGGACACAAACTTTAAACAAGAATTTATTATTTCCTCTCATTTTCTGGAGTCACTTTTCGGTCTAGCCACTCTAGCTAAGAAAAGGTATGTGTACGAGGATAGGTTTTTTATTCTTTTAATAAGTCAGAATTTAGTGATCAAGAATCCAAAAGCAACCAATAAAAAAAAAAGGGGCCTAAAAGTCTGAGGAAATCTACACAAACAAGCGTCTAAAAAAGCCTAAAAAAGGCATCCAAAATTAAATGATCATAAAATCCAAGACACACGTTTAGAGGTAGAGGGCAGCTTCTTAAGTGGTATCATTATTGGGTATCAAGAATAAGAATGATGAATGGATATCAAGAACGAGAAGGAATCTTTAAGAAGTAATTCAATCGGTGGTAAGCCATGTATTATAAATTATTGAAGGTCATTAATTTAAATTTCCTCCCATTTCATTACAAGGGACATATCAATAAAGAAAAAGAAATATATAATCCCTTGCATACAATTACCAGATGGATGTTTATGAAATTGGCGGAGGGTACTGGTGCCTTGGCCACTCTCCAAATCTCCCATTAGACTTGATAGTGTTTGGGCTTCATCATCATTACTATCGCCATCATCATCATGCTGATATGCTGGAAGGCCTATAATAAGATCATGCGTTTTGAGTGTACTGAAAATCCTTTCGAGTCAAATTAAGTGAATGGAGCCACACCCAAAAATAAAGAACATAACATAACAGTACTAAATCGTAGCTAATGACATACAATCATAGAGGAGAGTCTTCATTTTGCCCATGCGGGATGAACTCTTGAAAGCAGATGGCATTTTCGCCAGCAGGTGAAGACATGCCATGTCATTGACTCCCTTTCTTGCTCCAAGTCTCTCGTCCTTTCCTAGTAACCAAGCGGCGGTTTCTGTATTGAAAGATAGAGACCATTAAGCATGCATTAATATAAGAAGCAAAAATTTTCTTTTCCTGAAGAAAATAAGTCAAACATTTATTTAACTGTCCCATTTTTTTCCTAGTTCTAATGTGACACCTTTTTAATGTGTGTATAAGTGCATGAGACTATGTGAGAGAGAAAGAGAGAGACCAAAGTGTTGGCCTAAGACAGCAATATGGAGAATGGACATGGCGTCATTTCTGTAGAAGTGAACACTTATTTCGCCAACTCATTTAGCCAAAAATTTGAGCATTTTTATCCGACCTAGGGCGGCAGCTCTATAGAGTGGGGTTTCCCCTAGTTGGTTCCGATCCTCGAGTATCTCTCCCAGCTTTATCTCAAGATTGTTTCCATGGACCTCCCGAATGTTACTAATCAAGAGCTCTGCTGCTTCAACGCTGTCGGTTGTGGACACCTCGTGAAAAACAGTGTTACCGTGACTGTTCTTGTCAGACAAGGCTTCCCATATTTCGGGGGGTCTTTTTAGGAGATCAAGTAATTGTTGAAGCAGTTCCGTTTCTCCACTATATACTGCAATATGAAATGCAGTGTCTTTGTCGACCGTCAGATTATCAAGGAGGCGTTCCGGATATTTTTCGTAGAACCTCGCCATGGCCCCCCATTCTTCATCCAAGGCCGCATGATAAGGCGTCTTCAGCTGTGAAAAGGGTGGCAACCTGGCCGCCTCTTCCAGTCTCACAATCTCCAACTCCCTCCCCATCTCTCTGATCTCTCTCTCTCTCTCAAAGTGTTGCGGATTAGTTGTACTGTACGTGTGTCTTCGTGCCACTGCTGCGTTTTTATACTGCTATCTGTCAAGAGAGAGTGGAAACGCATCTACTTTCCTTAATTTTTTTATTATACATGGCTTCATCAACTGATAAAGTCAGCCACTACAAGTATAAAATAAAGACTAAATTAGATGCCCTAGCTTTTGCAAATTCGAAAGTGCATGATTCTAGGACTTTTCTAAGGAAAGACTGCTAGAAATCTTATTTTCTCTCTCAAGCACATCTATTAGGTAATCGTATGGTCTCATGCGTTTTTTTTTTTTTTAAAAAAAATTTAATGAAAGACAGTAAAGACCTGACGTGATGTAACACTCTACCCTAATAACACACAATATTATTTACTTTTGGTTCACTCAAGTCAGACTTTCCAGGAAGTCACCCATCTTGGTACTACTTTCACTAAAGCACGTTTAACTGCAGAGTTCTAATGAAATTATGACAATCACGGCTTTAAAACGCGTTTTTGTCATTAAGGTGTAAATATACATATAAGAACATCTTCATGCATGTCCATACCCAGGCGATGTGGGGGGCCACAATCATCTCTTCTTAGGATCCAGCTTTCCTACTGGCGACCCTCATTGGATTAATCCATTCTTGGCGTCTGTCCCAACGAGTGCCCGTTAGCGACCTTCATAGGCTCGTGTACGCTCCCTCATCTCAGGCTGAGTAGTGGCTCTGATACCATTTGTAATACCCCACCTTAATGATACATAATATTGTCTGCTTTTGGCTCCTCCAAACTAGACTTTCCAAGAGGTTACTCATCCTGATACTATTCTCGTAAAAACACGCTTAACTACGGAGTTCTGATATGATAATGACCATCACAACTTTAAAATGCGTTATTGTCATTAAGGATGTAAGTATATATATAAGCACATCTCCATGTTTATACCCAGATGATGTGGGGTGCTACAAGTGACTTTTTTTTTTTTTCCCACTCTCACTCTCACAGTTGTGTGGATTGGTTGTGTCTCACACTGCCATTGTGACATTAATGCTGCATTTTATAGAAAGAATAGAAACGCCTAATGAAACGGAGGTCACTAGTTCGAATCATTCTCTCCTCTCTTGTGTGGACATGTCAAAAAAAAAAAAAAAAAACGCATCTACTTTTATTTTATTTTTTAATATACTTTGCTTAATGAACTAATATACTACAAGTATAAAATAAAGACTAAATTAGATGCACTAGCTTTTGAGCTGAAAGTGCATGATTCAAACCTTTATTCTAGGATTTTTGTAAGGGAAGGTTGCTACGAATCTTATTTTTGGGTCTTCACAGTATGTGTTGTTAAATTAGGATTCAGAACAAGCTTCTTAATTTCTCTCTCAAGCTCTGCTATGTGGTAAAAGTACTGTCTCGTGAGTCACATTAATTGCTATGTTTTTCAAAATTATTATACACAGTCTATTCACATTTAAGAAAAAGTTAAACAGACACTGCTAAATAAACCTACAAAATTAAACGTTTACGGGCCAATGGATCGAATAGGCCTGCAGGAGCATGGGCTTCCGAAAATGGGCCAATAATTCTTCTACCTAGAAAGCACGGCCTGCCCATCTGATATGAATTTTCGAGACAGTTGATGCGAGCCAATGATATACGACTCGGGGTGGGGCAGATCACCAGGCTGGCAGGATTGAATTCGATTTCGCAGGATTGACGAGGACTGAGATTTTGTAGTGTTGCCACCGTGGAGGCTTCTAATCGAGCAATTTTTTGAGTGACTGTAACATAACATGTTTGTGCGTATAAACCTCGTACCATTTTTTTTTTCCTAGTGTGGAATCACCCAGTTAATACTTAAAATCTGGCCAAAAATCGAAGTGTTGAGTTGAAATTTACAAGAAACTTCCATACATAATATGGGATTGGAATCTCAATGGTTCTTGTAAATGGAGGGTGCTATTGTTCTTCTTCTTCTTCTTTTTTTTTTTTTTTTTGTAACAACAAATGCATTAGAAACAGAACAAACTTACAACCCCTTCAAGGGGGAAAGAAAACAGCAGGTGGTGCACTACTACCACTACAAGTAGAAGGGGGAGAAGGGGAGAAATAAATGGGAATGCAGCCAGAGTGAACCTGAGTTGCTGCCCAATATGCCACATGGTGAGCGTATTGTTCTTAAATCCATGAGAAATAAGGAAAATGCATGTTTGGATTATAGTTTTTATTACAAATTTGTTTTTACAAACGGACGTGATAATTCATAATCGATGAACTTATGATTAAGAGTATGAAGGATAAGTCAATCACTAACTAATTAATTAGCCGATTAGTCCGTTTTTTGTTTAATTATTTTACAAAGTATGTGCTGGAGGTCAATTTATAAGTAAATCTGTAGTAAAAACTATTCTATTATCCCAGCAGCTTTCGAGAAATTTCCAGTAAAGAATATTCTTAATCAATTTCACAGAGAACTTCATACACTCATGAAATCGACATACAAAGGGAACGGCGGAAAGAACGACAACTTAATTAGTTTGATGAGAAGTTAAGGCATATATAATTTCTCATTATTTTATTATGAATTAGCAAAGCTCATATTGTCATACAGAACGTGATCATATAAAGCCTGCCCATCCGGAAAAGAGTTATTGCTTCTTGCTGGTTAACTTGTGGGTTGTGCAGAATTCTCGTATCAAGCGTCAGTAGATCTTGCCCTTAAAATGTTCTTGAAGAAACGAGGAACCTTCTTTATTATTTTCTTTGAATGGGAATGCAAAAAACTGGTGAATGCGAGATACAAGGGGAACTGCATAAGCGCAAACACGGAGACTGCGGCAGTGTAAATCAGAGTTGTTGTCCATGTTTTTTCCTCAAGCCGAATGATGAGCAGAATAGTCGCCGTGAACAAAAGCATGGTGGTTGTCACGGAGAAGAAGAGTAAGGTGAACCCCACCATAAGCTTCCGAGGGATCGAGAGATTTGAGACAGTTTTGTTGCTCAAAAGGAGATGTGAGAATCGATAGGAACATTACGACAGAAGTCAAGGAGCTCGCAAGGGAGACAACGTCCATCACGGTGAAGAATAAGAAGAAGTGAGAGTGAAGGAAAATTGGACGACCCATGTCATCGTTGCCTCCTGGGACAGTATAGCCAGCCGCGAAAACGACAGTGGCGACAAGGACAGCAACTGCAGAGCATGACTGAGAGGTCTCCTTTATCCATTCTTGGGCCTTCTTGAGAAGACCTTCGTGTTTCTCTTCGAATGGCTCAATTACCGTCAGAGTTGCGGTGCATGACATAATGGGAGGGCATTATCTTTTGCACACGCTGCATGGAGACATTTTAAAAGAACGAGTTCTTTTGCATGATGATGTACGTGCAGCACACCACAGAGAAACGCAACATGGTAGGACTTAAATAATCTTCTATTCGTGGTTTTAAACCAAGAACTTGCACAGACAAATCTTAAGTTGGAAACTGTACGAAGAGGAGAAAATACCTTTAAGTTGTACTCAAATGTTTAAAAATTTGTAATGTAATCAGTAATTTGATCAGAAAAAATCCATCTTCTTGGACGAGAGGAAGCCCACGTGGGAGGCACATGGGTTTTTATGAGATGAAAAGTCTGAAAAAACCCAAACTTTTTTTTTTTTAATGAAAAAAAAGAAAAGAAAAAGAAAAAAGAGAGTTAGCCATTGGGGGTGGCCGGCCACCCCTATTTTGCTAAGAGGGTGACTTGGCCACCCCTATTTGGTCGGAATGGGGTGCTTCGCCACCTTCAATGGGTCAAGGGTTCATTCGGTAAATAATTTCGTTTTAATTCAATACTAAAGCAAAAATTGATTGATGTGAAAAAAAAAGAATATTTGATATGAAAAAATGAAAAAAAAATTGTTTTGTATTGATTTTTTTTTATTTGAATAATAATAAAAAAATGATTGATGTGATGCAAAAAGTAAAAGAATATTGAAAAAAATAAAATAATGGGTTGCATTTGCCTTTGCCAAAATCATTTAACAAATGGACCCCAAATGAGGGTGACCGAAATCACCCCCAAAGGGTTTGGAGGTGGTGCAACCACCCCATTTTGCTAATGGGGTGGCTCCAATGAGCCAAATAAACCACACCTAAAGGGTTTGATGGTGGGCAAAGCCACCCCCAAATGGCTATGATCATGGGATGATTTATTTCCTTCTTTTATGTTTTTTATTTTTTCGTCACTTAATCAATAAGATAATTGGAGTAGCAAAAAATTAAATCTAAGGCAGCTAAAAGTACCTCAAACCATTTCAACTCCGCTTGCAATTGGAGTGCAGGACCACTAGCTTTGGACGTTAACCTCCATCATGGCTCTCTAGGCCTGTATGGGCGACATGATGCAATATGGTGTAGCCATTGTTATTAATCCTTGAAGCCAACCTACAGTCCCTTATTTTTGTCATCTTCTTTACAAGGCGAAAGATTTCCCTTTGGCGGTATCTAATGGCCACATGCAATACGTTTTCCTCATTCTCACTAACATGCTCAATCGCTTGAGAATGCAATTGAAGTTATCACTTCAAATATTTCTACTATTCCTTTGCTTGCTGCAATAAGTAATGGGGTGTAATTATTTGTCCGATTCTTAGAGGGTGGTTCTTTGTTTGCATCACCATTCTTATCAGTGGTGCCGGATTGTTGCCCTTCTCTTTCTTTGTCTTGCACTCCTATATTTTTACGAACACCGTCGTCCAAACAGTCCGCTTTCCCCAAGTCAATTGTCTTGTCCGGTACTTCAGAACTAATACTCTTTTTCCATGCATACCTACTAGCTCTCTGGTCATTTTTAGAGCTGCTGTTTCCTTCTCTTCACCTTCCAAATTTCATCGATAGCCAGCCACGCTGTCCATGTGAATGCTTAGATGGAAAAAATGGAATAGAAGACACAATCATGTTTGCTTAGTTTATTATATTGTCTCTTAATTAGTATGTTGTGTCTTTAATTGGAACGTATTTATTGGTATTTATTATGAAGAAATGTTAGGTACTCTTATAGTGTTCTCCTAGTGTCCTCTCAACTGTGATGTGATTTTTAAAATCACCAATAGATTAAAAGTCAATAATGATAATTTCAAATTCAACGACAATTTTAAAAGATACATCACAGTTGAAAAAACATCAGGAGAATACTATAAGAGCACCTAGCATTTCCCTTTATTATGATAGACTTGAATCCTTTAATTACTTTAATTCAAAAAAATTCAATTTTTTTTTTCTTTTCAAAAAAGACAAAAAGACAAAAATAAAATAAAATAAAATTGGGGTGACTATGGCCACCCCTTGGCACCTTGGGGGTAGACTGGCCACCCCCATCTCAATGGATGGAGCTAGAACACCTGGCCTTGATCTACAAATACATCAATGCAAATATGCTTGTACCATCTAACTTGCTCATCCCCATCAGAAAAGCCCTTGATTATGCTAGGCTCTCTAGCTTTCCAGTGAGCCTTTTGAGACCCAATATATTGGGATGGGGTTCTTTCCATATGGGATTTTCTAACAACGATCTTGAGCCCGGAAGGTGTCGTAGGATCGATGGGAAGAAATGGCGGTGCTCAAGAGATATGGTTGCCGATCAGAAATATTGCGAGTGACACATGAATAGGGGCCACCATCGATTTTTTTTTTTTAAATTTAAAAGGAAAGGAGGCTACCATCTGGCTAGATGGGGGTGGCAAGGTGCCAAGGGGGTGGCCCCTTGGTGCCAATTTTTTTTCTTTTTTTTTTTTTGATTTTTTAAAAAAAATAAAAATTTAATTACGTGCCAAGTGTCAACTTTTAATTGATTCATATGCTAGTCCGTTAAGTAAACTAACGGTTAACTGACAGAAGGACCAATTTGATCACTTTTCAAAGCCACAAGAACTAATTTAGTTACTTTTCAAACCCCAAAGAGGAAAAAAAAAAAAGTTTTGAAAGCCGAAGAGGGTATTAGGTATTTAACCCTTAATTAAATCCACACTCTTCAATTTTTTAATGGCATGCATGTTGTACTTTTAATGATAGGATATAAGCCGGATCCCTAGTACAATATATATTGAACTTTATTTTGAAAATTGTTGTAGAATTAATGGTAGAAGTAATATATACATATATATGGACATAGTTTTTCTCCAAACTGGATTGAAGGAAATTCCTTTAAACTATTCTATAAAAATTACATATGTCACTTTTCATGTAAAAAACACATATTTTTTAAATGGCATGCGAGAAGAACATATTTTTTTGAATAAATGTGAAAGAAGAGCTAGGATAGTATTGGAAATAATTATTCACTTTTTGATAATATAAATTTTGTTAAGCACTGTTCCTTTTTTTTTTTCGTTGTTAATTACCCCCTCATCACTACAGATTAATATTGGTGTTGTGGAGCTAGAAAACTAAAAAAAAAAAAAAAAGATAAAGTGAACTGTACGTGCCTAGTTCACGGTGATACATGTATACAAATAAAATTAAGAAAATCTGGAGGTCGCACCTTTAGCTACGCCTATCCATATAGCGCAGTATATTCCTGAAATTGCTGCATTTTTGTGTAAATTACATGGTTAGAAACATATTTCTAATAGTATATATACAAATGAGAAGAAGGCTATAATTAATAAATCAAGGTAAATAAACAAAGAAATATTGAAGCTATAATTATAGTCGCACTAAGAAATGAAAAGTTATAAATTGACTAATCATTATAGAATGGTAACACTAATTAATGTGACCAAATCAAGGGCCAATGAATTGTTGTGTCTGCTATGTTGTATACAACTTTTGACTCAAAGCTTATTAAACTGAATTGACAACTTTGTTCAATATAATTTGCACACATCTCTTTAATTTAATGGGTATTTTTTTGGATGTGGCAAGTCAGAACGGAATCAAGTGAATAGATCAAAATTGAAAACTAATCACAAAACCGACTCCAAATCTTCTTGTCATCTTCGTCACACAACCGGCTCCATATATTTTCATCATCTTCGTGAGGATGTGGTAAGCCTTTTTATACTATATATTATATTATTATAATAATGCTCTATAGTGTATACGTTAATATATGCCTATTTTGTGCATCTCATGATCAGAAATGGGGAAGAGATCGGAATATTGGTGGCTTTATATAACTGAAATTAGGATGGGACTCTTGATTGTGAGGATTACGACGTAGGTAACTGAAATGTTTATATGATAATAATAATTTTCTATAATGTACTTATATAATTTACTTACTAGCATAAATTATTTAATTAAAGTTTATGCATGTTACGCGTGTAGAATTTCAAGGATCATTTCAATTACAAAGTGATTCGGCTGAGAATTTTTATTGCTAATTCAGAATACTTTCAAGCAAACTACAGGGTATAATTTTAAACCCATACATGGTAGAACTCAACAACATATATATTGCACACTCATTTGACATGCATATGCTACATTATATATAACGTACATATATGGTGGCAGTAGTATCCACTTCAGCACAAATAGTTCAAACGGATAAATGTGAGGTCTGTGGTGCAGCCAAGGAATAAAGATCTTCTCTCTCCGGTTTGTGCTTAAGGAAATCGGGTAACCATTTACTCCAAGGAATAGCCTGCGTTATCTTCTCGAGCAAGTACTTGTAAGTTCTTGACAGAGAGATATAGAGGGGGATATATGATAGTGCGAAGATTCCGACTGGAAGGAAAGAAAGGGAATATAGCACAATTTTTGCCCAGCTTTGTTTACTACGTATCATGAGAAGGATTGTTGCTGCAAATGATATCATCATCATCGACACAGAGAGAAACAGAAATGTGAAGCCAAGCATCAGCTTATTAGGAAGAGAATGCTTAAAGTCGATCATACGAAATGGCGATGTGAGGATTGAAAGAAATATAACCACTGACGTCAAAGCGCAAGCAAGGGAGAGTACATCAGTTGCAGTGAAAACCAAAAAGAAAGGTTGATAGAGAAGGACTGGGAGACCAGTATTCTGATTTGGACCTCCTGGTATTGTGTAGGCTGCGGCAAAGGCAACTGTTGCAATGAGAACTGCTACTACGGAGCATCCTTCTGCTGTCTTCTTTAGCCATTCTCTCGCTTCATTTCGAAGATCTTTGTAGGTAATATCAAATAAGCCTTTAGCGGTATGCTTTTCATTGTTCCGATGGTCAATGAAATAGGGTTTTGTAACTGACTTCACTCTCTGCACCCAAAAGCACACACATGACAACCACGTTGATGACCACATACTCTAAAATGTTGATCAATATACCATAGGCTAAAGAAAGTTTTGTAATAGTTTGTTGATATAAAATTCAATCATTCATTTAAAAAGAAGATGTGTTTCTTATGAAAATACATGTTTTTTTAATAGCATTAGTAAGAAAGCAAATGTTTCTGTTATGCTTTAGGAACATATTACTTTAATTATTAGACAGATTTGTACGAAATTATTGACAAATAAGTTTGCAGCTAATTTATGTGTAAAAAAAAACAAACAAAAAGAAAAACTAAAAAGAGCACCTCAAACCAGAGCAGCTCGTCTCGCAATTCAAGTGCAGGGCCTTGCATCTTTTCAGGTACATATACATGATGTGATCTTTTGACTCCAGCCATATGCAGAATAGAGTTCCCTTTGTTGTCAAGCCTTCGTAAGAGCCACCTCTTTGCTACTTCCTGTTTCATGACAAGGTTGAAAACCTCCAACTGGCGGTGCTTGGTAGCTACATGCAATATGGTCTTCCCATCGCTATCTATGTGTTCAACTGCCTGCGGATATGTTTCCAGTATTTCTTTGACGATCTCTATGCATCCAAACTTAGTTGCTATAAACAATGGTGTAACTCCACTACTTGCCGCTTCCGCCGGTTTTGTAGAAATAGAAGAGGGCAACCCTTCTCCACTACCTTCCTTCTCATCTCCACCACTAGTGCCGTATTTGTGCGGCTTCGTCTTACTCAGGTCACTTGCAGAACTGGTCGACTCCCATGAGGTATCTTTTTTCACTAACAACTTGGCAAGCTCCAAAGCTGATTCATTACTTGACTTTTCCTTTACACCATCATTGCCCCTGGCCGAGCTACAGTACATTTCCACTTTTGAGGAGATTTTAGTCAGTAGTTGATGATAGAGTACACAAACACAATTTGATGCATGGACTTAAAATTAAGGATACCGGCCATGCAGTTCTTTTAATTTTTGGATAGATCGACCTGAAGGCCTATGTCTATTACTAGGAAGATAATAAAATCTTATGTTCAAATAAACAATATTTAAAAAACTACAACATACATGTTATGAGAAGATGAAGTAAAAAGAAAAGGGAATTACTAGTAATATTCAAGTAGGCAGACTTGATCATACATACCAGAGCTATAAATTCTCTTGAGGAGTCCCTGTTTGCGCACAGTTTCAAAAGCTGAATAGTTGCATGAGAGAAGCTGAAGAGCGGTCATCCCATCTTCGTCCCTTTCATCAATTATATGTCCGAATTGTTTAGCTATTTCCACAGCCAAATCTGAGTGTGCAAAAGGTACTGATCATACAAATAATCAGGCAGCCCCCACCAAGAGCTACTTCCGAAGAGTCTTAGAGATAAAAATAGTGTTAAGCCCAAAAAAAGATATGACATTCATAACTCTTAATTTATTTAGTGACCTTCCCTTATTTTACAGGTACCCATATCGTCCAATCAGACAATGCAAAAAAACTAATAAAAGACATCATAGTATGTGTGCCTATAGCTAGCTTTATAAGCGTGGGGACTAACCGAAGTGCTGAGAAAGAATGGCGCTGTGAAGAATGGTGGTCTTGTCATCCCTCTGAATAAATTCTTGCTTGACGACTTCATCAAGTTCCTTGATTTTATCTGCCAGAAAGTTGAAGATCTCAGTATTGCCATAGCGGGCTGCTCGAAAGAGTGCGGTTTCTCCAAGATTGTTGGCCATGCTCAACAACTCCGGGGCTTTCTCTAACATCTTGGTTGCCACCTCGACCGAATTTTCTGTGTCGAGAGTAGCTGCCTCGTGGAGAATAGTGTTGCCGACTTCGTTTTTACGGGTCATTTTGTCGAGATGGAGGGGAGGCAAGGCTTCGAGTAGTCTGAGTACTAAGATTGTTTGTTTCGCGTAAGTGGCCTTGTGGAGCACTGTGTCTTTGTGTATGGTCAGTACGTGCAATGCATGCTCATCAATACGTTCACAGAGTCCTATCACCTTCTCCAAATCATCCTTCAGCAGAGCTTTGTACAGCTCTCCGCTAATGAATTGATCATCTTTAGCAATATCCTTCTCTGCCTTGGAAGCCATAATCAGTTGATCGAAGTGTGAAACAGAGCAGTGAAAGTAAAGAGATTGATAATTGGGCCAAAACTTCATATATTTCCCAATAGAACTCCTTTAAAAAAACAACGAAAACACTGAGAATTCCTAGAAACGAAGTAAGGAATTTTTCTTCTCAAAGCTAGACACCACTTTTCGCTTTAAGAACATTAGAGATTGGTGATTGTTTAATGTGATTCAAAAGTATATCATAAGCACCTGAAACATGCTAAAACGTGTATATCATACTCTCGTAGAAGCATGCTTAACTGCGGAGTTTTAATGGAATCATGACTATCACGGCTTTAAAACGCGTTGTTATCATGAAAAGTGTAAGTATACATATAAACACATCTCCATGTTCATACCCAGACGATGTGAGACTTCATAGGTGACCATTTTTTTTTTCTTGGGTAAAGTCCATATTCTCCCTCTCAAACTATCACCCAATTGACAGCCCCTCCCCCAAAAAAACTTTTAATTGTGACAATGTCTTCCCAAACTATCAAAACATTGTCAATGTCTCCCCTGAGACTAGCAAAAAGATTAAAATGCCCTATATATTTCTCAATAAGACAAAAATACCCCTATAAACTAGAAAAAATTATTTAAAAAACAAAAAATTTTAATTTAAAAAGAACGATTTAAAAAAAAAATTAAACGAAAATTATTTTAAATTTTCCATCCTTTGGATTTTTTCCATTTTTTTTTTTTAGTTTTATGTTTTTTTTCTAGAAGTTTTAGTGTATATATATATATATATATATATATATATATATATATTTTTTTTATTGAGGTTAGTTTCGTCATTGGGGGGAACATTGACAATGTTTTGGTAATTTGGGGGGATATTGCCACAATTGAAAGTTTGGGGTGTACATTGTCAATTTGATGATAGTTTGAGGGGAGTTTTTGAACTTTCCCTTTTTTTTTTTTGGTCTTTTTCTTTTCACTCTCACTCTCACAATTGCGTGGATTGGTTGTGTCTCACACTGTCATTGTGACATTAATGCCGCGTTTTATAGAGAGAGTAGAAACGCATCTACATTTGTTTTATTTTTTAATATACTTTGCTTAATGAACTAATATACTACAAGTATAAAATAAAGACTAAATTAGATGCTCTAGCTTTTGAGCTGAAAGTGCATGATTGAAACCTTTAATCTAGATGCTCTAGCTTTTTGGCTCTACAAGACACCACAAGGAATTGAAATGCTACATGCTAATTATAATAATCTTCTATTTTTTATTATTATTATTTTTTACACGAAGAACTTTCGCAAGAAAGTCTTAACATTGGAAAATAAAAAATTTTACTTTATGCCACATCTAAAACAATTTCCTAAATAAAAAATATTAAACATGTATCCTCAAAACAAATTAACAAACATACGAGTAGATAGGTTAGTAATTAATGGTATAATTATTTGTATGATGCATGAGTACTGTGAAAATTTTCAACTTCAAATCAAAGATAAAGTGAAATTAGGGCTCAAAAATAGATCCGCGGATCTAATATCATGACAAACTTTTAGGTATATATCTTATAAGTTTAAATTGACGAAAAATTATAATAAATTTAATAACTTGATCAATATTCTAATTGGAATATTCGTACAAAAACACGTAGCAAAATTAAATTTAAGGCAGATTAAGGACCTCAAGCCATTTCAACTCCTCTTGCAATTGGAGTGCAGGACCAGGTTGGGTTCCTCCATCATACTTGGTCATGTTGGCGACATGATGCAATATGGTGTAGCTTCTCCCATCAATCCTTGAAGACAACCTTGATTCCATTATTTTTTTCATCTTCTTTACACGGTGAAAGATTTCCAATTGACGGTATCTAATGACCACGTGCAATATGTTTTCCTCATCCTTAGTACGTAACGTGCTCAATTGCTTGAGGATGCACTCGAAGTATCTCATCAAATATTTCTCTTATTCCTTCGCTAGCAGCAATAAGCAATGGGGTATCGTAATTAATCGTCCGATTTCTCCCATAGGATCCCCCTCCTCCTTTACCTCCTTCTGTGATACTGTTAGATTGTTCCCCTTCTTTTTTAATAGCATCGTCGTCCAAATTACAGTCCGATTTCCCCAAGGAAATCGTCTTGTCCTCGACGATAAAACTGTTTTCCCATGTAGTATCCAGTTTTGCTAGCAATTTGGTGAGTTCTAGAGCTGCTGTATGCCGTCCCTTCATCTTCCAAAGTTTATCGATAGCCGTTCTGTTACGTGAATATGTAACAAGGATAAACTTTAGGTTGTAAGAGAACCTAAACATTAGATTCTGAGGGAACTTAGACCTTTTTTAAACACAAAGTTTGGGGATTAAATTTGCATACCTTTTTATTAAACGTTCTTCTCTTTAAATAGAGAAAATAAACATATTTAGAGTTGAGTTCTATAACTGGTAATCAACTCCTATAATGACTCTAAAAGATAATTCTTATGAATTTGAAAACAATAAAGGTGTAACATAAGTTGATAAGATATCACTTTAGTGATTCTCATTAAACGGACTCTTATTACTAACAAACTAATAAAAGGAATTAAAGGACTACTACTAATCTGCTTGCATGCTGTCTGTAACATCCCACCCCAATGACACACAATGTTGTCCACTTTTGGCTCCCCTAAACCAGACTTCCCAGGAGGTCACCCATCTCGACATCGCTCAATGACAGCTTAACTGCGGAGTTCTGATGGGATCATTACCATCACGGCTTTAAAACGCGTTGTTGTCATTGAAGGTCCATACCCAGGCAATGTGGGATATCACAATCACCCCTCTTAGGACCCAGCATCCCCGCTGGCGACCTTCATGGGCTTGTGCACGCTCCCTCACATCTCAGGCTGGGCAATGGCTCTGATACCATTTGTAACATCCCACCCCAATGACGCACAGTATTATCCGCTTTTGGCTCCCCTGAACCAGACTTCCCAGGAGGTCACCTATCTTGGTATTGCTCCAGAAGAAACATGCTTAACTGCGAAGTTCTGATGGGATCATTACCATCACGGCTTTAAAACGCGTTGTTGTTATTGAAGGTGGAAGTATACATATAAGCACATCTCCATGCCCAGGTAATGTGGGACGTCACACTGTCATCTCCACGTAGACTCATAACACCATTATGTCCATGTTATATCATGCGAGTGTAAGAGAGCATATACATGGACTGCAATCTATATTTTTAAGGAAAATGTATTTAACAGATAAAGTGATGTGGAAATGTTATATAGTCATTGGATATATATATATATATATATATATATATATATATATATATATATAATTAGACCTTGACACATCAGAAATTTATGAAATATTTATATAATATATAACATTACTATTAAAAAAGGGACGAGGTCACACCTTTAGCGAGGCTACTCCATAGCACAGTATATTCTTGAAATTGCTGAGGTTGCACCTTCAGCAAGGCTACTCCATAGCGCAGTATATTCTTGAAATTGCTGCAGTTTTGTGTAAATTACATGTTAGAAACATACTTCTAGTTGTATATAAATGAGAAATAAAAGCGTAAGTACTGTTGATCGAGGAAAGGCTATAATTAATAAATCAAGGTAAATAAACAAAGAAAAACAGGAGAGGCTATAATATCTAATAAATCAAGGTAAATAAACACAGAAAAACCAAAGCCCAGAGAATAGCAATCCATTCTATAAGTGCATCTGTTAAGATTTATAGGCTAGTTTTTTTTTTGGTTAAATTATTAATTATCTCAAACATTTAAGCCGATAAGAAATATTTAATTGGTTCATTCCATTAATATTCAAACTCTTTTTTTCTTTTCCTTTTTTAGTTTAGAGCGAGAAAATTAGAAACGTATCTTCCAAAATTCCAAACGATCAATATTTGGAGCTCACAAGATTTCTTTTCACTGACAAACTTTGAACAAGAATTTATTATTTCCTCCCATTTTCTGGAGTCACGTTTCAGTCTAGCCACACTAAGAAAAGGTACGTGTACGAGGATAGTTTTTTTTTTTTTTTTAATCATTTTAATTTTCATAAAATATCTTGAACTTTCACCTGTTTTAAAATATATTTCTAAACTTTAAAAACTCTTAATTTACCTCCCTGAACTTTCACTTACTCTCAATTTGGACCTCTCCATACAAATTAGAATTTAAAATTTTATAAAAAGACCAAAATACTCCTGATTTTTATTTTAAAAAAAATCTCTAGAAGTTAGAATTTTATACAAAAGTCACTGTTTCAAATTAACCGTTTAAAATTTCAACTTCCAAATTGTTATTTTTTATTTTTTTTAAATGAAAATCAGGAATATTTTGGTCTTTTTTTTAAAAAAAAAATTTTAGAAGCTAATTTGTATGGAGGGGTCCAAATTGAGAGCAATTGAAAGTTGAGGGAATTAAATTGAGAGTTTTTAAAGTTTGAGGGGTATTTCAAAACGAATGAAAGTTTAGGGGATTTTGTAAAGTTTTCCCTTTATTTATTTTATAAGTCAGAATTTATTATTGATCAAGAATCCAAAAGCAACCAATAAAAAAAAGACGGCCTAAAAGTCTGAGGAAATCTACCCAAATTAACAAGCGTCTAAAAATACCTAAGAAAAGGCATCCAAAATTAAATGATTATAAAAAACTCCAAGACCCACGTTTAGCGGCCATCGAGGGCAGCTTCTTAAGTGGTATCATTATCGGGTATCAAGAATAAGAATGATGAGTGGATATCAAGAATGAGAACGAATCTTTAACGGGTAATTAAATCTGTGGTAAGTCATGTGTCATGAAGTAAAGGTTATTGGTTCAAATTTCCTCCTATTTCATTACACGAGGCATATCAATAAAGAAAAAGAAATAATCCCTTGCATACAATTACCAGATGGATGTTTATGAAATTGGCGGAGGGCACTAGTGCCTTGGTGATGTAGATTAGGACGACCTATCTTATCTTTTATTTCTTTGATTTTGTGATAGTCTCACAATCTTAGGAATATTTATCCCTTCTGTTTACTGTTTTCTTGATTATTTACGTTCTAACCCTGCATCATTTGGCCACTCTCCAAATCTCCCATTGGACTTGATAGTATTTGGGCTTCATCATCATTACTATCGCCATCATCATCATGCTGATATGCTGGAAGGCCTATAATAAGATCATGCGTTTTGAGAGTACTGAAAATGCTTTCGAGTCAAAGTAAATGGAGCCACACTCAAAAATAAAGAACATAACAAAACAGTAAATCGTAGTTAATGACATACAATCATAGATGAGAGTCTTCATTTTGCTTATGCGGGATGAACTCTTGAAAGCAGACGGCATTTTTACCAGCAGGTGAAGACATGTCATGTCTCCGGATATTTTTCGAAGAACCTCGTCATGGCCCCCCAGTTTTCATCCAAGGCCGCGTGGATTGCTTATGCGCCACTGGTGACTTTTTTTTTTTTTTCGCGCTCTCACTCTCACAGTCGCGTGGATTGGTTGTGTCTTACACTGTCATCGTGACATTAATGCTGCGTTTTATAGAGATAGTAGAAACGCATCTACTTTTGTCTTATTTTTTAATATACTTTGCTTAATCAACTAATATACTACAAGTATAAAATAAAGACTAAATTAGATGCTCTAGCTTTTGAGCTGAAAGTGCATGATTCAAACCTTTATTCTAGGATTTTTGTAAGGGAAGGTTGCTACGAATCTTATTTTTGGGTTTTCACAGTATGTGTTGTTAAATTAGGATTCAGAATAAGCTTCTTAATTTCTCTCTCAAGCACTGCAATGTGGTAAAAGTACTGTCTCGTGAGTCACATTAATTACAATGTTTTTCAAAATTATTATACACATAGTCTATTCACATTTAAGAAAAAATTAAACGGACACTACTAAATAAACCTACAAAATTAAACGTTTACGGGCCAATGGAATAGGCCTGCAAGAGCATGGGCTTCCGAAAATGGGCCAAGAATTCTTCTACCTAGAAAGCACGGCCTGTCCATCTGATACGAATTTTCGAGATAGTTGATGCGAGCCAATGATATATGACTTGGGGTGGGGCAGATCACCAGGCTGGCAGGATTGAATTCAATTTCGCAGGATTGACGAGGACTGAGATTTTGTAGTGTTGCCGCCGTGGAGGCTTCTGATCGAGCAATTTTTTGAGTGACTGTAAGTCTGTAACATAACATGTTTGTGCGTATAAACCTCGTACCATTTTTTTTTCCTCGTGTGGAATCACCCAATTAATACTTAAAATCTGGCCAAAAATCAAAGTGTTGAGTTGAAATTTACAAGAAACTTCCATACATATATATATGGGATTGGAATCTCGCCATGTCATGTGAATGCTTAGATGGATAAAATGGAATAGAAGACACAATCATGTTTGCTTAGTTTATTATATTGTCTCTTAATTAGTATGTTGTGTCTTTAATTGGAATGTATTTATTGGTATTTATTATGGGGAAATGCTAGGTACTCTTCTAATCTTCTACTAGTGTTCTCTTAACTGTGATGTGACTTTTAAAATCACTAATAGATTAAAAATTAATATTGATAATCTTAAATTCAATAGCAATTTTAAAAGCTACATTACAGTTGAAATGACATTGGGAGAATACTAAAAGAACACTTAGCATTTCCTTTTATTATGATAGATCTGAACTCTTTAATTACTTTAATTAAATCCTTACCATTCAATTTTTTAACAGCATGCATTTTGTACTTTTAACTATAGGATATAAGCCGGATCCCTAGTACAATATATATTGAACTTTATTTAGAAAGTTGTTGTAGAATTAATGGTAGAAGTAATATATACATATGGACATAGTTTTACTCCAAACTGGGTTGGAGGAAATTCTTTTAAACTATTCTATAAAAATGACATATGTCACTTTTCATGTAAAAAACACATATTTTTAAATGGCATGTAAGAAGCACATACTTTTTTGAATAAATGTGAAAGAAGAGTTAGGACAATATTGAACACTTTTTGATAATATAAATTTTGTTAAGTACTGTTATCGGTCTTTTGTTTTGTTAATTAACCCCTCATCACTACAGATTAATATTGGTGTTGTGGAGCTAGAAAACTTAAAAAAAAAAAAAGGGTAATTTTACTAACCCCCCTCAAACTTTAGTTACTTTTGCAGACACCCCCCTAACATTCAAAAACTCTCACTTACTTTCTTTGAACTTTCAAAAATTCTCACTTACCCCCATCCGTACAAATTAAGACCAAAATACCCCTATTTTTCATTTAAAAAAAAAAAAAACATTTTGGAAGTTGACATTTTAAATAGTGAATTTTAAACAGTGACTTTTGTATAAAATTCCAACTTCCAGATATTTTTTTTATTTTTTAAAAATAAAAAATAGGGGTATTTTGGTCTTTTTTTAAAAATGTGTGCCCTAATTTGTACGGATGGGGGGTAAGTGAGAATTTTTGAAAGTTCAAGGAGGGTAAGTGAGAGTTTTTTAATGTTAGGGGGGTGTCTGCAAAAGTTACATAAGTTTGAGGGGGGTTAGTGAAATTGTCCCAAAAAAAAAAAAGAAAGATAAAGTGAACTGTACGTGCCTAGTTAACCGTGATACCTGTATACAAATAAAATTAAGAAAATCTGGAGGTCGCACCTTTAGCTACGCCTATCCATATAGCGCAATATATTCCTGAAATTGCTGCATTTTTGTGTAAATTACATGTTTAGAAACATATTTCTAGTAGTATATATACAAATGAGAAGAAGGCTATAATTAATAAATCAAGGTAAATAAACAAAGAAATATTGAAGCTATAATTATAGTCACACTAAGAAATGAAAAGTTATAAATTGACTCATCATTATAGAATGGTAACACTTATTAATGTGACCAAATCAAGGGCCAATGAATTGTTGTGTCCGCTATGTTGTATACAACTTTTGACTCAAAGCTTATTAAACTGAATTGACAACTTTGTTCGATATAATTTGCACACATCTCTTTAATTTAATGGGTATTTTTTTGGATGTGGTAAGTCAGAACGGAATCAAGTGAACAGATCAAAATTGAAAACTAATCACAAAACCAACTCCAAATCTTTTCATCATCTTCGTCACACAACCGGCTCCAAATATTTTCATCATCTTCGTGAGGATGTGGTAAGCCTTTTTATACTATATATTATATTATTATAATAACGCTCTTTTTTTTTTTTTGTAACAAGAATCACTTAGCCACAGAGGTTTATTCTCTTTTTTTTTTTTTTTTGTAACAAACATTGCATTAATCAAACGGAAGCATCAAAAGTATTACAAGACAAAACTCGCGTGGAGGGAGGGTCCTTTCCACTACAAATGGGAACAGAAGAGGGAGGAGGGGGATAAGTGGGAAAATAAATGGGAATGCAGCCCGAGAAGCCTCTTGCCGCGACCCAAATAATAACGCTCTTTAGTGTATACGTTAATATATGTCTATTTTGTGCAGCTCATGATCAGAAATGGGGAAGAGATCGGAATATTGGTGGCTTTATATTAACTGAAATTAAGATGGGACTCCTGATTGTGAGGATTACTACGTAGGTAACTGAAATGTTTATATGATAATAATAATTTTTTATAATGTACTTATATAATTCACTTACTTGCATAAATTATTTAATTAAAGTTTATGCATGTTGCTTGTGTAGAATTTCATAGATCATTTCAATTATAAAGTGATTCGGCTGAGAATTTTTATTGCTAATTCAGAATACTTTCAAGCAAACTACAGGGTATAATTTTAAACCCATACATGGTAGAACTCAAAAACATATATATTGCACACTCATTTGACATGCATATGCTACATTATATATATTACGTACATATATGGTGGCAGTAGTATCCACTTCAGCACAAATAGTTCAAACGGATAAATGTGAGGTCTGTGGTGCAGCCAAGGAATAAAGATCTTCTCTCTCCGGTTTGTGCTTAAGGAAATCGGGTAACCATTTACTCCAAGGAATAGCCTGCGTTATCTTCACGAGCAAGTATTTGTAAGTTCTTGACAGAGAGATATAGAGGGGGATATATGATAGTGCGAAGATTCCGACTGGAAGGAAAGAAAGGGCATATAGCACAACTTTTGCCCAGCTTTGTTTACCACGTATTATGAGAAGGATTGTTGCTGCAAATGATATCATCATCATCGACACAGAGAGAAACAGAAACGTGAAGCCAAGCATCAGCTTATTAGGAAGAGAATTCTTAAAGTCGACCATACGATATGGCGATGTGAGGATTGAAAGAAATATAACCACTGACGTCAAAGCGCAAGCAAGGGAGAGTACATCAGCTGCAGTGAAAACCACAAAGAAAGGTTGATAGAGAAGGACTGGGAGACCAGTATTCTGATTTGGACCTCCTGGTATTGTGTAGGCTGCGGCAAAGGCAACTGTTGCAATGAGAACTGCCACGATGGAAGATCCTTCTGCTGTCTTCTTTAGCTACTCTCTCGCTTCATTTCGAAGATCTTTGTAGGTATTACTAAATAAGACTTCAGCAGTATCCTTTCGTTTGTTCCGATGGTCAATGAAAGAGGCTTTTGTGACTGCCTTCACGCGCTGCACACGAAAGTACATACAGAACAGCCATGCTTTTATTTCGCTCTCTCTAGACAGAAAATAATAGGGGATCAATAAAGCTAATTTTGAAAAGATAAATTATTGGTGTCAATATGAGCAAATTATTGACACCAATCATTTATTAAAGAGAGTTTTGTAGTAGTTTGTTTGTTGATATAAAATTCAATTATTCATCCGAAAAGAAGATCGATGTGTTTTTTTATTAAAAATGCATGTTTTTTTTAATAGCATTAATAAGAAAGCAAATGTTTTTTTTAATAGCATTAATTATTAGACTGATTTGTATGAATTATTTACAAATAAGTTTGTAGCAAATTTCAGTGGCAGATCCAGGATTTTTCCTGATAGGTAGCATTTTTTTTTTATAAATAAAAAAATAAATTTAATTAAAAATATTTAAAAATAATTAGATATAAAAAATGACAAGCTCCTATTTGTAGATATGCTTTTTACATTTGGTCTCTATCAATATAACAATAATCACATTTTTTTTCTTAAGCAAAGATTTCTGGGACAAATTTGCTAAATCTACTTTAATATGAGGTTGTTTAGAACTTGATTGGAGCTCAATAAAATTATTGTTTCTCTCTATAATCTCAAATAACTACAATAATATATTTATACAAATTTCCAATTAAAATATGAAACAAAAACTATATAAATTCATAAATAATTAAATATAAAAACAATTATATCGTGTCTTGTACTGTTGCATATATGTCCACCCTCGACCCCATAGATCTGCCCTTTGGCTAATTTATGTGTAAGAAAGTGCACCTCAAACCAGAGCATTTCGTATTGCAATTCAAGTGCAGGGCCTCGCAGCTTTTCAGGTACATATACATGATCCGATCTTTTGACTCCAGCCATATGCAGAATAGAGTTCCCTTTGTTGTCAAGCCTTCGTACCAGCCACCTCTTTGCTACTTCCTGTTTCAAGACAAGTTCGAAAACCTCCAACTGGCGGTACTTGATAGCTACATGCAATATGGTCCGCCCATCGTCATCTATGTGTTCAACTGCCTGCGGATATGTTTCCAGTATTTCTTTGACGATCTCTATGCATCCAAACTTAGTTGCAATAAACAATGGTGTATCTCCGCTACTTGCCGCTTCCGCCGGTTTTGGATAAATAGAAGAGGACAACTCTTCTCCACTACCTGCCGCTTCCGCCGGTTTTGGAGAAATAGAAGAGGACAACCCTTCTCCACTACCTCCCTTCTCATCTCCACCACTAGTACCGTATCTGTGCGGCTTCGTCTTACTCATGTCACTTGCAGAACTGGTCAACTCCCATGAGGTATCTTTTTTTATTAACAACTTGGCAAGCTCCAAAGCTGATTCATTACTTGACTTTTCCTTTACACCATCATTGCCCCTGGCCGAGCTGCAGTACATTTCCACTTTTGAGGAGTTTTTAGTCAGTAGTTGCTGATAGATTACACAAACACAATTTGATGGACTTAAATTTTTGGATAGATCGACCTGAAGGCCTATGTCTATTACTTGGAAGATAATAAAATCTTATGTTCAAATAAACAATATTTAAAAAAATGCAACATACATGTTATGAGAAGATGAAGTAAAAAGAAAAGGAAAATACTAGTAATATTCAAGTAGGCAGACCTGATCATACATACCAGAGCTATAAATTCTCTTGAGGAGTTCCCGTTTGCGCACTGTTTCAAAAGCTGAATAGTTGCATGAGAGAAGCTGAAGAGCGGTCATCCCATCTTCGTCCCTTTCATCAATTATATGTCCGAATTTTTTAGCTATTTCCATAGCCAAACCTGAGTGTACAAAAGGTACTGATCATACAAATAATCAGGCAGCCCGGCCCACCAAGAGCTACTTCCAAAGAGTCTTAGAGATAAAAATAGTGCTAAACCCAAAAAAAGATATGACATTCATAACCCTAGAACCTCTTAATTTATTGAGTCTCTAAATACTATCAAAGCCCACATCACTTTAATTCGGTGACCTTCCCTTATTTTACAGGTGCCCATATCGTCCAATCAGACAATGCAAAAAAACTAATAAAAGACATCATAGTATGTGTGCCTATTAGCTAGCTTTTTAAGCGTGGGGACTAACCGAAGTGCTGAGAAAGAATGGCGCTGTGAAGAATGGTGGTCTTGTCATCCCTCTGAATAAATTCTTGCTTGACGACTTCATCAAATTGCTTGATTTTATCTGCCAGAAAGTTGAAGATCTTAGTCTTGCCATAGCGGGCTGCTCGAAAGAGTGCGGTTTCTCCAAGATTGTTGGCCATGCTCAACAACTCCGGGGCTTTCTCTAACATCTTGGTTGCCAACTCGACCGAGTTTTCTGTGTCGAGAGTAGCTGCCTCGTGGAGAATAGTGTTGCCGACATCGTTTTTACGGGTCATTTTGTCGAGATGGAGGGGAGGCAAGGCTTCTAGAAGTCTGAGCACCAAGGTTGCTTGTTTCGCGTAAGTGGCCTTGTGGAGCACTGTGTCTTTGTGTATGGTCAGTACGTGCAATGCATGCTCATCAATACGTTCACAGAGTCCTATCACCTTCTCCACATCATCCTTCATCAGAGCTTTGTACAGCTCTCCGCTAATTAATTGATCATCTTTAGCAATATCCTTCTTTGCCTTGGAAGCCATAATCAGTTGAAGTGTGAATCAGAGCAGTGAAAGTAAAGAGATTGACAATTGGGCCAAAACTTCATAGATTTCCCAATAGAACTCCAGTTAAAAAAACAGCGAAAACACGGAGAATTCTTAGAAACGAAGTAAGGAATTTTTCTTCTCAAAGCTAGACACCACTTTTCGCTTTAAGAACAACAGAGATTGGTGATTGTTTAACGCGCTTCAAAAGTATATCATAAGCACCTGAAACACGCTAATTATGGCCTGTACGTGAAACATGCTAATTATGGCCTGTACGTGAAACATACTAAGTGCCTCTGTAGGACTTAGAGAATCTTAATTTTTTTTAATGAACTAGTTTAGTGAACTGAGTAATGCCATATATAAGGCTTCTTATAGTCTTCCTAAAATCATCTCAAAGAGTCAAATGTGATGTGACTTTTAAAATTTTTATTGAATTTAAGATGTAATTTTATTGAGTTTTGATTTATTGATAATTTTAAAAACCACATCACATTTGGGATGACTTTAAAAAGACTTTAAGAAGACTTATAGTATTACTTTAGTGAACTAATACACTACAAGCAAAGACAGAGGGAAGAGGGGACCGGGGGCCAGGTTCCCCATAAGCTGATCTAATAAAGGCTGGTCCCCTGGCCTTTGTTCTGGATCCATCCGTGTACAAGTATAAAATAAAGACTAAATTAGATGCTCTAGCTTTTGCGCTGAAAGTGCATGATTCAAACCTTTATTCTATTTTGTAAGGGAAGGCTGCTAGACGAATCTTATTTTTGGGTCTTTACAGTATGTATTCCTAAATTTCTCTCTCAAGCACTGGCTGTACTGCTATATGTGGTAATAGCGTACGGTCTCGTGAGTCACATTAATTAGAATGTTTAATTTTCATAATTATTATAAACTCACATATAACCCATTTCCTTGCAAAAATAGAAAATGTAGCAAGAATAAAACTTGGATTCTACATAGCAAGAATGTAGCAAAAATAGCAAGAATAAAACTTAGATTTCTAATTATCAAAGCATTAAAAGAAAATTAGTAAGAATCTATCATATTGTTGATGTGATAGCTATTATATTTCAATAAAAATAAAACTCATACATTTTCTAAACATTCGAAAAAAAAAACATAGAGAAAAAGAAACAAAAATATTTTTTTATGAATACAAAGTAATACAAATTTTTTTACTCAACATCAAATAAAGCTTCTCACATCAGATTCGATGCTTAATTATCTATTTTGTGTTTCTAAAAAACAAAAATATTTTTTTGCAAGGTAATCAAATAAATTTTTGCTTTCTTTTGCCTGAAAATTCGAGTATAACACCAAAAAAAAAAAAAAAACCCTCATAAAACATTCAAATGAATTACAACATAAGACCCTTAGCTTTAGTTTAATCCACATATATAAACTCAAACATGTTAATCTTTCTTCCCATATGTGTCGTTTAAAATGAAAAGCATAAAAGAAATAAAAATAGCAAGTAGACAGCTTAAATTCTGATTATCAAAAGCATTAATAAAAAATTAGTAGGAAATTATGATATTGTTGATGTGATACTTATTATATTTTAATGTAAATAAAACTCATAAAGTTCTAATCATTTCAAAAAATACAAAGCAAAATAAACAAAATATTCTCTATTCTTTTTAGTACAAAATAAAACAAATATTTCACTCAATATTTTTAATACTTTCAAAAAAGTGTTAAACAATTCAAGTAAATCACAAAAAATGAAAAACAAAATACAATAAAATATTCAAATGAATTAAAACCTAAAATCTCAATATGTGATACCTATTATATTTCAATACAAATAAAATTTCTAGAGAAACAAACATAAAAACAATCAATTCAATCAGATAAATCATCTCAGGTTCAATGTTTAATAATATTTTGAGTATTTCGAAAGAGTTTCTATTCTTTTTTTTGGCACAACAATCAAATAAACACCCTTCAATCTTCCATTAGCCTGCCAAAAATCCAAAGAATTTATTATTTTAATTTAGAAGTTTCAATTTTCATCAAAGAACAACTATTCAAACAAAGTACAAATTGAAAAAATAAACAACCTACAAATACAATAAGTACTCAATTATAGTTATTTGAAGAGTGTTGTGTTATTCTTATTAAGTAAGTTCCATATCGATATATTGATAGCTAAATACATTTTTTTTTTCCTTTTTTATTAAACTGATACACAAAAGGTTAAGAATAAGAATTACCTTGAGATTGAACTTTTAAAGGTTATCACTGTTGAAGAGGGGAGAGAGAGAGAGAGAGAGAGAAAAGAAGTTAATTCTTAGAGTTGTAGTTTTTCTCAAATAAAAAACATACACTTGGTGAAAACTGGTTCACAAATTATGTCTTAAAAAATCGGTTTAGCATAAAATAAAAAAGATTTAGGCCACATGTCACAATATTAAGGCACTTCTAAGCGTGATTCGGTTTATATATATATAGTTTTATTTGGGATTAAAAAAAAATTAAAAAAGGCCTAGTCTTTCTAGGTAATTATGATTTGGCACATAGTCTATTCAATTTAAGAAAAAGTTAATGGACTCTGCTAAATAAATAAACCTAAAAAACTAGGGTGTGTTTGGCGAGGGGCTTAAAAAAGGAAATAGACTAAAACTGTAGCATATTTGATTGATATAAGAAAAAAATGTAAGAATGTTTTGTATAAAAAAAGTAAAAAAAATTGTTTTGTAGTGATTTTTTTATTTGAATAATAATAAGAAGTGATTGATGTGATATAAAAAGTAAGAATGTTATAGTTAATTTTGAGAGAAATTTTTTGGGTTTTTGGTTTGGTCTTGCCCACTCCTTTGCCAAACACACCCTAAATGTTTACGGGCCAATACAACAGGCCTACAAGAGAATGGGCTTCAGAAAATGGGCCATAAATTCTCATTATTTGATGAAAAAAATAAGTTTGATGAGATCAAGTCATGACATATAATAATTTCTCATTATTTTATTATGTATTAAGCAAGTTCATATTGTCATACAGTTGTGGGTTGTGCAGAACTCTCACGTACATTAAGTCTGAATAGATCTTGCCCTTGTAGCACTACTCTTGAAGAAACGAGGAACCTTCTTCATTATTTTCTTCACAAGGGAATGCATACAAGTGGTGAAAGCAAGGTACAAGGGGAACTGCATAAGCGCAAACACGGAAACGGGAAGGAATGCGGCAGTGTAAATTAGAGTCGTAGTCCATGTTTTCTTTTCAAGGCGAACGATGAGTAGAATAGTCGCTGGGAACGAAAGCATGGTCGTTGTCACGGATAAGAAGAGCAAGGAGAACCCCACAATCAACTTCCGAGGAAGAGATTTGAGAAAATTATCTTGCTCAAAAGGAGATGTGAGAATCGATAGGAACATTACGACAGAAGTCAATGAGCTCGCAAGGGAGACAACATCCATCACAGTGAAGAATAAGAAGAAGGGAGAGTGAAGGAATATTGGACGACCCGTGTTGTCGTTTCCTCCTGGGACGGTGTAGGCAGCCGCGAAAACGACAGTGGCGACTAAGACAGCAACTGCGGAGCACGACTGAGAGGTCTCCTTTATCCACTTTTGGGCTTCCTTGAGAAGCTTATCGTGTTTCTCTTTGAAGAGCTCGTCTGCAGTTTTGCCGTCAATGTTGCGATGAATGACATAATGAGAGGGCATTATCTTTCGCACACGCTGCATGGAGACATTGTAAAAGAATTAATTAATGACTTCTTTTTCGTTCTACAAGACGCAACAAGGAAATATTCATCCAAGAAAAAAGCAAGAAAAAAAAGAAAGAAATGATTCATGTTGTCTAGCTTGTATTCATTTTTCTACACCAAGAACTCGCACAAACAAATCTTACATTGGAAAATGTAGAATTAAATAAAATAAAAAATTCGAACTTAATCATGAATTTAATAAAACAAAGTTCGAATTAAATAAAAACATTGGAAATATGATGCGTGAATAGGGTTTGCAATCATATAATTATTTGTATGATGTATGATTATCGAGAAATTAGAGTTCAAACTTAGATCCCCGGATCTTATAATAGCTAGCATGATAAATTTTTAGGTATCTTAAAAGTTTAAATTAATGAAAAATAATAATGATTTTTTTTTTTTTTGGTAAAATGCTGTAGCTCCAATATCATATATGAAAGAGGTTATACAAAGGAGCAAACACACTAGAGACCCAAACCGGACAGATCTCAAAGGAGGAGTGAGATCATAAAGGGAAAGAAAATATGAATGCAAGAGATACCTCTTACATGCGACATCGGTGATGGATTAAATCATCGGGAGTTCAAAAACCCCTTTGACGCATCTAAATAAGCTTCCTAAAAAGCCATGGAGGTTTAGAAGCAAAGTAGCTGTGAAAGAAAGGTTTCCAAACAGAAACCAAAAAGAAAAGAAAAAAAATTCAACTCCAAAGAGTCCCATCCAGTTCAGGATAACTAATATGCAGTTCAACAACAAAAGAAAGTAGTAAGTTAGAAAAAGTAACAGCATAAACTCAAAAAACAGAGGTTGCACAGGTGAAGGAGGTCGTCGGTGGTGATCTACACGACGACGTGGACCTGTATGGCGAGTAGTAAGATCCACATGCAAGAGTGTAGGTGGACTTGAATGAGGCACAAAGCAGGATGCTGTGTAGCTGGATCGACGGTGATGCTGGAGGAGGGAATGTTTTGGCCGGAGGCTGATGGTGAGGAGTAGATCGGGCTTTGAAAGCGTCGAACTTCAAGACTCCAAAAAACCGGCCGATGGGGCTTCGAAGGTGACAATCCACAACGCTGAAGAGGCCGGAGAAGAGGTGATGATGTAACTGTTGTTTCTTGAGGGTCAAGGATAGACTGTCAAAGATGGGAGATACATCTAGAGCAAGCTCTAGAGACAAAAAGGTTTCCTCCTGAAGAGAGAAACTCATAGAGAAGAGAAAAACATTCAGAAAGAGGGTGGGAGGGGGAGGGGGAGGGAAACTAGAAGGTTTGCCCTCCTCCTCAAGCTTGCACGCAGGAGAGGACTTCAGGTGAGAGAAGAGAGGTTTTAGGTTTCATGAGGTTCCTCTTTTTAAAGTTGAATATATAATAATAATGAATTTAATAACTTAGTCGAATATATAATAATAATGAATTTAATAACTCAATCAATATTCTAATTGATGATTGACTTTCATTTTATAATATTTAATTAAAATGAGGAACAATAAATTGACATAAACAGGTAATTATGGTTTGGCACATAGTCTATTCACATTTAAGAAAAAAGTTAAACGGACACTGCTAAATAAACCTACTAAATCAAACGTTTACGGGCCAATGGAATAGGCCTGCAGGAGCATGGGCTTCCGAAAATGGGCCAAGAATTCTTCTACCTAGAAAGCACAGCTTGTCCGTCCATGATACGAATTTTCGAGACAGTTGATGCGAGCCAATGATATGACTCGGGGTGGGGCAGATCACCAGGCTGGCCGGCAGGATTGAATTCGATTTCGCAGGATTGACGAGGACTGAGAATTTGTAGTGTTGCCGTGGAGGCTTCTGAGCAATTTTTTGAGTGACTAACACAACATGTTTGTGCGTGTAAACCTCGTACCATTTTTTTTTTTTCCTAGTGTGGAATCACCCAATTAATACTTAAAATCTGGCCAAAAATCAAAATGTTGAGTTGAAATTTACAAGAAACTTCCATACATCTATATATGGGATTGGAATCTCAATGGTTCTTGTAAATGGAGGGTGCATATTTTTCTTAAATCCATGGTAAATAAGGAAAATGCATGTTTGGATTACGTACTATATATAGTTTTTATTACAATTTTGTTTTTGAACATGATAATTCATAATTGATGAACTGATTAAGAGTATGAAACATAAGTCAATGACTAATTAATTAATTAGCCAATTAGTCTGTTTTTTGTTTAATTATTTTACAAAGTGTGTGCTGTGAGTTCAATTTATAAGTAAATCTGTAGTAAAAACTATACTATCATCCTAGTGGCTCTTGAGAAATAAAATTCTAGTAAACAATGGCGAATCCAGGAATTTCATCCATAGGAGACATGAGTTTTTTTTTCAATGAATATAAAAAATAAAGTTGAACGAAAATATAACTAACGAAAAAAGTAAATAAATTTAACAAAAATGTAATTATGTTTTAAAACATATAAATATAACTTACAATTTGTTTTGTCACGACTAATGTTAATTCAAGCATGATGGTAGAGGGCATAATCATGGTTGAGGGAGGACATAATAAGGACAAAAATTTTTTTTCCCCTGCCAGTAAGAATGTTCCTAATCAATTTCAGAGAGAACTTCAAACACTCATGAAGTCGACATACAAAGATTTTCAAAAAAAAAAAAAAAAGTCGACATACAAAGGGAACGGCGGAAAGCACGACAACTTAATTTGATAAGAAGTCAAGGCATATATAAGTATTTCTCATTATTTTATTATGAATTAGCAAAGCTCATATTGTCATTGTTAGAATATATGGAAAATATACTCCATATATTCTAACAGTCATATACAGAACGTGATCATATATATAAAGCCTGCCCATCCGGAAAAGAGTTATTGCTTCTTGCTGGCTAACTTGTGGGTTGTGCAGAACTCTCATATCAAGTGTCAGTAGATCTTGCCCTTAAAATGTTCTTGAAGAAACGAGGAACCTTCTTTATTATTTTCTTTGAAAGGGACTGCAAAAAACTGGTGAATGCAAGATACAAGGGGAACTGCATAAGCGCAAACACGGAGACAGGAAGGAATGCGGCAGTGTAAATCAGAGTCGTAGTCCATGTTTTTTCCTCAAGGCGAACGATGAGCAGAATAGTCGCCGTGAACGAAAGCATGGTCGTTGTCACGGAGAAGAAGAGCAAGGAGAACCCCACAAGCAACTTCCGAGGAAGAGATTTGAGAAAATTTTCTTGCTCAAAAGGAGATGTGAGAATCGATAGGAACATTACAACAGAAGTCAAGGAACTTGCAAGGGAGACAACGTCCATGACTGTGAAGAATAAGAAGAAGGGAGAGTGAAGAAAAATTGGACGACCCTTGTCATCGTTGCCTCCCGGGACAGTGTAGGCAGCCGCAAAAACAACAGTGGCGACAAGGACAGCAACTGCAGAGCACGACTGAGAGGTCTCCTTTATCCAGTCTTGGGCTTTCTTGAGAAGATTAGCGTGTTTCTCTTTGAAGAGCTCGTCTGCAGTCTTACCGTCACTGTTGCGGTGCATGACATAATGGGGGGGCATTATCTTTCGCACATGCTGCATGGAGACATTTAAAAATAATGAGTTCTTTTTCATGAATCATGATAATGTGCAGAATATATTATAGAGAGCGGAAGGAGAGAGAAGGAGAGAGCGGAAACATATAATAGACTACATTGTATTGAGTAGCTTGTTTAGAATGTATACAAGAGCCTTCTTATATAGGAGGGAGAGAGGAGCCTTAGCTTCCAATCTTACCAATGTGGGACAAGCCCCACATATACATTAACATCCCCCCTCAAACTTAATGTGTCTAAACATTAAGGTTGGAAAACAAAAGCATGAATAAAAAAAAAAAAAACATAAAGGAAAGGGAAAGAAAATGAAAAATAACCTAACATAAAATAATATTCTTAATATCCCCTCAAACTCAATATGTAAACTTGAGTTTGGATAAAAGAAAAGGAAAATAAAATGAATTCACCAAAAAGCTGCTTGTGCCGAAAGAGTTGTCAAGTAACGCCATAAAAGAAGAGCTTGGTTCACTTGGTTGTAATTTTGACTTGAAAACCATATACTAGTAATGAAGAAACTTGAATGCTCGAAACCCATGGACCGTCTCTCGCCTAGTGGGCTGAGCTAAAGTCGACCCAAAATTCTAACTAGTAGATTGACTCGGCCGTTAAAAAGGCTAATCATGCGAAACCCATGGACCGCCTCGCCTTTGGTGAAAGCTAAAGTCCACCCAAAAATTTAACTAGTAGATTGACTCACCGGTTGAAGAGGCTAAGCATGGAGAAAGGGCCGGTTAAAAAAAGGCTAAACATGCGAAACCCTTGGACGTCTCGCCTTTGTCGGGTGAGCTAAAGTCGACCCAAAAAATTCTCTAGTAATGGATCAATGGCCTAGGAGAGTGCGATGACTGATGCATTTGACAAGGCATAAGTGGGCGGATGAAAGGGGCTTCTTTGGCCCAAAAAAAAATCATCGACCTAAGAGTGCCTACCGCAAGAAGAATTAACCGGATTGAACTGCACCAAAGAAAAAAAAGGCGTGGAACCGAAATGACCAATGCATGAATCGACATATATGAACCGTAAAAAATGCCTAAATTTGGAGAAGAATCTTGTTTTCTGCCATATAGAGATGCCAAAAGCAAAAATAGACCAAAAATTTGAAATCAGGAAAGTCGGAAACACACAGTCAACTTTTGGAGTCTCAAAGTCAACGGTCAACTCTAGCAAAGTCAAAAGAAAAGTCAAGTCAGGGCTGACGTGGCACTAGGCTGACGTGGTGTCGCTGGGACACGTGGCGATGATGAGGAGCAGCAGAAGAAGCAGCGCGTAATACACGCGGAAGAGGCCGCGCAAGCCCACGCGCGGGAGCATCTACCGGCGTGGGGCGCAGATCGTATGAGGCGTTCTTGGCGGAGATCGACCGTCATCACGGATCTATAAGGTGGACAACCTTCGGATCGGCCGACGTGGCGGCGCGTGGAGGAGGTGGCGCGTGGAGGCGCGTGGAAGATGTGCAGAACCTTCTGGGGCGCGTGGCGGCGCGTGAAATCTCATAATTGGCTGAGACTAGACAGATCCACCAATCCGGAGCCGAGACACCACTTTTGGTGGTTATGTTGGCCGAGAGGGGTCACGTGGTGGCGCACTGGCTCGGGCAAGAATCGGAGGAGCTCGAGGGCCGATGGCGAACCTTCCATCTATAGATCCAAGGAGTGGAAGAGATTTGGAGCAGAAAACCAGCTTGGAGGCGTGTAGACGACTGGAAACTACCGGAAAGAGGAGGTCGCTAGAGGAGGCGCGAAAGAGCATTTATTGAAGGCCAGAAAAGTGGCTCGATACCATGTTGAATATATTGTAGAATATATTATAGAGAGCGGAAGGAGAGAGAAGGGAGAGAGCGGAAACATATAATAGACTACATTATATTGAGTAGCTTGTTTAGAATGTATACAAGAGCCTCCTTATATAGGAGGGAGAGAGGAGCCTTAGCTTCCAATCTTACCAATGTGGGACAAGCCCCACATATACATTAACATGTGCAACATTTAGTTCTACAAGACACTACAGGGAAATGCTACATGGTAGGAATTAAATAATCTTCTATTTTGGTTTTAAATGAAGAACTTGCACAAACAAATCTTAAGTTGGAAACTGTACGAAGAGGAGAAAATACCCTAATTAAGTTGTACTCAAATTTTTAAGAATTAATGAAAATAGAGAGCCAAACGCTCTCTTCTCTCTCCTCTAGAATCCCCCAAACACCTCTTCGGCAACCATTTCCTCCTCCCCCCCCCTTTCTTATCTTTTTCCATTTTCCTTCCCCCCCCCCCCTCCCTTACGGCCTCCCAAAAATGTCTCTTTAAAGACCCTATCTGCCTCCTTGGAGGCCTTATCTCTATCCAAAAATTGCAACGGCCCATCCCCCTCTGCAAATCCTCCGACCATCGTCATCCTCAGCCGTTCCAAGTCTGGGTTTTGCTCTCTTCTTGTAACCTTTGCGTTTTTTTTTTTTTTTTTTTTTTTCAAAATCTGCTCTCTTGTTTTCAGGAAGTCTAGGATGCTCATGAGCCACTTCAATGGGTTCTTGACTCTCTCCGCAAGCCTCTGCCACCAGCGATCCACCCATCCGACCATCACGCTTATATGCATGTTCAACACGCGCCTGCGAGTAGATCTTAATCGTGGGCGCGTGTCATCCAAGCATCGTCGCATGTGGCCTTTTCTCACTGATCCACCACCATCCACCTCCTACGCCTGTCTTCTGGTTCCCTCTCCGGCTCGTGGCCTTGTGCGACTACATCGACTACTCTGTCATTGCCGTTCATTGGACATTTTACTCTGCTTTTTAGCTTGTTTTGCTATTCTGCATCTTTGTTGTGTTCTAACTCTGTAACTTGTTTGTCTTGCTTTATGCTAAATCCGATCCAATTAGGTTTTAGACTCCTCAGCAATGAAGATCTTTTTTTTTTTTTTCTTTTCTTTTTGGTTTCTTTTTGGAAACCATTTTTCCACCGTTACTGTGCTACTAAATCTCCATGGCTTTTTTGGAAGTTTGTTTAGTTGCTTCATTAGAGTATTCATACTCCAGATGGTTAAATCCATCAGATTTCACTGCGGCAAGGGTTTTTTTGAGCTGCATTTGCAAATGATTTCCATCTTCACCACCTTTGAGGAGTTTTGTAGTCTAGTTGGATTGGGTTTTCTATCTAAAGCTTGTTTGTTTTTCAAAGTTTGTCATGTAATCTTTCTTATGCTTTCAATGGATATCATATCTGTGTTTACAAATAAGTAAAAATAAAAATAAAAAATAAAAAATAAAAAATAAAAAATAAAAAATAAAAAAGAAAAAAGAAAAAAGAAAAGATAAAAAATTAAGAATTTGAAATGTAGTCATTTCTTAAAAAAAAATCCGTCTTCTTGGATGAGAGGAAGCCCATGTGTGATGCACAGGGTTTTTATGAGATGAAAAGTCTAAAAAAAGGTGTAAAAAAAAAAAAAAAAGCAATAAACTACAAAAAAAAAAAACAAAAAAATAATTTTTCTCTTCTCCAATAAGATAATTGGAGAAGAGAAAAATTAAATCTAACCTCAAGCCATTTCAACTCTGCTTGCAATTGGAGTGCAGGACCTCTAGCTTTGGTTCCTCCATCATAGCTGTCTAGGCCTGTATCGGCGACATGATGCAATATGGTGTAGCCTCTGTTATCAATCCTTGAAGCCAACCTACTATCCCTTATTTTTGTCATCTTCTTTACACGGCGAAAGATTTCCATTTGACGGTATTTAATGGCCACATGCAATATATTTTCCTCATTGTCACTAACGTGCTCAATTGCCTGAGGATGCTCTTTAATTATCTCTTCAAATATTTCTACTATTCCTTCGCTTGCTGCAATAAGTAATGGGGTGTAATTTTTTGTCCGATTCTTAGAGGATCCTTCCTTGTTTGCATTACCATTCGTATCAGTGGTATTGGATTGTTGCCCTTCTTTTTCTTTGCCTTTTACTCCTATATTTTTACTAACACCGTCGTCCAAACAGTTCGCTTTCCCCAAGTCAATTGTCTTGTCCGGCACTTCAGAACTAAAACTGTTTTGCCATGAAGTATCCATTCCCACTAGCTCTCTGGTCATTTTTAGAGCTTCTGTATGCCTTCTCTTCAGCTTCCAAAGTTTACCGATAGCCGGACACACTGTCCATGTTAAAGCCATGTCATGTGAATGCTTAGATGGATAATATTGTCTTTGGCTTGGAATAGAAGACACAATCATGTTTGCTTAGTTTATTATATTGTCCCTTAGTTAGTATGTTGTGTCTTTGGAATGTATTTAGACCATCTAGTACAATATATATTGAACTTTATTTTGAAAGTTGTTGTAGAATTAATGTTAGAAGTAATATATACATATGGATAGAGTTTTCTTCCAAATTAGATTGGAGAAAATTCCTCCAAACTATTCTATAAAAATGATGTGTAATTTTTTTATGTGAAAACATATGTTTCTTAAATAGCATGTGAAAAGCACATGCTTTTTGAATAAATGTGAAAGAAGAGTTAGGACAATATTGAAAATAATTATTCACTTTTTGATAATATAAAATTTGTTAAGCATTGTTCCCCCCTTTTTTTTTCTTCTCTTGTTGTTAATTACCCTTCTATATTATTAATTAATTTTGTCCTCCTAAAATATCCAACCCTCATCGATCATCACTACAGATTATTGGTGTTGTGGAGCCAGAAAACTAAAAAAAGATAAATTAGTGAACTGTGCCTAGTTCACCGTGGTACATGTATACAAACAAAATTAAGAAAATCTGGAGGTCGCACCTTTAGCTACGATCGAGACTATCCATATAGCGCAGTATGTTCCTGAAATTGCTGCATTTTTGTGTAAATTACATTGTTAGAAACATATTTTTAATAGTATATATTCAAATGAGAAGAAGGCTATAATTAATAAATCAAGGTAAATAAACAAAGAAATATTGAAGCTATAATTATAGTCACGCTAAGAAAAGAAAAGCTATAAATTGGCTAATCATTATAGAGTAGCAACACGAATGAGACTATATAAACCTTTTCCTAAGACGTTAAAAGAATGTTTCTTAACAGCCAGAGGGTACGAGTGGGAGTGGATATCAAGAAGGAATCCCTTGCATACAATTAATTACCAGATGTATGTTTATTAAACCGGCGGAGGGTACTGGTGCCTTGACCGCTCTCCAAGTCTTCCATTTTATGATGATGATGATAACTGGTAGGAAGGCCTACAATAAGAATACGTTTTGAGTATACTGAAAATGCTTTCGAGTCAAAGTAAATGGAGCCACACACATAAATAAGGCACATAGCATAACAGTAAATCATAATGACATACAATCATAAAGGAGAGTGATCATTTGGCCCATGCAGGATGAACTCTTGAAAGCAGATGGCATTTTCGCTAGCAGGTGAAGACATGTCATGTTATTGAGTCCCTTTTTTTTTCCAAGTTCCTTGTCCTTTCGTAGTAACCAATTTCCGGTTACTGTATTGAAAGATGGAGACCGTTAAGCATGCAATATAAGTAGAAAAACTAATTTACTTAAAAAAAAAAAAATGTCGAAAAACTTTTGTTTCCTTGAAGAAAATAAGTCAACATTTATTTAATTGTTCTGCAGTTTGAAATTAACAGGAATGTGATGGAGTGAAGTGAGTGATTTAAATTTTCACTATTTGAAAGTAACAAAAACGCATTTTTTTTCTATTTCTAACGTGACACCTTTTTCATGTGTATATGTGCATGGGAGAGAGAGAGAGAGAGGGAGAGGGAGAGAGAGATACCGAAGTGTTGGCCGATTACAGCAATATGGAGAATGGACATGTCGTCATTTCTTTTGAAGTGAAGACTTAGATTGTCAACTTTTTCAGCAAAAACTTTGAGCACTTCTATCTTACCAAGGGCGGCAGCCCTATACACTGGGGTTTCCCCTAGTTTGTTCGCCTTCCCGAGTAGGTCCTTCAGGTTGGTCTCCAGATTGTTTCCACGGACACAAGCCCGCTCAACTTTTTGAATCAAGAGCTCTGCTGCTCCAACTTTGTCGGTTGTGGCCACCTCGTGAAAAACATTGTTACCGTGACAGTTCTCCTTAGACAAGGCTTTCAATATTTCGGAGGGTTCTTGATCTAGGAGACCAAGTAAATTTCGAAGCAGTTCCGTTTCTCCACTATATGCTGCAATATGAAAGGCAGTGTCCTTGTCGAGCGACAGAGGTTCAAGTAGCCTTTTGTGATTTTCATTGTAGAAGCTCAACATGTCCTCCCATTTTCTATCCAAGGCGGCTTGATAAGGCTTCTTCAGCTCTAGAAAGTCCATCCAATTAGTACTTTCCGTCTCTTCCTTTGTCGTCATCTCTCTCGAAGCTGTGTATCGAGTTGTATCTCACACCGTCATTGTGACAATAATGGTGTGTTTTATAGACTGGTATCTGTATCAAGAGATAGTGAAAGGGGATCTAATGCATGCAACCATAAAACAAAGAATAAATTCGTTGCTCTTTTGCATGGAAAATGCTTGCATGATTGGAATTAACCTTTATTCTAGGATTTTTGTAAGGGAAGGCCCTTACGAATCTCGTGACTCACATGCATGATGTTGTACATGATCAATAACGTACACTTCAGCTTAGAAAGCAACAATATATATACGAACAATAGTCGAAAGAATAAATACCTAATTGACATGACTGCTTTCTATACCTATTAATTTCATTGGAATTGAGAAAAGTATATGGATAAGTCAATTATATTTTATTATATGAGTATTAATTTTGATTAGATTTTGGAAAATTGTGTTTGCAAGGTTCCTATATAAGGAGAATGGTAAGAGAAATACTACACATCCTAAATTTGTTTTTCAAAACTCAAAAGTTGGTTATCAAATAATGTGTTGCAATCTCATGAGTTGGTGACATACTTTCCAAAATAATGAATCTTATAAGATGATGATACATCATTTGGAAACCAACTTTTATGAAACAAATTTGGGATGTGTACGTAGCACTCCTTGAATGGTAAATAATGTAGCAAAGAATGCTAAATAGTCAATTTATTTGTTTTTAATTTTTTTAATTTTTTTATTAGGTAGTTTTGTGCTTCATATTGCATTTTTGGTAACTATCTTTTAATTATCTCCATAGTGAATAGATGAATTCAGCATTGAATTTATGTGGGATCCATATGAATCTTCAAATCTAATTATTGATATATTGAATTTGTAGAATGAGATGAGAAAAAGATGGAAAGAAATATTAACGTGAATCATTCCTCTATTTATTACTTATGTTCTATATATATATTTTAACTTTATATGTAATGCAAAAGTATGGTTGGAAGAAAAAAGAGAAGGAAAAAAAAAAAGCTCTATTTGACTAGTCTTCTTCCTATACCTTATGAATTTCATTGGTTAGGTTTTTATTTATGCTTTTGAGTAAAGAAGAAAGAGAAATGATATAATTTATTTATTTTTTTTAACTATGATTTAATGAACGCTTTTTATTTTGGGTAGCCAATTAGTTAATTCAATGAGGAGAAGGAAATTAGTTAGTGTAATTTCTCAAACTTCTCTCTTTGAAAGTATTTTAAATAAAGTAATTATTTTGGGAATGCAAAGATAAGGACATAGAAAAATGACTTGAGCATTTGTGTTGTTGTAAATGGTCTCTCAATGCTTTCCTTTTTCTTTTGATTAAGCTTTATAGAAGGTTTTTTTTTTTTTTTTTTTTTTTTTTGCTTCATGCTTGAAACCTTTTTTTTTTTCTTCTGTCATTTATACATCCACTATTTTTTCTTTTTCGTCCTGTCATTTTTAAAAACAACCCGTGCAATATTGCACTGGGTACAATTGCTCGTTACTCTAATTCTGGAGTTCCTATTAGACGGTTCAAGCAGCCAAAGGTATACAAATTAATCCTGCGAGTGTAAAACCGGATGTTCTTTTATCTTTGTGAGCTCAGTTTCAATGGCGTTGATGCCTCAAATTATTGACGTCTGAAATTCGATCTAAAGGAATTGGAATAATATGCATTTAGCACAACCAACTAATTAACATATTTGAACCCCATTAATATGGCTCAGTCTATTCTTGTTCATTCGTTTTCTCTTGGGCGGAGGTGGTAAGAAAGGGAATACAGTGCTCTCCATTTTTTTTTTCTTCTAATTGAACTATAAAAAAAGGGCTAGAGAGAAGGATGTTTCTCACTACTTAATCCGGGTGGAAGAGAGAGTGAGGATTCTTATGAGAGTGATTCAAAAAGCTAGATGAGAAGTTGCCCATATAGCTAAATACTCCATTTTAAATGAAATAGAGATGATCCATTCCACAATTTAAATTTTATTTTATCATATTTAATGGTATATATCTAATGAAACTGACATGACAATGTTTTGTCGCCGCTGATGAGTGTTCATCATGGCCTTTTATTTTAATTTTAGTTTTTTTTTTTTTTTTAATATTTTTTTTGTCAACATGCAGCTGTGACATTTATGGTCGTCGCTATTGACCCCTTATCAGTGGTTGAACTTAAGGGTGGCCCGACACTTATTGAACTTGGGCATATGTTGGTTGTGGTACCACCCCTGAAGTACCTTGGAATGGACCCTCGAGATGCTCTTTTTTGGGGGGGGGGGGGGGGCGGTGGGTACCCTCGGTGAATCTGGGGTGGCCTAGCCACCTCCAGTTAGGGTAAGGGTGGCTATGACAACCTCCAAAGTGTCTCAGGGGTGGCCAAGGCCCACCTAGGCCACTTAGAAAAGTAGCTTTCTTTAAAAAAATAAAATAAAATTGAATTTTAGAGAAAAAAGAAATAATTTTTTTGGTGATTTTGGTTCAATTCCAATTATGGCATATTTATTGTTACCAAACAAAGAAATATAAATACATGAATACTTATTTCATTCCATCCCCCTTCATTCCTAGTAATAACTATTTATTTTCTTAATTGAATACTCATTTTGTGAACCAAACAAGGCCATAGTCTATTCACTTTTAACAAAAATTTCAACGGACTCTGCTTAATAAATTAACCTACCAAATTAAATGGCTCATAAACTTCTACCAATTTTTTGAGGAAGCCATATAATTTTGGCTTTATAGTCGATCTACTCACATTTAGCAAAAAGTTATACAAATGGTCTCTACTTTCCTTAGATAACCAGAAAAATTTAATGGCTCATTGGTCTATTCTCTTTCATTCAATTTCTCTTGGGCGGAGGTGGCAATTAAAGTAAGAGAATACGATGTTCTCAATTTCATTTTTTTACTATTTAAATTTTATTTTGTTACATTTAATGGTATATATGATGCCATGTTTGACACGTGTCTCTCCAATAATTATAGACAAACATAAATTTTCTCAAAACTAAATTTGAGGAATCTCCTCCAACACATTCTATAAAACTGCCGTGTCTTTCTTAGCATGTGAAAAATTACATGATGTTTTAATTAGCATGTAAGAATTAAGCACATGATTTTTTTTATTATAACTTTTTTTTTTTTACATGTCCACGCAAGGGTAGGGGGAGGGGGGATTCGAACTTATGACTTCCGCTTCATAAGGCGTGGTTCACAGCCGATTGAGCTACCTCTTGGGGACTTTTTTTTTTATTATAACTATATATTAAATAAATGTGATAAATTTAAAAACCATGTGTTTCTCGCTTGCATGCTTAAAAGACACATGATAATTTTATAGATCGAATTGGAAAAAATTCTTTCAAACCAATTTAGAGGAAATTTTTGTCAATTATAGACTTCTCTTTGCACCGCCTAAACCTAAATAGTTTATTGAATTCAATGGATCGGGCCAAGGGATATTGAACCTACACAATCATAGGCTCGAAGAAATAGAACATTAATTCTGCTAACCTAAAAAGTACCCAGTCCATTCAATCCTAATTGTCGATCCTATGATGTGGGAAATTATGTCCTCGTAGGGCAAATCACCAGGATTTCGCAATCACGCTAATCTCCATCGTGATTCTTGGTGCAAGATCCCACTAAAACATCGGAAAATATTAAAAGAGCGTATTAGGGGGAGTAATATTGTTTGAGGTGATGCTATTTACTACATAATTTGTGTTGAACATGGATCACACGAAGGAAAATTGGTATTTGGAGAAAGCATTATCAAATAGATATGGGTCGATTCATCACAAGCTTTAATTAATTTATGTCAACAACAACAAAAATGGCAAAAAGGATGAAGATAAGGCAAAAGCCAAGTCGAGGGCAACTGAATTTCTGTGTCCCCTATGGTGTAGACAACTTTTGACTCAAAGCTTATTAAACTGAATTGGCAACTTTGTTCGATATAATTTGCATTCATCTCTTTAATTTAATGGGTACGTTTTTTGGGATGTGGTAAGTCAGAACGGAATCAAGTGAATTGATCAAAATTGAAAACTAATCACACATCCGGCTCCAAATATTTTCATCATCTTCGCGAGGATGTGGTAAGCCTTTTATACTATTATATTATTACAATAATGCTCTTTATTATATACGTGGCTTTATATAAGATGTCCCAGACGAGAAAAGATGGGACTCTTGGTTGTGAGGATTACTAGTAAGTAACTGCAATTTTTATAAGATAATAATAATTTTCTATAATGTATTTATATAATTTACTTTTAATTAAAGTTTATGTTACTTGTGTAGAATTTGAAGGATCATCAATTCAAGTGATTGGGCTGAGAATTTTTATTGCTAATTCAGAAAACTTTCAAGCACACTACAAGATATAATTTTAAACCCATGTCTAGTTAAACTCATCAACATATCGCACACTCTTTATATTTTGACATGCATATGTATGTAGATTATATTATACGAGCTTATAACTCGCGTTATGCACGAGATTCTTCATTATAATTTAATTTTAAAATTTAAACATATCATTTTTTAGTATAAGTTAAAAAGACGTATAAAAATATATTTTACCTATCTAATATCTAATATATATAATAAGAGAATGTTAAGTAGGAGGGCCTAATATTGTGACATGTGGCATCTTATTTATTTGACAAAAAGAAATGCTAGAATGCAATAAACTACCCACATTTGGCCCATAAAAGTCTATGTAACATCCTTCATTTATTGCATTGTAGGTTGTTTTCTCACTGCAAAGATATTTTAAAATGTTTTTTTGGGATGCTACATAGACTTTTATGGACTAAATATAGGTAGTTTATTGCATTCTAGCATTTCTCTAATGTCTATTTTTAAGTTTAAACAGGAGGGTTTAATAGCTTGACAAGTGGTGTCCTATTTATTTGACAAATGCTTACTTTTAATTAAACTGTGCATTTAAAATAAAACAAACAGTTAAAGAAAACAAAATGTTTCTACAAATGAAAACAAACCGTTTCTACAAAACAAAACCACTAAAACAGTTTCTACCATATTCAACAATGTACAAACACCCTCTCAAATAGTTTCTACTCCATTATTCCCTTTGGACTTAGTAAGTTTATTCTATTCATTCTAAGTTTATTTAAAGAAAATCCTCATTGTTAAAATTTCAATTGTTTTTATTATGTTTACAAATTGTTTTTGTTCAACGTTATTGTTTATGTTAACACTGTCATTTACTGTTATTGTTCGATTTGCTATTATCATTTTTGATGAGTCTATTTGAAAACACGTTTCATTGGTTATAGTTCATAAATTCCCCTACAATCCCAGATTAAAAAATGGATATGATTTAGTGGTGGAGTTATTACCCAATTTCTTTTCTATAAGTTATTTCTGTGTTCTGCTTTTTCTACATTCGGGTTTGAAGGCCAAATTTTGAACTATAACTAATAAACGTTTTAAGATATAATATCTTTAGTCCCACTTTTTATTGTTTGGATCGCCTTGAAAATTTTCAAGCCAAGATTGTGACATAATAAAAATAAATAGCCCATTTCATTATTATTTTTGCCATGTTTCATTCACAGGTGTGAAAAATGATAAATTTTTCTATGGAATTCTTGGAACTATTAGGTCTAAAGTCCAGCCCCTCTATCCCTACAATTGTTGAGTCCATTATAGATTGTGTTATTAGTGGGTTAGTTTGTTTGTTAGGAGTTATAGTCGCTAAGGACTACAAGTTTTTCTTTTCTTTTGTTATTTTGATTCTTTTTTATTTTTACTTGTCATGTATTGGAAAAGACAAACTAATCGAATTATACACATGTTTAAATTTTTTATTTAAAAACAAAAATTTTAATTAAAAAACAAAATGATTCTTTAAATTTTTTATTTTAAAAAATATTATTGGATTTGTAGAATCATGTGGGTCCCATAAAAAAATCAATGATAGATTTACTAATTCACTATAGAGATGGTTAAAAGATAATCGAAATCTTTAATATAATAGGGGAGTTTTAAATGAACGGTGGATCATATCGCTTCATCAATTTCCTTCATATCTTTCACCCTTTTTATCAAATTGCTCTGTCTTTAGCGCTCAACCGCCATAAAAAACTGTAAACTATATATACCCATTTCTAAACATTGTTTGAACTATATTTGATTACTGTTTCCTTCTTTGAATCTGCCTTTAGATTTGTCAAAAATGAATTTGCAAACAACAACATCAATCCTCTAAAACTCCATTGCCTCTACACCAAGTAAGTTTAATGTGTTTTAGAATTATTTTAAAATAAATTTCGTGTTCTGTCTCTATAAAAATATCAAGTTCCCAACCTCTAAAACTACATGTCGTTTCTCTGTATCACCTTATGTTTTAGATTTCTTTTTTGTTCTTTCTAAAATTTACTTAATAAGCTTTTCTCTGATTATTTCTTTGTTATTTTACAATACCAAAAAAAAAACTTCCAGTCTCCCTTCATGGCCGCATGATAAGGCTCCTTCAGCCCTGATAACTCCTTCAAAAGACTTGCCGCCTCTTCTTCGCTCCTCATCTCTCTCTCTCTCTCTCTCTCAAAGCTGCGTGGATGAGTTAAGTTTTGTCTCACAGTACCGTCGTTGTGAGCGTGTGACAATGGTGTGTTTTATAGCTAGACTGGTATCTGTCAATAGAGTGGAAAGGAGATCTACTTTATTTGGTTAGTAAATTAGTAAAGGCAGCCATAAAATAAAGAATAATTTAGGTGCTGAAAATGCATACATGGTTGGAGCCTTTATTCTAGGACTTTTGTAAGGGAAGACTCTTGTGAATCTTGTGTCTCACATGCATGATGTTGTGAGCCCTGTTACAATAGTGGTGATGCCTCAAATTATTGACGTCGATCTGAAATTCGAACCCCATTAATAGAAGCATAAAATAAAGGGTAATTGAGATGCTACTTTTGTTGGGAATTTTTATATATAGCGCTATAACTTTATTCCATGACTCAAGAATATATATCGGATTTGTTTTAAATGATTTGATAATATAAAATTTAATTTGGACCATATAATAGTTTGAAATGGCGATGATACTGATCCGACTTTTAAATATGGGAGACAGTTGCTAATTAACTTTATTTTAGGATGTAATTTTGTCATAGAAGATATATTAAGGCGTATTAATTATTATCTTCAAGTCTTTCAACCATTATGTACAGGTGATAGTGACTTAATTGGCTTATAGTCTATTCACATTTAGCAAAAAAGTTAAGGAAAATGTTAAAAACCCAACTTTTTTACCCAACTTTGTCCAACTTTTGCCTTTTTTATATTTTATTTTAAAAAACAAAGTAAAAAATGAAAAAAGTATCTAAAGCAATAATATATATTTTTTTGTCCTACTTTTTATTGGTGTTTTTTAAAAAATGAAAATTGCATTTTTCTTTTGAAACTTATATATAATTGCTTTAGATACTTTTTTCAATTTTTACTTTGTTTTTAAAATAAAAAATAAAAAAGGCAAAAATTAGGCAAAAGTTGAGTAAAAAAGTTGGGTCTTTATCATCCCTCAAAAGTTAAATGGTCTCTACTTTGCTTAATTAACCATAAAAATTAATTAACCATAAAGTTAAATGACTTATTTCTCTTGGGCAGAGGCCAGTGGTAAATAAAGGAAGTAGGTATGGTATAACCACAACATAAAACCAACAAATACCCAACTTTTCTTTTACATGTCATTTAAAAAAAAAAATTAAAAAAATGGAGGTTTGATATAGGCACAACTTAAGTCCAACTTTAGCCCAACTTTTAAGCCAAATTAATCTTTCTCTCTCTAGTAGAAGGCTCTCTCTCTCCTCCACATCAGTTTTTTTTTTTTTTTTAAAAAAAAACTTAATAAAAAATTTGGGCCAAAGTTAGACTTAAGTTGTGTCTTTATCATTTTCTAAAAAGATGATACATAAGAGAGAAGTTGGATATTTATTGATTTTATGTTGTGAATTTAACATTATTATTCATAAGGGAATACAATGCATCTCCATTCCATGATCCATTTTAGGATTTCGTAATCACGCTAATCTATATATATCATGAATATTCTTGGTGGCTGGTGCAAGATCCCACCAGAACGTCAAAAAAAAAATTAAAATAGCGTATTAGAGTGAATTATATTGTTTGAGTACGTAGATGCTATTTACTACATATTATGTAATAGTTTTGACCATCTTTTTTTAATTATTATGTCAACAACTACAAAAATGATGATTAATTTAAGTGATTATTTTTCTAATGGAATACATATTCCGTTGAGTGGTCTTGGACCTTTCTTACTCCAAAAACTAGTTTAGAAGGTGAAATTTTTTCTCACACTTATAAATTGATCGGTATAGGATAAGCCCAACACATTCATTGTACATACTAAACAAGGCTTAAAGTTTATGATACTTGTGTGGAATTTCAAGTATCAATAATTAAAGTGATTTAGCTAAGAATTTGTATTGCTAATTCAGAATAAATATTTCAAGCACACTACAAGAGATATAATTTTAAACCCATACACACATGAATGGTAGGACTCATCAACTTATCGCACACTCTTTTGACATGCTAGATTATATTACGTACATGGTGGCTGTAGTATCCACTAATTCAGCACTAGCAGTTCAAACGGATAAATGTGAGGTCTGCGGTGCAGCCATGGAATACAAATCTTCTCTCTCTGATTTGTGCTTGGTGGAACCGGTTAACTGAAGTCGAGGACACTTGCAGGAATTAGACAAGCCTGGAAACCATTTACTCCAAGGAATTGCCTGAGTTATCTTCTTGAGCAAGTACTTGTAAGCTCTTGTCAGAGAGACATATAGGGGGAGATATGATAGTGCGAAGATACCGACTGGAAGGAAAGAAAGGGAATATAGTACAACTTTCATCCAGCTTTGTTTACTACGTATCATGAGAACGATTGTTGCTGCAAATGCTATCATCATCATCGACACAGAGAAAAAAAGAAATGTGACGCCAAGCATCAGCTTATTAGGAAGAGAATGCCTAAAGTCGTCCAAACGATATGGGGCTGTGAGGATTGAAAGAAAGATAACCACTGACGTCAAAGCGAATGCAAGGGAGAGTACATCAGCTACAGTGAAAACCACAAAGAAAGGTTGATAAAGAAGGACAGGGACCCCGGTACTCTGATTTGAACCTCCTGGTATAGTGTAGGCTGCGGCAAAGGCAACTGTTGCAATGAGAACTGCCACGATGGAGCATCCTTCTGCTGTCTTCTTTAGCCATTCTTTGGCATCATTTCGGAGATCTTTGTAGGTACTCGCAAATAAGCCTTCAGCAGTCTGCATGTCGTTGTTCCGATGATCAATAAAATGGGCTTTTGTGACTGACTTCACGCGCTGCACACAAAAGCACATACATATATAACAATCATTCATGTTAATAATCCCCAAGAGAAAAAAGATCTCTATAATTGTAGGTTCTAAAATTATGTGAATTCAAGTTGTTCTTTTATATATATATATAAAATATATAGATTAACTTACTTATGTTTGACTCTTTCGAAGTTTCTAAGTTAAATATATTGAAGAGCGGAAAAAATGAGAGAGAAGAGAGAGAGTAAACATAGAGATACTAAACAAAAAGTACAAGCACCTCAAACCAGAGTAGCTCCTCTTGCAATTCCAATGCAGGGCCACGCAGCTTTTCAGGTACATAATCCTCTCTTTTTATTCCAACAAAATGGAGAATAGTGTTCCCTTTGTTGTCAATCCTTCGTACCAGCCACCTCATTACTACTTCCATTTCCGACACAAGTTGGAAAACCTCCAACTGGCGGTACTTGATAGCCACATGCAATATAGTCCGCCCTTCGTTATCTATGTGCTCCACTGCCTGAGGGTATATTTCCAGTATTTCTTTGACGATCTCTATGCAGCCTGACTTTGTTGCTAGAAACAATGGCGTAACTCCCACTTTCATCTGTTTTAGAGAAATAGAGGCAGCTCTTCTCCACTGCCTTCTTTCTCAGTAGACGGAAAATCAGAACTACCTTTTTGTTTTCGAAAATCAGAACTACTAGGACCGTATTTGTGCGGCTTCGTCTTGCTCAGGTCAATTGCAGAACTAGTCAACTCCCATGATGTATCTTTTCTCACTAACAACTTGGCAAGCTCCAAAGCTGCAGATTCATTGCTAAACTTTTCCTTCGGTCCAACATCATTGCCCCTGCCCGAACTAAAGTACATTTGGACTTTTGAAGACTTAAAGTCAGTAGTTGTTGATATTTTATATTACACAAACACAATTTCCTGGAACTCAATTGAAAAATACCATTAACTCAGTAAGATCTTAAAAATAAAAGGTATATGAGAAGGTGAAGTAAAAGAAAAGGGGAACACTAGCTAGTAATATTCAAGTAGGTATACTTGATCGTCCATTGTAATCATTTTCCTCATTCAATTAAAAAAAAAAAAGGTAGGTAGACTTGATCATCCATACCTGAGCTGGAAATTCTCTTGAGGAGTTTGAGTCTGCGCACAATTTTAAAAGCTAAAGGGTTACACGAGAGAAGCTGAAGCGCGGTCATATCATCTTCGTCTTTTTCATCAATTATATGTCCAAATTGTTTAGCTATTTCAAGAGCCAAACCTGTTTATGCATTTAAGTTGTGTATAAAAAGCATACACAAATTAAAACAAACAATGAAAAAAAATCACATATATAAATAGAAATAGGACTAGCTAACCGAAGTGCTGAGCAAGGATGGCGATGTGAAGAATAGTGGTCTTGTCCTTCCTCTGAATAAATGGTTGCTGGCTGGCTTCATCGTGATGTTCCAACATTTTCTTAGTCAGAAAGTTGAAGACATCAGTCTTGCCATAGCGGGCTGCCCGAAAGAGTGCGGTTTCTCCAAGTTTGTTGGTCATTCTCAACAACTCCGGGGCTTTCTCTAACATCTTCGTTGCGACATCGACAGAGTTTTCTTGGTCGAGAGTAGCCGCCTCGTGAAGGATAGTGTTGCCGGTTTTGTTTTGGTGGGTCGTTTTGGAGAGATGGTGGCGAGGCAAGGCTTCGAGAAGTCTGAGTACCAAGTTTGCTTGTTTCGCGTAAGTGGCCTTGTGGAGAACGGTGTCGTTGTGTATTGTCAGTATGTGGAACGCATGGTCATCAATACTTTTACAGAGTCGTATCACCTTCTCCGGATCATCCTTCCATAGAGCTTTGTACAGCTCTCCGTTTAATTGATGATCATTATTGATATCCTTCTCTGCCTTGGTAGCCATGATCGATGATCAGTTGAAGCTTTGAATGAGAGTGAAGTAAAGGGATTGATATAATGGAACCAATCGGCTAGGAATTTGTGCTCAGGAAAAAAAAAAGGTAAGAATTTTATTCTTTTGGAAAACAGAAGATTCATAATATAGATAGATAATTGGACCAAAACTCCATAGATTTCTCAATAGTCCTCCAGAGTGTTCAGAAAACAACGAACGTGGCTCCAGTACTCTGGGGGATTTTTTATTTTTAAAGTTAGCTAGACAAGAATTTTCGCTTTATTTAATTAAACATCGTTTTAGATTTCAACAGGCATAATGCTTTAAGGACATTAGAGATTGGTGATTGCCTAACGCACTTCAAAAGTGTATCATAAGCACGTGAAATTTGCTAACAGAGTATAAAATTCACCTTTCTCTTAAATTTTGCACCAATCATTAAAAGAGTACATATACAGTTCAAACAGTCAAAAGAATAAAATTAATCCTGTTAGTGTTGAACTGGTTATTTTATTCCTTCGACTGATTCTTTATCTTTTGGAGCTCTGCTACTCAAGGTGATGATGCTAGCTTCAAAGTTACTGATATGTGCGTCTGAAATTCAAAAGGAATTGGAATATGCAGCTAGGGCTAGCATAAACTAACTAATAATTAAAGTCGATCGAACCCCATTATTATAAGCATAAAATAAAGTTTAACTGAGATATGCTAATTTTGGGAGCTAGACAATTCCCAACTTTTATTTAGGATTTAATTTGGTCGCGTCATAGAAGAATAAGATGTTATTCGATGGACAATAAAGAGGTATTTGCCTTCAAATGATTCACTGATCATCATGGACAAAGATGATTGTGCTTTTGGCTCATTGTCTATTCTCTTCTTTCCTTTTTTTCTAATTGGTAAGGAATCGAATCCACTTCATTAATTCAAGTGAATTAAATGAAAGCGATCCATTTTACTGTCTAAAATTTGTTTAATTTGTTTTGTCCATTTATTTTTAACATGAGATATATCCGGTAAAAAATTTATTGGAACTTAATGAGTAGTTTTTTTTTTTGACATGAACTTAATGAGTAGTTTAATTAGCTATAAATTATACCTCAATAAGCAGAGATCATTAGTTTAAATCTTTTTATTTGTGCAAACATCTCAAAAAAAAAAATCCTAATTATATATAGAGTTCTTTTTATAGCGCCTAAACCATTGACTTACTGAAACATTTTCGTGGTGGCTTGTGAGCAATTTTTTGAATGCATATTTTTCCTTGTGTACTCAAATTATTTTAGAAGCGTGATAATGATCGAAATTTAATAGGCAGTTCATTATATATACCCATCAATCAAAGGCTTTTGTAATCAACTGTCTATTTAAATTGTTCGTAATTAAAGTTTTTCCATCTGTCTTATACTCAGACCAATTGATGTTGTGCCATTGCATATAATACGAATCAGAAGTCCACAGAGACATATTTGTTCGCTACAGTTGCCTGAGAAGACCGGCACCTGGTAATTAATGTTCCTCTTCTTCTCCTCTCTACTCATGTTCCTCTCCTTTTGTGACAGAGCAGAACACTATCTTCAAACGGAAAAAAATAAAGAGAGTATTAACAAACAAACATATACACGTACCTTGTAAAGGCTATTGAAAATGTTTGTGATTTTGACATGTTACACTACAAAAATTTTATTATTTAGTAACTAACCATTGGTAACGTTTTAAGGACAATTAAAACGTTACTAATGGAAGGTAACGTTTTAAAAACGTTACCAATGGTCAGTTACTAAAGTGATAGTTAATGGATTCATTAGTAACGCTTTCACTTTTGAAACGTTACTAATGGTAATTTTTTTTTTTTTAATTTCGAAATCCGTTAGTAACGCTTTCAAATTTGAAACGCTACCATTGGAAATCTTTTTTTAATTTTCGGCTCCATTAGTAACGCTTTCAAATTTGAAACGTTACCTCGGAAATTTTTTAAAATTTTCGTTTCCATTAGTAACGCTTCAAATTAAACGTTACTAATGGAAATTTTTTTTATTTTCAGTTCCATTAGTAACGCTTAAAATTTGAACGTTACCATTGGAATTTTTTTAAAAAAATATCGCTCATAGTAACGCTTTCAAATTTAAACGTTACCATTGGAATTTTATTTTAAAAAAATTCAGCTCGTTAGTAACGCTTGAAATTTGAAACGTTACCATTGGAATTTTTTTTTTTTAATTTTCAACTCCATCAGTAACGTTTCAAATTTGAAACGTTACTAAATGTTAAATAATAATTAAAAAATTCCTGCCATATTTTCAAATTTTGAAAATTTCCTGCCACATTGCCCTTCTTTCTGCCACATTCCAGTACGTACAGTCATGCCATTTCACGCAGTGACAGCTATCTTCTTTCTTTTTTTTTTTCCTTCCTCTCTTTCTTTCTCCCACATTGCCCTTGGCCGACCCACTCCATCTGCTCTGCTTTCCTCTGCTGCAACACAAAATGAAAAGCTAAAAAGAAAATCGTTACTGTGAGAAGAAGAAAAATGGAGACAACAAATTAAGACGAAAAGTGTTTTAAATAGGAAAATGAAAACTTACTGATGATGGAGGGAGGCGTTTGGTTGAGTAAATCTGAGGGTTTGAAGGAACCAAGCATGCAACACAAATTCTTTAATTTCTCTGTTTTTCTTCTTCATCATCTCTCCTATATATCTCTATGATACACCAAGAACAGGTACAATTTGATCCACTGTAAAATCACTATCAGTCTATCAAAGAAAATGTCTTCAACTGAACCAAACATCCAAAGCAGGGATAAACAATATAAAGCAAAAACTATAAAGCAGGAACAAACTTATTTACCAAAACCAATTTCCGATAAACAAATTATAGTTAAAAAAAAAAAAACGAAAAAGACATTACCGGCCCATTCGACCCACAAAGCAAACCCTCTGCCTTTAATTTGTTCCGGAGATTGGCAGTGAAGAAGTGGGTCGCCGGATGCCGGCGACGACGAGCAGGCCAGCGGTGTTCGACTGAGACCGACGACGACGAGGACGAGCAAATCCATTTCGGTACCGACTTCGCTTACTGATACACCGGTGTTCGACTGAGAGAAAAAAATATAAATAAAATAAAAGAGAAGGAAGAGAAAGAAAAGAGGGGAAAAGAAAGACAAAGAGAAGAGGCTTGCGGGATGCGTGAAAAAAGGGGGGAAGAGAAAGAAAAAGAGAGGGAAAAACTTTTGTGCAGGCCATTTGGTAACATTTAAAAAGTCAAACGTTACCATTATAATTAATATTTATTTATTTTTTTTGGTTTCAATTTTTTCCTTCATTTAGTAACGTTTGAAGAATTCAAACGTTACCTTTGGAATTTTAATTTTTTTTTATTTTGATTTCATTTTTAAATTTTTTACTACATATATATATATATAGTAATTAATGAAACCTAGCTCCAATATATATATATAGCCAACCTTAATTAATATATAGACATTAATATAATTACCATATAAATAACATATATATATAATCTCGCATTAATTATATACTAATTATAGTAGCAATTAACTACATATTAATTATATTACTATATATAACTAATTAATTACTATATATAACTAACCCTAATTACTACATATTAAAAATTTAAAATAACCCTAATGACTATATATATAACCCAATTACCATATATATTACTATGGTTCTAATTAATTATATACTAATTAAATATACCATTAATTAATAATATATATGTATATTTATATATGTAAATTTTATAAAATAAAAATAAATATATAAAGTATATAATAAATTTTGAATAAAGAAATTTAAGAGGGCCAAATAGGACCGGATAGAAACAACCATCTCATTTGATGACGAAAGAGGAAGACGAATAAAGTATGGTGACAGCCATCGAGTTGGAATACAAAGACTACATTTATTATCAAATTGGAATTATTGTGCAAATGCGAAATAAATAAAAATAATGTTGTACGTCCTCAATGGTAACGTTGCACAAGTGCAACGTTGCCATTTGTAGTTTTTAATTTTTTTTTCATTTTGTTCTTTCATTTGAGTTTCATTCTTTTTTTCTCTTTTTTTTTTTTTTCTTCTTTTTGTCTTCATTTTAACTGGGTTAGTTGGATATTAGGTAGACTAGTGATTAACTATATATTGCTTAGCATACTCATTAATTATATTTTAATAATATAACTAATTAACTATATAGTAACAATATATATAATTCATTAACTAATATATATACATATATTAAGTATAGTACTTACTAATTATTATGTATTAATTATACCAGCAATTAAATATCTACTAATTATAGTAGTATTAATTACATATTAATTATACTACTAATTAATTATGTACTAATTATAGTAGTTATTAATTATATTTACTAATTAAGTAGTTATTAATTATGTACATATATAATACTACTACTACTTTATAAGACATGTAAGTTTAACGGATTAAATTAGAGAAATTTTGTCCAACTCAGTTCGAAAGAAAAACTTATTTCTACTTTAACGACTATAATAGATCACTTGGAATGCCACAGAATTAACAAATGTATTTGGTATAAGGCCATACAGCAAAACAATAAAAAATTTGATTAAAAAAGAAGAAGATGCACTACAAAGAAGAAGATAAATCTTCTAGTATTAATTAGAAACTTTGCCAGTTTGAAAGCTGATCCGTGTTTTCTCTTTTCTTTATTTCCTTGCTTAATTGTTTATGCCTGTGCATGTTCAAAACATGCACAAGTTTTGTTTTCCCATTCCTGATCTTGTGGATATTCAAGCCTCCTACCGATTTCCTAAACCTTCTATTTACAAGATATATTTATATATTCTTAAGGAAAATTACATTAAAATATCTTGGGTCGGCACTCGAGTGTTTTTAAATTCTTAAGTTTTTTTTTTTTGACAATTTACTCGGAGTAAATCGAAATCACAATAAAATTCTTGCCGTCAAAATTTTTTTTAACATCTGTTAGTTTAGGTCAAAATGCACCGTTTTGATCTATTAAAATTTTAATTTTAAAAATTAAATCTGATTTTTTTTTTTAAAAAAAAAAAAGAGAATGCAGGGGTGGCTGAACCACCCCATTGGGGGTGGCCAGGCCACCCCCTTAGGCCGATCAGTCCAGTCTCTGCACGTACCGGCACACAAGAGCTCCTCCATCGCGGCTACGACGTGGTCTGATCTTGAAGGAGACGAGGTTGCTGAGGCTAGGGTTTGAGATGTGGAGGGGGAGCGAAGAAGAATCGGCTGCTACCAATGCAAACAGGTCGTAGCTACCTTCTCTCCCATATCTCTCGAAGGGACGGTGAAATGGGAAACATCGCAATGCCGAAAGGGTTTAGAAAAATCAGAAACCAAAGGAATTGGAAAGTCCGGGAAAATGTTTTGGCAAAAAGAGGATTTTTTTTTTTTAAAAAAAAAAAAATTTGTTTCTCTTCCTCCAATCGGAAATCTCGCTACCTTTTTCCAATCGGATGCCAGAAAAGTCTTCTCCTATCTTCCTTCAAATTCACTCGTTCACCTGAAAATCATAAAAATCAACCAAATACGTCAACAATTCCATCCCAAAATCCCACTCAAACATACCAATTTTCAATAAAATCCCAGATTTTCTCATAAAACTAAAAGAAAAGAAACCCAAATTTGATTCGCAAAAATCATTTTCATTTCTGCCATTTCTTATAGAAAGCTCATTTTCATTCCATGGCCACTCATCATTTTCCCGTGAAAATCGGATCGGGAAAACGCGCACCGAGACCAACTCACACTTTCGCGAAAATCGATGTCAGTGAGATTCCAAACATGAAAATTCTAAAAAAACTCGTCACAAACTTACTTTGATTTGTTCAGGTACTTCTATAAACTTTTCTGGCGAAGGTTTCCGATTGGAACTCAGAGCAAAGTTCTAACCCCTTCACTTTTATCCTAAAGAGAGCCCTCTCGAATCCTTTATACACAAAGCCCCAAGGCCATGGGGTGGCTCAGCCACTCTCAGACCAATGATCACCCCTAGGCAAAATGGGGTGGCTAGCCACTTCCTATGGGGTGGTTCGGCCACCCCTGCATATATTCTCTCCTTTTTAATTTTTTTTTTCAAATTTAATTTAAAAATAATAATTTTAATAGATCAAAATGGTGCATTTTGACCGAGACTAACGCAGTTAACAAAATTTTGACTGCAGAAATTTTATTGTGATTTTGATTTAATCAAGAATAAATTGTCAAAAAAAAAAAACTTAAAGATTTAAAAAAATCTGAGTGTTGACCCAAAGTGTTATGATGTTCTTTTCCTTGATAATAATAATAATAATTAAAAAACAGTAATTGGCAAAAGAAAAAGAGAAAAAAAAGAAGCATTTGGCACTCTTTTATGAAGAAGCATTTGGCACTCTTTTAAAAAAATAAAAATAAAACCATTTTTATCATTAATTAGCTACGACAATTTGTCGCTGATGTTATACACTTCACTGACAATAGTGTTACCATTGATCTATGTACATTAGAGCATTTACAGTAGTTTTTCTAGAACTTTGTTCCTTCCTTATGTATAGGAAAAATCTCAATAATTTCACAAAAAGTTACATGTAACAGCTTTCTAATCACTTTCTTAAACATTGGGTAAGCTACAATGCTACCTAATGGATTAGGTAGCACTTTTGCTTCCTTATCCATTATTTTATTTTTAACCCAAAATGTTTCTCTCTCCTCTCCTTTTTTTTTTTTTTTTTTGCCTTTTATAGGAGATTATATTGGAATTTTATAAAAATGTGAGGGTATATAAAGAATTTGCATTTTGTAAAGAAATAATATTTTAATAATATAAAAAAATTAAAAAAATATTGTGGAGTGGATTTGGATAAGGACACAAAAAATAATTTTGTTTTCTAAATTTATAAAAGATCAAAGGAAAGTTAGCATGAATGCTCTCAATGACAGCATTTTGCATCGTCGCAAATATGATTGATATCAACAACAACGAATGTCAGTGTTGATAACGTGATACTGTCAACGACAAGTCACCTCATGATAAGTAGTTTTAGCAACCACTTTCAATACTATTAGCACTAACAATAATTATAATTGACGACTATTAAAGTCGTCTCATGGACATTTTCCTGTAGTGTTGTAAATATGATGGGTCACTTGGAATGCCATGTACCTCTCGTGGGAGAAACAAATGTAATTGGTATAATTAAGGCGACCCAGCAAAACAAATAAAAATTTGATGAAAAACACAAAAGACGCAAACGAAAAAAAGACAAACACAAAACATGAGTATAGATTTACATAAGCGAATCATTTTTTAGTGTACACGTGCTAGTGTTATTTCAAGGACCATTTCAATATATAATTAAAGTGATTTGGCTGAGAATTTTTATTGGTCATTCAGAATACTTTCAAGAATACACTGCAAGAGATAGTTTTAAACCCATACATAGTAGAACTCATCAACATATCGCTCACTCTTTTGACATGCCACATATACGTACGTACGAGTTGGTAGAATAGGATCCGGTACATATTCAACACAGACAGTTCAAACGGAGAAATGTGAGGTATAAAAATCATCTCTCTCTGATTTGTGCTTGGAATCGGTTAACTGAGTTGGAGGACGATTGCAGGAATCAGTACTCCAAGGAATTGCTTGCGTTATCTTATCGAGAAAGTACTTGCAAGTCATTTTCAGAGAGAAATATGATGGTAGCGCAAAGACAACGACTGGAGTTAAAGAAAGGAAATATAGGGGAGTTTTTGTCCAGCCTTTTTTAAAACTTATGACGAGAAGGATTGTTGCTGCAAATGCTATCATCATCATGAACACAGAGAGAAACATTAATGTGACGCCTAGCATCAGCTTATTAGGAAGCGAATGCCTAAAGTCGTCAAAATGATATGGCGATGCGAGGATTGAAACTTGAACGAAACATAACCACTGACGTCAAAGCGAATGCAAGGGAGAGTATATCAGTTGCAATGAAAACCACAAAGAAAGGATTATCGAGAAGGAGTGGGAAACCAGTAGTCTGATTTGGACCTCCTGGCATTGTGTAGGCTGCAGCAAATCCAAACATATCAAGGTGGACTAGGATTTCTTATAATTTTTTAAAATATATAGTAGATTCTCAAATTATGTAATTTTGGTCTTTTTAAGCATTCAAACACTTAAAAAAATGTCACGTATTAAAAATGTGATATGTTATAGTTGAGAATTGAGTATATATTTTTTTTCTATCAGATTCTTGCTCTCTATGTTGTCAAAAAGCATTAAGCCAAAATTTTTCTTTTAATTTTATGAAGAATAAGTGTTTTTACAAAAGTGAAAATCATGAAGGATTTTGACGAAGATTTTTTTTTTTTTTTTTAAATTACCTGATACCATTCCACATTTTTAATAGGTAACCTTTGTTAAGCGATAGTTAAAAATGACCTAAATTATGTAATTTAAAAGTTTAAAATTTCAAAGAAATTGTAGGAGCTAGGTCTTGATACCCCAAGATTTAAGAGGAAATTAAATTCCACAAAAGAATCAACCCATTAACATACACATCAATGGCTTGCTAGCTTGCTTGAACAGTTAGAGAGAAAGGGGAAAGAAAAAGTTGAGGAAAATGTGGGAACAAAGAGAAACAGAGGATGAGCAGGGGCGGGCGAGACAAAGAAGAAGAAGAAGTAGGGCTAGGGTATTAAAAACTAAAAATGTACATTCTATAATTTTTTTTTTTTTTTTGCAGCCTGCCCTGCGTATCTCCACTAGTATATTAATTAAATAACTAAATAATCATTTCTTATTAACTTAAACTTTTATAATAAATGATAATTTAACATATTTTTTAGTATACGGGTAGTGACAAGGATCATTAATTAACGTGATTAGGCTGAAAATTTTTGTTGGTATTAATTAATAATACTTTCAATACAGTACTGCAAGATATAATTTAAAACCATGCAGTGTAGAACTTAGCAACATATCGCACACGGTTTTCAGATGCTAACTTATAGATTAATTACGTACATGGTTGTAGCAAGACTATTCACTAATTCAACACAGTACAAATCAAAGTAATTACTGGCAAATTAGGCCTTTCAAACGGAGAAATTTGAGGTCTTTGGTGCAGCCCAAGAATGGAAATCTTCTTTCTCTGATTTGTGCTTAGTGGAATTGGTTAGCTGAGCTCGAGGATGATTGGAGGAATGAGATCGGCCGGGAAACCATTTACTCCAAGGACTTGCTTGTGCTATCTTCTTGAACAAGTACCTGTAATTTTTTGTGAGGGAGACATAGAGGGGGAGATATGATACTGCGAAGATACCGACTGGAAGCAAAGAGAGGGAATATAGGACACCTTTTGTCCAGCTTTCTTTACTACGTATCACGAGAACGATTGTTGCTGCAAATGCTACCATCATCATACACACAGAGAGAAACAGAAATGTGACGCCAAGCATCACCTTATTAGGAAGCTTATGCCTAAAGTCGTCCAAACGATATGGCGATGTGAGGATTGAAAGCAATATAACCACCGACGTCAGAGCGCATGCAATGGAAAGTACATCAGCTGCCGTGAAAACCACAAATAAACGTTGATGGCGAAGGTCTGTGATATCAGTCTGATTCTTTGAACCTGATATCCGATCCTCTGAACCTCCTGGTATTGTGTTATTGTAGGCTGCGGCAAAGGCAACTGTTGAAATGAGAACTGCCACGATGGAGCATCCTTCTGCTGTGCGCTTGAACCATGCTTTGGCATCATGTCGTAGATCTTTGTAGGTACTTGCAAATAAGCACTCAGCAGTCTGCTTCAAATTGTTCCGATGATCAATAAAATGGGCTTTTGTGACTGACTTCACGCGCTGCACATACATGAAAGCTAGGTTTAATCAACCTCGCTCTAAAGGATACTATATATTTAAAGCTGAAAAGCTTTTGGAAAGACCTCGTAAATTTTATTGTTTGAGAAACAGTGTTTAAGAAGCAGATGAGATGAGAATAGAGTTACCTCAAACCAAAGCAGCTCCTCTTGCAATTCAAATGCAGGTCCTCGCAGCTTTTCAGGGACATAATCTTCTCTTTTGACTCCAACCATATGCAGAATAGAGTCCCCTTTGTGGTCAATCCTTCGTACCAGCCACCTCATTGCTACTTCCATTTTCAACACAAGTTGGAAAACCTCCAACTGGCGGTACTTGATAGCCACATGCAATATTGTCCGCCCTTCAATATCTATGTGCTCCACTGCCTGAGGGTATATTTCCAGTATTTCTTTGACGATCTCTATGCAGCCTGACTTTGTTGCTAGAAACAATGGTGTAATTCCTCGCTCTTCCACCTCCTGGTTTAGAGACGTAGAAGACAACCACCCTTCTTTCTCAGAATTACTGCTACCGTACGGCTTCGTGTTACTCTCAATTGAAGAACTAGTCAATTTCCATGAGGTATCTTTTTTTACTAATAACTTGGCAAGCTCCAAAGCTGGTTCATTGCTTAACTTTTCCTTCTGTCGAACATCATTATTGCCCCTGCTCCAACTACGGTACATTTCGACTTTTGAAGACAAAAAGTCAATAGTTTTTTTATTTTATTTTATTTTATTTTTTTTAACAATCTAACTTCCATTCAAGCTAAAAGAAATTACAACAATAAGAAAGTCAGAAAGCAGATATAAGCTTAGAGATCACTTGATTCAGACAGACTCTTAACACTTCAAAGAACTAAAAAGTGAAGGTCACTTGCGAATGCAGCCTTTGAAGACCGCGGCGCATTTTGATGGGTACAACCATCTGAGGTAAAAATACCCCTAATAACTTGAATCTAAGCAAGCTTCTAACAAAGCCATGAAGATCAAGAAGCAAAGAACCAAAGAACCAAAGGAAAAAGAAAAAAAAAAAGCCTCTTTCACAACCAGAGGGTTTGAAGCTCAATCGATTCAAAGAGACCAGAAAAGAGAAAAAGCCCAACTAGATCGGGTAAATCTTAAAGCAACAACACAAGAACACATAAAAAAGCATGAAGAACTCAAAAGACAGCAATTGCGGTGGAGGGACGAAAACTGCCTGGAGCGTGAGGCGCGTTCACCAGCGAGCTAGATCCACTCGCAAGCGCGTGAGGGGCACACGCTGGCGCGTGGCTGTCTGGGGGGAGAGGTTGAAGGGAGCTCCGGGGAGCTGAGACGCCGGTGAAAGCGGTGGCATGGCACGTTGTAGTCTGGGCCTGGTGGAGAAAGAAAGATCTAATTTTAAAAAACCCAATTATTCTTCAAGCCTTCGAGGGGGAGGAGTTGAGACTGCTGTTGTTTTTTGAGGATCTTGGATAAATCTAGAGATCGAGAACAGAGATTTCTCATGAACAGAAAATCCCAGCAAAAAGAAAAGCTGAAGGAAGTAGATTAAAAGGTGAGGAGTAGGGAAAACAGAAAGTTTGCCCTCCTCTGGCTGTGGAGGCAGGGAAAGGGGCGTTTAGAAGGAGAGAGAAGAGAGCTTTTAGGGTTTAGAAGAATAGAAGATTGAAGATAAAGTCAATAGTTGTTGATGTTGATACATTATTACACAAACACAATTTGCTGGAACTAGTAATATAGGTTATGAGAAGATGAAGTAAAAGAAAAGGGAAACATGCACTAGTAATATTCAAGCAGGTAGACTTGATAATACATACCAAAGGTAGAAATTCTCTTGAGGAGTCCTCGTCTGTGCACATTTTTGAAAGCTGAAGGGTTGCATGAGAGAAGCTGAAGAGCGGTCATACCATCTTCGTCTCTTTTATCAATTATATGTCCGAATCGTTCAGCTATTTTCAGAGCCAAACCTGTTTATGCATAGAAATAGAAATAGGAAAATGAAAATTTTACATAAATAGAAATAGATATATAGATACGACTAACTTTACAAGCATGAAGACTAAGACTAACCGAAGTGCTGAGAAAGGATGGCGATGTGAAGAATAGTGGTCTTGTCATCCCTCTGAATAAATGGTTGCTGGCTGGCTTCATCATATTCGGAGATTTTCTCTGCCAGAAAGTCGAAAATCTCAGTCTTGCCATAGCGAGCTGCCCGAAAGAGTGGTGTTTCTCCAAGATTGTTGCGTATGCTTAACAATTCAGGGTCTTTCTGTAACATCCTTCTTGCGACATCAACTGAGTTTTCTTGGTGGCGGAGAGTAGCTGCCTCGTGAAGGATAGTGTTGCCGCTGTCGTTTTGGCAGGTGATTTTAGAGAGATGGTGGGGAGGCAAGGCTTCGAGAAGTCTGAGTACCAAGTTTGCTTGTTTCGAGTAGGTGGCCTTGTGGAGCACTGTGTCGTTGTGTATGGTCAGTATGTGGAACGCATGGTCGTCAATACGTTCACAGAGTTCCATCATCTTCTCCGAGTCTTCGTTCAGCAGCGCTTTGTACAGCTCTCCATTTAATTGATCTGCCGTGGAATCCATGATCATCAGTTGAAGATCGAGTGAAAGAGAGTGATAATTTGGCCAAAACTTCATAGATTTCTCAGTAGTCCACCAGATTACTGTAAAAAAAACAACGAATATGTTTTAAGAGATAATTCAATCAGTTGAAATCACATTTAATAAAATAAAAATTACTAATTTGAATTTTTTTTATTTACTTACGTGCACATGTAAAAAAAAAAAAAAACACGAATGCATGAATAGGTTGGCCAACTTGAAAAGGAAAAATCACCCGGCCTGCCTGCAAAAGGAGAGGTCAATTCACACATCAACTATTGTCTAACTTTAAAAATAAAAATCGTCCAACGTAGTGGGACCGGAGTTGCTTTAAGCAAATTGGAGATTGATGGTTGCCTAAAGCACTTCAAAAGTATCAAACATCTAAAATCTCATAACACTTTAAAGAGAGAAATGAAAAGATCGATCTACAGAAAAATACAAATTAATATTTTGGAAAAATTTTATTGAAGATCTTGAACTTGTACCCATTTTGAAATACCTTTAAATTTTAAAAATTTTAATTTAGTCTCCTAAAATTTTAATTGCTCTCAATTTAAATCTCTCTATCAGATTTTAAACATTACATGACGTTTATACTCATGATTTTTGTATAAAATTTTAACTTCCAAAATTTTTTTTTTAAATGAAAATTAATGATATTTTGGTTTTTTTTTTTTGGTATTTTTAACTACTAAAATTGATGTTCGAGTCCCAAATTGAGAGGAATTGTAAGTTCTAAATTGTGAGTTTTTTAAGTTTAAAGGGATATTTCAAAACAGGTGAAAGTTCAGAGATAGTTTTCCCTAATATTTTATATGGTTAGGCTTTTGTCCTATTCTCACACCTTAAAAGTTTTTTTTTTTTTTTTAATTACATGTTTTCTTGATATTTAATTTGAGTATAAGACTTTATTTATAGAGTTTAAGAATTAAGGTGATATCTAATAAGAACAAAGTTTTCCTCCAAAGTAATTTCAAATTTCTGCATTATAATTGTACATTAATGCATGTTTGAGTCAATCACACCAAAGGCAACGGGAATCCCAAAGGGTCCAAACCCCGTGTTTGCCATATATAGCACCGAATTTTCAAAACATAAAAACGCAGCTTAATTGTATGAAAACGAAGTTTAGTCGCATATATGGCTAGAAGGTGTGTGTGATAATCTTCTCAAAAAAAAAAAAAAGTGTATGATTATTTAGGGTATTAATTTATGATTTGCAAGGTTTAGGGTATTATAAGATATTCTTTGTGATAATTTTATTATCCACACCATAAACCACATTTAATGCATTGCAATATTGGCCATTTCCATGCATATGATATAAAATGATCATGAAAGAAAAACATGTAAACAGATTATATATATATATATATATATATATATATGCCTAATTAAGGAAAATGCTATGGGTTTTCCTCGTAGGTTCTCCTGGCGTTCTCCTAGTGTTACGTAAAACATGATTTAAGAAAAAATAAAATTGTAGTAACCTTCACCATTTGTTTTTTTAGGCATTAGCACTAAATTTGTGAGGCATTAGTACCAAAATTAAAGTATTACTACCAAATTTAAAATGATCAAATCCATTTTGGGTGATACCATCTCTAAAGGGTTAACCTTCTACCCTTAGGTTTTAGTTTTGAATTCAAAAACAAGTTTTAAAGTATTAGAACCTAATTATTAACTCATAAAAATTAATCGGTTGGCAAAAAAATGGTAGTATAATTTTATTTTTTCTTAAATCATATTCTACGTAAGACTGGGAGAACGTCAGGAGAACACTATGAGGAGAACCCCTAGCAAACCCCTAAAATAAATCAATGAATAAATAATGTTATTCAATTTAAATCAAAATGTTTTACAAATTAGTAAGAGTTTAGGGCACCATTAATAATGCTTTACAAATTCCTAAAATATGTATATTGCAATTTAATTCTTCTAGGAAATGATAGTAGTAGACTGAATTGATTGAGCTAGGTGGCAGAAAACATTAGAGATTGATCGAATGATTGATTTTTTTTTTTTTTTTAGCTTTTCTTTCACTTTAACACACATGTTGCTTTCAGAAAACATTAGAGATTGAATGATTATTTTGTTTTTTTTTTTTTTAGCTTTCTTTTCACTTTAACACACATGTTGCTTTCAGAAAACATTAGAGATTGAATGATTATTTTGGTTTTTTTTTTTAGCTTTCTTTTCACTTTAACACTCATGCTGCTTTCAGAAAACATTAGAGATTGAATGATTGATTGATGATTGCTTATACAAAGCACTTAAAAAATAAAAAATAAAAAGGAAAGAAAAAATGCTCATGAAACATGCCTGACTTCACAATTAATTGACAGACAAAATTCAAATCATTAACATACACATCAATGGGTTGCTTGCTTGTACAGTTAGAGAGAGATAAAGGAGAAAGAAAAAGTTGAGGAAAATGTGGGAACAAAGAGAAACAAAGGATGAGCAGGGGCGGGCGAGACAAAGAAAGTGTGGGCCCAGAAATACAGGATAAGCAAGAGGTGCAGGGCGTCGAGAAGAAGAAGTAGGGCTAGGGTATAAAAAACTAAAAATATTACATCCTATAATTTTTTTTTTTTTTTTTCCATTTTTTTGCAGCCTGCCCCTACATGCGTATCTCTGCCATCGAGTATATTAATTAAATATTTCTTATCAATATAAACTTTTAAGATAAATGATAATTTAACATATTGTTTAGTATATTGATAGTGTTATTTCAATGATTGTTAACTAAAGTGATTCGGCTGAAAATTTTTATTGGTAATTAATTCATAAGGAAAAATTTATTTTACACTCTTAAAGTTTGACGTGTTTTTCAATTTGAACCTTAATATTTAAAAATTTGTAATATACCCCCTAATGTTTTAAAAATTTGTAATTAATATCATCTGTTAGTAATTGTCATCTAAGCACACAAAAATTGCCAGGATAGGAGCATTTGAGAAGCATATGCTCCTTTTCTTTTTCACTCCAACACCCACACGACACAGAAAATGGGTTCAAAAGGAGTTGACGAGAAAAAAATCAAAACAGGCGTTAGATTTTAATGAGGGACAATTATATCATTTCACTAGGTAGGTTGAGTGCAAAATTGGAAGATGCAGCATAAAAATCTTAGGTGAGATGCACATGATGTCATTTTCATCTATTTAGATGACAATTAGTAACGGATGATGTTAATTACAAATTTTTAAACATTGTGGTTCAAATTGAAAAACAAGAGATTAAAGTAAATTTTCTCCTAGAAAACAATACCTCATCATTAAGAAATCCACGATTTCTTCTCCAAATTCAACTCACTCATCATTCTCCACGTTTGGTATTGTGAACAAAACAATTATTCATCCATAAGTAGTACTACCAGGAAAAGCTGTTTCATAGATCTCTCAAAACAATTATGGTTGATTTAGGATCACAAAACAATTTATGATTGGAATATTAACTCGAGGCCAGGAAATGCTACTTTATTGCATCCATGCATGCATCCAACGGGCTTTTACATAGTTTACACTTTTGTTCCTTTTGAGAAACTTACGGCAAAGAAATTAAAGAGAATCTCACCCCACTTAATTTTGTGGCAAGATGCCTTTGACAATTATCGTCTTCTTTATCTTTATCTCTCTCTCTTTTTTTTTTTTTTTTTAATTAGTAATAAAAATTAATTGAATTGATATAAAGGTTAAAGAAAATTTGTGAGAGAAAAATGAAGAAAATTATTTGTTAATGTGAAAAAAGAGTAGCTTTTTTTGGGGGGATAAATATTGAAAAAGATAGGGAAAACTTGTTGCCAAACATAGCCTTTTTCTTCAAATCTTTCTTTCAATGACAACTAGCTTGAGTGATCTCTAGGATCCTATATGAGGTTGCATGTGGTTTGATTGGTCGGAAGATAAACTAACCTGTATTTGAGTTCGTAATCCTTTCATGATATAGAATCAATGTCATAAGAAGTTTTGGAGTTGTATATCATAGCTATTGACAATATTTTAAAAGAATGACAACTACGTATGGTGGTTTGTTTAATACATTGTATCCGTAACAACACATCAATTCGAAGTTACCACTACATATGATTAATTAAGATAAATCATCAAGATTGATGTATTACAATATCATCAAATGAAATGCCAAATTTCAGTACCGATTGCAAACATTAATTTGTGATTTGCAAGGTTTTAGGGTATAAGATCTTTTATATGGTAACTTCGTTACCCAAACCATAAACCATATTTGGTTTATTTAATGTTTAGGGCACCATTCCTAATAGATGTATATTGCAATTTAATTACATTCATCTAGGAAATGATAGGTAGTAGACTGAATTGATTGATCGAGGTAGTAGACAAGTTTTCTTTTCACTTCAACATCATTATTATAGATTTCCCAATATTGCGTATCAACACGTACACATGATGCTTTTAGAAAACACTGGAGATTGAATGATTGCTTCTTCTTTTTTTTTTTTTTAATTGAAAAAAGAAAATGCTCGTGAAACATGCCTAGACTAGACTTCACAATTAATTGACAGGCAAAATTCAAATTATAAAAAGGTCATGGGCCCAATAATTGTCCTTTTTGGGTGAATGGAAACACGGATTAAGATGCCCTTCAAATGAGAGACACTTCTTTTTAAAAAAAGTTATAGGTAATTTTTTACTCAAATTTTTTTTACAACATATAAAATAAAAATTTGAGAAAAATAGATTTAACTTTTATATGTAATATGTCACATTTAATATATGACAATTTTAAAAGTTTTGAGATAAAAGAATGGCTTATATTTTATAATTTAAAAATCTACAATTTTAAAGATAATGGTTCAAAATTCTGAAGGCTATATTTGAACAAATTAACCGTTCAAATTGCCACAATTAACAATTTCAAAACGAAAAATAACAATACAAAAATATAAACAAATGATTATAAATTGGTCAAACAATAAACCTGATCCTCTAAGGACTGCGGAAGGCGGTTGAAGAAAAAAAAATTGGAACAGATCGATCGGATATCGATGTGTGAGTTTTGCTTTAAGAGAGGGGAGTTTAAAACCAAGTGTAATTGCTGGGTTAATTCCTAATTAATCATTTCAGATGACAGACGCAAACTTCAAAGTACAAAGGGAACGTGTACCTAATAATTGTTATCCATAAGCTAGCCGAGTTGATCATGAATTAACGGCTAAAATATAATCATGTACATAATAATTGTACCTTTTTTTTTTGGAGGAGGGATGATCGTGTACCTAATAATTGGCAAATACTTGAAAAAGGAAGTAAACGAAACATGTAATAGATTTAATTAATGTGAAAGAAAAAAAAAAAAAAGAAGAAGAAGAAAAAAAGAAGTAAGAATATTTTATATAAAAAATGAAAAAAATTATTTTGTAGTAATTTATTTATTTTTTATTTTTTGTAAGAGTAATATTAAAAAGTAATTAATACAAGAATATTGAGGTTAATTTTTAGATGAATTTTTTGGGTCTTTTAGTTTGGTCTAGTCCACTCCTTGCCAAACACACCTGTACTTTATGGGGGAGGGAAAAGAAGAAAGGCTCTAGAATGGATTTTTCAGTGCTTTTCTTCTACTGTTTAAATTTAAATTTGAATTTTATATAAAAGAGTAAAATTAAATTTTCAGTGTTTTTCTTTTATAATTTTTTGATGGCACTTAAGCCAAATCTTTTTCAAATAGAATAGGCCGGTTAATTGTTGGATACATCCGCTTGTAACAGTTTAAGGTGCATAAAATTTTTATGAAATTCGGACCGTCTAATTCTAAGATTTAAATTCAAACAAACCTAATTAGAAGGGATCGATCTGATCTTAGATATATAACAGAAAGTTTACAATAATTGATGTAGCTAATAATTGTGCGGCTGTGCCTTTATCTTACTGCAGATATTCATATGCAAACGAGGTAAAACAATTCTACCAAACTGATCAAATTGCCATTTGAATGTCACAAGCTTAATTACATGATATTATAGTACTGGAAAATTTTAATTAGGTAATTAATGCCCAAGTCATCTTAGAAGTATATATCCCACAATACTTTCTTGCATGGTTGTTCAAAGGACGATCTCTGTGACTATGATAATTGCATTACCTTGATATGTGGAGTTGGAAATCTCATTGGGCGACGCAGCTAGCATGGATTAACAAAATAAAGATAAATGATTGGCGCCGTCTTACTAATTGGATAAATTTAGCGTCTCATTAAGAAAGTAGAGTCTCACCATATCTATAAAAGAGAAATCACAACTTTCAAAGAAATAAATATATATTTATTTTTCAACCATAGTCTCTCAAATAAAATTGAAACTTATGCCTAAATAGACTAAAACACAATACCCTAACTCTAATGTGACTAACTGTTAGGCCAAGCCCATTATTAAATACAAAATTTTAAAATATAAATTAAATATTAAAAACAATTACAAAATAATACTAATTTTAAAGTCTAAATTAATTTTCTTTCTCCATTCTGCATCCTTTGGTCTTGTAATTGGACGGCGTAGTGGTCTTTTGCAAACAACGAGGGAGTAAACGGCTGGGAATAACCTTCCTAATCAACTTCAGAATGAACTTCAAAGTACTCAATGACGCGACATACAAAGGGAACTGTAAGAGTGCGAAGAAGGAGACAGGAAGGAATGCAGCAGTGTATATGAGTGTTCTAGTCAACCGCTTCTTTAAATGAATGATGAGCACGATTGTTGCAGCAAAAGCAAGCATGGTCACCGCCACTGAGAAGAAGAGGAAGGTGAAGCCGATTATGAGTTTCCGAGGAAGTGCGTGGCGGAAATCTTGGAGGTCAAAGGGCGAGGTGAGGATAGAAAGGAACATGACTACGGAAGTCAATGAGCTTGCAAGGGAGAGAACGTCCATGCAAGTGAAAATCAGGAAGAAAGTGTCGCAAAGGAGGATGGGAGTTCCAGTTTCCTGATTGGAACCTCCTGGCACGGTGTAGGCGGCAGCAAAGGCGACGGTGGCGATAAGGACAGCAACAGTAGAGCAAGACTCGGAGGTCCGCTTCAGCCATTCTTTTGCCTCCTTCAGATGTTTCTTATGGGTTCTTTCGAAGAACTCTTGGGCGGTCTCCTCCTTTTCCTTGCTGCAGTGCATTGCATAATGGGAGGGTATCATCTTCTCCACACGCTGCAATAAAATTAAGTAGATAGAAGGTTACAATCATGGTATTAACGTGTTTTGAATAGTAATTTTTTTGGGGAAATAAATATGTTAATGTACTTTTTTTTTTTTTTTATCAACAAAATATTAAGTTGTGGACATTTGTTAGTAGTTGTTATTATTATGTTTTTATTGGATCTCTTAAGAATATATCCAGATCATTTCTTTATGTTAGTACGTAGTTAAGTTGTAGTCTAATTTGGTCATTTTTCAATTATATATTGCAAGTTTATGTTGGCAGGCATAACTGTGTTAAAGTCTTAAACTATAAGGCTGATAATTTTTTATACGACTCACAAACCTTTTACGAAATTAAAGGGTTAGGGTATGTTGATGAGTTTAACATATTTAATTAAATTAGTCTGGTTAAGGTTAACCTATATAATCTTAGAAAAGTGCTAGATAGCTAAAGAGAATATTCCAAAAAAAATTTCAAACTGATATGATAGAATTTTAAAATGAAAATTCAAGGTTTGGAAAAAATTATGGACAATTCTCTTTGGCTCTCTAACATTTCTCTTAATCTTAATTTGACACAACATAATTTGACAAACTTGTCACAATATATAAATATTGACTAAGCTAAAGTGATAAGGTCCCTAAGAGGTAGCTCAATTAGCTGAGACTCCGCTTAATTAAGCGGAGGTCACTAGTTCAAATTCCTCCACCCCCCTCCCTCCCCTCTTGTGCAGACATATCAAAAATAAAAAAGAAAAAAAGCTAAGGTGGTAAGATTTGAGAATAATTGTGGTAAAATAACAGTTATATGGCACAATTTAGGTGTCTTTTTGTTTGAAGTATGCACCCATCTCCGGTAGAATAGGATTTTCTCAATTCAAGTGAATAAAAATGAATAATTTTATGGTTTAGATTTTATATATTTTGTTATATCGATCCAATGATGACTTTATCTCCTATCCCTTGTGAACTATATAGATTGTAGTATAATTTAAATAAATAAAAAAAATTAATTACCACGATATTAGTTTGAAAAAATCTTTTAATATAAGTAGTACAAAACGAAGAGGTGGTTACCTTGAACCAACGCAACTCCTCTTGCAACTGGAAAGCAGGACCAGACTTGCTACTTCCAGTGTAGAACTTGGTGACTCCAACATGGTGCAAGATGGTGTAGCCTCTGTGATCAAATTGTCGAACCAATCTGAACCTTGCTATTCGCATATGCTTTACAATTCGAAAGATTTCCAATTGACGGTGCTGAATGGCCACATGCAATATGTTCTGTCCCATATCACTTACGTGCTCCGCCGCCTGGGGATACACTTCAAGTATCTCCTTCACAATCTCTACTATTCCTGTGCTCGTTGCCAAAAGCAACGAAATGGGAGCTGGTGGTGTTGGATTGCTTGTTCCCTCTGATCCGATCAGAGCTGCTGTAGGCAACTCTTTTGGCCATGGCCAATATGGTTGCCCACCAGTTCGAGCTGTTAGATCGAGACTTTCTTTATCCTTCTTTTTTTTGTCATTCCCTTCTTCTTCATCAGTGCGAGCTGAGGCCAGTTTCCCTATTGAGATCCTATCCTCGGTTTCTATGGAATTACTTCCCAACTCCCACGACAAATCTTTTGGTATTAGAAACTTTGCCAGTTTGAGAGCGGCTTTGTGTTTTCTCTTTTCTTTATATATACCCTTCATCACCGGGCATCCTGTTTAAGTTGGAGATGAGATAGAGACAGAGAGTGAGGGATTGTTCCTTGAAAAAAGGAAATGATTCCCAAACTGATGTGTCAATCTTTCTTAGCACTGCCAAATAGATCTCTTATCAAACTTTTTTTCTAGTACATCTCTTACTAAACTTAGATTAAAAAATATATATTAATATACTAGAAAGTGAAAAGTACACGAGTTTGTGACAAGGACATAGAAATGAGCTATTTTATTTTATGGTCAGTATTAAATTTTACATATCTAATAATATAGAGTAATACTACATATCACACAAACATCTCACAAATATCTTACAAAGCTAATATGACAAGGTTTAATAGTTATTGGATCAACACTTGTTACAAAATATTCCAAAAAGCTAATGTGGCAAGGACTAGACTTGTTACAAAAATAATAGCTACTAAACTTCAATATTAAAACATATATTAAAAAAAACATCAAAAGTCACCCCCACGAAACCTAAAACCTCTCTTCTCTCACCTGAAGTCCTCTCTTGCATGCAAGCTTGAGGAGGAGGGCAAACCTTCTCGTTTCCCTCCCCCTCCCTTTCTGAATGTTTTTCTCTTCTCTATGAGTTTCTCTCTTCAGAAGGAAACCTTTTTGTCTCTAGAACTTGCTCTAGATCTATTTCCCGTCTTTGACAGTCTATCCTTGACCCTCAAGAAACAACAACTGCATCATCATCTCCTCTCTGACCTCTTCAGTGTCATGGGTCGTCACCTTCGAAGCCCCACCGGCAGGTTTTTTGGAGTCTTGAAGTTTGACGCTTTCAAAGCCCAATCTACTCCTTACCATATCAGCCTCCGGCCAAAATGCACCCCTCCTCCAACATCACCGTCGATCCAGCTATATGGCGTCCTGCTCTGTGCCTCATTCCGATGTCCACGAGCCGGCGAGTGAACCACATGCTCTCGCGTGTGGATCTTACTCGACGGCGCGTGGGTCCCACACACTGGTGCAGATCACCATCGACAATCTCCTCCACCTGTGAGCCGATGTTTTTTGAGTTTATGCTGTTACTTTTTGTAACTTACTACTTTCTTTTGTTGTTGAACTGTATATTAGTTATCCTAAACAAGATGGGAGTCTTTGGAGTTGATTTTCTTTTCTTTTCTTTTTGGTTTCTGTTTGGAAACCTTTTTTTTTTTCATAGCTACTTTGCTTCTAAATCTCCATGACTTTTTAGGAAGCCTGTTTAGATGCGTCAAAGGGGTTTTCGAACTCCCGATGGTTCATTCGATTACTAGTATGCGCCACGGTAAGAGGTTTCTCGGACTATATTCACATCTTTTTCTTTCCCTTAATGATCTCATTCCTCCTTTGAGATTTGTCCGGTTTGGGTCTCTAGCGTGTTTGCTCCTCTATAATCTCTTTCATATATGATATTGGAGCTACAGCAATTTACAAAAAAAAAAAAAACATATATTACAAATCATAAAAGCTCCAACTCAAAAATCCTATGCGACAACATAAAAACCTAGAAAATATCTAAACTCTCCCTTCTCTCTCCTTAAGCCTCCATTTTCGGTCAAGCTTGAGGAGGAGGAAAAACCTCCTGATTTCCTTCCTCCTCCGCATTCCTATTGCAACAATCAACATCTTTTCCTTCTGAGATTCTCTCTTTTTGAGAGAACTCCTTTACATCTAGAGCTTTTTTCTAGATTTATCCCTGACCCTCAAAAAACAATAGCAGTTCCTCTGCTTCCCCCCTTTCCTTCACTTCTCCCTTGCCACAAAACGTCTTATCCATCGCTTCAACGGCTGGATCTATGTAGGCTTGAAGATTGGTTTTTTTTTTAAGTTCGATCTGCTTCTCTCCATTAGCCTATGCTAGACACGCGCCTATCCTCCATCACCACCGGCGTTCTAGCTTCCAGGCATACTCCTCTGCGGCCCCTTTCAACCACCATGCGTCGGGGCATAGTCCACACACTTCTACGAGTGGATCTAACGCGTCATGTAGCGTCCGCCGAAGCCCCCCTCCATCGCAGTTGTTGTGTTTTGAGTTTTTTCTTGTTATTTTGTGTAACTTTTTGTAATTTTCTATGGCTTTGTTGCTTAGTTTTTATCTCGATTTGTTTAATCTTCAGACTCTTTGTCTGTGGAGTGGATTTTTTTTTACTTTTCTTTCTAGTTTCTTTTGGAAACCTTGTTTTTCCACATTTACTCTACATCTAAATCCCCATGTTTGATAAAGGTATTTGTACTCCTGATGCTAGTATCCAACCAGTATGCATTATGGCAAGAGTTTTTTCGAGCTGCATTTGCATCTCTCCTTCCCTTTATGATCTCAGTCATGTTTTTTGAGATCTATCCGGTTGGGTTTTTTTAGCAAGCTTGTCTTTGTTTTTTTTTTTTTCTTTTCTACTGTATTATTTTTGTAACCTCTTTATTTTATTTGAATGAATGTTGGTTTGTTACAAAAAATAAAAAATAAATAAAAATAATGGCTATTAGACTTTATTACATCAGTTTTGTGAGATATTGTGAAATGTTTGTGCGGAATCTAACATTACTTAATGTTATATATGTTGTCACAGGATGACTACGTATGCAGTGTCGCTTCATCTATGCATTGTTAAATATAATAAAATAAAATTTAAACCTTATTTTAAAAGAATTAAGTGACATCATATGCATATGCATGTTAAATGTAACAAAATAAAATCTTGACCTTAAAATTATTCAAAAAGATCGTTTGTGAGGACAACCAAAACGTAACTTAGTGCTTTGTGTACCTGAAATAAGTTTACTTACTACCATTGAGAAGTTCAGCATGGGGCGTTGATCAGATTCATGAGTGCCTTTTTCGTTGCTCTCTTTTTCCTTTTTAGTGTCCTCGTGATCACTAGGAATGCCTGGATAACAGCAACGACACCATCAAGTTGCCAAGATTTGGGCTTGGTTTACAGAAGTAGGAGCACACCCAGAACAAATGAAATTCTATATATAATGCATCTTAAAGGTGAAAATATTTGATTGCCTCACTAAATGATTAAAATAATAATATACAATGAGTAATACGTTTTAGTATATTATTATGCTATTGCCATATGACTAGAATAATGTGACAATAAAAATTAACCCTTTTTTATTTTTTATTTTTTATTTTTTATGTTGATCCAGTGTGGATGATTAATTGCCATGTTAGCTTTGTGAGATGTTTGTAGTATGTAACATTACTCCATATATAATTATAAACACTAGGAACCTGGCTACAAATGTTACATAAAATTTTGCCTAGTGTCCTCTTGTTTACGTACATATTATATTGTATTATGTATATAAATCTCTCACTCTTTCTACTATATTTATCGATGCGAGAACCAAACCCACAATATTTAACATTTTTTTACCACAACATAAACAAGATACAAGAGTTGAAGGAAGGATCATACTATAATAAATGAATTTCCTGAAAAATCCATATTTTCTGCCACTCTTGAATGCTGATGGATTGCTTGAGATGAGCTGAAGCCCTATTATCCCATTTTCATCTCTGGCATTAATTAATTCTGGATACCTTTTCGCTATCTCCAGTGCAAGATCTGTTTTTGAAGTTCAAACAGGAAAGAAGTAGTATGTTAATTAAGCATAGGAGGAAAAGACCATATATAGATAACCATAACAGAGCAATAAATTGCAGGAAGATATATTAAGCAGTTTGTTTGAATAGAATTGATTCAACGGATATTGTGGTTAGCAGAAAATACTCACCAAAGAACTCTGCGAGAATTGTAATGTGAAGGATGGTTGTTCCATCATCCCTTTTCAAATGAGCCCTTTTCTTGTCGGCCGGTAATTCTTTTTCGTCCAGACGGTCCAGTTTATCTGCTAGAGCCCGGAACGTTTTAGCCTTACCATAATGGGCTGCTCTGAAAAGAGGTGTTTCTTTACGCTTATTAGGCATATGCAGCAATTCTGGAGCTAATTTTAACAAATCCTGCGCAAGGCTCGTCATGTCAGTTGCCGCAGCCTCATGGAGGACGGTGTCCCCCCGCTCATTTGCTTGGGTCAGTAGGCGTGCTTGATCTTTATATTTCTTCAGGATTTCGCTCGCGATGCCCTCGCGTCCCATGCAGATTGCCGTGTGGAGGATGTTATCCCCGCGCGGTGTTACGGGCCTAGAAAGATCTGTTATTCCTGCACATTGAGCTGTTGCTTCTGTCATGTTCCCATTCAAAATGCTTTTATAAAGTTTCCTGATCAACTCGGTTTGCGCTTGCGCCATGAGAGAGAGAGAGAGAGAGAGAGATAAACACACAGAATTCCTGAGTTTAGCCGCATGCAATTAATGATCACTATATAGTTCGATCCGCCGCCTATCTCTGCCGGATAGCTGGGACAGCGCATTATTAATCTAGGTGTTCCTTTTTCTTTTGAAAGCATCAAGCAAAGAATTTTCTTTTTCTTTTTCAGAATCTCAATTTTGATTCATTTTAGGGCATCGGACTATTTCTTTATTTTTTCCTGTCGAGAACGTACAATCATCTTTTGCTTTGTGCTTTATATAGAACTTAATTTTTTTTACTTTTCTAGAATTCTACACATTGAAATTTTTTTAATAGTTTGGAAGAAATTATTCCTTTTGTCCGGCCAAAAAAAAAAGAAGAAAACCTACAAAATTTTAATAGGACAAAAATACATCAATAAATTCAAAAAACTACAAATTAAATTTTTGAAGAAAAAAAACTTTTGGAATTCAACAAGATTTTTGCAGAAAAAAATTATGATTTTGCGAGCCACTACTTCGCACTTAATCTTGTAGGACTTAAACAGTGGGGATCTCTCACAAATATATGGTTGTAGATATAAAGACATATAAAACAACTATGGAAATGCTAAAATAAAGAATTGTATGGTATGTTTTTCTTGGCTTTTAAAAAAAAATACCAAACCTATACTTTTAAAGAATTGTACTTTTTGACTAGATAGAATACTTATTACTATTGGAGATGCTTTTAGAGGTGGTAATTCGCCTTCACATGTCAGGTTCAGGTAATGTCGAGAAATAAGTATAAGACTACTCGACCTATTTAATTAAACAAGTAACTCTTCAATCTTAACCACTTTAATTTCGTGTTGATCGGATTTGTGTCTTTATATCGTGTGAAAAATTGCAAGTCCTAAACTCATTTGAGTATCTATTGTCTCCCTCTCACTTTTTGTTTTCTCATCTCCGCTTAGCTCCGACCGAACCAAAAATTTAAAATCTCTCTTTTAAGGTAGTATGCCAAAAGCAATATTATTTGGGTCAATCCCAGAAGCTCAGAGTTCTTCGGCAACATTCCTACACGCAAGGTATAGTAAAGCTTTTCTTTCTCTGCAAGACGTCGGCATGGCTTTGTTTTTCTTTTATTAATATTATATATTTAACTGACGTGGCAGCGCCACATTAGTGTGTAAGCTTCTCTTTGTACCTCTAGCATTTCCCAAGAAAAAAAAAATGGAGCATAAAGCTTTTTCTTTATGGTTGTAATTAATGCATACCTTTGCTACTCTCTTGTTTTTTCTAATTCATACCTTTGCTACTCAAGCAAGCAAAGTAGATACCATTAACTTTCTTTAAACTCTTAGAATTCTATGGAACAAAGCATGCATGATTGCTCTCATAGCTTGAGAGAGAGAGAGAGAGATGGGGGTTGAGAGAATGTCGAATCAGTATCGAGCTGCCAATATGAAAAACTGGGAAGAGTTGAAGGATTTCTGCGCAAAAACTGGAACCGCGGGTTTTCCTATTACAGTCACCGGGGACACTGCACTGCATATCGCAGTACTGCACAGTGGAAGCGTGAAATTGGTCCGTAGGTTGCTAGAAATTACACCGATTCGGGTGACAAATAATCGTGGAGATACAGTACTTCATGAGGCGGCTGAAGTTGGAAACATGGAGATGGCAGAATTCTTATTGGATAAAGACGAAGAGCTAATTGATGTTAAAAATAAGAGAGGTGAAACTCCTTTGTTTAGGGCCGCTGCATTTGGTCAGACAGAAATGGTCGAATTGTTAGCTGGGAGAGCTATGGAACGTGGCACCATGAAGAATCACATCAGGAGAGGCGGGAGCTCCATTCTTCATATAGCTGTCCTCAGCAGATACTTTGGTAGACTCTCTGTACCCTCTCTTTCATTTAAAGCCGAACAATAGAATCAAATTTCTTAATCCCAAAATTCTCTCTTATCTCTCTCTCTCCATTACAGATACAGCTTGGAAGTTACTGGAAATCGATCATTCGCTTCAATCTCTGAGGGATCAAAGTGGCATGACATGTCTTCAGCTGCTAGCTAACATGCCTTCTGCTTTCAAGAGTGGATTCCCTATGAACAAATGGGAGTGGCTTCTCTATCATTGTATGTTATCTGACAACATATATATGTTACTACACTCAACAATTAATTTATATATCCCAAAAGCTTAAGATAATAAGAATAGATAAATTTTAATAATTTAATCAATATTTTAAGACTCAAACTTCCTTTTAATATATGAGATATAACACTTGAAATATTTAATTTAAATTAAAAATAAATTATTAGTCATGCATGTTCAAATTCAGGACCGGTCTTTGATACATTGTTTTAATTAACATCGACCCCATAACATAGGATTAACTGAACTTGCATTTTCAAAGCAGGCCTTCCAAATGATGGCGATGGCCTTAAAGATATAAAAAATGATGAAACTCTGTTTACTTCAACTCAAGAAGATCTGGAGGTTGGCAGCGGCAAGAGTTGCACCAGCCAATTCAACTACTGGATTGGCAGTACTAGAGGTAATGGATATATAAAAGGAAAACTTTGCTCCTAGTATGCTTTCAGTCATAAATATCTTCCGACTCTTTCTGACCTTATAAAAGAGCTAGGAAATTGTTAGTTACATCTATGCTATAATCAAAAGAATTAGTTGAAACTTTGTTAGGGATTACGTCGCACTATAGTGCCTCAATGTCACATGGCATTATTAGATTGATTTTGATACGAATTTTCACAAAAACACTACCTACACTATATCCCAAAAAAAACTAGTTGAAGTTACTGTTAGAGTTTCTTCAAATTAAATGACTTATTAAGTGAGATTTATCACTCATGTAAGGCCTTCACAATCTGCCCATCAAATATCGGATTCAATACATATATATCCATGACAATATGCATATGGATTATCATGATTGTTGTAAGTGAAGATTTTCAAATCAAAATTATGTTTAATTGCCCAACTTTGCACGCGAGTATGATAGATCATATACCCCTGTTTTTGTTATCAAATTCTCAGGAAAAAAAAAATCTTCAAAAGACTACTATATATACCAAAAGTATTAAATTTGGCTAATATTCTCCTCACTACTAGATAGTTTATCTTCAGTGAAACACAGACTATCTGACACATCAATGCCGTTCTAATGAATCGATTTTCATTTATTTCAATTAGAGCACTCTATTAAACTAATTATGCTCCTCTTCTAGATATTTTAAAATTTCTCTAATCATGTAAGTTACACTACTTGCAGCCATTTCAAGTATATATTCTGCTCTTTGGGAGTACATAGCTCAAGGTACATTCTCTATTGCTACTCACAATTCACATCAAAACTTCCACCCCAGCATAAATGTATAAAATGCTAAGCAGCAATTGTCAATTAACAAATAATAATTTGGTGGCAATGTGATGACGATAAGTCAATATTAAATCTATATTTGCTTTTGCCAAAGAGGTTTGCAAGTATTGATGATTGGATAGGGATCGATCGGGACATGTAAGAGCAATATTCACAATGTAGGAGTCAAATTTTTATGTGAAATAGCTCATCAAAACTTACTTTTATGATCTAGTTTAACTAATGACTTTTTAAATGCCTCTACATCCGATTAGCTATATTTTTATCTATTCTATTAAAATATTATTTTTTTTACTCTTTATTGGGAAAAAAGTTTTGGAAAAAAGAGAAAACATGTGAGGTAAACAATAAAAAAATGAAATGGCTCCCTTGAAAAGTGCTTCTACATTTAGCCTTTTTTTTTTTGCTAATCCAATGTAGGGGGTTTTTTATTAATCTGATTAGCCATCTTAGATAAAAATAACATTTTGCTATTCCATTGTGAATGCTCTAAGGGGGTGCTCGGATAGGTGTTAGGTAACCCGAATTTGGTTTGCTTGGTTTACCCAAGTATCTATCATAATAGGTAGGGTCTGAGTGTCCACTCACATAAGGTTAACCATTATAGCACTAGCAGTCGTTTCTCTTAAAAAAAATTTAAAATTTAAGGAACTAAACTATTTTTTGCTTTTCTATTCAAATAAACTCCACAATAATTTTACTTATCATTTCTCTATACTACTTAAAAATTCTTGAAATATTCTCTCAAATAAATGCTAGAGAAAAAAAGAGAGAAGAGATAAAGCATTTTTTTATATTAAAATAATGTTAAGGGAACAACAAAAGAGTATGTTAATTTAAAGGTTTTTTAAGAGTTCAAAAATGAGATTTAAGAAAACTGGTGCTAGCTAGTGCTCTTAAACAGTATCAGAATGGGACATTTGATTCTTGTGGAAAGCTAACGAAAAATCTTATGTTGCTGTCGGTCATGGGATGTCAAAAGGATTCCCGTCCATTGGAAAACTGTGGGAAAAAAAAAAGCAGCACAAGAAAGCTGTAAAGCTTGCTAACTATCTAGCTCAATATGAGTACATGACATGCACGGGTACAAACCCTGGGGAGAGGCCTCCTGATATCTCTTTGATTCGCAAGGAGAATATGGGTATTGATGAAGAAGAAGTAACAGATAAACCGGAGGACGTGCTTCCACTCACTATCTCATGTTCTGAGTCTCCACTACTTTCAGCTGCAAGAAATGGGATCATAGAGATTGTCAAGGTCATTCTGGAACTCTATCCTGAGTCAATTGAGGTCATAAATGGGCGAGATGAGAACATATTTCATCTTGTAGTGAGATATCGTTGGAAAAAAATCTTGGATCTTCTCCAAAACTTACCCGCTCCAACATCAAGGCTTATGAGGAGGTTCAACTGCGATAGTGACAGCATTTTGCATCAAGCTGCTTACTTGAGAGTGCGTCAGCTGAGGGACAGGCCTGGGGAAGCCCTTCGCATGCAGTCTGAGATACAATGGTTTGAGGTCCTTATTTTGCTCTCCCTCCTTCTCACAATTTTGATTTAAATCCTGCATCATAAAGTCCTGATGATAAATGCTGAAGCTGAAAGCTAGAAAGTGAAATTTATTCATTAATTTCTACTGTATTCGATCTAACAAGTCCATCTCCTTGCTCACAATTTCTTCATGGGGTATAAGTTGAGATTTATATATAGGGCGAACTTTTTGACACCCTTTTGAATAAGAATATAAATACTTAATTTCTATGACAATGCAGCGAGTTCGGAAACTTGTGCCTCCACATTTCATCAACCACCGAAATAATGATGGTCAAACTGCTGAAGAATTGTTCACCAGCCAACATAAGAAACTGATGGAGGAAGGCCAAAAATGGATAGATCAAACAACAAAGGCATGCACTATAGTTGCTGTCCTAATAGCCACCGTCGCTTATACCTGTGCCTACACCACCCCGGGTGGTTCCAACTCAAAAACAGGCCATCCATTGCTCCTCAAGGAAACTCCATTTCGCACGTTCACAACCTCGGACACGTTATCGCTCTGCTTCTCCTTGACTTCTGTGGTCTTGTTCCTCTCCATCATGACGTCAAAAATAGACCAAGAGGATTTCAGGAGATCTCTTCCGTTGAAGCTAGTGTTGGGACTAACTACATTGTTCCTCGCCGTGGCGTCTATGATGGTTGCTTTTGCTGCTACGCTTGTGCTTATGGTTGGGAAGAGGCTACATTCGGCTGCCACTCCAGTTTACACTGTCGCTTGTTGTCCAGTCGCTCTCTTTCTTGTGCTTGAATTCCCTCTCTATCTCAATATTGCTTGGTATACGGTGAGGGATATGGGGGAGAGTTTCATTGACTCTCTTCCTTTTGGGAAACATAAGGAGGATAAAAATTAGCAATTAGGTGGTTGCTTAGTTATGCCTACAATGTCTTTAATTTTTTTTCCCCTTTTTTGTTTGCCAGTATTTTTCCTTTTGTTGTTGTAACTATGTCTGAAGTGTTTGTTCCAAATACTTTTAGGAAAATGTTTCAGTATTACGACGAGAAATGCTATACTTACAACCACGTACACAAACAAACATAAGTGTACAAGGTGATGGGTTATTTTAAGGATCATTAATTAAAGTGATTCCTCTGAGAATTTTTACTGATTCATTTCCTATCCACTTAAGTTTTTGGAATACATGATGATTTAACACATTTTTTTAGTGTAATAAGTAATATTTCAAAGGATCATCTTGTTAGAAATTAAAAATGATAAATGCACAAGTAATAGTCTTCTCTCAACCCTTTTAGGTTAAGAGAGGTAAAACAAAGTGAATATATAAAACTGATATGAATAATTCATCGAGTAATTCATTTAAATAGATTACAACTAAAACACTTACTCCTAAAAGTAAGATCCCCCACTTAATCAGTACTTGAATAACATGGACAATTAAGTAACTAAAACTACTAAACTAAAGGATTCAACCTGCACAGAATAAAATAACAAACAGATAATGCTCAATATATGGAATCAAATAACAAGACATTAAATGGGAACGCTAACACGCTACTCACCTAACAAGTTAACAAATAGGAAGACATGGTACTGCATTATTTCGAACACATCTATTAATGTGATTTAGTTTTTTTCTTTTTTTTTGGTAATACAAAATGCTTTCAAATGCATTTGCAATATATATATATATATATATATATATATATATGGGAAATGTTAAATGCTCTTCTGGTCCTAACTTTCTATTTTTGTATTTTTAAAAAATAATATTCACTATTAACCCGGAGAACACGTACCATAAAACATTTAGCATTCCATATATAATTTTAAACCCAGACATGGTAGAACTCATTAACATATCGCACCCTTTTGACATGCTAGATTATACGTACAGCACAAACAGTTCAAACGGATAAATGTGAGGTGTGTGGTGCAGCCAAGGAATAAAAATCTTCTCTCTCCGATTTTTTCTTGGTGGAATCGGTTAACTGAGGTAGAGGACGATTGGAGGAATGAGACAGGCCTGGAAACCATTTACTCCAACGAATAGCCTGCGTTATCTTCTTCAGCAAGTACTTGTAAGTTCTTGTCAGAGAGACATAGAGGGGGAGATATGATAGTGCGAAGATACCAACCGGAATGAAAGAAAGGGAATATAGCACAATTTTTATCCAGCTTTCTTTACCACGTATCATGAGAAAGATTGTTGCCGCAAATGCTATCATCATCATCGACACAGAGAGAAACAGAAATGTGACTCCAAGCATCAGTTTATTAGGAAGAGAATGCCTAAAGTCGTCCAGACGATACGGGGCTGTGAGGATTGAAAGAAATATAACCACTGAAGTCAAAGCGCTTGCAAGGGAGAGCACATCAGCTGCAGTGAAAACCACAAAGAAAGGTTGATAGAGAAGGACAGGGACCCCAGTACTCTGATTTGGACCTCCTGGTATTGTGTAGGCTGCGGCAAAGGCAACTGTTGCAATGAGAACTGCCACGATGGTGCATCCTTCTGCTGTCTTCTTTAGCCATTCTCTCGCTTCATTTCGGAGATCTTTGTAGGTACTTGCAAATAAGCCTTGAGCAGTCATGTTCATGTTGTTCTGATGATCAATGAAATGGGCTTTTGTAACTGACCTCACGCGCTGCACACAAAAGCATATTAAAGGTGAAAAGCTTTTGAAAAGACGTCTAAATTATATTGTTTGAGAAGCAGATGAGATGAGATGAGAATGGAGTTAATTACCTCAAACCAGAGCAGCTCCTCTTGCAATTCAAATGCAGGGCCTCGTAGCTTCTCAGGTACATAATCCTCTCTTTTTATACCAACCATATGCAGAATAGAGTTCCCGTTGTTGTCAAGCCTTCGTATCAGCCATCTCATTGCTACTTCCATTTTCAACACAAGTTCGAAAACCTCCAACTGGCGGTACTTGATAGCTACATGCAGTAGAGTGCGCCCTTCGTTATCAATGTGCTCAACTGCCTGCGGATATTTGTCCAGTATTTCTGTGACGATCTCTATGCAGCCTAACTTAGTTGCTAGAAACAATGGCGTAATTCCTCCTGCTTCCACCTGTTTTAGAGAAATATTAGAAGAGGACGACCCTTCTCCACCACCTCCTTGATCATCTACACCACCTCCCGTCTCATCTCCACCACCTCCTGTTTCAGTAGATCCAACATCAGAACTATTACTGCCGTATCTGTGCGGCTTCGTCTTACTCTGGTCAACTGCAGAACTAGTCGACTCCCACGAGGTATCTTTTCCTACTAAGATCTTGGCAAGCTTCAACGCTGATTCATTGTTTGATTTTTCCTTCCGAAATTCGTTGCGCCTGGCCGAACTACAGCACACTTTGACTTTTCAAGACTAAAAGTCAGTAGTGGTTGATAAATTTAGCTTAGAATTGTGAAAAGTTCAGTCTAAAATACTAGCTTAGAGTTATCGCTTTAATTTTTTTTCAAGTGGTGCTAAAATTGTGACAAAATGGTAGGTTCAAATGAAAGGACACCTGCCCATGAGAACACGTAGGACTCTTATATAATATAAAACGGTGTCATTTTAAAATTTTGACAAATGGCATTATTTTAGGGGCCCTAAAATTTAAGACTTTAATCGGCGAAAGTATTATTATTATTATTATTATTTTTTTTGACATGTCCACGCAAGGGTGAGGGAAGGGAGATTCAAACTTGTAACTCCGCTTCATAAGGCATGGTTTACAGCCGATTGAACTACCACTTTGAGACCGGCGAAAGTATTATTAAGGAACCTACATCACATGAAAGTGGCAAGGACATCAAATTTATTGCTATGGTCAATGAACATGACCTGGCATGCAAGAGAAAGTGGGAATACAATTCTCTTCCATCCATTATAGACTTGAGGATATTTAGTTTATGGTTAAAAATTTTTTAAAGAAATTCTAGTACCATAAATGTATTACGTGTCATTTTAATTAAAAAAAATAAAATATTAATTAATATTTAAAAAATAAAATAAAACTAAATAATAAAAAGTAAAAAATTATTTTAAAAAAACTAAGAGATGGCCGGCTACCTCATAGGGAGTGGCTGGACCACTATCGTTGGCTTGGGGATGGCTTTAGCCACTCTAGGCCGGCTGGTCGGGAGTGGCCGAAGCCACCCCATAGCCATTGGGGGTGGTTCAGCCACCCCCAAGGCCCAAACCAAAAATTAAAAAAAAATCGTTGTCCAATGGGGTGTTGGGGTGGCCGAAGCCACCTTTATGGCCATTGGGGGTGGTCCACCCCCAAGGCCCAAACTAAAAAAATAAATAAAAATTCTTTGCGTGGGCTGCACACCCCTTTAGCTTGGGGGTGGCTTCAACCACCCTTGACCGGCCTGTTTGGGGACTGTCTAGGGTGGCCGAAGCCACCTCCAGTCCAATAGGGGTGGTCTGGCCACTCCTATGGTTGGCTACCCATTTTTTATTATTATTTTAATTTTAATTTATTTTTTAAAGATTAATTAATTTGTTATTATTTTTTTATTAAGAAGACAAGTAGCACATTTGTGGCACTATAATTTCTTTAAAGAAATTTCAACCATGAACTAAATGCTCCCAGTTCATAATGGACCGGAAGAAGATCCAGATCCAAGAAAGGGACATGAACTTTGACTTGTGAAGGGTTCGCAAAGGCCAATGTCGATCTTTGGCTACATTTCGATTTTATTTACTTGATTTATTTGTGGTAATAAATAATTCTATTTATAAGAAAATTAAGAAGGACAAAGATGAATTTGGATTTGCAGTAATTTGAACAATAAATTATAAAAGATTTAATATAAAATTTATTTATTTAAACAAGTAGTGAGTTTTATTCTAAAATATATATAAATTTTTTTTAAAAAAAAAAAAAAAAAAACCCTTTAACATACATGTAACGAGAAGATGTAGTAAAAGAAAAGGGAAGTACCGGTACTAATATAAAATAAATAAATAGATAGGTAGACTGGATCCTACATACCAGAATTAATAATTGTATAGAGTAGTCCCCGTCTGCGAACAGTTTGAAAAGCTGAAGGGTTACATGAGAGAAGCTGAAGAGCAGTCATCCCATCTTCGTCTCTTTCATCAATTATATGTCCGAATTGTTCAACTATTTTTAGAGCCAAACCTGTTTATGCATTTTGTGTGTGAAAAAGCATACGGCCAAGCAAATTAAAACAAACAAATGAAAATTCACATATATAGAAAAACTAACCGAAGTGCTGAGCAAGGATGGCGATGTGAAGAATAGTGGTCTTGTCCTTCCTCTGAATAAATGGTTTCTGTTTGGTTTCATCATCTCCCAAGATTTTCTCTGCCAGAAAGTGGAAGATCTTAGGCTTGCCATAGCGGGCTGCCCGGAAGAGTGCGGTTTCTCCAATATCGTTGGTTTCACTCAACAACTCCGGGGCTTTCTCTAACATCTTGGTGGCAACCGAGACCGAGTTTTCCTCGTCGTCGAGAGTAGCCGCCTCGTGAAGGATAGTGTTGCCGACGTCGTTTTTGCTGGTCATTTTGTAGAGATGGTGGTGAGGCAAGGCATCGAGGAGTCTGAGTACCAAGTCGCCTTGTTTGGCGTAAGTGGCCTTGTGGAGCACTGTATCGTTGTGTACGGTCAGTTTATGCAATGCATGGTCTTCAATACCTTCACAGAGTTGTATCACCTGATCCGCCTATTCCTTCAGTAGAGCTTTGTAAAGCTTTCCGTTTAATTCATGATCTTTAGCGGCATCCTTCTCTGCCGCCGTGGAAGCCATGATCAGTGGAAGCTTACTGTAAGAGAGTGAAAGTGCGCTAGCTAGCTAGCTAGCTAGAGAGATTGATATATCCGGATCCCAATCGGCTGGGAATTTATGCTCAGAAAAAGAAAGGCTAGTAACTTAAGAGCCTCTTGCGTTGGGAAAGGAACTTTTATCCGTAAAAATAGCATATGAAACAACTTTTTTTTAAAATGTTATTTAATTTAATGGTTCTCCCAAAACTTTTTAAAAGTAAAAAAATCAAACAAAATAATTTTAGAAAAATGTATAATAAGTATATGAGTCGACCTTTAAAAATTAAAAAAATTTTAAGTTTTTATTTATAATTATTTTCAAAAATTTACTCTCAGAGTCAATTAAAATTGCAATAAACTTTCTGCTGTCAAAATTTTTTAACAGCTATTAGTCTGAGTCAAAACTACCGTTTGACCTCATTAAAATATTTATTTTTTTAACTTAATTTTAAAATTTAAATATAAATATTATAAAAAACACACACACATACAAGGGGTGGCCGACCCACCCATGGAGCCAAGGGCCCCAGAAATTCCCCCTACCCTAGGTACAAATGCCCCCCCAAATGTTCTTATGCCCCTCAACTTTGGTATGCCTTCTCTGGGCAACTCTTGAGGGCAAATGCCCCTTGACTAAACGTTGAAAATAATGCAAAAACTATTGTAAGGCAAATGCACCTTTAGAATACGTAGTTGCAGAAATGCAACAAAACAAAAAGAGTAGTTGCAGAAATGCAGCAAAATAAAAGGTTGATGATGATAGGTATGCCACTATGTCGTATGCGTACAAGAGAAAGCACAATGAGACAAAAAGTTAAAAAAAAAAAAAAAAAGGTACAGCAAGTGCAACTTACAAAGCACAAGTAGACCAATTTTGTTTTATAAAATTATAAAGTGAAGAAGACAAAATGCATGCCATGATGCTAACATGCATGAAAGAGAGAGAAAAAAAAAATGAAACGTGCAAAACGAGACCAATAAATTATAATTTATATTTAATTATTTTTTAATATTATAATTAATTTTAATTTTTTATTCATTAAAAAAAAATACCCCTCATCAGTCCACATCTTGGTTCTGCCACTACGAACCATCCCATAGAGGGAGGCCGAACTACCTCTAAGCAAACTGGAGGTGGTTCGGCCACCTCTAGGCAAAATGGGGTGGTCGGCCACCCACTATGGGGCGGGGTTGGTTTGGCTACCCTTTTTTTATTAAAAAAAAAAGATTTAAAATTTAAAATTAATTTTTTTAAAAATTAATATTTTAATAAGGTCAAACAGTGCGTTTTGACTTGGACTAACGGTTGTTAAAAAAATTTGACGCAGAGAAAGTTTATTGTGATTTCAATTGACTCAGGGAATAAATTTTCAAAAAAAAAAAAAAAAGTTGGGAGTTTTTAATTTTAGAAGGTTGACTCATTGACTTATTATACATTGTCCCAATAATTTTTAAGTACTAAACACATTAATTTAACTCTTTTACTCAATTCTAAAAAAACTCTAAGAATTTATTAATTTTAGAAAATAAAAGATATTGATACTCCTAATTGGGCCAAATGGGGTGAAACTAAAATTTAAAGTGTGGGTGTAAAACTTAAAAAATAACAAATAAAACAAATAATATTTTTGAAAGGTTTATCTTATAAAAAAAAATTGAATTTTTTTTTAAAATTTCAAAAAGACTACTTCGCTCAAGGGTTAGGGCCTATGGTGTTCTGCCCCAAAGGTCTTAATAGCATTCTTACTGAGTTCTTTAAATTTGACTTATTTTCAAAATTTTGAAAAAAATCACAAAAAGAATTTTTTAATAAGCTATATATTTATTTTATTTTTAATTTAATTTTGATCAACAAGGTTCTATAAATACCAAGAATCAAAAAGTGAAACTTAACAAATTTTTTAAGCTTGTATATTAATTTATCTTCCCTCTCTCTCATCTACGTACCAAAAAAAAAAAAAGAATTAAAAATATATAAAAATAATAATATTTAACTAAAGTAGAACTTTAAATATAATGAATTTGATGTTTAGTTCATTTTAAAAGTGACTCTTCAATTTTCAAAAGCGAGTTCTTCCTCTTGTTATTAACAAGTGACATGTTATATAACAAGCAAAAGAAGTACCTCACGCCTACAGAGAGTCATGCCTAATTAACAAATGACACTTGGTTAAGGTAGAATGGTAGAAGAAAGCATTCCAAATAAGAAAGGAAGCCCACTCCATGTTCACAAATGAGTTTTGATACCCTACATATACTGCTCTTTTTCATTTTCATGCTCTAGATCTCAGCTTAATTAGCTAGAACTCTTCTTGAGAAAAATATTCACTAACTTGAGTGTTGGAGGTATTTCCACGCGCGGGGAAAGCCTTCCACCTTACTTTCCATCCTTTGACGCATGCATTCGTAGTTTAAAATTAGCCGTAGGATTAACTTCAAAAAATAAAAATAAGGAAAAAATATATAATTAGTCCATGTGGTTTACTTGATTTACAATTTACTCCCTATGGTATCAAAACGAATTCAAAAGTCCATGTAGTATGCAGAAAAAACAATTTAGTCCCTACAGTTAAATTCCATCAATTGACTTAACGGATTCCGTTCATGTGCCATGCCACATCCAATTAAATTATGACATGTGTCATGTTTTATTTATGACTTTTAAAAATTACACTTGGATTTTTCACATCATATTATTATGTTAACTAATATTCCCACCTCAGCTTTTTTTTTTTTTTTTTTTACGTTAAGTACATTAGGTAAAATATTTTTAAAAACCATAATTCAACCAAATTATTGAACTGAAAACCTAATTCAAAAGAAAACAAATTATTTTTTCTTCTTCCCTCCTCTTCTTCTTCGTCTCTTTTTCTGTCTTCTTCTTCTTCTCTTTTTCTCCCTTTTTTTCTTCTTCTTCTTCTTCTCCTTCTCCTTCTTCTTCTTCTGCATTGTACACAATAACACAAAAGTATATTTAGTTGACATTGAAAAACCAACAAAAACTTCAAATTGCTATTTTGATTTATTCAATTCATTTGTCTTTTTCTTTTTTTACAGAATTAGTGAATTCTTTTCAATGGAGTTTGGGTTAGAAAAATTCTTATTTTGAGATTTAATTGTTGTAAATAAAAATTGCTTTCATTGTCCATAGATAAATTAATTTATAAGAACTTTGTAAACTTTTTGGTAATCAATTATTTTAAATTGTTAAAGATGTTGTGAGAAGTAATAAAGGAAGTGAGAATATATACAAACTATACTGAAAGTCTATAATTAAATTTCTATATCTTATCAGGGGTGTCGGCAAAGAAATTTTTTTTTTCTCCATCTCTGTACTGCCCTCTTGAATGTTGTCAAGAAAAAGAGGAATTTCAACATAGGAGAAGAGCATAAGAAAAAAAAATAGAAGATAGGAAGAGACAGAGAAAAAAAATCCACGACAAAAAAAAAAAAGGAGAAAAAGAGAAGGAGAAGGAGAAGAAGAAAGAAAAAAGAGACCAAGAAGAAGATGAGGGAAGAAGAAGAATAATTTCTTTTCTTTTGAATTAGGTTTTCAGATCAATAATTTGGTTGAATTATGGTTTTTAAAAATATTTTACCTAATGTGTTTAACGTTAAAAATAAATAAATAAATAAATAAAAACTGATGTGTGAATATTAGTTGGCATAATAATATGACGTGAAAAATCCAAAAATGAATTTTAAAGGTCATAAATAAAACATGACACGTGTCATAATTTAATTAAATGTGACATGGCACACTAACGGAATCCGTTAAGTCAATGGATGAAATTTAACTATATGGACTAAATTGTTTTTCTTTTTTTTGCATATCACATAGACTTTTGAGTTTATTTTGATACCACAGGAAATAAATTATAAATCAAGTAAACCACGTAGACTAATTTTATATTTTTTCCTAAAAATAAAGACATGGAAGAATATTGTTGATTGCCCAAAGTGCTTCAAAAGCGTAAACGTGAAACATGGTAAGAGATCGACTACGTACGTACCAAACTACCAATCATTAAGCTGGCTTTTTAGAAAGATTAAACCAAATCAATAAAGTTGTCTGCATAATATATAATTGTAAGTTGGCGATGCAGATAAATGACATTTTGGCGTTTTGTATGACTTAGTAAAGATGGTTGTGTTCACATGTCCAAAAAAAAAAAAAAAAATTGTTGTGTCCGATTCTTTCCTGTCTTAAAAGCAAAATATTGGCCAAAACCACATTTGTTATGCGAATATTCTTCCGAACTGGAATGACTTTTTTAAAAAAAAAAATTAATAATTTAACTTAATTTTGAAATAGTCATCCTATTCCTTACCAAAAGGACTATTCCTTAAATTGAAGAGGAAATGAATAGTTTTTTTTTTTTTTTTGGGGGAAAAGTATAAAATAGTCCCCCAAATTATTAGCATTTTGTAATTTAGCTTTTTAAAGTTTCAATTAATATAAAGTAACATCCCAAATTATCAACCTCTTATAAAATGGCCCCTTCGTTAGTTGAAATTGTGAAAATGGATGGAAAATCGTTTTGGGTATGTAGAGTTACGAAAATGCCCTTGTTAAATTTTTTTTTTTTAAAAAGACTGAAACAGTGTCGTTCAGTCAATCCCCCGTATTCTTTCTGCAACCCACAGAACCCCAACAAAAAATCCATAGAACTCCGGTGTCGGAGAATTCAACCTCAATATCACCGAAAAACCCTTCTCCCTCCCGGTTTGCGTTATGGGTTGCGAATCCCTAAACTCCCTCATCGTCAACACCAACAATGGCATTCTTAGATTCCCCTCCACATTATCACTCTCTTATGCTTCTTCTTCTATGCTTCGAAAACTAATTCTAGAATCTGTTCGAAAGGAAGACGACGGCTTCCAGCAATGGCTTCAGTCTTTGAAGTTCCTCAAGGTGTTGTCTCTTTCAAAAGTAAGCGGGATGAAGAGCATGAGAATCACCAGCTCGTCCATTTAAGAGCTGAAAATAATATGCTTCGAGGATCTCTGCCATATTCAAATTCAAGAGGTGGAAAAACTTAACGAACTTTATATATTGTGGGGATTCAAGAACTGTGGAAGCAAATCCTTGGAGATCTCTGCTCCCAATCTGCAGAGATTTTTTGCTGGGGTTCTGTGGGTTGCAGAAAGAACACGGGGGGGGGGCGGAGAAGAAAGGCACCAAAACGATGCCGTTTCATTTTTTTTGTTTTTGTTTTTTTTAAAAAAATCTAAAAAGGGCATTTTCGTAACTTTTCATACCCAAAACGATGTCGTTTTGAGTTTTTCATCAATTTTCACAGTTTCAACTAATGGAGGTGGTCATTTTATAAGAAGTTGATAATTTGGAGGGTTACTTTATACCAATTGAAACTTTATGAGGCTAATTACAAAATATTAGTAGTTTGGGGAGCCATTTTATATTTTTTTTTTTTTTTAAAGGAGTAGAATATGTTTATTAAAAAGAAATTCATAATATTTTTTTAAAAAATAAATAAATAAAAAATAGAGAAAAGTCCACATAATTCACTCAAACTAAGAATGATAAATTAATGTGAAACAAGATATTCCTTAATTTGGTAATATATATATATTTTTTTGGATGAATGGTAATAATATATTTACTTTCACTAAAACAATACCAAAATTACTAAAATACTTAAAATATATTCTTACATAAAAAATAAAATAACAATAATAATCTAAAAAAACCTTCCAAAAAAAAAAAAAAAAATCAGTAGCCGACCACCCCTTGGGGTGGTCGCACTACCCTAGATCCCCTAGTAGAAAACTTTCGATCGAAGAGCTCAGACCACTCCCAATTTGAAAGCAGATTGTTGAAGAATTGATAGGAGGTCACGAAGCTACAATGTGAAGAGAGAAAGTGTTTTATCTTTTCAGGTACTGCCGTACTGGTTAACAATTTTTATTTTTTTTTTGGGTTAATTCCGCTCTTGTGTAGTTGGCCACTAAAGATTTTTTATTTTTTCAGATTTTTTTTTTTTTAAATTCTAGTTGGGACGGCACGTGCAAATGCACGTGCTTGGTTCCCCCAATGTTTTAAATTATTATAATTGTTAATTTTATAATTTTAATATCATACATATATTATGTTATAAAATGTATTTAATATATAAATTATTAAACAAATGTATATATGTTAAAGAATTCAGTAAATAACGAGTCTAAAGAGATCCTTAGAGCACCCACTACAGGCTCTTCAAACACATATTTTTATTAGTTTGAAGAGCCCATTTAACAAAAAGAGCTAAAAACATCACTTTTCAGCCTCTTCATTTTAACAAAAAACTTAACAATGTGAACAATATTCTTTCAAACTTAACAATTACTATTCCCTCTCATGCTCTTTAAACAATTATATTTTATCTCTCCTACATTTTCCTTTTCATATATCTCTCACTCTCCCTCTTCCTGTTGCGAGCCCGAGAAAGGAAAAGGCAAATCCTTCTCTGCAAGGACAGGAAAACCTTCTTTCTGCAGGTTTTCTGCAAGAGAAAAGAGAGAGTTTTGTCTTCGGATTATAGCGCCGCGCGGTGTAGGAAGAAAGAAAAGAGTTTTGTCTAGTGCAGAGAAACTGGACAGCAGGAAAGGAAGGAGGAATTCTAGAGGAAGCGAAGCTCGATGTCTGAGGAGGAAAGTGAAAAATAATATTGTTTGAGGAGGACTAGAAGAACCCAAAAAGGGTTTGGTTTCTCTGAGTTGGAGATGGACGTGGCTCGGCAGCTACTAAAACTTAGCGGAGAGTCGTCCGATAACAAGAATAACAGCTATGCAAAAGGGAAAGTAGAACAAAAAATAATATTTTTGTTGAGGAGGAAAGTAAAAAAAATATATATATTTTAATGAAATAATGAAAGTAAATTGTTAAAATAGAGAAGTTGAAAAGTGTGTTCTGAAAATGTGAGTTGTTAAAATAACAAAAGATATACTTTTTGTTATTTTGAAGAGAAAAATTTGAAGAAGCTGCTGTAGATGCTCTTATCATTAATGGGGTACTCTTCTGTCCAAAATGAACAGGAGAGAATACCGCACACACCCCACCTCTCTTATTTTTCTTTATTTTTATCTTTTTCTTTTTTCTTTTTCCTCTTCACACTCTCGCTTTGTTCATTTTTTTCCTTCGTTCTCTCCCACCTCCCCGCTATTTTTCCTCCCCACCTACCACACAGTGGCGCACACACACCCCACCTCTCTTATTTTTCTTTTGCTTTTTCTTTTTTTATTTTTTAATCTTTTTCTTTCTTCTTTTTCCTCCACCCACTCCCACTTTGTTCATTTTTTTTCCTTCAATCTTCTCTCCGGCCCACCTCCTCGCGCCCCCCCTTCTTTTTTTTTTTTTTTTTCTTCTTCTTCTTCTTCTTCTTAAAGTTAAAAGCATGGGAAATAGATTATTTTAAAACTATTAATGTCGGCCATCGAATATGCTTTTCCACCGTAAGTTAAGGGTTAGTAGTTGATGATTGATTAGGAGACGAATGCATTTTTTAGCATTAAAATAATAAAAGGAAGAGAGAAGTTGGACTTATGTTGGACATTCTCAAAAAGAAAATGCAGTCCGAAAAAAAAAATGAAAAAATTAAGAGAGCCCCTTACATGCAAACCATCTATAAAAGAGGTCTTTTACAGCCTCCAATCACATCTCAACATCTAACCAATTGCAACAAATTAAAATAAGATAAAACTAGGAAATCATCCCCACTAAAATGACTAAAATACCCCTGCCTGGGTCTGGCAAAACCCACACCGTGGGTCTCGCTGCACCACCGAGTTCTAGCCAGAGACCCAGGCCAGCATATCCAACCTTGTAATGATCATTCCAACCTCCACGCCGGAGTCTAGCCATACCCACGCTCAAGGGCCGAGAGTCGATGGTTGAAAAGCGTACCAGTTTCCGTTGCTTTTGGGTGCCTCGACAGACCCGGTGACCCACCCCAGGCATGGACGGCGAGGACCGGCGCAGTAAGCTCCAGCAAACCACGATCTTCTCTCTTCTCGCGGCGTGGAGTCCGAGAATGGGAGCTCCCGAACCACGAAGTTTCTCTCTTCTGGCGTGGGTCTCGTGGGTGTCGCTAGACCAGCATGGGCGGCGAGAGCTCATCATGGCTCCTCCGCCTCTTCCCTTCTCTTTTCCACGATTTCTCTCTCTTCCTGGAGATCCGCCACCAAAGACCGTGGAAAACTCGAAAAACCCACAAAACCCAGCCTAAAAAACCGATTTCTAATGCCCAAAATCCGTTTCTAATGCCTAAAATCCGTTTCTAATGCCCCAAAAATCGTTTCTAAGGCCACAAAAATCGTTTCTAAGGCCACAAAAATCGTTTTTGATTCAAATCTAAAACCTAGAAAATGAAGGTTAACCCTAAGGGGATTTTATCATCCTAATGTCGGAAAAAAACGCCGGAAAAATGACTATCGCCGGAGAAGATGACTCCACGGCGATGTTGGGCAGAGGCCGGCGGCGATGGACATTGACAGGCAGCAATGGTTTGGTCTGTGGCTTTGATCTTTGTATAGCTTGTACTATGGCTTAACATGAGTTTAAAATCAGGTGAATATGTAACTATTTTTCTAGTTTGTAACTTGTATATGTGGTAGTACCTTATTGGATGCTGTAAAAGGTATGCTTTACAGATTGTCTGTATTCAAGGTTTTCTCAAAAAGTAAAGGGGGAGTGGGAGTAGTTGCGTGAGTTTTGGGGAGAAGGGAGAGAAAGAGGGAAAAGGGGAGTGGGAGTGTGCCAGTGTGGTGAGTGAGGGAGAAGATGAGATAAAAAAATGAAGAGCGGAGAAGTGGGTTGCTGAAGGGTGCTGTTGCCAAGAAGGGGAAAGGAGAAGAAAATAAATATATATTAGGTGGGTTCGTCGGCAATGATGTGGGAAAAAAATATAAAAGAGTGATAGAATTTTTTAAATTTTTATTCCTTCTTTTCCCATAGTTAATGTAGGACATTTTCCCATAGTTCCAGAAAGTCGAAAGGCTATCACAATGCAAGACCAAGAGTGCAAGCTTGCACTTACAGTTCAAATAACTAAACAAATTAATCATGCAAATACGATAAAAAAAAAAATACACTAACAATTCAAACTCAGCTCCAATGAACAAAAACAATGGCGGCTGAATTTCATGAATACCAAACACAGTGCAAAAGCGAAAATTAAAAAAAATATATAAATTAATAAATAAAAGCATAAAAGGCCCTAAAATTCTTACCAATTTTATCAAACAAAACAATCAATTGTTATCAAACAAAACAATCAATTGTGGATAAACAAACAATTCCAAAAACCAAATCAAAACCGGATCAGGATCCCCAACAATAGTGAGAAAATTGTGGGGGGATTTTTTTTGAAATCTTGGCCCTTTATTTTGATTCAAAGGTCATAAATTTGCCACCTGTCTCATTTAATATAAAATAATAAAATATTATTTAAAATTTAAAAATAAATATAAAATAAAATCATAAAATAATTTATTAAAAAAATAAAATTATTATAAAAAAGAATGGAGTGGCTCAGCCACCCCCAACCAGCCTTTGGGGGTGGCCGATGCCGCCCCCTAGGGCCCCAGAGGGGGGGGTTCGGCCACCCCCTAGGGCCAAACCCATTTATCCCATTTAACCCATAAATGGGTTTGGCTCTAGGGGGTGGCCGAACCACCCCTTGGGGCCCTAGGGGGCAGCGTCGGCCACCTCCAAAGGCCGGTTGGTTGTGGCCAACGCCACCCCAGGGGTGGCCGGCCACCCCCTAGGGGTTATTTTATTATTTTATGATTTTAATTTACATTTATTTTTAAATTTTAAATAATATTTTATTAGTTTATATTAAATGGGACAGGTGGCAAATTTATGGCATTTGGATCAAAATAAAGGGCCAAGATTTCAAAAAAATTCCCCCAGCAATTTTCTCACTATTGGTGGGGATCTTGATCCATCAAAACCAAAGCAAATCTAGTTATATAAATAAATGAAAATAAAGAAAAATCTATCTTCATATGTAAACACTACAAAATAATAATAATTCTTTTTAATGAATCCTTTCATACACTCGTTCAATTACTCAAGGAAAAGTAATTAATTCTCTTCTCTTTTTTTTAGACGTATAAGTATTTATTTTCGTATAGGAATATAATAACTTTTCTTAGAAATAGTGAGCAACCAAACAAAAGAATGACCATTTCATTTCATATACCAAACGAGCCCTAAAATACAAACTAAAAAATGCCTCATTCAAACTTGATCGTCTTAAACCATAAAATCTATTGAGCTGACCTTGCTGATAAGGTGCAAGATGTTTTTTTTGGACGAGTGAGTTTAGTGATGTCAAGCGAAATAGGAAGGGAGATATATATATTACGAATCACTTAACTCCATTTTGCAAAACATAACTCTGAATGACTTTAATTATTTGTTACCCAACTAATACTTATTTAAAAGAAAATTCCATATGGGAATGGAATCTCAAATATTGTACGTTCTTGTAAATGAAGGACGCAGTGTTCTTAAATAATTCATATAAACTATAGTTTGGAATACTATAGTACTTTTTATTACAATATTCATATAAACTGATTTTACAATTCATAATTAGTTAAATAATTAACGGCCTATAATTAACGAATTAACAACTAACTCATCTGATTGAATAGTTAATCAAATGTTTTCTTTAATCTGTAAAATAAAGAAAGAAGAAGATGATGAATAGAACAATGAAGGAGCAATGAAAAGCTACATTTTGTCTGTATCGAGTGTGATCAAAATTAGTCAAGATTGACGTATATTATTGTTGGAAAAACTAGTAATTAATTGGCAACTAATTTTCCTTAAGCCATTTACGCGAAAAACAAGTTTGGAAAGAAAAAAACACAAGAACACACACCAATCACACACATACACAAATAGTTTACGTGATTTGGCAATATGCTTACGTTCACGGGGCGTGATCTAGTCCCCTTTTTTACTATTGAGAAATATTGAGTACAATGGTACAAGCTTGAACCGCCCAAGTTTAATATCCCAAATCCAAGCCCTTAACCCCTAATACACTACACTCAACTGTCCCTCTCAAATACCTAGTAAAGAACAACTCTACACTTTGTAAATGCCACAAAGTGCTCTCACCAATTTTGATATCCCAGATCCTCTCAACCAAGGATCGGACTACATGTCCCTACATGTCCTTTTATACAGGCTTAATCACAAAAAATAGAAGAACAATTTAAATCCAATTGTTGTAAGGAAAATGAGACCATTATGAATACAAACTCTTATCCATGAAGAAGATAAACTTTGTAGCTCACATATTTATCCACACACGTTTTCTCCAAAATCCAATTCTAGTTGTTCTTAGACTCCTTTTAAAACTAACATTATCATTTTATAAATAAATAGAACTTGAACCCACCAACTTGAATATTTATATTTTTCAGCAATTATTTTCATACTTGTTGACAATTTAAGTAATTACCAACAATTATAATATCTCATTATTTTATTACGTATTAAGCAAGCTCGTACAGTTCTTCGAAAAAAAAAGGTTCACAATTATAAGTATCGAAATCCGAAAATAAGAAGAAAGAAAAAAAAATGAAAGAGCTCGTCCCGAAAGGATGAGTTTATTGCTTCTTGCTGGCTAACTCGTGAGTTGCATGCCTCACATCAAGTCTCCGTAGATCTTGTCCTTAGAGGTCTTGAAGAAAAGTGGAATGAGATTCAGGAGAGGAGCCTTCTTAATTATGGAACACAAAAAATTGATGGATTTACGGTACCAGGGAAACTGCACAATTGCAAACACACAGACAGGAAACAATGCGGCAGCGTAAGTCATAGTCAGAGTCCATGCATGTGATTTCTTCTCAAGTTGAATGATGAGCAGAACAGTCGCCGTGAATGTAAGCATGGTTGTTGTCACGGACAAGAAGAGAAAGGTAAACCCGATCATCAACTTTGTAGGAAGACATTTGAGGAAATTTTGTTGCTCAAAAGGAGAAGTGAGAATCGATAGGAACATTACGACAGAAGACAAGGACTTTCTATTGACAAATTTTTGAGTTCAAAATCTGTAACTGCAATCTTTGGAAGGACCATTTGAAATGGAACTTGGATCATAATGACTTCAAGTTATAATATCTAAAAAGTTGTTCTAATTATTACCATTAGTGTTTTTATTTTTTTCATAAAGAGATGATATGTCTATTTATATCCTATGGATTTGCAATCAATATTAGATTGTTGACCTTGATTTTCTGGCTTGTCTTTTGACAAGTAGAATCTATTCATGGTGGTGGAGTTGATTTTGCGTGGAAACTTGTAATCTATCCAAGTATGAAGGTTTGTCTTCTTGGTATGCCTTCCATCTTCTGACTAATTTATATTTTCATAGATAAGATAAAATATATAATATCTTGTGGACTTTTGTTTACCAATTTTTTATCACTTGCTCTGTGTTAGACATCAACCAAATACAAAAAAGACAGTCACAAGGGTCCAGTGCTTGGTCTTGCTGGGAACAAGGCGTACAGTTGCCATCTGCTCTCTGTTTGGCCTTTTCATTTGGATGTATATGCTGGTTATAATTCTGTCTTCTGCATTTTTTTTTTCAAACAAGAATATACTTGATAGTGCAAGTGTTGACAAACTAGTTAAGATCTGGGATGTGGCTGCTGGTAAATGCATATAATCATGGAGCATCATACGGATAAGGTTAGAATTAAGCCTTTATTATGTATATCTTCCTAATTATGTATACTTGCTAGTGTAAGACTCATTTCTCTAGTCTATCATGGTTTTTGCAGTAATACTTATGCATATGTATATGTGTTTGAATCAATAAATTTTTTGTATGTGCATTTTTTTAATATTTTTATATTCTGATATGTAGTTGGCAGATCCATTCATATTTTCAAGAATTATAAGGATACAAAATTATTTCTCTTGCATTTGACATGGTTGATTTGAAAGAGTTATCCTTGATCGGTGGAAAAGACTTTTTTTTGGTATGAATCGGTGGAAAAGACTTGCATCTTTATATTTATCCGTTACAAATTAGAAAATCTTCCTTTTTGTGTTTTGAGCATATTCTTTTGGACATTGTGAATTGTAATGGTCATATTTCTCTCATTGGCATATTGAATTTTTGTACTTGTAATCATTTCACTTTAAATTTTTCAATTTGATAAGCAATATGTATGGCTAGAAATTTTTGGTTGCCTTTTTGGTATTCTTTTGTCATGACATTTTTATTTTTTTTTCATTAGGATCATTTATATATCTTTTGAATATGACCTCACATTTTAAAATTGCTTTAAAAAAAAAAATTTATTAGGGTCGAATTGACCAGAATAATTTTTTATTTATTATTATTTTTTTAAATTTTTTGGGACCATTAGCGTCCACCGTAGTGGACGCTAATGGTCATCATTATTATTTTTTTAATTTTTTTTCACACTCATTAGCGTCCACTTAGTTTGGACGCTAATGCTTTTTAATTTTTTTCACTCATTAGCGTCTACTTTAAGTGGACGCTAATGGTTATTATTATTTAAAAAAAAAAAAATTCATACTCATTAGCGTCCACTTAAAGTGGATGCTAATGATTATTATTATCATTATTTTAATTTTTTAAAATTCATTAGCGTCGACTTTTATGGATGCTAATAGTTGCACAGTTGACGTTAAAAGTCGACTATTAGCGTCCACTTTGGTGTTGATGCTAATGATATCATTAAGGTCGGACAATTAGCGTCCAAAAGTCGACGCTAAAAGTGCTATTTCTTGTAGTGATATATATATATGTTTTTTTGAATTTATCCACCCCTTCGTTTTTTTTTTTGTTTAAAAATGGTTTTGTTTAGTTTTTTTATTTTTTATTTTTATTTTTAAGCGAATAAGGGTATTATAGAAATATAATAAATACAAAATTAGCATTTTTGACACTCTTTAATAGTTTGATGTACCACTTTTAACATACTTTAAACTTCTTGAGACATTTTTAAAAACGGCTATTAATTGATGGGGCACGACATGGGTCTTTATCTTTTCTTGGTCTTTTGAGGTTTGCAACATCCCATGCCAGGCCACCCAAACATTTTTGGACATAAATATCTTGTATAGAGGAAATATTCTTCGACCAATTTAAAATAGCGTCAAGTATTTATAAACATTTAAAAGGCACATTAAATTCTTAATGGTTTATTAACTTAAAACTAAATTTAATGTGCCTTTTAAATATTTATAGATACTTTACATTATTTTAAATGGATTGAAAGATGTTTCCTCCACACTGGTTTGAAAGAAATTTATTTCTAATTTTTTTGTTCCTGATTTTTTCTTTATTTAATTGTGGGCTAGAAAGGGAATTTTTAGACTGGTAGTTAAAGAGATTTCCAAAGGTAAACACGTTTATTACATAATGGAATTTTTTTTTTTTTTTAACAGTTATTACATAATAGATTTGGCACCAATGCTAGCTATACCTCTTAAAGTTATTACATAATAATTGTGGATTTATTATTACTGCAGATTAATTTTCAGAGCAAACGAGGTAAAATATTGAAGACTATTCTTTTTTTTTTTGTAAACAATATTGAAGACTATTCTAACAGCTGATCGATCGATCAAATTGCCAATAGATTGTCACAAGCTTACATGATTCGGCACCAAACTTAAACGCAGAAACATGATAACATAGAACTGGAAAATTAGATCCAAGGTGAATTAAAAGCCCAAGTCATCTAATTAGAAGTATCCCATTATACTTTCTTGGATGGGTGAGTCAGCTCCAAGGTGAGGGGAAGGTCGGAACCAGTGCACTTGGTTGCAATCTCAATGGGTCTTGGAATTGGAGGGCTTAGTGATCCTCTGAGACCGAGGAGGGAGAAGACACTTGTGAAGAACGTACTTCTTAATCAATTTCAGAGTGAACTTCCAAGTAGTCATGAACGCGAGATACAAAGGGAACTGTAAGATTGCGAAAATGGAGACTGGAAGGAATGCGGCAGTATATATGAGCCACCGCTTCTTCAAATGAATGATGAGCACAATTGTTGCAGCAAAAGCAAGCATTGTCACCGCCACTGAGAAGAAGAGGAAGGTGAAGCCGAATTGAAGTTTGAGAGGAAGAGAGTGATGGAAATCTTTGAGGTCAAAGGGTGAGGTGAGGATAGAAAGGAACATGACTACTGAAGTTAATGAGCTTGCAAGGGAGAGAACGTCCATGACGGTGAAAACCACGAAGAAAGGGTCGCACAGGAGGACAGGAACCCCAGTCTCCTGATTAGAACCTCCTGGCACGGTGTAAGCGGCAGCAAAGGCGACAGTGGCAATAAGAACCGACACAGTCGAGCAAGACTCGGAGGTCCGCATCAGCCATTCTTGTGCGTCCTTGAGAAGTACTTTATGGGTTTTCTCAAACAGCTCGTCTGCGGTCACCCCGTTTCCGTTGTTGCGGTGCATTTGATCATGATGGGATATTAATTTTAACTTCTGCTTCAGCCATTCTTGTGCCTCCTCGAAAAGTTTTTCATGGGATTTCTTAAAGTGCTCGTCGGCGGTCTTCTCCTTCTCCATGCTGCGGTGCATTTGATAATGATCGGGTATTATCTTCCGCACACGCTGCATGCAAATATATAATTAAGTAGAAGGTTATGGTTATGAACAATAATCCACTAGTAATATCTAAGTACTAAGTGAGCTTTTTCAAGTGATTTTTAGTGTAACAAAGTTACGGTCACATGTATAATATATGTATGTTAGATTGGACATAATGAATAATACTTTAGAAGAATATTAGATATTCTCCTAGTTTTAAGTAGATATTATTTTTTAAAAAATAAAAAATAAAAAGTAGTTCTTATTTCTCTGGCTTGACTTTAAAAAATAATATGCAAGATGACTTTAACATTTTTCAATACTTTATATATATTATATATATATATATATATACACACAAAAGAGATCCAGGGGCTTAATAATTACGTTCAACCAACGCAACTCCTCTTGCAATTCGAAAGCAGGACCAGGCAGGGTACGACCTCCAACGTAGCCCTGCATGTTTCCAACATGGTGCAAGATGGTGTACCCGTCACTATCAATACGTCGAACTAACGTTTGCATTGGTATCTCCATCTCCTTTACGTGGCGAAAGATCTCCAATTGACGATGCTTAATGGCCACATGTAATATGTTCTGGCCCTCATAACTTTCGTGTTCAACCGCCTGGGGATACACTCTAAGTATCTCCTTCACAATCTCTACTATTCCTGTGCTTGTTGCTAACAACAACGGTGTAAGAGTCGGTGGAGTTTTCTTCCCCTGGGTAGTGCCTTCATTTCCCCCGCCTATTCCTCCTTCTTTGCTGCTTCCTCCGGTTGGACAAGAAGAGCCTGTTCCCTCTGTGGTCTTAGGGGGGGCTGTTTTGTCTCCTGGCCGACTGCCAGGGAATCCTTCAAAATCTTTTCCTTCTGCAATTGCTCCCTGTTCTTCACTGGGAAATGGTGAGACCTCACTGCCACCACTTTCCGACGTTTCCGTCCAGGAAACATCTTTTTTTATCAGAAACCTGGCGAGTTTGAAAGCCGATTCGTGTTTTATCTTTTCTTCATATATTCTTTTCGTCATCGGCCATCCTGTTCAAGTTCAAGACGTGAGACACAGTGAAAAGCAATTGAGGAACCTTGAATTTTCTATTAAATTATTTAATTAAATAATTAAATTTACTCATTCCAATCAAGAAAAGATATAATATAACATTTTCTCATCTTCTTTCACTCATTCGCTCATGAACTCTAGCTTTGTGTTAATGTACGTGTACCTGAAACAAGTATACGTACTACTAAGAAGAAGCACTGCACACAAACGTCGTAGTTTGGAGGTAGCTTGGGGCCTTGATCAGATTCACCAGTGTCTCCTCGGTTGCTATCTTCTTCCTTTTTAGTGTCCCCAGTACTAGGAGCGCCTGGATAACAGCAACGACACCATCAAGTTGCCAAGATTTGAGCTTGCTTTACAAAAGTAGGAGAAACTAGAATATATATAACATTTAATAATGCATCTTAAAGGTGCGACGGAGACTATATATTTAGATGGGTGAAAAATTATTCCACACATCTTAACATAGAGATGTCACCTAATTTAGTGAAAAAATCTCGCTCGTGTATTTGTTTAAGTTTTAAACTAATTCATGCATCCAAGGTGCCAACCTACTAATTAGTCTTTCAAATATTGCCCGACCCAATGATAAAAATAAGATATATGTATAATTATAAAGAAGTGGACAATTTTTTATCGTTGTAAAAACAGTACTTAATTATTTTAGAGTCTTTTAATGAGGCTTTTGACATACATATATTATATTATAAACTTTAGAAACCAATTATACACATGCAGATCAATCTTTCACTCTTTCCACTATTTATCCACTTGATACCCGGCACTCACATAATGAATTCCAACATTTTTTTTTCATAATGTTAAATTGCTTTTTATGGCTCAATATGCGAAATATTTAATGAAATGATGAGTGAAATGTAGAGTCAGGATTCGAATTCAAGACCTTTGACTCTGACATACAAAGTTAAATTATCACTTTATCCTAAAAACTTAAGCTAATAAGAAAGACATAAATTTAATCATTTAATTTATATTCTAGCAATAAACAAGCTTAGTGTATTAGAGTTGAAGGAATTTGATGATACTATAATAAATGAATCTCTGGAGTAAGCCATAGTTCCTGCCGCTCTTAAACGCTGATGGAACGTCTGAGAGGAGCTGAAGTGCTATCATCCCTTTTTCATCTTTAGTTGACTCTAAGCTTAAGTATTCATACGTCTTAGCTATTTCCAGTGCAAGATCTGTGTTGGCATGCAGTTCAAAAGGAAACATGTTGGTTAAGAATAAGAAAAGACCATACACAAGACTCTTAAAATTATAATAAAGTGATTAAATTGATCAAGAATCACTTTTTCAAACAGAAAATGATTATGTACTTCGGTACTTAACTTATAAGCTTTTGAATAAGTTGCGATTAAACATAGCATCAAAGACAATTACGGGTTTGAAAATAGCTCTATGCTATATCTCTTTAGAAAGAGTGTAGAGATGGCAAAGCTCTAAAGGGAAAGACCACATGCATGTGACACAGAGAAAGAAAGTAAAGCAAATAAGAAAATGAGAAGACATCATGCTGTAGCTGTTCTTTCACAAAACATGGACCTTGAATTATGGGATTGCTAACTTGTTGAGATTTATCCTTTTTAACATATTTGACAAAGGCATTCCTATTTTAAACTGTCCTAATATCCATAACACACCAAGAAACCTGACCACTTGTTTGAATATATATTCAAGGCATTTGTGTGGCAATAGAATACTCACCAAAGAACTCAGCGAGAACTGCCGTGTGAAGAATGGTTGTTTTATCGATCCTTTGCAAATGGGGCCGAACATCAGTGGCATTCGGGAATTTTCTCTCCAATTCATTAGCCAAGAGCCTGAACATTTCAGTCTTGCCAAAGTGGGCTGCTCTGAAGATAGGTGTTTCCCCACGACTGTTAGTTTTAACCAGCAAGTTTGGATCTAATCTTAAAATATCCTTCGCAAGGCTCGTCATGTTGGTTCCTGCAACCTCATGGAGAATGGTGTGCCCATGAATATTTTCTGCGGCCAGTAGATTACCAGCTTGTGGGTCACGGCCGTATTTCTTCAGGATTTCGCTCGCGAGGCTCTCGCGTTCCATGAAGATTGCTACGTGGAGGATGCTGTCGTGGCGCGGCGTTAAGGGGTGAGGAAGGGGCTTTGGAAGATTTTCATATTGGGCTATTATTACATCGTCCGGTTTCCTCTTCACAATGCTTTCGTAAAGGGCCTTCAATTTGAGACGTTCTGCTTCCATGACAAAGAAAGAGACGGAGAGACCGATTAATAGAGAGGATTTCCACGGCCCACTTGATAGTTAGGACATACTCATTCAAGAATATATATATTCTAGTTGTGTATAATTCACTTCTCTCTCTCTCTCATCAAGCAAAGAACTGCTTTTTCCTTTCTCAAAATCACATGTTTGATCCATTTTAACATAACAGAGTGTTTCTTCCTCTTTTTTAAAATCAAGTGCAGGAATATCTTCTTTTGCTTTGTACGTTGAACATTGTCTGTGATTTGGATGTTTGGTTCACTAACGTCTACTGGGCAATGTTCGGCACCTTTCAACATTTTTGTATCACATGATTTTTTTTACTATTATTTAAATAAAAAAATTACTACAAAATGAAAATTTTCCATTTTTTTATACCAAATATTCTTAATTTTTTTTCCACATCATTCACATTAGCTACAATAAATAATGAAGGCAAAAGGGTTACCCAAACACTCTCTTATAGTGTTTGCTTCATTTTTTTTATTATTATTTTTTTTCTAATTGAATAAGGAAATAATTAAAAGGAATGATCATTCCAACTTCTTATCCGAAAGATAGAAGAAGTGGGTGATCTTAAAAACGAAAATTGAGTGAGCTCTCCAACAATAGACTCAAAACAAACTAAAACAATGCATAAATAATTACAATAGTTAGGAAATTGGTCAAACAAGTGACGAGGTACTTTCAAGGGGCTTCACACAAGGCCGTTATAGAAGCAAATGAAAAGTGTTTGCTTCCTTGTACGTAGGCAGGGACGGATCTTCGTCAAAGATAACACACATCTAATATGGATCAAAGAAGAGTAGAGGACCTCTCGCTGGTTTTTGTAATTGGATATCTAAGTATATAGTTAGCTACTGCAGCCATCAAGTATTTGGAATCGTAAAGAAATAGATCAAAGATTTGAAGTTCCTAGCTAGGAGTTGCAAGAGTTGTACTCTCTTTCTTATTCTCTTGAATAAACCCCTAGTATTTTTTTGCACCTATAGGTAGCTTTTAAAACCACCATTAGATATGAGATGAATTTTTATTGGATTTTGATCAAATGATGATTTTAAAAGCCACATATGGGTGTGAAAAATTTGTATAAAGAAATTGGAGGAGGTGAAACATTCATCTTTTCATGAACATATTATAAATTATTTTTGTTAAATTAATAATTAGTTCAAAAGTTTAAATTGATAATATGTTAAATTATCATTTTTCTTAAAAACTTAAACGGATAAGAGTAATACATTTAAACTCTTAATCAACATCTAACTTTTTTTTTCTATGAATAACTTGCTTTGATACCAAATGTTGCAAACTATGACCAACTTTTGATAAAGAGGAAGAATTGAGTGTCGCACAAAAAAGACTTGATGTACAAAACAAGAAAGAATTATTCTTGTACTCGAAAAAGAAAAAGGAATATTTAAGAAACACTTTGTTCTGCTAAAATAAAGCAAAATTCAGATTCTGAAAAGAAAAAAGAAAAAAGCTTATTCCTTGCTTGATGCTTTCAAGAGAGTAAAAAAAAAAAAAAAAGGAGAAAATTAATGACTTATACGCTACTAGAATGGTTTTTATGGACAATACTACAAAAAACCGGGCCTTTAATGGTTTTTATGGATATTACTTATAAGTAATCATTTATTGACAACTCAATGAGAACAAAAAAATCTGCACGAATTAATCACGCAAAAAATAAAATGGCCTAAAAGTTAAAAGGACCTACGCCGAGACGAAACCAGAGGAAGGTTGGTAAGGGTCATGGCTTCCTCCGGCTAGTGGTGGAGCCACATAGAGATAGTGGAGCTATGGCCCCCACAAAGTTTTGGCTAATTACAAGATTTGGCTAATTACGATGTTTATTAGCTAGGTGAAAACAGGCTGCAAACAAAGATTGGAAAGTTAGACGAAAATAAAGGCAAAAATCTTAAAAAGAAATACTTGATTCCTCTATTGGAGACTTTAATAAATATTTTATTCCAACAAATCAAAAAATTTAGCAATCAAATATATTTTATTTTATAATTTACATTATTTAAATTAGATTTTATTTAATTGTAATAATTTCCTTTATGATTCTAAAATAGTCTTAGGTTTACTTCTGCTCTAAGTTTTTTTTTTTTTTTTGTTAAATACAGCCGATCTAATATGCATGGAAGACAGGAAGAGGCAGAAGTTTGATTGGTTTATCAATATAAAACACTCCCCAAGTGATTTTTTATCCCTTTTGCCTTGATTTCTTGATAGAATTTTAGTTTAAGAAGAGTTATGATTCTATTATTGTTTGCTATTGCGAACCCACTACGCCACCCTGAATTAGCGATGAAGACCAATTTTTGTAGTTAATGCCTTCAAAACAAACAAAAACTCGAAATAAACGCGTTCTGCAGCAGAAGAGGAACATGAACGGGCGTGCAAATATTAGACATAGTTTTTTTTTTTTTTTTTGGGATAAGTAAATGCTAGACATAGTTACAAGAACAAAAGCAAAATGCACACTGAAAAAAAAATATATATATATATATATATATATATATAGCTGAACCTAAGTGCTATTAGTGCCCTGAGTCGATGAAAGTCCGCTGGAAACTCCGCATGAGATCACTCACGGTAAACCAAGTAATATTGAGATAGAGCCCGAACTGAAGCACAAGAAAAATAGTGACTGGCCAACAAGCGATTGTATAAATTGGAACTGCAGCCCAATGTAGCCTCTGGCGAATGAGAAGCACGAGTGTAGCAGCAAAAGCAACCATCATAGCCGCCACGGCAAAGAACAATGTAGTTAGGCCCAGCACTAGCTTGAAGGGAAGAGACCTCCTGAAATCTTTTGCTTGCATTCTCGATGTCATAATGGAGAGGAACACTACCACAGAAGTGAGTGAGAAGCAGAGCGATACGGTGTCTGAGATTGTGAAAGTGCGAAATGCAGTTTCCTCGAGGAGCAAGGGATGACCTGTTTTTGAGTTTGAACCACCAGGGATGGTGTAGGCACACGTAAAAGCAACCGTGGCTATTAGGACAGCGACTATAGTGCATGCCTTTGTTGTTCGCATTAGCCATGCTTGCCCTTTCTCCACCAGCTCCTCATGTTGGATGGTAAACAATTCTTCAGCAGTCTTGTTATTCTTGTTTTTGTGGTGGAAGAAATATGGAGGCACAAGTTTCTGCACTCGCTGCATTAATTAATTTGTTGATGATTGGAAGGAAATCGAAGGTGCGAAAAAGAATGAGATAAAATAACTCAAGGGGTTGACTTGAGAGTGGTCCATGTTTGACCCTTTTCAATGTAAGAGAAATGCAATATTTTTTAAATTTTTTTGAAAAATGATAAAAGCACAACTTTTTTCACAATTTTTGTCCAACTTTTTTCACAAAATTAAATTTTTTTTTTAAAAAAAATTATGAAGCAATTACATCCTATGTGATCTTTTTTTTATTCGGTATTTAAATCATTTAAAAAAATAGTTATTATTATGAAGAAAAAGACTTTTTTTATAGGATGTTATTGCTTAAGAAATTTTTTTTACTTTTTATTTTTTATTTTAAAAAAAGACCACATAAGATAAAAAAAAAAAAAAAAAAAATTGGGCCAAGTTGTGCCTTTATCATGCCTCAATTTTTTATTTTTTATTTTTCCTTTCAAAAGCTATTTTTCAAATAATGTGTCATCATCCCATGAGTCGATGACATATTTTTTAAAATAATAAATCTTATAAAATGGTAATACATTATTTGAAAACCAATTTTCAGAAAATAAATTTAAGAAGTGCATCACTTCTATCGGTGTAAACAATTTCTTGAGGCACCATACCCAAGGGCAAAAGCTTGACTTTTGCTCTACCCGTGTAGAGGGGGCGCGCTAGTCAGATCAAAGCCCCAGATACCCAACTATAAATAATAATAATAAAGAAAAAAAGGATGAGAGCAATGAAAGCAAAATAAGGACCTTAAACCATTGTATCTCTGACTGCATGTGAAGGGCTTCCCCAGGCCTATCCCTCAGCTGATGCTTATCCTGGTATGCAGCTTGATGCAAAATGCTGTCACCATCTATGTTGATCTTCCTCCCAATCCTTAATAACTGAGGAGGCAAACCTTCGAGACGATCCAAGATTTCTTTCCTTCGACATCTTGCTGCAACATGAAATATGTTCTCCTCTCGGTCATTTATGACCTCAGTTGCCATAGGATACTCGTCAAGAATGAGGTTTACAATCTCTATGATCCCATTTCTTGCGGCTGAAATTATTGGAGGCTCAAAAGTTGGGGCAGCTTGTGAACGCTCGTCCTTGTTTTCAGGTTTCCCGGCCCAGCCAGGGTTTGTGCCCATCCATGTATCGTCTGCTACATGTAGAATTTTAGCAAGTTGTAGCACTCTATTGTGCTGCTTTTTTATGTCCCCCAGTCTTTTAATGGGTGGCAATCCTATTAACAGCTCGGATCACAGAGAGCAAGGTGAGATTAGCTTTACACAGCGAATCATTAAACATCGGTACGAACAAAAGAAAACGTACGCACATGGTAAGTGCCTATCTGCAAGTGAATATCTGTATAAAAAGAAAGTATGGTGTACCTTGAGAGATGCACCTCCAAACAGTGCTGAATATATTTGAAATGGCTGCAAATTATCGTACGTAACTTACACGATTAGAGAAAGATTATTAGTTATCGGAAAATAAAAAATCAAAATTAGAATGGTATTGTGTCAGATGGTTTGTGTTTCGTTGAAGATAACCTATGATCAAGTGATGGGGAAAAAAATTGCCCAATTTACAGTTTCGGTATCAAATTCTTTTGCATGATGGCTAGCAAAAAAATAGTGTTGCTCAGATTCACTTGCAGGTGTGTCCATTTCTGCTTATTTTTAGACTTGCAATTAAACATAATCTTTTTGTTTAATGTTGTAATTCGGCTATAAATATTGGAATATACGACACACCAAATGTGGGGTTTTTAGTCTTTTCCTCCTATTTCTTCTACAAATTCCACTGGGCTCGAAAAGTGTGATGCAAGCTAGTTGACGAGCAGACCATGTGTAGTGTGGGAAAGCTTATTCAACGGACTACATAACTATATTTCACGAATAATTTTCCATTTCCACCTTTAATTAGAGCATCTCCGATAGTAGTTGTGAGCATTCCTAATAAAGGAGTCAAATGATACTTTTATCTAAAATGGCTCATTAAATTTGTAAAATACCCATTGCATTGAAGAAGCCAAAAAAGGTCAAATAGATATTTTATTAAATTAGCTACAAAAAAAAGCTACATGTAGCAGCACTTTTAAATGAGCCATTTCATTTTTTTATTGTTTCTCTCATATGTTTTCTCTTTTTCCAAAATTTTCTCTTGCTATTTCTTTTCTATATCTCTTTTTTGTTTCAAAATTTTCTCCTACCATTTCTCTCCACTTCTCTTTTTTCCCAAAAGTTGAAAAATAGGATATTTAGGAAAAAACAATCCTTATAAAAAAAAAAATTAAATGATATAAATAAAAATATAACTAATCGGATGTAGGAGGCATTTAAAAATTCATTAATTAAACTAGATAAAATGAGTTTTGATTAGTCATTTTGCATAAAAATTTGGTTCCTCCATTGGGAATGCTCTAAGTTAGCTTTTTAGTTAAATTTAGCTATTTTGTTAACTTTTCTTGCTCCAGCAGTTATTGTAAAGTAGCATTTTTTCTTATTATTGCTATAGTAAACTTAAGTAATATAATATTCTAGTCTCTCTCTCTCTCTCCCTCCCCCTCTCTGTCGCTCTCTTCTTCCTCCACCAAAATAAAATGAAACTTCCACAGACCCAAAGAGCCCATACCATTACCCACCAACCCACGGTGAGCTTGTCTTCCTCATCCACTTCACAGCGAGCTTGTCTTCCTCCACTTCACGGTGAGCTTGTTTTCCTCATCCTCTTCTTCTTCCTCCATCATTACCAAAGAGCCCATACCCACCAACCCCATTTATCTGTGGATATATATGTTGGCCAGTTAGAAAATTTTAGTTGCAAATTTGATTTGGGCTTCTTGGGTTTGCTAGGAGTGGGAATTTTGGAAGGGTTTTTGGTTCCCAAAGATGGGGAATATGGTTTTGCTCTGTGAGAGAGAGGGAAGAAAAGAAAATTGACCAAGAGGTTGGCCCAAGTGGTGGAGGCCTTGATCTTAAGGTTTGCTCTCTTTAAGGTCTAAGGTTCAACACCTCATGGGTGCAAATAATCTTTTGGGGTTACAACCCTGGTGAAAAGCTAGAGATTTAACTAGTTTTGTATAAGAAAACTTCCGAGGGTATAGTGCATAGGACTGACCAGGGTTTACTCTGTAGGGGTGGGTCCGAAGAGCCCTATCTTGGAGAGGTTCCTCGACATAAAAAATAAAAAAAATAAAAATTGATGCTCTTGAATTCTTGGTGTAAAATTTTGCAAGGATTTGTTACCTCTGGCTTTCGTTTGGGTTTCTAAAGTTTCTTCTGTTGGAATGGAGAGAGAGAGAGACGAGAGAGAGGGGCAAGAAAAATATGAGGTTTAAAAAATAAATTAAAAATAATATTTAAATAAAGTAGATTGTAAAATAGAGAATGCTGGAGTTTATTGCGAAAAAGTAGTAGCTAAACTAAAAAAAAGAAATTGATTTTGAGTGACTAAAATAGCCATCAATGGCTGGAAATGCTCTAACTATGTATATGTCAAAATGGATTAATAGAAGTTCAATTACCAATCTGGCTCGATCTGTTGATCAAGGATGTTGCAGTTAATTAATTTAAAGGCTTTTAAAACTTAAATTGTAAATAAAAATGCTTATGGAAAATTGCAGTTAATATACTAGCTAGCTAAAACTAACAGTGATTTGATCCGAAAGCTCCTAAAAACACTACAACAAGAAAATCAAATCATATTCTAGTAAAAACTGAAAATTACAAAAATCAAACCTATGACAATGATGACGCACTGCTTCAACATATTTCCCTGCTGGAATGGCAATAATCAGTAGTACATATATCTGTTTGAGGCTAATTTCTTTTTTCCTAGATAATTTCCCCAAGATCAACAAATATTAGGAAACATTGGATGAATGAATGTGCACACAGAAAGTTTATTCTAAAAGCTTAAGCAAATAGGAATTAGTTGATATTATCATTTAATTAATATTCTATATATCAATCATTTCATGTGTAAACTTAAACTTTCCTTTAATAAGTAAGTTTAATACATAAAATATTTAATTGAATCAAATATGAATGATAGAAATAATGTTTAAATTCAAAATTTCAAGTTGTTCTGATGTGATATTAAATCATCAATCACCACTTATCTCAAATATTTAAATTAAAAAAAAAATTATTTAATTATTTAAGTAATACGTAATTTAACACATACCACGAGCAAATTAAAAGTTTCCTAATATCCATTATTCCATTACCTGTACAGACGCCATTGAAGTTGGTGAAATGTTGGCGGGGGTAACTCCTGCCGCAGCCACCCTCTATATCTTTTCTTTGACGTGAAGTAGCCTGACATTTATCATTGCTGTCATTGCCGTCATCTGGAAGGCCTGCATTAAAAGTGCAGTTCAGCACTTAAAAGTAGAGTAATTAAGGCACAATATGTGATGTGCAAATTGTACGTTGAAGGTGCATGGTAACATATTTGTGATGCGTACAGCGATAGATTAGCTCCTCCAATAGGTTCATGGGGTTTCCACTCTTGAAAGCAGATGGCATGTTAGATAGCAGGTGAAAACATGTCATGCCATTTACATCTCTTCTGTGTACAAGCGAACTGTCCTTTTTCACCAACTCCAGAGCTGTATCTGTAGAGAGAAGAGAGAGAGGGAGAGAGCTTTGAGATCAGAAATTTGATTTGATTGTTCAGCTTGAAAGGAAAGAGATGTCTACCGAAGTATTTGCTGAGGACAGTCATATGAAGAATGGATTTCCCGTCATTTCGAGTGCGGTGTATGCTCATGTCAGCTTTTGAAGCTAAAAACCTAACCATTTTTGTATTGTTAAACGCAGCGGCCCTGAACAAAGGAGTTTCACCTCTTTTGTTTTTAGTTTCTGGCAGCTCTGTGTCATACTCGATCAAGCATTTTGCCATGTCGACATTTCCTGCTGCAGCCGCCTCATGAAGTACTGTGTCTCCTCGTTCATTCGGACCCGGAACTGGTGTAAGGCCTATCAAAGCTCGGACCAGTTTCACATCTCCGCTATGCACTGCAATGTGAAGCGCGGTGTTCCCAGCCAGTGTCATAGGAAAATTCGTGCTCAAACTATCATCTTCGCAATACTTCTTGAATGCTTCCCAGTCTTTCTTTATGGCTGCTTTATAAGCCTCCACGGATTTTACGACAATCCTCATGTCTCTCTGATCTTCATAAGCACCCGCCATTCTTACAGCCCTCTCCATCTCTCTCTCACTCTCTCTCTCTCTCTGTAGCTATGAGAGATATCATGCTTTGTTCCAGAAAATGCTCACAATTTAAAGAAATTTAATAGAATCTACTTTGCTTGGTTGAGTAACAAAGTTAAGCATTGTAACCATAAAGAAAAAGTTTTATGCTACACTATTTTTTTTTTCTTTTTTTTTTTTTACTTTATCACCTTTGACCCGCCATTTTTCATGGAATAAAGTGGCTCTTCATGATTCATCAATATCATACACACACAAAAGCACTCTTCTCACAACACATAAGCACCATAATTGAATAGAACAAAAAATTAAAAAATTAAAAAATAAAAAAAAAAAAAACCCACCACCATAATTATATCTATCGATCTTACCTGATTAATTACCTACTGCGTCCTGGCCTTAACTATCATAATCCAAAATGATTAAATGAAGGGCAAACAACAATTACTCCTTCAATTTATCACCCATATTGCAGTGTCTTCCAATATATAATTTGATTAATATACTCTACTGATTTATTATTGGGATTACGATGTCCCTCTTTTGCCCCCCAAAAAAAATACTAAAGGAGTCCTAAAAATACTGATATCTCTGATTAAAGGGTAATTGGACATTTTGAATATGGACCTAATGCCGCCATACTAGTACACTAACAGATATCACCACTTTGTAAAATTAAAGAATAACATATATGAATTTGAGTCCCCATCAAATGCATAATAAAGCTCAACAGACCAAGAAAATTATGCATCACCACAGAGCATCCTTGCAGTCATAATTACCTAACATTGAAAACGAATATAAATTATATCTCTTTCATCTCTATAACAACACACAATTACAGTCTACAGATCCAGTTTCTTGGATTTATCACCATAGGTTTACATATAGTGTACTTGTGGCAGCAGAATGCTAATTATAAGAATATCTGAGTTTGCTCAGGGCGTTAAGAGGGAGCTGCCTTCCTTGATGAGCACAAACACGCTGCCAGCATCGCCCCTTGAAATTCGAAGTTCTTCATCAAGGTATGTGGTAAGTAACCATGATTCAGCATTTCTGTTTGAGATAGAGAACTTCACTGGTGGTTGGCTGGAAATGGTCTTCACAACGGATGAAGCTGTCTCTTGAACAGAGGTGATTAAGCCCTTGAAGGGTGTGAGGTCAATCTTTTGTCCCAGAAATTCCACATTTTCTGGTATCACTATCGAGTCTGTTAATTGGGGAGTCCCAATTATACCTTCATCAAACTTGATCTGAATGAAGGAAAATAGGAAAGGACTAATTTAGAGCAAAATCCAAAGCTTCAAAATTGTCTAATGTGTGATAGGACCCAGTTGTGTTGTTTGAACAAATTTTAGGATGAGAGCATGAACAAACAGAATATTTGACTGCAGAAGGTATTTGGGAGATGAACAGGTGGAATATAATTTTGTTTGGCATCCTTTGGTGCATGGTTCTTAGCAGAGATTAGACCCCTAAATGCAAAAAGTAATCCAAAGCTTTGGGTTTCAGAACTTTGTAGACACAATTAGTGGTGAGTGGCGAGAAAATATAAAAGTAAAGAGTACTGCTATTTTTCATACACATTTCATATATACCGGCTGATTTGGCTTGTTTTAAGTAGATTTCCATATTAGGCACTTCGAGCATTCAACATCAGCCGGTATCAAATGGGTGTCAAGAGTAGCATTACTCGTAAAATGAAAGTAAACAGACCTGCACACGCTTTGGACTTCGGACTTCAAACTTGGCATTGGTACTAATTGAAGTGGTAGCCAATGGCCCAGCAAACTGGACAGAGTTCTGGACGGTAAAATTCTCCGAGTCAATTGTCTGTGATATTTCCTCCACCTTGACTAAGGGCAATGTACCCCTTGACAACAATGGGAACAAACCTGCAAAAGATGTGTACCTGCTCCACACATAAAGCTCAAAGTCATCACACGAGTACTAGAGCAAGGAACAAGAGTATACTTAACAGAAGAAACAAAGCCAGCTGTTTCGTGATATAGTTAGGGATTCAATCTCTTCTCTATTTCAAACTTCCAAGGACCACTACAACCCATTTCTCAGCAGAGTATATGCTAATATAACAAGTAACTACTTCATACCAAATCAATTTCTATAAGAAGCTTCGAATTAATATTCTATGTCAGAAATATAATTGCTATAAGAGCAAAAAAGGCATGGCCTTAAACACCAAGAATTTTGAAAGACTTTTATTTTCCTCTTTTGGATAAGAACAATTGGATGAGTTAGTTACAGATTAGCATTGTGGGATAATTGTAGAATAAAAATGTAGTTTTTAACCTTTCTCAATCCAATAAAAATGGCCAAACTAAAATTTAAAGAAAAAAATTACAACAAAATACAAAATGGCATGGATTATATTTCTCTGTGGGTCTTCTACCACTACAAGTACACACAAGAAGTCTTTTGATGTCTGCTATAATGCCTTTAATTAATGAATTTGCACAATTTCACTTTGGTCGACCATAGTTCTTGCCCCCATCAATTTCATTTGCACAGATTTACTTCACACCTATCTTTCACATCTCATTTTTTTCTCCCTTTCTTTTTCAATTTCCTTAACTTTCTAAACCATCAGTCTCTTTGCCTATTTCTTTCTTTCCTTTTCCTTTTTATTGGCAAGTTACAAAACTCAGGTCATGAACCCAAAAGCTCACTCAATTCCATCAACAAGTTTACCCCTTTGCTCATAAAAAACAAACTCAACCAAGCACAAGGTTTAATCAATAAGATTATTAAGAGTTTTCGATTCTAATTTACGCGAGAATCCAAATATGTTCTTAGCAAACAAAACAATAAACTTACGCGAGAATCCATTTTCCATTGAGCAGAGCCAAGGCCTCAGTCGGCGCCGGCGTTGGATTCTTCGCTGGAACTTCGCCTCCAGCTGGGTGATGAGCTCCACGATCTCCGCTCTCGTCTCGCTCGTCGCTTTCAGGCCCCGATCTTTCTCGTAAAACGAGTCCACCAGCGCCTTCTTCAGCCTATCAATCTCGCTCGGCTTCGCCTCCTCCTCCGCCTCCGCCACCCCAACCCACGACGCCTCCGCAGATGGACCCTCCTTCTCCGTGCCCAACTTATCATCTTCCGCCGCCCGGACCCGGAAATTCGGTCGCTCCCCGAATGAATGATTTCCCGACGGCGCGAAAACTGCTGGCTTGGAAATGAATTGGGGTACTGACTACTGAGAGGGTCTTGCATGGGAATTGCTTCAAGAAAGAAACAGAAGCCATTTTGATCGGTTTCTTTAATTGCACAGAAAACAGAGAGATTTATTAACGCAGAAAGAAAAAACAGAGGAGGAAGAAGTATAAATTGAAGTATAATGAAAGCTTAGCTCCACGTGTAGTTCAGATATTTCTTTTAAATTGTTTTGAAGGATGGCGAGTGCTGCTGCAGTGGGATCCCAGCAATCTTACTGTCGGATCATTGACAATTTGTTTCAGCAATTTTACAAGAAATTAAAGTCACAAAACTTTTGCAACGGCGACCCATTTATTTTCTACTGTAGTAGCTTTAAACTTTATTTGTTTTCTACAGTGGTTTCAGAACTTCCTAGCAATTATTAATTATCCTTCCGTTTTAGATCTCAAAAACTCTCTTAGTAGATTTAATTCTTATGAAGAATCTCTAAATAATCCGTGTATAGCTAGCAATTCCTTATATAAGAGACACTAATCTAATGAAATAGAAACTAAATCAAGATAAACTGCAAAACTTAGTCGGCGTCTGTACGAGATTTTTACTCATCTAGACACAATTAGGTTATAGGATTTATGGTGCAATGTGTCCATATGCATTGCAAACGAAATTGCTGATGAGCTTCAGTGGTCTATAAAAACTTAAAACTCTAATATTAGCTATATTTAGCTTACATTGCCTGTTATCACACTAGCTACCTGTAGCTAATTATCGCTTGAAAAAAAAAAAAAAATTGTCAACGCGCGGTCATTTTTGGTTCTTTATCTCACAGTCTCACTAGCTAGCTTCTTCCTCCTTACTGAAACGCATTTTTTTTTTTTTGTTTCCAGCGTTTTCATTGAAACGTATATATATATGGCTACAGCTAGCACGCTGTTTAATTTGTCTTCTGACTATACTTCTGTAGAAGAGGTCAGAGATATATAATGATTTACAACAAGATCCCAAACACCATTAATTGAGATTAATTCAAGTGTGGCAGATATCCCAACCCCTTGAACTGCGTTGACGTATCTCTGATGTGTGACCGGATCAGGGAAAAGAGAGAAAGAGTGTTGGCAAGAATATATAATAATACAAAAATGAGAATAATATTTAAAAGAAAGTAGGAAAGAGTCAAAGAGAATTGAGAATAGTTAAAATAGGAATTGTATTTATGGTTAGGTATTTTACATAAGGAAAATGCTAGGGTTATTCCCGTAAGTTCTTTTGGCGTTTTCCTAATCTTAATAAAACATGATTTAATAAAAAAATAAAATTGTAGTAACCTTCATCACCATTTTTTTAGGTATTAGCACTAAATTTGAGGCATTAGCACCAAATTTGTGAGGCATTAGCACCAAAATTGAGACATTAGCATCAAATTTAGAATGATCAAACTCATTTTTTGTGATATCATCCCTAAAGAGTTAACCTTTCACCCTTAGGTTTTAATTTTAAATCCAAAAACAAGTTTTAAAGCATTAGAACCTAACTATTAACTCATAAAAATTAATTTGTTAGCAAAAAAACGGTACTATAATTTTATTTTTTCTTAAATCATGTTTTATATAAGACTAGGAGAACACTACAAGAAGAACTCCTAGCAAACCCCTTTACCTAATGCAATTGGAGAGGAGATTGAGATGCATATATGCTCTACGTACTCTAGATTTTCAAATGCAAATTAAACAAGATAAATTATTGACGATTTTTCTAACAAACTGATCAAATTGCCATTAGATTGTCACAAGCTCACAAACATGATAACATATATAGTACTGTAAATTTCAGGTTACTTAATTGGGTAAAAGTCCAAGTGATCATAGAAGTATCCCGTAATACTTTCTTGGATGAGTGAGTTTGGTTCCAAGTAGTGGGGAGTTTATCAATTTAGAACCAAGTGTACTTGGGTTTTCCAAAGCATGATATCTGACTCATTGAATTACCAAACCTGTCATATATAGTCCAACACGTACAGTTGAACCGACATTTTCAAGAAACTTGGATATGGAACTGGAATCTCAATGGGTCTTGAGAATGGAGGGCGTATACGTAGTGGTCTAGTGAAACCGACGAGGGAGAAGAACGTCCCTAATAAATTTCAGAGTGAACTTCAAAGTAGTCATGAAAGCGTGATACAAAGGGAACTGTAAGAGTGCGAAAACGGCCGCTGGGAGGAATGCAGCAGCATATATGAGCCAGGTAGTCCACCGCTTCTTCAAATGAACGATGAGCATAATAGTTGCAGCAAAAGAAAGCATGGTCGCCGCCACTGAGAAGAAAAGGAAGGTGAAGCCGAGTGTAAGTTTCCGCGGTAGAGAGTAATGGAAATCTTGGAGCTGAAAGGGTGAGGTGAGGATAGAGAGGAACATGACTACGGAAGTTAATGAGCTTGCAAGGGAGAGAACGTCCATGATAGTGAAGACCAAGAAGAAAGGGTCGTGCAGGAGGATGGGAACCCCGGTCTCCTGATTAGAACCCCCAGGCACGGTGTAAGCAGCAGCAAAGGCGACGGTGGCAATAAGGACCGCAACAGTAGAGCAAGACTCGGAGGTCCGCTTCAGCCATTCTTTTGCCTCCTCGAGAAGACCTCCATGTTTGTTTTCGAAGAGCTCGTCGGCGGTCCCTTGCTCGCTGCGGTGCATATTATAATGAGACGGTATTATCTTCTTCACCCGCTGCATGTATAGAATCAAGAACAAGGTAATTGATTGTGCTATGATATATTAAGATTACCAGAAATAATAAATATGTTATATATTTGCCCAAGTACAGTAAACAAGCTAGGGTGGCTTACATTGAACCATCGCAACTCCTCTTGCAATTGGAGAGCAGGACCAAGCTTGTGACCTCCAGTATAGTTTTCTCCAGCATGGTGCAAGATGGTGTAGTCATCATTATCAATCCATCGAACTAACCTGGCCAGCGGTACCTTCATCTTCTTTACATATCTAAAGATTTCCAATCGACGGTACCGAACGGCCACATGCAATATGTTCTGGCCCCTATCACTTACATGCTCAACCGCCTGGGGATAAACTCTAAGTATCTCCTCAACAATCTCTACTATTCCTGTTCTTGTTGCCATAAGCAACGAGGTAAGACGAGCTGGTGGAGTTTTCTCTCCCGAAGGGGTGCCAGCTTCATTTCCTGGTACTTTTCCTCCTTTAGTTTCTTCCATGTTATTTTGATCAGAAGGGGTTGTCGGAGTAATCTTAGGGATGTCACTGCCTATTTCTTCGGTTTCCTCTGCATTTCCTCGTCCTTTTTCCCCCTCGATTACTTTTACATCATAATTACCTCCTTTGTCACTGCCTATTTCTTCGGTTTCCTCTGCATTTCCTCGTCCTTTTTCCCCCTCGATTACTTTTACATCATAATTACCTCCTTTGATACTACTAATGACCTCCCACGACAAATCTCTTTTTATTAGGAACTTGGCGAGTTCGAAAGCTGATTCATGCCTTTTCTTTTCGTCATATATCCTTTTCATCACCGGCCATCCTGTAAAAGTTCAAGATACATGGAACACACATATATAGAAACACATGGAGAGAGAGACACAGAGAGAGAGAGAGAGAGTATTGTACCTCGAAGAAATCTCCAAATTGATATGTTAATCTTTCTTAGCTCTGCCAAATAGATCTCAAACTTGATTAGATTCCAATATCTTACCAGTTACCGGCCCGTTCAAAGAAAATTTTTAAAATAAAGGTACGAAAGTAAATTCTTACAATATTACGTTAACTATTTCTCAATGATAAATTATTATTTATCTAAGAAATATAATTAAGTTTGATCTCCCTTAACTAATATTAATTAGTGTATACACAAATTCCATCATATGATGGCATCAACTATATTATCCGTTAGAAAATATCCAAAATATGTCTTGGATATATACTTATTTTATTAATTGGCTTGATATCATAATCGGATTCTGCTTGAGATTATTTGCATTTATAGATCGACCGTATTGATATTATTCTGTAATATTTCATATTAATTATCTGATTTTTTTTCCTTATTGTATTTTCTATTCTGACCGATTTTATTCCACTATAATATGCATGACCATGTATATATGCAGTTAAATCATTACAGAAATATATAATTCAGTTATTTATTTATCTTAAATTATTTATTCATTGTATCACGTGAGTTTTCCTTTAAATTAGGTTTGAGAAAATTCCTTCAACTATTAAAGGAGCATGTGATTTTCAAATATTCAAAAGACATATATCATTTTTATATAAAAAAAATAAAAATAAATAAATAACCACCACAAGGGTGTGACAATGGTGTACGTATTGTTGTGTACCTGAAGTAAGTACATGTACTAGCAAAGAGTAGCACGTATTTGGGTGTGGCCCGGGGTCTTTTGGTTTATCATTGTTGTAGTTGTCTGACTCGTCGTCCTCGATAAATGGATCAAACCCAGTATCCTCTTTCCTTTTAGTGTCCGCGCTAGGAACGCCTAACAGCCGTGATATATACCATAAAGTTCCCAAGAAGTGGGGGTTAATTTACTAAAAAAACGGGGAGAAACTAGAATAAACAACATTCTACGGTGCATTTTAAAAGTGCATAAAAGACTTTGTAATTAGACAGGTGAAAAAAATTAGATGAGCAGAAAAATCATCTATTGCTTTTTTTCTTTTGTCCGACATCTATATATTTTGCTTATTAACAGTTCCAAACAACTTGCAAAGATGCATGTGATCATCTGAGTTGGTGGCAAAATCTCAGTGGTCTCGGTTCAATCACCAAATGATAAAAACAAGATATAATTTGAAACAAGTGGACAATTGTTGACCACTCAGAATAGTCCTTTATTAAAATTTAAAAATGCAGTTTAGGTCCCAACTAGGTACACATATCGGGGAGGGATGAATAGGTCATATTGTCACAATATAAAGCCATTTAAAAAAATTATGAAACAAATTAATTAATATCATAGATTAATTAACCACATATCAAACCAAAATAAAATCCATTAATCAGCTAGCTAAGAAGAATTTGATTGTACAAGCTATAGTAGTGCACACTTTCAAAACTTTTGTAGTTGATCATTCCTTGTACTAAACCAGTAGCTTTAAACCCTTAATTAGGCAATTTTCCCGTAGACTGAAGGTTTGTTTTTGTGCGTGCGTGTGTGTGTGAGAGATTTATAACAAAACTCTAAGAGAGATGTTCAACAAAGGCTCGAGTACTACCGAAAGTTCTCTCTTATCACACAAACATAACGGCTTCTAAATGTATATATGGATCTTTTTATGTGCCTTGGAGTACTACCGAAAGTTCTCTCTTATCACACAAACACAGCTTTTTTTTTTTTTTTCCGTGGACAAATTGATGACACAGCTAGGGTTTCAAGTTCAATTCCTTAATTTATAGTATCGTCAAGAGATGGCTTGTTGACGCTCTAGCTGACGGTCTTCATCAACTAGCCTCAATATGGCGGAATAGGATCCTGTCCATTTCAAATGAAATGGACAATATCCATTTAGTGTAAAATAATGGGTAATATTGTAAAATTAGTTCTTCAACTTTAACGTTAAGACAATACTATCCCTTATTTTGTACTAAATGGATATTATCCATTTCATTTGAAATGGACAGGATCCTGTTCCCAATATGGCACTCTTGCTGACGAGGCTTTTGGATCTTTTGCATTAATTCAACCCAAATTCAAATCCAACTCAAACCATAACCTCAATAACTTACGAACGGCACCAAATTAATATGCTAATTAACCACTAAAAACCTAACATAAATGAATTTGAATTTGGGGGAGAAATGAAATAAATTCTGATTTTTTTAAATATATATATATTTATATATATATATTGGAGCATTAATTAGAAAGAAACGAATTTGCAATAATCACATGTATGATGCTTTAATTTTAGAGTCATCAAATGAGATTTTTTTATATATATAGTTGTACACCACTTTGACTTTGAAGTTTAAGTGATTAGTTTATGACCCAATCATGTATATCAATCTCTCACTCTTTCCACTATTTATCAATAGAATAATGTTTTTTTCCAACTTAGTCTATAGGTTAATAAACTAGCAGAGTCTCAAATGCATGCAATTCTGATCATATGAATGTATTTATAATTTTTATATACATTTAATAGAGTATGTAATTCTTGATTGCATTTTTAAATTATATGTGAAAATCACATGCATTTTGGACACATGCATATCCATTTAATGGATTAAATTTAAAAAATTTCCTCTAATTTAGTTTGGAGAAAAATTATATTCTTGTATATCAAAGTGAAGCCAAAAACTCACGCAATGAACTCCAACACTTTTTAAACAAAAAATAGAAACAATTTTTTTCTTTGTTCTTTAATTTTCTGGAAAGTGGAGATAAACAAGTTTATTAGATCGAGTTGAAGGATATCATACAATAATAAATGAATCTCTCGAGTAATCCATAGTTGCTGGAACTCTTGAATGCTGATGGATTGCTTGAGAGTAGCTGAAGCCCTATAATGTGATTACGATCTTCTTTACCTACCAAATCCGGATACCTTTCAGCTATTTTGAGTGCAAGATCTGTGTTTGTAGTTCAAACAGGAAAGCAAATAGTATGTTAAAGAAAAGATTAAAAAAAAAAAAACAAGAACATTCACTATTTTAAGCTGTCAAACTTAGCATAACACAGCGATAAACTTGTGTTTTATATATACATTAGAATATTAATGAATGATTAAATTCATTATTTTTTATCAATTTAAGTTTTTGAGAATAAGTGACAATTAATTAACATGGTATATGATAATAAAGATCATAAGTTCAAATATTATCTCGTCGTTTATCCCCTCTCCCCTCATTGAATTAAAAATTTTATGGCCGGGTTGGGGGAAGACACCAACTATTTCATTTATACACATTGATTCAAGGGATCTAGCTCGTTGTAAAAAATAAAAACTTACCATAGAACTCAGCAAGAATCGTCATGTGAAGAATGGTTTCACCATTGCTCCTTTTATAATGAGGCTCCGGGTCCATTTGTTTTATCGCAATTACATCAGCTAGGAGCTCAAACATTTCAGTGTGGCCATAATGGGCTGCTCTGAAAAGAGGTTTTTCCCCATGTTTATTACCTATATCCAGCAATTCTGGAGTCACTTTTAATATCTCCTTCGCAAGGCTCGTCATATTGGTTGCCGCAGCCTCATGGAGAATGGTGTCCCCTAGACCGTTTGTCTTTTTCAGTAGCTTTAGATTATTATGATATTTCTTCAGCATTTCTTTGGCGATGTTCTCTCGTCCCACGTAGATTGCTATGTGGAGGATGGTATCATCGAACACTGTAAAGCGGTGATCATCGCGAGAAGAGATCTGCCGTACCTCTTCACCTTTAGCTATTGCTTTTGCCGTGTCCCCCTTCTTGATGCTGCTATAGAACTCATTAAAAAGTGGAAAATAATTTTTTTCTTCCATGAGGGATATAGAGAGACAGACAGCTAGAGAGAAAGAGAGAGAAGTTGTGTATTTAGGCGTAAGGATCGACTCCCTCAATGAGAATTTATAGTTCCACTGTACTGGATAATTATAAGGACAGCATTATATTGGATCTTTGGTTCAGTGAGGTTCTTGATTTCTAGTAGAGTTTGTTTCACTTCTTTCTTTCTCTTTTTCTATTTTAAAGGATCAAGCAAAGAATCTTTTTTCTTCTTTTTAGAATCTCATTTTTGCTACATTTTAACGCAAAGGAGTGTTTCTTCTTCTTCTTCTTCTATTTTTTTTTTTTTTTACGAGAATATTTTGCTTTAATTTGTGCTCGAATCTTTTTTTTTAAAAGATATACGCACGCGTACTCTCTCGTCCTTTTTCATATGATTTGATTACTACTCTTATTAAAATCCCTATTTGCTTCATTTTAGAGCAATGAATTTCTTTCCTCTAGTTCATGGAAAACGACAGAAAATAAACATAAATCTATGTTAAACAAAGTTTTACCAATTAACAAAGTCTCATCGATTAACAATATAATTATGCAGAGTCTTACCGGACGGCCAAAGGCAAGAGAAGTCACACCTCAAACAAAAAAATCTCATCTCTTACAAAAGCATCTAACTAAAAAATTATAATTCTTCATTGATCTCAAAGCTGTCACAAAAAAAAATAAATAGACCGACAAAAACCCTAACCCTAATTTGACTGACTTTGGGCCAAGCTCATTATTGAATTGAAAATAAAACTAATAATAGAAATAAACTTCATGCATGTTTCACTTCTTTCTTTATCTTTTTTTTTTTTTTTCCATTTAAAAGTATCAAGCAAAGAATTTTTTTTTTTTTTTTTTGGAGTACGTACAAGAATATTTTGCTTTGCGTGCTCGGTTCTTTTTTTGTTTTTTTTAAAGACACTCGTCCTTTTTCATATGATTCGAGTACTACTCTTATTAGAATCCCTATTGCTTAATTATAGAACAATGAGGTACCAGTAGAGTATCCTTCACTTTTTCTTTCTCTCTCTTTTTCTATTTTAAAGTATCAAGCAAAGAATTTTTTTTTTTTTTTCATTTTAGAATCTCAATTTTTGCTACATTTTAGCGCAATGGAGTGTTCCTTTTATATATATAAAAGAATATTTTGTTTTGTGGCGAGACAAGAATTCCCTATCACGTCCCTGTTGGAATGAGTGTACGATTGGAACACTCGAGAGGAAAGGTCGAGTAGTCTATTCGGCGTATTCGCACCCCGTTCAAACAGAGGTGCGATCAAGCCTCTCGGGAGTCTGGGCTGAATTAACAAATCATACTCATATTTGAACGGACATAAATTTCTTCCTAATCAATTTGGAGCAAATATTCTCTAACCCATTTAAAATAAATGTTGAATATATTGTAGAATATATTATAGAGAGCGGAAGGAGAGAGAGAAGAGAGAGAGCGGAAACATATAATAGACTACATTGTATTGAGTAGCATACTTAGAATGTATACAAGAGCCTCCTTATATAGGAGGGAGATAGGAGCCTTAGCTTCCAATCTTACCAATGTGGGACAAGCCCCACATATACACTAACATCCCCCCTCAAACTCAATGTGTAAACTTGAGTTTGGGTAAAAGAAAAATGATAAATGAATTCACCAAAAGAGCTTGTGCCGAAAGAGTTGCGAAAGTAGCATAAAAAGAAGAGCTTGGTTCACTTGGTTGTAATTTGACTTGAAAACCATATACTAGTAATGAAGAAACTTGCATGCACAGAAACCCATGGACCGTCTACTTTGGTGTGAGCTAAAATCGACCAAAAATTCTAACTAGTAGATTGACTCGGCGGTTAAAGAGGCTAATCATGCGCTAATCATGGAGAAAAGGGCGGTTAAAAAAAAAAAGGCTAAACATGCCTAAAACCCTTGGACCGTCTGCCTTGTCGGTGAGCTAAAGTCGACCCAAAAATTCTCACTAGTAATGGATCAATGGCCTAGGAGAAATTGCGGTGACCGATGATGGCGGCATTTGACAAGGCATAAGTGGGCCGGATGAAAAGGGCTTCTTTGGCCCAAAAAAATCATCGACCTAAGTGCCTACCGCAAGAAGAATGAACCGATTGAGCGCACCAAAGAAAAAAAGTAGTGGGCGAAATGACCAATGCATGAATCGACATGAACATAAAAAATGCCTAAATTTGGAGAAGAATCTTGTTTTCTGCCATATAGAGATGCCAAAAGCAAAAATAGACCAAAATTTGAAATTAGGACGAAAAATTGAGTTGGAAACACCTGGTCAACTTTTGGAGTCAGTCAAAAATCAGCAGTCAACACTAAAAAGTCAAAAGTCAACTGTCAATAGTCAAATAGTGCTGACTGTGGCAGTCTGGAGGCTGTAGGGCTGGCGTGGCGGCTGAAGACCCACGAAAAAGCTTAGCGGCTGAGGCGCATGGATCGAAGCTTCCACCGCGCGTGGGCGCGTGAGGTATCCTATGGGGCATTCTTGGCGGGATATGACCGTCGTCACTGGATCTATAAGGTGGACCTGCAACCTTCTGATCGGGCCGATGTGGTGGCGCGTGGAGGTCTTGGAGTGGCGCGTGGGTGAATCGCAACAACTTGGGCAGCGTGGAGGGCGTGGAGGTTCCGATAAGTTGCTCGATGGATCTAGACTCGTCTGGCGGGATCTATTTATTGGCACAATTACCGAGGCTTTTGGCAGCAGAAATCTTGGCAGCACTTGATGTAGGGCAACGAAACTAAAATTCGACAAAAAAGAAAAACACTAGAAAGACATTTATTAAAGGCCACAAAAGAGTGGCTCTGATACCATGTTGAATATATTGTAGAATATATTATAGAGAGCGGAAGGAGAGAGAGAAGAGAGAGAGAAATGAGGGAGATAGGAGCCTTAACTTTCAATCTTACCAATGTGGAACAAGCCCCACATATACACTAACAATAAGAAAAAAGATCTTCTTTATTTTAAAATCCCTCAATTTTCTCTATAGTACATTTTGAAAGGTAGTGCATAGTATCAAATGCGTATAAACATTTAAAACGCATGCACATTAAATTCTTAAGGTTATTAATTACAGTTATACTAGCTTTTTAAATATTTATAGATACTTTGCACGATTTTTAAATGGGTTTGAAGATATTTTCTCTAAACTAATTTAAAAGAAATTTATGTCCTATTTGAAGGGGTTGTGATCGGGACTTCCCGAGATCCTATAAGAAATTGACAATTAATTGCAATCTTGTTCAAACTGGGTGCGATCGTGACCCAACAAATGACAGATTTTCAAACGGATCTTCTATGATTTAACCACATATGGAAACTCGGCCTTCAAACCTGGAATCTTTCAATCTGCAATTCTCATGGACAAACAATTAAGGAAACTCAACCTTCAAAACATGGAAATCGATCAATCTCAGATTCTCTTCCTTTCAATTTTTTTTTTTTGTTTGTCCAAATTAGATGTCATGCAATAAGTAGTGGAGTGTGTACACATGTTGCGGTATCATTCAATCAATAATACAATTGACATTGAGTTTTTATCGTTTTCTTTCAAGCTTTTGCTTGTTCTTTCGAATAGAAGACGTCACTGCTTCTATTTTATTTTAGTTTTATCTCTCACACTATATATCTGCAACATAAAGTGATATCAGAGCCCTGCTTTATCCGGACACTGTTGCCAACCAAACCAATGATAGCAACCTCTCTAACCACGTTTATCCTAATATAGAGGAGGCAGCCCTTTTGAGAGCCGAATTCATGGAATTCCAGCATGCGAACGCTCAATTGCAACAAGAGATGAGTAATCACCATACATGATATTGAGTTTTTATCATTTTCTTTCAAGCTTTGGCTTGTTAATGATATTAAGTTTTGATCTGTCAATTGATTACTGATCTTATTACAACCCCTGTTAGCTTCATTTTTAGCAAAATCGAGTGTTGCTTTCCTTTTTCTATGACAGTCCCCCGCGTGATATTTAGCCCCAAAATGCCCCAAGCTAGGGTTAAAATGTAATTCTCATTAAACTTTTTGTGAGGGTGCTAAATGCTAATGCTGCTCAATTTTTGCACATAATAATAATTTTTATTTTTATTTTTTTAAAAAAAAAGTATAAAAAATAAGGTGGGGACGACACATGAGGGTGGCTCAATGTAGCCCCAACTCTTGGGAGTGGCTTGAACCACCCACTAACTTTTCAAGGGTAGTCGGACCACCTTTTGGAAAATTTCGAGGGTGACCTTATCTTTTAGAATAGCCCAACCATGCTTGGCCTTTATATGGTGGCCTGACTATCCTCTAAGAAAGAATTTTGAGGAATGACTCGGCCCTTGTCATTATATATGATAACTTCAACCGCAACAACCAAACAATTCCCAAAAGGAACAAGAAGATGAAAAGACATAAAAACTAATTTGGAAACACTTCAGACATTGTTAATTAAGACAAGCAAGGCAAAATGCAAACAGGGAAAGAGGGGTCGATTAGGATTTCAGAAATTTTAAAGAAATTGTAGATTTTTTTTATTTTTTTTTTTAAAAAGGACTGAATTTTTATAATGTTAGAATCTACAGTTTCCTTGAAATAACCGGAATGCTTATTGGGGAAAGAGAAATGAGGAAGAAAAAGGACATTGAAGGCATAGCAAATGACCTATAAGACAGCTCTAAATCGTACGTGGCCTTTTAGGGAGAGACTCAAGGAAACTGTGCAGCAGATCACTGGCGGTAAACCAAGCAATGTTGACATACAGAGAGAACTGAAGCATAAGAAAAATAGTGACCGGATAACAGGCGATTGTGTAAATTGGAATTGCAGCCCAATGTAGCCTCTGCTGCATCATAAGCACGAGTGTGGCAGAAAAAGCAACCATCATAGCCGCCACGGAATAGAACAATGTAGTAAGACCCAACGCAAGCTTCAATGGAAGAGACCTTCTGAAATCCTGTTCATCCATTCTCGATGTCATAATGGATAGGAAAACTACCACAGAAGTCAGGGAGAAGCAGAGCGAGAACGTGTCTGAGATTGTGAAAACCCGAAATGAAGTTGCGTTGAGGAGCAACGGATGGCCCGTTTTTGAGTTGGGACCTCCAGGAATGGTGTAGGCACAGGTAAAAGCGACGGTGGCTATTAGGACAGCAACTATAGTGCATGCCTTTGTTGTTTGATCTATCCATTTTCGGCCTTCCTCCATCAGTTTCTTATGTTGGCTGGTGAACAATTCTTCAGCAGTTTGACCTTCATTATTTCGGTGGTTGATGAAATATGGAGGCACCATTTTCCGCACTCGCTGCAATATTCATAGAAAACTATTTACATCTTATGCAAAAGGGTGCCAAAAAGTTCGTCCTACATCTAAATTATGCCCTCCAGAAGTTGTGCTTCTTGCATGCATGCTCTCCAGAAAGCAAGGAGACTCGTTAGAATGTTAGAAACGAATAAATCTATCAGATTGAGCATCTATGACTTTCTGAACCTTTTTAACTCATCTTCCCAGGCTTCTAAATTTTGTAATAAAGTCCACTTTTCTTGAGGAAATTATACTTAAGAATGGAAGGAAACCAAAAACATTCGAAAATGGAATGAAAGGAAAATAAGGACCTTAAACCATTGTATCTCTGACTGCATTAAAAGGGCTTCCCCTGGCCTGTCCCTCAGCTGACGCTTACTGAAGTATGCTGCTTGATGCAAAATGCTGTCACCTTTGCCGTTGAGCCTCCTTGTCAGCCTCAATCTTGGAACATCCGAATGTTGGAGAAGATCCAAGATTTCTTTCCTTCGATATCTTGCTGCAACATGAAATATGTTCTCACCCTCGGTATTTACGTTCTCAACTGCCTGAGGATACTGTTTAAGAATGACCTCAACAATCTCAGTGATCCCATTTTTTGCGGCTGAAATTAGTGGAGTCTCATGAGATGAGCTCTTTTCTGAGGTCTTGCTCTGTTGTTGATCTGCTCCTGTTTTAGTTACATTGTCGGAGATCAGAGAGATTGTTTCAGGTTTTTCCCCAACATTTGTTCTATACATCCAGGTATCGTCGTTCTTAGCTAGAATGGTAGCAAGCTCTTTCACTCTCTTGTGCTGCTTTTTTATCTCCCAAAGTCTTCCAATGGCTGGCAATCCTATTGGGACCCCATGACAAAGAGCAAGATGAGATTAGCGCTCCACAAAAATAATTAAACATCAAGACCAACACTCCAATTCGGCGGAAGCAAATATACAGATTTAATATCGACCTATGGTTATGAGCAATTTACACTACCTTATGCTTATATGTGTATATATATATATATATATATATATATATATAAAGTAGGTTTATACCTTGACGTATGCAGCTCCAAATTATACTTGAAATGGCTGCAAATATGCATAACCAACATAATTAGAGAAAGACTTATATATTGGATTAGAAATAAATAAATAAAAAGATTATTAGTTTAATGGAATACTATGATTGGAATAAGTAGAAATCTATAATGATATTACATCAAATGGTTTGTGTTTCATGGAAGATAAACTTATTTTTCCTGGGAAAATAGACATGGAATATAAACTAGTATTCAATAGTGCGAAAAAATTGCCCAATTTTAAATTTTGGTATCATGGTATTTTGCAAGGATCTGATGACTTACCAAAAACCCGAGGGGAAGTACTCCTGCCGCCGCCACCCTCTAGATCTTGTCTTTGACTAGAAGAATCCTGCGTTTCATGGTCGTCATCTGGAAGGCCTGCATTAAAAATGCAAGTTCAACTATCCCAATATTGTTCTGGGGTCTAAAAGTAGAGTAATTAATTGGATGTGCAAATTGTTGAAGAGGGTGACATATTTGTGAGGCATACAGCTATAGAGTAGCTCCTCAAATATGTTCATGGGGTATCCACTCTTGAAAGCAGATGTCATATTAGCTAGCAGCTGAAGACATGTCATGCCATTTGTATCCCTCAGTTCTATAAGCGATTTGTCACTTTCTATTAACTGCAGAGCTGTTTCTGTAATTAAGAAATCCAGAGAGAGAGATTTGAGATAAGAAATTCGATTGTATTGTTCAACTTGAAATGAAAGAGAGGCAAAGCCTACCGAAGTTTTTGCCAATGACAGCTACATGAAGAATGGATACGCCGTCGTTTCTCCTGCGGTGATTTGTCCAGTCTTGATCATTACGAACATTACGAGCTAAAAACTGCTTAACCATCTTTGTGCAACCAAATGCAGCGGCCGTGAACAAAGGAGTTTCACCTCTGCTATTTTTAGTTTCAAGTAGCTTTCTGTCTCTACCAGTTAAGAGACTTGCCATTTCAACACTTCCTTCTGCAGCCGCCACATGAAGTGGTGTGTTTCCATATTCATTCTGCAACTCATGCAGCTCCAACCCCTCCATTGCTTCAACACTGAGCAATTTTTCGAGCAATTCAACGTCTCCGCTGTACACTGCGAAATGAAGGGCGTTGTCCTTGGTGACCGTCAGAGGAAAATACAGGGCTTCATTATGTTCCATGAAGTATCTTTCCATCTTCTTCCAGTCCTCCTTCACGACTGCTCGATAAGGCTTGCTCATTCTTGCAACACTCGCCATCTCTCTCTCTCTCTCTCTCTCTCTCTCTCAAGCTATGACAGCAATCTTGCTTTGTTCCATGGGCCGCTAACAATTTAAACAACGTTACTGGTATATACTTTGCTTGGTCGAGTAACAAAGGGAAGCATTATAATCACATAGAAAAAGCTTGTCGCTGCATTTATTCCTTTTTCACCTTTGTTCTTCGATTTAAACTTGCCTTCAATGTTTAATCAATCTCATATTTCCATGGGAGCGCTCGGCTCACATCATAATTGTGTCTTACCTGATTATTGTTAGAGCACTAGATTTTTCTTAATCGTAGAAATCAAACTACTTTTTCTTTTTCATTTAAATTAACTCCATGATAGCATTCCTTATCATTTCTCAATAACATTTACATATTCTTTAATTTAAATGCTAAGAAAAAAAAATCATTTAAATATTATTTCACATAAATATTAAGAGGAAAGATAAACTCTTTTTATATTAAAATAATGTTAAGGGAACCAAAAGTGCTATCCTAAATGATAGCACTTTTGGTTCCTTTGGTGTTCTCTTAATCAATAAAACACCAAAGAAATCCGTATCAATGTGATTTTTTTAAAGTTCATTTAGGATAGCACTTTTGGTTCCTTTGGTGTTCTCTTAATCAATAAAACACCAAAGAAATCCGTATCATGTGATTTTTTTAAAGTTCTTCCTACATTTAAGGAAGGAAATTTTATATAGGAAAGTTGTTGCTACTGTTGTCAAAAGAAATAACTCTTTGAAACCATGAGCATTCCCAACAACTATCCTATCGCTTCCCTACATATAGGAAATCTGATATTGCTTACTAAAATTCTAGCCGCGCCTTCTAAAATTAACTTTTTTCTTCCAAAAAGTGTTTTTTTTTTTTTTTTTCAACTTTTATCTCCTCAAATCCAAAATTCTAGTTCCGGCCACTGCTTTAAATTACCTAAGATTGAAAACTAATTGAAATTATAGATCTACTCTTTCATTTCTATCAACACCGAAGTACAGATCCAGTTTCTTGGATTTATCACCATAGGTTTACTACATATAGTGTATTTTGAGAAGCATGATGCTAACAAGAACATTTGAGTTTGTTCAGGGCGTTAAGAGCGAGCTGCCTTCTTTGATGAGCACGAACACGCTGCCAGCATCTCCCCTTGAAATTCGAAGTTCTTCATCAAGGTATGTGGTAAGTAACCATGATTCAGCATTTCTGTTTGAGATAGAGAACTTCACTGGAGGTTGGCTGGAAATGGTCTTCGCAACGGATGAAGCTGTCTCTTGAACAGAGGTGATTAAGCCTTTGAAGGGTGTGAGGTCAATCTTTTGTCCCAGAAATTCCACATTTTCTGGTATCACTATCGAGTCAGTTAATTGGGGAGTCCCAATTATACCTTCATCAAACTTGATCTGAATAAAGGAAAAAAGGAAAGGGCTAGTTTAGAGCAGAATCCAAAGCTTCAAAATTGTCTAATGTGTGATAGCACCCAGATGTGTTGTTTGAATCAATTTAAGGAAGAGACATGAACAAACAGAATCTGTGACTGCAGAAGGTATTTTGAAGATGAACAGGAGGAATATAATTTTGTTTCACATCCTTTGGTGCATGGTTCTTAGCAGAGATTAGAACCCTAAATGCAAAAAGTAATCCAAAACTTTGGGTCTCGGAACTTCATAGAAACAATTAGTGGTGAGTGGCGAGAAAGTATAAAGGTAAAGAGAAATGCTATTTTTCACAAGCATCTCATACTGGCTGATTTGGCTTGCTTTAAGTGGTTTTCCATGTTAGCCACTTCAAGCATTCAACATCAGCCAGTATATATGTAATGGGTGTAAAGAGTAGCATTACTCGTAAAAGGAAAGTAAACCTGCACACGCTTTGGACTTCGGACTTCAAACTTGGCATTGGTACTAATTGAAGTTGTAGCCAATGGCCCAGCAAACTGTACAGAGTTCTGGACGGTAAAATTCTCCGAGTCAATTGTCTGTGATATTTCCTCCACCTTGACTAAGGGCAATGTACCCCTTGACAACAATGGGAACAAACCTGCAAAAGATGTGTACCTGCTCCACACATAAAGGTCAAAGTCATCACACAAGTACTGGAGCAAGGAACAATAGTATACTTAACAGAAGAAACAAAGCCCGCTGTTTCGTGATATAGTTAGGGATTCAATCTCTTCTCTATTTCAAACTTCCAAGTACCACTACAACCCATTTCTCAGCAGAGTATATGCTAATATAACAAGTAACTACTCCATACCAAATCAATTTCTGTAAGAAGCTTCGAATTAATATTCCATGTCAGAAATATAATTGCTATAAGAGCAAAAAAGGCATGGCCTTAAACACCAAGAATTTTGAAAGACTTTTATTTTCCTCTTTTTGGATAAGAACAATTGGATGAGTTAGTTACAGATTAGCATTTTGTGGGATAATTGTATAATAAAAATGTTGTTTTTAAACTTTCTCAATCCAATAAAAAAGGCCAAACTAAAATTTAAGAAAAAAATTACAACAAAATACAACATAGCATGGATTATATTTCTCTCTGGGTCTTCTACCACTACAAGTACACACAAGAAGTCTTTTGATGTCTGCTATAATCCCTTTAATTAATGAATTTGAACAATTTCACTTCGGTAGACCATAGTTCTTGCCCCAACAATTTCATTTGCACAGATTTACTTCACACCTATCTTTCACATCTCATTTTTTTCTCCCTTTCTTTTTCAATTTCCTTAACTTTCTAAACCATCAGTCTCTTTGCCTATTTCTTTCTTTCTTTTTCCTTTTTATTGGCAAGTTACAAAACTCAGGTCATGAACCCAAAAGCTCACTCAATTCCATCAACAAGTTTACCCCTTTGCTCATAAAAAACAAACTCAACCTAGCCTAAGTTTTAATCAATAAGATTATTAAGAATTTTCGATTCTAATTTACGCGAGAATCCTAATATGTTCTTAGCAAACAAAACAATAAACTTACGCGAGAATCCATTTTCCATTGAGCAGAGCCAAGGCCTCAGTCGGCGCCGGCGTCGGATTCTTCGCCTCTAGCTGGGTGATGAGCTCCACGATCTCAGCTCTCGTCTCGCTCGTCGCTCTCAGGCCCCGATCTGTCCCGTAAAACGAGTCCACCAGCGCCTTCTTCAGCCTATCAATCTCGCTAGGCTCCGCCGGCTTCGCCTCCTCCGCCACCGCAACCGAAGCCCCGGATGGATCCTCCTCCTTCTCAGGGCTCAACTCGTCATCGTTCACCGCCCGGACCCGGAAACTCGGTCGCTCCCGGACGAATTCCCCGGCCCGAATCCATGATTTCCCGATTCGTTTCGGGCCGACCTTGACCGAATTCGGCGCGAAAGTTGCTGGCTTGTAAGTTAATTGGGTTTTTGATTGGGTCACTGAGAGGGTCTTGCATGGGAAGTGGTTCAAGTGAGAAATAGAAGCCATTTTGTTCTGGTTTCTTTATTTGGTAGGCAGAAAACAGAGAGATTTGTGAACACACAAAACGAAAAACAGAGGACCAGGTAGTTTATATTGGAGTATATGGTGAACGGGTTAACGCCACGTGTAGATCGGAGATTCGTTTTAAATTGTTTCGAATAGTTTTGCTACCGGCTGACAGATAGTAGCTAGTTCATACAAGTCAATTTAATAGAATGACGTGTTTTTCACAAGCTAAGAGACAAATGCCACGTTATTAGATTTATTTATATCAATTAATTATAGATCAGTTTGCAGCTAATTTTTGTCCCATTGAAAGATAGCGTCTTGCGGTCAGAATTATATGAAAATCAATTTAAATTATAGATCCACCGTTTCATCTCTAAAAACACAGAATTACAGGTCTAGTTTATTGGATATATCACCGTAGGTTTACTACGTATAGTGTATTGTGAGAAACAGGATGGTAATAAGAACATTTGAGTTATCTCATGGCGTTAAGAGGGAGCTGCCTTCCTTGATGAGCACGAAGACGCTGCCACCCTCTCCCCTTGAAATTCGAAGTTCTTCATCAAGGTATGTGGTAAGCAACCATGATCCAGCACTGCTGTTTGGGATAGAGAACTTCACTGGTGGTTGGCTGGAAATGGTGTTCGCAACGGATGAAGCTGTCTCTTGAATAGAGTTGATCAAGCCCTTGAAGGGTGTGAGGTCAATCTTTTGTCCCAGAAATTCCACATCTTCTGGTATCTCTATCGAGTCAATCAATTGGGGAGTCCCAATTATACCTTCTTCCAACTTGATCTGAATGAAAGGAAACAAAGGAAAGGACTAATTTAGAGCAGAATCCAAAGCTTCAAAATCTTTGAATGCAGAAAGCATTTGGAAGACGAAGAGATGGAATATTACTCAAAAGTAAACAAACCTGCACACTCTTTGGACTTTTGACTTCAAACTTGGAGTTGGTTTTAACTGAAGCTGTAGCCAATGGCCCAGAAAACGTGACACAGTTCTGGGCGGTAGAATTCTCCGAGTAAATTGTCTGTGATATTTCCTCCACCGTCAGTAAGGGCAGTATACCCCCTGACAGCAATGGGAACAAACCTTCAGAAGATGTGTACCTGCTCCACACATGAAGTTTAAAGTCACCACATGCATGCAAGAAGATTGTGACCAAAACGCTATGATATAATACTCAATTCCATCAACAAGTTTCACGCTTTGTTCGTAAAAGACAAGCTCAAAAGCATAAACTTACTTGAGAATCCATTTGCCATTGAGCAGAGCCAAGGCCTCAGTTGGCGCCGGTGTCGGATTCTTCGCCTCCAGCTGCGTGATGAGCTCCTCGATCTTCGCTCTCGTCTCGCTCGTTGCTTTCCGCCCCCGATCCGTCCCGCTGAACGAGTCCAACAGCGGCTTCTTCAGCCTATCAGTATCGCTTGGCCCCGCCAGCTTCACCACCTCATCCGCCACCGCCACAGCCGCCGAAGACGCCGCCTCAGATGGACCATCCTCCTTCCCCGGGCTCAACTTGTCATCCTTCTCCGCCCGGACCCGGAAACTCGGTCGCTAATGGACGAACTCCCAGGCCCGAATGCATGATTTCCCGATTCGTTTCGGGCCGATTTTGACCGAATTCGGCTCGAAAATTGCTGGCTTGGAAATGAATTGGGGTACTGAGAGGGTCTTGCATGGGAATTGGTTCAAGAAAGAAACAGAAGCCATTTTTATCGGTTTCTTTAATTGGACAGAAAACAGAGAGATTTATTACCGCAGAACGAAAAACAGAGGAGCAAGAAGTATATATTGAAGTATAAATTAACTCCACGTGTAGTTCAGATATTTGTTTTAATATCCAGCAATTTTACTGTCGGGATAATTGGCAATTTGTTTCAGCAATATTACAAATAATAAGACTTACAAAACTATAAATAATCCTAGTCTAATGAAATACAAACTAAGTCAACATAAACCGCAAAACTTAGTTGGCGTCCTTACGAGGTCTTTACTCATCCAGACACAATTAGGTTAATCATGATTAATCGATGATTTTTGGTGCGGCACGTCTGTATGCATTGCGGACGGGATTGCCAACGAGCCTCTCAATGGGTCTCGAAATAATTGCTCGTCTGTACGTCATGTAGATGAGATTGCTAATGAGCTTCTCAGTGGGTCTATAAAACTTAGCTCGTGTGGACCAAATACATATGAGATTGCCATCGAGCATCTCAAGGAGTCTATAAAACTTAGCTCGTGCAGACCAATTACAAATGAGATTGCCAACGAACTTTTCAGAGGGTCTATAAAACTTAGCTCATTTAGACACTCTTCAAACGAGGGTGCAAACAAGTATTTCAGTGGATCTTCTATGAACATCCCGTCTGATCAAATTTCAGACAAAAATATTTTGTCAATAAATTAGCCAATTCAAAAACCTAACAATAATCATAATAATTATTTTAGATTAGGGCCTTCATTTCAAAATAAACTAGTAATTGATTGTGATAATATTTTACAGCCCTTGTCATGTGCATTAGTCAAATGATAATTTTGTCCCACTGGTGGGGATCTTTATAAACGATGAAGGATTTGTTGTTGTGCCTAGAAGAGAAATAGATCTAGAGACATGGGTGCTCCGATACTAGGGACACTAGTTGTTGGACATCCTTTTGGCACGTGGATGACCAAGTTGACTGACTGTGAAGGATTTTGTGTCTCGGAGGTAAAGAAGCCAAAGGAAGGTCGTACGACGTGGATATTCAAGGAAACTCCATAGTCTTCTATTTTGGAGGATTCTAATTCCTGAACTTTCTGATGGTTTCCACAACTTTCACAAAATATCTCCATATATCCAGAAGACTCTTCCGCCGCCCACACAGCTGTAAGCACTTAGCTGTTTGTCGGTTCTTTTGTACGTAGTTTTTCCATATACTGCTATTTTGCTTATGCTTGGGCCGGGCTTAGGGCAAGAAAGAAAATAGGAACACCGAAATAAGCTGAGCCACGTGCACAAAAACATTTTAAAGTCCAAGCCTCTTAAGAGTCTTGTTAGAAGAAGACGAAAAGAGCCCTATGAATCATGGGCTGGCCCATGTTACACCTCCACTACTATATCTTTTGGGCGCATAATTGTAATAGCCCATCTTATACAAAACAGATATTTATTGATTTTTTTAATGACTAATCATTTTGATTAATCAATAATGTCACATGAGCAAAGTGGGCAACAAGTATGATTTATAGTATTACTATTAAGAAATATTATAGATCACACCTTTATCACACCACGCGCATACCATGCTAAAGTGCCATGTAGCAAGCATCTCTCATAATTTTTATTTTTATTTTTTTAAAATAAGATATGACCCAAAGGCTGATTGCCACTTGCAGTTCAATAGGATAAGATAGTGGTGAGATAAAAGGGTGGTTTCTATAGCTAGCATATTTCTTTTGATACTGATAACAAATTTTCTTTAATAAAAAATTTTATACTCATAACATTTTTTATCAAGAAGATCTCAACTTTTATTTTTTATATTTCAATATGCCGGTCAATCAATTCTTGAAATTTTTTATTTTAACAATAATAGATCCTTAATTAGCATTTCTACATCAATAGAGTGAGACAATTATTTCTAGGATTACTCTTATCCTAATCTTAGTATAATTATAAAAGTTTAGCACCAAAAAAAAAAAAAAAAAGAGATGGAAAAAAATAGTTACTATTGAATTGAGGCATTGTTTATCTGTTGGTACCAAACCTAATTATGAGTTAACATTTGATTGAGTTATGAAATACTAACCAATTGTCCAGGTCGGAAGCAGACAAAGTTGATCAAATTCTGACATGAAATTGTCCACCGAACACAAAATGTCATATCATCCAAGCTGAAAAACTATTTGAAGTTTTGGAAAACTAACAGATTTTGATGACTTTTGGGTACCCCATATTCTGGTTGGTGCCAACAAAAAAGTCTTTATCATTGGTTGGAGACCATGGGCCAACCATGCCAATCATTGACCTCAAAAAAGATAATTAACAGGGTATTAATCATAGGATTGACTTTCAGATTGTAATGATCCACATTAACTGCAATTAAGAATAGCTTTAATCATGGTAGGATGAGTATGATGATGATAACATGCCTACTTTATTTACAATTTAATCCACCAGGAAAAAGGGTCCACTTGCGAAACCGGGTGAAAAAGTGAAAGTTTGAGCCCCATTAGATAATAAATTTACTTTCTTAATTAATAATTACGGTTGGTTAATCATTTTTTTTCTATCGGACAAGAAAAGATAATTCACTCTTTTTTTTTCTTCTTCTTCTTTCCCTGGCCTTGGGACTGGAGAAAGAATGGCTCGTCCCACAATGCTGGAAAGCAAATTTCTCATTGTTGGCACAATCAGTGGATTAACTTTCGTTTGAAGGGAAAATAAAGTAACGAGGGATTTGTGACTCTTAAAAAAATTACTTTATTATCGTGAGTGAGGGTCCGATTAGCTTAAATGATTAACTTTTTTTGTTGTTGAATAAGAGACTTACCAATATGTATGGTGGATCCATGGGCCCAAGGCCCAAACATATGAGAGCCCTTGGCTGAGCACCACCTCCTCAAGGCAAAGGTGAAGGAGAGATTTCTGATTTCACCACGTAATATAATAACCATAAGAGTTCATTTCACTCGTTCAATATGATTCTTCTCCGGTGGTGATTCTTTTATCGGGTAGCAATGCCTTGCCAAAACCATACTCAAAGTCAAAGTTGTCGTGTGTCGTGTATTCTCATTGGTCAAGAACACCAAATCCTGTGCCGTGGACGAAGCCCGAGCAGCAGCTTCAACTTCTTCCAGGTAATCGGTTCTTAAACCTTCAACTTTCGAACACCAAAACCATTAACGTACAGATCACAGATACAAACTAAAACCAAACACCCACCTAAAGACTCCATTATAAATAGATACTATATAAAAGAAAAGAAAAAAAAATGGTTAGGTCGTACTGTAATATGATTCTACTTACGCCAATGAGAAATGCCACATGGCAAAACCTAGGTTCACGCGCCGGCTTCAATGGCTTTTGACTTCGTTTACAGGCCGGGGAACAGCATCTTCAAGGAACGAAAACTACAAAGGTACTTATTATAGTACTTCTTTAATATTAAAGTTGACAAAAAAACTAAAAAGAAAAAAAAAAAAAATTGCTCCTCTTGCTCCAAGTTCAAGACAACCCAAGGAGAAAGAAGAGAAGAAACTCTGGAAAGTACCCAATTCTCTCCCTTTTGTAATCTTCTTCTTCTTCTTCTTCTTCTCCTTCTATAATTTTGTCCTTGCTTTTCAGACTTTCAAAATACTGCCTTATTCAAAGACGTACGGAGCTGGCTATGACCTCATAGACCCAGACCCAGTATTTATTTACCTCTCAAATATGAAAAATATTGTTTTTTTGGACCCCATTGCTCCCTGTATGGTATTGTCACTTTCGCTTCAGTGAGTTAAAACTTAAGAGGTGGAGTTTTGCTGGTCCTTGAAGAAGCTCACGGGATTTCCATTGATAAGCCGTCCTTCACTCACTCTGATCCAATCCTGTAGGTCTTATTAATAATCCACGCACGAAAACCTTTCTATGTGTTTTTATTCCTTTTTGGCTTCTGGGTTTGCGTGAAAATGAGTCAACTCCGTGTAATGTTGCAGGAATCGGTGGTAAGAGAAAGGGAGACGAGAACGATTCTGTGTTTTCTGAGGGAGGAAATGGACGGCGTGGATGGAGCGAGGAGGCGGAGGAGTCTGAAGGAACGGCTGGGACTGAAGGGGATGGGCTGTTGCGGGGCCAAATGGAGCTTCGGAGCCACCACGGTGAGAGGCGACGACGAAGACGAAGAAAGTCAACAAGAACAGGTGATCTATGAGGGTCAGGATCCGCCGGAGAGAAGTTCGGATCCTGGCTGTATGGAACCGGTTCCGTCTAGTTCTGGTATGAACTTGGCGGCCGCTCTGGCGGCGGAGCGACACTTCCGGGCATCGTACGAACCGGAGCAGGCATCGCAGGAACCGGAGGCAATGGCTGGGGAACCCACGGGTGATAACCGGATGGATACTGGAACCGCACCGGGAACACCGCTGAGAGTATCGTTGATGAGGCTCCTTGAGGAAACGGCGGTCGGGAGAGATGTGGGGGAGGCGATGCAGAAAGAGAGAGCCCCCGGAGAGCTGGGCAGCGATTCAGTGTGCTGCGTGTGCATGGTGCGGAAGAAAGGTGCAGCGTTCATCCCATGTGGGCACACTTTTTGCAGGGTGTGTTCGAGGGAGCTGTGGTTGAATCGAGGCTCTTGTCCCCTCTGCAACCGTTCGATCCTTGAGATCCTCGATATCTTCTAAGATCAGAGGCCACAGTGCCTCGTGATCCGTGTGAGTGTCTTTATTGGGTGGAAAATTTGATGAATTTGTTGTTACTTATCGTTCTTTTTACGTGAAAATTTTCATTTTCGTTTCTAAAGGATTCTAACACTCTTTCTTGTGGGTTCAAATTATTCAATACATAATATTTGTGAATTATGGAATCAAGTTAACTTACACTCGGAAAAAAAAAAAATTGGTTGGTCCAAAGCTTTCACATTAAACTATGGGCTTAACATATTCCTACTCCTTGCAATGATACGAGATAATTGGGCATCACTAAATATTTGGGCCTTGGAGCATTCATGCTCTAGCCTAACTCAAATTGAAGTTCAGCCTGGATAAATCTAAGAATTTGCCTATTTGGGATGAGCATCTTGAGCCTAGAAGACCTTCAATACTGTTGAATCTCAGCAATTTTAACTGGGCTTGTTCTGATATAGTGATATGGTATATATGGGGACCTTTTAATTGGCCCAAAGTTCAGCTATTCTAAGTTTTGATATGCATATGACTCCCTCTCTTGATCCAACAATTTTGGACACCCATAATGGCTCGTCATTAGGCCCAAGAAGCCCATGTTATTCATCTATTGGTTCTTTTCTTTTGATACTTTTTCAATAGTTACTTTTCAAACACATGCATTTTATATATACATCAACTTAAATATATTGAGTTTAGGAGTAACAATTGTTTTCTCACGTTGAGTTCAAATCGTTTTGAGTCATAGGTATTAAAACACCATATAGGTCCACCATAACTCGAACAATTTAATTAAATAAATCATATATTTCGACTCTAACTTATTAAAATTCGCCTCGTGTTAAAATTTGTTAGCCCTGTATGTGGTTTACTGAGTTTGGGTTGTGCCGAGGCACATATATATAAGATTATGTAAATTAATTTTAAGTCGGTCAGTTTAATTAAATGGACCAAAACCGAATCGCATCAAGTGAGAAAATCGTGCAAAATATATCGCAGCCTGTTTGGTTTTCTTTTGTTGGTCGTGCTTTCTGGAAAGCTAAAGAGTACGTAGTGAAGAGGAAATAGTTATCCTCACGTACATCATCACGTACAGGAGCCTTTAACTAAACTCAACGTACGTACGCAATTCTAAATTAACATAAATCTCATATTACGTACGTCTCATGTCACGAAATTAATTAATGGTCTTGCTGGATTGCCAACTTGCTGAAGTTGACGCAAACCTCTCTCTCTCTCTCTCTTGTAATTGAGTGCTTAAAATGCTGCTGCTGATGGTGACTATATTCTTTAACTAATAATGCATGCGTGCGTGCGTGAAAAGTGAGCATCATGATAAGCACGAGCTTTGGAGAGAGAGAGAGAGAGAGGGGCTTGTGATCAATGTGGGCATAATTGAAATGCGAAGGGGAACCATGTGATTGCGAGTGTGTTTGAAATGGATGTTTTATTGATACGTGCAAGGTATGTGCAGAAGGAACACAGCTAGGAAGGGAAGAAAAGGCTTCTTTTTGTAGAGGATGAGCAGCAAGTGGGGAGGTGTGTTAGATTTGCATCAGAAACATTTTTACTTTTGGGAAAGCTAGCTGATCTTTTGTTCCTTGTTCCAATTATGTGGCCTCAGCAAGCAGCCAGCTTGATCTATAAAGTACACTGCGCGCAATTAATGCCAATCTCTATCTCTTTTTGTTTGATGCTGATGCCCCTGCCATGGATACGTTTAGTTTTGCAAAGCATGTTAATTGCAGTTTACAGAACAATTGTTGCTGAATTGCTTTCTAGATTCTCTTCACTTTTTGGTACATTGGAGGACCATTGATACTCCCAATTACAATCTGATTCGATCAGAAACCACAAGCGGTCTAAAGGAAACCAACAAAATAGCTAGTACTGCTCTCTCAAATGCTGTACTCTGAGATAATTTTTTACAATTTTTGTGATTGCCTACTCTACCTTGAGCGTGACCATAATAACACTTGTTTGTTGGCTAGAAATTGCTCCAATGGATCTAAACGAAAAGAATTGTAGTTATATACTCTCTTAAGACCAATTGAATTATAGTCTGACCTAACCTTACTAAAACATTAGTGATTCTCAAGACGGCTAATACTAATCAAGCTTGTATAAGTGATTTTTTATTGCGGACAGTTGAATTCACACCCTAGTACGTGTCCAACTTCATAAAAATTTTCTTAAGACCACTAAACCACTATCAATAATAATAAGATTTTTTGAATTTCAAGAATCAATTTGGGTAATACTCATAAAACTCTACCTGTATTTCTTTCTTTCTTTTCTCCCAAAATAGATAGGGCTTTTATTAGACTATCCCGGAATTTATGAAAGTTTCCAAAAATGAAGATAATTATCCATTTAATTATCTTCAAATTCGAGCACATATACTTTCTTGGTCTATTTAAAGGCATTTAAAAAAATTGTTATGTTTATTTTGTTTCAATAAAATGCGTGTCCGATCCCTTATAATTAGTTCTCATCTAGATATTATGAAACAAATTGAGTACATGATTATCATGATACAACTCAACTATTGAAATCAAATCACTTCTATCATCACTTCATTAGTCAATGTGTAATCATGCCAGTACTCAAGCTCGCCCGTGGATGCCGGAGTGTATCATTATGATCATTATTATCACAATTAGAAGCAAGTTTCATGGTCCAAATCATATCTTTTACGAATAATAATAATAATAATAATAATAATAATAATAATAATAAGAAAGATCCCGGCCTCAAACTCAAAGCTACAACAAATGAGATCGATCTGAATTCTCAATAATTTGCTGCTTATGTGAGATAATTTTTATAAGGCCCTCCTGAGTAGGCAGTCCAAAATTTGTTTGGGCATGTGTGAGCCCATATTAGTATTTTCATAATTACCCTCTAAATTACTAGCAATCCGGATAAAGATACTATTCTACCATTGAAATAAAATACACATTAGGATTTAATAATGGGTTCAAAACTAATATATATATATATATATATATATATACACACATTATTTTTTTATTTTTTTATTTTTGTCCAAAAGTAAGTACTTGCCATTGACAAGGGTTTAACTCACCACCGTCATGGACCAAGGTCAACTGCAGATCTATGAGATGGTCCCATGAATTTTCCTTTTTCTTTCTTTTTTGCTAAGATTCCCTCAATCTTGTAAAGCATATATAGAACATGGTGTTCAATCTAATCAGAAGACTCTGCCCTATCCTCCGGGAGAGCAGAAATCTCTAGTCACAAGAACTTTTTATGTTAATTAATTTGCTTTGTTGCATAATTCCAAGCTTGATATTCAGTCTCCCATAACATGCACGTTAGATGGACCCACATATGATTTATCCATTCTAAATCATATGATTGAAATATTTATTGGTAAAACCACGCATTCAAGTGAAAAAAAATGTTATATGTAACTACAAAAATTTAGGTAGTTTAAGTGAAAGGTAAGTTGCGGAACTTATTTACTCTGAGTAAGTAAATGAATTCTACATCTTAAACTATTCAAAATAATGACCAACTATAACTATTCTAACTAGGTGTGAATCTGTAATTAATAATTATAGTAGTATTTACCTGTTCAGAACTGTTCAAGAGAGCCTTACACAGTAAATACCATATACGCTCCCTTAAAACTACCTAACATAGCTAGTCCCACCAGGACAATAGTGGTTTCCAACATGGCTAATACTAAAAAGACTTGTGTAAGTGATTCTCTATTGCAGAGAGTCGAACTTACACTCAAACATATGACCAACTTCATGAAAATTTTCTTAAGATCACTTAACGATAATCAGTTGTGGTAATTCGAACAACCTAATAACAAAGAATCTTTATCGAGAGAAAGGGTGTTCTAATTTAGTGATCTTTGACATGTGTGCTTGATTTAGACCATTGACGGCTATTTGATATTTGTAATTAGGTGGGCTCACATGAAGCATTGTATCCATAGAAAATATATGTTGGCACGCCGAGAGCATGCTTTTGAAGGAGTTTATCAAGAATCTAAGGATAGATTTGATTTGATTTGAGTGGAAGAGGCTTTCATTTTAGTTTCATATTCGTGCAGCTGTTAATTGATTGGATTTTAATAATTTTATTGAATGCTAAACAATTATAAGTTTATAACACATGGTGTCAAATACTGTGGATTAAATCCGTTTCTTTTACTTTTACACGTTTATGTATTCCTATATTCCTATAGGTTTAATTAATTAATTAGATGATTAGAAAAATATTCGGTTTTCAGACAATGTCAAGGTTTAGATTGGTGCTCAAGTCCAATAAATTAATTATTAATCTTTCCCTTTTTGAAACGAATCTTATCCTCCTAATCCAATCATCCAATACTATATATTAGCTTTAAAAAGAAAAATGAAAAATCTAACGGTTGGGGCCAGAGGGGCCAAAACCGCATCCCATGTATTTTAATTAAGATCAAGGTTTAACCTTGTTAAATTTTGAGCTAAAAATGTTCTAAACTTCTCATAGTTTGATTCTTATCATTCAAATTAACCATGGAAAAGCCTACCAGAGTCTTGGGTTGAAGCAAATGAGGTTAGTACCTGAACATGGTCCGTGTAGAAGAAGACTATAAATTTTTTTTATTCCATTTTAAAAAAAAAATTTATATATACTTATAAGAACAAATATTTAATTTTTTAATATAAATATGTGAGATATATTTTTATACAATTTTTTAGCTTATAATGAAAAATGATGTGTTTAAATTTTAAAATTAAATTATAATGAAGAATTTCGTGCATAAGCGCGAGTTATAAGCTCAATCGTAATCATAATTATTGGATCTACTAGCTAGCTCTTAGATATATGTAAATAAATTCTATGTATACCTACAGATAACAGATCCAACCTAGCTGTGAAAGAAGGAAATGGTCTTCATATAGAGCCAAACGGGAGGAGGGAGGCCTGGCTGAAGTGGGATCCACATCCACGACAACTTATGATCCACGAAACATAGCATGTGAAGTAGGTACGTATGATAATAGGATTTTTCAAAAAATGTCTTTTCCCGGTAAACAAACAGTACCATCATTGAGAAACAATTCGAATGGTATGTCATAAGTACTCCTATAATGCTCATTTCAAATTTCAATGGTGAACGATAAGGACCACTGAGAAGAAGAGCAATTAAGTGCTATCTTTATCATCATTCATCACTGATGACTACGACATGGATGAGCTCATGAGAAGTATCAGAACCTTGCATTATTGGGAGATTGGCGGTGCTGAACCAGAGAATTTGTAAAGCTAACAAAATAAAAATTCGTAGAATCCGGAACTTGCATTGATCCAAAACCTTTTATTGACACTAGTGTTTGTTCCTGTCGCATGCACATGTGCTATGTTGCGTATACAAAAGACTAATGTGCTCAATCTTTGACCATGGCGGAACCAATAAAGGTCTCAACAATTTTGTTGTACAAAAGTCCAGGTGTCAGCAGCCTGTCCTTTTGGTCGGGCAAATGGATCTTATAAAAACTCTCACGCATTTGCAACATAAATTGCTAAAAGATCCATATATATCTCATAAAACCACGTTGGAGCCTCCCCCAAACTTCAATGTAGTCCCCACAAAAGGTTTTAAAAACCCTTTTAAATTACATGTGCTTTAACGAAATGGGCATTAATTTTTTACATTCAATTTTTATTTTCTTTTAGATTTTTCCTCCACTTAAAATTTTAGTTCCGCCCCTCCCATCAGTCACTTTACCCAAGCATTAGTTCATTTTGTATGCAGTTGAGCTTCTGGTGTGAAAGAGGTTCTCCTCTCTTTGGTTTGAATAAATTACCTATTCATAAAAAATAAATAATAATAATAATAAGATGGCATTAACATTATTAATTAGGGGCTTAGCATTGTGAATTAATAATATTTTGAGGTTCAATATGTAGAATGATAGAAACATTTGATATGATAATCTATTTAATCACACTTTATTCAAAAAAAAATTTTAATTAATAAAAAAAAAAACCTTAATCATACACAAATCTCATTTGCCCTTTCGGTTATGCATATCACATTGGCTCTTTTACTTCTTGGCCACTTAGATGATTTCATTTTCATTAGATTAATTACCAGATGCTTTGTTAGAGATAAAATATATATATATATACACACAAATCTGCTAGTGAAAAAATAACTGTAAAAACAAATTTCGTCAACAAAATGTACCGGCCATGTGACATAAATAGGAAAATAGAATTAAAATATTATTATTTTGAAAAATATTTCTACATACAAACATCATTACTTTATACGAAAAAGAAACTGGTCGCAATCGGAAAGGCATTGATCATCTAAAAGTAGAATAGCATAAATCCTCTTAATTATCTTATACTAATATTCCCGTTTTATACAGTAGTCTCCATTCAAGCTAGCTTGGACTTCTTGTGTTGTTCGGTTCAAATTTTCAAACAAACGTCGACCCACATTCTTTCTCTGTCCTGTCATTGACTAAATTTCCCAAAAGAATGTACGTCTTCGATTTAACAACGGAATTTGCATCAGAAACTATCATCTTTAAGCTGTTTCTATATACGTTTCAACAGTACTATATAACTGTAGGTGTTAGATTCCAAAGACAATTATGAAAGCTAGTTTTGAAAAAAATAAAAACGGCTGACCCCACTCAATCAAGTGAAAAAAAAAAAAAAAGCCGCAAAAGCCTCCTAGATAATAACTCTCCAAAATAACCCAACAATACCATAAGACTCTGTCGCAAACATCCAAAAGATCATCATCTCTATAGAGTTTTCATAAAAAGGGGCATGCATTTCTAGGTGGGGAATGCTAGATTTTTAGAAAATAATATTAACTTAGAACAGAAAAATACTATAAAAAAACACTAATATTTTCCTTTCTAGGCTAAGAGATTCTCTCTTCTCTCTCTTTATTCGTTTGTTATTTGAAAACCATTACTTTAAAGATCGAAGACTCCCCCAACACCAATGATTTCTGATTGTTGGTTTTTTCTTGTTTCGTAGATGACCCGACGGCCATCGCTTCGAAAATAATTGTTTCAACATGTTGGATACAAATTCTTTATAATTTCAGGTGAATTCCTATTAAGATAGATGGACCATCTTCTATAAAGATATAATTGGAGAAATTTTTTCAAGGGAAAAATGCAGTTTTAACCTATGAAGTTTCAGTGATTTTTCAATTTGAACCCCAAAGTTTAAAAATTTGCAATCCACCCCCCTGAAGTTTCAAAAACTTGCAATGTTAACCCCACCGTTAGTTTTTTCGTTAAAATGGACGGAAAATTATAAAATGACGAAACTACTCTTAGTCTTTTTTTAAAAAAATTTCCGTCTACTTTAACGAGAAAAATACGAAGAGTTAACATTGCAAATTTAAACTTTATGAAGTGGATTGCCACTAAACTTTGAGTTAAAATTGAAAATCATCACTCATGGTTAAAATTGTATTTTCCCTTTTTTTCAACCTAATTAATAAAGATGACATATATTCGTTTGTAAGAGGGAAAAAAAAAAACTTTTTTTTTAAAAAATAAAATAAAATAAAATTGCATGATAAAAACAGAAGGGCAGGGGGGGAGACTTGTGACTTGTCAGAGACAATTTGGCACTGAAATTATCCCAAAGGTACGGTCTTGCATGTGATATTGAAGATTTCTTTTTTAAAATTTTGTTTGGAATTGACCGAAGAGCAGAAGTTGAAAGTTTAAGAAGCAGGTCAAATTGTTGTAAACTCAGAGGCCAATAGCTTTCTGTTGCTTCTTGCTTGAAACCACTGGCACATGGTTTAGTAACATGCAAACGCAGATTTAACCACAAAACCACTGGTAAAATCAATTGCCCTATGTAGGCCTAGCTGTACAAGTCCCACTCGCCCTACCATTGCGTTCTATCCACACGATCAGGTTCTAATAGGAAATATTTTCCCCAATGTATGAGTTGGGTGGCAATAAACAATTGTGTTCGGATCGTCTCAAATCATCAGCATAATAATCTTAACCGAATATATTTAATTAAACGAGTCAGAATTCTTAACCATAACCTGTTAATTTTATGTTGAGTTCGAGTCGAATTTGTAAATTATGTCAAACATTGTCAATCTTAAATATCACGTGACAGATTTTGTATTATATCGAAATATGATATTTGACACCTCAACCTTAAGTAACTAATTTCGTATTTAATTAATTTGTAATCTAAACATAGGTAATTAAGTTTTAAGACATAGGCAATCATATATGCTTCCCACTACGCAAGATTAGTCCACGAATTACTCCTTTTTAGGGTATAGAAAACACATTAGATTGGAAAAAACATTGAAAGTAGAAACACACTATAATTAGCAATATCCGATTGATGGTCACGTGCTTTATTTTAACGCGCAAATTGCATGCTTTTCCCCTAAAAATTCTCGCATGCCTTGTCCAATCGTCCTTTCCCTTGATGCATGCTCTCTCTCTCTCAAAACCCTTTTTCAGGTCCCACGGGTGGAGAAAAAAGCTTCGTCTTTCTTACACACTTTCATTGACTTGCCCACATCTCTCCTTCTTTTTAGCCATCTCTTTGACAACCTTTTATGGCATGCCTGCTTTCAAACGATAATTCAATGTTTTTTTTTATAATAATTTTGCTTACCCATATATATTTATCTCTTTACCGACACTTGTTAGACTCCCTCTTACCTTAATTAAGGCTGTCTTGTTTTGAGAATCAGCTAGAAGCATGGCAAAAAGATAGGTGAAAGATATATATTTCATACAATCAGTGTGGATGAATAATATCTACATTAGTACAATCAACATGAATATTATTCATTCACGCTAGTTGTATGAATATCATCACTTTATATGAACCATACCAAATACATTATATATATTTATTTATTTATTAAATCTGTCAATTGTTTATATGATTTGCTAATTCGATAATAACTCACTCCAAAATTAGCAATTTTTTTTTAAAAAATGAAATACTTCATTCTCATTCATAAAACTCACGAGCAAAAAACTCTTACAAACATAACAAAAGCTCTAAAGTAAATCATAACCAAAGCTAAATAAATCAGCCATAACATAATTATCTGCGAACTTATGATTGATCATCAGGTTTAATTTCAAATCTCTACCAAGCAGACACTATCCAATGGATAGGTAGCACTTATTCCTCGGTCTTGAGAGCGGAGATCCCCAAGCCAATACTCATTCTCCTCAACCCGAAAGCCAAGATGTCGTTCACATCTACAACCCAAAGGTCTAGACCAAATGCAGATATACTCATGGGCAGAAAACAATTTGAGAGGATAGAGCCTTATTGCAAGCAAAAAAAGGAAAGAAAAAACGTACCGTGAAATAAAAGGACAAAAAAGAAAAAAAAAGCAAATAAAAGGAACAAATAGAAGAAAACATATAGGGAAATAACAATGGAAAAACAAGCAAATACAGGCAAAATCGAAAGAAAAAAAAAACCAAAGGAAAAACTGGGAAAGCAAACTATGAGGATGACAACAACTGGGAGGAAGCCGATTGCATGCTGGCCGAAATCCGACGCGGAAGGTAGCGTTGAAAGCACATTGCGGGGGGATGCGAGAAAAGACCGGCAATGAGTGGTGGGCGGCAAAGCTAGTGCAAAGAAGATCGACGGTGCACTCAAAACCAGAGGGGAGAGTTTGAGTGAAACCCCAAGGACAACACCCACACAGAGTGCCAAACAAACAAAACAAGAAAAAACAATGACAAGGCAGAGGCTAGGGAGGATGGGGACAGAAGAAGCGGGACACAAGAGGGGAAAAAGTGTGGAAGAGAAAGGGGTGAAGTACTGCACAAAGGGTAGGGAGCATCAAGTAAATTATCTAGCACAATGGGTTAAGGACAATGGAAAGAAGGGAGGAGGGGAGGCAACGAAGGCCACCCTTCCTCCCACCTGTGCGGTGCTCACAAAGATGGAGGTTAGGGTTTATTGGGAGAGAAAGGAGCTAGGGTCTATAATTGTCAATCCCAAAATTAGTAAATTAAGACTAAAAGAGATAGCTATGGGTTAATCTATATAGTATTATATATACTCATGCCTTGACATGAGACATTTAGAGATGATGTGACATAACCCAAATCTAATATACAAAAATAAAAAATAAAAAATTGTCACTGCACACTTAATATTTACTTGACATGTATCACCTTCTCTCGACCCCTACCTCTTTTCATTTCTCACTTCTTTTTTTGGTTGGTTACCATTGTATTATCCCTTCTTTGTTTGGGATAGGAGAGGACATGTACTCTGCGACTGACATCTTTGGTTGGATGCATATAAAATATATGCATGTCTATGTCTATGATCAAGTTAATTAATAATGGCAACATTTACTCAGCATATTATTGGACACTTTTATGGTACCGGTACCTGATGTTAACAGCAGCACCTGGCGAAAAAGAAAAGATCTGAGCTAGCTAGTGAAGATGCTTTTTGATCTCTCTCTTATTCTTCTTCCTTACACGTAAACTCATCAAAGATAATGTTTTTTTTTTTTATTTTTTATTATGGACCTTATGGTTAATTAGACGTCACAAATATTATTATTATTATTTCTATTTTCTTTCTTCTTCGGGTTATCCCGGTGGCGGTGGACTTAGATATCTTAATCGAGCAAATCCAAACAAGGGAAAGAGGATGGCTGTGTGCACTGGAAAAAAGTAGTAACCAACCTGTGGGGTTGGCCAAGTCTCAAGAAAGCAAGCTAGGAGGTGAACAGCCACCATAGCTGGTCCCACTCCCACCAAAGCACCAAGAACAAAGATCATGGACATCATGGTCACACACCCTCAATAACAAAGATGGTAGGGGTCCATCATATGTTCTCACATTCATGCTCCATGACTCCTGTTTCTTTAACCTAAATTTCGACATCTATATATATATATAGATGGATGGGCTTTTAAGGGTGGCCTAAGGGTGCTTGGAACTTTCTTTATAATTTTCATTTCTTCCCCACTAAACTTTTTGTTCAAAGCCAACTATCCAAGTGCTTCCCTGGAAAGAAGAAGGAAACAGTGTTGTAAGTTCTCATAGGATAGAAGAATCAACCAATTATTGCAGCTTGGGGCAGAAAATTAAAAAATTATTGCAGCAATTGCCTAACAGGATCTAACAAAGTGGTACAATTCTGGAAGCAAAGGTGGCTTTTCTTAGCCCCAAAATATATTTAATGTAAAGACACCCAATAATTTACTGAAAGATATGCTCATGTCACAGTTCAGTGTGACATAAGAAAATTTTTTTTTCTTTTAAAATATTTAGAAACAGATAAATAGCATAGTATATATCGCATACTCTTTATTCAATGTGAGCATAATGGTAGATCTTGTAAGTAAGATTTTATAATAGGGGCCATCATTCATGTGAGAGGAAGAATTACTACTTATAAAATATGAAATAAATTTCATATATATATATATATATATGAAGCTACGTACATATGTATGCTGCCAATAAATATGTAATGAAGAACTTTAAGTCATATATAATTGATGCTCTCTCATGTGAAAGCAATGATCAAGTGATATTCAAATCCTCTCTCTCGTCGTATATTTATTTATTTTCTCAGTAATGGTCTCAAAAATAAGTTTACGAATTTATGATCAAAAGTCCAAAATAAGTTTTAGATATAGTTTTCTTTTAAACCGAGTTGAAGATTTTTTTTTTTTTTTAATTCAATCTTTTAAACTAACTTTTGTCTTTAAAATATTTGATTCTTACATGTAATTTTAATTGGACAGACTATTTATAAACTAATATATGTTCTTAGAACATATGAAATTTATATAAAAACTGCATGTTCTAAAGACAGATATTAGTTTAGTAGACTAAATTAAAAAAATAATAATAATTATAACTTAATTTAAAGAAATCTGTCAATAAATATATTTTTTGTTGTTTAAATTATATATTACCCCTTTCTTATCTTTGAATTAAGATTTTCTTCGGTTTAAATGAATTAAAAAATATTTAGTTAGTTATTTTGTCCTATTAAAAAGTAAAATGATAAAAATACCTTTTACATTAATTAAATATTCTTTAAAACTAGAGAGAATCATATTCCGCCTTTTATCTTTATAATTTTTTTTTTCCCGCAAGTACACGGTGAAAAACATTTAAGTTTGTTTTGTCTCGAAAGCATTTATTACTATTTAATTAAAATTCATCCTTTTTTTTCTGGGTGGGCAAATCTTTTTTTTAAGAGAAAGTACTTCGTAAGTCCCCACCACATAACCGTGTTTTACCCTTTTGCCACTTCTCCAGGCTATAAATTGCCGCACTAAGTACCCTGTTTCCAATACAAAGCATACGAAAGTGAGAGCAAGAGGCGAAAGAAAAAAAATTGAAGAGAGAATGGAGACTTTCCCAGTTATTGACATGGAGAAGCTTAATGGTGAAGAGAGAGGAGCAACCATGGAACTGATAAAAGATGCCTGTGAGAACTGGGGCTTCTTTGAGGTACTAGCTAGAATAGTTAGATATAATATTACTATATATCTGCCAATATTCTTTTGAAGTTTGTTTGAAGCAATTATGTTTTTGAAACCTCTGCTAACTTCTCTTCTGGTTTTTCTGTAAAGTTGGTGAATCATGGGATTTCTCATGATTTGATGGACTCTGTGGAGAAGCTGACGAAGGAGCATTACAGGAAGTGTATGGAGGAGAGGTTCAGGGAAATGGTGGCAAGTAAGGGTCTGGAGGCTGCTCAGTCCGAAGTCAGTGACATGGACTGGGAAAGCACCTTCTTCTTGCGCCACCTTCCTGCCTCGAACATGTCTGAAATCCCTGATCTTGATGAAGATTATAGGTTACAAATATAACTCAATTTTTCTGAAAGTAGTTGTATTATGTATATATAGTAGCATATATCATGTTAAGGGAAACCATGAGTTATAGTTGTTCTGTTACAAAATTTCAGGAAGGCAATGAAGGAATTTGTAGTGGATTTAGAGAAACTGGCTGAGCAACTCTTGGACCTGCTGTGTGAGAATCTTGGGCTGGAGAAAGGATACCTGAAGAAATCCTTTTATGGGTCCAAAGGTCCAACTTTTGGCACCAAGGTCAGCAACTACCCGCCTTGCCCCAAACCAGAGCTCATCAAGGGCCTCCGAGCCCACACTGACGCCGGCGGCCTCATCCTTCTCTTTCAAGATGACAAGGTCAGTGGCCTCCAGCTTCTCAAGGATGGCGAATGGATTGATGTTCCCCCAATGCGCCACTCCATTGTCATCAACCTTGGTGACCAACTTGAGGTACGGTATACTTGCAAGGGCCATTGCATTAAAACAATGTAGTTGGGATGTCTTAGCATTTCCTAAGATGTTTTGTTTTTTTCTTTTTTGTTGTTCCTTTGTGTGTGTAGGTCATTACCAATGGCAAATACAAGAGTGTGCTGCACCGCGTGAATGCTCAACCAGACGGTAACAGAATGTCCATAGCATCATTCTACAACCCCGGCAGTGATGCTGTTATCTATCCGGCACCAGCATTGGTGGAGAAAGAAACTGATGAGAAAGGTCAAGTGTACCCGAAGTTTGTGTTCGAAGACTATATGAAGCTCTATGCCGGCCTGAAATTCCAGGCCAAGGAGCCAAGGTTCGAAGCCATGAAGGCCATGGAGTTCACCGTTAAGTTGGGTCCTATTGCCACTGCCTGATCAGTCCACCTCTCGTGCATGAAAGATAGGAAAAAGGGTTTTGTGTGAGTGTTTCTGCAATAATTATCATAGAGTCCTAGCTATTAAGTCTTACTGTTTCTCTGTTGAGTGAATTTTAAGCTTGTGGCTTAGGTGTGCTTTACTATATGCTTCTTCAATAGTTCCTGTGGTGTTATGTATGTGTTGCTGCTGTTGATCAGATTTACCGTTTAGAAGTGACTTACCCTTTTGGTAAGGAATTGTCTTAAGATTCTCTTGGGGGTATTATGCTTCATAACATATTCTTGGAATATAAATCAGAATCAATGTCTTGCAAAGGGAATGCGTAAATTAAATATTGTTGAGTGTTGACCATCTATAAAGGGTAAAACTGGTTCCAAACTTAAAGCTGGCCTAAAATGACTATCTAATTTTCATTCATAGAATATTAAAGGTGGAATTATTGAGATTAAAGAAGCTCTGATCTGGAAAAACAGATAAAACAAAAAGACATTTCTGGACAAGGAAGTGCAGAGAATAGGAGAATTATTCAGCATTTCTCCTATTCTCTGCACTTCCTCATTAAGAAACCCCTGTTCTCGATATGCCCCATAAATGTGTTTTCCTCGTTAGATTTCAATATGCACATAAAAATAAAATCCTGCAAGTCTGAGTACTGATAAAATATATACATACCAAAACTCAAGAAGAAAGTGCCATAGATTGGGATTCTCTTTTATTCGACTGCACGAATCTCAGCTTAAGAGATAAGGTTGTAGAGCCCACTTTTCGAGTAGATGGGTTCCGTATTCTAAATTACTTCAGACAGTTAGATTTGACAACTTTCTCTTAAGCTGTTCGAATTTTCTAATAACAAAAGAACAACCTAATAACGGGATCCTTGACCGAAGTAATGATATTGTAGCACTTAAAGGCACACAAGTAGGTAAATTTTATTGATACCACTAAATCATTGGTTACAAACTTACAGTTTCCCACCAATACGAGGAGCCCATGTTCTTGTAAGCCTCATGCTATTGGATAGTTAGGATACAGAAAGCAGTATGTCATTATTAATTGAAATGATGTAAAGAAGTAGATTGTGGTCCGTTTTCAATATCCTTAGAATATCAAGTATTCTCCTGAGCGTCCGAAAGGGCAATAATAAAAAAAATTGAACCCCGTATCAGCTGTACTGAAAAACACCCGGAAACCAGATGGTATAAAGAAATCAAAGACTTTAAAGGAAGCAGGGATCACAATAGCCACAAGCAAAAACAAATGAAGAGACACTAAAGGCACAGCAAATGAACCGTAATTCTTAGTACACACTAAACACAACTGAAAAGTATGCTTCTGGATCAGGTGACTTAAAGAACTGCTACTGCTTTTCAACGATAACTATCAGTACAGACTAAACACAACTGAAAAGCATATCTATTATATTTCTCAAAAAGAAATAATCATCTCAAACAACAAAACAATAGTATATGACCATGAGCAATGTTGCATCTTGTCTCAGCAAGCCACCAACAGCTATTCAAAGAACCGGCCCCTAGGCTTTAGTGGTGTAAAAGCCTTATGAAAGGCCCCAAGCCACCAACAGCTATTAAAGGTACAGAGGAATATATGCGGATTTGCAATGTAACAGTGATGATATAAATTAAAATTAGCAGCCGTATGAAAGGCTTGTTTACAGTTTCTTAGCAAGGAACTATCAATACCCTGCTTCAGTATTACTCAACTAGTTTAGTTTCCATTGGTAACAAATGAAAGTAGTCATGTAACAATTGAGCACCAATACAAAGATAACTCCATCAGAGACCAAACTAGACGGACTTAAGACAAGAAAAGGCACGACTTATATTTTTTTTGATAAGTCAAAATATATATAAAAGGCGCAGAGGGGTGTTGGTCATCATGTGCAGAAAAAACCACCAAGTGCATCAATAAGGAGTAACGAATCTTATTTCATAAGCACTGAAGAATGCGACTTAACAGAATATCCCGTACTCAATAAAGTGGAATGACAGATAGCAGGCACATAGTTGAATACAGTTCAATCCAGCTCTGCTTGTATCTCATTATCTTAGCATGTTCTCACTCACAATCTAGCTTGAACAGACTTGCGTATTTTAAATATTTCAACCAATAAATATCAATACAGTTTAAGATCCATATATAGGTTCTTTTTTAACTGACAAATGCGAGAACATCTAATTTAATGCACAATCCACACAGATATGCGGACATGTCAGAACCCAAAATATCTGAATCAATGTGAGAGTGCTGCTGCTTTAGTGATATCACCTACAAACACATCGTATGCACCGAAAGTGAAGTAACCATAAAAAAGGCCATCATTCTACCAATAAGTCTTTTCTTAGCGTTATGAGTCACTTTCATGGATAGGTCCCATCATACTATTTTATTCCATACCATCATCTGTAAGTGCAGTGATGATGGATCACTGCCCCGGGAGCTTAAAAAATTCATAAACTAAAATGTATGGGTAAGGAACACCAGCCAACATAACCAACTGGTGCCTCTCCCCTCCTTTTCAAGCGATGAGCAAGTAGATGGATTTGAGAAGAGGGGTGTTGGCAGAGTTTTTTTTTCCCACCCTTTTCTGTTTGGGGTATGGTGGGAATGAGGGGATTGCGTGATTTATGTTGTTCTTTTTCCATGCATTAAAAAGAACAAAATCCGGAGTGCTACAGCTCACCGATGAAACTAGATGATGAAAACGAATTATGAATGGGCAATGCAATGAATGAAATAAGTCCAAACAATGATATAGATCAAGTCCCACTTCGGAATGGAAAGGCCAAAATCAGACCCTAAGCAAATAAATTGTTTATTGAAAACTCATCAGTATTGAAACAATGTTAAATGTCACCTTGAAAATTATCACGGAGAACTCAAAGCACAAAATCTTTGGAGTAAACAGATACTTAATGTTGGCACCCGAATTTCAGAACCCAAGGAAAATAATTCTAGAATTCCACCATTTTGACATAAGAAAAGAAGCATTTAATTTCTCCAATTCATGCTCATGCTTAAATGAGAAATCTGAAGGTAGGCTGCGACGCAGATGGATAATCTCTCTCCATATCACTTCCCCAATGCTTGATCAACTACATCATTCTTAGCTTCACCAGTCACATCAGTGTCCGACCTTGGAACCTTTTTCTCATCCATTTCAACTGCATCTCCATTAGAGCAGTGGTTCTTCAAAACAGTTGAAATGTCAGCCTCAGAAGCTCCAGCAAGCTTAAAGCGCTCAACAGCAGCATCAAGGTTTTCCTTCCAACCACCCAGCCCCAATTTGCATTCAACTTGGGATCGCTCAAAAAGCATGTTACCCCAGAAAAGATGTATCTGTGATCTCATCACAGCTGCTTGTTCTGCTGCTTCATCTGCTGAAACTTCACCCTGACTGCCAAGGCTAGAGGGCTCGCCTTCAGCATTACTTCCTTGTTTCTTCCTTCTTTTCAATAACTCTTCCTTCTTACTTGCACTTGGATCTTTTAGCTCATTTGCTCTCTGCTCCTCAAGCTTCTCCCACATCTCTGTTGCAGCCTTCATCTTTTCCTCTGCACTGTCAAAAAGTTTAAGAGTTTCGGCAGAATCCCAGCTAGAAAGATCCATCTTCTTAGCAAGTGCAAATGACCAATGAAGTTTGGCCATTTCAAATTGCTGCTGCCCAAGAGCCAGCAACCCCTCATAAAAGTCCGGTTTAATCAGGAGAGCCTCCTCATACTTCTCTCTGGCCAGAGAATATCTTCCCTTAACCCAGTCATAGGCCACATGAAGTTGTGCTGCCACTACCTCCTTTCCAGCAGACTCATCTAAGGGAATGCGTTTCCTTGCAGCACACATATGAACATTTCCCCAATTGAAGAAAGCCAAAGCAGCTACCTCCTGGAACTTAGCGGCAGCCTTGTCAAAAAGACCTTGGGCTTCCTCACTTGTCACTGTCTCCTCGAGTGCCTCAGAACAAAGCTCCATCCCCAGCTCATGCAAGTCAATATGAGCATCTGGGTCAATGCCAACATGAGTGCGGAAAAGCTGAGCAAATTCAAACAACCAATCGTCCATCTCCACTTCCTTGCCCTCAGGATCTTCTGCTACCAATTTCTCCTTCTGAGCCTCTTTCTCTATCTTATTGATTCCTGTATCAGCAGGTTCCAACACAGATTCACCAAGTGATGAATTAGAGCCACTTTCATCTCCCTTGTTTCCCTCGCTCTCCACATCCTTCTCCTCCTCTTCTTCCAATAAAGGTGGCTCCTGCTCAAGATCCACCTCCACAATATGCAATCTCAACATACCGATTGAGTCTGTCTTATCTGTTTCAGGATCCTTTGGGATGAGGTTATCCACAAAAGACTCTGCCAATCTAAGTTCCCCTGAACAGGTTATGGTCACCAAATCACCATCATTATCCTTATACTTGATCAAAACTGACTTTGATGACGGGAACCTTTTGCCCACAATCTCCCTTAACACTCTGAAACTGCATTTCACTGGCATCTGGGCAAGCCTTATGTCGTGATCATAAACAAGCTTCAACGGCCTCCGCTGGATTGCAGCTTCTGGAGTCTGCCCACGCAATGACACTGATGAAAAAGATGAATTTTCCTTCTGGTTATCCTTTCTGGGATTGACAGGTTTTGAAGAACCACTTGAAGGCTTCAACACGAGCTTGGGCAACTGTGCTTTACACTCTGGACCATTTTCTGTGGGTAAAACAGTTTGGGATCTCTCTGGCTTATTATTTGGTAATATGACTGATGCCCCAGCCGTAGTAGTTGCCTTCTTTGGTACTGGTCGGGCAGGCAAACATGGCCCTAAGCCACCAACTGGGGCACCACGAACTGCAGAAGCCCCGAGGGCAGCAGGGGACGGGCGGCTCTGGAGGTCCTGCTGGGCCTCCTGGCGAGGACCCAACGCTGCCCTCAACCTCCGGGCAATATCCAAAGCATCCCCATGATTTGGGTCTGCCCCCAATAACACCTGCACATCCTGCATCGCCATTTCATACTTCCCTAATGCCTCAAACGCCCGAGCCCTCCTAAGGATAGCACGGACGAAGCGGGGCTGGACCTGAAGCGCCATAGTACACTCAGCAATCACTGCCTCATAGTCTATAGGCTTCATTTGCATCAAACAAGCCGCTCTATTGCTATGAAACACGGCTCGGTCCTGATGGGTTTTTGGAGTAAGTTTAAGAGCATTATCATACTGCTCGAGAGCCCCCACGTAATCCTTACTTGTAAACCTGTTATTCCCTTCTTCTTTGAGCTCATGGGCTCTTTTCAAAAAGACCGAAGAGTCCAAATCAACACCACCATTAACATTTGGAGTTGAATTATCCCCTGACACTTGGTTTGCACCACCCTTCTTCTTCTTATTCCCTGACTTCCCCATATAAAATATAAATCTCTCTCTCCCCCTTCCTCTCTTTCTCTCAAACACACACAAATATAAATTTATCTATTTTATCTAAACGAAAGACAAAGCAGAAAGCTTGCAGAACTTTCAAGAAGAATATGTGCTCAATGAACAAGAAGAGAGAAAAGGGGCACTTACAATTACAAATGAGGAAGCTCAAAGTTGGAAGCTTTCTGTGAAGATTTTTGTTTGTGTGATTGGCCTGTGGAGTCCCAAAAGAGCCCCAGAAGATGGGTTGGGAAGAAGATGGATTGGTTGGGTATTTGAAGAAATGTTTGGGTGCTCAGTGTACGAGAGAGATGGAAATGGGAGATGGGGTTTTTGGGAAGTCACTTGGGATGAAAGTGAAACCCTAGCTGGTGGGATCAGAATTTAGGATTTTGGCAATGTAAGCTGGAGCCTACCTCTACTTGGTCATCCTCAACCGTCCGATCTGTAGAATGTTGTTTCGTCCTTGACTACTTCAAACCCTCCATGTTGGATATTTATCACATCAAACAGGGGCCAGGGGATCTAAATGAATCCCTGTACTTAAATGCGACGCGTGGCAGATAAAATGTTTTCTAGAATCATCGTTCTTTTAAATAATTGCCCGTGTCCTGAATTGATTTTGCACCTTTGCATGCGTACACACAGGAGTATATAATTGAGATAATAATGTAGGTGCTCAGATATTATAGCCTTTCTAAAAAAACAAAACAAAACAAATATTATAGCCTTCACTATAAAATTTTTACACTATAATTATATGAGAGATTTACTAAATAATATTTACCTAATTGAAAAAAGTCATTTTTTTTTAATCCAAATATACTTGTTAATATCATAATGAAAATTATTATTAAATTTGAATGAATTAATAGTAAATTTTATATTTAATGGGATTTCACTCTAGAGTGTACAATTAAGAACGTGATAGCATTTCTCTTTTAAAATAAGGTAAAGTTCATTTAACCTCCTCGAACTACTATTTTAATGACAATTTATCTCCCAAACTATCAAAATAATGACAATACATTCCCAATTTTAACAAAATAACAAAATTACCCTTACTAAAATAAAAATAAAAAATATTAAAAAAATCAAATTTTTAAGGTATTTTTGTCATATTTAAAATTTTATAGGGGTCATCACTTTGCTAGCGTTAAAGAGTGCATTGTAATTGTTTAGGTAGTTGAAAGGTAAATTATCGTAATTGATTGATAGTTTGTGAGATAGATTGTTATTAGAGTAGTAATTTGAGGGATTAAGGAGACTTTAGGAAATATTTATCAAAAATAAGCAGAGCAAGGGTATTAGGGTAATCCAGCATTGAATAGTAGCTAGGGTTGGTAATTGGGATCTCGAGCACTCTATATAAAGACCTCAAAAATTGCAGGATTGGGAAGGTTCGGCGCTTCCCTTCATCTTCTCGAGCGAATTGGTAAATAGGGTTAGGGTTTAAGACTTGGTGTTATATCATTCTTGGATTTGTCTGATAAAACCATTCATATTTTTGGGTTTTTCTTTTTGTTTTGTTTCAATCAATGCCTCTGTTCTGTTCAAGAGAATCGGAGACGGTTTGTGTCTCTGTGTTCAGAAGAACTGCGAGGTATAACAAAATCAACGGCCGAGATATCGTTTCAGTCGTCATTTTTTGTTGGCGATTCGATTGTTGCTCGTCCACATTTGTTATTTCATTTCTTTTTCTCTATCTTTTCTTTCGGTTTGAATCTGAAAGTTTTCGATCAGGACATGAATAGAGCGAATGCAAATAAATAATATACCCAAAAAAAAAAAAAATTTCCACTTTGATGACTTGAATAGATTTAGTTAAATTCTTCCATCGAAATGAATGACATTTTATTATGTTTTAATCTTAAGCAATGTTGTATATTTTTATTTTATTTTTTATTCTTAAGCAATCTGAAGCGTGCATAATCCTAACATAATAGTCTTAATCTTAAACTGTACTCGGCATTTCTCAACTTATGTTTTATGAGGCGCGCATAATCTTAACATTTTAGTCTTAATCTTAAACTGTACTTGGAATTTCTCTTTAAGAGTATTCTTTTAGAATAGATGTTAATTGGACATAACTTTGCCGAATTTGGGGTGCATCCAATTCTTTGGGCTATGCATACAAATAATGTGTCCCAAGTTCTTTATTGAAAGTCCACCTTGTCACTAATTACTAAAATATAAAGTAAATTTATCCATCAAATTTTGGTACTAATTGTGATCTAACAAACACTAGAGGAAGCGAGGAAGCTGCTGAAGAAAGACAAGGTTAACACCTTCCACACAAATGAATATTCACAAGGGAATTAACGAAGAATATGAAATGTTCACACATACAAAAGCGAAGGCCTATATTTATGATTTTTCTAATTAATAAGGAAACCAAGACAAGAACACCAGCTAAGGTGTACGGGGGGAGGATTCAAACGAAAAGGAAAAGAAAATGGAATTGATATTATCCGACATCCACTACTTGCACTTTCTTTTCGGCTATCTCAATCAATGGCCACTCTCCATGCTTTTCTGCTTTCTGTGAAAGGAAATGCCTTTTCTTCCTTCTATTAGCCTGCTATCTCTTTAAACATGAAAATGATATTGGCAAGTGCTTCAACCCAGAAATATCAAACAATTCTATGAACCTCTGATCTGTCACTCTGGCCTTAGCAGCAGCAAACCTCTGATACTCATCAAAAACAGAAGACAGGCACCATCTTTGCAATCTTCTCAAGCATCCCACCAGACAACCAGTGCGGTGCTGCACAATTGAATCCAGTGATGCACAGATTGTTGAAGATTTCAATCGTATGACAAAGCAGAAAATAATCACCATACCTTCCCTCGTTTGCAATGAATTAGAAGTGGGTGGTTCCTCACATCTGGCATGGCAGACAAGCAAAAATTTGCATTAGCAGGTTGTACAAAAGAGTCAAGTTATCCTATATGCATAACGTTTAAGTTTGTATGATACCAAGGAGAACTTTCAGTGCTTCGCGGATTGTTTCCTCTGGAATGTTTACAAAAGGCTCCTGCCCATGGCATTGGTTATTAATGTCAAATGTTGTTTCGGATGCAAGTACAACCATACACAATCACATACTATATGAGGAAAAGCTTCCACTGATATCAGCAATTGTGACAAATGATTACTCCCTCAAAGGAAGAAACAACATTAACAAAAACCTCTAAAGGGATAAGTACATCTCTGGTCAACCCTGCACAAAATATGGTTACTACTTTTACATAAATATAGCCAAAGCATAGCCCATCTTTTGCAACCAGAAGATCCCCTGTTTCTAGGATTCCACAATTTACAATTCTATGATCCACTATCTACCTCTGTCAAATTTGCTTTCCCTACTAACAGTCGATTTTTATTCTACAGTTTCTTTTGAAAACGTCAATCCATAAAAACCTTTCAAGAAGAGGGCTGAATCATGCCACTTTGCCAAGACAGAATAATGGGATAAAAATATGGTTTCAAGAATTTAAAAAAAAAAAATGGATCTGTTTAATATTTATTGGTCAACATGAAGAATTTTTCAGCCACAAGGAAAACCAGAGTCTCATAAACGTACAGCAATGTAGTCGCAAGTCTTGATAATGAAGCTACCAAAATAGAAAACTGCATCTTAGTGTTAAAACAATAGCCAAGAGATTATATTAACAATTTTTTATCAACTTTATTTTTTAGAACAACACTTAATTTATGATCATTGTTAAAATATTAATTAAATTATTTTACTTTTTAAATAAAAGCAAAGATCCGTTCCGAACCTTACTCAATTAATCTCATTTCAATTATCATAGCTAACGAGTCGTTTGATCCCGTTCCTAACAATTTCGCACATAAATTCAGGAAGCAGAGTCAACAATTTCACAGTAAGTCAAACAAAAATCAGATCTTCATCAAATTACATGAACGAATTAGGCCAAAAAAAATCCAAAACCGAACCTTAGAGCCATCGATCCCGAACTGGAAAAGCTTAATCCCATTGGCCTTCAAAAACTCATTGTTCGCCTCCGGATAGGGCTCCGGGCACAAACATCTACCACAAACAACGAAATCAAATCCCCAAAAATATCACTCATAGCGACCAAAAATTTCCGAAGAAGAAAACAGTGATCGAAAAATTACACACTCACATAATGGAACGGAGCTCTAGGGATTTCAAGAAGCCGAAGTTAGCGGAATCTGGGAAACCGGACCTGAAGACGCCATTATCGACCATCGCGAAGTTCAGCGGCGGAACCAGCAACTCCTCCCCGTCCCGCTCGCCATCTTCGACGGCAATCGGCGGAGACTTGGCCGCCGTCGAGTTCCCGAAGGTCAACGACTGCGAGGCGTCGGTCGCGGTACACATCTCCGGTCCAAAGCTCTCAACCTTCATGGATTTGGCGCCAAAAATTTGAAACAAAGCGATTCTGAGAATCTGAGAGGCTTTTGGAATTTTCTTTCTCTTTTCTTCTTTTTCTCGGTGGGAAAGACTAAAGAGGAAAAGAGAGAAAGGATCTGGTGATGATGAATCGTGGTGTGGATGGTGAATGGGATTGTGATCCGGTTGGTTTTCGTATTGGCCTTGTACGATAGAGACGTGGGAGAGAAGAAGCAAAGACCAAGAAAGAGTTGATGAGGGAAAGGCTGAGTTGGAAAATTTGGTGTTGAATATCTACTTTGCTTGTAGATTTTTTAAGTTAAATTATATAGTAGACTCAGACTGAGATATAATAGTTGAAAATGTATATCTTCAATTAACACTCTCCTCATATTTTACATATAAAATATTTAATTGTAGTACAAAAATTATGAAGTGGAGGTTCATTGCTTTAATAGCATATTAAATTACTATAATTTGTTTATTCAATTTCATAATCTCCATCCAATTAGAGGTGGGAAAGAAAATAACCAATGAAAATGTGATAGGTGTTTTTTTTTTAATCTTTTGGAAGGGAGGAGGGAGACTAAGGAAACCCTATAATATATAAGGAAAAAATATATATTCTTAACGTGGAGTATTATAATTTTGTTAAAAAAAATTGACAGCTCACACATAGAGGGATTGTAACGGACTCGAATTCTAGTATGCATCTTTACAAGGTTTATCTTTTGGAACAAGAAGACGGACTATTCAAAATATGTTCGACAAACAAGTCTTGTAAGAGATTTTTCACATCTATAACCTAAATTAATAGCAATTTGGACAATAAAATTACTAGAAATTTCTATCCAAATTACGGCACATATTTGTCTTGAACACGTGGCCTTACACCAAAATCCAGTTAGAATAAATAATTATGCAGCACTTTTTTGTGTGGAATATATGTTCAATTTATTGTGGATTCGACCACATCATATATTCTTTTTGAATATTTTACGTGGATCTTACAAAATATAAAACGAAAATGGATGAGAAATTATTATTATTTTTTCAGTTTTTCTTCTTTTTAGTTTTTGTTTTTGGTCGCTGATTAAGAATTAGTAACTTACCTTCATCCAAACCCACACACCCCCCCCCCCTCCCCAAAAAAAAAAAAAAAACCCTTACCTGGGCCAGGTTACTAACATGTGCAGTGGGCCTCCGACAAGAGATGTCGGCCGAAAGTTCTTATGCAAACATCCGGACATTTCGGGAGGTATGTTGGATCTAATGGACCTATATTATTCGAATCTTTAACGTATACAACAAATACTTTCCTTTGACCAAAACTGAAAATTATAATATTACTTATAAATTCTTCTCTATAGGTTAGTCTAATCAGCATTAAGAGGCCTCGCAACTAACCTCTCATTTTCGTAGAAAAGCTCCTAGTCATTGCACCCTATTTAAACCAGTGAAATTTACAAATTGAGTTGAATTTAACTTAACTTAGCATATTAAATTGATATATGTCTACATTTTAACATATTTTTAATAAGATTAATGGAACATGCATGTAAAAATCACGTACTGGATAAATATAAATGATTACTAACTCAATTGGAAATAAAATTTTGTCCCTTAAATTATATTAGGCTTGTGTGCAAATAGATAACAAACTCGTTTGATAACCACTCACAATTGTCACATCATACCCCCAAAAAAAAAAAACTCCCCCTACATAGTTTTGCCAAACGAACCCATTAGCTTTCTTAATTACAACGCTTGGTATTGAAAATATGACATAAGCCATTAAAAACTACACGGGTGATGGGATTATATTGAAATGAGTTGGATGCTGTATAAATCTTTTCATGTCCTAACTAAATACTCTTGGCTCAAAAAGATCACCCGTAGAATAATGCTACATGCACGAGTTTACTTGCAGCTTTCTTCTCAATGACGTGACTATAAACTTCAATGGGGCCGACAATCCTAACCTGCCCATTTCATACTCGATAACATATGCAAATATTAAGCAGCGGAGAGATGGAAGTTTAAATAATGAGGATTTTAATTAATTTTAAATTTCCACTAACTATATACCCCCTACCCCCTTCACGCTGCAAGTACTAGTACTTTAATCGTTCCTTGACTATTTGCAGTCAACATTGTTGGGCTATCATTCTTCCAACAAACAGCACTGATGAAGTAAGGTCCTACAACATTATTCTCATCATCTCCTTCTGAAGAACCAAACCTATGCCAAGCCATTGGTTTAGAGATAGCCTGCAAGTAAGCATCAAAATGAGGTTTCTTCAAGATTGAATTCTAAAGAGTAACACTTCTCTTTGCAGGGTTGAGATGACATATTTTAAGTGGCTTTTCATATCAGTTAATTAAAACACGTCACCTTAGCTTATATAAAATAGATATGAAGGGTAGCATTACTCAATTCCAAAACATATAGGTTATATTTAGATATAAAAAATGCTAGACCTACAACTCTTTTAAAACTTGTAATTAAAGTGTTATAGCTGATGTGGTTTTAATTACATGCTGACACGTGTTAGTCGGATGTTAAAAAATAAATAAAAAAATGTAGATCTAGCATTACTCATTTAGATATTTCTTAACCTTGTGATATACGAATGCTTCATTTGTCTCACTGCCACAAGCTATGTACTCGCTATTTACTGAGAGACCCACAAAATTCTTCTCATTTACGTGGCCTTTGTACGTGCGCAGCTGTGAAAATGAGAAATAATTTATGAATGCATAGTTACTTTGGATATCATTTAAATAAAAAAGAAAAGAAAAAAGAAAGAAAGAAAGAAGTTTCGAATTCCCATAGAAACAAAAGGGTATCATAATAGAGCCATATAAAGTTAAATCTAGAGAAATGCTATCCGCACCAAACTTTTTACCAAGAGAATGAGAGATTGGTACCAAAATGATGTGAAACTTATTTATTAGTACCCGTAGTATTTCTTTTAATTAATTGTTTAAATCCTCTCTAATGAATAATTCTCACATCATTTTGATACCTATCTCTTGGTAAAAGATTTGGTACTCCTAACATTTCTATTAAATCTAAGTTTGTCACAATCCCATTAAAGCTACCAAGAACACTTAGGCTCGTTTGATTTGAGGATACTTACCGGCAAATTTTCCTTCACATCCCACAAGCGCAATGTGTTGTCAGTAGATGCAGAAGCAAGTTCATTGTTAGACAAGAATTTTACATATGAAACAGCTTTTCTGTGCCCGCTAAACACATGCAGGGGTTGGCTGATATTTCTCAAGTCATAATAGCGAACGTGGTGATCTGCAGAACCAACCTGAAAAACTCCCAAGTATTAGAGCTTATATATCCAAAGTTGAGCCAAGAGTTCTACGAAGTCTAAATTTCAATGGATGTGACTATGTGAGTCAAGGAAGTCTGCATCACAAACTACTGTTCTTTCATTAATTATTGAAATAAAAGAAAAAGACAAAAGTGAGGTTTTAGTATAAACAATTTCAAGACATTTGTATTTTAGATAAAAACATGGCTCAAGCAGCAAAGCTTTGACGTAAACATACTGCCACATAAATGCTTGATCCAGGATTATACTTGACAGAAGTCACAGAACAAATATTCGCTTTCATGTCGATTGTAAGAACACTTGCTTCTTGCTTTGTGCACCAAATTTTGACCTGTTACTCAGACAAAAAAAAAATCAAGCTGGGACTACTTTTAAGTATGAACTATAATCTACATCAATATTTTATGAGGTACCCCAAAAAAAAATCCCAACTTGAGATTTCATAAGGGCATGGCAAGAGCACTAATATGTCTCAACGTAAATGGATGATCCAGAAAAATGCAGCTTGCTCATATATTAGTTATCATGAAACAGAAGAAAACAATTTCCACGTTGACAAAATTGGCTTGGCTTGCTTGCAGATTTGGTGCATTTATCATGCCATACAAATAAGAATCCACTTACCAAAAAGAAAAAAAGAAGCAAGGAAATCTGACCATTGATACTTTAAATAGACAATATGGGCTATGTCATGGCCAAGCAGGACTTTTTCCATGAAGATGATACATGTGGATTGACTAAATTCTTAAATCTAATAGGAAAGGTGGTCAAGAAATTGTGACCATAATTTAGGGGCCAATTGGGCTGCAAACAAGTTGAAAGATTTGGGTCGAGCACATACTATCTAATGGCTCTGAAAAAGATGAACTGTTTGTGCCCAGCTCTGTTGACAAATAGTACACTATTTCAAGAAACTCCCCTGTGGTGTCTTACAAATGTCATGATAAGATCCTTGATTTCTCAAGACAGCTGCCACATTCTAAGACTCTAATTTCAAGAGGTACTAAGGATATATCTCTATTTCATCCGTGCAACCTTGAATACTGCACACCTATAAGGAACCAGTCTATTATCATTTTTTTTTTCTCTTTCTTTTCAACTCATATATACAGCTCACCAAGTCATACAGTATACCCATACTTTTTCCATTTCCAACTACCTTGCAGTCATCACTGCCTGATACAAGCATTGAAGGTTCAGTGCGTGAAAAATCGACACTCCAAGCTCGCTTTTCATGCTCCTCATATTCCATCACACTCTGGAAAGAAAAGAGTTCTGTTAAAGAATTTCTATGACGAGATGATTAGAAGGATGACCAGATTATGACACTATATTTGTGTATGCAGATAAACTTGTGAGGGCATATGCTACCCAGTGATTGAAAGAGAAAAAGAGAGTGTTACTACCTGGCAGTTGTTTACATCCCAAACAGTCACTATCCCCTCATAATCACTACTAGCAATATGGTTTTTTGTGTACTTATTCCAGCTCAAGCAACTAAGTTTGGATCGTGTGGGCATTACAACAGGACAGTGAACATCTGCAGGTTCATTCACCACCTAGAAGCAATCACAAAGGCATTGATTAACAGTAAAATAAAATTTTAAAAAAATAATTGTGCCATAAATAATGTCTCACGAAAGATAAATAAAAAGGTATATTGCTGTCTCCATTTCTTATTAGAACATAATAAACGCACCATTTAAGTAAAATATTCAAGAAACAACTAAAACATGGTAGTAGAAAGTAGATCCAGATCACATATTTAAGAATGTTATTAAGAAGCTACAAAAGAAATGGTATGGAAGATTTCCTTTCATATTCCTACCAAGTCATTTTTTGCTGTTAGAAAGAAACTAAACTGCATCAAAACCCCAAATATTATGTTAAACACTTACTGAGGAAAAATCAAAAACCTTGATGCGCCGTGAAACACCAGCTGTAGCAAACAGCTCATTATCACGATCGAATTCTATACTGCAGCAAATACAATGGGATTTGAAATTCAACAGTTTTGACCTTTAAGAGAAGCTAAATAACAATAACTAAGTTGCGTGGCTTGCACAGAGAAATTGCAGAACTCTGTTTGATTGTTTTTTCATTTATACATGACTTGGTAGGTCATTGCCATTGGCAAATGTGGTTGCCATGGGTGCATTATAATTTACAAATCTATATGTTTACAACATATTATAAATATGATAAATTGTTAGCAAATCTAGAAGACAAAGAGAATCCCCCCAGAACTTCTGACTTAAGTGGTTAAATGAAATTGTACAGCGTGCAAGAAATTTCAACTCACCTTGACACTATATTGGGAGTGCGAAAAATATCATCATGCCTAAGTTCAGCAATGACCCTCAATCGACTATATCAAGCAACAACCAGATAATATCAGCAATTTAGCAAATAATGTTTCCCAAAAAGGACTGAATATGAAAAACTAAAATCAATACCTCAAAAATCCAGTACCTGTATCGGGTAAAGGCAGTCAGCACAGATAGGAAATCATCAAGACCTGGATTATAACCTTCTCTACTTACAGTATTTGTGTCCCTTTTATCCTGTTTGTGAGATTGCCCATTCCAATTCCGCCTCTTTTGCAAATAACACTCTTGTAGGCCGTTGAACTGTAGCAAGAATCAATTAACTATATAAATAATTAAAATGTAATTATAATAAGCTTTAATTCAATAGCCTATTCATCTAAACCACAAATCAATTTGCACAATTTCTCAGAGTAATATCAGCCTAACTTCTTGGAGGTCTCAACTTCAGTAGGAGTTATTCCAATAGCATATAATTACAGTAGCTGGCAAACAGAATATAGCATCCATAAAGCAGCTTAAGGAACTTGAACCTTAGGCTATATATTTTTGTGCCATCAGAAAGAACAGAAGGCCTAATGACACAAAAAGTCAACATAAGATAATGCATGGACAACCAAATCTTCACCTCCGCATCACAGCCAGGAAGCTGTTGCTCACTAAAGGACATGATAAAATAGTTACTCAATTTCAATGTACAATAAGAATAAAATAAAACTCTTGTAAGATCACAAACCTGTGAATGGACCTGCCTTTTTCTTGCTACAGCTAGTGCTGATGGAGCAGCAGATTGCAAATCTGAACCACTACAAGCATCCCTCCTTTGGAGTACGTGGGAGCTCGCTTGAGCCATTACATCAGCAATTTCGCTCTGTGATCCCATCTGCCCTTGTGCATAGCGAGCACTGCAGATAATGCCACTTTCATGCTTATCAGTCAACGAAGCCCATGCTTTTGTTGCAATGGAGTCACCATTAAGCATCCTCAGTTTTACTGAGAATGTTCTATCTTTTGTCCGGTATAGTTCTGTTCTATATCTCTGTACAGCATTTATGTCCTCCTTGATATACTGGAGATCAGCTTGTATCTACAATGGAAACAGAAGACTATCAGCTCCGAAACTAAAGATGAACTGCAATTTAATAAAAAGAAACATTAACTCTTCACTAAACCCCTTGGCAGTCATCCAACAATGAACCAACGCATACATTTACAGCACTTGCAAGTAAATGCGTCCTTCCCCGCAGGCCACAGTGGAAACAATTAACATGTACAATGATATATGCAACTTGAAGCAATCCCATGTATCATACACAGCAGATATTTCCAGTAGAAAATGTCGGCATACATACACGTAGGAAATAAAATATGGCTCAAAGGCAGAAATACATAAAATCATGTGCAAAGACCTCATTCAGCTCTTCAAGCTTTTTCTCCCGCAGGCAATGTAAGAAGTCAAGCAGAATCTGCATATTTGTCTCAGCTTCTTCTTGCTCCATTTTTCTCTTCTTTTCCTTGAGGAGAGACAGCAGGCCATCTAGCTCCTTAATTGATACCTCACGACTCTGTCTAAGATTCTCAAGAAAGAGTCATTCTAAATAACAAGTAATTACATACAGATAATTAGCATTAACACATCCACTGATACATTTCAAAACTAATTTATAACTGACTAACTAAAAATAAGTCCCAACCGGAGAAAAAAAAAAATCTGCAGGCAAGACAGAAATTTTCTTTATATTAACTGACCTGTTGTAATGACTGACGAAGATGTTCAAAAGGGGACGCAGACTTTGCTATCTGACGAGCACAAGTTCTCCTTAATAACTGCAAGGTTCAATACAGATTTCTAAACAAACTGTACTCAGGTTATCAAAAATAATAAGATTCTACTCATATTAATTAAATAATTAAATGCACAATTTTTTATTGATTTAACTTAACTTATTAAGAGAAGTGGTCAATTAAATTAGTAATTAAATATTTGTCTAAAGAGATGTGAAAGTCTTAAAATATTAATTAAATAATTAAATTCTACTTCTTATAAAGTTGAATTTTATTTTATTATTTTGATTACTTTGATTTCCAACTTTACATGCATTTTCAGATCGTCAACAATGAAGAATTCAATTCAACATGCATCATTTCATTTTCTCAGGTAATAAACGGAGAACAACGAAACCGATCCGCAAACAAAATTCACAAACAAAAATTCAAAAAAGAAAAGAACACAAGCGCTAATCAGAAGAAACCAAAAGAAAAAAACACCTTATCAAGTAGAAAATTAGGAAAGATATGAGCGGTAGTGAGGTAGTGACCGCAACAAGGACAGTCGCTCTTGTTCCTCAGGTGCGTGACAATGCACATGTAGCAGAAGCTGTGGCCACAGGCGGTGAGGAAAGCGTCTCTTATGATCTGCATGCATATCGGGCAAAGCGAGTCCTTGTCCATGTCACTCGGTCCCGCATCCTCCGACTCCGGATTCGGAGGAGCAGGTGGCCCCGGCGGCGGTTCCGCCGCAGGGTCTAGTGAGGGCTCGTCCTTCACGAAGGAGACCAGTGCTCCCACTGCGCTCTCTCCCATTATGTCTTCTTCAATTTCTCTTTCTTTCTTTCTCTTTTTTTTTCTATGTTAATTTCTCTTTCTCTAGAATTGGAATTGTGTGAATCGTGCGAGCAGAGAGCGTGAGTTATAAAAGTCGTTGGAAGAAGAGAGGAAACGAAACGTTGTCCTGTGAACAGAGCGAGATAGTTTGTGAGGGTGAAAACCACCCACGTTAGGCGGGCGTTTTCTTCATTCGTTTTTTTTTTGACAACGGCGTCGTTTTGGATTTAGTGTTTAATTTGGAATTGCCGAATGGCCCAGATAAAAGCGCAGTTGTTGGCATGTCATTTAATGCCCCAACTGTCAACGGTGACATTTTTATTTGGATGACTAATAACAATGGATCTGGATCCCTCGTATTAATATTAATAATTTTTAAAAAAATTTAAAATGAAAATTAAATTTAAAAAAAAAAAAACTTGGGTGGCTTTGAGCCTGCCCATCTGGGGTGGCCAAAGCCATCCCATGGCCCCGAACCACCCCTAGGGCCAAAAAAAATATTTAACCCTTCAACCACCCTTAAGGACCGATTGGGGGTGGATGAACCACTCCATGTGGCCATGGGAATCGTTCGGCCACCCCCTAGGGCCAAAAAATTTTTTTTGGGTGGCCCATCCCCTAGGGCCATGGGGTGGCCGAAGCCACCCCTAGACTCAAATGGGGTGGTCGGCCACCCCAAGTTGTTCCTTCTTTTATTTTTAATTTTTCAATTTTTATTTTTTTAAAAGTTAATTAATTTTTTAATATTTAATTTTAAGTGAGCACGTGACGTAACATGGATCAAGATCCTCAGCAATTTTTCTAAAATTGCCAGCCAGTTTTTTTGAAAATCTCAGCCATTAAAGAGATCTAATGATTCAAAATTAAACACCCATTTAATATAGGAGAAATAAACTTAAAATTTTGAATTTTGAAATTCAACCTCGAAATACATGTTATCCACTAAAAAAAAATGGGTTATTTATTTTGAACCATTAGATTACTTTAATGGCTGAGATTTTCAAAAAAACTGGCTGGCAATTTTAGAAAAATTGCTGGGGATCTTGATCCAACGTAACATGGGCCGTTGGATTAAATTAAATAGCCAAGATTAGAGGAATATGAGAATCTCATATTTCCCTCTAATATGAGAAGATCCTGATCCAATAATAAAAATACCCCATCTAATTATGAGGACTTTTTGTATTGTGCTTTAGATAATTAATTGTAGCAAAATGGTTGTAGACTTGTTATATTTGGCAAAGGGGTGGACCGGATTGGACCCAAAATTTTAAAAAATATTTCTCAAAATCAATTCTAATATTCTTATTTTTTTTATATCACATTCATCACTTTTTATTATTATTCAAACAAAAAAATTCACTTTTTTATACAAAACATTCTTACTTTTTTTTTCTTACATCAATCAAATCTGCTATAATATCGGTCAACTTCCTCAAGCTCACCCCTTTGCCAAACGTAGCCAATATCTAAGCATTTTCCTTAGAAAATAATAATTAAGATATTTGTGGGACCTAAGTCTCTAAACTTTGAGCTAGTTCCGCTCCGGATCAATAGAACTTGTTTCATACAAAGTAACAAAGAGAAAGAGGGAACAACAAATTACCATAAAAACTATAGTGTGAAAAATAAGTTTTATTTTCTTTCTTAAGAATTAGTCATTTTATATTTTAAGTCATTTTACTACCATGGGTAGCCGTCTAAAAACAACGTTTATCATAAAAATTAAGAAATAATTTGATTTAAGAGTAGACTTCAAACTTGTAATTTGAGGAGTGAGAAAATAATTTGAGGCCCGAAAGGGAAAATATTAAGGATAATAGTTGATTTAAAAATGGTTTTCAAGGATTTTTAAAAACCCTTGGGAGGACATTCGTCCCCCAACCAAACATGTACGTCCGCTCCTTACTAAACAACCACCACCAATAGATAAACTTTCATAGTAAAAATATTTAAAATTTGTATTTTTTTTTCACTGTTCTTCGTACGGGTTAGAATTCATCAAAGTCAACTTGTGTAACTAAATATCTCCCACTTTTGTCTTTCGTCTCACACACATCCCACAGGGGTCCAAGACAGAAACTGCCAAAAAAAAGAAAGCAATTGAAAATGACTATTATGTACGTAAATACGTTTTGGAATAGGATCCAATCTAGATCGGCCGATCTGGGGCGGCCGAAGCCACCCAGCAATTGGGGGTAGTCCGACCACCCCCAACGGCCCAAACTAAAAAAAGAAATAAAAAATCGTTGGCCGTTGGGGTAGCCGGACCACCCCCAATGGCCATGGGTGGTCATGCCTAGATCGGCCGATCTGGGGTGGCTGAAGCCATACCTAGGCCGGCAAGGGTGGTTCGGCCACTCCTTATGGGCTAGCCGGTCACCTGGGTTTTTTAAAAATATTTTTTAATATTTTAATATTTTTATTTTTATTTATTTTAAAACAATAAATAACATTTTATTATTATTTATATTAAATGGACATGTGTTTTATTTACAGCCCTACGATCTTTCTAAAATAATTTAGACCATTAACTGGATACAGTCCAGTTCATTTTGAACTGGACTAGATCCTATTCCGTTTTGGTCCTTTAAAATATCGTTTTTTGTTATGTGGTAATATAATTAAATAACAACTTTAAGGATTAAGTTTGCACTAAAAATATATTGAAAACTAATTATAATATATAATCTAAACAATGACTATATACAATTCAAATAAGGATTCTTGTTATTGGGCTGTGCAAATTTTTCAAAGATGTAATCCGCCTAAGTTGTTGAACTCACCTGCTTTAGACAAATTAAGATAAATGACCCATCTGCCTTTTGGAACTCCGTCTCTCTTAGATTGCATGATATTACGCAATTTGAAAATTTAGCTATTTAATAATTAGGAATCTCAATCTTATACTATATAAGCAATTCATCATACGAAAAATATTTGCATTAAAAGAGAGAGAGAGAGAGAGAGAGAGAAGGAAAATACACGAGAATTTGCATCTTATACAAATAATAGATTATTGATGCTCTCGACATCTAGACAGGGCCCTTCGTTCCTTTCGAGTCTTTGACCATGCAAGATAAATGGTTCATATTTAGATGTCAGTTTACCTGTACAATGCTTAGCTTCCTTGTCTGGGAAGCCATTATCAAAAAAACTTGAATGTATGATAAAAGAGGCAAAAGCAATTTGTTGTAAATTATGAAACATTTTGATTAAGGTTTCTTAAGAATTTCAGGGTACATGATTCTTTCCATCCAGGTGGTTCACTATAAAATGAACAACATATTATGCTAGATAATCATTACAAAGAAACAGAAAAAACCCTAAGGGGATGCCAAAGCACCCTTAAACTCAACCAGTTATGGAGGTGGCCAACCGACCCAACCCGCTCCGCCCCCTAACATAATCTTAACCATCTTTTTTCTTTTACAATAAACAGCCAGATTCAAGTACACAAAACTGTTAGCCTGTTACCAATTTTGTGCATCAGATCACCATTAAGATGAAATTCTCAATGATAATTCTAAAAACCAGAGATGGTATGATTTCCTTCTATTTGCTCCATTTAACATAAAAAAATAAAACTAGATAACAACCTTCATTGAGCAACCAATGACACTATTGGATCTATATCAATTGTATATACAATGGATTCTAGCTACTTTTCCATTCATATGTTTTGCTTTACGCAATGTCATCTTCAGAAGCATCCTCTGCATATGAGTGAGGTGACCGAAGGCTTCCATGAGTCTGACAGGCCTTCATCGTCTTACAATGTTCAGCTTCATCGTCTCTAATGTTCAGAAACACATCATACAAATTCTCTGGAGAAAAAGGAACAACAATAACAGAAGGAAACAATCGTTTGATTAGTATACTTCTTCTCTTGTTTTGTTTTTGGTCTTAAGAATAACAACATTCTTAGATGCAGCATACGAGAAATCAACCTTGGCATTCCAACTCAATTACGACAGAGGGTGTAAGTGAAACTCTAATGTTTCCAAAAGTCAGCAAAGCAGTTAAATGAACAGAAAAACATAATGGGGGCAGGTAGATAATATCATATGAACAATGAAGTGATGAACCATAATACAAATTCAGATTTTAAATCTTACCTATTTTAGGCCTTCGAGAATTCGGAGCTCTGGCAGTTTGAAATTCATCTGCACAGAATTTAGAGGAAATGTCAAAACCTAGGTGGCATCTCAGTAGACAGGACAACAGCTTGTAAAAGACAAACTTACCAAACAAGTACAAGTCACCTCCAGTGTAGTATTTTACAGCAACTTCAGGTGCAGGTGACTTTTTCAACTCCTCTACAAAGAAATCAAAAGAACAGGCACCATCAGAATGACTGGAAGTTACATGTAGAAGTAAGATGGAATACAATTGCAAACTCTTGGTCAATAGGATCCGTTGGTTTCCTGAGTACTCTAATGTGAGATCTTACAAATAAAGAGCACCAAGAGTCAAGTTAAGGTCGAGCGGTAGTATTAGGTTTTAGGAAGTTACACCACATACAGTTCAATGTAGCAAATAAGTATAAGCAAGAAAATTATAATCTGATGCCATTGAATACATTTATGCCCATAATATATATGTGTGCAAGTGCAACCAGGATAACATTATCAACAATAGAACTCTCAACACACCTCCTTGAGCCTTGATAAATTTGTCGTAAGTTTCAAATGCATGACTCTCTACACATTCAGAGAAGTGATCTGCACTAGTGATGAAACCAATAAAGCAAAAATCAGCATTTCAGATGAATCCAAACATTTTGGGACCTTATAGAAAAATAAAAAAGTGGAAATAAAGAGTTCCAAAATATGAGTTACTTATATATATATAAGTTAAAAATAACTTCATTCAAAAAGGAGTAGACTCAAACACACCGGAAGTATATCAAACCTACTACTAAAAAATTTATAATATTTTCTTTTAATGATAAGTTAACACATTTAGTAGATCTTGAACCCATGGCCTCATCATCAACTCCATTTTTATGAGAGGAGAAAGCGCCACGTGAGATCTCATTGACTCCGAAAGAATACAATCTAAAATGAAATAAATAAATAAATAAAAAATCGTGGAATAGAAACCACCTAAGAAATCATTAAATGGTATAGTGATCTTTTAAAAATAAATTTAATATCATGCTGAGGAAGTAAAACCAAGCAATCGTGTAAAAGGTGATCATCTAACTCCCCACTAACTGTGAAAACAAGATACGTGTACTTACATGCCATTCTTGGGCTTATCACATACATAAGGACTGTCATGATATAATAAACAGCCGCAACATGTTGAGCAAGAAACCGGTCGACCCACCAAGTATTTCCACCTAATTCCTGCAATAATTTGTCTGTCATTCTCAAAACATCAAGCAAGTTATGCATAATTTCAGATTTTTTTAGGTGCCTATATCTGTAAGAAGGTTGCCCTACAATAATTCTAAAGAGAACTCTTACTTTTGTGTGCTTGTGTCAGACCTTTTTTTTGGGGGTGGGGGGGGGGGGAGGAGAATAGGGAGAGCCTCCATTGCGTATCATAGGTACTCTTCTCTTGCCTCCTATAATCACTTGAATCTTCTCATTCCAGTATTTACTTCATAAATGTCAAGTTTCTTAATATTCAGTTTTGGGTTGTTCAACAAACCATATCATAAATGAATTACTGACATTTTCATTGCAACATGTGGCATCTCCAGGACAAAAACCAAAGAGTTTCTAATGTCTAACGGTGAAAACCTTTTCAGGGTAACTTGTCTTATCGAAAGAACAAAAAATAGAAGATATTAAACATAAAACATCTCAAAGAATTTCTTAAGAAAGATCTTTACTTCCATAATAAGCAAGTGGTGCATCTCATTCCAGCTCTCAGCAAAATGCACTTTCATGTAATCTGCCCTTCTCCACCAACCAAAACTCTCATACATGTGTAGAACAGACATAAAGGCTGCCATGCAAAATCACCAAAAAAAAAAAAAAAAAACGCAAGTCAGAATCCAGAGATAGCAATCACAGTAGCCTACAATATGGTTGCATAAGAAATTCTTTTTTAGCAACTTACCGAAATCAAAGATCAAGTCGACAAGTTCTAAAACTTTCTACTTCCCTAAATGGGTACAATTCATAATTGTTGCGCATGTCTGTGTATGTAACAAGTTGCGCATAGCGTTCCTTGGACCCTCCCATACAAACTAATAAAATCTATTTCTGGTGTATTGTGTTTTTCCCAACAGATGAGAATTATAATAGATGTGGGTATAAATAATTGACATATTTCTTATAACATACATATATGCCTAGCTCAAAAGGTATCTATGACATTTTACAGGAATTTAAGTACTTATTTTTCAAGTTTGTAAAAGCATTGGCTGTAAATCCCCTCTTCGAGGATTTAACAAAAGAGATAGTAGAAACAAACTTTACCACTCACCAAAATAAGGAACTCTTGCAATAGTTTCCAGTACAAAGAACCTTGGATAATCTCGATCATGGTACAAGGTATCAAGTATCTTTATCGCTGAGTCCTGAAATAATTGGTAGAGTTGAGTTATAATCAAATGGTATCAACCTCTTGAGAGAGAAGTTCCTTAGCTACTCAATAATTCTTATACAGCATAACAAGCATAAAATATCAATTAACAGAACTCCTCAATTTCCAGTATCTTAGTATAAAGTTATGGCAGGAGCAGCTTTTATATAATTGAATTTTTATATATGTGAGAAAGTATACAGATATTCCACCTTATTCCTTAGAATATTTTGTTCATCTCAACTTCATACTCTTGAATCACAATCAAAGGGATTCATGGTATTATCAATAAGATTGAATTTGATTAAACATGAGAATAATTCATTGCTCAGAATAGATGCATAAATCTTAACCAGCATCTATTTTAGAATCGGGATCATGCTGATAAAACAAAAAAGAAGTTCAGAATAAAACACTTGCTTTGCATCTTTCTACCATAATATACTGGAAATCAAATCGATCAGCCAAATATCGAATCAATAATACCCAATTTCGAGCCAATAGTTTATTGTTTTTCCCACTAATATTCAAGAATGAACAGAATACTAAACAAAGAAGTACGAAAACTTTTTGGCAAAAGTTCAGCAAAACAGCATTTCATTTCACGAAATCAATGTTAGATCTAAATTCACCTCGACAGAGAAAGAGGAGGTAAGCCATACCGTGAGAAAGATATTCACAGATTGTTCAGCCTTAATAACCCATCTCTCCAACGATGAGCTTTCCGGTGGCTCGTTGCCACTTCCTTTCCCACCATCATCAGGAGAAGTCTTCGGCGGGAATGACTCCTCAACTACCACTTTCTCCTCGTTCTCTTGCAAAACAGTTGCTCGGACCCAGAACGACTTCCTAGCAAATGACACCGGAAAATTGATTCCTTACATCGGAAATTGATAACCCTTTATCTAAATCTCTACTTTCAACATCTACAAATATAACAGCAACCACATTGATGTCACATAATTGGACCAAAATTAGACCGACATACCTGGGAATTGATGGGCGTGTAGAAAGGGGGCTGTAATTTAAAGGGTTGTTCTGCGAGTAAAAGGAAGCCGAATTGCCGTGCCGTTTCGCTTTCAACGGCGCAAAGGACGAGGCGGAGATTGCAAACGCCGCAGAAGATAGAGTCGTCGTCATCGTCGTCTCGCCGTGTCACTCACGTCCCGTAGAGTTGTGGAGGAATCAGAAAAACAAATGGGGTACCTCCAAGTAAGGAACAGCGTCAACCGCCAAGTAAAGTGATCGGCTTTGTCGTTGACGTCGTCGTTGTTGTCGTTTATGAGTTTAGTAAAGAAGGGCGGCTTGGGAACTTTGGTTGCCACATGTTCCTTTGATCCTTTCTGCTGTCGTGTGTGCCCACAGACCAAACCACTGTCCCGTGCGATACGAGGACAACTGACGGGCCGGGCTCTTGGGCTGCTCTGAGCTCAAGCCAGCCCAACGCTGCCAATAGGCCCAATCCAAGAGCGTTATTGGATCTCTAAAACACCCTCAAACAACACTCCACGTCTCCACTAATCACTGTCTTACACGCAGACACCGTGAGTTGACCTTTAAAGGTCTACAACTCAATTTTCTAGCTTTGCACGCTACTATAGAAAGTCCCTCAGGTAGGTGAACTACCCCCTTTTTTCACGGGGTTTCTGCCAAAATAGGCTACTCTCTTTTGGCTAAACACATGATAATGGTGACCTTAGATAAAGACTTGGGAAAAATAATAAAAAATATATATATTATTACGAAATATATTTATAAAGTTTGACATAATACAAATGGAGAATGAGATGAAACCTAAGGCTTGTAATATTTGTTTTGCTTACATTTAATAGTTTCAGTGGTTTGTAGTATGTTTTGGTTTAAGTCATTTAATGAATTTGGACATTATGACTATGTATGTGAAATAAGCCCAAAAAATAGCATGTTGTTTGTTCAATAAGGCAAAATAAACCCAAAAAATATGGCAAAATAAGCCCAAAATATATGAAAAATGAAGGCCTAAAATATATATAAAAAAAAACCCAAAAGTCCATTTTTAAAATACTGGTTATAACCGCTTGTTAGCGGTTTGAATAACTGCTAACTGCCGGTTATAAAATAACCGTTAACTGCCTAGGTAGAGGCAGTTGCGGTTATTAAAAATCCAATAACTGCTTAAGAAGGAGGCGGTTGTGGTTATTGCAAATAATCGCCGATTATAACCACTTGAACACCCTTAAATTCAATAATATGTCATTTTAATTTAATATTTAAATTTAGAAAATGCCAGCTTTTACTACAACCTCTTTTTCTCACAAAGTCACAAAGCTATTCACGTTATGTTCTATTTATTGTACCGGTCACTAACTAATTGAATTTAATTAAGTCAATTTTTTTTTTTTTTTCTTAATCATTTAACTCCTTACAAACCCCTTGTTTTGATAATGGTAGTTGCGCAACAACCCTTCTAATTTTACAGGGATGACAACAAGACCATCATAAGAGTAGTTGGGCAAACACCACTTTTGTGACTAACTTCATCTTAATTTGTGCATATTCGACCATATTTAGTAGTTCTTTCCAAGAATCAAGCACGTTTGTAAATATATTCTCCTAACAATACTTGAAGAACAAGAATCTAAAGTTTTACACGGAAAAGAATCTTATTTTACTAGACGAAGAAGAAAAGTTAATAGTGATGAAAAAAAGTTTTTAACAATGGCATCAAAGTTTACACGTGGAAAATATCAGTGTGGACATGGCACCCTGTCACCTTGATCAAGCCAGTTTCGAGAAGAAAGAGAGAGAGAGGAACCACTTCCCATTCTCTTAGCTTTCAAGTTCCCATCACAAAATCCCATTCTTTATATGCATTCTTCCAATTGTCTGGTTCTGAGTTTGACAAAATTCCCAAAACTATGGAAGATGAAAGAGAGATTGTCACCCAAGTTTCAGGCTACTTAGACGAGGAAGGAGTTGAATTGAAGAGGTTTAAATCATGCCTCAAATGGGTGTGCCTTGATCAATCCAATATTTGGAGAGCTTGTCTCTCATGGTTTATCTTCTCCATTTTCACCATCGGCGTTCCACTTGCATCCCATTTTGCCCTTTCATGCTCAAGCTGCGATGACAACCATAGCCGGCCATATCGGGCAGTGGTCCAATCCTCTCTTTCCATATTCGCAACGCTCTCATTCGTCTGTCTCTCTCGCTGGGCTCGTCAATATGGTTTGAGAAGGTTTCTCTTCCTCGATAAATTATGCGACGCCAGCGAGAAAGTCCAACGAGGGTATGCAGAACAGCTCCAGGTGCACTTTTCTTCTTCCTTTCTTTTCTTCCAATCTTGCTTCTTGGACTCTTTTAAGTGTTTGTGCATCGTTTGAGTCAATCATTTTGCATATTGGGACAAAAGGAAAGAATGTAGAATTGAGAAATCCACTGTACATTAGCTTTTCCTTCATATTTTCGTGTGAATGTGAATACAATTTTTGAATTGCAAATCCAGTAAACTTTAGGCCTTGTTTTGTTATTTATGGTTTAAAGAAAGCAACTTTGTTTATAAAAAAAAATTCAGCCTCCTCAAGATTATATCAACATGTATTGCAAATATCTTTCAATGGTGAGAATGAAAGAGATTATGGTTTCAGTGCAAAGGTTTCCTTGCAAATCTAGCTAGGCAGTAAACTCCTTCCCCTGTTTCTCTGTTTTGGCTCCAACTTCCTTGGCAAAGACGACACTGCGACAACTTACTCGTTTTCTGTAGAAGACTTTTGAGGAAATAACTACCTTTTGAACCCAATTTCACGAACAGGACATTTAGCATCTCTTCTACCTTCACCATATTACATATGATTTGGAAGTCAATCCTGGCCTGTGCTCGGATCACTTCGCATGTCACAACTCATGAAAATATGTGAATGATTGAAAATTTCATTGGAATCGTTCAAATTTTAGTTTTCTTGTTCTTGCAGAGGTCAATGAAGCTCCTATTGATTTTTACCCTCCCAGGTCTTCTTGCCGTTTGTGCCTACAAAGTATGGTGGTATGTTTCAGGATCCACCGAACTTCCCTATTATGGCAACATCTATATCAGTGACACCATTTTAGGCACATTGGAGCTGTGTTCATGGATTTATCGGACGTCAATTTTCTTCTTCGTGTGCATTCTCTTCCGACTTATTTGCTATCTCCAAATACTCAGACTAGAAGACTTTGCTCAAGCTTTTCAGAAAGAAACTGAGGTGGGATCAATATTGATGGACCACCTCAGAATCAGAAGAAATCTCCGGATCATTAGCCATCGCTTCCGGGCATTCATTTTGTCTTCTCTGGTTTTGGTCACGGCAAGTCAGCTCGCTTGCCTTCTAATGACAACACGGTCTAGTGCTGAAGTCAATATCTACAAGGCTGGAGAACTTGCAGTAAGCATTGTTTCCCATTCTTTCTCTTGGTGATATACAATATGATATAGATTTAAAAGGCTGATAATAACAAGTGGTACAAACATTTGAAATGGCTGTGCAGCCTGTGCATCAAACAAGTCTTTTTCTTTTGCTAAATAATTGTGAAAAAGAGAGAATGACTAGCACTGAATTAACTCACCTCAAAAAGTATACTCAGAGGCAGTGTTAGACTCAGATACAGGGTAATAATAAGTCTTCCGAACCATCGAGTATAAAAATCTTACATGATTATATGTGAGAAAACATAGAACTATATATTAATGAATTTAACTCTGCTTAATTGTAATGGTGCAGATATGCTCCATTAGCCTGGTGACAGGGCTTTTCATATGCTTGCGCAGTGCAATAAAGATTACTCATAAAGCATATTCTGTTACAAGTCTGGCTGCAAAGTGGCACGTCTGCGCCACAATAAACTCTTTTGATGACGCGGGCTGTGAGACTCCAACGGCTCATATTACTTCAGCACAAGTATTTCCTACTAGAGTTGATTGGGAATCAGATGATGAAGAAGGAGATGGAGATGAAGATATTGACAATGCCAAGTTAGTGCCAGTTTTTGCACATACAATTTCAATCCAGAAGAGGCAAGCTCTAGGTGAGTTGTCAGATTATGAATGTTTATGAACAACATGTAGGATTGGAAAAGATTTTTGTAATCGTGAATCCTGAGTTTTGCTTTCTAAATTCCCAGTGACATATTTGGAGAACAATAAAGCAGGAATTACAGTGTATGGGTTCATGCTGGACAGAACATGGCTTCACTCCATTTTCGTGATTCAACTGGCTCTTCTGCTCTGGATGCTGAACAAGACAATCGGTGTAACTTAATTTTTTTTCCAACTTAGAGAGAGAGAGAGAGAGAGAGAGAGAATTTTATGCATGCATATGGATCCTAAATATAATTAGCTAAAATTGTAATTTTTTTTTTACTTTGGCTGACGCTGGTTTAAGTGAATCTTTGTAACTCGATAATGTAGTTTTGGTCAATGAGCAATTACCAAAAACCAACTACTGTCATCAGATACAGCCATGGCGCACAATCGCTTATGATAGTGTGATACTGTTGACTGACACTTAAAGAACTTGAAGTAAATTGGCCTCACTAGACGAAAACACATCAACAGAGCTCCATGTTGATTGATAATGCTACTGCACACAATCCAAAGATAGTAAAACTTTTCATGTGATACAAGACAGATCCCTTTATTCATATAAGTGCTGTCCATATATATATGCATGTCAGATTGCAGAAAGGAATCAAGCTCTAGAACATTATCAGATCCTACTTTTTTCAGTTATTGCTAGTCCTTCTCCATATTCGTCACCCCATTTCATCTATAAACTCTGCATATCACAAAAGAAAAAACTCATTAGCTGAGAGAATTCAAAAACTATTTCATTGTGCTCTACATGGTGTCTAATAAATGATATGATGTTTGCTTAATATGAATTTATGAATTAGAGAAGGAAAGAAAATGCTCAAAGATGGCTTATTCTAAGAACACTAGTGGTCAAATAAGGTTAGAAATATTGGCATAAACCCAACACAAAATTAGCGGATTATGGCTAACCCATATAGTTTTATACTTATGTTTCGACACGACCCGAACTTAATATGCAACATAAGGGCTAACAATTTTTTATATAACCTGCAAACCCGATATGAAATTAATGAATTATGATTGAAGGGTATGACCCATTTAATTAAATGAGTCGGATTATAGTTGACCTACATAGGCTACCTATAACTTGACACCCGAAACCGACACGAAAACATGAATTACCGCCCTACTTTGAGCCATCAAATTAAGCACATTCCAACCATGTTTTTGGGCACACACAGACACAGTAGGCACACCCACACACACACAGATTACTTGCTGCAATTCACATTGGCGTCAATTGGCACAGTAATATGGATTTTGCACAATTGGGGAAGCAGTTTGGCCCTCTCAGGCAAAGCACCAATATCTATTGCAGCCTTTTTGAAACATTCACAGAGAACTCTGCGTGATTGGGTGGTGTTAGCCTGTTTGTACACATTCTCAGCACCCATACAGCAAAAACTGCTTGGTGCCGCTGGGCCAAACCCCACCAAAAACAGCTCGCAGGGAATCAAAGTTGTAATGGCCTCAAGGCATGTAATTGCGGCACCTGAAGGGCTTGCGTTGAACACCAAAATCACCAACCCGAAAGCCAATACAGACCAACCCTTCATTTTCTTCTCCATTCTCTTCTGGACTATGAACTATTGCGCTGCTCAAAATGAACTATTTGGTGCTATTTTTTCTTATAGGGATGTGCCAACAATGCCCCTGTGCCCATCATTAAAGTCGAGTTAAAGCACTTCGATCTTATTATGAAGAAAGGCTTATTTCTTCTACAATTAAAAAAAAATTAAAATTGTAAATTTTCCGAGTGAATTAAGGCGTTTTTTTTTCTTGCATCCAAAATTTGAACATGATACATATTAAAAATGTGATACGTTAGCAATGAGAATTGAATATATTCACATCAATTTTGTTGTGTTTTATTTCATAGAAAAGCTAGCTTTGAGCAAAAAATTATATTTTCTTCTCTTTATTTTGGAAGGAAAATTGTATTTGCTTCCCCCGGTAACATGCCACCCTTTAATAGCTAGCATTTTTCAAGCTGTTCGATGCAAAAACAGTTTTGAATTCACATAATTTTAGAACTTATAATTTCTTTAAAATTGATGTATATCTTAATCTAATAAATGCAGCTCATAGTTTCAGCTTCTAAATTTCTAATAAAGCAAATTAAACAATGGGCATGCAGTTAGACTGTCAAACACCATTTAATTGTTGCATTAAAGTTAGACTTTAATAGGATTGTAAGAACATTAATTAAGTAATTAAAGCTATAATTTATTTTTAGTTTAGATTTAAAGAAAACAGTAATTTATCATGGTAATATGAGAGAGTGGTAAGAGTATTAAATGATCAAATTTATTATTCCCTTGATCATAACCGAAACACTAGGAAATGGATCCTCTCCATTTCCTTCAATTAATGCATTTAGAAGGGCAAAATTGTCCAAAATGCCAATGAATTTCCTCACTATCCAAGACTACTTGCTGGTGGGGCTGGATATGAAGGATACCAATGAATAGAGCATTTTTTTATTTTAATTTTTTTATATATATTTAAATATTAATTAAATAATATTTATTTTATTATTAATATTATATTTTTATTAAAAAATCATTATTCTTGCTTTTTGGGATGCAAAATTATTGATTAATTTTTTATATTTAATATTTTTTTAACATCCACTTTTCAATTGATAATATGGCAAAAAAAGGAGCTGGTCGTAGAGAGAGAACATTTGACCTCTTTCTAGTTTTTCCCCTCTGTTGAGTTCCTTTAGGGAGGATGGATTGAAAACCAATCCATCCTCCTCCTCCTTCTTTTGCTTTGATGCACTTTTTTTTTTTTCCTCCTGTTTTTTGTCTCATTACTTGTTTCAGGAGCAGCCACGCCACCCCCTCCACCTTGTCAACTCGCCGCCTCATCAAATCATCACCTTCTCCTTTGTTTTGGTCGCTTGAGAGTTTTAGATCTAGTCTGATCTAAGCTAAATCTGTTCCTTTTGGGCTTACAAAGCCAACGATGTGCCTCTCTCCCGCCTTCTCCAGCCTTTCCACCACTTGTCGCCGCCCTCCTTGTCACAACACTACCAACACGCGCCAGTGTGTGGCCTACACGTGTTGACGTGGGAGCTTCACTCTCCTGCACGTGCTCCACCCGCACGGTTGTTGCTTCGCCTCCAATGATGCTGTTATCTATTGGTTTTGTGCTTTTTCTATATTTTAATTTAGTTTTGCAGTTTATTTGTAACTTGTTTGAATAAATATTATTTAGATATTTGGGTTGTGAATGTGAACAGTTTTTTAGCTTTCGAGTTAAGAATGATGAGCTACCTATGCATTGGCCTAGCTAATGTCTCTCAGTCTCTCAAGCCGTCATCTTTCTTCCAAGCTAATCTCTCTCTCAAACCAAGCTCTGTTCCATTAATAAAAATCATATCTTCTTAGAAGAAGCCAAAGGGAGATAAAGGGAAAAAGGAGCTCAATTCCACATATATAATTTTTATTACAGCAATGTCTGCCTTCATTAGACTACAAAACACGTATAGTACTTTATAGCAACTTCTTTATTTCATGCCTCTTAAAAACTAAATAATCAACCCGATTAATTATTATTGCTGTCCCTCCAGCAAGTTAATTTATTTCAGTGGCGCTCATCTAAACCCCTGCTTAGAACATCATGAAACTCTGCACCAACGACGAAAAACATATTAGTTGAGAGAGGATATATATATTATATCAAGAATACACTTTCAGATCAAAGAAAGAGAAAGAGAGAGAGAAATTACATGCTGCAATCGACATGAGGGCCAATGGGAATTGGATTGTCGCATTTGCAAACTTGGGGGATGAGATTAGCTCTCTCAGGCTTAACACCAACTTGTATGGCGAAGTTTTTGAGACATTGACAAAGATCCCGGCGTGTTTGGGTGGCACCCGCGGACTGTTTGAAAACGCTTTGTGCGCCGAGACAGCACTCATGGCTTGGCAGTAGTTGAGGGCCGGAACCCACCAAGAAGGGCTTGCAGGGAGTAAAACTCTTTAGGGCATCAGGACATGTTATGGCGCCATCTGAGGGGCACGCATTGAACACCAAAAACACCAACCCTAAAGCCAAACCCATCATTTTCTTCTCCATCTTTTTCTTTGATACAAAAAGAAGAAGAAAAACGGATTATATATATATATACACTTTCTCTTAGATAAAGGATTCAAAAAAAGAAGAAGAAAATCGGAGAGAATCTGCTACTGCATGCATGGAATTAAAACACTTAACTTTTTAAGTAGGATGGGAATGTATGATGCTGATTTGTTAGTAAGTGAACTGATTTCTTAATTAAGTAGAGATTGACTAATACATATTAATACCTTTACTTAAAAACTCATATGTAGAATCTAGAGTTATATGTGCATTAATACATTACTTAAAAACCCATATATGATATATAGAAGAAACCCACATGTAGGATTTTAAAAGAAAATTATATATAAAAAAATCGTAGTATATAATACGTTACTTTAAAACCCTTAAAAAATCATATAGGATTTTTTTATTTTATTTAAAAAAGAAAAAAATCGGAAAACAACTATACAACTTTCTAAATGTGATTGATTTTATATCTACAAATGCTTTTATAAAATGCAAGGGAGATAATTAAGCATTGAACCTAATGTTGGGGATGCGATTTTAAAACATGATTTTTATAAAAGCAGTTAAATGTTTAACAAAATTATGATGGTCATTCTGTTAGTTGACTTAACGGACTGACACGTGGACGAATGAAAATTTGACATTTGGTACAAGTGGCCACATCTTCAGTGATGACGTGGCCACCTAATTAATTAATTAATTTTTCAAAATATATATATTTTTTCAAAAAAAAAAAGACAAAAAATTTGGGTTGGCACCAACCAAACTGTCCATACTCTTTCAAACAAAAATTAAATGAAAAGTACACATATCCCCTTGAAATTAACTACCATCGCATTGTTAATTAATGTCCCCTCAAAATAGCAATTGTGTCAATATCTCATTCAGCAATTGTGTCAATATCTCATTCATATAAATATATATATATTTTAAAAAAATTCTTAAAATTATAGGCCTTGTGTTAAGAAACTAGAGACTCTCATCATAATTTACAATAACAGCTAATTAGCTAAACTATAAGAAAGATGTCAATATCTTTCCATACCAAAAAGTTATTTTAAAATGAAATATTAGAAATTTTAAGAGAATCAAATGATATTGATGTATTTCTTTATTATTTATTTACCATAATTTGGAGCTTTAATTAAAGAATATTGACTATATGGAGGATCATACAAAAGAGCAGAAGGAACAATATCAGACGAAATATATATGTTGAGAGAATTGCAAAAGAAACTAGGAATTATTTTATTAATTTAGATTACTATTTTTCATAAATGTGTAAGCTAAGACTGCCAAAACAGTACTATTCCAGCTCCATATTTTTTTCAACACGATACATTTGGAAAATTAAATTGCTCCTTCTTCAATTCCCCAAGTTTATTTGACATTGGGGTCATTAATTGCAGGGTGCAGGACCGTTGATTTTGCAGAGATCGGGAAGTTGTTTAACTTTCTCAGGCTTGATACCCACAACTTTTCCATAGTTTTTGATACACTCACACACAGCCTTGCGTGCTGCAGGGGGGGTAGCCAGCAGCTGTTTCGTCACAGAGCGTGCACCTAGACAACAGGCAAGAGGGGGCGACGCTGGGCCAGAACCCACCAAGAACAACTGGCACGGCAACAATGTTGTTATAGCATCCTTGCATGATATGTCATTCGAAGGGCTCCCACTTGCATTTAGGACCAAAAACATCAACCCGAAGGCCAATACAGCACAACCCATCTTTTTTTTCTCCATTAATTCTCCTTTGAATTATATAAAGATTAATCGTTGCTTAATTTTCTGCAAATATGAAATGAGCATGCTTTGGAGTGTAAGTTCAAGCTCTATTTATAGAGCCCTGCCATGAGTACCCTTAATAACCATCATTAAAGTGGTGGAGTTAATGAACTTCACTTCTAGGGGTAAAAAAGAAGAAAGAAAGCTAATTCATTGCCCTCAATGTTAAATGCTTGGAAAAAAAAAAAAAAAAATCTCTGAAGGTTCACCAACCCATTGAGTTCTCCTTATAAATTACATTTTTAAAAAAATGTGGGTGTTGTGTCTCCATTTAAGTGTAAGTACTAGTTGGTAATAAATATTCAGCCTTCTCCTAACTACTGTGAAATGGTGGGACAGGACTGATGTAATTAATTAATTATATACTCCTTAATTGTTGTTATTTTTTTTATTGACATGTCAGTATAAGATAGAGAAAAATTTGAATTAATGATCTCAGTTTCATTAAGCGTAGTTCTAACCGATTAAGTTACCTCTTGGAACCTAATTGTTGTTATTAAGTACTCTATTATTCCAATCATAAATGCACCTCAACAACTTTAGTCATATACCCCAAGTATAATTTTGAGTAGTTTCCTTAATCACTTACAGTAGAAAACTATTTGTGTAGTAATTAGCTAGAAAGTATTGCAGAGGACATTTCAATATATGAACATGCTTTTCCTGTGACCCAAACAGCTTTTACTTTTTTTTTCTGCAAGAATTCAGTCAAAGAAAGTATTGCAGAGGAGCATTCAATTTCTCGTGATACAAAACACAAGCCAAACACACTTATTTCACCACATTTCGCCACTTCATCAGCTACTCATCAATCTGTTGCCTTCTCAGCATCATTAAAATGCTCTCACCTACTTTTTTTTTTAACTAAAATTTTCACCTTTAAAGCCAGCCTGCTTCTCACATTTTTCTTTCAGACCTTCAGAGTACGTACTCCTTCATCTTTTTCGTATACTCAAACGCAAATCCTTTGCTCAGAAAAATTTCTCAGATCTCTTTTGACCGTTTTATGTTCCTTTTTTATCCGTTTATGCTTTAGATTGTAACAGTCTTCGTCTACCTCGGGCTACTCACAGATTTGGACGACAGACAACCTCCAACAAAATACCGTGGTCTTGTCAACATTTAACCTTTAACCCATCTCAGTTCTTCCATTTTTTCAACCTTTGCTTCGATTTGTGAAAGCACTTGTAACTTGTTCGACGGCTTTATACCACGTACAGATGAAGGTCACGGCGGAGAGCCGAAAGGCATTTTGGCTCAAACTATTAAGTAAAACGAAATTAATCATCCTACTTTGAGGAATGTGCGGTTTTGGGAAAAAGGTAACAAAGTTTTTATTTATTATGAAAGCATGAAATAAATAACTGTCTTCGTTATTTTGCTCTCTTTTGGTCATATCTTAATTTATACAAGAAAAGCTTTTTATCAATGACTTTTTCGTTACTGTTGGTGCATGACACACCTAAAACTCTAGAATTTAGTTTCTTTATCTGAATTTAATTTCGTGACAACAAGTAATTAATATGTTTACTTGTGTTTGGTTTGCTCCGCAATGCAATAAGGCATTTTATTTGTTTGGCCAATATAAATAAGATACACATATATGGCAGGTTGTTATCCGAATAAGGGGTTACATGTAGGTTATCTAACAATTTAGGTAGAAAATTGCTGTATCTTATCCAGATTTCTACTGGATAATACTATCCGATGGACTGATATGCTATTATGGCAAAGTAAAACGTGCTTTTTAAATGTTAACGTTTTCATTATGCTAAATATAAAATTTCAACAATTAATTCAGGTCTAGCTTTCTGGGAACAGAGTCATGCATGTTCAGTGGGCTACATTTTTTGGCCTTGAGGCATGCTTATTAGCTGTTCAGGTAAGAAATGCGGACCATACTAGGTATAGAGGGAATAATTTTGGTGCGAATAACTTAAACGTGCGACACTCCACAAAGGTATTTCTGCTACAGGAGCTGCTCTTACATTGTTGTCCTTGTTGGGTTCAGTCTCACTCTAGAGCAGCTTCCTGTGGAGTTGATCTGCAACGTGAATATGGATATCCGCAAATCTGTCTCCTATATAAATAAGTTTTACCCTAATGGTTCTCAACAACTTGGTGACAAATGCAGTAACACATTAAAATACAATGTTCTTTCAACAGTGTTACCAGTACCCTATCTAATAGAGGACAGTGATCAATATTCATTGAAGAAAGTGTGGCCACATGGGACAAGTTCAACAAGCTCATGACTAAGATGTAAAGGTGGTTTATTTTCTATTATATATAGAGACAACTCCTCTTAGAAAAGTTGTAGAAGAACAGTTCAAGAATCTGGTTTACAAAAGGCCGGCTTGGACCGAATATCTGCTATGTTGTATGTTGTATGTGCTCGGATTTAAAGTAAAATTCATGTCAACCCTTTATCAGTTTTGAAATATATATATAGCAAGTACTTCTTTTATCGCTGTCCCTCCAGCAAGTTAATTTATTTCAATGGCATCTAAACCACTACTTAGAACATTATGAAACTCTGCACATTACCAACGAAAAACATGTTAGCTGAGAGAGTATATCTATCAAGAATACACTTTCAGATCAAAGAAAGAGAGAAAAAATTACATTCTGCAATCGACATTAGGGCCAATGAGTATTGGATTGTCGAGTTTGCAAGCTTGGGGGATGAAATTAGTTCTTTCAGGCTTAACGTACACCAACTTGTATGGCGAAGTGTTTGAGACACTGACAAAGAGCCCTGGGTGTTTGGGCGGCATCAGACTGTTTGAAAACGCTTTGTGCGCCGGCACAGCAATCATGGCTTGGCAGTAGTACGTTGGATTCCAACTCTTAAAATATAGGAATTATGCTATACTAGCTAAGATTGTGTTCAACGTTATTTATTGAAATGAAAAAACAATAAAAATAAATAAATGTTAAGAAGATGGATTTTGTTACAAACTTCTCTTTATAGGTTTCCATGTTGTCTCTATTTCTCTATTCAATATTAAGCAAGAATTCTCTCTCTCTCTCTCTCTCTCTATATATATATATATGGAGGTTGATTCAAAAGAGTAGATAGAACAATATCATGCGAAATATATATGTCGAGAGCATTGCAAAGAAACCAGGAATTATTTTATTCATTTAGATTACTATTGTTCATAAATGTGTAAGCTAAGACAGCGAAAACAGTCCAGCTCCATGTTTTTTTCAACACTATTACATTTAGATAATTAAATTGCTCCTTCTTCCCCAAGTTTGTTTGTTTATTTCACTGACATCTCTCTTGAGGGCATCACTGGATTCTGCACGTGCAACGAAGGGAAACATATTAGTTAAATGAATAAACATACATATTTTCACGTGCAAATTGAGAGAGAGAGAGAAGAGAGAGAGATTACTTGCTGCAGTCAGTATTGGGGTCAATGGGTACGGGAGTCTGGATCTTGCAGAAAGAGGGAAGTTGTTTAGCGTTCTCAGGGTTAACACCAAGACCTTTTGCGGCATTTTTGAAACACTCGCACAGAGATTTGCGTACTTCAGTGGTGGTAGCCTGTTGCAGCACAGTCTGTGCACCTTGACAGCAGGCATCAGTGGGCAACGCTGGCCCAGGACTCACCAAAAACGGCTGGCACGGCAACAAATCAATTATAGCATCCGTACATGATATGTCATTCGAAGGTCTCCCACTTGCATTCAGGGCAAAAAACATCAACCCGAAGGCCAATACAACAAAACCCATCATTTTCTTCTCCATTAACTCTCTTTCGAAGTATATAAAGATTAATCGTTTCTTTTTCTGCAAATATGAAATGAACATGGTTTGGAGTATAAGTTGAAGCTCTATTTATAGAGCCCTGCCATGAGTACCCTTAATAACTATCATTAAAGTGGAGTTAATAAGTTTAAAAAGAAAAAGAAGAAAGAAAGTTAATTGATTCCCTTCTATGTTAAAAACAAAACTCTAGAAAGACCTGGTTAAAATGTTTTCCAGCATGGAATTACCTTATAAAACCTGGAGGATTAAATTTAAACACATCGACTCTAATGAGAGTCTTAAGTGTCACGAGTACTTTTATGGCAACTATTAAATCATAGTTAAAATATTTCTTATCCAGGAGAAAGGTTTAATTGATACCTTCCGTTCTAAGGTTTTAATATGAAGTTTAACAACCCCTTGTGTTTTTAATATTTCTAATTATTTTTATTTTTTTTTCAAATTTATCTATTGAAAACTCAAATTCTAGCTCTGCCGGTGAAAGCAAATACCTTGATTTTGATTAACTAGTAAGTGAGTTTTATAAGACCATCTTCAGCAGTAAGAGGTATTCTATCTAGTCAAAAAGTACAATTCTTTATTTTAGTTATCCATTTTTTAATGCTAACTCCAACGGATTTTCTATTCCATTAGCTACTTGTTTTAAAATATTATTTCTCATTCTTTTTTTTATTATATTATTGCCAATAGTTAATTAAAGGGAAAATTAATCATAATATATATAGAAATCATTAATAAAAACAAAAATAAACATATATGAGGAACATTCATCTCACATGCAAGTACGAGCACTAAAAAATTAAAGAAATATGTGTCAATAATTAAATGTTAAAGTGAACTTTTGTGTCATCTTTTGTTTTCCTTAAAGTCTCATTCACAAACAATTGTATGATCCAACACCTTTTTAGTTTTGACTGCACTTATAGGCCACTAGAATATGTGTTTTTTTCATCATTTTATTTTTATTTAATTATTTTGTAAGTAGTGCCGTTCCTCGTGAATGGAATGATTAGCGGAGTAATATGACTTTTATATTTGTAAATGCATGCTAAGTAATTAATTAAGTGGTTAATTCCCCAGATTCACTGGTTTAAACTGCATGGCTTAATTAATTTGCTTGGCTGTAGTAACGTAATGGTAGGATTATCTAGTACATGCATGATTATTTGTACTGCGTCGCCTGCATTCTTACTTTAATATATATATGGAGGTGCATTCAAAAGATCGAGTAGAAGGAACAATATCGAAATCATTGCAAAGAAACTAGGAATTATTTTATTAATTTAGATTACTATTTTTCATAAATATGTAAGCTAAGACGGCCAAAACAGTACTAGTCCAGCTCCATATTTTTTTTCAACACGATACATTTGGAAAATTAAATTGCTCCTTCTTCAATTCCCCAAGTTTATTTCACATTGTGGTCATTAATTGCAGGGTGCAGGACCATCGATTTTGCAGAGCTCGCGAATTTGTTTAGCTTTCTCAGGCTTAGCACCCACATCTTTTCCATACTTGAGGATGCACTCACACACAGCCTTGCGTGCTTCAGGGGTGGCAGCCAGCAGCTGTTTTGTCACAGTTTGTGCACCTAGACAGCAGGCAGCAGTGGGAGACGTTGGGCCAAAACCCACCAAGAACGACTGGCACGGCAACAAAGTTGTTATACCTTCCCTGCATGATATGTCATTCGAAGGGCTCCCACTTGCATTTAGGACCAAAAACATCAGCCCGAAGGCCAATACAGCACAACCCATCATTTTGTTCTCCATTAATTCTCCTCTGAACTATATAAATTAAGATTAATCGTTGCTTAATTTTCTGCAAATATAAAATGAGCATGCTTTGGAGTATAAGTTCAAGCTCTATTTATAGAGCCCTGCCATGAGTGCCCTTAATAACTATCATTAAATTGAAGCGGTGGAGTTAATGCATGAACTTAATTCACTTCTAGGGGCAAAAAAGAAGAAAGAAAGTTAATTCATTGTCCTCTATGTTAAATGCTTGAAAAAAAAAAAAAAAAAAAAACAGTTCTCTGAAGGGCCACCAACCCATTGAGTTCTCCTTATAAATTACATTTTTTTTTTTTTTAAATGTGGGGGTTGTGGCTCCATTTAAGGGTAAATTTATGTGAAAAAGGTACTAGTTGGTAATGAATATTCAGCCTTCTTCTAACAACTATCATGAAATGGTAGGACAGATGTAATTAATTAATTATATATATCCTCCTTAATTGTTGTGATTAAGTACACTATTATTCCAATCATAAATGCTTCTCAACAACTTTAATCATATGTGCCAAGTTGAAATAAGGTTCCTCATTTATTAAGAATACTAACAATACCTTTTCTTATATTTTTCTTAAATGTAGGTATCTATAAAATTTATTCTATTTATTTTGTTTTATTAAAATGAGTTTTGATTACAAAATTTTATCTAATATCAAATGAAGAGAGCAATTAATAAGAAGATAAATATTGCTAAGATCTCATAAAGAAATAGAGCATCTGACAACACATCAACAACAACAAAAAATTAGAGAAAGTTTTGCGCTCTCTTATATAAATGATTTCCACTTTTGGAGCAGAGAATAACTTTTTTTTTTTTTTTAACAAAAATCTAAAAATTTCATTGATTAAAGATCACGAGTATAACAAAAAGCTCTTAAAGCACAAAACACAAAGCTTTACAAAATCATATCTACATGCTATGGGGTTACAAAGTCATAGATACATACAAACAAAATTTTTTACAATCAGGTGCTATCTATAATAAAGTCACAAAGAACGGAGAATGACTTTTGGCCTTGAGGCTTTTAGAAATTAAAATAATAATAATAAAAAGCCCAAAATACAATCTAAAAAATAATAATGACTTTTATTGCTTCTCTCTTTTATGTGCTGAAATTGAAGTTCACTACCATTAGGTTATATGAATTTCACTCAAATTTAGACAATCTTTAAAAAAATAAATAAATGAAAAAAGTGAACCTCAACACAGGTCTAGATAGATTGATGGACTCTATTACATCCTCTAAATTGTATTGATATTGCACTGGAACTTAATCTTTCACCCCTAGACAATTAGGGAATAACTTTTCCTTGCCGATGGAATTGGAATAACCATTTTGATTTTCGAGTTTTATGAGAAATCTAAGTATATGCTTAAATATGGAATAAAAAAAAGTACACTTTACTCCCAAAATTTGAACCAATTTTTAATTCAACCTCTAATGTTTCAATTTTTGCAATGCACCCCATCAAAGATTAATTTTTTTCAATTTGGCCTATTTGTTAGTCGCTGCTGTCTTCTTTGATAGAAATGTGATAATGTGATCACTTAAGCTCATTTGTTACCCAAAATGCCCCCGGCCACCCACACACATATTCCTTACCCTCACCCAAGCTCCCTTTGTCTTTCAAATGTCTTACTTCTTTCACATACAGTCAACCATGCTTTCCTCCATTAACACATCTCTCTCTAGATCAGAAGCTGTGATAAGTGCTGAATGTTGCACATTCAAGCCCCTTAACTCACATTTGTTAATTCCTTAGCATTGTTATTTGTTTGATTTTGTATTGTTTTGTGTTTCGTGTATTTAATAAAGATGCAAGAAAAACCATTAAATTTGGGTTTAAAGCACAATTTGAGTGGACCTAGAAGATATGATTAAACAACCAATCACAATAGAGGATATATATGTGGTTAAGTTCAATCATAACAAGAAAAGGATAAAATCGGAATTTCTCCACTTAGAGTCAAAATCGGATCGGATAGAATTTCAGATTTTGAACACGCCTCAGTATTTTGGCCAAACTTTCAGCTCAAATATCGGATTGAGGTGATTCCAGCGGCATTGGAAAGATAATTCAATTTTCTACAAATCATGCTGAAATAGGATTTTCCTAAATCGGAATCCCGCTACGCCAAAATCGCCCCGCAAGTGAAGGAGGCAAATCTGGACGAATCATTTTCCCACTTGTACATGGATTGACTCCTAATTCAACTAGGAGAATGAATTCCGAATTTTCTAGGATTCCTAGGGCTTCTAGGACTTGTTGCTCCCTATAAATAAGCCTCTATGCTTCAAGAGAAAAAATACTTAGTTTTAGACTTAGTTTTAGGTAGAAAATAATTCTTGGAGGCTTAGCGGAGTCATGAGCGGCTAACCCCTTTGTGGGGTGTTGATGTAACCCTATCCAAGCACAATGGTTTGATTGTATTTAATTTCAGACTTTCAATTTATGTATGTTGATTATATAACTGTGAGAATTGCTACATATGGATTTTGTTCTTAATTATTAGAAGCAATTGTTCTTAAATTCCAAATCAATATTTGTGAAATTCTTATCTTGTCTTAGAAAGTATTTTACTTTTATTGAACTCAAATCATTCTTATTTTCTGTGATTATGGGGATGATGGTTATATAATGGGTTTAATAGGCATATGATTAATAGGATTAAGATAGGCCATGCTTAGGAAAGACGGGTCGTGCCGCATCTTAGTGGTTAGGTGGACGATCCGTGCCAACCGAAGATGGGTTATGCTATTCCATTAATTGTATGAAACTTATTAAGGGGTTTTATAGTTTATGCCTAGGGAAGACGGGTCGTGCCGCATCTTAGTGGTTAGGTGGACGATCCGTGCCAACCGAAGATAGATTATCCTTATTCTTTAATAAAATAGTTTATTGTTTAATTATAACATGCATAGAATGAATTTCTGGAATTAAATTTGATTGACCATTGTTGTGCGGATAGAGGTGAAGTCAATACCCTACACTCCTTTTATTTTAATTATCTTTTATTTTATGCAATTAGTTTTAGAAAATAAAATCAAAACAATTCTCTTTTAATTAATTAGGTTAAATTTAGTCTTTCGAATTTAGTAACGAAACCCCTACAGTCCTTGAAGTTCGACACCCTCAATATAGCCCTATCCTATAGGATTCGTTCTATTGCGAGTGGTTTAATTTTATTATTGATAAATTTTGGTCGTAAAATCACCACATCAGGTGACAAACAGAAATAATTGATATCTTTTTTCTTTCCTCAATCCCTTCAGTGGCCTCTCTCTAGATAAACCAGTGCGAGAAAATTGGCATAGGCGCCGAAGAGAGAACCCATCTTTCTCTTCCACTTTTCTCGACGCCATTTAACAGTCCATAAGGCCACAGAAAGGAAAGAAAAGAGGAGCTTGTGCTCTACAGAGAAAGCAACATGAGGAAGAAACAGAGCGGCCTAAAGAGCAACAAGAGGAAATGGCAAGCTTTCGACAAGCATGCATGATCGAGTAGTGGGTGGACAAGAAAGTGAATGACAAGGTCGGGGTCCGCCGGAACTCCGTGGAGTATTTCAATAGGAAATCGCGAAACGACTACAATTTTTGATCATCTGTTGCAGAATATTCGAGCTCGAGTGCACCGGAGTCGAGCTCCGGAGGTGTGTACTCATTGTCGGAGTCATAATCTGTTTCCATGCTGAAATCAAGGTCTTCCTAATTAAGGAATGCATATGGGTGGGGGCATTTTGGGAAACAAGTGATCAACTTAAATGATCACGTGCATGTCATGTGATCACATTTCCGTCAAATATAGCTTTCTAATAGTCAAATATGATCAGCCTTGAAATGACAATTTATCAACACATTAAATACTTAATTGAAATGGGAGATGATTTACAAACAAACTATTCCATCGTAATCAAGATCTCTAATATTGTTATACTGTTTGAGTTACCTTATATTTGCTATTAGTAGCAAATATCTTGATTTTGATTAATTTCTTAGGCACAACTCCGTATTAATGCGTGGTAGTAAACGTGCTGAATATCTATATATTTCAATGGAGCTAGTGTATTAATGGTGCATCTAAGTCACAGAACTCACCCTTGTGATTGATCCACATGGGTGACCACGCAAGAGAGACTCTAATTTAAACCGCTTGCTAATATCAATATATAGTTAGATATCACCCGGCCCATACCTTTGGAATGACACTATCAAGTACCAACACCTGAAATATAAGGTAAATTACAAAGACATTGTTCGATCGAAATCAATATCACACTATATGATACTATGCATGTTAATTGAAATGAGATAATTGATGATTTAACCCAAAATATGTTTTTATAAACATACATGCACCAAAAAATTAAACATCGACAAACGATTTAATTTACCGGAGTTTTACGAGCACAAAAAAATTAAAGAAATATGCATCGATAATTAAATGTTAATGTGAACTTTTGTGCGGTTTTTTATTTTCCTTAAAGTCTCGTTCACAAACAACCGTATGATCCGGCACCTTTTTAGTTTTGACTCTACCGGAATATGTGTTTTTTTCATCATTTTATTTTTATTTAGTAGCTAGTGCCATTCCACGCGAATGGAATGATTGGTGGAGTAACATGACTTTTATATTTGTAAATGCTAAGTAATTAATTAAGTGGTTAATTCCCCATATTCACTGGTTTAAACTGCATGGCTTAATTTGCTTGGTTGTAGTAACGTAATTAATGGTAGGATTATCTAGCTAGTACATGCATGATTAATATTTCTACTGCGTCTCCTGCATTCTTACTTTAATAAATGGAGGTGCATTCAAAAGATCGAGCAGAAAGAACAATAATATCGACCCGGCCAAATATGTCGAAATCATTAATTGCAAAGAAACTAGGAATTATTTTATTGATTTAGATTACTATTGTTCATAAATATATAAGCTAAGACAGCCAAAACACTACTAGTCCAGCTCCATATGTTTTTCAACCATTAAATAGCTCCTTCTTTCCCAAGTTTATTTCACTGGCGTCGTACATCTGATCCCCATGAGAGCATCATTCGATTCTGCAAGTGCAACCATAGAAAACATATTAGTTAATTAAAAGATCGAACTCATAAAGAATATACATATATATTTTCAAGTGCAAATTAGCTAAGAGGGAAGGAGCGAGAGAGAGAGAGATTACTTGCTGCAGTCCGCATTGGGATCGTTGTAGGGTGCAGGGGCGTCGAATTTGCAGAGATTGGGAAGTTGTTTAACTATCTCAGGCTTAAAACCCGCATCTTTTGCATACTTTTCGACACACTTACACACAGCCCTGCGTGCTTCACGGGTGGTAGCCATCATCTGTCTCATCAAATTTTGTGCACCTACACAGCAGGCACCGGTGGGCGACGGGCGAGAACCCACGAAGAACGGCTGGCACAGCTTCAAAGTTGGTATAGCATCGTTGCATGATAAGTCATTCCAAGGGCTCCCACTTGCATTTAGGACCAAAAACATCAACCCGAAGGCCAATACAGCACAACCCATCATTTTGTTCTCCATTCTCCTTTGAACTATATAAAGATTAATCGTTGCTTTTCTGCAAATATGAAATGAGCATGCTTTGGAGTACAAGTTCAAGCTCTATTTATAGAGCTCTGCCACGGCTGCCCTTAATAACTATCATTAAAAGTGGTGGAGTTAATGAACTTCACTTCTAGTGGGGAAAAAGAAGAAATTCATAGCCCTCTATGTTAAATGCTTGGGAAAAAAAACAATTCTCTGAAGGGCCATTGAGTTCTCCTTATAAATTACAATTTTTTTTTTTTTTTAAAAAAAGATTGTTGGGGTTGTGGCTCCATTTAAGGGTACTTTTGAGAATTTATTTGGAAGAAGTAGTAGTTGATCATGAATATTCGGCTTTTTTCTAATCGCTGTCAAAAGGATCCTCTCCATTTAAAATGAACTAAATAATATTTAGTTAGTTATAATATAAATATATTTGTATCTTTTTACTTTTTACGGAAACAAAAATACTCTTCCAATATAATTAATGGGATATTATCCGGTTAATTTGAAATGAAGAGGGTCCTAATTCTGTGAAGGAAAATGCTAAGTGTTCTTTTAGTGTCTTCTCAACTATGATGTGATTTTTAAAATCACTAATAGATTAAAAATCAATAATGATAATGTCAAATTCAATGGTGATTTTAAAAAACACATCACAGTTAAAAGGAGACCAAGAGAATACTATAAGACCAACTAACATTTTTCTTATTTGAAATGGTAGGACAGGATTGATGTAATAAATTAATTATAAATTCCTTTATTGTTGTTCTTAAGTACTTTATTATTCCAATCATAAATGCACCTCAACAACTTTAATCATATACGCCAAGTTGAAATGAATTAAGGTTCTCATTTAGTAAGAATACTAGCTAGCAATAACTTTTCTTATATTTTTTCTTAAATGCAGGTATTTATAAAATTTATTCTATTTATTTTGTTTTGTTGAAATGAGTTTTGATTACAAAATTTTATCTAATATAAAATGAAGAGAGTAATTAATAAGAAGATAAATGTTGATAAGATCTAGCCTCATAAAGAAATAGAGAATCTGTCAAAAACAAAAAACAAAAATTGAAGAAAGTTTTGCGCTCTCTTATATAAATGACTTCCTTTCTTTCTTCCTTTTTTTCTTTTCTTTTTTTGTAATTTTTTGAACGGAGAATGACTTTTGTTGAGGACATTGAGGCTTTTAGAAATTAATAATAATATTAACAAACCCAAATGCATGCTTTTTACATAGGGATTGAAAAGAATTAGTAAGATTTATTACATCTAATTAGGGCCAACAATTTTTGACACAATTCACAAACTCAATATGAACCCAGCACAAAATTATTATAGGGTTAGAATTTGATATACACCGGTTCATGTCATAATCGAGTTTACTTGTTTGGCTCATGGGTTGATCTACTTGACCTGTTTATAAAATTATATATATTTTTTAATATAATAAATACATGTTGAAACGGACCAAACATGCCAAATGGGTCGTATTCGGGTCGAAATGGGTCATGTTGGGTTAGGTCAAATAGGTTAAATATGTTGCATTTGGGTCTAAAAATGGGTCGACCTGTTTATGAGACTTTTTAAAACGGGAAAAATCGGGCATGTGTCGTGTCACTCGTGGGTCATTTTCGAGTTTAAAGGTTTTGACCTGTTTAGCTAAACGAGTTGTGTTCGGATTTACTCCTATAGAGTTTGTATATAAACCCAAACCCAACCTACCAAGTGCCAACCCATCAACCCTTCATCGATCCGACTACATTTTTCCAGATTAGCACCTAAGACTAGGACCAGAAGAAGATGGGCCCACCTTACATGCTAGGGCTTTCAAAGTCAAATGGGGGACGAATTGGGTCTTTTTATTTTCTAATGGTCTATGTTGTAAATTTTTGCAATAGAATAGGAATTCTCATATTGGGATTACGTGCAATAGCTAGTGTATCGCACTCGTGCAATTATCATAATCTTAACCATTTATTTTGATTTTCGAGTTTTATGATAAATCTGAGTATATACTTTAAATCTAAAATATTTGGGATTCCAGTGAATAATACGCGCTTAAACAAATACAGTTCATGTAATGCTGTCAATTACGCGCTTGGAAGAAAATTTTCTAGTGGGGTATACCGACAAGAAAGAGAATGAATGATTTAGAGAAGATGACAAAATGCCGTTCGCTCTTCAACTTAGAATTTGGTATAAAATTTTAGACTAAAGACAAACGCTATATCGCTGGGTATTGAGACGATTTTTACCGGCGTTGGGAACAATGTGGCCATCGATCGACTTATTGAGTCAAGAAGCTAGCCCAGCTTTCTTGTGATTTGCTTGGGATTCCCAACAGACCAACAATCCTTGCTCCTCAGCTCCTAGGTGTTCTTCAAGGATCATTGTTCCAAAAATCAAAACTACTGCAAGATTAACCCATCTGATTAATGGCTGCAGTGAGTATGATCAGTTCTGGTCTCATGAATGTTCTTATCATTGCCCATTGATTTTTGGAGTATTTGGATTTGATTGGTAGCTAGCTAGCTAGTTTTCTTTATGTTTATATATAGCTTGATAGCTAGGGTTAATTAATGCAAGTTTAATTATACATTCCAAATTAAAAGGACGATAATTAATCCGATTGTCAGACGTATTATCATGACATATTCTAGTTAATTGGATTTCGTTTTATTCCATTTTCCTTCACTTGTTATGCACAGCTGATGTTGTTAATGAAGTGATCACTTTGGCTGCAGCAACACTCACATGCCCCAAAATTTGGCAACTGGGACGACGACAATGATAACAAACCTTACACAATCTACTTTGAAAATGCACGGAAAGACAAGGGAGGGGTGAAGATGAACCCAAACGATCCAGAGGAGAATCCAGAGGCCTTCATGTCCGTGAGAGAAAGCCCGGCAGTTAATGTCGACTCCAACAACTCAATTTCTTCTTCAGCAAAACAGCAGATTAAGGCCTCCTGCTCATCCCAGGAACATTGTTACTACTTCGAATCAACAAAAAAGTGGGAGCCACAGGAGCATCACATCATCAGAATCTGGCAGCGAAAGCTGCTCTGATTATTCACTCATGCAGCCTGGTCATCGACGTGTGAGGTCTGATATGAAGAAGAAGAAGACTTCGTCTGATCATGGAAATAAGAGCTTCTCCAACTCCACGTCAGTGACCCGCCATGCTACAGAGAGAACTGGAAGCTATTCCTCTAATGATCATCATACAGCTGTAAGTCTTCTATTTCAAAACCCTACATACTGTTTAAGAGAATTAATTGAAGTAGAGAGCTCAACATATATATAGTGTATGTTAATGTTCGGTGATTTAACGTGTTATTAGAACATATACGTCTTTAACTCAAATCCCATTTCAAAAATTTCCACATAATTTTTTAATAATGGTATTAAATACTCAAAAAACACAACAATTTTATAATTAAATTGTGTTAAAAAAATTTCTTTGACCTAATTTAAAAGAAAATTCGGTCCATATATTGGAACATGAGCAAGGATTCTTCAAAATTCAAGGCCACATCATGAGTGACCACTGTGATTTTATTGATTACTAAATGAAACTGATTTCTGAATCCTAAATATATGTGTGCGTGTGATGATGACGAACAGCATCATAGAGTAGCGTCGGTACCCAAATTTGGGGCTTGGGATGAATCGGACCCTAAATCAGGAGAAGGATTTACTGTCATATTCAACAAAGTAAAAGAGGAAAAACAAATTGCGGCGACCCGGTTCGCATCTACGCCAAAACAAGCAAGCTATGATTCGAATGCCCATGGCCATGGACGATCTTCCTCTAGATCAAAGGTACGTATATATAAATGCAAGTAATTACTTTTATCGCTTGTACAAATTTCATCAATTATAGAATTTAATTAGTTTACACCATCCTTAATTAATGGATGATTTTGTAAAAATTAAGTTATGAGATGAAAATGCATGTCGTATATATATGGCATTTCTCGATCTTTCGTATATGCTTTCTTTCTTTGAGCCTCGCTTTTACATTTCATCACTATATATTGATTAATTATAACCTAATTATGATATTATGCAGATATGTTGCTGTCTGTTTTCAAGTAAAAGTGATCAGTGATTTACAGCGTTGCCTAATTTGCTTTCACTTGCTCGAGCAAGTGAAAGCAAATGCAAAGCATCCTGACATGAGCAAGCCGAGCCCTTCGCGCCACAATCTTGTTATATGGGCTGCTTCTATTAATTTATGTAAACCCATTTCTATGATTTCGTCTATTTCTCGTGCTTATTTTTTGTTTTATTTTCCTTAAATTTTTTTAAAACAAAAGTACTCAATAGGGAGTGCTTGTTAATTGTTGGCCTCATTATTTTTCTCAAAGTATTAATTTATCTTGTATTAAAAAGTTCATATGTAATTGTTTCTTGGTATTTCCTATATATATATATATATATATATATATATACGAGTATTAAATTTGCATGAGTATCATCGTTTGCTTATTTCATCAAAAGTGTAATTAAACCATTTTTCACATTAACGTACAAACAATTTTCATCACTTTTTTCTAACAAAGGATTTAAAACTTATTTATAATTTATATCACATCAATCAATCAATTCTTTTATTATTTCTCCATGCAAATTTTGATTTCTTTCTCGCCAAATCTACCACACACCTGCTGTGTGAGTGAGAGAGAGAGAGAGAGACTTTCAATGTGTTTTGTGAAAGAAACTAGATCGAGGATATTTAATTTGGAAATATCGTTTTCCTTTCATCTGTCAAACCATAAACGTTTTTCAGTCTGTCCATGCCATTAACATATATGCAAGATGGCATGATCAACAGCTTCCTCCTCTTCATATTTGTTGTTCAAGTTTTTGAACCAATAAATCACAGTCAAGTATGACCAGTAAAGACGACGATAAAATTCAATAATCTGTCACCCTTTTTTTTAACATAGTTTTCATTCAAATTGTGTTCATTAATGTAGAGAGAAACACAATTTTCGATTGCTTTGAAATTGCCATGTATCCTCACACATGTTTTTGGAGAATAATATTTTATCTCTGCTAGTAGTGCTAGTAGAATTTATCCCAACTATTTCATTTTTATTTATTTTAATCAACTATTTCAATATTATTGAAAAGCACATGATGATTCGCATATTTTCAAGGGAAAATGATATAGGTATAACTTAAGTCCAACTTTTCTATTAAGTTTTAAGCAGGACCCTGTGATAAGCTTGCTAATGGCGCTTAAATTTAAAAGTTCAAAAATAAACCGACAAAAAAATACCATACTGCCAAGGGGTCCACCACAAGTCCCAGTCTCAACGGCCATGATTATCTCGTGTCAAAAGTTCATACAAAGCAATCTGATTTGACCCCGCACAGGAGCCGAGCTCAATCGCAATCTGCTCATCAAACGACGACGTCCCTGCACCACAAGCCTCAAAACGACGCCGCTTCAAAACAACTTCAAATTCAAAACCCCAAGCGTCAAAACTGTCATTAAAAACTGATAAAAACCAGTTCTCTCATTTCAAAATTTCAAATCTTTCAAGCGAGTGGTTTTTCGCTGCTCTTGGTTCTCTCGCAAATGGAGATAGGATCGGGCCCGATCGCTTCGTGCTCCAAAGACGACCAGAAGATCTACCAGGAATGGTTCAACTTCGCTGATTCAGGTACCTGTTCTTTTCACTCTGCCTTCATCATTATCAACCTCATTTCGTTGAATCAAATCACCAAAATTATTTGCTTATATTCTTTCCTTTAGATGGAGATGGCCGTATTACTGGAAATGACGCCACTAAGTTCTTTGCCATGTCGAAGCTATCTCGATCAGAACTCAAGCAGGTCTCCAATTTTCACTGATAACTTTTTTCTCTTTGGCAGTAATTTATCCAAATCTAGGTTTGTAGATTTGATTCGTATTTTAGTATTTTTACTGACATATAGAAAGTCGGATAACATTTACCGGTTACCTGTGGAGTTTAGATTCTGTGTGGTGTGGTTCAGTTGAGCGATGGTTGCTTGTTGTATTATCAGAAATATCCTAGTTGATTTTTTCAAGTAAATTATGCTTGTAGATTTTTTTTCAAGCAATTTATCTATATCTATTTTTTTAGGTTTGATTTGATTTGATTCGTATTTTGGTATGTTTACTGACACAGAGAAAGTCGGATGAGATTTACCATTACCTGTGGAGTCTAGTTAGATTCTGTGTGTTGTGATTCAGTTGAGCGCTGATTGTCTGTTGTTCTATCAGAAATTTCCTACTTGATGTTTTTATGTGATTTTTTCAAGTAGATTGTGTTTCTCCAAGCGTTTTAGTGAATTTATTGTAAGTAGTCAGGCTTCTTAGGATGAAGAATGGGTTTGCATAGATTGATACAACTACGTGCTTTAGCTTGCGGTTGCTTGCACCTATTGAGTTTTGAATTCAAGGAAGATAAAGAATAAAAGATGTTTTTTTTTCCCTTGATTTGGTCCTATTAGATATATTATTAGATAAAGAATAACCGATTCTGCTTGTATTTGGCCTTCCATTTTTTGATTTGTTATGCTACTTCTATGGATGAAGAATCCTCTGGATTTTTTCACTAAATTTATGGTGGAGTTTTTAAAATTCAAATCATTATTTTTAATTATCCACTTTAGATTTTGCTACCTTCGTATGATCAATTTATGCAAATTTTCTAGAATTTTCAAGCATTCTGACTAACCTTATCCTTTTTACTTGACTTTAACAACTATTAGTGAAATGATTGTTCAAAACTCATATTTATTTCTTATTTGTTTCCAAAGGTGTGGGCAATTGCAGATTCAAAGCGACAAGGATTTCTGGGCTTTACTGAGTTCATCACTGCGATGCAGGTTGTATATTGAACTATTGTTTCAGGGATTTTATAATAAAACCTTTTACTTATGACTAATTGTTTTAATGTACAGCTGGCATCCCTGGCACAAGCAGGACACGAATTAACCCCAGATATCATTAAAACTGCAGGCAAGTAGAAGAATATGTTTCACTAGCTTTGCTCTTTCTCATACATGTAGCAGTGAGCAGCGTGCTTGAGCGCATTTGCACTGGAGTTTTTACCCATGAGCTTAACAAATTCATTATCAATTTTTAAGATTGGTTACTCCTCGCATTTACTTGAGTAAATGAAGAATTCATGCTTGACCTGAAGGGTTACTCCTGGCATCATAAGCCTCACATTCTCATATATTTAAGTAAAATTATATATGGAAGGTGCCAAGATACAGGACCTTTAATGGTACTTCTAAGCATGATTGTAAGCATCACTGTCCTTGTAAATGATTAAAGTTAAATTTAGATATTAAAAGATGAGGAAAAGTTTAGTTTTGGGATTCTACATTAGATTTCAAGCTAACAATGCACATTAAACCTTCTTGTTAACATGAAATGGGAGATAAAGCTGTCCTTAAAACTTCAAGAATTGATTATATAGAATCGTGAAAGAAAGTGTAGCATCCAGGGCTTGTGATCCCTGTCTCTGTCAATTAATGGGCATCTTTCTTGTGCATCACAACCCTATATAGGCAAAACATTTAGATATGTAACAAATATTGTAAGGAGTTTGGAAAACATCCCTCTCTTGTATCATTTAAATGTAGCTTTAAGAATATGCATGTCATAGTCCATTCACGTATTGCTGAATTAGCATCAAAGCATTGAGACGCCAAACTTGGTCCTTGGGTTGTTCCTTATGAGCCGTTCCTCTAGACTAGTTTGAATATTATGCTCCATATTTTATAAAAACATTGCTTTTCTTGTATTTTATTTGTTCAAGTAAAGTTGATGCATTTCCTTTCTTTTATTACAGTTGACATCGAGAAAATCAAACCACCATTGATGGAAGGTTTGGATAATTTAGTAGCTGTAAGAGTCTTCCTTGTCCTCCTTGGTGTACTTTTATGGTTGAAATCATTAATCCATTGATTCTTTTTCTTGTTTCTTCTTTTTTCAGAAAACCAAGGCTTTGGCAATAAATGGCCACCTTGAAGTAAATGGTTCGTGAATTTTCTAATTTGTCATTGTTATGAGTGACATTGTTTAACCAGTCTTTTTACTATGTTAGTTTTACTGATGTGTTATAGGAAACGTTCAGCCCCAACCACCATCAACTCAATGGTTTGGTTCAAAATCAGCAAAGAAGGTAAGATCTGCATTTTTGCATTTGTCATTGAGAGACTTTTTTGGTATTGTAATTGAAATGTTTCTTCCTTTTTTTTTTCTCTTTTTTTTGTGTGTGTGTGTGTGTGTGTGTGTTATCTTTTATGACTTTTTAAATCTGTATCTGTCAAAAATTGGTATATTCTTCATATAAATCGAGCTTAATTTCTTATTCAATGACCTTTGTATAATCTGTTATGAGTTTTCCTTATGCCTATGTATGTGTTTGAAAGGTCTGTAAAGATTTGTTTTCTTACTTTATTCTCTCTCTCTCTCTCTCTCTATATATATATATATATATATATACCTATTGATCCCATGAGCAACTGAAAGATTTTTTCTGGTGAAGAGTTGAGATTTCTACTTAAATGATGCATACAATATTGTTGTTTTACCAACTCAAATTAATAACAATTGCTTGAGAATTGATAAGCTCCCTTTTACATTTTTAGTGTTTTTCTTTTGTTATTTGTAATATGAATTGATTAACCACATCCGTTTACTTTCCCTCTGTTCCATATGGTTGAATGGTTTTCTGTTTCTTTTGACTTCTTATCAGTCAAAGTATGAACTAATTAAGAGATTTGCAAGGTATTTGGCAATTTGCTTGTAGTGGGTAGACAAAATCTGAACAGGAAGTGATCAAACAGATTCTAGAGCATTTTGTCGCTTTACTTTTTAGTATTGGCGTGGATAATTGTTTTCTGATGAAAACATGAGCTTAGTATGAAATATATTTACCCTTTAGTATTGATGAGTTTACCACTTAATGGCAACCTCGTTTGTTGTTATCTATATGCCAAATAATTCCTATGAAGTTAATTATCCATACTTTTGATGGTTGATTTTTTTTATTCATTATTTTATCTTTTTTTCTCTCAGAAGATTAAGATTTCTTTATATTTAAATTTTTTTGCCATTGTATTCTTCTAGCATACAAGGTAGACTTGTTTTTATGAGGATATCTTTTTCGGGTTTGTTGCCTGATCTGTTGCATCCCTCATTCTCTCTTGCTCAGCTTCCTCCCAATGCAGTTACATCAATCATTGATGGCTTGAACAGATTGTACATTGAAAAGCTAAAGCCACTGGAAGTCACATATCGTTTTAATGATTTTGTTTCTCCCTTGATGGTGAGTAGACTTGACATATTCTTCAATTTATACAACACTAGATATCATTGTTTGGGAAATGGAGATATACTTCTCTTTCTAGCTTGTTTTCGACTCTAGGTTTGAAAGCTTTTGTAACTTTGAGGATTGATTTTTTGTTTGTTCTTTTTCAGACTCACAGTGATTTTGATGCTAAGCCCATGGTCATGCTTTTGGGTCAATATTCAACAGGAAAGACAACATTTATAAAACATTTGCTAAGATGCAACTACCCAGGTTAGTTAAGTTCATTTGTTGCTGTTTGTCACTTTTAGTTTGTTAAGATGACTTCATCATAATGATAGATGTCTCAGATTCACTATAATCTTCTCTTTGAACAGGGGCTCACATTGGACCAGAGCCTACCACTGACAGATTTGTTGTTGTTATGGTATAATAAGTCATCCTCATCTTCCCATGTTATTATGGAGGCTAATTAAGTTTATATGAACTGTAGAATTTTTTTTTTCATGATAGGAACTAAAATTGCTGTTTTCTTTAATGTGTGTTATTTATGCTTCTATAGTTGTTATCTACATGCATATTTTGTAGAAGACTTACTTTGGATGTAAATTCAATCACTACACCAATATTCACTGTTTTAGATTTATCACTTCTAAGTGAAGATGGACAAAGAGTGTCTCCTTTCCTCCTTTTTGTTTCCTGGATGAGACATTGAATGTAGATCTAAATACGTTATAAGTAACATGTTCATTTTTCCAAATTATTATTATTATTATTTTGTCTTTTTGTTTTTTGCATATCTTAGAATTGTGTTTTTTTCCCGCCCATATTGTCACTAGAGATTGTGTCTAAACAAATGAGTTTAGCCTTACGTGTGTAGATTTTTCAGGTCAAGAAATTTTGTTCTTTTTTTTTTCCTGCAAATACTGAATACCTTATTATCTTCTTGAATCTAGTCCGGACCTGATGAGAGGAGTATTCCTGGGAACACTATAGCTGTTAATGCAGAGATGCCATTTGGTGGGTTGACAACTTTTGGGGAGCATTCTTATCAAAATTTGAGTGTTCTCAAATGCCTCATCCTGTGAGTAATAAATTGACAAGTATTTCTCAATGATTGTTATTTAATTAACATTTATATCACTTAAAGAAGCTAATCTTTTTCCCTTGTGCTTGTAGTTGTTAGATCAAATTACACTGGTAGACACTCCTGGGGTTCTATCTGAGAAAAGCAACGAACACAAAGGAGTTATGATTTCACTGGTGTTATATCATGGTTTGCAGCAAAATGTGATCTTATTCTTCTTTTATTTGATCCCCATAAACTTGATATCAGTGATGAGTTCAAACGTGTCATTGCGTCTCTACGCGGTAACGATGACAAGATCCGTGTTGTTCTAAATAAAGCTGACCAAGTTGATACCCAACAAGTAAGATGTGTGCTCTTTCATTTTTCATTTGCTGTCTACTTTTAGTTGGCATCATTTGATAAGTTCAATCTGACTTGCTTGTATGTTGATGTCATACGATTTAGCTGATGAGAGTTTATGGGGCATTGATGTGGTCACTTGGAAAAGTATTAAATACTCCAGAGGTTGTGCGTGTTTATATTGGGTATGCTATTTCTTTTTTATATGTAATTTTATTTGATAACATCAATTCAATTTCTTTTTTGTATGTACGTTTTTAGAACTTTCCTTCAATTTCTTTCTTGCTTTGCAGCTCATTCAATGACAAGCGAGTTGATGAGGTAGCTGTGGGCCCAATAGGGCGGGATCTTTTTGAGAAAGAACAAGATGATCTCCTTGCAGATTTGATTGATATTCCAAAGAAGGCTTGTGACCGTCGAGTATGCTATGATCACTAATCCTTTTTTTTCTTTAATAATCAATTTGTTGTGTGCACACATTTATTTATCCATTTTTAGATTTACATGCTAGTTAACTTAGTCTGATTGCGCATATTGCAGATCAATGAATTTGTAAAACGTGCTAGGGCTGCTAAGATTCATGCCTATATAATCAGTCATCTCAAGAAGGAGATGCCTGCCATGATGGGCAAAGCTAAGACTCAACAAAGACTTATTGATAATCTGGAAGATGAATTTGGAAAGGTCTCTCTCGTTCTCTCTCTTAATTTCTCTCTTTTTATTTCTCTCTCTTGTGCATGCAAATTTATGATTATTGGTTGTGCAAAACAGGTCCAAAGGGAGTTCCATCTTCCCGCAGGTGACTTTCCAAATGTCGAGCACTTCAGGGAGGTCTTGAATGGTTATAGCATCGACAAATTTGAGAAATTGAAGCCTAAAATGATTCAGGCAGTAGATGATATGCTTGGATATGAAATCCCAGAACTCTTGAAGAATTTCAGAAACCCTTATGACTAAAAATGTTGCTACTTGTGTGTATAAGGAAAAGAGTTGAAATAGTTGTTTTATTTTATTATTATATGCTATGTAGCAAACTTGTGCCGGCTTAAATGTTCTGCTTTCCGGGTTCTGATGTGTATTGTTTGTCTAGTATGTTTTTTAGAGTTGCATGTCGAAATGCGTTGTGCTGAGGTTTATATAACATCTCTCTCCTAAAAAAATTACATTATTTTTTTATCAAGAGAAGATATTATCAGTAAAACTTATTTATTAGAGATTATCAAACTAATTAATTAATAAAAAAAATTTATTTATACTAGTAAATAAGTTTTCTACGCTAATATTAAAAAAATAAATATTATTTTAATTCTAGTGTGAATATTGTTATCTCACGCAGCGGTATGAAAATACTGCTCTAAAAAGTTTTAGTCCAACTGTCCGAAGCATTTCTCTCCGAAATGTGGAATGCTCAAGCGCTGACTTTCCCTGACAACAACGCGAAGGCAAACCTACTATATAATTAAATTAATATCCCATTAAAACAATCGAAAATATCTTCCATAAGTAGCATATCCATTGCGAATCCGAAGAAACGCTTTCAAAGATCCGACGACTAATCTTATTTCTGATTCTGAGATAGAACTCGGTACCAGATTTGACAGGAAAAATGGAGAAGACGATGAAAATTGGGAAGAGATTTGAAGGAAAGGTGGCGATCGTAACGGCTTCGACTCAGGGTATTGGCTTCGGCATAGCCGAGCGGCTCGGCCTGGAAGGTGCCTCTGTCGTCGTCTCTTCTCGCAAACAGGTTCGTGGGCGCACTCGCTCCCTCTCAATTTTCGGTTGTTGCTTCATATTTTGGTGTAATTACGCTCTAGTTCATCTGGGGTTTCTCTTTCTAGCCAAAGTTGGTTTGTTGTTCTAATATATGTTTGATTGCTTTGAAATCTGAGAACAGTAAATGGAATTATGTTGTTTCGGTGAAATATATGTACTTAATTGTGTGATATGCTTTTTGGCCACTGAAAGGTTGTAGTGGAAGCTTTCGGTAAGGTGGGATTTGGGTAAACATGACTATCGTTAAATTACCATTTATCTCAAATAGTTATTGATTTAATCATTTAATTAAATATTTAATTGAAATGTGAAGTGAATAATGAAGACAATGTTTGAATTCAATGCCTTTGTTATGATATCGTATTAAAATACTACCAAAAGTTTACATTAATAGAAAATGATTGATTTAATAATTTGATTAATATTCTAACATGTCTGAATTGCTTTCAAGTTGGATTTTCTTTTGGCTTCAGTTTAATGCCTAGAGAACTGAAGATAGAAAAAATAAAAATTAAATCTGGAATAGTAGGAAAAATAAACAAATAATTTGATTTTCTTCATTTCTTGACTTATATTAGCAACAAGGCAATAAGTCTCGTGTTGTTTTGTTATAGATATGTTATGTTGATTTTTTTTTGTGTGTGTGTGTGTGTGGTGAAATTGTTACAGAAAAATGTAGATGAGGCAGTTGAAAAACTCAAAGCTCGAGGAATCGATGTGTTGGGTGTCGTTTGTCATGTGTCTAATGCAGAACAAAGGAAGAACCTCATAGACAAGACTGTTCAGGTGAGAAATGAAGTTGAATAGTAGATCTTTGTACGAATTACCCAGGAAAAAAAGAAATAAATATATATAGGAACTTTAAAAAGTTTTAGTTTTGATTTGGTATAGAAAAGGCTCACTTAAAAACAAAAAAAAAAAAATTGAAAGGAAAGGAAAGGAAAGGCTCAAATTCATCTTTTGCATATGGTTTCTGCTTTGGAAGTCAGAGAAGTTTAACGGCTGGACTTGGTTAATTTCCCGATGCCTTTTTGTTTCATGATAAGAATGGGTGGCTATTTCATGCTGAAGCTTAGTAACTATCATTCTATATTAGGGAAATCTATAATCTAATCTGCTGCCAAAGGGCATGATCACTTTTTTAAACGATAAGTTCTTCCCATAATGATCACAGCATCTTGCTATATTTTAACATACATGCTTTCTTGATCACACCATCTGGCCGTGTGTGCTTGCTTTTCTTTGGAGGGCAAGTTTTCATGTTTAACGTAAACATATGTCTTTACTAATGCAGAGATATGGGAAATTAGATGTGGTTGTATCCAATGCTGCTGCTAATCCGTCTATTGATCCCATTTTACAAATGAAAGAATCTGTCCTGGACAAATTGTGGGAGATAAATGTCAAATCCTCCATACTTATTTTAAAGGTAATTTCTATAGAGAATGTTCTTCATAGTAGGAAGTAAGAAAGGCAGAATGCCATTTTCGGGCAAGCATGGCAGATCCATACTGGATTTCCATAGACTTTTCTCACAGCTGGTAGATCTTCTCTTTGTGATCTTCATGTGCTGACATTGTTGGTGCGACTGCTAAGGTTTTGAAACTCACTTCATTAATTTTTACAGGATGCAGCTCCTTACTTGCAGAAGGGTTCTTCGGTGGTTATAATCTCTTCGATCACCGCCTACCAACCACCAACTTCCATGGCTATGTATGCGGTGACTAAAACAGCACTTCTTGGGCTTACCAAGGTGTGACTTGGTTCCCATATTCCTGTTCTATATTAGCTGTTTATTCAAGAGCTTCTCAAATCATGAATGTCTTCTTTTCGTGCTCTTGTTCTCTCTTGATCTTCATTTAGGCTCTCGCAGCCGAGATGGCCCCGGAAACTCGTGTAAACTGTGTTGCTCCGGGCTTTGTTCCAACGTACTTTGCCGCATCCCTTATAGAAAATGAATCTGCTGTAAGTTCATATTCATCCCAAGTTGATTGTCTGCACTTTCCCCCCTTGAGAAGATCTTGAACATAGATCACTGCACTTAATCAAATATGGGTTTAATCTATTGCAGAAGCAGGAGATCGAGGCGAGGTCTTTGCTTAACAGGCTTGGTACCACTCAAGACATGGCTGCTGCTGCAGCGTTTTTGGCGTCTGATGATGCAGCTTATATAACAGGAGAAACTCTGGTGGTGGGGGGAGGGACGCCCTCGAGACTCTAGTTCCCTTTCTTCTTATCTCAATATCCCATTGGCTTAATTACTTGTTTTCAATGGAATAATTAGAATGCGACAACTAAACTTTACTAGTTATTTAATTTATTTGGCTTTTTTTTTAATTATTTTAATTCCTGTGCATTAGGTTGAAGCAAATTACAGAATTGAAAGAAATGAAATTTTAATCTCCGCTTGAGATCCGTTGCAATACTACAATTTGAACCGTTCATTCCAAGTGTTCATTGGAGGTGGCGAACTACCAAAGCAAATGGTTCAGCCAAACCTAATAGCTTATTTAGGGACGACTAAACCATGGAAACGAACATCTATTTCGTCCACAGTGCACATTCTAAGATAATGAAGTACAATGGGGAGCTTTGTTTACATATAATGGACAGAAGAATATGAACATTTGATGGGATCCTCATAAACAATTCACACTATCAAATAAAAACAAATTTAGAATCAGATAAGAAAACATACATACTGACAATTCTAATTTCCGTGGTAGAACTGGGAATAGCAAACATTTTGAACCGCTTAGGGCAACTCAACGACTTATGTACATAATAAATTAGGACAAATCAAAATGTGCATCTTCACAATACACCATCTTCTAGCTTCTTGATATAGGAAATCCTTTTCCCCATCAGCATCCTCACCGTGCCTTAACCTCTCCATGTAGAGTTCATTAACTATTACGGTTTTGAGCTTCTTGCTATGCATATCTTCTATGGCGATTTACACACTTATGACTTTGGACGGAAAGAACAGTGTGGTCGGGCAGCCTGGCATATTTCCATCAGTTCCGCCCTCCAGTATTTACTTGCGACATCATCGAAACATATAGATGAAATTCAAAATTTTTACACAGGAACCACATCGGCATTTTGACTCTCATCACACGTCAAAATCAGTCCTTCAACATAGGTTGGGAGGAGGCAACGGGCCCACTGGCAGCCTGTTGAGACAGGCTCTGCTGGTGGAACAATCATAAGCACATTTTCATGGCGTCGAACCACCCCCATCACACTTACAGTGCTCCCTTCTTTGATATACCTGATATACAACAAACATCCTCTATGAAGCATTCAATTGCAAGTGGAATGAAGACTGAAAATTCAATAAATCAAGTCATGAGCTTCGAATCTACCATTCTCAAAACATATATATGCAAAATCCTGTAAATATGACATTGAGAAGTCATGGTATTGATAAAACACTCGAAGCAGAACAATTAGGGGCATACCCTTCTTTGAGGCGCATTACACGGTCATCACTAGAGAGGTTGCGGTCAGCTAGCCAGCGTAAAAAGCTCGGAGATAAGTCTCTGTTCTCCTTTGTTACATCAACTGCCGTAGTTGGTTTGACAAATGCAGCAACCTTAGCCCCATAACCTGCTTTTACTAATGCTCTTAACCCAGTTTGGAAGTCTGATATGTAAAAATCAGCCACATATTTCTGTTCATCAGAAGTAACTAAATTGTCATTTACCAAACTTTAATTCTCAAACTATATAGAGCAAATCAATAGAATTAGTTCAACAAATTAACCTCCGCGTGTCTAGATCCCCACGAGAAGCAACGGTGTTTCGGATTTGCAGATTTCCCACCCAATCCTTTGTATTCATACAACTCTGTTGAAACATATACACACCTAGGTATCCTCTGGTACGATGACTCCAAAGGAATACTGCCACAGGTTACAACCTACATGAAGAGATAAAAATGACATTACTCCTGATGAAAATCAAAAGTAGAGAAAAATGAAACTGTGTAGGAAAACCGATCAATTATCCTTTTGGAATTCCTCCCCTATATAAGTCAAATTGTGCAAGTATACTGATAAGGAACCTCTACAACAAATAAACTTTCAAAACTAGTTAATATATTTTGACATAACAAATGAATTTAGAGATATATCAGAACAAGCAGTACATACTACATCGTAACACTTGTAAATGCTTTAGAAAGTACCTCTTGTATACATGGGTTATGCCCCTTTGCGCGTTTTCATAATACACTTATTACTTATAAAAAAATAAATAAAAGCTTTAGAAAACTAATCTTCCACTTCAAGTTGAGATTACTCTAAAAAGAGAGTCAAACCATTCACAAAAGTGATCCTATTTGAGCAGAACACATTTCTAATATCAGAGAATGGAATATTTGGATAGCCTGAGGAAGTAGATGTCGCCAAATAGCCAGTGGTGACAAAACCCACCCGTAAAAGCGCCATAAAAAACCTCCAATATATATATATATATTTTCCTTCTTCTTTTCATGTTCAGAGAATACTCTTCTGCCACTTGGACTATCTCAGCCTCCATCTATCCAGTAAAATTTAATGATGAGGCTAAATACCAGCCTCTAAACAAAGACTCTTAACAGGATTCATACAACTCACTGTAACTCTTCCTCATAAATTTGTTGCTTTAACTGCATGTTACAGCAATTGCTTCTATCAACCAACCTAACTGCTTTATCATGGCCTTGAAACCAGGTTTATCAATAAAGAGATTTTAAAACCTTTAATATATTTTTCCCATCAGTATCTCTTTTTCTTAGACACCAGCCCAAACAATTTTCAAGCCAACGAAAAAACAATGCCCTAAATCTCCAAAATCATTTAAATCTCAACCAGGAATTTGGCATATATATATTCAACATGAATATTAAAAAGACCCTCCACATTAGTAGCCAAGAGATTACCCAATATATGACATTAGAAAGAAGAAAAAGAAATGCATAGTTCAATAGTGAACCAGAGTTTATAAGGAAGCTGGATGTTCAACATTATTGTCCACCCTCATCCAACAAAATTTGAAACATTGCATCAGCTTGACTACATAAAAACCGAAGACCCCAAATGCATCTGCCTCATGATTTGACTGGTAATCACCTAGAAAGGCTCATCTTGAAATCAGTCTTGGGGAGCATCCTAAGAAATTGGCAAAGTCCAGTGGCTTTTAAATGCGTCCAAGTAGTTTACATGCATCGGAGCAGTAAAAAGATCAGAGTAAGAGATTACTACCAAAATCCATTCCCAAAGCCGAGTTCAAGGTCCCCTTACAGAATGCGATATCCAAAATATGGTCCCTCGGAAAGCCTGACTAGCACATGCAACCTGGCCACTATCCTCGATAACTTTGCTTGCTGAATCCTATCGGTCACATGGACCCCAAACCTTCAATAAGTTTGTATCTTGCAAAGTACTCTGCACCATCCAAGGTGCAAGTAGAGTATTCATATACAAGAACAAATACTCAATTTCATTTGCACTTTGAGTGCATTAGGCCCCGCAATTTTGCAGGTCAAACGCATTTTTTAAATAAAATTGAAAAGTGTTTTGTTTGGGAATGTGTTTAAAAAAAAAGAAAAAAAATGGCAATTTTGCTTAGCAAGCAAGGGGTGTGTTCTAAAAAAAGCATGAGCACGATTTTAAAGGCCGAACCACAATTTTACCAAATGCCCAATAAACCCAAAGGACACTTTATCTACAACCTCGTTCACCTTCCTAATGAACATTTTTATCAACCCAACAAATCCAAAATAATTAAAAATAAAATAAAATAGATAAGTACGTAATCTGAACGATACCCAAAATGTCAATCTCAATCAAAACCAGCCGGGTCAAAGTAGACTCATCAAAATTCCACATTCGACCTCATTCACAATCCTAATATTCAAAATGTCAATTTCAAAACAAAAAAAAATCCCTTTTTTTGTTTTTTTCCAGCTAACACTATCCGTTAATCACGACTAGGAAATAAACACTAGAACAACGATGATTAGGATCAGCTACTCTTCATTTTATTTAAGCAAAAAAAGTTCATAGATTTCCAACAAAGAAAGGTGCTGAGAGTGAAATTACCCCAGTGACCTTGACGTACTGTCCGTCAATAGCACCCCTGAGCTCCGCGTCAGGGTACCCCCTCACAAACCCTAGCAACCCTTTCCTCCCCCACACGCAATTCCACCCCACGGCCACCAGCACCAGCACCAGCACGCCCCCCACGGCCACCAGCACAACCGCCTTCTTCACGGCCACCATCAGAAACGCGCCCACCAGAAGCCCCATCGCCACCGCCACCACCACCACCCACACCGCCGCCTTCGGCACCCTCATCGCCCGCACCTTCTTCTCCCCCGCCAAGCTCGTCACCGCAGACCCGTACACCGCCTTCCCGGGCGGCTCCATGTGCCCCGACCGACGGCCCGTGGAGGATCCGAGCGGACCGGACCCGATGGGCCCAGAGGTGATGAGGCCCGTGGGCTGGAGAGGAATCGGGCCTGAGGATTTCTTGGGGATCGGGCCGGAGTTGGGCCCGGATCGGACGGATCCGCTGTTGTGCTGGGACTGGGAGTGGGAGTGGGATGAGGAGGAGGAGGGGCGGGATATCTTCGGAGGAGGAGGGCCAGTGGATGATGGATCGAGGAATTGATGGATGTCGAACATTTTTCCGAGCTCACCGGACTTCTTAACGTCACCGCCCGTGTACGGCACGGCGCGTGACGCCATTGTGGGCGGTCGCTCCTTGGACTGCTGCTCCGGTCTGCCTGACACGTAGAGCCCACCGCTCAGCTGGTGCGACGTCGTTCGGCTGCCCATTTCTACTCCTGTACACAGAGAGAGTTGAGAGAGAGTGTGTGTTGTGTGTTGGCCGTAGAGGAGGTGAAGGGAGGGAGGTGATGGTGGGAAGTTGTGGGTGTATGAAATGGCGGAAATGGGACTGGGATTTTCATAAAATGACGTCTGTATCCCTGTCTTGAAATTGCGGCACAGTGTTCGTTACCGTACCTGTTCTGCTCTTGGTGACTGACGAGTGACTGAGTGAGTGAGTCAATTTACCTTTTTGTCCATCACCTCTCACTAACTTAACTTTCATTAAAAAAATAATAAAAAATAGTACGGATATGCGAAATGTTTGTTATAATTTTTTCTTTTTGTCATAAATAAAATACAAAATATGATTTTTATCTTTATATCATTATTTCATATATTTTTTAATAATAATAATAATAACTACCCAAAACACATATTAACAAACAAAAAAAAATCACACTAATTCTCATTCAAATGGATATTATTTAAGTTCATACAATTTGTATCTCTAAATTATAATTTTTTTTCTTTTATTTATTGTCAACGTTTTGTAGAAAATATTAATATAGAGGTGAGAGAGAGGTCCATGAGAAAGTGCATTGTGATTTGATATATCATCCCATCAACAGTTCAACACCAGTCACCTTCCTGATATCATCTAAACAATGTCTTTTGTCATTTAAAAATGTCCTAAAAAATACTTAAATTCAAACATATAATTAATAAGGAAAATAAATTAATGGGATATATTTGTTAAGAAAATAATTAAATATTCTTTTAACATTTTTTTTTTAAGAGAAGAAGAAGAAGAGGAGAGTTGTGGGAATTTTAACCTCAACTCAAAACCAGTTATTCTTCTTTATCATGTGTCACGATCGAACTCATCCGATTGGTCCCATTAGGAGGTTCGTGTTGTGGGTTGATGGACCTACAGCCCAGATCTGCTGGCCAGATAAATCTTTTATATTGTTTTTTTTTTTTTTCTTTATTTCTGGCAACTACATTAATCAATTGAATCTGGGTCGTAAAAATGGGATTGGGACCCATTCATTTTTATGTTTTTTACTCCTATAACGAGTGGTAGATCTACAATCCACATCAATGCTACCAATAAGGGTCCCCTACTGTTTCATCAAATCAGACGGTGATCAAGCCAATCAGGCCTGAGTTATCAAAAGCAAATGTCTCAATCAACACTTAAATGAATCAATTTTTTTTTTACTACTTGTCAAACAGATGCATATAGGACAAAGATGGTTAAATTTCATAGGATCCCTCCCTGTCGGCGAACACTTGAGTCAATAGGATACTCTGGAGGGCAATGTTGGCAATCCGCTCTTCCAGAAGATCGGTGGTGAAATTGATGCCTCCACAAGGATCATAAAAAGGGCTACACAGTGGGGGAATATTTCATTGTACAGACAAACACTTGCAAATCAAATTATTACTCTTAATTTAATCTACTTAATAGCTCAAGTAGGATGTTAAAAGCTTCTGTAAGTGTTTATAATATACAAAATCTCCTGGGATAAGTCAAGTGATATAAGCTGAATTTTGTAAAATATAAATTCCAAGCAAACTTTTTTTTTTCTTTTTTGCAATTAAACTGTTTATCTTGACAAATAGGATGCGATTAACCATATAACCGCCTTGCAACCGTAAATCGCTTTGATAGGCAATTAGTAAAAGCGGTTAATAATTTCTAGTCGCTTACCTCTAAAGATATGATTTTGTCATATTTATTGTTTTTTAAAACAGTTCAACTCAAAACTATTTTAAAATAAGCTCAACAAATTGGCACAATGAAAGTCAAAACACCTCGAAAACTAAATGAAAAATTAAAAAAAAAATTATGTGCTCCTCACCCATTAAAAAACACATAATAATTTTATAAATTGAATTAAAAATTTATTTCAACCTAATTTAAAAGAAATTATAAGTCCTTAATTGGTATGCCAAAAAGTTACTAATTCATCTAGCTTATTTATTTATTTACTTAACACCGTATCAATTGTGGGAAACTTGTTGGGTCCTATGGGTATCTTGCTTCTATTAAATTAATGAAACTTAAGCTTACCCATAAGAAAAATGCTTTTTGTCGGCCCAAGGGTCAAACTACCTATAATTTTTATTTTACTTTTATATATTAAAAAAAAAAAAAAAGTTACAATGTCCATATAATTGTGTAGTCACTGAAGTACATGTTTGACAACAATAATGCAAGATTGCAGACAGCTGTCCAACTACCACTGATTTTTTTTTTTTTTTAGAGTCCTCTATCGATTAATAGGTGATCAAAATTTTGGTCAAACTCGAAAATATTTTTAGTTAAGGTTTCTTTAATTTAATCTTATATTTCTCGCACGTATTATCTTTTGTAGTTTATTCATTTATTGTTGTCAGAGTTTGTCATAATTTTCTTAATGTCTTCAACTATCGATACTTAAGTGTCAAGTTCTTAATTCTAATCTATTAATTTTATACCGAATTTACAACATGTAAATTTGACAAGCAAGCAAAACAGGTTGTGCATGGTTGCGAGCTAAATTAATTTGGGGTTGCCCGTGGACTTGGGAATTTTCATGTTTATGAAAAGGAAAGAGCAGAATGATTTTTTATCGAAAACGAAAATGCTTTGCTTTGTGGATTATCCCATTGAGACTTCAAAAATCTTATAAACTTTACATGGGTATTGTGGTCATTAAATTGCTCATGGGGGCACTCTTGTTTTTGCAAAAGGATTCTTGTTTGCTTCTCTTCATTTGAAAATTGAAAATTACGTCTCCTTGCTAACTACCTTTGCATCTTTCTTTTTGTTCTTTAAGCTTTAAAGCTTGTTTTATCAACCCCCACTCTAAATTTGCCAACAAACCACCCCGTTGTAATCCGAATTAGAATCCGAAAGAATTCATTTTATCGTCTAGACTACATTTTATATTTTTAATGGTGCATATATTGTAACATTATTCAAAATTTAGAAACGATATGACACCACATACAAAGTACCGTTAAATGTAATAAATAAAATCTACACTATAAGATCGGGAGAGGAACTACCCTTTGGGATAGAGGCAATATATATCCTCCCAAAATTTTAAGAAGTCCTTTTAAAATTTTAATTTTGCCCGTCTAGATATTGTCTCAACTTCACTTAAAATTAAGAGAATTAATATTCATTGTAGCACATGTTTCCCGGTTAAATCAAGACCATCCAGCAACCTAATCATTGACCCTAGTCTTCTCTCTCTCTCTATGGCTCAATGGGATATTATTTTAACCAAATCTCCAAATGGGTCTACTAAATTGATAACTTGGACTGGTCATCATAACTAATAGACTTATATAATCATAAGTTTAGTCAAATCTTAATATAAAATTGCATGTGTGAAGGTGACTGTTAATGAGTGCATGGGACATACATAGAGGAAATTGATAGAATGCTTAAATGGGCCAAAAAGTATATATGATATGGAACTTGTTTATGAAAAGGGGCAGCACTCTTTTTATAAAATGGATTGATCATCAAAAGATGGGACTCAAACAATGACATAAAGAGTTGCTTGAGATCATAATAAGGAAACACCTTTGAACTTGATTAATTATTACTTATATTATATAAATGGTCCATATGATGAGCGTAAGAGGCTCCCTTTGAATTGCTTTTGAAACTTTAATACATTTCCCGTCACTTTCGGATCTTTTCCAAAGGGGGAGGAGGGTGGGTGATCTTTTGCTTTCATAAGCCACAAACATGCAACAAATGTTTGGCATGCATGGTGCATTATGAATTTATTCATTTAATTTTTATTCTAACATTAAAATATTACAACTCGAATATTAGTTTGAAAGGGTATGTTATGTGTATGTTTTCCAAATTCCTCACTTTTGTGCCTTTGTCTTTAAAATAAATTCATGTTTGCAAGAATTTTGATTAGAGATAACACACTTAATTAAATACATGAACACTTTTCTCACAAGTGGGACCAAACAACATGAGCTCAAGAATTCGGTTATGATATTATGTTAAACTAGTAATTTTTTTGTTCAACCATCTTTCTCATCTCAAACCGATAGAAGATAGATTATTATTTAATTAATGCTTGATGGATCAACCGACCAAGTTATCACATAGCATTAAAAGATGGCCACCGTATTTTGTTTGTTTGATTGGTAGATAAATCATGTTGCAAGTGTCACAACTCACAAGAAAACCGACTTGACACTAGGTTTGTGTCTTGCTATCCAAAACCATGGCATGCTTAGTGTGTGGTTACTATTCATGTTTAGGAAGGTGGGTGCCTTATATTTTTGACCTTTTATTGGACCCCTTTAGTATCATGTGATCATGGCTAAAAGTAACAAGGATAGTTTTGTGAATACAATACAATTCCTTCTAGAGTAGAGGGTAATATGGTTAGAATATATTTCCACACACATATATATATGTATATATATTTGTGAATACAATACAAATATGGTAATCAAATCACAAAGATTTGATTATAAATTATGAGGATTTGATAATCAATCACAAGAATTTGATATGAAATTATGATTTGATTGTAATCATATATATATATATATGGAAATATATTATAACAAATATTGTTGGCCAATCCCTTACTTTAAAAGGGGTACTATTGTCATTTCACTTTTAAATAAAATGGAGATGACTAGTTTTTTCTTCTTTTTTTCTTTTCTTCGTATTTAACAGGAAAAAAATAAAAAGCAATATGATGCAGTTTTATCAACTCATATGAAACTAAAAGAGTAGAACTTATATTTTGTAATAGTCATACGTGTTAGAATAATAATTAAATTTGGTCTTTTCAAAAAAAAAATAATAATAATTAAATTTGGTCTTTTCAAAAAAAAAAAATTTTTGATATCAGAATAAAAGTTTTGAGTTCAAATTTTATTTTTATAATTAAATATTTTGTTGGACCGCCAAATTAATCGGGTCAATAATAATACCCTATCTAAATATCTAGCTAAAAATAAATTTGAGACGCATGATTATTCTTCCAAATTATGAAAATAAAAAAGTTTAGTTTTTTAAATAATCCAAAATTGGGGGAACAAAAGGGAGATCTCGAGATTAACCATGAAAAACACTAGAACTTCAAGGTCTAATCGATTCAACCTTACTAGTTCAACTATCAAGACATTTTGGGCAATATAACATGGCAAAAGTTCCAAACAGAAGCTGGAAACTGTTGATAATTTCGAGAAAATGGTCTGCTGCTTTAGAAATTCTCTGCCACCTAGAAAATGTTGATTTTCCGAGAAAATGCCCAAAATCTATCCATTGATTTTGGGCTTGCTGTCTACTATGTTTGAACTTTGCAGCTTGGATTGGTCCTCGCATATCTACTCAACTACAGGTTCAATTTTTTACATAGCCAAAAGTGTAACTGATTGGTTTTTCATTTATTTTATTTTATTTTATTATTATTTTTCCATAGATACTATGTTTGGTTCTATAAATTTCTGTTTGTATTCCTTTTTATGCCTTTTCATTTCTGGGTTCAGGGTAGTTATTGATTTTGGTTAGTAATATTGTTTGTTTAGTGAATTGCAGTTCGGTTATGAGTGTTCAGTTTAAAGAAATCCTGGGATTCTGTTTCTTTGCTGGAAAAATGCAAGAAAGGAATTTGGATGAAATTTTGAATGTCCCTTGTTCAGTGGCGGAGCCACATATGGCACCCCAGGCCCTAAAGACTCTCTCTTTCTTTCTATCTCGGTTCTCAGACGACAGACGCTCGTCAGTTTTTCTTTCATTTCTTTTTTAATTTTTTTATTCTTTCTTTTCTCATCCTTTTGTTTTCTTCTTCGTACTCTTTCTCATTTCTCACATGCTCCCATTTGTCCATTTGCCGCATGCTCCTCCAAAAGCTATTTAAAAAATAATAATAATAAATTTTTTTTCCTCACTTTCTCACGCTTCTTCTCTCCTGTTCTCTTCTCCCTCTCTCCCTCAGTCCCTCTCAAACGCTCTCTCTCACACTTAGACGCTTCAACTCCAACTCCAACCCAAGGTCTGGAGATCTGATATCAGGTGGGTTTTGCATTCTTTGTTCCCTTAAAATTGATTTAGGATTAATTTTATGCATTTAATCTTGATTTTTTTTTTCCCTTAATGAAATAAGAGCACTAAAAAATTGTTTAATTTTTGAATGTGTGTCATGTCTTTTCATGTCTTTGATCAAATTAAGAGAATAATACATGTTAGTGGTACCCATTATAAATAGTTGAATTTGTTCTATAACGTATATTGGTAATTCGATCATCTATCTTATAAACTTTGATTGTCCCTTAGGTACTGATTTAACTTAAAAATTTTAGGTTCATGAATCATGTCAAAGTTTAAAACTATTAATTCATTTTTCAAAAAGAAAGAATCATACATTTTGGAAATTAATATAGAACTTTTATAGATATTTTTTTGTAATGCATATATTATGTGAATTACCAAATTTTTAGGGTGGAGAAAATTTTTAGGACGCCAAAAAAATTTTAACGATACCCCCAATATGAATTGTTTGGCTTCGTTACTACCCTTGTTAGCATGTGGGTGTTAAGAAAACAAAGCTCCACTAAAATGATAATAATAAGACAATTTTTTTTTTAATTTTGCATTTCCTTTTTCTTTTCCATGTTTTTCTCAGCAAACAAACAAAAAGGTGTAGTTTTGTCGGTGCTGGTCCGTGTTTATGCATCTATGGTATTGAAATTATTGTAGCCATAAGTAGTTTTGTTGTCTTTATGGGATAATTGTGGACAATTTCCTAAGTACGTTAATTTGAGATGAGTTCTGATTTTATTCGCTTGGACCATTTTATTTGGGTAATTCTGGATAGAAAGAGTAAAACTCAGAAAGATTGGACCGATCCAAAAAAAAAAAAAAAAAAACTCAGGAAGATTGGAATAAATGTTATATTGTTGAATTGTTTGTAGGTTTTTTGAAGATGTATGTTCAGTACGATTTTGAAAAAGAAGACACCATAGTTTCATTGATCAAATTATAGTATTTTGGCCGTCTTTTTGATGTGCACGTTAGAAACATTTGTTGTTCTCAAAAGGATATTGATGTATAATACTATTTTGCTGCACAGGCCATTGAAGTGGCAGATTTTTATGATCATCAAGGTAAGTGCAACCTTGATCTGGAATTTGCAAGATACTTGTGGAGATCTAAAGTTAATAGATTATTACAGAGTTTAATTTACAAAAGCCCACGATCCAACAGCTTTGGCAGCATTTGAAGGAGGTATGTTCTATCAACTATTAATACTTGCTTTTGGGAGTATTTTACATTCTCAAGGTGGAGAGTGACTTCTTCTTCTTTTGTATTTTTATAAAATTTGTTTTGGAGGTTTTGCGTGGAAGTGAAGGGATTATGTGGGGAATGTACTTCTAATGGAATTGCTATCAAGCTATCTGTTTCATTTTGACCTAAGCCAAAACAGAGATAGGAAATTTTGCTTGATTTTTTCATAATTGCTTACTATTGGATTTCTTATATATGTTTATTTGTTAAAAGGTATATGTTTTTTTAGCAACTTAAGCAATGAAACGAAAAATGCTTTATTAGGTAATGGTTGTGTAGGCTAGAATTAAAGAACTTTTATGATAATGGTGTTTCACTGATTAGATAGAAAGTTTACATTGAAAAGATTTAGCTATAAAAATAACAATAATAATTGAAATACATAAATCTTCCAACAACAATGATCATTGCATTTGTTCATCAAAAGTTCCTATGCCTCGCTGTTTGGTTGCTATAAGTGCTGGATGATATCCAATTGGTGTTGAGAATGAGTTTTCCTATCTCTAATACACTAATGGCGTCAAATGAACTCACTACATTCAGTTGTAGGCCCGCATGTCATTGGTTTCTTATTTTGTTGTTGTTTTAGTATTTTAATTTGTTGTGTGGTATTTGTTTCTACAAAGTTTCCCAAGCTCGAATAAAGGAAAGAAGATAACTCTCACTTGGAGTGAAATCTTAGTTGCCTACTATGTGTAACACTCTAGTACTGTTAGCAGTCGTCAACAATTATTGCTTTTGCATATACAATAGTAGCATGGATTAATATGTGGATTGCTGGTGGTAATGGTACCGGTGTTTGTGTTAGTTTCTCAGTGATGGAATAGAACAAGGTTAGGTAATATTGCCTTTTGACTCTAGATGATCAATTTCCAATGCTTTATCTAGATGATATATTTTATTGCTTTGTTAACATGAGCATCATCAATTTCCAATGCTTTATCTAGATCGTATATTTTATGACTACTCCAGAGTTTTCGTTGGCAGCATATCTAGTTTCACCTCCTTTTGTTATTTGTAAAGAAATGTGTTAATTTTAACGAAAATAATAGTAGTGATGTAGATGATATCAATGAGCTCTAGACCAAATTTAACCTTTAGGTCAACAAGAACAAGATGGAAGGTCAAGTTGTGAGTTCGAAACTCATTGGATGTGTTTGTGACTTAGTATTGAAAAAAATGCTATTGAATTGTTGATGATATAATAACAATAAATTACAAAAGAAGTAGCTACTTTGTTTTACATTTTTCTAACCTTTACAAGTAGTTATCTCCCAAAGTTGATGTGACGTGGTCCTCTCAAAAAAAAAAAAAAAAAACTATTTACATGCACCATATGCTATGGGGGACCACGCCAAATTAGCTTTACGGGATAAAAATGTGATGTATGGCATTACTCATCTGGAAAATAATGTGGGTTATAATAATGCCATTTGTATTGTAGTGTGAAATAAATGTTCAATTATTGATGGGTTTTTTTTTTTTTTTTTTCAAATGATGTCGAATGTCACTAAGGTAGGGCCCTTTGGACCTACCCTTAAGGAGTAAACCCCGGATACATGATACCACCCGCAAGAGTTGTGTATTAGGTGATCTAAGGAAACTCCTAATGCAGAATTGAACCTAGGATGTCCAAGTCTACGGCTTAGACAAAGCCCCCCCTTTGACCAATAGGTTGCACCCTGAGGGGTAGCTTTGTTGGTTGTTAGTTAACACTAAGGATTATGGTTTTAAGGGTAACTAGAGCTTTGGTGAACAAGGATTTTAAATTAAATGGTTGTGGCTGTGAATTAGATTTATTTTTTTGAAGGAACTAAATGAAAAAGAGAGAAGCATAAGGTAAAGCCTTAGAGTTTAGGTCACGTTTGGAAGACAATAATAAGTTCAGAAATGAAATAATTGTAACCCCAAGGGATTTGTCTTGGTGGCATTTCCATTAGGTCTAAGGTTCAAATCCCCTTAGATGCAAACAAGCCGTAGAGTTTAGGTCATGTTTAGTAGACAATAATAAAAGTTCAGAAATGGAATAATTGTAACCCAAGGATTTGCCTCAAGTGGTAAGGGCATTTGTCTTGATGGCATTTCCATTAGGTCTAAGGTTCGAATCCACTTGGGCGCAAACAATTTCTTGGGGTTAGTCCGCCGATGAAGCCGGAGTATTACCCGATCCGTGTGGAGGGGCACTTTGCATGGGTTCGAGGTTTATTTGACAAGGGCCGGAGTATTACCGGATCCATGTGGAGGCGCATGCATGGGTTCGAGGTTTATATGACAAGGGTGAGTATACAAAGTAGTCCTACCTAAGAGGGGTTTCTCGTCATAAAAAAAAAAAAAAAGAATAATCATTCCTATCGTTTGGTTTTTCCATTATTCCTAGGAATAATTATTCTTCACTTATTCCTCCCAAAAGGGCATGAATAGCTAGTTATATGACAAGCAAGCATTTAACCTTTGCCAAATCCAAGATTTTTTTTTTTTTTTTTTTTGTTGCTAATTTCCAAACTCTTAATGATATATATTTTGTATTTTTAGATTGTGCCAATTTTTTGCATCGGCTTTTCATGATTAAAGTCCAACACCCAAATTCATTATGTTAGTTGTTTTATGAATATTTATTTTCTTTTATTTATCTATAAAAAAATTAGGTGACATCATCATTCTCTATTAAGGCATCCAGATTTAATGCAGTATATTGAGATTTCCAAAAATTGATGTTTGTTCTTCTTCTTCTTTTTTTTTTTTTGAAGTGATCCTAAGGACCCACCTTTTTGGAAATAATTCATTGCTCCTTAAAGCCGATAATTAATTGCAGCTGCTAGACTATATTCTCAAGAATGCCACAGAATTGGAGCAGATAAGACATCGTTTGTCCACCTTCTTGGCAATAATATATCACGAAGACAATTGAACAGAGGGCAGCTTCAACTCATAGAATTTTGTTTCCTTAAGTAAACATTTTTATATTTATAATGTTTATTAATTATTGTACTAGGAAACTCTTACTTTGGGAAGAGCCTTAAAATTTAAGCTGTATTATTGTTAATGTGTTTTGGGGTACTTTTGTTTTATGGTTTTAAAAAATGTTTTGACATGATGTAAAGATTTTTGTGAGTGGTGTTTTTTTGGTTAATCTTTTTGTTTTGAAACTAGAAAATGAAATGCAAAAAGTCAAGATCAGATTTAGAGAGAGGACTATGCATTAAGCATGCACGAAATTGTCAACAAAAAACCAAAAACAAAAAACAACAACAACAATCAATCAATGGGGGATAGGCAATGCCAAGTTAACATAATGGGAATTCAGGACTATATTTGAGTTGAATATTGAATGTTCAAGTTTGGCTCCTTTAATTTTATTTCGAACATGAATAACTTATCACTAAGCTAGATAGTCTGTTCAAGTTTAGCCCTAGTGTTATTTCGAGCACAAGTCAAACTCAAGCTTATCACAAACTGCTCAATTAACTATTCGTCTCTTATATAAAGCAAATGTCATGATTGTTTATCTTTTCGTAAATCCATGCTAATAATTAGTTGGTTAATTATTGTTAAAATTTATCATTTGAGTTAACTAAATTAACTTGAATCTTAAATAATTAGTAAATCCTCTAAAATAGTTAACTAAATTAATCATCATTTCTTGGCCCATATCCTATGTGCCAAGAAATTTAATTTTTCTTGCCACATATAAACTATGTGCCGAAAAAAATAATTTTCTTGGCTTTGTGGCATATATATTATATGCCATTAAAATTTACTGGCATTTAGTTTATGTGCTAAGAAAAAATTTTCTTGATACTGGGATTGCTGGTGTATACCTTATGTCGGTAATAAACGCCAAGATGAGTTTTCTTGGCATTTAAAACCAGTTTGTTGGCACTTAAAAATTGCCAACAAGAACCGTTTTTTTTGTAGTGAAATGAGACTAGCCCAATATGCCTTTCTCCAACATGGGAGTTCACTTTAAAAAGTAATTCCATCGTGCAACAACTAATTGCCACATAAATGTGATAGTTCATGTGTCATTTTTGTTTTCCTTCTCCTTGCTCGATGGGACTTTGTAATTTTTTGGATGTGTGTTTATGGAAGTGATGAGTTTTAAGAGGAACTTTTATGGATGAGTTGGTACTTTGAAACAAAAGTCTCATACTGGTGCGAGGATTCACCAATATTGTCAAATTTCCTCTAGCTGCCCTTGAATCTCCCAAAAATTTTAAAAATGCAGACTGATGCCAAGGAACAGGTATGTCCTCTGAAGAATAGTTAGACCCTTGCCGTTTTCTTGTATTCTCTGCTTATTCGTTTTCTTGCTTCATTGAGATTTAGCTTTAGTGTTTCTTTCTTTTGTCACTTGTTGGTGTGTGCATATGCACATTAATGCTATTATCATCATGCTTAATTGCTGTTTCTCTACAGCACTTAATTTTTCAGATCAAAGCTGAAATGGAAAAGACTCTCAAGTGGCTTGTTCCAGTTGCCACAAATACAATTGAGTACGTTAAATAATGTGTTTATTGGGTGTTTTGCCTTACATGTCTGGCTTTTCTGTTTTTTTTTTTCTTCTAAATTTTGAGTATTGTTAGTCTTTCGTTTAAACTTAACGACGTATTTTCCTTTTCGTTTACTTCAAAGGAAAAATCCCCTAAGGAGTTTGCAAATCTTCCAGAGCTTCGCTATCTCTATCACATATCCTCTGTAGCACATCTTGTTGTTGGCTTTGCATTTTCATTGCACCATTAATGTTTGTTTAAATTTTTTGTGTTCATAGGGATGTTGGTAACAATCATTTGGTGGGTACTATAAGGGAACTAATACGCATTGAGGGGTGCTTTCCAGCTCTTAGCAACCTGTAATGGAGAATTTACAGTTACTTCATTGATATTTTGCTATTGTGTACTTCATTGAAGTGATAAGTTTATGTAATTCTCTGTGACTAAATCTGTTGTGTAGTTATCTAAATAATAATTATTTAACGGGAGGAATACCGGCACAGCTTGCAAACTTGTCCAACTTGGAAATCTTGTAAGTATTACTTCTTCTTCTCCTTCCCCTTCTGCTCCTTCTATTCCCTATCTGTCGATATGAACATTGCTTATTCCTGTAAACTATATATCAGAATATTGTCTTACTATGTATTATTGATTGTTTTACATTCACAAGAATATTGGCGATCTCCTCCTTCACCTGAGCCTGTGCGCCCTCCTACCCCGATGAAAAGCTTGCTTAGACGTGGCTTTCTTGGTCCGAGAATTGGCTCCCCCCACCCAGTGGTGTTGAAGGAGGTCTTGCTGGCGTTCAAGAACTCGGATATCTCTACAGAGGATGAAGCCTCTTCTATCTCTGGGCTAGTGATCATTCCTTCTCTGCTGAAGGATAAGCAGGGAGTTCATTCCATTGTTACCACTATCTTGCCTTCCTCGCAGGTCTGCGAGTCTTCCAATAGGACTGTGGAGACGGAGCCTAATCCCATTAACTCCTCTGTTTCTTGGTATAACCGGAGGGTGAAGGGAAAGGTGGCTAAGCAGCTGAATAAAACAAGAAGTTGATTGCGAGGTGAGTGTTTTACTCGGGGGGATCGGTGTCCACGCTTTGGACCTCGGCCCGGTTTTGGGGTTGTCTTGGGAGGTGAAGACAAGAAACTTCGGATATTATTGAAGCTACGGTGCCTAAGGTCAAGGGGATGAGAGAGCTAAAAATCTGGATGACATTTCTCCGGTGAAGGACAAGCGGCGACGGGCTGGTCAGGATCAAGAATGCACGCTCATTCCTCCGAGGTGCACTAGGGTCTCCTTGGGGGAGAACTAGGGCTGTTCATTTGGGTGTTTTTAGGCCCTTTGCTGGTTTTGGGTTGTATCGGGTTTTTTGGGGCTCCTTGGTATACTTTTTGTTTACCTAGAGGCATTGGTGTTTTGGGTTTCTTTTGTATGCTTGAGGCGCTTTGCGCTATCCTTGTGTACTTAGAGGCGCTTGGCGCTTTTTTTGATATATAATACACTGACTTATCAAAAAAAAAACAAGTTCCTCTCCTACAATAAAATGTCTGGAGCAATACCATCTGGACTTGCTCAAATTCCTAAACTGATTTACTTGTGAGTTTTCTTTCAGTTTTTGTAATTTTAATTTTCTCTTTATTTTGTTCTTTCTATTTAATTTTCTCCTCATCATTTTCTAGCCTTGTGGCTTTTTTTAAGTTTCGTAACTCTTTAGTGGTTTTTTTTTTCCCGATACTTGTTTTGTGTTATTTTTTAAGAGCTTTCATATATTTTTCCTGTTTTGTTTTTATTTATGTCTATAACTAGTTTCTTTCTATATAAAACATCTCTCCATTTGGTTATTACTCTTCTCATATGTTATCTTCATGTGTTTTTATTATCTTCTTTTTCTCCCTTTTTTCCCCTTTTCTTTATCTTACTTGTTTTGGTTATCCTGTTTATTTTTTGTTTTGCAAAAATGTTTGTCTTCTTCAATTTTTTTAGTTATTTTATTACTTATCAAAAAAAAAAAAGTTATTTTATTTCATTATTTTTTTTTACCCTTTCTCTTTGAGTAAGTGATGTTTTATTTATTTTATTTTTTCCTTAAGTTATGTGTTTTGTGTTTTTTTATTTTTTTAATCTTCCTTTGTCACGTTGTCCTGTATTTCCTGTAATTTTAATTTTTTGTTTATTTATATTGTTCCGGTATTTTTCTTTATTTCCTTCAATTTTATTTATTGACTGATGAAGGAAATATATTGGCCACTATATACTGCAATTGGTAACACTTGCACCGTTTTTTCTTATGGAATATAATATTGCCCACTATATTGTTTCTTATGGAATATTTTACGCTTTAAGAAAATTGAAATTGCAGGAATTGCCTTTTCTTTTGTGTTTTCTTTTTGTTCTCTCGTTTTGTACACGTCGGTTCTTCAATTTTATTCGTTGACTGATTAAGGAAATATATTGGCCACTATATACTGCAATTGGTAACATTTGCAACTTTTTTTCTCATGGAATATAATATTGCCCACTGTATTGTTTCTTATGGAATTGCCTTTTCTTTTGTGTTTTCTTTTTGTTCTCTCCTTTTGTACACTCCGGTTCTTTTTTCCTATTCTAGTTAATTGATTAATTTCTGATACATAACTTTGTTCAAATTTGTGCCATTCATCTTAGTGATCTCCTGTTGGTTATGCGGCGTTTTGGCCACTGCTATTGGCCTATTTTGTAACGGCTATACCACTCCTTTTGGCCCATAGAATGGTGTGGTCGTACCAAATTGACTATTTAGTGACTGAAATATCTCCTTTGGCTGGCAAGTTGAGCTACCACATTTTATGGTTATGCTCTTCTTCAAATAGTCTACATATAAGGTGAATCCTCCCTTTTATTTTATATGTTTTTATAATTATTGTTTTTAGCATTCTCTAATGGCTTGAGTGTGTTTCAATCCACATTTTATTTGTTTTTATTATTATATGTTTTATTGTTATTATGTTTCAATCCCCATCAGGCTGAATTTTAAATTCTACTTCCCAAAATAAGTATAAGCTCTAATCATCATTTCTCCAAGAATTCTATACTATTTTAGATATCTAAGGTACAACTACTAATATTTATGTATTTATAGTTTTCTTGTCATACAGAGGTTTATTTACATTTTTTTTTTTTTCGTATGATACGCTTTTTTGTACATGAGCTCTCTAATAGCCTTGTTCAGTAAACCTTGCGGTGGAGGTAATTGCTAAACCAAATCATATGATCTCTCTATTTTTTGTTCCATCAATTCTTTTACTATTTTTTAATTGGTGGGTTATTGTTTATGCAGAAATTCCATTATTTTCTATTTTTTATTATTGAAGCTTTTCAATCCCCGTCCGAGCTGAATATTAAATTCTACTCTATATAATAAGTATAAGCTCTAATCATCATTTCTCGAAGATTTCTATACTATTTTAAATATCTAAGACTGTGTGTTAAACATTCATTGTAATGTACGACTACTAATGTTTACAGTTTTCTTATTTACTTTTTTCTAATGATTTTTTTTTTTTATATATATATAAATCTGCAGCTTCCAAGAGTGGTACATTAGCTCTCTAATAGCGATGTTTAGTCCCTAAACCTTGTGGATGAGGTAATTGCCGAACCAAATCATATGATCTCTCTATTTTTTTTCTATCTGGTAGTAGAATAACATTCAAGACTGGGAACAAATTTCACATTCAAATAATAAATTAAATTGGAAAACCATGTGGTGGAAGTAATTGCCGAACCAAATCATATGATCTCTCTATTTTTTTCCATTTGGTAGTAGAATAACATTCAAGACTGGGAACAGATTTCACATTCAAATAATAAATTAAATTGGAAAATTATGTAATTGATGAAAATACTTGCATTATATACTATTCTATGAAACTTAATTTTCACACATCTTGCATAACAAGAGGGTTCGGTTTGAGACACCAGTAGGCTGTAGGCTGTATTGGTATGTCGAAGATGCCCAAGAACCTCATTAGCATTCAGACAGTCGAAGCCCACAATTTGGGTGGCTGTGCGTTTTAGACCATTTATCATGTTGTTTTGACTCATTGATGAGAAAAAACAAGCAGATGTTTATATGATGTAAATGTTGTAATGATTGATCTTATATGTTTGTTTTTTTGGATAAAGAGGCTACACGTCATGACTACAATGAGAGGTAATATATTGGATTTTAAGTTTTTCCATTTAACAGATAACTCTGTGTATTATCTCCAGGGTCCAAATTATCCTGAATCCTTAAAAAAAAAGCATTATTAAACCTTATATATTTTCTAGAGAAAGAAACATGACTACTGAAATGATCCAGCCATACTACTCCGCTTGTTCTTCGCTAAAGTGGTAAGCTCTGAATTCTCACAATCAAGCGGCTCTTTATTGGAATCTTTTGGTACTGACTTTTCAAAATCCATGTAAAAACTCATGGCATCCGATCCAGGGTTGCCTACAAAACAAAGCATGATGTCAGGGGCAAAGGCGAGAACAAAACAAAAGATTGTATCTAAATCGAGGTATATACCTTAAGAACTGTGTTCAACATTTTTTGGGCCAAAGTTGTACGACATCCACTAGTTTCTCCTTCCATGTACTCCCCGGGAATGAATTCCCAGATAGAGGAAATTGGATCCACATTAGAACCGTTCCACAATATTTTATGAGTTCCTGTAGAAACTTTTTTACCCTTCTCATAATCCAAATAAAGTGCAATGACATCAATCATGGCCTGAAAATAATAATAATAATAATAAGCAAGCTAAGAATATATATAACAATCAAAGATTGCATAAATATATGCACATTAACAGAAGTGTAAACCATTTCTTGGGCAGACACCTTGAAGTCACAGGCTTCTCCTTCCTCCTTGTTTTCATCAATGATTTGCTTGAGGATCCGAATTATGTGTTATGTCGGGGGCTTCTTGTGTAATATTTTCTGTATTTGTCTGAATCTCAGGTTCAGGATTTGTCTCAGTATTTTTTGCATTAAAATTATTATTATGAACAAGTTGAGCGTTTGTTTCAATCGGCCCTTCCCTCTGTTGGGAATCTTCTTGTGCAATATTTTTTTGCATTTGTCTGAATCTCAGGCTCAAGATTTGCCCCACTATTTTCTGCATTAAAATTATTCTCATGAACAAGTTGAGTGTTTGTTTCAACCAGCCTTTCCCTCGGTGGGGCATCTTCTGCATGAATTGGTTGGGCGTTTGTCCCAATCTCAGACTCAAAGTTAGGTTGACTGACATGTCTAAATTGATCAAATTGAGTGTTTCTTTCAACCGGCCCTTCCCTCTGTTGGGAATCTTCTTGTGCAATATTTTCTGCATTTGTCTGAATCTCATGCTCGGGATTTGCCCCAATAATTTCTGCATTAAAATTATTATTATGAACAAGTTGAGCGTTTGTTTCAATCGGCCCCTCCCTATGTTGGGAATCTTCTTCTGCAATATTTTCTGCATTTGTCTGAATCTCAGGCTCAAGATTTGCCCCAATATTTTCTGCATTAAAATTATTCTCATGAACAAGTTGAGTGTTTGTTTCAACCGGCCTTTCGCTCGGTGGGGCATCTTCTGCATGAATTGGTTGGGCGTTTGTCCCAATCTCAGACTCAAAGTTAGGTTGACCGACGTGTCTAAAATGATCAAATTGAGTGTTTCTTTCAACCGGCCCTTCCCTATGTGGGGAAATAATTACCCTAGTATTTTCTGCATTAAAATTATTCTCATGATCAAGTACTTGAGTATTTATTTGAGTTGGCCCTTCTCTTTGTAGGGAATCTTCTTCTGTATTTGTTTGAATCTCAGGCTCATGATCAGAGCTATCATCTCTAAGTTGATCTCTTTCTGCATAATTATTTACCCCAGGCTGAGTCTCTAGTTGCACCGTTGATTGGGTAGTGATGATAGTTGAGCCGTTGATTGGGTCGTTCATATTCCACTCCCTACGGTTGCGTCATTGATTGAGCAGTGACAACACTTGAGCCGGGTTACTGTTGTTCATGTTCATGACCTTGCGCCCACGTCGCCTAGGGTTACGTCGTTGACCGGGCAGTGGCAAGTCTTGAACAACTGCATCATGCTGCATTAATGGCTCATTAGCTTCTGTCTGAACCTCAGTATCCAAGGGTATTTCATGATTGGTTCTACCACTACTTCTCCTCCTAGGTGTTATGTTGCAATCTCCTCCTCTTCTCATACATCTTCTTACTATTACTCTTGGTGAGATTCTTACTAGTACTCTTGGTGAGAGATTAAATGTAAGCGAATCCTCCTTCTTGGTTGAGAGTTTGCAAACTTCTATTATACACCGATTCAACTATTTATAATGAAAAAATATACATATTCTTTTAGTATCGAATTATAAACATAAATAAATAAAGAATAACTTATATACTGCAACCAATAAGAAGCTGACACGTAAGTTGAATTTAACAAACTTAAACTTAAAAAAAAAAAAAAACTCAAACACACCAGATTATCACATATCAAATAAAAAATTAATTTATTTTTTAAAAAAAAAACAAAAACAAAACTGAAGGGAAATGAAGGGGTGGCCTGCTACCCCTCCCCCACTTGCGGTGGCCGGTAGCCACCTCTAGGCCTAGGGGTGGTCGCGCGGCAACTCCCATGTCCTTGGGAGTGGCCGGCGAGCCACCCCATGGGCTGGGGGTGGCAAAGCACCTCGGTTATTCTTCATCGTTGCAAACCGGCGCCGCCCCACCCATCAGGTTTCTTCTACGGCCAAGCGTTCCACAGCACCACGTTTCTTCCGGCAGCAACCCAGCGTCCAGATCGCGCTACCCACACAGATCGCGCCGACCCAACCCTCCCAGATCGCATCATACCAGATCGTGCCGCCCATCAGGTTCCTCTCTGGCAGCAAACCAGCATCCAGATCGTTGGGGTGGCCGGATCCGGCCGGATCCACCCACAGGCCATGGGAGTGGCTGCGCGGCCACCCCTCGGCCGCCCCAAGTGTGGGAGGGGTGGCCAGCCGACCACCCATTCATTCCCGTTCAATTTGATTTTTTTTTTTGAAAAAAAAAAAAATTTATTTGATATTTGATATAATCTGGTGCAGGATGGGTTTTTTTTTTTTTTTTCTAAACTTAAATATGATAAAATTACTTAGGTGTCATCTTCTAATTAGTTGCACAAAAGCTACCTCCTTACATGCTCTCAAATAAATAACAAAACACATAAACGTAAAATATGAACTTACATCAAATCCTGGCAGTGGCCTTGGTGGAGTGGCCTTCTTGTTATATGCTTCCAACACACTCATTCTCCAAATAGCACCTCTATCATCTTTTTGATCATAGAATGTGGCATGACCGTAATTTTGCTGATCAACCTTGACCCGTGTCCGACTTTTCTTCTTTGATCATTTACTTGTATCTCGTTCATCATCACGTGATATTTTTTGGCTAAAAAAATACAACCTATCGCACTTTTGAGGTTGAGGAATAGGGTAAGATTCCAAAATTCTAGTTATATTCGTATTGAGGCTTCTCACATCATTTAAATTTTGAAAATAATCTTGCGCCAACTGTGGAATTTGTTGATTCCGAATTTTCAGAATAAGGTAGTCTCGAATAAAAATGCCGTGAGGGGAATGAAAATAAAAATCAGATGTTTCATTCATGGCTGTTTGAAAGACACACTATTACAAACGCAAAAGACTAATTTTTTGATTTGATAATAATTCAAATGAGTGAGTTTTACATTACAAACCAACCTATTTATATAAGAGGAATACTTAAAAGAAACCTAAACCCTAAACCCTAAACCCTAAACAAACCTACTCTTCCTAGTAGTAGTGAACGTACACCATCTCCTAGTAAGGAAAGTAGCCCTATTTTTTTTTGACATGGGCTTACCTGCGGTAAACCAAACTAGTTAGAAGGTTCAGATTTCACGTTAAGGTTTTTTACCCCAAAGGAAGTGCTGTCAAGAAATTCCGTCTAACTTCCGTCAAGAAATACCCAAACCGCCTTCTCTCTCTGTTTTCTCACTTACACAAAACCGACAGACTTGGTCTTCCAACTTTGGAGGTTCTTCAGGTTTCTCTTCAGTCTTGGGGGTTTTGGTTCTTCTGCAGCAAAAGAGGAAGCAGAGGAGCCAATGTTTTTTTGGCAAAAAGGGATCCTAGATCTGAATAGCCTCTCGGTAATCTTCAACTTCTCAGCCTTGGGCTTCTCCGGCTCCTCTACCACTTCCTCAACCTGACCCACCCGGCTTCTTCGCCTCCGACTCTGGTTCCGGAAGTGGGTGTCTCCACCACCACCTCCTTCGTCGCTGGCTTTTAGTGTTCCTTGGCCATGAACAAATAACAAGTAAGACGGTCTATGTGTTTGTGCTATTGCTCGAGAGAAAAAGAGACAAACAGAAAAAGTGCGCGCCTATGCTCGTGAGTACATATATACAAAAAACAGAGGTTGTTGGGGGACAGTGTGAGGGCTTAAAACAAGGGGGGCTGTGACAGAGAGATTGGAGAAATGGAGGCGATAGTTGTTGATAACTTGATGCATATGGGAAGAACCAGTCTTCTCTCTCTGTTTTTCTTTAATTAAGTAAAATTAGTTCTGCATTTTGCATTGCCAATTTTTTTGGGCCACCATGCTGCTACTACCATTTTATCACCTCCATTTTTCCACTGCCCGTAGGAAGCTGCTGCTATAGCATTTTATCACCTCCATTTTTCTACTGCACCCCAATTACCAACCTGGTGATAGTATTGCCACTACAAACAATTTATTACCTGCATCAGGAGGCTGCCACCACCCATTATAATTGTACATCGATTATCAGTTTTTAGATTATAAAATTCTCAAAAAGAGAAGAGAAAGGCTTGAACCTAATGAGCACAGGAAATGTCATTTTGTGGAAGGGTGAAATTTTTTTTTTTTTTTTTTTGGCAGAAAGAGATCCTAGGAGCCAATGTTTTCAGGTTTGAGTCTTTGGGCGGTCGCACAGAAATAGTAAAAGCTGTGAATCTCAGTAAATGGTAAATTTTGCAGAAATAAGAAGTTTTGGATAGAAAAGAAGAAGAGAGAGGTTTGAGAAGAATTTATGACGGCACTTTTGGTTTCACGTTGGCCTTAGGAGTTTAACAGTATTTCTTGACGGTTGTTAAACAGAATTTATTGACGGCACTTTTAAAAAAATTTACGTTAGCATTCTGGGTTAACGTGCAATCCTAGCCTTCAAACCAAACTACCGCAGATATATGCAATAGTTTGGTTTACCACTTGTAAGCCTTTCCCAATAAAATAATTTCTTAAAAAAAATCAAATAAAATCTTATTTGGCTTTAGTGGGGACGCGTGACTTGAGACACACTCAAGTTTATATAATCGTTTAAAAAGATTCTTTCAATAACAGGCAAATTAGTGAGAGTTTGTTGGTGGTTAAATATTGTAATATATTTATTTATATATTTATCAATACAATCCTCTCTCCAAACATATCATTTTTTGCATTTTATTTTATTTTCTGATTTCTTTTTTTTGGTAAGTTTTATTTTCTGATTTTAAAACAAAAACATTAACAAAAGTTTTATATCAAGTCAAAATATTTTTTAAAGGGTTAAATACTTCATTAGTCCCTAGAGTTTGAAAATTTTATTTTTTCCTTCTTAGGGATTGGAAAGTGACCAAATTAGTCCTTGTGATTTTTAAAAGTGACCAAATTACTCATTCCGTCAGTTGACCATTAATTGACTTAACGGACTAATACCTAAATGAATTAGAAGTTGACACGTGGTCATATAATTAATTTTTTCTATTAAAAAAAATCAGAAAAAACATTTTTTTCCAAAACAAAAACAAAAACGTAGCCACCCCCATGGAGCCAAGGGGGTGGCCGAAACCACCCCCAATCCACTAGGAGTGTTTCAGCCACCCCCATGGGCACCGAGGGGTGGATAAGATTCAGCGCCTTCATGAGCAATAGTGCGGCCATGAGAAAATGGATTCAATCACACACGCTTGTTAGTGTAGCGAGAGGTAGATCCAATCCAAGGAAGCCAAGTAGGTGATGGAGAAGAGGAAGAAGAGGAGGGAGCCGGGTGAGTTCGATGGAGAGGTAATCCCTAGAACCGTCATCAAGTTGTAGACCTTGCAAGGCAGCCATGGAGATGGAGGACTCTGTGTGCAATTGGCGAAGAAGAGGAGTACTGCTAGGGGAGGAGACTGGTAGGAGTGGTTGAAGGAGGCAGGGAGGTAGCGAGAGGTCGTGGAAGTTGAATAGAGGGTATGTTTTTTTTTCTCTTTTTTTTTTTTTTTTTTTTGAAAAAATATTTTTTTTTTAATTTTTTTTAAAATATAAAATTTAATTAGGTGGTCACATATCAACTTCTAATTAGTTCATATGTCAATCCGTTAAGTCAACTAACGGTCTTTTCAAAATCACAAGGATTAATTTGGTCACTTTCCAAACCCTTTAAAAAAAAAAAAAAAGTTTCTAAGCCCTAAGGACTAATGAAATATTTAACCCTTTTTTAAAACCTAAAACAAAAATACCTCAAAACACATTAACAAACATAGCTTAAGTTTTAAGGCTCTTCTCCCGTACAATAATTAATAACCATTATAAAATATAGAAATGTTTACTTAAGGAAATAAAATTCTATGAGTTGAGTCCCTAAGAGGTAGCTCAGTTGGCTAAGGCCACGCCTAATGAAATAGATATCATTAGTTCGAATCTTCATCTTCATCTCCCTCTTGTGTGGACATGTAAAAAAAAAAAATCTTTGAGTTGAAGCCGCCCTTTGTTCAATTGTCTTCGTGATATATTATTGCCACAAAGGTGGACAATCGATGTCGTATCTGCTCCAATTTTGTGGCATTCTTGAGAATATAATCTAGCAACTGCAATTAATTATTGGCTTTAAGGAGCAATGAATTATTTCCAAAAAGGTCGGTCCTTAGGATCTAGATCCTTTCCAGTCCATAATGGACTAGAGAATATCCAGTTTACAATCTAGATTTCTCTACAAAAATCTAAGGCTACAAATCAGACACATCATCTCTCATTTAAAAAAAAAAGGTCAAAACAGAAACACCCTAGTTAGTTTTCCGTTAGACAAACTCCCTTCATCCTCCATTCCCACCTCTACATATAAACCTCCCCTCCTTTGTCAGCCGAATCAAAACTCGTCGCCGGCGAGTCGGCGCCAATTATTTGGTGGCACCGTCATCGTCTGCGCCAACACGTCGATCGGGTCAAAAGGTAACGCAAATAATGGGTTGTGTGGATCTTGAAGGTACGTGGGTCAGATTTATCTTCGCTTTCAAGAACTTTGAACATTGGAAGAGAGAGGGTGAGGTGGATATGGATCAGGGCGAGGAGCTCCAGATAGGGGTGTAAAGGCGGTTACGGTTAGCGGTTATTGGCAAAACCGCTAACCAGAATCATATTATTAAATTTCACTAACCCGTATCCGCTAGGCGGTTAGCGGATAATGATTAGCGGTTGATAGCGATTAGTTAGTAAAAAATTTGGCTTTTTAAGCACTATAACATTGTTCACTTTCATTTGTTTTTTGTATTTTAGTGTCTTCTTGGGCCAAATTGCTATAAAAAGAGCTCATATTGAAAAATAAAAATATTTGACCTACTTTAATTTTTTTAAAAAATCCTTAAATATTAAGTCATAAGTTCATAACTGGTTAACTTTAAAAAAAAAAAAAAACACACATACACACAACATATAAAAACAAAGTTCAACACAACATATAAAAAAAGTTCAATAAAACATATAAAAAAAGTTCAACATAGCATATAGAAAACAAAAAACAAATGTTCAAATAAAACATTAAATGATACAAATAAATATTAAAACTGCGAGATAGAGAGAGTCAGAGAGAAAGAGGCAACGAGAGAGAGACGGTCCAGAGGTAGAGTCTGTAGAGAGGGACAGCCGACAGCGTCAGTGAGATAGGGAAGAAGAAGAGAATAAGATGAAAATCCCCACCTTAACCTTTAATGTGTTTTTCTCTCCAAAACTAACGTCGTTTTGATGTGAAATTCATTCTTATTATTATCAATATAAAATAGACTATATATAGATATATGGAAAAATTAAATAAATAAATGATAGAAGATATAAATATATACAGTTTCAAAAATATTTTATTCCATTACAAACTTATATCTTTGATATTATATAATCATATGATCTCATTAAATTAGATCATATGATTAATGATTTAAATTATTATCATATTTACTTATAGTTTTTTTTTTTAATTAAACTTTTTTTTGACATGTCCGCACAAGAGGGAGGAGGGGGATTCGAACTAGTGACTTTCGCTTTATTTGGCATGGTCATAGCCGATTGAGCTATCTCCTAGGGACTTTTTTGAATTAAACTTATTATCTAATGATAATACTCGTCATACACTCATACTTAAATTATATGATCATATTATCTCATAAATCACAATTCATATTAATATGATAAAATTATCTTAGATCTAAGAATCTAAGATAATGTGATATATGTTTTCTAAGTATAAAGTATCGATAATGCTTTGATTCAATTGTGGTTATAGGTAACACATTGTTTAATTTAATTGTAAGTATCATACTATCATTATACATGAATAATATGAATCATATGATTAACTTGTAGACTTATGAGTCATATATATATATATATAAAATTTGTTATTATATATTCAAATGATTTAATGATCAATTGATCATGTGATATAATCATATAAATTAAGTGATAATATAATATATTAATATTCAATTTGTGATTTAATTATTGAAAACAAAAATGTGATTTAATCATTAATAATCAATTGATTAAGTTATATGTATAAATATTATTATAATTATAATTATCCAAATATATTATATAAAAAGCGGTTAGCGGTTACGGTTAGTAAACCCAATAACCGCTAACCGCTAGGCGGTTAAGACGGTTAGCGGTTAAGACGGTTAGCAGTTAAGCGGTTAAACGATTAGCGGTTATAGCGGTTAGCGGGCGGTTATTTAACCGCCCGCCTTTACACCCCTAGCTCCAGAGAGAACGAATCATGAAATGGAAAGTAGAGCTGCAACAAACCTTGGGTTGAGTTGACTGAATTTTCCAACTCAAGTGGCAACAATAGTTAATGGGTATGTTGGGGGCAACCGGCAACAGATCTTGGAGTGGAAATTTTCCTTTGCTGTCTTTTGTATTTGTATTTTTTTTCTGGTTTGTCTCTTCCTACTTGAAGTTGCACTTTTCTTTTCTATTGTTTCTTATTACCTAACGAAGACTTACTTTTTCCCTAACGGGTTCTCACTTAATGATAACGTGAGTAAATGTATCTGTCTTATTTTTTTTTTAAGTTGAACGACGTGGGTCTTTCATGACCTTAGATCTCTAAAGAGCAACCTAAGCTGCAAACTGGATATTCTCCAGTCCCTTTGGACTGGAGAGGATCCCTTTCCCGGTCCTTAGCATCACTTCCAAAAAAAAAAAAAAAAAAATTGACGAAGAAACATCAATTTTTAAAATTCTCAATATTCTGCATTAAATCTGAATGCTTTAATAGAGAATGATGATATCACATTATATATATATATATATATCAGAAAATAAATATTCACAAAACAACTAACAAAATGAATTTGGGTATTGGAGTTTAATCATGAAAAGCCGATGCAAAAAATTGGCACAATCTAAAAATACAAAATATATATCATTAAGAGTTTGGAAATTAGATAAAAAAAAAAAAATCTTGGATTTGGCGAAGCTTGTCAATCTCAATTCACATAGTAGGTACCACAAACTACATAAATATATATATAAAAAAAATGTACCCACAAACTACATTGGAGAGGAAAGTCCCCACCCCCAATATGAATATGTCAAACGTCTATCTTTTAGACTTTAAGAATATATAATATAACTCACTACTAAGGGCATGAGATTGAGACACCAGAAAGATAATTCCTTAAAAATAGAAAGGAATAACCATTTCTATTCATATGTTTGCTAACAACACATAAATGACCAAATTTTTTAATTGAATTTTCGAAAATACCCCAACAAAAGCATAAGGGGTGGTCAGCCACCCTTTGAGACAATTTGTTTTGTTTTGTTTTTTTTAAGGGGGATAAAATAGAAGGATTTTGAGTGGAAAAATAGGAATTTTGAAGTTATTATATTCCCCATAAATAGCTATTCATGCCCTTTTGGGGGGAATAACTGAATGGATCTGGCTTACAAATAACAGCATGTATGCTGGCATGCTGCTATAAAATTGAATAGTGAGGATTTAGTTAAAATAATTAAAGGGTTCAGATCTGTCATAATAAATATCAATTTTCTCTCTCATCTATTACTTCATTTATTAATTAACATTTATTATGATAAATCTAAACCCTTTAATTACTTCTATTATTTGTTATGACAAATCTTGACCATTCAATCTATAACAGCATACATGTTGTTATTTCAATAACAGCATATAAGCGTCTCCAAGAGGTAGCTCAATCGGCTGTGAACTACGCCTTATGAAGCGTAGGTCACAAGATCGAATCCCCCCTCCCCCTACCCTTGTGTGGACATGTCAAAAAAAAATAACAGCAGATAAGCCAAATCATGAGTGAAGAATAATTATTCTAATTATTCCTAGGAATAATGTAAAAACCAAACGGTAGGAATGATTATTCTATTATTTTTTTTCTTTTTATGATGAGGAACCCCTACTAGGCAAGACTACTTTGCGTAGTCACCCTTATCGGATAAACCTCAGATCCATGCAAAGCACCTACTGCAAACGGGTTACAATTATTCCATATCTAAATTTATTATTGTCTACTAAATGTGACCTAAACTCTAAGGCTTGTTTGCATCGAAGAGGATTCAAACCATAGACCTAATGGAAATGCCACCAAGACAAAGGCTCTTACCACTTTAGCCAACCCCTTGGGGTTACCATTATTCCATTTCTGAACTTTGGTCAAACTCGAAAATATATATTTAAAAAAAAAAAAAAAAAGTTACAATGTACATATGATTGTGAAGTATATGTTTGACAACAATAATGCAAGATTGTAGACAGCTGTCCTACTACCAATGATTTTTTTTTTCCTAGAGTCCTCTATCGATTAATAGGTGATCAAAAATTTTGGTCAAACTCGAAAATATTTTTAGTTAAGGTTTCTTTAATTTAATCTTATATTTCTCACACGTATTATCTTTTGCAATTCATTCTTTGCTGTTGCCAGAGTTCGCCATAATCTTCCTAATGTCTTCAACCGTCGATACTTAAGTGTTAGGTCCTTCATTCTAATCTATTAATTTTGTACCGAATTTACATGTGTAATTTTGGCAAGCAAGCATAATAGGTTGTGCGTGGTTGGAAGCTAAATTAATTTGAGGTTGCCCGTGGACTTGGGAATTTTCATGTTTATGAAAAGGAAAGAGCAGAATGATTTTTTATCGGAAACGAAAGTGCTTTGCTTTGTGGATTATCCCATTGGGCTTCAAAAATCTTATAAACTTTACATGGGTATTGTCCTCATTAAATTGCTCGTGGGGACACTCTTATTTTTGCAAAAGGATTCTTGTTTGCTTCTCTTCATTTGAAAATTGAAAATTACGTCTCCTTGCTAGCTACCTTTGCATCTTTCTTTTTGTTCTTTAAGCTTTAAAGCTTGTTTTATCAACCCCCACTCACCCCGTTTTAATCTGAATTAGAATCCAAAAGAATTCATTTTATCGTCCAGACTAAATTTTATATTTTTGATGATGCATATATTGTAACATTATTCAAAATTTAGAAACGACATGGCATCACATACACTGTACCGTTAAATGCTAAAAATAAAATTTAGACTGTAAAATCAGGAGAGGAACTACCCTTTGGGCTAGAGGCAATATGTATATCCTCCCAAAATTTTAAAAAGTCCTTTAAAATTTTAGTTTTGCCCGTCTATATATCATCTCAACTTCACTTAAAATTAAGAGAATTAATATCCATTGTAGCACATGTTTCCCGGTTTAGTCAAGACCATCCAGCAACCTAATCATTGACCCTAGTCTTCTCTCTCTCTCTAGGGCTCAATGAGATATTATTTTAACCAAATCTCCAAATGGGTCTACTAAATTGATAACTTGGACTGGTCATCATAACTAATAGACTTATATAATCATAAGTTTAGTCAAATCTTAATATAAAGATTGCATGTGACGGTGACTGTGCATGGGACATATATAGAGGAAATTGATAGAATGCTTAAATGGGCCAAAAAGTATATATGATATGGAACTTGTTTATGAAAAGGGGCAGCACTCTTTTTATAAAATGGATTGATCATCAAAGTATGGGACTCAAACAATGACATAAAGAGTTGCTTGAGATCATAATAAGGAAACACCTTTGAACTTGATTAATTATTACTTATATTATATAAATGGTCCATATGATGAGTGTAAGAGGCTCCCTTTGAATTGCTTTTGAAACTTTAATACATTTCCCGTCGCTTTCGGATCTTTTCCAAAGGTGGGGAGGAGGGTGGGTAATCTTTTGCTTTCATAAGCCACAAACATGCAACACCGTTTGACATGCATGATGCATGGTGCATTATGAATTTATTCATATAATTTTTATTCTAACATTAAAATGTCACAAATCGAATGCTAGTTTGAAGGGGTATGTTATGTGTACGTTTTCCAAATTCCACCCTTTTGTGCCTTTGTCTTTGAAATAAATTAATGTTTGCAAGAATTTTGTTTAGAGATAACACACTTAATTAAATACTTGAACACTTATCTCACGAGTGGGACCAAACAACACGAGCTCAAGAATTCGATTATGATATTATGTTAAACTAGTAATATTTTTTTGTTCAACCATCTATCTTAGCACCACATTGTTTTTTTATTTTTATTTTTTTCTGTTTAATATGGAGAAAAAGGAAAAAAAATAAATAAATTGGTCATCTTCATTTCATTTAAAAGTGAAATGACAATAATACCCTTTTAAAGTAAAGGATTGGCCGACAATATTTGTTATAATATATTTCCATATATATATGTATATATATATGATTACAATCAAATCATAATTTCATATCAAATTCTTGTGATTGATTATCAAATCCTCATAATTTATAATCAAATTTTTGTGATTTGATTACCTTATTTGTATTGTATTAACAAATATATATATATATATATGTGTGTGTGTGTGTGTGTGTGTGGAAATATATTCTAACAATATTACCCTCTACTCTAGAAGGAAATGTCACTAGAACTTCAAGGTCTAATCGATTCAACATACTAGTTCAACTATCAAGACATTTTGGGCAATATAACATGGCAAAAGTAAAAGAAGCTGGAAACTGTTGATTATCCGAGAAAATGGTCGCTGCTTTAGAAACTCTCTGCCACCTAGAAAAAGTTGATTTTCCGAGAAAATGCCCAAAATCTATCCATTGATTTTGGGCTTGCTGTCTGCTATGTTTGAACTTTGCAGCTTGGATTGGTCCTTGCATATCTACTCAACTACAGGTTCAATTTTTTACACAGCCAAAAGTTTATCTGATTGTTTTTTTTTTCCCTTCCTTCAGATCTGATATTCTCGCCGTTCCCTCCATCATCCACTTTCGGATACTAATCTAAGAGCATTCATAGTAAGCTCGGCAAAACCCATTTCTGGCCAAATTTTTACCGAGTGAACTCAAAATATTCAATAGTGCCAGTAAATGTGCCTCTTGTCAGACAAACCTACCTCGCCATTTCTTTTCTTTTTCTTTACATTTTTAATTCCAGGTCTGTTTGGCGCTCTCATTCTTTCCCTCTTCGTGCCGGGAGTGTTTGGTTCTATAAATTTCTGTTTATGTTCCTTTTTATGCCTTTTCCTTTCTGGGTTCAGGGTAGTTACTGATTTTGATTAGTAATATTGTTTGTTTAGTGAATTACAGTTGGGTTTTGAGTGTTCAGTTTAAATAAATCCTGGGATTCTGTTTCTTTGCTGGGAAAATGCAGGAAATGAATTTGGATGAAATTTTGAATGTTTAGTTATCACTTGTTAGCATGTGGATGTGGGGCTTGAGAAAACAGAAGCTCCGCTAAAATGATCATAATAAGACAATTTTGTTGAATTTTGCATTTCCTTTTTCTTTTCCATGTTTTTCTCAGCAAACAAACAAAAATGTATAGTTTTGTCGGTGCTGGTCCGTGTTTATTCATCTATGGTATTGAAATTATTGTAGCCATAAGTAGTTTTGTTGTCTTTATGGGATAATTGTGGACAATTTCCTAAGTACGATAATTTGAGATGAATTCTGATTATATCCGCTTGGACCATTTTATTATTTGGGTAATTCCAGATAGAAAGAGTAAAATTCAGGAAGATTGGAATAAATGTTATATTGTTGAATTGTTTGTAGGTTTATTGAAGATGTATATTCAGTACGATTTTGAAAAAGAAGACACCATAATTTCATTGATCAAATTATATTATTTTGGCCATCTCTTTGATGTGCACGTTAGGAACATTTGTTGTTCTCAAAAGGATATTGATGTATAATACTATTTTGCTACACAGGCCATTGAAGTGGCAGATTTGTATGATCATCAAGGTAAGTGCAACCTTGATCCGAATTTGCAAGATACTCGTGGAGATTCAAAGTCAATAGATTATTACAGAGTTTAACAAAAGGCCACGATCCAACAGCAGCATTTGAAAGAGGTATGTTCTATCAACTATTAATACTAGGCTTGTGGGAGTATTTTACATTCTTAAGATGGAGAGCGACTTCTTCTTCTTTTGTATTTTTATTAAATTTGTATTGGAGGTTTTGTGGAAGTGAAGGGATTATGTGGGGAATGTACTCTAATGGAATTGCTATCCGTTCATTGTACTCTAATGGAATAGCTATCTGTTTCATTTTAACCTAAGCCAAAACAGAGATAGGAAATTTTGCTTGCTCTTTTCATAATTGCTTACTATTGGATTTCTTATATATGTTTATTTGTTAAAAGGTATATGTTTTTTTAGCAACTTAAGCAATGAAACGAAAAACTTTATTAGGTAATGGTTGTGTAGGCTAGAATTAAAGAACTTTTATGATAATGGTGTTTCACTGATTAGACAGAAAGTTTACATTGAAAAGATTTAGCTATAAAAATAACAATAATAATTGAAATACATAAATCTTCCAACAACAATGATCATGGCATTTGTTCATCAAAAGTTCCTATGCCTCGCTGTTTGGTTGCTATAAGTGCTGGATGATATCCAATTGGTGTTGAGAATGAGTTTTCCTATCTCTAATACACTAATGGCGTCAATTGAACTCACTCAATTAAGTTATAGGTCCACATGTCACTGGTTTCTTGATATTGTTGTTTTTTTAGTATTTTAATTTGTTGTGTGGTATTTGTTTGTACAAAGTTTCCCAAGCTTGAATAAAGGAAAGAAGATAACTCTCACTTGGAGTGAAATCTTAGCTGCCTACTACGTGTAACACTCTAGTACTGTTAGCAATTGTCAGCAATTATTGCTTTTGCATATACAATAGTAGCATGGATTAGTATGTGGATTGTTGGTGGTAATGGTACTGGTGTTCGTGTTAGTTTCACCATGGAATAGAACAAGGTTAGGTAATATTGCCTTTTGACTCTAGATGATCAATTTTCAATGCTTTATCTAGATGATATATTTTATTGCTTTGTTTACATAAGCATCATCAATTTCCAATGCTTTGTCTAGATCGTATTTTTTATGACTACTCTAGAGTTTTTGTTGGCAGCATATCTAGTTTCACCTCCTTTTGTTATTTGTAAAGAAATGTGTTAATTTTAACGAAGATAATAGTAGTGATGTAGATGATATCAATGAGCTCTAGACCAAATTTCACCTTTTGGTCAACAAGAACAAGATGGAAGGTTAAGTTGTGAGTTTGAAACTCATTGGATGTGTTTGCGGCTTAGTATTGAAAAAAATGCTACTGAATTGTTGATGATATAATAACAATAAATTACAAAAGAAGTAGCTGCTTTGTTTTACATTTTTCTAACCCTTACAAGTAGTTATGTATCATTTTATTTCTCTCAGTGAAACAGGAAAATTTTATTATCATGGAAAAGCGGCTTAAACTAGAGGCATGTTCTTTTTTGTCTCAATCTAAAGGAAGTTTAGTAGAGAATAGCGACAGAATCAGCAATCTTCCAGCCCACATTGCTCATCACATCCTTTCATTTCTTATTATGGAAGATATTGTACGATTGAGCAAAGTGTCAAAGTGGTGGCAAGAGTTATGCATATCTATTCCGTCCTTGACCATTGACTGCAGGCGATATCGGTTCAATGATTTTTCAGTATGTTTCACTTCCAGAATTTTCTTGATAGGTGGATGATCCAACGCAATGGAATGAAGATGGTGCAGTTTTGCGTTCGCTGGATTTTTCTGGAATGGCATTCTCAAGAATATCGTTTTCTCACATGGTTGCATGATGCAGTAAGGTGCAATGTTGAAGTGCTTTATCTTGACCTCCTTATAGTTCTTCCAAGGACATTTAAAATGCCACTTTGTGTTTTGCATTGTGAATCGTTGAGGTTTCTAACAATGCATTTGCGTGGAGCAGTTCTCCAACTGCCGTCCTCAACTGGGTTCACGAAGCTTCAATCGTTATCACTAACAAGTGTTCGAGTTTTTGAAGAGATTTTTGTGGAACAGATCTTGTCTTCCTGCAACTCCCTTAAAAAGTTATGCCTAGATGATGTCGAAGGGGTGAATAACATTAACATCCGGTCCTCATCTCTAAAATATCTAGAAATTAGGAGTTATGAACATGATAACCTCTTCCATCTTAATGTCTTTGTGGAGCTACTTGAGGAGTTAATAATACGCTGGAAATTTACTCCCTCTGGTGGCAGATCACTAAAAATGGCTACTCCCCATCTCAAATGTTTTAAATGGGGCGGATTTGCTCCAGATAACTGTTTTTTGGGGAACTTAAAGTGTTTACGTTCTTGTGCATTAAGTCTTGAACAGGTTTCTAGCTCATGGAAGCCCCCGTACTTGGAATTTTTCCACATTCTAGAACAAATCGAGGAACTAGTGATACATGTGCTATGTCTTAAGGTAAACAGCCCCATCATTTCTAACTCTGGTAAACTTATTTTGCTGTGAAGTTTTCAAAGAAATATGATTTTTTTGTACTTTTTTTATTTTTATTTTTACTATGACCGTATATTCTTAAATTCTTATTTCGTCAATGTTTTTAGGTCTAATAGCTAATTCTTAAATTCTTATCTCATTGATGTTTACTATGCTATTATGTCATGCCCGTTTAGTAATGTTTTTAGGCCTAACAACTAATAAATGTTTTTGAGTTTGATAGCATTTTTTTAACCAAGCATTAGAATAATATTTTTCACATGGGAGTATGTTATATATGATTTAATTAATTTATCCATGGGCCATTATATGTTGGAGTAATTATATCAAGTAATGTACTTCAGCATTCAATTTTCATAGTCAAATCTATTATGAGAAACTACCTTCTTAAACCCTGGTTATTTATTCGATTATGTAAATCTGTTATCTTCATTATTCTTCCTTATTTCGCAGCAAGGAAATTTGTTCAAATATAATTCTAATAATTGACATTCGTAATGTTGCAGGCATTATTTAAGGCAGACATGCTGCCGATTCCTTTGAAGCATTTACATTCTTTGCATATAACCTTTAGCTCTCCGGATAATGTGGATTGCGATGTATATCGAGCAATTGACTTATTTATGGAAGGAACGCCTAAACGAGATATGTTCATAGATTCAAAGCATATTCCTAAGAAAAGGTGCCTCAATCTCTCTCTCTCTCTCTCTCTCATGCACATGACCACATGGATGTATATACTTAAATATAGTTTGTAATTCTTGCTAATCAATTCATTGAAATTTCATCCTGAAAAATGGAAGAATTTTAATCTCCAAAATATTCTTGAATAAAGTCATTTGGGTACCATTCATAGGAGTGTTTCCTCAACCAGCTGGAGCTACTTTTCCATAGTCAATGGTTGCAATAAATCCTCTAAAATAGTTAATCTTGGACCAGATTTATTACAGAAGACAGAAAAAAGATTAATGGTAGGATGCAATCGAAACTGGTATTTTAAGATCTAAAATGCTACTGCTTGGTGGTTTCATTAGTAATTCTATACTCCATGCTTTTATTTCCCAAAGTTGATGTGACATGGTCCTAAAAAAAAAAAAAAACTATTTCCATGCACCAAATCAGCTTTAGGGGATAAAAATGTGATGTATGGCATTACTCATCTGGAAAATAATGTGGGTCAAATAAGTGTTCAATTATTTGCTAGGGGTTTTAGCTTTGTTGGGTTTTTTTTTTTTTTTTTTCAAATGATGTGGAACGTCACCAAGGTTGGGCCCTTTGGACCTACCCTTAAGGAGTAAACCCCGGATAGACGATACCACCCGCAAGAGTTGTGTGTTAGGTGATCTAAGGAAACTCCTAGTGCGGAATCGAACCTAGGATGTCCGAGTCTACGGCTTAGACAAAGCCCCCCCTTTGACCGATAGGTTGCACCCTAAGGGGTAGCTTTGTTGGTTGTTAGTTAACACTAAGGATTGTGGTTTTAAGGGTAGCTAGAGCTTTGGTAAACAAGGATTCTAAAATTAAATGGTTGTGGCTGTGAATTAGATTTATTTATTTATATATATATATATATATATTTTTTTTAAGGAACTAAATGGAAAAGAGAGAAGCATAAGGTAAAGCCTTAGAGTTTAGGTCACGTTTGGAAGACAATAATAAGTTCAAAAATGGAATAATTGTAACCCCAAGGGATTGGCTTAAGTGGTAAGGACATTTGTCTTGGTGGCATTTCCATTAGGTCTAAGGTTCAAATCCCCTTAGATGCAAACAAGCCATAGAGTTTAGGTCATGTTTAGTAGACAATAATAAAAGTTCAGAAATTGAATAATTGTAACACAAGGATTTGGCTCAAGTGGTAAGGGCATTTGTCTTGATGGCATTTCCATTAGGTCTAAGATTCGAATCCATTTGGGTGCAAACAATTTCTTGGGGTCAATTTGCCGATGAAGCCGAGATATTACCCGATCTGTGTGAAGGCGCTTTGCATGGGTTCGAGTTTTATCTGACAAGGGTGAGTATATAATAGAATAATCATTCCTATCATTTGGTTTTTCCATCATTCCTGGGAATAATTATTCTTCACTTATTCCCCCCAAAAAGGCATGAATAGCTAGTTATATGACAAGCAAGCATGTAAGCTTTGCCAAATCCTTTTTTTTTTTTGCTAATTTCCAAACTCTTAATGATATATATTTTGTATTTTTAGATTGTGCCAATTTTTTGCATCAGCTTTTCATAATTAAACTCCAACACCTAAATTCATTATGTTAGTTGTTTTGTGAGTATTTATTTTCTTTTATTTATCTATAAAAAAAATTAGGTGATGTCATCATTCTCTATTAAGGCATCCAGCTTTAATGCAGAATATTGAGAATTCCAAAAATTGATGTTTATTCGTCATTTTTTTTTTGAAGTGATGCTAAGGACCGATCTTTTTGGGAATAATTCATTGCTCCTTAAAGCCAATAATTAATTGCAGCTACTAGACTATATTCTCAAGAATGCCACAGAATTGGAGCAGATAAGGCATCGTTTGTCCACCTACTTGGCAATAATATATCATGAAGACAATTGAATAGAGGGCGGCTTCAACTCATAGAATTTTGTTTCCTTAAGTAGACATTTCTATATTTATAATGTTTATTAATTATTGTACTAGGAAACTCTTACTTTGGGGAGAGCCTTAAAACTTAAGTTGTATTATTGTTAATGTGTTTTGGGGTACTTTTGTTTTATGGTTTTAAAAACTGGTTTGACTTATCAAAAAAAAAAGTTTTGACTTGATGTAAAGATTTTTGTGAGTGGTGTTTTTTTGTTAATATTTTTGTTTTGAAACTAGAAAATGAAATGCAAAAGGTGAAGATCAGATTTGGAGAGGACTATGCATTAAGCATGCACGAATTTATTTATTTATTTTAAAAAACAACAATTAATCAATGGTGGATAGGCAATGCCAAGTTAACATAATGGGAATCTAGAACTGTATTTGAGTCGAATATTGAATGTTCAAGTTTGGCTCCTTTAATTTTATTTCGAACATGAGTAGCTTATCACCGAGCTAGATATTCTATTCAAGTTTAGCTCATTTAATGTTATTTCGAGCACGAGTCAAAATCAAGCTTATCACAAGTTGCTCAATTAACTATTCATCTCTTATATAAATCAAATATCATGATTGTTTATCTTTTCGTAAATCCATGCTAATAATTAGTTGATTAATTATTGTTAAAATTCATCATTTAAGTTAAATAAATTAACTTAAATCTTAAATAGTAAATCCATGCTAATAATTTCTAGACATTTTGACAACTGAGACCAAAGATTCCTTGGCCATTGGATCATATAATCGAAGGGTTCACAAGGAAACCGTACCTTTTTTCCTAAGCCCTTTGGGAAACCCACTTGCAACGAGGGCTCTAAGACTTAGGTCCACTTGCGATTGTGGTTTCAATACTTGCGTTTTTTAAATTTCTACTTTTTAAAATTGCAAAGGGGTTTGGTAAAACATGTCAAAAAGTTTTTTTTTTAATCCAATATTTGTTATGTGAAATTATAATTTTGGTTTAAATTTGCGTTTTTTCAAATAAGCACTCCCTAACCTACTTGTAAAAATCGTTGATTTTTTTTTTTTATTCTATTTTAGATTATGTGTTTTTTAAATCGTAATATAAAATGCCTTATATCTTGCGATATCTTTTAAAAAAGAAGATTATTCTTACAAAACCGCAATCCCAAATGTACCCTTAAACCCACATCCACACAGGTCAACAGTTATTTCATTTCTTTGTATTTAAATATCAAGACAAGCAAAAAGCATCTAGAATATTTGCATCTAAACCCATGAGGTTAACAAGTAGTTCTCTCCGACCTTCGACATCTTCCCCAAAACTCTCTCTGTGAAGAAAACTTCAACCCAATGACTACCATGGGAGGAGGGAGTTTTGGCTCCCTCCTCCTCCCTATGCCCTTCTACTCCACTATTCCTTCCTTTCCACCCCATTCTCTCATCGGAGGCTTAAACCGCCTCTTTGGACACCTTATTCGCCTCTTGGAAGCCCTATCAAACACCTTTGGCATTATATCTTTGTTCAACAACTCCATCGTCTCACCCTCTATCGTTAATCGTCCATTCACGGCCTCCTCTAGCCATCTCGAGCCTTAGATACACCCGTTTCTTGAAATTTTGGGATTTGATTTTTTCAAAATAATATTTGTTCATTTCAGGAAGCCCCAACCCTACACGCCACACCACCAAGCTCCTAGGCCTCTCCATTACTTGTCACCACCAACCTAATCTTCATCCGGCCACCATGCGCCGAAGTGGGTTCAACACGTGCCGACGTATGACGTATGATCTCCTCCATTCCGCCTCCTCCCAGCACTTTTTCCGATCTCCTGCAGCCAGTTGTTGCATCTATGTGTCCATTGCCGGCGCATGAACGCCGGTCACCAATAGCGTCCATGCGGCCTTCTTCTGGCCCACCCTCCACTGATGTTGTCTTTTGTGTAATTTTTATGTTGTTTCCTTGTAGTTTTAGGGCTTTAGATGCCCTTTCCACCATCTATGGTGTTCTCTTAATCTTGTTGCAGATCGTTATACTGAGTTATTTGAACTCCATGCTAGTATCTCATTCCATTGGCTTTGATTAACCTTCATCATTGTCTTCTGCTATTGCAATTCTCTTTGGGTGTGTTGCTACAATCCTGCTTGGTTGTGTCATCTCTAGTGCATCTTGTCAAACCACCTTAATTGGTTGTCAAACTTTTTAGTCTTCGTAATAACCTATTTAGACATCATTTTTGATACATCCCTTTATTTTTTTGCCTACACTTACACTAATGTGTTGTTTTGGAGCTTATTGTTGGGTTGCCTAACCTTTGTTGTAATTTTCGTTGATATACTTATAAGAAAAAAAAAAAAAAAAAAAGGTGAGGTTATAGCAGTGTGCTATAGGAGGATTTGGCCCCTTGATTTTAATTTTGTAATTTTTCTTTTTCTTTTTAGGTTTTATTTTTAAATTTTAAATTTTAGATTTTAATTTGTAATAAAATCAAATAAAATATTGTTTTAAGTTGATTTGCGAAAGTGGCACTAACGGTCTTTAGTAAACTTGGATCGCAAACTCATGTCAAAAAAAAAAAACTTGGATGGCAAACTCAAGGACGGAGCCATTGTGAATAATCGAAAACTCAAGCATTTAATTTCCAAAATAAAAATGTGAGGGAGTGAATTCAAATCGCAGGATTTATCATATATTTACTCAAAGGTAAAAGTGAAAATTTATAATATTATTTGCGAACCCTTTATATATACTGTAATAAATTATTTAAATTTGTTATGTTTTAACTGCAAAGTAACAATTTTAATATGGTTCAAGAAAAGCTTATAACGTGAGCAAATATAAAGCTTAATAATGCTCACTTTATTTTAATAAGTAAGATTTTAAAAGTTGCGTTTTTTAAATTGTAACGACGTTTAGTAAAATATGTTAAAAAGTATATATATATATATATATATATATTTGTTATGCGAAATCATGATTTTGGTTTAAATTGCATTTTCAAACAAATACTCATAGCATGCTTACTTATAGAAATTGCAAATTTTTATTCTTACTTTAGATTATGTTCTTTTTAACTCGAAATGTAAAACACATTACGTTGTGCAATATATTTTGAAAACACTGATTATTCTTAAGAAATCACAATCCCAAACACACTCTACAAACTTGCAATTTGTGTTATAAGCGGTCAAATCAAACTCGTGAAGAAAGACTCTTGATGTCTAGTAAATAGACTACAAATTAAAAAACTTTTAATTAAAATTTATCCAATAATTGACTAATTATGACATACATAAATCCTTTTTTTCTAAAAAAAAGCATTATTAAACCTTATATGTGTGTGAATGTGTGAAGAAAAGAGTCAATGGATGTAATTACAATGGATTTTGAGGACTTACAGACGTACAGAGTTTGGCAGGATTTATTGGCCTGAGTGGTTCTCTAAAATGCCCTCTTTTGCTGAATATAGTTGTACAGATTTTCTTTACCTTGTATTTATATTAAGGTCCTGTTTGGTTTGCGGATTAGGTCCTTGGATTGAATTAGCTAACACTAGTGTTAGCTAATCTTTTGTTTGGTAACATTCTATTCCTGGGAGTAGTCTATTCCCATGGGACTACTAATCTCATACACATAGGGTTAGTTAAGCCATTCAAAAATGAGTGGCTTAGCTAATCATTTCCTGTGGATTAAAAATATCGTGTAAAATTTTCCAAAAAAACCTATGCTTCTCACACCTCTCACGATATCCATCTCTCAAAGCAACGTTCTTCATCCCTCAAAGCAACGATCTTCATCTCTCAAAGCAAGGTATCTCTCTCCCCTCTCTTCTCTTCGATCTCTATTTTCTTGGTTATTTCATTCTCTCTATGTTTCTTGTTTTTTTTTTCATTCTTCGTTCTCTCTTAGTCTTTCTCCATTCTTTCTCAATTTTTTTTTTCATTCTCCTCTCTTAGAGTTTTTTTTTTTCAAATGCTACGCTTTTTCTCTCTCAATTTTTTTTCGTTCTCTAGTGTTTTTTTTTTTTAGGGTTATAGTTTTCAACTTGGTGATTCCCTTATAGATTATTGGTGTGTTAATCTTTATGTTGCTATCACTGCAATTTGTGCTATGCGTGTGGTTTTCTTTTGTCTTTTGTAATTATAAATGATTGTGGTTTGGAGTTTTTGGTTTAGATTTCACGGATGCTATGAAAAATTTGGTTTAGATTTCACGGATGCTATGAAAGATTGGTTCAAATTTCATAGATTTTGAGATTTTACCCTTTATTTGTTTTGTTTTATGGGTGCCTTGATGCTTTTCATGCTTGTATCTTTTACCCCAAGCCTTACAGATTGGTCTAAGCATTACTGTCAATCAAATTGTCTCTCTTCCTTCACTGATTTTAACCCAAGTTGAAAAAGTTTCCCTTTCATTTGATTAAATTCTTGTAAAAAGACCTAAAAAGTACATATAGTTCAACAACTTACTGTTGTGAGCCTATCAATAATATCCTTTATTTCTTTCATGATTTTTTTTTTATTTTTTTTGTTCTTGAACTCTTTCGGGTGACTAGGTAGTCGGCCTTTTCTTGGGGAACCGTCGAGGGTAAGCTGAGCTCGGCTACTTTGAAAGTTCATCAGAGGTAGTCATGAGGGTTGAGAGTTTGGCTTCTCCTCGAGTTCCTCTACTTCATCGTTTGTTCCATATATGTATTTTGCCGTCTGAATTTCCACCTTCAATCTTGAAATTATTTTACAAATTTTAATTTTTCCAATCAACTCTCTTTCATTCACTGATTTTAACCCAAGCTGAAAAAGTTTTCACCTTTCATTTGATTAAATTCATGTAAAAATGCCTAAAAAGTACATAGATTTTAGCAACTGACTGTTGTGAGCCTATCAATAATACCCTTTATTTTTTTCATGATTTTTTATTTTTTTATTTTTGTTCTTGAACATGTTGCAATTGATATATTTGTTACTACATACTGTGATGAGATTGTCTACAGTGATGAGATCATGCTTGCTTGTAATCATGTGGTTTTGACAAATAATCCTAACATGTTCTTAAAAGAATATGAGGCACTAAGTTGGCCCTTATTTTTGAACGTGATGATCCTATCTATAAATTTGACGTGTGTTGTTTGTTTACAGTTATGGCACGATTAAATTTAGCTACAAGGAACATGATAAAGAAGAGAAAGAATTTGGTGTTGATGTTTTGGATAGATATGTTCTTGGCTATTGTTGCTTTCTTTGATTTGTTATGTATTTTGGTAGAAGACCATATTCGACAGAAATCATTGAGAGTTACATACTTTATTGATTTTTATTCAAGGCAAGGAGATCTTTACAATTTAATATATGATGATGATGAAACTTGCCATAACCATTTTAGAATTGATAAAAATGCATTCAGCAATTTATGTAATATGCTTGAAGCAAGAGGTGGATTAAAAGCCACAAAACACATGCTAGTAGATGAGCAAATTGCAATGTTTTTGTACATCTTAGCTCATCACATAAAGAATAGAATTATAAAACGTCAATTTAGGCGCTCAGAAGAGACAATTAGTAAGCATTTCAAAAATGTATTACATGTAGTTATATGGTTGCACGCAGAGTTTCTTAAGAAACCAAAGCCAATTCCTAAAAACTCTATAGATGAGAGATGGAAATGGTTTAAGGTATATTATAATGTGCTTTTTGCTAAGTTTATGTCATCCAACTATGATATTACATACTTATATATATATATAAATAAATAAATATATATATATATATATAAAAAGAATTGTTTAGGTGCATTAGACGGAACACATATTAGGGTGAGGGTACCTTTAGACGATAAACTTAGATACCGCAATAGAAAAGGAGAGATCACCACAAATGTACTAGGCGTATGCTCACAAGACATGCATTTTATCTACATTCCAGCTGGTTAGGAAAGCTCTACTGTAGACGGTAAAGTGCTTCAAGATGCAATAAGTAGAAGAAACGGATTGATAGTACCTCACGATAAGGAAAATACATTTACTAATTTCATTATTTTAATAATCCTTCGTTGTACTAAAGCCATTTTTTTGTTAAAAAATTAAAAAAAACATATATAGGTTATTACTATCTTGTTGATGCTGGCTACATAAATTGCAAAGGTTTTTTTGCACCATATAGAGGGCAACGGTACCACCTAAATGACTTGAGAGTTGGACATCAACCAACTACAGAAAAAGAATTCTTTAATATGAAACATTCGTTAGCTAGGAATACCATTGAGAGATGTTTTGGGCTGCTTAAATTACGTTGGGTTATTTTAAGGAGTCCATTGTTTTATCCAATTAAGATACATAATCAAATTATTACGGCATGTTGTCTTCTGCATAACTATATACGAAGGGTGATGGCTATGGATCCATTAGAGGAAGAATTAGACCAACAAGAGCACTCACATACCGAAAATAATAATGATCCAATAACACATATCGAGGCTTTAGATGAATGGAGTGCATTGAGAGGAACTATGGCAAATGATATGTTTAATGCGTGGAGGGGAATTAGGCAAGGCAATTGATATGTAACAATTATTTAAATATGTTATGTGTAGATGGCAATTGACCATGTTAAGATGTACTATGTTATGGGTCAATTTTTTTCTTAATATATTGAAACCTTTCTTTGCATGTTGGCTATTGGTCTCTATTGTTGATGTTAGCCATATTGGTATGCATATTTTTCTTGATAATTATAGTTTTATTACTTTATATATCATTGTTCTTCATTTTTTTTTTAGATATGAATCATCCACATTGGATTCTCAAGATTCTGTTAGAAGGAAATGGGCTCATGAAGAAGATCTCAAACTTGTTCAGGCTTTAGTTGAGCACTACAATGAAGGAAACGATAGACAAAAGACTAGGCTTCAACCAAGTTATCTTAGAATCTTGGAGGTAAAGCTCCCAAAGACATTACTAAATGCTGGAATCAAAGCAAAACCACATATAGAATCAAGATTGGAGACTTTGAAAATGGAATTTCAAGAAGTCCATGCAATGTTGTGTGGTCCTGATGCAAGTGGATTTGGATGAGACAATTTTAGAAAATGTGTGGTTGCTGAAGATGCCGTGTGGCAAACGTATGTGCAGGTAAATTTGTATCATATTGCAATTGATATATTTATATTCTTATTATATGCATAATATATTAATTGGATATTATCATATTTGATGGTTTTGTAGAGTCATAAAGGGGTAGCTGCTTTTAAAAACAAATATTTTCCTTTATATGAAGATCTTTGTATTGTCTATGCAAAAGACCATGCTACTGGCAGAGATGCGTAAACACCAATTGACATTTGTGAAGATTTACAAAATGAGACCTGTGATGAAAACAATATTGGCCAAAACAAGAAAAATGGGTTCAAAGAGTTTATTGAAGACGTGTCGTACACAGTTACCCACCAATGGCAATGGAGGAAGACTTTCAGGTCGAAAAAGAAAAAAGCCTAATAAGAGTACCAAAGATAACATCGCCAAAAAATTTCTTGAAATTGGTAACCAACTTGCGGCGAATTTAATTACTGCATCAGAGAATCTTAGAAAGGTAGTTATAAGTTCGGTAGAACAGAGAGAGTAGATTAAAAGTTAATGATGAGTTATCAAAAATAATTGGTTTTAGCAATAAAGATCGTCTCAAAACAACAAGATTGATTGTTTGTCAGCCTGAGATAATGGATCTATTCTTCAGTATTTCAGATCATGACAAGGAAGAATTGGTGCGTGGAATTATTAATGACGCTTGAGGAGTTGCAGAAAATTGAATATTTTTAGTTTGCATGCTTGTATACATTTTTTAATTAAGAACGATTGCTATACCATTTTTTGATCGTTAAGCTGTTTAGTGATATATATTTTAAGTAAGAACGATTGCTATACCATTTTTTGATCGTTAAGCTGTTTAGTGATATATATTTTAAGTAAGAACGATTGCTATATCATTTTAATTGAGTTCTTACCAAAATGATATTAAGAATTCAAGATGGATAATGTGCTTTCCGTATTTTTAATTATAAAATATAGTGATATGATGATTATGTGATTTTTTATATAAATAATTTTAACTTTCTAGCATAATTGCAAAAAATAAAAAATAAATAAAATCCCACATACATAACATAATTAAAAAATATATATAGTTGTTTATGTTTCGAAAAAAAAAAAAGTCCTTAATAATATAAATTGTATTTGTATTATAAGGGTATTTTAGGAAATAAAATCATAATACGATTCCATTCACCAATATATTGCATTGTACCAAACGAAGGAATAAGAATAGCTAATCTATTCCTAGTGGTAGCTAATCCTTTTTCAATGGACTAGATAATCCGCAAACCAAACGAGGCCTAAGTGTCCAAACCGTTGGATATCTAAACGGATCACCATCAGATATGCCTGGTTTATAGTGAAACTTCATACCATTCTTGGCGAGATGTAGACCATTATTCTGCAAGGAAGTGCAAGACATCAGCAAATTTATGTTCATTGAGAGAATACCTCTACTTTGGATTGAGAAAGTTGGATTTCACACTAGAATATATATATTATAGTGGTATTCTAACTTTATAGTCTTCAATTTTTTTTTTGAGAAAATATATTATAAAGGTATAGGTCAACAAGAACGGATCCTCTCCATTTCAAATGAAATGGAGAGGAGCCGGTTCACGGCTAGGATTAGCTCTATACAATCTAAGGCTAAAAATTGGTCACATCATAAAAATAAAGTTAACGTCATCTTGAAACCTCAAACAATTAATCTCTCTCATCTTGTCATCCAAACCCAAATCCTTGCCCTTCCATTACCACACTTGCAAGCTCCCTTAAATTGTTTGCCGCCACCAAGCAAGCACCACCAACTTGCTTGCCGCCGCCAAGCACCACTGCCTCAGCTTTCTTGTCACCACTGGATCACACTTATTTTTTGCTAGCATGACCAGGAATTTTTTTTGGTTTTTCACTGCCTTCTTGTTCGGCTTCTTCGCTGCCGTCAACTCTATAGGGAATTGAGATTATGCCATTGTTATGCTGAAAGACAGATCCAATAAAGAGCGATGAACAACTACAAGGTGGAGGACACTTTAGTATCAAATCTGTAACAGTGATGTGTTTGGTAGAAAAAGAAAAAAATCTGAGTCTTTGAGTCTTTCTATAAACTGAGATTTTTATTTTTATTATTTATTTTAGAAACCCATTTTAAAAAGAAAAAAAAAAAAACTATGTTCCTACAAAAAAAAAGGGATTGAAAGCACCACAAAATAACGGATTGAAATACCACAGAATTTATGCCCAAGCAAGAATCCAAACAAAATGAATGAAATAGGCACCGTGAACCGGATCCTCTCCCTAGTGTGTGTATATATATAGCTGATTTAGAGAAGATTCACTGAGCGGCTGAGCCCACAGGTATATGCCCATGGTTTCTGGTGCTGGTGGTGCTTGGCGGTGGCAAACAATCTGAGGAAAAAGGGAGACTTGAGCTTGGATGGGAGAGACTAACGTTTGAGGTTCCAACGTTTTCTTTTCTGAAGATGCCGTTAACTTTATTTGTGACGACATGGCAAATTGTTAGCCTTAGATTGTTTAAAAGCCATCCTAACTGTGAACCGATTTCTCCATTTCAAATGAAATGGAGAGGATCCGTTTCAGGTCAACAGTCCAAAATTATTAAATGCTTGGGTTTTTTTTTTTTTTTTTTGACAATTAAATCTTTAGGTACCGTACATCAAACTTGACAATAAAATCCATCCGTCAATTTTGTTAACTTCTGTTATCTTATTTGAAACGCATCGTTTTTTACCTATTAAAATATTGATTTTTTAATTTAATTTTAAAAATTAAATAGATAAATAAAAAAACCAAAAAAACAGGGTGGAATCACCCTGTTTTTTTAAAAAAGATTCTGATTCGAGACAACTTCACAGCGAGAACCCACCTCCGGAGCTCGAGCTCGAATACAGATTCTGCAACAGATGATCAAAGCCGCAGTCTTTTCGCAATTTTCTATCGAAATCCTCCTCGAAGTTCCGGTGGACTACGACCTTGTCGTGGCCTTCGTGGATGATTTTTTTTTTAAATAGGGGTGGCTGGCGATGCAGGGGTTCGAACCACCCCATGGCAAGGGTGGCCACCACCCTTTCTATATATTTTTTTTTAAAACAAGGAGCCACCCCCAATGGGGTGGTTTGGCCACCCCTGTTTTCTTTTTCTTTTTTTTTTTTTTTTTTTTTTTTTTAATTTATAGATTTAATATTTTAAATTAAATTAAAAAAATTAATATTTTAATGGGTAGAAAACGATGCGTGAAATAAGGTAACGAAAGTTAACAAAATTTGACGGATGGATTTTATTGTCGAGTTCGACGTACCCAAGGATTTAATTGTCAAAAATAAAAAAACCCAAGCATTTAATTTTGGACTGCTGACCCATGCCTTTATAATATATTTTCCTTTTTTTTGGGAAAAGTATAAAATGGCCCCCCAAACTACCGGTCTTTTGTAATTTAGCCCCCTAAAGTTTTAATTGGTATAAAGTAGCCCTCAAAACTACCAACCTCTTATAAAATGGCTCCATCCGTTAGTTGTAACTGTGAAAATGGATGGAAAACCCAAAACAACGTCGTTTTGGATATGTAGAGTTACAAAAATACCCTTGTTAGATTAAAAAAAAAAATTTAAAAGACTGAAAACGGCGTCGTTTCAGTGGGATTGAACGAATACCCTTTCTTCCCGGTGTTCTTTTTGCAACCCACAGCCCATTGTGACTGAAATCATTGTGGTTCATTTCTCATTGTGGTTCATTCCTGATCTTTCCTGGCTGAGGAACTAGGAGATTCTTGATCTTTCCTTCAACTACTTGTCAGGTTCATTCCCAAGTTGGGTTGGAAGTTTAACTGGATTGGTTCAGCTGGGACTAGGCGAGAATAATTTTGATGGAGGCTCTGCTTCCGTTTCCCACTCTCTGACATTTTTTTTTTTTGAGGTGGAAAGGGGTATTCTTCTTTCGAAGGATCCTTGGGCAAGGGACTGATCGATTTGCTGATCTACAGCTTTCGTTCTATCCCTCGTTTAGGATCCAAAGAAAGAATCTTTCCTTTTTTCTTTTTCTTTTTGTTTTAATAAGTGGTTTTTTGATTCTCTGGTTAATGCCAAGAAAAGAATTCCGAAGCCCATTTCAAAATCCACCCAATTCTGCCATTGAACCAAAAAACCAAGATCCCACCCCATTTTTTCCTTCCAAATTATTGAACCCATTTTCTAATTTTTCGTTTTGACCCCTTGTTAACCAACCAAACCAAATCATGTCTAGCCAGACTATCGGCAGGCGCCAACAACCGCTCCTGAGGAACCAAGCCTCGTCGGGAGCTGCCGGTTTGCAGAGGTTGCTGGCGGCATTGCTGGGAGGCGCAGCCTGTGTGCTTGCTGCCCCTGGGCTTGTGAATCTGCTGTACCTGGCCATCTACAAGGCCTGTCGACTCTTTGCTGGCTACGCCGAGAGGAGGAACCAGGAAGAAGCTACTGGCCATTTCACAGTTGCAGTGTAATGTGGGTTGCAGAAGAACACATAAAGAACACAGGGAAGAAAGGTTTTGGTACAATCCCACCAAAATGACGTTTTCAGTCTTTTTAATTTTAATTTTTTTAAAAAATCTAACAAGGGCATTTTCGTAACTCTACTTATCCAAAACGACGTCGTTTTGGATTTTTCATCCATTTTCACAGTTACAACTAACAGAGGGGGCCATTTTATAAGAGATTGGTAGTTTGAGAGGCTACTTTATACCAATTGAAACTTTATGGAGCTAAATTACAAAAAACTAGTAGTTTGAGGGGCTATTTTATACTTTTCCCTTTTTTTTTTTTTTTAATAAGTAATTGGCCCTTGGGAAGGGGGTACTTTACAGTCTTCATGAATCATGAAATAAAAAAGATAGATAGATGTCTGTAGCCTCTAAACCGAAGAGATTAAAAACAAAGGAAGGGAGGAGAACATAAGAAGTAAAACCCCATCTACCACCGTGAAGTTACAATCTGAAATTGCCAAACAAAGAGATTGAAAACAATATGGAAGACAATTAAGGCGTCTCTAACCAGTAAGCGCCATTGGGCAGAGCACTTTCATTAACAAGCACTTTTATTAACAAACAGACCAAAAACAAAGCCTCATAGAGGCCAAACCAAACAGCTTACAGAAAAAGCTGCACTGACAACTAACAACACAGCAAAAGAACCACCACAAAAGCCCTTACAGAGGACTAACAATCTCAAAAGAAACCAGAAACAAGAACCAAATAAATCTGCAGCAGAGTAAGCAACAAGCAACTCTGCAACAGACTAAGCCAAGCAATTCTACAGCAGACTAAGCAACTAGCAACAGCTGGGTCAGCTGTAGAGTTGCTTGGCCTAGTCTGTTGATTCCTTTCAGACTTTTGGAACTCCAACTATGCCATCCTCTGCTTGTTCTTTAAAGCGGCACGCTCTGTAATCCCACCCTCAAACAGCGGCTTTTTACTGGAATCTTTTGGTACTGAATTTTCATAATCCATGTAAAAAGTCATGGCATCCAGGGTTGCCTACAAAACAAAGCATGATGTCAGGGGCAAAGGCAAGAAAAATTAAAACAAAAGATTGTATCAAAATCGAGGTATATACCCTAACAACTGTGTCGAACATTTTTTGGGCCAAAGTCGTACAACATCCACTAGTTTCTCCTCCCATGTACCCCTTGGGAATGAGGCCCTTCATAGAGTAAATTGGATCCACAGTAGAACCGTTCCACGATACTTTATGAGTTCCCATAGAAACTTCTTTACCCTTCTCATAATCCAAATAAAGTGCAATGACATCGATCATGGCCTGAAAATAATAATAATAATAATAATAAGCAAGCCAAGAATATATACAACAATCAAAGATTGCATTAATTTACGCACATTAACATAAGTGTTACGCATTTTTTTGGCAAACACCTCCAAGTCACAGGCTTCTCCGTCGTAATTTTCATTAATGATGAGCTTGAGGATGTCAATTATAAGTGTTATATTGGGGGTTGCTCTGTTCACCCTTCCCTCAAGAGCCATGGTTCGTCAATCCCCAGAAATATTTTTTTGTGCATTTGTTTCAATCGGCCCTTCCATCTGTAGGGAATCTTCTTGTGCAATATTTTTTGCATTTGTCTGAATCTCAGGCTCAAGATTTGCCCCAGTATTTTCTGCATTAAAATTATTCTTATGAACAAGTTGAGCGTTTGTTTTAATCGGCCCTTCCCTCTGTTGGGAATCTTCTTGTGCAATATTTTCTGCATTTGTTTGAATCTCAAGCTCAGGATTTGCCCCAATATTTTATGTAGCAAAATTATTCTTATGAACGAGTTGAGCGTTTGTTTCAACTAGCCTTTTCCTCGGTGGGGCATCTTCCACATGAATTGGTTGGGCGTTTGTCCCAATCTCATACTCAAAATTAGGTTGACCGATTTGTCTAAACTGATCAAATTGAGTGTTTCTTTCAACCGACCCTTCCCTATGAGGGGAAATAATTGCCCCAATAGTTTCTGCAATAAAATTATTCTCATGATCATCTAGTACTTGAGTATTTATTTGAGTCGGCCCTTCTCTCTGCAGGGAATCTTCTTGATCTGCATTTGTCTAAATCTCAAGCTGAGGATCTGAACATGATAGGGCTCAAGATCAGAGCTATTGTCTCTAAGTTTATCTCTTTCTTCATTATTTACCTCAAGTTGAGTTTCTAGTTGCGCTGTTGATTGAGCAGTGATGACAGTTGAGCCGTTGATTGGATGGTTCATATTCTACCGCCACGCTGTTCGTTGATTGGGCAAAGGATAACACTTGAACTGCAGATCATATGTCGCACTAATGGCTTACTAGTTTCTGTCCGAACCTCAGTATCCAATGGTACTTCATGATTGGTTCTACCACTACTTCTCCTCCTAGATGTTCTGTCGCTATCTCCTCCTCTGCCCATACATCTTACCATTACTCTTGGTGAGAGATTAAACGTAAGCGAATCCCCCTTCTTGGTTGAGAGTTTGCAAACTTCTATTATACACCAGTTCAAACCCTAAATATATATATATATATATATATATATTCTTTTAGTATCTTCTTTATATAAAAAGAGCGAATGCATACGAAATTATTTGAAAGTGAAAGACTATTTTCCTTAGTTTTACTTTACTTTTTGTTGATTGTACTGAAATGATGGAAGGTTGTTTATGTCATTTTTATTTTATTCCTGAGGGACCCACCTCGAATGTAAAAGCAAGGAAAAAGAAAACTTTATTTCATAGTGAAATACCTGATCTCCTACGATGAGTTTTCTTCATTATTGCACTTTTTTTTTTTCACAAACTATATCAAACAGACTATTTTAACCCTTATTAAATATAAAGAGATGTTGAAGTATTTTGGGACATTTTTGTCTTTTGATACAAAAACATTGATTTTGAGCGAATGCGCAAGAATTTTTTGATACTCAGAGACCATTTTGCCCCTTAACTTTTGTTTTATATTGAGAGACAATTTTTCCTTTACTTTTTGTTGATTAAAGTGAAATCAAAAAGGTTTTTTTTTTTATGTCTTTTTAATTTTATTTGTGAGTGTCGCACCTCAAATGTAAAAGCAAGGAAGAAGAAAATAGAAGAATAACAAGAAAAAAGAAAAAGACTAGAAGAGCATTCGGCAGAGAGGATACTTCAGAAGATAGCTTCTCCAGATTTGACATACGTGTCAAACTACCATGACTTAATCTCCACATGGCATCATTATAAGAAGGGAAATGCTACATAGACTTTTATGGGCCAAATATGGGTAATTTATTGCATTCTAACATTTCCCTTATAAGAAACCACACACGCAACTTCTTTCTTTTTCTTCTTTTCTTCCTCATTTGACACGCAACTTGCCAACTACCCCACTCTCCCTCTTACTTTACTGTTTCTTTCTTCCTTCTTATCTCCGCGCCTCCTGCCTCACTCCTTCCCTCCCCCTCTTCTTCTCACCCACGGTCTCTTCTTCTCTTCTCACATCCGGTTTTGTTGTTGATTTTTGATATTCTTCTACACGCACACTTACGGTTTGGGTATTGATTTTTTTTTCTTTGGTATTTTTTCTTTTAATCTTTTGAATCTTAAGTTTTTTTTGGTATTGATTATTGGAATTTTTTTTTCATTTTTCTCTTAATTGTCTGTATCTTTTGAGGTTTTTTTTTTTGTTCATTTTTCTCTTAATCTTCTGGATCTTGAGATTTTATTGGTATTGATTTGTGGACTTTTTTTGTTATATTTTTCTCTTAAAGAGAAGAGAAAGGCTTGAACCTAATGAGCACAGGAAATGTCATTTTGTGGAAGGGTGAAAATTATTATTTTTTTTGGCAGAAAGAGATCCTAGTAGCCAATGTTTTCAGGTTTGAGTCTTTGGGCGGTCGCACAGAAATAGTAAAAGCTGTGAATCTCAGTAAATGGTAAATTTTGCAGAAATAAGAAGTTTTGGATAGAAAAGAAGAAGAGAGAGGTTTGAGAAGAATTTATGACGGCACTTTTGGTTTCACGTTGGCCTTAGGAGTTTAACAGTATTTCTTGACGGTAGTTAAACAGAATTTATTGACGGCACATTTTAAAAAATTTACGTTAGCATTCGGGGTTAACGTGAAATCCTACAAACCAAACTACCGCAGATGTATGCGGTAGTTTGGTTTACCACTGGTAAGCCTTTCCCAATAAAATAATTTCTGAAAAAAAATCGAATAAAATCTTATTTGGCTTTAGTGGAGACTCGTGACGTGAGACACACTCAAGTTTACATAATCGTTTAAAAAGATTCTTTCAATAACAGGTAAATTGGTGAGAGATTCGTTGGGGGTTAAATATTGTAATATATTTATTTATATATTTATCAATACAATCCTCTCTCCAAACATATCATTTTTTGCATTTTATTTTATTTTCTGATTTCTTTTTTTTTTTTTGGTAAGTTTTATTTTCTGATTTCAAAACAAAAACATTAACAAAAATTTTATATCAAGTCAAAATATTTTTTAAAGGGTTAAATACTTCATTAGTCCCTAGGGTTTGGAAATTTTATTTTTTCCTCCCTAGGGATTGGAAAGTAACCAAATTAGTCCTTGTGATTTTTAAAAGTGACCAAATTACTCATTCCGTCAGTTGAACATTAATTGACTTAACGGACTGATACGTAAACGAATTAGAAGTTGACACGTGGTCACATAATTAATTTTTTCTATTTAAAAAAAAATTCAGAAAAAACATTTTTTTCCAAAAAAAAAAAACAAAAACGTAGCCACCACCATGGAGCCAAGAGGGTGGCCGAAACCACCCCCAATCCACTAGGGGTGTTTTGGCCACCCCCATGGGCACCGAGGGGTGGATAAGATTCAGCACCTTCATGAGCAATAGTGCAGCCATGAGCAAATGGATTCAATCAACGACACGCTTGTTAGTGTAGCAGAGGTAGATCCAGAATCCAAGGAAGCCGAAGTAGGTGATGGAGAAGAGGAAGAAGAGGGAGGGGAGCTGGGTGAGTCCGATGGAGAGGTAATCCCTAGAACCGTCGCTATCGAAGTTGTAGACCTTGGTGCGTACGGCCATGGAGACGGAGGACTCGGGTGTGCAATTGGCGAAGAAGAGGGAGTACTCGTTAGGGGAGGAGACTGGGTAGGAGTGGTTGAAGGAGGCAGCGGGAGGTGGCGAGAGGTCGCGGAAGTTGAACAGAGGGTATGTTTTTTTTCTCTCTTTTTTTTTTTCTTTTTCTTTTTGAAAAAATATTTTTTTAATTTTTTTTAAATACAAAATTTAATTAAATGGTCACATATCAACTTCTAATTGGTTCACGTGTCAATCCGTTAAGTCAACTAACGGTCTTTTCAAAACCACGAAGATTAATTTGATCACTTTCCAAACCCTAGAAGAAAAAAAGAAGTTTCTAAACCCTAAGGACTAATGAAATATTTAACCGTTTATTAAAACCTAAAACAAAAATACCTCAAAACACATTAACAAACATAGCTTAAGTTTTAAGGCTCTTCTCCCGTACAATAATTAATAACCACTATAAAATATAGAAATGTTTACTTAAGGAAACAAAATTCTATGAGTTGAGTCCCTAAGAGATAGCTTAGTTGGCTAAGGTCACGCCTAATGAAACAGATATCACTAGTTCGAATCTTTATCTCTCTCTTGTGTGGACATGTAAAAAAAAAAAAAAATCTTTTAGTTGAAGCCACCCTCTGTTCAATTGTCTTCGTGATATTATTGCCACAAAGGTGGACAATCGATGTCGTTTCTGCTCCAATTCTATGGCATTCTTGAGAATATAATCTAGCAACTGCAATTAATTATTGGCTTTAAGGAGCAATGAATTATTTCCAAAAAGGTCGGTCCTTAGCATCACTTCCAAAAAAAAAAAAAAGTTGACAAATAAACATCAATTGGCACAATCTAAAAATACAATCTAAAAATACAAAACATATATCATTAAGAGTTTGGAAATTAGATTTAAAAAAAAAAAAAAAATCTTGGATTTGGCGAAGCTTACACGCTTGCTTGTCGGTCTCAATTCACATAGTATGTACCACAAAATATATATATATATATATATATATATATATATATATATATTTAAAAAAATGTACCCACAAACTACATTGGAGAGGAAAGTCCCCACCCCCAATATGAATATGTCAAACGTCTATCTTTTAGACTTTAAGAATATATAATATAACTCACTACTAAGGGCATGAGATTGAGACACCAGAAAGATAATTCCTTAAAAATAGAAAGGAATAACCATTTCTATTCATCTGTTTGCTAACAACACATAATGACCAAATTTTTTAATTGAATTTTCGAAAATACCCCAACAAAAGCACAAGGAGTGGTCGGCCACCCTTTGAGACAATTTGTTTTGTTTTGTTTTTTTAAGGGGGATAAAATAGAAGGATTTTGAGTGGAAAAATAGGAATTTTGAAGTTATTATATTCCCCATAAATAGCTTTTAATGCCCTTTTGGGGGGAATAACTGAGTGGATTTGATTTACATGCTGTTATAAAATTGAATGGTAAGGATTTAGTTAAAATAATTGAATGGTGAGGATTTAGTTAAAATAATTGAAGGGTTCATATCTATCATAATAAATATCAATTTTTTCTCTCATCTATTACTTCATTTATTTATTAACATTTAGGGAAAAGTATATTTTAGCCCCCCAAACTATCAGCCTTTTGTAATTTAGCCCCTCAAACTTTTAATTGGTATAAAATAACCTCCCTAATTATCAACTTCTTATAAAATAGCCCCCTCCGTTAGTTTAAACATTAAAATGGATGGAAAACACAACTACGTCGTTTGGGTATTAAAATTCTGAAAATACCTGATCAATTTAAAATTTAAAAATTAAAAAGGTAAAGTCTTTTCAGCCTCTTTAACTATTCCTTTCTCCTCCCTCCCCATGTTCTCTGCAGCCCCGCGACAACATATTTCTCTAAGGGTTTGAATCCATTGGCACGAGGCTTATGCTATAACAAAAACGAATTGCTCGTCTTCGTGATGAGCCCTAAGCACATTCTATCCATGCACCGGGTTCGCATACTATGGTCGGGTGCTATCTATTGGTATCTCATCTATCTCACTAATCATCAATATTTACCACTTTAATTTGAATCTCTGCGTCTTTTATTGTTCAAATATACCCCAATGTGTAACTTTTACAAAAGACTTATCTGCTAAAGGAACATCAAATTCAAAACCGATGTTTTTTATTTATTTTGAAGAGTAACCTGCTAACAATGCAATGCAACTGGAATGAAGTTGCAGTGAAATTAACCTTTAATTTAGTGGTACATACTTTTATGATAAGGAACTACGACTATGGAGAAGCCAGGGAGGGGGAGAAGAAATAGGAATAGTTAAAGGATCAAACGATGTCTTCACCATTTTTAATTTTTAATTTTTTAATTGATCAGGGGTATTTTCGTAACTCTAATACTCAAAACGACGTAGTTTTGTGTTTTCCATCCATTTTAACAGCTTAAACTAACGAAGGGGGCTATTTTGTAAGAAATTGGTAGTTTGGGGGGCTATTTTATACCAATTAAAAGTTTGGGGGGCTAAATTACAAAAGACCGGTAGTTTGAAGGGCTAAAATATACTTTTCCCTAACATTTATTATGACAGGAATAGGATCCTCTCTAGTCCTTTTTGGACTGGAGGGTATCCAGTTGATGGTGAGGATCTCTTTAAAGAGATCCAATGGCCACAAAGATGCCACATATTTTATTTAATAAAAAAATATAAAAAAATATAATTTTTGATATTTAAAAAAAATAAAAAAAAATAAAATATATATGTATTTTTTTGTTTTTGAGATGGCCCTTGGGGTGGCCGGAGCACCCCCACAGGCCACCGTTTGGCAAAGGGGGTGGCCGAAGACCGGCCGATCTGGAGTGGCCGAAGCCACCCCACGGCCAAACGGTGGCCCTTAGGGGTGCTTTGGCCACCCCAACGGCCAAAGAATTTTTTTTTAAAAAAATTGATTTAACCGTTAGGGGTTGCTGATCCACCCCCATGGGCCATGGAGGTGGCTTCGGCCACCCCATAACGGCCGAATGGGGGTGTCTGATGCCACCCCATGGCCTTTGGGGATGGATCGGCCACCCCTAACGGCCAAATCAAATTTTTTTAAAAAAAAATTCTTTGGCCGGTTAGTGGTTACACCTAAGGGCCACCTGCTTTATGGGTGGCCTTACCACCATAGATCGACGGCTCGGGTGGCCAAGCCACCCATATGGAAAGGTGGCTTGGGTTGTGCTCCGCCACCCCAAGGGCCATCTCAAAAACAACCAAAAAAACTTATTTCATTTTTCATTTTTTTAAATATTAAAAATAATATTTTTTTTATTAAATAAAATATGTGGCATCTTTGTGATCGTTAGATCTCTTTAAAGAGATCTTCACCATCAACTGGATACCCTCAATTCCAAAATGGACTAGAGAGGATCCCATTTCATTATGATAAATCTAAACCCTTTAATTACTTCTATTATTTGTTCTGACAAATCTTGACCATTCAATCTATAACAGCATACATGTTGTTATTTCAATAACAACAAATAAGCCAGATCCTGAGTGAAGAATAATTATTCTAATTATTCCTAGGAATAATGTAAAAACCAAACTGTAGGAATGATTATTCTATTTTTTTCCTTTTCTTTTTATGATGAGGAACCCCTACTAGGCAAGACTACTTTGCGTAGTCACCCTTATCGGATAAACCTCAGACCCATGCAAAGCGCCTACTGCAAACGGGTTACAATTATTCCATAACTAAACTTATTATTGTCTACTAAACGTGACCTAAACTCTAAGGCTTGTTTGCATTGAAGAGGATTCAAACCATAGATCTAATGGAAATGCCACCAAGACAAAGGCTCTTGCCACTTTAGCCAACCCCTTGGGGTTACCATTATTCCATTTCTGAACTTTGGTCAAACTCGAAAATATATATTTAAAAAAAAAAAAGAAGTTACAATGTACATATGATTGTGAAGTATATGTTTGACAACAATAATGCAAGATTGCAGACAGCTGTCCAACTACCACTGTTTTTTTTTTTCCTAGAGTCCTTTATTGATTAATAGGTGATAAAAAATTTTGGTCAAACTCGAAAATATTTTTAGTTAAGGTTTCTTTAATTTAATCTTATATTTCTCACACGTATTATCTTTTGCAATTCATTCTTTGCTGTTGCCAGAGTTTGCCATAATCTTCCTAATGTCTTCAACCATCGATACTTAAGTGTTAGGTCCTTCATTCTAATCTATTAATTTTGTAGCGAATTTACATGTCATGTAATTTTGGCAAGCAAGCATAATAGGTTGTGCGTGGTTGGGACATATGTAGAGGAAATTGATAGAATGCTTAAATGGGCCAAAAAGTATATATGATATGGAACTTGTTTATGAAAAGGGGCAGCACTTTTTTTATAAAATGGATTGATCATCAAAGGATGGGACTCAAACAATGACATAAAGAGTTGCTTGAGATCATAATAAGGAAACACCTTTGAACTTGATTAATTATTACTTATATTATATAAATGGTCCATATGATGAGTGTAAGAGGCTCCCTTTGAATTGCTTTTGAAACTTTAATACATTTCCTGTCACTTTCGGGTCTTTTCAAAAGGGGGGGAGAAGGGTAGGTGATCTTTTGCTTTCATAAGCCACAAACATGCAACACCGTTTGGCATGCATGGTGCATTGTGAATTTATTCATTTAATTTTTATTCTAACATTAAAATGTCACAAATCGAATGCTAGTTTGAAGGGGTATGTTATGTGTACGTTTTCCAAATTCCACCCTTTCGAGCCTTTGTCTTTGAAATAAATTAATGTTTGCAAGAATTTTGATTAGAGATAACACACTTAATTAAATACTTGAACACTTATCTCACGAGTGGGACCAAACAACACGAGCTCAAGAATTCGACCATCTATCTCATCTCAAACCGATAGAAAAGATGGATTATTATTTAATTAATGCTTGATGGATCAACCAACCAAGTTATCAGATGGCCACCGTATTTTGTTTGTTTGATTGGTAGATAAATCATGTTGTAAATATCACAAGAAAACCGACTTGACTCTAGGTTTGTGTCTTGCTATCCAAAACTAGGGGTGTAAAAAAAAAACCGGGGAACCGGAACCGGAAAACCAAAAACGGGGAAATCGGGGTCCCGATTTCGGTTTGGAAAAACTAAAAATCGGGTACCCCGGTTCCGGTATCCGGTTTTTACCGGGTTACCGGGAACCGGGTTAAATATATATATATTTTAGTTAGGGTTTTACATTTTAGTTTTTTGGTTTGAGAAAATTTATGTTCATACCAAAATAGTTTCAAATACGTACAAATTAAATAAACAACTCGGCCCCAACTCTAATACCACTTTGTTATGTGAATGTCCACCAAGCTGGCATCATAAAATCTCTTTAATTAATATGCGTTCTCCCAAAAAGATATTAAAATATGTTAACAATAGGATGGAGTGGAAGGTGTAGGAATATAAATTAAATACTTAATCCAAAGAGATCTGGAATCTAGAAACTTGACTAAAATATTAGTGATTAATGAATAAATAATAACAAGTCTAAACCATGCATTTAGATTACCTGCAAATCCTAATTCTTAGATTACTAAGAAATTCTAAAATTCCATATTAATTAGATGGTGGTGATTTGAATATTTTCAAATACAAACAAATCTCTTAATTTAAGGTAACCAAATCAAATCATGATCATATATTTATCATAAAGATTTATATCCTTATCAACAAAAGTGTATTATATATACAAAAAATTGAATTTTTAGGGTATTTTAAAAAATTGAACCTAAAATAAGTCTAAAAATTAATTTTTTAAAAACGATTCTTGGATAGGGTACCAGAATGGACCCCTAAAAGTCCTGGTTCATTCCGGTTTCAAAACAAGGAACTGGGTACTGATTCAGTTCGGTTTAGTCAAAATCGAAACCCGGACAGATTGACACCCCTATCCAAAACTATGGCATGCTTAGTGTGTGGTTACTATTCATGTTTAGGAAGGTGGGTGCCTTATTTTTTTGACCTTTTATTGGGCCCCTTTAGTATCGTGTGATCATGGCTAAAAGTAACGAGGATAGTTTTGTGAATACAATACAATTCCTTCTAGAGTAGAGGGTAATATTGTTAGAATATATTTCCCCACACACACACACACACACACACATATATATATATATATATATATATATATATATATATATATATATATATATATATATATATTTGTGAATACAATACAAATAAGATAATCAAATCACAAAGATTTGATTATAAATTATGAGGATTTGATAATCAATCACAAGAATTTGATATGAAATTATGATTTGATTGTAATTATATATATATATGAAAATATATTATAACAAATATTGTTGGCCAATCATTTACTTTAAAAGGGGTACTATTGTCATTTCACTTTTAAATGAAATAGAGTTGACCAATTTTATTTTTTTTTCTTTTTTCTCCATATTGAACAAAAAAATAAAAAAATAAAAAAGCAATTTGATGCAGTTTTATCAACATTTTTTTTTTTTTTTGACATGTCCATACAAGATGGGGGAGAAGTTTTATCAACTCATATGAAACTAAAAGAGTAGAACTTATATTTTGAGGGTGTTTGTTAAACACCATCACATTCCCTTAAGTCTCATTACACTGCATTGTTCTGCATTGTTAACATATTAAAAAATAATAATAATAAATAAATGATTGATATGAGAAAATTAAAAAGTTGTATTGAAAGTGAAAAAATTTGTTTTGTAATGATTTTTTAATTTGAATAGTAAATTATGTGATACAAAAAGTGAAAGATTTGATATGTTTTTTTTAGAAAAAAATAAAGTGAATAGTATGGTAAAATGTGTTTTAATGGAATGTTATTTGACAAACAAGACCTTTGTAACGGTCATACGCATTAGAATAATAATTAAATTTAATATTTTTACAGTGATTTAATTTGGTATCAGAATAAAAGTTTTGAGTTCAAATTTTATTTTTATAATTCATTTTTTTTAATTAAATATTTTGTTGGACCGCCAAATTAATTAGGTCAATAATAATACCCTATCTAAATATCTAGCTAAAAATAAATTTGAGACGCATGATTATTCTTCCAAATTATGAAAATAAAAAAGTTTAGTTTTTTAAATAATCCAAAATTGGGGGAATAAAAGGGAGATCTCGAGATTAACCATGAAAAACACTATAACATGGCAAAAGTTCCAAACAGAAGCTGGAAACTGTTGATTTTCCGAGTAAATGGTCTGCCGCTTTAGAAACTCTCTGCCACCTAGAAAATGTTGATTTTCCGAGAAAATGCCCAAAATCTGTCCATTGATTTTGGGCTTGCTGTCTACTATGTTTGAACTTTGCAGCTTGGATTGGTCCTTGCATATCTACTCAACTACAGGTTCAATTTTTTACATAGCCAAAAGTTTAAAAGATTGGTTTTTTTTTTTTTTGTTTTCTGTTTTTTGTCATAGATACTATGTTTGGTTCTATAAATTTTTGCTTGTGTTCCTTTTTTTGCCTTTTCATTTCTGGGTTCAGGGTAGTTATTGATTTTGATTAGTTATTTTGTTTAGGGAATTACAGTTGGGTTATGAGTGTTCAGTTTAAAGAAATCCTGGGATTCTGTTTCTTTGCTGTGAAAATGCAAGAAAGGAATTTGGATGAAATTTTGAATGTCCCTTGTTCAGTGGCGGAGCCACATATGGCACCCCAGGCCCCGAAGACTCTCTCTCTTTCTTTCTATCTCGGTTCTCAGACGACAGACGCTCGTCAGTTTTTCTTTCATTTCTTTTTAATTTTTTTATTCTTTCTTTTCTCATCCTTTTGTTTTCTTCTTCGTACTCTTTCTCATTTCTCACATGCTCCCATTTGTCCATTTGCCGCATGCTCCTCCAAAAGCTATTTAAAAAATAATAATAATAAATTTTTTTTCCTCACTTTCTCACGCTTCTTCTCTCCTGTTCTCTTCTCCCTCTCTCCCTCAGTCCCTCTCAAACGCTCTCTCTCACACTTAGACGCTTCAACTCCAACTCCAAGCCAAGGTCTGGAGATTTGATATCCGGTGGGTTTTGCATTCTTTGTTCCCTTAAAATTGATTCAGGGTTAATTTTGTGCATTAATTTAATATTGATTTTTTTCCCCCTTAATGAAATAAGAGCACCCAAAATTTGTTTATAATTTGAATGTGTGTCACATCTTTTCAGTGTAGAAAATAGGTAATCAGGAACTGATTGGGGGTTGGATTTTTACCAACAACACTGAGGTATTCTAAGATTTTTGGTCCCCTTCTTTATTCGCATTTTTTTAAAAAAAAAATTTCGTGTGTGGTCATGAACTGCAAAAGTATGATTTTTTTTTTTTTTTTTTTGTTTTAGAGCGTAAGAATCTGCTTACTTTTTTTTATTCTGGAAGTGTTATATTGTTGTAGTCGTGTTATGATATTGTGTAGCCTCTTTAGGCTTTGATCAAATTAAGAATTTGATCAAATTATATTGTTGTTAATATGTTAGTGGTACCCATTATAAATGGTTGAATTTGTTCTATAACGTATATTGGTAATTCGATCATCTATTTTATGAACTTTGATTGTCTCTTAGATCGTGATTTAACTTAAAAATTTTAGGTTCATGAATCATATCAAAGTTTAAAACTATTAATTCATTTTTCAAAAAGAAAGAAGCATACATTTCGGAAATTAATACACTGTTGGATTTTAATGCCTAAACTTCAAATCTCAATGAGCGTCATCTTAAATCTCCAAGAGTTAAAGATGAAGAACATCCTTCGAATTCCTAAGAGACTGTAAAGTATAGTTCTAGACACTTTTTTTTTTTTGGTATTTCTGTCTTTTTGATATAGTGCCGATATGTTACATTTCTAATATATAAATTTGAGCATATATTTATGAACGTTTATAGATATTTTTTTGTAAGGCATATATTATGTGAATTATCAATTTTTTAGGGTAGAGAAAATTTTTAGGACGCAAAAAAAAAATTTAGCGGCACTTCCAATATGAATTGTCTGGTTTCGTCATTGCCCTTGTTAGCGTGTGGGTGTTGAGAAAACAAAGTTCCACTAAAATTATAATAATAAGACAATTTTGTCGAATTTTGCGTTTCCTTTTTCTTTTCCATGTTTTTCTCAGCAAACAAACAAAAAGGTATGGTTTTGTCGGTGCTTGTCCGTGTTTATGCATCTATGGTATTGAAATTATTGTAGCCATAAGTAGTTTTGTTGTCTTTATGGGATAATTGTGGACAATTTCCTAAGTACGTTAATTTGAGATGAATTCTGATTTTATTCGCTTGGACCATTTTATTTGGGTAATTCTGGATAGAAAGAGTAAAATTCAGGAAGATTGGAATAAATGTTATATTGTTGAATTGTTTGTACGTTTTTTGAAGATGTATGTTCAGTACGATTTTGAAAAAGAAGACACCATAGTTTCATTGATCAAATTATAGTATTTTGGCTGTTTTTTTTTTTTGATAAATAATATTGTATATATAAAAAAAACGTAAATTTAAAGCATTCTAATTACACTAGAGGTATAACAAAGAGCCCTAAATGCACCCAAGAAAAAACCGAAGCTCTCACGAACCACCCACAGGAGACCCCAACAGACCCACCTAAAGAGACTACAACCCAAAAAACAAGCCCTACAGCCCTACAGAAAAATCAAGAACCCAAAAAACAAGCCCTACTTCCCAAAAGCCCTGATCACCACTTGCGTTAGCTCCGACTGCATCAACTCAGACCCCTCAACCACACTAGGGGGGATAGCGACCTTATTTAACTGACGCGCCTCCTCTTCCACGCCCATCAAATACGCCAGTTGCGCCTCATCGTGCTTAACTTGACCCCTCAACGGCTCAACCACTCAAGCAGCTACCACTGCGGAATGGTCAAACCGTTTTCCATAGGCGTGTTGGAATCAGCCCCCTGCGAACAAGAAGCTGAACCTGGAAACATCTCAAGGAAAACACGATTACAATCCTCCCTCTGCTTATCGGAAAGACCACCACTTGGAACCGGTTCTAGATCCGGATCCTTCTTCGGCACGGCCTCGTCTGACATAGACTAAACCTCCCCTGTAGAACTCGACTCAGCATACCCTAGCGTCAGCCCAGCATCCTCCTTAGGTGGCAATGAAGACACAGGCCTAAGAAACCTGCGCCGGAGCATGCTCTTGGCAAGAGAGGAATCAGCAACCATACTTGACGGCGCTGCCGAGACCGCCTCTTCAGAACCTGCTACAGATCCCATAAACACGTCGTCGTCCGAGATAACAGTGCTAGAAGACTCCACCGCACTCACCACCGGCGCCATCTCCGATGGAGCCTCCCCTTGACCCGAATCAGAACCCGGCACCCAATTGACGCCAGCGTTCGACTTGACCCGGGAGTCAGCATCCAAAAGTCTGGGCCTCAAGTTAAGCCCACTAAAACGCATTAACTTACGCCTCCCCCTAAAATTAAACTCAAGAAGAAGTTTAGGCTTCAGGCCCAACCAAGAGAAAACCCGGACCATCCTCCTCCTTATATCCCTTGAAGCCTTGACCCTAAGACCCAACCCGAAAAAAATTACCCGATCCACCTCAGCCCTGACCTTTGCCAGAAACTCCATCGCCAAACACCTTAGCGCCTTTGACCAATAGGCGCTGCCACCCATAGGAAGACCTCTCCCCAAAGCCACTGGAGCCTGAGCTTCCACGATTGACGTCTTCAACCCTCCCGGGGGCACGGCAAGCACATCCGCAAAGGAAGGCGGACTGCCAACCACACTGGCGTTGACAGCAGGAGCCGCTGGCAAGACCTTCGCTGCGAGATGCGCCAACAGGAGACGGAGCTCATCCACGAATCTTTGCTAGCCCCACCTTCTGCGGCCCTCAGGGAGGCTAATTACCCCTTTTCGACCACCCTCGACGGAGGTAGCCGCCTCTTAGAAACAGCCCGCCTTGTTGCTTCCCATTCGAACTTGCAAAACCCTCGCCTCATCACGGAAAGACCTAGCAAAATCCTCCTTCCTCTAAATCTCCAGCGCCTCCTCCACCGTGTCTGCTAACCATTCCGAGCATTTGATCCCCAGAGAAATAAACCCACCGAGTCCCTTTCTCTTTTCCTCCAAACGAAGTACCAAATTACCCGTCTTCACCGAAAAGGAAAATTAGCTTCCACCGAAAATCGGCGCTCCATCTGACGCTAAGCGAGTGCCTCCCACGAACGAGAAACCGAACTCTAGCGGGACGCGTTCATACGCACCGCCGCTAGAGAATAGGACCCCTAACTTTATCGAAGAAAAAGCATCGATATCCTTAACCGGAGAGAGAGATGCAAGAGTGAAGGAGGATGAGGGAGAGGGTATCGAGCTTACATGGTCGCCGGAGGCAGCGAGATCTGGGAGAGATTTGAAAAAATTTGAAAAATACTGAAGAGAGAGAACGGAGTTTTTTTTACTGTAGCAGGAGCGTGTCTGAGGTTGTCATGTGTAAAACTAACAATTTTTGGCCGTCTTTTTGATGTGCACGTTAGAAACATTTGTTGTTCTCAAAAGGATATTGATGTATAATACTATTTTGCTACACAGGCCATTGAAGTGGCAGATTTGTATGATCATCAAGGTAAGTGCAACCTTGATCTGGAATTTGCAAGATACTCGTGGAGATTCAAAGTCAATAGATTATTACAGAGTTTACAAAAGCCCACGATCCAACAGCTTTGGCAGCATTTGAAAGAGGTATGTTCTATCAACTATTAATACTTGGCTTTTGGGAGTATTTTACGTTCTTAAGGTGGAGAGTGACTTCTTCTTTTGTATTTTTATAAAATTTGTTTTGGAGGTTTTGCGTGGAAGTGAAGGGATTATGTGGGGAATGTACTCTAATGGAATTGCTACCTGTTCATTGTACTCTAATAGAATAGCTATCTGTTTCATTTTAACCTATGCCAAAACAGAGACAGGAAATTTTGCTTGCTCTTTTTCATAATTGCATACTCTTTATTTCTTATATATGTTTATTTGTTAAAAGGCATCTGTGTTTTTAGCACTTTAAGCAATGAAACGAAAAATGCTTTATTAGGTAATGGTTGTGTAGGCTAGAATTAAAGAACTTTTATGATTATGGTGTTTCACTGATTAGATAGAAAGTTTACATTGAAGAGCTTTAGCTATAAAAATAACAATAATAATTGAAATACATAAACCTTCCAACAACAATGATCATGACATTTCTTCATCTCGTCCAGCACTTATGTAGTTGCTATAAGTGCTGGACGAGATCCAATTGGTGTTGAGAATGAGTTTTCCTATCTCTAATACACTAATGGCGCCAAATGAACTCACTAAATTCAGTTGTAGGCCTGCATGTCACTGGTTTCTTGATTTTTTTGTTGTGTGGTATTTGTTTCTACAAAGTTTCCCAAGCTCGAATAAAGGAAAGAAGATAACTCTCACTTGGAGTGAAATCTTAGCTGCCTACTGTGTGTAACACTCTAGTACAGTTAGCAGTCGTCAGCAATTATTGCTTTTGCATATACAATAGTAGCATGGATTAGTATGTGGATTGCTGGTGGTAATGGTACCAGTTTTCATGCTAGTTTCCCAGTGATGAAATAGAACAAGGTTAGGTAATATTGCCTTTTGACTCTAGATGATCAATTTCCAATGCTTTATCTAGATGATATAGTTTATTGCTTTGTTTACATGAGCATCATCAATTTCCTATGCTTTATCTAGATTGTATATTTTATGACTACTCTAGAGTTTTCATTGGCAGCATATCTAGTTTCACCTCCTTTTGTTATTTGTAAAGAAATGTGCTAATTTTAACGAAAATAATAGTAGTGATGTAGATGATATCAATGAGCTCTAGACCAAATTTCACCTTTTGGTCAACAAGAACAAGATGGAAGGTTAAGTTGTGAGTTTGAAACTCACTGGATGTGTTTGCGACTTAGTACTGAAAAAAATGCTACTGAATTTGTTGATGATATAATAACAATAAATTACAAAAGAAGTAGCTGCTTCGTTTTACATTTTTCTAACCCTTACAAGTAGTTATGTATCATTTTATTTCTCTCAGTGTAACAGGAAAATTTTATTATCATGGAAAAGCGGCCTAAACTAGAGGCATGTTCTTCTCTGTCTCAATCTAAAGGAAGTTTAGTAGAGAATAGTGACAGAATCAGCAATCTTCCAGCCCACATTGCTCATCACATCCTTTCATTTCTTATGATGGAAGATATTGTACAATTGAGCATAGTGTCAAAGTGGTGGCAAGAGTTATGCATATCTATTCCGTCCTTGACCATTGACAGCAAGCAATATGGGCTCAAGGATTTTTCAGTATTTCACTTCCAGAATTTTGTTGATAGGTGGATGATTCAACGCAATGGAATGAAGATGGGGCAGTTTTGGGTTCGCTGGACTTTTCTTAAATGGCATTCTCAAGAATATCGTTTTCTCACATGGTTGCATGATGCAGTAAGGTGCAATGTTGAAGTGCTTTATCTTGACCTCCTTATGGTTTGTCCAAGGAAATTTAAAATGCCACTTTGTGTTTTGCATTGTGAATCGTTGAGGTTTCTAACAATGGATTTGCATGGAGCGGTTCTCCAACTACCGTCCTCAACTGGGTTCATGAAGCTTCAATCATTATCACTAACAAGTGTTCGAGTTCTTGAAGAGATTTTTGTGGAACAGATCTTGTCTTCCTGCAACTCCCTTGAACAGTTATGCCTAGATGATGTCGAAGGGCTGAATAACATTAACATCCGGTCTTCATCTCTAAAATGTTTTGGAATTAGGAGTTATGAACATGATGACCTCTTCCATCTTAATGTCTTTGGGGAGCTACTTGAGGTGTTGATAATATACTGGAAATTTACTCCCTCTGGTGGCAGATCGCTAAAAATGTCTACTCCTCATCTCAGATGTTTTAAATGGGGCGGATTTGCTCCAGATAACTGTTTTTTGGGAAACTTAAAGTGTTTACGTTATTGTGCATTAAGTCTTGAACATGTTTCTAGCTCATGGAGGCCCCCGTACTTGGAGTTTTTCCACATTCTAGAACGGATTGAAGAACTAGTGATACATGTGTTGTGTCTTAAGGTAAACAGCCTCATCATGCCCCATCATTTCTAACTCTGGTAAACTTATTTTGTTGTGAAGTCTTCAAAGAAATATGATTTTTTTGTACTTTTTTTTTTTTTTGACTATGACCATATATTCTTAAATTCTTATTTCACTAATGTTTTTAGGCCTAATAGCTAATTCTTAATTCTTATGTTCAACAATGTTTTTAGGCCTAACAGCTAATAAATGTTTTTGAGTTTGATAGCATTTTTTAACCAAGCATTAGAATAATATTTTCACGGAGTATGTTATATATGTTTTAATAAATTTATCCATGGGTTATTATATGTTGGAGTAATTATATCAAATAATGTACTTCAGCATTCAATTTTCATATTCAAATCTATTATGAGAAACTACCTTCTTAGACCCTGGTTATTTATTCGATCATGTAAATCTGTTATCTTCATATTCTTCCTTGTTTTGCAGCAAGGAAATTTGTTCAAATATAATTCTAATAATTGACATTCATAATGTTTCAGTATTATTTAAGCGGACATGCTGCCGATTCCTTTGAAGCATTTACATTCTTTGTGTATAACCTATAGCTCTCCGGATAATGTGGATTATGTATATCAAGCAATTGTCTTATTTATGCAAGGAATGCCTAACGAGATATGTTCATAGATTCAAAGCATATTCCAAAGGAAAGGTGCTTCAATCTCTCTCTCTCTCTCTCTCATGCACATGACGACATGGATACATATACTTAAATATGGTTTGTAATTCTTGCTAATCAATTCATTGAAATTTCATCCGGAAAATTTAATCTCCAAAATATTCCTGAATAAAGTCATTTAGGTACCATTCATAAGAGTGTTTCTCAACCAGCTGGAGCTATTCCCTAGGCAATGGTTGCAATAAATCCTCTAAAATAGTTAATCTTGGACCAGATTTATTATAGAAGACAGAAAAAAGATTAATAGTAGGATGCAATCGAAACTAGTATTTTAAGATCTAAAATTCTATTGGTTGGTGGTTTCATTAGTAATTCTATACTCCATGCTTTTATCTCCCAAAGTTGATGTGACGTGGTCCTCTAAAAAAAAAAAAAAACTATTTCATGCACCATAACTACGGGGGACCATGCCAAATCAGCTTTAGGGGATAAAAATGTGATGTATGACATTACCGATCTGAAAATAATGTGGGTTATAATAATGTCATTTGCATTGTAGTGTGATATAAGTGTTCAATTATTTGCTAGGGTTTTAGGTTTGATGGTTTTTTTTTTTATTTTTCAAATGACGTGGAACGTCACTAAGGTAGGGCCTTTGACCTACCCTTAAGGAGTAAACCGACACATGATGCCACCCGCAAGAGTTGTGTATTAGGTGATATGAGGAGACTCCTAGTGCGGAATCGAACCTAGGATGTCCGAGTCTACGGCTTAGACAAAGCCCCCCCTTTGACCAATAGCTTGCACCCTGAGGGGTAGCTTTGTTGGTTGTTAGTTGACACTAAAGATTGTGGTTTTAAGGGTAGCTAGAGCTTTTGGTAAACAAGGATTCTAAAATTAAATGGCTGTGGCTGTGAATTAGATTTATTTTTTATTTAATTTTTTTTTTTTTTGAAGGAACTAAATGGAAAAGTGAGAAGCATAAGGTAAACCCTTAGAGTTTAGGTCACGTTTGGAAGACAATAATAAGTTCATAAATGGAATAATTGTAACCCCAAGGAATTGGCTCATGTGGTAAGAGCATTTGTCTTGGTGGCATTTCCATTAGGTCTAGTGTTCAAATCCTTTAGATGCAAAACAAGTCGAGAGTTTAGGTCATGTTTAGTAGACAATAATAAAAGTTCAGAAATGGAATAATTGTAACCCAAGGATTTGGCTCAAGTGGTAAGGGCATTTGTCTTGATGGCATTTCCATTAGGTCTAAGGTTCGAATTCACTTGGGTGCAAACAATTTCTTGGGGTCAGTCTGACGATAAAGTCGGAGTATTACTCGATCCGTGAGGAGGGACGCCATGGGTTTGGGGTTTTATGTGACAAGGGCCAGAGTATTACCCGATCCATGTGGAGGGGCGCATGCATGGGTTCGAGATTTATCTGAGAAGGGTGAGTATACAAAATAGTTCTACGTAAGAGGGGTTCCTCGTCATAAAAAAAAAAAAAAAAAAGAATAATCATTCCTATCGTTTGGTTTTTCCATTATTCCTAACAATAATTATTCTTCACTTATTCCCCCCGAAAGGGCATGAATAGCTAGTTATATGACAAGCAAGCATATAACCTTTGCCAAATCCAAGATTTTTTTTTTTGGGCTAATTTCGAAGCTCTTAATGATATATATTTTGTATTTTTAGATTGTGCCAATTTTTTGCATCGGCTTTTCATGATTAGACTCCAACACCCAAATTCATTATGTTAGTTGTTTTGCGAATATTTATTTTCTTTTATTTATCTATAAAAAAAATTAGGTGACATCATCATTCTCTATTAAGGCATTCAGATTTACAGAATATTGAGAATTCTAAAAATTGATGTTTATTCGTCAATTTTTTTTTTTTTTTGAAGTGATGCTGAGGACCAAACCTTTTTGGAAATAATTCAAGGTTCCTTAAAGTCAAAAATTAATTGCAGCTGCTAGACTATATTCTCAAGGATGCCATAGAATTGGAGCACATACGACATCGTTTGTCCACCTTCTTGGCAATAATATATCACAAAGACAATTGAAGGGAGGGCGGCTTCAACTCATAGAATTTTGTTTCCTTAAGTAAACATTTCTATATTTATAATATTTATTAGTTATTGTACTAGGAAACTCGTAGTTTGGGAAGAGCCTTAAAACTGAAGCTGTATTATTGTTAATGTGTTTTGGGGTACTTTTGTTTTATGGTTTTAAAAAATGTTGACTTGATGTAAAGATTTTTGTGAGTGGTGTTTTTTGGTTAATGTTTTTGTTTTGAAACTAGAAAATGAAATGCAAAAGGTGAAGATCAGATTTGGAGAGGACTATGCATTAAGCATGCACGAATTTATTTATTTATTTTTTAAAAAAAAACAACAATCAATCAATGGTGGATAGGCAATGCCAAGTTAACATAATGGGAATCTAGAACTGTATTTGAGTCGAATATTGAATGTTCAAGTTTGGCTCCTTTAATTTTATTTCGAACATGAGTAGCTTATCACTGAGCTAGATATTCTATTCAAGTTTAGCTCATTTAATGTTATTTCGAGCACGAGTCAAAATCAAGCTTATCACAAGCTGCTCAATTAACTATTCATCTCTTATATAAATCAAATATCATGATTGTTTCTCTTTTTGTAAATCCATGCTAATAATTAGTTGATTAATTATTGTTAAAATTTATCATTTAAGTTAAATAAATTAACTTAAATCTTAAATAGTTAGTAAATCCATGCTAATAATTTCTATCCGAGCTCTTAGCATCTCTGACAACGGCTGAGACCAGAGATTCCTTGGCCATTGGATCAGATAATCCAAGGGTTCACAAGGAAACCCTACCTTTTTTCCTAAGCCCTTTGGGAAACCCACTTGCAACGAGGGCTCTAAGACTTAGGTCCACTTGCGATTGTGGTTTCAATACTTGCGTTTTTTAAATTTCTACTTTTAAAATTGTAAAAGGGTTTGGTAAAACATGTCAAAAAGTTTTTTTTAATCCAATATTTGTTATGTGAAATTATAATTTTGGTTTAAATTTGCGTTTTTTCAAATAAGCACTCCCTAACCTACTTGTAAAAATTGTTGATTTTTTTTTTATTCTATTTTAGATTATGTGTTTTTTAAATCGCAATATAAAATGCCTTATATCTTGCGATATCTTTTAAAAAAGAAGATTATTCTTGCAAAATCGCAATCCCAAACGTACCCTTAAACCCACATCCACACGGTCAGCTGTTATTTCATTTCTTTGTATTTAAATATCAAGACAAGCAAAAAGCATCTAGAATATTTGCATCTAAACCCATGAGGTTAACAAGCAGTTCTCCCTAACCTTTAGCGTCTTCCCCAAAACTCTCTCTCCATGAAGAAAACTTCAACCCACCAACTACCATGCCATGGGAGGAGGGAGCTTTGGCTCCCTCCTCCTCCCCCTGCCCTTCCACTCCACTATTCCTTCCTCTCAACCCCATTCTTGCCTCATTAGAGGCTTAAACCACCTCTCTGGAGGCCTTATTCGCCTTTTCGAAGCCTTATCAAATGTCTTTGGCGTTATATCTTTGTTCAACAGTTCCGTCATCTCACCCTCTATCGTTAATCGTCCATTCACTGTCTCCTATAGCCATCTTGAGCCTTAGATCTACCCGTTTGAAATTTTGGGATTTGATTTGTTCAAAATAATATTTGTCCATTTCAGGAAGCCCCAACCCTACACACCACACCACCAAGCTCCTGGGCCTTTCCATTACTTGTCGCCACCAACCCCATCTTCATCCGGCCACCATGCACCAGAGCGGGTTCAACACGCGTTGACGTATGACATATGATCTCCTCCATTCCGCCTCCTCCCACCACTTTTTCCAATCTCCTGCAGCCAGCTGTTGCATCTATGCGTCCATTGCCGGCGCGTGAACTTCACCGGTCCCATGCCTTCTTCTGGCCCACCCTCCACTGATGTTGTCTTTTTGTGTAATTTTTATGTTGTTTCCTTGTAGTTTTAGGGCTTTAGATGCCCTTTCCACCATCTATGGTGTTCTCTTAATCTTGTTGCAGATCGTTATACTGAGTTATTTGAACTCCATGCTAGTATCTCATTCCATTGGCTTTAATTCGACCTTCATCATTGTCTTCTTTGCTATTGCAATTCTCTTTTGGGTGTGTTGCTGCAATCCTGTTGGTTGTGTCATCTCTAGTGCATCTTGTCAAACCACCTTAATTGGTTGTCAAACTTTTTAGTCTTCGTGCTAATAACCTATTTAGACACATCATTTTTTTGATACATCCCTTTTTTTTTTTGCCTACACTTACATTGATGTGTTGTTTTGGAGCTTATTGTTGGGTTGCCTAACCTTTGTTGTAATTTTCGTTGATATACTTATAAGAAAAAAAGAAAAAAAAGGTGAGGTTATAGCAGTGTGCTATAGGAGGATTTGGCCCCTTGATTTTAATTTTGTAATTTTTCTTTTTCAGGTTTTATTTTTAAAATTTAATTTTTAGATTTTAATATGTAATAAAATCAAATAAAATATTGTTTTAAGTTGATTTGCGAAAGTGTGCTATAGGAGGAATTGGCCCCTTGTTTTTAATTTTGTAATTTTTCTTTTTTAGGTTTTATTTTTAAAATTTAATTTTTAGATTTTAATATGTAATAAAATCAAATAAAATATTGTTTTAAGTTGATTTGCGAAAGTGTGCTATAGGAGGAATTGGCCCCTTGATTTTAATTTTGTAATTTTTCTTTGTTGTAATTTTACCTTCTTTTTTTTTTAGGTTTTATTTGTAAAATTTAATTTTTAGATTTTAATTTGTAATAAAATCAAATCAAATCAAATATTGTTTTAAGTTGATTTGCGAAAGTGGCACTAACGGTAACGGTCTTCAGTAAACTTGGATGGCAAACTCATGTTAAAAAAAAATAAAAAAATAAAAACTTGGATGGCAAACTCAAGGATGGATCTATTGCGAATAATCGAAAACTCAAGCAATTAATTTCCAAATTTAAAAAGTGAGGGAGTAAACTCAAATTGTAGGATTTATCATATATTTACTCAAAGGTAAAAGTGAAAATTTATGATATTATTTGCGAACCTTTTATATATACTGTAATAAATTATTTAAATTTGGGAAAAAAATGTAAAATGGTCTCTCAAACTATTACTCATTTGTAAAATGGCCCCTCAAACTTTCAATTGGTATAAAGTAGCCCCATAAACTATCAATCCCTTATAAAATGGCCCCATCCATTAGATGAAACTATCAAAATGGATGAAAAATCCAAAACAACGTCCTTTTGGGTTGTAAAATTACTAAAATGCCCTCTTTAGAAGAAAAAAAAAACACCCCTTAAACTTCGTCGTTTTGTGTTCTCCTCAAGAAACCCTTCATCCCCTTCTTTTCCCCCCATGTTCTTTCCTTTCTTTCTCCCCTTCTCCCCTAGCGAAGCCCTGTCTTCACCTACGAATCCCAACGACAGAGATACACGACTCCCCGTTGCAAAACCCAAAATTGCTTCCCCGTCGCAAAGATCAGATTCATGTTTGATCAAACCTCTTGATCTCTAGAGATTAGATCATCAAGCTAAGGAGCATATTTTTTTTTCTGGGTTATACTGTATATAGACAAATTTTTATTTGTTGAAATTCATTTCCACTATATATGAGTGTTTTTTCTGTAAATGAGGTGATTTCAATGTGAACTCGTTTAATTGAGGTGATTTCAGTGTGAACTTGTGATTGTCTTTTTTCTACAAGAAATCTTGAACAGAAAATTATATGTGATTCAATTGCTTGGATTCAAACCCTAAAGAAAGGGAATTGTCGCTGGGCAGAAGTTTTGTGCCCAAACTTGTTGCCGGGAAAGAACACGGGGGGAAGAAGGGGAAGAAGGTTTATGTTGAAAATAGGGCAAAACGACGCCCTTTTTTATGGGCAGTTTTTTAATTTTATTTTTTATTTTAACAAGGGTATTTAGTAACTTTACATCCTAAAACGACGTCGTTTTAGGTTTTCCATCCATTTTGACGGTTTTATCTAACGGATAGAGCCATTTTATAAGGAGTTGGTAGTTTGGGGGCTACTTGATACCAATTAGAAATTTGGGATGCCATTTTACAAATGGGTGGTGGTTTGAGGGGTTATTTTATACTTTTCCCTTAAATTTGTTATGTTTTAACTGCAAAGGAACAATTTTAATATAATTCAAGAAAAGCTTATAACGTGAGCAATATAAAGCTTAATAATGCTCACTTTATTTTAGTAAGATTGATTTTAAAAGTTGCGTTTTTTAAATTGTAATGACATTTAGTAAAATATGTTAAAAAGTATATATATATATTTGTTATGCGAAATTATGATTTTAGTTTAAATTCGCGCATTTTCAAACAAATAATCATAGCATGCTTACTTATAGAAATCACAAATTTTTATTCTTACTTCAAATTATGTGCTTTTTAACTTACAATGTCAAACACATTATGTTATGCAATATATTTTGAAAACACTGATTGTTCTTAAGAAATCGTAATCCCAAACACACTCTACAAACTTGCAATGAATACCAAACAAATAAACCAACCCTATTTTGTGAAGAATGTTTTGTATATGGAGAAGAAGCATAATGAAATCCACTTCCTTGTTCATTGCTGCTTGACCATGTATATCTGTTACTGTGTTCATTGCTGCTTGGTCGTATATGCTTTGGATAAGAACTCGCTGAAGTGTTCCCAACTGGGGGAGGGAGGGGAAGCTTCCCAGGAGTGCCTCTTTGACAGCTGAAAGATAGTAAGAAGGTAAACATTTTCAATACTTAAATCATTCCCCAACTAATATTTCATATGTGAAAGTGCATGCTAGTGACAATACCCCAGAAGTTGGAGCTCCATTGTAGCTTTATACTGTAATGGTATCTCCATTAGTGCACCCAGAGCAAACTCTGCCTCCTTCTGGGATGCAGGGACTTTGCTTCGACATGATTTCAGTGAAATTTACAAACTGCAAAAAAAAAAAAACCATAGTGAAAAACTAGTTAGACATGGACAAAAATCGGTTGCATGAGTTACCCAATTTGGGTCCTTAACCTGGAAATTATCAAAAGCTCTATTTGGAATGTTGTCATCGAACTGGCGCATCATGTCCCACGGTCCATCACCAACCCCAACCAAAACTATTGACAAAGGATATTCACTACAAAAAGGATAAGAAGCCCTTCAGATTTTGTAGGAGACAAATCACTCCATATGAAAGGTGCTCAAGTAATATTTCAACCTTGCTTTTACAATAGCATTGATGGTACTTTGCTCTTGAGGACTTCTGGCCATAACCTTGCATATCATGTTATGATCAAGAACATCAGGTTTAGAGGACCACAACGCAGAAGGGGGCATAAAACAAAAAAAATTAAAAATAAAAAAAACACTCTGAATTCCGGCTACGAGTTCGATTAAAAGAAATCTCTACTGGATCTGCCAAGATATTTCCAATCAGGCAGAGGGAAGAAACTTTAGTGCAGCATTCAGATAAAAAGAAGAAGATACACAAGTCATGCGACTAACCTGTCCGTCAGCAATGATCATAAGAACATGATACTGACCAACGCTTTTGTCAACAATTTCAATAGCAGTTTCAATGATTGGAGCAAAAGATGTTGGACCTGTCATATCAGAATACAACAATTTTAACTACAGAAATTGCTGCAAGGAAAATTGAACAAAAACCAATGTTCAGAGAATAATTTATCCAACCAGATAAATGAACATGTGGAACTATTTCTCTGTAACGAGAAAGTACTTCCTCAAAGCCATTACATTGCCTATCATCATAAAAGCTAAAACCTCTTGATCATGTGTAGTTGCTGCAAAAGCATGACAAAGATTACACTATTATGCTTCGAGCTCTGTTAAACTGACACATTGACAGAAGAGATTTAGATCATATATGTGATGTATATTCCCACAGGCAAAAAAGTTGCACTGATACTGACCATCACCAAAGCCATAGGAATAAGGTTGTCCTCATCAAAAGCTGAAAGTGTCCTTCCAATGATTGATATTGCCTGTTCATATGGATTTGGGTAATCTCCAAGATGGTGCAGGCTCCTATGGTGGAAGGATCGTGCACCTGTCCACTCATTACTTTTTGTGAAATCAATACCAACAATGAGATTGGAAGATTCGAGACCAGCTTGGTAAAGAGCTTGCGTCACCTATAATGTACACCCGCATATTAGGATCCAAGCTTGCTGACAGACTTTAGCAACAGCAAGAGTAAGCTCAGTCAAAGCAATTACTAGTAAGAGTAAGAATTAATAGCAGATTATGAGCTGTAATACTTACACTAAGAACAATATCAGCTAAATACAACTCCCTGAACATTTTTTGTGTACTTTAATGAAAGTGAGAAGAGAAAGCCTCATGATTGAAGTTATTTTTCGTATTGTTATTGTTGTTAACATTAGCTCATGTCCTAGAAGCTCAAGCTGTTTGATCCTTGAGCAATTATATGAAAGTCTCATCCCATTTCCTAATCTATGCTGCATTCAGTACAATTATCAATGGAACTGCATAACACGTATGTGCTTACACAGCACTGGTTCGTAATTTTCCAGTTATCATATTGTCTACAAGAAAGTTTAGGAGATGCGGGTAAATATTCTTTTCATGAAATGTGTCAGCATAAATACCTGTTCAATGAGTGGTAGTCGTCACCAATTCTTTGGTACCTTGACTGCAACTTTCTTCTTCTGTCATAATCAGCATAATTGCTAGAATAAGAAGAGGATGAAGAGCCGAGATTCGATGGAGAAGCATAAGAACCAACATGGTATTGACTATAGCGCTGACTGTGGCCTCTGGATGGCTTGCCTCCCATAGTAACGTCTTAACTTGCTACTGCTTTAAAAGTCTGATATTGTTCTTCCGCCAAGCAGAGCTGCTAGAGGCCCTCTACTTGTGGCACAAACTGCACATTTAGTTATTGACCATCTCTATTTGATCAATTTTTTGAATTAGCAAGCATGTTTAGGGAACATACATTGCTACATACTAATTCCTCAAACGAATTACAAGATCATATACAACATTTCCTATCACATCTCAGAACAGAAAGCCATAAAATGGTATTGGAAACATAGCAAAAAAGATGTTAACACCCATATATCACTTATACAAGATTTTCTGCAAGACAAATAGAAATCTGAAGAGCATAACAAGGCACACAAACAAATTTCTAGTTCCATCAGAACAACAATTTCGTGTGTTTTAACTTTTAAGCCAACCTGAGGAGCAACCCATACATGAGCAAACAAAGCTGAGAGAAAAAAACAAATTGAAGTACATAATTCATGAAAGTGTTACCTGTGAGGGCAGAGGGATATTAAGAATTAGGGGAAGCTAGACTTGACTTATAGCCGAAGCCAACTACTCATTTGGAAGCTACTGAGCACTATCTCCGTCATCTAGAAACGCCCAGTTAGAGCTGATCAGACAACATGTCGATGTCAATCCCGGTTTTGATTTTAGATTACCTGATGTCCACATCCCAATGCAAGATCTTTTCGATTCCACAAACACACAGGACAACTCTCCAAAGCAAAAAAATGACAACGAAGAAATATGAAATCACATCTAGAGAGGTTAATTTTTTTTTTTTTTTGTAAGAGGTTTATTGAAACATATCACCTCCAGCTGGCATGTTAAAACGTAAAATTTATCTTGGTAGTTATGTTCGTTATTTCACCAACAAACAGGTGATTTGTGTTATAAGCGGTCAAATCAAACTCGTGAAGAAAGACTCTTGATTTCTAGTAAATAGACTACAAATTAAAAAACTTTTAATTAAAATTTATTCATCAACACAGCATATGTGAATACGTAATGAGATAAATTTTAAGTTTTAAGGGAATCTAAACCTTAGATTCTGAGGGAACCTAGATCTTTTAGATTTTGAGGAAACCTAAAAATCATTTTTCAAATTCAAGGTTTTGGATTAATTTTTAAATTCTTTTTATTAAAATACCATCATTTAAATAGGAATATTACAACGACTTAGACTTGGAGTAAAACTCTTACACTGAAGATAAATTTAGAAAGATAACTAGATAATTAAAATACAAATCAATATCTCTAATCTAAAAATACTGATAACAAACTAATATAAATGAAATCTAATTTATTTTAAATATAAATTTACTATAATTTAATGTTTATTTTATCCTTGTGTTACTAACATTCCATTCCCCTTAAAATGGAGCTTGTCCTCAAGATCTAGAAATTCTTTTCTTCCAATGTTGCCCCCATATTGCATTCTTTTCATCTCATTTAAAAATACTGATAACAAACTAATATAAATGAAATCTAATTTATTTTAAATATAAATCCACTATAATTTAATGTCTATTTTATCCTTGTGTTACTAACATTCCATTGCCCATAAATAGAGCTTGTCCTCAAGATCTATAAATTCTTTTCTTCCAATGTTGCCCCCATATTGCATTCTTTTCATCTCTAATCTAAAAATACTGATAACAAACTAATATAAATGAAATCTAATTTATTTTAAATATAAATCTACTATAATTTAATGTCTATTTTATCCTTGTGTTACTAACATTCCATTCCCCTTAAAATAGAGCTTGTCCTCAAGATCTATAAATTCTTTTCTTCCAATGTTGCCCCCATATTGCATTCTTTTCATCTCTAATCTAAAAATACTGATAACAAACTAATATAAATGAAATCTAATTTATTTTAAATATAAATATACTATAATTTAATGTCTATTTTATCCTTGTGTTACTTCTGTAACATTCCATTCCCCTTAAAATGGAGCTTGTCCTCAAGATCTAGAAATTCTTTTCTTCCAATGTTGCCCCCATATTGCATTCTTTTCGTCTTTGTCCTTTCATCCTCTTCCTAGGTGGTCGTTCAAAAAGTGGAAATACTACTTTGTCATAAAGTGTCCAGATCTACACCCTTCGATTCTCTTTGACGGTTCTGTTTGGGTTGGAGATGGTGGTTGCTTCATGGGTCACGAGGTAGAGCTTTTGTAGTAAGTGGGGTTGATGAATTTCCTCAGTGAGAGATGGGTTTGTTGGGCGGTGGGTTGCTAATTTGTAGATGGCTTTGTGTTGAGACTCTATTGTTGGTGGTGATTGGGCTATTTTGGAATAATGGTGGGGTTGTGTTTGTATAGGTACAACAACACAAGGTGGTGGTGAGACTTCAATGTGGTGAAATGGATCTAGCGGTTTGACAACGTTGTTGATGTCTTCCGTTGGCTGGAAATCTAGCGATGGCATGGAATTTAGGTTTCCATGGTGTGACTTGTCACTAGTTCTTGCTATAGAATTTTCCCCATAATTTTTTCGTCTTTGGACAACCTTCTGTTGATCTCTATTACTTCCTTGGAGTTCTCGGCTAGCAATATATTGGCTCCTTGGACCCTGGTTTGAAGGTTGAAAATTTGTATTTCCATCTGTTCCATCCATTCCATCCATGGATCAGCCATCAAGATCGAACCTGGCTGCTTTGATACCAAATTGTTACGTGAATACGTAACGAGATAGACTTTAGGTTCTAAGGGAACCTAGACCTTAGATTCTAAGGGAACTTAAACCTTTTAGATTTTGAGGAAACCTAAAAATTCTTTTTCAAACTCAAGGGGGTGGCAAAACAGGCACCTATACACGACCTACGGGTATCCATTACACGATTCGCCTATACCCAGACACGAACCGTTTAGCTAAATGAGTAATCGGGTCTGACACAATTATGATACAAAAATAACCGTGTAACCCGTTTAAAACAATCGGGTCCTATCAAGTAGACATGACCCGACCCGTTTAAAAAACTTAAAACACTTTTTTTTTTTTTAATGTAGTAATAATAATACCAATAACATTGTTAATTTAATTGTTAACAAATTGTTAGCTCGTTCAAAGATCTTGTATATATATATACAAAATATATTACAAAAAATAATTATATATATTTAAATCCATATAATAGTAATTAAATAATATATGTTATATGGGTTATACTTAATTCAATAGCATTATATTATATGCATATTAAATAATATAATTATAAATATATAAGATCAATACTTAATCATAGTATTTATATACAATGATAATGACATTCATATAATATCAAATTAAGTAATTAACATTTGATTCAACAATGTGTTACTTATAACCACAATTAAAGTATTAATGTATTGTCATTGGAATTTATATGATTATATCACATGATCAATTGATCATTAAATCTTATGATTATCTAATAACAAATTATACTTATATAATATGATATAAGTATACAAATTGATATAAATACAATAATTAACTAGAAACTTCATTCTCACTTCTAGTGTATGTTATAAGTTTATATGCGTTATAAATTATAATTATATATATATTGAATAATACAAATGTATAAGATCAATACTTAATCATATGATTTAATGATAATTTAAATACTTAAGCATAGTATTCATGTATAATGATAATGTCATTCGTATAATATCAAATTAAGTAATTAACATTAGATTCAACAATGTGTTACTTTTAACCACAATTAAATTATTAATGTATTGTTATTAGAATTTATACGATTATATCACATGATTAATTGATCATTAAATCATATGATTATCTAATAATAATTATATAATGGAATTTATAAATTAAGCCAACCAAATTGACTAATTTTACATTTATTCATAAATTATAATTATACATATATAATACCAATTTTACACTAGGCTTATGGTTAGTTAAGTTTAGGATTTAAAAAAAAAAAAAAATCGGGTGAACAATAACGAGGTCTAGCAGTAATGACCTAGTTGTTTGGGCCTCGGTACGAATCGGGTCTAGTGGGTCAACCCGCCAAACACGAAAATTACTGGGTCTTAATCAGGTAGACCCGATTAAAACCCGAACCCAATAAGCCCAAACCCATTACCTGTTTTTTTCGTGTCGTGTTCACAGGTCGTGTCAAAATTACTGGGTCTTACACTGAAGATAAACTTAGAAAGATAACTAGATAATTGAAATACAAATAGATATCTCTAATTTAAAAATACTGATAACAAACTAATTTAAATGAAATCTAATTCATTTTAAATATAAATATACTATAATTTAATGTCTACTTTATCCTTATGTTACTTCCGTAACAGCATACTTTTCAAACTTTTGGAACTCCATCTATTAATACCCTCCTGAATAATCTCATCCCAATGATCCAGCCATACTCTGCTTGTTATTCTATGAAGCGAAAAGCACTGTAATCTCACTCTGAAGCGGGTTTTGACTAGAATCTTCTGGTACTGACTTTTCATAATCCATGTAAAAAGTCATGGCATCCAAGGTTGCCTACAAAACAAAGCATAGAGCATGATGTCAGGGGCAAAGGAAATTAAAACAAAAGATTGTATCAAAATCGAGGTATATACCTTAACAACTTTGTGGAACATTTTTTGGGCCAAAGTCGTACAACATCCACTAGTTTCTCCTTCCATGTACTCCTTGGGAATGAGGTCCTCGATAGAGGATATTGGATCCACATTAGAATCGTTCCACGATACTTTACGAATTTCCTTAGAAACTTCTTTACCCTTCTCATAATCCAAATAAAGTGCAATGACATCGATCATGGCCTGAAAATAATAATAATAATAATAATAATAATAATAATAATAATAATAATAATAATAAGCAAGCCAAGAATATATATAACAATCAAAGATTGCATTAATTTACGCACATTAACACAAGTGTCACGCATTTTTTTGGCAGACTCCTTCAAGTCACGGGCTTCTCCTTTCTTGTAATTTTTCTTAATGATTTCCTCGAGGATCGGAATTATACGTGCTATATCGGGGGCTGCTCTGTTCACCCTTCCCTCATGAGCCATGATTCGATCCCTATAAATAAGTTTTGCAAGTTGAGCGTTTGTTTCAATTGGCCCTTCCCTCTGGTGGGAATCTTCTTGTGTAATATTTTCTGCATTTGTCTGAATCTCAGGCTCAGGATTTGCCCCATTATTTTCTGCATTAAAATTATTCGTATGAACAAGTTGAGTGTTTGTTTCAACCGACCCTTCACTTTGTTGGAAATCTTCTTGTGCAATATTTTCTGTATTTGTCTGAATCTCGGGCTCAAGATTTGCCCCAATATTTTCTGCATTAAAATTATTCTTATGAATCTTCTTGTGCAATATTTTATTTGCCCCAATATATTCTGCATTAAAATTATTCTCATGATCAAGTACTTGAGTATTTATTTGAGTTGGCCCTTCTCAGTCTTCTCAATCTCAAGTTGAGGATCTTGAACATGATAGGTTGATCTCCTTCTACATTATTTACCCATTCTGGAATCTTCTTGATGTACATTTGTTGAGGATCTGAACATGATGAGCTATTGTCTCTAAGTTGATCTCTTTCTGCATTATTTACCTCAAGCTGAGTCTCTGGTTGTGCCGTTGATTGAGCAATGATGATAGTTGAGCCATTGATTGGGTCATTCATATTCCGTCGCCTACGGTTGCGCCATTGATTGGGCAGTGACGACACTTGAGAAGGGTGGGGGTGGCTGTTGTTCATGTTCATGACCTCGCGCACACGCCGCCTAGGGTTGCGTCGTTGACTGGGCAATGACGAGTCTTGAATAGCCGCATCATGTTGCATTAATGGCTCACTAGTTTCTGTCTGAACCTCAGGCTGAGTCTCTGGTTGTGCTGTTGATTGGGCAATGATGACAGTTGAGCCGTTGATTTGGTCGTTCATATTCTGCCGCCTACGATTGCATTGTTGACCAGGCAATGGCGAGTCTTGAACAGCCGCATCATGTTGTACTAATGGCTCACTAGTTTCTATCCGAACCTCATTATCCAAGGGTACTTCATGATCGGTTCTACCACTAATTCTCCTCCTAGATGTTATGTCGCTATCTCCTCCTCTGCCTTCACGTCTTCTTACTATTACTCTTGGTGAGAGATTAAACGTAAGTGAATCCCCCTTCTTAATTGAGAGTTTGCAAACTTCTATTATACACCAGTTCAAACCCTAAAAAATATATATACTTTTTTAGTATCTTCTTTATATAAAATGAGGAATGCATACAAAATTATTTGAAAGTGAAAGACCATTTTCCTTAATTTTCCTTTACTTTTTGTTGATTGTACTTAAATGAGGGAAGGTTGTTTATGTCATTTTATTTCCGAGGGACCCACCTCGAATGTAAAAGCAAGGAAGAAGAAAACTTTATTTCATAGTGTTTACAAAAAACAAAAAAAAAAAAACTTTATTTCATAGAGAAATACCTGATCCCCTACGATGAGTTTTCTTCATTATTGCACTTCTTTTTCATAAGCTATTATCAAAGAGACTGTTTTAACCCTTATTAAATGTAAAGAGATGGTGAAGTATTTTGGGACATTTTTGTCTTTTGACACGAAAACAGTGATTTTGAGCGAATGCGTAAGACTTCCTTGATGTTTACAAAAAAAAAAAAAAACTTCTTTGATACTCAAAGACCATTTTGCCCCTTAATTTTTGTTTTATATTAGGAGACCATTTTTCCCTTACTTTTTGTTGATTACAGTGAAATCAAAAAGGTTATTTATGTCTTTCTATTTTATTTGTGAGGGACCCACCTCAAATGTAAAAGCAAGGAAGAAGAAAATAGAAGAATAACAAGAAAAAAGAGAAAGACTAGAGCATTTGGCAGAGAGGGTACTCCAGAAGATAGCTTCTCCCTCCAGGTTTGACATTCTTTTCTTCCTCATTTGACACGCAACTTGCCAACTACCCCACTCTCCCTCTTACTTTTCTCTTTCTTTCTTCCTTCTTATCTCCACGCCTCCTGCCTCACTCCTTACCTCCCCCCTCTTCTCACCTACGGTCCCCCTCTCTTCTTCTCTTCTTTCACACCCGGTTTTGTTGTTGATTTTTGGATATTCTTCTTCTACACGCACGTCGCACACTCACCGGTTTGGGTATTAATTTTTTTTTTCTTTTTTGGTATGTTTTTCTCTTAATCTTCTGAATCTTGAGATTTTTTTGGTATTGATTCTTATAATTTTTATTTTTATTTTTTTCTTAATCTTCTGGATCTTAAGATTTTATTGGTATTGATTTGTGGGCTTTTTTTGTTATATTTTTCTCTTAAAATCTCTTGAGCATTTGGCTATTGGTTTTTGGGATTTGTTTTCCAGGTTAATTTTCAGCTTTACGCACACCGGTAAGGATTCATCAATTGAGCTTTTGGTTCATTTTTCTCTTACTCTTCTGTATCTTTTGAGATTTTGTTGGTATTGATTTTTGGGTTTTAATTTTGTTTTATTTTTCTCTTAATCTTTTGGATCTTTTGAGGTGTTTTTGGTATTGATTTTTGGGTTTTTTATTTTATTTTATTTTCCTCTTAATCTTCTGGATATTTTGAGGTCTTTTTGGTATTGATTTTAGGGTTTTTGGTTCATTTTCCTCTTAATGTTTTGGATGTTGAGATTGTTTTGGTATTGATTTTTGGGTTTTTTTTGTTCATTTTTCTCTTAATCTTCTGACTGTTGAGATTTCTTTGGTATCGATTTCTGGTTTTTTTTTTTTTTCATTTTTCATTTTTCTCTTAATCGTCTGGATCTTTTGAGATTTTATTAGGATTCATCAATTGAGCTTTTGGATTGTTTTTCTCTTAATCTTCTGGATTTTGAGGTTTGTTTATTGATTTTGGGTTTTTTTGTTGGTTAATTTTTCTTAATCTTCTGTATCTTGAGGTTTTGTTGGTATTAATTTTTGGGTTTTAATTTTATTTTATTTTTCTCTTAATCTTCTGGATCTTTTGAGGTTTTTTTTGTATTGATTTTTGGGGTTTTTTTGGTTCATTTTCCTCTTAATGTTTTGGATGTTGAGATTTTTTTGGTATTGATTTGTGGGGTTTTTTTTGGTTCATTTTTCTCTTAATCTTCTTACTGTTGAGATTTTTTGGTGGAATTTTTTTTTTTTTCTTTCTTTTTTCTTAAGCTAGGTTTTTTTTGTATATTTTTTTTTCATTATCTTCTTGATTAATCTTAGGCTTTTTTGGGTATTGATTTTTTTTTTTGGAATTTATTCTCTTAATCTTGAGATTTTGGGTTTTGTTTTGGATATTTATTTTCTTAATGTTCTGGATGTTGAGATTTTTTGGTATTGGTGGTTTTTTTTCTATTTTTCTCTTAATTTTCTGACTGTTGAGATTTTTTTCATATTATTTTGAGTTTTTTTTGTTTTTCTTAATCTAGGTTTTTTGTATATATATTTTTTTCATAATCTTCTTGATTAATCTAGGCTTTTTTTGGGATTGATTTGTGTTTTTTTGGAATTTATTCTCTTAATCTTGAGCTTTTGGGTTTTGTTTTGGATATTTATTTTCTTAGTTTTGGGTAAATCTTGAGCTTTTGGGTATTGAATTGATGTTGTGTTTCCTGTGTTTCTTGAGTTTTGCCGAATTATAGATGATTATGGGTTAATTTTGAGCTTTGGCTATTGATTTGTGTGTTTTTTTTCCCTAATCTTCTGGGTTTAAATCTTGAGTTTTTTTAGTATTGTTTTCTTATATTTTTTTCCTAATATTTCCATGTTAATCCTGATTCATTTTGTGTATTAATTTTTGGGTATTTTTTTCTTAATATATATTTTTGGGTATATTTTCCTCTCCACGCACACATTGAAAAAAATTATTATAAAAAAAAAAAAAAAAAAAAAAAAAAACGAAGAAGGAAAGAGAGGAAGCATGGCTACGTGTGGAGAAAAAAATTGAAAGAGGAAGAGGAAGAAAAGAGGAAAAAATTTTTGGAAGAAAAGTGAGAAGAAAACAAAGAAAAAATGTTGTGGAATAGAAAGGAAGAGAAAAAAATTGTTAAAAAATGTATGAAGTTGAGGAGAAAGTGAAATAAAATAAATAAATAAATGAGTGAAGAAATGAAGTAGAGAGATCAGATGCGAAGACAAGACAAAAAATAATATGAAAGTTTTGTATTGAATTGAAAAAAAAAAAAAAAAAAATTACTTAAATAATGACAAAGATGCGTTGTCAAATATATACATGAACTTAAACTAATATATACAATATCAATTAAAGACAACATTATAGAAGAACATAATTCAAGATGAAATGAATAAAGTTTTGAATAAAGTTTTCAGCTTTATTTCATATATTGTAATATTATTATGAATATAAAGAAATTTCTTAAATTAAGATTATTAAATATCTTAATTTATTAATAAACTCTAATAAATTAATAAACTGCACGTGCCTTGCACATTATAAACGTAAATAAATAACAAAACACATAAACATAAAATATGAACTACTTACATCCAATCCTGGCCGTTGCCTTGGTGGAATGTCTCTGTTATTATTATATGCTTCCAACACACTCATTCTCCAAGTAGCACCTCCATCATCTTTTTGCTCATAGAATGTGGCATAACCGTAATTTTGTCGATCAACCTTAACCCGTGTACGCCTTTTCTTCTTTGACCAATTATTTGTAAGTGTTTCATCATCACGTGATATTTTTCGGCTAAAAAAATACAACCGATCGCACTAGTGAGGTTGGGGAATAGGGTAAATACTCAAAATTCTAGTTATTTTCTTATCGAGGCTTCTCAAAGCACCTAAATCTCGGAAATAATCTCGTGCCAACTGTGGAATTGGCTGATTCTGAATTTTCGGAATAAGGTAGTCTCAAATAAGAACATTGTGAGGGGGAAGGAAATAAAAACCGGATGTTTCATTCATGGTTGTTTGAACGACACACTATTACAAACGCGAAAGACTAATTTTTTTTATTTGAGTTTTCCATTACAAAGCAACATATTTATATAAGAGAAATACTTATAAGAGAGTAAACAATCCTACTCATCCTAGTAGTAGGAAAAGTAAATCAATTCCTTGTAAGAAAAGTAAACCAATTAAACATAACTCACACTAATAGAAAAATAAAATAATTTCTTAATAAAAAAGAATCAAATAAAATCTTATTTGGGGACACGTGATGTGAGACACACTCAAGCTTATATAATAATTTAAAAAGATTCTTTCAATAACAGGCCCATTGATGGGAGATTCCTTGCGACTTATCACAATATGAAGTTAAATATTGTAATATATTTATTTATATATTTATCAATACAATCCTCTCTCCAAATCAGATCTTTTTTTGCATTTTATTTTATTTTATTTTCTAATTTCAAAACAAAAATATTAATAAAATCTTTATATTAAGTCAAAACATTTTTTAAAACCTAAAACAAAAATACCCCAAAACATATTAAAAAAACACAACTTAAATTTTAAAGCTTTTCTCACGTACAATAATTAATAATCATTATAAAATATTTACTTAAAGGAAATAAAATTCTATGAGTTGATTATTGGCTTTAAGGAGCAATGAATTATTTCCAAAAAGGTCGGTCTTTAGCGGATCTGGAGAGAGGCCTCCTGTTAATGGCCAAGATGGCCTAGAAAAAATCCTAAGGCTATCATTCTGCCACCTGTCCCATTATTAGAAAAATAATAAAATATTATTTACTATCTCTTCTATATAAAAAGAGCGGATGTCACAGGAACAGTAACCATTTTCTTTGATAGTCAAATACCCTTTTGTCCTTCAATGGTTTGTTGACTCTCGATTGAATTGATGAGAAATCACGTGTAGTTTTGTCATTTCGCAATACACAGTATTTTGTTTTAGTCATGAAATGACGTTTTTACCCTCAATTTCTTCTGCTTATACTTAAAGCTAATAGGGTTTGTTTAGTCATTTTCCCTTTTGTTTGTTAGAGCCAATGCTGACGAAATTGTTGTTGATAAACTGACTATTTTAACCTTATAATTGCGTTGTTATCTTTAAAAAGTTATGGGCATTCATGTCTTTTAAACCATTGATTATTTTCTCCACTCACCTACCCATACGCATGGTCTCTCCTCTTTCGGCTCACACTTCCCCACGCCCTCTCTCTCTCTCTCACCATCTCCTCGCTCCCGCGATGCCTCTCTATCCATGCCTTCCGATCACGGGATCGGCGGAAGACTGCAGTTTATACTAATTCCAACGACCCAAAAAAAAATTCTTCATTTTCTTCAACTGAACTACCTATTGGTAAGGAATCAAATTTCTTATGATGAGATCTTTCTTTTCAGCTTATTCTTTCCTCTTTTACTTGGAATAATTTTTTTTTTTTTCATTTATTTCTCTCCCTCTGCTTGGTTTTCGATTTGGGTGTAAAGAGCTGCTCTGTCTCCCCCCGCCCCACGCCTTTGGCTTCCGGTGAAGCTCGCTCTGACCCACTGCACCAGATCGGAGTCGCCGTCCACCATCCGGTGCTTCTCTCCCCACGCTCTTTGCCTTTTTTTTTTTCCCGTTGTTTGCTCAAATTTGTTTGATGATGGGATCTAATTAGTCTGTAATTTCAATATTTTACACGGTCAAAGAAAGTAAAAAGAAAGGGAAGTTGCGGTCTGGGTAAGGATTCATGAAAATTTTGCTTTGTTTTTTTAAGTGTTTATTTTTGTGCTTAATGATTTTCTTGGTTGGTTTTGTTCTCATTTCTCACACGCACGCCCACGGTGAAAGAAGGGTAATGCGATTTTTTCTAGGTGAAATTTGATAAATTTGATGGGTGGTGTTTAATTTTTTTTGTTGGCTGTTTCTGCGATTGTCCAGAGCATCTTCGTATATTATATTTTTTATTTTTTGGTTTCTGGTAAAGGATTCATGAACCCCTACTAGGCAAGACTACTTTGATAAACCTCAGACCCATGCAAAGCGCCTACTGCAAACGGGTTACAATTATTCCATATCTAAACTTATTATTGTCTACTAAACGTGACCTAAACTCTAAGGCTTGTTTGCATCAAAAAGGATTCAAACCATAGACCTAATGGAAATGCCACCAAGACAAAGGCTCTTACCACTTTAGCCAACCCCTTTGGATTACCATTATTCCATTTATGAACTTTGGTCAAACTCGAAAATATATATTTAAAAAAAAAAAGTTACAATGTACATATGATTGTGAAGTATATGTTTGACAACAATAATGCAAGATTGCAGACAGCTGTCCAACTACCACTGATTTTTTTTTTTTTTCCTAGAGTCCTCTATCGATTAATAGGTGATCAAAAATTTTGGTCAAACTCGAAAATATTTTTAGTTAAGGTTTCTTTCATTTAATCTTATATTTCTCACACGTATTATCTTTTGCAATTCATTCTTTGCTGTTGCTAGAGTTCGCCATAATCTTCCTAATGTCTTCAACCGTCGATACGTAAGTGTTAGGTCCTTCATTCTAATCTATTAATTTTGTACTGAATTTACATGTCGTGTAATTTTGGCAAGCAAGCATAATAGGTTGTGCGTGGTTGGAAGCTAAATTAATTTGAGGTTGCCCGTGGACTTGGGAATTTTCATGTTTATGAAAAGGAAAGAGCATAATGATTTTTTATCGGAAACGAAAGTGCTTTGCTTTGTGGATTATCCCATTGGGACTTCAAAAATCTTATAAACTTTACATGGGTATTGTCGTCATTAAATTGCTCGTGGGGGCACTCTTGTTTTTGCAAAAGGATTCTTGTTTGCTTCTCTTCATTTGAAAATTGAAAATCACGTCTCCTTGCTAGCTACCTTTGCATCTTTCTTCTTGTTCTTTAAGCTTTAAAGCTTGTTTTATCAACCCCCACTCACCCCGTTTTAATCTGAATTAGAATCCAAAAGAATTCATTTTATCGTCCAGACTAAATTTTATATTTTTGATGGTGCATATATTGTAACATTATTCAAAATTTAGAAATGACATGGCACCACATACACTGTATCGTTAAATGCAATAAATAAAATCTAGACTGTAAAATCAAGAGAGGAACTACCCTTTGAGCTAGGGGCAATATGTATATCCTCCCAAAATTTTAAAAAGTTCTTTAAAATTTTAGTTTTGCCCGTCTATATATCGTCTCAACTTTACTTAAATTAAGAGAATTAATATCCATTGTAGCACATGTTTCCCGGTTTAGTCAAGACCATCCAGCAACCTAATCATTGACCCTAGTCTTCTCTCTCTCTCTAGGGCTCAATGAGATATTATTTTAACCAAATCTCCAAATGGGTCTACTAAATTGATAACTTGGACTGGTCATCATAACTAATAGACTTATATAATCATAAGTTTAGTCAAATCTTAATATAAAGATTGCATGTGTGACGGTGACTGTTAATGAGTGCATGGGACATATATAGAGGAAATTGATAGAATGCTTAAATGGGCCAAAAAGTATATATGATATGGAACTTGTTTATGAAAAGGGGCAGCACTCTTTTTATAAAATGGATTGATCATCAAAGGATGGGACACAAACAATGACATAAAGAGTTGCTTGAGATCATAATAAGGAAACACCTTTGAACTTGATTAATTATTACTTATATAAATGGTTCATATGATGAGTGTAAGAGGCTCTCTTTGACTTGCTTTTGAAACTTTAATACATTTCCCGTCGCTTTTGGATCTTTTCCAAAGGGGGGGAGGAGGGTGGGTGATCGTTTGCTTTTATAAGCCACAAACATGCAACACCGTTTGGTATGCATGGTGCATTATGAATTTATTCATTTAATTTTTATTCTAACATTAAAATGTCACAAATCGAATGCTAGTTTGAAGGGGTATGTTATGTGTACGTTTTCCAAATTCCACCCTTTTGTGCCTTTGTCTTTGAAATAAATTAATGTTTGCAAGGATTTTGATTAGAGATAACACACTTAATTAAATACTTGAACACTTATCTCACGAGTGGGACCAAACAACATGAGCTCAAGAATTCGATTATGATATTATGTTAAACTAGTAATATTTTTTTGTTCAACCATCTATCTCATCTCAAACCCATAGAAGATAGATTATTATTATTTAATTAATGCTTGATGGATCAACCGACCAAGTTATCACATAGCATTAAAAGATGGCCACCGTATTTTGTTTGTTTGATTGGTAGATAAATCATGTTGTAAATGTCACAAGAAAACCGACTTGACACTAGGTTTGTGTCTTGCTATCCAAAACTATGGCATGCTTAGTGTGTGGTTACTATTCATGTTTAGGAAGGTGGGTGCGTTATTTTTTTGACCTTTTATTGGGCCCCTTTAGTATCATCTGATCATGGCTAAAAGTAACAAGGATAGTTTTGTGAATACAATGCATTTCCTTCAAGAGTCGAGGGTAATAATGTTAGAATATATTTCCACATATATATATATATATATATATATTTGTGAATACAATACAAATAAGGTGATCAAATCACAAAAAATTGATTATAAATTATGAGGACTTGATAATCAATCACAAGAATTTGATATGAAATTATGATTTGATTGTAATCATATATATATATATATATATGGAAATATATTATAACAAATATTGTCGGCCAATCCTTTACTTCAAAAGGGGGTACCATTATCATTTCACTTTTAAATGAAATGAAGATGACCAATTTATTTATTTTTTCCTTTTCTTCGTATTAAACAAAAAAATAAAAAATAAAAAAACAATGTGATGAAGTTTTATCAACTCATAAGAAAACTAAAAGAGTAGAACTTATATTTTGTAATGGTCATACGTATTAGAATAATAATTAAATTTAATATTTTTATAGTGATTTAATTTGGTATCAAAATAAAAGTTTTGAATTCAAATTTTATTTTTATAATTCATTTCTTTAATTAAATATTTGGTTGGACCGCCAAATTAATCAAGTCAATAATAATACCCTATCTAAATATCTAGCTAAAAATAAATTTGAGACGCATGATTATTCTTCCAAATTATGAAAATAAAAAAGTTTAGTTTTTTAAATAAACCAAAATTGGGGGAATAAAAGGGAGATCTCGAGATTAAATTATTAACCATGAAAAACACTAGAACTTCAAGGTCTAATCGATTCAACATACTAGTTCAACTATCAAGACATTTTGGGCAATATAACATGGCAAAAGTAAAAGAAGCTGGAAACTGTTGATTTTCCGAGAAAATGGTCCGCTGCTTTAGAAACTCTCTGCCACCTAGAAAATGTTGATTTTCCGAGAAAATGCCCAAAATCTATCCATTGATTTTGGGCTTGCTGTCTGCTATGTTTGAACTTTGCAGCTTGGATTGGTCCTTGCATATCTACTCAACTACAGGTTCAATTTTTTACACAGCCAAAAGTTTATCTGATTGTTTTTTTTTTTCTTCCTTCAGATCTGATATTCTCGCCGTTCCCTCCATCATCCACTTTCGGATCCTAATCTAAGAGCATTCATAGTAAGCTCGGCAAAACCCATTTCTGGCCAAATTTTTACCGAGTGAACTCAAAATATTCAATAGTGCCAGTAAATGTGCCTCTTGTCAGACAAACCTACCTCGCCATTTCTTTTCTTTTTCTTTACATTTTTAATTCCAGGTCTGTTTGGCGCTCTCATTCTTTCCCTCTTCGTGCCGGGAGTGTTTGGTTCTATAAATTTCTGTTTATGTTCCTTTTTATGCCTTTTCCTTTCTGGGTTCAGGGTAGTTACTGATTTTGATTAGTAATATTGTTTGTTTAGTGAATTACAGTTGGGTTATGAGTGTTCAGTTTAAATAAATCCTGGGATTCTGTTTCTTTGCTGGGAAAATGCAGGAAATGAATTTGGATGAAATTTTGAATGTTTAGTTATCACTTGTTAGCATGTGGATGTGGGGCTTGAGAAAACAAAAGCTCCGCTTTCTTTTCCATTTGTTGAATTTTGCATTTCCTTTTTCTTTTCCATGTTTTTCTCAGCAAACAAACAAAAATGTATAGTTTTGTCGGTGCTGGTCCGTGTTTATGCATCTATGGTATTGAAATTATTGTAGCCATAAGTAGTTTTGTTGTGTTTATGGGATAATTGTGGACAATTTCCTAAGTACGTTAATTTGAGATGAATTCTGATTATATTCGCTTGGACCATTTTATTTGGGTAATTCCGGATAGAAAGAGTAAATTCAGGAAGATTGTAATAAATGTTATATTGTTGAATTGTTTGTAGGTTTTTTTGAAGATGTATATTCAGTACGATTTTGAAAAAGAAGACACCATAATTTCATTGATCAAATTATAGTATTTTGGCCATCTCTTTGATGTGCACGTTCGGAACATTTTTGTTCTCAAAAGGATATTGATGTATAATACTATTTTGCTACACAGGCCATTGAAGTGGCGGATTTGCATGATCATCAAGGTAAGTGCAACCTTGATCTGGAATTTGCAAGATACTCGTGGAGATTCAAAGTCAATAGATTATTACAGAGTTTACAAAAGCCCACGATCCAACAGCTTCGGCAGCATTTGAAAGAGGTATGTTCTATCAACTATTAATACTTGGCTTGTGGGAGTATTTTACATTCTTAAGATGGAGAGTGACTTCTTCTTCTTCTTTTGTATTTTTATAAAATTTGTTTTGGAGGTTTTGCGTGGAAGTGAAGGGATTATGTGGGGAATGTACTCTAATGGAATTGCTATCTATTCATTGTACTCTAATGGAATAGCTATCTGTTTCATTTTAACCTAAGCCAAAACAGAGATAAGACATTTTGCTTGCTCTTTTTCACAATTGCTTACTATTGGATTTCCTATTTATGTTTATTTGTTAAAAGGTATATGTTTTTTTAGCAACTTAAGCAATGAAACGAAAAATGCTTTATTAGGTAATGGTTGTGTAGGCTAGAATTAAAGAACTTTTATGATAATGGTGTTTCACTGATTAGATAGAAAGTTTACATTGAAGAGGTTTAACTATAAAAATAACAATAATAATTGAAATACATAAACCTTCTAACAACAATGATCATGACATTTCTTCATCACAAGTTCCTATGCCATGCTGTGTAGATGCTATAAGTGCTGGACGAGATCCAATTGGTGTTGAGAATGAGTTTTCCTATCTCTAATACACTAATGGCGTCAAATGAACTCACTAAATGCAGTTGTAGGCCCGCATGTCACTGGTTTCTTGATTTTTTTGTTGTTTTAGTATTTTAATCTGTTGTGTGGTATTTGTTTCTACAAAGGTTCCCGAGCTCGAATAAAGGAAAGAAGATAACTCTCACTTGGAGTGAAATCTTAGCTGCCTACTATGTGTAACACTCTAGTACTGTTAGCAGTCGTCAGCAATTATTGCTTTTGCATATACAATAGTAGCATGGATTGGTATGTGGATTGCTGGTGGTAATGGTACCAGTGTTCGTGTTAGTTTCCCAGTGATGGAATAGAACAAGGTTAGGTAATGTTGCCTTTTGACTCTAGATGATCAATTTCCAATGCTTTATCTAGATCGTATATTTTATGACTATAGAGTTTTCATTGGCAGCATATCTAGTTTCACCTCCTTTTGTTATTTGTAAAGAAATGTATTAATTTAAACGAAAATAATAGTAGTGATGTAGATGATATCAATGAGCTCTAAACCAAATTTCACCTTTTGGTCAACAAGAACAAGATGGAAGGTTAAGTTGTGAGTTTGAAACTCACTGGATGTGTTTGTGACTTAGTATTGAAAAAAATGCTACTGAATTGTTGATGATATAATAACAATAAATTACAAAAGAAGTAGCTGCTTTGTTTTACATTTTTCTAACCCTTACAAGTAGTTATGTATCATTTTATTTCTCTTAGTGAAACAGGAAAATTTTATTATCATGGAAAAGCGGCCTAAACTAGAGGCATGTTCTTTTTTGTCTCAATCTAAAGGAAGTTTAGTAGAGAATAGCGACAGAATCAGCAATCTTCCAGCCCACATTGCTCATCACATCCTTTCATTTCTTAGGATGAAAGATATTGTACGATTGAGCATAGTGTCAAAGTGGTGGCAAGAGTTATGCATATCTATTTCGTCCTTGACCATTGACGGCAGGCAATATGGGATCTTGAATTTTTCAGTATTTCACTTCCAGAATTTTCTTGATAGATGGATGATTCAACGCAATGGAATGAAGATGGTGCAGTTTTGCGTTCGCTGGATTTTTCTTAAATGGCATTCTGAAGAATATCGTTTTCTCACATGGTTGCATGATGCAGTAAGGTGCAATGTTGAAGTGCTTTATCTTGACCTCCTTATAGTTCTTCCAAGGACATTTAAAATGCCACTTTGTGTTTTGCATTGTGAATCATTGAGGTTTCTAACAATGCGTTTGCATGGAGCGGTTCTCCAACTGCCGTCCTCAACTGGGTTCACGAAGCTTCAATCGTTATCACTAACAAGTGTTCGAGTTTTTGAAGAGATTTTTGTGGAACAGATCTTGTCTTCCTGCAACTCCCTTAAAAAGTTATGCCTAGATGATGTCGAAGGGGTGAATAACATTAACATCCAGTCCTCATCTCTAAAATATCTAGAAATTAGGAGTTATGAACATGATAACCTCGTCCATCTTAATGTCTTTGGGGAGCTACTTGAGGAGTTGATAATATGCTGGAAATTTACTCCCTCTGGTGGCAGATCACTAAAAATGGCTACTCCCCATCTCAAATGTTTTAAATGGGGCGGATTTGCTCCAGATAACTGTTTTTTGGGGAACTTAAAGTGTTTACGTTCTTGTGCATTAAGTCTTGAACAGGTTTCAAGCTCATGGAGGCCCCCGTACTTGGAATTTTTCCACATTCTAGAACGGATTGAGGAACTAGTGATACATGTGCTGTGTCTTAAGGTAAACAGCCCTATCATTTCTAACTCTGGCAAACTTATTTTGCTGTGAAGTTTTCAAAGAAATATGATTTTTTTGTACTTTTTTTTTAATTTTTTACTATGACTGTATATTCTTAAATTCTTATTTCGTCAATGTTTTTAGGCCTAATAGCTAATTCTTAAATTCTTATCTCATCAATGTTTACTATGCTATTATGTCATGCCCGTCTTGTAATGTTTTTAGGCCTAACGGTTAATAAATGTTTTTGAGTTTGATAGCATTTTTTTAACCAAGCATTAGAATAATATTTTTCACATGGGAGTATGTTATATATGATTTAATTAATTTATCCATGGGCCATTATATGTTGGAGTAATTATATCAAATAATGTACTTGAGCATTCAATTTTCATAGTCAAATCTATTATGAGAAACTACCTTCTTAAACCCTGGTTATTTATTCGATTATGTAAATCTGTTATCTTCATTATTCTTCCTTATTTCGCAGCAAGGAAATTTGTTCAAATATAATTCTAATAATTGATATTCGTAATGTTGTAGGCATTATTTAAGGCAGACATGCTGCCGATTCCTTTGACGCATTTACATTCTTTGCGTATAACCTTTAGCTCTCCGGATAATGTGGATTGCGATGTATATCGAGCAATTGACTTATTTATGGAAGGAACGCCTAAACGAGATATGTTCATAGATTCAAAGCATATTCCTGAGGAAAGGTGCCTCAATCTCTCTCTCTCTCTCTCTCTCTCTCTTTCTCATGCACATGACCACATGGATGCATATACTTAAATATAGTTTGTAATTCTTGCTAATCAATTCATTGAAATTTCATCCTGAAAAATGGAAGAATTTTAATCTCCAAAATATTCTTGAATAAAGTCATTTGGGTACCATTCATAGGAGTGTTTCCTCAACCAGCTGGAGCTACTTTTCCATTTTCCATAGTCAATGGTTGCAATAAATCCTCTAAAATAGTTAATCTTGGACCAGATTTATTACGGAAGACAGAAAAAAGATTAATGAGGATGCAGTCGAAACTAGTATTTTAAGATCTAAAATGCTACTACTTGGTGGTTTCATTAGTAATTCTATACTCCATGCTTTTATCTCCCAAAGTTGATGTGACGTGGTCCTCTCAAAAAAAAAAAAAAAAACTATTTCCATGCACCAAATCAGCTTTAGGGGATAAAAATGTGATGTATGGCATTACTCATCTGGAAAATAATGTGGGTCAAATAAGTGTTCAATTATTTGCTAGGGGTTTTAGCTTTGTTGGGTTTTTTCTTTTTTTTTTTTCAAATGATGTGGAACGTCACTAAGGTTGGGCCCTTTGGACCTACCCTTAAGGAGTAAACCCCGGATACACGATACCACCCGCAAGAGTTGGGTGTTAGGTGATCTAAGGAAACTCCTAGTGCGGAATCGAACCTAGGATGTCCAAGTCTACGGCTTAGACAAAGCCCCCCCTTTGATTGATAGGTTGCACCCTAAGGGGTAGCTTTGTTGGTTGTTAGTTAACACTAAGGATTGTGGTTTTAAGGGTAGCTAGAGCTTTGGTAAACAAGGATTCTAAAATTAAATGGCTGTGGCTGTGAATTAGATTTATTTATTTATTTACTTTTATAAATTTTTTTTTTTTTATTTTTTTTTATTTTTAAGGAACTAAATGAAAAAGAGAGAAGCATAAGGTAAAGCCTTAGAGTTTAGGTCATGTTTGGAAGACAATAATAAGTTCAAAAATGGAATAATTGTAACCCCAAGGGATTGGCTCAAGTGGTAAGGCCATTTGTCTTGGTGGCATTTCCATTAGGTCTAAGGTTCAAATCCCCTTAGATGCAAACAAGCCATAGAGTTTAGGTCATGTTTAGTAGATAATAATAAAAGTTCAGAAATTGAATAATTGTAACCCAAGGATTTGGCTCAAGCGGTAAGGGCATTTGTCTTAGTGGCATTTCCATTAGGTCTAAGATTCGAATCCACTTGGGTGCAAACAATTTCTTGGGGTCAATCTGTCGATGAAGCCGGAGTATTACCCGATCTGTGTGAAGGGGCGCTTTTCATGGGTTCGAGTTTTATCTGACAAGGGTGAGTATACAATAGAATAATCATTCCTATCATTTGGTTTTTCCATCATTCCTAGGAATAATTATTCTTCACTTATTTCCCCCAAAAGGGCATGAATAGCTAGTTATATGACAAGCAAGCATGTAAACTTTGCCAAATCCTTTTCTTTTTTTTTGCTAATTTCCAAACTCTTAATGATATATATTTTGTATTTTTAGATTGTGCCAATTTTTTGCATCAGCTTTTCATAATTAAACTCCAACACCCAAATTCATTATGTTAGTTGTTTTGTGAGTATTTATTTTCTTTTATTTATCTATAAAAAAAAGTAGGTGATGTCATCATTCTCTATTAAGGCATCCAGATTTAATGCAGAATATTGAGAATTCCAAAAATTGATGTTTATTTGTCATTTTTTTTTTTTTTGAAGCGATGCTAAGGACCGACCTTTTCGGAAATAATTCATTGCTCCTTAAAGCCAATAATTAATTGCAGCTGCTAGACTATATTCTCAAGAATGCCACAGAATTGGAGCAGATAAGACATCGTTTGTCCACCTACTTGGCAATAATATATCATGAAGACAATTGAATAGAGGGCGGCTTCAAGTCATAGAATTTCTTTTCCTTAAGTAGACATTTCTATATTTATAATGTTTATTAATTATTGTACTAGGAAACTCTTACTTTGGGGAGAGCCTTAAAACTTAAGTTGTATTATTGTTAATGTGTTTTGGGGTACTTTTGTTTTATGGTTTTAAAAAATAGTTTGACTTATCAAAAAAAAATGTTTTGGCTTGATGTAAAGATTTTTGTGAGTGGTGTTTTTTTGTTAATATTTTTGTTTTGAAACTAGAAAATGAAATCCAAAAGGTGAAGATCAGATTTGGATAGGGCTATGCATTAAGCATGCATGAATTTATTTATTTATTTTTAAAAAACAACAATCAATCAATGGTGGATAGGCAATGCCAAGTTAACATAATGGAAATCTAGGACTGTATTTGAGTTGAATATTGAATGTTCAAGTTTGGTTCCTTTAATTTTATTTCAAACATGAGTAGCTTATCATCGAGCTAGATATTCTATTCAAGTTTAGCTCATTTAATGTTATTTCGAGCACGAGTCAAAATCAAGCTTATCACAAGTTGCTCAATTAACTATTCATCTCTTATATAAATCAAATATCATGATTGTTTATCTTTTCGTAAATCCATGCTAATAATTAGTTGATTAATTATTGTTAAAATTCATCATTTAAGTTAAATAAATTAACTTAAATCTTAAATAATTAGTAAATCCATGCTAATAATTTCTATCTGAGCTCTCAGCATCGCTGACAACGGCTGAGACCAAAGATTCCTTGGCCATTGGATCATATAATCCAAGGGTTCACAAGGAAACCCCACCTTTTTTCCTAAGCCCTTTGGGAAACCCACTTGCAACGGGGGCTCTAAGACTTAGGTCCACTTGCGATTGTGGTTTCAATACTTGCGTTTTTTAAATATCTACTTTTTAAAATTGTAAAGGAGTTTGGTAAAACATGTCAAAAAGTTTTTTTTTTAATCCAATATTTGTTATGTGAAATTATAATTTTGATTTAAATTTGCATTTTTCAAATAAGCACTCCCTAACCTACTTGTAAAAATCGTTGATTTTTTTTTTCTTCTATTTTAGATTATATGTTTTTTAAATCACAATATAAAATGCTTTATATCTTGCAATATCTTTTAAAAAAATAAGATTATTCTTGCAAAATTGCAATCCCAAACGTACCGTTAAACCCACACCTACACGGGTCAGCAGTTATTTCATTTCTTTGTATTTAAATATCAAGACAAGCAAAAAGCATCTAGAATATTTGCATCTAAACCCATGAGGTTAACAAGTAGTTCTCTCCGACCTTCGGCATCTTCCCCAAAACTCTCTCTGTGAAGAAAACTTCAACCCAATGACAACCATGGGAGGAGGTAGCTTTCTCCCTCCTCCTCCCTATGCCTTTCTACTCCACTATTCCTTCCTTTCCACCCCATTCTCGCTCATCGAAGGCTTAAACCGCCTCTTTGGACACCTTATTCACCTCTTCGGAAGCCCTATCAAACACCTTTGGCGTTATATCTTTGTTCAACAGCTCCATTGTCTCACCCTCTATCGTTAACGTCCATTCACGGCCTCCTCTAGCCATCTCGAGCCTTAGATACACTCGTTTCTTGAAATTTTGGGATTTGATTTTTTCAAAATAATATTTGTTCATTTCAAGAAGCCCCAACCCTACACGCCACACCACCAAGCTCCTGGGCCTCTCCATTACTTGTCACCACCAACCTAATCTTCATCCAGCCACCATGCGCCGGAGTGGGTTCAACACATGCCGACGTATGATATATGATCTCCTCCATTCCGCCTCCTCCCACCACTTTTTCTGATCTCTTGCAACCAGTTGTTGCATCTATGTGTCCATTGCCAGCGTGAGCGCGGTCTAATGGCGTCCATGCGGCCTTCTTCTGGCCCACCCTCCACTGATGTTGTCGTTTTGTGTAATTTTTATGTTGTTTCCTTGTAGTTTTAGGGCTTTAGATGCCCTTTCCACCATCTATGGTGTTCTCTTAATCTTGTTGCAGATCGTTATATTGAGTTATTTGAACTCCGTGCTAGTATCTCATTCCATTGGCTTTGATTCGACCTTCATCATTGTCTTCTACTATTGCAATTCTCTTTTGGGTGTGTTGCTACAATCCTGCTGGTTGTGTCATCTCTAGTGCATCTTGTCAAACCACCTTAATTGGTTGTCAAACTTTTTAGTCTTCGTGCTAATAACCTATTTAGACATCATTTTTTGGATACATCCCTTTATTTTTTTGGCCTACACTTACACTAATGTGTTGTTTTGGAGCTTATTGTTGGGTTACCTAACCTTTGTTGTAATTTTCGTTGATATACTTATAATAATAATAATAAAATAAAATTAAAAAAAAAAAAAGTTGAGGTTATAGCAGTGTGCTATAGGAGGATTTGGCCCCTTGATTTTAATTTTGTAATTTTTCTTTATTGTAATTTTTCTTTTTCTTTTTAGGTTTTATTTTTAAATTTAAATTTTTAGATTTTAATTTGTAATAAAATCAAATAAAATATTGTTTTAAGTTGATTTGCGAAAGTGGCACTAACGGTCTTTAGTAAACTTGGATCGCAAACTCATGTTAAAAAAAAAAAAACTTGGATGGCAAACTCAAGGAGGGAACCATTGTGAATAATCGAAAACTCAAGCATTTAATTTCCAAAATTAAAATGTGAGGGAGCAAATTCAAATCGCAGGATTTATCATATATTTACTCAAAGGCAAAAGTAAAAATTTATAATATTATTTGCAAACCTTTTATATATACTGTAATAAATTATTTAAATTTGTTATGTTTTAACTGCAAAGTAATAATTTTAATATGATTCAAGAAAAGCTTATAACATGAGCAATATAAAGCTTAATAATGCTCACTTTATTTTAATAAGTAAGATTTTAAAAATTGTGTTTTTTAAATTGTAATGATGTTTAGTGAAATATGTTAAAAAGTATATATATAAATATATATTTGTTATGCGAATCATGATTTTGGTTTAAATTCGTGCATTTTCAAACAAATACTCATAGCATGCTTACTTATAGAAATTGCGAATTTTTATTCTTACTTTAGATTATGTGCTTTTTAACTCGAAAAGTAAAACACATTACGCTGTGCAATATATTTTGAAAACACTGATTATTATTAAAAAATCACAATCTCAAACACACTCTACAAACTTGCAATTTGTGTTATAAGCGGTCAAATCAAACTCATGAAGAAAGACTCCTGATGTCTAGTAAATAGACTACAAATTAAAAAACTTTTAATTAAAATTTATCCAATAATTGACTAATTATGACATACATAAATCCTTTTTTCCTAAAAAAAAAAGCATTATTAAACCTTATATGTGTGTGTGTGAAGAAAAGAGTCAATGAATGTAATTACAATGGATTTGAGGACTTACAGACGTACAGAGTTTGGCAGGATTTATTGGCCTGAGTGGTTCTCTAAAATGCCCTCTTTTGCTGAATATAGTTGTACAGATTTTCTTTACCTTGTATTTATATTAATTGTCCAAACCGTTGGATATCTAAACGGATCACCATCAGATATGCCTAGTTTACAGTAAAACTTCATACTATTCTTGGCGAGATGTAGACCAGTTATTCTGCAAGGAAGTGCAAGACATCAGCAAATTTATGTTCATTGAGAGAATAACTCTACTTTGGATTGAGAAAGTTGGATTTCACACTAGAATATATATTATGGTGGTATTCTAACTCTACAGTCTTCAATTTTTTTTTGGGAAAATATATTATAAAGGTATGGGTTAGCAGTCAAAAATTATTAAATGCTTGGGTTTTTTTTGACAATTAAATCCTTGGGTACGTCGAACTCGACAATAAAATCCATCCGTAAATTTTGTTTACTTCCGTTACCTTATTTGAAACCATTTTGACCTATTAAAATATTAATTTTTAAATTTAATTTTAAAAATTAAATCTATAAATTAAAAAAAAAAAACAGAAAATAGGTGGCGGGTCACCTCTGTTTTTTTTTAAAAAAAGATTACAGATTGGGCGACTCAACGACGAGAACCCACCTCCAGAGCTCGACTCCAACGAGCTCGAGCTCGAATACAGATTCTGCAATAGATGATCAAAGCCGCGAGCTTTTCGCGATTTTCTATCCAAATCCTCCTCGAAGTTCTGGCGGACTACGACCTTGCCATGGCCCCACCCCTTTCTCATTTAAAAAAAAATTTAAAACAGGGGATTTGGCCACCCCTGTTTTTTTTTTTTTTAATTTATAGATTTAATTTTTAAAATTAAATTAAAAAATTAATATTTTAATGGGTAAAAAATGGTGCGTTTCAAATAAGGTAATAGAAGTTAACAAAATTTGACGGATAGATTTTATTATCAAATTTGACGTACCCAAGGATTTAATTGTCAAGAAAAAAAAATCCATACATTTAATAATTTTGAACTGCTAACCCATACCTTTATAATATATTTTCCCTTTTTTTTTTTTAATAAGTAATTGGCCCCTTGGGAAGGGGGAACTTTACAGTTTTCATGAATCATGAAATAAAAAGATAGATATATGTCTGTAGCCTCTAAACTGAAGAGATTAAAAACAAAGGAAGGGAGGAGAACATAAGAAGTAAAACCCCATCTACCACCATGAAGTTACAATCTGAAATTGCCAAACAAAGAGATTGAAAACAATATGGAAGACAATTAAGGCGTCTCTAACCAGTAAGCGCCATTGGGCAGAGCACTTTCATTAACAAGCACTTTCATTAATAAGCACTTTTATTAACAAACAGACCAAAAACAAAGCCTCAGAGAGGCCAAACCAAACAGCTTACAGAAAAAGCTGCACTGACAACTAACAACACAGCAAAAGAACCACCACAAAAGCCCTTCCAGAGGACTAACAATCTCAAAACAAATCCAGAAACAACAACCAAATAAATCTGCAGCAGACCAAGCAACAAGCAACTCTGCAACAGACTAAGCCAAGCAACTCTACAGCAGACTAAGCAACTAGCAACAGCTGGGTCAGCTGTAGAGTTGCTTGGCCTAGTCTGTTGATTCCTTTCAGACTTTTGGAACTCCAACTATGCCATCCTCTGCTTGTTCTTTAAAGCGGCACGCTCTGTAATCCCACCCTCAAACAGCGGCTCTTTACTGGAATCTTTTGGTACTGAATTTTCATAATCCATGTAAAAAGTCATGGCATCCAGGGTTGCCTACAAAACAAAGCATGATGTCAAGGGCAAAGGCAAGAACAATTAAAACAATAGATTGTATCGAAATCGAGGTATATACCCTAACAACTGTGTTGAACATTTTTTGGGCCAAAGTCGTACAACATCCACTAGTTTCTCCACCCATGTACCCCTTCGGAATGTGGCCCTTCATAGAGTAAATTGGATCCACAGTAGAACCATTCCACGATACTTTATGAGTTCCCATAGAAACTTCTTTACCCTTCTCATAATCCAAATAAAGTGCAATGACATCGATCATGGCCTGAAAATAATAATAATAATAATAATAAGCATAATAATAAGCAAGCCAAGAATATATACAACAATCAAAGATTGCATTAATTTACGCACATTAACATAAGTGTCACGCATTTTTTTGGCAAACACCTCCAAGTCACAGGCTTCTCCATCGTAATTTTCATTAATGATGAGCTTGAGGATGTCAATTATAAGTGTTATATTGGGGTTGCTCTGTTCACCCTTCCCTCAAGAGCCATGGTTCGTCGATCCCCAGAAATATTTTCTTGTGCATTTGTTTCAATCGGCCCTTCCATCTGTTGGGAATCTTCTTGTGCAATATTTTCTACATTTGTCTGAATCTCAGGCTCAGGATTTGCCCCAGTATTTTCTGCATTAAAATTATTCTTATGAACAAGTTGAGTGTTTGTTTCAACCGGCCCTTCTCTGTTGAGAATCTTCTTGTGCAATATTTTCTACATTTGTTTGAATCTCAGGCTCAGGATTTGCCCCAATATTTTCTGCAGTAAAATTATTCTCATGAACAAGTTGAGCATTTGTTTCAACCAACCTTTTCCTCGATGGGGCATCTTCCGCATGAATTGGTTGGGCGTTTGTCCCAATCTCAGACTCAAAATTAGGTTGACCAACTTGTCTAAACTGATCAAATTGAGTGTTTGTTTCAACCGACCCTTCCCTATGAGGGGAAATAATTGCCCCAATAGTTTCTGCAATAAAATTATTCTCATGATCATCCAGTACTTGAGTATTTATTTGAGTCGACCCTTCTCTCTGCAGGGAATCTTCTTGATCTGCATTTGTTTGAATCTCAAGCTGAGGATCCTGAACATGATAGGGCTCAATATCAGGGCTATCATCTCTAAGTTGATCTCTTTCTGCATTATTTACCTCAAGGTGAGTCTCTAGTTGCGCTGTCGATTGAGCAGTGATGACAGTTGAACCGTTGATTGGGTTGTTCATATTCCGCTGCCTACGGTTGCGCCGTTGATTGGGCAATGACGACACTTGAGCAAGGTGGGGGTGGTTGTTGTTCATGTTCATGACCTCGCGCACACGCCGCCTAGGGTTGCGTCGTTGACGCAGTGGCGAGTCTTGAATAGCCGCATCATGCTGCATTAATGGCTCACTAGTTTCTATTCGAACCTCAGGCTGAGTCTCTAGTTGCGCTGTTGATTGGGCAGTGATGACAGTTGAGCCGTTGATTGGGTCATTCATATTCTGCCGTCTACGGTTGCGCTGTTGATTGGGCAGTGACGACACTTGAGCAAGGTGGGGGTGGCTGTTGTTCATGTTCATGACCTCGCACCCACGCCGCCTAGGGATGTGTCGTTGACCGGGCAGTGGCGAGTCTTGAATAGCCGCATCATGCTGCACTAATGGCTCACTAGTTTCTGTCTGAACCTCAACATCCAAGGGTACTTCATGATCAGTTCTACCACTACTTCTCCTCCCACGTCTTCTTGCTATTACTTTTGGTGAGAGATTAAACGTAAGCGAATCCCCCTTCTTAGTTGAGAGTTTGCAAACTTCGATTATACACCGGTTCAAACCCTAAAAAATATATATATTCTTTTAGTATCTTCTTTATATAAAAGGAGCAAATGCATACAAAATTATTTGAAAGTGAAAGACCATTTTCCTCAGTTTTCCTTTACTTTTTGTTGATTGTACTGAAATGAGGGAAGGTTGTTTATGTCATTTTCATTTTATTCCTGAGGACCCACCTCGAATGTAAAAGCAAGGAAGAAGAAAACTTTATTTCATAGTGAAATACCTTATCCCCTACGATGAGTTTTCTTCATTATTGCACTTCTTTTTCACAAGCTATATCAAACAGACTATTTTAACCCTTATTAAATGTAAAGAGATGTTGAAGTATTTTGGGACATTTTTGTCTTTTGATACAAAAACATTGATTTTGAATGAATGCGCAAGGATTTTTTGATACTCAAAGACCATTTTGCCCCTTAATTTTTGTTTTATATTGAGAGACAATTTTTCCTTTACTTTTTGTTGATTAAAGTGAAATCAAAAATTTTTTTATGTCTTTTTAATTTTATTTGTGAGTGTCCCACCTCAAATGTAAAAGCAAGGAAGAAGAAAACAGAATATCAAGAAAAAAGAAAAAAAAAAAGACTAGAGCATTCGGCAGAGAGGATACTCCAGAAGATAGCTTCTCCATGTTTGACATACGTGTCAAACTACCATGACTTAATCTCCACATGGCATCATTATAAGAAACCACGCACGCAACTTCTTTCTTTTTCTTCTTTTCTTCCTCATTTGACACGTAACTTGCCAACTACCCCACTCTCCCTCTTACTTTTCTATTTCTTTCTTCCTTCTTATCTCTGCGCCTCCTGCCTCACTCCTTCCCTCCCCCTCTTCTTCTCACCCAGTCTCCCTCTCTTCTTCTCTTCTCTCACATCCGGTTTTGTTGTTGATTTTTGGATATTCTTCTTCTACACGCACACTCACGGTTTGGGTATTGATTTTTTTTTTTTTTGGTATGTTTTTTCTCTTAATCATCTGAATCTTGAGTTTTTTTGGTATTGATTCTTGGAATTTTTATTTTTATTTATTTTTTCATTTTTCTCTTAATCGTTTGGATCTTTTGAGGTTTTTTCGGGTTCATTTTTCTCTTAATCTTCTGGATCATGAGATTTTATTGGTATTGATTTTTGGGCTTCTTTTGTTATATTTTTCTCTTAAAATCTCTTGAGCTTTTGGCTATTGGTTTTTGGGATTTGTTTTCTAGGTTAATTTTCAGCTTTTATGCACACCGGTAAGGATTCATCAATTGAGCTTTTGGTTCGTTTTTTACTTTTCTATATCTTGAGATTTTGTTGGTATTGATTTTTGGGTTTTAATTTTATTTTATTTTTCTCTTAATCTTTTGGATCTTTTGAGGTTTTTTTGGTTTATTTTCCTTTTAATGTTCTGGATGTTGAGATTTTTTTGGTATTGATTTGTGGGTTTTTTTTTGGGTTCATTTTTCTCTTAATTTTCTGACTGTTGAGATTTTTTTCATATTATTTTTGGATTTTTTTCGTTTTCTCTTAATCTAGGTTTTTTTGTATATATATATTTTTTTCATAATCTTCTTGATTAATCTTAGGCTTTTTTTGGGATTGATTTGTGTTTTTTTGGAATTTATTCTCTTAATCTTGAGCTTTTGGGTTTTGTTTTGGATATTTATTTTCTTAGTTTTGGGTAAATCTTGAGCTTTTGGGTATTGAATTGATGTTGTGTTTCCTGTGTTTCTTGAGTTTGGCCGAATTATAGATGATTATGGGTTAATTTTGAGCTTTGGCTATTGATTTGTGTGTTTTTTTTCCCTAATCTTCTGGGTTTAAATCTTGAGTTTTTTTAGTATTGTTTTCTTTTTTTCTTATATTTTTTTCCTAATATTTCCATGTTAATCCTGATTCATTTTGTGTATTAATTTTGGGTATTTTTTAATATTTTTTTCTTAATATATATTTTTGGGTATATTTTCCTCTCCCACGCACACACCCTTGAACAAAAAAATTATTATAAAAAAAAAAAAAAAAAAAAACAAACGAAGAAGGAAAGAGAGGAAGCATGGTGCTACGTGTGGGTGGAGAAAATGGTGAAAGAGGAAGAGGAAGAAAAAGAGGGAAAAAAATTTTGGGAGAAAAGTGAGAAGAAAACAAAGAAAAAAACGTGTTATGTGCATAGAAAGAGGAGAAAAAAAAAATTGTTAAAGCGGTGTATCGGCCAAGTTGAGGAGAAAGTGAAATAAAATAAATAAATAAATGAGTGGAAGAAAATGGAAGTAGAGAGATCAGATGTGAAGACAAGACAAAAAATAATATGAAAGTTTTTGTATTGAATTGAAAAAAAAAAAATTTGCTTAAATGATGACAAAGATGCGTTGTCAAATATATACATGAACTTAAACTAATATATACAATATCAATTAAAGACAACATTATATGAGTAGAACATAATTCAAGATGAAATGAATAAAGTTTTCAGCTTATTTCATATATTGTAATATTATTATGAATATAAAGAAATTTCTTAAATTAAGATTATTAAATATCTTAATTTATTAATAAACTCTAAACATACTAGTCGAATTCATACTAGTCGAATTATAAACATAAATAAATAACAAATACAAACATAAAATATGAACTTACATCCAATCCTGGTCGTCGCCTTAGTGGAATGTCCCTGTTATTATTATATGCCTCCAACACACTCATTCTCCAAGTAGCACCTCCATCATCTTTTTGCTCATAGAATGTGGCATAACCGTAATTTTGTCGATCAACCTTGACCCGTGTACGCCTTTTCTTCTTTGACCAATTATTTGTAAGTGTTTCATCATCACGTGATATTTTTCGGCTAAAAAAATACAACCGATCGCACTTTTGAGGTTGGAGAATAGGGTAAATACTCAAAATTCTAGTTATTTTCTTATCGAGGCTTCTCAAAGCACCTAAATCTCGGAAATAATCTCTCGCCAACTGTGGAATTGGCTGATTCTGAATTTTCGGAATAAGGTAGTCTCGAATAAGAACATTGTGAGGGGGAAGGAAATAAAAACCGGATGTTTCATTCATGGTTGTTTGAACGACACACTATTACAAACGCGAAAGACTAATTTTTTTTATTTGAGTTTTCCATTACAAAGCAACATATTTATATAAGAGAAATACTTATAAGAGAGTAAACAATCCTACTCATCCTAGTAGTAGGAAAAGTAAATCAATTCCTTGTAAGAAAAGTAAACCAATTAAATATAACTCACACTAATAGAAAAATAAAATAATTTCTTAATAAAAAAGAATCAAATAAAATCTTATTTGGCATAATTTCTTAATAAAAAAGAATCAAATAAAATCTTATTTGGGGACACGTGATGTGAGACACACTCAGGCTTATATAATAATTTAAAAAGATTCTTTCAATAACAGGCCCATTGATGGGAGATTCCTTGCGACTTATCACAATATGAAGTTAAATATTGTAATATATTTATTTATATATTTATCAATACAATTCTCTCTCCAAATCAGATCTTTTTTTGCATTTTATTTTATTTTATTTTCTAATTTCAAAACAAAAATATTAATAAAATCTTTATATCAAGTCAAAACATTTTTTAAAACCTAAAACAAAAATACCCCAAAACATATTAAAAAAACACAACTTAAATTTTAAAGCTTTTCTCACGTACAATAATTAATAATCATTATAAAATATTTACTTAAGGAAATAAAATTCTATGAGTTGAACTGAAGCCACCCTCTATTCAATTGTCTTCGTGATATTTTATTGCCAAAAAGGTAGACAAACGATGTCGTATCTGCTCCAATTCTTTGGCATTCTTGAGAATGTAGTCTAGCAACTGCAATTAATTATTGGCTTTAAGGAGCAATGAATTATTTCCAAAAAGGTCGGTCTTTAGCGGATCTGGAGAGAGGCCTCCTGTTAATGGCCAAGATGGCCTAGAAAAAATCCTAAGGCTATCATTCTGCCACCTGTCCATTATTAGAAAAATAATAAAATATTATTTACTATCTCTTCTATATAAAAAGAGCGGATGTCACAGGAACAGTAACCATTTTCTTTGATAGTCAAATACCCTTTTGTCCTTCAATGGTTTGTTGACTCTCGATTGAATTGATGAGAAATCACGTGTAGTTTTGTCATTTCGCAATACACAGTATTTTGTTTTAGTCATGAAATGAAGTTTTTACCCTCAATTTCTTCTACTTATACTTAAAGCTGATAGGGTTTGTTTGGTCATTTTCTCCTTTTGTTTGTTAGAGCCAATGCTGACGAAATTGTTGTTGATAAACTGACTATTTTAACCTTATAATTGCGTTGTTATCTTTAAAAAGTTATGGGCATTCATGTCTTTTAGACCATTGATTATTTTCTCCACTCACCTACCCCATACGCATGGTCTCTCCTCTTTCGGCTCACACTTCCCCACGCCCTCTCTCTCTCTCACCATCTCCTCGCTCCCGCGAAGACTCTCTATCCATGCCTTCCGATCACGGGATCGGCGGAAGACTGCAGTTTATACTAATTCCAACGACCCAAAAAAATTTCTTCATTTTCTTCAACTGAACTACCTATTGGTAAGGAATCAAATTTCTTATGATGAGATCTTTCTTTTCTGCTTATTCTTTCCTCTTTTACTTGGAATAATTTTTTTTTTTTTTCATTTATTTCTCTCCCTCTGCTTGGTTTTCGATTTGGGTGTAAAGAGCTGCTCTGTCTCCCCCCGCCCCACGCCTTTGGCTTCCGGTGAAGCTCGCTCTGACCCACTGCACCAGATCGGAGTCGCCGTCCACCATCCGGTGCTTCTCTCCCCACGCTCTTTGCCTTTTTTTTTTCCCGTTGCTTGCTCAAATTTGTTTGATGATGGGATCTAATCTGTCTGTAATTTCAATATTTTACACGGTCAAAGAAAGTAAAAAGAAAGGGAAGTTGCAGTCTGGGTAAGGATTCATGAAAATTTTGCTTTGTTTTTTTTAGTGTTTATTTTTGTGCTTAATGATTTTCTTGGTTGGTTTTGTTCTCATTTCTCACACGCACGCCCACGGTGAAAGAAGGGTAATGCGATTTTTTCTAGGTGAAATTTGATAAATTTGATGGGTGGTGTTTAATTTTTTTGGTTGGCTGTTTCTGCGATTGTCCAGAGCATCTTCGTATATTATATTTTTTATTTTTTGGTTTCTGGTAAATTTTATTCTGTTTTTGCAAGGAATATTGTAAATTTTTCATTGACACCGGCGGTTTTGCTCCGGCTCTCTCAACAGCTTCTGTCCTCCACCGGCGACGCTCTCTCTCTCCCTCGCTCCTGTCTCACTCTCACTCCGGCGACAGTCAACAACTTGTAATTTCTCAGATATGGGCGTCGGCGTTTTTCCTCTGTTCTTTTCGTTTTTTTATTTTGATTCCATTTGGTAGATGATTTTTTATTTTGGTCAGAGTCTTTTGAGGATAGTCATCTACTTGAGCTGAAATTCAGCTGAAGAGGGTGGCCGTACAAGAAGCCATTCATTTCTGGTTGAACTTCGTTGAGTGAAGGAAACAATATTTGAAAATTACCCACCAGAGTTTTTGTAGATGTATATATAGCAGTGGGAAATTTCAGGCGGAGCTTAGGCCTGGTTTGGATGATGCAAAACTATTCTAAATTTTAAATGTTTTAACTGGAAATTGCTCTGAATATATACACGATTTATGTCTAAACTTTTTTCCTTTTGATGATTTTCATTAGTTTTTTTCATGGATGGTTTGATTGTCTTTGCTATATTTAATTGTTCAGGGCAGGAGAAACCCAGTAAACGACCCCAGCTATGCACAAGACTTCTGCGTGGCGTTGGAAAAGAAAGGAAAAAAATTATTGAGTGGAGTGTGTGAGATGTGTCGGCCAAGAGGAAAAAAAAAAGAAAAAAAAAAGAGAGAGAGAGATAAGTGTCGGCAAGAACAATGCTGACAAGCCGCGTGGGAGAAAGAAAGAGAGAAAAGAAAGACCGAATATGCAATCCAAGGACGCATACCCAGAAAGAGAGAGAAGAAAGAAAAAGAGGGAGAAAAGACAAAATGGTGGAGGTAGGCGAAAAAAACAGAGAGAATCCCAATGTTATCTGGTGCGTTGAGTAATCGAAGGGCTAGCTAGCATGACATTATAGAGAATCCCAATATGACGTGCGGTGTAGAGGTCCGGGGCAGGGAGGTGGTCAGACCACGTGGAATGTGTCGGGACATCGGAACTTCTTCAACCTTATTCTTTGTGTGGCACATATCTCATGAGTCATATCCTATCTATCTATTAAGTAAAGGTTCAGTGGATCGGATGGGTGAAGCCCTGAAAGTCCCCAGCCACACGTGGAATATGTCGGGACATCGGAACATGGTCAACTTTATCCTTTGTTTACTTTAAATTTTCTTTTGGTTTTTATGTTTTTAGAATTATCAGTGTGGTTTTATTCTCTTTTATCTGGTTTGATGTATATTTTGTACATATATTGATATGTTATGAAATTATTAAGAATTGAAATGTATTTGTATAAGTATTAAGCTATTAATTTTATGTTGTAAATATTTTTTTGCATATATTATTGACTTTTTAGTGTTAAATATCATATGTTATAATATTATTATGAATATAAACACATCTATTAAATTAAGATTAGTAAATATTATTTCAATCTTTTTATTTAGTGAATGCAAATAAATATTTATTTTTCTTATCATGTTATTACAGGAAATTGCACGTGCCTTGCAATTTCCTTTTTGCATTAGTGATGCTTGTCAACCTGAAATGTTTGTCTGATTTGAGATGTTTGTTTTGTTTGTTTATATATCTCAAATTTGTGGATTAAATGTGTTTTCACAATTATGTCAACTGTTCTCTATTATTTTTTATGCCATGAATTGGTCAATAATTGCCTAGGATGTATGTTTTTTTTGAAAAGATGTATGCTTAGGATGTATGTTATGTGGTCTATATTGTTGCAATTTTTCAAGTCATGGATAATGAAGTTTATAGTTTGTGTATGTACTTGTTCAATAATCTATGTATTAAATCTAATTTATAATATAATATATGTATGATATTAGAATTATAATGTTAACAATTATAGAAATTCAAAACATAGGGACCAAGCACGTGTTGTCCCACTAGTTTTTAAAATAAATAGAAACTAAAACAATATAATAATGATTTTTTAAATTTATTATTATATGGCCATTGGGGGTGGCCACACCACCCCCAAGGGACACAGTTCGGCCATGGGGGTGGCCAGACCTAGACTTCTCCTTTGCTTGCCCACATTGCTTTTTGCTCTCATTCTTCCTCTCCTCTTGGCCTACAATGGCTTCTCTGTCTTCCACCTTCACATCCCTTTTCCGACCAAGTCCCTGTCGGTGCCCGCCAATTTCTCACCGGTATATTATGCCGGAGAATTAGTCAGAAAATGGTCTTCTTCTTCGTCTTCAAACCTAGATTCTTCGGTGATGTATGCAGTGAAAGAAGAACACCCAACTGTGATTTTGAAGACCCATTTGCTCCGTTTGCGTAACTCACAGCCAAACCCACGGCTGGCCATCCGTGACCAAACCAAACAGTAGACAGAGAGAGAAGACTCAAAATGGCGAACCTAAGAACGGCAATGGACTCAACATTCTGGGATCTAAAATAAATTGGCTTGGATTGATTGATTGGACAATTCCGTCCAAATAAATTAATTTCTTCTATTAAAGCTGAATTTTCTCATACTGATGATTTGGGGTTCCCTGGATTCAAGAATGTGGCAAAGCATTTCATTGACAAATCACTCTATTCGTTTGGATTATGTTCACAGCTTTCGTTAACCCCTTCAACATCCATATTGTTGAGCACAGAAGGATATGGTGAGAAAAATCGCCGCCGGTTGGGGAAAGGCTCAAAGCTTTCAATACTTCTCTCTCTCTAAAGCTGGCTGGGGAAAGAAGGTAGCCTGTCTCGTGTCTCTGGCCGAGGCTGGGTGGTTAGAAAACCCTCTCATCCACTCCCTCCTCCCTCCTCTCCACTCTCCACCCCTCATCAAGACCCGAAGGGCCAAACCCAAATCCAAACAACGTAACCAATTAACCAAATCAAAGCACCAACAGATCATGGAAAATCAAAGCACCAAATAAAATCAAATCAAAATCAAAACCAAATCAAGAGCACCAACGGTCATGGCAAAACATGAAGCCAAATCAAAACCAAACCAACCCAAATCAACACCACTCCATGACAACCATCTTCGGAAGCCGGAACGCCGAGATCCAGCTCTTGCTTGGCATCGTCGGGGCAAGTTGGGAGTACTTTGGTGTCGTCGGAGACCCTTGGGAGAAACTTGGCGTCGTCGGAGCCATCGGAGGAAAATGATATGAATTATTTTATTATTTATTTTTTTTAAGCCAAATAATATTTTTTATTATTATTATTTTTAGTGCGCCATGTGTCTGGTTGATGGCCCTAAGATCTCTAAGGAGAGATCCTAACCATCAATTGGATCATCTCCAGTCCAAAATGGACTGGAGAGGATCCTTGTCCGTCTTTAGCATCACTTAAAAAAAAATGACGAATAAACATCAATTTTTAGAATTCTCAATATTCTGCATTAAATTTGAATGTCTTAATAGAGAATGATGATATTACCTAATTTTTTTTATAGATAAATAAAAGAAAATAAATATTCACAAAACAACTAACAGAATGAATTTGGGTGTTGGAGTTTAATCATGAAAAGCAGGTGCAAAAAATTGGCACAATCTAAAAATACAAAATATATATCATTAAGAATAAAATAATAATAATTAATTAATTAATTAAAAAAAAATCTTGGATTTGGCAAAGCTTACATGCTTGCTTGTCGGTCTCAATTCACATAGTTAGGTACCACAAAAACTACATAAAAAGAAAATTATAAAAAAAAAAAATGTACCCACAAACTACATTGGAGAGGAAAGTAACACCCCACCCTCGATATGAATATGTCAAACGTCTATCTTTTAGACTTTAAGAATATATAATATAACTCACTACTAAGAGCACTAGGAAACAAACTCCCTAAAGGAGTTTGTTTCCCTTCATTTAGGGAAAATGGAAAAAAAAAAAAATCACAAAAAACTCCCCACAGCAGAAACCCTACATTTAACTTCTCCCATTAGGTTTCTACAGTGTTTCCCAATGCATTGGGAAACACTGTAGCTGTTCCCTTTAATATTCTAATGAAAAAACTCTCCTCTCTCCTCTCTCCTTTGTCTACTCAGCTCTCTCTCCCTCTCCCGCTGTCTCTGCACTCTCTCTCTCTCTCCCAACAAACGGAATCACAGATGAAAATCGCAAACCAAAATCACAGACGAAAATCGCAAACCAAAATGGAACAACAAAATCACAGATGAAAATCGCAAACCAAAATCTGAAGCCACATCCACCCGGACCTCCTCCACAAGTACCTGAGCTACAACCTTTCTCGCACTGTCCCCATGAAAATCGACCCTCCTCTTCTCTCCCCCAAAAACATAAATCCACAAAGATGAGATTTATAGACAAAGATATGAGAGAGAAAGAGAAACCAAAGAGATGGGAGAAGGAGAAGAAGAGAGATGCGGTCTTTGTGATTTATAGACAAAGATACAAGAGAGAAAGAGAAAGTAGAGAGATGGGAGAGAGAAATTGAGAAGAAGAAGAAGAAGAAGAGAGATGCGGGAGAAAGAAAAAAAAAATCAGAGGAACGTGTGGTGGTGGGTGGGAGGGGGGGAGAGAGAGAAAAAAATAATTTTTTTAAAAAAGTTAAAAGCAAAAATTATTATTTTAATGATATAAGAAATGTTAAGGGAATCTATTGTGGTGAATATTTGTATAAGGAAATAAAAAGTAGTTTGGATCCTTAAACTTAGGGAAAATGGTTGGGAAGCTGCTGCTAGTGCTCTAAGGGCATAAGATTAACTCTCAAATAACCCGCTTTTCTCTCTACCCTCTCTCCTCTTCTTTTCTCTGTAAACCCTAGACGCCGCCTAGCTGGGAGGGGGGAAGAATCTCGTTTCTTCTTCCCTCCTCCCTTCCCCTTCTCCTTGTTTCCCTTTCCCTACTATTTTCCCTTTGCTTGATTTCCTTATGGTTTTTCCTGGTTCAGAGTCTTTTCTAACCACTTTTGCCATCGCCTTGTGCGATTTATCCCCCATCCTCCCAAGATCGCATCATCTGCCCTTCCACTGCTGTCGTGCTGCCTCCTTTGCTTAGCCGTATCGTTTCCTCCGCTCGGATCTGGTTTGGGTTTCAATTTTAGCCCTTTTGGAGCTAAAGTGGTCTTCCTCTGTCAGATCGACCATCTCCGGCGCGACTTCTCCGACTCCCCTGCAAATGGTTCTGGTTTTTGGGTTTGGATCTATGCCTTTGCTTTGTACTTTATTTTACTGCCTTGTGTTGCTTTTTTTGAGCTCGTTTGTGAGGTTTTATTTTGCCAAATGCCGGGTTGCTTCTCCGTCAAACCCATTTCGACTTCTTACAGTGCCTATCTTCCTTTGGCATCCTTTTGGATGTCTTGATCACTGCTTGCTTGTGGGACATCTACAGGTGTCTCTGGGTTTTGCCTTGGTAACCGCTTTTTGCTGCCCTGTTGGAGAGGCCCGGGTCATTTATGACCCATTGCCTACTATTTCTGTGTATTTTTTGCACTGTAATTTTCATTTTGGGTGTATTGTGGGGAGCATACCCCTTATTTGGTGTTTTAATCCTTGTACCAGCTCCTTATTTGCTTAAAAAAAAAAAAAAAGGGCATGAGATTGGCACGCTAGAAAGATAATTCCTTAAAAATAGAAAGGAATAACCATTTCTATTCCTTTGTTTGCTAACAACATATAAATGACCAAATTTTTTAATTGAATTTTCGAAAATACCCCAACAAAAGCAGGGTTGGCCAGCCACCCTTTGAGACAATTTGGAAGGGGGATAAAATAGAAGGATTTTGAGTGGAAAAATACGAATTATGAAGCTATTATATTCCCCATAAATAGATATTCATGCCCTTTTGGGGGGAATAAGTGAAGAATAATTATTCTAATTATTCCAAGGAATAATGGAAAAACAAACGGTAGGAATGATTTTTTTTTATGACGAGGAACCCCTCTTAGGTAGGATTACTTCGCATACTCACCCTTATCGGATAAACCTCGAACCCATGCAAATCGCCTACTACAAACAAGTTACAATTATTCCATATCTGAACTTATTATTGTCTACTATACGTGACCTAAACTCTAAGGCTTGTTTGCATCGAAGTTGATTCAAACCATAGACCTAATGGAAATGCCACCAAGACAGAAGCTCTTACTAGGGCTATGTATCGGTCATATCGGTCCAATTAATAAGATTACTAATTACCGACCGATAAGCTATCGATTAATCGGTCATATCGATAATCGGTTAAATCGATCAGTTAAACCGGTTTTTGTTAGCTTTTTATTGGTTGCTAATTGGGCCAAAAAATAATTGTTTTGGGAGCTCAAATACTTTTTGTTAGGCTAAAGTATAAAATAGCTTATTAAAAATTAATTGTTTTGACCTTTTTGGAGGCCCAAATATTTGTATATATATATATTTGGTTAAAATAGCTTATTGAAGCTTTTTTTTTATATTGATCCACTACATCTTTTTTATATTATAAAATAAAAATTAAATGAGTAAAAAGTATAAAATTATAAAAAATTTAAAAATTAAAAATCCTTATCGGTCATATCGGTTAATCGATAATAAATTATTAACCGACTGATAAGCTTATCGATATAAAATTTTTAACCGATTACCGACCGATAACTATCGGTTGTGATTAATATCGGTTCAATTAAATTCGGTAATCGGTAACCGGTTAATCTACCCACCCCTAGCTCTTACCACTTTAGACAACCCCTAGGGGTTACAATTATTCCATTTATGAACTTATTATTGTCTACCAAACGTTACCTAGACTTTAAGGCTTTAACCTTATGCTTCTCTCTTTTCCATTTATTTCCTTCAAAAAAAGAAAAAAAGTTTAGAATCCTTGTTTACCACAGCTCTAGCTACCCTTAAAACCACAATCCTTAGTGTTGACTAACCAAAAAAGCTACCCCTTAGGGTGCAACCTACTAGTCAAAGGGCGGGATTTGTCTAAGCCATAGACTCGGACATCATAGGTTCAATTTTGCACTAGGAGTTTCTTTGGATTACCTAATACATAATTCTTACAGGTGGGATCGTGTATCCAAGGCTTACTCCTTAAAAGTGGGTCTAAAGGGCCCTACCTTAGTGAGGTTTCATGTCATTTAAAAAAAAAAAAACAACAACAACAACAAAACTAAAACTCCTAGCAAATAATCAAACAATTATTTCACACTACAATACAAAAGACATTATTATAATCCACATTATTTTCCAGATGAGTAATGACATATATCACCTTTTTATCCCCAAAAGCCGATTTGGTGTGGTCCCCCATAGCATATGGTGCATGGAAATAGGGTTTTTTTTGGATCGGGAGAACCACGCCACATCAACTTTGGGAGATAAAAGCGTGGAGTATAGAATTACTAATGAAACCACCAACCAATAGCATTGTAGATCTTATTGCAAGCATTGACTATGGAATATGGAAAAGTAGTTCCTCCTGGTTGAGGAAACACTCCTTTGAATGGTACCCAAATGATTCATGAATATTTTGGAGATTTAAATGCCCAGATGAAATTTCAATGAATTGATTAGCAAGAATTACAAACCATATTTAAGTATATGCATCCATGTGGTCATGTGCATGAGAGAGAGAGAGAGATCGAGGCACCTTTCCTCTAGAATATGCTTTGAATCTATGTACATATCTCGTTTAGGCATTCCTTCCATAAATAAGTCAATTGCTCGATATACATCGCAATCCACATTACCCGAGAGCTAAAGGTTATACGCAAAGAATGTAAATGCTTCAAAGGAATCGGCAGCATGTTTGCCTTAAATAATGCCTGCAACATTACGAATGTCAATTATTAGAATTATATTTGAACAAATTTCCTTGTTGCGAAACAAGGAAAAATAATGAAGATAACAGATTTACATAATCAAATAAATAACCGTTTAAGAAGGTAGTTTCTCATAATAGATTTGACTATGAAAATTGAATGCTGAAGTACATTATTTGATATAATTACTCCAACATATAATGGCCGATGGATAAATTAATTAAAACATATATAACATACTCCTGTGTGAAAAAATATTATTCTAATGCTTGGTTAAAAAAATGCTATCAAACTCAAAAACTTTTATTAGCTGCTAGGCCTAAAAACATTACTGAACAGGCATGACATAATAGCATAGAAAACATTGACGAGATAAGAATTTAAGAATTAGCTATTAGGCCTAAAAACATTGACAAAATAAGAATTTAAGAATATAAGGTCATAGTAAAAAAAAAGTACAAAAAAAATCATATTTCTTTAAAAACTTCACAGCAAAATAAGTTTACCAGAGTTAGAAATGATGGGGCATGATGGGGCTGTTTACCTTAAGACACGGCACATGTATCACTAGTTCTTCGATCCGTTCTAGAATGAGGAAAAATTCCAAGTACGGAGGCCTCCATGAGCTAGAAACTTGTTCAAGACTTAATACACAATAACATAAACACTTTTAAGTTTCCCAAAAAACAGTTATTAGAAGCAAATCCGCCCCATTTAAAACATTTGAGATGGGAAGTAGCTAGATTTAATGAAGATAACAGATTTACATAATCAAATAAATAACCAGGGTTTAAGAAGGTAGTTTCTCATAATAGATTTGACTATGAAAATTGAATGCTGAAGTACATTATTTGATATAATTACTCCAACATATAATGGCTGGATAAATTAATTAAAACATATATAACATAAACCCGTGTGAAAAAATATTATTCTAATGCTTGGTTAAAAAAATGCTATCAAACTCAAAAACTTTTATTAGCTGTTAGGCCTAAAAACATTACTGAACAGGCATGACATAATAGCATAGAAAACATTGACGAGATAAGAATTTAAGAATTAGCTATTAGGCCTAAAAACATTGACGAAATAAGAATTTAAGAATATAAGGTCATAGTAAAAAAAAAGTACAAAAAAAATCATATTTCTTTGAAAACATCACAGCAAAAGAAGTTTACCAAAGTTAGAAATGATTGATGGGGCATGATGGGGCTGTTTACCTTAAGACACAGCACATGTATCACTAGTTCTTCGATCCGTTCTAGAATGAGGAAAAATTCCAAGTACGGGGGCCTCCATGAGCTAGAAACTTGTTCAAGACTTAATGCACAATAACATAAACACTTTAAGTTTCCCAAAAAACAATTATCTGGAGCAAATCTGCCCCATTTAAAACATTTGAGATGAGAAGTAGCCATTTTTAGTGATTTGCCACTAGAGGGAGTAAATTTCCAGCGTATTATCAACTCCTCAAGTAGCTCCCCAAAGACATTAAGATGGAAGAGGTTATCATGTTCATAACTCCTAATTTCTAGCTGTTTTAGAGATGAGGACCGGATGTTAATGTTATTCACCCCTTCGACACCATCTAGGCATAACTTTTTAAGGGAGTTGCAGGAAGACAAGATCTGTTCCACAAAAATCTCTTCAAAAACTCGAACACTTGTTAGTGATAACGATTGAAGCTTTGTGAACCAGTTGAGGACGGCAGTTGGAGAACCGCTCCATGCAAAAGCATTGTTAGAAACCTCAACGATTCACACTGCAAAACACAAAGTGGCATTTTAAATGTCCTTGGATGAACTATAAGGAGGTCAAGATAAAGCACTTCAAATTGCACCTTACTGCATCATGCAACCATGTGAGAAAACGATATTCTTGAGAATGCCATTTAAGAAAAATCCAGCGAACACAAAATTGCACCATCTTCATTCCGTTGCGTTGAATCGTCCACCTATCAAGAAAATTCTGGAAGTGAAATACTGAAAAATTCAAGATCCCATATTGCCTGCCGTCAATGGTCAAGGACGGAATAGAGATGCATAACTCTTGCCACCACTTTGACACTATGCTCAATCGTACAATATCTTTCATCATAAGAAATGAAAGGATGTGAAGAGCAATGTGGACTGGAAGATTGCTGATTCTGTCGCTATTCTCTACTAAACTTCCTTTCGATTGAGACAAAAAAGAACATGCCTCTAGTTTAGGCCACTTTTCCATAATAATAAAATTTTCCTGTTTCACCGAGAGAAATAAAATGATACATAACTACTTGTAAGGGTTAGAAAAATGTAAAACAAAGCAGCTACTTCTTTTGTAATTTATTGTTATTATATCATCAACAATTTCAGTAGCATTTTTTTCAATACTAAGTCGCAAACGCATCCAATGAGTTTCAAACTCACAACTTAACCTCCCATCTTGTTCTTGTTGACCAAAAGGTGAAATTTGGTCTAGAGCTCATTAATATCATCTACATCACTACTATTATTTTCGTTAAAATTAACACATTTCTTTACAAATAACAAAATGAGGTGAAACTAGATATGCTGCCAACGAAAACTCTAGAGTAGTCATAAAATATAGGATCTAGATAAAGCATTGGAAATTGATGATGCTCATGTAAACAAAGCAATAAAATATATCATCTAGATAAAGCATTGGAAATTGATCATCTAGAGTCAAAAGGCAATATTACCTAACCTTGTTCTATTCCATCACTGGGAAACTAACACGAACACCAGTACCATTACCACCAGCAATCCACATACTAATCCATGCTACTATTGTATATGCAAAAGCAATAATTGCTGACAACTACTAACAGTACTAGAGTGTTACACGTAGTAGGCAGCTAAGATTTCACTCCAAGTGAGAGTTATCTTCTTTCCTTTATTTGAGCTTGGGAAACTTTGTACAAACAAATACCACACAACAAATTAAAATACTAAAAAAACAACAACAATATCAAGAAACCAGTGACATCTGGGCCCACAACTTAATTGAGTGAGTTCAATTGACGCCATTAGTGTATTAGAGATAGGAAAACTCATTCTCAACACCAATTGGATATCATCCAGCACTTATAGCAACCAAACAGCGAGGCATAGGAACTTGTGATGAAGAAATGCCATGATCATTGTTGTTGGAAGATTTATGTATTTCAATTATTATTGTTATTTTTATAGCTAAAGCTTTTCAATGTAAACTTTCTGTCTAATCAGTGAAACACCATAATCAAAAAAGTTCTTTAATTCTAGCCTGCACAACCATTACCTAATAAAGCATTTTTCGTTTCATTGCTTAAGGTGCTAAAAACACAGATACCTTTTAACAAATAAACATATATAAGAAATCCAAGAGTATGCAATTATGAAAAAGAGCAAGCAAAATTTCCTGTCTCTGCTTTGGCTTAGGTTAAAATGATACAAATAGCTGTTCCATTAGAGTACAATGAACAGATAGCAATTCCATTAGAGTACATTCCCCACATCATCCCTTCACTTCCACGCAAAACCTCCAAAACAAATTTTATAAAAATACAAAAGAAGAAGTCACTCTCCATCTTAAGAACGTAAAAACTCCCAAAAGCCAAGGATTAATAGTTGATAGAACATACCTCTTTCAAATGCTGCCGAAGCTGTTGGATCGTGGGCTTTTGTAAACTCTATAATAATCTATTGACTTTGAATCTCCACGAGTATCTTGCACATTCCAGATCAAGGTTGCACTTACCTTGATGATCATACAAATCCGCCACTTCAATGACCTGTGTAGCAGAATAGTATCATACATCAATATCCTTTTAAGAATAACAAATGTTCCTAACGTGCACATCAAAGAGATGGCCAAAATACTATAATTTGATCAATGAAACTCTGGTGTCTTCTTTTTCAAAATCGTACCGAATATACATCTTCAAAAAACCTACAAACAATTCAACAATATAACATTTATTCCAATCTTCCTGAATTTTACTCTTTCTATCCAGAATTACCCAAATAAAATGGTCCAAGCGAATATAATCAGAATTCATCTCAAATTAACGTACTTAGGAAATTGTCCACAATTATCCCATAAAGATAACAAAACTACTTATGGCTACAATAATTTCAATACCATAGATGCATAAACACGGACCAGCACCGACAAAACTATACCTTTTTGTTTGTTTGCTGAGAAAAACATGGAAAAGAAAAAGGAAATGCAAAATTCAAAAAATTGATCATTTTAGTGGAGCTTTTGTTTTCTCAAGCCCCAAATGCTAACAAACAAGTGATAACTAAACATTCAAAAGTTCATCCAAATTCATTTCCTGCATTTTCCCAGCAAAGAAACAGAATCCCAGGATTTCTTTAAACTGAACACTCATAACCCAACTGTAATTCACTAAACAAACAATATTACTAATCAAAATCAGTAACTACCCTGAACCCAGAAATGAAAAGGCATAAAAAGGAACACAAACAGAAATTTATAGAACCAAACACACCCGGCACGAAGAGGGAAAGAATGAGAGAGCCAAACAGAACTGGAATTGAAAATGTAAAGAAAAGGGTTAGAAACCCATTTTTTAATGCAATCCAAACCCCACCCCCCACATGAAAATGCTTTCTTTCTTTCTTTCTTTTGAAGCATCACTCTAACGCCATGACTGCAGGGGGAAGATGCACCATACAAATGCACATGTGTGCGTGTGCGTGTGCATTCCCTTTTCTCAGCTATCGAGGAAGGCCCCACAAAATTATGAGAAGTGGGAGAAAGAGTTATGAACAGCCGCCAGCACCAAACCAGAGAAAGTAGCAGACAATCGGGCATTTAGCAAGTCAAAAAGAGAGAGGAGATGGCCGCCTAGCACCATCAGAGCAACAGTCGATCAACATTCCCCGCCTCTTCATCTCATGAAATGAGAAATCTTCCGACTGGCCTAGGTGAAGAATACGGCCCTGAGCCTGAGAAGTGGGCCCAAGTCGCGAGGAATCGCTATAAAAATATGAATTTTATTTATCGATAGATTTTCCTCTAAACTGCGTTGGATGAATCTTTTACGATCTAATTTATAAAAATAATATGTATTTTTTAAATATATAAGATACACATATTTTTTTAGAAAAGTCTACAAAACCCTCTCAAACTACCATCAAATTGACTATGTCTCCCATAAACTATTAAACTATCAAAATATTGTTAATATTCCCCAAAAGCAAAACTACTCTTAGTAAAAAAAATACTAAAACTTCTAGAAAAAAACATAAAACTAAAAAAAAAAAAAAAAAAATTCGAAAGGATGAAAAATTAAAAATTAAAAAACAAATCCTTTGTATGAGAAAAAAATGGAAAAAATTCAATTTTTTTTATAAAAATTGATTTTTTTTTTTTGGTTTTATAACTTTCTCAAATAAAATTTCTGTTTTTTAAAAAAATAATAATTTCCATGTAAGAAAATAAAAATTTTTGTTTTCTACAAAAAAAAAATGAAAAAAAAAATTCTTTTTAAAAAAATTTGTTAAAAAAATCATTTAAAAAATATATCTTTTTTTAAAAAAATCGTTCTTTTCAAATTATTTTTTTTTAAAATATATATATTTTTTGAGTTTATAGGGATATTTTTGTCTTATTGAGAAAAATATAGAGGTATTTTAATTTTTTTGCTAGCCTTAGGAGGAACATTGACAATGTTTTGATAGTTTGGGGGACATTGTCACAATTGAAAGTTTGAGGGGACATTGTTAATTGGGTGGTAGTTTGAGGGGGCATATGGACTTTACTCTATTTTTTAATAACATTGACAAAGTTGGAATAAATAATATTAAAAATTGGAAAAAGTTTTTTTCTCCAAGCTGAACTGGAGGAATTTCCTTCAACCTATTCTATAAAAGTGACATATGTCCATTTTTTAATAACATGTAAGATGCATACATGTTTTTAATAAAATTTATTCCAACTTTATCCCTGCTATTAAAAAAACATATGCATATCACATGTTTAAGGAACATGTGTCACTTTTATAAAATAGGTTGAAAGAAATTCTTCAATCCAGTTTGGAAAAAAACTTTATCCTTAAAAATTGATGTGTATCTCACATGTTTTTTAAAAAATAGACACATGTTACTTTTACATATTAGGTTAGAGGAGATTGCTTTAACCTAGTTTGGAGGAAAACAATATTATTTAATTATTAGAGTTAAATACTTACTCCCTAAGGTTTCACTTTTTATTTTTTCCTCCTTAGGGTTTGATTTTTATCATAAGAGATCCTTGTGATTTTGATAAATTACCAAATAGGTCCTTCCGTTCGTTGACCGTTAGTTAACTAACGGAAATGACACGTAGACCAATTAAATTTTGCCACGTGTCATGTAATTTTTTATTTAAAAAATATATATATTTTAAAAAAAAAGGAGAAAAAAATTAGGGGTGGCCATTGAGCCAAGGGGGAGGCCTAAACCACCCCCAAGACCCACTCGAGCCACCCCCTTGGAGCATCCAAACAAAGTTCCATGGAGAACTACATCACCTTTTACTAAACAATATTGTAACGATTTCATGCAATTTCTCATTATCGTCTCATATTCATAATTCCGGTTGTTGCTGGTAGCAAAAATGGCACAGCCTGCGAAGGAAATAGATGGAGAAATTGAGATGGTGCAGGAAGAGAGGGAAGATGATGATTGAAGTGCGTCTTTTATGCCTACGTTGAACCCAATGGGCAAAGCCACCTTTTTTTTTTTTTTTTTCTTTCGAAAAAATATTTTTTAAAAATAAAAATAAAAAATAAATTATATGATACATGGCAATATTTAATTGATTCACGTGCCATTTCTATTAATCAACTAATGGTCAACGAACAAAATGATCAATTTAGTATTTTATCAAAACCACAAGGATCTCATGTGATAAAAATCAAACACAATGAGAGAAAAATAAAAAGTAAAACCCAAAAAGGTAAGTAGGTATTTAACCCTAATTATTATTCTAAATTTCTAACGACACAATGAGAGAAAAAATAAAAAAGTAAAACCCAAAAAGGTAAGTAGGTATTTAACCCTAATTATTATTCTAAATTTCTAACGCATATGACGGTTACAAAAATTAAGTTATACGGTTTGGTCTCCAAGTGGTAGCTCAATCAGCTGTGAACCACGCCTTATAAAGCGGAGGTCACAAGTTCGAATCCCCCATCCCCTACCCTTGTGTGGACATGTAAAAAAAAAAAAAAAAGTTCTACAGTTTGTTTCATAAGAATTGCTTTTTTGTTTTTATTTTGTTTTTTATTCAATACTGAATAAAAGGAAAAACGAAAGAAAACCGATAATCTGACAGTATTACCTCTTTTAAAGTAAGGAATTGGCTGACAATATATATATATATATATTTGTGATTACAATCAAATCATAATTTCATATCAAATTCTTGTGATTGATTATCAAATCCTTATAATTGATTATCATATCCTTGTGATTTAATTACCTTATTTATATTGTATTCACAAATATATATGAAATTATATTCTAACAATATTACCCTCCAGAATAAGGGAACCTTAAAGAAATGCATTCACTTTTAAATGAATAAGAAATATATTCTTTCTTTTATTTTCTTTTTCTTTTTTGTAAGAAGAAATATATGACTATGTTTGGCAATAGACTGAATTGGAGAAAGTGAACTGATACTGTAGTAGATTTGATTGATGTGAAGAAAAAGTAAAAATGCTTTATATAAAAAAGTTAAATTTTTTATTTTGTAATAATATATTCTTTCTTGTTCATTCTGCCTTGGCACTTTGGAGCAAAACACTATCCATTGCACAATTAATGGCCGACAAAGACAATGCATTCCTACTTGGGAGAGACGACACAGAACAGGGATTGCAAATAATTTTGATTGCAACTCATTTGGTCAAAGAGGTTACCTCACCCTGTACAACAATAGGTGGTTTGTTGTTCCATTTCTTCCTTCTTCTTTTTTTTTTCTTTTTTAGTCTAAAATGTTTGATAAGTATGTTACAAATTAATTAAATAGGTAAGTCATATATTTTTTTTTCTAAATCATTTCAACAATTATGAACAGTTTGTAAAAAAATTAAATATAAATCCTATGCTCAAAACCCAAACCAACAAAATCACAAAATATGAAAGCGTAGGATGATAAAAGATAATATGAGTCTTGGAAGATATTATGATATTATATTTACTTATTCTTATAATTGATATAAAAGTTATAGTTTATAGATTTTAACCTAATTAAATATATTAACTATTTGTTTTTGTGATCAATATAACATTTAAATCACTGATTTTGAGCTCAATACGAGAATCCTAGTGGCTATTGCACGAGATCTTGATCGAATTTCCAACATAGAATGTTCAAAATCATCAAGCAATATGCATCACGCATGCATGCGGTGCTTGACGAACAACGAGAATCATGTTCTTCATCGCTGAGATCAGACGGCTAATGATTTGCCAGGTGTCAACAACCCAACAAGCCCACCTGTAAATGCCACTTGTATGACTTTTTATTTGTTTTTTCAGTACGACAATGTTGTGTTACCGTTAAAACTTAAAAAAGGATGGGGGATATATGCCATGCCAAGCTTCCATAGACTGGAAAGCGGGCAAAGTAAGCTTAATCTATGATGAACCTCAGAACCTTTGCCACTGTGGCCACTTCGCATTGATGATGCAGAAAAAAGAAACAAAAACAGAAACAAGAAACAGAAGGAGCTTAATTCGGTCCAGAAAAAAAGGCTCCTTCTCTCTCTGTCTCTGTCTCTGTCTCTCTCTGTGTACAAAAAAGTTTACTTTTTGAACCAAGCAATCACGGGAGGCCCCTGAAATCTGTGCCTTTGATTCATCTTTCGACTGCCAAAGGAAAATCTTCATTTTCATGAATTTCTTCTTCCTTCCATTACAATCCTTGACACCATGAAACCCCATTATCTTTCTCTCAATGTTTTTCGTTCCCGTATATATTTTCACCAAGTTTTCACTGATTCATGACCGTTTTGGTGTAATAAAGGCACAAATGGTTGGGATAAAAATCTGTCTTTTGGTTCTCTCCCTGTGTTTTGTTTCTGAAAAACTCGGTGGATAGTCTTCGATCTCATAGTTTTTTAATAATAATTCATGAAAACCCATATTTCTTTTTCATTTCTCTTCGGAACCCATGTTTCTGAATCAGTTCATGCACTTCCTCAAATCAATTCACACATTCAGAAGGAAAATTCCTTTGGATTGTTTGCTTTGATACAAAATTCTCTATAACTATTTCATATATCCATTTCATATTAAGAGCTTCAATGGCAACCTCGTGTTTCCACATGCCTCGCCTTCGAAGGTCCAAGAGCAAACCCTTTTCAATCCCTTCCTCGTCCAAGACCCAGTTGAATTCTGACATGGAAAATATGGAAAGAAGGAGATTTGATAGCATGGAATCATGGTCTATGATATTGGATTCAGAGAATGTGGAGACTTGGGAGGTATCAAAGGAGGATCAGGAGGAATGGACCGCCGATCTCTCACAGCTCTTTATCGGTAACAAATTCGCTTCAGGAGCACATAGTAGAATTTACCGTGGAATTTACAAGCAGAGAGCCGTGGCTGTAAAAATGGTTAGGATTCCAAACCAGAAGGATGAGACTAGAACCTTTTTGGAGCAGCAATTTAAGTCTGAAGTTGCCTTGCTTTCACGTCTCTTTCACCCAAATATAGTGCAGGTAACCTTTCACGCTAAAGTTAGGAAAAAATTGCAATTTAGTACTATTATCATTATTCTTATCAGTATTATAGTTTGGTGTATATAAAATTGTTCTCACTGATTTTTTATTGCTTATCGAATTCTGTTATATGCTCAATTAAAACCTCAAATTTTCAGGGTATCCTACTAAGTTCCTCAAAGCCTTTGTCAGCTAGAATTCCTGAATTCACTTAATCTTGGGCCATAATTAATGAAAAAAAAAAACAGACCTTTCCCTCTGCCTTTTCTCAGTACTTCAATCCACATCCCCTTTTATCTTCCTTTCAAATTCTCAAAGTTTGTGTTTGTGTTCAGTGCTAGATCTAGGATGAATAAGGACAACTAACTGGGCCTGTTTTCCATTCATTCAACACTTTACTTTATTTATAATGAAGGGCTCGAAAACTCAACAGCTTCATACTCCCAAATTGCTGATTCATCTTCTTTACAGTTTATTGCAGCTTGTAAAAAGCCTCCCGTTTATTGTATTATCACTGAATACATGTCACAAGGGACTCTGAGGATGTATCTTAACAAGAAAGAGCCATACTCTCTTTCAACAGAAACAATACTGAGGTTAGCTCTTGACATATCCCGAGGAATGGAGTATCTTCATTCACAAGGGGTGATCCATAGAGATCTCAAATCAAATAACTTGCTTCTTAATGATGAAATGAGGGTTAAGGTGGCAGATTTTGGTACATCATGTCTTGAGACACAGTGCCGGGAAACTAAGGGAAACAAGGGAACTTACCGTTGGATGGCACCTGAGATGATCAAGGAGAAACCTTGTACACGGAAGGTTGACGTGTACAGTTTCGGGATTGTGCTATGGGAGCTCACAACAGCTTTGCTTCCCTTTCAAGGGATGACCCCTGTGCAGGCTGCATTTGCTGTGGCTGAGAAGGTCAGATAGCTATATCCGAAATGCAAAATCCTTCCGAGTCTTCTATGTAGTATTTAAACCTCTTGCTATCTTGTAATATCATACTTCTCTGCCTCTGAATTCTGATGTCTAAATTTAAGGACTCCTATTGACATGATAACAATCCTCTGGCTAAAGCCTAAAGTTCATTATATACTTTTGGTTGAATTGATCAAAATAGCAAAACTAGCTAGACTGTTAGAGCATTAATAATCACCTGGTGGATTTCCCATTTAAATGCTTTCATGAAGTTTGCCAAATTAATGAGTGTCTACTATTTGGTATGTAACTAAACAGGTTGCCATTATTCTATTTTGTATTTTGTATTTTCTTTTTTATATAGAAGACCAAAGAAGCATACTCAAGTTATTTCAGTTACTTAGCACTAGCACATGTAATCTGCTGTCTGCAAAGGGGATCTGCAGGCTGTTATAGGCCTATATACAACTGAAGGCAGAGGAAAAATCCATGCGACATATCTAGTTTTCGTAGTTAGTCATGTTATGTCTATGTCTACTGTAGTTTGAGAGCCTGAACATTATGGCTATTAAAGCCATACCATTTCAACCCACGGAGCATGGCCATGAAGTTCTACAAATAACATGGAGAAAGACGATTTTTTCATGGCATAAGTTGTTTGATGTGCTTTGCTCCAACTCTCTTGAGGGACCCTTTACCAGCCTGCTACATAATAGGGCTCTTCTGCCCTAAAATTTTTACCAAAAGGAAGACATGGACATGTTCTTCCTTCTATATTTATTAAGAAAATGGAAAGGCATGCAGTTACATGTGCCATACAGATGCTAATTTTCTTTATAACGTTTCAATTGAATGGCAGAAAGAGCGCCCTCCATTACCAGCTAGTTGTCAGCCTGCACTTGCACACCTCATAAAGCGCTGCTGGGCAGCAAACCCCTCAAAGCGGCCGGATTTCAGTGACATTGTTTCTGCTCTGGAGAAGTATGATGAGTGTGTCAAGGAGGGGCTTCCTCTTACTCACCACTCGAGACTGGTCAGCGGGAATGTCATTCTCGAATGCTTGAAAGGCTGCGTATCCACGAGCAGCTCATCCATACCTGTACATGCCTGACTCCATTAGAAGGTATTATTATTGTCTCCCTATTTAGGTAATCATGTCAGTAGATTAAACAGTACATAAATTTCTTTTCAACTAGCTATTGTGACTGTATTTGAAGATTATAAGGTTGGTGTTCCACTGTGGGCATATCAGTCTACTCCACAAGGAGTGATTGTTGGACCCCTATTTGGTTGTTTCCCCACTTTCAATAAGCTGATTATATGTACTTGCTTTTCTGTAAAATTACAAAGAAAGAGTAAATATATGCTCATATACCCCAAAAAAAAAAAAGAGGAAACAGAGAGTAAATATGCTGCATTGATATATTATCATATATACCATCTTTCATCACCCAAGTAGGAGCTACCAAGTGGGGGGATCTAATTCGTGTTGCTATGCCCTAATCTTCTTAGAATGCAGAAGAGTATTTTGGTTTCCTTACTTTAGTTACTGTAATGTACAAATGATGTTACTGTTCTAAATATTAACTGATTTGATGTATGATCCTTGTTCTTTTATTAAAACAGACTATTTTATTTCTGAAGTTGATGTTTAAGACCATGTTGATTTGAATTGAGATGTGGAGCAATATGTTACCCAAATTTGTGAAAGAGCTTATATGAAACCCACCTGCTCAAGTAAATTTTGGGTTGGGTTGGTGTGTCCTATATGGCCTCTCTTTCTCACATGTGCCGAAGATACCAATCTTGTGAATTGTTTCTTGAGCTTCTGCAAGGCAAGAAGATACTATAAAGTTTGAGAATTAGGATCCCTTACAATTGGGTTGCTCAAATTATACTACGATTCGTGCACGCCAATTGTAGGAGATTCTAATCCGAAGTCTATATAGCAAGACCTCCTATAGGTGAAAAAATCTGGCAGGCCCATGCTAAGAATAAATAGGCCCAACCATCTCAACCTCAATCATTGGATCTTGAATCTGTAAGACTGTAACATCCATAAGATGAAATTTATGTGGTCCCTGCTTACTCCGGAGCCCTTTTGGTGATCTTTAAAGTTGATCATCAACGATGTTCACCCTTGCTAAAGTTGAGCTTGAATTATGCACCATTTTGGAAGAACTACTGGCAACATGACAACGATGGATCCACTTGACAATTTCCAAGCAATTGGCCCCCCAAGTTGCGTAATTTTGCCTGCGGATCGAACCACTGCAACCCATAACGTGTCTATCCCATCTCCAGATCAAACGGGGTCGAACTTAATTTCATACCATTGCGTGAACATAGACACTATGCCAAATCAAGGCGCGTATTTTTGCCCAACGGGATTGATAGAACCACCGCAGTTATACTTTTCAATAAACTATGGGGAAAACTTTACATTCTTACTTAAATTTAAACATTTTGCTTTAGATTTGTCCATGAAATAATACCATTCTTGATGTTGGGTTTGGAAAGTGAAATTAACCTTGTCATGTACCCAAGACCGAGTCAAACACGTCAAGTTGATTTTGAGAAAAAAGCTCCAAAGTGCCTCTCACACACTTTAACGTGAGCTTTAAGGTTGTTAATAAGTGGCAACAAAAAGCTCAAGTGATCTTGTTATTGTGGACGAGCTTTGTCTTTTGCTTAGATTCGTTTGACAATTCTTCAGACGATTTGGAAAACCAATCACCGACTTGTTCCACCGTTTGTTTTTTTGTCTTTGTTTTCTCAAAACAAAACAAAAAACCAAAAAAACAAAAATATTGACAACCATTCTTAAAAACATTTTATTTTAGAAACAAGTTTTCACCTTATATACATATCCAAGAACATCTTCAAAGTAAGGCCTTTCGGACCTATTCTACAGAGTAAACCCTAACTCAGTGCATCGCACCTTAAAAATTTTCTTCCATGAAATGGGTAAGTCATTGGTTATTCACCAGAGTGGTGTGGCCCCAAGGGAAGGTAGCACCTGGTAGGTTTTGAACCTGAGACCACTAAGAACCAAACTTAGAGCCCCAGGCTCTACTCCTTTAGACCACCGAGCCAACCCCTTGGGTTCAAGTTTTCACCTTTATGTAATACCAAAACATTATTTCAAACTAAAAACAAAAATATTTTTCAAAACACAGTAACAACTTAGATCTTTCTTTAAAATAATAATAATAATGAGTTGGAATAAATTCATGGAATTCAATTTATTAAACTGACATATATTCTTAAAGCATGTAATGTTTAAATGCATTTTTAATAAGATTATTAGAGCATCATGTGAGAATTACGTGTTTTACGAACAAATATATATATATATGAATTTAATGGACTAAATTAAAAGAATTTTTTTCAACCCAATTTAGAGAAAATTTTTGTAGTTTGCAAAAAGTCATAATACTTAGATTAATTATTAAAAGATAGAGATTAGCATAATCTCTTGAAAAAGATTAATCAAATATTTAATCAAAGGTGCAATTATAGTTATTAATATTAGTTAGGCGAATACGCGTAGAATAATAATTAAAAAAAAAACAGTTTGATCGTGCAGTCATGTAACTATTGACTTGTTAAGCAGCAAACAACAGCTATAGAAGCTGGAGCTTCTTCATATATTTTGTATCAAACCATCTATCAACCGATTGGATAGCGGAAATGGCGGATTTAATGACTACTGCACTCTGCCATGTCAGTATAACAAGATAAATAGATGGTATAGAACATTTTTCTTTCAAATAAGTCCACGTCAGAGTTGATCCATCATTTCTGCACTGGTTGCCTAGTTGTTGATGCGGCATTTTAAGGACAAAGTTTTTTTCTAATTGAATTAAAGAAATTTCTTTCAATCTTATCTATAAAAGTGATATCTTTTTTTAATAACATATGAGATACATGATTTTTTAATAAAATTTATTACAATTTTGTTTTGACTATTAAAAAAATATGTGCATCTCATATGTTAAAAGGACACATGTCACTTTTATAGATCAAGTTGAAAAAAATTCTTTCAATCCAGTTTGGAGAAAACTTTGTCCACATTTTAATTGACGTGACGAGTGTTGCTTGACATTAATATGACATCTTTACAAACCCTAACCAAAGTAGTATGAGAAATGCTTTAATACAATATAATGTCCATATTTAATCAATTTTAGACGTGATAGATGAATAATCATATGAAATAAATGATTGAATTTGAAATTTTAATTTTAATTTTAATTTTCTCCCTCATTAAATATAGGCCAAATATAAATATTATATTACATTATAACATATCTCAAGTAGTATAAAGGAAGCGATTTGATAATGAAGATACTTCTAAGAACCTCTAAGATATTTTTAATCCTTAGAAATGAAATGTATACGAGGGCCTCCAAGTGACACGTGTACGGTGGTGCTCAAATAGATGCTTGCATGCCAGTTACGGTGAGGGTAGGGGAATATGTGCTAGGGCTACCGTCTACCGAGACTTGAGACCATTGTTCCCACTTTCTGTATTTATTGGCCAAACTCAAAGTGGGCAGATCCACATTTCAAAGATGCCCTTGCCAAAATTCAATTGAGATATTAATATTTAAGTAAAAGAACAAAGAGACAAATGCATGGCTGCAAAATCTATATATATATATATATATATATTCTGTTCCATTTTGACTAAATTACCCATGCACCCTTCGGCTGTAATGAACTCAAATAATTTATTTTCCATCGAATCTATTAAATATATGGCTCACATTTTTTATAGAATTCACAAATATGATATGAATCAAACGCAAAATTAGTGAGATGCGGTTGAGAGGCATAATTCATTTAATTAAATTGGTCAAATTATGATTAACCTATACAATTTTATACTTATATCTTAATATGACCAAAACTTAAAATACAGTATTAAGACTGATAATTTTTGACACAACCTATATATTTAGTTCAAAAATAACAAATTAGAATTAAGAAGTTTAACCTGTTTAATATGATAAATTAGGTTAAGTTAAAATTATATAATCATTTATTTATACTTCGACACACGAATACGAATTGACACTCCTAATTAAACCGACGTGGCAACGTGTGTTTGACATGTGAGTTTTATTTAAAAATATATGTTAGAAGTTCCAAAGACATCTCAATATAATAACAAGCAAAATTTTCCACCACTCTGAAAAGAAAAACAAAAAACAAAAACCATTGTCAGTTAGGAAGAGACCCTTCCTTAAAAGTTTGTGTTCTCAAAGGTGCAGGGGCTCGTAAGACAACACAATGGGCCGCATATGCCTACAAATGGTTCGGTGGAAAGTAGGAACTATTTGGTAATGCTATAAGAATAGAGTTAAGAGAGGGCAATAGCTTTTTCATGTCAAAATTGAGCAATTTATTGAAACTCAGCCTAATTAATTGACTTATTGAGAATCATATATATTAAGTTGTCCAAAGTAAATTGCCGAATATAAAACTTAAAAGCATAGATTTTTTTAAGAAGATTATGCTTCATAAAGCAAAACTTGAGTAACCAATGCACTAAAAACCTAACATGAGCAACAAAAGAGCTAGTGTGTTCTATAACCATTGAGCCATTGGGTGGGGTTATGGGGTACAACACACACGACACATACACCCGATTACTCTATAATTTAAAGCATGTTTGGGTACTTTTGGTTATTAAAATAGTTTTGTCTTCCCTTTAAAATGGGGTTGAATTGATTTCACATAATTATGGGGTAAAAAAATATAATAAAAAATAAATAAATGGCCTTGGGGAACAACGAAAAGGGGGTTCGTTTGGACTCGAGCATTAGTGGGACTTTTCAGCTCCCTTTGCTTTAATCGAAGCCTTGCTTTTGCCGACCTCGTCAATTGCGACACCAACCTATCCCATCACATACGTTTTTTTTTTCTACTCTACCCACCAACATACTAATACAACATCAACATGGTTTGCAAATTTCACACATATTTAATATAAAATTGACGAAAGAATGAACTATTTAATCAATTGATAGGTTTTTTTTTAATTTTTAATTTAATGGGCAAAAGATAGGTCAGAAAGACCAATTATGATAATTTTACTTTAAGGTGAGGTCTATATTTGACAAAGAACCAGACCGAACCCAACCCAAAATCTCAAAAATTTCTCTCAAAATCAACCCCAATATTTTTACTTTTTATATCACATCAATCATATTTTATTACTATTAAAATAAAAAAATTACTGCAAAACAAATCTTTTACTTTTTTATACAAAATATTCTCTTTTTTTTTTTCTCACATCAATCAAATCTATTACATTATTGATCTGCTTCCTCAAGACCAATCCTTTGCCAAAGATAGCCGAGAAGTTCCACTGAACTATAGTTTAACCCAACTCTATTATGACATCAATAAAAATTTAAGGTAACTAAAACTAACCAAACATTTGTAAGAATTATTTGTTGCGAAGATTCAAACCCATACCCTACTATATATTTTGACAATTTGGGAATTTTCAAATGCCATTCATTAAACTATCACTCAAATCGAATTAGTATTGAATTATATAGTTTTATACTAATATTTTATTACGATCAAAACTCAACAACACAACATTTAAAACCGATAATTATTTACATGACTTGAAAACTAAACATAAACTCAATACATACGGAATTAACGAATTAATGTTAAGTAATTTGAATTTTTATTTTTTTTTTTTTTTTGGTATGAATAAGAATAAAGCACGCACGTAACTCATGTTTAAATGAGTGGCTCTATATAATTGATACACTTACATGTTTACTTTCTGATTTTCAATAAAGATGATAAAAAAGAGTCATGGAGATTTTCAGTAAAAAAAAAAAAAAGAAGTAAATTTAGATAAATATGTTGGTTAATTTTTGAGTGACCATCTTCATTGTTTATTCTTTTTAAGAAAATAAGTAATTTTTTTTTCACTGAAATTAAGACAAACTAAAGACAGTGACGGGTCGGGGCTTGGTATGAATGTATGAGCCAGAGGCCCAGAGCGAAACATTAATGGAAATTCATGTATGTCTGGGATTTTCCAGCGTTTATGACAAAATTCAGGGACCATTTTGCCGAGACAAACTTTTTTAAGGACAATAAAGCCAAGCTAAAGTACAAAACGACAGGGTTTCATGCATCTAAAACTAACAACAAACGCGCTGAATTCTTCCTACCTTTGCACCAAAAGATCCATCACCTTGCAACATGTTGTCATGTTCCATTTCGAAGTAAATATATATATTAATAAAAAAAAAAAGCCCATGAAAAGCAAATTATATCAAAATAACCGATTAACCCCACCCCCACCCAAAAAAAAAAAAATCATTTTCCACCTTTATTGGAAACATGTAATTGCATCCCCCCTTCAAAATTGTTCATGTATGGAATGATAATTAACCAACAAAAGCTTTCATTTTTAAGCTACACTAGTTAGGAGCAAAGTAAAGTTCAAAGTGCTTCAATCTTGATCAATAATGCCAGAAACCCAACAATTAAAGTTTGATTACACGTACAAGAATGAAGAAGGGTGATCTTCCAACCAAGAGCTTTCCATATTTGATGGAATTAGTCCAAATAGTTATACAAAAGCCATTTACAGATCAAATTAAAGCTTCCTAAACTTATTCATATTCACAGAAAAAGATAGAAAACCACAATAATAATAGGAACATCAATTTGGATGCCTTTGTTCGAACAAAACCAGCTCTAGCTTGATCGATGATCCAAAATTACACTACCCATTTTTACATTGTAAAAGGGTAATATACAAAAGAGAAAAATTAAAAACAAAAATTAAGAGGGAGATGATATTAATATAGAAAAACAAAAATGAAGTAAAACCCACCCTTTTTTCCCTCTCTCTCTCTGGTTTTCCTTCACTTTCCCACTCTAATTCATTGGCTCCAAGCGCCCCAAATCCTCTCTCCAATGAAACTCACAAGCTTTCTCACCGACCCTCTATCCAACCCTTCCCAACACCCTTCCTCCCCATCACCACCACCACCACCACCCTCATGCCCACTACTGTTGCTACTCTCTCCACCCAACTCGCCCGACTCGTCCTTCCCGGAACTCGCCTCCGACCGCTTCAACTCACCCGACTCGCTGTTGCATCCTCTCTTCCTCCTCTCCTTCCTACCCTTCCCCTTCTTGCTCTGCGCCATGAGCTCCGCCTCAAACGCATCAATGATTTCGTGTATCGCTTGGCGATTCGGCGAAGAGTCCCACCTGACCCAGTAGCTCTTGTAGCACCGGAAACAGTTGCAGTTGAACTGAGGAGGGTGATCGGCGCCGGTTCCTCTCTGGGTGGTGGTGCTCCTCCGGTGGCCGTTAAAGTTGACGGAACTGTTGGAGCAGGAGATGAGGTAGGCCAGCACTTCTCGGTCCTCAGGCGAGAGAGCCGCCGCCAGGGTTAGGATCGTGGCGGGAAGGAAGGACAGGTGATCGGAGATGATTGGCGGCGACGGGTGGACGGCCCCTCTGCGGTACAATTTCTTCATACTTGAGGTTTTCAAGAGACAGAGATGTCAGAGAGAGAGAGAGGCTAGGTTTGGACTTTGAAAGGTTGATGAGGCTATAATTTTTTCTCTGAGAGAGAGAAAGAGAGAGAAGAGCATCGTAGTTGGTGACGTATAATAGCTGGTGATTGATTGGGGAGAATCACGTGCGACGCGGGACACAGTCGCATAGATACGGATCAGATTATTTTTAATCGAATTATTTTTAAAATTTTATCATTCCAAGGTATTTAATAATAAAAAAATGCTAAGGGTTCTTCAGTTCTTCTCAGTGTTCTCTTAGTACTTTTTCAGTACTATGTGAAAAATAATTTAAGAAAAAATAAAATTGTATTGGTCTCACTATCAATTTGTTTGAGAATTAGTATTAAATTTGAGGTATTAACAATAAAATTGAGGTATTAGTACTAAATATTCATTTTGGGTGATATCATATTTAAATGGTTAACCTTTTACCTTTAGGTTTTAATTTTGAATCCAAAAACAAGTTTTAAAGCATTAAAACCTAAATATTAATTCATAAAAATTAATATAATAACACTAAAAGAACATTAGAAAAAAATCCCTAATATTTCCCTTAATAATAATACTTGAGGACAATCGATGACGAAAGGATTTAATAACCCTTTTTATATTTACCAATATGATTAGTGACTTAGTGTTTAGTAGATTATAACTATATATCAGATTTAAATTATTTAATTAAAAACAATAATCATGATATGATCTATTGGACATGATTTTTATGTTGGACGACTGAGATTAGTGCAGTGATGAGATGGGACTTAATTATTAAACTTTACAATAAAGCGTGCGGAGAAATAAAACATAATAAATCTGTGCAAAATTAATTACCAGATTGTTCCCTTTTTTTTTTTAATATATTATTTATAAATAGATTGTTCTTTCCTTGTTCCCCGTTTTTAGAAATTAAAATTCATAATCAATATAAGCCCAATTAATAGATATTATGATATATGCTTATTTATAATCATTAAGTTCTTTTATATTTTATAATTATATTTACTGTTAAGATTTTTGTATTTTTGAAAGGTAATTGAAAATATAGAATTATATATGGATGTGCGTTGGACGACTGAGATCAACGCAGAGATGAGATGGGACCTACGTACCCCTATGCGAGTGTCTAGTACTTACTTCACTGCCGCTTTTCATACGTTGGGGTTGGTGGTAGAGGGAGAGGGGATTGGTCGGCCTCCGGCTTACTCAATCGAGTCAAATAGTCAATTGCTCTGGCTTGTGTTAGGTGCCAATCGGCCACCGGCTACCGTGCCCATGCACCTGGACTCTTTGTTTTGACTTGTTCTTTTTAACCCTTCAGACCATCCACAGTGTCTCTAATTTGAATTGTGTTAAAATATATATAGGTATAAGTTAGTTAGAATCAAATTTATTTATTTATTTAATTAGATTAAATCCTTTATCTTCTATTTTATTTTTGATTTTTTTCAAAAGTGTGTATTTGATTCTCTGAGTTATTATGGTACTACTTAAAATATGTGATTTTTTACATACATTTTTAATAAAAACTTGTGAAAATTTATCGTATGTTTTAAGAATAAATGTTAATTTAATAAACTAAATTTGATAAAATTTGGATAAAAGGAAAACTCTATTTTATGTTGCCCTCTCCAGATTCGGGAAAAAAAAAAAAAAAACAAAAACAAAAATTGGCTTATGATGTATGGGCATAAATTGGGCTGGGCTTTAGAGGACAATATATAACTAAATTAATAAATCCAAATACTCATATTAATTAATTAAATTGACAAGCTTTGGCTATTTGATCTTTGGTTGAATGAACCAAGGATAAGAGAGAGTTGGCAAAGCAAATTAGACCAAGTTTTCTTTCGGATTGAACGTACACCGACATTTGTCCTTAACTGAAATATGCGATTTTTACATGCATTTTTAATAGAATATGCAATTATCATTTACACTTTTAATAACTAGGGTGATTTTTATTTTATTTTTCCCCTCTCCAAATCCAATTGTATAAAAACTTTGTCCAAGCAAATAAAGACTTTAAAATTGCAGTCAGGTTTGAAATTAAGCAAATAAAGTTTGAATTGCTCTCTCTCTCTTGATAACATGAGGGGATTGGGACATTACTAGAGATTAAAGTAATCAAAGGGGTTAGAAAAATATATATATTAAGTGCAGATTGAATTATACCCTTTTACAGTGTAAAATACAATAAAATAAATTGTAGCTGGCGTGCTAATCTATACTCTTCATTTATAATATCAAATGCTGCTTGAACTTTTGGATAAAGTAAATTCTCCTCAATTTGCCATTTGGATTAGAAGCCCTTTGGTCTACATTACTTGCCCAATGGTATGTGTAATGTGTACTATACTTTGTTTATATATATATAATCCTTTGGTCTACATCTGTCGGGCTTCTGTTTGTCCTATAAAAATGGGATTGGCTATTTCATATAGACACACAAAAAGAGTAAGAAAAATCATTTAATTATTTTAGAGCTTGTGATTAACGTATGTATTTTTAATATTAATTGATATTTATCTTTAGAGAGTATGTATATGAGAATTATGCATTTTGAAAACATATATTAATTTAATAAATTAAATTAAAAAATAAAAAATTTAATTGTAACAACTTCATTCAATCCAATTTAGAAAAGAAAAGAAAAAAATTATCCTCTCATTATTATGAAATTCTGTGCAGTCTTTTCCTTCTGTTCAAAATTCAACAGTTCATGCCATGATGCCACATTGCAGCTAATAATTATTGCCTCATGCACTCGAAAGGCCATGATGATAAAAGCTTGCACAAATTACTTGATGCAAAACATGGATTAAAGAAGGAATCTCCCTAGGTAATAAGGTTTACGTAGGTTTAACCAAAAGTTACATGCCCTATTAAGGAGCCCCGACAGGCCCACCTACTCGGGTTATCCAAACACCCTGCTCGAATAAATGAGATTTGTCGAGAGCTTCTCACAATTACGTATAAACCAAAAGTTACCCAATTATCGTCACATATTCTACCATATAAAAAGAAATCCAAGTATTGAAAAACTATTGATCTTAAGAGTGGTGATGTATCATGTACAACATCGTTCATGTTTAGTGCTAATTAATTTGCTAATAATGATAAAACTAATATTTCTTCAATAATTGAGCAGCAGGCTCTACTGGCATGCGCACACACTTTATAGTTTATAGTAACACTGACGAACAAAGCAAAGTAAGGTCCATGCTCATCTAAATAGCATGTTTTTATTCTCCTGCATTATCTGAAATTGCCTCAGACAAAAGTTCTTAAAGCATTATTTAGATTTACTTTCATCATAATACATGAAGTAGCTTGAAAATCATGTCTCTTTACATATTCATTCTTTGACAACCAGAAAATCAATGGCCGATGATTGTAATCAGGTGAGAATCTTCTCCCACCCAAGCCTTCAAGAAGAACTCTGCAGACGAGTTTTTATCCATGATTCCAGGTGCTGCAGCTCCTCATGGCTTATTGAATGGCCAAGACCAGGATAAGCCTGACAAATCAAAATTTTTCAGTAATCAAGAGAACATCAAGAAAGTATTGAAATATTTGGATATTGTCAAATTATCGGTTATTTCAAAAGCAATGGTAAATTTAATCATTTAATTAAGTACTTTAACACTCATTTGGGCTTAAGCCCAACACATAAAATGTTTAACTGAAATAGAGGGTGAATAATAAAGACAAAGTTCGAACTCAAGACTTACGTTTTAGTACTATAGTCCATGTCAAATTATCAATTATCCCAAAAACTTAAGCCGATCGAAAATGATAAATTCAATCATTTAATTAATATTTTAATAGATATATTACCTTAAACTCGCAGCTTAAACCAGCTCGTTCAAGGAAAGGGGGACCAGCTTGTCCAGCTTCAAACAATACAGTTCTGTCAGCCATCCCATGGGACCACAAAATTGGTGTCTGCGCAATGTTCAGATTCAGAAACAAAACACATGTAAGTCGAAGAGTTACAAGAAAATTTACACAGAAATAATATAAATTTGCCTACTCAACCTTTCAACTCAAGGTTTTACACCCAAAAAGATCAGAATATTTGACAATGCTAGTGAGGCCTATTATATGAATAGGATCAAAATTATTAGTAGATATGACTAGGTGATCCTAAAGCACATTCGCAGATACAAGTATACATACAAACCTATGAATATGGAAAGGAGATTATCCGTGGGACTTCAACAGTCAGATAAATTAGCAAATACATTGGTTCACTCTAACAAGATCCTTTCCTTGGACTAGAAGGTACTTAGGGATGATATACAGATCCTCTGACCCGAGTAATCTCTTGCAAGCATCTGGCATTGAACTGTGTCTGAAGAGTAGTTATTGTCGGTCATTAGAACTACATGCATACAACTTAGTTATAGTCAGACTTTCAAGTCATCTATCACCACTTAAATGGAACCAATCACCAAATTAATCTATGCCGCTATTCGTGACACAATATGAAAACTTGCACTTGAGAAATTATTCTCATTACAAGTAACGCTTCTTACCATCTGAAATGGCATCACTGAACCTGCACACAGGGTGCTAGTTCATTTGAACAAAAACTAGAAGAAGAAAAAAGTTCCATAACTAGTTTAGGAGATAAATATGTCAAGATGAAGGCTGTAGTGAGTAATGAATACATGTATGTCACCACCATCACAATGGTTGACTGTCCATCTACAAATGTTTACTAAGATCTTTATTTCATATTCATAGAATGGCAAGTCAAGAAAATATAGCGAAACAAAAGAAAAAAAAAAAAAAACAGATTTATTGTTCAAAAATTTATGAAGTAAAAATAAAGTATGTAAACTAAAACTGGAAATCATAGTATTTTTGAAGAAAAGTACCCTCTTTGCATTTGATGAAATTTGTTCTATTATAGACGTATTAAAAGGAAGCCAACCACTGAAGACAGCACCTCCCCCTAGAGTTTTTGGGTACAGCAGAACACTTGCCAAGGTCAAGGCACCTGCAAAAGAATTGTTAAAATTTTCAAATTACCAGCACTAAATGAAAATCAATGAATGCAAAGATGTTTTGCAGTGCATGTCGATGTGTGTATATATATATATATTTTTTTTGGAGGGGGGGAGGGGGTTTGTATTGAAGAGGGAGGAAGAGTGAAAGAGAAACCTCCTTGACTGAATCCACACACAAATACATTATTGGGATCTGTGCCAGCAGCTATTTCCTTGTCTATCATTGCATGCACATTCTGAACTGCTTTAAGCACACTACTTTCATCTTTTGGAGAATCCTGAATGTTAGCAGAATAGTCTTCAATAAGTGCTCAACAAATCAGCATCGTCAACTAGTATGGTATTAAAGCAATTTGCAACCCCTCTTGAAGGTTCCTTATGCACTTGCTACATCACTGTTAACTGTCCAAGAGTAAGTGACAAATTCCAAAGACATTTTGACAAACAATGGTAATCCATAAAAGGTTCAAATAGAGATGTGTCCCAAAAAACTGTAAAGCTCTAGCCAAACTCAGTTTTCCATGAATAAAATGTATCTACTAGACAACACAGTTATCCTTCTCACTGGTTGCCTATTCCTCTTAATACACAAAAAGTCAAAATAATACTTGAGATGGTGTCACAAACCTACCAAAAACTTGTGATCCTCAAAAGAGTGGACCTTAAGGTCAACCATATTTAGACAAGGAGATGTAATTTTTTACCACATGCATGGGTATGGTGTATGTAAACTATACGAACAGAGACTGTTGGTGTTCAAATTAAAAGAGGAAAAGAGTTAAGAAACGACCAGGTAAATACTAATGAAGGCTAATAATGCAATCAAACATCAATGTTATGATATAACAGAATCTCAAAATTTCATATTTTCAATGTTTTTCTAACCCACTACACAAGAATGTACCGGAAGATTATCTCTAAGTCAGAAGGTTGAACTATAAGGCAGAAGGTTGAGTGAATCGGATGTGTTGGCTGAGCCCTAATCCTATTAAGGCCCTTAGACCATTTGAGCATGCATAAATGAATGCCAAGTCAAATCGACTAATGCCTATCAGATGAGCTTATCATTAACGAGAGTATGTGCATTAAAAGTGATCAATTACCACATGTATAATAAAAACATAAATAGCAATCCATTGAACAGAATTCTACTTCACACAAGAATCACCAAAAAAAGAGTCGATTTTTAGGATCAATTCAATTTTATATACGAACATCCCTTCTTTTTTTTTTTTTTGAAAAAAGAAAAAAGAAAAGAAGAGGGAAGCATAACTTACAGCTGTCACAGGAATCTCGTGAATGTCAAACCATGAAGGCATCACAGAGCCATCTACAAGGAAGCAAAGACAGCTGGGCATTAGATGAAGAGAAGTTTTAAAACATCTTCATCAGAATGAGAAAATCTTTAACTTCTTATAGTCGATGTTGAGGAATGCCCACTAGTGTGAGGTTATTTTCTCAAGACAAGAAGCATCCCAGGAATTTATTCGAAAGCCTGTATATTAACACACAGAGCAAGGAAGTGCACGCTCCCAATGATATCACTGGAGATAATTGATGGGAATAATCAATCATGAAAAATAAATACTTCAATAAGATAAAATACCGGGGTGGCCGGACATCCCAGAGTCTTGAAATGAGTGTATGGAAACTTAGTGGTTAAGACAATTCTCTGAATATTTGGTACAATTTATTTTCAATTATGTCCTTTTAATTCATAGACCAAAAGGGCATTTTATGGTTTCCAGGGAGGGCATTTTATGCTACTGTACTTTGTTGTGAAAATTTTGCAACTAAGATTGCCAAATTGTGAGGTAACATGCCAGGCAAAACACCATGAATTTCTTAAAAAAAAAAACACAGTATTGATACCCATGGGCCATCAAAACCAACCCAAGAAGATGAAACACACAACCACTTTATTAAGGTGATGAAAATTATACATGTAATAGTTGAGACCAATAAGTGTTAGCAGGCGGGATAATCTATCCCACTTGAAATGAAATAGTTAGTCTGAATAATATTTTATGTCTATTTCAATTATGCAGCATAAGACGTTCATCAGGATTGCACATTTTAAGAATACAGTGACCTAATACAAACCAAATGAATATGCTATCAATATTTACAAAATTTTAAGGTCTTCAACCAAAAGAGCATGAAAGGAAGAACATGCATAAACAAGTACCACCAAGTATCATAGTTTTGAAACACTCTTGTGCTGTAGCCTTACATCAGTTTCTTTCACATAACTAGCACTGACTGTCTAATTCAATGTAGTACGGAATTTTTCTACTCTATATAAGTGACGAAAGTCATGTATTGAAAATCATGACGCCTCAAGTTTCCAACCGACTAAAAAGAACTTGATGCTCCCATTGTGGAATCCTTCAAAATAACATTCCCCAAAACTGGACTACGAAATTAATTGTTTTGAAAAAGTGGTCACATTAGAATTGCATAGTATCTACTTGATCCCTCATCTACTCAACTAGATTTCCAGATTGTTCAAACCAATACTTGACACTGCAAAAATATCCTACAGTATATCATATCATGCACTCTTTGGTTTAGACAAATTGACTAGCAACTGATTAGTTGAAGTTCTACTCAAACCAGTTCAACTTTCGGTATGATTGAAGGGTCCAGCAAGGAAAGTTAGATCAGATCCACCTAACCGCATATTACACACAAAAACCAAAGCAAAACCCCCACAAGAATTTACTCTCCAAATCCAATAAAAAAAGCATATAAAACCCTCAATTCCGCAAAACAGAAAATACCCATGTGAGAAATTACAGTAAATCACCAAACCAGATTCACAAACTGAGTCAGACACATACCAGAGAGCAAAACCTACAGAAAGCCATAACAGAAAACTTAATTGTAAATACACAAGGTATAAACTTTACAGTTGCAGGTAACTGGATTGGAAGGAGCAGAAGGGAAGGACCAAGCAGTGTTCCTGAATTCAGGGGAACTGAATAGGGTCTTGATGGGTTCGTTGGCAGGGCCCGAGTCCCCCAGCCCATGCAGCCACAGAACAAAGCTCCGAGCCATTGGGTCTGCTTTTGAAAATGGTTGGTTCGGCTGCGAGAGTAGTATAAACAAAATGGTGCCAATCAGGGCGATTCCAATCACAGCAATGGGCTTTGCTAATAGCTTAAGCTTCATCGCCGGTCGTCCATGGTCTACCTTTTCAAGTTTTTCCCAAAATTGGGGAAACAGATGTGAAAAGACCTCTTTGCTCCTATCTAAAGAGTAGCGACGGACGACAGTGATACTGTCGTTGTTATTGGGCCCAAACATCTGTCGTACGTCAACCAAGGCCACACATACACATGAAGCGGCAAGTCGCAGCGACGTTTTTACGTCATATTTTGTTTGGTTAAAGAGAGTACATTAATCATCACTTAAAGCATTCACAATGAATGAGCTAAATTTTTATGTAAAATAGTTCTTTAAAACTCAATTTATCTAGTTTAGTTAATAACTTTTTAAGGACCTCCTACATCTGATTAGTTATATTTTTATCTATATCATTTAATTTTAATTATTTTTTTATTTTTATAATGATTGTATTTTTCTTAATATCTTATTTTTCAACTTTTGAGAAAAAAAAGTGATGTGGAGAGAAAAATAATAGGAGAAAATTTTGGAAAAAATGAGATAGGAAAGAGAAATAGTAAGAGAAAATTTTGAAAAAAGAGAAAACAGGTGAGAGAAACTATAAAAAAACGTGGAAAGAAAATTTTATGAGAGATAATAGGAGAAAAAATGATGTGGGAGAAATGTAGAAAATAATTTTTTCAATATTGCCGCTTACATGTAGCTTTTTTTAGCTCATTTAACAAAAAATTTATTCTACATTTTTTAGCTTATCTAATGTAGATGGTATTTTATCAATTTAAAGAGTTTATTTTAGATAAAAATACATTTACTCTTCCATCGTGAATGCTCGGCATTTACAATGAAGGAGCTAACTTTTATGTAAAATAATGCCCTTAAACTCAAATTTATCTAATTTAGTTAATAACTTTTTAAATTTTTACCAAACATATTGGATCTATTGGCTTTTGTTTAACACAACTTCTTAGATTTTAAAAGTATTTTTTAAACTCTAACACAATCTCAATTATTCTCTAAGCTCCAAAGACATGTAACATGCATGTGTTGTTTCATTAGTACTGCAAGACCATGGCTTTTTGCCCCGACGGGAAAGTCATTAATTGCTTCGCATTTTGTGATATAAGAAATTTATTTATTCATCTTTTTTTTCTGTTTTTTTTTTTGGGGAAAATACGTTTTAGCCCCTCAACTACCAGTTTACGTTTTAGCCCTAAACTATCAAAAGTTGTAAAATGGCCCCCCAAACTACCAAGCGATTACGTTTTAGCCCCTCCGTTAGTTTTTGCCGTCAAAGTGGATGGAAAAGTCGAAACTACCTCGTTTTGATATTGAAAGTTACCAAAATACCCTCAACTAATAGAGGCTAAGCATAACTTTTGGTAGTTGGCCATTTTACAACTTTCATTTAAATTTTAAACGACATCGTTTTACACATTAACAATTTTTAACCATTTACTTCATAATAAAACGTAGTTTTAAAATGGTATAAATTCATCTAACCCTAAACCGCACTCACGCTCTCTTGGTCCGATGGGACCCACTTTTGACGTTTACATCATCGGAAGGAAAAGATGGTGATGCGGTTGAGGATGGGAGCATGATATTGGTCCTCATAGATTTCCTTACGAGGAGTGAAGAAAGCAACACGGGTTTCAAAGAGAAAGAACTAATTGGATCCGGTGGATTCTCGAGTTTACAAAGGAATTCGCCAAACTCGATACCCAAGTTCTGTCAAGCGTATTCCCCTGTGATTCAAACGGGTTTGCAAGCATTCATATCGGAGGTTGCTACTATCGGTCATCTGCGTCATAGAAATTTGGTTCAATTGTTGGGTTGGTGTCGTCGGAAGTGATCTACTACTTGTGTATGAATTCATGCCCAATGGAAGCTTGGACAATCACTTTGATGAGCCCAAATCAATCTGGGGAAAAAAGGTTCAAGATCATCAAAGGAGTGGCTTACGGCTTCAGCACGAGTGGGAAAAAAGCGTAGTTCATGAGAGACATCAAGTAGGAAATGTTTCTTTGGATTACGAGTTTAATGCAAAATTTGAGTGATTTTGGTCTTGCAAAGGTCTGAGCACGGCTCCAATCCAAGCACCACAGTGGTGGGGAATATGGGGTATATGGCATCAGCGCACACAAGCAAGCGACGACCAGCTCGGATGTGTATGCCTTTGGCGCTTTGTTCTTTGGAAGTGGTATGTAGAAGACCCATTAATCCTCTGGCCGAGGAGCGATCTTGGTGGACTGGGTTTGGGAGAAGTGGGTGGGAGAAGTGCTTGATGTTGTAGACCCGAGGATGGTGGGGAATTTTGATGAAATTTGAGGCTGTTTTGGTGCTCAATGGGCTTGATTTGTTCAAATGATGTGGCCTTGACGTCGCCCTTGATGAGTGGTGGTGAGGTACTTGGAGGTGGTCCGAGAGGAGGTGGCGATGCCATATAAGAAAAAGCGGCGGTCGTGTGGCCCCGAGGGTCCGAACCGTGGGTCCCATCGGACCAAGAGAGCGACCGAACATGGCCCCAGTCGTCCGACACCGTTTGGGTGTCTGCCGTCACGTCACCATGAAGCTCCGTTCGTCCTCCATCCGCGAACGCCAGACATGGCGACTTCACCGTCACCGTCACTCCTTGGGAGCCTCAACTCTTACGTACACCGACCTCTTGACCACCCAAAACTACGACTTATGAGTCGGTAGATATTGCAGCAGGCTGTATAGCAAGCTAAGGCACTTTGGTTACGCAAGGAAAACACAAGACTCCCCATCAACTACTTCTGGGGCTTCTCTGCGTTTACAGCATCATAGGGAAGCACACGTATTTCATAGTGTATTTAACACAAAATAATAAGAGTTGTCCACCCTTTACATACAGACTTTATTTACATATGGTGCACTTAAAACATAAAACGGTTGGCTCTGGCGAGATCGGTGTTCGAGTCTTCACTCAATCAATACACAGTTTTGCGAGCAGTAAATGCGTGTATCCGGGTTTAGCTGATGGTAATAGATCACGTAAATCACCGCCTTAAAAGGGGTTCTACGTAATGAAATAAATAAAAGCGATTCTTTGTGAAGGTGAGCCAATCGATAGTAAGAGCTCACACATTCAGGTCATTTGTTCATCCAAATCACGCATCGAAGAGACTGTCCTTCAATGAGTAAATCAAAAGCTTTATTGATGTCTTCAACTGTATTTCATGCGTGATAAATTGATCCAACTGCAGTTCACGATCGATGGTCATTATGAAAGAAAATTACAAACAACAGAAAAAAAGAATGAACAAAGCTTTCCTTTGCTTGCTTATATATATATAGTAACTTAAATCACCTTGTCCAAGTAACGTTTAAGGAGGATGGGAATATCGATTTAGCTTTGATTCCTCCAAATGTGGATCCCATGATGCTTTTCCTCCAAGATCAAGAACATCGTGAAAGCTAAGCCCCAATTACGAGCCGCCACTCCTACTAAGATAGTTTTCCCCAACACCGGAAGTAAGGAGAGAAAAAAAGTTATAATATCATTTATTGCTTTTAGTGCACCATAATGCACACACACAACCTGCAGATTTAATATCTGAAAAGTTTACACAAAGAGAGCATATTGTGGCACATAACAAGCAATCAATCAATTCAATCGATAAATGATTTAACAGAGCAAGAGAGGAGAGAGAGAGACATTTAGCAGCATATGCTTCATGCACCATGGATGCCGATCCAATGCATTCAAAGCAATAATCTGCACCATTTGTCATCTCATTTATCACTACAATGAGATAAAAAGAGGTGCAATAGATTAAAACATATGGATATGTAAATTTCTTCGCCTTAATATTTTCTACCTTCCCCTTCCAACCCAAAAACCAAAGAACAAAAAGTTGTAAAATGGAACTATCAAAAGTTACGTTTTAGCCCCCTACATTTAGTTGAGGGTATTTTGGTAACTTTCAATATCAAAACGCGTAGTTTCGACTTTTTCCATCCACTTTGTGGCAAAAACTAACGGAGGGGCTAAGCGTGCTTGTTTGGTAGTTTGGGGGCCATTTACAACTTTAAAAGTCAAATTGCTTCATTTTGTGATATAAGAAATTTATTTATTCACCTTTTTTTTTTTTTTTCTATTCAATAATGGGACAAGAGTTACAGGAAAGAAAACAAATAAAACAGGGTGAGCTCCTGATGGCAAAACTCAAACAAAAAAAGTAATACAGAGAATGAGCACACACTTGCACAGAGTTGCCAGGATAAATGATAAAAAAAAATATAATAATGGAAAAACTTTCTCCAACTTATTTAATGAAAATGAATATCAAAGCATCACCAACGTAATGATCATCAAAGTAGTAGTCTTCCTTTTCAAGTACGCGCCACCATGAAAGGTGGTGGTGAACCCCTGCACTTCTTGCTTTTTTCACAACCCCTTTCGTAAGGGTTGGCGGTTGGCCAGTGGAGGTAGACAGCTCCACTTCTTCCTTCTTTCTACAGGCAACAAAACTAGTTAAAAGCCTTGATGAGGAAAAATCTAGATCTAAATCTATATTTTCCTCTCCCCCTTCTACGACAGCAGTGCTCGGTGTTTCTTCTAATCTCCATTTTAGACAGGTGTTTGTTTCAAATCTAAGTTGTATTTCTAGATCTTGCTCAAGATCTAGTTTTCTCTTTTTTATATCTACTTTTCTTCATTAGCTTTGGTGCGTCTTCTTGGGGATCTCTTTGATGCCGGGCTTCTTTGCTGCTGCTTGTGGAGTTTTTTAAGTTTTGTTTTTTTATTGTTGTGTTTGGGCTACTCATGTTCTAGATTCTGACTATTTGATGCAAATCTGGTACATGAGTTAGCTTTAGTTGTTTTTTGTAATAAGGCATCTTAACCTTTTGGGTTGTGAATGGTTTAGTCCTCTAGCCTTGGGTTGTGGGGGTTTCGTTATGGGCTAAACTTATGTATTGTTGGTATCTGCTGTTGCAGATCTGTTCTAATATCGAAGTCACACATAGGTTAGCTGATTGGTAAAGTCGCAGTTTTGACTATGGTTTTATCTTGGCTATGGTTAAGATTTGTCAGAGTTTTGTTACTCTGCGTTGTATAAGTTTCGTGCTTTTGACTTTTATCTTAATGAGATCAATATTTTTTTTTTTAAAAAAAAAGAAATACTATATCGTGCTTTAATTATGTCTTTGAAGCAAATGATGTGTTGGTGGACGAAGTTGCACAAGGAGGCCTATAAATAAGAAAGGTGAGTCCCAACAGTAGCTTAATCGGCTTTGAACAACGTTTTATGAAGTGTAGTTCACTAGTTTGAATTTTATCAACTGTTCCTTTGTATAGAAATGTAAAATAATAATAATAATAACAATAAGAAGAGGTGAAGGAGTTGGTGGCTGGCGACGGAAGTGGAAACGATGCAGTTGAAAATAAGTATTGCAGATTCATTAATGACTAGTTCAGTTCTAACAAATTAACTATGAAAAACCCTAAGCAGACTCCAACTAATTGTTTATCACAATTTATGCGGAATTGAAACAATGAAGTAATAAACAATTCAACAAAATATGTAAAGCAATAAACAATAAAGAACACACATAATTTGGTTACGAAGAGAAAACCATTTAGAGAAACACTCTAAAATGTAAAACCTCAAAAGCAAACCGTGAAATCAACTAAATCAAGAAAAGATAAAGGATTACAAGATGTTCATACTCACAAAACCTTTGTTATGACACGATCTTGTATAAGACAAGCGACCCACTTGTCTTCTACCGCAGCAGCCCTTTCCAGAGACAACTGGCACAATCATTCTATGTGATTTCCTTTCACTGGAACTCCGGTTGACTTCACTTCAACAAACGACGAATAATGATGAACATGGAACTAAGCACTCCAAGAGAAAGAACTTAAACGCTCAATATCAAAGACTCTCTTGCACACAAAGGCGAATTCTAAATCCTGAATTCGTTATCCTATACAGATCTGTAGAGATCTATATATATTATCTAAGGACTTTCAGACCTATTAGAACTCAAATACAAAGGAAACTAATCCTAGACGCAATGGGCCGTTCGGACGGTAAGTAGGCTCGTCCGGATGGGCTACTCAAATAACACGTGGAGACTAAAATTAACACGGGCCGTCTAGACGGTTCTAGGGCAACATCGCTTTCACAGGTCTTTTGGCGCGGCGCGTTCGGAGGCGTCCGGATGGTCTGCGAACGGACAACGAACGGGCTACGAACGTAGCCCTCAAGTTTTAGTACTGGAGGCCTTAACTGCATCACGTCCGGACGGGAGAACTGGCCGTCCGAACGGTCCTTGTTCCCATGCAACCTGCTATTCCATGAAGTTGCTGCACGATTCTCCGAGAGATGCGAGAACATAAATAAATGAAATTACAAAGTTTTGATCACCGAAGAATAGCCAACTACTTATTTTAAATAAAATAACTAAAAAACTAATTATTAATTAATTAATTCCCGAAAATAGATATATCAAACTTCAATAGTTTATTTCAACTTCCTCAAATGCATCAGCACCACTGTTCTGGCCTCTGGCCACCACCCTCCTCCAGTCCTCCACACTTTTTTTTTCTCTAAATTCTAGTCCTCCACACTTAATCTTATTTATATGCCTCTTTATGCATCAAGTCTTCTTAAGAAATTTTATTTAAGATATGTCCATTAAGTCACATATATTATTGTGATTGTAAAATATATATATATATATATATATATAATTACGGTGTTCGGTGATTTATTCCAGCATATTATGTAAAATCAAATATTTTGAATTAAATTATTAATTTAATTCTTGTGGACACAAATATTTGAATTCATTATTTTTTTTTTAATTTGTTATTGATTTTATTTTGTAGAATCAAATAATTTGTATTCACTACAAAAAATCTATTTTTTCTTTGCTAGAGTTTTCTGACGTTTTAGGGTGCCTAAAATATCAGAAAATTTTACTAACGTGGCCTTTCTGACATGTGTTGAAGATTAAAAACATAGGAGTCAGTAAATTTTTTTTATTGACGTGTTACATGTCAAAATTTATTAGCATGGTTACTGTTTGACACGTCAAGAAATTTTACTACCCTGTTATATTTTAGCACACCAATAATTTTTTTTTTTTGACATGAGCACACCAATAATTTATTGACCTTAGCAAATTTTTTTTATTAACGTGTTACACGTCAAAATTTATTAACATGTTACTGTTTGACACGTCAAGAAATTTTATTGCCCTGTTATATTTTAGCACACCAATAATTTATTGACTTGCCAATTTTAATACGTCAATAATTTTTTTTTTAAAAAAAAAAATTAATTATTTTTTAAAATTTTTTCTGGAATTTTTTGTTTTCAATTAAAAAATTTATTAATTGAAATTATTTTTCAATTAAAATATATTTTTTTTAAAAAAATTCACCGGCCATCATCTCTTTCTCTCTCTCCCCCTTCGTTTCTCCATTGCCAGCGCTGCAGCAGGGTTCTTTCCTTTTCTCACTCTCTTCTTTCTCATTTCTCACTCCCTTCGTTTCTCCATGGCCATTATCTCTTTCTAGCGAGATTAATTGAAAAGGAGATCTCTTCTTTTCTCCACCCAGAAAAATTTCCCAACAAACCAAACCAACCAGAAAAATCAGACCCAAAAAATCTTCAAAAACCCAAACCCATCAGCAAATAAAACATCAAAATCTCAAACCCAGCAGGAAAAAAAATCAGATATTCTCTTCTCTTTTTCTTCTTATCTTTTCTTCTGCTTCTCTTCTCCTTTTCTTTTTCTTCTTCCCATCTGAGAGAAGAGGGAGCTGGATGAAGAAATAAAAGAAGAGGGAGATTGAGAGAAGAGGGAGCTGGGCGTGCAGAGAGAAGAGGGAGAAAAGAAGAAAGAATGGGCGGAAGAAGAAGGCCAGAGAAAAAAGAAAGGAGGAAAGAAAAAATTAAGGAGGGCGCTGGATCAGCAATTCCAAATTTAAATGGGAAATGATGAAGGACGAAGAGGGAAAAAAAGAAAGGCGGCATTTTTTTTTGGGGACATGAAAAGGCGGCATTTAATGAAGCATGGCGCTGCAACTAGGGGAGATGGGACGTGGGCCGTGGCGCAGGCATCAAAGGGGATCCTAACGTGCCATATGTGGCATGTCTAGGGCTGGACACGAGTCGGTTCGGACGGGTTTCAACCCGTTCAACCACCCGATCCATACCAGTCGGGTATGAGAATTTTTAACCCGTGACAATAATGAAAATGTGAAAAACCGGCGGATATCGGGCCGTTCGAATAAGGGTTTTGGGGTCGATTGGTCGGATTAGTCGGATCAAATTGGGTATTTTTAACAAAATAAAACTCTAAATTCTTAACAAAATATCCCATAAAAACATCATAAACCACACAACCAAAAACTAAAATAAATTGGAAATAGAATGTAAAGAGAATGTGTGGGAATGAAGAGAGGTTTAACATACAATGCCATTGTTTGGCTTTGAATGCAAGAAATATAGAAGAGAGGACAAAGAGTGCATGGGGAAGAGAGTGAAGATGACTGACCGGTGACTACAGTGAATGACAATTGAAATGGTGGTGCCCACCCATGGGCTTTGTGTAATGGAAACGTCCAATCCCTTCAGATAAAAAAAAAGAAGCAAACATGACCACTGCTAGTAGCGTGGGGTCTCGTCTCGGGCAATGGGTCTTAGCCTACCCACTACTCTACTCATCTCTCTCTCTCTCGCGTCGTCGCCATCGGATATTCCTCGTTGCAGACCCACGAGGCCACACAACCACTGTGCCTTACCTGTATTGTGCACACACGTGTTCGTCTACTATGCAATTCCTTCTTGCCACTAGGTCATCACCACCAGGCACTAATAGTAAACTCACTCTACCATCTCCACCTTTTCACAGTTTACCGAGAGACAGACTCGAAGAGAGAGAGATGAGAGCCTCCGGCTCCATGACTGAGAGTGAGATCGAGACTCGAGAGATTGAGTTCGAGACTTTGAGAGTGAAAGGTTGAGATCGAGACTCTGGGTTGGTGAGGGACTGAGGGTCTGGTTGGGTGAGGGACTTAGGGTCTGGCGGCCGGCTGCTCAAAATGTTCAAAATAAGTGAGTGTGACTGTGTAAGGAACTTCTCAGACGCTTCTAGGTTCTAGGGTTTGTGGGTTTGTTTAAGGTAAGTGGATATGCGGGTAGATTCGGGGTAGGGCGGGTATCCACATAAAAATTTTATTAAACCCGAGACCCAACCCAAATCGGCCGGGTTTGGAGATTTTCAACCCGAACCTGCGAAAGAAAAGACACAAAATCCGCTTGGATCAGGGCGGTTTGGGGCGGGCCGGGTTGGATTGTTTGGGTTGGGAATTCTGTCCACTCCTAGGCATGTCAGAAAGGGCTGATGTGCCACATTTGACACGTGAAGAAAATAATAACGTGTAAAATGTGGTACATCAGCCTTTTTTGATGTGTCATATGTCGCACATCAATAAATTTTTTTATAATAGTTTAAATATTTAATTACTTTATTGACCTACCAATTAAATATTTATAATATTTTTTGACTTACCAAATTTATATGTCAATAATTATTGACATATCAATAAGTGCAACGTAAAAAATGTATAAAATTTTCATAAATTTTAAATAAATTTAACCTTAGCGACATGGTATTTTCTAATACGCTATAATTTATTGACATGCTAATTTTGCCACATTAGTAAATAATGACGAGGCAACTTTAACATAATCGAGTTACTGTTTGACACGTCAGAAAAATTCCTTTTCTTTTTGAAGTGATTGATTATTTATTTGATTTTATTCCTTAATGGAAATGAATAATTAAGACAACAACTCTAATTGTGGGTCGCTTACTTACCTATAAATAAGACCTGTATATTCTATCAATTGACGCTCACTTGGTAGGCATAGGTTAAAAGAACCTCACAATATTTTTATTGTTTTTTGAATTTTGTTGCTGTGAAGTTGTTCTTTAATTTGGTTGAGTAAAGCAATAACGGAGGTAATTTTATTATTTTGCAGTTAATTTATATTAATTAACATTTAGTTTTATAAAGAATTCTTACAATCTTCCCACATTTGCTTGCTTGCTTGCTTACTAGCTTCAAAGGCATACATGATGGCAACCTCCAAAGCATTATTATTGCTTATCTGCACTGCGGCTCTCCTGGGTTGCTTGCTTTTCATTGAAGTTGCAGGTGCTGCTAGATTCATAGGATAGAATCCTTTGCTAAAAGACAGATTCCTCAATTAGTGGCGGAGCCACGTTTACCATTGGGCAAAGATTTATTTATTTATTTATTTTTCTTTTTCCCCTACCCACTGCACTACCCCCAAAATAAGATTAAAAAAAATATTTTTACCTATGGATTTGATTTTTTTTTTCCGATAAGAAAATTAACCTTTTTCTTTTATTTGTTATTTTGTTTTCTCTCTAGTGTCCTAGTTATGGTGGTGGTTAAATATGATTATGCTTCAAAACTATCAACAAGTAAATAAGAAGAAAAAAAAATGTTTACACGCTTTGTTTGGGCTTTGAGAAAATTGAGGAAATACAAAGAAATTATAGAATTGTATTATTATCTCTTTTTCATGGTCCTCTCAAAAGACATGTTTTAAATAAGCAAAATTATTTGGTAGACAGGTAGAGTGTGATTTTTTATTTTTTATTTTTAAAGCCCCTAAATGAAGATAAATCCAAGTTCCAAAGTTGAATATTTGATTTGAGAATTCTGGAATTTCATACGATATATTATTATGAGTGCAAGTTTTGTAAGGATTGTGATTGTTTGATTGGCATTTTTGGCATTAGGTATTGTAAAATCATGTGATCACCAAGTTCATATACAAGTTTTTCACTTTCTTTTTCTGTTGTTTAACTGCTAAAAGGGCTTATTATTTCTATTTTTTGTGACGCATATGTTATATTAATTATCAAATTTTTAAGGTAAAGAAAATTTTTAGATTATCAAAAAAATTTTGACAACACCCTCAACATAAATTGTCTAGCTGGTGGCCAGAGCTTGAGGGGGCAATGCCTGCCTCCACCAGCCAACAATTACAGCAGAGGCTGCGAAAGAGAACAGAGGTGCAGGGGTGCACTGCCTGCACCTAATTAAACAACAAGAAGAATTGAAGAAGCTTTTTTTAATAAAGGGAGTCAAATCAAACAGAGCTAATTAAAGATAGAGATCAAACAAAATTACATTACTCTCATCAAATAAATAAGTTTATGCAGGATTCCTAGCCTGTCTTTAATTGTTAAGAAGAGTCATTTTATAGTTAAGATTTTATTTTGTTGAACATGAAAATATATTCATCAATCATCATGTTTGTGAAATGAAATCTTGACCACAGAATGGTTCGTCAATTTCTATTTTCACTTGAGAAATTGAGATGATGGTATTCACCACCGGCCAACCCTTATGGAAGGGGTTGTGGAAAAGGCCAGAGGTGCAGGGGTTCACCACCACCATCCATGGCAGCCGCACTTGAAGAGGAAGACTACTTTGATGATCATTAGATTCATTACGTTGATGATGCTTTGATCATGCAGCTAAATAAAACAATAAATAAATCACTAGCTCTAGCTAGTACTTGTACTGCTTGCGGAAATGTTTTCAATATTTCCCCAATCTCCATATATATGATGATATTCATTTTTCATGAAATAAATTAGAGAAAGTTTTTCCATTATTATATATCTTTTTACCATTTCTCCCAGCTCTGTGCAAGCGTGTGTGTGAGAGAGCGAGAGATAAGAAGGCCAGTAAAATTGCATGCAGTTGAATGAGAACTGAGAAGTATAATATGCCCTAAAGAAAGAAACTGCTACATAGAATATTAACAAACCGTTTCCATGAGTTTCATATACTATAGTCAGCAGTGAAAGCACTGCCATGCTATTAAATTATTGATGGAATAATTAAAAGATTCATGGTTCTGGCTCCAATATATTTTCATCTCTCTCGATCTCTATCAATTCACTTTTATTTTTATTTTTATAATTTTTTAATGAAAGGCTGATTCAAGAGTATATCGACAGTACTACGACAATACTAGACTGAAATAATGGCAGAATAAAAATGTAATTTTTAGCATTATATCACAATTTTACTTTGCAGACATAGGCGTACGAAGAAATCCTTAATGTTTGAATATTAAAATTCCCCATTTTTCCATATTTGTTTTGTCTAAAGGGTTAAATGCATTTTTAGTACTTGTGCTTTGAGTCAAAATCAAATAGCCACCTAGGTTTTCAAAAATATCACAAATGATACCTGTAGTTATCAAATAAACTCATTTAATACTTTTGTTAGAATTCTGTTAATTTTTTTAACGGAACGCCATGTCATCTTTACACATGGCATAATACTAGGATTTTTAGTTGCCACATTAAATAAAATAATATTAAATTATGTTTAAAAAAAAAAATTAAATACACTCGTGTTCTCTCCCCAACCCCTCCCTCCGGCTAAAGGGTTTCAAAATCTTAAGGTTTTGGGTCTTGACATGTTCAAGCCATAACGCAATGCCTAAAGTAGAAAAGCTAATCATCCAACGCTGAATTGTTGAAGAAGGAACATAAATGAAGAACAATGGATCGACAACTCTTGAAGACTGCCATTGGAGTCTATCAATTCTTATTCAATTCTTTCAATATTGAGCTTCGCATTCCGGTGGCAATTCATCAAACAAAACCTCTTTACAGCCCACCCACTATTATGGCTTCCAAATTGTTCTCCCACAACTTCTTGTCCTCCTTGCGACGCGTGTCGTTCTCCTTCAGCTCTAGCTCGTTGATCTTATCGGCAATCTCCTCGGCCCGGGCGAAAGCTGCACAGCCGTGGCCCTTGGAACTGGCCGGTTCGTGCAGGTTTAGGTCACGGGTTTTTGGGTTTGGGTTTTGCGTTTCTCTGGAAGGGGTTGAGAGGCTTATTGCGCTAAACGTGTGGGTTTTGGGCGATAAGAGTCGTGGAATGAGAGGAGGTTGATTGGTGCGATGGGGTTTGTGGGTTTGTTGAACCTTGGTCAAGGGTTGAAGTTTATTGACGCCATTTGAGTAAGAGAGAGAGAATCAAGACTGTGCTTCGTCCCTCGTCTCGTAGGTGGCTGGAGGAGACGGCAATGCGTAGGGGTTGGGGAGAGAACACGCAGGTGTATTTAATTTTCCTTTTTTTTTTAACATAATTTAATATTATTTTATTTAATGTGGCAACTAAAAATCCTAGTATTATGCCATGTGTAAAGGTGACATGGCGTTCCGTTAAAAAAATTAACGAAATTCTAATAGAAGTATTAAATGAGTTTATTTGATAACCACATGTACCATTTGTGATATTTTTGAAAACTTAGATGGTTATTTGATTTTGATTCAAAGTAAAACATTATCTTTTTTTCTTTTTTTCTTTTTTCTTTTTTCAAACTTGATAACAATATGAGTTAACTTTGAGTTGTATTTACTAATTTTTTTGAAGGGTATTCATCTAACCAAGTATTCGAACAGTGTTTGCCAGCCAGGAATTTTATAGTTCAAGGATTAATATTAAGCACTTAGTTGCAAATTTGTTACTAGTTGATCAGTTAACATCTTACTTTCCTAAAATAAAATATATGAAAGTGAAACTTCCCGATCTCAATACTTGATCTTATTCTATATTTAAATGCCTATTTGTCCATAAGGTCTTCGGTCTTCCCCCCACATTTGCTAGCTTCAAAGGATATGATGGCAACCCGAAAAGCAATGCTAATTATCTGCCTTTGTGCTCTCTTGGGTTGCTTTATGTTCTTTGAAGCTGCAAATGGTAAGAGTTTTACGATATGGACCTATAAGGAGTAGCAATGGCAAGCACGCGGAATGCAAGAAGCCGAGGAGCTGTCTGCCTCCGCCGGCCAACCCTTATACCAGAGGCTGCGAAAATGAAACAAAGTGCAGGGGTTCCCCGGCTAATTAGCCAACGGGCGGACCTCCATGCAGCTAGTTAAAGAGAGACAATAAAAATCCCTGCAGCTTCTTCCCATTAATTATGAAGACTCCATGTGATATATTTTATATATATACATACTTCTAGTCAAATGTAATGCAATAAGAAGAAGAAAAAAAAGTACTGCAGAAAGATTTATACGTTATATATCTTCTATCTTCTATCTCTCTTTCTCTCGTTGTTTGCTGTGTATGGATCTTGCTTGGTTTCAGTGTCTGGTTTTTGTATGGTGAAGGAGCGGAGAAAAGACCTGTTATATATTTCATTTCAGCATAACATTACCAATGCACTTCATTTTTGGACACATTATATATACTAATAGACTGAATTGGATGAAACAGATTCAGCTTTGCCTTCAGTCCCTTGAAATGCATCCTTCTACCAACGATAACTGACCATGAATATATTAGACATGGATGTGATATAGCACTGAACATCAGGATACAGCAACATAAGAAGATTTTGCTAACCAATAATCTCTTGAAGTGAAAAATTACAGTTCCCTCCTACACTTCTGAAGTGATCTAACCAAATACAGAACAATCACATGAATATATTTCACGTGCTCCACCAATCCCCTAAAAAAGTTCGACAACAATCAAGGAAAACATCACCATATTCTTAATGCTTCTAATCCACCAAGCTGCAGTCCAGATTTTTCTCCTTCCTTCTACAAATCCTGTAGAGTGAACATCAAATAAACCATCAATTCTGTACAATCAATCTAAAAATAAAAGTTGGGTTTAAATAAATTCCTATAGAACCATTATACTGTGGGAAGTGTGATATAAAAGGAGGAATATAGTTGCATACTGCCAATTAGCTACAAATCCTGTATCTGCATCTTCAAACTGGGCCATGGTAGTCCTCAACAATTTGTTTCATTCCATCCATCTGGGACATGACATATTCCAGTTTCTTGCAACAGATCTCATTAGCGATTCTTGAACTGTAATCACACTTCTAAAATGGACGGTATTCGCATGCACTTTTGATTTCATCACGCAGTGTGACTTGGATGTCCTGAATTAGAAAGTGACAGAAAAAATTGCATATTTTAATACTCACCTTCAACGGAATTTGATGATGATTAAGAAATCCATAAAATAGCTGAAAATTTCAAGTGATCAGCCAAAATTGTAGCTTCAAGTGCATTGATCTTCATAACCAAAATGTCACACTTGACCTGAGCAAAGCCACTTAGTTATCATTCTCACTCTCATCCATACAAAGACATACAAGCATGCAACAACCACAGGCAAACAAATCTTTATGCATTATTAACAACTATTCCACATCCTGTTGTAAAAGGAGAATTTTTTTTTTCTCAAATCATATCTCAAAATTATCTCTAAGCGCAATTGCCCCTAAAATTACTTCATTCTTCACAAGTATTTCACTTTCTAACATCTTCTATCTTGTAAAATTGTCTAGATCCCATTGAATGATCACATGACAAACAATCAAGCCAAGGACAGAAATTCCATTTTTGTTTGATTAAGAAAATGCAGGGTGGAGAGTCAAAGTTTCAGTGCTAGCAAGCATTCAATCAGATGTACAAAGTTCTCATCACATAAAAAATACAAATGATGTACATCAAAGAACTTAAGATCCTAGGCAAAAGTCTTAACGAGCAAAGAAACATTGTCTTATTGTCCAAAGAGACCACATCTAATAAATAAATTTGTTATGTCCACAACAAATCTGCGTCATGTTATCATCTTATCATTTGTACCACATCCATAAACATTGTGAGTTGGTATTCCCTAGCATAACCACTGGCCAGAACAAAATATTTCCGTCATCAATTTTACATGACATAAACTATAGCATAAAACTAATGATCTTCGATTCAGATTGACGTAAAATTAGCCCAGAAAGCAACAACGAAATCAAAATACAGTTCTGATGCCCTCTTATGCAAACCATATCAAGTGGTTTGAAAAACATAAAAGCATTCGTTATGCATTATCTATATTCCATTTCCAAAGTGCATTTAAAAACCCAAGTTCAAATTATCAAAATAATATATTCTTTTCCAATCATTCGCCAAAATTTCAACCATGCACACAAATTACTCGATAAAATTTCCTAACGATATAAAATTACTACTAAGAAAGTAAGAAACGATTCTCCCTCTGAATTTTAACTTCTCTGGCGTGACATCTTGAATTTAGTTAACAAACAATTATCCAACTCTTCATCCAATTCAATCCCCATGATAGGTCCCAGATCTATCACCCCATAATTCAAATTCCACAAATACTCAATTTTTTAGAACTAGACCACGTAACCAAAAAGCAGAACCAGAACCAAGGTTTCTAAGTCATAAGTTTTTCCCAAAATTGGGGAAACAGATGTGAAAAGACCTCTTTGCTCCTATCGAAAGAGTAGCGACGGACGACAGTGATAGTACTGTCGTTGTTACTCAAACGTCTGTCGTACGTCAAACAAGGTCACACATACACATGAAGCGGCAAGTTCGCAGCGACGTTTTTACCTCATATTAAATATTAAAATTTTGCATGTCTATTTTGTTTGGTTAAAGAGAGTACATTAATCATCACTTAACAATCAAAAGGTTTTTAAAAAAGTTAAAAATTAACAAATAAAACTTATCTCATGCCTTATAATAAAAAAATACTTTTGAAATTTTTTACCTTGACTTTTGTTTAACACAACTTCTTAGGTTCTAAAAGTATTTTTTAAACTCTTTTAACGCAATTTCAATTACTCTCTAAGCTCTCGAGACATGAAACATGCATGTGTCGTTTCGTTAACGCTACAAGACCATGGCTTTGTGCCCCAACAGGCTTTGTCATTAATTGCTTCACATTTTGTGATATAAGAAATTTATATATTCACTCTTCTTCTTTTTTCCTTTTTTTCTATTCAATAATGAGACAATAATTACAGAAAAGAAAACAAATAAAATAGGGTGGGCTCCCAACAACAAAACTCAAACAAAAAGAGCAATACAAAGAATAAACGCACACTTGCATAAAGCTGCCAAGATAAATGATAAAAAGATATATAATAATGGAAAAACTTTCTCCAACTTATTTAATGAAAATGAATGTCAAAGCATCATCAACGTAATGATCATCAAAGTAGTCTTCCTTTCCAAGTGCACGCCACCATGGATGGTGGTGGTGAACCCCTACACCTACACTACTTGCTTTTTTCACAATCCCTTTCATAAGGGTTGGCGGTTGGCCGGTGGAGGCAAACAGCTCCGCTTACCCTTACAAGGCTTTCCTGCGCCACTTCCAATAGGCCCATATCCAATACTTTTACCTTCAACAAACACAACTGAGCAAACCAAGAGAGCAGCAAGTGAGGTAACCAATATAATTGCTTTAGATGTCGGCATGTCTTTGTAGAAATACTATATCGTGCTTTATGTCTTTGAAGCAAATGATGTGTTGGTAGATGAAGTTGCACAAGGAGGCCTATAAATAAGAAAGGTGAGTTCCAATAGTAGTTCAATCAGTTATGAATAATATTTCATGAAGCGGAAGTCATTAATTCGAATTTTATTTTTTCTTCTCTTGTGTAAAATATCAAAAAAATAATAAAATAATAACAATAAGAAGAGGTGAAGGAGTTGGTGGCCAGCAACGGAAGTGGAAACGATGCAAAATAAGCATTGCAGATTCATTAATTACTAGTTCAATTCTAACAAATTAACTAATTATTAATTAATTAATTCCCGAAAATAGATATATCAAACTTCAGTAGTTTATTTCAGCTTCCTCAAATGCATCAGCACCACTGCTCTGGCCACCAACCTCCTCCAGTCCTCCAGTCCTCCACACTTGATCTTATTTATATGCCTCTTTATGCATGAGGTCTTCGTAAGAAATTTCTTTTTTTTTTTTTTTACATGTCCACGAATTCACAGCTGATTGAGCTATCTCTTGGGGACAAGAAATTTCATTTAAGGTATGTCCTTTATATCACATATATTATTGTGATTATAAAATATATATAATTATGATGTTAAGTGATTTATTCTGGCTTATTATGTGAAATCAAATATTCTAAATTAAATTATTGATTTAATTCTTGTGGACACAAATATTTGAATTCATTATTGATTTTATTTTATGAAATCAAATAATTTGTATTCACTACAAAAATTTATTTTTTCTTCACCAGAGTTTTCTAACGTTTTAAGGTGTTTGAAACGTCAAAAAATTTTACTAACGTAGCCTTTCTAACATGTGTTGAAGGGTAAAAACACATAAAAGTTAATAAATTTTTTTTTATTGACGTGACTGTTTGACACGTCAAAATTGGTTGACATGTTACTGTTTGGCACATCAAGAAATTTTATTGCCGTGTTATATTTTAATACGCCAATAATTTATTGACTTGCCAATTTTGACACTTCAGTAAATTTTTAAAAAGTTTTAAAAATAATAATTTTTCTTTTTTTAATTTTTTTCTGGAATTTTTTTTTTCAATTAAAATATTTATTTTTTTTTTTTTCACCGGCCATCGTCTCTTTCTTCCTCTCTCCCTTCGTTTCTCCATGGTCATCATCTCTTTCTAGCGGGATTAATTGAAAAGGAGATCTCTTTTTTGTCCGCCCAGAAAATTCCCCAACAGGCCAAACCAACCTCAAAAATCAAACCAAACCAACCAGAAAAATCAGACCCAAAAAATCTTCAAAAACCCAAACCCATCAGCAAATAAAACATCAAAATCTCAAACCCAGCAGGAAAAAAATTCAGATATTCTCATCTCTTTTTCTTCATATCTTCTCTTCTGCTTCTCTTCTCCTTTTCTTTTCTTCTTCCCATCTGAGAGAAGAAGGAGCTGGATGAAGAAGAAATAAAAGAAAAGGGAGATTGAGAGAAGAGGGAGCTGGGCGTGCAGAGAGAAGAGGGATCGAGAAAAATAGAAAGAATGGGCGGAAGAAGAAGGCCAAAGAAAAAATAAAGGAGGGTGCTGGATCAGCATTTCCAAATTTAAATGGGAAATGATGAAGGACGAAGGAGGGAAAGATTAAAAATTAAAAAAAAAGAAAAGAAAAAAAGGCAAGCATTTAGTGAAGCATGGCGCTGCAGCTGAGGGAGATGGGACGTGGCGCAGGCATCGAAGGGGATCCTAACGTGTCATACTGGTCTAACATGCTGCTATTAAAATAATAAAATATATGTCATTAAAAAATTGAATGGTGCAAGTCAAATCTGTCATATGTAGCATGTCAAAAAAGGATTGACGTGCCACATTTAATATGTTAAATAAGGACGTGTTAAATGTGGCACATCAGTTCTTTTTTGACGTGTCACATATCGTATGTCAATAATTTTTTTTAATATTTAAATAATTTAAATAATTAATTATTTTATTGGCTTATCAATTATATATTTATAAGATTTTTTGACCCACCAAATTTACTAGTCAATAATTATTGACGTCTCAAGAAGTGCAACGTAAAATATGTATAGAATTTTGTTAAATTTTAAATAAATTTAACCTTAGCAACGCAGCATTTTCTAACATGTTATAATTTATTGATGTGCTAATTTTGTCACGTCAATAAATTGTGACATGGCAACTTCAACATAGTCGAGTTATTGTTTGACATGTTAGAAAGTCCTTAATTTTTTGTAGTGATTGATTATTTATTTGATTTTTATTCCTTAATAAGAGGAATAATTAAGGTAACAATTATAATTGAGGGTTTATGACCTACCTATAAATAAGACATATATTCTATCAATTGACACTCACTTGGTAGGCATAGGTCAGAAAAACCTCAATATTTTTATTGTTTTTTGAATTTTGTTGTTGTGAAGTTGTTTTTCGATTTGGTTGAGTAAAGCAATAGCTGGAGGTAATTTTATTATTTTGCAGCTAATTTATATTAATTAGCATTTAGTTTTATAAAAAACTTCAAAGACATGCATGATGGCAACCTCCATAGCATTATTAGAGCATTCACAGTAGGCTCAGCTAATATTTAGCTAATTTAACCAAAAAAAATCACCTTTATCTATTTCAACTACCCATCTTTTTAAAGTACACACATCAGGCTCAGTATTTTAACCTTACACTCATTTAAATATTATTTCCCTATCATTTATATATTATTTTCTTATTTTATCTTTATATTTTTTATTATTTCTTTCTAAAATCTGATGCCCACAATCTGATGCCACATCCATCCTCACCTCTCCCTGCCCCTCCCCCTCCCCTTCCCCCTCCCTCTCCTTCGAGGTCGAGTTCTTCGCCGCCCAGATTCTCAAACGAAAGGTGCTGCAATAGTTTTTGCCTATTGAACGGTCGTGTTGTTCGCCTAATCGCGAGGAATTTGTTTGTAATTCCGTCGAAGTTTCTTCAGCCTCGTCCCTCCTACCCATACCCATACGCATCCCCCCACCACCACTCTGCTCCAACATATAGCTCCTCGCCTCCTTTTTTATCACGAATAGCTCCAACATACAGCTCCTCGTCCCTCCTACCCATACCCATTCGCACGAATCGGCCGCTCCTGGGAGAGACAGAGACAACGAGGTCGGAGGGTCATTGGGCTCCGGCGCTGACGACGACGTCTGGTTTCCATCGGAGGCACGACGCTGCCTGTCCTCGCCACCGGTCGATACACGTGAGACGACGGGGGCAAAATCAGAATGCTGGATTAATCGCTCAAATCGGACACGGATGGAGTAATCGCTCAAATCGGACACAGAGAGAGGAAGAAGAAAGAGGTGGGCAGGAGAGAGAAATGACGAATTTTTTTAATAATATTTGGGTTTGCTGAGGAGCTACAGTGCTCAGCAAACTTGCTGAGCACTGTAGCTCCTCACCATTTTGCTGAGTTGCTTGTTGAGGCTGATGGAGGGAGTTTTTAGTGGTTTGGCTCAACAATTGAGCCAAAAGGCTCAATTGTTGAGCCTACTGTGAATGCTCGCTTATCTGCACAGCGGCTCTCCTGGGTTGCTTGCTTTTCATTGAAGCTGCAGATGCTAGACTCATAGGATATAAGCCTCTGCTAAAAGACAGATTCCTCAAATGCAAAAGGGGCAATGCCTTCCTCCACCAGCCAACAATTACAGCAGAGGCTGCGAAAGAGAGCAGAGGTGCAGGGGTGCACTGCCTGCACCTAATTAAACAACAAGAAGAATTGAAGAAGCTTTTTTTAATAAAGGGAGACAAACCAAACACAGCTAATTAAAGATCGAGATCAAACAAAATTATGTTACTCTCATCAAATAAATAAGTTTATACGGTATTCATAGCCTGTCGTTGATTGTCAAGATGAATCATTTTATGGTCAAGATTTTATTTTGTTGAACATGAAAACATATTCATCGATCATCACGTTTGTGAAATGAAATCTTGACCACATAATGGTTTGTCAATTTCTATTTTCACCTGAAATTGAGATGATGGTGCTCATAGATTTTGTTTGCTTAAATACTATCTAATCAATTATGAAGTACTATCGCATCATTTTCTAAAAAAGAATATATGCGTTGTAAAAATTATAATACCCCGAAGTCTGACAACACTCTCACTAGTTATGCAAGCTGTAATTTTACAGTTAATTAGATTTTCTCAAGGCAACTTTTTCCTTTTTAATTTTATTTAATTTTTTAAGATCGCGATATATTAGAACAGATAATGTGAAACAAATATGTTAATTAATCAACATTAATTAAATCCATCGCGTCTGGCTGGGTGTAATCCCATAGTCTCTTAATCATTTAATTTGAAAATAATTATTGGTTAACGATAATAAATATTTGTAGTAAAAGTAATTAATTATGGTAATTAACATAACAACAAACACTGATTAATTCGTATACTTGAGTTTTTTGTAATACATGCATGCAGGGACGGAGCCAGCAAAATTTATGGAAATGGGCCAGCCAAAAAAAAATAATCATTCGATTATTTATAATTTTTTTATTAAAAAAAATTATTTTTGTTGTTTTTTATGAACTAGAGACTACCTAAGGGCCGAAAAAAAGTGAGCATTAGTAAGGGCAAAAAAAGTGGACATTTGAAAGTAAGGGCCAAAATAAAAAATAAAAATTAATGGGTATAGCCCCAAAAAAATAAGAATAGGGCCAAAAATTTTTATTAGATATGGTCATAAAATCTAAAAATAGGGCCAAGATTTTTTTGGGAGAACTAAATGACTAAAATTAAAACTAAAGTTTACATTTTTTTAAAAAAAATTTACTTATATTTTTTTTCCTTTTTTGGGGGGGAGGAGGACCACGGCCCACCACGGTCCAGACCAGCATATAGTCAGCTGATCACTTGATGGATTCATGCAAAACGAGGACTCGTGTCATTTTGATTGCTGTAAATACATTGCTGATTTGAGTACCATATCAATTATTCAAGATACCTTATCTTGTAGTAAGTTCATAAATGTTGGTTAAATATTAACTTAAATGTTCTTAAATTTATTTGTTTTTACAGGGAAAATTCATGCTTTCCTGATTGCCTTAAATATATTGGAAAAGCAAGTTGATGTGACATGGAGATTACAACTGGAGAATTCATGAAGGTAAGTATGTCTAGAGCTTAGGAAATTATTCAAAGTAGTGCCAGTTGTAGTATTGCGTTGTTTGCTTCTACATATGCTTGCAACATATGAAATATTATGTTTAAAAGGTTAATCTCAAATAATTATCGACATTCTCATTAACTCATCATTTCTTTCTTTTTTCATGTTAATTTTGGAGAGTGAGTGAGAGTGAGTGTAGAGTCAGTGCATTGGGGGGTTGGTTGGTAATGTTATGTTTATCTTTTTGCTAAAATTAAATTAAAGTTAATTTTGTTTTTATATATTACTTTTATGTATTTTAAATTTATACCACGGTCCATGTCAAAAAAAAAAAATTATACCATGGTCCCCCCCCCCATCAAATGTTCTGGGTCCGTCCTTGGTTGATGGTGACAGAATGGTGGAAACGACGCCTTTGATGAATCTGGAATTTAATGGAGGATTATTGAGCATCAACCGTGCATGCATGTATTACAAAAACTCAAGTCGACAAATTAATCAGTGTTTGTTGTTAATTAGGTTAGTTACTATAATTAATTACTTTTACTACAAATATTTATTATTGTTAACCAATACTTATTTTCAAATTAAATGATTAAGAGATAGACTATGGGATTACAACCAGCCAGACGCGATGATTTTAATTAATGTTGATTAACATATTTGTTTCACATTATCTGTTATAATATATCGGGATTTTAAAAAATTAAATAAAATTAAAAAGGAAAAACGTTGCCTTGAGAAAATCTAATCATATATATATATATATATATATATATATATATAAGCCAAGTTTTTACATAGAAACTGCTTAAAATTGCGACACGTATCCATGTTTTATAATACAAATATATGAAAATGTATGTTTAGGTAACCTTTTAGTGAGACAATTAAAACCTATGGGTTTTATTTATAATGCATTGAATTTTCTTAATGAAAAAAACAAAAGATTTTCAAATTGTATCTTTCTCTCTCTTTATCTAATTTTCTTTTCACTTCTTTTGCTTTATGTTTAATTGTCTTAATGAAGAAAACAAAAGGTTCACAAATTATCTCTGTTTATTTTTCTTTTAATCATCTCTTGCTTTCTCTTTATATTATCATATATATATAAACCACCTACTCTCATCTTCCTAATATGGGACCAAGGTGTTACAAACGTTATTAGGTAGCTCTGATACCACTTTTAATGACCCAGGAAAAAACGCTAGCCACAACTGCGCTATCACTTCAAAATAATTAGTCAATTCGGAGCTTCTCTAGAATTCATTATAAAATCCAGTTTCACTTAGTAACTAAGTAATGTAGGACTTAACACTCATGACTATTTTTATAAACTACCTACTTTATGTGAGCTTCTTTTCATCTTTCCAATATAAGACCGGAGAATATATATATATATATATATATATATATATATATATATATATATTAAGGTTAAAGTACGACGTCGTATTATTTATGCAACAGATTTGGTTGAAAGACATGGGCGACATCTAAAGCATTGGTTATCTGCCTTGTCGCTTTCTTGGTTTGCTCAGTTGTGTTTGTTGAAGGTAAAAGTATTGGATATGGGCATATTAGAGACGGCGTAGGAAACCCTTGTAAGGGTAATCCGAGCTGTCTGCCTCCACTGGCCAACCCTTATCATTTATGTCACCACATTCATAAACAAAAGGTTAATCTTTTTAATTACCATTTCTCCCAGCTCTGTGTAAGTGTGTGTGAGAGAGAGACAAGAAAGGCTAGTGAAATTGCATGCAGTTGAATTGAATGAGAAGTATAATATGCCCTAAAGAGACAGAAACTGCTACATAGAATATATATTAACAAAACGTTTCTTGTATGTGTGTATATATATATATATATATATATAGGCCATCAAAAGCCACAAACAGTTCCCATGAGTTTTCATACCATATTCAGAAGTAAAAACACTGCGATGCTATATATTAAATTTTTCATGGAATTAAAGAGTCTTTGTTCTGGCTCCAATATACTTTCCTCACTCTCTATCAATTCACTTTTGAATTTTTATTTTTTAATGAAGGCTGATTCAAGAGGAGATCGATAGTACTTACTACAACAATACTATAGTGAAATAATAGTAGAATAAAAATGTGATTTTTAGCGTTATATCACTATTTTACTTTTTTTTTTTTTTTTGACATGTTCACACAAGAAGGGGGAGAAGGGATTCGAACTAGTGACCTCCGCTTCATTAAGCGTGGTCCTAGTCGATTGAGTTACCTCTCGAAGACATATCAGTATTTTACTTTGATGACATGCATGGTAATACCAATAAATCCTTAAATTACCCTTTATTAAAAAAATTTCAAAAAAAAAAAAAATCAAGAATTGATTGCCACTAGCCTTGCTCGATCATTTCAATATCAAAGTTCTTACAAGGTTTTTAGGCGGAAACTAATCCTCTGATCATATCAAATATTTCCTCTTTAGGCTTACAAAATGATAAAAGAGGGTTAGGGTTCACAAAGTACCCAAAGTAAATGCTACAGAGCAGCAAACTATGCGTCAAAGATCCACAAAACCACATGCATGTAGCCTTGAATGACTAATTGTAAACGTCCAATATTTGAATATTAAAATTCCCCATTTTTTTTCATATTTGTTTTGTTTAAAACCTATTATCTTTCTTCTTCTTTTTTCAAACTTGACAACAATATGAATTTAACTTTGAGTTGTATTTACTATTTTTTTTTTTAATGGTATTCATCTAACCAAGTAGTCAAACAGTGTTTGTCAGCTAGGAATTTTATAGTTCAAGGATTAATATTAAGCACTTAGTTGCAAATTTGTTGCTAGTTGATCAGTTAAAACAAATCAACATCTTAATTTCCTAAAATAAATATAAGAAAGTGAAACTTGCCGATCTCCATACGTTGAATCTTATTTTATATATAAATGCCTCTGCTTTGTGCATAAGGTCTTCCCCCCACATTTGCTAGCTTCAAAGGATATGATGGCAACCCCAAAAGCATTGCTAATTATCTGCCTTTGTGCTCTCTTGGGTTGCTTTATGTTCTTTGAAGCTGCAAATGGTAGAGTTTTACAATATGGACCTATAAGGAGTAGCAATGGCAAGCACCCGGAATGCAAGAAGCCGAGTAGCTGTCTGCCTCCGCCGGCCAACCCTTATACCAGAGGCTGCGAAAATGAAACAAAGTGCAGGGGTCCCCCGGCTACTTAGCCAACGGGCGGACATTGAATCTCTGCAGCTAGTTAAAGAGGGACACTAATAATCCCTGCAGCTTCTTCCCATTAATTATGAAGACTCCATGAGTCCATGTGATATATTTTATATATATATATATATATATATATATATATATATATACATACTTCTAGTAAAATGTATTGCAATAAGAAGAAAAAAAAAGTACTGCAGAAAGATTTATACGTTATATATCTTCTATCTCTCTTTCTCTCGTTGTTTGCTGTGTATGGATCTTGCTTGGTTTCTGTGTCTGGTTTTTGTATGGTGAGGGAGCGGAGAAAAGGCCTGTTATATATTTCATTTCAGCATAACATTACCAATGCACTTCATTTTTGGACACATTATATATATATACTAATAGACTGAATTGGATGAAACAGATTCAGCTTTGCCTTCAGTCCCTTGAAATGCATCCTTCTACCAACGATAACTGACCATGAATATATTAGACATGGATGTGATATAGCACTGAACATCAGGATACAGCAACATAAGAAGATTTTGCTAACCAAGAATCTCTTGAAGAGAAAAATTACAGTTCCCTTCTACACTTCTGAAGTGATCTAACCACATACAGAACAATCACATGAATATATTTCACGTGCTCCACCAATTCCCTAAAAAAGTTTGATAAAAATCAAGGAAAACATCACCATATTCTTAATGCTTCTAATCCACCAAGCTGCAGTCCAGATTTTTCTCCCTCCTAGTACAAATCCTGTAGAGTGAACATCAAATAAACCATCAATTCTGTACAATCAATCTAAAAATAAAAGTTGGGTTTAAATAAATTCCTATAGAACCATTATACTGTGGGAAGTGTGATATAAAAGGAGGAATATAGTTGCATACTGCCAATTAGCTACAAATCCTGTATCTGCATCTTCAAACTGGGCCATGGTAGTCCTCAACAATTTGTTTCATTCCATCCATCTGGGAAATGACATATTCTAGTTTCTTGCAACAGATCTCATTACCGATTCTTGAACTGTAATCACACTTCTCAAATGGACGGTATTCGCATGCACTTTTGATTTCATCACGCAGTGTGACTTGGATGTCCTGAATTAGAAAGTGACAGAAAAAATTGCATATTTTAGTACTCACCTTCAACGGAATTTGATGATGATTAAGAAATCCATTTTGAAGGGTTTAAAATAGCTGAAAATTTAAAGTGATCAGCCAAAATTGTAGCTTCAAGTGCACTGATCATAACCAAAATGTCATACTTGACCTGAGCAAAGCCACTTATCATTATCACTCTCATCCATACAAAGACATACAAACATGCAACAACCACAGGCAAACAAATCTTTATGCATTATTAACAACTATTCCACATCCTGTTGTAAAAGGAGAATTTTTTTTATTTCTCAAATCATATATCAAAATTATCTCTAAGCGCAATGGCCCCTAAAATTACTTCATTCTTCACACAAGTATTTCACTTTTTAACATCTTCTATCTTGTAAAATTGTCTAGATCCCATTGAATGATCACATGACAAACAATCAAGCCAAGGACAGAAATTCCATTTTTGTTTGATTAAGAATATGCAAGGGTGGAGAGTTAAAGTTTCAGTGCTAGCAAGCATTCAATCAGATGTACAAAGTTCTCATCACATAAAAAATACAAATGACGTACATCAAAGTTCTTAAGATCCTAGGCAAAAGTCTTAGCGAGCAAAGAAACATTGTCTTATTGTCCAAAGAGACCACATCTAATAAATAAATTTGTTGTGTCCACAACAAATCTGCGTCATGTTATCATCTTATCATTTATACCACATCCATAAACATTGTGAGTTGGTATTCCCTAGCATAACCACTGGCCAGAACAAAATATTTCCGTCATCAATTTTATGTGACATACGTAAAATTAGCCCAGAAAGAAACAACGAAATCAAAATACAGTTCTGATGCCCTATTATGCAAACCGTATCAAGTGGTTGAATGAAAAACATAAAAACATTCGTTATGCATTATCTATATTCCATTTCCAAAGTGCATTTAAAAACCCAAGTTCAAATTATCAAAATAATATATTCTTTTCCAATCATTCGCCAAAATTTCAACCATGCACACAAATTACTCGATAAAATTTCCTAACGATATAAAATTACTACTAAGAAAGTAAGAAACGATTCTCCCTCTGAATTTTAACTTCTTTGGCATGACATCTTGAATTTAGTTAACAAACAATTATCCAACTCTTCATCCAATTCAGTCCCCATGATAGGTCCCAGATCTATCACCCCATAATTCAAATTCCACAAATACTCAATTTTTTAGAACTAGACCACGTAACCAAAAAGCAGAACCAGAACCAAGGTTTCTAAGTCATTAAACAACAAATCCCAATGACCATTTACAATTCATATACCCATAATACACATAAAATTTGCGCTAAATAAGAGCTGGACCTTGATCAATTGCATGAACTCGAGACAGTGGTTGTTGATGAAGTCCTTTCTGGGTCCAGTTGGGCTGGCCAACTCATCCATAACCCCTCCCGCCAGCTCCAAAACCCTAACTACCCGCTATTACAGTACCAATCCATCAAAAACAACGGAGAAAAAAAAAATTAGGCTTTCTAATAGAAACCCAAGGGTTTTGCAAATAAGGGGTTGAGTTATATAATTATAATATACCTTCTCCACATTTTGAAGCCGTTGCAATGAAGTATTTTGGCTCGGTGAATCCATGTAGCTCCTCTACCGAGGATTATAAAACAACCAAGCATGGCCAATAAGCCATTAAAAAATGCCAAACACAAGGAAAATCGAAGGAAATTCAATCAAAAAACGAAAATTTGAAGAAAAAATAAGTACTTACAACGAGTTCCCGGCGATTTTTCAACGAATCCAACGGTGGCGATGGGGTTGTCGACGTCGAGCGATGGTCGGCGGTAATGACCGGTGGCGGGAATAATGGTCTCTACTACTCTCTCTGTAACTTTTGGAAAAAATAGAGCTTTGGATTCGGCCGTATTTAAATCTGACCGTTTATTACATCTATAGGTTTAAAAAACATGATCCCGATCCCCAATTGAAATCGGAGATTCTCTCGCACCTTTCATTTTAAATCTAACAGTTTATAAAATTATTTAAATTTTGATAAAACAAAAATCAGTATTTAATGTATTGATTATATAAAAGTAGGATTTTATTGACCATAATTTAAAATAAAAAATCATAATTAACAATTAAAGAATCTTTAATTTATTTCTAATCGAAGGAATCTCAATCCTTAAAAACATGCAACGTGTACGCATCTAATCTAAACTCATTTCCTTATCGCTGTCTTCCGCTGCCTCATCACATCGACCAGATGACAAAAATGCAGTGTTTGTACAGATCTCTATGGGCTTTAAGCTTCCCTTAGCAACATAACTTTAGCTTTTCTAAAAATAATAATAACATAACTTTAGTTCGAAAAGTCTAAGTTAATGGACTAAAGTTCAACATTTTTTTTTAAATATATATATCTTTTCAATGTAGGACACACTCACTTGGATTTTTAATGTAATTTAAAATTAAAATTACTACCTTGATTTTTTTTTAAAAAAACAAACAAACAAATGGCGATTGTAATCAGACTTGTTGAGATGAGGCCACTACCCATAATACAACACAACAAAAAATGTATCCCAATTTTGAATATAGTGAACATGTTTGAGATTGAGTTTGAGGGGCTTAAAAGTACTTTTAACATTTAAAAAATTCATTTAAATAAAAAAGTTCTCGCTTGGTAAAAAAATTAAAAGCTTTTTTAGGAGTTCAAAAAACTAAAAAATTTCAAAATGTACTTTTGAAGCTTTTACCCAAAAAAATTCTTCACGACTAACATTTTTAGCTTTTATTTTAAGTAATGAAAATTTTGGTAATTTTATTTTTATGATGCAGTTAAAAATTCACACAAATATTTGGTATGTCGTGTTATTGTGATATAAAGAGTGATGTGTAAAGTATTGAAAACGTAAGCAGTGACTCTTTTTCTTTTTTCTAGAAATTGAGTCATAAGCAGTGATTCGTGTTTTTTTTTTTAAGAAATTGAGGGAGAGATTATATATATTGTGTTAAAACATATGGAGTGATTTCTTTTTTTATCTTTTTAATTTTTAACTATTTAATTTGAAAATAAAAATTAAGATTTGTTAAAAAAAATTAGAAAATCTTGCTCTATTGAAAATTTAGGGAAATCTTTCATATTAATTTTTTTGAAAAAATATTAAGAGCGTAATGCTTTGATAATTCATAGCCAAAGCTATGCAGTAACATTATAAGGACAAACATACAAATATTATAATTAACTCATATCTATAACTTTAACATTCGTTAACTCATGTTCAAACTTCAGTTATAGAACATATTTGCTTCAAGCATATTCAATCTAATATATAAGTAGCCCATATTTTCAACTTTTAGTTTCCTTCCCACTTAAACTAATCATCATCAACTCAAAGGCCAAGATAAAAACATTCAGCATTCAGCCCAACGATCACTCATGAAAGTATATATATATATATATATATATATATATATATATATATATAAAGACAACAAAAACACAATAATAATAATTAAAAAAAACAACACGGGTTGGATCGGGCCACGTCTTGGGCATTTTGACTTCCCGGCCCACATGCTGCGGATATTGAAATTTTGGCCTAAGACACAGCTAAAATGAGCAATATCCGAGGGATCTCGGGTGTTGCGGGGCAGGTGGTGTGGGTTTGGATTGTTTTGCCTTGGTTCCCATTCATAATTCCATCTTCCATGAAAAAGGTCCACAGAGAGAGAGAGAATGAAATAGGTTTAGAGAGAGAGAGAGAGAAAACATGGATCCACATCAGCCATGGTTTGTGGAGGTGTGGGAGCGGCGTAGTAGCAGTAGAGGTTGGGCGGCAGTGCAGATGATAATAAGAAAGAGAGATGAGAGAGATAAGAGGTGGTGGAAAGTGAGAGAGAGACGAGATAGAGAAAGAAAGTCCGAGAGAGGAGCAGCAAATTTAAATTTGTAGGGTTAGGGTTTTTTTTAATTTATACTCAAGTGGGGGCGAGACGAGTTGTAACATCCCACCCCAATAACATACAATATTGTCCGCTTTTGACTCTCCTGAACCAGACTTTTCAGGGGGTCACCTATCCTGGTACTACTCTCGCAGAAGCATGTTTAACTGCGAAGTTCTGATGGGATCATTACCATCACGGTTTTAAAACGCGTTGTTGTCATTAAGGGTGGAAGTATACATATAAGCACATATTCATCTCCATACCCAGGCGATGTGGGACGTCACAATCACCCCCTCTTAGGACCCAGCGTCCTTGCCGGCGACCTCATAGGATTAGCCCACTCTTGGCATCCGTCCCAGCGAGCGTCCGCTAGCGACCTTCATGGGCTTTTGTGCACGCTCCCCCACATCTCAGGCTGGGCAATGACTTTGATACCATTTATAACATCCCACTTCCAAGGAGGCAAAGAGCAATCCAACACGGTGAATGGTGGATGGAGGCAATGCAACATAAGCAAATGGATGGGCAAAGGGATTACCAAAGCAATTGGACTTGTTAAAAACAAAAATAAAGAAAGAAAGAAAAAAACAAGAAGAGGAGGGGGAGGAAAGAAAAAGGGAGTAGAGGGGAGGGGAAAGGAGGAGGCAGCCCTCCTCCCACAGGTTTTCTCCTAGAGAGAAAAACCTAGGGTCGGCTTGCCTTGCATTGATATAATTAATAGAATTAATTTGTCGGATGTCCCGAAGGAGATAATCCTTTTAAGAAGGAGATAATCCTATTTAATATTTTTTAGATATTCTAATTAAAGTTATAATACAAGAATTATTTTAAAAAAAAATCGTGAGGATAAAAATGACAAGAAAAAATTACTTAAATTTTAAAATATTTTATCATAAGATTATTTGTAGAGATCTACATATATACTAATCATAATATCCTAATCTAAGATATTATATATATATATATGTATATATATACACACACACATAGGGGTTTGCTAAGGGTTCTTTTCATAGTATTTTCCTAGTGTTCTCTCAGTTTTACGTATAACATAATTTAAGAAAAAATAAAAGTGTAGTACTTTTTTTGTCAACAGATTAATTTTTATGAGTTAATATTTATGTTCTAATGCTTTAAAACTTATTTTTAGATTCAAAACTAAAACCTAATGATGGAAAGTTAACCATTTAGGGATGGTATCATCCAAAATAGATTTAATCATCTTAAATTTAGTTCTAATGCCTCAATTTTTCTTAAATTGTGTTATACGTAAGACTGAGAGAACGTTAGAAAAATACTAGGGAAAAACCCCTAGCATTTTCCATATATATATGTGTGTGTGTGTGTGTGTAAACAAGCCAAGCCTGCGTGAGCCTGGGCTATCCAGGCTTGGCTCGTTTATTATTGGGCCAGGCTCAAGCTTGAGCTTGAGCTCTAGTCAAGCCTCGGTTGGCTGCTCAAGCTTGGCTCAACAAGGGTTGAATCGAGCTCGAGCTCGGCTCGATAGGGTTTGAATTGAAATCAACCAAAATCGAAATTAGGATACCAAAATCAAAATCAACAGCTAGAAAGAGATAGCGAGAAGCTAGGAATGGTGAAATGGCGAGACGCAAGGAGCTTACCGAAAAATTGATCGTCGTCTGGGTTTAGAAAAAAGTCGATCTGGGTTTTGAGTCCTCACGGACCTTACCTCATCGTCATTGGGGTGAGGTCCATGAGGACGGTTGTAGCGAGAGGTTGTCGGGGACCAGGACGATGGGGTGAGGTCCATGGGGACGGCTGCAGAGAGAGAGAGAGAGAGGAAAGAAGAAAGAGGCGCATAAGATATTTTGGCATAAAAGGGGCACGTGTATTGTGGAGATGAGAAGACTGACGATGGAGAGAAGGCATGCACTTGAGAACTAAAAGGGGGTTCTGTCGACAACCCTATATACTTATTTAATTTTAATATATATATACACACATATTTAATTTAAAAGTAATTATTACAATTTTCAATATATATATATACGAGCTTAGGTGAGTCGAGCCGAACTTACTTTGTTTAATATTTGAGTTAGGATTTGTGTTCACGAAACGCTTCATTTAATATTCGAGTCAAGTTTAAACTGAACTTATGCGAGTCGAGCCCAAGTTTGCTCCCGAAGCGCTTCGCTCACTTAACACCCCTATGTGTATATGTATAAATCTAATTCCTTTTAATTCGATAATTATTTGAAGATTTTATCCATTTATGATTCTTTCCAAATTTATACATTTGAACGACAAAACGCGAAGCATAATTAACAGCAATTAAAGATTTTTTTTCTTCCCATTTGTTCACTTTATTAGTGCAACATTTACCGTTCTTTATCGAAGGAAATTGAATTGCAACGTGGCATGGTGTGTTTGACCAAACGCTGGCGAGCGCGTTCCAAACAAATCAGCTATTGAGCTTTGGACCAGGAACCAATCACCGTACGCATCCCTTTCTTTGTCTCGCAGAGAGAGAGAGAGAGAGCTCAATGGCGACTTCGAAGCTTCAAGCGCTCTGGAACCACCCGGCCGGACCGAAAACCAGTGAGTCAACTCGGCTATCGTTCTATTTTTATAAAATCGTTGCTCTGTCGTTTGTCTGATTGTAATTTGCAAATTAAGAATATGTGCTTTCTTTGTTTGTTTTCTTTTGCGCGATTTTGATACTTTGCTTCGGATTTTCTGCGCTCGTGTCGTCGCGTTTCGTAGGAATCACTTTCACAGAGATTGGATCCACGAGATTGAGGTTCAAGATTTGAAACAACCGAATAAAAATTGACCTTTGCTAGAGCAGAAGGGTTAATTACTGTTCCTGTGGCTGACATCAGATAGACATTCTAGAGTTAATTATATTATTGTTTTGGGATTTTCCTGTGTAAACCAAATAGCTGATTGAGACCATAATTAGTAAGTTATATTGTTGATGGAATCACTTTAGGGACATTTAGATTTCTAAGGGTTTTTTTTTTTTTTTTGGGTATTAATGTGTGAGTTTGGTCTCAGTGATTTCTGTTTCTAGTGGATTGTGCTGTTTTGGATTTAATGTGTAACTAATCCTATTGCCCTTTTGAGGCGGCAAACATCGTTCTCTGTAGAGTGACTTTGTTTATTATTTTATACTGCTCCTTGAGTTTTTGTGTTGTTTTTTTTTTCTTTGTCATGATTAGTGTACTGAACCGGTTAATGTATTAGAGTAGAGGTCATGGCTCGAACCTTGACTTCAAAGTTTACTTAATTTCAGGTGTTGGGCTCATACGTGAGATGATTGTAAAGTACTAATGTATTAGTTAAATGATTAAATTCACAATTTCTTATCAGCTTAGGCTTTTAGGATAACTATGAATTTAACATAATTGAGTCCATAATCTGATTCAAATCCAATATAACACCTGTGGGTACATAATACATGTGTTGAGTCGATTCTTAATTGCCAATGGTTGAATGAATGTTTTTCATTTGTCAGTAATTACAGTATGCATAAGTTTGCTTCTTTGTTGTTGCAGTTCACTTTTGGGCACCGACTTTCAAATGGGGCATCAGCATAGCTAACATTGCCGACTTTGCCAAACCACCTGAAAAGCTTTCGTATCCTCAGCAAATAGGTATATACACGAATATATGTGCGCACACACTATCTGAAACCTATATCCACATGCTGCTTTGTGTTCAAGAACAATTCAGTATTCTATTAGTAGTTTAAGCATTCTTTGTCTTGCATTGATTTACACCAGCATTATATTTTTTCTCACTCTCTCTATTGTGATGCAGCGGTTACATGCACTGGACTTATCTGGTCACGTTATAGCACAGTAATCACTCCAGTAAGTCTAAATTTTGAGAAGATTTCCTGCCTTCAGAAGTTAGAGACAATGATGTTATACCTCCGACAGCGTTGTATAGCTTCATTGCATAGATATAACGTAGACACTTCCTTATTTTCATTACTCCACGTGTATATACCTTGTCCAGATTTGAGTTGTATGAACCATAATCTTTAAATCAGGCTATCGTATCTAAGGTTTGAATAGTTTGTATGCTGGATTGTAATAGTGAGGGGTGGAACCACCTTGTTGCTTCCAAAATTTTAAGACCTCGACTCAATTTCATGAAATAAACCCTCCTAAATTAATTTTTACAAGAAAAATAATGACTTTCTTTCGGTTGTGCCCTCACACCTGAAATTTTAGTTTCGCCCCTGGTGATGGTGATATCATGACTTCCATCAAAATTATCTCCCCCCTTTTTAGGTGGAGGGGCTGGAGCTTGGAGGGAATTGACTATGTCTGGGATGGAGGTTTGTGCATAATTCTAATTCTTGGTTGTCTTTTATTTTGAATTGCAGAAGAACTGGAACCTTTTTAGTGTAAATGTTGCAATGGCAGGGACAGGAATCTACCAACTTTCACGCAAAATACGGTTAGTTGGATCAAATTAATATGATATGTCGCAATTTTTTAATCCTTATTGAAAGAAAATGGACATGAGACACTTCTTCCCAAAAAAACAAAGCAGTAGATGGTCAGTTTTCTGTAACTTTGCTCAGTAAAAGGTGGTGAAAAAGAGAAGAAGAAAGGTCTTAATTGTTTAAATTGGATTTTAAAAGAAATTTTGACACTTGCTGGAAAGTCTGGTTGGAAATATCTTATAATATTCTCCATGGTTTACATGAATGCCATTGCCATTGAAGGTGGGATCTCCCTGACACTTATTTTTTTGTTCTTTTACATTTCCAGGCAAGATTATTTCTCCGAGGAAGAAGCAGCTGAAGCAAAAGAATGATGACGAAAAGTGCTCTACTTCTTTTTATGTCGCTTGGTTGAAGGCTCAATATTTGCTTCCTTGTCTTGCAGTTCATTGAAATTCTTCAATAATCATGCTTGTCTTTTTTTTTGCATTGGATAGTTCAATTATGTCATGAAGTGGGTATTTGTAGCTTTAATGTCTGTCACTGTACTAGTAACCAACTGGAAATAATTGAACAATTGAACAGTCAAGGTTCCCAATGATAAAATTTTGTTAATATTTCCATAAATCACTTGTTTTTCTTTTGCAATATCTTGGTTGTAACTTTTTGCAATCCACGTTCACCACATGAAATTGGGGCTGGCTATGTAGAGACTGGATTTAAAATGATGGAGAATTGAGGTATTGATTAATTTCTTCATAATTATATTACTCTTGGGACTTCAATATTTTGCTGTGTCGTGGAGGAGCCAGTTCAGGATGCTCTTCATTTTACTTGAATCGGAGATTCATTGTCCATGTTAGATTTCACACTTTAAGTGAAGAGGGGTTCATTTTATAGTCCTGATGGTGTATATGTTATTCATCGCTTAAAATTTTCTTCCAATGTTATTAAAAAATAAGATACGTGTCATTTTTATAGATTAGATTACAAGAAATTCTTTTAACCCAGTTTAGAGAAAAATTTTGACAAGTAAAATTAGTGTAGCCCTCAATGCAAGGATCATGCTAAAAGAGATTAATTACCAACCAAATATCAAAAGAATGGCATGGTCTGGTTGTATAAGTTGTAAAGTTATAAAGATCTTGAATGCAAGAGATCCATGAATGGAAATAGTATTGATTTGCAGCTCTAAAACCAAAACTACGAGGGAGATCTCAATTAAGAGTCCGTTTGGCCTCGCAATTTTGTAGGCCGAAAGTGTGTTTGAAAAAAATGCTGATTTAAAAATATATAAAAATCTATTTTTTTAAATCACATGTAATAGATACATTTTAAAAAATGTACAATTTTAAAATAAAACTGTGATTTCCAAAGCGGAACCATGCTTTTACCAAATGATTATTTTCTAAAAATTGTTTTTTCATTAACTACATTTTATAATCGCTAATTTTTTAAGCCGCACATTTTAAAACCTCTAAACCAAACATGACTAAACGTAAGAGGAACATTCAAATGTTAAATGGTATTATACTAAGATTTAAAGCAGGTGGAAAGGCCCAATGTTCGCATACTTTAACAACCACAACACTATCAACAACATTTAACCTAAGAATAATGCTAGAAACCATATTTTTATCTTACAGTACTTATATGACATTCTTAATCAATCCTTGAAATAGTCCTTACTAAAAAAAATAAAGAAAAAAAGTTGAGATCACCAAGTCCAGCATTATAGAATAAATATGGGATAAAAATGTAATTTTTAGCATTACTCTAACTCGTTATAGATCCATCAACACTTTGTCCTGGTTATAAGGCACTTCACCTAGTACCATCTTGATGAGCAATTATATATTGACAGTCCAATCAACATGGTGCAAAATAATACTAGAACATCAATACAATTATCACTTTGAAAACTAGATGATTCATTCGATTTCCTTTCAATTTGTAAGTCCAGCATGTCCAAGCTAAGAAGTTGTCAGACAAAGCTGGAAAGATTAAAAAAACAAATCAATTGTCCAATGAGGGGGGAAAAAGGTATCGCATGCCCCCTAAAGCCAAACTGCAATCAGCCCAGCAAGGAAGCATAAATGAAGACTAAAGTACATGCAAATGCCACTGGAATACACTTGCCTAAGACAGCCAGTGACTCAACAAAAATACAAAAAAAAAAAAAAACAAAAACAAAACAAAAAAACAAAATTTTAAAAAAATTGCAGTTTATAATCAGGCACAAACAAGTAGGTTGCAGATTCTAATGTCCTCAGCATCCCAAAACCCCAAGGCAGCCTTCAATCATGTCCCAACACTACTTGCCTTCTCTTTCCTACTGGCCACCTCTGGTCTGATCAGTTTTTGAGTCATGACCATGGTCATCATCATGCGCCTTCAAGCCTAAACTCAAATCCAAAGTGCTTTCATTCAGATCTTGGCATACTAATTGGTTTTTGTCCTGTGACGCAATAAAAATTTAATTCAGCATTAGATGTAATCTTTCAGTAAGACATGAGCAGCTGGTTTTTATAACTATTCTTGCCAGACTTTCAAAATGAAGTACTTTGCTTTTCTAAGATTCTAATATAGAGCAAATAGCTAGGTAACTAGCAACCCTGTGCATGACCTTTCATCATTCTCATTTCCCTTTCTTTTATTTTCTTATGCTAAGCAATGACCATCACAATCTAAACTAATTGCATTGGTGTCCCAAGCCATCAGACCAGACTACTTTTTGTCCAGAAGTTTTCTCCATTATAGATGATATTTTCACCAAGAATTTAGATCAGAAGCAATGAAATACAAAACAAGAATGAGATGTGTAACCGTTTCACCTGACTTTCCTCCATTGGCACATCATTAATGTCAGGTTTCTCCTCCAAAACCTCACCCTTGGGAGTGGACTCAGTTGCACTAGGGTCAATATCAATTGGTTTAGCATCATCATTTTCTGCAGCCTCGTTTTCTGCATCCTCATTCTTCTGTTCCTCTAGAACAGCAATCTGCACAGTCAAATATCCAAAATGACCATGCATCCACAAAGCCAGTAACAAACAGAACATGGAGATAATCAGACAAATGTCTTTCACTGCCTCATTCCAAGAGTGTCAATTTAGATGCAATGATGGGTTGTTATTTTAGGAAAATTTGTTAGGGGCTCGGCCTTTTGTGAAACTCATTTTCTACCAAGTATTTGATTAAACACGTAAAACAATTACTAGAAAACATATAAAGTAGTTGTTTGTAATGTTATACTCTCCCCAGCATAAATGCTTATTTCCAACATTACAAACACAAACTCGAATACCATGTTCCCTTTTCCTTTTCTTTCATCCATTTGTGTTCTGATAGTGGTATTAGTACCTAATAAGAGATTTTCTTAGTAGGAAAAGATGAAACAAAAAGAAAATAGAGAAGGCTTAATTCTCCAGAAAAAAAAAAAAGAAAAAAGAAATCCCGAGAAGCTACAGTCCAGAAAAGATTAATATGCCCAAAGCTTTCATCCAATCAAAAAGCGAGCTCACAAAAATGAGCTTGAGCTTACTCCTGGAGAGCCCAATACCATCAAAAGTCTGGCTACTGCTTTCCCTAAACTCACCACCTAAGGCATAATGTTACTTCATTCCAACTCTCACTATTACTGGAATGTACAAACTTCCATTCCGGCATTCAAGCAACTCAAAAAACTATCCCAGGCATCAGCTACTGGAAGCCAAAGTGCAGGAACAGCACAGACCGAAGATTGTGTTCCTAGGTTATCCAGGATTTACCATCTTGAATTCCAATGCCAATCATAGACTACAGGCACAAGTCATGTGACAATCCCATAAATTTCCATGTTATTCATGAACTAATGCAGGATCGATGATAATGAGAGATGCCCACACACTTCAAAGGCATTAATGAACAGAAGACTCATCTTTTAAACTGGCTAATCTGGCATCCTTAAAACCTACAGCAGTCTATAAAATATTTTATAGCCTCTGCATTTTAGGTCTTTATATAATTCATTGTCCATATGCACCAAAATGAACAACACTAAAACAGTCCATTGCATATCATCTCTTTAATCCTTAAGTTTATAACTATGGGAAATGAATTCCATTAATGAGATATGTCATGCGGATGAATTACATGAAGAGATTGAGACCAAACTCCTCCACCTGATTTGCAAAAGATACTCTCATATGTGGATATAGCTCAGAACTCCAAATAATAGTAGGAAAGAAAAGGAAAAAGATTAATCTTGTTTTACAACTGTGTCAATACGCATTACAGAAGTTCAACTTACCATCATGCCTAAAAAGAGTGTAATGTTCATATAAAACATCTTTTATTTCCAAATCTTTTTTTTTTGGATAAGTTGAACTACCAAATCTATGGGTTTCAGAAACGTTTAATCTTTTAAATTAACATGTTAAAATACAAGCCAACAGTTTACTATAACACGAAAAGAAAACCTCATAAAAAGAACACCAAAGTTGAATAATGGCCCCAAACAGTACATATTGTCAACAAAAAAAACAGAAGAAAAAATAAGCAAGTATTAGCTTCTAGGTTTCACAAAATATATGTAATTTGAGAGAGAGAGAGAGAAAGAGAGAGAGAATAAGCAGAAACTTTATAAGACTCTAATTAAATTTGATTCTCAAATGTGAAAGAAAATCTGACTACATCATATGCCATTAGTAGGCACAAAGCCAATTTCCAATTGGCACACCACCACCTCCTCTGGTTTCTCCAGTATATAAGACATTTTTCCTTGTTTGCCATTTTATTAGGTCTACTCAATTAAACCTACACAACATAAAGCCATGGTAGATAAGCACATCACCAATTGTGTCTTTTAAGCGAAACAGACATCATTATAATTATATATATGATGCTTAATAGGTAGGAAGTGAGTTAAATGTATAACCATATGATACCATATCTATTTCTCTCATATACATAAGGGTAATGGTCAAAATCCATAATAGATCGTTATTGCAAAATCTACAAACCGTTCAAAGCAATCAACCCAAAAAAGTCCCTTGCATAAAAATGTATCACGTGAACCAATCAACAAAGAAATATTATTATAGTACCAGTGCTATGATCATAAAATGAAAGATTTTACCTATGGTCTACCAAGACTTCAATTCTCTCTATAACCAAGATTTTACCATATAAAGAATGACAAAATTTATCTTTGTACTTGAAGATTTGTATCATCTAAGCATAACTTTTATAAATAGCAGACCTTAGATCATTACTAAAACAGCCAAAAGAGAACTGTCTCCCCTCCACCCACTCCAAAAAAGAATGGCTATATGTTAGGTTATTGAGCAACTGGATTTAGACAATAAATAATATATTTACGATTGAGTTATTTCTTTTTTTATTACAAAAAAATGGAAAACGATTTAGACAAAAGAAAAAGTAAAGGCATACAAATCTAGATATATCCCAATTCCACAAACCGTCAGCATTTTTGATCAAGTACAAAGTTCCAAGTTGGCATAATTAGCTGCATCTTTTTTATGATGACATCAAACAAGCACACATGCATGATAAATTATGTACACACAAATATATGCGTGGAATCGTACCCAGCAAACATTATTCAAAACCTTCCCAACTAGATATGCCCAAGTACACTTGTCCGCATGGCATATCAACATGTCCACATGGAGTACTACCAAAACTAAAGTTTCAACTCAAAATAACCTCCAAATCTACATAGTACCACCTCAATGGTCTTTACAACGACTTATAACTAACAATTCAAAACATTCTACCATTGTCAGGTACAACCAAATCAATCCCCACTCACTTCAAGCTTTTGTTTCCCTCTTCCTCATCCCCACTTTGCCACTATATCCACCAAACATCACAAGATTTCACCTTTACATTGCAACCCTACGAGAACTCAAATAAAATTCCCAACTCCTCCAAAAAATTCTTCCAACCCATAAGCCAAAACCTTTATCAATCGATACTAACCCAAAATACCCAGATCCCATATCAATCTCCTCAGTCCATCAAACCCGATATTCTGAACAAATCCCAAAAACCCAGATCACATGTCAAATAGAAAACCCAATCTTTCTAATGGCCAACACACAATTCTTTCCCCAAAATAAAATCCAACAAACACCCACATAACAAAATCCAAAAACTCGAACCCAAATTTAAAAATTAACAAAAAAAGCCCCAATAAAACAAGAAATCAATTACTATATTCACAAAAAATTACCGGAATGTATTTGAATTTACGACGAGGAGGCTCCTCCAGGGTACCCGCCACGTCATCCCTGCCGGAACTCTTGTCCCCGTTACCGTCATTCACGTTATTGTTGTTGTTATTGCTGTTCTGGCTCTGGGTGATTGGGGTCCACTTGTAAAGCAAGAGATGCGAGCCGTTATTACCGTTAGTCGTACCGTTGGTGGTGTTGTTGTGGGTGTGAATCTGATGAGAGTGACTGTTGCTGTGGTTAGAGGCAGCACTACTGGTCGATGGCGCTACGTGTACCCACTTCTTCTTCCACTTCCTCACCGGTCCATTGAACACCGTAGCCGGCCCGTACCGCGTCGAGGACCGCCCGAGTCGGGCACCCACTCCCTCCATATTTCCCCGATCTGAATCGGTTCCGACTCGGCCTCCGATCCCTCAAAAAAATATTATTATTACTTTTTATTTTTCTTTCTGTCTATCTAAAAACAGATCCAACTGGCTTTTGCTTTCGGCCTTTTTATGGGTTTCCAAGTTTGGGCTGGGATTGGGTGGTTCCGTGAGTGGGTTGTTAATGTTTTGGCCAATCATGGCCGTCCAAAACATGGACTCCTTTCCCAAATAGGAATTTATAGCTTTTTGTGTATTTGGTTGATATTCTTATTTTGCAATTTTTTTTTTCTTTGTAAACTTATTTTGCAAATGATTGAAGGAAGAGTATTGAGTACTTGTTTGTTTTTGTAGAGTAGGTGAATTTGGAAGGGGACTTGCTACATCTACATGTGGGTCAACTATTTGTGTGATTTGGATGGGCTATGTAGGTTAATATGGTAATTTTCTTTTTTCTTTTTTTTTTTTGGAAAATATTGAAATAAGAAAATATGTTTGAGGTATCTTCTTGGTGTAGTTCAATTTCAAATGTTTTGAGGTGCTGAAGCGGATAGCTAATGTGTTTCACTTATTGAATATGGTTTTATCGTCATATATGATACCTAGATGTTGAAAGTGTCATTGGAGTGATCTATGATCCCTATGGCGAGGGAATGATGGAGTTTGTTTATAAATTTTTATTTTTTTAGGATAAATTTTACTTATTTTCCTGAACTTTGGTCACTTTTGTAAATACCTTTCAACGTTCAAAACCTCTCATTTAGGTGTATTAAAGTTTGGTTTTCTCTCACTTTATCCTTTATGTATAAAAAAATTATAACGGAATGCCAATTTTACTCCTATCTCTACAACTAAAACCATGCCATTTTGGAAACGATATAGTTTTGAAGTCAATGGTAAAATTGGCATTACGAAGAATTTTCTGTATGGAATTAACAAAATGAGATAAAATCAAAATTTGATACACATAAATGAATTTTTAACATTAATGAGGTGTCTGCAAAAACACAAAAATTCAAAGGGATAAGTAAAGTTTTCCTTCTTTTTATTACGTTTCGCTGGTAGGGTGAAAAGGGGTGCATCAACCGTTCAAATGGCCAACTTTGTCCTCTTTCCCATTAATGTTAATTCCCACTATCATTCATGGATCATTTATATTTGCGCATATCAATGGCACTTTTTTTTAGTAAAATTTATTAACCAATAAACATTTAAAACATCTCCTTTCACAATAGAAGCAATTAGTTGGTCATGTTCTAGTGCTAGATAGATATCTCAATATAAAATTCGTACTCTTGAATTGCTAGGTGCTCACGACTTAAAATATTGTCGCATGGTGTAGAAAATTGTTCAAACCCAATTTTTTGTTTAAATTGGGTTGGAGTCTGAATTGTCTAATACAATATATGTTTTTAGACCATGTGATCACATCTATTATTGAATGAAAACTTCTGATAAATGGACTGCTCCCAGTCTAGGATATGTGAAGCTCAATTGGGACGCGGCTGTCAATAAACAGAAGAAATTAATGGGTGTTGGTGTTGTAGTTTGGGATCATACAGGTGGACTCATCGCAGCCCAGTGTGCTACAAGGCAATTCATACAGGATCCCCCAGTGGCAGAAGCGTTGGCTTGTTAGACAGCAGTGGCGTTAAGGCATCAACTGGGGCTCTCGGCAGCGATTTTTGAAGGTGATTCTATTGAAGTAATGCAAGCTGTACGTAAGGAAGAGACTAGCTGGACCATCTTTGAACCTGTAGTGGAAGAAATAAAGGAAATGCTCAAGGGTGGACATGCATGGGATATTTGCCATGTGCGGAGAGCGGCCAATGAAGCAGCGCACTTAGTAGCAAAAATGGCTATTGATCATAATGTAAACCAGTTGTGGCTAACAACGACTCTCCCTTGCATTAGGGATATTGTATTGGCTGAATCTTCTTTTTCTGAGTAATAAAATTATTCAGTTCCTCCTCAAAAAAAAAAAACTTATCATATTGGCTGCCTTTTATAATTTATGATGTTTTCCTTTTTATTTTATGAATAACTTATGGGATAACTTTTCGATAATAAAATGCATAAATTTGGGTTTCACTTTTATCATATAGTAGAGTGCAAATAACAATGTATAACAAAGCAAAGTAAAGTTGTCCTTAAAATTGGATTCAATGAAAATTTATAAAAATAGTATGTTTCTATTTCTTAATAGCATATGAAATACACATAATTTGTCATAAAATTAATTATAATTGTCCATGCCATTAAAAAAAAAAAAGGTGATTTTCACATGTTTAATGAATAAATGTTAATTTTATAAACTTAATTGGAAGAGATTTCTCTAACCTAGTTTTTTTTTAAAAAACTCTACCATCTTTGAACGAGCCTATCTGTGATTTCTTGTGTGTTTGTGCTAGTGATAAACATATTTTTTTTAATAGCATGTAATAATATTCACACTTTTTTAATACCATGAAAAATAAAACATGAGCTTAGAATACACATGCCAATTGCACTATAAAAGAAATCCTAAACCCAGTACGAATGAAATTTATATCCTTAAAATATTCCACCACGACATCGTTTGGTACCCTGCCAGCTCCCCAGCGGCTGCAGCTCTTTCCTTTGTTTGCCTCACTCTTCTGCTGCTTTTGCTTCAAGCTTCGCGGCTGAACGCAGAAGAGAAAGCCACAAAAAATCACTGTCAAATTATCACCAATTCCTTTCCGTATTTAATCTGTTGAGCTCTATTTTATCCGGTATTTCAATGGAAACCCAGAGGTTGCTTTCTGGGTTTTGCTCAAACCCAACGATCCCACCCGTCCAAACACCGAAAAGCAATTATTTGTGGCGTCTCCGCCTACTTCTTCAGCATATTTCTATCAACCCCGCAAATGGGTCTCTTATAGAACCTGTCATTCTGTTCCGCAAAGGGTGGGGTCTAAGCAGAGATTGAAGTGTAAAAACGGTGTAGAAAATGTAGAGGATGATGCTATTTCTCACGGAAAGGATTTGAAAAATGGGGTTAGAAGGAAAAAGCTAGCGGTTTTCGTCTCCGGTGGTGGGTCGAACTTCAGGTCCATTCACGAAGCTTCTCTTCAAGGATCAGTTCATGGAGACATCGTTGTTTTGGTCACAAATAAACGCGGTTTTCTCTCTATCTTTATATAGTTCTGATTTTATTATTTTGATTGTCTTCTTGGGCTTGAAAGTCGTTATTTTTAATTCCTTACTAACTGTAAAATAGTGGAAATTTTCTGTTATTCAATAAAGTTACAATTTTTTTGAACGGCTGTCTCTGCAATTTTCTTGGTAAATCATGTTCTGTGATTTGTAAGCGTTAGGAAGAGCATAATTGAATCCCAAAGCAGCATTCATATTTGCTTGCTATGCATACATAATTCTAAATTAAAAAATGTCTTTAAGTTGATATTCCACAATTTCCTGTTTCTCTTGATATGGACTAGACATGGAGTAGGCCATTGGTTGGGGTATGGTTTCTTGTGGTACCTTATTCCAATTCCCTACGTGGCATCGTTGAAGGACTGTATCAGATGCCAGAGGTCAGAGGTGCAACTGAGCCTTGTGCTTTTTAAAATTGTCCTACCTAGTTTTAGCTAGCATGAGGAAGTTTTCTATCTCGTAGGTAGACATGTTAACTCTTCACAGAGTGATTTCTGTTTGATTTTAATGTGCGGTGCTCTTTTTTTCAAAACAAGCAGCCCTGATATTGAAATCTGAGACTAGCTACAAATGGTAGCTATTGGTTTGCCTTGACAGGTAGTTGAGAAAGTTTTCTTGGATATATACTTCCATCAACTTGGTAGGCATTGGATAGAGATTTTGGACCTTTACAATTCATGCATATAGAAGGAAGATGTGCACTGCCCACTAACTTATGGTGATAAGATTAGAACGTAATAAGTAACTTAGGGTCTGTGGCACTATAATGCATAAACCTTTGCTTTGGAGCATACCTATTCATGTGTGTTATTTTCCTCTGTATGGCAGGCTGTGGAGGTGCAGAGTACGCAAGAGATAAGGGCATCCCAGTTGTTTTGTTCCCCAAAACAAAGGAGGAACCTGACGGGCTCTCCCCAAGCAATCTTGTATCTGTGCTTAGGTCAGGCTCTTCTCCCAAAAATGAAACATTTAGGTCTGCCTTTCTTTTTTTATTTGGATTTCGTTAATGTTGAACCATATTTGTGGTAGACTCACTAGAAAGAAGGTTCTTGATTTTTGCTCAGCGAGAAGTTTGTACGCATATACCCAAATTAGATTAATTATTGCTATAAACTCTCTTTCATTTTCTGCCACAGGCAGTCAGGAAATATTAAGAAAATTGTCGAAAAACTATTCAATAAAGGAGAATACAATTTAGTCTCTTTTTTTAAAATTTTTTTATTTATGTGAAGGAGCTCTATTGATGTTCCTTGTAGCCAATCCTTGAGATGCATCCTATGGATTTTGAGTACTTAATGTAACTTGTCAACTGTGCATCCTTTTTGTGCTGCCACTATATAGCTTGATCTTAAATATCTAAATCATTTTTGCTAGGCACTGTCGATTATGCATGCTTATATACTACTGTTTTTTCTGCTGGCTTTACTTTTGTCTGCTACAGTTGGCTTTTTCATTAGATGCCTAAGTTGCTTTTCTTTTTCTGGTTCCTTGGTTCATTTGATGTCTGTTGTCTAAAGGTCATTCGTTATCCAAATAGTAGTTTAAATGTAATATATACTTTCTTGGGGTAGCAGATCTCATTTAGGCTTATCCTAGAGGACTCGTAGCTTCTCCCTGTTACTTAGAAGAATTGTTCTTTTATGTAACCCCTGCCAAGTACTTGATGAGATCCACTCATATCATAAGCAGATTCCAGGATGTACTCAGTGTTGTATCAATAATGTACAATACTTGGGTTCTGTTAAACATTTCCCTAGTGACAACACTTTCAGGGAAAGTAATATGGTTTTCTATTATTTGGTTGAGATCCTAAAATAATTTCCTAGTGTTTGGTTGCACCAAAATTCTGTACGTTGAAATTTATTAAAATCAATAATACCAAAGGCCACAAGTTGAGAAGGCGGCTCATCTAAGTCAGCAATGGTGAATTTGGACTTTGCCACAGTGAAACTGAAGTTTGCAAGCCGTGTCTCCAACATGGATGGGCTTGGGTCTTTTTTTGTCTCTTTGGGTACAACTCTTCATGGACCAAATACAGGAACATATGGAAAAGAAAAATTCTGGAAAATATTTTAAGCTGAAACATATAGAGCCTTAAGTCCGGTTCTTGTGCTAGTGGTTTAAATATGCGAAGGTCAAAAGAAAAATGTATCAAAATCACATCAGGAAAGAACAGTCTATTTTATGTGATATCCTTCTTCTTCAATACTTGTAGTTAAAATATACCTGATTCTTGGAAGTGATTTCTTTAATTTCATAAGCCAATGAAATATGTGAAACAAAAGGAAAGATTGATGTGTTGAAATGATACAAAAATATCTTAACGTCTGTTGTGTTATCATAACCAGGAGATTTGAGGTTGACTTCATACTCCTAGCGGGATACCTAAAACTTATACCAGTGGAGCTGATCCGAGCTTATCCCAGATCCATAGTAAACATCCATCCATCACTCCTTCCAGCTTTTGGAGGCAAAGGCTATTATGGTATGAAGGTGCATAAGGCAGTCATTGCTTCTGGAGCAAGGTAGGTTGCAGCATTTGATAATTTTGATGTCGTATGCCTAAACAAATATTGTTTCCTGACCAAGCATAAGGGATTTGCCTATTTTTATCCAACTTTTTATTTCCATTATATATATATATTTTTTTTGTAAACATTTCCATTATATTATAGTGTATATGAAGGAAGTCCAAATATTATGTTTTTCTTCCTTTGTGCTTGGTTAGATACTCAGGTCCAACAATTCATTTTGTTGATGAACACTACGACACTGGGCGTATCCTTGCTCAAAGTGTTGTCCCTGTGCTTGCTAACGACACCGCAGAGGAGCTGGCAGCACGAGTTCTTCGCGAGGTAATGAGATTTTAACGCTGGGCGTATCATAATTTTCCCTCAACTCTCTCTCACTTTCTCTCCCTTGAGGGCGAGTTAGGTTTTTCCTGTGCAATAAAATTGATAAAACCTGAATCATTAGTCATTTGTCAACAGTTTTAACTTTGGGACAATAGTAACACCAAGTTCTGGCTGTTCCTAATGAATGATTTTATGTCTTTTGGTGCTAAAGGATAGAATAACCTCTAAACTGATCCTCCATCCATGATTGTCTGAATCCCAGACCTCTGTCTTTGGAAGGAGGATAAGTACCCTCTTGGATGATAAAATTACAGGATTCTTGTGCATTAACTTTCCACTTGTGTTGAATTCCTTTTTGTGACATCTTTATTGTTTATTTTTTCAATTTAGGAGCATCGGCTATATGTGGAGGTGACAGAAGCATTGTGTGAAGAACGGATAGTTTGGAGGGAAGATAGTGTTCCTCTCATCCAGAGCAAAGAAAACCCAAGTGAGTTTAGGTAGCAGAACCAAACGTCAGCAATTTCTGCTTTTTGTACGGCTTAGGTTTTCTCTGTCAGTTTTGCCAAGTCTTAATATAATACTAACATACTTGAATACATTTTTATACCCAAAATTGAGAAAAAAATACTCATACCCAGCCGATTAAGGGGGAAAAAGGGTAAGGAAGAAAAAGAAAAAGCAAGAAGAGGGTAACCATTTTAAGTAACGTGGTTTCTGTTCCATTATGTATGACTGAATTGCCTTGCACTTGAGTTTTGTTACGTTGTTAAGACCATTGTTGTATGTGCAACATGCTGATTTTAATGACTGGCATCTGAGTTCAAACTTCGAATTTTTTTTTTGGCTCATCTCGTCTTCGAAGATGATTGTATAAATATCATGAGTAATGTTACTCTTTGTATTCACTTATCACACTCATATCGTATTGGCTAACATGCTATATTTTAAGTGCCTTTCAATGCACCATGCCAACTAATACGACATGAGTACAAATGTACAATAAATGAGTGTGAAGACCGAAGAGTAGCTTTTACTCAAATATCATGTCGTTTGCAAGCTCATGTCTTAGGACTTCTTATGTAAATTTCACAAATGTTGTTGGCCCGTTGGGAATTGTCAAGACTGCATTTTAGTAAAAAAGGATAGGAAAAAGAAAAAGAAAAAAAAAAAACCCACATAATTTACCAACATTGTGCTGACAGAGTTAATTTTTCAACTTACGTATTATGGTGTGTCCACACCAACAAATAAAATGTTTTTCCAAAAAAAAAAAAAATTGAAATGCATCCTTAAAATTTTCAACAGATAATCATTTTGCACACATTCTTTTAAAACAGGGACAAAATTAAAATAAATAATATTAAAAATTTATGTATATTTTACATGTTATTAAAAGAAAAAGAACATATATTATTTTTATAGACCGGATTGAAAAAAGTTTTTTCAATCCAATTTAGAGTAAAATTCTGTCCTAATCATTATTGTAACTTGAACATTTTCTAAGTTAATTTGCTGGTTTCTACATTTAACTTGGAAGGAGAGCCATTGATTTTATTATTTTTCAGTTTGAGGCTTAGATACAAATATTGGGAAATGGGATGGATCAAAAAGTAAACAATGATCAAGATCCTTCAGAATTTCTAAGTATTCTATTTATCGTTTTTAAAATATTATAATATATAAAAATAGTCAGGTAATAATATTTTTCTCAAATAGTAAATTTTATACTAACATGATAGAATCCCTATCGTCCGAGATGAGCGGCTGAGATCTTCCCTACCCACCCAACTCTCTATATAAAACCATTCAGCTAGGGTTTTAGCCCCATACCTCTTTCGCTCGCATTTCTCTCTTCCTAGAGTGATCGTCGCCGCTCTCTCTCTTTTTTCTCATTAGAATCTTGTTTTTCTAACCCATTGGTGTATTGGGTGGGGCTACATGTACCAAGGGAAGGGTGTAATCTTCGATTCAGTACCCTTGATCTTGATTTGCCAAAGCGGCTGTAGCCAAATCAAACATCGGAGAGAAGTTTACTGGCCGGTTGTCGTGAGATCTTTCCGATCTCCGTCGACTAATCTGCTTACCGAACTTCTTATAATATTTTTTGTATTGATTTTGTTGTTGCTGTTGTGTTTTATTTTCTTTTTTCTTTTTTTTTTTGGGGGTGGTGTGGGTGTAGTGAGAAGGGAGAGAAGAGGGAAATGGCATAGGATTTAGCCTTTTTAGAGACCCTTCTCAAACATCAACCGTCAAAGGGGTCACCTTCCAGGCTAGCTGCTTTGATTTCCCAGCAGTTGGCGTCTATCGGTGCCTACAAAAACACAATTTTTTAGACATTTTCATTATTTTACCTGAATATTCTCCACCCCAGCCCCAACTGGGCCGACCACCCTCAATGGGGTGGCCGGCCACCCCTTAAGTTTTTTGTTTTTATTTTATTTTTAAAATATATATTTTTTATTATCCTCAGAGAGGTCCTGTTCCAGAAGAAAAGAGGGTCAAAAGATTAATAAATCCATCAACCAAAAGAACTACAAATCAATATCATCCCTGAAGGACCCAAAACGAAAAAAGAAGCAATAAGAATCCTTGTTGAAAAGGGTGATAAAATATGAACAAATTGCAGATAAATATTTCAGAAAAGAGGTGGAGAGATTAAAGACAGTGAAATTAAAAAGAAATAAGGATCTGAAACCACCTTATTCGATTCAGATTCACACAATTTTTCCTTCTACAAGGAGGTGGACTAATTAAGGAAGTCTCCATTTAGGGTAGAACTTAGAAGGGCCTATTCGTTATGGCGTCTATGTTGATATGGCTAGTTACTATAAAGGACCAACTTAATGTGGCCGGTCATTCTCGAAACTTTTATGATGCAGTGCGTACCTTCTATCTTCTATAGGGGATTTTGAAACTCAAAAAATCTGTGACATTGTACTTGAAGTTGTGAAGTAGGGAGTAATTGCGGGATTAAATGAGAATTCCTCTCACACTGTATAATGTCTTTCTTAAGGAGATGGAAATCAGGTGTAGTAAGGTTGTCTTATTACATGCGAGAATTTGCTTAGACCCATGTTCAAACAAGGCAGACTAACGTGAATCGTCTGTGCAATAAGATTACTTTATTGCACGAGATCTGAATCCATCTAGAAAGGCAAAAAATGCATCTTTTATTTCTCTACACGATTCAAAATAGCTACAATTGCATGCCTATAAACATAAAACCCAAATTGCCTATGCTACAAATCCCACTAACATTCTTCCACACCCAATCCAATCACTATCCAAAACTGTAAACACCCTTCCCCCCAGCTACCAAACAATATACCAATCCTAGCAGTTTTCTTTACATGGAACAACCAAGCAATATAACTACAAGTAATTCATGCCCATGCTGCCACTGCCATTCAGCACAGCAACCAAATTCCCAACTCTTAAACCAACCTTCCTCGCACAATCATCTCTGCAATAGTGCGATATCGCAGGCAGTGCCTCAAACCCAACCGCTCGTTTTCCGGCGAAAGCCTCGTCGGATTGTGCTTTTCCTGTTGGAACTTCATTGGTTGTCCGCTTGTAAGAACCAAACCACTTGGAGTTCATGTACCCGCTTCTTCTCCATGGCGGTACGCATGCCCATGCTTTTCATGGACTCTTTCATGGCCATGCACATCTGCCTCACGACCTGCTTCAAATCTTCCACTTTACCCACAAATATCAGCGGGAAAACATCTAGTAATGAGGTGTACTTATCGGTTGGACGAGCAATTTCAAATTCTCTGGCAAGCAAAACTTCAATGATGTATCGATTCCCAGAGACATTTACGTCAATGTATTCGTAATTCCCAGATGGGAATCGTCCGGTTTTCTCCCACTCGGATTTGCAAAGGCCTGCACAAATAGGGTTCATATAATTAGAATAAATACATTTACTTTTCAAATTGACAGGCAATTTGAATAACAAAATTATTGAAAATCTCTATCAACTTCGTATGAGGTTCATCTAAATTAGAGGCTCTAACTTTGCTTATTTATTTTCATCATTGCCATCAAATTAACAATCCTACATAAATGAGGAATTAGTTAGTGGGTTTTGGCTTTAGTCTAATTCTAATTAGAATCGGACCCGTAACACATGTTCCAATTCTAACGGTTCTAGTTCCAGCTAAAATTGGACACATTGCTACGTACACAAGCCAAATCTTGTTGATGAAGTAATTTATCAAATAAGAAAGAATGTTTAATAACCATGCTCAATGACATTGATAATTTGAATTTATTGTTGCTACTCAATAAGGCTATAAAATTAATGAATTCAATAATTCTTTTCAAGGCGGATATAAAGTGAGACACATGATTACTGACAAATCATCTAATTAGCACACGTTTATATATTTAAGTAAATTACCTAAATAAGAACCCGGATTTGACGGTTCCTAATTATGTGAATGCGTTAACCAAAAGGGCAAGTAAAAAACGACAAGTTTGATTGTCACTTACCGGCATCGAAACCCCTGTCACGTAGACGAGCCATCAGTTGTCGTTTAAACCCCGGGGACGACCTGTCGCCGATCAACCCTTTGCTTGCAAGTTCTGTTGCAGCACGAATCTCATAACGATCACCATCATCTTCGCAACCAAACAGGTTCTGCAGCATATCCTTGGTCTCGGAGTCAGAACAATCCGACGACTCTGCATGGTTCTGCTCCTTCTCATGGTCCACAACCTCTTTGTCGTGATCTCCATCAAATGCTCCACCGTCTCTTTCAATGAAAGAGTTCACAAGATCCGATAAATCGGTGAAACTCTCCGGCGAGTGCTCGCTCCCGCTGCTCTCGCCATGACGCGCCCATGACACGTCCTGAAAAGCCTCCGCTACCCTCTCAAACCTCACCGGAACTCTAGCCATTGTTGTTGATCAGTACCCTGAAAATCTTCTTTCTAATACCCTTTTTTCCCTCTTTTGTATGGTGATCTTCACCTTTTGGGAGAGAATGATGTGAAGGAGATAGAGAGGGCTAATGGGTTATATATCATAGACTCAGAATCAGAGAGAGACAGAGAAAGAGAGAGAGTGGCTTTTGGAAGAAAGAATGGTGTGGGGATGTCGTTATTGTGGTGAAATGATGTTTACATAAAAGACTAGGCCTTGGAATGAAGAAATAAGAGTAAGAATGGAATGTTAACGGCGTTATATATATAGAGAAAGGGAGAGAGAAACGTGGGCGTGGAACGGTGGAAGTGTGTGTGTGTGTTTTGAAAATTGAACTAAGCATGTATGTGGGCTTAATTACACTTTCTCTTAATGAACATGGCTGGTTTCACGTCTAGGTTCTAGTTCTTAGCTTTGATTAATGGGTAATGCTTGGTTGCACTTGCACGCTTTTATCTTACTGTTATTGTACTGATAAGAGTAATGACATTTAAAATAATTATTCAATTTAAAATTATCATCATTTAATTTTAATTTATTGATAATTTTAAATATCACATCATATTTGAAATGATTCTAAAAAAAATTTAGTCATCTTTATATCATTACTCCATTAATAATATCACATGAAATAAAAGTGTGAATATTTATTACATTACTCTTGATTTATAGATGAAGATACTTGCATGTGCCTTTGTATAAGGCTAAGATCAATCATAATCTTTTTAATTTAAAGCCAAATAGAGATGACATTTATATTTTACTAGCTATGAGATAAATGTGTTGCTGTCAATATATTAAGTTTATATTATTTTAATAACCTAAACTTTTGAAATAAATAATAATTTAATTGTAACTTGAAGAAGATTAATCAAAGTTATTAATTCAATGCAATCATGAATTGAGTGGACCCAATGGGTTTTGATGAGTGGGATCAGGATCCCACTATCTTATCTTATGACCAAATAAAATACACACAAAACCCCTTTCTTTCTTTTTTCCTTTTACAGTTATGAGCTTAATTGGTCTACTTATATAATTTGTACAATGAAAATTCTGTCACGTACATCAATAGAGAAGAAAAACAAATCATAAATTTATAAAATAAAAAATAAATTTAATATGATTCCATTTTGATAAAGAGACATCTTAATATATTTGATCAAAATGGATCATATTAAAACCAAAAGATTATTAAAATTAGAATTTTTAGTAATTTTTTGCTATTTTTGGGCACATCTTGACCAATACACTCTACTCAGTAAGAGTAATCACCTGTTTATCACACCAGTGAGGCAGAGATGGGCGTTCACTGGGAATTGCACACGTATCGATCTGTGTTGAGGGCTTTACACTGGAACTGGTTCCAGTTGACGCCGTTCAAACGGCGGCGGTAGTTATCGCTTGGACTTGCTGACTCTACCCAATGAGTTCATAAAGCCACGCGATAAGCGCCGTACGCATGTGTGGTCCACGCGAGCAGTAACGCCTCAGCACCAACGTACACGTGGAGAGAGTATTGCTTTCCATAGGCCCTTCTTTTTTCTTTTTTCTTTTTTCTTTTTTTTAATCGGTTTTTCCACGTCAATTGTATCAAGGCTAGTGACGTGGGAAATAGGCGCAGAATTTCGCAGAAGTGTTCTTGTTTGTCCAGGTTCAATGAACCTTGTGTGTGTCCAGGTTCATTGGCTCTTATTTTTCTCTAATTGATTGAATTGGAGTGGAATTTTTATACGTAGTAAACCAACCAATATGGTGCCTGCCAAGAGCCACCAAAACTGACCCCTAAAAAGGAAACAAACAAGTTGCCGAAAGAGGAAACTGTGAACTCTCTTCAATAACATATCCAAGTAAGAATTTACAAATATCTTAAATTAATATTGTGTATGATTAATCACTATTTCGTAATATCGTATCATATTTTAGAGTTTTTTTTTTTTTTTAAATAAAAAAAAGGATGTTTGTGAGATAAACAAATATTGAAATTTGGATGAGATCTTGAGCTAACACGATTAGCAACACCTTAATTTTAAATTTTAAATTAGTAGCAAAATTTCATATTAAGTAAGTTCCAACATGCACAAAAGGCGTAACAATTTAGACATTATTATGAATAGGAACTTAGTGGCATAAGTATATATGTGAAAATATGAAACCCTTGTGATTAAGCAGAATAACTATTTAAAACTTTATTGTCTAAGACTTTAAATAAGATTCAAATGAGTGTGAAGAATAACATGCGTCATTATAATTTAATGTAAAATATTTATAAGTTTTTCGGATAGAATCTCGTTTTTTTATTTATTGTCTCTTGTTTTATCTTCTTAAAACAGATGCACTAATAAACAATCAAAATACAAAACTCTTAAAACACACAAAAATTATCTTTACCTTTATGTCACTTAAAAAAAACAAATAAAAAATCCCCTTCAAAACACAATAAAAGAAATCCATTCAATATCCCCACAACATTTTGTTTTGTAGTATGGGGTGAGATGAAAGAAATCCATTCAATATTATATCCCTACAACATTTGGAGAGTATATGCCATTCGCACATAACGTGTTGGCAGTACTCTATTTATAACATGTTCTTCCCAAAACAAGGCTTTGTGTGAGAATTGGGTGAATATCATCATCATCCACGTAGAACATGCTCGACAAAATACCTTTTTTATCCAGTGAGATGTCAATGTCTTTTCAACTTCAACGGCACATGTTTCTTCTTCTTAGTATATAATCACCTCTAGTTAAGTATATTCCGCACGTAGCCAACTTTTGGGCTAGATACATTTGGCGGACACTTCTTTTTCTTGTCGCCGCAGCCTTGATTATTAATGGGAAGTGCATGGTGATGACACTATCTTCATAATTCACTGATATAACTCCCTCTTGATCTATAATTATGTCTCTCTTTTTCTAATTAAGATCTCATAGATTTTGGGCTGTGTTTGTCAACAATAAAATGGCTTGGACTTTGAGAGTCGCAAAAAAATTCATTAAAATCAATCCTAACATTCTTATTTTTTTATATCACATCAATCATTTTTTACCACTTTTCAAATAAATAAATTACTACAAAACAAAAAATTTCACTTTTCTATACAAAACATTCTTACTTCTTTCTTTATACCAATCAAATCAATTACTATTCTATGCCATTTTACTGTTCCCAAACACAGCCTTGTTGTCTATATTGTTAATAATTCAGACAGTCAAAATAAGAGAACTTTCACGAGGTTCACCTGCATAAGTAGATATTGGACAGTTCGCTCACGTGCTCAAACAGATTTGCTCTATAAAAACTCTCTCATTTGGTGTTCGAATTGTTAGCAATTCTGACAATAAATTGCTGTGGATTTGGATCCATTCTTTTGGGTAGATTAAAAAATTTAATTCCTTGTTATAATAAGATTGATTTCATTTATCAATTGAGTGTCATTCGAAGTACTATAATTTTTTTTTCTTACAAATTAATATGATAGTTTATGTGACACTTAATTACCATGTTAGTTATTAAACAATTAAATTTATCTGTCAAATTTTATTAGTTAATTTTTTTCACCTATATTGTGTCAAGTAGAACTTATGTGAACTGATATATGAGTTTGTAATAAAATCAATAATTTTCATTTATGGAGTCTATAGACTGTTAACTGGACTCAGATATAGGCCCCAAATGTAATCAGGTCACAAGCCATAAAACAAGCCCTTTTCAGGTTTAAGCTACAGCCCACCAAGCCATATCAGAGATTAGAATAGGCCAGACCACTATTTACAAGATTTATTTAGTTAAATAAAAATAAATTATATTAAGACAATTAATGAAACGATAAAATTTAATATATTTCTTAGGATATTGGCATTAAATACATGAAAAATCCTACTCTTTTACAATTCTTTTATAACCTATTGAGATATGAGGAGTATACGCTCGGAGGATATTAAATTTCTTTTTAGCAACAGACATGGTTTTGGTTATATACTAATACATGTTGGTATGTGATTGGAGAGTGCATGTCAAAAAAACTTTTAGTAGTTGATGTGGTTTCAATCACAATCTTATACATATCAACATGTGATTAATGTAGTTGGTCTTTTCATTCATGTTTTGTTAAAACATTTAACAGTGTGCACTTTCTTATTTTAAAAAATAATAATATTAATGCAACATATAAGACACGTGACAATCTTTAATAGGCATGGGCAAACAAACCTACAACTTAGCTTGGGGTTGCTAATGTCACTCCTTAAATTTTAAAAATGTCATAAAAATGACTAGTATTTATGAAATAATCCCTTTAAATTTTGTTTTATCATCCTAAAATGTTTTAGTTTTATCCCCTTAAATTTTGGATATTGAGGCATTACACTATTAAATTATTGGATTAAACATGGATTAAAAAGGCCAATTGCATTAATCAAATGTTCACAAATACTTCCTTAAAAAAAAGTGTTGAAAGGTTTAAGGTCCAACATGTCGGTGAGGAATTTTTAAGCCTTTCAAAAAAGAAGCGAGTAAGCGGAACGATCCTTCTACTCGGCCGACGTGGCAGTAAAGGACAAAAAAAGAAAAAAAAGAAAAAAAGGGTAATAACTAGTTTATCGTCTACCGTCTCCTTCTCTGCCTCGAACGGCGAAGCGTGATATCTCTCTGCCTCTTTCCCCACAGTGATCCCTTGTTCGGCTCAAGCTTTGGGAGACGGAGATTAGCCCATTGAGTACAAGAACAATGAGATCTGATTCTGCGAGAATGGTTCGTTTTGTGTTATATAATTTTAAGTATAAAACATATGTGAGAATGTCTTTTGTTCTCCAGAGTTAAAAAGTTTCTTCTTTTTGTATTTCAATTTTGTTTTGAGTTTGATTTGTTGGGTATGTAGAAAAGGTTCTGAACATCACAAATTATTGGTTCTGTTTTACTTTTTTTTTCTTCTTCTTTGGCACGATATGTTTTGATTTTGGTCTGTTAGATTGGATCTTTTAGCATTTTGGTTGCAATTGGTGTGATTTGTTGTAAATTTACCTGAAAGAAATGTTTTTGTTGATCTGGGTCTCGTTTGGACATCAATTTTAGCCTTTTTTTGTTCATGTACTTATGTTGCATCTTATGAGGGAAAGAGATTTGCAATCTAACTGAATTGGTGTGTTCTTCTTTATTTTGTTGGCAATTCCTCTATTCACATTTGCTTTGTTGGGATTTTTGAGTTTCTCATCTGGGTCCTTGCTTTCTGTTGTTAATAATTGATTTGAATGTCAACACAAGCCACATCATCGTTTTAAAGCCTTCTTTTGACTTGGGTATGTTTGAAATTGAGGCCCTATATGATTTAGTTTTGGTTTATATCATGGTGATCGTACACTATCATGGTTTTGAGCCTATTAATATAACCAACGATCCACTGGCCAGGTTCAAAAGAAGGGAACATTCATGGACGTATTGCATTGCAGTGGCACGCACTCTATTATCTTTGCCAAGCACTCTTGTTATGTAACCCATTTCTTAATTTTATGGTCACAGCACAATGACTTGTGTGTAAGAGGCTTGATAAATGCGATTTGTACAATTTGTTTCCATCGTAAGTGATTTTTCTTCTATGAATGAATTGTTGGATTTTTTGACTTATCAGCTTTTTTTCTGCAGGAACATGGTTTCTGACTTTTATGTATGATCTCTGCTACTCGTCAACATAAAGGATTCTCCTGAATATATTTCATAGAATATAGAGAAGAATGGCGGATGGAATATCAAGTTTCTGGGGTCCTGTCACATCCAGTATCGAGTGTTGTGAGAAGAATTATTCTTACTCTTCTTATATTGCTGAATTTTACAACACCATATCAAACATCCCAACCATTCTTTTGGCCCTCATTGGTCTTATCAATGCCTTAAGACAACGATTTGAGAAGAGATTTAGTGTTCTTCACATATCTAATATGATACTTGCCATTGGTAGCATGTTATACCATGCCACGTTGCAAAGTGTGTAAGTAATTCTCTCAGCTATGTTCTTCAGCTTAGTGTATGTGTGATTGGTTGGTCTCATGTGATGTTGAGGTTTCATACTAGCACAAATGAGATATGTTGATAAAAGAAACTTTGAATTAGATGTTTGCAACCTGAACGGTGATAATTAAACTTACTTGAGAAATTTCAAACAGGACGGCACTTTTTACTTTTTGTTGTATTGTGTTGTATATGCTTCAACTATGGATTCTTGCAAGCCTTGACATTGAAATATTTTGACAGCAAAAACATATCACTGCAATAATGACTAGCTATGTAAGCTTTAGTTTGAGCAATCATGAGGAATTGACGATTTTGTGTATCTTTTGGTAGGCTTATTGATGAATAGGTTCAAGAGAAAGCATTCAATTTAGGGAGATAAGGAGGGATGAAATGGGGATGGAAAGAAGAATGTGTTGATAAGAACTATGTATTTGAGCTTCTAAAATTCCATAATCATTGAGGGCATGTTAATGTCTTGTCATTGCGAGTATAGCAAACAATTTTTGGGTCTCACAAGCTACTAACTGATGTAGCAAGTAAACAATTTTGAGTGTGTATAACTGTCTCGTGTCATGTTATATTGGTTACTGGCAAGCTTTTTACTTATATTCCGAAGACAATTAGGAATTTAAGCCTTATTTTCTTGGTCACTGGCAAGGATTTATGTAGGCTGTCTCATGTAGTTGGGGGGTGGGCTAGGGCTTGAGTTGAATGAGTTGGTTAGCTCGATGCAATTGCTGTTTTCCTTTGGAGTGGGATGAAAATGCTATTTTTCTGTCTCACGTGCAAGCAGCATATGCTTGAGCGGCATATGGAGTGGTTAACTTAGAAATTTATGTGTCTGTTTTCGACAAATTTGATCTTGCACATGCACACTCACACTCACACGTGCACCTTCATTTTAGGCATGGAAATCTTTTCTGCCTTTAACTAATATCAGGTATGAAGTCTGTCAGGATAACATTAACTCTATTAGACAATACCTTTATGTTTGGATGATTATTGCTGTCAACATTTACACTTCGAAGGTTTTCTGCATTTATCTCCAGGCAACAGCAGAGTGATGAAACTCCAATGGTGTGGGAGATGCTACTTTATATGTACATCCTCTACTCGCCAGATTGGCACTACCGCAGCACAATGCCCACCTTCGTCTTCCTTTATGGTGCCTTTTTTGCTATTGGTCATGCAATAGTCCGTTTCGGCATTGGCTTCAAGGTGCATTATGGGATCTTGTGTATCCTCTGCATTCCCCGAATGTACAAGTATTACATTTACACGCAAGATGCTTCTGCTAAGTGGCTTGCAAAGCTTTATCTGGCCACCCTTGTCCTAGGTAGCTTGTGTTGGCTCTGTGATCGATTTTTCTGCAAGGAGATATCTCGTTGGCCAATTAATCCACAGGGTCATGCCTTGTGGCATGTCTTCATGGGTTTTAATTCCTACTTTGCAAACACCTTCTTAATGTTTTGCCGTGCTCAGCAACGGGGATGGGCCCCAAAAATTGTCCATTTTATGGGTGTTCTTCCGTTTGTGAAGATTGAAAAACCAAAAACCCAATGAAAGAACACAAAGGCAATGGAATATAGGATTTCTTGAAACGTTTTGGCAGGTGACAGTCGTGAGCAAGTGACCAGTTTTGTTTTGTTTTCTAGCAGCTTTTATTTTTGAAGTGTCAATTGCATATTACACTGGTTAGGTGGGATCCCATCAGATTTTTCGTTTTAGCAGTAGAACATGTACCATATTTATATGCCTTGGTTGGTAATGATGAGATCAGATGGCTTGTTTCTGGATACTGAGATTTGTTTTTTTGGTTAGATCTGTTTCTGGTTTTAGAACATATAATCTTGTCATGTTTTGTTATCCAACTCTTGAGAGAATCATGATTTTTGATTTTGTTAGCTTTATGTCTTGGATGGACAACTAAATTTTTCTTCGATTTGTATTGTCCCTTGTAAAAGCATTTTCAGTTATGAGCTCGGTACAATTTAATCCTTCATTGCCTGTAGGTGTTGGCTCGAATGGTCTCTCATTTAGTGTAATACCACGAGGTTGACCATTCGAGTCTTCTTAATTAATACACAATTCTTGCAAGCAGTGTGTATCTGGGATTTATTCTACATGGATAAGTTTTAAAGGGGATTCTCGCCAAAAGATAATAATAATAATCTTTCACGGAGTTCTAACTTTTTAACACTTCCAATGTCGACAAACTTGACCATATGATGTACTGCAACTCTTATTTGTTCATTTATGGCTTCCATTTTATTCACTTACGAGTGATAAAGGCCGATCTATCCACAAACCGCAGGCAACCAAGAAGATATGTAGATGTTCGATCGAGCTTCTTCCTTCACAGGTTCGCATAGAAGCCTCAAACTAATGAATAGATCAAAGATGCATGGAGGTTCCCACACATGCATACATACACGTGCATGGAAGATGAGCCTTTGAAATCATATACTATTGAGATGCGAGGGCAAGGTAGACTCAAAACACTCGGAAGTATCAGAACTTGCTTTTCGGCACAAGTGTACTCGGTTAGCTATGACCAAACGTAAAGCTAAGAGAAAAAGGATGCCCTACCAAAAACTACGGTTTGGCTTTTTGGGAGGAAGAGGATGAGCCTTTGAATAGGCTAAGTAAGAGGAAAACTATATTAGTTTAATTAGTGCATGGCCTTGATGAAGAAATGACTTCTTCCCTTCATGGAGAACCAATTCAAGCCCCCCATCCCCCCACCCCCCTTTCTTTCGGATGATTAATGCACATAACTAGAATACTAATCCATTTGAACTTCCAAAAGAAATCCAGGCAATTAAGTTCGTGGGTGTACGTGAGAGAGAGAGAGAGAGAGGTAGAGCAATTCATACTCTATTGAGAGTTCATGTAATATTAAATGGCTAAAATGCACTATACAGAGTATGCCAACTAAAGAATTAATCACCTAAGTACTTGAGTGGGGGTGGCACTAGGAAAATGGAACACACCACAATATACAAAACATTATTCATTTTTTTTTTTAAATTTTTTTTAAGGCAAGACACGGGTTGTGCAGATCTACGGCTCTCCAAACAGCCTCTCCTGCAAGATATCCCCAAGCTTTGTGTATAGAGCTTGCTGCTCCTCCAAAGTGAGGTTCATCAATATCTAAAAAACAGACACGCCATCAGCTAACATATTCTTACATATTCATTCATGTAACTAAATGGGCATGGAATTTTTTATGCACAAGCATGTGAAATACAGTACCTGGTCCAAGATCCTCTCAACTGAGAGGCTTTGTGGCACAACAAATGAATGAAGATAGATGTAAGCAAATACGGCCATCACCATCTACATTTGAAGACCTCATTAGTCACAGAATAATGCATGACGGGCAGCCTTCTATATATACGTGATCAATCAACATAGAATTATGCTTCTACTCTAAAAACCAGGTATCATGGTTATTTAGCAGAACTCCACAAATTTTGGTTAGAGTAATTGATTAATTAGCCTTCAAGTTAAAGCAAACGACATTTCAAGCAGCAGGTATGGGTAAGGCGAAGTGAAAACGTTTTGCAAATTGTACTGTGATAGACAAGAAATGCTCACTAGCAGCATCATAAATCCAAGTCAATATGCGAGCTTACTTTATGAGATGAGATGACAAGCACAACATGACTGGAAGAATGCAGAGTCATGCATCAAGCACTCTAACAGAGACAGATGGACAGTGTGTAGAAGCCACCAGTCCCCAAACTGAGCAAACTAATTAGTAAATAGAGCTGAACTTTCAGCACATGTAACTGAAACTTTCAGACGTTATGTCAAAGCAGTATTGGTCCACTAGATGTAGTGTTCTGGTGGCTGCCACCTTAATGTGCATTAAAGAGAGAGGGGGCGGAATTAAATAAAAATTCAATATACATTATGACTAATCAGCAGGAATCAAGTTTATCCGAAGAATTAAACAATTTACTAGAAACAGGAAAACAAAAAAAATAAAAATGAAAAGCCATAGTCAAAACACTTATAATTACGTGGATTCAAACTTCATAAAATCTCACCTGGCAGTCCATTCTATCTGTAATTCCACCATGTCCAGGAATACTATCACCGAAGTCCTGCAGAAAAAGGGAGAAAATATAGCAAATAGTGTGTAACATATTGGAAACTTATCATCTCTTATGTTTGAAATCACTTAAATTAAGAAAGTATCAGAGCAAACCTTAATTTTAAAAGCTCTTTTGAAACCACTAGCAAAGAAGCCTCCAAAAGGTGCTATTATAGATGCAAACAAGCCAAGGCATAGAGCATGCCATTGAACAGGCATAATTGAGACCTCTTTCCAGGGAAACTGTGCAAGAGAATAATTTAGGATGCATTAGAATCTGAGTTCCATAATTTTTAAAAGACTCAAAATCTACATCTCATTTGCTACAATAAAACTTCCATAATTGGCAAGCTTTATATAATTTTAGTTCCATAATTCCAAATAGCTAAAACAGTGGAGTAGAGCCCTGTTTTCAACCTTTAATAGTCGGACAATTATAGCTGATTCACCAGCTGTGTAGACAAACTATTACATAACTCTATGAAGAACTTCAGTACAACACGACCAAAAAGAAGAATTAATGCAACTATTAACAGGAGATATATGAAAGTGTATATATTTCACTCCTACAAGTTATAACTGTTATTTTCAGTCCTATTTAACAATCAAGTCCAAAACACAGTATTTATTTCTGAATCTACATTAAACATGGAAATGATGATAAGTTAGGGGTGCATCACCTAACTTACCATTAAAAGTGTTCATTCACAAAAATGTCCATCAGATGAGAAAAAGAAGTTATTCTTGTGGCAACTCTTGAGGGACATCTACCAAAATAATGGCATTACAAATAATTTCCAGTGGGGAAAATATGAAAAGAGATCGCCAAAAAAAAAAAAAAAAGAAAGGAAAAAAAACAACCTGGACTAGATAAACAGCAAGCCAACCACTGCTACAGCTCAGGCAATGGATGCCAGCATTTAGGTTTAGTTCAGTAATAGGAAAACCAAATTTATCCAGTATCTAAGGGCTGGTCAAATTCAAATATTTTGGAAGAATGTAACTACACCATTTGAAGAGCTTCTGGATTGATAACTTTATGAAGTCAACAAATTGTTTTAGATGTTCTTAGAGTCTCAAACATTTAAAAGTGAAAGCACACATTATACATATCATATGCCTGTGATGACTGAGGACGCTACCCAGAAAATTAAGAGACCAATTTATGGTTTGTGCACTGAGTATATAAATAAATGCTGTGTAATTTGGTTCATATAAAATCAAATTCAATTGAATGTCACTTTACTCACCCATTGAGAAACCCATCCTGGTAAAGTGAAGTGCTCAGGCTTAAAAAATGGACCAGGATCACAGTTAAGCCAACCACTTGATAAATCCTGCATATAAACCTCAGAGAAATAAGGATATAAGTTTCTTCAAAACTGAGCTACAAAGCCTCTTCAAACCTTGATGACTTACACTCCATCAAAAGAATTACCTTCCTTGGACATGTTAGCCACGGAAAACGACCCATGATGTTTGCAAGCTACATAAATAAGTGAACATACCATGTTATAGATACCCATTTGCATAAAATCCTGACGTTGAACAAACAAAGATTGTTACCAGAACTCACCCGCAATTAATTTCATGGTAAACAAATATGAACTCAAGAAACATGGTCAGAAAGTTTTACTGCACCCTTGCTAAAAGAATGAGAAGCTTTCAGATGCATATTTCAGGAAGAGAAGACAGGTGTACTTAATGAAGGGAAGAGAACCCTCGTCAACATTTCAGTCCAAGGAGTAAGTTGCAACTTTAAGATTTTATATAAAAAGTAAAACTGGTTAAGCTGTGAGAAACATGGCGTTGTTAAGATAAAATTCTGCCAAGCATTACTATGGTGGTGAAATTGAATAAACAAATGATAAAAGGCATTAGACATACTGGATATCAAAAATTAACGAAATACGATTGAAGGAAACTACTGATGTATGTCTTGTAACCATTTCGAAAACATTGTCAGCAAGAAGTAAGCATTAATACATAAAGTGATAGTCATAAATTTGATAAGCTTATAAAATTGTAGTTTGACCATAAATGGCCACATCTGGCTGAAACATTAGGTTTACTACCAGGGAATGCTTCCTCAAAGTTGGTCATCAAGCAATAATAAACATGATAAAACATAAGTGTATTTACCGCGACCAAGGAAAAAATCCTGTGCTTACCACAAATGCAGAGATCATTGTTGTAACAGATGCTCCAATGAATCCCTCCCAAGTTTTCTTTGGTGATAACTTGATTAAAGGGGTTCTTCCGAAAAAGAAACCAAAGAAATAAGCAGCAATGTCATTGATGACTATCAGAGTTGCTGGAAGAAGAAACCTGCATTAATAGCCCATGTTTCAAAAGAAACCATATCAGTATGTGAAACTTGATCATAGACCAGACGAACCAAATTAAAGAATAAAGAAGTCTGGACACGATATAAATTCAATCAGCAATAGATGACAAAAAATGATATAAAAAGGTCAAAATGTGGCATGAGTTCCATAGCGGGCACAGATAAAGGACTATAAATGATACTCCCCTGTATGCATCTCATCAAAGTAATAAAATTTTAAATTCAGTATTTTTATAATGTTCATATTAAAATCTATGCTATTTATAAAGGATTTGGGCATCACGAGATTTATTATTTTCATGAGGTCCTAAATCAAATTGATAGGAATAGTAAACAAATAAGGGGGAGATATTACCTCCAACGATACACAATAAATAAATACATACATAAAAACCCCAAGAGGTTATTCAGTATACGCACTCTCAGGTCAGAAGCATCCCCGGAAAGTATAAGCTTCTGTCCAGCTTATCTCATAATAGAGTAAAAACTAGGAACTTCTTAACTACTCCCTCCATCTCAAAATATCTTATAGCCTTTCCTTTATGAGTTGAATCAAAATATATGAAACTTCCCGAAAGTAAAAAGTCATAGTTCACTTTTCTAAATAACCTCACATTTTTCAAAAAGTTAACATAGAAGTCATACCACTTCTAAGATAAAATAAGGCAAGATTGTTGTATTGTCACTTTTTAATAATAATCTTGCCATTTCAAACCACATCATCTATTTTGAGACAGATGAAGTAAGAAAGTTTCATGTGGCTCAATAAGCTTCCCTATTAGCCTGTTAATTATCCACTTCCTTGAGGGTAAGTCAGCTTTATCAAGCACAGCTAATAGACATGCAGTTAGGATTCTCAGAAGATGCACAATCGATGCATGCGGAGCAGGACGCCACTAGCCCTTCTGGATAAGTTCCAAAGAATTCATTAAAGTTCACAAGAAGTAACCCACTTAATATCACCTATCAAACCTCATATCACAATATCAATTATGTATATTCTATGTATAAAAATGCAAGTATCAGAAAAAGGAGAAACTAAAAAGGCCCAAAAGCAGTCTACCAAAGTGATGGAACAAAGGTTGAGCAATGGCATAAATAGTCTGCAAGTTAGAAGTTAAAGATCATCAACAAGATCTCAATTTATTATTTTTTTCTAAAGAAAGTTAAGTTACCAGAAAATTCCTTCAAAAATATTGGCAACAGTGAAGGAAGACTGTGCAAACACGACAATTAGAATCATGTGTGTCCATGCGTACTGGCCAAACTGATACTTGTACATCTTCTTCTTTAGTGTAAGAATGAACCACATAAAACCTGAAGCCCATTCCACAAAAAATATGTTATCAGCAGCCATACAACGTAAAAAATAACAAAAGAAACACACTGCAAAACAGCAGTAACCCAGCAAGAAAAGCATCATGCACATAAAACATACTATTATAAATTAATACAGAGATGAAATGCAGATTACATTTCGAATATGAGTCAGAGGTATATAAAAGGGTGGTTGATATCAAGATTCTTCATTGCCATTATGTGAAACGACAAAAATAAGACGTATGTATAACCAACCTGCAATATATAAGAAATAGCAGATAGCCATATGATACTTGAAAAGGCTGCTCACAAGCTGATATAAAAATCTGTCGGAGGTTATGGTATTGACAAGCCGTTGACTGAGAAGGCGGCCATATACAAATAGCATTGCAGTGAAGAAAAAGTGCCTGAGCATAGAAAATGAAAATGAATAAATATGTTGAGATGTAATAAATAAAATCCAAATTTCAAATAACATCAGTTCCTTTCCTTCCGGGACAAACAAATTCACATTGTGACACTAAAATAACATTCTTACCAATTTAGTAGCCTAAATCCTGGGAGCTGTTTATCTTCATGTGTTCTCCTGAGTAGATTGAACAGCTCTCTAGCCATAAAGATTTGGATAACGACAACCATAGTCATAATATAAAGATGACCCATGTAGATAATAAGCACAAAGCCCCCAATCATCCAAATAGATGAGTATGCACGGATCAACATTGATTTGTATTTATTACTATCATGAACAAGTAAATCATTTCCGTTCGCTTTGCCATCCTCTGCTATTACCTGGCAGCCCAGAGGAAAAACGACATCAAATTATACATTTGAAACCCATGCCTTCAATGAATCATATATATTAATATAAAACTTCAAAAATGGTTTTCCAAACAGCTAAATAGTTACAGATTCCACAAGGGATGGAGTAAGAGAATTATTCAAAAAAAAAAAAAACAGAAAGACCCCATAACATGTAACAGATAAGTTAAATATTGGCATATCCATCAGTAATACCAGAAAATTTTCATTCTATCTGCAAATTCTGTTAGAGCAAATACGACTCTCTCTCTCTCACACACACACACATACGCTGACACTGTTACTATCTTAAGGGTTTAGCCAAATTAGTATCCAACAATCCTAGCACATTTGGATCAATGATTAGGCCCTCAACAATTGGTATCAGAGCAGTCATCATGTCACATGTTTGAGTGACAAAAGAGGCAACCTATAGGTTGGATTAAAATGTCTTAATATTAAGTATGAGTAGAGTGTTAAAGTCAACAAATACCGATAGGTGAGTGGAGCCACTAAAAGAGAAAGAGTTACTATCAGCTCAGTGCTGATAGAATGGACCGTCGTGGATGTTAGATTCGGAAGTATGGTGGAATGTTATGATCCTAAAAATTAAGGGTTTAACCAAATTAGTACCCAACAGTCTGTCCTACGGCTTTTGATCCAATGGTTAAGTCCTTAACACACACATACACATATTAAGACCCAATTTTGACCAGATGTATATTAACTACGTAAACAACCTCATGTGAACGTCGACGATGTCGAACACGAGCAGCAGGAGTTGATGGAGTGCCGGTACTATTATCCTTTTGCATTGCTCTTCGTATTAATTTTTACTCTAGGGAAAACAACAGAGATATTCGCAATGCAGATAAATAGAAGCCTGAAACATCAAACACAGAATATAATAATGGTTAGGGAATGAATGTCAAAACAGACTTGCAAAGAGAAAGGGGGGGGGGGGGTGTCGCAAAATAGATTTACAGAGATGAAAGGGGGGCAATATCTAAAAAAAAACACTAATACAAAGAAAACTCATTCAGCAGAGTTAACTAACAGCAGAAATTAAGATAACACTAGATGTTAAATTCTGTGAACTTGTTTATATCCAAAACTTTTAGCACAAAGGCCACATCAGCTTCAACAAAAAATATGCACCTGTCAATGCAGTCAGCTTAAAATGGAAAACCCCAAGGACAAATCCTCTCTATAGACTTGAGAATGGTAAATATAATATAGTTCCATTTTAATGACTAAGTGAATCATCGTGACGACTCAAACATTGCATGACTACACCAAAATGAAAGAACAAATGCAGAATTCTAATGATACACACAGCACCAAAGCTAACAGAAACATTTAACATACAGGACAAAATCCCCTAGTAAATTATGCTCATATAAGTCTCTAATTGGTCAAAATATGTCATTACAGTTTGATGTGGTGCATCATCTAGACGTGCTAACTAACAGAGAATGTCACCTTTCACCAGAGAATACGATAGAAGTTGGGCATAAGAAATCTCAGTGAAAATCAAGTTTTGCTACATAAAAGGTCCGAAACATGCACATCTCAAGCAATGATCATTTATTTCACTCAACCAACATCATTTTTCCTGCTATTGTCACTGTCTGTTACCTTAGACCACAGTCAAGTCTAGCTATTGGCTTCAATTGAATATGAACAAACCTTCTTAACCAACATTCCCCAATCTCTTCTTCAATAGGTGGCACCTCATTCTTATAGAGACAACGTATACATCATGTGCTGAAGAGTAAAGTTCTTTTCTCACCAAAAAATTTTGTCAAATTATACCACATACAACTAGGACTACTGTTCTTGGATGTTTATGACAACGTATCCGATTTTTGGTCAAACAAAAAGGTCAAAATATCAGTTACATCACAACCCTCCTTTGGGCCACCTGAAGCTCCACAATTTCAGGCATACCTATCACATCCCCAGTGTAGCATAAGATGCCATTTCGAAGAGAAAATAATGCCTGAGCAAGCAAACCACAAATTTCAACAACACAAACACCAACTCTTATCAAACCCCATTTCCCACAAAACCAATGACTTCAATGTCTTATTGCATTTCCCAAACTTTTTTAGCTCCAAAATATACAACAAAAATCAAAACTCCCTTTAGTTCCACTGGTCTCACTGAAACCATATTTCAGGATTTGAAAACCCCCCAAGAAACTTAAATCAATCAAATACTCACACGAACACTAAGACCCACCAAACAAATCTCAAAAACCAAGGCATTCCAAGTCCGGAACTGATATTTCACCGGAATCAAAACGCTGGAAATCAAAACAGCTCCTTAAGCCAAATCTGAATCACGGAATCGCAATACCAAAACAACACAGAAACACACATATAAGAGAGCAACAGAAAGAGATAAGAACCTGGTTTGGCTTGGCAGAGAGTGAAGCGCTAGAGAGAGAGAGAGAATACGAATAATAGAAGGAAACGAAGCAAAGGCAAAGGCTGCTGCTCGTTACTACTTTTATGGAATGCAAAAAAAAAAAAAAGTAAAATTTTGGTTCGGTGGGGTTTCTCGTATAAAGATCGGATTTGCTAGAGACGCAGCATGCGTGGAGATTGCTCATTGGGCTTCAGCGTTACACGTGTGTGGGGGAGATTAAGCCTCTAGCACCTACAGAGTATCGCTCATTGGCTAGGATTCAGATAATCAGATGTGTCCATTGTCAAATCATAATTTTTTAAGGGAAAATAATTTTCTCTTTTTGGGAATATATAAATATATATAATGAGACTGTCATTGTTTCCATCTACATTATTTATTTCAAATTAATTAAGGATTGAGAATGTGATTGCACGTAAGTCAATGGCTGTGGCTTGAGTAGCATTTCTGTTTGCAAATAATTTTGGTGTCAAAATGTCAATCAAATACTGAAATCTTTTCAGCATTATTTTTCTGGGTCTCCGTCGAGCAATAGAAAACTAATGATTGTCTTTCAAAAAATAAAAAATAAAGAAAAGAAAACTAATGATTGTTTTAAAAATATATTTTTTGCCCAAAAAACTATTTTAAGATGAAACAAATAGAACCATATTGTACGGGTTTTTCTCTCACGTACTATGCTTGTATATGCCACATTATTACTATTATTATATGGTTTTGGCTAATGAAGATGAAAATTTTGCATATTTTTAATCACATAATTTCTAACACGGCATATGAAAAACACGTAACAGTCGCAATGTTGACAAAAATTGATCGAAATATCAACTGTGTTTATAAGTTGCCATTAGATAAAAGGTACCTTTGAAATCGAAATGACTATTTGGTTTTGCATCAAACCATAAGTAGTAATTAAAAATATATATATAACCCTTACATTTGCAATTTAAACAATTAATAGAATTGCAATCATGTGTTGACCAAAACAAAACAGGTACACACTAGACTGGTGTCAATTAATGCATCTTCTACAAATTAATGGACCAAAATTAGAGAAAAGAATCGCATCTTAAATCTTTGATGACAACGACATGTGATCAGGATCCTGCGAGAGAACCTGCATACAGTCCCTTAGCTTTATGCTTGAATAGTTAAATGCCTCAAACTTTACTTGGTGCTTTTCCACAATTGCACTCTCAGAACCTAAAGCAGTAGAAGTCCACATATATTTGAGCACCAGTGGTGTCTTACCTGGTTAGATTCTTTGTATAATTGCAGTCAAATCGAGTAGTTAAATAAGCTAATTTACCTGCTCAAGCATGTCTTCAACCATCTGTTTGAGCAAGTGAGCTTTATCGACTAGCTAGCTATAATTTGGATCTCAATAACTAGCTAGACCTCGAGAATGGGCTTTTGCACTCATTAAGGTTGACAATTAAAATTTTGTTCGATATGGAAAATCACAACCCATTATTCAAAGTTCCAATCCAATCAAGCAATAGAAATAGTGCAGATCGATGAGGCCTTTGAAGCCTTGGCCAAGGGCAAGCTAGCTGTCATAAAAACAAAACCAAGAAAAGCTAGGGTTTGTGACATTGTTTGATCGTATATCCTAAATAAAAACCTAACTTGCTGACATTGTTAGAGTATATATATAGATATGTAGCCTTTCGTGTACGTTTTGAAGGTTTGCATGAAATTTGGTGGAAACAACCTGCGGGAAGCTGCAACGAAAGAGGCCTTTGATTGTCTTGTGCTTTCGACAAAAAGTTATTACGATTATCAGTCACTAATTTTTTTTTCTTGCATGTATTTTTGCTACTATCAGTCACTAATTCAATTGCAATCATCTTTAAGAATACTATAGCTTTGAGAAAGCAGTAATTAGAAAGACATTAACTGACATTCATACATGTAACTTAATTATATCCTTTTTTGCCTTTTATTTTCACCACATAATGGCCGGTTTAATGTTCTGCAGCTGAGATGGCAGCAGTAGATAGACTGTACGTAGTTGATGTTCATAGGTGCATGTGCCTGTACATAACGTATACCTCCATCTAGAAGATAGATCGGTTTCTAGTTGTTGATATGGTAGCGTGTAATACATGTCAATTAGCAAGCTTAAGCAGGCTCTTAATCTCTCCATCTGTTCTTTTGTCTACTGCAGAAGTTTTTGTTAACCCTATGGCTATAATTATTACGAGGCCAATTGATATAGAAAAACTCTGAATGCCAATATCTATTCAGTTCCTTCTAGAGGCATTAAATTTTTACTTAAACATTCCAAAGGTTAATATTCATCCAATTGCAACATGACCTTTCCATACACAGAATTTTCATCCTAGAATAATTTGAGTCTAATTAGAATTCCATTAATAGTTTCTTTATTGAAAATAAATTACCAAGTTTCATTAATATATAGTTTCTTCGTAAAAGTGAATAACTAGAATAGAAAAATGTGAATGCTCTGAGCGGAGGTTCTAACTCTAGCTTTCCAACCATATATATGACAACAAAGATTTTGAATTATGCTCTTTCAGAAGCGAAAAAGGAAATAGGATCTCCTTGCTTGTTTAGATGCATGTATTAGTAGCTGACCAGTTTTGGTTTTATCTCCATTTGTTGTCCACCTTCTGATTAAGCAATAAGCAATGCATGGCTTGCGGTGAGCCAATTAAGAAATCGGTGTCGTTTTCTATCATTTGGATATATACAATAGACTTTACAAGACACAATAAGTTGAGAGAAATTTCAATCATTAATGTGGTACTAATAGATTGCGTCTTGTGTGCATGGGACATATAAAACGCAAGCCTAGTTACGTTTTAGTTTATCTGAAAAATAAATACAAATATGAAAAAATAATTAAATAGCTACTTGATATTGCTCCAATACATGAGGGCATGGAAAATGTAGAAGAAATTATTATTAAAAAAAAAAAAAATGGCATGATAATAACAAAGGTATCATTGTGCTCATGTGAACAATAGTGATCCCATAGGCTTCTCCGTCTACACTCTACAGCTAGCCTATTTATAATCCCCTCCAAAGCTCTCATCAAATCCATTTCTCATTTATTTCCCTTTGGAGGATTCAATGGGCGCCAAGTTGAGCAGCTTCAGGCGTTCTAGCTCAAAGGGAAAGCCTTATCATAGTGATATTACAAGAGCAGGATCATCAATCATTGAGTTGATGAAACCAGAGCGGTTGAAGACAAAGAAGATGATGAAAAAGAAACAGTACTCTCACTCACCAGAAGGCAAGCAGATTGCAAAGGTGAGAGAGATTATAACTCTGGAGCAGCTGCTCATGGCTTCTCCAACCGGTAGCTTCTCTTATAACAGGGTGCACCCATCTTCAAGTAGAGTACTCCATACAGCTTCACAGAGCTTCTCCATGGACAAAAGTGTAAATCATACAGCTTTATCCTGTAAAGCAAGAGACAGCTTCTCCCTGGAGAAAGGGGTACGTGCTGAAGAAGAACCGACGGTTTCTTCAATAATAAGCAGAAGCGAAAGTGGGAATTATTCGAAAAAGAAGGTGAGGTTTAGGTTGCCGGAAGAGGCTGACATCATCATATTTTACTCACCGGCCGCTGCAGCGGCCGGACAGTCATGACCAAGTTCTTTGATTTGCTTTCATGTTGTTCATTAATATTGGGGTTTCTAAGATTCTATATTTAGTATCTTTCTTCCCTTAAAATCATGCATGCACGAAGAGAAATTAAGCTGAATTAAGCAGAAAGAATTGTTTGAGTTGACTGTATTTTTTTTTTTAATGTCCATACAAGAGGAGGAGAATGATTCAAATTAGTAACCTCAACTTCATTAGACATGGTCCTAACCAATTAAGTTACTTCTTAGAGATGAGTTAAATGTATTATTAGATGCATGTGGAGGGGTTAATTCATGCATCATGCAAATTAAACTATGGTCCCGACTGGAATGTGATTGGTGATCCATGATCCTATAGCTCTAGAAGAGAAAATGGATAATTCTTGTGATGGATTGAAAGCTAATAATTGATGATATTAATGGTTATTTATTGAACAACTATTATTGCTTAACTACAAAAGCATATTGACAACACTAATTATTGCTCATTTTCTTCAATTAAAAGTAAAAAAAAAAAAAAAAATTCCAAAATGAAGCTCAATCGATTGTAAACCACGTCTAATAAAGCAGAGGTAAGTAGTTCAAATTCTCTCCCATTTTTTGTGTAGATGTTAAAAAAAAAAGGGTGAACCATTTGCTGAACGTCATCGGTATACAACATCTTGTTTGAACATTAACGAAGAACTTCATTAAAGTAAAAATTAAAGGTTGAAGAACTTGACTTTTTTTGGTGCCATGCACAAACAAAAACAGATAACATTGGCACTATTTCATTTTTATCTCATGAAAATTATTGGGGCTGTAAATTTGAAAGGGACTCAGAAAATTGTTAAATGGGCTTTTGGGCACGTTAAAAAAGAGGAAATATAAGTGCCTTTTAACCAGTGTTAGAAGAGTAATGCTAAAACCCACACGTATATCTTACTATTATCACACCCTAGGTCATGAAACGATGCTAATGATCAGCCAATGGATCAGATCTAAAAACTCTGAGGTTACAATCACATGATCATATCCTTTGTAGCTTTTTAGCTCTTTCTTTTCTTTTCATTTTGGTTAAGTAAGCAGGTAAGGCTGTCCAAGATAAAGACAGCCCAAAGACGACAAAAGAAGATCTAGACAGAGCAGCTTCATATAAAATTGACTAGGGAAGGAGCGGGCTAACTTCATCGAAAATTTGTTCTTTAATTTACTCGCATGCAGTTCTAATATCTGCCAAAACCATCAAGATTGGATTTATATCATGTGGCTTAACCCATTTTATATATATAACCCATTGTGTATATATATATATATATATATATATACAATGGGTTAAGCCACATGATATATATGGTTTAATTGTAATTAATTAGAGAAGATACAAGGATTAGGTGGAAACAAATTTCCCATTTCTTTAGCGAGCCAACATGTCAAGATCGAGGAGAGACAAGCAAAAATACTCATAAAAGTTGCTTACAACTGATGGGAGGAATTGGATAAGGAAAAAAAAGATTTGCAAGCCCAATTTGTATGATGAATATTGTGGATAGATATACCCGATCAACATAGGTTCAAAATACAAGCATGAGTTTGGAAAGTCAGACCCAATTAAGTCGATCAAGAGCTCCGTCATTAATTAGGAAGTGGTGCAGAGAATATATAACTCATCACTGCTTCTTCTAATTGTTCTATTATTCTCGGCAAGAAAACTAAGCAATGTCCTTAATTAGTTTACAAGTGAACACACAATCTTGCGTGACACACTGACACCTGATGATGATGGTCGCAATTGGCAAAACCTAGCCAAAGGCACATCTCACTAGGCGACACGAATTTGACGCCACACTTGGTTGGAGCCATGCTTGGGACCGGCTTGACCACTAGGTGAGTAAAGCGTTTGCTTAGGGCCCCAAGACTAATAAAGTCCAAAAAAAAAAAAAAAAATTTATGGCCCATTTTTTTTTATTAAGGCCTCTAATGATAATAATAAGTAATTTAAAAAATACCTCAATTTAATTAATAAGCTTTAATATAATAAGCTTACGGTAAAATAAGACCAATTAATCCATAAAAGTAAATATCCTTATACTTAAAAAGATGTATGGGTTTTTGTGGTTTTTGACAAATTTTTTGGTAGGTATTGTTTAAAATAAGTGTATTAATGAAGTAAGGATTCATAATTTTTTTGAGCCGGCCCTGGCCATGCTCTATTATCAAACGACATTTAGCTGAGACCGTACATTGTTAGCAGGCTCTTCACATAAGAAAGGAAGCTAATGACGACCTGTCCCTGTCCAGTCCAGGTACATTACATAAAGACATGCACCCTTACTATTATTCTCATTACACTTCTCCTCTGGCGCGCGCTCATTGATAGAGGTTGATCAATCTTTTCTTAACTTAAAAGAAAAGAAAAGAATCAAATACAAGTTTTCAATCTTATTTATCGTTTCTTTATTCGATGCCTGAGAGTGAGGGTTTTTTATTTTATTTTTTATTTTAACTTCAATAAAAAAAAAAAATGGTTACGAGGAAGATCATTCTCATTCTTGACCTAAAAAGAAGAGAGAATGGACAATCCTAAAACAAAAATAGGGTGGACTCTCAATAACAAATTCAAAACAAACTGAAATAATTACAAAGAGTAAGAAATGAGTCAAACAAGTGGCCCGATCCTCTTAAGGGACTATACAAAACAGTTACAAAAGTAAAAGAGGCACAGATTAAGGCGAATTTATTTGAACCTTCACTTGGAACCAATAACATCTACTGAAAGGTAGATAAAGCCGAATATGCACTGTCAAAGTCCGAATCAAAGACTATAAAAGAGAGATACCAATTAATACAAATTTAATTACAAAAGTCTAGATTCATCTAGATCTAAACAATACAGCACAAGGACAAGGACAGAAATACAAATAACAATGAAAATACAAAAGAAATAAATAAAACACAGCAAAACAATCAGCAGCCGAGGCACAGCTAGAAGATGGAGCTCATTGGACAGCGCATGGTGGACAGCAAGGTGCGAGGAGGGCAGTGACTGAGAGCTGGGATGACAGCGTTAGAGTAGTGAGGTTGATCATGCAATTAATTGTATCCTTCTATATATATATATATATATACAGCACAGTCTGGCTGGCATGCAAAAAGAAATATAATCAATATCATATTGAAATAAACAAAAATAAAAAAGATTAAGCCACACAATGGCACCAACTGCTCTTGTTCTCGATCGGCCAAACAATAGCTAGTGTACAAAAAAGTATGGCGGTGCACGTACAACTACCATCCTGATCAGTACCGCATCTCAAGCGAAAGGTGGTTCCGCCCCTGCTGGTAGGTTCAAGAGGGTGTCTCTCATTTTTTTTAGTGGTTGTTGACTGGTTAGGTTCTCTTTGCATTCTCATCGCATTTTAGTCCGTACATTAACACTTACTCATGAGGGCATGCCAGTAATTGTCATTTGATTTTTTCTTACTTTATTCCTTCTGTATAAAAAAATTTAACAGAATACTAATTTTATTTTTGACTCAAAAATTAAAACTGTATCATTTTAAAAATAATATAATTTTGAAGTAAAGGATAAAGTTGACATTATAAAGGATTTATTGTATAAAAAAAATAAAATGAGAAAAAACCAAAATTTAATATAGTTAACTAAGTTAAGTACGAGTTTTTTAACATGGTGAGAGTGAAAAACCGCAAAAATTCACGGGTAAGTAAAGTTTTCGCAAAACATTATTTAAAGCAACAACCTGCAGCCCGTACGTTGATAAAGCCAAGGAATGCAAAAAGGGTGAGTAGTAGAGCAGTAGTTATTAATAGATTGTGTGCGGTGTGTGTGGGCTCACGCTCACCACCCATTCTTCTTCCTTCGCTTCATAATTATTCATATAGCCTATAGGGGTTAGAAAAGGAAGCTGCCTGGAAAGCGTTCCCTTGCTGTGCCAAAACAGACCGCTCTTTCGCCTCGCCTATACTTAATCCCCCGCTCTTTCTCTCTCTCGATCGAGCATTTTCAAATCTTGGGAGAGCGAGACCCGTTTTGGATTGCAGTCATAATGGCGGGATTGAAGATGGCCATTCTTGCTCTGGTTATCATCTCGGTGAGCCTCGGAGGTAAATGGGTTGGAGTTGAAGCCCAAATGCACCATGTGGTCGGAGGCGACCGTGGCTGGGACCGTTCTTCCGACGTCTCTTCCTGGCCCTCCGACAGAATCTTCCGGATCGGAGACAAAATCTGTAAGCCACTTCTTCTTGTTCTTCTTGTTCTTCTCTCTCTCTCTCTCTCTCTCTCTCTCTCTAAGCTTTCGAACTAGAAATATGGTGATGGTGTGCAAATGATCAAGACCGACCGGTGTTGGTTCTGTGAGGCGGTTTTCCTTTTATTTCAATTTATTTTATTTTATTTCCTCTCTTTTGGCTTTAGACTTTGGAGTTTGGTCCCTATTAATCTACTTTGATTTTATTATTTATTTATTATGTGGATTGGCAGGGTTCACGTACTCTGCAGCGCAGGAAAGCATCGCTGAGCTGAAAAGCAAGGAGGAATACGAGTCGTGCGATATAAGCAACCCTATCAAAATGTACACGGACGGCTTGGATAGCATTTCGCTGGACGAGGAAGGGATCCGGTACTTCGCCAGCAACAACCTTGAAAGCTGCAAGAACGGCCTGAAGTTACACGTGGAGGTGCAGCCGGAGGGTGCACCTGAAATCCCAAAGTTTCCAGGTCAGGGAGCTCCGTTTCGGCTGTGGCTGCTGGGCCCACTTCTGGTTCAGCCCATCTCATTGGGAGCTTTATCTTCTTAGCCGTTGGATTCCTTTGCTATATCATTGTAGGCGTCTAGAGGCAGTCTCTGTTTGCCTTGCGTCAAGATAATAGTAAATGACGAAGGGAAAAGGACAATTAGACTCGGGAGTTACGTGGAATCCTCGTGTACTAATTTGAAAAGTTGCTACTTTTTATCAGTTTGGGATTTGCTTATTATCGATTACAAATGATAAGAATATTAAGGCTTTGGAGCCTAGATTTGTTTTTAATTTAAGCATATTATAAGGTGTATTAATTATGAAAAACGTTATGGAATAAGCCATAATTTATAGTCCGGAGTGATCGAAAGCATTCAGGTCCTTTTGCTTTAGTAATTTCAAAGGCATGCAATTTTAAGAAATAACGATTTAAAGATACAGTTTATGAAAACGCGAATTTTATATATCATTCATCAGCTGCAAACAATAAAATGGTTGAGAGAATTCATGAATCAGTACAAAGTAACACATCTTAATTATCCATTGTTTGGGTCGAAAATATAGATGTTATACAAAACAAACTCTTTAAGTCTATTTTTTCTTGTACATTTTTTTTTTCTTCCTATTTTACGAGGTTGGACACCAGCTGCAATGAAAAGCAGATGTACCAGGATCCAATCATCTATCCCTCAAAACGACATAATTTGACCCATTCGTCCTTTGTATCTTAGAAATTTTCCTCAGGATGTCTGCAAAGGCTTTCTTGTCCTGCACAATATACATAGATTTTTTTATGTGAATTTCACCAGAACACAAAAAAGAGTACCCCAAGTATATGCAGAAGCAAAAAAGTAGGAATAAATTTGATACAATTGTCAAGTAGATATTTAATCAAGAAATAGGAATACATTTCAATATGATCGTTGACACAAACATATATTGAACTCGGGTAGCATCGACAAGGAATCAAAAATACTAATGTAAAAGATGAAAGAGCAATGTTTTAAAAACCGTACCATTTGAGAGGTTAATGGGTTGTCGATCATGATCAAAGAGTAATGTCACGACTACCTTAATTATTAATTTGAAAACTAAACAATATAGCATAAATAGATGTGATGATATAAAATACAGTTGCAAAATAATTATATTAATAAATAGGCATGACAAAATGTAGTTGACTCCATATATATTCCATTTCAGGACAAAAAAGATAAAACGCAGTAAATATAGCAAAAACAATACTTTTTTAGTAAAATAAATGGCATAAAAAGTGCAGTGGCTTCAACTTCACCTACCTGAAACTTGTACTACTTTTTTTTTTTTTTTCTTTTTTCAAATAAAGATGCAACTGACTTGGACTAGGGTACTGTGATTATTTAAAAAGTGTCCATGGGCTCGTAAGTCAGTGATCGACATGGCCCAAGACAGGTTCTACGAGTTATGGTCTAGGCCCTCTAAGGGTGTTCCCCAGACCAGAAAAAGCGGAAGTTACCACTTTGACCAGTTCAACCGCCCCATTTGGTACAGTAGTTATAAAGACACTGAAAGAGCATACCTCCGGGGATCTTAGTCTAGCCTTAAAATTAGCAACAAGATCCTGCGTCGTCACTGGTGTCTTTTGCATTAAAACAGCCCTGATTTCTTCTTCAGTGACAGGCCCAGAAGATAATGTTGACACAGTTTTCGATGACGATGATGATGATGGTATGCCTTTTGAAGGTACACTACTCTTAGAAGCAGGCACCGTTTCTTCTTTCGAAGAAGGTTTTAATTCCTGATTCCAAAAAACACATTAAAATTCAACAAAAGACAATTCCACTAAAATAGGAGGAGCCCTAAAATACCATAGGGGATTAATGATTTGAATAAAAACTTGATGCAAAATAAGCACGTTCATAAATGACAGTCTTACATTTTCTGTCTTCACCTTCTTTGAAGGTGCGCTATTAGATGCTTTTGCATCTTCGCCATTTAATTTTCTCTTCGACTTTGCAGATTTAGAGGTGGATGGGGTTCCCCGAGCGGATCCAGAAGGTGCCGTTTTGACAGGACTGGTTTCGGCAGGTTCCTCTTTGGGTGCATCCTTCTGCTTTGGAGCTAGCACAGGAGAAAGGCCAATCTCATCTTCCATCTGGATAAAGCAATACAAAAAGCTCCATTAGTGGAGAGGAAAATGCAAGTCTTATGAATGTCCAAGTACAAAACCACTTCACACTTTACTAAAAAGGAAAGAAAATGCCACATCATCGTTCAAAAATGCACTAAATGATTCATTGCTACAGTCCCACAACATCTATCACCAAATCGTTAATAATGTACTTGAGTTGTTAACATAGAAAGGTACTGCAATTAAGCATCAAACTAAACTTACATCATCATCGTCGTCGTCATCCTCAACATCTGAATCATTAAGCCCACCGGTTCGCCCAAGCAGCTTCTTCAACTCTTTTCCAGATTTGCTCAGTCCGCCCTCCTCTTCATTATCTTCATCCTCGTCATCTTCATCCTGCAAGAACATGTAAAAACATTGTTGTTCTGAAAATTTGTTTGTTGTCCAAAATGAAGAAGCCACAACTTTAGTAATCAACATGCACAGGGCAAAGAATGAGATTCAAGTACTACCTCTAGCACCAGAAACACAACATTGAAGCAGTGAAATGGCATTTATAAAGGACCAAATATAAATTAGCCAAACCTGAACAAAGGAACCATGGCTGAGAATGTATAAGCAGTATTAGAGGCACAAATTACACGAGGAAAGCCATGCTAGACCCAAGTCCATATTGACTATGCAGCATAATGATAGACTGCTTAACATTACAAATTACTAATTGGGTTGCAGTATGTAAATTTCACAAATCAATTTTCAAAAATACCACCAACCAATTTATTAGCTGATAGTTAGCAACAAGCATAATGAACCAATAATTTTTTGAAGAAAATTTCCATGGGAGTTAGTTTCTACTTATTCTATAAATTGCAACTGGATATTATAGCAAGAATTGCATTAAAAAAATCAATCAGAAAAGAAGTGTACATGTTGGTGGAATAGTACATGTATTGCTTTCAGTGAAGAAGCCCAACATACCAGAAAAGAAAAGTAAACCTTCAAAGAGTATACCTTGCTTACTACACCCACACATAAATAGGCAGCACTAAAATCAGAAAATATTTTAGAATGAGATACATCCTTGGTTAAAAATCCAGGCTTAGTTGAGTTCAGTTGTAAATCCAACCTTAGTTGATAGCTTGTTTAATAGTCTCCATGCTATATGCCTTCCGGAAACTCTTATCTATCAAGAAATTATGTTCTTCCCTTCCTATTATTATAAGAGTAAATGGCAACCAAAATGCATATAGCTAAGGTCAGAAATTGAGAATAATAGGTATATCAGCTTCATGCCCAGTAAATGTTTAGCAAAGCACATATTCAATATTATAATAATTTTCCAGCAGAGTTGTTCCAAATTGGCCTGTAAATAAAAAGGCACACAAACAAACCTGCTTAATTTCTGGAGGAGCAGGAACTTCAGGGGCCAATTCTTCCCTTTCCTCAGGATTATTACCAACGGCTTCATCATCATCAGTGAAAATTTCTTCATGCTCCCAATCATCACCTGATATTTATTGATGAGGAAAGATGTACCATAAACATAGATATGACTAATAACGGAAGTCATCAGGTTTCTTCAATTATTACTTGAACAGAAGCTTTCTCAACACAATAAAAATTATGTAATAGAATTTGTAAACTATATTCCTCATAAATTAAGACCCACATTTTCATGCTTTTACACCACTCCACATAAAGCTGAATATACAAGGGCTAGAAATAGGATAAATTGGTGCAGAACAAAAAGCAACCGACTGATGACATGACCTATCTTCAAGGATAATCATACTATGGTATAGATAATATACAGTATAAGTGTGAAATAAATTCAACATATAATTTACTCCCAACTAGAAAGATAAGCCACAATAACTCTGTTTTTGTATTCTCTCTATTAGAGGCTTTCACAAAAAGTTCAAATTACATTAAAAAGAAAATGACAATGGGCTTCAAGAAAATTCGCTACTCAACTCTCTATCTCAGGCATATATTTTTTCTTTTAATTAGTAACAAAATTATTATCATAAAACAGAAAAAATAAAAAATAAAAAGAAGAAGAAGAAGAAAATAAAGTACATAAGATGTGTACACTACATCTGTTTCTTTTATAAGTAATCCAATATCATAAAGAAATACAAAGGGGCGCAATCCATGTATATAAGAGAAACACCCAACAAAGAGATAGAAGAACACTTCAAGAAATTCATAAAAAGTAGAGATGCGAGAGTAGTTGTAGGCATCCATCCAAAAAGAATCACAAAAAACACTGACCAAAGCAAACCTCAGGAAGATAGATTTAAGAGAGTTTCCATCAAGTTCTACGTCATTAGAAATACAATTATTCCTCCTGTTAAATCATTTACATAAAACAAACAGGAACCACCTTCCAAGTTACACCATTCTCGTGATGACCAAAATACCCTTTCCAACATGAAGACACCCACCTCAGTCCTTGGCATCACCCACTACATTCCAAATAAAAATTACACGACCCCATCTCCTTCACAACTATACAATGTAGAAGGAGATGGCTTACTGTTTCATCAACATTCTTGCATATGCACTGTTAATTATCTTACTTCTCTTCCAAAGGTTGTAAACTGTCAAGATTTTCCTCAAAGCAGCTGTGCATTAAAAAAATGCTACTTATTCATGGTACCTTGACACCCTAAATGCTATCTAGGGTTTTGTCTTGAAATCATAGACACCAACAAATACCACAAAAACAAGTAACTTTCTGAAAAGTATGGATAATAGATATACCATTCAAAAAACGTTACACATAGAAATGCCCTCAGCACCTTTTAATTCAGTTACTTTGATTTATTTAAGGGGAAAAAAATACTGTAACATCTCTACTCTTATATGTCATATTTTCCAGGAGAATAGGACCAAACTAATCTGAGCAATATATTTGGTTTTTATGGCACGTAATAAATCACTTGGGTGTCATGACACAAACTGGACAAGAAATGACGAAAATAATCCATGGTGACATCTTTAGATGAAAACAAGGTATAGTAAAGAAAAGTGCTTACCCTTCTCAATATCATCATCATCCAAATCATGATCACCACCCCTTGGACCTTCCTCATCATCGTCACCACTTCTCTTGTTAAGTCCCAATCTATTCTTCCTTGCTGCCTCTTCTTCTTCAACCTCCTCCCCTCTATCTGAAACATTACCTTCCTCATCATCACCAGTTGTTTTTCTACGCCCTCTCCCACCACCCACAACACTATCCTTGTCATCAATCCTCTCCACTTCACCAAATGCAGCAGCTCCATTATTTGCAGCTTTCATCATCCATCTTTCATATCCATCTGCAGTCTTTTTCCTGTTCTTCATCTTTTCTTCTGCTTCCTCCAGCGTAAGTTGTTTATATTGTGCAACCTTGTTAAAGTTGTACCTAAAGATTGAGCAGGTCAAACAACCATCACAAGAAATAAGCAAGAGTTCACATTAAAATTGACATTCAAATACCAACTTTCCCATAGATATGGAGCTAGTTACTCTATAATACACAATTTAAATATAGATTCTCAACTAATATTTCAAAAAATTGTAAAATAAAATAAAAAATAAAAGATCTTTTAGCAGAAAAAATACACGTTCACATAGATAAGACTTATTGCAAATGTTAGGTTGTGCATACCAAGAACCAGCAGGAATAGCAACAAACTCCTTCCCTTGCATCATTAATAGGTAGTATGTAGCAGATTGTGCACCTTCAAGATGGCCTTGGTACTGAGATTGCCCTGTTTCATCCTCCAAAAGCCATGGTTTATTCTTGTACTTCTCCTATGTAGAGCAATAATAAATTAATGAGACTAAATGACTGAGAAGCCAATGAGATGGGCAGAGTAGCATTTTGATCTGACTTCTAAACAGAAGCAAATAAACTTCATATGGTATCTGTTTTGCCATCAAGGTAAAGTTCAGTTAATCCACAGGTGTTGCTCCATCTTAGATTTTACCATAGCATGTGCCAGCACAGGAGAAATTGCATTTTATGAATAGACGTTTTTCCTTCAACTCTCACATAATGCTTAGTTCTCAGACGTTTTAAAAGTAAACTAGCACTTCTCTTAGTGAAACAATATGCTGTGTTTTATCTATTTCAGATATTGTTGTCCCCCCAGTCCTATCTTAAACCTGTAAGACAATCTCCTGGCTACAGTATATTCCCATTTTAAATAGAGATATCTTCCAAGGGTGAAAAGATAAAAAGGGTACATATGGTTCATCCCAAATCAGTTAAAACAAAATAATAAACCAAGCTAGCTTCATAACGGAGCCAAAAAAACTTCTACACCACGAAAAGTTAAACTAGACCAGGCACTACTAGAATATCATCACTAGATTACTATACAATCATTATAATTCTGAGAAGTCCAATTCCCAATACTACAAATGAAAGGTAGAAACAAGCAAACAATACACAATAAGTAAGGATGAACTTTATACCCGCAAGGCATCAGTAAGTTGGCGTCCTTGTAGCCCTTCTTTATGGAGAGACCATTTATTCTCAGCAGTCTTCTTCTTAGAAAAATTTGGCAACCCAGTCACAAATCTACCAATAAAGTAATTCTTGTCGCTGCCAGAACTTGCACGAACATTGTATTCCTATTATGAAAACACATAAAAGAGCATACAAACCTTCAGCTTACAACTAAAGCAGGCTCTGATCTGTAAAGTACTTTAAATCAAATTAGAGACTCTGCAGATAGGCTTGTCTAAATATGGTCAAATTAACAGTAAAAAATTCTCATGTTCATATATAATATGAATCTCTTCACCTACTGACCAGTCCTTATACCAAAGGAAAAAACCCTAACATATCCTCACTCTTAGAGCTAGAGCTTGGATAAACTCCCCCCGAGTAAAAGTTAATGACTTATAAACTCGAAACACTCCAATAGAAAAAGTTCCTCACTAGCATCACAATTCTGTTTCAGAGAACAAAATCTGATTACAATTGGATCAAGCAAATTATCAATGTGCTTTTTGCCAATACCAACAAATTAAATTAAGCTTCGACATGTGTTCACAATCAATAAGATAAACATACATGTACAGATACATACAAATACAGAGAAATACATATACACATCTACATACAAATATAACTATATGAGAGCGAGCAAGAGAGAGAGAGAGAGAGAGAGAGAGAGAGACTGAACTCGAATCAAGCGATTGACGGTGACGCCACAGTCGTAGCACTTGCCACGGTTCTCGGCCATGGTTTTTCCACAGGTCAAGCACAGAGTCATGTGCTTGCAATTGCTTCCGTACAAGTCCGAGGTCGACCCACATCCACTACACGACGACTTCAACATCAGATCGAACGACATCTTCCCTCCTTCAAAATCGGCAACAACAACGAAGAAAATTTTCCAGGGAAAAAAAAAGAAGTTCAGAGAATATCATAAAATTATGACCACTAGGGTTTCAAAAGAGAGAGCGTGAGTGGATGATCAATAACCTAGCATGCGATATTTAATTAATGAAAATTAATTACCTTCAGCTTGATTGGGAAGAGAAATCAACGAAGGTTGTAATTATAGGTTTTGAAAGTTTTAATTGGTTTCGGTTAGTGAGAGTCGTTTTAGGTATATCACTCGATTCGGTTAAGGAAAGGTTCTGGTTTCGGTGGACGGAGAAAAAAACTTGAGGGAGAGAAGAGACAGACGAATATAAGTGAGTTTTCTCAGATATTTGTAGAGATTGTTAAACTTGAAATGAAGAAGAAGTTCGATGCCCCTTTTTGTGAGTTTTCTCAGATTTTTATAAAAAAAAATTGAAATTTGAAGAGCTAATTAAAGAAGAAATTGGGTTGAAAAACTTTTTTCACTCCGGTCTATAAAAATATTGTGTTAATTTTTTTTTTAACATATCTATATAAGTAAAAGGGGAGAAGTGATTCAAACTCAAACTAGTAATATCCGCTTTATTATGCGTGATTCACAATTAATTAGCTATCATTTGTGAAAATATGTCTATTTTTTTAATAACATGTGATATGCAAATGAACTTTTAATATTATTTATTCTAATTTAGCTCTATTATTAAAAAAACATTGACTTCTAACATGTTATTAAAAAAAATGACAAATATCATTTTTATAAACTTCTTACAACTTAGTTTGGAGAAAAATTCTGTCCAACTAATAATTTTTTTTTTTTTTTATCAATTTTGCAAACTATAAGTATGATTTTAAACTAAATAAAAAATTGTAACATTGGGAGTGTATTTTTTTTTAAATGTAAAAACTATGCATTTTTTTTTTTTTTTTTGGCTTTTTTTATCTTGGGCATGGTGGTTAAATCTGAGTTAATAAAATGGATGGAAGGATTTGATTTTCATCTTTAAAAAAAAATATTAATGCCCAAAGCGAAGTCTTTTTGTGCTATAATGAAAATGTTGTAATTTTAAAATTAGTTATTATTTAACGTTAAGAAAATTACATTTTATTTACATTAAAATTTTTATCCATAATTTGAAAAAAAGAAGTCTGATAAATAAGTATGATTTTGAATATTGTTAATAATTTTGTATCTAAATAAATATAAAATATTTTTAACATGGGTATGGCCAAATCTCAAATGGATAACCAACTTAATGAGATAGGACAAAAAATAAGGTTACTACCAAAAGATTTGAGAATGAGTAACTATTTTTAGGAAAGGATATGACTCAAAAGATTTGTTTAGTAAGACCAGAAGAGAGTCGAAAAAAACTTAGTGGGTGGAGCCTTATTTGGGTAAGGCCTAAAACATTTATAGGTAGGGCCATAAAAAAAAATTATGGTTGGGGGCAATTCTTATTTTTTACTAGTTTGAATAAGGACCAATTTTTATTTTTATTTTTTCCTCAAGAATTGAGAGGGGCGCTTGAATGCGGATAAGGATATTGTCCAGTTCATAATGCTGAAAGATCCGATTAAAATAGAGAGATTTTCTACGAATTTAAAGATGAGAAAAGATACATCATTTTTTTAATAAAATAACATTCTCCTTGTTAAGTGTGCAACACCAGTAATAAAATAATATTTTTCTTGTTAAGTGTGTAACATTAGAAACTAAGAACCTTTTGGAAAACTACAAAATGATCTGTCTTTTTTTACACATTTAAATTTGTATAAAAAATCTCAACCTTTAACTGGATCTTGTCCAGCCCATTATCAACTGGATAGGATCCTTATCCCTTGAATGCTCGGTGGCTCTTGGCCATCTACCTTAAACGTGATCAGGGGCAATTAATTCCAACAACCACACCAAATTAATTTAAACCCCTTTTAAAATATACCCCCCACGGCCCCACACCCCACCCCCTCATCTTCTTCGCCAAATTCCAGACTCTTCGTTTTCGTTCCTTCTTCACTCTGGTACTCTCCTCGTCGGAGCTTCAACTTCGCGCTACGACACCGTTTGGAACCAACCAACCAACCAAATGGCTCTGAAATCGTTCATCGAGGTCCACCCGGACTCTCACTTCCCCATCCAGAACCTCCCGTACGGTGTGTTCAGGCCCGTACCGGGTTCGGCTGCTCGACCGAGCGTGGCGATCGGGGACTACGTGCTGGACCTATCGGAGATCGCCTCAGCGGGGCTCTTTGACGGTCCGATCCTGAAGAACTCCGATTGCTTCTCTCAGGTTCGTGTTGATTCTCACTTAACCGCGTATTAGTGCCAAATTCATGTAGGTAGCTCTAGCTAAACGCTCTCGTTTCTGCTGCTATTTGAGTGTAAATTTGAGAATCATCTGAATTTCCGCGCAACTTATGGTTCGTGAAAGTTGGTCCTACTCTGGTTTTCAAGAAAACCGGAGGGATAGAAAAGAAAGGTGATAGTAATAGAAATGGACATCGAATGTTTTTTTGTGGCATAGAATTTGAATAAATTGATCAAATCAACTGGTCCAAGTGCTTTGGAACTATTTAATTCAGGTTGTGTTCCTCATTCGGGTTCCACTCTGTTTCGTTGTTGAGAAACTGGATGAAAAGAAGAGAAGTATTGATCAAAATAAACATCTAATACTTCTTGTGGCACCAAATTCGAATAGAAATGAACAAATCAAATGGTCTAATTCTTTAGAACGGTTTAATTTGCATTGAGTTTCGATATTGACCAGGAATCATAAGAACTTCATTACATTTTGTTTCTTGAAAGCAACCAAAGAGTATTATGCGGATCTTCTTCTATTACTACCACGATAGCTATAGCTTGCTGGTGAATACGCGTGTCTTCACAATTCAATTTGGCGGAGAATATATGCTTATTATGTCATGCTCTGTTGATAATTTAACTTGGGAGTTTGGGCAAAGAATTGTTAACTAATTGTTTGAAAATTTTCATGGTTTTATTGCCAGCTTAATTTAAACAAGTTCGTGGCTATGGGACGATCTGCTTGGAAAGAAGCTCGTGCTACGCTTCAAAGACTATTGTCATGTATGCTAACTATCAGTTTAATTGGTGTTTTAATTCAGTTTCCATTTATGCCTTGCAATGCGGAGGAAAAAAGAAATGATGAATTTACTTAAAGAATTGCAATTCTTTGGTCCTTCAAAAAGACTCAGTAATTAATTCATTTTGTGTTATGGAAAAATGCTCATGGTGAGTTATATTCAAAGGAAATAATGAAAATTTGATTCTCTTCTGGTGCAGCTGCTGAACCAGCTTTGCGTGATAATGCAGCTTTAAGGCAGAAATCACTCGTGCCAATGGTAATACACATTTATAGTCCCAGCTGATGATGTGTAATCTGCCTAAAGATGTTTGCCTTTCTAATGTTGATTATTTTGTCTAAATTGTTAGAACAAGGTAGAAATGCTTCTTCCTGTTGCAGTAGGGGATTACACAGATTTCTTTTCGTCCATGCACCACGCAAAGAATTGTGGGACCATATTTCGTGGACCAGAGAACCCAATTCCGGCAAACTGGTATTCTGGCTTTGGTATTTATGACTGACGCCCCCCTTCTTTTCCCAAGCTGAGAAAGTGTGATTTGATTTTCAGGTTCCACATTCCCATTGCTTACCATGGACGAGCATCATCTATTGTTATTTCTGGAACAGACATCATTCGACCAAGGTTTGAGAATATTAATCTAAATTAATTTTAGTCCTTGCTTTTGATTGCCAGAAACATAGATTGAGCAACAAATGTCACTAATCATAATTATAAAGAAATGAACAAACACGCAGAATGACAAAATGGCTGGTTATGGAATATATTACAATATGGACATTGGACTTATACAACCATTTTATAGATTCCTATGAAGTAATATATTGATGTATATGTGTGTGCGCAGGACCATGAGTCCATGAGACAGTGTGTATGCATGTGATAGGTGGATTTATTCTGTTTGATTTTATATGCAGTTATCTGTTGCATGCGTATGGATGTTATTCTCATGCTTAATGAGGCGAAGTAACATTTCTACTTAGGCGTGAGGTGGAACTTGCGCCTCAAGTGCATCTTATTAATTTACTTGCAATTCATTGGGCCTTTTGGATTAACTTATCCTTACTTGAATTTATGCAATAATGACCAAGACTGGGATGGAACTATATCCATTTCTAAGTAAAAGGATGAATCTGGTTCCTTAACATACTGATTTAAGTTGGGCAAATTTAAGAGGGACAGTGTTCCCAGTGTGTGAACTTTTATCTCATGTGGTTTTAAATTTTGATTTTTCCAGAGGTCAAGGTCACCCTACTGGCAAGACTCCATATTTTGGACCTTCATTGAAGCTAGACTTTGAGCTCGAAATGGTTAGCCTTTTATAGATACTCACCTGATCATATTGTTTTCTTATAATCAAATGGACATTGAACTACAATTTTAGAGTATAGAACTCAGTTAGTTCCCATGCATTTTCATTAAATTCTAGCTAAGCTTCTTTCTTTTCAGTTGTGGTTATGCTAGTTTTTCTTCAGCTAACTGTTTCCTTGTAGCTCAGCATTATGACTCATTCCACTTGTTATCCTATATGTGTCTTGTGTTTCCTGCAGGCTGCTATTGTTGGTCCTGGCAACGAATTAGGAAAACCTGTGGATGTTAATGAGGCAGCTGATCATATATTTGGACTTGTGTTGATGAACGACTGGAGTGGTACTAATACTCTTTGGTGCATCACTTAGTGATTTTGTTTGTATAATATTTGATGCTGTATTGATAAGAAGTTGGTTTTGACAGCTAGAGATATTCAGGCGTGGGAATATGTGCCTCTCGGTCCTTTTCTTGGGAAGAGTTTTGGTAAGAAAATTAAATTCTTACTTCTCCTTTCAAATTCCATTTGGCAAAGTTGAAGCTCAGGATACAAGCACCATGTCTACTCATTGTCTCACTAATGATTGCACATGTACTTTGATTAAAAGCGATTCTTTAGCCAAGAGAAAACTGAAGTTACTTTGTCTTATGTAATCTTTTTAGGTACTACTGTATCCCCTTGGATTGTAACACTAGATGCTCTTGAACCTTTTGCTTGTGATGCTCCCAAACAGGTAGCTTATCATTGCAATCATTTATAACATGAATGTTTTTGAGTTCATTATATTGCTCCCTAATTTCTTGCGCTGAATTTCTTTTTTTTTTATAAGTAAAAAAATAAAAATCTACGTTTCAAAGAAAATTTCTTCTGACATGGTAAACATTCTTTATATGATGCATGCTTTAAATTGCAGGAACCTCCTCCATTGCCATATCTGGCCGAAAAGATATCCAAGAACTATGACATTGCTTTGGAGGTAGTATTTATCTGCTTTTTGTATGTATATAATCGGATGGTTTTTCGATCTCTTGTAGATTATCTTCCTTTTTTATATTGTGGTATAGTGTTCCCCTATTTCCAGTGATCAATTTGCTGTAGTCTTTTTTTGTATGTCTTCTAGTGATGTGTTTTGCTTTAGAGTTAATATGGTCCAATTTTATTGTATTCTTAAGAGAATGATGAAACTGTCACTCTTGCTGCAAGGTTCAAATTAAACCTGCTGGACAAGACGAATCGCATTTGGTCACAAGAAGTAACTTCAATCATTTGTAAGGAGTTCATAACAGAATGTTAACAACTTCCTAGAAACTGAACTTTAACATATGTGTATATATCTCATTCGATATTTTGTCCATAAAATATAGTCCTATGAATCCAAGGAATAAGATTTTTGTTATCTTATTGTGCATGTGTGTATATTATGAGTTGGTGCTTATGTTATGCATCGTAAATTTCTTTTACTTGTATTGCAGATATTGGACATTGACCCAACAGCTTGCACACCACACCATTAATGGTTGCAACTTGAGGCCTGGTGATCTCCTTGGAACTGGGACCATCAGTGGACCAGTACGGTTTCAATTTTTTTAATTTTCATTTTGCTATTTCATAAGGTTGTACCGCTGGAATTCTGCTGATTTTGTTTTCAAATAATTGTTTTAGCTTAAGTTAGAAATCTATGATTCCTGTATTCATCCACCACTTGCGTTTCTCGCAGGAGCCAGAATCTTTTGGATGCTTGCTAGAGCTAACGTGGAATGGGCAAAAACCGCTATCCTTAAATAAGACAAGTAGAAAATTTCTAGAAGATGGAGACGAAGTCACTTTTACGGGCTGTTGCAAGGTTCTTAATCATACAAGTTCTATCACCTCTCAATTCCCCTAAGCATATTGTCACTATCATTCCCTTATGATTTCATGCATATGTATCTTCTTGACATCAATTTTCAAGAGATTTTCTAAATTTAACGGTTAAGCATCTGTCATGTGAAATGAACTCAGATTTCAGACTTCAGCATCGTGCTTGATGTTTTAAACTATAAAACATGTAGAACTAAATGCTTGGAACTTAACATCCTTGCAGGGAAATGGTTACAATGTCGGGTTCGGGACATGCTCCGGAAAGATTATTCCATCACACCCTTGAGGCTGTTTTTCTGTGATGAAAGCAAGCCTAGTAAGATCTCATCATTTCAACTCAAATTGGATTTGCTGGAGCTGGACTATAATCGATGCATTTCTTTTTTGTCTATGCTCCTGTAATGTTAATTTACTTTGTGCTTAATGGAGAGTTAAACTGGTTTGATGAACATGTCTTAATGGAGAGTTAAACTGTTTGATGAACATGTCTAACGTCTATTTCTCTCTTTTGATGCGGCATTCCAAGCAAATGATAATTTCCTGTTCTAGTTTGGTCTTGAAGTAGATCATTGGATTTTTTGAGTTCTCCCCGTATAGTTCCGCTGCTGAGGAATTTTTTAATGTGATTTGATGCAAGTCGGTAAGTCTCTGAGTCCATCTAATTTTCAGGAACAATTTGATGATGTTTTAGAGATCAGAACTAAGGAGTTGCCCGTTTTGCTTATTTTTTTAGCTTTCCCAAGTTCTGCGCTGTGACTATGAGTGTATATTTCCTGATTCGGTAGGTATGGTAAAATGCTATACATGACCGTGATCACACTTTTTTCTCTATTTGATGATGGGGCAGTCTTTGAAAACAAAAGTTGATTGGTGAAATAAAAATGTGATATATATAAGAAAGAAAGGATGGCCACATCTTAATGGGTGGTTCAGTCTATCTATCCTGAACCAAAACTAGTTGCCGTTGGAATAGCCAAACCACTTAGAGCATCTCCAGCAAGAGTGGCTATTTTAGTCATATACTATACACCTTTTTTTATTTTAGCTATTAATTTTTCACTATACACTCTAATAAAACATCTATTTTAAACATTCCTTCTAATTAAATATTATTTTCAATATTATTTTATTATTTATTATTTTTACCTTTTCTTCCCCCTCTCTCTCCTCTCTCTCTCTCTCCAAAACCAGAGCACGGCCATTCCACCAAAATCACTGTAATCATCTTTCTCTCCCCCCCTTTTTTTTTCGTTCTTTTCTGTTCTGCATCTAAACCTGCGTTATGAGATGGAACAAATAGCCAATCTCCGCACCATCCTTCTCTAGCTTTAAAGGCGGCATAGTCAGAGCTGCGGATCAAATCTCTCCACCTTTTCGACACAGTTTCAAGCAGCCCATGGTGCCAGAAGCAATCAACAAATTAAACGAAAGCTCGCTAAGAAATTGGGTAAGTTTCGATTTTTTTGAGTGGAAGAGTGGGACGAATTTTCAAACAATAAATGGGTAAGTTTTGAATCATTATTTGATTTTGATTCTTGATCTTGAAATGGGTTTGTGTTTTTGGGTACTCTTGCAAATTGCTGAATTGGACTTGTTGGGGAAGAAGACGAGCGAGAGAGAGTGAAAAAATACTCCTCTTTGATGTTTGATCACAGTGGTGTGGAGCGAGAGATAGAGAGAGAGAGAATTATTAAAAAAATTTAATAGGTGCTACAGTAGATTTTCATATATAAAAGTTTACTGTAGTAAATTTTAAGAAACCTTTTACTTTAGAATATCGGTTGGAGGATGAAAACTTTTATATTTAATTAAGTAGTTAGTTTGAAGCATTTGTTGAAAATGCTCTTATATGACAAAAGGTAGATCGGTTCGCCCGATATTTTTTTTCTCTTTTTTTGTCACCGGATCCGAATTCCGCAAAATCCAATAAACGCATGGAAATACGTGCACAACCCATTTCAGATTTCAAATGCCATTTGGCCATTTGAGTAATCGGGGGGAAATCTCAAGTGCGATTACGCCATGGCATCATGTTCAAACACGAAGGATGCCCACTCGTCAAAAAAAAAAAAGCAGAGCCGTGGGTCCCGTCTCAAAACGGCTCGTATTAGGTGCCAAGACCATTCGAGATCGAGAAGCGTCCTACTCCTACAGTACTTCAGAGTTACAGGAGTAAACCATTTGAGTATTATGTATAGAATTAGAATCGTCTGCTACGCCCACGCCCACACCACACCCTTCCTTCACTCACTCACTCACTGAGTCACTGTCCCTTTCAGGCAAATCACTCGGCCATGAAAAACTCTCGCAAAGCCAGCTTTTTCTCTTCCTCTTCCACCACTGTCACATACACTTTCCATAGTGACCACTCTACCCCTCCACCCCGTACCAATTCCACCGTAATTCCCATTCAGACCTCCTCGGAAACAGGCCAAATCCCCATCACCGTCCATTTCCCCCAACAAACCGAACCCAACGCCGCCACCAAAATCCAATCCGCCTACCGGGCCCACATGGTCCGCACCCTGTACAAAAAAATCTCAGCCGTCAACTCCGAGGCCGACCAACTACAACGGCTAATCCAACGGCAGGAGACGGTGGATGCCGTTCGGAGCAACGACCGCGAGAAGCTGAGGATGAACGAGGCCCTGATGGGTTTGCTGCTGAGGCTGGACTCGGTGCCCGGGGTGGATCCAACGGTGAGGGAGGCGAGGAGGAAGGTTAGCCGTCGGATCGTGGCGTTGCAGGAGATTCTGGACGCGATTTCCGATGCCAAGATGGGTGTTGATTGTTGTTATCCTTATCATACACCGTGGGGTTATGGATATTATGATGTGTTTATGAGGAATTGGGACGACGTCGTTGCGGAGATGGAGGAGGAGGTCTGTAGGGAACGAGGGGGTGACGAGTTGGAGAGGTTTTGTGCTCAGCATCTGGGGTTTCGGTGCTTGCAGAGGTTTCTGCGTGAGCCCTGATCTTGTGTGGTATGGGTACAGCTTACCTTTATGTATCTGTCCAATTTGTCTTCTCGCTTCTGGATGATCTTGGATGTCCCAAATTATCATTACTATGAACCGTTGTTAAAAGAACCTTAAAATCGGTCGACATAATAATGTAAATTTGTATGTATATATATACATATTTTGGGTCTAATGTAAAATTTGTATTAAAGATTCAAATTTCTCCATCAAAATTACATGGTGATAACGAAATTGGAAACATGACAGACAACTTTCGGCAGATTGGTATCATAGGATGTTTATTTATCTCTAAAGGCAGAGAGAGAGAGTAGTGGGAAACTCATGATCTAAGCCGCACAGCTGCATTTGCACCGCGACAGGCATTTCTTGCAATCGGATAGCTTTGGGCCCCCGCTGTTGCAATCACACCTCTTCACACACACAGACCTTGAGCGACCGCCCCACAAGCATCGCGCCATGCAGCGTATGACCGGCACGCATGACGGACAACCGAACTTCAACTGCTCTACGATGCAGACTCTGCACTCGCCGCCGCTTGCTTGGCAGGCCTGCGCCGGCAAAATCGCCGACCATATCATCAGCAGCATCATTGACACCAGAGCCAACTTCGCCTGCTCATGCTGCTGCTTCCAGTACCCATCATCTCTTCGATCGCTTCAAACCAAATATTTTCTTTTGCGGTGCTTTTCATAACTTCTTATAATTTATAGACCTGATCGATCATATCTATCTGGGAATTCTTGCAACCATACGATGATGATCCAACGGTCACTGAATGTGAGAGATGTGTTGCTTGCTCTTGGCCTTCGTGAGTCGTGACCATTGAATGAATTACCAATTGCCTTCAATAACTACCATTAAATGGTCTGCCATGCATGTCTTGGTTTGCTCAACAGTTTATCTCATCGTTAACCTCTACCTCTAGAGTCTACAACATGATCGACTTCCTCGGTGGACCTGGATCCCCTCCGTTTAATTTGAAATGGAATAATTAAAGGAAAAATATTTTAGGCAAGGCGGTGGTGACCCAGGAAGGAGAAGGATCCTCTCCATTTCAAATGAAATGGAGGGGATCCATTTAGTTAAAACCTTCTCCTTCCTGGGTCACCACCGCTTTGCCTAAAATAGTTTTCCTTTAATTATTTTTACATGTACGTACAAAGGGCAAAAAAAAAAAAGGAGAAAAAAAATTGATGAGAAAAATTTGAACTAGTGGGTTAATTTTATAAGACATTATCCTCAGCTGATTGAGTAGTTTCTTGAGACAGTTTTATTTTAAATTAAGGCAAAGACTTTCTTCATTATTTGTACTTTTGTAGCATGTGAAAATCAGGTGCCTTTGAAATAACATTAAAAAAGTTGAAGAAGAAAAACAGTATAGTTAGAAATTACGCTTCTATCTCATAATTATTCTATAACGTTAATATGATATTCTTAATCAAGCATTTTAACAATTCTTATTAAAAAAAAATTAACTACTTTAATATTGTAAGATAATTGTAAGATAAAAACATAGTATATAGAATTATTTTAGAGAAAATTTTATTTGAAAAATATGTACATCTCACATATTATTAAAAAAAAACATAATTCTCAAGATACATGACATTTTTCTCACCACAATGACTAATACATGAACAAGTGTACCCACTTACTAAATCAGGCAATCTAAGAATGAAGATACAAGATTTACCTGATCCGAACAGATAAAAATGATCTATATAGCTCAAAAATTGGGACAATTTAATAACAAGAAGAATCCGAATCCTTAATACCTAACCCATTTAGTTCATCTTGGAAGCCAACCGCCATAGAAAGGACTTGGCTGGTCCAGATTTATCATGGGGGGTTTTAAACCAAACACTAACGTCATACTCCAAACAGTTTGACAAACAAAAAAATTCCGTCAATTTCTTCCATGAACCCATCCAAAACAGACTTGTCTTTTCTTCTTCTTTTTTATTTTTTGCCCAAAACAGACTTCTCTCTCTAACTCTCACTCTCATTCTCTTCAGCGAGCTTGAGTCTATCCATAGCTCAATTGCCAGTAGGCATTAGCAGCGACAACGGCAAGAACGCCTTGGCTTCCTTCCTTTTTTCTAAGCTTTTCTAAGCTTCCTTCCTAGTGCCACCCGTGTTTAGATTTGCCACAACTCCTCCAACATTAGCGGCGTCCCCGCCAATAGGTATCAAATTCTCATCGAATGGTTCCTCGATCGTCTTCTCATTTTCACCATTTAACATATTAAGGAATCCTACCAGCTATTACAATTCCTGATAATATATATATATATATAGAGAGAGAGAGAGGCACTTATAATTATAGCATAATGGCTCACACATTTTGAATTTTTATGTAAAATTGCTAATTAAATTTTAAAAAAATATTTTCATTCGATTCTTAAAAATTAAATATATTTTGTATTTCATCTACCATGCTTACTTAAATGTAAGGAAGCACTGTATCAATGCATTTTTTAAAAAAATATAATGTTATATTTTCCCCTCTCTTTCTTTATTTATTTATTTTTCTCTCCCTTTTTTTCTTTTCCTCTTAATTTCATCAAGAGCAAGTATATTTTTAGAAAATGAAATAAAGGAAATAATATTTATTCCCATACCAACCAAGTGTGACTAGCTACTATCCAAAACTTGCTTGCACCTAACATTTGTGGGGGGCCAATGTTGCCAAACAACGACCTATTAGAGATGAGAAAGATGAAGAAATTCCCCTTCCTAAATATTTGACTGCAAGCCAATTTGATTAAGGATTAAATTTCCAAAATCATGATGGAGAATTGGAGATCATGGCTTATTGGAATCGTAATTTCTCACCACTAGCTCAACTTAACGTACGAAAACGTCATTTTCTTCAAACAAAGAATACATTCCAAATGATTTTGAATTTTTGAGGGTTTTCCTTAAGTTTAATTCTAAATGAATTTATTGGACTTGAGGCATATATGACAAGACATAAAGTAGGAAACAAGTCTCAATTCATTGGAATTGGACCTAATAATTTGAGCTTATGCCTAACTTTGTCTATTTTCTCATTAAAAAAAAAAAAAATCTAAAACTAAAGAAAAAAATTATTTATGAGAAACAAAGCTTACATTAAGATGGGAAGAATTCCTCAATCAAAACCGTTGGAACTACATACTGCAGGATTGATTTTATGCCGTCTGATGAGCTGACCTACCGCATGTACGCAAAATGAGAGGTCAAATTAAGGCCTCGATTAGGTTCTCGATGCGTTGAAACGCCGCAAAGGCAGACCACCAAAAGCGTTCTTCAAAAACGCGCCGAGAGCCGCGTATTCCTCGAGCCCCCGGACATCAGCTTTACACCGGAGGAACTGGGGAAAGAATAGCCAAAAGCCGGTAACCATCACGAATCCAATGGTCAGGATCATAGATATCAGCCTCGGCAACCGAAAATTACCGGGAAGGGTCTTCTTCAGAGCGATCTCGACCATCAAACAGACACCGTGGAGGAGGAAGAACCACGTGATCTCCCAGGTGGGCCGCACGCGCCCCAGGTAGTAAAACATGAGCTCGTGCATTAAAGCCGATGCGAGAAAAGTCACCAGCACCGCTGGAAAAGCAGCCCACCTGCGACCGACAACACGGTTACAAGTGTTGCGGACAGGTTCGTATACGGTCGGTCGTAGGATACCGGTGACCATGAGGTTCCATCTTCTGCCCCAGAAGTCTTGCAACGAAGTGGAGAGGTACGGATCATCGAATTGCGGCTCGAGCTCCAGGCCCAGGAGGGCTCGAGCCAGGGCTGCAACCATGGCTAGGATGATCTCAAGGCCGAAATATATGTGGAAACAGTATAGGACGAGTATGGCCGTTGGACGAATGTGGTCGCGGTAGTCATAGACTCGGACAAACAATGCTAAAAGCAGACCCTTTACTGCATAATTGAGAGGCAATTTCTGGCCAATTTTGGGCTTTTTGGGAGCAATTGAATGCAATTTTCCAGGTGGGGTTTCTTTGATTTGTTGGAATTTAATGGGAAAACAAGCAAGGACAACGAAACGGCCAAGAGAGAGTGATGGGTGTGAGGAAAGGGGCCCTTTGCCAAAAGCAAAGAGCAAGAGTTTGAAATTGGCGAGCCAAGCAATGAAGAAGCAGTGGTGCCTACAAGATGCACGGAGGAGAGATTGAGAGGAAGGAGAAGGAAGAGGCAGACGATTGGGATTACAGAAAGAAGCCTTGGAATGCCTCTGCAGACAAACTTTCCAATGCCATAACAGTAGCTTAGAGATATTAAGACTAAAAGCCATACCTTGGCGAAGTTCTTCATCTCAGACTCAGTACCCTCCATTTTCTGTGTCTGATTCTTGATCTTTGCAGTTTGCACTTCGGTGGTCAAATATGAAAGAAAAATATATTCTATATAAGTTCAGAAATGTGGAAGCCACTGGCGCACTAGGCCCCAGTCTATTATAAAAGTATATGATGCTATTATCATTTTCTTTGAATGTTGGCAGAAAAGATAAAAGCTTGAAGTTGACTTTGTTAATGTATTTTTTTTTTTAAAGGATATCAAATATCAACACAGATAAACGAATCAGAAGATACAATATCACGGACACACATAGGGAAGTCCTCTCTCCATAATCTCTCCTCACTAATAGAAAAGGCCAGTTTCGCCAACTTGTGAGCCACCTCATTTGCTTCTCTTTTCACATGACCAACAGTCCAGTTTTGAACATGTTGCAAGAGCAGTTTTGCATCAGATATCAAAGCTCCATATCTTCCCCATGTACTATCCTCCTTGCACAAAGCTTGAACCACCTCCAAAGAATCACCTTCTAACAGAACGTTATTAAGACCCAACACTACACATAGCTCAGCCATTTTCCATGCTGCCAAAGCTTCAGCTGAGGAAGGATCGGTAATATATAGTCGAGTCGCCACAAAAGCTGCAACAGTATTCCCGTTATGATCACGAGCAATAATACCTATTCCCATCCTTTGATTATTTTTATCAATAGCAGCATCCCAATTGAGCTTAATAATTCCATAAGGAGGCTTTTTCCATTTCTGTGGAACAGAATTCAACAATAGGGACAGCTGAATACCTTGAGCACAACGACCCAACTCAGCAATCCTAAAGCTCTGTAATTGTTCTTGCGCCAACCGAATCAGATCTGCAGGAAATTGGAATTGACCTTCAAATATCAATTTATTTCTTCGCAACCACAAAAGTCAAAAGCCGTGCCACCACAGCAACCAATTGCATGCCTTCAGCATCCAATCTTCTTTGTAACATCTCCAGTAAGTTCATGAATGTATCCTCCGTCAGAGTGCATTTGTGAATGGATTTCATACACTCAAGCCAGACATCACTTGCAGATGGACATGACCACAGAATGTGCACAACCGTCTCACTAACCAAGCCACAAACAGGACACAATGGATCAGATAAGATGCATTTCTTATGAAGATTTGCCCGCGTAGGCAGAATATCATTAGATGCTTGCCATAAAAAAGTCTTCACCACCCTAGACCCTGCAATATTCTAGACCATCTTCCACTGTTGAGCCGTAGGCACTGAATCAGAACAGCTCCCTCTCTCGGCTTCACCCATATCATTAGCCAGGTGATATGCAGTCTTGACTAAATAATCTCCAGTATAAGCCTTATACAACTAGCAGTAACTTTTTATCCAGTTTTTCTTAAGTTTAGTTTACGATTCAATTTACTTTCTATTTTTTTTATACAAAAATATTTTACAATAGATTTTTTTAATCGTTTTTTATATTATTAAAATAATTTTTTTTATTATTTATTTTTTTCTTCTTTTTATCTTCCAACCGTCACTTTTTAGTCACTTTTTACTTTTATTTCATCGGTCTCATTCTTCTTTGATTTGATTTGAATTGTTTTCTTTGATTTTATTTTATTAATAAATTTTCATGGAGTAATCTTTAAAACAAGATTAAATTCTTGTAAACCAATTATTAACATTAAAAAAAAAGTAAATAACAATTAATATTAATTGCATTTATTATAATAATGATATATTATTAGTCGAGACCCACCATATATTTATGAACAAAATCCTCATTTATTTTATTTAATTATTATTATTATTTTTTATGAACATTTATTTTATTGTTTACAATAGTATCTATTGGATCCATATATTAATGGCCAGCACCAATCAGGTTCTGCCAATAGCACCCCGTCCATTGGAGAATTATGTATGCCCCACGATAGACCAACCAGATAGCTCATGCTTTGGCTAAGCTAGCGCTGGTGCAGGTTGCAGACCATGTTTGGAATTTAGACCCACCACTTGTATTAAGGATCTCATTTCCTATGGGCAATCTGTAATGCAATAATTCATCAATGAATTTATCTTTCCTCAAAAATTAATGGCCAACACGGACTATTGAAAATCTTTGTTTAATGGCCAGCACCCACCTATCCACAGGTAAAAATTAAATTTCAAATTTTAAAAATACAGAGCACCGAGCATTAAAAATATATTTATAGCCATCACCCACATTAAAGCATCTTCAGCAGAGCTTGTAAATTAGTTTTTTAGTTAAATTTAGCTTTTTTTTTTTTTTTTTTCTTGCTCCAATAGAGCTTGTAAAATAGAGGTTTTTCCTACTACTGCTATAGAGCTTGTTGTTTTCACTATAGCATCTTATAAGATTTGTTTATTATTATTTTTTTTTTCCTTGTGAGAGAGATGGGAAGAAAAGGGAAAAGTAGAAAATAATAAAATAATATTAAAAAATAATATTTAATTAAAGATATAGTTAAAATAAATGTTCTGCTGAAATGTGTAGTGAAAAAACAGTAGCTAAACTAGTGAGTTATATTTTTTGAGTAGCTAAACTAATAACCATTGCTAGAGATGCTTTGAACCAGTTCCAACATCCAGCATTGAAAATCTTAAATGCCTAGCGTTTTTTTAATAGCTCCCAATGTCTTCTACAAAGTTTATGTTTTTTTCAAAACTTGTCTCTTTGCTCACCGATTGCCATCAATTTTACAAAATATTTTGTGCTCTATCTAGACTCATTGCCTCATTGATTTTCATCTATTTCAACACCCTTTTCCTTTATGAATCATATTCTTAACTTGATAGTCTTCTATATGATTTTTTCTCTGATGATGAGTTGGAAATAATTTTAGCTGTAGCTATGGTAAAAGAACGATTGGATAGCAAAAGAGGATCAACATCACGCCATGATTTTGGTTGATGCCGCAATACTATTTGGCGTAATTCTTTGCAAGGTGAACAAAACCTCTTCCGCGATTATTTTGCTAAATTGCCAAATGTATCATCCAAAAAATTTTGGTGAAGGTTTCATATGTGCCGTGATCTTTTTATTCGCATTCATGATGCAATAATAGCTCATGACACGTATTTTATCTAAAAAAGAAATGCTGCTAGAAGGCTTAGACTATCTTCCTTACAAAAGATGACTGCATCAATTAGGATGCTTGCTTATGGAGTAACAGTAGATCTTATAGATGAATACTTACGGATTGGAGGAAGAACTGCAATGGATAGTTTTGTACACTTTATTAAAGCAGTAATTTCGATTTTTTCTGCCCAGTACTTGAGGTCGCCAAATCCAAATGACGTTGCTAGATTGCTAGTAGTTGGTGAAAGCCATGGATTTTCAAGGATGTTGGGAAGCATCGATTGTATGCATTGGAAGTTGAAAAATTGTCCAAATACTTTGAAAGGTATGTATTTTGGTCATATTTATGAACCAATCATTATTTTGGAAGCTGTGACATCCAATGATTTATGGATAAGGGATGCATTTTTTAGGTTACTAGGGTCTCATAACGATATTAATGTGTTAGAACGGTCTGATGTATTTGCCAATCTCGCTGAAGGGTGTGTTCCTCCAGTCAACTATTCAGTCAATGGTCACGGTTATATAATGGGATATTATCTCGCCGATGGTATATATCCTCTATGAGCAACATTCATAAAAACAATACATGCTCCACTAGGAAATAAGATTTTTTTTTTGTCTGTAGCTCAAGAGTTGGCAAGAAAGGACGTAGAACGGGCATTTGGAGTGCTTGAACATTTATGGCAAATTCATAGTCAATAGTAAGAAGTTGTAATCTCTAAATTTGATATGATTACAATGTTGGCAATACTTTTGAAATATATTGCTTTAAGAGTTGTTCCTTATCCCTTGTCTCACGAAAAATATGTATTTATGTTGTTATATATATATATATATATATATATATATATATATATAGGTTGGCTAATGGTTATACAGCCTATATTGCATAAGAGCACAGTAGCAACCAAAGTAAAGATGTCAACTTGGAATATAAATCTAAACATATACCAGAAGAGCACAATATGGTACATAAGCATAAATTATCATGAAAAGAACTCAGCCAAGACAACAAAATAATCTATGATCCATAATGTAGTCTTAATATTTCAAGAGTAAATTTTATATTAAGTCAAGAGTGACAATAGAAGCTTGTTGATTCCTATGAACATGAGAGCAAGTAAAGCTTAGAGAAGCTTAAGATACAAAACCTTAACGCTTTTGTTCATCCATATCCACACTTTACATCACACAACTAAAAAAATAATAAGCAAGGCTCCAAATTTTCAACCATAATGCAATTTAGTCGAGCCAACAAAATAAACCAAAGCTCCCACATATACCTCACTCCAAATGACTAGTTAGTCATACGCTTTTGCATAATTGCTATTTGGAGACATTAAGAATATTCAAGTTGAATTGGTGACAAGTGCCTTGTATCCATTATCATAATTTCTCTTTCTTCTTTCTTTTGTTCCCTTTCTTCTTTCCCAAGTTCAATTTCAATCTTTTGTTTCTCAATACAAATTATCTCTTCCTTTGCCGTATCAATATTTTTCTCTCTCCTCATAAGATATTTTCTTCACTTCCGTTAATTTAGTCAAAATTTCATACAGGTCTTTTTGGTACATCTCCTTTGCTTCATTAATCTGAAAAAAATGATTGAAAACTGAAAATAATTAATTATTTTCAACTCAAATTCTAAACAACTCATAGATATCGTGCAAATAAAATATAGATGTAGAATCGATAGAAGCCAAAATTCTACTATTCTAGAACAAGTGGCCACTTCCATTATATCACCCACAACGGTCCTTTTTTATTTTTATTTTTATTTATTTTTAATTACCTCCAATTCTCATAATTAAAGATATGAAAATGGAAAATTCATCAGATTTTTGTGATCACTCTTGAAATTTAAAGGCATTGTTTATTGTGATCCTCGTCTTTTGAACTAAACAGGGCCAAAAAAGAACCAGCCAATTTTAAGCAACTCTTGTATGGAACCAATGTAGTATAGTCTTGAGGGAGCACCTACAGATCTCACCATCTAAGTTTCTCTTGTGCGGCTCTTAAGGAGTAGGTGTTATTATAGTCACGCTTAAGTATGATAACCACAATTTGATCTCCCCAACCTACTTTTTTTGTTAAAAAAAAGTGATATAGTCCACTGTTTTTCGCTGCAAATTTAATGACAAATCATAGAGTTTCATGGTATTATTAACCAAAAAAAATTGAAAAGTTGAGACATTACATTTAGGAGTTGAGGGTAGGCATACTCCATGGATCCGCCCTTGATAAAAACTGTGGTACTTCTCACAACGCCAGCTGTTTGTGCCCTCTATTATGCTCATTAACGAGTAATTTTGCACTAAAAAAGTAAGTCCATTAAATTAGTGATCTTTTGTATCATAAAACACCTTTTAGTGCCTGCTTTGTCCTTTGTTATTGTCTTGTTCGAGCTAAAAGTTTGGCCAGTTTACCACAGATCCACTCAAGACTTAGAAACGATTAATTGCGCACATATTTTCTAAAATGAATGTTGAATGTGAGATACTGATGAAGGAAAAAAGGAAGAAAAAAAAAGAGAGAAAGAAACATGCAAAGAACGGAACAGAGGGGGCTCACTCAAAATGAAAAGAGCAGAACAGAACATAGAAGAAAGTAAAAGAACATGCTTTGGAGAGCTTTAGCAGTTGGAATTCATAGAGAATAAAGAACGAAAGACAACTATGAAACATGCCGTGTTCTACAGGAATGGTTAACAAGCTCAAAGTACAGAAATAAAGCTTGAACATAACAGAAATTAACAAGTCCCTTGTCCCCTGTTACATTGATATGCTGACATTCACAACAATTAGAGAGAGAGAGAATGCCCTTAAAAGCTCAACTTTATAATTAACAAATACCTACTGAACGAATATGATTTTCCATTTTCGTTTTCTTTTTTCCTACAAAAATCCCCTCTTCATTGTTTAGGTGCTGATCTCGGACAGGATTGAAAATAGATACGATACTGGAAATGAGACATGTCAACACTGAAGCAGATTTCTGCTTAGAAAACAATTAACAGGTAATGAAAACAGTAGAAACACTGAGGGAGACTTCCCAGTCTAAACCAACTGCCAATCCTTACGGATATCAAATGTGTAATTGATCTCCAAGTAGCACTTGTTGTCGTCATCAACAAACTGAAAACAGAGATAAAGAAAAAGAAAAGAATGTGAAGGAGATCAATGAGACAAATCCAAACTGAGAGTCTTTATCATCCTTAACAATCAATTTCTAACTAGTGGGTGGCCCGCAATTTTGAATTTCACATGCATGAGTGATGCTGCACAGTGGGCCGGACAAAAACAAGTAATGATAGGCAAAGGCAAATGCAAGCAAAGTTGATTCTTTCCCCATCCATCCATTGGTGTAAACAAATGAATAGTAATTGCTATTAAAGTGTTTTGGAGGGTTTTTTTTAAAAATAAAAATAAAAAAATTTATTTGGGTTTGAACTAGTGTGCTGACGTGACATAAATACAATTTGTTTTTGTGTTTTGATAAGTGTTTTGTGTTTTGAGTTGTTTGATAATCTTTTTGTCTTGAAAACATTGAAAGAAAGACGTAAAACAAACATGCAAACAGACAAACGTGGCCTTAAGCTTTATGTCCTTGTCTCATGATACAGAATTTCTGTCAAATTATTTGGAATAATTAAGGTAAACCAAAGGCTAAGGCAACATAGAACATTGGCTGAACCTACCTTACTTCTAGCTGAGTATGATCCTCTGGCAAATATGCCAGATGGTGTAGTCTCTTCATGCATCTCATGTGTGTAAGGCTCTACCTGAGGACTGAAGGTTCCAAGCATCTCTTTCGAGCTGTCCACTGGTGCAAGGATTCACAAGACAGAAAAACATTGATTCCTAAGGTCAAGGGTTACATGTCCTGATTCTTTAGCATAAAATCCATGTGTTTGTGTGCATGAGAGAGAGAGAGAGAGAGAGAGAGAGAGAGCTTACCCTTCATACCAGTTTTCCACACAGTGTTAGTGTATTTGAGACCTGAAACAATGTTATTGCTGACCTGAAAAGTGAAATTCAGGCTGTAACGGCTTCCTTCTTTCAGAGTAAACCACAAGCCCTTGTGGTTTCCATTGTCGGTAATGGGAAGAACTATATCAGCTCTTCCAGGGGACTTGATTGCGAGGCTCAGGATCTTAACTTCTGGTTCTAGAGATTCTACATAGATACAGAAAAGGAATAGAAAAACAAAATCAGAAACACACAACTGAAGGACTCGATCCATCAGCACTAATCTAATTATTGGATATTGAAGAAGAGGGGATACTTTTAAAATGCCCGTCATTTTAAAGCTGCCATCAAACAGCTGAGATTTAAAGCAAAAGGCTAGCAAAATTTGGAAGCAAAATCTCGTTCAAAATCAGTACCTTTTGTTAATGCTATAGGCATCCAAAACTACTGGAAAGGTAGAACCTTCCAAAATGAAAGATTCCAAATTTGAATCCCCACCCCGCCCCCCAATTTTTTCAGCAATCAAACAAAGTTTAAAGATAAACAATTAGGTAGAAAATAAAATAAAATGGTTACCTACAACAGAATTGAAGTCTACACTCCCAAGAAGCTGTTCCTTCCATCTCCTCAAGCTCTCATCATCCTACATCCTCATACATAATCATGAAACGAGAAAGATTACATAAACAATTGTCATAATCGAAAAGGCCCAAAAACAGAGTATTTGATTATTTAAGCAAGGATAAAAGCAAACACATGCAGAAGCAAACCTTATCCTTCTCGAATTGTTCCTTCAGCGTGTACTGAGGACCCAACTCTATCTTCCTTCCTTCGTCATCTTCATCCTCCTGATCAGTTGCATAGATAGAACTCTCACTCATTCGCCGTACCAGCCCTCCTGGGGCACTGTCATTTTCCTCATCTGTAGCTGTTTTTGCTGTTGTCAGTGTTTTAGAAGCTTCACTGTGTTCCTCGCCCTCGTTGGTTTTTTCATCGTAACCCATGATTTTGGAACTTGAAACCACTCCAACGGCCAAAGACATCAACAGCCCATTAACAGAGACGAAATGAACTAAATGTCACAGAGAATAGGCTCACCAAATATAAAAAGCAACGTAAGAAAACAAAACAAAAATGCTTACAAAGCTACATAACACAAAGAGAAGCCAAAATCCCAGTGGGAAGAATCTCTCAGACGAAAACAACAAAAAGTGAGGGAACCCCAATAGAGAAATGGATAAAAATAATAACAACAACAATGGGAGTAACGCTTGGAAAGGGTGGGTTGGGTCAAAGAATCCCAGAAAGGTAGATACAAATTAACAAAATAAAGAAAACCCACAAAGGATAACCCTTGTAGCAAGAAAAGACGCCAAGAAAAAGAAGGGAAAGGGAGAGAAGATGGATTGTTTAGGAAAGTTCAAACAGAGAGGGAAATGGTCATGTGGTGATCCGATATTCTGAACATTCAAGTGAAAAAATATGAGAGAGAGAGGTGGCGAGATCGTGAGGGTCACTCCTGCACAAGCTTCCACGAAGACCAAGATTCGAGGTGAGCTTTTCAATTAGTTAAGCTCAACTTACATAGACATACTTAAAAGACGAGACAGCCTAGCCATGCGGGATTGGTTGGATTAAAAGATGCTCTTTGACCCCTTCTTATGCCTTTCGTTTGTAACCAAACCAATGGTTAGGATAATGCCATGTCATTCAAACTTTTTATTTTATTTTATTTTTTTAAATGAGTGTATAAGCAACCTCATCAACCGTTTTGAGTGGCTGGCCACTTCATGAATTGTTTGAGGGTAGTCAAATTATTGTAAAGCAGCCAATTGGGGTGGCAGTTCAATCTGAAAAAGTAAATGTGGTGGTCGTTGAGGTGTTCCGGCCACCCTTCTTAACTATAGTGAGAGTGATCGAATACCCCATTAACTATTTTGAGAGTGTCTTACGCCTATTGCAGCCAATAAAGGAGAAACCGGGCACACCCAGAAGTTGTTTTCGAGGTGGCCAACTACTCAATCAATTGTTTTAGAGGTAGTAGGTTAATCCCATAAACTGTTTTGTAGGGTAATAAATGATTAAAAAAATTATTTTATGTTTGAAATCCTCTAATGAATCTAAACATACAAAATAATTATGAAAACTGAAAAAAAAAATATATCAAATTTCAGACATTCTTGAGTTTCTTAAAAAAAAAAAAAATCATTAAAGGGTATTTGGTCTTTAAACAATAGGAAATTTATTAGGTTGAAATCTAATTTTATTGTCAATTGCAACCTTGGGAGTATAGTTGACAATATATGTAACACAATTTATATAATCCGATAAATGGAATGACAATATGAATAAGTACACAATTTATATAATCCGATAAATGGAATGACAATATGAATAAGTATGTATTGTTACTGTACACAACAATGATAAACAATATAAAATAAAAAAGAGAGTGATTAATAGAGAGTCTACGCACAGATTTAACGTGGTTCAACAATGTACTTACGTTCACACAGAGATGATTGTATTTTACTATTAATAATTCAGGGTTATATTATAACATATATATAGGAAAACCCTAAACCTTAATTACACTCATGAGCCATTAGACTCCTACTCTGTGAACGTCGCTACGTTCACACTGTTCCTATCTACTTAGCCTTCTACTAGTGTTTTAATATGAGCCACCAATTCTAATAGTATGATTACAAGCATAGGTTAGACGAAAAATAATCATTTAAATTTTAAGTGAAATGGAAATGAGTCATTTCATAATTAAAATTAAATTTAACAGATCTAATAATACATATATTATCACATGGTGAATATGTAATCACATTATTTTAAAAATTTAAATGATGTGTTTCAATGTATAATATTAAATACAATAATATTAAATCTCGATAATGAGAAAGTAATTCACATGAATTAGACAATTTGCTCCACAGAATGATTAAGTTTGGTACAAACTAATAATGTCTGCCAGAATTCATAATTGCATTTGCAAATCTATAAAATATTTCAACGGCAGGCCATCGTGCTACATTTTCGTCAATTTCGTTTACCATTTATTACATAAATCAATCATTATAATTTATATCTAAATAGCAAAAGGCTAATAATTATCTCCAGTAGGGACCGATAGAGAGGAATTACACGAAGATAATGAATAAAAAAACACAGAAGGAGATCAATCTCATCAAAAACAGCACCTTTTAACATCCCAATTCATGCATGAAAAGGACATTATATAAACTAATACACATCTTCAATGGTGCTCCATGATTACAGCTGCTAGCTAGTTCAGGATATCATGTTCCACTGCTTTTTTCTTCCTTCCCAATGATGAGGGGATCAAACCATGCATGATATCAATTAAGAGCATAATCTTAAGGATAAGGATTAAGGAGTATGTGAGAATTGCAAGTTCTAACGATCGACAAATATCAATTTAATAGAATGAGTTTAAAGAAAGCTGAGTTAATTGTACTTTCTAAAAGATATGAAATGATTTGATGGAATCTTTTCCGTGGTCTTAATATAAGTAAATTTGATTACATCAAGATTTCAACAAAGAATTCAAGTATTATGGGAATAAAAATAAGTTCAAATCCTATTACAGAGATGAATAAATTAAGCAGTTAATGTATTAGGGAACCTCGATCAAATTCCTAACCAGTTCATGTACAAGGCAAGACCAGAACAGATCGACATTAAAAAAATACTAAAATAAATTGAGAGCTAGATTAATTAGTGTTAATTAAGAAATTTCTTCAAAAATAAGAAAATTAATATAACCCACTAATATCCTAGGCTCCTAGCTCAACTGGGCCTTGATTTTCGTGTAAAATAAAACTGGTCCTTAAATAGAATGACTATTAAAAAAAAAGAAGAGAGGGAGAAAAAAACCCATTTTACTTATATACTTTAAACTTTACTGTCAATATATAGGAAAATGTTAGGAGTTTTTTTCTTTAGTGTTCTCTTAACATTCTTTCAATCTTATGTAAAATATGATTTAAGAAAAAATAAAATTGTAATGGCATTCACCACTGATTTTTTTAGCTATTAACACCAAATTTGAAGCATTAGCACTAAATTTGAGACATTAGCATCAAAATTGAGGCATTAATACTAAATTTAAGATGATCAAATCTATTTTTGGTGATATCACACATTGACTCAAATGAGAGTCTTAAGTGTCACGAGTACTTTCATGGCAACTATTAAATCATAGTTAAAATATTTCTTATCCAGGAGAAAGGTTTAATTGATACCTTCCGTTCTAAGGTTTTAATATGTGTTTTTAATATTTTTTATTTTATTTTTTTCAAATTTTTCCATTGAAAACTCAAATTCTAGCTTTGCCAGTGATCGAAAGCAAATATCTTGATTTTGATTGACTAGTATGTGTGTTTTATTAGACCATCTCCAACAATAAAAGGTATTCTATCTAGTCAAAAAGTACAATTCTTTATTTTAGCTACCTATTTTTTAATGTCAACTCCAATAGATTTTCTATTTCATTAACTATTTGTTTTAAAATATTATTTTTCATTTCTTTATTATATTATTGCCAACACTTAATTAAAGGGGAAAACAATCACAATATATATAGAAATCATTAATAAAAATAAAAATAAACACATATGAGGAACATTCATCTCATATGTAGGTACGAGCACTAAAAAATTAAAGAGATATGCATCGATAATTAATTGTTAAAGTGAACCTTTGTGTCGTCTTCTGTTTTCCTTAAAGTCACATTCACAAACAATTATATGATCCGACACCTTTTTTAGTTTTGATCGCACTTATTGGCCACCGGAATATATGTTTTTTTCATCATTCTATATTTATTTAATTATTTTGTAGGTAGTGCCATTCCACGAGAATGGAATGATTAGCAGAGTAATATGACTTTTATATTTGTAAATGCATGGACAGTAATTAATTTCCCAGATGTTTAAACTGCATGAATTAATTAATTTGCTTGGCTGTAGTAACATAATAGTACGTAGAATTATGTAATACATGCATGATTAATTCGACTGCGTCTCCAGCATTCTTACTTTAATATACGGAGGTGCATTCAAAAGATCGAGTAGAAGGAACAATATCGAAATCATTGCGAAGGAACTAGGAATTATTTTATTAATTTAGATTAGTATTTTTCGTAAATATGTAAGCTAAGACAGCCAAAACAGTACTAGTCCAGCTCCATATATATTTTTTTTCAACACGATACATTTGGAAAATTAAATTGCTCCTTCTTCATTTCCCCAAGTTAATTTCACACCTTGGCAAGGTGAAGGACCGATTTTGCAGAAGTCGCGAATTCGTTTGCCATTCTCAGGATTAGCATGGACATCTCTTCCCCACTTGTGGATACACTCACACACAGCCTTGCGTACTTCAGGGGTGGAAGCAAACAGCTGTTTTGCCGCAGTTGTTGCACCTTGACAGCAGGCAGCAGTGGGCGACGCTGGGCCAGAACCCGCCAAGAACGACTGGCACGGCAACAAATCAGTTATAGCATCCTTGCATGATATGCCATTCGAAGGGCTTGCATTTAGGATCAAAAACATCAACCCGAAGGCCAATACAGCACAACCCATCATTTTGTTCTCCATTAATTCTCCTCTGAACTATATCAATTAAGATTAATCGTTGCTTAATTTTCTTCAAATATGAAATGAGCATGCTTTGGAGTATAAGTTCAGGCTCTATTTATAGAGCCATGCCAATAACTATCATTAGATTAAAGTGGTGGAGTTAACGAATTTAATTCACTTCTAGGGCCAAAAAAGAATAAATAAATTAGTTAATTCGTTGCCCTCTATGCTAGGATTTGGCTTACATACTGTTATTGAAATGTATGCTAATTATTTATTAAGACAAATCTCCACCATTGAATTTATAACAGCATACATACTGTTATTTCAATAACAACATCTATGTCAGATCCTCTATGTTAAATGCTTGAAAAAAAAAACAATTCTCTGAAGGGTCACACCAACCCATTTAGTTCTCCTTATAAATTTTATTTTATTTTATTATTATTATTTTTAAATGTGGGGGGTTGTGGCTCCATTTAAGAGTAAATTTATGTGAAAAACGTAGTAGTTGGTCCGCTACAAAAAAGCGTCATTTACTAATATGTCTACTGTTTAATAATTTTTGCTACATCACCATTTCCTAATGTGTCTAAAGTTCACACGTTACCAAAATATTTTCAGAGAAGTCACTTTTCCTGAAAATATCAAAAATATTTTACGATATTTACCGTGTACGAAAAATTACAAAATTTATATATATATATTCATTAAATTATATTAAACTCTAAATTTACAGGTAGGTCTCGGGACTTGACCGAACCCGCTGAGACTTGACCAGGACCTACTCGGAACTTTAACGGGACCCACCCAGGACTTGATCGTGATTGCGAGACACTGTCCTGGACTTGACGGGACACATGCAGGACTTTATCGGAACCCATTCGAGACTTGACCAGGACCCGCTCAAGACCCAAGCTGAGGGGATTTACACAGGACTCGGCCAAGACACAGGTCCCAGAGACCAGACTGCCGAGACACGGGACTTTACTGTAACCATGGAACCTGCCGGGGACGATTGAAACTTGCACAGGACCCGGCCCGAGACTTGCTCGGGACACCTGCCTGGACTTACAGCAACACTTTGCCGGGACTTGCAGGACCCAACGAGGACTTGACGGGGACACTTGATCTTGTGAGGACTTGACCAAGACCCAACTGGGACTTGATTAAGACACACTTGGTGAAGTCTCGAGCAAGTTCGATCGAGTCGAGGCGGAGTCTCGGTCAAGTCTGGGTGGTCTAAATGGGTCGGACACGGACAAGTCTCGAGCGGGTCCAATTGAAGTCCCGGGCAGGTCTAGATCAAGCCCCAGGCAAGTCTTGAGCGGGTCCGGACAAGTCCCGAGCAGGTCCAGTGAAGTCCCGGTGAAGTTCGAGCGGGTCCCGATCAAGTCCCAAGCGGGTCCCTAGCAGGCACTAGACAAGTCCCGGGCAGGTCTCGGTGAAGTTCAGAGTGGGTCCCGGTCAAGTCCCTAGCAAGTCCCAGTCGAGTCTCGGTCTGTACGATCCTGAGCAGGTCATGGTGAAGTCCCGGGCAGGTCATGGACAAGTCCCGAGCGGGTCCCGGTCAAGTCCTGGACAAGTCCCGGTCAAGTCCTGGTCAAATCCCGGGTGGGTCCCAATCAAGTCCGAGCAGGTCCCTGTGAAGTGCCGAGTGGGTCCCGATCAAGTACCTAGTAGGTCCCAGATGTGTCCTGGGTAGGTCCCGATCAAGTCCCAGGCAGGTTCCGGTGAAGTCTCGGGTAGGTCTCGAACGAGTCCTAGTCAAGTGCCTTACGGGTCCTGGGCAAGTGTCGGGAGGGTCTCGGTAAAGTCCCTAGTAAGTCTCGAGCAGGTCCCGGTCTAGTCCTGGTCAAGTGCCGGGCGTGTCTCGGTAAAGTCCCGAGAGCAAGTCCTAGGCAAGTCTTGGTCAGGTCCCAGGAGTCCTAGGCGGTTTTCAAAATGGAGAATTAATGAATAATTTTTGGTCAAATGAAAAATATTTTCCTTTAACCACTATTTTACATCGAAGTAAATACCGTAAAATATGAAAATCATTTTTTGGAAACCATTTTATGTCGAAATAAACGGAGCCTAAACCACATAAAAAGAGGGCATAAAGCATTCCTTTGGAATAAATAACATCGACAACTCCCCTACTCCCCTCTACGAAAGTCCACCCTTTGTCATCTATGTATTTATATTTTCATTCAATTACAATATATATATAGCTACTATATTAATAATAATATATATAGTTATCTAATTATAGTTACTATATTAATACTCGAATATATAGTAATTATATAATTATAATAACTATATATTAATAATCATATATTAGTATTATTATTATTAAATAAATTTTCCATTACTAACGTGTCATTAATGACACGTTAGGAATTGAATTTTTATTTTTTTTAAACTAGATATACATAATTACTATATATGTATGTATATATATATATATATATACCTACTATATTAATAATAATAATATATATAGTTATCTAATTATAGTTACCATATTTATATTAATATATATTTCTAATTATCTAATTATAATAACTATATATTAATAATCATATATTAGTATTAGTATTATTATTAAATAAATTTTCCATTACTAATGTGTTATTAATGACACCTTAGGAAATGAATTTTTATTTTTTAAAAATTTCCCATTACTAACGTGTTAGGAAATGAATTTTGATTTTGATTTTTTAAAATTCCCCATTACTAACGTAGCATTATTGACACGTTACTATTTGGCAACGTGTCATTATGATACGTTGCTAAAAAAAATTTGCTAACGTGTGAACTTTAGACACGTTAGGAAATGGTGATGTAGCAAAAATTATTAAACAGTAGACATGTTAGTAAATGACGCTTTTTTTGTAGCGAACCAACTAGTACGTTTTTCACATAAATTTACTCTTAAATGGAGCCACAACCCCCCACATTTAAAAATAATAATAATAAAATAAAATAAAATTTATAAGGAGAACTAAATGGGTTGGTGTGACCCTTCAGAGAATTGTTTTTTTTTTTTTCAAGCATTTAACATAGAGGATCTGACTTAGATGTTGTTATTTGAAATAACAGCATGTATGCTGTTATAAATTCAATGGTCAATGGTGGAGATTTGTCTTAATAAATAATTAGCATACAATTCAATAACAGCATGTAAGCCAAATCCTAGCATAGAGGGCAACGAATTAACTAATTTATTTCTTCTTTTTTGGCCCTAGAAGTGAATTAAATTCGTTAACTCCACCACTTTAATCTAATGATAGTTATTGGCATGGCTCTATAAATAGAGCCTGAACTTATACTCCAAAGCATGCTCATTTCATATTTGAAGAAAATTAAGCAACGATTAATCTTAATTGATATAGTTCAGAGGAGAGTTAATTAATGGAGAACAAAATGATGGGTTGTGCTGTATTGGCCTTCGGGTTGATGTTTTTGGTCCTAAATGCAAGCCCTTCGAATGGCATATCATGCAAGGATGCTATAACTGATTTGTTGCCGTGCCAGTCGTTCTTGGCGGGTTCTGGCCCAGCGTCGCCCACTGCTGCCTGCTGTCAAGGTGCAACAACTGCGGCAAAACAGCTGTTTGCTTCCACCCCTGAAGTACGCAAGGCTGTGTGTGAGTGTATCCACAAGTGGGGAAGAGATGTCCATGCTAATCCTGAGAATGGCAAACGAATTCGCGACTTCTGCAAAATCGGTCCTTCACCTTGCCAGGGTGTGAAATTAACTTGGGGAAATGAAGAAGGAGCAATTTAATTTTCCAAATGTAACGTGCTGAAAAAATATATATATGGAGCTGGACTAGTACTGTTTTGGCTGTCTTAGCTTACACATATTTACGAAAAATACTAATCTAAATTAATAAAATAATTCCTAGTTCCTTCGCAATGATTTCGATATTGTTCCTTCTACTCGATCTTTTGAATGCACCTCCGTATATTAAAGTAAGAATGCTGGAGACGCAGTCGAATTAATCATGCATGTATTACATAATTCTACTATTATGTTACTACAGCCAAGCAAATTAATTAATTCATGCAGTTTAAACCTGTGAATCTGGGAAATTAATTACTGTCCATGCATTTACAAATATAAGTCATATTACTCTGCTAATCATTCCATTCTCGTGGAATGGCACTACCTACAAAATAATTAAATAAATATAGAATGATGAAAAAAACATATATTCCGGTGGCCAATAAGTGCGATCAAAACTTAAAAAAGTGTCAGGATCATACAATTGTTTGTGAATGAGACTTGCCATCTCAGCATTTATGGAGAAAATATAGACTTTTAATTTCATTATAGTAAGACCCAAAACAACAAAAAAAAATCATTTTCTAACGTGTTATTAATGACACGTTAATAGGTAACGTGTCATTACTAACACTTAAGAATTTAAAATTTTAAAAATAATAAATAAATTAAAATTAATTTGCTAATCCCGTCGTTTTTTTTTCTCTTCCCCCTCTTTTTTTCTCTTCTCCCTCATTTTTTTTCTCTCATCCCGCGCAGACGCTCTTCCTCTCCCTCTCTCTTTTTTTTTTTCTTCTCCTCCCGTCGCCGGCCGTTCACCCTCTCACTGGTCTCTCCGTCGTTTTCTCTCTCACTCACTCTCTCCTCCGTCGCCCGGCCTGTCACTCTCTCTCCGGACGTCCGTTTGCTCCAATGCAGTGGACGCGTTCTCCTCTTTCTTCGGTTCCCATTCGTCTTCGCGAAATCGCTGGAGCTACGATTCTCTCAAGAATCTTGGCCAGATCTCTCCGGCGGTCCAGATTCATCTCAAACCGGTACTGATAGTTTCATCGTCGTTATTTTCTGGTTTTTATTGCTTTCTCTGGTTTTGTGTTCTGGGTAGACCTTGTTTATGGGTCAGCCTCGTTATAATGTGTTTTGATTTAAGTAGGATTTGATTAGTTTCTTAGATGGTTGTGATGGAATGCAGGTTATTTTTAACTCCTTAGTTTTATGGTTTTTTTTTTTTTTTTGGTTATCAGCGATAAGGTACTGGTAGTGTTTTTTGGCTGTGACAGAGTAAATTGTTTGGTTTTTTTGTTTTTGTTTTTAATTCTTGATGCTGGTTTTGTTTTTGAGTATGAAAGTATTTGGATCTCATAGTGTTTGGAATAGTTCAATCCGTTATGTTTGATTGCCCAACAGGAAAAAGGAAAAAAAAGAAAAAAAAGAATACTTCCACTATGCCGTCCAAGTGTTTGATTGGTTGATTGTTTGTGCCCTTTAGTGCTTCCCCTTTTTCCTTTTCATAATATGAGGGGAACACTGCCTTTACTGCTTTTGGGAAAGATTGAGCCTCATTGGTCCATAACAACATTAATAATGCAACCTAAAGGCATCCAATTGTAGGAACCCTTTGTGCTTTCTTAGAGATTGCTTTGTGCTTCATTCTTCTTGAAACTTGTTGTAATGAGTTCTTTGTAGACTAAATATATTTTAGTCTTATTTAGTTAAACAGGATCATGTTGTACCTCTATAAATTGCTATGGCACTGGTGCAAAATGTCTCTTTCAGTTTCAGGGAATGGGAGACCATGTTGAAGTAGTGGGTGACTTTTTTAACACACTACTTAGAAATTTTTTCATAAGCATAAAAATTTTTTTGTTGAAGAATTCAATTCTATTGCTACTCACAACCTGTGGCTTTTGTCTGATTTGAAAGCAACCCTGATGTTAGCCAACCATAATATAAATTTCCAGTGATGTCAAGGATTGCAAAGTGGAAGCTTGAGAAGACAAAAGTAAAAGTCGTTTTCTGGCTACAATTCCATGCTACACTTGTAAGTAAAATTTCTGCAACTGCAAAACATTTCCATAAGCTTAATTATCAATCTATTTGTTGATTTCCATAAGCTTGGCCTCTTCAGGTAGATGGGAGGGTTAATGAAGTTGTTTTCTGCATTTTCTTGTTGGCCTTTTCATCATATGATATGGTGACCTACAACCTACCATAGCCAATACCATTCTTTTCACATAAATAAAGTGTTATTAAGTAATTTATTTCAAATATATTTTTAGTAATCTATTCTGATCTCATATCATTTGTTCAAGTGTTCAATCATTGACCACCATTTTTGAACGTCTAGCATGGAATTGTAGCATTAGTCTTCCGGATTTTATTTCTCGCCTATCTTCTTCTATTTAGGCTTTCCCTTGTATACTAATACATTTTGACTTATCAAAAAATCATTGACCACCATTTTGATTTGTTACATAAATAAAATTACTAGTCTAAAGTTTAATAACTCTGATAAAACATTCTAAATATGATGTATTACATACATAGATTGGAAAAGGAAAGTAATAAAACTGGGTGGAGGCGAGAAGCTGAGAACATTACCTTTCTTTACCTTATGAGGATAGTGCCTCAAAGATAGAGGTTTACACACGAGCTATGTGCCACGACCCATCAAGATCACATATCTAAGCCATCCGGCAGTCCTTTTAATATGCTCATCCAAACATTTGATAATATTGTTGGTTGGAGTATTGTTTTCATGATGCCCTTGCAGATATTTTGTTTTTGTAGTTCTTATTAAATGGCCATGTAATTTTAATTACAGGTATCACTAGTCACAATCATGTAGAGATTATACCATGTTATAATCATGTAGACGTGCCTAATTAGGAATGAAAAGAATGATCGTCTCAGGGTTGAACTCTAAAAAAGTGAACAAAAATTTGAGAAAGACAATAGTAAGATTAGAGAATATGCAAATGATCTGACTTATGAGCCTGACAAACATTTCAACATGTAAAGAAAATGGAAACAACATTTCAACATGTTGTTTGTATAGAGAATTTTTGATTTCCTGGGCTCTCTCTCTCTCATATGAACCAAACTTGCTCTGATTAATTTTTGTAATTGCAAGTTCATTTATTCTATAGCTTTTCATAACCAAACTTGTTATGGCAAATCAAGAGGTAAATTTGGTTGTTATTGTCCATCTAAACTTTTCATTTTTTACTATTATGATCTCATATATGTTTTATTTTATCTTATGTTGTTTTGTTATATTAATCTAACTTTTACTTATAGAAAATTGTTTTATTTTCTAGTGGAGTTTAATGGGACGAGAGCAATTGAAATTTTACGCTTTGCAGCAGGACTTTGGTATACTGAAAGAAGAGATTTAATAACAATACTCACCGATCATTTAAATGCCCAAGATTGGGGTAAGAATCTACTTCTTATAGCTACTATAACTGTCATTATGGTCACTGCATTAGTATAGCACCATACATGCATCCTCTTTGTGTCCTGGTAATCATACTCATTGGTTATGTTTTTATTTCCTTTTTATTTTTCCTTTTCTGGCTCTCAACATGGTACATTGAATTAGTCCTCTTTTTGTTGATTTTTTTTTTTTAATATCAATTGTTAACTGTGAAAGTGTTGAAAAGGATAGCAGTAAAGAACTTATGTATGAAAAGTGGTTTTGTATATGAAAAGTGGAATTTATTTGGTTTTTTTATTATTAATTTCCATTACTAATGTGTCAATTTTTGACACGTTAGTAATGGGAAAAAATATATATATATATTTTTTAATGTGGCATTTCTCCACACGTCATCCTAGGGTTAACGTGGTAATTGTGCCACGTTACCCCAGGGGTAACATGTGGTGTTTTCCTGCATTAGCTTTTGTTTTGTTTTTTTTTAATTTTTCCCATTTACTAACGTGAATAGTAACACGTTAGCAAATGGTAACATGGCACATGTCTATCACGTTAGTAAATTACTAATTCTAACGACACATTACTAACGTGTGAAAAACGTTAGAAATGGCACGTTAGGCCCATTACTAACGTGTCAAAGGACTTAAAATGTTACTAATGGGGCGTTAGTAAAAAATGGGATTTTTGTAATGGTGATGAATTTTCAGCCTTCTTCTAACAACTATCATGAAATGGCAGGACAGAATTGATGCAATAAATTAATTATATATATACTCCTTAACTGTTGTTATTAAGTAAACAAATATTCCAATCATAAATGCACCTCAACAACTTTAATCATATACGCCAAGTTGAAATAAGGTTCCTCATTTATTAAGAATACTAACAATACCTTCTCTTATATTTTTCTTGAATGTAGGTATCTATAAAATTTATTCTATTTATTTTGTTCTATTAAAATCAGTTTTGATTACAAAATTTTATCTGATATCAAATGAAGAGTCATTAAAAAGAAAATAAATATTCTAAGATCTCATAAAGAAATAGAGCATCTGACAATATGTCAACAACAACAAAAAATTAGAGAAAGTTTTGCGCTCTCTTATATAAATGATTTCCACTTTTTGAGCAAAGAATAACTCTATTCTTTTTTTTTAACAAAAACTTGAAGATTTCATTAATTAAACATCACCATTTTGATTTTCGAGTTTTATGAGAAATCTGAGTATATACTTAAATATGGAATAGGAAAAAGTACACTTTAGCCCCCAAAATTTGAGTCAATTTTTAATTCGACCTCTAATATTTTAATTTTTGCAATGCACCCACTAAAGATTAATTTTTTTTCAATTTGGCCTATCTGTTAGTTGCTGCTGTCTTCTTTGATAGAAAAGTGATCATGTGATCACTTAGGCTCATTTGTTACCCAAAATGCCCCACCCACACGCGTATTCCTTACCCTCACCAAAGCTCAAGTAATTCTACACAGTGAGAATTTGTCCATCCAGCGTCCACTCCTTGTTGACGTGGCGTGGTCCACTTCATAAAAAAATAAATAAATAAATTCTGGAGATCAAAAACGCGTTTGGGTTTCATTTCCCCCCTCTTGCTCTCACTTCTCTCTTAGTCTCGACAACAAACGGCACCCGCTCCCGCTCACTTCTCTCTCAGTCCCAGCAACAAACGGCACCCCGCACCACCATCGGCGACACCCACCCACAGACACAGCTTCTCTTTGGCTTTTGGATAGGTGGGATAAACCGGTGTGAGAAGATCGGCATAGGCACCGGAGAGAGAACCCGTCTTTCTCTTCCACTTTTCTCGATGCTATTTACCGGTCCATCCATGAAGGCCACAGAAAGGAAAGAAAAGAGGAGCTTGTGCTCTACAGAGAAAGCAACATGAGGAAGAAACAGAGCGACCTAAAGAGCAATGGGAGGAAATGGCGAGCTTTCAACAAGCACGCATGATCGAGAAGTGGGTGGACAAGAAAGTGAATGACAAGGTCGTGGTCTGCCGGAATTCCATGGAGGATTTCAATAGGAAATCGCAAAACGACTGCAGTTTTGATCATCTGCTGCAGAAATATTCGAGCTCTGGAGGTGGGTTCACATCGTCGGAGTCATAATCTGTTTCCAGACGAAAGAGAAATGAAAATTAGTAAGTAGTAAGTACAATGGAAGGTATCAAATTGGGCTCTCAACAGAATTTGTTCTCTATATGTGACAAGGCAAAAATTCTCTATATATGTGGCACACCCTGCATAACTTATCCATCCATGCATCTATGTGCGTCATATACCTACAAAATTGTTGTACTATATTTCTAAAATAATTCTACAATACATGCATGCATGCCATCAATCGATAATAAAGAAGTGACCATAATCATAGAATAAGTACTATTAAAGAGAGATTTGAAATGATAATCATAAATATAAAGGGAAAAAGGCCGGCTATAGTAGTAGAATAGCTTCCCATGTGTTAAGGGATGTAAGTCCACTTAGAGATGCTCTAATGCTATAACCAAACAAATTAGAACCTGGAAGAATATCATCATATATGCTTCAATACAAAAATTTCAAAAGCAACTCCATAAAAATCTTGGGAGTGATCTATTCAAATTGATATTCATGCTCTTGAACCTTATGATTGATATGATGCATCTAACCCACAGTTAAACTACTCTCTACATGATAGAAAGCTTGCCTTGCAGTGGTAGGGAACCATTATAGTAATTCCCGCTTATATCTAGCTTGTTTAAGTTTCTCAATGCAATTAACTCTGCATTTCAAATTAAAGATAAATGAAAATTAGTAAGAACTAAGTGCAATCAAAGGTATCAAACTGTAAATGCTGTCATAAGATATAAGATAGAAGAAACCGCCTTGAGTAGGAAAGTATCCTTGCAAGTTATTCTGAGTAAGAATCAAAGTTTCAAGCGATGTCACTGGACCCAAAGACTGTGGGATTGTATTATTATCAAAGTAGTTATAACCAAGGTCTAAAATCCTCAGATTCCTTAAGCTTGACAGCTTTTCAAATCCTACAAAAGAGAAAAAGAATAAGTTACTGGTTGAATGAGGAATGTTAATTTTTTTAAAAATGGTGCTAATTGTCAACGCCATTTGTTGGCTACATATAATTCTTGTACTATACTTCTAAAATATTCATACAATACATGCATATATGCCCTTCAGACTTCGTAACAACCCATAACCATTCATTTCATTTGAAGTATTGTGGATTTAGCAATTCATAGGATCTCTATTATTAAAACCAAACTTTTATTAATGGATTTACTTGAAAGTGTAGATCGAGGGTGAAGGAAAATAGAGAAAAAGGATAGGAGGAGAGGGAAGTTAAGGGAAATGAAGGAGAGGAGAAGAAGGCAAATGTACAACAGAAAAAACTGTCATCACAACTCTCTTTTTCTGTTCTCTCTATTTCTTCAACTTTCCCTTCCAATTTAGAAGGAAAGGAAAGTGTGGGCCCAGCCTTCCTCTCACCCCATTTTCATGCTACCAAACAAGGGAGTGTACTTTATAGAAGATACCTTATTTTGTGTCCTCAAAACAAAATTAAAAAACGCTAAATTATAATATTTAAGGTTTGAATTCAAGACTTTTTATGCCCTTCTCAAAAGAAAAAAATTCCAATTGACAAGAATCATAGCACTATATATATTATTTAGTTAGATAAAATTTAAGGGACTTGTCTATTTATAACTGAAGGACGATTTTAAATTGACTTGTTGAAAGGCAATTGTAGTTTTAAAGAAAGGGTTAAGCTTCTCTCTAGTTTATTGCCCTTCAGAATTTTGTTTGGTTTCTAATGCTTAAAAGTACACCTAGCCGAGAAAACATCCAATATGATTATAGAAAAATTCCACATCACTTATTATTAAATTTTTTTTTTTCATTTTGTATAAACAATGGAAAAATACAGTTTGACCCCTTCTAAAAATATCCGTAGACATGTTCTAATACAAAATATTAAAATTATTAAAACGGGTGGCCCTTTTCATATTAGCCACTTATTTTTTTCAAATGTTTATTTTTATTTTTTTAATAACTTAAAGGGTATTTAGGGAATAAAAATTCCAATTTAACACATAATGATAGTATGTGGAACCTCGATGCCACTGTTGGAGAAGTATATTTTTCCCTTAATTTTTTTTTTCTTTTACTTTTAATTATGATAGTAAATTGGGCCTTTTTTTCTTTTCATTTATTCGTATTGGTGATCCAAGATTTGTCACATTGTGTAGCTAGAATTAATCGTTAATTGAAAGTAATCAACATTATTCATCAATTGCAAAGTGTGGTTTTTGACATTTTCAATATCATAAGTTGAGCTAAACTAACCCGAATAACCACTGCATGCTTGATGAAAATTTAAGTTTAAGGCAAAAAATTAAAATAATACATTTTTAACTTTCAAATATTAATATAATAAATGTTTATATTAAATAATTATAAAAATTAATTTAAAATCATTCTTTTAGTTTTCTGAAATTTAAAATTATTAATCAAATTTCCATGTTCAAATTTTATTAGTATATTATTTTCAATTGATAATATGGTTAATCCACTTTTTATCTTTTTTGGAAGATAGTCAAATGTAACTATAATCAAATTAGGTTGTGTACTAAAATCGCACAATCATAATAAGCGATCATAACTCGTAATAATGACCAACTAATTAAAACCAATAGCGTGTGATTGTAAATATAATATATAAAATATTAAAAAAAACTAAAGAATTATATAACTAAAAGGCAAAATATTAGAAGTGATAAAATATTATAAGAGAAAAAAGAAATACAAAAAGAAACTTCAGTTTGGAATCATTTAAGATTATTATTATTTTTTTTTTTTGAAGAGGGATTCGGTATGAGAAACGAAAAGCAGAGGGGGCGGGAGAGAACATACCTTCATTTGGTAGGCAACCAGCAATTGCATTGGCGGATAGATTAAGACTTTTTAGCTCCTTCAATGGCACCAACATTGACACGTTTAGCAGCCAATTACTCTTCTCAGCATACTTCGCAGCATTCTTATAATATTGATCTCCATAGATATAATAATACAAATATTCCACATGATAATCATAGTAATTAGGATCTTGGTTTAAGTTGTCGAGGGAAAGTTCGATGACGTGAGCGGTGGTGGAGTTGCAGTGACCCTCTCCCAACGACAACAATCACTCATTGCGTCGTCGATCCATGAGGGAAGAAGGCGGTGATGAGCATTAATAATAATATTGGATTCCAGAAACGCCTTCAGCTGAAGCAGAGCAATCCTCTCTTCATGCAAGCAGGCTGTGTGATGATGAAACTGAAGAAACACAAGTAAACCCCACAGCAAGGCTTTCACAAAACTAGGCCACTCCATTCTCGACAAAAATTGTTTCATTATTTTGTAACTATATAATAATAAACCAGTGCACACCGATCCAAGGGAAAGGCCGGCCTCTCATATATATAGAGAGAGAGAGGTTTGACGGTTTCATTTCCGAATCCATGATTAATGGGTCCACAGAAAAAGTTGTTTGTCCAAAAAATTATTTTCTCATGTGTAGAGGCGTGTCTATAATATTGAATAGTGTATTCATTTGCTGAATCACTATTAAGCCGTGTCCTATATATTATTAATGTAACATGGTTGATAAAGAGACTTTAATTATCCTAATTTAAATATTTGATTTTGAATGTTTAATGTGAAAACCAAAATAGGTGCTTATTCGTTTTTTTTTAATTTATTTTTTGTTTAAAAAATAGTTTAGTTTTTAATTATTATTATTATTATTATAGTTTTTAAAAGATTAGGGGTATTATATAGAAATACAGAAAAAGATGGGACCTTTTTAACACACTTTAGTAGTTTGATGAAATTTCTTTAATACCTTTTGAATATTATGAGACTCTATCGCAAATGACTGTTAGTTTGAGGGAATATTAAGAAATTGTTATTTTGTTGTTGAAGTCTCACATATGCCAATCGGTTTTGATATGAGAAATTATTAGTGTCAATAGATTAACCATTAGATTTATGGGATCTATCATTGACTTAATGAGGGCTCACATAAGTTCAAAATCTAATGATTGATTTGTAAGATGAAATGAGAAAAATATGAAAGAAAAAAATATATATATTAAGACTAATTATTTCTCTTTTCGTGTTGCAACGCTTATCTGAATAAATATTGACTTATTGAATAAATATTGACTTAATAAAATATATATTAAGACTAATTTTATTTTTTTATTCTTATAAAAGTTTAAAAGCGTAATTACTAGATAAATAATATATAATTCAAAGGGCTAAAGTATATTTTTTTCCTAGAAAATAATAACAAACCAAAAGTAAACTATCTAGCTACTAAGCATACAGACTAAATAAAATTACATTATCACTACTATAAATGAAACAGAGACTTTTACCCAACAATATCATATAAATTTGGAGGCAAAATAACCACATGCATATTGTATCTCTTATCTTAATTACTATAATAAGCTTGTAAGACATGCATAACATCTATGAACATATTCCCAAAAGAAAGGGAAAAAATAATTTTTTTACAAGCTAGGCTCTCACATATATATGCCTGTCTTGGAAGGACTCGCAGCAAATGTTTTCATTTCAATTCGTGTAATATGGTCAATACAATCTATACTCCTAAATTTCCGACATATATATATATATATATATATATATATATATATATATTCATGTGTAGCAGAAATTTCAAGCCTATAGAATATGCGGAAGAATGATAATTACGTTAAAAAAAAAAATGTAACAAATCAATTTCTGAAAAAATATTAATTTATTAGATATGGTATATCATATCTAATAAATTAATATTTTATATATTAATCCTGTGATCTTATATATTAATCTTGTGAAGTTATTATTATTATGATTAGCTATCTATATCATCATGTTCATTGAAATATAATATTTTTCTTATCTTCAAACCGAGATATTTTTTGTGATCCTTATTTGGTCAAATATTAATTATGGGAAGGAGGGATTGATTGCCGTGTTTGAAGGTTTAGGACAATGGCCAGATAGAGATAGCTTTCTGACTCTTTTGAAATTGGGACTCTTCATAATGAAAGTGAAATTGAGTAGGAATAGGCATTAGAACATGGATGGGACAAGCACCTCCAGGCTATTCTTAGTGGTTTTTTCCAAATATTTGTCACCTAGCTTACATGGAAAAATGACTTGTATTGGTCCCCTATGAAGTCAAGGTAAATTGTCCCCTACCGTGCCTAGAGGATGAAATTAAGGTCTTCCTATTACGTTATGCGTGTGGGTGGGGGCATTTTTGGAAACAAGTGATCAGCTTAAATGATCATGTGTGGATTACGTGATCACATTTCCGTCAAATATAGCTTTCTAATAGTCAAATATGATCGGCCTTGAAATAACAATTTATCAACACATTAACTACTTAATTGAAATGGGAGATGATTTATAATCAAACTATTCGATTGTAATCAAGATCTCTAATATTGTTATACTGTTTGAGTTGCGTTATATTTACTATTAGTAGCAAATATCTTGATTTTGATTAATTTCTTAGGCACAACTCCGTATTAATGCATGGTAGTAAACGTGTTGAATATGTATACTAGTGCCATTCCACGTGAATGGAATGATTGGTGGAGTAATATGACTTTTACATTCGTAAATACTAATAATTAATTAAGTGGTTAATTCCCCAAATTCACTGGTTTAAACTGCATGGCTTAATTTGCTTGGTTGAATATGGAGGTGCATTCAACAGATCGAGTAGAAAGAACAATATCGATCCGGCCAAATATGTCGAAATCATTGCAAAGAAACTGGGAATTATTTTATTGATTTAGATTACTATTTTTCATAAATATATAAGCTAAGACAGCCAAAACAGTACTAGTCCAGCTCCATATTTTTTTCAACCATTAAATAGCTCCTTCTTTCCCAAGTTTATTTCACTGGCTTCGTACATCTGATCCCCATGAGAGCATCATTCGATTCTGCAAGTGCAACGACCATTGAAAACATATTAGTTTCTTAAAAGATCGAACTCATAAAGAATGTACATATATATTTTCAAATGCAAATTAACTAAGAGGGAAGGAGCGAGAGAGAGAGAGAGAGAGATTACTTGCTGCAGTCCGCATTGGGGTCGTTGTAGGGTGCAGGGGCGTCGAATTTGCAGAGATTGGGAAGTTGTTTAACTATCTCAGGCTTAAAACCCGCATCTTTTGCTTACTTTTCGACACACTTACACACAGCCCTGCGTGCTTCACGGGTGGTAGCCATCATCTGTCGCATCAAAATTTGTGCACCTACACAGCAGGCACCGGTGGGCGACGGGCTAGAACCCACGAAGAACGGCTGGCACAGCTTCAAAGTTGGTATGGCATCGTTGCATGATAAGGCATTCGAAGGGCTCCCACTTGCATTTAGGACCAAAAACGTCAACCCGAAGGCCAATACAGCACAACCCATCATTTTGTTCTCCATTCTCCTTTGAACTATATAAAGATTAATCGTTGCTTTTCTGCAAATATGTAATGAGCATGCTTTGCAGCGTAAGTTCAAGCTCTATTTATAGAGCTCAGCCACGGCTGCCCTTAATAACTATCATTAAAAGTGGTGGAGTTAAGAGCATTCACAGCCGGCTCGTCTAATGTTTGGCTATTTTAGCAATAAAAAAACTACCTTTATCTATTTTAACTACTTACATTTTTAAAGAATCCACATCCGGCTCAGTATTTTAACTTTACATTCATTTAAATACTATTTTCCTATTCTTTCTTTATACTTTTTTATTATTTCTTTATATCTTATGCCTACAAATCTTCTTTCTCCTCCCAATTTTCTTCGGCATGCATCTCCAATAGTTACAGCCACAAATCAACCTAGAAAATTGACAGCTAAGAACAGCCAAAAATCGTCAAGAACACCAAAAAACACAAACCCATTCCAAACCCAGTTGGCAGAGAAAAGGAGCGGTGCATGGAGGAGATGGGCGACGCCGACTGGGCGAGAAAGAGATGGATGCGGGAAGAGAAAGAGGGAGAAGAAGGAGGTTGTACGGTGAGGAGTGGAAGCGGGAGTTGGAGCGGCAATAATCGACTCCGGACGCGATGGACTCGTCGGACGAGATTGTGTTCAACATTATTTATTGAAATGGAAAAACAATAAAAATAAATGTTAGAAGATGGATTTTGTTACAAACTTCTCTTTATAAGTTTCCATTTGTTGTCTCTATTTCTCTATTCAATATTAAGCAAGAATTCGCTCTCTCTCTCTCTTTCTCTCTCTCTCTATATATATATATATATGGAGGTTGATTCAAAAGAGTAGAAAGAACAATATCAAACCAAATATATATGTCGAGAGCATTGCAAAGAAACTAGGAATTATTTTATTCATTTAGATTACTATTGTTCATAAATGTGTAAGCTAAGGCTCCGTTTAATTCGATGTAAAATGGTTTCTAGAAAATGATTTCTGTATTTTACGGTGTTTATTTCGACGTAAAATAGTGGTTAAAGGAAAATATTTTTCATTTGACCGAAAATTCTTCATTAATTTTCGGAAAACAGTTTTTAATCCGATTTTGAAAACCGCCCAGTACTTGATCGGGACCTGCCCAGGACTTTATCGGGACTTGCCAGGGACTTGACCAAGACCTGCCTAGGACTTGCTCGGGACTTTACCGAGACCTGCCCGACACTTGACCGATACTAGACCGGGACCTACCTGAGACCTACTCGGGACTTTACTGGGACCTACCTGGCACTTGCCTAGGACCCGTAAGGCACTTGATCGAGACCCAGACTTAACCAAGACCCACCCGGGACTTGCTCAGGACTTGATCGGGACCTGACCGGGACCCGCTCGGGACTTGTCCGTGACTGCTGACTTCACCTGACTCGGATCGCAGACTTTGACGACCCGACCGAATCGCCAAGGACTTGACCAGGATCGGCTCTGGACTTCACAGGGACCTACCCAGGATTGGTCTAGGACCTGCCCAGGACCCGCCCGGGACTTGACCAGGACTCGCTCGGACTTGACTGGGATCTGCCCAGGACTTGCTCGGGACTTCATCGGGACCTGCTCGGTACTTTTTCAGGACCTGCTTGGGACTTGCTCACGGTTTGACCGAGACATGCCTGGAACCAGCTCGGGACTTGTCCGTGACCTGCCCGGGACTTGATTGGGACCTGCTTGAGACCTGCTTGGGACCCGATTGGAACTTGCCCTTGACCTGCTTGGGCAGGTCCCGGTCAAGTCCCAATCGGGTCCCTATCAAGTCTCGGGCGTTACCGGGTAGGTCCTGGTCAAGTCCCAGTCGGGTCCCAAACAGGTCCCGGACAAGTCCCAGGCGAGTCTCGATCAAGTCCCGAACAGGTCTCGGTCAAGTCTCGGGCAGGTCCCGAGCAGGTCCCGGTCAAGTCCTAGGCAAGTCTCGGTCGGGTCTCGATTAAGTCCCGGGCAGGTCTCGAGCAAGTCCCGGTCGGGACCCGGGTAGGTCTCGGTCGGGTCTCGAGCAAATCACGGTCAAGTCTTGGACAAGTCCCGGGCAAGTCCTGGCGATCTCAGTCAAGTTTGTGGTCCCGATCGAGTCTGGTCGTCAAGTCTGCAAGTCTTGACGGGTCCCGATAAAGTCCAACAGTCCCTGTCAAGTCTTGGACGAGTCCCGTTAAAGTTCCGAGTAGGTCCTGGTCAAATCCCAGCGGGTCCGGTCAAGTCCCGGGACCTACCCGTAAATTTAGAGTTTAATATGATTTAATGAATATATATATACATTTTGTAATTTTTTGTACGCACGGTAAACACCGTAAAATGTTTTCGATATAAAACATTTTCAGGGAAAATGACTTCTCTAAAATATTTTTTGACGGAAACCATTTTACGTCGAAGTAAACGGAACCTAGTCAAAACTTGTTATATTAGTGGACGTTGTCCCAAGTCGAACATGGTTTCATGTAACTACTTTTCTACTACGTCTCCAATGAGGAGTTATATTGTGGAATTAGATGGTGGCAGTATACTAAAGTTTGTAAGGATTTTAGAAGCTGTTCATAGATCGAGAAAATGAGTATAATAAGCTTTATTATGTGACAAAAGAGTTTAAGGTTTTCAAGCTACTAGTTCAGAAGCCAAATTGGGTTGAAGTTGAAACAAATGACCGCCTTGTTCTTGGTGATGGAGCCTTGTTCTTGGAATGCAATGCTTCCATCTATGTGTCCGCTGCGGCTTCAAAATTCTTTGGATGCCATTCGAATTCCATTTACTCCACTGATGATTATGTACCTAGTAATACTTATTCAACAGGTGTTTGCCCTTCTACTCCTTATAAAGTGGGCGTCTTTAACTTGGAAGATGGAAGTTTTCAGTGGCGTTGTGTATCAAAGTTTATGTTTTCTCGAAAATCAAAGTCACGCCCTACTTGGATCCGGCCAACTTTTCAAGGGAAGCTTCCAACTTGGTGTGTGTTGGTGGAGAAAGTTCAAAACCCGCTTAAAAAGCAAACTTTATTGCTTGATGGATTATTTATATTAAAAAAAAGGGAGAGAAGTAGCTTACTTTATTTGTCATCTATGGTTGCTGGTCCGTTTGCAACATGTAAATTATTATGATATTTTAAATATATTTGGTATTGTTATCATGCGGTTACTTCTTGTTATTCTCCATTTCTTTAGTCAATCTACATTTTTATTGCATATCTATGTCCTGTTGTTGTAAAGTGAACTATATTTAAATTTTGATCATGATCCATCCATATAAATGAAAATTCCAAAAATAAATAAATAAATAAATAAAAGTGATAAGCCACCCCATCAACCATTTTGAGTGGCTGATCCCTTCATGAATTGTTTGAGGGTAGTCAAATCATTGTAAAGTAGCTAATTGTACAAGCTTATCCGAGTGAAAATCAATGTAAAGTTGACTTTTTTTTAATAAGATATATATAAGTCCATGTAAAGGTTAGAGGAGGGAGGATTCAAACTTGTAGAACTCCACTTCAAGACGAATTCACAATGACAAGCTTACGCCTTACTTAATAAGATATTCTGAAATATTATACAAGCTCCCGAGCGAAAATCAAAGAGAGGAAAATAATTCCTCTCTTTGCAATACCACAAACTTTAGACTTTTTCGAGATTCTTTTAAATTAAAAAAAAAAATCATTTAAGGGTATTTGGTCTTTGAACAATAGGAAATTTATTAGGCTGAAATCTAATTTTATTGTCAATTGCAATCTAGCGAGTGTACTTGACAATATATGGAACAAAATTTATATCATTGGATAAATGGAATGACAATTTTAAAAAGTATGATTACAAGCATAGATCAGACAAAAAAGGACCATTTTAATTTCAAATGTAATAGAAATAAAGACGTAAATTTTCTCTAAACCAATCAACCCATTTAAAATAGTGCCAAGTATTTACAAATATTTAAAACGTTAGTCTAATTTAATAAACTGCAATTAATGATCTTAAGAATTTAAAATATTTTATCAGCATGTTATCGTGCTACATTTTCTTCAATTTCCTTTGGTAGGGAAGCCCCGGATGACTCTAGAATTTACTATTTGTTACATAAATCAATCATTATAATTTATATCTAAATAGCAAAAGGCTAATAAATTAATAATTATCTCCAGTAGGGACTGATAGAGAGGAATTACACGAAGATCATGAATAAAAAACACAGAAGGAGAACAATCTCATAAAAAAAAGCACCTTTTAACATCCCAATTCATGCGTGAAAAGGACATTATATAAACTAATACACAGCTTCAATGGTGGTCCATGATTACAGCTGGTAGCTAGTTCAGGATATCATGTTCTAATGCTTTTTTCTTCCTTCCCAATGATGAGGGGAGGGGATCAAGCCATGATTTCAATTAAGGGCATAATCTTATGGATAAGGATTAAGGAATATGTGAGAATTACAAGTTCTAGCGACAAACATCAATTTAATAGTCTGGGTTGAAAGAAAACTGAGTTCACTGTGTTTTCAAATAGATATGAAATGATTCGATGGAGCCTTCCGTGGTCTTAAAAGGAGTAAGTTTGATTAGATCAAGATTTCAAAAAAGAATTGAAGAATTATGGGATTAAAAATAAATTAAGTTTGATGTACAGTTCAAATCCTATTACAAAGAGGAACTTCGTACCAATACTGAATGAAACCCATCATAAAAATGGGCTTTCCCCGGAATGTAAACGTAAAGTGGAAATGCTCATTAATTAACTTTGATAAAAAAAAAGGGGGCACGCAAAGGAAATTGTATTCAGCAAGCAGAAAGCATGGTGTACAACACAATTGCGACTCTAGCAATGCATGAAAGGTTGAACTGATGTCAAACCTGAAACAAAACTATCACTCGCTTCCCCATTTTTTCAAAACTCTCTCTTTGGCAGAGATATGACGATAGCCATCCTTCTTCGACATATCAAAATCAACATGACTATCTGGAGTTGTCTTTCCTAAGATTCTTGATGTTATGGTAGCAAGTGCGTTTCTTGTTCCTCGTAAAGCATACAGCAATGGGTTGAAGATGACAGCAAGCATCACATCACCTTTTGCAACTATGAGATACTGCAAAACATTATGTATGAGAGAGAGATGAGAGTACATACTAATAATGATATTTTTGACATTGGCATTATGCAAGAACTTTTAAATGGTCAAAGAAGGAAACTGCTTACCATGACTATGATTCCTAATACCGCGAGAATTGCTTGTTGTGCTTCTTGCCAGAAATGGTCGCCATTGGACCAACCAAACCGTCGACCCCATCCAAACCAACCACCTCCACCAGCATCACCACCTCCACCCACCTCCTCTCTCCTCTTAATTTCCTTGTTCCATTTCTCAAATTCATTTTTCTTTCCACCAAGTGCACTTTCTAATGCTTTCCTAGCTTGATCCTGCAACCATAGATACAGCAAATCTAAATTGATGCTGGAGGAGATAAACCAGCATTATAGAAAATTATATTTCACAATGAAGTGCTCAAGCTTTACTGTCCTCCCCGCACAATATGGGGCAGACTAGGTCAACATATCATAAACAACTCAGATTGGGGAAAGAGATGCCCGCGAGTTCAATGCAGCAGAACCATCAGGAACAAATTCAAATTAAATATACAATGTGCAGTTTTTTGACAACCCCATATCCTTATAATGTGCAGTTTTTTTGACAAACCCAAGGAAACCTTGTTCCAACTACATTGGGTTGGCAACATGTTGGCCATCAATTGTATCTAAAACCATATCCTACGTCTAATACTGTTGCTCATGCCTCATTGCCTGAGTGTGAATTAGCACACTGTTATTCATGAATAACCCAAACATAAATTAAATTTCAGGATAGAATTAATGGGGCAAGTTAAATTTCAGGATCTAGAATTATGGGACTTGATTAATTAAGAATTACGCAATGCTGCCTTGGCACAACCTATATTTTTCTCAAGGCTGGGGCAATCCAAATCGTAACACTCGAGACACAACAAGAGCAGATCATACCATCATGTGCACCTTGTTCTCTGATGAACCTTTCCTACTTATAAGTTATACCCACCTTTTTCTCAAGGCAGGGGCAATCCAAATCATAACACTCTAGACACAAAAAGGGCAGATCATTCCACCATGTGCACCTTGTTCTCTGGTGAACCTTTCCCACAATCCCCATCACACGGAAAGAGAATCTGGCTTGACAAATCTGGCTGCCATTGGAAACTAAACTTGTTCATGTACCATATGCACCAAGGACTGCAGCATCAAAATTGTTGGATGGATAGAAGTTAACAAAAATTATGGCAATAGGGGCCCAAGATAAATGTTGAGGAATCAAGAGATTACAAACGGAGATTACTCTGGAGTTGGTGAGGGTTATTCATCATTTTAGTGGCACACTGCACCTTTGTATGTTAAATGATTCGCATATATCATGTTTAGAACCTTATCCACTTCCTTTAAACCTTATCCAGACCCTTAAAAATCCGAGGAATAATATCCAAGGAATAAAGCAGTTAATGTATAAGGGAACCACTAAATGGGGCTCGATCAAATTCCTAACTAATTCATGTACAAGGCAAGACTAGGACAGATATTACAAAGAAAGTCCAAAAATCTCTTCAAAAGTTTGATTTTTCAGACTTCTTGGCTTAAAAGAGTAAATACCCAGTTGGGTTTACAAAGCTGAATTTGTCGCTATTTTTCAAAAGCACACCTCAAGATGCCCAAAATGGGACCAGGGTACCACTGGAATAATATCCAACTTGATCCAAGGAATCTAGCAGTTCATGTACAAGGGAACCACTAAATGGGGCTCGATCAAATTTCTAACCTGTTCATGTACAAGGCAAGTCCACCATAGACACTACAAGTAAAGTAAAATATATAAATAAATCTTATCAAAAGTTTGAATTTTAAGAACACAATTCAAGAAGCCCAAAACGGGACCAGGGTACAACTTCAGGAAACCCCATTAAACTAAAAACAACATCTTTCAAGCTTTCGCATGCTATCAAATTTCCGCTAAAACCATAAACTTTAGCAGTATTCCCAGAAAATTCCTCAGTAACCAAACACGCAAAAAGAATACACAGCAAAGACACAAAGTTTAAGTACCTCTCTCCGGTTGTCAGAGAAAAGGCAAGAAAATCTGCCGTTACAATTGAGTTTCTGCTGCAGAGAGCTCCATGTCTGGTTCACACTCTCATGGCGAGTCAACGAGGTGTATCGGGTACGAGGTGACTCAGAACGAGTCGAGAACGACTTAGAGACGGTTCGATTTGGTGCGCTTAGGTTCAGAACCTGCGCCATGGTTTTTTCGCACGCCACTCCCCGCTGGTATTAGAACTTGGACTTGAAGTACTAAATGAAATGGAGGAATTTATCTAAAGTTGAAGGGTTTATTTTTAATTTTTAAATAATAAATATTTTTTTAATGTTTTTAAAGAACTGAAAAGTACTGCAAAGTCGAAGTTGGATACCCAAATCAAATGGTTGGTTTTTTGGGGAAAATATTTTTCAAAAAATGTTTTTTTAATTATTTATTTTTAATGTTTGATACAAACAAAATTTTTGGTAGGAAAATATTCTTTTAAGTTGCATAAAATAGTTTATTATTATTATTATTATTTGAGTTTGAACTTTTTATTTTCGCACATACTTTCTTTTGTAGTTAATTTTTTATTGTTGCTAAAAATCCTTGGCTGCCTCCAAAGAGGGAAGTCGCCGAAATATGCTATCGGTTGCCGTCGGAATATGCAATCTAAAAGTTCCTCAAAAGTCATTGGCTGTATTTAATTTTCCGCATGAGTTAAATACTAAAAAAAATATTTTTAACTGAAATCATTTTCTTGAAAATTGAAATTTCGTTGAAGATATTTTTCAAAGTGAAATCATCCTAAAGGGACTAAAAATCCTAGGTATTATAACATGGTATCTTTGATGTGTTTATAGACTCTTTTTCTCCCTTTTTGTGCATGTATTTATAGCCACTTTTCATTTTCACTGAATATTCAAAACAGTATTTATACATACTACACTCATCTCACTCCGATTTTATTGGGTTAATGCGGTGGTACCATCAGCACTTTGATTCCTTTTCTTTTTATTTTTTTATAATGATACTGCCATACCAATTAACCTAGTCAGATGAAGATGAGATGTGAATATAATATGTAATGTTATTCTATCAAAAATTAATTCCATTTTTTTTTTTTGGAAGGAATAGAGCTATTCTTATAAAAAGCAAACCAAAATCAAGTACAGTGCTCTACAAAGATAATATTCGAAATATAAAAAAAAATTTCCTCAATAGATCCTTCTTCCACGATTTGAGTGAAAGCGCCTATTTCATAAGCGGTGGACAGCTTTATTGAGATGTCTTCTAACATAATTAACCTTTATGAAAGTAATTTAGAAATTAGAACCCATCGAGCTTCCTCAATAAGATGACCATACTGGCTCAAACTCCTCCGGTTTCTCTTCAAGAGAGCATTGCTTTCTAAGATCACCTTATAAAAACACAGCTCTTGACATAGATGGGCTGCTCTCACTGTAGCAACTGCTTCCACAATATCTGGCTTAGTTATATGGGGTTTGTTGTTTTATATTATTATGAGGTGATCCATTAACTCATTAAGCCAAAGCAAATCACGGAGTATTACAATAGAATTAAACTGTACTTAATTATCTCCTTGAATTTCTCATCTTCTAGTATTTCAACTCATAGGCCCCGCAATTATTGGCGTATACGTTGAAAGTTAGTAAGTTATGTATATATAAGAATAAACAAAAGATTATTATTATTATTTTTTAAGCAAGAAGATAAAGTTAAGAATGATACAAAGTCTGAAGATTAGATCATGAGCTTAAATGCATGGTCATTCAGTCATTCTACACTTTGTGATCCATACGTATAGTAGGTGATAAATTTAAGTGAGACATTTTTTATATTTAAATATTTTAGTTTATTTTTATTTAAAAATCATTTTTATTGTTGTTTGCTCTTAATTAATTATTTTTTTCAAACAACATGTAGAATTAATTCATCTCGATCTCCATCCATCAAGATGTTTACTTAATTTTAACGAATGACGTATTTTGTGTTGAGCTACATATAATTCATTTTATATTGAGTTTATTGCAAAAAACTAATAGAGACCTTATTCCATTGGAGACCTTAAACGCAGCCGCTTAATTGGCGTATCAATTAGATCGAAGTCATCTCATGCCTGTCTATATCTTAGTAATTATCTTATTTATAAGTGTGATTGATTAATAAAAAGTAAGCAAAATTTAATTTTGATTTCCTTGATCGATCGAATTTAAAGGCTTTAAATTCTCTAAAAGCTTAGCTAGAGGTAGTATTCTGTTCCAATACAAAGAACTGAAGGAGCATGCAAAATATATAAGAAAAGTTAACCCATTAATTATCTATCTCAACTGGCCTTGAATCCATCCAAATTAAATTAAACGACTGAGAAAGATAAGGAGAAAACCATGCCAGCACTCCTCGGCTCAACCACTCCAGGTCTCTCTCTCTCTCTCTCTCTCTGCGCGCATGTCGTCTTTTTCTCTTCAAAAAACACACGACGACTTGTTTGAAGAGTGATTTGTTTCGTTTTGTGTTTTAATCTTTTTTAATTTCATAACATGTCTCTCTTTTCTGCCTTATGATTTGGGTTTGTTGGTGTTAATTGAAAATTCTATTTTTCTTTTGATCTTTCGGTGCATATATGCATGAGATTTGATCTCTCCTTTTACCATCTCGTATTTAGGGCATACTGATCAACACAAACAAACAAAGAGAAGAAACACTACAGTTTCAATGGATCGATCAGATTGGGCATGTCTTCCGGAAGACCTTCTTGATTTGATTTTGAGCAGGTTGGTAACACTTTCAGACTATGTTCGATTTAGCACTGTTTGCATGCCATGGCACACATTTGCCCTGGAAAAGTACGATGGGGAGAGGCATCTCAAACTTTCAACCCATCAACCTCCACTACTACTTTTACCTCACACTCGTGGGTCTAAGGAAGAAGAAACTACATTTATAACTAGCATACATAATCTCAGCAAGACATATGAGTTAGAATCATTCACACCCATTGGTAACCAGAGATGGCGTGGTTCTTCACATGGATGGCTGATTAGCGTGGATGTGAATTTTGTCATTACCCTATCAAATCCATTTTGCTCCAAACTCAAAGGAGGTGACGATAGAATTATTCGCCTCCCACCGGTTCCACATACAAATTGTTATCATATTGTAAAGGTTATATTGTCAGCTAACCCTACAATGACTCCCGATGATTACACGGTCATGATCATCTTTAACATGTATGGTAAACTGACTTGCATTAGGGCAGGTGATAAAAAATGGACTTACATAAATAAATGTCATGATGTTGACGATGTTATTTATTCCAAAGGCCTATTTTATGCCCTTGATGGTACTTGTTCAGTAAGCACTTGCGATATCAGTGAACATTATCCCAAGTTGAACGAGGTTTCACCTAGGCTTTCACCCAACCTTTCACCTTATGAAGAATTACAAGAGATTAAGAATTATATAGTGGAATCGGCTGGTGGCGATCTACTACAGCTTCTAAGGTTTATGGACTTTAGTATTGTTCTTGATGGTAATATGAAGCGAATAACGCGTGTGGAAACAAAAGGGTTCAAGGCTTTCAAGCTATTATTTCTTAATGGAGAGTCAGAGTGGGTTGAAACAAAGAACTTGGGTGACGGATCCTTGTTCGTGGGTGACAATACTTCAACCTGTGTGTCGGCTTCTAACTTCCTCGGATGCCATCCGAATTCTATATACTTCACGGAATATTGTCCACCTCATATTTGTTTTGCTCATGGTTATGACATGGGAATCTATAACTTGGGAGATGGAAGCTTTCTTCAGCGAGATTGTGTATCAAAGTTCTTGTCTTCTCCGGTATCAATGTCGCCACCAATTTGGATCCAGCCAACTTTTCAAGGGAAAATATAGGTGGGACTTGTTAAAAACCCTAAGCTTTAAAAGCCAACTTTATTTGTGAACATGCAAATTTATTTATTTATTTTTAATATTATGATATTTATATACTTGTTACTGTTATCCTGCCTGTTAATCTTTTTTTTTTTATCTTTATTTCTATAGTCTCAGTCAACGTTTTATCAAATTGCTCTTTTAATTTTTAAAATTCATCAAATTAATCCATTAGCTCGTTCGCTCATTTATCGAATAAATTCATTTGTACGTTCCTATTCCATTAAGTTTATAATGGTCATGCCGCGTCATGTCTAATAAAAACACACAAAAGATCATGATAAAATTAAATCATCAAGTCAGGGGGAAAAAAATTTGCTCAGAATAAAAGTCTTTCATATTAACTTTTATTTTATTAGTTGTAATTTAACAATTAGTATTTTGTCATAATTAATAATATATAATTTCTAGTAATATAAAATTAAACAATATTTTAGAAATCATTAAAAATAAGTTAATTTATCCAAATTAAATGAGACATCTTCTCTTATTCACTTGTGGTGGCCATGGCCGGCGGCGGAGATAGAGGTTGAATCAAGTCAAATCGACTAACCCAATTAGGGAAATATCTTATCTGCATCATGCACGCAGTTCAGATTCCAGGCTTTTAATTAGGCTAGCTGGTTAATTAACTTAGGGCAAGGAACAAGAATAAAGTCTGTTAGTGCACAGTTTCCGATTGATGACGTGGCACGCTATTGGGCTCCTAGGTCTACTGCTTCGAGCCTAGGACCCCTGCAAAAAGAAGAAAACAATAGGATTGAAGGGAGATCGGGGGTGAGCCGATGGGGTCACTCCGATGCCTAAAATCGATTTCTTTGTATGTAGAGGAGAAAGCGGCGATGCGTAAAGAGGGCAAGAATTGCATTACCTCAGTGTGTCGTCTACTTTGCATTATATAGGCACGGAGTGGTAGTCTTTCAACCAATTACTGAATCTTTCCTGATTTGCTACGAGGCAGTTTGTTATCGAGGGATTTGAGTAGTTACCCGTTCTTGATCTTTAGAAGATCAAGATAGGATTTGGTTGTTAGCTTTTGAATTTTGAATTCTGATTGATTATAAGAATCTTGCAGTGTCGTTGGAGTAATAGAGGCTTTGTATCCGAGAAGGCCTCGGGCCTAGGCCTCGGATGTTATGGGCCCAGAGTAACATGTGGTCGAGGCGGTCGAGGCCTGAGGAGGTCTCGGTCTTCAAGGACAACGAACTGGGCCGACCCTGGCTTGGGCCTAACAGGTGTCTCGGAATAAAGTATGTGAGGTTGATCCACGACCCAACAAAGTCAATAATATTTGTTGTTGCAGGTCCTTCTCGATGCGACGACCCTCTTTTTATTTTATTGAAGTACTCTATTATTATAAAGTCATCTTCTTCTCTTTTTCTTTTTTTTTTCAACAATATTTTTTAAAAAGTCATCTTAAACTAATAATATATATAGTAGGTATCTGAATAATGATATTTAGTATACTCTTGTATCCACCGTGCATACAGGCACATTAGCCTTTAATTGGATTAGCATTTCTAAAAAATGAAAAACAAGTGTTGGTATAATATGTGAGAGATTTTCACCGTCATATAATCTCACTTGCGTGTATACAGGAATTAATGTGCTTATATATAGTAACCAAAAAAAAAAAAAAGTTAAGAATGATACAAAGTCTTGGAAAAAGAGGAAATAGAAGATTAAATTATGAGCTTAAATGCAGGGCCAGATGAAATTGTACTCATATTGATAACAACTGTGAAATTATGGTTCCCAAGAGGTAGTTCAATCAGCTGGGATTACGTCTAATGAAGTGAAAGTCACTAATTCGAATCCACTTCCCCCTCTTATGCGGACATGTCCAAAAAAAAAAAAAGAAAAGAGTATTTCATGCAAACCTTTGTATCATTCTTAAGTTAATCTTCCTTATCTTCATTATAAAAATTAAAAAAAAAGAAAAAGAAAAAGAAAAGAAAGTAACGAAACAAGGTGAAATGAACCCTAAACCCTAAAAATAAAATAAAATCAATAAATATTACTTTACGGTGAACATATATAGCTAGCGCCTCCATCAAACCCTTCCCTCAGAAAAGCCCTCAACACAGAATGATTGGGAAACAGCCGAAGAAAAAACCAGTCTCAACCACTCCAGGTATCTCTCTCTCGTTTAGACCGAAAGAAGAGGGAGAAGAATAGAGGTTTGTTTGGTTGTTTCGTTTTGTGTTTTAATCTTTTTAATTTTATAACATGTGCGTCTCTCTTTTCTGCCTCACGATTCGGGTTTTTAGATATATATTACTTGAAAATTCCTTTTTTTATTTTTTAAAAAATCTTTCGGTGCATTTATATAATATGTTTGGTAAGATTATTTTGTTCATCAGTGCATATATAAGCTCGATCATGAAATTTTTGATCTCTCTCTTTTTACCATCTCGATCGTATTCATCTACAGTTCCAATATTGGAAGTGGAATCAAATTGGGCATGCCTTCCAGAAGACCTTCTTATTTTGATTTTGGACAAATTGGTATCACTTTCGGACTATGTTCGATTTACTGCTGTTTGCATGCCATGGTACGTAGTAGGTACGCTGTTGCCTTAGACAAGTACCGGGGGAGAGGCCTCTCAAACTTTCCATGCATCAACCTCCGCTACTATTTTTAACTCACACTACTGCGCAACCGTCTAGCGAAGGAAAAACTACATTCGGCATATACAGTGTCAGCGAAAACAAGACATTTAAGTTAAAAACATTCATACCACGTGATAGACAGAGATATTGTGATTCTTATCGTGGATGGATGATTAGTGCAGATGAGAAGTATGTCATTTCCCTATCCAATCCATTTTGCTCTAAGGTCAAAGGAGCCGATGATTATGGGATTATTCGGGTCTCACCCTTTTCACAACATTGTCGTAATTTTAAAAAGGTTATATTGTCGGCTGACCCAATAATGGCTCCGGATGATTATTTGGTCATGGTCATCTATAACGATGGTCATTTGGCTTTCATTAGGCCGAGTGATGATAAAGGATGGACATGTATAGAGAGAACTTATGCTTTTGTTGATGTTATTTACTCCAAAGGTCTGTTTTATGCCCTTGATGAATTTGGCTCAGTCAAAAGTTGTGATATTAGTGAACATTCTCCAGAGTTGTACGAGGTTTTACCAAGGCTTTCACCTGATCTCTTGCTTTATCCCGACTTGAAAACGGAGTTACCTAACTGCACCTTGTATTCTATCCATACTAGGATGCAGAAATATATTGTAGAATCACCGGGCGGAGATCTACAACAAATTTTAAGGTTTGTTGTTACTGCTACTCATTTTTATGATTATGATGATAAGCGGAAGCGGCGAGTAATAACAAGTACGTTGACAGAATCGTTCAAGGTACTTGCTCTAGATGGAAGCCTTAAATTTAGATGATTCATAAATAAAAATTAGCGTTATTAAGACTATCTTATGTTTCGCAGATTATAAATTCCATTATACAAGAATATATCGATCTCTGCTACAGCAAGTAAATAATAGAAAAAGAAAAATAATTATTAAAAGGATGAAATACATAAATGATCTCACATAATCACATTTTCCCCTTGCACTTGGGTTTTTATATGGATTCCAAGAGTTTTTTTCTTTCTTTTTTTTCTCTCTCTTTTTAATTTAGTGTGTTTTAGCCGCATGGCTCTCATATATGTCTTTAGGGTTCTATTTTCATCTTTACATTATATTAGTTACTTTTTATTATTATTATTATTTTTTAAATTATACCAAAAAGTTGTGCCTTTATTATGCCTATAAATATAATTTTCAACACAAAAACGTCCTCCTCACAACACCAGCCATCAAAACAACAAAAAAACCACAATCTAACACCACAGTTAAAACTTCACTACCACAATGACTTTTGAAATTTTTCCAAGTGACAATAAAAAATTAAATGTCCTAAACCTGTTTCAAAATAAGTGGTATTTCGGGGTTAAATAACGGAGATGTGACATGATGATAAACTTTATGTAAAAATAAATTTATTTTATTGAAAAAAAAATCAGGCATAAGATAGAACGGTTTGGTAAACAAATTAATGAACAATGCAATACTTTCTCAGCCCTTGGATGAACCGACTCGATCTTATCCGGCGGCCAGAAACAGCAGTCTACAGTTGTTGACCAAACCCCACTTGTTCTTCATCCAACAGTCCAAAGTCTTAACAACAAAACCTAATGCCATTGACTGATATGCCCATGACACGTCTCCAAAAGCCCTCCATCTTCGCCAAGAAAGTAGACAAAACCAGTCGGCATTCTGGTAAACTCAACCTCCCACTAGGAGACGAGGCAGTTTCATTTCAGTTCACCCCTTTATCTTTTTATTTTTTATTATTTTTTCTTCTGTCGTCTATATCCTTTTATCTTTAACTCTCTTTATTTTTAAAAAGTGATACCACCTGCAACTTTTTTTCAATTTACCTCAGTACCCCTACTCTTCCAAGTCACATCCTTTGAACTACTTGCTTTTTTCCTCAAAATGCAACTAATTAAGAGTAGGATCAAAGTAAGATTCTTAATTTGAACGTATCTTAGCATACGAGTAATACTTATTTATATACTTATTTAACTAATTAAAATATGTTACGTTGATTGATATAATATGAGTCTCATAAATTGATGTAAAAAGTAGACTTAATACTTAGCAAATATATATATTTTAAAAAATTTATGCATCCCATGACCATAAATATTGAGTTGAAAGAAATGATAAATGGTGGTTTGAATAAAATATTTTAAATTTGAAGAAATTTGCTTGTAGAATATTAAAGGAAATCTAAAGGTTCTGTATGGTATTATATTAGATAATTACTGTTTAATGGACCAAAAATGTAGCAAAAATTGATAATTAATTGATGTAAAAAAATATAAAAATGTTTATATAAAAAAATAATGTTTTATAGTAATATTTTTATTTAAGTAACAATAAAAAGTGATTAATATAGTGTAAAAAATAAGAATTAAATGAATAATAAAGGGATCCTGCCAAATGGTGGCAAAGGATTTTGAGTTCGAAGAACTATAAATGGTTTTTTCGTCATTGATATGGGATAAGGGCGTTATCGTCTTTTGACTTTCCACGGATAAAGGGCATTCCAGTCATTTCTTGATTATAAAGAGAGAGACGTAGAGAGAGACAGACAGAGAGAGAGAAGAGAGAGAAAGAAAGAAAGACGAGAGAGCAGGGTGAGAGAGAGTGAAAGAGAGAGAAGAGAGAGAGAGCCGTTTGAGTCCGTTTTTTCAGTTAATATATGAAGGTGAAACCATGGTGTCCGACCAAGAGATAGCAAAAGGAGTGGAGTCGGTGCTCCGTCAGTCCGACCCTAACGCCGTCACCTCGCTAAACGGTGTCGTTCAGCAGCTCGAGGCCAAGCTAGGGCTCGACCTCTCTGACAAGACCGGCTTCATTCGCGACCAGATCAACCTCCTCCTCCGCTCCCACCCAACACAACCACAACCACAACCACAACAACAACCACTACCACTACCACTACCACAACCACAACAGCCACACCCAAAAGACCATTTTGCCCTCCGAAACCACCCCCAATTCCCATCCGGCCCCCACCCCCAACAATTCCCTCCCCATTTTGCCCTCCAGCCCCACCTTCCCCACCGCCCCGTCGACCTCTCCTTCCGGCAGCCTCAGCCGTTTCCGGCAGCAGTCTATCCGCCTCCGCCTCAGGCGACCAAGCCCGCGGTTTTTACTCCAAATCCCACTCCCGAAACCACCCCGAAACAAAGGTCAGGGTTTTTAGGGTTTTCTTTTGTTCAATTTCAGGGTTCCAAAATTAGGGTTTTGTATTTTTGCTTTGCTTGATGGACATGCGTAAGTTGTGTACTTGAGTTATCTGCTGATAATGTTCACTTGAAAGTTTTGGTATTTCTTATGCTGGCTTTTGTCAGTATGATATGTATGCGTATATAATAGAATTATATATGTCATTGTTAGAATTGTCTGGGTCTATAAGGGATTTTGATTACCATTGGTGAACTAGTTGATGTCAAAGCTTTTGGCTTTGGAACAAAACAAAAAGGGGGAAAGGGGATTTAGGTGTCATTAATGATATATTTTATTTGCAAGTGGTCATTTGCGACCGGTCTTTGTCAAGTATTTGATTGGTTAGGACGAGAGATATGGGAAGACAATTGGGTACTAATGCAACATGATTGGTATTTGTACTCTTCAATACTTGTGGGGGATTTTTTTATTTCTTTTTCGATACTGAAATGCTAGTCAAACTATTTATCTTCTGTTCTCATGCTTAAAGATAATTCTAATTCAGGACAATTCAGCGGAAAATCATAGGAAAGGAGAAAATCTGTAAAGCTAGTATTTTTTTTATAAATAAATTTTTTTTTTAAAAAAATCTAAAAATAAAGGCCTTGTTGGGTGCTTCCAGTTAGTCCACGGCCTGCTTCTGCTTTGCTCTAGTAAAATTTATAATCTGTTAAGCTAATGACTGTTTGTGTTTTTGTTTTTGTTTTCTATTCTTATGACAAATGCATTAACAAACAACTCAAAACACAAAACACTCCTCAAAGCAAAAATAAAAAACAGCCCCCAAATGGGGTGGAGAGATAGCCCAATTATGATCTATGTATGAGTTTATTGATGCATTTTGTTCTCAACTAGTGAAATTCTTGTGTGTGATACTTAGCTAGATTGTAGTGTGCAACTCTGCATTGCTTTTGCAGATATGCGTTACTGTGGTTCTGCTTGAGTCTTGTACCTGCGCCTGAATGTCTGCTAGCACTGTATTCCCGTTGGGAAGTTTTACTCTGATGGATGATCTGATGTGTTTGTGTTTATCGAATCTTAGATCAGTGCTCTGTTGCTTATAAATATAAAATGTATTTTGTTGCAGTGCTCCAGTGAGTGCAAAAAGAAGAGGTGGTCCCGGGGGTTTAAACAAAGTTTGTGGTGTCTCACCTGAACTTCAGACAATAGTTGGTGAGCCAGCGTTGCCAAGGACTGAGGTCGTTATCTCCAGATTTATGACAATCCTCTTTGTTGGGCTCTTTTATTACGTGCATTACTGAAGTGTTAATGTTTATGGAGTAAGCTTGATATAAATACTTAAGAACCCTCCTTGTTTGATTCAGATTGTGAAGCAGCTGTGGGCATACATAAGGAAAAACAACCTCCAAGATCCAAGCAACAAGAGAAAGATTATCTGTGATGATGCCCTGCGCGTGGTATTTGAGACGGACTGTACTGACATGTTCAAGATGAATAAGCTGCTTGCCAAACATATTATCCCACTTGAACCTAAAAGTGTGTAACGTGGCAGAAAACACAAATTGTTTGTCATGTGATGGTTTTTATTTAGTAATTTTCCCCCACTTTCAAATGTCTGCAGAGGAGTCAGGTCAAGCTAAACGATTGAAGGTAGATGTTGAGTCTACAACTGAAAGTACCGAACCTGGTTCATCTCCTGTTATCATTTCTGAAGCACTTGCCAAGTTTTTGGGCACTGTAGAAAGGGAGATGCTCCAATCTGAGGCATTAAGACTTGTTTGGGAGTACATTAAAGTTAACCATTTGGAGGTGGGTAGCATCGCACACAAGTTTCCACCTCTCTGTCTCTCACTCTCTCTCTCTCTCTCTCTCTCATCTAAATTTACAGCTCAAATTAGTTTCTCTATCTAGGTTTGCCAATCCAGCATATACATGAGAAGATTATTCTGATCGCTTGTTTTGTTTCTTGATTTATACATATTACAATTTGATATGGTTCCTTATGATTAGCATTATGTTCTCACCCAGGTGGCCTTCATCACTGTTAATAGTTATCTTGCTTTGTTTTGGAAGTTTCATTAGGTGGTAATTAATCTTAGTGGCTTCACATGTGTGGTTGTAGGATCCTTTAAACTCGATGGTCATATTATGTGATGCACAGCTTCATGAGCTCCTTGGATGTGAAAGCATTTCTGCACTGGGGATACAGGAGATGTTAGCACGCCATCATTTATTCAAACGGTCATGATGCCTGGTACTGTTGACTGGTATGAACTCCATGCATTTTTAATGCTGGCCCTCTCTAGTTTTTACATTCGATAATCTACCCGCAGAATTCCTGCCAATTTCCCATCATCTGTTTTTATATGTGCATGTTTCATGTCTCTTATATGTGGTTTAATCGGCTGGGGACTGCGTCTCATGAAATGAAGGTCACTAATTCGAATTTTCCCTTTTTCCTTTCCTTAGGGACAAAAAATTACTTATATAAAAAAAATTTATGTGCATGTTTCACATTCAGCATGTCTGACCCCAAATCTGTTAACCTTCTGCTTCATGTTGGATTTCCCTGTTACAGTGTTTTTCTTTTTCCTTATTGGCTACTATGTTGCTTGACAATTCTGTTCCATCAAAAGCCCTTTAGGGTTTGTGAGTTTCAGATTAAAAAAAAAAGTGTTTGGGTCTGAGCTGGCATTGCCATCGTATTATTATTATTAGTATACTCAACAACCCTCAAATATCTCAACCCCAATATTTTTTTGCACCCCCAAGTATCTATACTTTTGCAGTTTATGTGCTTCTATGGTTGTCCCTGTCAACCAATACATATTTGCAATGGTTAACCAATAAATATTGTAGGTATTGTCTGTTTTGTGCTAAACACTGATGGATTGGTTTTATTTTATTTTTTGCAGGTGCACGAGACTGTTGGCATATAGTCTCTTCTGATGGTAGAACAGATAGTGAAGAATCGTTTTATTTTTCTGCTCCTTTTTTTTTTTTTTTTGGGTGCATTGACATGGTTCGAGGAAATGCTTTATATCACTTGGTTATTTGTGAGAAGGAATATGTACACCATGGGACAATGGCGAGTATCTCGTAGTTATGCCATTGCCCTGGATTTAATTTTTCTTTCTCACTCTGTTGTCTTTATTTCCATTCAATTCTAACCTCTGAACTGACTGAAGGGGTTAGAATGGTAAATCCTCTGTACATCCTTAAGGATCTTTATGTGTATCTTGTTAGATGGCAGAAGAAGTTGCATTTAACCATAACTAGCTAGAATTGGTATGTGGATGAAAGCCCTATGTTCTGTGGCTCATGACTTAATTTATGTAAGATAAAGTTATTTACTCAGGGTCTACAGGATTTCTTATAATTCCTTACAATTAGTTGTTTGAATTGCACGCAATCTTAATAGATAGGGGGCCGCAAGGTTCATTTACTCCAAGCAACCCGTGCAATTCAGGTAGCCAATTGTAGGGGATGCCTATACGTAGATAGATGCAAGTGTTCTACTATTAGCATAAATGAATTTGAGTGTTAACGTCATCACTATGGTTCATGCCTCAGGACTAATGGAAAGGGAGTTTAAATAAGAATAGAGAGGTACAAATGAAAAACAGAGCGAGTAAAATAAATATAACTCTCTTGGCTTTACTCTTGGATCCTAAGTAAAATTCCATCTTGTCTGTCACTGCCATAACATATGCCATCAGTTTCTGCAGAAACAAAAAAAAAAAATGTCGTTGCACCAATGATTATGAGCTAAAGTGCCAAAAAGGGCTAGAAGAAAACAAGAAAATGGTCAGTGTCCCATACCATTCTTAGAGGTTCAATATAAAGCAGCGGTTCCATGAACATTTCCATATCTCTGGATAATTGAAAATTTATATTATTTACATGAAGACCAAAAGTTGATGTTAAGTTGATGAATGCTACTAGAGATATTATCACTTTTACTATAAATTATTTATAAATTGACGTGATAGTTTGTGTGACACTTATCACGTTAATGACTAAATAATTAAATTTGATTGTGGCCGACATGACTCATTCTTATTGTGGAGCAAACTTTTATGCTTCCAACCCTATCATCTCAATAATAATATAAAAAAAAATTGAGGCATAATATCTATGATACCTTATGTAAACCTTCCCCTGGTAGATATGGCATATATAGAAGCTGAGACCCTTTCCAAGAGGCACATGTGTATTTTTCCATTCTGCAAGTAGACCACCAAGTAAGCAAGAGATTCAATAGTACTTCTTAAAACTCTACCCATCTAAAAGGGAACTATCAGGGGTGGTATCAGAAATTTTGATATGGGAGATAAAAAGTATAAAAATACTTGTTTTTTGGGTGGAAACAATTAATTTTTGGGGTCTATATATATTTTAAGAGAATTTTTAAAATTTCGGGGGATCCAAACATTAACCTAGAATCCGCCCCTAGAGATGATATCACGACTACAAAAGAGTTAAATGGCATACCTAGTTTCCATGATATACCAACCTTCATTCCATCATGAAATGTTGGTTTTATGACAAATTCAGCGTTATCTCCAAAGCTTTTAATCAGATGAGTGAAAAAATCCAACACTTGCTGCAAGAAAGAAACACCCTAGACCTTTAATTGATTTAGCAATTAAATTGACAAGAAATAGGTTAGTGCAACAATTCTTTTATAACTGTTCATCACGCGAATGAGTACTTTTTATTGGAGGGATGAAGAAAGTTGGGTAGCTAATGTGATTCCAATCATATGCTAACACGAACCAAAAAGAAGTTGAAAGTGGATATACCATTTTCCCTTGGAAGGGCTGGAAAAATGAGAAGAAATTGCAGATGCACCGGCATTCATCTCCAATTATATCTGATAATTCATGGATGTTTTTGCTCTTAATTGCGCTGTGAAGTTTAAGAACTGCCTCCAGAGCTCTATGATCTCCCTTTCCTGATTCTGATGAGCTTTTAGCATCAAATGGCACCAGTGCGCCTAAGCGTCTGCGCCTCGAAGAAAAGCTGATATGGATCAAAGGTTGGCGTGAAATTGGAGAGTGGAAATTACCAAGAACATAAGCCTTAAAACTTGTTTGGCTAGAGAGATTTTGTGGAAGGGAATGTGAGATTAATCTAATGCTGGGGAAAGAGACCAAGGCCGCCATTTCTCTACGTTGAGAGAATGAAAGTGATCGAGGTGGGAAGAAGTCATTCAAATCTCAAAGAGTAAACGCATATCTTATACAAAAGAAAAGTTAGAAGCATTTGACAGAAAAGAATCAAGCAACTGGACGATGTGCATCAATAGCAAGCTAAGTATCTTTGAGATCACATAAGCAAACGATGAATTTATTAACTGCGTCGTCAACAAAGAATAAGATTATAAGTTATATTCTTTCGTCACAAAATTATACTTTCGTCTTAACCGACCTTAAATTTGTCTTTGTTAAATAAATAAAAAAAAAAAAATTAGTTAAAAGTGAAACGTAACATTTTGAAATAGTTGTGAAGATATTCGTTTTACCGATAAACGGAACTTGTAACCACAAATCTAAGCATTATACAAAGACAATAACAATCATAGTCACTTGTCTCGACGACGCGTACGGTCCATCGAAACAAACCGGGAAGCACCTAGAGAGAGAGATCAAGATCAGAAGTATACAGCCTCTTTCTCTCTCTAGTCTAATCTAATCTAATCTAATATATATGTATATATATATTATGGGAGTTTTTAGGAGGAGGGCATGTCATTGCGACAAGTGTCGTTCAATTATTCAAACAAGTGTCTTTATGAAAGGTTAAAAATGCATTTAAATTGGATAAAAACGTTGAAACATTACACGTTTAGTTATTTTCTAAAAGCAATGTTTCATATCAAACTCTTGTAACTGGATTTTTGTTGATATATGACTCTTCAATTCAAAGACTTATAGATAAGTTTCTACTTCCTTATTCCTTCAATTCTTTCACCCCTCCTGCATTACAGATTTGAACATTTTTGAATTTTTTTGAGGTTTCAACCTAAATGGTTGGCTTCGGACAAATATATGGTATGACGCTACCTTACAAGAAATTGTCATAGACTTGAAGCGACCAATAGGTCTGAAAGCCAAAAAGGAAAAACGAAATAGTAATGTATCACATACAAAAGTGCAAATGTTAATAATTTCAAAGAAAAATACTAAAGAGTTAACAATTTCAATAAAGAAAAATCCAAACATGCAATCGCAGTCAATTTTGACCCATTTTTCAAACGCGTCTTCATATGGTCCTAAAAGACAAATTTGAGTTATTGAAAGGGCCATGCATGAAAATTTATAACTACCCAACTACTGATTTAGGGCTTGGATTTCTAAACAAACACATGTTCTGAATAAAAGAGGACCAAAAAAGTAGTTTTTATTTTTTATTTATTTATTTTTGCATGATTCGATTTAAGCATGTGATATACAGAACAGTTAGCCAGCCAGCCCAACCAACATGGGCTCAGCCCAAAAGGTTTACAACACGCTTTGCAAGTATGCCACGGTGACGGAGCCGAACCTTTGAAGTCGTTCTGAACCCGAATCAGGACAGAAAGTCAGAAAGTAAAACCAAGCTCAGAATGGCGGAGAGGAACAAGTACAGCATAATTATCCCGACCTACAACGAACGCCTCAATATTGCCCTCGTGGTGTTCCTCGTCTTCAAGCATCTCCGGTATGCCCACCTCGTCTCTGATCCTAGAATTCTTTTTCGACAAGTTACATTTTTTGTCGTCACAGTTCCTTTTTTTTTTCCTGGGATCTGATTTTGGATTGCTCTTCTTGATTTTGTTAAGGCTTCTCTAAATTGAAATGAAAATTGGCCTTTTTTGGGGATTTGGGTCTTATAAACATATACAATCATTTATGGGTTTCATTTGCTTGTTCCTGCGCCTTGCATGTAGACCGTGCTTGAGATTATGTTGGCAATAGGTAATAGTTTCGTGAATGGACGTCTCATACAATTTCTTGTTTGGTTAAGGGATGTTGATTTTGAAATAATTGTTGTGGACGATGGTAGTCCTGATGGGACTCAAGAAGTTGTAAAACAACTACAGCAAGTATATGGTGAAGATCGCATTGTGAGTACCATAAGACTTGAAAATGAATCTGAATTTCTGAGTAGACTCATTTTTTATGCTTATTTCTGACTTGTGACGATGATCCCCTCCTTTGTTTTTTAAATGATGCAGCTTTTGAGAGCTAGACCTAAGAAGCTTGGGTTAGGTATGTCTGTAATCTAATCTGTATATGAAAAATTACAGGGAGCTTGCTTTGATGTGTATTCAAATTTCAGGAACGGCTTACTCTCATGGCCTTAAGCATGCGTCTGGAAATTTTGTTATAATCATGGATGCTGATCTATCACACCATGTAAGTATGTCGGTGGGATATGGATAATAATTTGGTGTAATGTTGAAGTTTGAAATTGGGAAGGCATCTAGGTTGCCATGGATGATGATTTTCCACTTTAAGTTGTGTATATTGGCGGCTAGGAAAGCATCCAAACTTATTTCTGATGTCTACAACTCGACTATGCTTTGGTGTTTCTTTTTCTGTGAACCATCTAGTATTTCATTCATGTGGTTTCCCAAAATAAATGTCAAAATATAAATTGGATTCACCGATGGTGGTTAAAACATCCATGAGACCCACTGACCCAGTAAGTGCATGGAGTCTGTGGCTATTTGTAGTTGCTAGCCATGTTCATAGTATTAATTTATCACATTATTGTTTCCAATTTTCCATTGGCTATAGTTTTCTTCATCTGACCTATTTTCTTCTCATCATGCAGCCTAAATACTTGCCAAGCTTTATCAAGTAGGAGAAATTCCATTCGATTCTTTTCTATGCTCTAATTTTGACATAGAGTGCCTAGTTTCTGGAAAACCTTCTGACTTCTTTTACTATGATGTGTTTATTAAGGAAACAGTTGGAGACTGGTGCAAGTATAGTTACTGGAACCCGCTATGTTAAAGGTGGGGGTGTTCATGGATGGAATCTTATGCGCAAGCTAACAAGTAGGGGAGCCAATGTTCTTGCACAAACACTTCTATGGCCTGGTGTATCAGATTTGACTGGATCTTTCCGGTACACAAACTATCGTGTTAAGTTATTCAATTGCTCGACACTTCCATGATTTTGTAACTGAAGTTACTTGGATCATTTGAAGGCTTTATAGGAAATCAGTTCTTGAAGATATCATTAGTTCCTGTGTGAGCAAGGGATATGTCTTTCAAATGGAGATGATTGTTCGAGCTTCTAGAAAAGGCTACCATATTGAAGAGGTAGAGTTACATATTTTTCTATTATCATGGTTTAAAATTGAAATTGACAAACTTTGTGCACATTCAGTTTTGTGGGTCTTGATCCTAACCAAAGGGTTTTTTTTTTTGGATCTTATGCTCTCAAATACTAAATTTACTTGGATCATCCTATGCAAATACCTCAACATCTCACTTGATTAAAGTTATAGTAAAAGAACTTTACTAGCAAGTGTGGGTTTGAGTTGGTCAGACTAGTTTCAGTTTGTAATATAAACATCCTACCATTATGGTTTGTCTTCCTGGTTTTTCGGTTTCAAGTTCTGTGGCAAATTGAATAGTAATTGTGAACTTCATCAATATGGGTGGAAGTAAATAATTTTTGGTAAAGAAGTAAAGACTGAATATATGGAATGATAGGAGCTCGAAAAGTGAGATATACTTCCTCTTCTTTTGAGTCCTTGAGGAAAAAAAAAATTCTCTTATACAGTTAAACACATGTAATCAGCTTAGAAAAAAACATGGAAGCAGTTAGAAATGCCAACAGCGCATGCACAAGTGTGTATTCAGGCCTGTATGTGTGTAAGCAAGGATGAACATACATATGTATTTTTGAATTTATGCCGTGTGACTCCTCTCAGTGTTGTGCTTCATGAATGCAGCTATGCCTTATTGATAGCTGTCTTGAGTTAACAATGCAAATGTGCATGTTTATTTGGCTGCCACAAATTTTAAATTTACGATTACCTTTGCAACTTTTTTTTTTTTTTTTGTTATCTTCCCCTTAATGTACCCCAGCTATGCATCAACAGTAAACAGCCAATTAGACATCGATGCTACGGTTTTGCCTATCTGACCATGTTGCCTAATTCTCTTTCTTCCTTAACACACTCATGTATTCGAAGGATTTGTAACATTGGGAGTCCAGTAGTGATGCTTGAACTCTATACATTTAAGCTACTTCTCCAGAATCTATCCATCGGAAGAGCAGTATTAAGTACTCATGATAATGAATGCTCTGTGTTGCTTGATTCTCTTTTATGCATGTATTCTCATTGATCTTCCACCTTTTAGCTGATCTGGGTCCTGTGCTTGTCTACAGGTTCCAATTACGTTTGTTGATAGAGTATACGGAAGTTCAAAGCTTGGAGGATCTGAAATTGTGGAATATCTAAAAGGCCTTGCATATCTGTTGGTCACAACATAAAATAAAGCAGAAATGACAAGCAAGTGATCATCTTTTTTCATTATAAAGCAGGAATGACAAGCAAGTGATCATCTTTTTTCATTATAAAGCAGAAATGACAAGCAAGTGATCATCTTTTTTTCATTATAAAGCAGAAATGACAAGCAAGTGATTATCTTTTTTCATTTTGTGCACTAGTTATGTAAGGTTTTTTCCTCTATAATTCATATTTTTAATGACAAGCAAGTGATCATATTTTTTCATTATAAAGCAGAAATGACAAGCAAGTGATCATCTTTTTTTCATTATAAAGCAGAAATAACAAGCAATTGATTGTCTTTTTTCATTTTGTGCACTAGTTATGTAAGGTTTTTCGCTCTATAATTCATCTTTTTAATGAGAAGCAAGTGATCATTTTTTTCATTATAAAGCAGAAATGACAAGCAATTGTGATCATCTTTTTTTCATTATAAAGCAAAAATGACAAGTGATTGTCTTTTATCATTTTGTGCGCTAGTTATGTAAGGTTTTTGGCTCTATAATTCATCTTTTTGTTTATGAATTTTGATAGGCCTTACCAAACATTCAACTAAGATTCTCAATTGAGTCTAACAGCAGATTAGCACATTCTCGTGTTTATCAGTGGCTTCTTTTTAAGTAAGATTTACTTCTGATGGCAGTTGAGTTGTCTGGTCACAGATTAAATGATCATAATTTTGTATGTTCGACAGTTACCTAGAACACGGATTGAATGTGAGTGTATGATATTTATGATCTAGTGTTCTGTGTTTTTGATTGATTGTTAATCTTTTTGTTTTGAAAAAACGAAAGCAAAAAAACAAAAGTTTTAACAAACAGAGCCTTACAAACAATTGTTTGTAAAAAGGATTTGTCAAAATCCTTACAAACTAAGATATAATTCCCTCGAGCATTTAGTTTTCAGTGGCTAATTTGCACAAAAAGTAACCAAAAAGGGGTGGCATCATTTAGCTGGTGTTCTCCTACTATAAAGTATACTAGGCAAAACGATTATAGAGTTCCAATAAGGTGAGATAAAGAAATTGCACAAGTGTCTATCCAACATGACATCCAAATTGTCACATACACCTGTCTTGCTATGACTTGACCTCCTGCTACATGTGCAAAATATGTATTGTAGAAATGGCACAGGAACAAAGCGGCACTCTTAATATTACACATGCATTGCTTAAATATAATCTTAATTGTGTATATATAAATTCACATTGAGTAAGTAATCAAACGTATTGTCGAGTATGAGATTAAAGGGATTGTGACCAATGCCTTGGTACTATACAAGGATATAGTGAAAATGGTTACTTTCGGGTTAGTGTCGATAGAGTAAATAATTGTGAATATCGATTCCGAAGTATAGCAGTTTGTTATAATCGTAAGTGTCTCACATTACTTAAGCACAATTTTAGCAAACCCTTTAGCCGATTTTTAATAGTGTGTTCTAGCTGAGGTCTATATCGATATTTTATTTTCTATATTGCATCCTTGGCCATGACAATCGATAGCTAGTGGATCTTTTCACGCCTAGCATACGTAATGCTGCTGAGCTCATGCTTCCGATGCTGAGCTTAATTAACAAACAAAAATATTCGAGTCTATGGCTATAGGCCGCAAGGGTAGGCAGTGTTCGAAGCGTATTTAGGTAAAAAATAAGAAACGAAAAGAGAAGAGGTTGAAGGATAAGACGGGTTATTGCGCTAGTCCAAGCTAGCCAAAATGGAAGCATATTCACCCCAATTATCGAGATTCAGAGTATGAATAAAAGATGCTTGAATAAAGGAAGTGTTACTCCATGCCTCTGCACATTAAAAATGAGTAAGAAAATGCCAACAGCTTTCCCCCCTTTGCTAATTCTAACCAAAACAACCAATCCCACCACTAATTTGCATATAAATATATAACATTTTCATAGAGATTTGTGAAAAATATTATGCAGAGAGCCAGTGAGATTAAGAGCGAGAGAGAGTTTTGATCATGGATGCAATTGCAAACACACAGAACCAAGAAACTCGTGTGGCAGTGGAAGAACAACAGCAGCCACTGCTGGAAAATGCACCAACAACATCCCCCACAGCACCCTCAAAAACGCCAGTACAGAAGGCAATAAGAAAGACGTTCAAAATATCAGCACATTTGGCAAACCTGCTTCCCACAGGGACAGGGCTGGCGTTCCAAGTTATGTCCCCTGTTTTCACACACCAGGGGCAGTGTCACACCACGACAAGCAAGTTCATGTCTCTGGGCCTTCTGGGTGTCTGCTGCTTCTCATGTTTTCTTCTGTGTTTCAGCGACAGCTTCAGGGATGGGAGTGGGAAAGTTCGCCATGGCTTGGCCACATTTAGAGGGTTGTGGGTGATTGATGGGCAGCCATTGGATGCAGAGGAGGCGGCCAAGTATAGGCTAAGGCTTGTTGATTTTTTCCATGCATTCATGTCGGTGCTGGTTTTTGCAGCGGTGGCGTTGTCTGATCAGAAGGTTGTCAAGTGCTTCTATCCGACACTGTCTGGTGAGGCTAAGGATTTTCTTGTGGCTTTGCCTACTGGGATTGGAGTGGCTTGCAGCTTGTTGTTTGCTGCTTTCCCTAGCAAACGCCATGGAATTGGATTCCCTCTCTCTCGCCACTAGTTGGATTGCTTAATTAATTCCTTTTCAATTATGACATTTCATGATTGTATGTTCATCTAACATTAAGGCCTGTTTAGTTTGCGAAATAAATATTTCAATAAAATAAAGTATTTCTAAAAATAGAAGAGATCAGAATTGAATAATTATTCTAATTCTCGCGGGTGACCGGAAATGCTATCAAAGTGTGGCTTTTCTTTTTCTTCGTTCCTAACTGTACGTCCAGGATTTCAACCAATATTGTTCCTTACATACATCTGCGTGCTACGTCGTTTTATCTATATAGTTGTACTCCTACAATAGATGCTAGCTAGCCAGGTGACTTCCCGATTATATTCCGAAAGTTTCTCAACTCTCACTACAGTCGATCTACAGCAGCCTAATTAAATTATTATTTGACACTTTCAATTTTCATTTAGTAAATCTAATCTTGAGAAAACAACTTACTAATTTGCGGTAAGCAGCTAGCCCTAGCTAGGAAAGTCCAGTTCAATTCATTTGCATCTGATCCGACCACGTTTGGTGTGCCCCCTCTCCTCAATTTCAAAACCTGGGGAGGGTGCTCGATCAGATTGCAATTTTCAAAAGTTAAATTATGATCTCTGATTCCCCTATCTCTCTTTACACCGTATCTCCATGGGCAATCTGGTGGCTCCAGCTGTACGTGGTAAATAAGTTGCTGGATATTCTGTCTGGAACTCAGGTGCATGCAAGCTTCTCCAAAAGTGGGTACGGATGAGATGATGATCAAACAGTGTGGTGTGGTGTGGTGTTATAACACATACAGGGAACAAGACATGGATGGAGAAAGACAAAAGAAAGTGGGGGCAATGATTAATTAGTGTCAAATAGTGTTGGCGCTTTAGTGAACTCGGAGCGATTTGGATTCAGATCACCTTCCGCAGCGGCCGGAGAAGTTTGGATATTTGAAACCTTTGATATATCATCAATGAGTGAAATGTTCTGTACGTGGAAACGCCCGCTTCTAGAATGGGCCAGGTATGCTGCTGTGTCGAATTGACAAGAGCAAGAGTGTTTGCTTAAAGGATAAACAGTAAAAACTGTACAAAGCAGAAAAATATACGTGTTTTTCCCATTGGTCGCAGTTTATAAGAAAGGGATGTTGGCATAATTAAAGGATAAAGCTACCTCCCCTAGCCTCACGGGTCAGCTTCTTCAATAATAATTGAGTTCTATAATTTGAGGTCGCATGACACTTGTCGTGCTTTTAGGAAGTGTCATGCTTTTAGGATTGTCTCGTGACAGTCCATATGGTACATGCTACGTTTACAAATTAAATTAACGTGATAAGTCCGGCGTTACTTATCAAGTCAAGTTTTAAAACATGAACTCTCATATGAATTTGTTATTTTTTTTAAAAAATAAATAAATAAATTAAGATGGACAGATATGATAATGTCTAGAGTTTCACAACATAAAGATCAAGTGATATGCATATCATATTCCTAGAATAATATTATTTTATGGCTGTTTGGCTATGACATTCCATCCTATCACATATATAAATATATATGGTCAAATTATAGCAAAACCTTGGTGCTTATAACAGTTTTATACTTGATTCTTTAACGGTGTGAAACGGAAAAAGTCGTGGACAAAGTTGTGGCAGCTTCTCACGCCAAACTATACTTGAAAATGACATGCATAATTGGGATCCGGATTTCAATAAAATTTGAGAATCTTATGGGATCTATTTGCTTTAATCAGGCGGACATACAATTTAAAAATAACGATTTTAAAAATGCAGATAAGTGTTTAACAAAATTATAGTTTTACTTTTTAAATTGTACGTTTTAAAAAATGTACATTTTACCTGCAATTTAAAATGAAAAAAAAAAATATCTATATTTTCAAATCACAATTTTTTAAATCAGCTATTCTTAAATAATTTATTTCCTATAATTTAGTTTAAAATCACAATCAGGAATGCACCCTATATCTATTGTAGGTCCTAGTCATTTGGACAAATTAATGTGAATTGGCAACCTCATCATACGTGTATACACGCAGGAGACAACATAGTTAATTAAATCATATCATGGAGGATGAAGAATTCTAGGAATGTTGACGACTATCGATTGACTTCTGGGTCCCATCTAGGCTCAAAATTATTTGTCCACCTCATTAATATTTCTCGAGTGATTCAGCTGTTGGACTGAAAAATACCGTTTTTCTTCGACCTGCATGCGGAGCGAAGTGAAGTTTTTTAAGGACAAATGTTTCTTGTTTTTATTAATTTTGATGTGCTTAAGAATAATTATCTAAGAAAAGGGCCCTCAGGCCCAAAAATTAACCTAATTAGACTCATCTAACAAGTAACACAATATATAAATAAGTCATGGCTTTAAAACAATTTTCGTACCCATCCCAATCGGGCCTAAGCCAGATAGTTCCTCCACCGACACACCCCGACGAGGTCCATGCCTACTATTGCAAGTTCCATGATCTACATGAAATACAACGTCCCTCAACTAATTTTTCCAATTTTATTAAACATATGCATAACAAAAATCACATTCTCTAGATATATATAAATACCGGGGGTTCAATAGACTAAAATACAATAATGGGTCACGTCCACAGGTGTCAGCAACCACAAAAGCCTAGTAGACTATGATGTATAGGATGCTAAAGCATTACACATGGCATGCTACTAATATGTTATCGTTGCGGCCGGGAGGGGTCCATGATCCAGTGTGGACCCTTCTCCACCGTCCAACTTTCCATCAACCTTTTTCGCACTTTACAGAGCAAAATCGACTTGTAAGAATGGCAGCCATCAACTCGATCTTCTTGCCCCAAACCAAACCAGTACGTAAAATGAAGGAAGGAGATTCCTGCTGACAAAGGCTCTCGTGGCATCATTGCTTCGTCCAAAATTCAACTAAATCTCTTGCATCTATGCTATGCTTATTTTAGAACATATATCTACGTACGACATCTAGTGAAGTACTCATGGAGGGGCTGGGGCTGGAGTTGTAAAAGGCAAAGATAGGGGCCCTTTGATTGTAAATTCTTATATATAACAATAACAATTAGGATTTGAATTTCACTAGGATTGCTAGACAGTAATCAGAAAATTTATATGAAACTTATTTATCTCAGATTTTAAATTGCTATCTATTCGGGCATACGGAAGATGCCGTATGAGTAATGAGTTTCATATGGACTTTTTCACAAATTGTTATTCAAATTTATTAACAAATGATTGAAAAGTTGAATGCTAAATATTTTTTTAGTATGTTAATTGTTCAAATATTATTTCTTGAAATTGGTCCATATTATTTATTTCACCTAATTATTAAAAATTATATATATATATGAGACCATAAGAACACCCAGTAATATTTTCCGGCCAAAGATCCAATACTAACAAACAAAAAATTGAAATCATTAAAAACTTAAAACTTTACTTACCTTTATATCACATCGAGATTGTTGGGGATTCAAAATCAAATAAATTCATTACCAAGATCGGTCCTTTTAGATCATTAACAAAGTATATGAGAATTTAAAATACCGGAAATGGCCTTGAAATGTGTAGAATTTGGAAGGAAATAGTGGTTGGGAACATGTTGGGGGTTTCCGAGGTGATGAGCAGAGGAGAGGCACTGACAGTGATCCGGCGTGGCAAATAAAGACGGCTGCAAGTGGGTCCCGAGTCACGAGAGTCCGACCTGGAAAGCATCTACAAGTGGGCCCAGGGAGGTTCATCTTTTGGAGAGGGGCGGTTCCCAAAGGTAGGAGCAAGGGGGTGAATCAAGGAAGGAAAAGTTGGCCACGATAGCATTTCAAATTTTGTGTGGGGGCTCAATTGACGGCAATGATCGCAGTTGGTGATGCAGGGCCCCCACCCACTTTGCCCACCGCCCTTACGAGCCATTGTTGGCTTTTGTTTGGCTCATGTACATTACATTACATCAATCATGGGAATGTGTTTGGTTTTTGAGATAGACTGGTGAATCAAACCCTAAAAATGGTAGTAAACCGATTGAATCAACATAAAAGTGACTACCCATACTAAAGTGAAAGTTGCTCCTGATTTTTTTTTGACAATTACAGAAGCCCCATCTTTCTCTTTTCTTTTCATTTTTTGTTGCTTTTAAAATCAAGAACAATTTTTTTTTTCTTTTTTGTAATTTGAATTTATACATATTAATCAATTCTATAGCATAACGATGATAATACCAAATTTAAACAAATTATCTAATTTGATGATTTGTTCGAACTCGACTCGTGTCAAAATAAGTTTAAATTTTTGAAATAATTGATAATTTAGCATAATATTAAATACAAAGATTATGTGATTGGACTTCATCTATTAAAAGAGAGTTTGAGCATATAAATAAGGAAAGTATCAAAAAACTTTTTGAATAATTGGTAATTTAACGTATAAATCTCCATACACTCAAATGATTTTGGGACAATTGTAAAGGTGAGGTTATTTATTGGTGGGTCAATATTAAGACAAAAACAATGGGAAAGAAATAAAACCAAGAACATGAAGCCATGATACAGCCAGCCTAACTGCATGCCCCACTGCACAAAACACAGAGAAACCCACTTATAAGATATGATTCAGATATCACATATGGCCTCCACCATTTGATATATACAACGAATTAATGGTTTACACTGTACACAGCGATCAAATAGAAAAAAACATATGATATCTAAATCTACTTTAATTCATTAAAAATGCAAAGGAAAAAACATACAGCTAGACTCCTTGATGTCCTTTAATTCGTGTCAGTGACATGAGGTGTCTTCTTGCAAAGATTCTTCAGGCTCTCACACTCCTCTGGCTCTATATATAGCTCTCTCACTTTGATCAGCTCCTCACCTCACTCACAACTGCTCTTTCTTGCTCATATATATATTTCACCTCTTTTCCATTCTCTGTTCAACTTCTTTTTTACTTTCCTTTGAATCCCAAATGGCCTCTGTCGAGGTATATATTGATCAACTCATAATATTTCAATTTTGCTTATGTTGTCTACCCATTTGCATCCGGTTTCTGATAGATCGTTCTGCAATTCCACCTTTGACAGTGCTCAAAGTATTTGTGGAGCCCTATTTGTTGTTTCCAACAAACCCATTGCAGATTTCCATTTTTGATACTATCTCAGACGATTGATGCATGAGTCCCTTCTCTATTTCTATTATATCTGATCAACCTGACTGGTTGACCCATACCATAATATTATTGTAATGGAAATGGAAATGGAAATGATTTTTCTTGCTTTTATTATGATCAGACAAAAAAAAAATCCGATCTTTTGGTGTGTTACTGAAAACACTCTAGCTCTTTAACAAGTGATGGATCAATCCATCTTCGATCAGCTAGTTTTGTGTGATCTTATATGATATAGAACATGTGCAATGGCACTAACTTGATCTCAAACTAAATCTATTATTCTGATAGATCAAATCATCAACCTTTAATAACAGAGTATCGGTCTGATCAAAATACCTGTTTTTTGGATTGTTACCTCATTTGATAACTATATAATAAAGAATCGGTATGGAAAATTTATGTTGTAGTGTTTGTTTTCATATTTTTTGGTTACTTTATATCTTTATTTTCAATGTATTAATCCTAAAACTTTCGATTCTGTTCAGTTTTGTATAAAGGAATGCAACTGATTGGTGATCAACAAAGCATGAAATCTTGTTTTAAGAATTTTATTTTTCATTGGTTTGTTCATTTAAGCAGGTTGCATCGGCTCCAACAACATTGCCAGAGAATGAGAAAATTGAGGCGACCAAGACTGAGGAGACAGTGGCAGCACCCACTGTTCCAGAGCCAGCCACTGAAGAACCAAAAGAAGCAACACCTGAAGCCCCAGTAGCAGAACAACCTGCGGCTGCAGAACCTGAAGCTCCTGTTGAAGTTGAGACCAAGGAGGTGACAGAGGAAGCCAAGGTTGAGGCAGAGGAGCCTGCAGTAGAGAAGACAGAAGAAGAGACTCAAGAAGTGAAAGCAGAGCCTGCTGCAGAGGAGCCCAAAGGAGAGACTACCGAAGCCACTGAGGCTCCAGCAGCCCCAGCTGAGGTAGAGAAACCAGCTGAGGAAAAGAAGCCAGCTGAAGCAGCAGAGGAAGCTAGCACTGAAGTTCCAGTTGAGAAGATTGAGGAGTAGTTCTATTGAATGATGTGAACCTAGTTGGTCTGCTATTTTCTTCTATTTAATTAGTTTAATTATGATTATGATTAAAGTAATTAGTCTTTGGATGGGTTTGAAATTTCCAAGCTTTGTCAATGTAAGCACTTGGATCCACTCCAGCATTCTTCCACTTGCCTAATATTTGTAATGGTCCATAGATGGGAGAAACTCTGGGTGCTTTACATATACAAGGATGAAGTCATGTTTTTGGCTGGAGGGGTGTGGATGTTGGCTCCAAGGAGGGTTCAAGTGAGTTTGATATGGTGTGATATGAGATGTGATCTCTAGATTTGAATAATGATATTAATATTATTTTTGTTTTGTTTTAATAATATGATGCATACTTGATGTACAAACATTGTGAAGATGATTAATCTGCAAAGAGTGAGTAGATTACAAAAGAGCTCACGAGTATTACGTCACATATTGATTTATTATTAGGTGAGATCGAGTTTTATAGGCTATTATAGAGAGTTTCAATTGCAACTTGGCTGGTCATTTTAGAATAATAATACAAATGTAGCTAGCATTTTTTCTAGATCGCTATACTTTGATATTTATGGGAATGTCTCATAAGTCTAAACCAAGGCCATAGCTTTTGTTACATGAGTAAATAGTTGTCCATAATATTATTATTTAGGACATCTAACTGGGGGATTCAAACTATGCTTCTTTTTGTCAAAGGCCCAAGATGTTGCAAAACCAATTTCAATCTAGCAATATTGTTCAAGTCATTCACCGTAATCACAATATCATCTACATATACTATTAAAAACCTTAAATTTTAAGTTGGACCACGAAATAGTTCGATCACATAATTTTAATGTCATTCACATTTAAATCTTCTATAATTTTTAGGTATTTTATTGTGTAGATTTTCCTAATCCTTATTTTCAAATTAAATAATTAAAATGTATCTTAGCGATCCTTGCGCAATTTTTCAAGAATATGTTTATAAATTGAAATGTTGCATCGATAACACCTCAAGGTGTTTTAGGTATCTTAAGTCAATTGATTGCATACTACAATGTCTTCTAATTGTTGTTCTACTACGTGTTCATGCTTTGGCTGCAAAGTTATTATCTTCATGCTTTGGAAGGCAACAGGATTACAACCTTGACCCTTAGTTATCTCATTCTAAAAAAAACTAACGGCAAAAGAAGTTCTTAAGCAATTGAAATGATTCCATGCTGTGTCTGTCAAGGAAAATCTTGGGTTCTAAAGAGGGATTCTCATGTCTCAGTTTTATGATAAAATGATTTAAAAAAATAAAATTGTGATTTGCCTAACCAAGGTTTTTTAGGCATTAGCATCAAATTTGAGGCATTAGCAACAAATTTGTGAGGCATTAACAAAATTGAGCATTAGCATCAAATTTAGGATGATCAAATCCATTTTGGATGATATCATCCTAAAGGTTAACCTTCCACCCTTTAGGTTTAATTTTGAATCCAAAACAAGTTTTAAGCATTTAGAACCTAAACATTAATCCGATAAAATTATCATTAGGCAAAAATCTATAATTTATTTTTTATTAAATCATTCTCATAAAGGCTAGGAAACACAGGAGAAACCTGAGGAAAATTAGAAACCTGTCTATCAATTAGGCAAAGCCGGACATGAAAGAATTTCAAAGATTAATTTGTTGAAAAGAACACTAAGATTGTTGCGAAGAAAGAATTATGATCGCAGGAAAAATGTTACCCAAGATGCTATAAAACTTTTGAAGTCTCGATGTATTCCTCTTTATTTTTGCATCATTTTTGTCTATTTTTTCAACTCATAGATCTCAGAAATATATATTTAAAAAAATATTCTTCAACCGATAAAGAGGACCTAGTGCAAAGTTCCTTAAAATAAATTTGACACTCTCTTCAAGCAATACCCAACGGTCTTTATACAAGAGTACGTTGCCTTGGTAAACATTTTAGACATTTTCATAACGCTATTATCTCCATCTTCACCCGAAAGGTCACCTAAAGCGACCTGGCTGCCTTATAATTAGCACGAAAAAATTTCCCCTTTGAAAATAACTTGTCGACTTAGCAAACACCCTTTGGAAGCAATGCTATCTTTGGCATTACCAACTATATAACTTTCACAACGACTGTCCTCTTCACAGCTCTTCTTTCTTTCTTTCTTTTTTTTTTTTTGGGTAATATAAAATTCATTAAAAGTAAAATAAGTAGATAAGGAGGAGGTAGGGTACCTCAACAAACACACCGATAAGGTCAATATAGAGTTCAAGAAAATCATATATAAGAACTGAAAATTGACCGCAAAATTGGGTAGAGGGTGGGGGAGACAGGGAAAGGACCGATGGCGGTGGTGGGGACGCATGGGTGGATGGCTGTAAAGTCAGCTTTCAAAAAAGACAAATAAATAAATAAATAAAGGAGAAAGAGAAAGAGAGAATGAGACGGGGAGGAAAGGAGGCAGGAAGCCTCCCCCTTTTGGGCATATACATAAGGGAGTAAAGGGCTCCTACTACTAGGGGAGAGATGAGATCTCAACTAAGAGAGATGCGAGTTCCTCTCTTCACAAATAGAGTAGATATCTCTTAACAATATAGAAAGTAACTTGAAGAAATAAATTATTTTTCAAAGCTTTTCAACACAAAAATAATAATAATAAATTAATTAAAAAAAAAAATTGAATGAAATTCACCGCAGGAGTGATTACAATTGATACTCTTCCCTTAATGCTGATTGATGCTTTGACAATTGGGACGTGGCCGCTGCTCTCCTATACTAATTTACCCATTGCATCTGCAGAAGAACAAGAAGTGAAATGGTGCATTCATTATGGCTCTAGTCTCTACTTCCTAAATATTTTCTAAAGTAAAAAAATCTTGAAACAATTCATACACTAACAAAAATCAGAAGAAAAAAATATATCAAAGAGGAGACAGACCTGCATGTCATTGCGTAATCCCTGTGTTTTTACATGTCATGATAAGCCAATATCTAATACTAGAAAGAAGTCCATGGAAGCAGAGAGATTTCTTTTTTCCTGCCCCCCTGCTTTATTTATACTATAGCTATACAAACAGTAGACAAAAAGAGCAATGACATTGGAATCTTCATGCAAAGATATAAGATAACTATAGCAGCAGCTTCTTACATAGTCTAATGAGAAACGCAATTATCCTATAATCTATGTACAAGCTGAGAACATCTTCAGTATGTGCAGTCAAAAACGCTTTTCACCCGGATGCAGATGTAGAAATTTCACCAAGTACCAAAGCTGCAGCCTACATGTTCTTGGGTGATAAGGTGAAGGCGATCTTGCATGACAGCCATTGATGGATATTGTGGGAAACAGAGCCTGTAAAAGCATGTGTGAGATGAAGGCAGTCGATCATGAGGCTCTGCTGACCTGTATATATAAAGCCGGGAAGCCAAACCGCGGAAACCTTCCACCGGCAAATACTTGATTGACGTCCAGAAAAAGAGAAGAATCTTTCTCTGCTCTGCAGACATCCCTCCAACAATCTGCAAATTTTTTTTTTTTTTTAAGCATGAGATGATTTAACCATCATAACAAATTGGCAACACCTAGTGCATTTCTCTTTTCTTTTAATAAGTAAATCAGTGCAACTCATCTACACATGAAATATATTGCTTTACTAAAAAAGCCTCCCTATATTGCTTTACAAAAAAAAGTACACATGCAGTATACAAGAAAGGTAACCAATTAGGAAGAAGAAGAAAAGAACACAAATCTACAAAATCTAAACAACTAGAAAGCAAGAACAGCCATCCAAACATAAAGAAATTTAAACATAATATTGGTTAATTCTATCACCGTCCTCCCACAATCTTCAAAATTTTGAGCATTGCGTTCTCTTTAAATATTGGTTATGCACATATTTTATCATCAACACCTCGTCTCAACCTGAGGGAATACAGAAGATTAAAGAAAGAGGTATCTGATATAGGTAATATTCCACTATATCTTTAGAAAACTGCACAGAATCTGCTATCGGGGCTTCCTCATAGCAGGCAATACTAAGCAACACCAAAAAAGATGCCTTCAATGTCTGATTTGCACACCACACATCAGCTAAAACTGATTTTTAACCCATCTCGCACCTCAAAACTCACAAATCTAGAAAAATCACCAACCCCGTCCTAGTGTTTTTCCACACTACAAACATCTAATGCATTTCAATGGATATAACTTTAATATTGGTCAATAAATAGAAACAACTCCAGCTACTTTGAGTTCAACATTCGTTGACTGTTTGGCCTAAAGTGCGCTAAACACAGGCCATTTGACATCTTCTTATATGCTAAATTGAGAAAGAATTATTTGGAACAAATGCTACTGCCTTGTCATCAGGCACATCAAAGGCTTAATTATCTTACGGTAGGCATGTGAGTTAGGTTGTCAGCAAAGTATGGTATATAGCCTTCTGATGAAAATCTTACATTGTACTCGGATTTTCATCTAGGACCCTTCTTTTATGAATATTTTCATCTCGGACCATATTATCATCAAACCTTAAATTCAAGTTGATGTTAATGGATATATCAACTTGAATGGATAATATGACCATATAATCACAATCCACAATTGGAATATGGCATTCAAGGCATCGCATTGTGAGGTGCTGCTACATAAGTCAAATCCATGATAGTGATATGGTACTCTAGGCATCCATAAGATTTCACTAATTCAATAGCATCTCTCTGTGTTCAGTTCCATCATCTCATATACCATGGGACCACCTCTTCTTCAATGATCTTCCAATTATTGAAAATTGAGTAAAAAGAAAATGACTTCCTTATCTTTCACCCAAACATGATGGAGGTAGTCAGCTTCATCATTATTCTTCTCAAAACTCACACTACTACAACTCTTAAGAGCTGTATCACGTGCCTTTTGTGCCAACACAGAGCATAAGGAGGTCTTTATTTCTATACCTCTCACACCGATCACCTCAATAAGATTCAATCCATCTTCCTGGCACAATCTGAACTTGGTCCAATACCACCATATTGTTCACACAAGCTTCAATTGAAAGAACATCAGTCTATATTGTGATCATCTTTCTCATAGCATCTTTGATCTCTCTCTCTCTCTAAGAGCATCTCCAGCAGCTTAGCTAAAAGAGAATATTAGCTACATTTAGCTATTATTGCTCCTTTTTTTAGCTCCAACAAAGTAGCTTGTTATTAGTAAGAATAGCTACATTGCTACAATGAATAGCAATTTGGTGCTATTCACTATAGCATACTAGATGAATGAAATATTGTTTACTTTTGTTTATTGTTTCTTTATTTCACATCATTTTCACCCAATATTTTTTATTTCTTCTAAACACTTCTTAACATCTGCTACGTCTCTCTCTCAAACACAAAATTTCTTCACACAAAATGATTCTTTATGGTTTTCTTTGGTTTTCTTCTGCAAATATTTTTGGCTCCACTGTACAATTTTTTTCTTTCGTGGGTGCAGGTTGTCTTTCACTCTTTGTCAAGTTATCATTTTTTTTTTCGTTATGTTTGTTGAGTACAGAGGATCCTCCATTTCACTTGTACAGATCAAAGCTTTTTTTTTTTTTTTTTCATTTTGTCTTTGTACAGATCAAAGCTTCTTCTTTTTTTTTTCAAATGTTCATGTGTCCCTACTGTATTGGGTTATTATCTAAACTTTAATATGCCTATATTTATGTTTTTTTAATATGAAATCAGTACTTGCATGTGAAATGAATGTTCCTCATATGTGTTTTTTTTTGTTTTTATGAATGATTTCTATATATGTGTTTGTTTTTCCCTTTAATTAAGTGTTAGCAATAATATAATAAAAAAGAATAAGAAATAATATTTTAAAGCAAGTAGATAATAGAATAGAGAATATGTTGGAGTGTGTAGTGAAAAAGCAATAGCTATAGTAAAGAGTTGTACTTTTTCACTAGGTAAAATATCTAATGCTACTAGAGATGCTCTAAGACACCCCTTTCTTTCTTCATTTTCTTTTTTTATATTTGTTATTTTTGGTAAAAATATGATTTTGGTTCTTAAAATTCTCTTACTGTCACAATGTTAATGACAATTGTTGATGTGGTAGACCTTTTCTGTACACATCCTTATCCTGACTGCCACTTTAAGCCATATAATCACAATGTTTTCTATATTTTCTATTAACTTCCTAATATTTAATTGACATGAGACATGTTTTAATATTGTGAAATCAGTATATGGTATTAACATGTCATATCGCACAGCATAATAAGAACTTGTAAAGAAAAAACTAACAAATCAATAATTGTCATTCACTTGGTAACAATAAAACAGTGTAAGAGTGCCGAAATATGCTATACATCATTCTCTCAACCATCTTTTTTTAAAATCTAATAGATCCACCATTGATTTGTGAACTCATGTAGGTCATACAAAAATTCAATGGTAGATTCACCCGTTCACTATAGGGAAATGGTTGAAAGATGGTTGAGAGAATGATTTTTAACATTTCTCTAAGAGTGCCACTGAAGCCTCTTTAAAACTTCATTGACATATTTTGACCCTTTTTTTATTCAGAAGAACCTCACACCCACAGGACATAATCCCATGACTGGACCCACCACCCCCATTTAGCCAATGGCCATTAGCCAAAGGTACCACCTTTAATATTTTCAATCCTTAAAAAGTCAACTTCCCAATAGTTAAAAAATAATAAATAAAAAAAGGTTCAGGTAGTCATTCTTCCCAATTTTCTCCATCAACATAGGATGAACTGAAGGTCCCAAGTCATCCCATTGGCATAACAAGAAGCTCAGATGTGATGGGCAAAGAACAATGGTTCCAAGATGATCTACCATTTCCAGGCTATGGCAAACCACAACAAATTCATCAAGTCCATCCTATAGTTAACCTCTTAAGGAGCCAATCTAACGCAACCAACTAGCCCAACAAAAAGTACCTACAAATATGATTAAGAAAAACTTCCTTGCAGACTTCTGTGTAAGAGATTTTTTTTGTTTTTTGATAAGTAAATATAAGAGATTCTTTAAGCATGGCAAGAAAAAATATGTAATAACAATGAACTTCATAACAATCCTATGTCCATCTTATAACTTTTTCCCTTTGACTCTTAAATGTATGTTGCTCAAAAATGTCACACACGAGTTTCTAGAAGTACTTCTCAATCTCATTAATCATGCCCTACTTCAACCACAAACAGCCTCAACAATGGCACCTCCAACTCAATGACATGACCTAAAGAAGGTACGTAAAAATGTTGTATATAGAATCAAAGTACCTCCCTAAATTTCCTAATAAAGATTGTGATTATTATTCATCTCATCAAAGTCTAACCATGCAAGAATCAATTATAATCATATAGATTTAGCTTCTAACTTCTATTATTATACAGCACTACAGCCATACAAAATTACAATGAATAAACTCACCCTGTTTAAGCCATACGAAATGGTTAAGGTATTAGAGGCATTCAAAGGTACCCGGATGCAGGACAAATCCAGAGAGTGAGAAGAGAGTGAAAGAGAGAAAAGAGAAAAGAAGAGAGGAGCCTGGGAAAGAGATGGGAAAGAGAGAAAATCAAGGAGGAGAAGAAGACAAATCCATGTCCAAGAAATTATTCATCAAAAGCAGCTAAATACAAAAGAAAATTATGCTTAAATAGACTAAAGACTAACCCCTAATCCTAACCCTAGGGCAACACCCACTTATTAACATACCTAATATAACCTAACATAACATAACATAACCTAGGACAACGACAATATCCTTTTATTGAATTACAATAATAATCGACTCAAAAAAATTAAATAAAACACAAATTAATAACTCAATTAAAACATAAATAAAATTAAAGGACCCAATTAACTCTTGCTGCAGCATTTTGCATCATACCCAGCAAATAAAAGATATGTTTCATAACATCAAGCAAGAGGAAAGAAAGGGTGGTAAATGATAATTAGTGGATCTCTTGATAAACAAGGAGTGGTCTGGCAGGGCTGCAGGCACGAAATGCCTATCATGAAACTGAGATAAAAGGATAAACGATGAACCAAATCGACTTCAGAGAAAAATATTTGGGAGAAGGGAACAAAAAAGCATTTAGCCTTCCGCACAAAGAAGACTTCACCCAAAAAGCAGCCCACAATATAAAGTACAGAAACTAATCTTAACATTTGCTAAAATAAATTAACAGAAAATCTGGAAACACAAGAGACACGGCTAAGTAGACTTTCAAAGAAAACCAATGTAGAGTTCATAAAAGTAAAATCCTGCAAGCAATTACCTTCCAGAACCAGAATATCTGAGGATCAGTTTCTTTGTAGCCATTGTACTCGGTATGTGCCTTCCAATCATCAACACAGAGAGCAGTTTCACTTCCATAAAGCATCCAATCAAGATCTTCCAACTCTAAACTTTGGAAAAAGAACTTCTGGAGCCCAGAGTTGCAAAGAATATCACCAAAACCTTGAGCAAAATGTGATACCTGTTCTGAGATAGATGTGACAAATCGATGCTCAATAAGAAGTCTAACATATTCTTCTCTGTTCTTGCTGTTCACAACAATACTTTTCCCACCCTGGCAAAGCTCTACAACTCTTCTGGATCCTAACTCCTCAACTTCTCTAACAAATGTTAGTCCTAATGCATCTGCGTCAATAAAATCAGAATCCATCTCCAGAATCTGCTTGCAGCTATTATACAAGCAAGGATCTGTATCCTTTATATCTTCCAAGGAAATGTACTTTCCAGCTAATTGCAAGAAGAAGGCACGATCAAAGACAATGCCTACTTGCACTTTGTGCATCAAAGCTAATGCAATTACCCGACCAGAGAACTTGAAATAGTCAAGGTGCAAGGGATCCACCTTAGATGCTGCACACACAAGACAATGGATAAACTGATCAAAATTCTCTTTGGAAAAAGGGATTCTTTGCCTCCAAAAAAATTACATACTAAAACAGAACATGAAATAATTTAAGAAGTCTCGAACATTCCAGCAGAAATAGAAGCATAATCCAGAAAGCTAAAAAGCAAGGAAATTCTGCAGCATGATACAAGTTCCAAAAAAAGAGCAATACCAAACAGATTCCATGTCAGTTAATATGCAATTGAACTCTATCACAATATCGAACAGCTTGTTCCAGAAATAATAATAGCTTTACATGTGGAAAGGGATCAATACGGTCTCATTCACAGTCAACGATTCTGTAGTTAGTTTGTATCATGCATCTATCTAGAGTACCCATGCCATTGTGATGTTGACCTTCCATGAAAATTTTCAGTACTTAAGGTGGCTGTACAGGAATTGAAAGCACATAATCTTCATCATGATAACCTTGCACTCTACATTCATTTTAGAATTTTTTTTTCTATTTTTTTACATCCCATGTACATATCATGTAATTGAACCTCTAGGGAGCTTCAACTATAACTTCCCCTTTTTTTTTTTTATTAATAACTAACATATATCATTAATAAGTGCAGAGGGTAACCTAATACACAAGATATATACAAGAGATAATCCCCATTAATGATTAAAATAACAGAAATCCACAAATTTAGAAAAGTTAGAGAAACGTTAAATAGTATACACGCCAATCCATATATAAAGCAATTTGACCAGGATGTTCTAATGGCATAGGGCTCCACACACCCCGACAAGCACACTAGAACACCACCCTCATTTTCCATATATAAAGTTAGAAGAAGATGATCAATGGATTTCCCACTCTTACATATGCAATACCACTACTTTCTTTCTTTTTCTCGTCAGGTTTACCAAGAGCCACTGTCCACACAAAGAAACTCGCTTTCAATGGAACATTGACTTTCCAAATACTCCTCCAAGGAAAAGATGAACCCTTAAACTGGATAACCAAATACTATCCTCACCACCTTGTATCAATTTGAGTGAGTACAACAAATCAAAAATTGCAATCACCAAATCTACCTCTCAGTCATGTACAGATTTTAAAAGATATATGTCACAGAATATTTCCATTGGAAAACTGCTTATCCACAATCAATGCCTCCTTACAATGAGCAACACCAAACAACTCTAGAAAATATTACTTTAGCAGTTGATCACCACATCATAAATCATGTCAGAACCTAATCTTAGTTCTGTCTACTTCATATATGACAAATATCTAAAAAAACTTCTCACCCCTCCTAATAAGTTTGTTTCCACACTCCAACTCCATAGGGTCCCTCTACCTCCTTAGAACACCAACCTCTGCTCATACTGTCATATTTTGCCTCGACTACCAACCTCCACAAAGCCTTCATCTCTCTTCTTCTTTTTCCAATAAGTAATTAAAATATCATCAAAAGCAAAAACCACTACTAAGAACAAAGATAATAGTGATTTTCTTGAGTTATGACAAATGATATCAAAATCAATCTAGTAACACCAAGTTGCACTAGGGCAATATGGCATGATGTAAGCCCCAATGTGAACGTTAGGGATTTTAGTAAAGGAGATTGCAATAACCCAAAAAAATAATTCTCACATTGAGTGAGTGGATTGGATTATGAAGGTATTGTATGGGTGCTAGATCCTACATTAGTTCCTATTTAGATGAGACGAAGCTATATAATTGACTCTACGAAGCTGCAATTATAATTTTGACTACTCATTTTGGGATAGTAACGCAAATGTAACCAATGCTTTTCCTAAATCGTAACATTTATGCATCACTTTTGTGTATCAATAATCTATCATCTACCCCAAGTTTACATCAACTCATACCAGAACTAGAACATATCATAACCAGTATATGCTAAGAACCTCTTATATAGTCGTCACTATCATCTTTCAATCCTTCATCAACATAAAAGCCATAGCCCAACACTAAAATAAAGGACTTCCACAAGACTGACATTTATATAATCGTCACATTCCATATGATTCTAATCATCCATAGAACTTAAGCAAATGAAAATGAATACAAAAGGATTCAACTCATCATAAACTAATTAGAGCATGTTTGGGATTGGGTTGAGAAATAGAGCTTTTAAAGCCATAAAGAGTTTTTTTTTTCCCCAAAAGTGTGTTTTTGCCTTTTTTATAGAGCTAAAAAAGTCAAAATAATTACTTTCTGAATTTTTTTTACCAAACAGACAAACTTTTTATGTACTAAAATTACTTTTTAAGCTCCTTAATGCAAATCCCAAATAGGTTTTTAGTCTTTTGGCTGCAGTACCAGTATTAAGTCCAACTTCTCCATAAACTAACCATATATGTCAAACACACTCTGCTCCTAATAGACACCACTGAGCTACACGAAAATTAACAAATAAGTATGACTATGATTTTATATGGTTCTATGGAAATACAACATCACAACGCATCAAAAATTCTCTTATAGATACAACAGCCCAGTAAAAATAAAAGACTTGCTACTCTATTCGATAGACCAGTATCTGTTAAACAACTGTAAATAAACTACAACCGTTATAAGAAATCAACTAAGCTCACTTAAGATTCAGCAGCCCCATAAAAAATAATTGGGATTACTTCCCTTAGAAAACCAAGGAATGTGGCAGCCTCCACAGCCATAGCATGGAGGAGTGTACAAATCTTCATTTTCAAGTGCCAAATTCTTCAATCTATACCCATATCATATTTCAACAGGTTTAGCTCAATCACTTATCATGTAGTAATTCCCCCCCCCCCCCCAAAAAAAATCTATTAAAAGCCAACTGAAGCTTACCTGGACTTGGATAAAACCTTCTACGATCATTTGGGCATGCCACAAAGAGAGCGTTCTGTGGATTAAATATAGCTTGGCATACCAAAAAAAACCACTCCCGCAATACACCAGGACCTGTAGCTTCCTCATTTTTGAATTCCATAAAGAGACCAGCATGTAGAGCCTCAGCATCTGCCCGTGCTATATACTCAAACGATTCTGCAAGCAATTGAGACCTGTCAATGAGCATCTCATGCAGCTCCTCGTAGTCTTCTTTTACCTCTGGAAACATCATCATCCCCAAATGCCTCCTAGATTCAAAATCAGTCACGTCCTTTCGCTCAAGAAGCCACTGATGATCATCAGTTCGCTTCGCATATCTGACAATCAGCGCACATAGCGAAGACTTTCCAAGCCTCAAAACTGTCCAAAATTCTTCTTCAGCGCCCTGATAAAGTTGGGAAATGCTATACAGCTCCTTCAATATGGCAAGATATTGAGACCAACCAGTATAAATACTCTCACCTTCCTCCTTGTGTTTTACAGCCAAGCACTCCTCCATCTTGTGGAGGCATTCCCCCATTCTCTTCAACAAATCAATAAACAAAAGATGAAGAAACTCAATCTCTTCCCCATACAATGGATGCTTAGGCTCAGTACCACCCACCGACACAGGATTTGGACCCCGAAACCCAACTTGTTCTGTGATTGCAGTCCGCAGAGGGAGCAAGAAAGCAGCAAAATCGCGAACATCACTCAATTGTGGCCCCACGCCTGTGGGCGATTCCATACTCAAACCCAAGTCCCTAGACAACCTACTCGCCAGCTCACTAACGAACGGGAAAATCTCCTGCATCACAATCACTCCCTTAGAACTCTCCGGGGATCCAATCGATTCCAATAACGACCCAAGTGTACTCCGACACGATAAATATAGAGGATCCTCATTTGCAGCTCTTCTGAGCAACTTACAAAACTCTAAAACTATAGGTGCACAATAATTATGATACTGTTTCGGCAACGAAGTTCGACTTGAATTCAAAAAATGCCTAATTGAGCTATCCGCACATTCTTTGTTACCTCGGTTCGGCGACATATAGAGCATCACCAACGCCGCCGAGCGGAAGACAATAAGAATATCTGTAAATGGCCGGAGGCCAATTGCTCCTCGTCCTTCGGCATCACTGTCAAGAACTCCGTCATCCTGACTTTAATGTATTTCGCTGCCGTAGTGAACGGTTCGCCTCGGCAGAGACGGCACACCACTGAAACGATGTCGTTGATGACTTGCCAGGCGTGAGGGTGCTCCGTGCTGCGCATACGGCCAACCAATTGCAGTCCGGCGTCGTTTTGGATGTTGCACTCGCCGAGGATCGCTCCGCCTGGAGCTGCCTTCCTCGGTATATCAGTCTCTGCTCGTGTACCGGAATCCCGGTCTGCAATTGGATTCGCTCGTGGACCGATCGCACGGTGTCGTCCGTGTAAGCTTGGATTACCATAGTTTTCCCCTCGGAGATCATCCTTATGAAAAACTGTAACCGCGACGCGGACTGAGTCAACTCGGCCTGTGCCGCGCACGCGATTCCGATCGGGCATCGGGAACCCTAGGATTGAACTGAGAGGTGGTGGCGTTTGTGGCGGTGACGGCGTGGGATGGCGCGTCGGAAGAGGAGTGGACGGCGTTGGGTTCGTCTTTCCTCATTCTGACGGAGACAAACTCGGGGAAAACGTCGTCGTTCTCGTCGTCACCATAGTCGTCCAGTTTGCGTTTTGACGAGAGCCGCGGCTGATCGACGGCGGTGATGATCGCGTTGATGGAGGTGGTGGTGGTGGTGGAGGTTGGGCCGGTGCGCTGGGGGACGCAATCGACGGAGGGGGTTTGCACGAGAGACATTTACGGTGGGGCCCCCGCCGCCAGTGAAGGAGTAGTCAGAGGTACGGTGCGGGAGAGCGCATGGAAAAGCTTAGCCAAGGGGAAAACCTAGAGCGGGTTCTCTCTCGGAGAGAGGAAAAGCGATGGATGAATTGATCGGAATTGCCGTCTGGCCTTTTTTGTTTCACAGCCGTCTTCAAAAAGACTGTCATCTTACGCTATTGTGTATTTTATATATAGAGAGAGAAATAGAAGTTTAGCTAAAAAATGATTGAAGAGTTGGTTAGGTGTGGGCGGAACACATGGGATTTTCGTGGGGGCTTAGCCGCTTAGTTAGTGGATGGGGCTTGGGCCTTTTCTACCATCAGATTTGTATGATTTCCACGTGCGATTTTTTTTCTTTCTCGATCGTGTGTCGAAGATTGTGCTTTTAACTTTTATGTACTCTGAAATCAGCGGCGGCCTATAGTATGGACCAGTATTCTTCCGCTGCTTATGAAAGAAGTTCTCTCTTTTCTTTTTTCTTTTTTCTTTTTTCTTTTTTCTTTTTTTTTTCTTTTTTATGAAAAGCTTGTGAAAGAAGTTGTGTCAAAGAGTCTAATAGTAAATTTTATTCATTTCTCCTAGGGTTTGGCCTAGGAGAAAACCCATTAAACCCAAAGAGTCCACGTGTGACCCGAAAGCCTAATTCGCAACACAAATCAACCCTGCGGGTCAAAGACGTGAAGACCCGTGGATCCCGACCTTGACATGATTCGATGCTTGCATGCCAAGCTCTCACCTCAATAACGAGCCTTAAGGCCTTCACCAAAAGTCAAGTTATGCATGACCTCTTCAAAGGGGGTTCGTTGAGAAAGGTTTACCTTACCTTGGTATAAGAAAAAGCAAACGTCTAATTAAAATAAAGTAACCGTTACATTAGACGGATTCTATTACATTCTCGTCTCATCAAAAAACACACCGTACCAGCCCCTTTTGTGAATTAAGTGATTGGCCAACAAATTGTGTGAACAAAGTGATTTTTAAAATCATTATTGATTTCGCAAATGATAATTTGTATTACCCCTAATTAAAAGAAACTTTATCCAGTCGAATGTGAACGAGATCCCTTAAAATTAGATGATTTGAATTTAATAGAAATCTTAGCATGAGCACTTTACCAGCCCTTTTGCAAATGCTTTCAAAGTAGCATTTTTGCTGTAGTAAACTTTCTACTGGGAATAAAATATAATTTAGCAATAGTCTGTTCTCTTACTTATTAAAAAAAAAAAAAAAATAGTCTGTTGTCTTTTGTTTATTGTTTTCGTCTTCTCTCCATCTCTCTATCTCTCTCCTCAACGAGAGGTTGGGCTGAGTGGTAGGTTGAGAAGAAACTCTTCAAACAAATGCTTGAAAAGCTTCAGGTGGAGGTGGATGGATGGATAACTATGTAAACAAATAAAAACCCATATTTTTTCAATTTCAGCCATTTATATTTTATTGTTATAAGTTTCATGTTGATTTTTAGGGTTTGTTTGGGATTTTATTTGAGGGACCTAAAAGTACTTTTAACACTCAAAAAGTCTATTTGAAAAAAAAAAAAAAAAGTACTTATTTGATAATAAAAAAATTAAAAATGCTTTTAATGGTTTAAAAAGCCTAAAAATTGCACACACAAAAAAAACACTTTTGACAAAAGCTTAAAAATAAAGTTTTTGTTCAAAAACACTTTTTAACTTAAAAACTATATTTTTCAAACACAATTTCAAACAGACTTTAGAGCCTGTTTGGGATGCTAAAGTCTATTTGGGATTGCGTTTGAGAAATAGAGTTTTTAAGTTAAAAAAAAAAAAAGTGTTTTGGCAAAAGTTTCATTTTTAAGCTTTTGCCAAATGTGATTTTTAGACCATTTTGTTTGGGATTGCGTTTGAGAAATAAAACTTTTAAGTCAAAAAGAGTTTTTGGATAAAAGCTTCATTTTAAGGTTTTTTGGACCCTTAAAAGTGTTTTTATTTTTTTTACCAAATAAGTACAATTTTCTTCAAATGGGCTTTTTAAGTGTTAAAAGCACTTTTATAACTTTCAAACGCAAACCCAAACAAGCCCAGCTTTAAGACCATTAAAAACGCTTTTAATTTTTTTTACTAAACGACTATTTTTAAAAAAAATAAAATTTTGAATATTAAAATTTTAAACATTTTAAGCATTTCAAAAAAGACATTTTTAAGCATTTCAAACGTAATCCCAAACAAGCCATCAGTGTCACGTGGTCATCACGTTGCATAAAAATAATATGAGAGAGAGCCTGAAAGAAAGGATCAGAAACCCCAAACCCAATTGTGAGGATTTTATAAATATATCCCCATGGGCTACGGTATTTCCTTAGAATGGGCTTAGAGAGTACATCTGAGTCCATGGGCCGACAGTTGTTTAGGAGTTGCACGGTTGTACCGACAATTCTTTTGTTTTTTTGGTTTTTTTTTTTTCAGCTTTTATAATATAACTCTACTTCTTAGAATATATATATATATATATAAACTTCAGCCCATGAGTAAAAGTTGCTATTACGCTCATTTATTATATTTATATTTTCAGTGATTTTTCATGCTAATTATTTTTTAAAAAATTACTTTTAATTGATATGGTAAATAAGTGTGAAAATAGCAAAATGTGTATGAAGTAATTCATGGTATGGTCCATGAACAAATATTTATATTAATAGCTCTATCAATAAGGGTTATGATTTGTAACTTTTATAATTAAATCTATAACTCAATTCAATTAGAGTGTTTATTAATGTTTTATTCAGAGAAAAAAAGAAGTTTGTGTTAGTTTGCCACAAGTAATTGTATCACTTTTATCAAAATCCAATAATAATTAATCACAAGTTCAATAGTAATTTTAAGAGTCACATCATTCTTAAAATGACACAAAAGAGATTTATAGCATTTCTTAGAGATAATAGAGTATCAATGCTATATTTAAATATAGCATAAATCAAATATAGCACACCATGCATAATGAAAAACATACTTATATTTTAATGTCATTTTTTGTTATTTACTTAATGGAAAATTGATTAGAGCCTCGTTTATTGCATTTAGAATTTTAATTAATTAATTAATTTATTTATTGGGAAAATAGTTGAGCAAAATATTATTAATGAACAAATTATGCACAACATTCAACAAAGATAATATCAACAATACAATTAGGAGCTTCCTCAAGAAAAACTCGTTCCCTACTGAGATAGCATCAACAATGTGGCTTTCACAATTCTCGTAATGAGGAATGTGAAGATGGAGCTCTTTATTTTGAATATTGTTGTAGGCTGCAAGATCGTAACTCAACGAGTTCTCAATAACGATTAGATATAATTTATTCTAATTCATTATGTATAAACTCTAACTAAAACAAACACATCAAGTAGAATAATTACTTCATCATAATATATTAAATCATCATCAATAATATAAGCAATATAATCATTACCGAAATTTTTTTCATTCTAGTTCACTTGTTTCTTCTCACTTTTTTCACATCATCAACAATTTATTAGAAGCAACAGAAAATTATTGAAATAATTTTTCCTTGTTCTTCAAAGGAAACATAGGCTCAAGGAAAATAGTAATTTTAGATTCAATAATAATATTACAATCTAAAACATCACTCTTTATAGTAAAGAATTTATAGTATGAACTATTACATGCAAAACCAATAAAATCACAATCATAGGTTTTTAAAACTAAGTTTCCTCATTTTAGGTTCAGGTAACGTAACGTTTGCTAAATACCCCCACACTTCAAAGTATTCAAAACAATGCTTATAAATGTGACAATCCAAAATAATAGCTTCCCCCCACACTTTGGTAGATAGCCTAAAAATTGACAATCTAACCATTTATAATTTATTCCAATATTCTAATTTATTTCATTCCCTTGATGTAGCCAAACATGTATAAATCTATCATACTAAATATTAATAGAATAAACCAAATAGTCATAATAAAATAAAATTTAATCAATAGCACTAAAGTGCTTTAAGAAAAACTTCCATAAGCTCATTTTTCTCTAAGTATGATATGTCATTTACTCATTTATTTTATGTCAATTGACAGTTTTTTTTCAAGATAGTAAATAAATCTTTTTTCAACTAGAACTCCAGTAAATATGCAAAGTATTAGGCTCAACCAAATAATAATAAACTATTATTGACTCATTGTTATAAATATGCCATTGATATACAATAATTTTTTCAAATACCAAATGAGCCATAATAAGAATATCAATAATCACATATATTTTATTATAAACCATCATGTCAGAGAAATTTGAAAGTTAAATGATATGGATGAAAAATTAGCAAATACTTTTAAAGTATTAATGCTAATCTAGCATGCCATAAATAACATAAGTGCTAGATACTATATATTTCTTTTCTTTTCTTTTTTTTAAAATAGAATAATCAACAAAGGGTCACCGCTTATCAAATACAATATTCATGTAATTATAAAATTTTCACCAGCTTTAATTCAATCAAGGAATACCTATATAACTTGATTTTTTTTCCCCATTTTAATAAATGAAATTATATATCATGTCTAAAAAAATCAAGAACTATGAATCAGAATTTAATAACTCACAGCAGAGTCGACACTTTTACTCAAGATTCTCCAAGATAGAATGTCACCATGATACACCAACTAGGTGTCGTGAGAATTGATCAACTCAATACTCAGTACATACATCACGTCTCTTTCTCTTATCATATGCTTACTTGCAAGAATCTTCGGCAAAAAAATGGTGTTCTCCACACATAATTAGTAATGTCTATATATTTTCTCCATCACAATATGAGTAACTACTCACTTTTGTTATTATTAATCATCATGGATGTTTTCTAGCCAAGCTTAACACAACATAACAAAAAAGTGCTAAGTTCTACAAATCCATAAAAAGACTCAACTCTTTTTATTATAAGAATAGTAACCCAAAAATAAAAGATTGTTTGACAAATAAATTAAATTAACACAATTTGAGGTCAAATAATCAAAAACTCTTATAGTCAAAATATCCAATACGTTCACATGAAATTCAGCTCATTTTCTAATAAATAATCAATTATCGGATTATTATTATTATTTTTTTATTTCATAACAAAATCTTTCCACTCAATATTTCATTTCATCTTTCTTGTATGTGAATTGCATACCACAAACTCTTATAGTATTTGACTTCTCATAAGTTTAAATACTATTGCTATGATTTTAATAAAATCTTTGTGCAACCATCATAATCAACCTTTAAGATTGTTGGAAATAATTTTGGATGGTGCACAAATTCTCATTGATATAAAATAATTACAATATGAATATTAACAATAAAATGAATAAAATACAAGAGATGAAAAGTACAGTATGAAAATATCTCACAATGCTATAGAATTACGTAAAAAGCGTTGTTCTTAAAGGTTGATTCGTGCCTTCCGGAGTATATAACTCGGTGCGATCGGATCCTTAATTTGACACGCAACCTCCCAGGATTAGATTATAACGTCTACCTTCGTTAAAGATGCACTTCTAATAATGAAGACTAAATAGAGCAACCCAATAATTTGCTTGAAAAGCCACGTAGAGAAAACACAAATAAATTATTGATTGAGAAAGATCCGGATGGAATGAAAACAAAGGGAGCAAACTGGAATTTGCCACTAGTGTATGCATGGCTCTCTTTGTTTTATTTTTACTAAAATAGAGTAATCCGTCCACTTTCTATAGCTGCCGCTAGCTGTGTTTTTTATCTCACGGATTATGAGAAGAAAATAATAAAGATACAATTTAAATTTAATTTTTGACTCAACTTTCTTTTTGAGGTTTTTTTTAAAACAAAATTATATGTAGAGGAGTAAGAGCCTTAAATTAGAAAGAGAAAGAAAAATTTGGTTTAAAAATTAAACCAAAATTAAGTTTAAATTATACCTATATCACACCTCTTATGAAAATATAAATGTCATGAAGAAGTAAAAGTGACCAAACGGTCAAATAATTAAATGCCACAAAACTTTGTCAATATACATTAATGTTAAAAAACTGTTTTTTTCTAAGTAACGGTAAGAACTGAAAAGGCAATAAAAGACGTTTCAGTTTTTTCTCCATAAAAAAACTGGTTTGGTCAACTAATAAAAGTTGATTTCATTTTTCCATAAAAACTGGTTAAGACTCAAGGGTAAAAAAGCTATCAAGCAATAATACACCATAGCTGGATAATAAATATTGTTTGTAACATTGCAACACTAGCATGATGTGACGCTTATTTATTGGTATTAGTAACATTTTTCTTTATTAATTGTTTGGATCCTCACCAATAAATAAGCTTTACATCATGTTATTACCTATTTGTTGGTAAAAAAGTTACTACCCATAACATTTCTCAATTATAAAAGCTCATCTTTGTATCGCTCAAAAAACCAGAATATCTGACAATCAGCGCACATAGCGAAGACTTTCCAAGCCTCAAAACTGTCCAAAATTCTTCTTCAGCGCCCTGATAAAGTTGGGAAATGCTATACAGCTCCTTCAATATGGCAAGATATTGAGACCAACCAGTATAAATACTCTCACCTTCCTCCTTGTGTTTTACAGCCAAGCACTCCTCCATCTTGTGGAGGCATTCCCCCATTCTCTTCAACAAATCAATAAACAAAAGATGAAGAAACTCAATCTCTTCCCCATACAATGGATGCTTAGGCTCAGTACCACCCACCGACACAGGATTTGGACCCCGAAACCCAACTTGTTCTGTGATTGCAGTCCGCAGAGGGAGCAAGAAAGCAGCAAAATCGCGAACATCACTCAATTCAGGCCCCACGCCTGTGGGCGATTCCATACTCAAACCCAAGTCCCTAGACAACCTACTCGCCAGCTCACTAACGAACGGGAAAATCTCCTGCATCACAATCACTCCCTTAGAACTCTCCGGGGATCCAATCGATTCCAATAACGACCCAAGTGTACTCCGACACGATAAATATAGAGGATCCTCATTTGCAGCTCTTCTGAGCAACTTACAAAACTCTAAAACTATAGGTGCACAATAATTATGATACTGTTTCGGCAACGAAGTTCGACTTGAATTCAAAAAATGCCTAATTGAGCTATCCGCACATTCTTTGTTACCTCGGTTCGGCGACATATAGAGCATCACCAACGCCGCCGGAGCGGAAGACAATAAGAATATCTGTAAATGGCCGGAGGCCAATTGCTCCTCGTCCTTCGGCATCACTGTCAAGAACTCCGTCATCCTGACTTTAATGTATTTCGCTGCCGTAGTGAACGGTTCGCCTCGGCAGAGACGGCACACCACTGAAACGATGTCGTTGATGACTTGCCAGGCGTGAGGGTGCTCCGTGCTGCGCATACGGCCAACCAATTGCAGTCCGGCGTCGTTTTGGATGTTGCACTCGCCGAGGGATCGCTCCGCCTGGAGCTGCCTTCCTCGGTATATCAGTCTCTGCTCGTGTACCGGAATCCCGGTCTGCAATTGATTCGCTCGTGGACCGATCGCACGGTGTCGTCCGTGTAAGCTTGATTACCATAGTTTTCCCTCGGAGATCATCCTTATGAAAAACTGTAACCGCGACGCGGACTGAGTCAACTCGGCCTGTGCCGCGCACGCGCGCGATTCCGATCGGGCATCGGGAACCCTAGGATTGAACTGAGAGGTGGTGGCGTTTGTGGCGGTGACGGCGTGGGATGGCGCGTCGGAAGAGGAGTGGACGGCGTTGGGTTCGTCTTTCCTCATTCTGACGGAGACAAACTCGGGGAAAACGTCGTCGTTCTCGTCGTCACCATAGTCGTCCAGTTTGCGTTTTGACGAGAGCCGCGGCTGATCGACGGCGGTGATGATCGCGTTGATGGAGGTGGTGGTGGTGGTGGAGGTTGGGCCGGTGCGCTGGGGGACGCAATCGACGGACGGGGTTTGCACGAGAGACATTTACGGTGGGGCCCCCGCCGCCAGTGAAGGAGTAGTCAGAGGTACGGTGCGGGAGAGCGCATGGAAAAGCTTAGCCAAGGGGAAAACCTAGAGCGGGTTTCTCTCTCGGAGAGAGGAAAAGCGATGGATGAATTGATCGGAATTGCCGTCTGGCCTTTATTGTTTCACAGCCGTCTTCAAAAAGACTGTCATCTTACGCTATTGTGTATTTTATATATAGAGAGAGAAATAGAAGTTTAGCTAAAAAATGATTGAAGAGTTGGTTAGGTGTGGGCGGAACACATGGGATTTTCGTGGGGGCTTAGCCGCTTAGTTAGTGGATGGGGCTTGGGCCTTTTCTACCATCAGATTTGTATGATTTCCACGTGCGATTTTTTTTCTTTCTCGATCGTGTGTCGAAGATTGTGCTTTTAACTTTTATGTACTCTGAAATCAGCGGCGGCCTATAGTATGGACCAGTATTCATCCGCTGCTTATGAAAGAAGTTCTCTTTTTTTTTTTTTTTTTTTTTTTTTATGAAAAGCTTGTGAAAGAAGTTGTGTCAAAGAGTCTAATAGTAAATTTTATTCATTTCGTCCTCAAAAAGTAGTTCAATCGACTGTAAACTACGTCTTATGAAGCGAAAGTCACAAGTTCGAATCCTTCATCCCCTACCGTTGTGTGGACATGTCAAAAAAAAAAAAAAAAAAAAAATTTATTCATTTCTCCTAGGGTTTGGCCTAGGAGAAAACCCATTAAACCCAAAGAGTCCACATGTGATCCGAAAGCCTAATTCGCAACACAAATCAGCCCTGCGGGTCAAAGACGTGAAGACCCGTGGATCCCAACCTTGACATGATTCGATGCTTGCATGCCAAGCTCGCACCTCGATAACGAGCCTTAAGGCCTTCACCAAAAGTCAAGTTATGCATGACCTCTTCAAAGAGGATTCGTTGAGAAAGGTTTACCTTACCTTGATATAAGAAAAAGCAAACATCTAATTAAAATAAAGTAACCGTTACATTAGACGAATTCTATTACATTCTCGTCTCATCAAAAAACATATTGTACCAGCCCCTTTTGTGAATTAAGTGATTGGCCAACAAATTGTGTGAACAAAGTGATTTTTAAAATCATTATTGATTTCGCAAATGATAATTTGTATTACACCTAATTAAAAGAAACTTTATCCAGTCGAATGTGAACGAGATCCCTCAAAATTAGATGATTTGAATTTAATAGAAATCTTAGCATGAGCACTTTACCAGCCCTTTTGCAAATGCTTTCAAAGTAGCATTTTTGCTCTAGTAAACTTTCTACTGGGAATAAAATATAATTTAGCAATAGTCTGTTCTCTTACTTATTAAAAAAAAAATAGTCTGTTCTCTTTTGTTTATTGTTTTCTCGTCTTCTCTCTCCATCTCTCTCTATCTCTCTCCCTCAACGAGAGGTTGGGCTGAGTGGTAGGTTGAGAAGGAAACTCTTCAAACAAATGCTTGAAAAAGCTTCAGGTGGAGGTGGATGGATGGATAAGTATATAAACAAATAAAAACCCATATTTTTTCAATTTCAGCCATTTATATTTTATTGTTATAAGTTTCATGTTGATTTTTAGGGTTTGTTTGGGATTTTATTTGAGGGACCTAAAAGTACTTTTAACACTCAAAAAGTCTATTTGAAAAAAAAAAAAAAAGTACTCATTTGATAATAAAAAAATTAAAAATGCTTTTAATAGTTTAAAAAGCCTAAAAATTGCACACAAAAAAAAAAAAACAATTTTGACAAAAGCTTAAAAATAAAGTTTTTGTTCTAAAACACTTTTTAACTTAAAAACTATATTTTTCAAACACAATTTCAAACAGACTTTAGAGCCTGTTTGAGATGCTAAAGTCTATTTGGGATTGCGTTTGAGAAATAGAGTTTTTAAGTAAAAAAAAGCGTTTGGGTAAAAGTTTCATTTTTAAGCTTTTGCCAAATGTGATTTTTAGACTATTTTGTTTGGGATTGCGTTTGAGAAATAAAACTTTTAAGTCAAAAAAAGTTTTTGGGTAAAAGCTTCATTTTTAAGTTTTTTGGACCCTTAAAAGTGTTTTTATTTTTTTTACCAAATGAGTACTATTTTCTTCAAATGGGCTTTTTAAGTATTAAAAGCACTTTTATAACTTTCAAACGCAAACCCAAACAAGCCCTTAGGCTTTTAAGACCATTAAAAACGCTTTTAATTTTTTTACCAAACGACTATTTTTTAAAAAAAATAAAAATTTTGAGTATTAAAAACATTTTTAAGCATTTCAAACATTTTTAAGCATTTCAAACATAATCCCAAACAAGCCATCAGTGTCACGTGGTCATCACGTTGCATAAAAATAATATGAGAGAGAGCCTGAAAGAAAGGATCAGAAACCCCAAACCCAATTGTGAGGATTTTATAAATATATCCCCATGGGCTACGGTATTTCCTTAGAATGGGCTTAGAGAGCCGTACATCTGAGTCCATGGGTTTAGGAGTTGCACGGTTGTACCGACAATTCTTTTGTTTTTTTGTTTTTTTTTCAGCTTTTATAATATAACACTACTTCTTAGAATATATATATATATATATATAAACTTCAGCCCATGAGTAAAAGTTGCTATTACGCTCATTTATTATATTTATATTTTCAGTGATTTTTCATGCTAATTATTTTTTAAAAAATTACTTTTAATTGATATGGTAAATAAGTGTGAAAAATAGCAAAATGTGTATGAAGTAATTCATGGTATGGTCCATGAACAAGTATGTTTATATTAATAGCTCTATCAATAAGGGGTTATGATTTGTAACTTTTATAATTAAATCTATAACTCGAATTCAATTAGAGTGTTTATTAATGTTTTTATTCTGAGAAAAAAAAAAAAGTTTGTGTTAGTTTGCCACAAGTAATTGTATCACTTTTTATCAAAATCCAATAATAATTAATCACAAGTTTAATAGTAATTTTAAGAGTCACATCATTCTTAAAATGATGCAAAAATGACACAAAAGAGATTTATAGCATTTCTTAGAGATAATAGAGTATCAACTGCTATATTTAAATATAGCATAAATCAAATATAGCACACCGCATAATGAAAAACATACTTATATTTTAATGTCATTTTGTTATTTAATTACTTAATGGAAAATTGATTAGAGCCTCAGTTATTGCATTTAGAATTTTAATTAATTAATTAATTTATTTATTGGGAAAATAGTTGAGCAAAATATTATTAATGAACAAATTATGCACAACATTCAACAAAGATAATATCAACAATACAATTAGGAGCTTCCTCAAGAAAAACTCGTTCCTCTCTGAGATAGCATCAACAATGTGGCTTTCACAATTCTAACGAGGAATGTGAAGATGGAGCTCTTTATTTTTAATATTGTTGTAGGTCGAAGATTGTAACTCAACGAGTTCTCAATAACGATTAGATATAATTTATTCTAATTCATTATGTATACTCTAACTAAAACAAACACATCAATAGAATAATTATTTCACCATAATATATTAAATCATCATCAATAATATAAGCAATATAAATTATTACCAAAATTTTTTCATTCTAGTTCACTTGCTTCTTCTCAATTTTTTCACATCATCAACAATTTATTAGAAGCAACAGAAATTCATGAAATAATTTTTCCTTATATTTCAAAGGAAACATATGCTCAAGGAAATAGCAATTTTAGATTCAATAATAATATTGCAATCTAAAACATCACTCTTTTATAGTAAGGAATCTATAGCATGAACTATTACATACAAAACCAATAAAATCACAATCATAGGTTTTAAAACTAAGTTTCCTCATTTTAGGTTTAGGTAACGTAACATTTGCTAAATACCCCACACTTAAGGTATTCAAAACAATGCTTATAAATGTGACAATCCAAAATAATAGCTTCCCCACACTTTGGTAGATAGCTTAAAATTGACAATCATACCATTCATAATTTATTCCAATATTCCAATTTATTTCATTCCCTTGATGTAGCCAAACATGTATAAATCTATCATGCTAAATATTAATGGAATAAACCAAATAGTCATAATAAAATAAAATTTAATCAATAGCACTAAAGTGCTTTAAGAAAACTTCCATAAGCTCATTTTCTCTAAGTATGATATGTCATTTACTCATTTATTTTATGTCAATTGATAGTTTTTTTCAAGATAGTAAATAATTTTTTTTTTTTAACTAGAACTCCAATAAATATGCAAAGTATTAGGCTCAACCAAATAATAATAAACTATTATTGACTCATTGTCATAAATATGCTATTGGTATACAATAATTTTTTCAAATACCAAATGAGCCATAATAAGAACATCAATAATCACATATATTTTATTATAAACCATAATGTTAGAGAAATTTGAAAGCTAAATGATATAGATGAAAAATTAGCAAATACTTTTAAAGTATTAATGCTAATCTAGCATGCCATAAATAACATAAGTGCTAGATACTATATATTTCTTTTCTTTTTTTAAAATAGAATAATCAACAAAGGGTCACCGCTTATCAAATACAATATTCATGTAATTATAAAATTTTCACCAGCTTTAATTCAATCAATGAGTACCTATATAACTTGATTTTTTTTCTCCATTTTAATAAATGAAATTGTATATCATGTTTAAAAAAATCAAGAACTATGAATCAGAATTTAATAACTCACAGCAGAGTTGACACTTTTACTCAAGATTCTCCAAAATAGAATGTCGCCATGATACACCAACTAGGTGTCGTGAGAATTGATCGACTCAATACTCAATACATGCATCACGTCTCTTTCTCTTATCATATGCTTACTTGCAAGAATCTTGACAAAATGGTGTTATCCACACATAATTAGCAATGTCTATATATTTTTCTCCATCACAATATGAGTAACTACTCACTTTTGTTATTATTAATCATCATAGATGTTTTTTAGCCAAGCTTAACACAACATAACAAAAAAGTGCTAAGTTCTACAAATCCATAAAAAGACTCAACTCTTTTTATTATAAGAATAGTAACCCAACAATAAAAGATTATTTGACAAATAAATTAAATTAACACAATTTGAGGTCAAATAATAAAAAACTCTTATAGTCAAAATATCCAATACGTACACATGAAATTCAGCTCATTTTCTGATAAATAATCAATTATCAGATTATTATTATTTCATAACAAAATCTTTCCACTCAATATTTGATTTCATCTTTCTCGTATGTGAATTGCATACCACAAACTCTTATAGTATTTGACTTCTCATAAGTTTAAATACTATTGTTATGATTTTAATAAAATCTTTGTGCAACCATCATAATCAACCTTTAAGATTGTTGGAAATAATTTTGGATGATGCACAAATTCTCATTGATATAAAATTATTACAATATGAATATTAACAATAAAATGAATAAAATACAAGAGATGAAAAGTACAGTATGAAAATATCTCACAATGCTATAGAATTACGTAAAAACGTTGTCCTTAAAGGTTGATTCGTGCCTCCCGGAGTGTATAACTCAGTGCGATCGGATCCTTAATTTGACACACAACCTCCCAGGATTAGACTATAGCGTCTACCTTCATTATTTACCTTTGTTAAAGATGCACTTCTAATAACAAAGACTAAATAGAGTAACCCAATAATTTGCTTGATGAAAAGCCACATAGCGAAAACACAAATAAATTATTGATTGAGAAAGATCCGGATGGAACGAAAACAAAGGGAGCAAACTGGAATTTGCCACTAGTGTATGCATGGCTCTCTTTGTTTTATTTTTACTAAAATAGAGTAATCCGTCCACTTTCTATAGCTGCCGCTAGCTGTGTTTTTTTATCTCATGGATCATGAGAAGAAAATAATAAAGCTTAAATTTAATTTTGACTCAATTTTTTTCTTGAGTTTTTTTTGTTAAAAAAAAAAAATTATATGTTGAGGAGTAAGAGTCTTAAACTAGAAAGAGAAAGAAAAAATTAGTTTAAAAATTAAATCAAAATTAAGTTTAAATTGTACCTATATTACACCTCTTATGAAAATATAAATGTCATATATCACCTCTTATGAAAATATAAATGTCATGAAGCAGTAAAAGTGACCAAGCGGTCAAATAATTAAATGCCATAAAACTTTGTCAATATACATTAATGTTAAAAACCTGTTTTTTCTCCATAAAAAAACTGGTTTGGTCAACTAATAAAAGTTGATTTCATTTTTCCATAAAAACTGGTTAAGACTCAAGGGTAAAAAAGCTATCAAGCAATAATACACCATAGCTGGATAATAAATATTGTTTGTAACATTGCAACACTAGCATGATGTGACGCTTATTTATTGGTATTAGTAACATTTTTCTTTATAATTGTTTTGATCCTCACCAATAAATAAGTTTCACATCGAATCAAGATCTCCAGCAATTTTTTCAAAATTGTCAGTCAGTTTTTTTAAAAATCTCAATAATTGAAGTAATCTAATGGCTCAAAATAAAACACCCAATTTTTTTAATGGATGGCATAAATTTCGAGGTTAAATTTCAAAATTCAAAATTTTAAGTTTATCTCTCCTATATTAAATGAGTGTTTAATTTGGAGCCATTAGATCTCTTTATTGGCTGAGATTTTCAAAAAAACTGATTAGCAATTTCCCAAAATTGCTGGGGGTCTTTATCCCATGTTACTACCTATTTGTTGGTAAAAAAGTTATTACCCATAACATTTCTCAATTATAAAAGTTCGTCTTTGTGTCACTCAAAACCAGAATATCTGAGGATCAGTAGAACATTCCAGCAGAAATAGAAGCATAATCCAGAAATAATAGAAGTATAATCCATGTCAGTTACCCTGCAATTGAACTCTATCACAATATCGAACAGCTTGTTCCAGAAATAATAGCTTTGCATGTGGAAAGGGATCAACACGGTCTCATTCACAGTCAACGATTCAGTAGTTGGTTTGTATCATGCATCTATCGAGAGTAGCCATGCCATTGTGATGTTGACCTTCCATGAAAATTTTCAGTACTTAAGGTGGCTGTACAGGAATTGAAAGCACATAATCTTCATCATGATAACCTTGCATTCTACATTAATTTTAGATTTTTTTTTTCTATTTTTTTACATCCCATGTACATATCATGTAATTGAACCTCTAGGGAGCTTCAACTATAACTTGCTTCTTTATTATTATTAATAACTAATGTATATCATTAATAAGTGCAGAGGGTAACCTAATACACAAGATGCATACAAGAGATAATCCCTATTAATGATTAAAATAACAGAAATCCACAAATTTAGAAAAGTTAGAGAAATATTAAATAGTATACATGCCAATCCATATATAAGCAATTTGACCAGGATGTTCTAACGGCATAGGGCTCCACACGCCTGATAAGCTCACTAGAACACCACCTCATTGTCCATATATAAAGTTGGAAGAAGATGATCAATGGATTTCCCACTCTTACATATGCAATACCATTCCACTACTTTTTTTTTTCTCGTTAGGTTGACCAAGAGCCGCTGTCCACACAAAGAAACTTACTTTCAATGGAATATTGACTTTCCAAGTACTCTTCCAAGGAAAAGATGAACCCCTCAATCTGGATAACCAAACACTATCCTCACCACCTTGTCTCAATTTGAGGGAGTACAACAAATCAAAAATTGCAATCACCAAATCTACCTTCCAATCATGTACAGATCTTAAAAGATATATTTCACTGAAATATTTCCATTGGAAAACTGCTTATCCACAATCAATGCCTCCTTACAATGAGCAACACTAAACAACTCTGGAAAATATTACTTTAGCGGTTGATCACCACATCATAAATCATGTCAAAACCTAATCTTAGTTCCATCTACTTCATATATGACAAATATCGAAAAAAAAACCTCTCACCCCTCCTAATAAGTTTGTTTCACACTCCAACTCCATAGGGTCCCTCTACCTCCTTAGTACACCAACCTCTGCTCATACTATCATATTTTGCCTCGATGCGAACCTCCACAAAGCCTTCATCTCTTCTTCTTTTTTTCAATAAGTAATTAAAATATCATTAAAAGCAAAAACCACTACTAATAACAAAGATAATAGTTTGAGAAATAAGTTTTGCATGTCTTATTGCACCCCAAACAAGTTTAAATAGAGTTACAATTTAGGTCAAATGACTCAAATTAATCCTCGTAGGGTTCTTAATACCAATTCTACCTACACTAGGAGAATATATATATAAGAGAACCTCTCTACTTAACTATCACGACAGTGGAGTAAATGAATTAAAATAATAATAATAATTCCCTTATATGAGAATCTGAATAAATGATTTGATCGAGCTCTTTATTTTGAATATTGGCTATTGCTGTAGGCTGCAGGGTTGTAATCACGTACGAGCAGGTTCACTTTTCAAATCGTTGCCTATGTCATTAAGGCCCATTCATCGCAGGAATCATACTTCTTGGTGTCGTAGCTAAATTTACACAGATCTTTAGCAGAAACTCTGAGATAGCAGTAACGGCAACGTTCATTATCGCGCTCATAGCTGTAGACGTCAAACGTGTGGTCGTTATTTGTCCACTGAAATCTACAGTAGAATACCGTACTCCCCCAAAAGTTTGGCTTGAAGTGGAAATCGAATTGTTCTTTCGGTTTGAGTGTATGGACGCCAAGATTGGTGTCCTTTGAACGACAGGTGAGGGTGAGGTCATCTTTGTCTAGATAATTGAGGATTTGCACGTGTACCGTGCTATGTATCCCCCAAATCGAACCTGCTGTAGCAATATTAAACCCACAAGTAGACAACATAAGCCACATTAGTAGCACCGTCACATTTCTTCTGCCGGCCGGTGAAACCATCTTGTAATTATTTCCGTATATGTTGGGAGGCTTAATTTCAAATGGTCTCGATCTCCATGCACAATATGTATATATATATATATATATATATGGTGAAAATTGAAAACTATAGATTGAAGATGATATTTAAAGGAAATATGAACGAGTCAATTACCGAAAAAATGGTGGGTGTCCCGGTAGATTTGATTTACATTTGCTAATTTAATACATACTCCAAAAACAAATATGCTTTTTTAAACCTTTTTTTTTCTGTAATTTGTTTCTCTATACAGCATTGATTAACCATTTATTTAATATATATTGCTTCTTGTTTTAGATGAGAAAATATAGAAGAAACAAAAATAAATAGAGGATAGAAACAACTCAATCTTAGTTGTAACGTACACTATTAGGATAGATTCTCTCTATTTGAAATATCATAATTACCTTCATTATAATTATTAAAAGAGTTATTGTATATATTATATTTTTATCCCACTACTATCCTACAATGTTGATATGGTAATTCCAATCAACCAAGGGAATTTTTTTTTTTTAATTTTTAATAATGACTTATCAAAGAGTTTGTTAGAATTATCACATTAGTATTGTGAAATAAAAAAAATAATTTTTAACCTTACTTTTACATTTAATTGACATGGATCTATATGGGGAGGGGATTGCTTTACCTTAAACCATCCAAATCTATCATGAGTAACAACTTAAATATGTCATTAAAAAAATTAGGCATGAGCGTAGCCTCTAGAGCAACATAAAAGCAATTTTAACACAGCAAAGACATCAGCATAGAAGTTGAAGCGACTACGACAAAACGTTGGATTTCATTTTAATAGGTATTTGGAATATAACCTGGATGGTGGGTTACATATTAATTTATTTGTGCTTTTATTTCATAAAAATTCAGATAATTATAAGGTACATTTAAGCTTGTAACGAAGCCTACTACCAATACTTGCATAAATCATCATGTCAAATAATAATAATAATAATAATACTTATATAAATCATACTTGCCCGCGTGGAGTTATATTAACATGAACTAAAAGTATAAACCATCTATGAGCAATGTCGGCAATCATCCATTTTCCGTTTTGAGGCGGGTCAAATCACTCATTTAGTCATGAGAGTAGTCAACCAGTTATAGAAGTACCCATCAAAATTCTTGGATACAAAGAAGGTCGCCACCCATGGAAATAGCCATCGAAGTGATAGGACCACCCTCAATGAGAGATTTGGCGATTCGACCACCAAATCTCTCAACCAACCTCGTGCCGGTGTTAGGATTTGTCGCGGCAACTTTCAGTGGCCAGTTTTGGCAAACCAACCCTTCGGCTTAAGGAGATAATTTGGCCACCCAAGAGCTTGTTAAAATGATCAGCCCAAAACACATGTATTCCATCTAATGCAATACTTAATACCAACCCCGGTTTGTAACTTGTAATCATTACTATAAACCTTTTTGGAATACTTATGAATTCCCACGAACTAATTAACATCTGCTTCCACTGGAGATTGCTTTTCACAGAATCATGTTATTTTGATGGTCACCAAATATGATTATACGAATTGAATATGTCGCTGAACTTTTGTACCAATATACCAAGTAAAAAACACATTCCGTCATTTTTGTTTTCTTTGACAATTCTGTCAATCAAAGATTTGGGAAAAATAACCATCTAAACACTTCACACTTCCACATTGAAACGGCCCTTCTAGATGCGGGTGCTTCTTCTTCAAGTACCATTTACTGTACAAGGACATAATCAAAGCAGCCAAATGAATTCAACGATAAGAAGTAACTTGAAAAGCATAAATCTAGTTTTTTTTTTTTTTGGGATAAATAGGTTTTTTATTAACACTAAACCAGCCAACAATTACACCGAAACTCCTAAAAGTCAACTATATATCTCAATCTCCTGAGAAAGAAGACACCAACAATTTCTATACAAACAGAAACAAACACCAACAAACTAGCAACTATCAAACCACCACAACACCAAACTGCCAACATATAGACATAACAGTGAACTGGAGATGAGGAGAAACAGCAACACAAAACAGCTCCGAAGACAGCCACAGACACTAAAAGCATTAGGAGACAAACCAGGAAATTTTGAGAGATGCCCCAGCTATTACATAAAGCCGCATTTTCATCAATTCAACTTGAAAGTCCCTTTACCCACAACACGGTTCTGATTTCTCAACAAACTTTCTGCAGAATTCTATCCTCAGAGAGAGGATGGTTCCCAAATTTTAGATCATTTCGATGCCTCCAAAGATTATAAACCGAGGAACCCCAAGCAAGCTAACATAACACAGCCTTCAAAAACTCTAACCCTTCCATTTCTTTAAGCCTTGACTAAGAATCTCATCCCAGCTCAAAGAAATAGAACTTTGGTGACATCAAATCATCACCTCCTCCACAATCTTTTGCTAAAGCTACATTCAAAAACCAATCAAGCTTACATAACACAGCCTTCAAAACTCTAACCCTTCCATTTCTTTAAACCTTGACTAAGAATCTCATCCCAGCTCAAGAAATGGAACTTTGGTGACATCACATCACCACCTCCCTCCACAATCTTTTACTAAAGCAACATTCAAAAAATAAGTGATCCCTGCTTTCAATGCAGCTTCTACAAATATAACATTTTGTCTCACCTTTAGCCCCCATTTCAACAATCTTTAACGAGTGGATAAGCAGTCCTTAATAGCCAACCATAAGAAAAAATGAGTTTTCAAGGATAGCCATAGAAAACCAAATGAGTTTATCCCAATCCACCTTAGGTAACTTCACTCTAATAGCATCCCAAGTATCCTTGCTGGAAAATTTATGAGTCTTAATAGGCAACCAAATAGAAGCATCAAGGGAGCCAATTTGTAGATCCGCGAGCTGGCATTGTGTACCCACCAAATCCTCAAACCTAGCAGGAGCCCAATTCCAATCACCTCCCGAACGACACTTTCTCCTTGAGTCATAGATAATACGGTAACCATATATGTCAAAAAGGACCCCATCCGGATACCAAGAGTTCAACCAAAGAAAAATCTGACTACCATTCCCAATCATGAATATCATTAGAGATTTTGCAATCCCCCTAAGTTTGAGAATCTTCCTCTGGCTCCAAGAAGCAATTTGAGGAATTTTTATCAATCAAAAAACACCTCCCCTTTATCATATTACATTTAATCCAAGCCACCCAAAGAATCCCAAATTTAGTAAAAGTGGTCAAATGTGTTGAGAATAGCAGCCCTATTCCAATCCACAAGCCTCTTCAACCCCTGCCCACCACCTACCCTTTTAGAGCCACAAACAGAATCCCAAGACACCTTATTAGCACTACAAAGACAAACGCTTTTGTTTTGTATGCAACAACAAATTTAAATATAAGTAAAATGGCCAAGAAGGAGGAGCCTGGGAAAGAGATGGGAAAGAGAGAAAATCAAGGAGGAGAAGAAGACAAATCCATGTCCAAGAAATTATTCATCAAAAGCAGCTAAATACAAAAGAAAATTATGCTTAAATAGACTAAAGACTAACCCCTAATCCTAACCCTAGGGCAACACCCACTTATTAACATACCTAATAACCTAACATAACATAACATAACCTAGGACAACGACAATATCCTTTTATTGAATTACAATAATAATCGACTCAAAAAAATTAAATAAAACACAAATTAATAACTCAATTAAAACATAAATAAAATTAAAGGACCCAATTAACTCTTGCTGCAGCATTTTGCATCATACCCAGCAAATAAAAGATATGTTTCATAACATCAAGCAAGAGGAAAGAAAGGGTGGTAAATGATAATTAGTGGATCTCTTGATAAACAAGGAGTGGTCTGGCAGGGCTGCAGGCACGAAATGCCTATCATGAAACTGAGATAAAAGGATAAACGATGAACCAAATCGACTTCAGAGAAAAATATTTGGGAGAAGGGAACAAAAAGGCATTTAGCCTTCCGCACAAAGAAGACTTCACCCAAAAAGCAGCCCACAATATAAAGAAACTAATCTTAACATTTGCTAAAATAAATTAACAGAAAATCTGGAAACACAAGAGACACGGCTAAGTAGACTTTCAAAGAAAACCAATGTAGAGTTCATAAAAGTAAAATCCTGCAAGCAATTACCTTCCAGAACCAGAATATCTGAGGATCAGTTTCTTTGTAGCCATTGTACTCGGTATGTGCCTTCCAATCATCAACACAGAGAGCAGTTTCACTTCCATAAAGCATCCAATCAAGATCTTCCAACTCTAAACTTTGGAAAAAGAACTTCTGGAGCCCAGAGTTGCAAAGAATATCACCAAAACCTTGAGCAAAATGTGATACCTGTTCTGAGATAGATGTGACAAATCGATGCTCAATAAGAAGTCTAACATATTCTTCTCTGTTCTTGCTGTTCACAACAATACTTTTCCCACCCTGGCAAAGCTCTACAACTCTTCTGGATCCTAACTCCTCAACTTCTCTAACAAATGTTAGTCCTAATGCATCTGCGTCAATAAAATCAGAATCCATCTCCAGAATCTGCTTGCAGCTATTATACAAGCAAGGATCTGTATCCTTTATATCTTCCAAGGAAATGTACTTTCCAGCTAATTGCAAGAAGAAGGCACGATCAAAGACAATGCCTACTTGCACTTTGTGCATCAAAGCTAATGCAATTACCCGACCAGAGAACTTGAAATAGTCAAGGTGCAAGGGATCCACCTAGATGCTGCACACACAAGACAATGGATAAACTGATCAAAATTCTCTTTGGAAAAAGGGATTCTTTGCCTCCAAAAAAATTACATACTAAAACAGAACATGAAATAATTTAAGAAGTCTCGAACATTCCAGCAGAAATAGAAGCATAATCCAGAAAGCTAAAAAGCAAGGAAATTCTGCAGCATGATACAAGTTCCAAAAAAAGAGCAATACCAAACAGATTCCATGTCAGTTAATATGCAATTGAACTCTATCACAATATCGAACAGCTTGTTCCAGAAATAATAATAGCTTTACATGTGGAAAGGGATCAATATGGTCTCATTCACAGTCAACGATTCTGTAGTTAGTTTGTATCATGCATCTATCTAGAGTACCCAAGCCATTGTGATGTTGAACTTCCATGAAAATTTTCAGTACTTAAGGTGGCTGTACAGGAATTGAAAGCACATAATCTTCATCATGATAACCTTGCACTCTACATTCATTTTAGATTTTTTTTTTTCTATTTTTTTACATCCCATGTACATATCATGTAATTGAACCTCTAGGGAGCTTCAACTATAACTTCCCTTTTTTTTTATTAATAACTAACATATATATCATTAATAAGTGCAGAGGGTAACCTAATACACAAGATATATACAAGAGATAATCCCCATTAATGATTAAAATAACAGAAATCCACAAATTTAGAAAAGTTAGAGAAACGTTAAATAGTATACACGCCAATCCATATATAAAGCAATTTGACCAGGATGTTCTAATGGCATAGGGCTCCACACACCCCGACAAGCACACTAGAACACCACCCTCATTTTCCATATATAAAGTTAGAAGAAGATGATCAATGGATTTCCCACTCTTACATATGCAATACCATTCCACTACTTTCTTTCTTTTTCTCGTCAGGTTTACCAAGGGCCACTGTCCACACAAAGAAACTCACTTTCAATGGAACATTGACTTTCCAAATACTCCTCCAAGGAAAAGATGAACCCTTAAACTGGATAACCAAATACTATCCTCACCACCTTGTCTCAATTTGAGGGAGTACAACAAATCAAAAATTGCAATCACCAAATCTACCTCCCAGTCAGGTACAGATCTTAAAAGATATATTTCACAGAATATTTCCATTGGAAAACTACTTATCCACAATCAATGCCTCCTTACAATGAGCAACACCAAACAACTCTAGAAAATATTACTTTAGCAGTTGATCACCACATCATAAATCATGTCAGAACCTAATCTTAGTTCTGTCTACTTCATATATGACAAATATCTAAAAAAACTTCTCACCCCTCCTAATAAGTTTGTTTCCACACTCCAACTCCATAGGGTCCCTCTACCTCCTTAGAACACCAACCTCTGCTCATACTGTCATATTTTGCCTCGACTACCAACCTCCACAAAGCCTTCATCTCTCTTCTTCTTTTTCCAGTAAGTAATTAAAATATCATCAAAAGCAAAAACCACTACTAATAACAAAGATAATAGTGATTTTTTTGAGTTATGACAAATGATATCAAAATCAATCTAGTAACACCAAGTTGCACTAGGGCAATATGGCATGATGTAAGCCCCAATGTGAACGTTAGGGATTTTAGTAAAGGAGATTGCAATAACCCAAAAAAATAATTCTCACATTGAGTGAGTGGATTGGATTATGAAGGTATTGTATGGGTGCTAGATCCTACATTAGTTCCTATTTAGATGAGACGAAGCTATATAATTGACTCTACGAAGCTGCAATTATAATTTTGACTACTCATTTTGGGATAGTAACGCAAATGTAACCAATGCTTTTCCTAAATCGTAACATTTATGCATCACTTTTGTGTATCAATAATCTATCATCTACCCCAAGTTTACATCAACTCATACCAGAACTAGAACATATCATAACCAGTATATGCTAAGAACCTCTTATATAGTCGTCACTATCATCTTTCAATCCTTCATCAACATAAAAAGCCATAGCGCCCAACACTAAAAATAAAGGACTTCCACAAGACTGACATTTATATAATCGTCACATTCCATATGATTCTAATCATCCATAGAACTTAAGCAAATGAAAATGAATACAAAAGGATTCAACTTATCATAAACTAATTAGAGCATGTTTGGGATTGGGTTGAGAAATAGAGCTTTTAAAGCCAGAAAGAGTTTTTTTTTCCCCAAAAGTGTGTTTTTGCCTTTTTTATAGAGCAAAAAAGTCAAAATAATTACTTTTTGAATTTTTTTTTACCGAGCAGACTAACTTTTTATGTACTAAAAATACTTTCTAAGCTCCTTAATGCAAATCCCAAATAGGCTTTTAGTCTTCTGGCTGCAGTACCAGTATTAAGTCCAACTTCTCCATAAACTAACCATATATGTCAAACACACTCTGCTCCCAAAAGACACCACTGAGCTACATGAAGATTAACAAATAAGTATGACTATTATTTTATATGGTTCTATGGAATTATACAACATCATAACGCATCAAAAATTCTCTTATAGATACAACAAAAAGACTTGCCAGCAAAAAAAAAAGACTTGCTACTATATTCGATAGACTAGTATCTGTTTAACAACTGTAAATAAACTACAACCGTTCTAAGAAATCAACTAAGCTCACTTTAGATTCAGCAGCCCCAAGGAATTGGGATTACTTCCCTTAGAAAACCAAGGAATGTGGCAGCCTCCACAGCCATAGCATGGAGGAGTGTACAATTCTTCATTTTCAAGTGCCAAATTCTTCAATCTATACCCATATCATATTTCAACAGGTTTAGCTCAATCACTTATCATGTAGTAATTCCCCCACCACCCCCCCCCCCCCCCCCAAAAAAAAAAAAATCTATTAAAAGCCAACTGAAGCTTACCTGGACTTGGATAAAACCTTCTACGATCATTTGGGCATGCCACAAAGAGAGCGTTCTGTGGATTAAATATAGCTTGGCATACCAAAAAACCACTCCTGCAATACACCAGGACCTGTAGCTTCCTCATTTTTGAATTCCATAAAGAGACCAGCATGTAGAGCCTCAGCATCTGCCCGTGCTATATACTCAAACGATTCTGCAAGCAATTGAGACCTGTCGATGAGCATCTCATGCAGCTCCTCGTAGTCTTCTTTTACCTCTGGAAACATCATCATCCCCAAATGCCTCCTAGATTCAAAATCAGTCACGTCCTTTCGCTCAAGAAGCCACTGATGATCATCAGTTCGCTTCGCATATCTGACAATCAGCGCACATAGCGAAGACTTTCCAAGCCTCAAAACTGTCCAAAATTCTTCTTCAGCGCCCTGATAAAGTTGGGAAATGCTACAGCTCCTTCAATATGGCAAGATATTGAGACCAACCAGTATAAATACTCTCACCTTCCTCCTTGTGTTTTACAGCCAAGCACTCCTCCATCTTGTGGAGGCATTCCCCCATTCTCTTCAACAAATCAATAAACAAAAGATGAAGAAACTCAATCTCTTCCCCATACAATGGATGCTTAGGCTCAGTACCACCCACCGACACAGGATTTGGACCCCGAAACCCAACTTGTTCTGTGATTGCAGTCCGCAGAGGGAGCAAGAAAGCAGCAAAATCGCGAACATCACTCAGGCCCCACGCCTGTGGGCGATTCCATACTCAAACCCAAGTCCCTAGACAACCTACTCGCCAGCTCACTAACGAACGGGAAAATCTCCTGCATCACAATCACTCCCTTAGAACTCTCCGGGGATCCAATCGATTCCAATAACGACCCAAGTGTACTCCGACACGATAAATATAGAGGATCCTCATTTGCAGCTCTTCTGAGCAACTTACAAAACTCTAAAACTATAGGTGCACAATAATTATGATACTGTTTCGGCAACGAAGTTCGACTTGAATTCAAAAAATGCCTAATTGAGCTATCCGCACATTCTTTGTTACCTCGGTTCGGCGACATATAGAGCATCACCAACGCCGCCGGAGCGGAAGACAATAAGAATATCTGTAAATGGCCGGAGGCCAATTGCTCCTCGTCCTTCGGCATCACTGTCAAGAACTCCGTCATCCTGACTTTAATGTATTTCGCTGCCGTAGTGAACGGTTCGCCTCGGCAGAGACGGCACACCACTGAAACGATGTCGTTGATGACTTGCCAGGCGTGAGGGTGCTCCGTGCTGCGCATACGGCCAACCAATTGCAGTCCGGCGTCGTTTTGGATGTTGCACTCGCCGAGGGATCGCTCCGCCTGGAGCTGCCTTCCTCGGTATATCAGTCTCTGCTCGTGTACCGGAATCCCGGTCTGCAATTGGATTCGCTCGTGGACCGATCGCACGGTGTCGTCCGTGTAAGCTTGGATTACCATAGTTTTCCCCTCGGAGATCATCCTTATGAAAAACTGTAACCGCGACGCGGACTGAGTCAACTCGGCCTGTGCCGCGCACGCGCGCGATTCCGATCGGGCATCGGGAACCCTAGGATTGAACTGAGAGGTGGTGGCGTTTGTGGCGGTGACGGCGTGGGATGGCGCGTCGGAAGAGGAGTGGACGGCGTTGGGTTCGTCTTTCCTCATTCTGACGGAGACAAACTCGGGGAAAACGTCGTCGTTCTCGTCGTCACCATAGTCGTCCAGTTTGCGTTTTGACGAGAGCCGCGGCTGATCGACGGCGGTGATGATCGCGTTGATGGAGGTGGTGGTGGTGGTGGAGGTTGGGCCGGTGCGCTGGGGGACGCAATCGACGGAGGGGTTTGCACGAGAGACATTTACGGTGGGGCCCCCGCCGCCAGTGAAGGAGTAGTCAGAGGTACGGTGCGGGAGAGCGCATGGAAAAGCTTAGCCAAGGGGAAAACCTAGAGCGGGTTTCTCTCTCGGAGAGAGGAAAAGCGATGGATGAATTGATCGGAATTGCCGTCTGGCCTTTATTGTTTCACAGCCGTCTTCAAAAGACTGTCATCTTACGCTATTGTGTATTTTATATAGAGAGAGAAATAGAAGTTTAGCTAAAAATGATTGAAGAGTTGGTTAGGTGTGGGCGGAACACATGGGATTTTCGTGGGGGCTTAGCCGCTTAGTTAGTGGATGGGGCTTGGGCCTTTTCTACCATCAGATTTGTATGATTTCCACGTGCGATTTTTTTCTTTCTCGATCGTGTGTCGAAGATTGTGCTTTTAACTTTTATGTACTCTGAAATCAGCGGCGGCCTATAGTATGGACCAGTATTCATCCGCTGCTTATGAAAGAAGTTCTCTTTTTTTTTTTTCTTTTTTTTTTTTATGAAAAGCTGAAAGAAGTTGTGTCAAAGAGTCTAATAGTAAATTTTATTCATTTCGTCCTCAAAAATGGACATGTCAAAAAAAAAAAAAATTTATTCATTTCTCCTAGGGTTTGGCCTAGGAGAAACCCATTAAACCCAAAGAGTCCACATGTGATCCGAAGCCTAATTCGCACAAATCAGCCTGGGTCAAAGAGCGTGAAGACGTGGATCCCAACCTTGACATGATTCGATGCTTGCATGCCAAGCTCACCTCGATAACGAGCCTTAAGGCCTTCACCAAAGTCAAGTTATGCATGACCTCTTCAAAGAGGATTAGTTGAGAAAGGTTTACCTTACCTTGATATAAGAAAAAGCAAACATCTAATTAAAATAAAGTAACCGTTACATTAGACGAATTCTATTACATTCTCGTCTCATCAAAAAACATATTGTACCAGCCCCTTTTGTGAATTAAGTGATTGGCCAACAAATTGTGTGAACAAAGTGATTTTTAAAATCATTATTGATTTCGCAAATGATAATTTGTATTACACCTAATTAAAAGAAACTTTATCCAGTCGAATGTGAACGAGATCCCTCAAAATTAGATGATTTGAATTTAATAGAAATCTTAGCATGAGCACTTTACCAGCCCTTTTGCAAATGCTTTCAAAGTAGCATTTTTGCTGTAGTAAACTTTCTACTGGGAATAAAATATAATTTAGCAATAGTCTGTTCTCTTACTTATTAAAAAAAAAAAAAATAGTCTGTTCTCTTTTGTTTATTGTTTTCTCGTCTTCTCTCTCCATCTCTCTCTATCTCTCTCCCTCAACGAGAGGTTGGGCTGAGTGGTAGGTTGAGAAGGAAACTCTTCAAACAAATGCTTGAAAAAGCTTCAGGTGGAGGTGGATGGATGGATAAGTATATAAACAAATAAAAACCCATATTTTTTCAATTTCAGCCATTTATATTTTATTGTTATAAGTTTCATGTTGATTTTTAGGGTTTGTTTGGGATTTTATTTGAGGGACCTAAAAGTACTTTTAACACTCAAAAAGTCTATTTGAAAAAAAAAAGTACTCATTTGATAATAAAAAAATTAAAAATGCTTTTAATAGTTTAAAAAGCCTAAAAATTGCACACAAAAAAAAAAAAACAATTTTGACAAAAGCTTAAAAATAAAGTTTTCTAAAATTTTTAACTTAAAACTATATTTTCAACACAATTTCAAACAGACTTTAGAGGCTTGAGATGCTAAAGTCTATTTGGGATTTTGAGAAATAGAGTTTTAAGTAAAAAAAAAAAGCGTTGGGTAAAAGTTTCATTTTTAAGCTTTTGCCAAATGTGATTTTTAGACTATTTTGTTTGGGATTGCGTTTGAGAAATAAAACTTTTAAGTCAAAAAAAGTTTTTGGGTAAAAGCTTCATTTTTAAGTTTTTTGGACCCTTAAAAGTGTTTTTATTTTTTTTACCAAAATGAGTACTTATTTTCTTCAAACTTTTTAAGTATTAAAAGACTTTTATAACTTTCAAATTAAACCCAAAACAAGCCCTTAGGCTTTTAAGACCATTAAAAACGCTTTTAATTTTTTTACCAAACGACTATTTTTTAAAAAAATAAAAATTTTGAGTATTAAAAACATTTTTAAGCATTTCAAACATTTTTAAGCATTTCAAACATAATCCCAAACAAGCCATCAGTGTCACGTGGTCATCACGTTGCATAAAAATAATATGAGAGAGAGCCTGAAAGAAAGGATCAGAAACCCCAAACCCAATTGTGAGGATTTTATAAATATATCCCCATGGGCTACGGTATTTCCTTAGAATGGGCTTAGAGAGCCGTACATCTGAGTCCATGGGTTTAGGAGTTGCACGGTTGTACCGACAATTCTTTTGTTTTTTTGGTTTTTTTTTCAGCTTTTATAATATAACACTACTTCTTAGAATATATATATATATATATATAAACTTCAGCCCATGAGTAAAAGTTGCTATTACGCTCATTTATTATATTTATATTTTCAGTGATTTTTCATGCTAATTATTTTTTAAAAAATTACTTTTAATTGATATGGTAAATAAGTGTGAAAAATAGCAAATGTGTATGAAGTAATTCATGGTATGGTCCATGAACAAGTATGTTTATATTAATAGCTCTATCAATAAGGGTTATGATTTGTAACTTTTATAATTAAATCTATAACTCGAATTCAATTAGAGTGTTTATTAATGTTTTTATTCTGAGAAAAAAAAAGAAGTTTGTGTTAGTTTGCCACAAGTAATTGTATCACTTTTTATCAAAATCCAATAATAATTAATCACAAGTTTAATAGTAATTTTAAGAGTCACATCATTCTTAAAATGATGCAAAAATGACACAAAAGAGATTTATAGCATTTCTTAGAGATAATAGAGTATCAACTGCTATATTTAAATATAGCATAAATCAAATATAGCACACCCGCTGCATAATGAAAAACATACTTATATTTTAATGTCATTTTTGTTATTTAATTACTTAATGGAAAATTGATTAGAGCCTCAGGGTTATTGCATTTAGAATTTTAATTAATTAATTAATTTATTTATTGGGAAAATAGTTGAGCAAAATATTATTAATGAACAAATTATGCACAACATTCAACAAAGATAATATCAACAATACAATTAGGAGCTTCCTCAAGAAAAACTCGTTCCCTACTGAGATAGCATCAACAATGTGGCTTTCACAATTCTCGTAATGAGGAATGTGAAGATGGAGCTCTTTATTTTTAATATTGTTGTAGGCTGCAAGATTGTAACTCAACGAGTTCTCAATAACGATTAGATATAATTTATTCTAATTCATTATGTATAAACTCTAACTAAAACAAACACATCAAGTAAAATAATTACTTCATTATAATATATTAAATCATCATCAATAATATAAGTAATATAATCATTACCGAAATTTTTTTCATTCTAGTTCACTTGCTTCTTCTCAATTTTTTCACATCATCAACAATTTATTAGAAGCAACAGAAAATTCTTGAAATAATTTTTCCTTGTTCTTCAAAGGAAACATAGACTCAAGGAAAATAGTAATTTTAGATTCAATAATAATATTGCAATCTAAAACATCACTCTTTATAGTAAAGAATCTATAGCATGAACTATTACATACAAAACCAATAAAATCACAATCATAGGTTTTTAAAACTAAGTTTCCTCATTTTAGGTTTAGGTAACGTAACATTTGCTAAATACCCCCACACTTTAAAGTATTCAAAACAATGCTTATAAATGTGACAATCCAAAATAATAGCTTCCCCCACACTTTGGTAGATAGCCTAAAAATTGACAATCTAACCATTCATAATTTATTCCAATATTCCAATTTATTTCATTCCCTTGATGTAGCCAAACATGTATAAATCTATTATACTAAATATTAATGGAATAAACCAAATAGTCATAATAAAATAAAATTTAATCAATAGCACTAAAGTGCTTTAAGAAAAACTTCCATAAGCTCATTTTTCTCTAAGTATGATATGTCATTTACTCATTTATTTTATGTCAATTGATAGTTTTTTTCAAGATAGTAAATAATTTTTTTTTTTTTTTAACTAGAACTCCAGTAAATATGCAAAGTATTAGGCTCAACCAAATAATAATAAACTATTATTGACTCATTGTCATAAATATGCTATTGGTATACAATAATTTTTTCAAATACCAAATGAGCCATAATAAGAACATCAATAATCACATATATTTTATTATAAACCATAATGTTAGAGAAATTTGAAAGCTAAATGATATAGATGAAAAATTAGCAAATACTTTTAAAGTATTAATGCTAATCTAGCATGCCATAAATAACATAAGTGCTAGATACTATATATTTCTTTTCTTTTCTTTTTTTAACATAGAATAATCAACAAAGGGTCTCCGCTTATCAAATACAATATTCATGTAATTATAAAATTTTCACCAGCTTTAATTCAATCAATGAGTACCTATATAACTTGATTTTTTTTCTCCATTTTAATAAATGAAATTGTATATCATGTTTAAAAAATTAAGAATTTAATAACTCGTTGACACTTTTACTCAAGATTCTCCAAAATAGAATGTCGCCATGATACACCAACTAGGTGTCGTGAGAATTGATCGACTCAATACTCAATACATGCATCACGTCTCTTTCTCTTATCATATGCTTACTTGCAAGAATCTTCGGCAAAATGGTGTTATCCACACATAATTAGCAATGTCTATATATTTTCTCCATCACAATATGAGTAACTACTCACTTTTGTTATTATTAATCATCATAGATGTTTTTTAGCCAAGCTTAACACAACATAACAAAAAAGTGCTAAGTTCTACAAATCCATAAAAAGACTCAACTCTTTTTATTATAAGAATAGTAACCCAACAATAAAAGATTGTTTGACAAATAAATTAAATTAACACAATTTGAGGTCAAATAATAAAAAACTCTTATAGTCAAAATATCCAATACGTACACATGAAATTCAGCTCATTTTCTGATAAATAATCAATTATCAGATTATTATTATTTCATAACAAAATCTTTCCACTCAATATTTGATTTCATCTTTCTCGTATGTGAATTGCATACCACAAACTCTTATAGTATTTGACTTCTCATAAGTTTAAATACTATTGTTATGATTTTAATAAAATCTTTGTGCAACCATCATAATCAACCTTTAAGATTGTTGGAAATAATTTTGGATGATGCACAAATTCTCATTGATATAAAATTATTACAATATGAATATTAACAATAAAATGAATAAAATACAAGAGATGAAAAGTACAGTATGAAAATATCTCACAATGCTATAGAATTACGTAAAAACGTTGTCCTTAAAGGTTGATTCGTGTATATAACTGCGATCGGATCCTTAATTTGACACACAACCTCGGGATTAGACTATATCTACCTTCATTATTTACCTTTGTTAAAGATGCACTTCTAATAACAAAGACTAAATAGAGTAACCCAATAATTTGCTTGATGAAAAGCCACATAGCGAAAACACAAATAAATTATTGATTGAGAAAGATCCGGATGGAACGAAAACAAAGGGAGCAAACTGGAATTTGCCACTAGTGTATGCATGGCTCTCTTTGTTTTATTTTTACTAAAATAGAGTAATCCGTCCACTTTCTATAGCTGCCGCTAGCTGTGTTTTTTTATCTCATGGATCATGAGAAGAAAATAATAAAGCTTAAATTTAATTTTGACTCAATTTTTTTCTTGAGTTTTTTTTGTTAAAAAAAAATTATATGTTGAGGAGTAAGAGTCTTAAACTAGAAAGAGAAAGAAAAAATTAGTTTAAAAATTAAATCAAAATTAAGTTTAAATTGTACCTATATTACACCTCTTATGAAAATATAAATGTCATATATCACACCTCTTATGAAAATATAAATGTCATGAAGCAGTAAAAGTGACCAAGCGGTCAAATAATTAAATGCCATAAAACTTTGTCAATATACATTAATGTTAAAAACCTGTTTTTTCTCCATAAAAAAACTGGTTTGGTCAACTAATAAAAGTTGATTTCATTTTTCCATAAAAACTGGTTAAGACTCAAGGGTAAAAAAGCTATCAAGCAATAATACACCATAGCTGGATAATAAATATTGTTTGTAACATTGCAACACTAGCATGATGTGACGCTTATTTATTGGTATTAGTAACATTTTTTTTTATTAATTGTTTTGATCCTCACCAATAAATAAGTTTCACATTAAATCAAGATCTCCAGCAATTTTTTCAAAATTGTCAGTCAATTTTTTTTAAAATCTCAGTAATTGAAGTAATCTAATGGCTCTAAATAAAACACCCAATTTTTTTAATGGATGGCATAAATTTCGAGATTAAATTTCAAAATTCAAAATTTTAAGTTTATCTCTCCTATATTAAATGAGTGTTTAATTTGGAGCCATTAGATCTCTTTAATGGCTGAGATTTTCAAAAAAACTGATTAACAATTTCCCAAAATTGCTGGGGTCTTGATCCCATGTTACTACCTATTTGTTGGTAAAAAAGTTATTACCCATAACATTTCTCAATTATAAAAGTTCATCTTTGTGTCACTCAAAACCAGAATATCTGAGGATCAGTATCTTTGTAGCCATTGTACTCGGTATGTGCCTTCCAATCATCAACACAGAGAGCAGTTTCACTTCCATAAAGCATCCAATCAAGATCTTCCAGCTCTAAACCTTGGAAAAAGAACTTCTGGAGCCCAGAGTTGCAAAGAATATCACCAAAACCTTGAGCAAAATGTGATACCTGTTCTGAGATAGATGTGACAAATCGATGCTCAATAAGAAGTCTAACATATTCTTCTCTGTTCTTGCTGTTCACAGCAATACTTTTCCCACCCTGGCAAAGCTCTACAACTCTTCTGGATCCGAACTCCCCAACTTCTCTAACAAATGTTAGTCCTGATGCATCTGCGTCAACAAAATCAGAATCCATCTCCAGAATCTGCTTGCAGCTATTATACAAGCAAGGATCTGCATCCTTTATATCTTCCAAGGAAATGTACTTTCCAGCTAATTGCAAGAAGAAGGCACGATCAAGGACAATGCCTACTTGCACTTTGTGCATCAAAGCTAATGCAATTACCCGACCAGAGAACTTGAAATAGTCATCCACCTTAGATGCTGCACACACAAGACAATGGATAAACTGATCAGAATTCTCTTTGGAAAAAGGGATTCTTTGCCTCCAAACAAATTACTTACTAAAACAGAACATGAAACAATTTAAGAAGTCTCGAACATTCCAGCAGAAATAGAAGCATAATCCAGAAATAATAGAAGTATAATCCATGTCAGTTACCCTGCAATTGAACTCTGTCACAATATCGAACAGCTTGTTCCAGAAATAATATCTTTGCATGTGGAAAGGGATCAATACGGTCTCATTCACAGTCAACGATTCAGTAGTTAGTTTGTATCATGCATCTATCTAGAGTACCCATGCCATTGTGATGTTGACCTTCCATGAAAATTTTGAGTACTTAAGGTGGCTGTACAGGAATTGAAAGCACATAATCTTCATCATGATAACCTTGCATTCTACATTAATTTTAGAATTTTTTTTCTTCTATTTTTTTACATCCCATGTACATATCATGTAATTGAACCTCTAGGGAGCTTCAACTATAACTTGCTTTTTTATTATTATTAATAACTAATGTATATCATTAATAAGTGCAGAGGGTAACCTAATACACAAGATGCATACAAGAGATAATCCCTATTAATGATTAAAATAACAGAAATCCACAAATTTAGAAAAGTTAGAGAAATATTAAATAGTATACATGCCAATCCATATATAAAGCAATTTGACCAGGATGTTCTAACGGCATAGGGCTCCACACGCCCTGATAAGCTCACTAGAACACCACCTCATTGTCCATATATAAAGTTGGAAGAAGATGATCAATGGATTTCCCACTCTTACATATGCAATACCATTCCACTACTTTTTTTTTTCTCGTTAGGTTGACCAAGAGCCGCTGTCCACACAAAGAAACTTACTTTCAATGGAATATTGACTTTCCAAGTACTCTTCCAAGGAAAAGATGAACCCCTCAATCTGGATAACCAAACACTATCCTCACCACCTTGTCTCAATTTGAGGGAGTACAACAAATCAAAAATTGCAATCACCAAATCTACCTTCCAATCATGTACAGATCTTAAAAGATATATTTCACTGAAATATTTCCATTGGAAAACTGCTTATCCACAATCAATGCCTCCTTACAATGAGCAACACTAAACAACTCTGGAAAATATTACTTTAGCGGTTGATCACCACATCATAAATCATGTCAAAACCTAATCTTAGTTCCATCTACTTCATATATGACAAATATCGAAAAAAAAACCTCTCACCCCTCCTAATAAGTTTGTTTCCACACTCCAACTCCATAGGGTCCCTCTACCTCCTTAGTACACCAACCTCTGCTCATACTATCATATTTTGCCTCGACTGCGAACCTCCACAAAGCCTTCATCTCTCTTCTTCTTTTTTCAATAAGTAATTAAAATATCATTAAAAGCAAAAACCACTACTAATAACAAAGATAATAGTTTGAGAAATAAGTTTTGCATGTCTTATTGCACCCCAAACAAGTTTAAATAGAGTTACAATTTAGGTCAAATTAATCCTCGTAGGGTTCTTAATACCAATTCTACCTACACTAGGAGAATATATATATAAGAGAACCTACTTAACTATCACGACAGTGGAGTAAATGAATTAAAATAATAATAATAATAATTCCTTTATATGAGAATCTGAATAAATGATTTGATCGAGCTCTTTATTTTGAATATCGGCTATTGCTGTAGGCTGCAGGGTTGTAATCACGTACGAGCAGGTTCACTTTTCAAATCGTTGCCTATGTCATTAAGGCCCATTCATCGCAGGAATCATACTTCTTGGTGTCGTAGCTAAATTTACACAGATCTTTAGCAGAAACTCTGAGATAGCAGTAACGGCAACGTTCATTATCGCGCTCATAGCTGTAGACGTCAAACGTGTGGTCGTTATTTGTCCACTGAAATCTACAGTAGAATACCGTACTCCCCCAAAAGTTTGGCTTGAAGTGGAAATCGAATTGTTCTTTCGGTTTGAGTGTATGGACGCCAAGATTGGTGTCCTTTGAACGACAGGTGAGGGTGAGGTCATCTTTGTCTAGATAATTGAGGATTTGCACGTGTACCGTGCTATGTATCCCCCAAATCGAACCTGCTGTAGCAATATTAAACCCACAAGTAGACAACATAAGCCACATTAGTAGCACCGTCACATTTCTTCTGCCGGCCGATGAAACCATCTTGTAATTCTTTCTGTATATGTTGGGAGGCTTAATTTCAAATGGTCTCGATCTCCATGCACAATATGTATATATATATATATATATATGGTGAAAATTGAAAACTATAGATTGAAGATGATATTTAAAGGAAATGTGAATGAGTCAATTACCGAAAAAATGGTGGGTGTCCCGGTAGATTTGATTTACATTTGCTAATTTAATACATACTCCAAAAACAAATATGCTTTTTTAAACCTTTTTTTTTTCTGTAATTTGTTTCTCTATACAGCATTGATTAACCATTTATTTAATATATATTGCTTCTTGTTTTAGATGAGAAAATATAGAAGAAACAAAAATAAATAGAGGATAGAAACAACTCAATCTTAGTTGTAACGTACACTATTAGGATAGATTCTCTCTATTTGAAATATCATAATTACCTTCATTATAATTATTAAAAGAGTTATTGTATATATTATATTTTTATCCCACTACTATCCTACAATGTTGATATGGTAATTCCAATCAACCAAGGGAATTTTTTTTTTTTTAATTTTTAATAATGACTTATCAAAGAGTTTGTTAGAATTATCACATTAGTATTGTGAAATAAAAAAAATAATTTTTAACCTTACTTTTACATTTAATTGACATGGATCTATATGGGAAGGGGATTGCTTTACCTTAAACCATCCAAATCTATCATGAGTAACAACTTAAATATGTCATTAAAAAATTAGGCATGAGCGTAGCCTCTAGAGCAACATAAAAGCAATTTTAACAAGAAAGACATCGATAGAAGTTGAAGCGACTACGACAAAACGTTGGATTTCATTTTAATAGGTATTTGGAATATAACCTGGATGGTGGGTTACATATTAATTTATTTGTGCTTTTATTTCATAAAAATTCAGATAATTATAAGGTACATTTAAGCTTGTAACGAAGCCTACTACCAATACTTGCATAAATCATCATGTCAAATAATAATAATAATAATAATACTTATATAAATCATACTTGCCCGTGCCGGAGTTATATTAACATGAACTAAAAGTATAAACCATCTATGAGCAATGTCGGCATCGGCAATCATCCATTTTCCGTTTGAAACTGGTCAAATCACTCATTTAGTCATGAGAGTAGTCAACCAGTTATAGAAGTACCCATCAAAATTCTTGGATACAAAGAAGGTCGGCCACCCATGGAAGTAGCCATCGAAAGTGATAGGACCACCCTCAATGAGAGATTTGGCGGTTACGACCACCAAATCTCTCAACCAACCTCAGGCCAGGGTGTTAGGATTTGTCGCGGCAACTTTCAGTGGCCAGTTTTGGCAAACCAACCCTTCGGCTTAAGGAGATAATTTGGCCACCCAAGAGCTTGTTAAAATGATCAGCCCAAAACACATGTATTCCATCTAATGCAATACTTAATACCAACCCCGGTTTGTAACTTGTAATCATTACTATAAACCTTTTTGGAATACTTATGAATTCCCACGAACTAATTAACATCTGCTTCCACTGGAGATTGCTTTTCACAGAATCATGTTATTTTGATGGTCACCAAATATGATTATACGAATTGAATATGTCGCTGAACTTTTGTACCAATATACCAAGTAAAAAACACATTCCGTCATTTTTGTTTTCTTTGACAATTCTGTCAATCAAAGATTTGGGAAAAATAACCATCTAAACACTTCACACTTCCACATTGAAACGGCCCTTCTAGATGCGGGTGCTTCTTCTTCAAGTACCATTTACTGTACAAGGACATAATCAAAGCAGCCAAATGAATTCAACGATAAGAAAGTAACTTGAAAAGCATAAATCTAGTTTTTTTTTTTTTTGGGATAAATAGGTTTTATTAACACTAAACCAGCCAACAATTACACCGAAACTCCTAAAAGTCAACTATATATCTCAATCTCCTGAGAAAGAAGACACCAACAATTTCTATACAAACAGAAACAAACACCAACAAACTAGCAACTATCAAACCACCACAACACCAAACTGCCAACATATAGACATAACAGTGAACTGGAGATGAGGAGAAACAGCAACACAAAACAGCTCCGAAGACAGCCACAGACACTAAAAGCATTAGGAGACAAACCAGGAAATTTTGAGAGATGCCCCAGCTATTACATAAAGCCGCATTTTCATCAATTCAACTTGAAAGTCCCTTTACCCACAACACGGTTCTGATTTCTCAACAAACTTTCTGCAGAATTCTATCCTCAGAGAGAGGATGGTTCCCAAATTTTAGATCATTTCGATGCCTCCAAAGATTATAAACCGAGGAACCCCAAGCAAGCTAACATAACACAGCCTTCAAAAACTCTAACCCTTCCATTTCTTTAAGCCTTGACTAAGAATCTCATCCCAGCTCAAAGAAATAGAACTTTGGTGACATCAAATCATCACCTCCCTCCACAATCTTTTGCTAAAGCTACATTCAAAAAACCAATCAAGCTTACATAACACAGCCTTCAAAAACTCTAACCCTTCCATTTCTTTAAACCTTGACTAAGAATCTCATCCCAGCTCAAGAAATGGAACTTTGGTGACATCACATCACCACCTCCCTCCACAATCTTTTACTAAAGCAACATTCAAAAAATAAGTGATCCCTGCTTTCAATGCAGCTTCTACAAATATAACATTTTGTCTCACCTTTAGCCCCCATTTCAACAATCTTTAACGAGTGGATAAGCAGTCCTTAATAGCCAACCATAAGAAAAAATGAGTTTTCAAGGATAGCCATAGAAAACCAAATCAGTTTATCCCAATCCACCTTAGGTAACTTCACTCTAATAGCATCCCAAGTATCCTTGCTGGAAAATTTATGAGTCTTAATAGGCAACCAAATAGAAGCATCAAGGGAGCCAATTTGTAGATCCGCGAGCTGGCATTGTGTACCCACCAAATCCTCAAACCTAGCAGGAGCCCAATTCCAATCACCTCCCGAACGACACTTTCTCCTTGAGTCATAGATAATACGGTAACCATATATGTCAAAAAGGACCCCATCCGGATACCAAGAGTTCAACCAAAGAAAAATCTGACTACCATTCCCAATCATGAATATCATTAGAGATTTTGCAATCCCCCTAAGTTTGAGAATCTTCCTCTGGCTCCAAGAAGAAATTTGAGGAATTTTTATCAATCAAAAAACACCTCCCCTTTATCATATTACATTTAATCCAAGCCACCCAAAGAATCCCAAATTTAGTAAAAGTGGTCAAATGTGTTGAGAATAGCAGCCCTATTCCAATCCACAAGCCTCTTCAACCCCTGCCCACCACCTACCCTTTTAGAGCCACAAACAGAATCCCAAGACACCTTATTAGCACTACAAAGACAAACGCTTTTGTTTTGTATGCAACAACAAATTTAAATATAAGTAAAATGGCCATGTAAACAAACACTACAAATTCACATACTTTAAGAACTGAATCAAAACTCAAAATAGAAAACAATTGAAGCAATCTTTAGAGCTGCTCAAAATAGGATAATTACTATGTAAACAGGCATTACTTATCCAAAAAAATAGGATAATTACTTATCCAAAAAAAACAGGCATTCTCCCAACTTTTATCCCCTATATATATTGTATCAAAAAATTGGCTAATAACTACTAGGAAAACAAAGAGATGATTTGCTTTAACCGAATATACATTAGTAGAAGTTCTGGTTTAGGCAAGGTTAAGGATTCATTGAAGATCCACAACCATGCTTGGACAATGAAATCTTTCTTGTGTTAGAAAAGGCCATTTGCAGCACATGATTGTAACTATTCAACAACACAAAATTTTAAATGTAAAGACAACATAACATTCACAATGCTTGTCACCTTATGACTATTTAGTGCCAACAATAACCAATTACACTTGTGTGAATTGATCAAAGATAGAACGAAATACTAGAGATAAACAGGACACAAATGTGACTACATATTAACAGTCGAAAGAGATTCTATAGTCATCAAAAGTTTGCAGTTTGAGAGGTATACAATCATTTTGAACCAAAAGTGATCTGTAAAAATGACTTTGGAAAGCACCCGATGCAGTTGGTAAAAGTTAGTTCTACCAGAAGCAATATCAGAATTTTGGCAGAATTCACCACATAGTTCATAATTCAATACCATGCTTTGCAAATAAAAAAACGCTACACATAATTCTTTAAATTCACAAAGACCATTCACATTCCATTCAAAATTTATTCAAGATAGAATAAACTAGCAGTTTTGCAATGGTACAACTTCATTCAGTGATTCATAAAAGTGCCTATAACCTTTGAAAAAGCATACAAACATTGTAACATCCTACAAGTAAATCCCCTTACAGAATCCATCTTTGAAAGATATTATCAACTTGATACGGCCCAGAAAAACCAAACTAATCTGACATAGATTAAAAAAAAATGATAAATATTGTAAGAGGTATTTTTCCACTATTTTTTCCTTGGACTCACACATATTTTAAATTGTAACCTCTGACCTCCTTTATGAATCGTGAGGGTTTAAAAAAAGAGCATGAAAGAATAACTACACAATGCAAATGGGAAATTAAGGAAAATGACAAAGATAAATTTGTTAGTCCTCCGGAAAATGGCGTACTTGTGTCAAATAACTTATTTCTGGCTCTATAAAAACAAATTGTCAGCTAAAACTATTAACTGGCTAAAGTAACTAATTCTAGTAATCTTTTATCGAAATATTATGGTAAAGTTTGTTGACTTACCACTTTTCACTTTGGAACAATTTTATGTCCTTCTGTTTGCTTTGACAGGAACTCATCCCTACAAAACAATGGCCAATGCATCAAAGTAGTAAGTTAAAGTAAAACAAAAATAAGAAGACACCATAACAAATATGTTAAGTAATTCATAAGAATGAGAGAACTAGACAGGCCATATTCATCAATTTATGAAGCAAGTTAAACAAACTTAAAACTCTTAAGAGAACCAGAAAAACTAAAGAGATCAACTGCTCAAACAAAATTGGTAAACTATCCAGTCATTTGAGAAAGACAAACGCATCCATGAGAAAAGTTTGTGAAACCAGGTATAGCAATCAGCTTGAACAAAACCAAATAAATAACTCCAGTTTATGTGATCTCACATCTTCTTTCTATTGCTTTTCTTCTTTTCCTCCAGTGGTTGCTGTGTCTTCCGATCAGTTCCACCACCACCTAAGGGAACAAGGCTTTCCACATAAATATCCACAATGAATGAACTTGGAGCCCCCTCAATCCTCACTCCCTTGGTTCTCTTTCTCATAATAAAGGAGCTTGTCCCTGTCCACTTCCAAAAGCACTTTGTCACCACGCTTAGAATAAGCTAAAGGCATCAACTCTCCAAAATTCTTATTCAAACTATACTGTGAAACATTAAACAATTTAGTCCAAGACTCCTTTCATCCATATTCCTTCATTATCAATACATCAACATAGTCATTACCGTAATTGTCTACTCGTAAATGCTGCATATAGAAAATGGATAGACTACTCGTAATTGTCTTTACATAAAGGAATTCTTTCCCTCCATAGAAAATTTAACTAACACAGAACTTAAAATAATTTAGTAAGTCTAGAGCATTCCATCAGACATATTCGTAACTCAAAATGCTGGATTACGAAAATTCTACATGATAATAAAATTTCCAAGAAAATGAGTAATAGCAAAACAGGCTCCAAAGCAGTTTCGCTGAAATTGAACTGATATTACAATCTAATTTCAAACAGCTTTTTCTTCATTCACCACTTCCTCCATCGCTTCCACCAACAGATTAAGACCCTCCGCTGGATTGTTTTTCCTGGCATAAACATAAACCAGCAGACTTAGAAACTGAGTTAATCAAAAAAAAAAAAAAATCACTCAAATCATTCAAAATTTTACCTCTTCCTCTTGTTCCTCTTCTTCTGCCTCGGGTCAATCAATCTATCTCCATCGAGAAGAACAAGGCTTCCCACACAAGTAGCCGTCTGAAACGACTTAGGCATAGGACGAAATCTAACCCTCTTGCCCCTTTTCTCCTCTATGTCATACCAAAAGAGATACGCAAAATCCTGCTCCATCAGAACCTTCTTGCCGTCCTGCGAGTACGCCAAAGGCTTACAGTACTCAAAAGTCCAAGGTACTGCGCCTTGCTCAATGGTGTAAAGACGAGCCCAAGAGCTGACTACCCCGTACTCCTTCATTACCCAAACATCGTTGCGTGTCACAAAGACATTCACGCAAACACATAAACATCCTTTCAAGACCTCCAAACCGAGCACCGAATCATCGTCCGATTGAACTGGAATTGTATACTCTCTGAACTTCTCGGTGGCTAGATCGAAAGCTATAAGGGTCTCCGAGGACCGAGTCGGAGGACCAATTAGCCAATGGAAAGCACCGTTTAAGGATGCCGAGCACGAACGAGGACTGAATTCTTTAGGCCATTCCTCTTCAACTCTCTTCCAAGAATGTGCTCTCAGACTATATACCTTGATTTCAAAGGCCCTTGTAGCTTCAATCTTTGTAGCTTCAATATTTCTATAGAACGGCACAACCCTCATCACCTTGTAGTCATCGTTAACTGGGTCGTAGCCGAAGGCCAAATCGGGCAACCCAGATCGACAGTCGGTGAATCCAGTAGGATTTTCTATCGGTTCAAAAGGCAACTTCTTGTAGCGTCTGATCAATGGGTTCCAAATCGCAACTCCCCTCTCATAATTGTGGATGCAAACCAATCCGTTGCAGTAATCCAATATTTGGGTGTACATTTTTTCATTGCGAAGTGGCTGGCGGATCTTCGTGAGGGCTCTGTCAAACTGTTCGTCGTTAAAGCGCACCCAGAAGCAATTTAGAGGCGGATCTACGTCGCACTCCTTAAATATAAGAGTGCGTTCCCGATTGAAGGCGATTGAAAGCACAAGATGTCTGTGGATGAAATCTGTGTCGTTTATTAGAGCGCGCCATGGCTTTGAAACGCACTGAAAACGTAACAACGGCTTAACGGGTAATCGGAGGAGTATTTCGGTGACGAGCTCTAACGGAAGACTCGACATGGACGGAGTTTACTGTGGAGGCTATGCTCATAGAGAAATTAGTAAAGTTCTGGCCTTCGTCGTCGGAGTGGGAGATGGTGGCGTCCAACGAATGTCAACTTTCTAGTATTCGGATCTGACCCGGCTTTTCAAGCCCCTTTTCCAACAGTCAATGGGCTTTTTTTTATTTACAGTCTTATATAGGGAATAGGTCCTTTCCGGTTCAAAATGACCAGAGAATATCGATTTATGGTTAGGATTTGTTTTAAGAAATCATAAAGTTACAAATGAGACACATATCCTACTAATTAAAAATAATAATAAATATTATTTCATATTAAAAAAAATAATAATTAAAAAAAAGAATAGTTGGCCACTCTACTGAGGGTGACTGAACCACCCCAGTTGAGGCCACCACATGACCCTTGGGGATGGTCCGACCACCCTCAATGGCCAAATCTTAAAAAAAAAAAAAAAAAAATTCCTTGGGGATGACCGGACCACTACTGTTGGCCTTGGAGTTGGCTTCAACCACCCCAACCATTCTATACCAACTGATCTGGGGTGGCTTTGGCCACCCCATGGCCCTTGGAGGTAGTCCAATCATCCCAAAGGCCGAACTATTTTATTTTATTTTATTTTTTAGATTTGACCATTGAGGGTGGTTGGACCACCCCCAACCCTCAATTGAGGTGGTCCGGCCATCCATTGAATGGGGTGGCCAACCACCCTTTTTATTATTATTTTTATTTATTTATTTAATATGAAATAATATTTTATTATTATTTTTGGTTTAGTAGGATAAGTGTCTCATTTGTGGCTGTAAGATTTCTCATAACAAATTTTAGCCAAGAATTGAATATTCTCCGATCCATTTTAAACTGGAAAGGATATTATTCCCTTATATAGTGAATCGTAATCTTTTACCATTTATTGTAGCACACTATATCGTTTCTTTAATGATTTTTCCTTTTCAAGATGAGAAACAAATAAATAGCTTTTTAGAGTTTGTATTATAAAATAAATAGATAAAAATAAAAAGAGTGCTTTTTTTTATATTTATTTTAACTAAATATTTTACATCTTATTACGACATGCCACAATTCATCCAATAGCCACGATATGGGTGAACTTTCTTGGATGTCCTAGTGGCCGGCAAATCTTCATTAAACTGTCGAACCGGTCATCATCGTAAAGTGCACTGAGAAGCAATCCGACGAAGAATGCTTACGGTCAGCGCTCTCGGTTGGAAAGCTTGAGATTCATGTTGATGAAAACGGGGGGGCATACGTACCATGTCTTCGAAAACATTGTAAACGTAAATTTAGAGAATTTAAATGAATATTTGTCTTTCCATCCTAATACTTACTGTTCAATGTATAATCGACACAACGGTAAATAAATAAAAAGAAAAACATGTTATTTGCTAATTTTTTTAGAGAGTATTCTTTATTTTTAAATAAATAAAAAAATGTTTTGATGTAACATATAATAAAAATAATTTTGAGAGTTTAATATTGTTTGTTATTTTTTATTTTTGTTAAAAAAAGTGTTATCAAACAAATATCAATTCTCCGAATGGGTGGATTGCTATAGTCGATGGGGCCTTTTGCCAAGAATGAAGAGTTACGTTCCTTTTACAAGTTTAAGAAGGTAACATAATTTCTACTTTTTGATGTCTATTCTTAATACACTGCTGCAAGTAGTACTCGTCAAGGCAACCCAAAGGTCTAAAACAGCCTATGGCCCGAGCACTGTCCCAGTGGTTGTGAAATTTTAGTCAACAAAACATGCCGTGCACTAAAAGGATACAAAAGTAATTTTAAAAATTCTTTTTGTATTACAATTGTGTCATTCTAAAATGACTTTTAAAATCAACATTTTATAATGATTATTCATAAATCTAGTAATTTTAAGAATGACTTCTAACATTACTCATAAAACATGGTAAAATGAAATAAGCATTTATATTCTTTTATTTGATAACAATAAATATATCCTAATTGGAATTAGACCAAAATTACCAAAAAAAATCATTTTTTTTTCTTTCTAAAACTCAAATTAAAAAAAAAATAACAAAAAAAAAAATTCCAGTGGTTGCACCACCCCCGATGACACTTGGGAGTGGCCGCCTGAGAGATTGTAGAGGCGATCACAGCCACCCCCAACATGAATCGAAGGTGGCCTTGGCTACCTCAGATTCATCCAGAGTGGTGCGACTACCCGCAAGTTTTACGGTGGATGGCTGGCCACCCTCAAGTTTAACAATTATTTATTTAATTTTATTTTAAGGTTGAAGGGTTGAAAAAAAAAAATGTATTCATTTTCACAAGGGAATAAGTATTCTCACAATTCTATTCCTAAGAATAAGTTCCTAGAAAACAAAAAATAGTTATTCTATAGGAATAACCATTTCATTCTAAAGATCTATTGCACAAACTAAACAGGGCTTAAATCTATTATAGTAGTGTGTTACTAGTAGTAACATATGAACTAAGTCATGTTGTATACTAAGGCTTCTCTCTCTTGTTTAGAGAGAGAAGCTCTAAAAAAACCCTAAGTTTTTTTCAACCGCCTCCTTAGTGGGGCTTTCCCTGCCACCTTGTGTGGCTTTGTCGAGGAGGAGGAAAAGGCTTTGCCTTTCCTTCTCTCCCCTCCTCATCTCTGTGTTCTCTTTGCTTCCTTGTTGTTTTTATTTGGTTTTTCTCTGTTTTTTTGTAGGTCATTTTGTCCATTTGTTGCTCTTTAGCTTTGTCGTCCACCCTGCCATCCAGTTTTCCAATGCCACTGCCCAATCATCTTCTTTGGTTCTTAGATGGATTTTTTTTAAAAACTCGATCTACGTTACTCAGGAAAACCCAGGCCTACACACGCCATCCCATTGTCATCACCAACCCCCCTGCTTCCCAACGCCGCCACCCGATCGTTCACCAGCAGACGCAGCCAAAGCGTGAGTTCCACGTGCTTGAGCGTGGATCTCATGTGCCAGAGTGTGTTCACCACACCCCACGCGCAGTTGACCACTCCACGCTCACCACTGGCCTCCAAGCTCCCCTCCGACTCCATACAATCCTCCTTTTGCTCTGCCAGAGTGTGTGTTCTTCTGTTGTGTTTTTTGGTTGCTGACGTTCCTTAGTGTTTGTTTTTATTGTATTTTTGCAGCTTTGTTTTGATTGTAAATTTGCTGCTTTATTGTTGTTGTGCGTTCCTCTGTTTTGTTTTTGTTGTAATCTCTATATTTTTAGTTTTATTTGTTGTCTGTCTTGCTTTATCACCCTGCCATGACTTGGTTTGATCTTGAGGTGGAGATTGTTTTGTGGGTTCTATTATTTTAACTAATGGTTTTTCAATTGCATTCTCATCGATCTGATTGTCTATTCTTTCCCCATATTATTTAAATATTATTTTCTTATTGTTTCTGTATTTTTAACTAATGGCTTTTCAATTGCATTCTCATCAATCTGATTGTCTATTCTTTCTCCATATTATTTAAAGGGAAAATTACATTTTACCTCGAAGATCCATCATTTCCTTTTCTCCAAAGTTTAAAATGACATAACCCCCCAAAGTTTCAAATTGTGGTAATTTAACCCATTTGGCCTTATTATTCCCAAAATGCCCTCATCACATTTTTACTTAAAAAACAAAAAAAAAATCCTAAAAAATAAGAAAAAGCCAAAAAAAATATATAAATATATGTTGGGGTGGCCAAACCACCCCATAGGTGGTGGCTGGCCATCCGTTTGGATTTTTTTTTAAAAAAAAAAAAAGTAATGAGAGCATTTTAGAATAAAAAGGCCAAATTGGTTAAATTGTCACAATTTGAAAGTTTGGGGGGGGGTTAAATGTCACTTTTTAAACTTTGGAGGTAAAAGTGAAAATAGGTGATACTTCAGGGGGGTAAAAGGTAATTTCCCCTTATTTAAATATTATTTTCTTATTGTTTCTGTATTTTTAAATACTAATACATTAATGACTAAAATAATAAGGAAAGAGAGATGTGGGTGAGAAAAACAAAAACAAAAACAAAAACATAAAATACTTGCCCATTAATGATACAAAGTAGCTCAAATGCAAAATGCATTTGCCACTCGCCATTGTGAGTTCTCTTAGCAACTCAAGACGCATCGGCAAATATTCTGGTTTGGTGAAAAGTTCACAAACCAGTGGAGCTGTCGGGGTTCAAGTGCCGTTTTCTTCCTATGCTTCTTCAAGAAACGCTCCCTTCTTGATGCGGATGCTTCTTCAGGTGCCATTTACTCGCAAGGAAGTGTGAGAAGTCTGTTTTCTAAGAGATCGTGTCTGATGCACACATAAACATAATCAAAGCAGACAAATGAATTCAACGATAAGAAGTAACATGAAAAGCAAAAATCTATTGTCACCAAACAAATCAAAAAGTTCATCCTTTAAGCAAGACAGGAGCCTTAATTAGCAGTACAAAGGCATTAACTGCCGTTCCTCAAAAGACATTCAGGTTCCAAGATGACAAGCCCTTTCGTCTTGCATGCAACAACATATTCAAATATGGTAAAACGACCACGTAAACAAACAGAACACATTCACATGCTTTAAGAATTTAATCAAAACTCAAAATATATAAGGAAAGAACCATACTTTTATTTTAGAACAACCCTTTTCTACTAGGATTGATAGGCTTAATTTTGGGCTGTTAGAATATTAATTTGTGTTGCTTCTCAGCTGCTCAAAACATTTGGGACAATTACTATGTAAACAGACATTCTCCCGATTTTTATTCCCGATATATTGTTTTGAAAATTTGGCTAGCATTCAAATATACTACTAGGAAAGCAGAGATATGATTTGCGTTTGCCGAATATATATACATTAGTAGAAGTTCTGGTTCAGGCAAGCCAAAGAGTTCATTGAAGGTCCATAACCATGATAGGCAAAGATATCCTCTTCTGTTAGTCCCAAAATGCACAGAAGCCCATTCGCTCAGCACATGATTGTAACTATTCAACAGCACAGAAATTTAAATGCAGAGACAACATCACATTCACAATGTTTGTCTCCTTATGACAATTTCAAGCCAACACTAACAAATTGTCACCAGTGCAAATTGAAATAATAAAAGATAGAACGAAATGCTAGAGCTAAACAAGACACTAGAGATTCTACAACCAACTTTTTTCCTGGGACACTCATATTTTCAATTGCAACCTGTAACTTCCTTTATCAATTCCGAGGGTTAAAAAAATGAAAGAATAACTAGTATGAATTAAGGAAAATGACAAAGAAATTGTCAGTCCTCTAGAAAACAGTGTACTCGTTATATCAAACAACTTGTTTCTGCCTCTTTTAAAACAAATTGTCAGCTTAAACTATTCATGAGGTAAGATAAAATAATTCTAGTAATCCTTAATTGAAATATTATATATGGAAAAGTTTGTTGTTTTACCACTTTTCACTTCGTGCCCACTTTTCTCCTCCTGTTTGCTTATAGAGTCAGTTTAAAGCCCTTTGACAGAAAATCATCCCTGCAAAACAATGATCAATCCATCAAAGTAGTAAGTTAAACAAAAACAAAAATAAGTAGATGCTATAGCAATCATGATGAATAATTCAAAAGAGTGAAACAAACCAGACTGGTCATATACATCAGTTTATTTAAACAAACTTGAACTCCCGAGAGAACCAGAAAATTAAACTAAAGAGATAAAATGCTCACATAAAATTGGTAACCAGGTATAGAAATAAGCTTGAATAAAAATAAATAAATAACTCAATTAAGTTTATGTTATCTCACATCTTCTTTCTATTGCTTTTCTTCTTTTCCTCTGGCGCCGGTTGCTGTGTCTTCCCATCCATTCCATCACCACCTAAGGGAACAAGGCTTTCCACATAAACATCCACATTGAATGAATTTGGAGCCCCCTCAATCCTCACTGTCTTGGCTCTCCTCCTCCTCAAATCATACCAAAGGAGCTTTTCCTTGTCCAATTCCAAAAGAACCTTGTCCTTGTCACAACTCTTAGAATAAGCTAAAGGCATCACCTGTCCAAAATCCCTGTTCAAACTTGACTGTGAAACTTTAAACAATTTAGTCCAAGACTCCTTTAATCCATATTCCTTCATCACCCAAACATCAACAAAATCATTACCGTAATTGCAAATCATTAATAGTTGCCCTTCCAAGACCCCCAGATCCATCACAAAACCACCATCGACATGATCAGGCTGCGGTACAATACGAAACTCCTCAGCTACAAGATCAAAGGCAACAATCATACAATAACATCCAAACCCTCCAGGCACCACCCAATGCAAAGCACCCCCAGCAAGCGTAGCATACCCTCTTCTATAAAAAAGAAGGTAACCAAGCTGAAACAGATAACGAATATAATTGGGTATGTCCTTGATTCCTCTCCAAGAGTTACTCTTCAAGCTATAAACTTTAACCTCAGCCGAGAAAAACCCATTATCACCAACAAACTGCACCATCCTCACCACCTTGTAGTCATCGCTAATGGGGTCGTGCCCAAATCCATAAAAAGTAAAACGACGAGGTTTAACATTTAAATCACCTTTAGGAGCCTCAACCGGCATAACAGGCAGTATCTGGTGCTTTCTCGTTGATGGGTTCCACAAAGCTATTTCTTCTTCCGAGTTACACACAGCCACCAAGCCATTGCAAGAGCCAAAAACGTCGGTTACACCCCAGATCACATTCAACGGGGGATTGAGTTCCGTGGCGGTGCGAAGCGAATCGAGCTCAACGGAGTAGAGGTACCAATTTTTGAGGAGGAGGCTGAGATTGGAATTGGTGGCAAGGGAGTGGCTACGGTGAATCTTAATGAAATCTGGACTGCCTATTTGGGAGCACCAACGCTTGGATGCGCATCTGAACCGTAGAAGCGTCTTCACCGGAAGTTGGCACAGGATGTCGGTAATTACATCGGACGGGAAGTTAAGGTCTAGCTTGAGGTTTGGCATATCAGACGGGGGATAAGGTTGGCCGTTTGGCTGGGTTTGGGTCGGGAGAAATGGATGGAGAAGCAGTTTCTAGTGCTTTCGAGAGAGCCTTTGATGACCTTCAATTTCATTAGATAAAGGGCGGTTAACAACTTAACGTAGTGGCCGGCGACTCGTGTATGCAATAAAGGAATTTTAAAGGATTTTGGGCCCATGAAATCGTACGGCTATGGTCCTATGGAAAATGAGAGCGACCGCGTGTCAACACCGTTGAAGTTTAGTAGTTGAGTAATGCTTCGATCTGTTCGTATCTTAAAAATATTTGTTTGTAAACACAATAAAGATTGGGATAATATATTTTAATATTATTTAATAGAGTTTAGTTGAGTATGATTTGTTCATTAATGTTTGTTTGTGTGTGTGTTTTTTTTTTAAAATATATATATATATTACAAAGTGAAAGTTGTATCTAAATTATCTAATCTTGGTATTTATGATTGAGAAAATATTTTCTATGAATTAATTAATTTATTTTGTAAAACCTAAATAGATTTAAAACTTAAAATGGATGAGATTTGCTGAGTGGATACATGGTTACCCCTTGTATGCTTTAGGCGGCTAAAGTGAAATCTTTGCCCTGCAACCTACAAATTAAGATAATTTTCAGTTCATTTGAAATTATAGTGAAAGAGTATTTGTTCTTCAAAGAATGAAAAGATAAAAATATCATCTACTATAACTAAATGAATATTATTAAATTCAAATTGAACCGAAGAGAATCATATTCCGCAACCCACCACGGGTAGGATCTCTCCTAATGACCCACAGCGAATCAGCGATCCTCTTGGCTCGGAGTGGGTCTTTCCCACCCTTAATGATTTCCCATACCTCCCTCGCAATATCATTTTCTCTGAGGAAAACAATTTCAAAATTCAACAACAATGTAATTTGCTCTATAATCGAACCCATTCTTAATCTGCAATCATTTATAACTAGGTTTGCACCTCAAAACCAACCAAAATGGCATCCGGAACAATTATTCTGCATGCTATTTTCTCACTGGCCAACAATTTGAGAATTCACAGCATTTAGTTCAAACTCGGTTATAACATCAAATTTCAGATAAAGAAAAAGTAAATTCCAGCATCAAAATCGACAGATGTCATACAACCTTATGGATTTAAAGAGAACTACAAACATATTTCGTATGTGCATGCTTCAAAACCACAGTAACTACGAGGTACACAAGTGGACAATATATGGCACTGATCAGGAAAAAACCTGAAAAAGTATACTCATTCTAGTAAAGGCATACGGTACGCATCGTTGGGATTATTGTTTCCTCCCATCTTCAAGCATTCTCAGCTGATCAAGCGTAGCTCTCTCCCTTCACTTTCCCTCTTCAAGCATGGCTCTCTCCCTTCACTTTTCACCCCAAGGAACTAAATACCCTCTGAGCCTCATTCTGAAATGGTTAAGTGTAAAGAAGAAGGTGTCCTTAATTCGAGATGGCACACTTCTTGAAAGAAGAAGATAATAATTTGATTCACCAAATCCTGCCCTAAGTACACCTAAATTGAGCATTGCAACCTTATTTTAGACCAAAAGAAGCCCCTCTAGTAAGCTTCAAAAGTAAATGACAAACCAAATTCACAAAAGTACATTTTCTCCAAGCTTCCGTTCATCCTTCTGTTTGCTTATAGAACCAATTTGAAGCCCTCTGAAAGGAAATCATCCCTGAGAAAAAAAAACCAAGGGCCAATTTGTCAGGCACAAAGTCACATGAAAGTATACGACATAAAATTGCACCAATTGAATGATGGTAGGAAAACCAAACTGGGCAAGCCATCATTAAATTGTGAACCAAATCACATACACCAGTAGATTGGGATCCCCAGCAATGGCTGAGGAATTGCTCATCAGTTTTTTTTTTAATCTTGGCCCTTGAATCTCATCTATGGGTCTACAAGTTACCACGTGTCCTATTAATTAAAAAATAATATTTTATTATTTAAATTTTAAAAACAAAATAATTTTAAAAAATTGGGAAAACTTTACTTACCCCCCCAAAAACTTATGCGCTTTTCGCAAACACCCCCCATTGATCAAAATCTTTCACTTTAGTGTATCAAACTTTGATTTCCTTCCACTTTTTCCATTCTGTTAAGATTTTCTGTTAAATCCTAATGAAAATGTGTGAAACTACTAAAATATCCTTAGTCATTTTTCCCATTTTTCTGTTTAATTTAACTGTAATATTTAACGGTATATGAGTATTTGAAATGAAATGAAAATTCGATACACCAAAGTGAGAGATTTTGAATAATAGAGGATGTTTATGAAAAGTGCGTAAGTTCTTAGAGAATAAGTGAAGTTTTTCCCAAATTTTTTTTTGTTTTATTTTAAGTATGGATTGGCCAGCCACCCCAGGGCCAAACCCAAATTTTGGAATTTTTGGGCCAAAGGCCCACCACCAATACCACTACTATGAGAAACTCAGAACCAGATTATGTAAGGGCCGTTTGAGAGTGTAATTTTAAAAATTATATTTTTGAAATCGCTATTTTAAAAATTGCACATGCGTTTCGTAAAACATGTTGAAATATTTTTTTTATATTTTTTTTATCAATTAGTGTTTGATAACATTAGTGCATGTAATTGCGAATTTTTCTACAATTTTAAAATTTGCATTTTTAAAATCACAATCACAAACTCTCCAAAATTACGATTTGGTTTAAAAATGCAAACACTCCAAACTTTTAAAAACGTATATTATTTCTTTAAAAACACACTACCAAACGAATCATAAACATGTTATGAACGAATCATCATTCATCACTGTCTAATAACAAAAAACAATGCCGACAGAGATACAATAACCTGCATAAGGAAACCAAAGACGGTCTATTGTCATTTACCTCTTTTTCTTATTGTTCTCCTCATCTAAACTCCGATTCTTCCCATGATCTCTTTTACTCGCCGCGGCCGGTACAAGACTTGCGACAAAAATTTCGGCCTCAAACGAATCCGGCAAACCGCCAACAGTCACATTCTCGACCCTTTTCCTCCTCAAATCGTACCACACAAGCCTCTGATTGTCAAGCTCCAACAGAACCTCCCAACCAGTCTTGGAATAAGCCAAGGGCCTCAAATACTTGTACGACCCAACAACCTCAGCTTTTGCAACCGAAAACAGCTTAGCCCAAGACTCCTTGACCCCATACTCCCTCATCACCCAAACATCGATACGAACATCCTGGTAAGTCGCAATCATACACACGCACCGACCCAAAACCCCCACTTCAATGTGAAATCTCTCCTCCGTACACTGGGGCAATGGGACCTCTCTAAATCTCTCAACCGTCAGGTCAAAAGCGACAATCAGATCAGCCTCTTCGACGTTGAACTTCCGGTTCACAACCCAATGCAAAGCACCACTCGCGAAGGTCCCATTCTTCCTCGCATAACACAGAACATAAGGCATATCCTCAGAGTCTCTCCACTCGTTCGCTCTCAGACTATAAACCTTAACTTTGGACACAAACCCTTCGTTACCCAAATTGATGAACTGCGAAATCCTCACCAGCTTGTAGTCCTCGCTCATCGGGTCGTACCCGAACCCGAATACCCGCGTACCCAGCAAGCTCGACCCGATTCGCTCAATGGGCAAAAAGGGCAAGACCTTGTGCCTTCTGATCGATGGGTTCCACAGAGCGATGTCTTCGGCCACGTTAGAGATGCAGATCAAGCCGTTTGTGGAGCCCAGGATTAAGATCTGATTGCTGTAGCACATCAGAGGGTGAGCGAGCAAGGCGGCATCGCTTAGGGCGTCAAGGTTGATAAGATAGAGCTCGGAGTCCCTCCGGAGCATGAGGCTGAGGTTAGCGCTTGTCTCTATAGAGTTCTTGAGGTGGAGATCAATAAACCCCGTGCTGTCGATCAGAGAGCGCAATGGCTTGGACACGGACCGGAACCGAAGAAGCGACCGGACTGGCAGCCGGCAGAGAACGGCGATAAGAATCTCCGATGGCAGGTCCGCCATGATCGGGTTAGTCTTCGAAGTCGATTTGTGAGCATCTAGGACTACGGCTAGGGTTGGAACTGGGGGGTCAGAGCTCGAGAATGGGGGAAATTGCTTAAGGTACAAGCAGAAACTTCGCGGTGACTCACGGGAAATGCTTTTAGGTGAAACGAGTAGACAAAGAGGAGAAGTGAATTTCTGAATTTAGCCTTGCTTAGGAGATAAATTATTTTATAAAATAAGGGTAGTTTAGTCATACTCGACGAGGACCGTACGAAGTGGAGGTCAGCATTAGGAAATGGGGGGGCCACTTTGACGCGTGAAGCAAGGGAAAATGGTCAGGCATTAAAAGCCAATTGGCTCTATCCGTCCTCGTCCTGTGGACACGATTCTCCTTTCCTTTTTCTTTGGAAACTTCACAACTTTTGGTAACTTTTACAAATATTTTTTTAATATTTAAAACCTCTCATTTAAATATATCAAAGTTTGATTTTATTTCACTTTGTCTATTCTATATAAAAAAATTTAATAGAGTACCAATTTTATCTCTAATTCTAAAATTAAAACTACGTCGTTTTAAAAATAGTGTAATTTTGGAAGTTAAGGATAAAATTGACATTTTCTGTACGAAATTGACAAAAATGAGAGAAAACTAAAATTTGATATACCTAAATGAGAGATTTTGAACATTAAAAGAATCTAAAATTGCGTCGTTTTAGAAATAATATAATTTTGGAGTTAAGGGTAAAATTGACATTTTTTATACGAAATTGATAAAAGGAGAGAAAATTAAAATTTGATACACCTAAGTGAGAGATTTTGAACATTGAAAAAATATTTGCAAAAATCGCAAAGCAAGAGAAGTTCCCCTTTTTCATTTTTAGTAGATTTCGATATTTTATGGTTAAGAAATTAAAAATTGTTACGTGTTATTTAAAGTAGATTAAAAATTGTTATAGTTTAAATTAAATTATATATATATATATATATAGATGTGATACGCATGCTGTCACACATTTATAAAACAAAAAAAAATGCTCTCCAGAGACGAAGAGAATCTTACCATAGGGGTTGGTAATTTGGTATACCTACTCCACTAAGATTCCACTAACCACATTGATTGAGAAGAATTAAATTTTTATGTAAATGATTCTTCAAAACACATTTTGTCTGCTTTAACTAATGAATTTTTACATTCTTCCTACATCTGATTAGTTATATTTTTATTTATATCATTTAAATATATATATTTTGTTATTATAAGGATTGTATTTTTCTTAAGGAGTTTGTTAGGAGTAATTCCCTTAATGTTCTCCTAACGTTTTCTTAGTCTTACGTAAAATATGACTTAAGAAAAAATAAAATTGTAGTACCGTTTTTTTGCCAACAGATTAATTTTTATGAGTTAGTATTTAAGTTCTAATGCTTTAAAATTTGTTTTTGGATTCAAAACTAAAACATAAAAGTGGAAGGTTAACCATTTAGGAATGGTATTACCCAAAGTGGATTTGATCATCCTAAATTTAACGCTAATGCCTAAAAAAACCGATGGTGGAGGTCACTACAATTTTATTTTTTCTTAAATCATGTTCTACATAAGACTGACAGAACGCTATAACACTAGGAGGAGAACCCCTAGCATTTTCCTTTTATTAAATATCTTATTTTTCAACTTTTGGGAAAAAAGAGATGTTGAGAAAGAAATAGTATGAGAAAATTTTGGAAAAAAAAAAAGATGTAGAAAATAAATAGCAAGAATTTTTTTTGGGAAAATAGAAAATATGTGAGATAAACAATAAAAAAAAGGAAATAGCTCTTTAAATAGTGCTACTACATATAGATTTTTTTAAGTTCATTCAATAAAATATCTATTTTACCATCTTTTCTTTTTCTTCTTTAGGATATTTTGCAAATTTAAGAAGCAAATTTAGATAAAAGTATCATTTAACTCTTCCATTGGAAATGCTCTACAAAGTATGTAAATGTCTTTAAAGGATAGTTTAATCGATTATGTACCCGCCTCATAAAATTAAGATCATCAATTCGAATACCTCTTCTCCATTCCCGGTATGAACATGTAAAGAAAAAAAAAAGGGAAAATATAAAAAGGCCCCTCAAACTATTAGTCATTTACGATTTAGACCCTTGAAATTCCAAAAGTGATAAAATAGTCTCCTTAAACTACCAATCAATTGCATTTTGACCCCCTTCCATCAGTATTACCATCAAAGTGGATGGAAAAATCAAAATTACGTCATTTTTGCACTAGTAAGTTATTAAAACACCCTCCTGAAAAAAAAAAAAAAATAAAAAAAGAAAAAAAAGAAAAGAGAAGAAGAAGAACAAAGATCAAAATGGTGCCATTTTGGCTGATTGTAGGAATTAAAAGATTTCTTTTAGGGTTCACCTGGTTCGCGAGGGGAAAAATAAGGCACTCTGCTACGCTCACCTCTCTTTTACTTGCAAAAAAGGTATTCCTGGGAATCATGCTCATTTTGATGTCTGCAAAGGGTGTACAACCACTATGCTGCAATCTCCCTTTACCTCCATGGATTGGTGCATGAGTTCCTGTTAGATGTTTGATTCCTGATGCAGGCCTCTGAATATGATCTTTAGTACTAGTTCCAAGGTTAATTACGAAAGTAAGGGATTGAGTCCCAACAAGTTCACAAATGATCCCATGATCTCTACATAATATCTCATCTGCTTCATAACCCGACAAACCAAGCTGCCCAAAACCAACAGTAAGTCGCAAAGGATCAATGGCAGGAAAGTTAGAAAAGCTTGCAAGGTCAAACACTGAAATGCCTGGTATTTCTTTGATCAAATGTTTTGTTGAATATGGTGTCTGGATTTTCACTTAATTGAGCTCTAGCAGCATCTAATGATGCTAAAAGCAAATAACTAGGGCTAGTGCTTTGAAGAGTTTGGAGACATCTACCGATTCTTTCATTGTCTACAATATTCCCTAACATGTGTAGCATCGATGACTGTGTAAGAGAGCATAGAACTTTATGAGTGGACTGTACAGCCAGATCAGCTCCTTGCTGGAAGGCTGAATTAGGCAACAAAATCGTAGATGTGCCCCATGAGACTCATCAACAATCAAAGGAATTCTGTGAGAATGACCGAGCTTGGAAATCTCGGCCAGCCAAGTTGCTGCATATACAGCGTGTTTTGGTAAACCCTAATTTTAGTCAAGTTGCTGCATATGGGAATTGGGCGAACCCTAAAAGAAATCCTTTAATTCATACAGCAAGTCAAAACGGTGCTGTTTTGATAAGGGTGAAAAGTCTTAATTTTAGCCAAAATGACGTCGTTTTGATCTTTGTTTTAATATATATATATTTTTTTTAGGATGACATTTTAGTAACTTATCATTGTCAAAACGACGTAGTTTTGATTTTTCCATTCATTTTGACAGTAATACTAATGGAAGAGGTCAAAATGTAATTTTTTAATAGTTTAAGAGGTTATTTCATCACTTTTAAAACTTTATAGAGTTAAATAATAAATAACTGATAGTTTGAAGAACTTTTTTATATTTTTCCAACCAAAAAAAAAAAAAAAAAAACACATAAGGATGTGGTTTTGACTTTTAATTGTGTGATTAATTAGTGGTATACTTCACTTGGGACACATCTGTGAAAGGGAAGTAATCCAGAGAATCAGATGCTATAAAGTTGTGTTTGGATTCTGTGATAAAAAAGTCAGTGTTGGAGTTGACCACTGACATATCACAAATGTCGAGAGGGAATCTACCATTAAAAGAAAAGGTGTCAAATGTCAGTACACTGCCACCATCGAGATTCGAGGGCCATATCTGGCCTACTATACCCTTCAAAGATCTCTTGGTACTACTGCAGGCTCACTTGGTGGCCCTTTCCTTGGTGCTCAAGCTAAGAAATTCTTAGATGACCAATGTTTTTCCAGCCCATTTCCAATTAATTATATGGTTTTTCCAGCAATGCATTCACTATGATGTTGGACCTCCCACCCCTTCTATAAATGTATTTTCCTTATTTTATATTAGAGGGGATATGTGAAACATATGGGCTTTGGAGCAATGGAATCACTCCAAAAGATTAGCCCATTGAATGGTAGGTGTCCAGGGTTTTCTCAGCGTGAGTTAGCAGGCCATTGGAATTTGTTTTGAGGTGAGTGATTGGTGGAAGAGCTAGCCCAAATGCTTCTTCTTTCTTTTTTTGGGTCTTAGAATGGCCCAAGTACAGGGACAGGGTTACTCCTCCTATTACCTAAATGAGATTTAATATATAAAATATTTAATTGAAAATAGAGATAAATTATGAAGATAAATAACACAAAAATGAATCCTAGAATTACGGGACTTTGATTGAGCGGACTTAAGATGGGTTTAAGCATCGAGATGAGAAGATTTAAGTTCAACTGCTATTTCTAATCCTAATCCATTGTTGCATGACATCATAATTTAACACTCATCATGGCATACTTTCTTGACCATCCAAGGGGAATCTTTCGAAATTTCTATTATTATTGTAATTGGACCGGGATATCAGGAGGCCCAATGAAGCCTTCCTTTGGCCGACAAATGGCATCGTAAATTCTGATTGGTCAAAGTTTGATATGGTCCCCAGTAGATTGTCCCACGCATGTGAGAATATTGGAGAACAACAATACGAATTGGTCTTAGGGGGCCCATGGTTGTCCGAATGTGAATTATTGCGGATGGGCCTTGGCCTTGTGAGCTCACACGTGTCTCTTTCATTTTAATAATTAAACAAGGAAGACAATATATTAATATTAATTCGATACAAAACCTGACGAGAATGTCCTTCGGTGTATAAATTACTGCGGTTGAAGAACACAAAACTTTATTATACTCTGAGAAATACCAAAACTTTTGGAGCTTTTGTTTTGGACTATATGTGGATGCAGGATGGGTCTTAGGTTTGACATGGCGACTGTTTAACGTCCATGTGGACACTTATCCAAAAAATAATAATAATAATAATTAACATCAAAATATATATATATCACCTGTCCACTTGAGAAAAACCCAGATAAACCTCAAAGGCAAAAATATATCACAGTTACACAACTGCTGTTACGTGGTTGAGTAACCAATCTCATAATTCGTCTATAAACAGGGATAGAAGTCGGATTTGGCTTCTTGTACGTTCTTTTCTATGATTGCTAATTTTGCTAATTATGTGAGAATTAGTGGTAGGAATTCAGAGGACCTCCTAATAATGGTAGTGTTTGAGAGCCAAAGAGATAAACTCAAATAGACAATACCAAATTTGACTACACCTAAAAAATAGCATATTAAATATCAAAGAATTAAAGAAGGATAAACACGCCACACCACAATATATATATATACAAATTTAAAGGGCATTTTATAAACTCACATATCAGTCTTTAATGAAAAATTTAAACAAATTTGGTAAGGAAATTTAAATTTAATATACTAATTAAAGATATTGTAGAGTTTGATATGAAGGAAAGTTGAAGGGAAGAAAATTACATGCGTGCCGCCTCAGCTCTGGTGCGCCACGCTGGAATGTTGTAGGACCCTGACCCTCGACCATGTTCGTCACGTAAGTAAATAATTGGCATTCATCAGCTAAATCCAAACGACACAAATGGAGAGAAAATTGAACTTGTCCACTGTCACTGTGCCACCAAATCCAATCCATCCATCACAGCTCATAATTAGAAGAATTCCGTCTCTTCTTCCCACTAAATCCATCCATTTTCATGTAAAATAAACCACCCCGCCCACCAATTTTCTCCCTCCTTTTCCTTCCTCCAAAATGAACGGCCATTCCATCTCCGACGACCCCAAGACCCCGCTTCTACCTATCCACGAAGAGATTCAACGGCGACACAGCTTCCGTTCGTCTCTCACATCCGTTTTCACACCCAAAAACTTGTACACCCTCCTCGGGCCTCTTTTGTGCGCCATCATATACCTCTGCGTCAAGCCTGGCAGCGCCTTGACTGGCTCCGGCCGGAACATGTTGGCCGTCCTTGCTTGGGTTTTCGCTTGGTGGCTGACGGAGGCAGTGCCCATGCCTGTGACCTCCATGTCACCACTCTTTCTCTTCCCACTCTTTGGGATTTCCTCTGCCGATGACGTGGCGCACTCTTACATGGACGATGTGATTGTGCTTGTTCTTGGAAGCTTCATACTTGCTCTTGCCGTTGAACATTATAACATTCACAGAAGATTGGCCTTGAATGTGAGTTCATAGCTACCATTTATTTATTTATTTTCACTTCTTTAATCTGTTAGCTTTCTCAAAACCCACTTATAGAGTTACAAGAGAAATATTATAAAAACAGAGATTAGATCAACATGTGTTAAACATGTTTTAATAAGCAATGTTTTGTAAAAATCTCTAGCTTTTGAGTTTTGACATTGAAAAATAAAATAAGGGGAAACTTTACCGAACCCTGAATTTTTGCGATTTTTACGGACACTATCTCAATGTTTAAAATCTCTCACTTTGATTTGGTGTATTGAATTTTCATTTTTTTTTTTTTTTTACTTTCTACTTTTCGTTAGGATTTTCTGTCAAATTTAACGAAAATTTATAAAATTAATAAAATATCCCTAACCATTTTTATTATTTTTTCATTTAATTTAACTGTAATATTTAATAGTAATAAATATTTGAAACAAAATGAAACTTTATTTTTAAACATTAAAATTTTTTTTACAAAAATCACGAAAATTCAAAGATGAGTGAAGTTTCCATGAAATTTCCATAGAAGAAAGAAGGAAAATGTTAAAATTAAGAGAGACAGATTCCTCTCCCTCTCTCTCTCTCTCTCAAATAATTGATCATGTCTTACTACAAAGTCTGGAGTGAATTATTTGACCCAACGTGCACACGTGGCACAAAACAGATAACGGTTCTATTTTGTGGAGATCCATTGAATCCACCACTTGTCCTCCTTGGGATATGTGCCACCACTGCGTTCGTGAGCATGTGGATGCACAACGTGGCAGCAACGGTGATGATGATGCCCGTGGCGACTGGGATCCTACAGCGCCTACCCACGGGCGCCGCTCAATCCAACGTTGAAAACAAGTTCTGCAGGGCAGTGGTTCTGGGGGTGACATACTCTGCTGCCATAGGAGGGATGAGCACTCTTACGGGGACAGGTGTCAATGTGATATTGGTGGCCATGTGGAAGAGCTATTTCCCTCAAGAAGAGCCTATCAGCTTCAGCACATGGCTCTTCTTTGGCTTCCCTCTGGCTTTGTTGGTTTTCTTTGTTTTGTGGGGTATACTCTGTTTGCTGTATTGCTCAAGGGGTTCAGGGCAGGCCCTCAGTGCTTATTTGGACAAAGCCCATTTGAAGAGGGAGCTTGAACTTTTGGGTAAGACTCAATAGCACCCAAATTAGTTTCTTTTGTCTCATGAATATGCTTGGAAATGAATCTGATACAATTCATGGTTTTACTTTTATTGGGTAGGTCCAATGGCTTTTGCTGAGAAGATGGTGCTGGCTGTATTTTCGGTGAGTTTCCAAGTAGTGTATTGTGTGGAGTGTAAATACTAACATGGGATTATGGGAATGCCCTTTAGATTTTGACACAATAGGTTGGTGCAGATGCTCATTATTTTGTGGATGACTAGAAGCATAACAGACGACATTCCTGGCTGGGGAGCTCTTTTCAATGGCCGCGTTGGTGATGGATCAGTTAGTGTGAGCACCAACCCTTCAAGAATTACATAATTTTTCAAAACATGATGGCAACAGTTAATTGTTAAAACCATTAAATCAAATTGTTATAGATGAATTCGCCTAGCCCATCAAGGGGTCGAGGCAAGCCAAATCCTTGTTGGAGAAAGGTAATTGACTCTAAATTATGCAGGTGATGATGGCAACTTTATTGTTCATAATTCCAAACAAGAAGCAAAAGGGAGAGAAGCTGATGGACTGGAACAAATGCAAGAAGCTACCCTGGAACCTGATTTTGCTTCTTGGAGCTGGCTTTGCCTTAGCTGATGGAATCCAGTCTAGCGGCCTGACAGACATGCTATCAAAAACCTTGGATTTCTTGGAGAGGGCTCCATATTTAGCCCTTGCCCCTGCTGTCTGTCTTATGAGCAGCATCATGACAGAGTTCATCACGTCTAACAATGCTACCACCACACTTGTAGTTCCTCTTCTCATCCCAATAGCAAAAAGCATGCATCTACACCCACTCCTCCTCATGATTCCTGGAGCCATTGGAGCACAATTCGCTTTCTTGTTTCCAACCGCAACTCCATCCAATGTTGTTGGGTTTACCACTGGATTCATTGAAATACAAGACATGATCAAGACTGGCTTGCCACTGAAGATTGCAGGAATTGCTGCACTGTCCCTTTTGATGCCTACACTAGGTAATTAATCCTTAAAAAATGGTTAATTTGAGCACTACAATTTTCTTTCAAAATTGGCGTGGCAATTCACTTAAACTAACGTGACAATGCCGCATCAACTAAATTCAAATTAAATTTATGTATTGGCAAGTGATTGGTGGCTTTTGGCTATTGCAGGAGCTTATGTTTTTGGAACAAATAAGCATGTTTAATTGCAGGAAGGTTCCCAAATGTCACCTTCTTGCAAACCATCGGGGCAGAGTACAAATTATCAGGGCAATATCAGCAGCAGCCCCCAGCTATCTTGGAGACAATGATATGTTATTGGCCCTTGCCCCTTGGACAGCAAAGTCTCACTGTGTAGTCACAAGCTCAAGACTATTTTAAAATAAAATGGTTCACCATCTCTGTAAAATATGTTCATTAATAAGTTTTATCTAATTTAGTTATATATATATATATATATATATATATATATATATGATGAAATTTGAGCCATTTAATTAAACAAATAAAAACTAATATTTGAACAACTTTATCCATAGAAATTTAAAAGATCTAAATGCCACCTTGCACTATTTTCTCTCCGTTTTTATCCTTTAAAGAAAAGTTTTATGTTCTTTTAGAGTATCCACATCAATCCTTTTCAAGTTTACTTACCAAAATAATCAAAAGTACTTTTAGTTATTTTGATAACTAACTTTTTTATAGCACTAATTTCAATTTCACTACTTTAACAATTCACTTTCATTATTTTATTTAAATATTATTTTTTAAAATTTGTTTATTATTTTCTCAAAATTTGTTTATTCTTTCCCCCATTTTTCAACACCCAAGTAAAGAAACCAACCAAAACCAATTTCAACAAGTGATTCATGCTTCTTTTGTTTTTTTTTTTTTTTTTTTTTTTTTTTTTAACAAACCAAGAAAAGAAACCATCAAAACCTAATATCTCATTTAGTTCACTTTCCCTCAACCTCCCCAGCAACCAAACAATAAGCTCGCCATGGCAGCCCAAACATAGAAGCTCTACAAGAAACCCCAATGGGTACCTTTGCAAAGACCTTGCCTTTCAAATTTTCACATGCACAATACGTCATCTAAACCCCAAAAAGAAGAAATACCCACAAACCAAACAATACACACGAAAACAAACAACACCACCCCAAGAAGAAAAATCAGGATTACAAAAGAAATTGACCTTCTTGGTGGCGCAGCCATAGAGAGAGAGAGAGAGAGAGGGGATGGGCTGCGAAATGAAAAAGGAGAGAGAAATGAAAAATAAAAAAAAAAGAGAGAACAAATATATTTGTTTAATTAATAAGTGAGTGAATGATAAATTTTATATTTGATGATTTATTTTTCATCTTATTATTTTTTTAGTTAAAATAGTAAGGATTGAAAAGTGGTATTTTAAGTCATTTTAATTAAATTACCTCATTAAAATAATCAAAAAATGACTTTGAATAGGCTGTAATGTAGTGGATGCTCTTATAACTATTATTTATTTCTTAAATTTATTAATAAATAATTTAAAACACAAAACAGAATTAAACCAAAAATCACATTTTTTTTCAAGCCAAAAAATCAAAAGTCCATTTTCAAACACTTGTTCTGAATATTTCTTTCTCAGTCATACTTTTCCAGGGGAAATTTGTTGTTCTATCGAGTATCGACACGACAGAAAACCAAACAGCTAAAAGGTGGTTGCCTTTTTTAGCCCACGCGTGCCGCCTTCAGCCCTGGTGCGCCACAGAACCATGGGGGCCTGGACCACCGCTTAGGAAATAATTGGCATTCATCAGCTAAATCCAAACAACACAAATGAAGAGAAAATTGAACTTGTCCACCGCTTCCCACCCATCACAACTCATAATTCTTCTTCCCACCATTTTCTCTCTCCTTTTCCTTCCTCCAAAATGAGCGGCGATGATCAGATATCGCATTCCATCTCCGACGACCCCAAGACCCCACTTCTCCCCCTCCACGACGAGATCCAACGGGGACAAAGCTTCCGTTCCTACCTAACATCCATTTTCACACCCAAAAACGTGTACATCCTCCTCGGACCTCTTTTGTGCGCCATCATATGTCTCTGCGTCAACCTTGGCGGCAACTCGACTGGACGGAACATGTTGGCCGTCCTTGCTTGGGTTTTTGCTTGGTGGCTGACGGAGGCCGTGCCGATGCCGGTGACCTCCATGTCACCGCTCTTTCTCTTCCCGCTCTTTGGGATTTCCTCTGCAAATGCCGTGGCGCACACTTACATGGACGATGTGATTGTGCTTGTTCTAGGAAGCTTCATACTTGCTCTTGCTGTTGAACATTATAACATTCACAGAAGATTGGCCTTGAATGTAAGTTCATGATCATAGCTACCATTGATTTATTTTTTTCACTTCTTTAATCTTTTAGCTTTCTCAAAACCCACTTATAGAGTTACAAGAGAAATATTACAAAAACAGAGATCAGATCAACTGGATTATGTATCGAATTCGAGTTTGATTTTGAAATTATTAATTATTATCTAAATAACACTTTTTTTTTTTTTAATCCATCTTTGTCTGAATCATGAACCATGTGTCAAACATGTTTTAATAAGCATGTTTTTGTAATATTATATAGTATCTGAATTTAGTAACCTCAAAATAATGAAAAGAATAGAAAATTTAAAAAAAAAAAATCTTTATCCTACGTAGTTTTTGGATGTTGAAAAGGGAAAGCAGAAGGAAAAGGGAAAAAGAGACAGATTCCTCTCGCCTCTCTCAAATAATTGATCACGTTCACGCCTCTACTTTATCCCACAAAAGTCTGGAGTGAATGATTTGACCCAATTTGAACACGTGGCACAAAACAGATAACGGTTCTATTTTGTGGAGATCCACTGAATCCACCGCTCGTCCTCCTTGGAATATGTGCGACCACAGCGTTCGTCGGCATGTGGATTCACAACGTGCCAGCGACGGTAATGATGATGCCCGTGGCGACTGGGATCATACATCGCCTCCCCATGGGCCCCACTCAGTCCGACGTTGAAAACAAGTTCTGCAGGGCGTTGGTTCTGGGGGTGACGTACTCTGCTGCCGTAGGAGGGATAAGCACGCTTACTGGGACAGGTGTCAACGTTATATTGGTGGCGATGTGGAAGGGCTATTTCCCTCAAGAAGAGCCCATCAGCTTCAGCAAATGGTTCTTCTTTGGTTTCCCTTTGGCTTTGTTGGTTTTCTTTGCTCTGTGGGGTATACTCTGTTTGTTGTATTGCTCAAGGGGTTCAGGGGATGCCCTCAGTGCTTATTTGGACAAAGCCCATTTGAAGAGGGAGCTTGAACTGTTGGGTAAGACTCAATAGCACTCAAATTTTGTTTTTTCTCTTTTTACAAGACACAGATCTTCAGGAATTTAAACTGTCCAATTGTTAGCCATTGGGACAATAACTGTGAGTATTTTTAGAATCTGATTGATCAGGTGAACTCTATAAAGACTCACAAATTTTGCCTAGATTGCTAGTTATGTGACTACACTTGAAAGAAAAAAATTGACATAACAATTCATGTGACACTTATTAGATCAATCAGTAAAATGCGAACTGCAATATGATAGTCACGTAACACTAATTTCTATAAAATATAAATTATCCCTTGAATTTATAAGAGAGTCTAGTCAAATTTGTAGTACTGCAACCATTTTCTGTAATAGAATTGCATTGACACTTGGACCGTAGGTGTCACAAGAAAGGATTTAATTTCAAACCATTGTATATATGATTTGCTAGGCACTCAAATGGTACTGTCCATGACCCCTTTAGTATGTGAAGTGCCTTGTACAACGAAAACTAGGATGAGATGAATGTGTTTGTGTTTACAATTCAATTTATTTTGTCTTAGTATGTTTGGAAATTAACCTGCTCAAGTATGTGATTTTGCTTTGGTTGGGGCAGGTCCAATGGTTTTTGCTGAGAAGATGGTGCTGGCTGTTTTTTCAGTGAGTTGCCAATGAATGTTATACATCACCTTATTATCTTTTATTCTCTCAAAGTTTATGTGGCATGATCTCCTAACGTAAAACCCTTATTTTTGTGCATCAAATGATATAAAGAACCACGTCACATAAACTTTGAAGGAATGAGAAATAATGGAGCCACATAAGCTTTGAAGGGATGAAACATAATGGAGTGATGCATAGCATTACTCGAATTATAAATACTAACATGGGAATGCCTTTTAGATTGACACAAGAGGTTGGTGCAGATCCTCATAGTTTTGTGGATGACAAGAAGCCTAACAGACGACATTCCTGGTTGGGGAGCTCTTTTCAATGGCCGCGTGGGCGATGGAACAGTTAGTGTGAGCATCATCACTTCAATAATTACATTTTTTTTTCAAAAGATGATGTACATCATGGGGCTATGGCATGAATTAATTGTTAAAACCATTAAACCAAATTGTTATAGATGGATTTGGCTTGCCTTTTGTGATAAAATGACTAGTGATCTCCTGTTGTTCAAATAAATGGTGAGGATCGAAAGATTTGGGAAAACCCAATGTTTAGGGAAAGTATATGGTATTTGTTGCATGTGGCTTTTTAAAATTTTTTAAAAAAGGCTTTAAGGAAGAGGCTAAGAGTGCCTTAATTAATGGTGACTCTCAAATTATGCAGGTGATGATGGCAACTTCGTTGTTCATAATTCCAAACAAGAAGAAAAAGGGGGAGAAGCTGATGGACTGGAACAAATGCAAGAAACTACCCTGGAATCTTATTTTGCTTCTTGGAGCTGGCTTTGCCTTAGCTGATGGAGTCCAATCTAGTGGCTTGGCTGACATGCTATCAAAAACCTTGGATTTCTTGGAGAGGGCTCCATATTTAGCTCTTGCTCCTGCTGTTTGTCTTATAAGCAGCATCATTACAGAGTTCATCACATCTAACGATGCTACTACCACACTAGTAGTTCCTCTTCTCATCCAAATAGCAAAAAGCATGCATATACACCCACTCCTGCTTATGATTCCTGGAGCCATTGGATCACAATTTGCTTTCTTGTTTCCAACGGCAACTCCATCAAATGTTGTTGGGTTTACTACTGGATTCATTGAAATACAAGACATGATCAAGACTGGATTGCCACTGAAGATTGCAGGAATTGCTGCATTATCCCTTTTGATGCCCACACTAGGTAATGAATCCTTGAAAAATTGTAGGAGTATTAAACTTTTTACTACAATTCCCTTACAAACTGACGTGTTAGTTCATGTGGTAGTATCATATCAATCGTAATCAAATTTAATTGTTTAGTGGCTAATATGGTAAGTGAAATTTGGGCGAACTTACAAATTGACGTGGAAGTTCATGTGGCATTGTCATGTCAGGCACAATTGAATTTAATTGATTACAAGGTTGATATTGTAAGACACGTAAACTTTCACTAAATTTGATTGTGGTTGATATGACAATGTCACGTGAACTACTACATCAATTTGTAAGTCCATGTGACACTTATCGCATCATCTGTTAGATAATAAAATTTGATTATGAATGACGTGGTAATTGTCACACATACGTTTTGTAAGGAACTTGTGTTGGAAAAATATGATGGGCAAAAAGAAAATTAAAACTTCAAGGCTTGACCACAATGATAATATTGATAATATCTTTAGAACATGTTTTGTCCCTTTTCTAACTGCTAAAGGATTTGATAAAATAGCTCCCAAGATACAACGAAGCCCAAAAGTTACTTTAGAATAGCACTTTTCTTGAGTAACAAGAAATCATCCTTGCGATGTGTTTTTTAAAATGCATAATTTTAAAGATTAAACTGCAATTTTAAAGGCTAAATTGCTACCCAAACGCTTAACAGCTTTTCTAAAAATCTCGTTTTCAAATTACTATTTTTTCAAATGTTTTGAAACCACAAATCCAAGTAGACCCTAAAATGATTACATCAATACATTTGTTGGTGAGTGATTAGTGGCTTTTTGCTGTCGCAGGAGCTTATGTTTTTGGGACAAATAAGCATGTTTTATAGCTGGAAGATTCCCAAATGTCACCTTCTTGCAAATATCATTGGGGCAAAGAACAAATTATCACGGGTAAGATCAGCAGCAGTCCCCAGCTATCTTGATTCTTGGAGACAATTATATGTTATTGGCCCTTGGCTCTTGCCCCTTGGTCAACAAAGCATCACTGTGTTAAAAATTGGGGTTTTTCTGTTTGTCTTCTGCTTTAGAAGCAGCTTTGAAGGGCTGCTGTGATTTTACTGTTTGTTGCTCTGATAATGCTGTCTGCAGAGTTGCTGTGTGGCTGTTTTTTTTTTTCGTTGTTGTTGTTTCTGTGATGACAGTGTTGCAGTGCTGATTCAATACGGCTTTGGTGCAATGTGGCTGGTGTGTTGTTGTTTTGATGCTGCTTTCCCTATGGCTTTTCTTTTTGGATTCTTTAGTTTGGTTCTCTGAATAGGTTGCTACATTGTGATTCTTTGTAAAGATTTCCGAGGATTCTTTGTTTAGTTTGCTGAGGATTGCTTTTGTTGTGCTTTCTCTGTAGTTTGTCTTTTTTTGAATATATATATATATATATATATGAGATGTGATACAATTACAACATAGACCCAATAAAGACTCAACTTCTCTCTTATATATTATTTAAAAGATTAAAAAAATAACAAAATTAAATTCAAAACACTAAACTTTAATTTTTAAATGACATGTAGGAAAAAAGTTAAGTCTTTATTATATCTATATTGTGACTTTAACATTTATATATATATATATATATATATTGAAGAGTGAAAATAATCTTTCTTACTTTTTATTCGAATAAAAGAGTGAGCAGGAGATTCAATGGAATGCCTAAGAGATGTGTTTGGACTTCGGAGTAATATTGTGTTATACCTTTTTAGTTTTTATGATCGTATATGGATAAAAGTCAAAATTTATGACGTGTTACTTAATCAAAGTATAACCATCCAATTACAAATAGCTATCATTTGGGAACCAAATCGTGCGTGAAAGTGACAATAATACAATTTTGATCATGTTGTTCATTTAATCAGGACCGTCTAAATTAAGTCGGGGTAGTAGAAAATTGTGGTTGACCACTTTTCAAAGGTCGACTGACCACCTCAAGAGATGCTTCTACCCTTTAAAATATTAAGGATGATAAAGATTTTTTTTTGTCCAATTTTTGTTTAATTTTTATCTTTTATTTTAAAAAAACAAAGTAAAAAATAAAAAAAATGTATGAAACAATAATATATTTTTTTTATCCTTCTTTTTATTGGTGTTTTTAAAAAAAATGAAAATTCCATTTTTTTGAAGAAAAATGGTCATTATATATATATATATATATAAGACCATTTTTATGAAGAAAAATGCAATTTTCATTTTTTAAAAAAACCAATAAAGGAGGACAAAAATATATATTATTGCTTCAGACATTTTTTAATTTTTACTTTGTTTAAAAAAAAAAAAAGAAGATAAAAGTTGGACAAAAAATTGGGTCATTAACATTTTCCTTAAAATATATATTATGGTTTAATCGTTGAGGGGACTCAATTTAGCATTTTGAACGAATGCCTTGTATGAATTGCAACCTCTGCAATTGGGAGAATTGTTGGGAATCCCAATACTTGCCTAAAATAGTTTTCGATGTTTGCCTTTTATTTCATTTATTGCAAAACAAAAAAACAAGAAAGGCATTTTTGAGCATTCTTAAATAAGATTAAAATTTATAAAAAAGTACAGTACTCATCTATTTAACTTTTCATATTACTGTTAAGCGTGAATATTCCACCTTCTTTCAAATGTTAAACACACCCTAATCCACCTTTTTTTTTTTTGGTTGAAATGTGTAAATAATCTCATTAGAAAAAACACCTATAATTTATAATCTGTTTACTCTCTTAAGAAAAGACACGTTAGCTAATAAGAATTTCCACCTTCAATTCATTTTTGAAATTATTTTACAAATTTGAATTTTTGCAATCAACTCTCTTTCATTGCATGTATTTACTCCATCTTTTGAGGAGAGTATTTGGAAAAAGAAAAAAAAGCATTATCCCAACAAACGCATCTCTACAAAATGAATGAAACAACCACCTCAATCAACCCCATGCCATCATCATCAACTTCAACAACCCATGACGTCCACCTTCACAACCCCCTGTGATAATTCCTATTCATTTTTGCGCCGGCGAAGTGGACCGTAGTCCCATAAAACCTTATCCAACTCTTATCTCTAGAGTCTACCCCATCTCTCAAATGATCGTCAATGCTAAAAATAGCAGTTATCGGCGTCCCACGACCCCCTATAAAACCAACCAAGCACCCGCCAACCTTTCTCTCATGTACACTTCGATCACATACATTAACCCATAACAGAAAAACCACCGGTTTCAATGAAATCCCAGTGCTTCTACTTCTACCTTCTTATTCTTCTTCTCGTCCTTCCCATGTTGGCAGCTGCACATGATGCCGCGTGGGCTAGTTCGAACGTTAATACTCCTTAAGAATTCAAAATTACTGATCACAGATTACAATGAGTCATCTAAGAAGAACCTTCAATTCGTGGTGGTGATTAGTGCCTGGGAAATCAATCTCGCGGATCTCGTGACAACGCAATTCCGGCTCACCTGACGGTGCTAGAGATGACCAACACCTGCGTGGCCATAATACAGAAGGCTTCAGGGATATTGAGCCTTGTCTCGTTTATTATCAATTAACCTTCCGTTTAAAAGCATTATGCTTTGTAGTGGGTGATTGTGTGTGTTGCATGTAATAATACTCTCCCTCTTTGTAGGGGTTTGTTTGGGGGTGCCGCCTCCATGGCTGAGGTAATCAACCTCATGTCTTTATACTTTATATCCTTGTGGTTTATCAATAAATTAAAGGAATAAATAAATAAACATATCACCTAAAACTTTGATTTAATTACATGTTAATTGATCAATGATCAGTGGCTTTATTTTAGTTTGTCTCAATTTGGTTTTGTTTAATTTTTAGTTGTTTTTATTTATTTCCATATTATTTTTTACATTCTTTTTTTAAATGAATCTCCAAACCTTATCAAACAGAATAATGAGCTAATTTGGTGTTATTGTGTTTTGGCCATAGTTAATCTTTATAATAAAATTTTTGAGCCTTAGGGTCTGTTTGGGTGTACGTTTGAGAAGCTAAAAGTGCGTTTAATATTTAAAAAGTTTGTAGAATCAAGAAAAAAAAATTGTTTGGTAAAAAAAATTGAAAACATTTTTAAGAGTCTAAAAACCCAAAAATAACCAAAATGCATTTGTGACAAAAAATTAAAAATGAAACTTTGACTAAAATACTTTTTTTTCTTAAATACTATATTTCTTAAATACAACCTCAAAAATGCTCTTATAATCTGTCTGGCTTGGTATTTTGTTGCGGGTTAAAAGTGTAATTTTATTTAAAATTAAAAAATATATGTCATTTCGCAATCAAAATTTTATCAAAAATAATTAGGGTTAAATACCTAATTACCCCATAGGGTTTCACTTCTTTATTTTTTTCTCCTTAGGGTTTGATTTTTATCAGAGGAGATCCTTGTGGTTTTGATAAAGGACCAAATTAGTCCTTCCATCCATTGACTGTTAGTTGACTAACGAAAATGACACGTAGACCAATTAAATATTGACATATGTCATGTAATTTATTTATTTTTTATTTTAAACAAAAAATTATAAAATATATATTTTTTCCAAAAAAAAAAAATTAAAATTGGGGTGGCCGAAACCACCCCCAATTTGGTTTGAACTGAAGAAATCCACCCAATTTTTTGTTTTTTTTTTAAAAAATATATATATTTTCTAAAAAAAAAAAACTACCCCAAATTTTTTGTTTCTTTAAAAAAAAATTATTTTTTAATTTTTAAAAAATTTAATTACATGACACATAACAAGATTTAATTAGTCCAAGTATCATTTTCGTTAAGTTAACTAACGGTCAATGGATGGAAGGACCAATTTGATCTTTATCAAAACCACATGGACCTTCTATGATAAAAACCAAATCCTAAGGAGAAAAAAATAAAAGTGAAACCCTAAGGAATAATTAGATATTTAACCCAAATAATTATTCAAACTAACCATTTAGAAGGTTTGTTATCATTTAGCAATCAAAATCTGCGTGGAAGTGACTCATGAGATATCGCTTTAGCAATCTTGGAAAGCTCACGGACTGACGGGCTCCATGGTTGGCTTACCTTATTTTTTTGGTTTTTGCCTTTTAAGAAAACTGTTTTTGTTTATGAAAATTATTTTTAAAAACATGTATTAATTTTGTTTCTAAATTTTCATTTTCATATTTTTGTTTTTAAAATAGTTTGCCAAACGGCACATCAACAATAATTACAAAAAACGCGTTTTACTGTTTTGGAAACAGAAAAAAAACTATTTTCCAAACTGTTACCAAACAGGCCCCCGGAGTTTGCCTATACAGGCTATAGCACCCTCCACATCGAAATCCAACGGTTGAACCAAATCCAGTAACTGCATACCGAAATCCAATTGAACCAAATCCATAAAGCGGGACCCACTCTCCAATCACAGCCCCCGCACAGACAAACACACCAACTCATCACCATCATCACATGGATGGACGACGGAAGTTCTCAATCAGACGGCTGTAAATCCAGCAAGACCCACATCCCAACACTTCTCTTCCACGTAACGTATGTCGGTTCCGGGCCCACTGTAATTTCCGGAAACTCCAAGGCCAAATTTCATCCGCAAAAATGCAACTTTTTTCCATAATCAGTTGTTTCCCGTTATCCACGTCCCACGACCCCTATATAACCGAGCCCCCACCAACGATTATCTCTCACGCTCACGCTTCAATACCAAAACCCGTCAGAGAAGAAACCAACGGTTACAATGAAAGTCCAAGCGCTGTGCTTTTACCTTCTCACCCTTCTCTTCCTTCCCCTGTTGGCCTCCGCCGTCGGCGGCCGAGGTGCTCTCGTTGGCGGGTGGCAGCCGATTAAGAACGTCAACGACCCGCACGTGAAGGAGATCGGTGAGTTCGCAGTGGCAGAGTACAACAAGTCGTCCAAGGCCGCCCTGAAGTTCGTGGGCGTGGTCAAGGGCCAGACCCAGGTCGTCGCCGGGACGAACTACCGGCTCGACTTGGTCGCCAAAGACGGGTCCGTGACCAAGCACTACGAGGCTGTTGTATGGGAGAAGCCATGGGAGAATTTCAGGAACCTCACCTCGTTTAAGCAGATTAAGGGCACTCATACCCAGCCCTAAGGTTACTTTGGTTAGCCGGAATATAAATTTGGATGAAGATTAGCTGCATCAGTAGATGTTTTGGAGTGGGTGATTTTGTGTGTTTGTTTACTTGATTTGGAGAATTAATTAAGTTTAAGAAGTGATGAAAGCTTTCTGTTAATTTACAGATTTGTATGTTAATTTGATTTTTATTTTGTCAATTTGCTTATATATGTATACGTGGATAAGAAATTAAAAGCGTAAATGCATTAGCAACCCAGCAGCAGGGATCGACGACCCTACCCCGGCGGAGTGGTTCTCCGCGGAACTAGATTTTCTCCATCGTCGCCAACAGTTTCTAAAAGCCCGGTAAATGTTTTTGATAAACATGAAAATCACAATAATGATTTTTTTATTTAACTCTTATAATTTTTTAATGGATATATAATATTATGTTCGAACTAATTTTTTTATAAGAGAGTAATTAATCGCCAAGAAATTAACCTTATAAAAAAAAAAAAAAACTGTCAAAATGGATAACTCTAGTTGCACCATTGCACAAACCTTTTTAAATAAAAATAACAAAGATGTAGAAACCTTTTCTACATCTGATCCATCGGATCAAAATTTTTAACAACTTTTAGTGTTTGAATTGTTAACATGATCAATCATGTGATTTAGTTTATAAAGTTTACATGTCCAAACAAACAAGTGAATCAACGGCGAAAACTTTTTGGACAAATGCACATTAACTATCTAACTGTACATTTACTCTGAATCTGAGCCAAGATATGCATTTTAGAACACGAAATCAAAATAAATAGAACTGATTTTTTTTTTTTGTCAACCAGTGATAGAGAAGGTCCTCATTTGGTGTTTAATTTCGTAACATTTAGTTTTGTTGTTCTATGCTAATGTATCATCATCCGTCACCGACTCACCAGTGTTTCAAGGAGGAGAATTTTGTAAAATCTCATAAATTGTTTTTATTTTGTATCAAATATTCATATATATGCCTAATTAGTATTGCTTACCTTAGTTCTTATTGATGCAATGGTGGGGTTAGGTTAGGCTATAACTTGATTGAACTTAAGGAAGCGCTTGTGGTTTTCACCATCTAGGCTTCTCATATACGCTCTGAGTCACGCCTGATAAGATAGCCACAATTTAATTAAAAAATAAAGACAATCACCTACTCATTTTTTCTTCTATGAAATTAAATTGCAAAATCTGAGAGGAATCCACTCTTTGTGGCTTGTTTCCTACATTTATCACTAATTTATCTATGAATCATTATCTTAAAATTCTCTTATCAAAGATTTCAATATATTATAAGAAATTAAAAGAACAATCAATTAAAAGGTTATGACTTTCTAAAAATTAAAAATGTTGGATACCATATCAAGTTATTTAACAGCTCTTGGCCATTATGAATTGTTTCTCTTAGATGGCTATTATTTCAAGGTTGCCTAGCTTTTCACAATTATTAAATTAATTATTTGATGAGTCATTTAAAAAAATAAATTATGGTTGATTGTGATTATTACGTCAATATTATAAAATAGTTGTGAGATAATAACATGATATATAATATTTATTCTAATTTTATAATTCTTACATGCCTTATTTTAGGAGGTGGGCAATCTATAAGAAATGTGAGGACAACCTAATATTGCGATGGTGCATAATTCTTTGGTTAGACGATTACTACTTATTTTTAGTTCATTTTAGTCGTGACAAATTTTTTTTAATGATTATAGCATTAAGAAAGAGAGAATCAACTCATCTCTCATTTTACTTCCATACAATAGTTAATATAGTAGTGTCCATAAATAATTGGATCAAAATTTTATTAAAAAAATTTAAAAATTAAGATTGATAGACACTATCATATTAGCTCAGTTATATGAGAGTATGATGAGAGTTGAACATTTAGAATAAATCTTTTTATAATGCAAATGATATGTTTATTCTACACAAATCTACACAAAAACACACGTGATAATCATTCACTTTAAGGACATATGTCAATTAAATAAATTGGATTAAAGTAATTACAAGAAGACACCAATCTTGGTGCAGGCTTGAAGAAGTGAAAATTCAGTGACCAAAAAGGTGATTTTAGTTGGAAGGGCACAGTTTGAAGGTGAGCAGTTAATGGCTTAAAAGAAAAAGATGTGGGGTTGAATGTGAAGGTGGAAAGCAGTTGGCATTGGCTGGAAGCATGGGCAAGTTGATGCCCAATCAAAGAGATGGGGATGATGACCCTTGCAAAACTATTAAAGCTTCTTTTTCTTTTTTTTTTTAATTTTTAATTTCTTTGGTTGTTTTTGTTTGGCTATGACTTAGTGAAAATATTGCCATTTAAATATATGGGTAGGATAGGACAAAGTTTTATTCAAACTAAGTTGGATAATTTTTTTCAAATTTAGTTTATTAAAATTGACATATAGTCATATGCTATGTTAATCATATTATAAATGTTAAGCTATCTGATGATCTTGATCCTCCAAATCATATTGCTGATGATCCTGTTACATAATCGATCTTCCATAAGACATCTATTTCTACTTAACTTATCTTCTATCATTTGAACACAAATAGATTGTTATCAATTTGTATTCAAACTCTCATTTTGTAATTATCTCTGACTAAATCTCTTTATGCACTAAGTTTATTATAGTAATTCTTCTTTTTAGATAATTATCCCATCAAACTTATCATGATAAGTTTTATCAAATTTATCTTGTTAAGTGTTAATGTTTGATTGATAATTATCTCATCAAACTTATCTTGTTAAGTGTTGATGTTTGATTATAATTGTAACTCTTTTATTGTATAAGATCAGAAGGCTAATGATATTATTCCGCCAAATAGCTATTATCTTAGCTTTATTTCAATAAATGTATATGATAATTACGTGTTTTAAGAATGTATATCAATTTAGTAGAATTCGAGAAATTTTCAATTTAGAAATCTTGTCCTTTATAATAAAAGGTTGTAAATTGCTTTTGTCATGTCTTTTATGTATTTTTGTTTTGAAAAATGCTACACGCACTTTCAAGTACTTACGATCGCAATTATATTTTAAATTGAATGATAGTTTTGATTGTTAGGTCAAAAAATGTACTATTAAGAATCCATACAACATAAATTCAACTAGTTAAACTTATTCTCTATACTTATCAAATTGACTTACCAATGAAGATGGAATTATATTTTATCCATTGTCAATAAAATCTGAGTTTCATACAAATTGGGTTAGGTAATTTTTTTAAAAAATTTAAAATTAACCAATTAAATTAACATTTTTTTAGAGCTGAAAATTATATGCTCCAATGAAACCTATGATGAACCTTTTCACTATTATTTTATTTTTTGAATAGTTAGGCCAATATGGTCCATGGGACCATGGCTTGTACTCATAAAGTTTTTTATTTTTTATTTTAATTTTTAATAATGCAGCTCGAGATCTCACATGAGTCACATGGCTATATGTGGGTCTAGTCATCACCAAGTCCTCAAATTCAATCTCGTTGTCTCAACAATCGGTTGTGAATTATATTTTATAAAGCAGATGTCACTAATTCGAATCCCCTATTTTCCTTTCATGGTGTGTACATATATATATATAAAAAAAAAATTACAACCTTGCTACTTGGCTAAATAGACCAATAATCTTATTAAAAATAATAAAATATGTTATATATTTGGGATAAATGTAAAATTGGTTATTGTAGTTTGCCTAAATTACAAATCATTTAACATGGTACAAAAAATAATTATAGGTCCCTATAGTTAGTATAAAATACAAATCATTCAATGTGGTATAAAAAATTATTTATAGGTCCTCAAGGTATGCCAAAATAATATTTTACTTATTGAAATCGAAATTATTTCTTATATAATATTGAGTGATTTGTAATTTAGGCAAATTACAAGGATTAATTTTACATTTATCCCTATATATTTTGAGGAGTAATGCTAAAAATTACAATTTTATTAGACCATTATCTCATTAATTAATATACTAAAACAAAGGTGAATTAGGCAAAATAAAAGTATTAATTTCTAAGTCTACTCTATTTTGAATGGGTTTCTCGTATTTTATGTTGAGATAACGTTATTCATTATTCAAAACTAATATTTATCAGTGAATTATCTTTATATAAATGTTTAGATAATTGAAGTTATTTCAAAATTATTATATTATTTGTTCAAGTTATACAAAAAACAAACACAACGACGACCTTCTAGACTTCTAGTTGGTGTAAAAACACAAAGATTACAGAATTTAGCAAACAACTCAACAGAAAATCGTTCTGATTGGCTTGGGGAATGGGGACCCATTTATTTTTATTTTTATTATTTTGTTTATTTATTTATTTATTATTTATAATAGAAGGAAATATACACACACACAGAGAAACACTCAAACACGCGCACACGAATCCCATTCTATCTGTGTCATCGGCATCGTCATCGTCATCGTCATCTTCGTCCGTGACGCCAAAGTTAGGCAATAACACAGATAGCAGAAACCCTAAGAGAAAGATAAAATAGGAAATTGTGTGTCGAATCATTCGGCGGAGGCCAAGGGTCTATCGGCAGAAGGAGAAGAAGCCGGTGGAGAAGAAGCCGGTCCTTCCGTCGGAGATGAAGGGCCTCTTCAAGTCTAAGCCTCGCACCCCCGCCGAAGTTGTCCGGCAGACCCGCGATCTCCTCCTCTATGTTCAGCGCGCCCCCGATACTCGCGAGAGCAAGCGCGAGGAGAAGGTTCGTCTTTTGCTATTCGGATCTACGCATATTGTTTGAGTCCGATTTAAGCCGGTTCGGATTTTCTGATCCGGATAGGTGCTGAATTGTGAGGATCTTTTGCTGTTAATTTGTTAAAAAGTTAACTTTTGAAGTCTTTTTTGGATGTGGTTTTGAGTGAGGAACCTAAAAAATTTATGTCAGTCAAGATGAATAGCATAATTTGGCTCAATTACTGTGTTCTTGTTCTTATTTCTGGCTCTAGATGATGGAGTGCGTACCATTGTTTTCATGTTGCGTTTGGTTTCTTTGATAGATAATTGAAAAATTTGTACTTCAACCAAGGTAGATAGTAGAATTTGGCTCACCTGTTGGGTTGTTGTTCTAATTTCTGGTTCTAGATGATGGAGTATGTAAAATCCAAAAGCTGAATTTCGCTGTGTCTGAGCATTTTATTAGTAAAATTCAATTTACTACTTTTAATTTTTCTATGCGTGACCGAGATTCGCTTTTGTTTTAAAAAAAGAGATTCGCTTTTGTTTTCTTGTTTTATTTTCGCCAATATCATGAAAACCAGTCGCTTAGGGATAGGTAAATTTCAAATGAATTTGACTTTTTCATTACCTCTTTGTTCATTTATTTTTTGTTTGGTTATTAATGTTTTGTTTAACGCTTGGGTAGTTGAATCTAAAATTGTTGATTATCGGAATGCAGCAATCTTGTAGCTCTTCAATCTTAAGGTTCCATTTCGTGCAAACCTAGAAAAGGGTCAGCCATGATTTCACTTGCATCTAATTTGCTCTTGCACCAAGTGGTGGAGGCTTTGGTCTTAAGGTTTGTTCCCTTAAAGGTCCAAGGTTCAACACCTCATGGGTGCAAACAATTTCTTGGGGCTATACCCTCAAGTGAAAAGCAAGTGATTTAACTAGTTCCGTGTAGGAAACTTTCGAGGGTTTTTGCACGGGACCGGGGTTTACTCTATAGGGGTGGGCTTGAAGGGCCCTGTCTTGGAGAGGTTCCCCGACAAAAAAAAAAAAAATCTAATTTGCAAGTTTTTGAAAATTTAATGCGTGATCATGTAATTGGTGGTCATATATGCACCATACCATGACTTGGGTTGAAGTTCTTTAACTGAATATTCAGCTAATCTGGCTGCTATCGAGTTTGTGTGCTGAATTTTTTACATTAACGTTTGATATGTATATACATTAGCTTACAGTTAAACTGTGTGATTAATATAAGAAATTTATTTATCATTTAAATTAAGTGGGATGGTGAAAATATGAATAAATGTGCTTGAAAACAATTATATATGGTGCTAGAGTTTTGGAGTCTTTCTAATTATAGTTTGCACATATTTTTAAGTGTTCTCAGGTGAGTGCTCGACCTATTTAATGCACTCTGATTTGCTATTGTCTGAAATTTACTTTGCTTTTCAATTTTGCATTTCTCAGCAGATGTTAGAGTTGGGTAAAAATATAAGGGAGCTAAAGTCAATTCTTTATGGCAATAGCGAATCAGAGCCAGTTGCAGAAGCTTGTGCAAAACTGACCGATGAGTTTTTCAAAGAGAATACGCTACGGCTTCTGATTTCATGTCTTCCAAAATTGAATTTGGAGGTAAGCATAACTTGATTCTTATAGCGAGAGCTCATATTTTGACAATCTACTAGAGTTGTTGCATTTAGTTTGCGAGGTTTTCTTCAGATTCATTTGCTCTTGTTAGAGGAGTTGTGGCAACAGTTAAGAAGGAAAATATAGTGGAGTACTCTGGCAACAAATCCTCAAGGATCAGAAACTGCTAATGCGTGTTTGTCTTTACTAAGTATTGCTTGGTATTAATTTTGACAAGGATTACCTTTTGTAGGCTCGAAAAGATGCCACTCAAGTTGTTGCAAATTTGCAAAGGCAACAAGTTCGATCAAGATTAATTGCATCTGATTACTTGGAAGCAAACATAGATCTAATGGATATCTTGATAGCAGGGTAAGCCACTCTTAGAAGAGGTTTGGAATTGTTAAGCTTATTATCCCATGATGATGTTCTTCTGGTTGGGTCTTGAAGATCCATGCAATAGTTTGTAGCCGAACTTTTGCTTGTATGACAGTCTAGATGGTAGTTATCTTCAGTATTACTTTTCATTTCCAATCATTTGAAAAAAATTGGGTTGAGTTGATAATGATATAGTATGTTCCTATTTGAACTAGACATTGCCACATCACTCCATGGTCAGCTGATTCCATTAAACTTTCAGAGAAAACTAATATTGTCTTCCTGATCGACCAAGTTCATGTGAATTTCTTCTATTGGCAAACCAAAGATTTAGTTCAAGTTGGTTATGACCCTGCCCTAAAAAAACAAATCAACTGAACTTCCAAGTGGTTTGATTATAAGCGTTAAGCATTTTGTCTAGGCTAGATTCACAAACCAACCAAGGATCTGGTCTGGTATGGTTTGATTTTAAGCTTTTCATTTTAAGAACAAGTCCCTTGTTTTGGAAATTTGTCCAAACCAAGGCTTGTGGTTTGCCAAGCATCCCTGTAGGTTAAAATTCAGCCTCTTTTTCTGATTCATTTTTCTTATTGGCAATGTTGGGGTCAGGGGAGGGATTTCACTGGAAAAATAGAATGGAAAGTGAGAAATTTTGTGTTAAGGCTGTGGGTTATTTATTTATTTATTTTATTTATTCAATTACTTTAATTATCGGCGCTCACACCATTGAGCTTGAAGCTCAAACGGTAGTTCCTCCTTTGTAGCAAGGTGGAGGGTGAGGCCGTGGTTTCAAGTCCCATCGGTGCGTGTGTAACTTACAAATCTAAAAGAAAAATAAAAAAATAATAATCAGCTCTCACGCTGCTGTTAGATGCTACATTCATGATGCCCTTTCATATGTCTTTAGGTTACACAATCATTTTGAGTTGCTATAATCTGTTCTTCTGAGGCTTCTTTTTAGGGTTTTTAAACTCTTTTTTTTTTAATTGGCCCATGTTAGACTTGTCTTCTAATGGTAGAATGTTGTTTCTTTTAGGTATGAAAACACAGACATGGCTCTACACTATGGTGCAATGCTGAGGGAGTGCATACGTCACCAGAGTGTTGCAAGGTGAGCAAAAGGAACCTGCTTGTTGCCTCTTTGAACTAAGGGATCAATAAACTCTTAAAAAAATTATTTTGTTGGTAATTGTATCCAGTAGATATCATTCTTGGACGAAGTTCTTGGCATGTCTATCAAACTGATGTAGTTATGAAGCTGTAATTGATATGCATTTTTCCCAGTTAGATCTACCTTTTTGGCCAACTTTCAAATTGTTAAAAGCTGATTTCTTGATGATGTTTGTCTGGCGTGAGCTTTATGACTTACTGGATCTTTCTGGTTTAATTGCAGATATGTTTTGGAATCTCAGCACATGAAGAAGTTTTTTGATTATATTCAACTTCCAAATTTCGACATTGCTGCAGATGCTGCTGCAACTTTTAAGGTCGAGCCCAACTGGGAGAACCACTCATTAATCATCAGTTTTGTTTCTATTTTGATTGAGAAAACTACCTCTCTGCAAGTAAAGTCTGGTTTGTGCTTTTATAATTATTATCCTATTTATGAGTTAACTTATCCACCAAAAAAAAAATCCTATTTAAGAAGTTAGGACTGGATGATGTTGCAGGTTTAGCTAGTCTCCCAATTGTTGCATTCCAATCCTCCAAACAGTTGTACACGTTGAATACTTTTCTGCATTTGTATTTAGTGTTGTTCTTTCAAATATTGCATCTCTTGGCCCATAATTCTCTTATATTATAATTCTATTGAAGCTCTATATTGCTGAAGTCTGCATGGGTTTGCTTGTTATAATAATTAAGAGATTTTTTAAATTGTCATTGGCAGTATTGGGGCTTGTTATGTATCATTTTGTTTGAGTCATGTGCTTACAACATCAAACTTGGACTAGGGTTGTTCTGATACTATTATAACGTTTTTTTCTTGCAGGAACTTTGACAAGGCATAAATCGACTGTTGCTGAGTTTCTTTCTAAGAATTACGACTGGGTAAGTTTTGTTTCACTTTTATTGTGTGTTAATACAACACTCTCGGAGACAACAAGAAGCGTATGTGGTGATGTGCACTCATTAGAGAGCATATCGAGGGTGCTTAATTATATATGTAGGAAATAAGAATTGGGAAGAACATTTATAATGTCAACTAGGCCGTGATTGTGTGATATTAGACAACATTTTAGACAACATTGTTGCTTCCCTTGGTATCAAAATACATACGTGTCATGGAGGTGAAGAACTTATTTCTTCCACTCGGTTGTTTTAGTGATTTTATATTCTTTCCTTTTTTTTTTTTTTCTTTTTTTCTTTTTTTAATTTGATTTGATATTATTTAGCTCTTCTTTGTTGCTCATTTGTCCCTAGAGATCTCATCTTTGAGGAAAGTTTAGGAACTTCTATTGATGAGTGCTAATTTACAATCTGTCACAAAAGTCTTGGCTTTTGGATAAGTGTGGATTTAATGGTTTATCAAAATATTTTAACACTTCCCTTATGTACAGGCCTAGTCTCTCCTTTAAGGACAGGGTTCAACATATGAAATTTTTAACTTTGAATTGGTTGAACTTAGGACATTCATTAAAAAAAAAAAAAAAAACTTAAAACTCTGGACAATCTTCTTTGGTGCCTTGATAAGTTACCAATTATTCTAAAAGTCTTAGCTAATAAATTGGGAAGGGTAAATTTTAATCATTGAACCAAATATTCTTGGAGTCAAATTTGTCACTCGGTAGGGTAGGGAAGCTTAAGGTGTCTGATTGGTCATGACTTATTCTCCATTCTCTTTTGCTGTTTTCAGTTTTTTGCAGAGTATAATTCAAAGCTACTGGAATCTTCTAATTACATCACCAGAAGACAAGCTATCAAGGTATGACAAATAAATACGTGACATTTGGCCCAAATATTTAAAAGGAAAAAATATGAAGGAAGAAAACGTGTAGGTTGAGCCAAGGGATTTGTTTTCCCTCCTAAAGATTTTTTTCTTTTCAATACTAGGTTTTTTTTTTTTTCATAGAAGGTTGCGTTGCTAGTTGGTCTTCATGAACTGCTGCTGGTAACTCTGACATTACATTATTTGCTGAAAAGGCTTTTTTATTTGTTACAGCTGTTGGGAGACATACTATTGGATCGTTCAAATTCAGCTGTAATGACACGATATGTGAGCTCAAGGGACAACCTGAGGATTCTTATGAATCTTCTGAGAGTATGATACCCTCTCTAATTGCCTAATAATATATCATCTTTTCTTTAAATGGCTATCTAGCTCCACATTTATTTTCAGTTTATGATGCATGAGCTTATAACCCGCGCATAGCGTGGGATTATTTATTATAAAAATACGTATTTATAAAGAATAAATATATATTTTCATTATAAGTTAAAGGACGTATAAAATATATTTCATATCTTTAAATAAAAAAAAATTAAATCTTTGTTTCTATAAGTATTTATAAAGAAAAAAAAAATTGCAAGAATAATATATGGATTATAATATAGTTACATAATTAATGATGCTACTTAATGACATATAGATTATATTGAAATATAATTAACACAATTAATGACGCATATACATATATATGACAATTTTTTTTTTTTTGAGAATTCTAAACGTATATAACCCTATTAATATATATATTAAATTGACTAAATATATTAATAAATAATTTGATTTATATCATTTGTTTTCTTATTTGATTCGGACATTAATAATACTTAATTTATTGAATAAATTATATATGAAATTTTTAAAATATAATTAATGCAATTAATGACGCTAATTAATGACCGGTTTTTTCTTAGAAAACCGGTTCACTTTTAAAAACCCGGTTCAGCATTAAAATAAAAAGGGTTCATGTCACATGTCGCAATATTAAGGCACTTCTGAGAGTGATTTAGCTTTTATATATATATATATGATTCGGTATTCTTTTTCCATCTTTATGTTAATGATGTCATATTTGATGGCCTAAAAGAAAAAATTAGAGTATTCATTTTATTTTTACTTCATACATATAAATAAGAAGAAGAATATTCATCTCATTTTACCTTAAAAAAAAAAAAGAAAAAAAAGAGGGAGAGAGAGTACTCATCTTAGTTTAATTGATCACCCAAAAGAAAAGTTGAATCTTTATCTTATTTAAGTGACTGTTCATGTGTTATATAGTGGATCCCCTTCTTTTTTTGCAGGAGACGAGCAAGAGCATTCAAATAGAAGCCTTTCATGTGTTTAAGGTACCATATTTTGGGTTAGGCTGCATTTTGAACTAATGAACTTTCAAGTGCTCCTTCAGTTATTTATGTTTACATCTTCACATTTTTACAGCTATTTGCTGCTAATCAAAACAAGCCTACTGACATCATCGGCATACTTATTGCAAATAGAAGCAAGCTTCTAAGGCTGTTTGCTGATTTCAAAACTGATAAAGGTAGAAAGACACATTATTATTAACAATATGTGAGAGTTGGCTTGGCAGCTGGCACCATGTTTACAGTATTTTTATTTTTTGGCTTTTGTTGCAGAGGATCAAGAGTTTGAGGCTGACAAAGCTCAAGTTGTGAGAGAAATTGCTTCCCTGGAACCTAGAGAGCCTTGAGACGACCCATGAGCGAGCTTTGTTGTATGTCAGTCATTGGAGTTTTTGTGACTCAATTGTGAATCTTAATCTTACAGCTGTCAGCACGACACGCTATGAAAACACGAGAGACCTTGTTTTCTATTTAATATATATCATCTAGTTTCTAATGATCCTGCTCTGTAATCTATATGTACTTCTGTAAAAAGGTAGATAAATAAGCGGATGAAGTTAGTTTAATGCACAGCACTTAACTGATGCAGATGTTTGAATAGTTTAACGAAGTTTTAGTGTGCCACCTTCCTCGTTGTGAAGTAGAAAGATGTTTACGGAGCGCACTTTTCAATCTGTGTTGTTGAGTGGGTTATGCTTTGAAAGGTTGAGAGAGTTGGTGAGTTGGGAAGGGCCAGGTGGACCATGGGCGTGGTAACATTTTCGAAGTGTGGAGATTGATGGCGGAATGCACAGAGCTTCAAACTTAAGTGGTGAAGCTAAAAAGGATTATGTTCTACAGATTTTATATATTCATGGATAGAGCAGTACCTTATACCTTGCTTCTAATAGTTTTTCTGATTTTTTAAACCTTTTTTCACCTTTTTCTATTGATAAGAGGTTTTCTTGTATACTTTTTATGTATCGAGGTTGTACCATTATGCACTTTTTGAATGAGATTGCATTACCTATATTTATAAAAAAAAAAAAAAGGTTTATAATCCCTTTATTAAACGAGGAAGGCTGTAAGGGGAAAGGTTAGTTTGAGTTGGGTGATGATGGGTTTGGCTTGGTGACCAAAGCAGGGACAAATGAACACGTGTCCCAACATACGACAATGTTCCTCTCACAACTCACGAGTCACAAGGCGGCAGCAGCTGCAGCATCTTGGCATATTCCCTCCCTTATTGGCTTCATCATCTCAATTATATGAAGCATCATGATTCAGGAACCATGTTCCTCTTGTATATCCCACTTCACATCACATGTATCGGTTTGTTCTGAAAGCATCACTTTTAGTCTTTAGATGGTACCAATCCAACAAGAAGTCCACATTGTCTTTATTCCCCAACTAACACAACTCGAAGTTTCCTACATATTTCCAATTTCTCTGCATTCACCTGTTTTTTTCTTCTTCTGTACCACACCTATTACTATATGCTCTCCTTATATCAATTTACATGAATTGGGTTTGGAGGAAAAAAAAAGAAGAGTTTTTTGGAAAACTTCATTTTGTTTTTCCACAAATAGCTATTCATTTCACTATTTTAGTAAAATAATCAGTCTCATGAATGATGTACAACCAAACAAAAAAAGAGAAATGATATTTAACATTCTCAAGTGTTCATCTCTTAACATTATTGCTTATGTAATGCATTCACATCTATTTTTTTTTAAATAAAAAATAAAAGAAGAAAATATTAAGAGATGAACATTTAAAAAGGCTAAAGCAAAATTTGTTCACCAAAAAAAAAAAACCCTTTCATTTTGAGGCCTATTCTGCATGCTTTAAGATGATACTCACAAAGAATGAATTTGTGAAGAGCTGCATCGCAAACATTTTGGGCAACGAAGATGAGAGTCCTAAAGAGGAGGGAACTGGAAACTGACTATTAATCAATCGGTGGTAAGCATATCCATTAAGCATATTCGTAGTTCTTTATGATAGCAGTAAGGATACCTTACAAGCTAAAACGACACGTTTTATTATGAACGAGGCAGTATGGATTTATAGTGAATCTCAGCAACTGTAGGAACATATATATATAATTTATCTATAGAGAAATATATGCACATTAATTTTCTATATAAGCACAGCACATGGAATATATGGTTGTTTTTGTTGCTTGAGACTTAAGAACGTGCTACGTGAAAGCTTATAGTCAGAGACAAAGGCGGAGCCTTTCATCATCATAATCATCATCTAATTTCCCTCATTTTCTTTATCTTTCTCTCTTCTACACACTTCAAAAATGGCCCAAAATGGTAGGACGCCATCAATCTCTCTCTCACAAACACACTTTCTATATGCATTTCTTTTTCTTTGGTATCCACTTACTAATTTTTGTTTTCTTTCCAAATTCTATGGGTTTCAGATTCGCTCTCAGACTTCCTCGCCTCTGCTGTCGATGCAGCAAAGAGGGCTGGCGAGGTTTGTTAATTCGAAGTCTTTGTTTTTTATTTTTGGGGGTTCTTTTTTAATATGTATTTTGATTTCCTCATCATTTATTCTATTGAGACTCATAAATGTTTAATTTGCAGGTAATTCGTAATGGGTTCTATCAAACCAAACATGTGGAGCATAAAGGCGTGGTATGCTTTTAGTTTTGAAGGTTTAATAGTTTTTTTTTTTTCCGGGGGTTCTATACTTGGTATGCCATATCTTATGCTTTTCTTGTTCTCTTTTGGCTTCTTATTTGATCATTGCAAGTTATGGAATTATAAACGTTGTTTGATAAACATGCAGCATGCCCAATTAATGGTTAGAACTAAATTACAAGTGTTGATGAGATAGTAGAGAGTCAATAGTTTAAGATGAAGAATTGTGTGGACAGGCTCCTTTTGAACCATAAATTTGTTACATAGGCGTAGAAGTGTGCTAAATCAATGTTTGCTATTCCGCTTTTTTTAAGCAATCAGATGGTGCATTGTCTAAGTGAGGGGTATTATTTAGGGGAAAAAAATGATTTGAAGATGGAAAAAGGAATTTAGAGAAGTAGCAACTTGTAATCATAAAGTGTATGTTATTGAGTGCAGGTGGATTTGGTTACCGAAACTGATAAGGCATGTGAAGATCTCATATTCAGTCATCTCAAGCAGCTTTACCCCACACATAAGGTTAACGCCTATTCTTCTTATGCATCAAGAAAGTTACAATTAATGATCAAAATTTAGTATTTACCTCCTGAGAATGGCCTTTAATTTTCCTTTCTTTATGAATAATTTCTTACTGGCTCAACTGGCGTTCTTCTTAGTTCATTGGTGAAGAAACTACTGCTGCCTATGGTGCTGTGGATCTGACTGATGAACCAACATGGATAGTTGACCCTCTGGATGGAACCACTAACTTTGTCCATGGGTAAATATCAGTTTCTCAGATTGTTGGTGATCCTTTCTTGTTTGTATATTCAGTCATGTTCATTGTTTTTATTGTTGCAACTTAATTATTTGTAGGTTTCCCTTCGTGTGTGTTTCTATTGGTCTTACAATTGGAAAGGTTCCCACAGTTGGAGTTGTTTACAATCCAATAATGGATGAGGTGAGAATTCTAATTTTTAACATAAGTGGTCAACCAATGACCATTTTGTCAATGCATAGAGTTATGCACGGCCACCTCCACTTTAGCCCATGAAAAATGTCCACAGCTTTATGCTGTCGGGCTGTTGTATGTACAGACAGAGGAGCACTTAACATAATTGTCAGTGAGCAATCAAGTAATCAGTGTTTTCTCCCTGTCATACTCTGATCCGATCAAGTTGACCTGTAGGAAGTCAGAGATTCTTATGATCGACATTTTGACTTTTCTTTTTGGCTGACTAGGTGTTTGGGCCTCTTTGAGCACCTGGCTGCCTGGGCATGTGTGGTTCTCTTTGAATTTGATAGTTCATAAACGTGATTCTATAAGTACTACTGGCTGAACTATTTGTAAATTTGGGTTTATGATATGTAGCTTTTCACTGGCATCCAAGGAAAAGGTGCTTTTCTGAATGGGAACCCTATAAAAGGCAAGATTGCTTTTCTTAATCATTTGGTTTTGCGCTTTTCTCTCTCACTTTTTTCTTTAATCCTAGGAAACTCTCACAGCAACATGCTTATATTGTAATTGCAGCATCATCTCAAAGTGAACTTGTGAAGTCTCTCCTTGCAACCGAGGTATGTGAGTATACAGCGGAACTGATTCTTTGATGCAAAACTATTAGATGAAAGTTGTTATGCTTTCCTCATCTTCTTCTAAGCCTTAGGAATTGTAGTACTTTTCCATCATATCATAAGTGTTGTCGATGCTTGTCACTGGACATGAACCAACAATCTTAAAGTCTCAGGGGTCTGGGGTAGGTGCTTCTGGTTTTTAATGTCCCACCAAGCTAAAGATCAAGCAAAATAATCCTGTGTTCAAAGCCACCATAAACTTTTAAAGTCAGTCCCAAATCTTGGAACTAGCTTATTCTATGGTACGCCCTGATCCTTGTCCATAAACCAAAAAAATGGAAAAAAGAGGAGAAAGTGGGTAAAGGAACAATAAAATATGCCTATGATAGTACTCGTCAAGAATTCGCTATATTGGAATGTGGTGGCCATGCCATTTTCTTTCATTCACTGTCCGTGGATAGGGATATAATTCGGAATCACAAGTACAAATTTTGAAGTTATGTTAGCTGGTGTTCTTTAGTTGGGTAGTAACTTTGTATTGGTACTAAAAAACTTAAATGTTACAACCCAACTGGCCACTTATTTGTTTAGTTATTTTTTAAGAACCCCAGTGAGCACACATATAATGCGCCCCTGCTTGATAGTAAGTGAATGTACAAAACCAACTGCTTCCTAGCGTCTTTCCATTGTATTAGATTATGCGAGAAGCTAAATTTCGCATCGTGCATCTCAGAAACATACGCACATGCATGGCTATCAAAATTTGTCTTTCATAAATACATGCTTTCAGAATGTATTTCAGATTTCACTGTGTTGCATTGAAATCATAAAAATTTCAACACTAATAAAAATTTATCCTGAAAGAGCAGGCTGGGACAAAACGTGATAAGTCAACATTGGATGCCTCTACAAATAGGATTAATAGCCTACTTTCCAAGGTAAAATTATAAACTTTCCTCAGAAGCTATTGAGCTTTATAACATTACATTGCTGTGCGTTATGGATATTAGTTTCTCTTTTGATCAGGTGAGATCCCTTCGAATGAGTGGCTCTTGTGCATTAAATCTCTGTGGAATTGCATGTGGAAGGCTTGACCTATTTTTTGAACTCGGCTTTGGGGGTCCTTGGTATGATATTGTAATTTTTCAACGAGGTCTTTGGTGTGATCCATGATTTAGATAGTCTGCTTCTTGGTTTAATATTGTGTGTTTTAAGTGAGGTTTGGCATGACTTGTGATTGACATAGTCTTCTTTTGTACTCAGGGATGTTGCAGGCGGTGCTGTGATTGTAACAGAAGCTGGAGGCCTTGTATATGATCCGTAAGTAACATTCTTAAATGTGCATTCTTCTTGTTTTCTTGATAAAGGGAATATGGAAGGTTTCTGTAGAGGATCAGCATTCTTCCATTGTAACCTTCAAGTAGGTATGTAGTCAGCTTGCATTGATCTTCATCTTGTGAGCTTTCACATATCAATTCCTGAGTTGGACATGCAATGGGTTGGTTTAGCAAACTGCACAACTGGCAGGCCATGATAAACATGTTTGCCTTTTAACTTTAGAAGCATTCACAATTGTAGAAAATTTCAAATATTTTACCTATATTAACGTTTGATGGTTGTTGTTACCATCAGATCTGGTAAAGATTTTGACATCACAGCCCAGCGAGTAGCAGCTTCAAACCCTCACGTCAAGGATGCATTCGTTGAGGCTTTGCGGCAATCTGAATGAGAATACACATTGATCAATGAAATCTGGAATGCAGTTTCTTCAGTCTAGTTTTGTTTGATTCCCAAGTTCCAAAAGGCGTCAATGGTTGGCCTTTTATAATTCCTTCATGTTCCATTTGCTGAGAGATAGTTGATAAATTCAGTGATTCTTCAAGTTCTCCTGTGGCCTTACTGTGCCAAATTATTTGTCGAATAAGTTGATATGACAGCTCACATGGTTGGTTATATAAATTTGCTTTAAGTTATTTCGTCTACCATGAGAGTTATTAGTTTAACATTATAGTTGCATCCAGTTTATGTAAGTTTCCTTCGTGTTTATTTTTTTTTTTTTTTTATCATTATTGAATTACAAAATGTTCTAAACCTGAAACAGGCTGGAATGGTTCTCAAAAGCTGACTTCTTTAAGAAAATAGGGGCACAAAGTCTTGATGTTGGATCTGAGATGTTAATCCAGTAAGGGGTTCATGTAAAATGCTACACTAGTATAGAATCAATGCTTAGTTATTTCATAAAGTTGAATATAAAATAACATGAAACAGGGAAATAATAATAAATGAAGACAAAACATAGGTGTAATAATAAATAGAATATTAAGTAACTTATACATGTATGTATAACTCTATGAATAATCACCTCTAGTCTCCGTACATGGGGTACTTTAAATGCCCTCATCCATAAATTTACAAAATGGTACAATAGCATAGAGGTAAAAAGGAAATGAATAAAATAGTGTGTAAATAGCCTAATAAAACCGTGTTGGCCTAGACAACAATTCGTGTTATTAGGTTATCTCAAATTTCACAAAATTTATATGCGCAGCTTAAGAGAAGAGGCAGAGATCCATTTGCCTTGAGCAACCTAAGATATTTAACCCATTTGCTGATTCGAACAACCTAAGATGTTAGACCCATTTGCTCGGGCAGGTGAGCCCTCTTAAATTCGGACGACCTAACCATTAGCCCCAATTTGCTCCATTCAAACCTTGAGGCTTCTTGGCAGCACTTTCTGGCCTCGTCTTCAAAAAAACATACCAAGTAAACGCTTCCAACCACACAGCACTGACAGCCAAAGCCACAATGAAGCCAATGTATGCGTTCTTATACGTCTTCTGGGGCTTCAAAATATCATATCCTTTGAATATGTTAATGATGGCGAGAAGAATAACAAGATTTCCGATTGAATAGTGACATATCTTCCAGTGAAATCTGTATTTGTGATCCTTTTTGGGCCTTAGAACCAAAGCAAACACCTAAACACAACGCAAATCTTTCTATTAGTTAAGCTAAACATAATTAAATAGCCAAAATTTTATAGCAAATCCATATAAAATAAATTAACATTGAATATTGTATGATCAGAACTCAGAAGAATGATCTTTTGGGTACCTGAAATGTTCCGAGGATGAAAATGAGAATGCCAAGTATTCTGTGCCCTCTGTATTCGACCCATGTAGAGTCACTGCCGAGTTTCATACCAGTTGCCCATCCAGCAACTCCAACAACATAAGCTGAGCTCTGGCAGACGACATGAATTTTAAACCATGCAGGGTCTTCGAATTTGAATACCTTGGCATACCTTGCTATCATGACACCAACAGGCATCATGATTCCCCAGCTTACTGTATTTGCCATTCCATGCAGCTGAAATTTCATTCCAATAACAGCAATGAACATGTCAAAAGCCTTGAACAACACTTTCTAAACAAGAAATCCCAAAACAGAGAGGAAGAGAACAAAAATTGAATGAGATGAAGAGCAACCATACAAAGATTTTAGTTTTACATGATAACTATCAAACTATCAGATTAAGGCTTGTAAAAGAAACTAAATTACTCACATTTTTGCTTGAGGCTTCAAATTTTGCAGCTCTTGCATACTGCCTGGAGAGGAGGTTGAGGGTCCCGAATGAAATAGTATTATCACTTTCAAAAGAATGAGCTCCTGGACTGTCATTTGTAACCTGGCCCTCTTGCCAAACCTGGTTGATAGTGGCGGTATCGCTTGGCAGTCCCAAGGTAGCATAAACAATTATCTCATTATTTGCATAAGTTGCCGTCAAATCAGAGACATTGTAAATCAGATTTCCCTCAGGCATGGTGGTGGCATAACTTTTGATCTGGGAAGTGTAGGCTCTCATGGTTCCATTGGTTAGCTGGTAAGCAACAACCGCTTGTGCTCCAATCATGGCGGTCTGTAACTGTAAGCCATTGGGGTTGATGGCCCATGCAGCCCATCTGGACGTCAGCATGAGATGCCTGAAAGCGATTTGGAGGCTTCCAGAGGATGAGTTGTAGTTCCAATGCAGGAAAGAGTTCTGACATGGGAGATTATAGCAGGAGCTGAAGACCTTGTTGCTTGAGAAGTCGTATATCTCACATGTTTGAGCTGAGGAGGAGAGAAACAGAGACAAAAGAAGACAGAAAATTACAAGCACACGCCTGAACATGTTCGCCTGCATGCAGGCTGCAGCCTGCAGGGGATAATGGTGAAACTAAATTAAGCAGCTATGAAACAGAAACAAGTTTAAGGATGCGTTGGGATATGGAAATTAGAGGTGATTATTATAAGAGTTTGGTTTGGTTTCCCCTGTTGGCCTTTCTGTTGGGGAGCTTCCATTTCCACTAAATTGTACGCCTGCCTCTGCCGGACTTCAACTACCCGCCCCATGATTCATGAAACAAATGGTTTGGAGTTTCTCAAGTGTTTATACAATTACAGGGGATTGGTTGGCTGTATAGCGGCACTATGGCCTATCTAGCTCCCCTCAACACAATCCAAATGTACCCCCTATATGTTATAGGGAAGGCTTTATTATATATTTTCCCTTATAATAATAATAACAATAATTATTATTATTATTATTTTAATTTTTTAAGAATAGGGAAGGGGTTGTTTTTGGTTAACTTAGATCCTACTATAAATAGACAGTTTTTAGGGATACAATATGTCTTTATGTATCAGAATTGAATCGTGTTAAGGTATAAGTATAAGGTTATATAAGTTAAGTATAACTCAATCAATTTAATTAAATGGGTTAGACTTCTTAACTCTAACCGGCTAATTTCATTTTGGGTTGTGTCATATAAGACTATATAATTTAACTCTAACCCAACTCATTTAATTAAACCGGTTAAATTCTTCAAGCTTAACTTGTTAATTTTGTATTGATTCGTATTGTCAGATTCACATCAACATAATTTTAGTCTACTAAAATTTTGTCATTAGAACAAGGGATTCTTCTCATGTATTAATTTTAATAGAGCTTTGTAATTCTCAAATGTTTAAAGAGATGTCGGTTTGACAAACTAAATTTTTTTTTTTTTTTTTTTAAAGGCTCAATGCTTAATTAGTTTAATTCCTGTTAAAATTAGACTTAATTATTTATTAATGTTCTTAACCCCCTAATAAAAAATTGTAGTTGAGTCTCCAGGGCAGGCTGGAGTGGAATGGATGGATGCCCATGGAGACGCGCAGATACCCATCGATCCATGATTGATCCACCACCATTGGTGACTGGTGTTCACGTGTAGCCGCATCTAACGTTGTCGTTTCTCTCTCCTACGTAGTCTTCACCAAAAGCTGGGCACGGGAAACATCGTGAGTGATTAAAAATTTGATCTCAATATAAATATGATGATATTTTTCGATTTTGTATTGTCGATCTGCAGTTGACAGTTGACACAAAACGACAACACCGCAGGATCTTGGGCGATCGAGTTTGTTCTTTGAGCGATATCTAAAAGACTAAAACCGTCTTTTTGCCTTGTATTAAATAAATAAATAAAAATGTCTTTTGGCTTTGTTTGTTTTTAGCTACAATTAAGATCATTGTTGTACGTTCATATAGAGTTTTGTACAAAGCTCAAACCTCAGAGTGACTAGATCATGACCGTCTAATTTTTAGACGGCTAATTATAATCATGTGATTTAAGAATTTGATCATCTTAATCTTAAGATGCTTCTAAAGTAAACCCAATAGTTGGATTTACTCGGTCGTTAGTAAATAAAGCGACTTTTATAATTGTAAAACACATATGAAAAGTTTTTTTTTTTTTTTTGTAGGATTTCCAGGAGAAGAAATAGGGTTGTGAATGTATATAGAGTTGCTCATTCATTAGTCTCTGGTTACCAATAATTGGTGGTTGGGTAGTAAAAAGTTGAATAAAATAGAAGATTGCCAAGAGAATGAGGCAATCTGACAAGCCTCATCCTCTTTGTAATCCTCTTTTTACTCAACCATCCAGAACCTAACCAACCAGAAATTAACGCCTCATTCTCTTGGTAAACACTAAAACGTACAGACAGCCAATCAATGCTAGTATATATAAATTAACAGAGAGAGGCAATGCCCAATCAGCAGTCACAAGCAACCTTAAAAAAAGGCATGATTATTATCTTAACTTTCTTTGCTCTCATGGTTCTGGTGCCCATGCAGTCGGAGGGCCAGATGCCGGTGCCTCGCCCGCTTTGTGCTTCGCAGTTTTCGCTCGCCAACTACGCCTGCGCCCGGCTCCCCTTGAGGCCGGTGACCCCTCCTTCCCCACCTGATGATGATGAGGATGATGATGGTGGTAATAGAGAGGACCATGAGGTCCACCATCATAGGCATGGACACAAAAGTAGGCACCGCCACCATAGCCACCATGAACAGGGCCCCGGGGAACACGATTGTTGTCGATGGGCGAGGCAGATGGACAGCCAGTGCGTCTGTGAGGTGCTCTATCTCTTGCCAGCCTTCGCTAACTTCATCATGAGGCCCGTGCATGCGATATCCCTCAGTATTAGTGATACTTGCAACGTTACCTACACCTGTAGCGGAACAATAATAAGGTAGTTCTCATTCGAAGGTAGTTAATTCGGCTGGCAATCACGTTGATAAAGCGAAGGTCACTAGTCAGAAGCTCTTCTCCTCCTTTCCTGAGCCAAAAAAACCCTACTTAAATATATTTTTAAAAAATATATATCATATATATGTTGTTATCTGCTGGTACGTACGTACCTAGTCCTACACTACATATATACTAGTTTATTAATTAATTTGATGTTTATGTCTGCGCTTCTAATAGTTTTGAGAATCAATAATAAATTGAAGTTGTTGGCTTGGGAATGTTCTCAAACTTCAACTTCCTATCCATATTCTTAATTAGAGGAGTAGCAGTACTGTTCATGCTTTAAGAGTAGAGATTGAAACACTATTGTGTTTATTAATGTGTTCTGGATTTTTTTTTTTTTTTTCAAATTGTGTTTTTATGTGATATCAATGCAAAAGTTGTTGTGTTTTTAATGAATGTTTAGTATTTGAGCTGGTTTGTTAATATTTATGTTTTGAGAATTAAAAATAAAAGATAAATAAATAAAAAAATTATCAAACATTTAACTATGTTTTTAAAAATCGCAAACTTAAATGAATCTATCGTGGCGTCCAATTGGGAAGAGGGATATTGAATTCGTTTTTTCCTCCTGATCTTTCTGTGCAAAAACATGTGCTGATGTGCATAAACCGGCCGATCCAAAGTCACAAAAATAAGTCCACAGTAAAGCTAATTATCCACTTATCATATTAAGAAAAGAAAAGAAAAGAAAAAATCATCCACAAAAATATAACGTTTCTTGTTAATGGTCTCTTAGTGACAAGTTTTTATAATCATTAGAAAATGATTAGCAGTAGGTCCTCTACATTTACTATTAGTAGTATTTCCAACGAATCTACTAGTAATAAGACTCCATAAACTTTCAAATGTTACAAGTATCATATGCACGACCTCACAACTATGCCATGTGTCAACCCTGCAACATAATGGTCTGGTGCCACATCAGCAAATTGCAATTGGCACCATCATGCCACAACATCAAACCCGTCTAATACCACGTTATGCCATGTGTTAGGTTGGATGCCACATATCATATGGCTCGGCACACCACGTACGTGTTAGGTTTTACAACATGCCATAACACTTGTAAGAATTATTGCATTAGACTGCCATGTCAGCAACCACGTATCCATCGAGTATCTAATGATCATCTTGCCCGTGCCATATTAAATATGTCTTGATAATTAAGCAAGTAAATTTACTCATTAATAATTGAGACCCCCTAACATTCAAAAACTCTCACTTACCCCTCTTGAACTTTAAAAAAATCTCACTTACCCTCCATCCGTACAAATTAGGGCACAAATTTTTTTTAAAAAGACCAAAATACCCCTGTTTTTTATTTTTAAAAAAATAAAAAATATATCTGGAAGTTAGAATTTTATACAAAAGTCACTATTTAAAATTCACTATTTAAAATGTCAACTTCCAAAATGTTTTTTTATTTTTTTTAAAAATGAAAAACATGGGTATTTTGATCTTAATTTGTATGGATGGGGGTAAGTGAGAATTTTTGAAAGTTCAAGAGGTAGTGAGATTTGAATTAGAAATGTCTGCAAAAAGTGACTAAAGTTTGAGGGGGTTAGTAAAATTACCCCTTAATAATTAAAAGGCTTTATTAAATGATCTTTAATTAACATATTCAATGTGTTTCACATAATTTATTGCATGATTAAGTTAATGATCATGATATATATAAGATATCATCATTATGATATGTTAAGGATTTTAAAATATTTATATTTTGCAATGATTATATTGTAATAATATATTAAGAATAAAGTTTACTTACTGAGTTCTAGTCCTGTAAAACATCATTTTAAAACGATTAAGCACACTCATGTGAGAGAGAGAAACCATAGTGATCAATTGACGAGGACTTCATGAGTAGTTGGATTGTATATCTATGTTGTTATACTATGATTGTCAGTTGCAATGTCGATGTAACTTTATGGAAATAAATAGTACTTTGGTGTTATGTCTCTTTACCGGTTATAATTTATTTATTTAGAAAATAAATTTTTGTAGCGTCTTTCACTGTCAATTTAATGTCAAAGCATAATAATGGCATTCAATTAATTTCGTGTTATTTATAAAAAGCTGAAGTGTATTTCTCTTTAATAAACTGAATTAAAGTAAATGTACGTAATGAAAAAGACATAGTTGTGGGTTCGATTCAAAACAAAGGGTTCAATGTGGAGTGATGTTCAATAGTCAAAGGGCGGTGCAAATTCACCAAGTGTGGACTACCAACTGAGTTTCAAATGTAGCCGAACATGACTGCTTAGATGATGGACGGAGAGGTGGCATAAATTTTTCTATTCCAAATTTGTCAGTGTAGTAGGCGGAAGAAGTTTTTTTAACCAAACTGAATTTTTCGACCAACTTTTTCAACAAATTCTCTATTTTTTCACTTATCGACATTACTTACCGTTATTACTTATTGATATTACTGAACCGACATTACTGACCGTCATTTAGTGAGATAACAAAAGTCAACGAAATAAGTCGGTGAAAATTTCAACTTTACCAATAATGTTAGTGCAAAATGCAAAAACTCAATTATTTTTTGCCGAAATCGACATTACCGACCTACTCTCAGCCCAAAGTCAAATATAGGCTGGTCCAAGATATAAACGTAAGAAAGGCCTGAGATGGACCCATGCCAGCAATCAGAATAATTATTGCTTCAGAAAAAAGATTTCATAGAAAACAAAAAAATAAATAAATAAATAAATGCTTTTCTTAATAAACGCATACTACAAAAAGTAGGTCCCAGCGAGGGGAGGCAGATGCAGGGAACGTTGCGCTGTTCACCATCAAAATGGCCCATCCTACCGGGCCCAGCTATCTTCATGCGTATTGTTGTGGGCCTTCCTTCCCAAAGCTCTTTGTCCCCTAATCCCCTTATAACCATATCCTAATCTTTTTCCTTTTTCTTTTTTCTTTTTTTTAAAAAACAAAGAAATGGCTTTTCAAAGAGTCCCCAAAAAGTGGTTTTGTTAGAAGGAAAGTGTTAGGTGTCGGTTTGAAAGTATTAAAGCAATTTACGTTTATGCCCACTAGGCAATAAGATAAAATTACACAATTTAAAAGCCAAACTATATTTTCATTATTAGCTGCAAGTTTTAAAATGAGAAATGATAGAGTTTTTTTTAATGTTCTTCTGGTCTTACGTGAATATTAAAAATAAAAAAAAAAAACTTACCCTACCAATCCCTCATAAAAAAATAACAATAATAATATTCAAATAAGACCAAAAAAAAAAACACACACACACACTATGAGAACACTATAAATAACCGTAGCATTTCTTTTTTAAAATTGCTAAACCAGACAAAATCTTAGTGTCGCAGCTACGTCCCATATTTACCAATCCTAGCACTACACTATGAGGCTTGTTGCTTGCCACTTTATAAACGCCACATTATGGTTAGGAGGAATTGTTGTTAAGGTGCCCATGGAGATTAATGCATGGAACTACAAACATCACTTATTTTTCTAGATTAAAGCTAAAGCATTTTCACTATATATTTTTAATTGTGAATAATCAAATTAAGTTTCATTCAAATTTGAGTAGAAAAAAAAAATCTATTAACTTATCATTTGTTATTACAGCACGTAGTCTATTCTTTACCCATCAAATTAAGGAGAGACGAGTACTAGTTATAGACTTTTAAAATTCATTTTTAGTTATGAGAAGAAAATATAATTGTTAGCATTATTTATAAATTTTTGTATATAAACAGTAAACATGTCGGGTTTTTAAAAGCGTTGATGTGGTCTCTAAGAGGTAGTTTAATCGGCTATGAACCACGTCTTATGAAGCGAATATCACAAGTTTGAATCTCTCATCCTCTACCTTACGTGGACATTTCAAAAAAAAAAAGCGCATTGATTTGAATTTTTTTTATTATTTTTAATTAAAGAAATTTTAACGAAAGTATTATTTTTATCTTTATTCATAAATTAACTGAGGTTTCAACTGTGGTATAAAACAAAATTCAAAGGACAAAATAGTATTTAAACCTTACTGATATAGAATGAAAAATGTCGGTCCACAACCTGATCCCATATGGTAGAATTGAGATGACCGCGTCAAAAAGTGCCCACTTCTGATTGGTTAAGATAGGCCCAGATTTACATTTCAACGGTTTGACAAATACATATATTTTTTTTTTATTTTTTTTTTCTCGTTTTTATTTGTCTTCTCATCGTCAAAACTTTTTTATTTGGGTTTGACATTTGGAATTATGCAAAACATTTTTCAAACACAAATATATATATATTACTTTTTCTTTTTTGAAAAGTTTGAGCACAATAATTATTGTTTGACCAAAAGTGGGGATGCAAAACTGCAGGGGAGTCACCATTAGCCTTATTGAAAAGGCCAAAGGGTTACAGCTGGGTGTTTCACTAACTCCAATAATTAGATATTTCTTTTTAACAATTCTAGGGCTTTCGATTGTCAATATATTTTGTACACCATTTTTTTTTTATATATTTTGAAATAATATGAATGTAAAATTAATTTGAATATTTTTAAGACTCACAAATTCAACAATAAATTTATAAAAAAATTTGAATGTAATTTTTAAAACTATCCATATATTTAGTTGGAAAATGTTAAAGGCACAATTTAAGAGAACAAAAATATTTGTCTTTTTGTGAAACACAAAAGTTAAAATGTGTTTAGTTTTTTTTTTTTTTTTTTTTAAGAAGAACAACAAGCGAAAAAGAACTACAAAAGATAAACAGAAAAGGGATCTTCACCACATGTGGTAGAAGAAATAATAGAGGGAAAAGTAGAGATGGGAATGCTGCCATAGTGGAATCTGGCTGCGGCCCAACATGCCACAGAGTGAGCACAGAAATTAGCATTTCTTTTAACTTTCCGAACTTCCCAGGAGGAAGAAGGAGTGATAGAGTCTAAGCAATCTAATATAACAGAAGAGATCCTCCAATCTCGAATATAATTTGGATGTTGTAGGGAAAGAACCACCACTTCAGAATCACCTTCAAGAATAAATTTATCAAAAGATAGGGAAACTGCAATGGAACAGGCTAGTAGAGCGGCCCGAGCTTCACCAACATTTGGAGTGCAAGAAGAGCTGAGATTGGATGACAAATGAAGAATTCGTCCCGTTGAGTCCCTACACACCACCGCTTGAACCGAGTAAGAATATCTGATGGCAGTGTCAAAATTTATTTTAACCCAGTTTGGTGGAGGGAGGTCCATTTCTCCTCGAGGACTTGATTGGGTGGATGCCAAGCCAAAAAGTGCTCAAGAGCGATTTTATTGATATGAGCCGACACAGAACGCGCATCAAAAGCGAGGTCGTCATGAAAAGCTTTATTCCTGTAAAACCATAAGATATCACAAGCCACTGCAGCAAAGATCTAGAATTTATGATGTTCCACAGGAGGAATACCCAAAGAACGACCCGGAGATAGTATTGAAGCGATCCAATCCGTCATCGAAGAAAAATGGAAGGCTAACGAATCCATTGGCCAAAAAGAGTGACGCCAGACAACCCGAGCAAAGAAACATTCAAAGAAAAGATGAGTTAGAGAATCACCTGCCATTCTGTAAAGAGGACAAATATTATCAGAGATGGGAAATAGTTGGCTAAGGCGATCTTTAGTCGGCAAAATATTCCAAGCAATTTTCCACAGAAATAATCTGAGTCTATCATTTAGGTTTAATTTTCAAAGGGATTTCCAGCAAAGGGAAGGAGCTGGGGTTCTCTAGACTCCTTCTACAGGGGGGGTTTCACTACTTCATCTTGAAACGTGTTTTTGTCTTTTTAAGAGAACAAAAATATTTATCTATTATAACTAATTGAATATTTTTTAATTTATTTGAATCAGAGAGAATCCTAATTCGTCGCATTTTGGAGGATTGGATGAAGGTTATAATCCTAGTTATATCTTTATATCATTAGTCCTAGTTGAAGAAACTTACAACAAAGTTATGGGTATTTCACCGTATTTGGCCATGAAGTTGTGGAGACCTGCAACCATAGTGTTTTTTTTTTTTAAAAAAAAGGTTTTATTTGATGCTTGAAAAATTTGAGTTATAAGATAGATTTTTCGTGCGAATTAATAGAAAGTATGGATGAAAGGGAGTAAATTGAAAATGTTAAATAATTTGAAGGTACGATTATTTATTTGTTTATTTTTTTAAAAAAAAGTTAAATAAGAAAATAAAAACTTATAGATAGGTGAATTCCAGACATCATAGTACGACATTTTTTAATGAATTTGTTGCACTAAAAGTATACGGAAATGGCATAAGTCTGCGTAGCCATGATGAGGCTCGTGAAAACAAATCCTAGGAGTAATAAATAATAATAATGATGGCATTAAAAAGGCTAATCCTAATTCATACATACTGCACTTCTTTTATGGCTTCATAATACAGCTTTAACTCCCTCTTTTGGGGAGTTTAAAACGTGCAAGTTGCAACGTTAACTACAGGTGGCAACTAAATAGTTCTGTCAAATACGCGGAATCATCAACAACACTAGTAAATATTTCAAACCACTTATAAAATAAATTACCTTAAATAGCATCATTGGCTCCAAATTTAATGATTTTGTGAGCGCTACAAAATGCACGGATTATTCATTTAAAATAAAACGGGAGATTCTCTTGTTACAAAATTATAATTTTTTTATTTTAAATTAATTGTTATTTGAATTTCGATAAAACAAAAGTCAGGTTAAAACTAAAATTTAATGCTTTGGTTATACAAAATTTAATACCACACTCGGCAACCAAAGTCCATGACAGCCTAATTTATCGATGTTGACATACTACAAAGACATTTTAATGTAGCCTACAGCTCATCCATTTCATGAATCGATCACAAACTCACAGTTTTTTTATTTTATATGTCCACATAAGATGAGGAAGTGAGATTTGAATTAGTGACATTTGCTTCATGAAGCGTGGTTTCTAGCTGACTAAACTACTTATTGAAGACAACAACTCATTTAATTTCATACTCGACATCATGGTTTGCTTTGGTACAAGATGAAGATAATACAAATCTAAAGTATATATCACTTAGAAAACCAACTTATAAATGATGAATGGCCTAAAACTTATATACCATAATTGCAGAAGTTACCTACCTGAGATGGATGAACTTTAAAAACCCTTTTTTAAGCTACTTAATTTTATTTTTTGTTTCCTTCCTTATTTGTACAAGGAGAGTATAATGAGTGAAAAGGATTCGAATTAGCAGCTTTAACTTCATGAGACATAATGTCTAATCAATTAAAATACTCATTGGGACTCTTAAGAGCATCCACATAAAACTATGCAAAATTTAGTTAAATTTAACTTTTAAAATGTATTTTTTTATATATGCCTAATCACTTTTAAAAACTACAAAATATCAAACTCTTTAAATATTTTACTACTTTTACCAAATATATATATTTATTGTAAAATCAAAGTATTTTAACTAACATTAAACTCACTTTCATGCTCACATACATGAAATTATTTTTTGTGTTCAATTGCATATTTAATTCAAGAGATTTCATTAATGAATGCATTTAATTTATTTATCGATGGACATCAATTAATGCAATTGTGTATTTGAAAAAAGGGGGGGAGTGACAAAAACAAAAATGGAAAATGAGAAAAAATAAAAATAGAGGGGATGAAACTATAGAGGAAAAGAAATAAAAGATAGAGAAAAATGAAAAGTGGTGCCAAAGTGCAATAAAATAGTATAAAATAATATGATAAAAATGTTAACATCTGCTTTTTGATCTATTTAAATTTGAAGAGGAGGTTTGACAAATGTTATATTTAACATTTGATAGAGAGTTTGATGTGAGGAATTTTATTGTAAATTTTAAAGAAATATTAAAAGTAAAAAATTTGATGTGGTTGCTCTAATATCCTCATTACACAAACAAAGCACCTCAGGTCTAATTAATTAATATTTCTTTTTTAAGAGAAAGCAAAAAAGTGTACAAGCGTTGCACCAATGACACCTAAATATATGTTTGAGGATTGGACAATCATGGGTGATGTATACCTACCGGCCACGGCCTACCACTCGATCTCCAAAATCTGCTAAATGAGGACAAGACAAGCACAATCTTTTTCATCTATATTTTAACCACTGCACTTAAGGTGCTAAACAACTCAGCACGTTGCATATCAACAATAAAATAAAATTCCATAATAACATCTTATATTATTTAATTATTTACGGGTTATCTACGAAAGCTTTTTACCTAACATTTTTATGCGGTAAACTCTGGTAAAAGAGATTAGGAGTAAAAATTAAGAAAGTATTAACCTAACACGCCGACATTAGGTGAGCACGTTGGTTTTGAACTTTGATCATAATTAGCGTCTCCATCGGCCAGGCACGAGTGTGGCTCGGTTGTCGAGTTGCTTTCACCACCGTCCGATGTAGATCAGTTAAGTGAAGTGGCTGGCAAACACGTGTCTCGCATCCGAGTTGTAACTGACTCTCGTCGTAATCCCAAATCAAGAATCTTTTCTAAGCCAAAGTAAAAAAAACGAAAGTTATGGAAACGACGACGTCGCTTCATCTTTGTCGCCGACGGTCCCACATTCATACACAGTACTGTGAATTGTGATCCCTGTCAGATCAGCACCCTCGCCTCGCCCCGATAAGACCTGAACTGTGACCATTTACCAGCTCACCAAGCTGTGTTTTTAGCTTCGCTCGGATACCAAAGCCACTACACACAGCAAAACCAGCCTTAAAATCGATTCCCTCATCTTCTTCCCCAACCTCTGTTGTCTCTGTCAATGGTGAAATCTTCTTAACCTAATTCTTCAGACTAAAAAAGAGGCTCGTGCTCTGATTCATACCAAAGCGACTATGGTTTCTATTGAAGACGCCCATTCGAACTCCAACCGTTTCCCTCTATCCCGAAATTTGTATTCGCCGAAAGTACACCGACACAGCATGGGCCGGTCGATGCGCACGATACGGTCCAACGTGTACCAAAGAAACGACGACGAGAGCAGTTGCTGCTCATTTGTCGTCGAGAGATCGGGATGTGTGTCCGAGAACCTGACAGACTCGGGCGTCGATATGCGGCTGAGCGAGCTTGCAATGCGGAACGGCAAGTCGCTGAAGTCCACGTCGTCGTCTGAGATGGAGGAGATGAAGGAGTTTCTGGATCTTTCCCAGGCCTTCAGCGACCTGTCTGTTTACAGCAGCGACATCTCCGGGGAGCTACAGAGGCTAGCGAACTTGCCCGCGACTTCGTTGGACAACATCCGCGAGGATGCTGGCGTGGCGGAGGCGGCAGAGCCGTGTTCGGGGTTTCTACAGAGGGAGAACTTCTCGACGGAGATAATCGAGAGCATTTCGCCGGAGGATCTCCAGCCGACGGTGAAGATCTGCGTGGACGGGCTCCAATCGCCGTCTACTGCCGTGAAGCGTTCGGCGGCAGCCAAGCTGAGGCTTTTGGCGAAGAACCGTGCCGATAACCGGGCTCTGATCGGCGAGTCCGGTGCGGTCCCTGCTCTGATTCCGCTTCTCCGGTGCAGCAGCGATCCCTTGACGCAAGAACACGCCGTCACGGCCTTGCTCAACCTCTCTCTCCTCGAAGGCAACAAGGCCTTGATCACAAACGCCGGCGCGATCAAGTCCTTAGTGTACGTTCTCAAGACCGGCACCGAGACCTCCAAGCAGAACGCCGCGTGCGCGTTGCTTAGCCTGGCTTTGCTGGAGGTAACTAATATCATAAATTTGGTTGATTGAGAGGCAAAGTAGAGTTAGAATTCGAACTCAGAACCACTGTACTCTGAAAGCAGAGAACCTAAAAAAGTAGAGTTTCTAAGAAGAAAGACGAATTTGATGTTGAATTCTTATTGTAACAGGAGAACAAAAGCTCGATCGGGGCCTGCGGAGCAATCCCGCCGCTGGTGTCGTTGGTGCTGAATGGTTCGAGTAGGGGGAAGAAGGACGCTTTAACGACGTTATATAAGCTCTGCTCAATAAGGCCGAACAAGGAGAGGGCCGTGAGCGCCGGGGCAGTGAAGCCGCTGGTGGAGCTGGTGGCGGAGCAGGGGAGCGGGATGGCGGAGAAGGCGATGGTGGTACTGAGTAGCCTGGCGGGGATTGAGGAAGGGAGGGAGGCCATTGTGGAGGAGGGTGGGATTGCGGTGCTGGTGGAGGCTATTGAGGATGGGTCGGTCAAAGGAAAGGAGTTCGCTGTTCTCACGCTGTTGCAGCTGTGTGCAGACAGCGTCAGGAACCGGGGGTTGCTGGTGAGGGAGGGGGCGATTCCTCCGCTGGTGGCGCTCTCACAGACTGGGTGTGTTAGTGTCAGAGCTAAGCACAAGGTAAAGTGTGTAGTTCCATATTCGTCAAAATCCCAAAAACTTTTGAGCTAATGGGTCTTGATCTTCAGTCAATCTGTTGATGTGCTAATGGGTCTTGATCTTCAATCAAACTGTTGATGTGGTGACTTTTCTTGATGATGGAGCCGAATGAACTGGAATCTCGAAGTTTTGCCTTTTTGCATTATTTGTGCATGATTTCACTACTTATTTATATGATCAGTTTGATTGCAGTGTTTTCAGTGATTATGATCTTGGGAGTTTATGATTTTCTTCAATTTTAATGATTAAATGGTTGGTTATGCATTTGCAGGCTGAAACGCTTCTTGGGTATTTGAGAGAACCAAGACAAGAGGCAGCCTGTTCAAGTCCTTAGACACCAAGAGGAAGCCATTTTTTACTCCTTTTAGTAGAGGTAATTACAGTAAGAGGTTCGGTGTTGGTGTATATATATTTTGTGGTTTTTTGATGGTTTTGTACAGAGTGGGTTGAGAAATTAGGGAGGGTAGCGAGTAAGAGTTCTGACCTTTAGATGTGTATGAGCTTGACTAGGTATTTTTTGGATTTTCTTCATTCCATTTCATTGACTGTGTAATGTTTGCTTTTGGGTTTTGGGGTGATGAGATTTGGGTTATTCTCCTTTTTTTTTTTTTTTTTTAATGTTTTGTATGGGTGACCCAAATGTTGTGAAAAAAAGGTCTGCTGTGATCCTCTGGTTTTATGTAGCCAACACAAGAAGAACATGTAAACGAGTTGGGAGTATGGTATTATTTTCCATATTTTTATCTGGTGAAATTATTTCCATCTTACTTCACAGCTTTTTCTCTAGTTCTTCCTGTGATTTGAGAAAACCAGACCAGCGTAGGTTGCTTTTGGACATCCCCTTCACTGAGATGACGGCACTCATCAGGGTGGTTGCAAAGCAAAATGCAAGCCACCTATCCCTGTGCTGGTTTTTGTACTTGATTCTGTTAACTATTTGACACAGAAAATTAACACACTTAAAATATTTCACAAAAGAGAGAGAGTGTAAAAAGGGTGGCGGTGGTAAAGAGAAAAATGGGTAGGGCCCTTGTCTGCTGCCCCTTTTTGTAAAGTGGAAGTAGGGCATATGACGTGGGCTACTATCGCCATCTTTGCTATTTGCAAGTAATCCAGCAACGGAGGTCAACCCCACCACCACAGATTTTCAGTATTTTCTTCTTTCGTTGTCGTTATTAATGGTGCATTAGCTGGCTGGCTGGCTGGCGGAGCAGGTGTCGTGGTCGTTATGTTTGTTTGGTTGCGATTTGAAATCAGAAAATCAGTCTCAGGGGCTCAGAAGCTGACTTCGATTGCATGTGTCGGTTGCGAATGTTAGTTAATGGAGTTGTATGGGTCTCCTCCACATTTTCTAACACGTACATGGACCACAGAGCAAGCAATAACCGGGTCAGGGTGGTTCAATCTTGTAGTTTTTGTATTGAACCAAACTCCAACAGATAAACCAAAAGATTGTTTTGTCTATTATTATTAGGAATAAATAAATGACTAAATTTAAGATCTGTAGTTTTTGTATTGAGCCAAACTCCAACAGATAAACCAAAAGATTGTTTTGCCTATTATTATTAGGAATAAATAAATAACTAAATAAATTTAGTCATTAGGTCTTAATGCAATTTTAATTTAGTTAAGAGGTTTTCGATTTAGACAATTATGTGCTTTAAGTTTTCTTTTACTAGCTTCATAAAGGTCCATTTTATCATTCTCTTGTCCAATTTATTAATTATGTTATGTCAAACTAATTAATTAACGTTACAGAACTCTCATTTGACAAGTCATCTAGTGAGGGGTAACCCAACGATGGTCAACTACTCTTAACCTTTTTTTTTTAAAAAAAAAAAATCTTTTATAAATTTATTATTTATGATAAATTAGTAATTTAAAATAAATATGCCACATGAAGACATATGACATGCCAAATGAAGGCAATGACTAAAATGAAACTAATTAATTGATTAGTTTGACGTGACATTCTAGTAAATTGATGGAGGAGTCTATTTGAAACTAACAAAAAATTTAAGGACCTAATTTACAAAATTGAAGATCAAAAGAATAAAATAAAATTGCGTAAAAACTTAAGAATTAAATTTATTTTTTCCTTTTTTATGAAATGAAAACACCCAAATTGACATCATTTTGTTTTTTAGCTTATTATTATTATTATTTATCATTTCATTCGATTGTGGAATTTTTTTTTTTTTTTGACATGTTTATATAAGAGGGAAGAAGGGGATTCGAATTAGTGACTTCCGCTTTATTAGGCGTGATTTCAGCTGATTGAACTACCTCTTGAGGACTTTGTGGATGGTTTCTGAGTTCGTTATGACAATACACTTTCAAGTAGCTTTATTTTTACTCTTTTTTTTGGGGTCAAAATCATCCATATAACCTATCCTGACTTTGTTTCTTAAAGTCTTTAAAATAAAAAAATTTTAATTTTTTTTTTATTTTAAAAAAAAAAAAACTCTAAGAAAACTATAATAGCAACATTTTTGGTCATTTTTTCCAATGTTTTCTGGCAGCCTTTTAAGTTTCAAGGATGTGAAACACGTGCAATTGGTTCTATTGCCTCACAAGTCACAACAGAGACATCTGATAAAGAGATTCCAAACCTACTTCCCAAAGAAAAAAGACAAAGAAAGAGAATGCGGAAGGAGTCAAGGTGAAATAAAAACATAATGACTAGATATGAAATTTGAACATTATAAAATATAATTTTCTTAATCCCATTACAAGTCACTTACTCTACTCCAATCTCTATTCAGCCACCATTGACCCAGAACAAGTGATGTTTAAATTGACATTTTAAATAAAATAAAAAAATTTGATCACATTAAAAAGTAAAGTGTGGAGATTGACTAGAAAATTTAGGCTTGGGAGACCAGCAAAAAGATGAGAAATGGCGTGTAGCTTCAAGATGAGCAACACCAACCTTTTCTAGGCTCTACATCTGCTTCTTGGTTCCCTCCCTGCAAAACCACCACAGTTTTTCCATTTCCCATCCAGGTAGGATCTTGTTTCTTGAGCTCTTGAGATATCATCACTTTTCGGCTTAATATATGGTAGATCTCTGTCACAACTGTCTGAAAAGCGGCAGCTACATTGGAGGAATCAAGAGCCGATGTTTCCATAAAAAACAAACCCTGTGCTTCTGCCAAGTCCTTGCCTTCTGCAGTTGACACCTCCCTCGCATCCTTGAGATCAGACTTATTGCCAACAAGTATCGTGACAACATTCATGTCAGAGTGCGCTGTTCAGTAGAACCACCCAATCAATCCTCAGTTTATCAAATTTAAAAAAAGTATAAATGAATCAACATGACAGACCATCAACCTCAAACCTATTCTGAAACTGATAGGCTATGAGGTCCAAACAGAAATCATAGGAAAAGAGAACAAAATAATGGAATGAAGGTTCACAGCATTTAACATCCAGGGTTGTGATAAAAAACAGCTTCATTAGGCATCAAGAATATCACTACAACTGCCATTCAAACACACTTAAAAATTACTTCAATATAATATGGTTCAATAAAGAGTTGGCCCATACAAATGCACTAGAAAATAAAGATAGAACCGTTGAAATGGACAGTCAAATATTATGAAAATCATAAAGAAATTATTCATTAACAGAAAAATGTCCAATGTATTGTAAATGTAACCTTCCGCCAAGGATTCATATAAAATTATTGACCAAAACTAGTAAAAAAAACTCTTCAGCAGAACGCACCACAGTGATTACCCTCTTTATTTAAACATGAGAGAGAGAGAGAGAGAGAGAGAGAGTGGCTCTTACTTTGAAGTTCATTAAGCCATCTGGAAATGTTATCAAACGTCTGGCGTCTACTGATGTCGTACACAAGAAGAGCTCCAACTGCACCTCTATAATATGCAGATGTAACAGCCCTGAATCGCTCTTGACCTGCTGTGTCCCAGATCTGAGCCTTGATTTCCTTTCCATTGATATCCATCTTTTGGGTTTGGAACTCCACTCCTATTGTTGACTTTGAATTAGGGTAGAACTCATCTCTAGCAAATCTTGCAAGCAAATTTGATTTTCCAACAGCTGAATCACCAATTAAAACAATCTTGAAGAGGTAATCCTCAGATTTTTCTTCTTCAGAATAAAAGGCCATCTTCCAACCTTGAAAGATTGTCACTTTATAAAGCCATATTTATATGAGTAGCCTTCTGGGTTTTGGGTCTTTTCAGGGATAACAATATTGCCTAATAAATATAAGACCTCCCCCCTATTCATCACAACGAGGAAATAGAATAAGAGAATAAAGAAGAAGAAAAAACTGGGTAGGAAGGCAGGAATATAAAACACAAAAGCTGCAGCTAATTATTGACTTTAATGAACCATAAAACAGAATCTGAGAAAATACCTATCTTCTGGGGCTCACATCGGGTAGGGTCGGAAAATTTTTGGAACTTCTGATCCACCCTCAGCATCTAGCCACTTCCATATGGAGCTTTTTAAGGTCGAATTCCAATATTATGCCCCTCCAAGAAAAGTGAACAGCTTTAAAGTTCCTATAGAATCAAAAAAGCATCAGAATCTACAAGACTTATAATGAAAGTAACTAATATCATTGTTGCTCATTTCTTCAGCTAGAAATTTGTGGTTGTGCCTCGTGTAGAGTATGTTACCATTTTCAATTCAAGGTCAGTAGTTATCATGTTAGCTAGAAAATTGAGGCTGTGCCTCAGGTAGAGTATATTTTATTATCTATTCAAGGTGTGCAGTGATCATGTGGACTGACAGCCAGAAGCTCAGAAGAAGAAGAAGAAGTATGTATGTAAAAGCATTAGGCTGCTAGCTGTAAAAAAAGCACTTTAGCCCATTATACAGGAGAAACTACGGTCACTAGTTGTATCTTGATATAGGAAGAAAGTATGTATGTAAAAGCATTAGGCTGCTTGCTGTAAAGAAAGCACTTTAGCCTCTTATACAGGAGAAACTACGGTCACTAGTTGTATCTTGATATAGGTCTCGTCACTGCTTCTAAGCTCAACCACAGAATCAATGATAGTGGGTGAGATCATCTGTGCCAAAAACATAGTATGAAGACAGAAGAGGAGGTATTCTTGCATGATTAAAAAAAAAATCCTTGATACTTTACTTTGACTAAATCAGAATTCCCATGTGAAACCAGATTATAGCATCAAAGGTAAAAAGATCTAATCTTCTCAACAGGTGTTCTACAGCATTTAGTATGTCCTCCTTTTATATCGGATAAGAAATAAGATATTTTATTGAGACGTATACAAAAGGTTCCCCTAAAGAACTACTTGAAGATTTAATATTGGAGTTTCAAGTGTAACGGAATAGTGAGCGGTTGATCTAACATTGTTGAGCTGAAACCCATTGGCATAAGGGTGGAGACCTGGCATATTGAGACTCGCGGTTATTTATTCTCTCGACATTTAGTATATCCCAGATACAAGTTATTTAATGCTTCAGCTAGAGCAACTATGGAGAAAACCTGTTCTGAGACTACTAAAAAGAAAAGGCCTAATACCAAAGAATGGTGCTGAATGACGAAAACATTTATGCCGAATTAAAGTGAAACTGAGAAGCTTCGTCATCAATACAACCATTTAACCAAATCAGTAGTCAGTGACCTAGCTATCATGTTTAACCCAATCAGGTATTCAACAAATCGTGCCCCTATAGACCTAAAGGTGCAAAACCAAAGCAATGAGGCAAAACCCAGAAAACCCTAACAGTTTTGACCAATTGGTGTTCAACATGGACTTCAACAACAGAGCATAAGCAAGTGCTGCTCTCAAACTATAGGCAATGAAAATTGAAAATCTACCTCTATGTTAGGATGAGCTTGAACAATGAATTAAAAGCATCAAAACTGTAATATTGCACAATCCCATTATCAATCACAAAGTGAACTCGTTTTTCTATTAAAAAAACGTGTATTCTAATTGAGAACCAACTCGATCACAAACTTCCTTCTGAGAAAGAGCAAATGAACTTTCTTTGTCGTCATTTATATGAGAATTGGGAAATTAGGGTTTATTGTGATTGACATACCGGAGAGAATCTGGAGATCGAGTGCCGTCCGATCCCTGTCCCTCTTTCTCTCAGATTTCCGATCAAATCAGAGGCAAATTTGTAGCCGTTGAAGATATGATCTAGCGAGAAGTGATATTGAAATTATATGATTAATGAAAAAAATAATAATAAAAATAGGGAATTTAACATTTATTTTCTTGGAAAATTAGGCTTTGGGCTTTTGGGATTGATGGAGAATAAGAAGCGAGCACACCCAGCCAGCTCGAGAAATATTATTACTGTTATTATTATTTTCTTTTTTTGGGTCGGAGAAGTTATTACAAAAAATAAAAAACAAATTGCTATAACTATATATTACAATAAATAAATAATAATAACTTAAAATAAGTCTTCTCTTGCACATGTATGTGTGACATGAGCAAATTAAAATTATATTGTTTATTATTTTTTGAAAATTATTAAATAAATTCTTGTGATAAATAAATTCTTGATGTTTTAAAATCAACAAATAACTCCATTTTATGTCCCAAATGGCTAGTTTAATCGGCTGTATACTATACTTAATGAAGTAAAAGTCATAAGTTCGAATTTTTTTCTCCATTCCCTTGTGTGGATATGTCAAAAAAAAAAAAAACTCAATTTTATATGATTGTTTGATAAATAAATCTCTTTGTACAAATATTCATAGTCCAACAAAAAACAGAATCCTTATAATTTTCTAATTTGTTTTAGAATATGGAACAAGCTCCTTTCCATTTCAACAATATTTTATTTAGTGTAAAATAATAGGTAATATTGTTTTGATATTAAAGTTGAATAACAAAATTTACAATATTACCTCTTATTTTACATTAAATGAAACGGAAAGGATCCGGTAGGAATACAGTTTTCAATATTTTGGATAACTTTCTTTAATTAAAAGGATTTAATTTTTTTAATCTCAAGATTGCCTAATTCATTGCTCCTTCTTAAGTTATCTATTAATAGTATTAAGATGAAATCAGATTCTAATCCTATTAATAAAGCTATACAAGAAAAGAAAAAAAAATCTTTATAATGTAATTGATGAGTAATTTTAGCGAAGTCCTTGTATATTTCTTGAATCTCTGCAAGAATGATGTGGTTATTAAAATCATCATTAGCATTGTAATTGATCGTTATTAGATTTTGATTAAATTATGATTTTAATAACTACATCGTTCTTGAATGAATTCATGAGTGACTTATAGCATTTCTTGTTATTATCAATTGAATATTCTACACCCTTCCAATCTTCTGGGAGTATGTTTTAGCTTAATTTGCGTGCTAATTAGCTTAATTTGTATATATTTTGGGCGTAAAAGTTGTTTGAAAATAAATGTTTGGCTTTTCTTTTTCAATGTTTTCTCTTTGAGACATCAATCACAATCATTTGACTAACTTTTTGTTTTGTGTTTTGTGTTTTTTTATTTTTTTTGTGGATAATTTTTTTTTCTTCTTATTTTTTAAATTATATATTTTTTTTTAAAGTAAGAAGTCAAATCTTTGTCTATTAGTGTTTATTATTTAGAAACACAAAACACTTTTTAAAAAAGTTTATTTCTCTTATATAAATCTCACTAATTAAAACTTTCATTGAAGAGCTCTGTGGTAACATCATTGGCAATCAATCATGAAGATCCAATTATGAGTTTACTCTAGATTGACCCAACTCCCGTACATTGAGGAGCTCTAGCGAACCCAAACGTCAACAATAATATAATGATCCTGCCTTGTGGCTTTGTGGGAAGCAATGAGAATCAGAAAAAGCACACTAATTGATTAATGGAGGGCTCATAGGCTCAATAGAAGGATAAAGATCCCCAATAATTTTGAAAATTTGTTAACTAATTTTTTTGAAAATTTCAGCCATTAAATAGATATAATGACTCAAAATTAAACACTCATTTAATATAGAAGAGATAAACTTAAAATTTTGAATTTTGAAATTCAACCTCGAAATTTATGTCATCTATTAAAAAAATTGGGTGTTTTATTTTCAGCCATTAAATTACTTTAATGGCTGAGATTTTTAAAAAAACTGGTTGACAATTTTGAAAAAATTGTTGAGGATCTTGATCCTCGATAGAATTATTTTGTTGAATTTAACAGTATGCAAATGCTGCAGTCTTTTATATATACCATTAAATACAACAAAATTAAGTATTTAACGTAAAATCGGTCCTCTTATTCCCCTTCAAGCCAATCGCGCTCTCCATTAATCAATTCATTAAGTACAATTTACTTTCTCGCTCAACTGCATTTTTATGTTGCAACATATATACTATTATATTTGTAAAATTTAATATGGACCATCCATTTTACTTGAAACAGAAAGGATATATCCTTATCCGCTTGGCGTTGGATGACTATACATAAATGGATGGATCATCCAAATATAACATGGTTAAGATTGACATTTTCTCTTAACTAATTGTTAACATTATCATTTTCTTTAAAAAAAAAAAAAATTAAGACTAAATCAATTTCAATAGCAATTGTTTTGGAAGTATGACACTTACTTAAATAAAACATATGTTATAATTTTATTGGCTCTAATACCTCACATTATCATAATATGTTAAGTTAATTAATAAAATTTGGTTGTAAGGACTAAATTAATTTTTCGACGTCCTTAAGTGATCTCTGAGTTCATTTTGATACAATAAAAAGCTAATTGCAAATCAAATAAATTCAGTCTACCCTTAATCGATCTCAATTAAAAAGAAAAATACATATTCAAGAGTGGATTGAGCATCTCATGAGTCATGTCAGCTCAGTTGATGGGTATGCTCGAAAAATGGAAAATAACAATATTTATTATCTTCATAATTATCTGTCATGTTTAGTTCAGGTTTCTATTCATGATTATCATCTTGTTTCATTAATTCGGGAAGATCATTTTGCCTGAATTGGGAAGTATATCTTAATTAATTCCCTTATATCTGTAACGTTTGTACGTAGTATTGAATATATGTGGCGGATAGTAATTAATTAGCTGGATTTCTGCTCAACTATTGTTGCTGCGGGTTAATCGAGAAGAAAATAGAAAATTGGCAGAGAGAAATGTGCTGAGCCTCAAACAAAGGATGAATATATTTGCCTCTAAATAGTATTTATATTGGTTTTGGAGGGCATTAAATAGTTGGATTTACTTGACAGATCCCAGTCCAACCATCAACATTCGTCCCCTCCTCCTGCCACCATCACTGCAAAACATATATATATACACGATCTCAAACTTCTTGAATCAACAAATATTTCACGTTTGGAAAGGGCAACTGATCAAGAACATAGAGCATCAGGAGGTATTTATTTATTTATTTTCCATTTAAAGATAACTTACATGTATATCAATTTTACAACTCTTATAATGAATATTTTTTAAAAAGGAAAAATACATTTTACCCACCCCCTAAACTATTGATCAATTTATACTTTGACCTCCAATGTTTAAAATATGATACTTGAATCCCCAAACTTTCAAGTTGTTGCAATTCGATCATTCTGACTTTTTTTCTTTTCTTAAAATGCCCCCATAAAAAAGTTTAATTTTTTTTTTTTTTTAAATTAAGGGGTGGCCTGTTTGGGCCACCCCTAGACCCAACTGGGGTGGCCGACCACTATTTAATTTTTAATTTTTTTAAAACTTAGGATAGGAGCATTTTGGAAAAAAAAAGAAGAAGTCAGAATGGTCGAATTGCAAGAATTTGAAAGTTTGGGGGATAAAGTATCACTTTTAAACATTGAGGTTAAAGGTACAAATGAGTGGATAGTTTAGGGGATAAAATGTATTTTCTCATTTAAAAAATATAGCTTGTGTTCTTTTTATATATAGAATAAAAAATATAGCTAGGATCCTAACAAACAAACCTTGGAATTGCAGTCATTCCCTCTATCCTTGCTGGATTGAGATCTCTTCCAATTATTCAAAATTGGAGAATCTCATGTTATAAAATCTTGGCCGTAAAACAAAAAGATATTTCCATTTCATTTGAATTGGATAATATTCGATTAGTTATAGTAGATGGATATTTTTGTTTTTTTACTTTTTGAAGGATAAAAATACCCTCAACTATAACTTACTGGAGTTCAAATGATCTGGTGAGATCCTAATTCCTCTTTTTTCGGTTGACGGTTATGGTTGTCCATCCACGTGTACACACATATACGCATGCAATCTTAGTTTGTGATTAGCCGGTTAATTATCCAAATAAAACTTCCCAGATAATGTAAATTAATGACGTAGTACTTCTTTTAACCGTTAGAGGTTTGCAGCTGGGATTCTTAAATCTTAATTAGTGTTTTGAATTTATAGTAATTGTGTTTTCAGCGGAAGACTAGCTAGTTTTATCTCTTTAATTGGCGAGAAGCTTCGGTATTCATCTCATCTGCAGAAAGTTGGTTGCGAAATAAAAAATATCTGCTTTGCATGAAAAATGGTGGTAGGGGGTGAAGACAAGACAGATTTTCTTGAATGTTTTCGGATCACATGGAAAACACCATACATTTTGCGTCTAGCTGCCACGGCTGGCATTGGTGGCCTCCTCTTCGGCTACGACACCGGTACAGTACACCCCCTCCTGTTGTTTTCTTTTATATATATATATATGGTTAGTTAATAATTAATCAAGCTTAAGATTGTCTTCATGTGAATAAATTGATGGTGTCGTGTACGTTTTGAAATCAAACAGGTGTGATTTCGGGAGCATTGCTATACATCCGTGAAGACTTCGATTCCGTTGACCGGAATACATGGTTCCAGGAGTTGATAGTGAGTGTGGCAGTTGCATCAGCCATTATAGGTGCAGCCATTGGGGCATGGATGAACGACGCTCTCGGGAGAAAAAAATCAATTTTAACCGCAGACGCTCTATTTTTCGTGGGTGCGATTGTGATGGCTGCCTCTCCGGCTCCGTGGATGATTGTTCTTGGAAGGATCTTCGTTGGCCTCGGAGTTGGAATGGCTTCAATGACGGCACCGCTATATATTTCTGAAGCCTCCCCGGCTCAAATTAGGGGCGCACTTGTTAGCATGAATGGTATCCTAATCACATTTGGACAATTCTTATCCTACCTTATCAATCTCGGCTTTACCCAGGTAATATTTTATATTCATCATTTCTAGATTATAGATTTTTATTTTTTTTTTTTGGTGAAGTTTAAAAAAGTATTTTGATGTGATATAAAGGTAAATGGAACTTGGCGATACATGCTTGGAGTGGCCTCAATCCCACCTTTTATTCAGTTTGTCCTCATGTTGTCACTTCCAGAGTCCCCGAGATGGCTGTACCGAATGGTGAGTTGTATTTAGAAATTGTGTTATTCAAATTACTAGCAATTCGAGCGAGATAACAAATAATATAGAACCCACCTGCTCGTTTATTTGGGCAGGTATGTCTCATAAGAAATCTCCCACATTTACTATTGCTAGCAATTTGCAACAAGTTGGTGAGGATTTGGATCCATGATTATTTATTATTATTTTTTCTATGCATATGCATTGGGTTGAGTGTCAGAGTAATGTCGATTTCGGTAAAAAAAAATTACTTTTACATTTTGCCCTTACACGGTCGATAAAGTCGGTGATTTTTATTTGGCTAGGCCTCGATTTTTGTATTGGGCCTATTGAACATATCCATTTTTGGGCCAAATTTTGTTATTTTTTACTTTCAAATGGTTAAAACTTTATTGAGCTTTCCATTTTTGGGCCGTTTTGAGTAGCATATATATTTATTTTAAATGTTATTCAAAACAATGTCGTTTTGACATATCAATACAAGGTTGTTTTGAAGTTGGTAGAAGTCGGGTCAGTGTCGGTCGAAAATCGACACCCAAAAAAATCCCTTCCACCTACCGAACCGACAATGTCAGTATAGAAAAAACCATTCCGCCTACAGCTTGTCATCTTGTTGGTCACTGTCGGTTTCGGTTGGAACTCGGTTTACACTCGGAACTCAGTGAACTTGCTCAGCCCTACACATATGCATATGCAAGGATGTTGAATTTGATCATTTTCTTTCCTTTACCAGAACAAGAGAGAAGAGGCAATGAGAATTTTGAAAAGAATCTACTCTTCCGAAGACGTTGAAAAAGAGATGAAACTATTGCAGGCATCTGTTGAAGCAGAACAGAATACTGAGGCGGATATAGGGAGCAACATCATCTCCAAGTGTAGGAACGCTATGAAGGATGTGGTAGTGAGAAGGGCTCTTTATGCCGGCATTACCGTCCAAGTTGTGCAGCAATTTGTTGGTATAAACACCGTCATGTATTACAGCCCGACTATAATGCAACTCGCCGGATTTGCCTCCAAGGTGGTGGCTTTAGGCCTCTCTCTCGTTACATCTGGTTTGAATTGCGTAGGTTCTGTAATCGCCATGTGTTTCGTGGACAGATTTGGGAGAAGAAAAATGATGCTTGTTTCTTTGGTTGCCATCATCATTGGCCTCATCGCGCTCTCCATGGTGTTTTTATCCTCATCTAGGCATGCGCCGCGAATTGACAACTTTGATTCCAACCACCTTGTACTCAACGGCACTTGCTCTGCTTACATATCAGCCCCCAAGCCATCATCTTGGAACTGCATGACCTGTCTCAAGCATGATTGTGGCTACTGCGCTAGTGCTGGAAACCAAGTAAGTTGGTTTAATTTATATTCTAACACCAACTAATCCTTCTGCATGTTGGTAGAAATTGTTAAGTATGATACGAGAGCCATTTCTTATTTACTCATAATAAAGAATCCTCTTCAACATTGACATTTAAGCATTTTCTAGTTTAAGAGTCCGTTTAGATTTGCGTTTTTCATTTTTTAAAAAACACACTTCCAAAAGAAATTTGAGATCATTAGCTATAAATTAACCTAAAACCCCAGCAAGCATCACTAGCCTAATTTATACATTTTCACCTTCATTTGTTTATCTGTTTTTCTGTGATCAGTTTCAACCTGGGGCTTGCTTAGCTAATGATAAGGAAGTTGGAAATGCATGTAAAGAAAGCGATCGTGTGTGGTACGACAAGGGTTGTCCTAGTAAACTGGGAGTCTTGGCTGTCGTGCTTCTCGGATTGTACATAATAGTTTATGCTCCGGGCATGGGGACGGTGCCGTGGATCGTTAATGCAGAGATCTATCCTCTCAAATACAGAGGCTTGGGGGGAGGCGTGGCAGCCATGGCCAACTGGTCTGCCAATCTAATTGTGAGCATGACCTTCTTGTCTTTGACAGAGGCTTTGGGTTCCTGGGCCACCTTCCTTTTCTATGCTGTCTTCTCCTTCTTTGGCCTTATTGCTATCTTTATGTTGGTGCCTGAAACGAAAAGTGTGCCGCTTGAGCAGATTGAGAACATCCTTCGCAAAGGGTTCAGTCCGTTTGGTTGGAGGAGAGAGCAAAGTAATGACAGGGAAGCTGCTTGACCAGACAAATTAAACAAGACAGAACTGTAATCTAACAACATTTGCTGTTTCTAGACTTCTGCTTTTCAGTGTCCCTATATTGGATTTGTTAATGAAAGTTTTTGTCTTTATATCTATTAAAAAATCTGTTAATCAACATTCTGCAAAGTGGTAATTAGATATATATGTGCTTCATGTTTTGATTTGCTTTCCGTAATGATTATGTTGTTTTCATATTAAGAATACCTATTATATGGTCAAATAAGCAAGTAGTTAATAGATTAGAATCTCTCACAATCTCTTGCCCGACCGTAATAGTCCCTCAAATAGGGCCTATTTGCCCGAAAAATGCTTAAACGGGTGGGCTCCTTCCTAGATAGGAGGCCCAATGAGAGAATCCTCTGCCCAATTGTAGGGGATAGGAGAATTTCATGGACTCTCCTATAGTATAATGTCCTAAGTCATAGTTAACTTTGAAAGTTATAGAACAAGCAGTTAATCGACCGGAAATTCCTACCATCTGTTACCAAAATTCCAAGGGACCGTAGGAGATTTTGAAAGGCCTTCAAATAGGGCACATTTGTCCGAGCAATGGACAGAATGCTCCATGGGGGGGCTCAAACGACCATCCACCCAATTGAAGAGGGTATGAGAATTTTAAAGAATCTTTAATTGTCGGGATCTCGATTAGTAGTTTATAAAGTTATGTGGAATACATAATAATTGAGAATTTGAGAAAATGGACCACCAACTAAGGTATACAAATACTCGGATCAAATTTGTATCCATGCCCTCATTACTATCCATTTAAAGCTTGCACTTTTGTTTCAATGGACAAATAAAGCAATTTTATGTGCTGCGGAGAAGGATTGAGGGAGGAGAAAAAAAAAAAATTAGCGCAAACCGCTGTTAGATGTATTACGGCTTTTACTATAAGTTTTTTAAAAACTAAGGTAGTAGTTTATATGACACTTACCACATCAGTCATTAAATAATTAAATTTATGTGTTAAATTTTGTTGTTTAGTCTTTTTATCATGATGTATCACGTAATATTCAAATAGACTATGTGAGTTTGTAAGAGAGTTATAATAAAAATTGTAGTACAACAATAAAGCAATTGATGTGTACTGGCTTGCATTAAGGGCGTTTTAACAAATAAAGCAACTGGTTTTGAATCCTTTTTCAGATCAAGCAATGGGGTTAGGGCTGGGCAAAAAACCCACACACCACCCCGCCCCGCGTAGATTTAGAGGGGTTTTTTTGCGGATTTGGGGCGGGGTGGGCATAGAAGTTTTTCCCACGGGTACCCGCCCCACCTCGCATAAGCATATAAAAAGGAAAAAAATAAAACCCTAGTACCTCTCTTTTCATCTCTAGCCGCCTCCCCTCTCAGTACATCTCCTATTCTTTTTCTTTTGTTCTCTCTTCTCTTATTCTCGCCTCTCTCTCTCTCTACTCTCTCTTCGTCTTCGTGGACCAACAAAGCTCATACCGCTACTTCGTGAGCTCTTTTCATGTTGATTGAAATCTTTGGGTATCGAAATTTTTGACTGTTGGGGAATATTTTTGGGTTAATCTTGATCTATTTTGGGTATTGATTTTTGGGTTTTTTCGTATATTTTTCTCTTAATCTTCTGGGTTAATCTTAAGATTTTTTTAGGTATTGATGTGTGGGTCTTCTAGGTTAATCAGGTTCGTTCTTGAGCTTTATGGGGTCCTCAAAGACCTCTTCTGGTTCGTTCACGGAGTTCCATGACGAAATCTAACCCGCCCCGCAATACCTGAACCTGCGCAAATACTACTCACTTCGTCGGGGTAGCTCGGGTAGGGAAAAAAGGCAGATATCTGCCCCTCCCCGATTCACACCCACCCTAGGTGGGGTGTTAACAAATGGTGGGGCTGAAGGATAAAATTGTCTTGTATCATGTTGCAGGCACATGCTCATACTTCATCTGCACTCATGGCACTTTAAATTTCTAGCATGGGAACTGCTTTCCCACGGCCAGAAAGGGTGGGGGCCCAGGGGGAGTGGGGACCCCAAGACCATGGTCCCAACCATTATGGCCTTTACCCTTTAGCATTTCTCCTTAAAGAATATCTATATTTACAGTAGACTCTTCAAATTTTCTTCTTCAAAATAACAAAAAGTATATTTTTTGTTATTTTGACAATCTATCTTTTTAGAGCATACTTTTCAATCTTTCTACTTTAACAATTCACTTTCACTATTTTATTAAAATATTATTTTTTTAAGATTTGTTTATTATTTATCTAACTTTTATTATTTTTCAAATGAGAGAGAATGAAAAGAAAAAAGGAGGGAAGAGAAAATATAGTTGTTTAATGAATGAAGAGAATAATAATTGTTAAGTTTGAAGTTTTACTGTTCACAATGTTAACTTTTTTGTTAAAATGAAGAGGTTGAAAAGTGGAGTTTTAGTTATTTTTGTTAAATTGGCTCTTCAAACTAACAAAAAAATGGGTTTAAAGAACCTGCAGTGAGTGCTCTAACAATTTATAGCAAATATGGGTCATCTCGGCATATGCATCAAAGGGATAAGGAAAGTAACGATGGCAATTTGTATTCATATGTTGAATTTGAATTGTGCCGAGGTATGAACATAAGATTATATAGGTCAAATTGAATCTTACCGATTTAATTAAATGAATCAAATCTCTCAACATTAACCTATTAATTTTGTGTTGGTTTGCTGATCATGTAAGAAATTGTGAACCATAAGGGAAAGACACTCCCTCTGCAACTAGTAATTGTCACTTTGCACCCTAACAATTCCAAACAATACGACCTCCATGGAGTAAACTGTTAAAATGGTATGACGAAGCAAGAGTAGCTGCAGTAGATAATGATTTCTAACAGAAGAATGAAGCTTATACCTGCTAAGGAAAAATTTGCAAGGGAGATGAATCACTATGTTGTAAATTATTTTTCTGGGACCCAAATGACAATCCCATCAGAGTATTGCACTTAAATCAACCAGACATTACGTACAATCTACCAAAAACCAAAACCCCAGAAAAAGGGTCATATAAGCAAAACAACATGCCTGAAAAGAACCAGCAACTTTGCCAGATATTACCAAAAAGGAAAAAACGAGGAAGAAAAGTCTTGCTTGTTTCTGTTGTGTTGCTATGTCACCAGAGATGCAAGATACAACAAATCTCTGTATACCCAGCAATCCGATTATACATCTCAATCAAATTCCAGGGAAGAAACCTATATTTAACTCAAGCTCGGACCTTATAAGAAATCACTTGTAACTGCTCTCTACAACGTGTTCTTCAAAACAGGTAAACCAATTAGCTCTAATCATATTTCATATACCGAAGTATCTCAACGACGAAAATGTACGAAGATTCACAGTACTTCACCTTCTTCACCAATTATACTCCACCTACAATAATTTTTGGACATCCAAATCATAATCTCCCTATGCAGCAATTCCTGAAGCAAAATATGATTGAAAGCACGTAAATACAATAGAGAAGCATTGCATGGCATAGCATAAATAATCTGTTCAAGATCAAAATAATAAGTACTTGATAAAAATGCTGTAGAAGGAAGGTATGCTTGACATTCAGTGAACATAGAATGCAGTCGACGCCAATTTATTAGATGGCAATGTGACATGGATGGCTGAGAGAGTAAAATATATATTTTTCATTAGTATAGCAAATTTCATGTGAAGTAAATGCTGTACACTCACGATTAAACAACCAGCAAGCAAACAGTTGAACATGGCCTACTTCTATATGTCCAATTGAAGATAAAGAATTTTCCCAAATCTGGTACTTGAATCAACAGGATTATACAATTGGCCAAAATGTTCGTAATAATAAATAAAATAGTGCTCGTGTGCATGACACTGCTAGAAGCCATGTCTATGCAAGGAGGAAACTAGTATCATTTATATTGTGCCAAGGAACTGTATCAGGGAAAACTGGATAAAGAACAGAAGATGTAACAGTGAGACAGAAGAGGGGAGGAAGAAGTATTAATATTCAAATGAAAAAAAAAAAGAAAAAAGTTACCTCTATTTGATTGTCTATTGGTAACACTGTAAACACCACCATAACCACCAGAGTTTTTACTTAAAACATCTGAAGCTGCATTTCCAAGCCCAAGACCAAATGAACCAGACCCCTCTAGCTCTGAAGGTGAGGATCGCCAAGTTTGGTCCCCATAAAACAAACCACCTTCATAAAGTTCTTCATAAGACCCACTGTAAGCACCATTTGATGCATATGATGAGGCTGGTGCAACACCAGTTCCACTGTTTCTACCATACCCTACCGCTCCTGAACCAAAACTGACTTCCCCACTGGCATAACCAAGATTGCCACTACCGTAGGTAGAATCAGCACCTCCGCCTTGACCTGAGTTAGGAGAGGAACTCCATAGTGCTTCAATATTGGCAAAAGAACCTATTCCTGAATTTCCACTTCTAGAGCCCAGTAAAGCGCTAGGGTTTGAGGAGTTAGTAGTGTAATTAAGACTCTCATTGCCCCACAGATTACGGCTTGCTGAACTTAAGATTGAACCATTTCCTCCATTACCACCAAGATAGCCGATGTGGTTAACATTCCTACTTGAATTTCCAGTGTATAAAGCGTTCAATCCCCGTCCAAAGCCAAGGTCAGAATTAAGGTTTGCATTTCCCCCATAGCTTGGACTCAATCCAGGCTCAATATTCAGTGCTGTCCCATATCCAGGACTGAATGGAGGAAATCCACTACGACCAACAGTAACTGGACTAAATCTACCCTCCAATCTATGTCCGTACATCCCAACTGAGCTTGGATTATATCCCGGAGTGTAACCATTAAGGAAGCTACTAACTCTACTCAGACCAAAGTTATACCCTCCCAATTGGCCCCGACTTGGCCCTGGAGATAATTCTTTGGGGACAGCTCGTTTAACTTCAACCATTTTACCATTGAGTTCATGAAACGTTTTGTACAACACTTTCTCTACTGCTTCCTCTGAATCATAGGTAATGAACCCAAACCCTCTTGGCCTTTGTGTATTGTGGTCATACATCACCACCACATCTGTAATTGTCCCAAACTGATCGAAGTACTTCTTAAAATCACTCTCTGTGACTGTGGATGCTAAGCCTCCTACAAATATCTTCTTAGTGCGGGCAGGACCAGGAGAACCATGAATGCTGCTATTGTTTCTGTTCAAAATGTTCTGATCATCTCTAGGAACAGCTTTTTTCGCTTCAACCTGAGAATGGAAAGCTAGAGGATGAAAAAATGAACTCAACAAAATTTTACCTTTGCAATACAAATAAGAGTGCCTGAAATGTAGAAATAATAAACTCTCATTCATACAGGCATGATTAGAGTATGATTGGAAAAGAATTTGGGGTCTGCAAATGCCATCAATTGTATCAAGAATCTATATATTCAATCATCTTGATCTTCATTACTTTTTTTTTTGTGCTTATTATTGTGATTTTGACTTACTAGAGATGCTTTTACTGTATGAAGATTAGGCTTTGGCTCATAGGAGCCGAAGTAACAGAGAAAGTATATTGACAAAAAACTACTTTCTAAATGTATTTTTTTATCTCATATTACTTGATCCCATCCTCCTAAGGTTCCAAACTATGATTCAGCAACTCCACATATTATCTACTGAGCCTTGAATGAGCAAGTAACAATGAAGCATACACATGTGCAAGCAAGACTGAACTGTCACCACCCAAATTCAACCGTCAAAAGACTTGTTAGACCAAACTTCTATATTTTTTTTCTTATAACAAGTACTTATACCAGACACTCTCCCTGGTGTAATTTTGTTTAAGACTCCCACGGTCCTTCATGCAAATGTCCTTATTATTGGCACCGTGCTATCACTGTTCTCTGAATGCGCCCTCCAAACAAATTGACTCTCCATGGAATCCCTCTTAATACCTCCTGGCACCAATCATTTCTGTCTAAAGGCTTCTTTCTAGCATTGCTAATCTGGTAATTGTCTTTCTAGAATTCATTGTAAGACTGACTGTACAATTTCCCAAAGGTTCCCAAAGTTGCCAAAAAAGGCACTTGATGGTGACAACAATTTGATTGTCTTGACTTTCACAGGAATTCCTAAAATCATATTTTGAGGAATTCACTAGTGATATAAAGCCAATTAAACCCAACATTTACAGTGAATGAGGCTCGAAAAGAAAATGAAAAACATACATTACATTTTTAATCTTCTCAATCAATAGAGTACATGTGAAGAAGTTGTTTCTAAAATTCTACTTAAAAAAAATATATATATTGAATCATGATGCACATAAGAGAATTGGGATACACTTTTAAATTCTCCAATTGTGAAGATAAGAGCCACCAACATCTGCAGTGGAACTCATAATATCAGGAGAAAACCGATATAACATTAAATTATACATAAAACTGTGAATTCAAACGTACAAACTTACAGTTCTACCATCTATCACATGCTTTTCCATAACAACTCTTTCTGCAACAGCAGGGTCTGCAAAAACAACAAAACCAAAACCACGGGCACGGCCCGTGGCCCGATCCTTCATTATCACAGCTTCCACTACTACTCCAAAAGACTGGAAATACTCTCTAAGACGGTCTTCATTTGTGTCCCAAGATATCCCACCAATGAAAAGTTTTCCAGGCTCCATTTCCATCCTGCACATCCAATTCCCAGAAGCCCATCAATCGAATTCCCAACGCTCAAAAACAAAACGAATCAATATGAGGATATTCACTTTAAAAATATCAATTTTTTCGTCAGCATCAGCCAAACTAAATTCAATCAATAAATGAATGATACAGAAGAACACGCACCGGATCTAATCAGCAACAACACATAATTTACTGAAAACCAAGTAAAACACAATCCAATAGTCGCTTTCCAAGGAATACAGAAATCAATGTAACATCGAAAAAAAAAAACATGTAACAAACATCATAGTGCGGATTAAACGAGAAAAGCTGTACCTCATCACAGAATTCACAGAAACTTGGATGCTCTTATTGTTAGATAAGAAATGGGTGTTGTTGGATTGAATCCAGGAACGTCAGAGCATCCACCGATCGACTCGCAATCCGGGACTCCTTAAAACCAAAGCAAAAAAGAGAAAAATTTAACATTGAACGAACGAAAGATCCAACACCCAGAATTTATATTTGGAAAAAGAAATTGAAAAGCAAAGCATTTTGCAGAGAAAATATTACCACCAAAAGAAGACAAGCCAGATGGAACGTTTGAGAGAATCTAAGATCTGAGAGGAGGCATAATAAGAAGAAGAGGGCGAGAGGCCCTCCTTTTTCTTTTCTTCTTTTCGTCTCTCTCTTTATTTGTTCTTTCAATTATCCTCGATTCAAATTAGATTATATATATGTGTAATGAACCAAAGCTACGAGTCTCAGACAGAGAGGAAGAGATATGTATGAGAAAAGGAATTTGCATCTCACATGGGCATATCATAGATATATATATTTATACATATATATATATATATATATATATATTGGAGAGAGAGAGAGAGAGAGGTTTGGCTATCTATCCTCTCGTTGTAAGGAAGTTTACAAGGCGGAGACGATGGGAATAGAAGACTGTGACTTCCCAGGTTCACGTTTTGATTTCGAAATATATAAAAATGTTGCCTTTTTTGTCTATAGTTTCTTGGAGTCTCATTATTCTCACATGTACTGCCTCTTATTTTGTGTTTTTTCCACTTATAGCCATTGACTTTCAGGTCCTTTATGATTGGCACCCCCAATTTGGTTTAAGAACCACAACAACAATATAGCTTATCAATTCCATTAACTTCTTTATTTTTTTTATTTTTTTCTGAGCTCAATTCCAAGAGCTTGTTAAACCTAAAAAGTTTCACCAACTATATCGTTTTTGTGTTTATAACATATGATTCTTGTCCCCAAAAAGTAGTTCAATCGGCTAAATATCAAGTCTCATGAAGCAAAAATTCACTAACTCAAATATCTCTCATTATTTTTTCTCTCCTTGTATGGACTACGAACATGTCACAAAAAAAGAATATGTGATTCTTACTTGTATTTCTAAAAATGCATGTGAGAATCAAGTGGTGGAAGCTTCCAAACCCCATGTTTTATAAATAAATAAAAAAATACCCTTGTAATTTTTTTTAAAAATTAGAATTGACCCCACCCCCATATTTTTTATTTTTTAGTTTTTGCCCTCCATAAAACTCTAAATGCTAATTTTGCCCATGTGAGATTGGCATAGTATGTTAATACTCTCCAACCTAATTTGAAGGTGAACTTTATTTATTATTATTTATTATTTTGCTTTTTATAGTGGACTTCTAGTAATTATCTTCTAAATCCATCCATACCCTGATTGCTTGATGTGGAGGAAAGGGATGGACCCTTCTTCCAAGCAAGTCAAGATTTGTTGAATGAATTTATCTACTAAATAGTGCATTTTTAGAGATTTTTTTTTTAATTGATATAATTGCAAAATCACATGAATATAGGGGATTGCCAATTGCTTGAATAGATAAGATACTTATTGCTTAAATGCCTTTTTATATAACTTTTAAATATTAAAAAAAATTATAAAAAAAACCCAACAAAAAGTAGAAGATGTGTGATAGACAGAAGGGATTGCTTGTGCACCCACATATCCAAAGAATACAACAGGTAGATGCATCATCATACATCTTGTGCAAGCTGCACATGCATGACGTTACATCCATTACCAATGCCTCTTCATTTTTTTACTCAAATAATAGTTGGACAATAAATAATATCACCCCCTCAATTCTCAATCTTATACAATTATTATCCCACCATGATATTATCCTCTCCAATTCATGTCATTAATTAATTAATATATATATTTAAAAATTACATGTTCTAAAAGACAAATGTTTGTTTGATAAACTGAATTTTAAAAAATATTTGTTTGGGAAAAATTATATTAGTAGGAAAATTAGAGAGTATGAGGTAGCAAGCTTTTTCTTTTTCTTTAAATGGTGAAGTTAAATTAAAGTTGTGGTATCCACTAGACATTGTCGAAAATTACCACATGATGTTCGATCGATCCAGCTTTTAGATTGAATAAAACAACGAAAGTTGTTGACCTTTCTAACGTACATCGGTACATGCTTAAATAATTTTATTTTTTTTCTAAAAAAAAACTGAAAACTGCCAATACATATGATTTCCAACATAAACCAATTATTAAGAGCGATAATTTATGTTCGGGTGTTGAGTTTAGGTCGTATCGAAACATGGTATAAAATTATATAAGTCAAACATAAATTGACCTATTTAATTAAACGGGTCATTATTAATTTTATGTTAAATTCGTAACAAATGTGTGAGACGTGTAAGAAACAATCTTTTTCAGTCATTGGCCAGCAAGTATGGGAGATGCAGGCCGGTAGCTGCCAAGAAAGCCTTAAGCCCTATCGTGGGTCAGCCACATTTGCTAGCATATTTATATATATGCATATGAAAGCTACTTGGCGTCAAGTTTATCCCACTTGTTAGGTACCCATGAAAGTTCAACAAGTCATGGCAAAGCAAAAGGTCTTCATGAAATTAATATATGTATGGACGAGATATACAACACACGAACAATCTCTTTATGAGCACATAAATTGTATTCGAAGAATTTTCTCTAATCCATTTTTTTTTTAGAAAAAAAAAACTTTGTCCAACTCTCTAATTTCCATCTAGTCAATCATAAAACAAAATTTTAATCCAATCTCCCATAAATCTCTGCTATATATATATTGATTGAATAAAGATATTAATCAGAATTTGAGTGATACATATCCTATCACACATATGGGATAATGCACCAATTATTTTGCAGGAAAATTTGCTGATATAAGTTTAAGCCAAATTTAAATTCAAGCTTAACTGTTTGATCATCTTCAGCATATATATATATGTATGTATATATATATAAGTCATGGGTGGACATGTATAGTGGATGGGCATAAAAGGAAGGATGATTGAATCACATGGGCGCAAAATAATGATTTAGGAGGGGTTCACATGTCTCATTGATTCCCATCAGCTTTCTATTAAAAGTGTATATGTTTTTCTACAAACGTACACCAAAATGGGAAATCCAACGGCTGTACTTAATTAAAACAGGAAACTAGATTAAACATTTGATCATGCATGTCTCAAATGGTATTAGAAACATAAACATTATGAGGTTACCAAGAAACACCCTTTGAGGTTTGGCATATAATCATGAGGTCAATGCAAGTGGAACTCATAAATAGTCACAACCTCATGGAAATAAGGGTCGGCCCTTATTAAAATTATGTTTGATCTTTCGTTCATGCTTTGGCCTCTCTCCAAATAAGAAATTTTGATTCCGTTTATTGATAATGAGAATATTGGTCAAATTTGCTTGTTATGTTATATATATGTAGCATATATATAACTTGCCAAGTTCTATATTTTTATTATGCATATACGTATTGATTTTTATTATAGTATGTAGTTGGGTATTGTTTTATTTATAATCTTATTATATTTTTTGACATGTATAATCTTATTATATGGAGATATTATTATATGAAGATATTATCTGATTGCATTAATTAACATATTTTAAACCAATAATCTTTAGCTCGAATGATACTTCATCTTTTTATAGCTAGATGGATTATATATAGGGTCATGGATTAAAGGCGTAGACTCTCTAACAACAAACCAAAAATAAAAATAATGTGAGAAAAAGTGGAAAATAGGTCATAGAATGACTCGATCATCTCAATAAGACAGCAAAAGGTCTCTTTAATTTTTTTTTTTGGACGGCTCTTTAATTTAATTGATACTATTAAATGTCGGCTCAATACCATCAAAGGATCTCTTGGTCCACATTCTAAAAAATGTGATGTATGAGAATTTGAATTTCTAAGAATGTGATTATTATTATTATTATTATTATTTGATATGTCCACACAAGAGGGGGAGGGGGTTCGAACTAATGAAATCCGCTTTATGAGGCATGGTCCCAGTTGATTAAGTTACCTCTTAGGGATGAATGTGACTATTCTCACACTTGGAAGATTAAGAATCTTATAGAATTCTCGAAAAATATAAGATTTTCATGTTTAGTTTACTCCTAGTCATCTTGTAAGATTTATTTATTATTTTCCCAAAATATTCTTATGCTTCTCTCTTCAAGTGTTTATTCCAAATTCTTAATTATTTCTTAAAAATGTTCTCTATTTTTTTTTTTTGATAAAATAAAAGGATTTAGGGTGCATATAATTGGACAGAGTTATTGACTGGGTAAAGAAATTCATCAAATTTAATTTGGAGAAAAATTCTGTACCATATAATTTAGGGGAAAAAGAGGCATCTAGACAAAATTCTTCTTCAAATTAAATTGGGAGAAATTTTCCAATTAAATATATTAAACTAACATTTGCATTATCACGTGCATTAACAAAATAATAATAATATCTATTCTCAAAATTTGTAATTTTATTTTGTTAAAAGAAATTTAAAAATATTCTTATAAAGATATAATAATAGTTTTATAAGACAAAAATCAGTTTAATATGAATTTTCTCCAACAAGGTTGGAGAAAACTTCCTCCTTCTCTTGTCTCTCTCCAAGTTTTAAAACCCTTAACAAAATGGGACAAAATCGCAACAAATGCTGTGTCTATATCTAACGAGCAAAACCCTTAAACCCACCTTTTCTCTCTCTCTCTCTCTCTTGTACAGCAAAATACATGCTAAATATTTCAAGAATGAGGTCTCTCTTAACCCCAACGTTCTCATCCTTCTCTTCTCACCTCCCCGAAGCTACTCCTCTGGCGCTGTTTTCGTTTGCCTCCAAATCCTTGTCATGCAACCCCACAACTTTCCGAAACCCCTGTTTCGTCACTCTAAAATCTGCAATCTTTTCATCCAAATCCTCATTTCTTTCAATCCAAAACCGTGGAGTGCATACGGAGGTGGCTCCACCGTCGTCGGCCGGAGAGATTCACGTGATCATCGGCCCCATGTTCGCCGGCAAAACCACCGCGCTTCTTCGCAGGATTCAGTCAGAGAGCAGCAATGGCAGGTTTGTGTACTTTTATTAATTTGTTTTCTGTGTTGCGCGGTTGACTTTTGAGCTTGAATTTTTGTGGGTTGTTGATAAAATGTTACTCTTTTTGGTGGGTTGTATTGTTTCTGTGCCAAAGACGAGATCTTTAGGTCCAATATTGAATTGGGTAATTTGAATGGAATGTTACCATTTTGTGTACATATTTATGTATGTATTGTGACTCTATAAAGCTCAACGTTTTAAGGGGATTGACATGTTTTATTATGCTTTAGAATGGGAAAAGAGTAAATGTCAGGGACGTATTAGCTCAATTGATGGAATGCGATTATCGCCAGCTTTCAGGTTGAGCCTCGCAAAAGTCACCGCCAATTGGATAAAACATTAAAGGGTCTTTGCATATCGGGAAGATTGAGGGAAGCTGTTGGGCTGTTGTGCACTACAGGACTGCGAGTGGAGCCAGGGACCTATGCTCTTCTGTTGCAGGAAAGCATATTCAGGAAAGAGTATAAGCAGGGGAGAAGAATCCATGCACAAATGGTTGTAGTTGGGTATGATCCCAGTGAATATTTGAAAACTAAATTGTTGATATTGTATGTGAAATTAGGGGATTTAGGAACGGCTCACGTTCTGTTTAATGAATTGCTCGAGATGAGCTTGGTTTCGTGGAATGCAATGATTGCAGGGTATGTGCAAAGGGGGCTTGAAGAAGTGGGGTTAAATCTTTATTACAAGATGAGACAGACTGGTTTTGTACCAGACCAGTTTACCTTTGCATCAGTCTTTAGAGCCTGTGCCACTCTAGCAACAATTGAGCATGGGAAGCAGGCCCATGCTGTCATGATAAAGTGCCAAATCAGGGAAAATGTAGTTGTCAATAGTGCTCTCATGGACATGTACTTTAAATGCAGCAGTTTATCTGATGGGCATCAGGTATTTGACAAGTCTTTAAATAGGAATGTTATTACGTGGACTGCTTTAATATCTGGGTATGGTCAGCATGGAAAAGTTGTAGAGGTTTTGGAATCCTTTCATAGGATGAAACATGAAGGTTTCAAACCAAATTATGTTACTTTTCTTGCAGTTCTCTCAGCTTGTAGCCATGGAGGTTTGGTTGATGAGGGTCGGGCATATTTTTCATCTATGTCCAGAGATTATGGTATTCAGCCAAGAGGGCAACATTATGCAGCTATGATTGATCTTTTAGGGCGTGCTGGCCAGTTACAAGAGGCGTATGAGTTTGTTCTGAATGCACCTTGTAAGGAGCACTCAGTGGTATGGGGTGCTTTGCTTGGGGCTTGTAGGATTCATGGAGACATGGACTTGGTAAAGCTTGCAGCAAAGAATTTTTTGAATTGGAACCAGAAAATCCTGGAAAGTATGTGGTTTTGTCTAATGCTTATGCCACCTCTGGGTTGTGGGACAACGTTGCCGAGGTTAGGGCTGTGATGAGGAAATCGGGGGTCATAAAAGAGCCTGGTTATAGCATGATAGAGATTCAAAATGGGGCCCACTTCTTCTTTAAGGGCGATAAATCTCATAACCAGTCTCAGGATATATATAAGATGGTTAGAGAAATGACTTGCATTTTAAAAGATGCCGGCTATGTTCCTGATTTAAGTGACAACTAAGTCAAGTTATGGAAAAATGCTTATTGCCTGTGAATTTCTCTCTCTTGCAAGGCAGGGCTATTCGAGACATTTAAGAGCTGTGAACCTAAACCCTGTTTTCTGGACATTGAAGAATCTGGATTAGGGGCGGACCCAAGTGTAAGGGTTGGGGGACGAATGTCCCCCCAATTTTTTTACAATTCTTTATAAAATATACATATTTTATGAATTCATCCCCCCAAAAATGATATATTTGTCTCCCCAAAATTAACATATTATGCGTTATTACGTTTATATTCTTTTTCTCTTGGCCATCTTCCCTACATCTCGTTTTTTTCTTGCATTTATTTGTGTTTTTTTGTGCAAAAGCGTGGAAAATATTTGTTTTTATTTATTTTTTGAGTGATCATTCTGCAGTCATTTAGGTTTACAATATTTACTTTCGGTACCATTTTTCTTGAACTCTATATATCGTGTTTAGTTTATTTTGCTAATTGTTTATATTATTGTGTGTTTGTGATTATGATGCTACGAGATTAAATTTAAAAATTCTATGTTTTTATTTTATATAAACAAGCACAAACACACATATAGATAAATTATATTTATTTATGTGTTTTTGTATTTGTATAAGTCAATGTTCCTAACTTTTTATGTGGTGCATATGGAGGGAAAGAAGCAATAGGAATTTCAATAATCTTGAGAGGACTTTGGAGGAGCTCAAGTCCTATTTCTTTTTTTCCCTCTTCACTTTGACATCTACTTATTTAGCTCCTTCGGTTATTAGCTATTCAAATGTTTTTGCTCCCTTTTTTCTCTAATCTTAGGCGTTCTCTTGTATACTTCCTGTATATTAGGGTTGCGTTCCTCTGCGTTTTTTGATATATACAACATTACTTATACAAAAAAAAAAAAATTCATCCCCCCACACTAGAAATCCTGGTTCCGCCCCATTAATAGGTAAGGCACAATGCATACCAGTCATCTTATGTGCCAAACATTCCTAATTAGGCATCGCAATCATTATATATCTTACATTCTTCAGTAATTTAAAATAATGTTTTGATGTGTGCGAAAGAAAACAATTTAGTTTCAATTTATAAACCCAATGTAGAGCAGCAATACTGCCAGTCCAAGTATATAGATGAACCTGCAGAGTGACCCAATACTGGTTGCTCCTCATGCATGCAGAGTTTTTCCAAGCTTCTTTAGATGCGCCTTTCCATGACAATTGAAGTCTCCACTAAAGATATATGGTTTAGAGTCAGTCCCTAGAGCCCCTATATTATCTAGTAAGCTTTCAAGGCAACAGTTTTGTGGGTAAAAGTTTCTACTTGCTAGAGGACTGGTAAGCAACAAGCCAAAAGCATTTTCAGATCTTTGAGTTTATTTTCGAATTTGTCTTGTACTATAAATCACAAGTTAAAAGCAAGCGAGCTTTAACTATTAATATCAAATTATAAAGCAGGCAGAAATATTTCCATTCATAGTTTTTAGTCTACCTTTCACTTGCAGAGGAAAAATTATTGCTGTTTATTCAATTTTTGAAACTCATTTGGGTTTATCATTGTCTATTCTCATCTGTATCAGGTGTTGAACTTTGATGGATTGTTTATGTTGTAGACATTATGTGCAACTGTGGTTTTTCAAGCTGGGATGGTGCTGAAATTGAAATTTGAATAATGCATATTGAACCTTGTTTATGTATCTATGTGCTTTTTATGATATAATATGATTTCTAAAGACTAGGGGCTTAGATCAGAAATCCAGCTGTTTATTCCTGGATTTCTTTCTCCTTCCCCCACCTCAAGTTCCCAAAAAAGAAAAGAATAATAATAATATAAAAGAAACCTCAAATTGAAGCAGGAGCTCATCAAACCCCATGTTATTTCCCTCCTCAGTCCCCATCTTGTAAATTCGTGGTCCCCTCCTCCCAAAACCACTTTATCCTTCTACACCTGTAAAGACATTTTTTGCAAGATCCTTATCACTCCAAACCTTTATTTTCTCTTAGACTCTGTTTTTCGTCAAAATTGTAATCTCCACAAACTATGACGGACATTATAGATCTCAACTTGGTTTCTTTACATTTATGTGAGGATATTAGTATGAAACTTTTCTGAATTATGTTGGCATGATAACCTATTACTATATGTCTTCGTCATCAATGATGTTATTGTCGTTGTTAGTACCATGACTTTTATTATTGTTATTATTGTCATTATTCTTATTGTTGTTGTCATTGTTATTACTACCAGTTGTACTACATTTGGACACAACAACTACATGCTGGATATATTGTTCCATATCCAGAACCATAAACCTAATACCCCTTTTCTCCTCTAGTTATTTTCTTGAGCACCTTAGGATCCTATATTGCTTCAGGGCCAGAACCATAAACTTAGGATTTAGCCAATTTGCAACTTGGGGAGCTGTTATCACCAAAATTGCTATTGCTGCTTCATGGGATATTTCAAGAATGTGAAGCATCTCATTGCACACGTGAAATTCAGAAACACAAAAAGTTATGTTAGAATAAAATTTCCCAGCTTCTTGATGCCAATTCAGGGCAGCAAATATTCAACTACTATCTTAACAAAAAGTATTATTGGAATTATTGTTATGAATTGTTAACTCTTTTTTGCATGTCTGCTATGCAGAAATGTGGCAATAGTAAAATCAAATAAGGATACAAGATATGGATTGGATTCGATTGTGACACATGATGGGGTGAAACTACCATGTTGGGCCTTACCGGATTTGTCATCATTCAGACAAAAATTTGGCCTTGATGCATATAATCAGGTGCTTTTTAATGCCTCAATTTGATGATGGTGTGTGTTTGAACAGTTATACTTTCTTGTGCAAAAGTACAGAATTGTTAGCTGACCTGTATGAAAATAAACTGATTGTTGTTTTCTATACGTGCACTGACTCAGTAATGAGTTAGTGGTTTGTGTGGCTGAGAAATATCTCATTTTGAAATGGCATACTTGTATGGCTTTTCTTGGTAAGATTAGTGCATTTAACTTTCATCAGTTTTTCATGTACACTAGGAGTGATAGTCATAACCTGTATATGGTGACAGTTAGACGTGATTGGAATTGATGAAGCTCAATTCTTTGAGGACCTATATGATTTCTGTCGTGAAGCTGCTGATCATGATGGCAAAACAGTAATAGTCGCTGGACTAGATGGTGACTATTTGAGGTACGATTTATATAGGTCACCATCTACATGAAGCTTTCTATGTTCATGACCTTTTCTTTTTCCTTCTGATTATAGTCTTCCACCATTCATATCGATTTTTTCTTTGTTGGATCAAGAAAATTACAATTCTTGGAAATTGTAACAAGATCCTTTTGATGGTGGATTAAAATATTGTTGGCAGGAGGAGCTTTGGTTCTGTGCTAGACATAATTCCCCTTGCTGATTCTGTGACCAAATTAACTGCTCGCTGCGAACTTTGTCAAAATCGTGCTTTCTTCACCTTAAGGAAAACAGAGGAGATACAAACAGAACTGATCGGCGGGGCTGATGTCTACATGCCAGTTTGTCGGCAGCACTATGTTAGTGGACAAGTAGTCATGGAAGCTGCAAGGAGCGTGCTGGAATCTCAGAAAGTTCAGTGTGTCTCAAATGCATAATTTAACTACTTGGTAGGATATATGGATTTTCCTACCAATACCATGCCCTGTCAGTTAGTCTTCACAACTTGGTAGTGAAACTGCAATGGTGTTAGAAATGTTCTCTCTTAGGTCCCCATATAGTCAAATCTGCTTCTGTGGTGAATTTACAATATAGACGCTTGGATTACCATCAGTGTACATGCTGGGAGGCAGAAGATTCTTGTGAATTTGGATTTATTGTTGCGATTTGTGTTCATTTATAGCAATGAAAATGTTAACCATTTGCCAGTTGGTTGGGAATAAGGCTGTCTTCTACTTGTCATTCAGTTCTTTCTCTTTAGATGATGCAAAACAGCGTTACAGCAACTTTTACTTCTGATTCAACAGCTATTACTGAAAATCCTGCTCCCTTCGCCAAAATTTGGGCAGAGACTGACGATTGTTATGGAAAGATAGCTAATCCAACTCATATAACTGGGTAAATTGAAGCGACAGTTGCGTTGGTATTGTTACGGCAACCACAATTGAATTTAATTGTTTAGTATTTGCATGGTAAGTGTCATGTAGACTTGTCTTCAAGAGATAACTCAATCGGTTGACTACACCTAATGAAGTAGAAGTTACTAATTTGAATCCTCTCTCGCCCTTTTGTGCGGACGTTTAAAAAAAAAAAAAAGTGTCATGTAGACTTACAAGTTGAACATGACAATTCATGTGGCACTGTTATATCAATTAATCAAATTTAATTATTTAGTAACCAACATAGTAAATGCAACATGAATTGTCACGTCAATTTGTAAGAACATTATTAATGCTCTAAAAAGAAATACCATTCGAAGAATGCATTATACTCGGCCATTAAATGGCAGTTTAAATGATACTTATAATATTTACAAATTTGACATGGCAATTCATATGTCAATCAGTAAAATGTAAACTGTCACGAGACAATTATGCGGCACCCGTTTTCATTTTGATAAAATATAAACTTTCATATAAATTTGTAAGAGAATGGTAATAAAATTAGTAATAACCCATAGCATTTTTTTAGTATGAATCATGAACAATTAGAACAATTAAAATCATAACATGCTCTGTAATACTGTTATTTCTTGTGTCAAAACATAACTATGGCACAAGGGCGATATAGCTAGGTATTAACTCGGCCCGGAACCACGGAAGCGACTTAATCCGATAATAGTTATATGTATTTGGCCATGAGAATGAGAGTTCTTATAATAAATATAATAATCTGGATATGAATTGAAATGGAATTGAACTACTATAAATGGAATTTGGGATGAAAGAACTGAAATTGTATTAACAAAATAAGCATTTAAAGTGCCTGGCCTCCATTGAGTATTTGAGAACTCCTCCTTTTCACCAAAGTTAACTATTACAACTTGAATGCCTAATACATCTATTGGGTCTTGTTTCTAAAGACCCTTACAACTACTAATCAAAACCATAAGCCTATGGATCATACCAACTATAATATGGTAAGACCCATTACAACTCAAAGGTCAAACCCACTAACCTACCAAGCCCAAAAGCCCATTAACCTAACATTCCATTACAGTGCCTTTCGATTGTTCGATTGCTACTCATTTCTATTGAAGCCGTGTTGCTGATTGTTCAAATTTCTTCCACCTAATGTTTAAATCCATGGTTTCTTCATTCTTTATACCCAGGTACATGTCACTACTTCTTCTTAGAGTTTCAGTATATCCTATCTCTATGGTACCATGTTCATTTCAGCTCAAATTATTGAAAACCATTTTTTTTGTTTCTGAAAAACAACCCAAATCTGCGGAAGGGTCATGGCCATTTTGCTTCAGAGATACTCCAAATCTCTGATTGTTCGGTTAGTTTGTTGAAATTTTTAGCTACCCATTTAGAGTAATGTTGAAAAGATCAAAGTTTTCAACCCATGTGAGCAAAAAGCTAGAGTCTTTGTTAAAAGGTCACTATTTTGCAATTTCCTCAAGTGGGGCTAGTAGAGATTTTAGTGATACAGTCTTGAATGATAACAATGGGTCAGAGTCCGAGACTGAATGGGAAAGATTAATTAAACCTTTCGACCTCAAAGAGCTTAGGAAGTCGCTTATTCAAATTAGCTCCGATCAGCTATGTAAATTGCTTAAGCTCCCACTTGACGTGCCCACGTCGATGGAGATATTCGAATGGGCGGGTACCCAGAAGGGCTATTGCCATTCTTTTGATGTGTATAATGCATTGATTGATAAGCTCGGGGCGGCTGGGGAGTTTAAGGTCATAGATAGGTTGTTGTTGCAGATGAAAGAAGAAAGGATTGTTTTCAGAGAGTCCATTTTCCTCCTGACTATGAAATATTATGGAAGAGCTGGTTTGCCGGGGCAAGCAACTAGGTTGCTTCTGGATATGAGGAATGTTTATTCCTGTGAACCAACTTTTAGATCTTATAATGTTGTATTGGAGATATTGGTGGCTGGGAATTGTCCAAAATTTGCACCAAATGTTTTCTATGACATGTTGAGTAAGGGTGTTTCTCCCACTGTCCACACATTTGGGGTGGTGATGAAAGCACTTTGTATGGTTAATGAGGTGGATTCTGCCTGCTCTCTCCTTAGAGACATGATGAAGCATGGGTGTGTGCCCAATTCGGTGGTCTATCAGACTCTGATACATGCACTCTCTAAGAATAATAGAGCGAATGAAGCATTGAAACTTTTGGACGAAATGTTTCTTATGGGTTGTACACCTGATGTTGAGACCTTCAATGATGTTATCATTGGCTTTGTTAAGCTTAATCGGATTCATGAGGCAGCAAAGTTGGTCGATCGGATGCTTCTTCGGGGTTTCTCTCCTGATAATATAACTTATGGATTTTTAATGCATGGGTTGTGTAGAATGGGGAAAGTTGATGAAGCAAGAGCATTGTTGAACAAAGTGCCTGCTCCAAATGTTGTGCTTTTCAATACCTTAATTAATGGGTATGTGACTAGCGGACAGTTTGATGAAGCCAGGGCTGTAATTTATAATTTCATGCTACAATCCGGCTATGTCCCTGATGTTTTTACGTTTAACATACTGGTTCGTGGACTTTGCAAGAAGGGTTGTTTGACTTCAGCTTGTGACTTGGTTAACGAGATGGTGACTAGGGGTTGTAAGCCTAATGTGGTAACGTACACAATATTGATAGATGGATTCTGCAAACAAAACCAACTAGACGAAGCTGGTGATGTTTTAAATGAGATGTCAGCTAAGGGGCTTAGCCTGAATACTGTGGGATACAATTGCCTCATATGTGCTTTGTGCAAGAATGAAAAAGTTGATGAAGCTTTGGAAATGATTGGCGAAATGTCTCAGAAAGGATGTAAGCCAGACGCATTTACATTTAATTCTGTAATATTTGGACTGTGCAAGGTCAATAAGATGGAAGAGGCATTGGGAGTCTATCGTGATATGTTTCTGGAGGGTGTAATTGCCAACACTGTAACTTACAACACTTTGATTCATGCTTTCCTGAGGAGAAATGCGATCCAAGAAGCACTTAAGCTTGTAAATGAAATGTTATTTAGAGGATGCCCCCTTGACGCAATCACCTATAATGGCCTAATAAGCGCGTTCTGTAAAGTTGGGGCAGTTGAGAAAGGATTGGGATTGTTTGAAGAAATGATGACTAAGGGACTGAATATCAATAATATCTCGTGCAATATTTTGATCAATGGCCTTTGTAAAGTTGGAAAAGTACATAATGCACTTGAGTTTCTAAAGGATATGATTCATCGGGGTTTGACACCAGACATTGTCACTTATAACAGCCTGATAAATGGTTTATGCAAGATGGGCCATCTTCGGGAGGCTTTAAATCTCTTTGACAGATTACAAATTGAAGGAGTCCGTCCTGATGCTATTACTTATAACACTTTAATCAGTTGGCACTGCAAAGAGGACATGTTTGATAATGCCTGTTTACTTCTACATAGGGGTGTGGAGAATGGCTTCATACCTAACAACACGACTTGGTATTTATTGGTCACCAATTTTGTTAAAGCAAGCGCCAAGGAGAGTCAGATCTTTTCCTCAATGCAGTTTTAGCTTCTAGAAGAAGTTTTGCTCACAGAAAATTATCAGTTCGTTTGGTCTCTTGAGTTAAGCTTCGGAAAGAGTTTTAGTTGACATCTACACTTATCTTCTATTCTCATACAAATCTATGCTGATTAAGCTTTGATTCTCGCTATTGAATATTTTGGAATACACAGTCTTTGAGCTATTTGGACCCCCTGTTCGGATTGGTGGTCACTAGTCGCTTCAATTGTTTGGATGCAAATGTGTGCTCTCCAGGTGCAATTTTACTAATGGTAATCAGAAATGGCAGAAGGTGATGATTTTGTTTTGGTAAACGGGCATTCCAGACTAACCCCAAAAAGAGGGGGTATTCTAGAGCTTGATTTGAATGCATTTAATTTGTTTGGACTGGTTTTACCTGCCGATTGGATTTTGAGTTGGTAAGCTGGAAAAAGTTGGCTAGCTGTCATTTAATTTGTTTGGACTGGTTCTACCTGCCGATTGATTTTGAGTTGGTAAGCTGGAAAAAGTTGGCTAGCTGTTATTTAATTTGTTTGGACTGGTTTTACCTGCCGATTGGGTTTTGAGTTGGTAAGCTGGAAAAAGTTGGCTAGCTGTTCTGTAGCAGCTCATCTGAGTTCTGCTTTGGTCAAGGCAGAAGGTTTCACTGCATGACGTCTATGTCAAAAGGAGAAACAATCATAATCAAACTTGAGGTGATCAAAACTTTTACCTTTATGACAGCTACTTTACTGATATATTTCATGTATTGGTTTATTTAGAATTAGAAGCTCAAATATTGTTCTTGCTTCATAATACAATTCTACAATAATGTGTTGGAAGTCAGCAGTTCATGCATAGTTCTAAGTTGTGTTAGTTTGAATAAATACTCGTTCAATAACTTTCAAGTTGCGATGAAAAATTGGATTTTTGCAATCATCTGATTATCGAATCATGTAGTTAATTTTTCCCACCTTGGGGTAATCTTGTATTATGTCTGAAAAGCCTTATGGAAGTTGTGGTTGTGGTAATCGGGGACTTTTACGAATTTGGGCGGTAATGTCTTCATCCATTTCCTTTTCATTTGTAACAGAGTTTGCCTGCTGGTTGGTAAGAACAAATTTTTTAAGTCCTTATCATGGAGCATGGAAGCGTCTTCAAGATTGGAACTTGGTGCAGAGGCTGAGTTGTTTGTGTAGAAAAAATAAAAAAATCTGTTGTTTGCTTCTTTTCTTTTCTACAGAAACTCAGAAGGAAAGCGTACCAGGGAATGCAGCTCCTGTCTGTGCTTATTACAAAAGAACTTTTGCATAGCAACGAATGTGGCTGTTTAAATTGTGCTGTAGTAAATTAAGCGCGATGTATTTTCATTGTCATCAATTGGTGTACAAATGTGAAAACTAGAATCATGTTGCAGGTCAGCAAATTTCAAAACTATTGTACATAGTGTGAAATTCTGTACTCGTCAATCCAATAAAGCGAGATAATAGTCGTTTTAGGCAGTAGATTCTGATCCAATCAACCAAATGAAATAAGCAAATTTCCAAGTCTTGCCATGCATTTTGGTTTCCTTTGAATTAAGGTAGGGCAGTTCACTTGAGTTACTCGACGCTCCTTCATGGAACTCGGTACGGCAGCTTCGTGCAGCACTAGAGTAATACAGGAGGGTTGAGGAATGGGGAGTAGTGCGTGATACTTTTTATTTTTTATTTTTTTTAAGCAAAGAGGGTAGGCTAGGGAGATCAATTGTGGTTATCTTATTTGGAAATGACCATAGAAGCACTTATCCGCTGGCCAGGAGTCGTACAGGAAGAGCATAGACGGTGGGAACTGCAAGCGTTCCTTTAAGTCTTACTGAGTTATAGCCTGACCCAAAGGGTACAGTAGAAATCTAAGGAAGTAGTTAATACTAATCAGACATATGTAAGGATTCTCTATTGTGGAGATTCGAACCTATATTCTAGTACATGCTTTAACTACTTAAAAATTTCCTTGAATCATTAACCACCACCTTTATGGTCAATGGGTGATGCTTAATTTGCAACACTGTTACTTAAAAAAAAAACTATATATCGATTCTTTATTTATAATTAATGTATGAACTGCACAAGGAAATCGAACAGCTAGCTAGCAAGTTTGCCTACATATTTCTGAAAGCGAAAAACAATCTAAACTAGTATCATATTTGTCTTCATCATCAAGTCCATCAAAGAAGGGATCCTTGAGAAGTTGAGAGGCAGACGATCTCTCAGACGGCGCCGCAATGCATTTCTCAATGAATCCTTTCACCTCCAAATCTTCCACCTTGTTCAGTGCTCGGGGCTTCGCCCCAGAGGACACCTTCTTGTATATCTTGGCTACACACTCACATTCACTGTATGGTATTTCCAGTGTCACCAGCTCAAGCGCACACATTCCAAACGCGTAAATATCCACCGTCTCCGTGTAGTTCTCGTCGTACAGCTCCGGCGCCATGAACTCCGGCGTCCCCACAATCGAATGTGCCACGTGGCTCTTCCCCACCTTTTTCGCCAACCCAAAATCTCCAATCTTAACCTCGCCAAGATTGCCATTGATAAACACGTTACTACAGTTAAGATCCCTATGAATTATGCATGGCTCATGTGAATGGAGGTACTCCAAACCCCTCAATATCTGTCTCAGCCAATTCTTCAAGGCCTTGATTGAGACATGCCGGTGCTTCCTCCTATACTCCCTCAGATTGCCGGAGGTGCAAACTTCAGTGATGAAGTTCAACGTCTTGTGCTCATGATCGGTCCACGAACCGAACGAGGTGATGATGTTTCTGTTCTCCAAAGTTCTCAGCAACCCAACCTCCGAGTATAATCTATCCATCATTGCCTCGTCATCCAGAAATCTTTTCAAGGAAACCTGATTCCACGCAACCTCTCTACCCTCTTCTTGATCAAAAGCTCGATACACCCTCTTCACCGCTCCGGCGCCGAGCATGTCACTGTACATACCGTACCGTCCTGTCGGAGAAACCTCGACGAACTGCTCAGCGTCCTTGTCAGACAGGTCTGGATTCAGATACGGCATGTTTGATCAATTGTCAAGAAATTGACACGTACCTACGCCGACAAACACCTACAAGAAACCCCAGATGGGGAATCGAAATCAAGCAATGGAAACGAAGAAAACGAGGAAAAGGGTCGACGGACGATAGATCATCAAATGAAAACGGAGGCGGAACAAATCACTAAGAAGTACGCAGTGCGAGCTTCCTTTAGATATAAGCTGTACTGACAAAACATTTCGGCGAGAAGAACAGAAGAACAAAGAGAGTTTATTTATATATATAAACAGCTGAAGCTTTAAGAAAGATTTGAGGTCGTCAAATACCAGTTCTTATAATAACAGGAATAGGGTTGCTTCAATATTCCGTAGAAATAGTAATTGGTTTTTGATTTGGATGCAAACTCTTCAATGGAATTTGATAAGGGAAAGAAATCATTGGAGATTGGGGAGTTAGAGGAGGATTTCTTGCTCGTATAAACCATATTACATTTTGTTGTCATGATTATCTTATTATTTCGAATTTTCGCTTTTAGATAATCTTTAAAAAGTTTCGGAACAAAAGTTAATTAATAGATGTCAATTAATTATAGATTTCAAGAACAATAAAAAGAAGTGTTTGCGTTCCCACCGTCTAGGTCCTCCCTGTGTGGCTTCTAGCGGATAGATGTTACTACGATCACGTCCAAATAAGATAGTCACAATTAGTCTTACCAAATATATATATATATATAAGAATATTGGGAAAATGATTAGAGACCTACTATTCTTTAAATTCTTTTTTATCTTAATTTTTTTTAAAAACAAAAAAAAAAATCAGAATGTTAATCATAAGGTATAACAAGCCAAGAAAATTGGAAAAAGTAACGATAAATTAATTGCTTCATTCCCTAGTTTGCATGTTAATCATATTACTAGAGTTGTAAATACAATAATGTTATAAGGCTTCTTAAAGTCTTCCTAAAATCATCTTAAATATGTATGACTTTTAAAATTACTGTTGAATTTGAGATGTTATTTATTAACTTTTGATTTATTGATAATTTTAAAAGTCACATCACATTTGGAATGACTCTACGAAGACTTATAGCATTACTCTATAAATATTGTGTGGCATATGGATTAGTTAAAGCTACTGTTGAGTTCATCATAGACAAAGTTTGATCAGAAGAAATACCCCTATATAGGTGATATGATTTTGTCCAAACAATCTAAATATGATTTCTTGATGAAGTAATGATAGTAGTATAATCTTTTTTTCAAAATAATAATAATAATTATTAGAGTTAAAATAATTAATATTAATTTATTATTATTATTATGTAATGGGTTCTTTGAACAAAGCATATTGTATAAATTATTAGGAAAAAATAGATTTTGCCCCCTCAAAATTTGACATCATTTGTAATTTGACATCCAATGTTTAAAAATTGGCAACATATCCTAACAAAGTATTGTAAATTCATAGTATAACCACTCCATTAACCATTTTTGTCTAATTTGACATAAAATTGTTCATGTAAGTTTTTTGGTTTAAACTATTCAAAATTGTCCCATATTTTTTTGAGAGAATTTCAAAAATGCCCCCAATTAAATATACCCCAATTTTTTGTTTTTTGTTTAAAAAAAATAAGGGCAATCAAGTCTTTTCAATAATTTCCATAAGAGAATGAAAATTACTAATTGATGGGTCACTTTGCTAATTTTTGATACTTTGTTAGGACACATTGTCAATTTTTAAAAATTGAAAGCTAAATTAAAAATGCGGTGAAATTTGAGAGGATAAAATATATTTTTCCCAAATTATTATGTCGTTAATACTGAGTAGAAATATTTATATATCAATAAACAAATGAACTATTTGCCGTGTACCAAATGATTTTTTTTTTTTTCCTTCTCTCCCTTGCTCTCCGAGCCCGCCGTCAGTCTCTGGTTCTTCCCTCCTCCTCCCCTCCTCTTCCCCTCCTCTTCCCCTCCTTCCTTTTCACATGTTTCCTTTAATTAGTTTCTCTCTTCTACAAGAGAGAAGCTCTCCTTTCCCTCTAGAGCTCTTACAATTTAGAACCAGAGACTGACGGCGGGCAAAATCGCAGCCTTAATCCTCGTCTTTAACGATCTATTAGTTTATCCATCGTCTTTAACGATCTATCCTTAATCCTCCCAAAATCGCAGCCTTGGGCTCTCCCCCATCGCCTTGAACACTCTCTTTGCTTCGCAAAGACTCCCCCCCATTCGCTGAATCTTTTATAGTTTCAAATTTGGCATTTTCTGAGTTAAATTTGTTTTTCGCTGTCAGCTTCATCACCAACTCTGCACCAGATGTGAAACCCACACTCCCTCGCATCCACACCGTCTCCGCTACAAGTACTATTGTTTCCAGTGTGGCGATTTACTTGTACCATATTTTTCTGTTTCTGTTGATGATTCTCTTAAGGTATTTAGCCAGTGAATTGTCGTTTTGATGGGGCCGAACACCGGTTTAACAGGAGTTAAATTATTAGTAATCATATGACGGGTGTTGGTTGCACTAAAATTGATTTTGCTACTATGTTCTATTCTCTCTTCTACACTGAGTTGAAAGGGCAACTATGTACGCTAATTTTTTATAGGTTACTTGATCAATTAATAAAAAGTTTAATCGAAAGTGCCTTGAACCTTGGTGTTACACTAGCGAAATTACACCAAATAAGAATTAACCCTAAGACCCAAATTGTGTTTGATTAAAGAGTGGAATAAGATTGGTGATGCAAGCTGATAACCACAAACACCACCGGAAGTACTCAATCTAGAAACATTCTATTGGTCTAAGAACAGAAATTATTGGTTATATTGTGGTAAATAAATATAAATGATAAAAAGAAAAGTAAAGTAAACATGCTGCTATTGATCGATGAAATTGTGATTTCAGCCATGTGTGTCAAGTTGAGATGAACCTGAGAACACAACAAAACTTTCCACACAACACAATTAACAACAATGTCGAACAAGTCCAACACATCTTTTGATTTACAGCAACAAGATGATTTACAACAGAGCCTTTCTGCATCAAGCAGCTTCACATGCACTCATCCAGCAAGTAATTTCCATTATTCCAAATTACATGTGCAGCCTTCTAGGTATCCTGCAAATAGATCATCTGGGTAGTGGGTATCCTGCAAATGGATCATCAATAGCAGAGGATGGACTAACAGATATAAATTTACCTGCCCTAGCTGGAGTGGATAATCTAAAATTAAACAGCACAAAATTAAAGCTTGCTCTTTAATAGAATTAAAGCATTAACTCTAACACTTTCAATTACTTCAAGATCACAAGATATAGGTAAAAAAGGAACCTTTAAATACCAACCCAAAAAACACAGCTAAAACCAAAACAACGAAAATAAGACCCATCAATAACAAAAACAAAATTGCAAAGGTAAACATTGTTTTGGTATGAACGCCTCAGAATTGCAAAATCACAGCAAGGCTTTAAAGCCATTCAGTCCCGAAAGATGGTAATTTGGTGTGTTATATCATCACCGGCGATATTCAAAACAAAACAAATTAAACATGTAGTTGCAAGATTCAATGAATGTAGGTCTCATGGCAAACCAAATTTGGTAATGGCAACGACGCTGCTCCAACATGACAATGGAATATGAGCACCACACATCAACGGAAGAAGCTCCCATTGGGAGGACAGTCAACCGTCGACAGGATTTCCTTTGTGACATTAACATAGGAATTTGCAAACACAGCAGCAAAGTTTGCTCCTCATCAAGTTAGGGATTTGATCAAAATCCCCTGTCACAATTAGTCGAATCGAACCAAAACACGTTAAAAGAAATAAAATCGAATATTAAAATCAATAACTCATTGCAAAAACACAGTTCTAAGATACTGCTATCTTAAACATAGAACAAAGAACGTAGCTGAACCTAGAAGACGGCGAGGAGGAGAGAGAAACCCTAAGCCCCAAAGTGAGTTGGACTGTGGTTTAAGAGGGTTATTTATAGGGTTATTGGGGTTGATCTGTGTCGTTGGACGTGGATCGGATGGCTGAGAAATGACGAATAGTTTAGAGGGGCTCGCCGCCAAGGAAAATTAGGGTTTTATTTTTGGATTACACGCCATCAACTCGGCTAATGGGCATCGGCCCACAAAGCGACCATCTTCGAAGGACGCCCAACTTCTTCGAGCCATATATGGGCCTCACGGGACCAAAACGTTTGTAATCATATATTTTCCTTTCCAAGAACATGGCAATATAATTTCAAAAAAAGTTCATGTCAATATATGGAAGATTTAAATTATGGGAATATATTGGATTTTCTTTTCATTATATTTTACAATTTTAATAGTGTATACGAAGAAATTTGTGGGTCTAACTCATCTAAAAAAATCGGTTCAATAAGAGAGGGTTGCCCATTCCTTATAAACATGTTCAAGATCTTGTCTACAAGCAATGTGAGACTATTCCTTAATGCCCTCTCTCACGTGCAGGCCTTTATTTTTTTTGGTCCTTATCACGGAGTAAATAGTGTGGGCCTCATTCATTATGTGGTAAGCTCTAATACCATAATAAATTATTATTTTTCCCAACAACTTAAACTTTTGGGATAACTAGTAATTTAATATAGTATTAAAAACAAATGAGATAAGATGGTTAGTAATTCCATGTGTTGGGCTTCACTTATTAAAAAGGGAGAGGGAAAGTTTAAACTAATGATTAAATTATTAAATTTACTTTTTCCTATCAGCTTAAGCTTTTGGGATAACTAGTAATTTAATAGTATATATTACCATAAGTAGAATATTTTGCTCTATTATTTAACATTCAAAATAATATAACACTATATACATAGTTAGATGTAACAAAACAAAAAAAGTTTAATCATCCATTTCACATATTTCGAATATATGTGGATCTCTTCATTGTAAATGAGATGGGTTGTGATATAAAATCACATATTCATATATCCCATAAAAGTAGTTCAATAGATTGTAAACCACGCCTTATGAAGTAGGGGTAACTAGTTCGAATCCCCCCTTACATATTCATATAAAACAAAATTAAGTGATTTAAAATCACAAACCAAAAAGGATCCTAAGATCTTCAATCTTAGAAAATTCATATTTGTCCTCAAAATACTTTAGAATATTGGAAAACGGAAAAATATTAGCTTTTATCGAATCACTTTTTTAAGTTCAAAAGTAGATATCAATTCTTACGACTATTTTATCAAATCAATATGTCCATCTTACTTCTATTAAATTTTACGACGAACCATACAATCAACTTCATCACCTAGTTCAAGTTATTAGAAATGTCACATCATTAAAAAATGGCACATTAGCAATGATGTAAAAAAACGAGAGTTTGATAAGTGAGAGGGGCTGTGTGGCCACCCCGCCCACAGAAGATCTTCTTTATTTTTTTATTTTTTATGATGTGACATTTTAATGACATGTTGATCCATCATGGCATTCGATGTGACTAGCATTGTGAAGTTGACTATGCAGAGTATAATATGACATTTAGTTGGAAACAGATTAAACTGATTTGATCAATTTTGAATCCATAGAATGATTTGGAAATTGAAACATGCCCAAGTCGTTAAATATTTTGGATTTTTTGAAGTCAAAGATATTAACAAGCAAACAATTCAAAACATAGAAGTTAGAACACTTCTCAAAGCACAATAATTAATTATTTTCACTTTAATGTCAGAAAATGATAGCACTTTAGTTTTCAAACAAAAAACACATAAAGAAACATAACCTACATTGTAATCATAAAATCCTTACGGTTTGTTCTACTCACGACACTCAGATTGCACCTTAATTAGTCATTACACTTTGGTCCAGATAACTACAAAGAAAAAACATAGGAGCTATTCATAGAAAACAGACAACTTCGATCAGGATGTCCACCACAAACACTATTTTCACGGTACCAATTGGTTGGGGCTCAGTCGAGTGGAATCCCCTGGAGAATCAAGTTGATGACATTCTTCCCATATCCAGATTGGAGATCATAAAAATGCCCTTGCAATATCTCTAGAAGCTCTTGATGAAATGGATTATTTGTACGCTGGAAGAAAGAAAATTGACAAAAAAAAAGAGAGTAGTTTAATATGGAAGCTAAGCTAGCTATATAATGCTCAAGAACAAGTTTTCAGTTCAATCAAACAATCAAGATCCCCCCCGCAATTGGAATGCCTGAATTGTCTGAATTGCAAATTGTAGTGGATCCCGATCCTCGCTTTATGTGCAAGGAAAGAAAAAATGCATTCAATGATTGAGATGATCACTAGCTACTAATTATGCATTACTTTTTTTTTTTTTGTGTAAAATGGGATTGCTTGTCCTGAAGCAGTGAAGAAGAATAGCATGCACAAAATCTGCTAATCTCAAAGGCTATGGAGTTCAAAAAGTGTACCTTCGTGGCTTTCAATGCTGTTTGGATAACATAGTTCCCATATCGATCTCGAGCAAGTTGCCACAATCTGTCGTCGCAGTTTATAAAATCCTGAATCGCACAATCCATCCAAGGAGAGTTTAAGCATTTCTCTACCACATGACTACCACCTTTCTGTGAAGAGAGAAGTACATACTTGCCCCTCAAAAGAAAGCATATTCTCTCAGTACAGACAGGATCATGGAGTCCTAAGACATGCTGCAGAACATAGTTCCTGGAAACGATACAAAGCATTTACAAAAAAATGAGTTATATATATATATATATATATATGTAGTGTGTGTGTGTGTGCAATTAATTAGACTATATAGGATGGGAAGAAAAAGATACCCAGATGGATCTTGAGAGAGGAACACCGATTGTGAAGCAATAAAAAGTAGGAGATTTTTTCTGCCTAGGCCTTGGCTGGATGTGATGAACTTGTTGAAAGATATGCATCCTCTTTCATGTTTGGCCAGGTCGAGACAGTGGCTTTGGGCTTCTATGTATAGTGACTGATCAGAGAAGACAAGTCACATTGTTGCAGAATTAGTACACTAGAAGGCATCATAAGACATAACATGTGAAAAATGAGTTTAATTAATGATTGAATTATGGGTAAGGGAACTAGTTAAAGCCAAGTTCCGAACACATTTCACCTGTTCATCATATACAGATCAGCATTCGGCAGTGAAAATTAATTTCCATTTTGTTTTCTTAAAGCAAAGAAATATTTGGTAATGGTTTCTATGGGAGTATTAATTCAACATATATTAAATTGGAATTTACCTCATTTTGCCAAGTATCAGCGAAATCCAAACACCTTAATATAACTGAAGATCCTGTTAGATCTATCATCAACCTGTAGAATCCACTAGAGAGAGCTGATATCACCTTAGAAGTCAAGGGCATTTTTCCAAGCTTTTTGAGGAGCTTCTTAACAGATTTTGAGCTGCATACCCAAATGAATTAGCCACGCTATCAATTAATTCAGTAATTAATAAAAAAACAAAGTTACAACTGCAACAACCAAGATCTGTAATATATATTACAAGCATAAATATATCATATATAGGCTACAAGATCTCTAAAGAAGTTAATTAGTTTAAAACAAATTACCCATAGGGAGTAAGCGACACATCGATAAGCAATTCAGGTTGCGAGATTATCTCGGCTACAATCAGCTGCAACTGATACTCGTTGACTGACTCCATTAGCCTATTGAAGAATTGGTGGCCATGTCTGTCAGTCATCAGCAACAATATCATGTCAAGAACTCCTTCAACTACCGTATTTATAATCACTTGGTTCCTTGAAGTCAACATATTCTGCAACCAGTTCAAGTAATCTTGATAATTTATGCCATCAGGAGTCCAGAAAACACCAGGAGACCTGGAGTTTTGGTAGCAGCCACCACAATAATTTTGACCACCAACACCACAACAGTTCAAGTTCAGATTTTCAGCTCTCATTCCGTTAACTCTCCCTCCTCTCGCTGCATTAAATCCGATAGGGCTATTTTGGTTGGCCCAAATAGATGTGGATGCTTCACCAAAACCAGAATTTGCTCTTGTCAGGTTTTCAACCATCGGTCGTCGATAGTCAGCGTGACGCCAATCTCCGATATGAATTCCTACAAAAACAACCATTTATTTAGAACAAACGATGAAAACTACTGATACTTATATATGCATGTCTATATATATATTTATGTAGACATATCAATGCGGTGCGGGAAGACACACATATATATACTATACGTGTATGCATATCAATATATCCATTGATGCTTTGTGGCAGATTTCCAAAACAAAAGGAAAGATATTCAACTTTGGTGGAAGCAGTTCAGTTCTTTATGAACGTTGCAAAGCTAGCATGAACCAGGAATTAAACAAGAATTAGAATCACAACAAAAAATAACTTACTATGAAAACGCTTTTTATGCTGCTGTTTATAACAACTAGGAATCCTATAGCTTTTGGTAAGGTTTTGCAGATTTGAGAAAAAAAAAATTTAACCCAGTTATGGAATTCAGTCTATTAATTAATCCTATTAAAAATACAACGCAGATATCAATGTGATCAGTACGTACCTCCATTGAAGCTTTGTGGATAGAATGGAAGAAAATCAGGCTCTAAGATTTGGGGTTGAGTCAAATACGAATCGGAAGAAGAAGGCAAAAATTTTTCATTGCCGGACTTCTGGGAATTTTCAACAGTACCGGGCGTACTGCAAACTTGAAGATTTTGAAAACATAGAGAAAGACCGTCAACGTTGTTACACTTTCTATCAGTCGAGTCCTCCATGAAAAGCTTGCGTGCGTAGCAGGAAACAGAGCAAGAATCAAGAATCCCAAGAAAGAAAGAACGTTAACGTAGCAAGAATAGGCTTTCGAAGCCTGTTTATTTATAACAATTCTTGATTTGATTATTAGGGTAACGAAGTACTAATCTTGGTAGGACTAGGATGGGAAGCGCAAGGACAAGCAATAAATTAAATAAGGAGACGAGGGTTTTCTAATACAATTAGGATTAGGAATCCTATATATTCACATTACATCTGGTGTACGTACTTTAGTAATCTAATTGGATGATTTATATCAATTCTTGTTTGATTATTAGGGTAACGAAGTACTAATCTTGGTAGGACTAGGATGGGTAGCGCAAGGACAAAAATGAATTAAATAAGGAGACGAGGGTTTTCTAATACAATTAGGAATCCTATATATTCATATTACATCTGGTGTACGCACTTTAGTAATCCAATTGGATGTGTCCAATTCGTTTAAGGCATTCTTTGCGGTGGCACACATCCTTTCAACCTCTCTTTTTTTTTTTTAATTTTTTTTTTTTATGGAAAATACACTAACTATTCTTCCATTTGCAATTTTAATCCTAATGTTTAAAAAATGACATTTTATCCCTCAAAAGTATCTGGCATTGACATTTGACCCCCCTTAAAGTACACTTTACTCTCTAAAGTATTTTAAATTGACACTTTACCCCTTCAGTTGACACTTTACCCCCCAAAACTTAGTTATTTGGGAGGTAAAATCTCAACTCAAAATACTATAGGGAATAAGGTGCACTTTATGGAGTCAAGTATCAATGTTAGATACTTTAGGAAGGTAAAATGTCATTTTAAACATTAAGGTTAGAAGTGCAAATATGTGGATAATATATATATATATATATATATTTCTTTTTAAGTGTTTGACATAAAAAACTACTTAGAACATGATACAACGTGAAAAAAGTACGAAGAATAACATTACTTGTTGCAAAATAATCCTTGAAGAGATGAATTTGAATTGAGAATTTAATTTCTAGGTGGTTTATTATTTTATTATTTTATTTTTTTTTCGGGTGAATACGCGAGGGTAATGCTCTAGAGGGGTTGGTGCGTTTATATAAAGTGGGTGAATCTTGAACCATTGGATTTATTAAGGTTATTGATGGTTGAGAATGGTGACCCACATCATTTGTTTTAGATGCGTTTGAGCCTTCGATAACGTTTCAATTGACGACTAATGTTGCCGGAGAGTTCTTTTGGTAGATTGTGTTCTCTGTATTTGCATCTTTGATGAGTTCTTTTGATGGGTTTTTTAGTTTTGGGTGGCTTGAGCAATGATACTCCAATAAAAAGATGTGAGTAATTCTAAAAGTTTCTTTTGTATTCATTTTAAGTCCATCTAAGAATAACGTAACTATTAAAATCACAATTTAATCAAAATCTTATCATAATCAATCGCAAGGTCAATGGTGATTTTAATATCTACATCATTTTGAATAGATTTAAAATGAACACACAAAAAACTTGTAACATTATTCAAAAAATGGCTCGTGCAACCAACCCCAACAAAAACGGTAGCTCACGCAGCTAATTCAAACAAATGGGGTGACTTGCACAACCACTATGTATTGGCGTGAGAATATAATATCAATTTACCGAAGACCAGTTAGACATTTGCCTGAATAGTATCAAAACTGTTTACGTGGCATTAATCCTGCAGTTTTCTTCATGCCTATTAAACTGTATATGTGGAATATGGAATATATTAATTGTTTACCAAAAATCAATTGAACATTTTCCGAAATAGTATCAAACTCAAACTTCATACCAATTAAACGTACAGCAAATCAACAAGCAAGAACTAACCCAACCAATTAAACATTAAGTATATATATGTGTGTAATCGATACTTTAAAAAATCCTAAAAGAATCGTTAATTGAAAGGCGCCGACACAATTCAGCAGCTTCAGTCTCTGGTTATTCCTAGTCATGTAATTCTAAACATCACACAGCCTTGTCCAACAATTAATCCATGCCCATGAAGTAATTCCCTTCTGTTTTCTCCGTCCTGCAGCAACAGAAAATAACAAACAAATCAACAACTAACAGGAACATTCTTGGAGTATGAGTTTAAGTAAATTTATAGAAGTTGTGCATAATTGATATAACAATACTAGGTAGTGCTTCAGAGTTCAGATGTTAAACAGAGTCATCAATGTCATCATTCTTTATTTTTTATGGGGGGGTTCCTTATCAGGTGAAGAGAAGAGCACCACTACTCAACGAGTAAAGCTAAAAACTGCACTTTTATCCCACCATGCTGATGTGGCAATGCCAATCAGCTATTTGATTTTATTTTTAACAAAGGCTGATCGAGGGGTTGATTGGCACTACCACATTAGTAGAGTGAGATAGTAATATAGATAAAAATGTGGTTTCTAGCATTACTAATTTCTATACGTCACGTCCATCAACTCAACCCACATTATTCGCTTTCCCTATGGGAGGAACTAGTGTGTCTAAATTTCAACGTGCATGTAAATTAAATATGTTTTCTACAAGTTAAAGAGTAGAAAAGAATTTGAGTAATGCTATATACCACATTTTTATCTTACAATGCTGACAGGGCAGTCCAAACCAACTCTTGATCATTTTTTTTTTAAATCTAAGGGATGGTTGAAATTGTCATGTCAGCATTATGGGATAAAAATGTAATTTGTAGTATTATTGAAAGAATTTTTCTTATCTTCCATAAAATTGTAGCCAACAATCTAATTAACACAAATTTTGTTAAAAGAAATAAAAGAGTAATGCTATCTACTACATCCCTCATCCCACCCTCATTCCAAAATGAAAACCCGTTTTAATGAAAATGCAATGGGTAATGAAAGGTAAGATGCCAAGAAGACACCATTTTCTACAAATGCACCAAGTAATAAGGATAAGATGCCATTTCAGTGTTTTAAAGAAAATTACATGGATGATGTTCGGTAGACATGATGGCCAACAAAAAATTGAAGATCTTTTAGTAATAACTTACGTATCTTCAATCTTGAACCTCCTAAGAAAAGGTAAGCAAACTTCATCTCTCACATGTGACCAAGTTAAAGGTTCCCTCTATTCAATAGCCAATTACAGATGTTCATCCTGAAATGTGATAACAAAAACTTATTGAAATCTTCCATGCAAAATTTTTCTTGTCAAAAAACCAACAGATAATGCATCATGAAAATCAACTACTGGTTTCTAGCATTACTCATAACATCCTAGAAAGTTCATTTATCATCACCTCATCATACAAGTTTCGGGTCATCATTACATATCAGCCCCGGCTTTCCCCACAGCAGTTTCTGCTCTGCTGGAGTAAAACCATCATGCTTAGAAGCAATTTCATAGAGAACAAAAACGTTTTTCCCAAAAAAAATATCTCTATGAGTCTGTAATATAGTTGCAATTATGGAAAACTTACATGGGTTATTCCATACCTTCTTTCCCACTTCGCTGGTTTTGATCAGTAGCATCTTTCATAGCAGAATTTGCTGAATTGTTTAATGTACGAGCAAGACGCTTAACACGATTTAAACGTAAACTCTGCGGTGATCTACAAGAATCAGAGTCTCCAACTTGCAAACCTATCAAATGGAAAAGGAACTATATATAAGGAAGTTCTTTTACAACCACAGTAATCCCAGTAATTACCACCCCAATTCACATTTTACTCAGAACTCTGCTAACTATATGTACATTTAATAATCAATATGTGAAGTTAAAAATAAACAACTTACAGTTACTAGCAGCATCCTCTTCGTTATGAGTGCTGTCACCATTTGGTAATTGTCAGCAAGCTCACCTATAGAATGATTTAATGATCTTGCAAGACGTCTTATATGACTTAGACGTAACCTTGCTGGGAAATTATTTGATTTGTGGACCAAAGCTTGCAAAACTATAAAAGTGGTTGGAAAAGTATTGTGAGTACATAATCATTTTCACACAAAAGCAAGCTCCTTATATATATATATCTCTAAGGACTAAACACTTACCCTCAGACTCTACGCATTCCACATTTAATTTTTCTTCGCCTTGATTAATTCCAACATGAGTAACACCATTACAATTGACACTAAGTCCTGAAACAGAAGTTACTGCTTGGTGGTCATCGCCGGTGATAGTTTCACCTCTAGTTACCAAACTTGTTTGTCCGGTTTGAGAACCTGATCTCGCACCTTCAGCTCTTAGCCTTCTCAATTGATAGTTTCTACGACGCCTAGCAAGATGTTTCTCCCTCTGCTCAAGAGTCATTGACTGTCTTCTTTCCCTGTCACGCATTCGGCGCCTTTCTCTTTCTTGCTCCCTTTGCATTCTGCGCATCTCTGATCTCTCTGATACGTCTTCCATACTCAATTCAAAACCCTTCTGAAGACTCAAAAAGATCGACAAACTCACCTTACATTCAGCTACTGTAAAAACCCCCTACACACACACAAAGTTAGTATTTCCTAAATTCCACTGAACCTTCAAAATTCAACGACTCCAACGCCAAACAGATAACTCACACGCGTGCAAAACCTTAAACATGGTAAAATTATAGCGACCCAAGAATATAAATACATAATTAAAAGGGATTCATTTTCTTAATTCATTTCTACAAGCCCAAAACACAACCTCAACGACCTTAATCATATTCTCAGCAAAACAAGGCCATTACCAATTAATATTCCCCACAATATTTAAGACGCACATTCTTAAGATACACATCAAATAACAACAAAAATTCGCCAACGTCAAGGGTATTATCATAAGCAACTCATTTTCTCAAAAAATCATAATCAAAAGAAGCAATTTTTGCAACAAACCTACCTACGATTCACCATCTACCAAGTTATAAAGTCATTCGCGCTCAAACCCATATGCAAACGTCAATCAAATAGAAAAACCCACGCTAAATTTTTATTTTTTATTTTTAAAAAAGAAGACTGATTTCTTTTTCCCAAAAATTGATCAAGCAATAATAATGAAATAATTTCAGCTTAACAATAGTTCCATTCAGCGATACGAATATTTTGTGGGTTGGGAAGAGATTAGTGTTATACCTCCGACTACTCCGAGTGGTGGTGGCCTTTGGTTGTCGGCGAACGACGAATGTCATCGAACAACACACCGCGAGCGTGCGTGTATGTTTGTGTTTCGCGGACCTTTGTAACCGTTTCGTCAGCGATTTTCGCCTAATCACTGATCGACACCCAATTTTGGGTCTGATTTAAGGGGGAACCCGTTACCCGTATGCCATTTTAAGTGCTTTTCCTTCCAACAGCAAAAACGAAATCGGGTCCGGTTCGTATTGTTTTTACCCGACTAGTGTTTGGACGCCAGATAATTCAAATGCTTATGGTTTAATAATGCGTTAATATAATATCATTCTGTAATTAATTGTGTAGATCTTTTTTATAAAAAATAAAATTTTAAAATTTTAAGATAATTATATAGAGTTTATTATTTTTTAATTAAATTCATTTAAATTTTAATACCTTAAAAATATAATTTAGTAGGATATAGTTACTTGTTATTGTAATCTTCCTCCATGGACCATGGTTCCTTGTGTTCTCCAGTTTTGTTTTGTGGGTTTTTATTGTCTTTTACTCTTGGTTTTCTGTTTTGCAAATAAAATAAAATAAAAATAAAAAATATCTCCTTTTTTCTAGTTTCTCTTACTTATGTGTTACCGTGGGTGCCTATTTTTGGGTGGCTGTAGGTGCTTGGTTGTTTTTTCTGTGTCATGCAAAGAAAATTTGTTGGTTGGTCATGCGGATGTAGTTGGTGCTCGAAGATCCAAGAAAATGGGTGATTATGCCATGTCTTTTGGGTTCTATCACTCATGATTTATGGCACCACAGAGACATGAAAAATAGGACATGCTAATATGATTTTCACTTGGTAATGCATTTCTTGTGTTAAAAAAATATACAGTTGATGGACATGAAATACATTGAAAGTAGTATAAAAACATTTGCAGTGAAATTCCACCCTTCAAATGTTATCTTCAATCAATAGCCACATAGCTTCGGACAACCAATTGCAGGTGACCCTAATCCATTAATTTGAGACCCCTGAGTAGTAACAATAGCTCATTCAAGTTGGTGCAAATTTAAATTGCTCTGGTACATGTAGACCCTGTTCAAAGAATATGGGGAAAGTTTATCTGAACTCCACTCGAGCCAATTCCAGGACCTACTTTATGAAAACATAATCCAAATGCAGAACTGTTTAATTAGCCACGTTTAGTCAATAGGGGCAATCTGCAATATGGTCATCTATTGACTTTGAGATGTGCATGCTCGGATCACGCTGTGCCTGCTTTCTTGCAACCCTCAAATGGTTGAAGAAGACACCGCTGGTGTTATTGATGTTAGCTGACACATGGCAGCCCAACGGAGAGATCATGTTAAAGTGCAGTCTGAATTAGACCTATTTTCTGTGTGTCATTTTTAGGCAGACATGTACAGTGAATTTAGAGATTCAGCTATATGCTCTAAAATAGGTGTTTGGAAACAGTGCTACTCTCAATTCTACAGAACTACAGATACCAGTGTGTCTCAATCTCTAGAAGTCATAAAAATAAAGGTAAAAAAAAGATTTACAGAGTTTTGCAGAGCAACCATTTTCACCTCCAAGCAGAAGAGGTTGCCATAGATCTGTTCTTCCAGAGCAGGTAGAGAGCCCCATCCCTCTGTTCAAGTCTAAAATTCTCATTATAGTCCTTCAACAGATCCTTAACAACGTGAGTCACAGAGGAACTCAACGGATGTGGAGCAAACCCTGCCATTGAAAGTCTTGACCTCCACTTTCCTAGAAGTTCATGCCGTTCCACCCTCTCAGCATCCTCACAAGCTATCATGTTTACTATGTCACGAGCCACACAGTTCTCTTCTGCACGGATCCGATTCTTGTCATCTCTTGGGAGAGCCTCAAGGTGTGAACCCGCATCAATTGATTCAAACATGGCTGTATAATATTCCAGGGTCTCCTTGAACCTTGAGAGGAATGGGGAAGTGTTGGTGTTGGATTCTTGCTCAACAATGGTCACAACTTTGGGAGACAAACTCTTAACCAGCCTCAACAGTCTATCTCTATGATTCTGTGTGCTCACACTCTCATCTGGCATGTGGTGCAACACGTATGGGAAATTAACAGCCAGGGCTTCCCCAGGTCGAATACTCAGATTTTCTAGCTCAACCTCACAACCAGACATGGGGGCAGCATGAAATTCAAATGGTACTTTGCATGACTCTGCATACTTTGACAGCTTCTGCCCTACAATATGAAGTCCTCCACCTCGAGCATGAGTTGATTGGGAATCGTCAACACCAGTGATGCGGACAAAGGGGGGCCCACCAGGCTGATTTGCAAGAGCCTGCATTAGAAGCATCCACTGACTGCCCTGTGCAATCTGGAAATCAATGATGTGGATTCTGGGTTCATTTGCCATAACTTCCCCAATGACAACATTTGCAGACATGTAAGCAAACTTCCAATAAGGGCAAGTCTTATAAATGGTAGACATGTATGACATTAGCTCTGAGCTTGTTGGTTCTTCGCACTTCTTCAGGGCTCTGTAGATAACAGTTCCCGAATGCTCTAACTTTGCTCTAAGCCCTTCCAACATGTAAGTACCCAATCGTTGTATTGGCTCCCCAGAGATCGACACCATCTTCCCCAACACTTCCATTAAATTAACTGCTGTTGAGACATCATTATGGGATACCGCCTCTGCACAGCAAATGAGCATCTGTCTCAGATCTAACCTGACTAGTTGATTCCAATCCCACCTCGACATGGTGGTGGCTTGAGGGATCCCACTATTGAGACAGTTATAGCAGCTGTTTACAGTATCTGATTCAGAACCCAGCAATAAAACTTCCACTTCCTTGAGAAAGTGCTTCAATTCATTGCCATTATCAGCAACAGAAGAGCCACTTGCTGGAGATCCATAGGTGTTATCAGAGGAATGATGTGGATCTGAAATGCAAGATGGAGAAACTTGGGGAGAAAAAGGACTTCTGTTAGACAAGCCACTACTGATAGAAGGGGAATCGCACATAATATAATCAGCAGTTGCTGGGGCTGATTCCAGGGTGAAGTATTGCCCCTTAGATTGTTCGAAGGAAACACTTGTTCCTTGGTTGCCAATAGCTGGGCAGGCATTGTTTTCTAAAATCTGGAACTGAGACAAATAAAAGGGATCAATTTCTTGCAAAGGCTGGTTGTACAACCCATGGAAACTGGCTGAACCATGGTGTTCCTGAGATGTTTGCATCTATAAATAATAAATGATTAACTTTAGCCAAGAAACAAACAGGAGAATTGCTGGTGGCACTACAAGTGTTCCCAGGACTTGGTTAAATCACTCATTTGTCAAAGCAAGACGGCATACAATTGTAAAGTGAGTCTTGAAAAGCAGTCCAGTACATATCAAGCTCAAAAAACAGCAAGATGTTGTGTTTGTCAGCAATTGACTCAGTCATGGAATCCCTCTGCTATCAGCAAGAAGTAAATTTTCAAACCAATATAATCTGCCAAAAGTTAAAGGTTTAGATATGATTGCAATATCAATGCTGAAGAAAAAAAGAACAAAAATAGAAGATCAAGCAAGAGCATGCAAGGATTACAAGAACAGCAAGGTCATAATACCATAAAGAAAATGATGACACCTGTAATCAACTAACTCAACCAAGCATTGTGGTATCAAGGAGTTGTAAACTAATAACTAAGATGCATTAATGCCAACTTGGCAATGATTCAGGATACAAATGGCGGAAGGTGGTGGTTTCATTGACTGTATAATAAATGCTATGAAAAAGACAATCATAGAGTTAAAAAAAAAACCGAATGAATTAAGAAATGACAGACAAGATTACAGTTCAACTTTAATTTGATTCAGCATTTACGTCTCAAAAATAAAAGATATAACTAGCCTCTCCAGCCCAAATCGCAACTTTGCAAGCGGCAGATTTTTCCCACAGATTTAGTCCCAATACCTTCAAATTCACAAAAGAAAGGGATACAGAAAACTCGGAATGGAACGCATAACTAGCCTCTCCAGGCTCAAGTAGTGAACTACCCTAGGGGTATAGTTGCCTAGGTCCAGGCCAGCCCTAAACTTTAAGCCCCATGACAATCTTGCTGTAGCCAAGCCCTCCCTAAGAGTTTAAGCCCCCATTCATAATCATGGCCATTTCCCAAGGAGACGCTAAGAGCAACCAAAACATTTGACAAGGAGTTGGTCAATCAATACAGATAATAAGATAAATTTCATTTGGGAATAACTCAGATAGAGTAGATGATTGACTTTCACAATAATGAGTAGAAAACTGAAAAGTGATGAAAATACTGAGGAAAAATATGAAAAATGTGGCTTTAGATTTGTTGTACATCTCTACAAACAATTTAGAAAGCATTTGCTGTACACAAGACTAACTAGCACCTACTCAGTAGAATATTATAAAGTAAATAGATCAAAGAAAAGGTAAGAAGTACTCCATAAAAATTTCCTACAACTAAGCCACAACCTACAACTGCACAAACTTTAACAATCCCAAATCTGCCTTCCCCTTTAAACTGCAGTAAGTTGTTTCCAACACACTATGCAAAGTACTTCTGAAGAGCTTTAATTAAAAAGAAACTTGTGCAGATCCAACAGAAATGTGTCGAATTTTATAACACAACGCAGCAAGGCCCAGCAGGTCCCAATCACTAACTTACAAGCATAAACATGTGTTATACACCTACTTCAGAAACATGCAGAATAGAAAACCAAACAATAGAGCCCATTACAGTAGTTAAATCTACTCTGTTCACCTCTGATATAGAACCCATTACTCTAGTTAAATCTACCCTGTTCACCTCAATATCAGACGAGTGTTGACGAAGAATTTAGCCTTTTCCACTCAACAATAAACAATGAATTATTGTTTATTTTGTGTGTGAGCGCGTCTGTGTTTGTCGGTAAGTTTGTGCACTTACTGTAAAGGAATCTAAATTCACCACAGCAGTCTTAATCTACGTCAACCCTCCATCTTGTGAAAGGGATATAAAGTTATTAACTACAGAGGAAAAAGGCACTTTATACGCTAAAGAGTTACTTAGAAAGAGGAAGTAAATCCTATATACCACCAAGAAAAAGAAAGGACCATCCTTCAGTTACCAAGTTTAAAGTAATCAAATTTGTAAAAAGACTCCCCCCACCCTATTATTCGAGTCCAACAATGAATCAATCGCTAGATCGACCTCATTTATGAATCAAAACATTTCATTTTTTTCTGAGAAATAAAACAATCCCAGAACAATAACAAACTCCTCAAAAAACCAAGCATTCTCCACGCACTAAAGCCTAGAATTCCGTGATTAATGTATAATAAGCATCCTTGAATAGCCATGACAATATTTTCAATAAAGGAACTAAATTTTCACTCTCAATCAAAATAAAGAAACAAAGAAATTAATACAAATTCCATTTTCAGATGCCAAAATAGAATTCAAACCAACAGAAAAGGGGAAGAAAAAAAATCCACCTTTTACAAATTCACATACCCAAAACCTCAAAACTAATCCAAAGTATCAAATAACAATAATTCACATCAACAAGAACCCAACGATGACCCAGAACAATCTCTAGCTACCCAAAACACTAAAATATCTATAAAGTAATGAATTACCCAAAACCCATACTCAAACCAGAAATATTCTGGGAAATTAATCACAAATCAATAAGTGGTTTAGTCCTTAAGCATACCTTAAGAAGAACTCTCAACTCAAGATATCTCTTCCTGCCCCTCTAAGATTTCCCAGTGAATACCACAGAATTAACGTTCTGTCTCCTCCAGAAATGCATTTGTGGGGTTTGTAATGAGTTAATATAGCAATATCTACACAACAAGTGCCCTCAAATGATGCTCTAATGACAAATTTGCCACTATCAGCACGACGCGCTTGGAATTTTGCGAAGTTTGCTATGTTGTTGGGAAGGTGAGTCAGGTGACCCTCTTCTTTATTCACAACTTGTGGTTAAGACTATAAAATTCTTCTACCCTGTTAAAGTTAAAGTTGACCACTGTACTTTGAAGACTTTAGGTTTAAAATAACCTAGTCAAGAAAAAAAAATACCACTTAAGAACCTTCTTGAACAACTATCCTCCACGCAGTTTCGTAGTCTGATTGAATCTTGCTGGGAGTTTGGATTACGTTTCTTCAACCCTTTAGACTTTTTCTTCTTTTTTTTTTTTTTTTCCTAATCATATTTACTTTAAATGGAACAAAATGAAATTTGATAATAAAAACAAATCATATTCATTTCACTTAATCTTCAATGACTTTTTCAGTGCAACTCTCTCCAGTAATGAGGAATTAATGAACATTAAAGTGGTGTCTTTTAGTTATAGCAAAAAAACAAGTAAAGAAGGATGGTGACTACATAGAACTAAGACATATCATGAAAGCCTTTGTCTGTATATACAGGAGGACATAAAGTTTTTATGAAATATTTAATTAAAATTATATTGAAAGGAAACGATGGAAACAATATTTAAATTTAAGATATTTATTTTGATATTATGGTAAATTACATGGTATATATCTCAAACTTAAATTGATAAAAAGAAAAATGATGAATTTAATACTTTAAAATTAATATTTAATCATAACCAAGTTTCAACAATTTTTTTTTTTTTTGGCATCTTTTAGAATAAAAGTTTCAACATTATCGAATTCAACTCATTGCGCCCCAAATATTAGAAAGTCAAAGAGTTTAGGTGCATAGACAAGGCCAATACTTTTAATTTTTTTTTATTAAAAAAAAAAGGCATATTTTCCAATCTTTTTTTTTTTTTTTACATGTCCATATAAGAGTAGGAAAAAAGAGATTCAAACTTATGACTTCTATTTTATAAGACGTGATTCACAGCTGATTGAGCTATCTTTTGGAGACCAATCTTATCTTAAATAGCTGACATTATGTTGGAAAAAAAAAAAAAATTGGGACAAGCAATGGTGGAAAACTGCAAATTACAGTCACCTGTCTTTAACCGCCATAGTAAAACCACGGGTGTCAGGAGACACGTTTTCTTTCAAAGAGTCAAACTGCATTTCCGTAAATAGAGCGACACCTCTGGGGCAATTTGATAACCAGGGGTTCTACTAGGAAGATCGTCGCTCTCACATTCCCCGAAATAGCCGACTCACCCAAAATTTTAAAAAACTATTTTCGGTGACGTGGAAATCATGGGCTTCCAAATGGGATCGATTGGGTGGTCGGTGGACCAGGTCGATAACATGGGACCCGAGAGAGTGGCTTTCCGTCGTGTTTCAGGGGACACATGGCCACCATTCACCTGTCCGAGTAGGAATCACAGACCATGCCGCGTAGATTGATCGTCGTTCAATGAAACCGTGGCTCTTTATACATTCAAATAAATGGTCCCCAACTTCATGAGCTTCTAAGACGGGATGGCAGAGCGCGTAAACACGCCATTTTATTACCTTTTATTTATCACAAATATTATATACCTTCACAATTTTATTTTATTAGACTAATGTGCCCGAATTTAATAAGCTTTTTTGGATTAGTAAACAATATATTTTAAATCAAAAAAAAAAGTAAACAATATATTTAATGTCAGATAATTTATTCAAACAATACGTTCTTTACTCAGGCAAGGTAGGTTTTCATTGAGGCTACTTAACAATAAATTTGGCTTGCATGCTGTTATTAAAATAATAATATGTATGGTATAGTTAAATCAAAGGTTCAGATTAAATCTTTTAAAATCTCTTTGTATTTTTTCTCTTATTAAATTTTTTAAAAGTCAATTTTGAGATTCAATCTCAATCGTTGATTTAACTACAACATTCATGTTATTATTAAAATAATAGTATGTAAGCCAAATCTACTTAACATACCTCATACATCCATTTATAGTGGACATAAGAAGTATTTATGCATGTAAGAATCTCAAATTCTTCTAATTTTATTAAAAAAAAAAATTTGTGAGAATCATGCGCCCTAATAATAAATGTCGAAAAACTTTATGCAAAACATTGATTTGCCCGTCACTGGAAAACTATGTAAGACCGACCAGTACTCTTATAAAGTAATCTTGGTGGCATGTTAGTCCATACCAGCTATTTACGTCCCCAACTTGGGTCGTGATGACCTATTTTTCATCGTCAGCTTCTTCGCTCATTGCTATCATCACCCACCATCAATTGTGGCATTAGCTTCAACCACCTATATTTCCAGCAATCCTGTAGTACGAAAACCCACCAAATCCTCTGCCATTCTCGTCTCCATCCTAGGTTTTTAGTTCAATTCAAACCATATATTTTTAGATCATTTTTTAGGATTAAAGCCAAACAATCAAGTATTTTTAATGAGTAGAGATTTTCAGTAGCGTCATCCTTTTTTTTTTTTTTTTCTAAAAAAATTTTAAAAAAAATTGAAGATGAAAGAAGTTAAACATAAAAAGTGTTTGTCAAATTTAAAACCAAGAATCACTGATCATAAATTAATTAAATTATATATCAAATTTATTAGCCTTTATGAGTCACTGATCAGAAATTAGTATCAACAAAAATATATAAAATCAAAATAATATTTTGAAGCATTAATACTAAATTTAGGATGATCGAATCTTTTTAGGGTGATATTATTCCTAAATGGTTAACTTTCACCCATAGATTTTAGTTTTGAATCTAAAAATGAGTTTTGAGGCATTAGAATCTAAATATTAGTTCATGAAAATTTAGCTAATATCACTCAAATATCTCAAAATACAACCCAAAAAACTTGTTTTTTCTCATGAAACTTTCATCAAACATATAAAATGTATAAACATAAACACCAATGACAAAAAAATATATATATTTCTTCTCATATAAACATGTTTTGAAAAAATATATATATAGCAGACGCTAGGCCACCAAAATTTGACAGCCGGATAGCATGACTCATTTTTAATATATATATATTACGTCAAAAGAAACATATTGATGGCCACTTCATTGGTCCAGTAGTCAATGGTTTTAGGTTAATTTCAATTTCAAAGTTGGACCATAAAGATGCAATATATATGATAATATTACCAACTAACTTTAGCTTTTAGGGGTCTTCATTTAAGAAATTAAGATACTAGAAAAAAAATATATATATATATATACACACACGTACAAATTAGGTGGAAGGTGATCAATTACATGGACACACGTTTTACCAAAGTAAACCCCGTCCTCCCAACAAGAGGAAAATCTTGCCTCATGGCTCATACGAGGACCTATCACCTATGGGGAAGGCTTTAGCCAGTCCTGTTTACCCAACTCACATGGCTAGTATTTAAGCTTGAAGGGGACTATCCTTTTAACTTTTTATGCCAAACAACAAAGGACACGTTTTCACATATTGGTTGGACCTTGTACGTGTGCTTCGTCATCACCGACATTCATCAGCATCTACTACTTTCAAACTGCTTTAAACATTTTAAGACGTTAATACACCTAGTTTAGAGAAAATGGACAATTTTCTCGGCATCATGTGTTTGAAAAGTTTTTTTTTTTTTCATTATGATTAAGAGTGGAAAATTATTAAGTTTTTACAAAGTGGGTTTTGGATTTGGATGAATTCTTTCGACCCAAATTATAAAATTGTATTGAATTTCTTGAGCGTATGAGATTTTTTTTTTTTTTTTTGAATTTATAAATATTATTATAATAAAAAAATATTATTTTCTATCTCTTCATTTTGGTTGCCCACTGGTATTGAGGCAAGTGAGATCTGATAATGATGTTTTTTTTTTTATACACACATTGGTAAAACCAAGAGCAACAAACCAAACTACAAAATAGAAAGTACAGGATCAATCCCTCTATGTCCAGAGGAAGAAGTAGATGTGAAATAGGAAAAGAGAATGTTGTCAATATGAGAATTGGCTGCGGCCCAACGTGTCACTGAATGGGCATAGAAGTTTACACTTCTATTAACCTTCCTAGCTTCCTAAAAAGAAGTATAAAGAATATTGTTCACAGAGTTCATAATAATGGGAGAGATCTGCCAATCTAAAGTTGATGAAGACTGGTTGAGAGATCTGATAATGATGTTGATAAGGAATTTAAGGAAAGGAGAAAATTGGTGCTTTTTTTTTTTTTTTTTAGCTTTAAAGAAAGAGTAACTTGTGGCCCACTTTCTTCTATCTTCAATTGCATCATCACCAGTACATAAAAGTTAACAAGTATGCTAAAAAGTTGCAAATTGCAGGATTGAGATTGAACTAAAGAAACCTACTCATCACCCTTTCACTATTGCTAGCCAGAGCCCTCTGCTTTGCTTCCATATCAAAATTATAAAGCACAAAAAAGTTTTAGAGGGGAATCAACGTGATGGTATTTTTTTTTAATGGGTTCTCCGTTCTCATTAAGACGAAACCAAAGTTACACAGAAACAGGAGCCATTTCTTCCACAAAACGTGGGAAATATAATGGTATTTATTGACGCATCAAAACCAAGCCCCACTCGATTAAAAGGTTAAAGAAATTCAAGATTTTCAGCTGTTGGGTGGCCACTCCCGACTCTGCGTTCATTAGACAACTAGTACACTGTTATGCGCTCATCATGTGGCGAAACATCAGAAAACACCATTCACGTGAATCAATGAGAATAGGAGACTAAAAAAAAGTACTCTTAATCATCAAATATAAAATAATTCATATGCCAGCCTTGCACCATAAACACCCACGAACAAGAATCTCTCTTTCTCTCTGTGGGGATTTTTTTTTTTTAATTTTATTTTTTAATAATTATTTTTCTGATTTTTGAGTACTCCTATAGGATTTACATTCACCGAATGTAGCACCTAAAGCCACGCTGCTATTAATTAAACAACACAATATTGAACGTCAGAATAATATAATATTGAACGTCACCAGCATGGGACCTACAGCAAGTCATCCACCGCGTCATGTGGGGTTAAAGAAATCATAGCTCTTGACTGATTTGATTCCCCAATAAGGCCTTTAGTGATCGCTAATCCAGATTTGTACTCATCTGCTCACCTAAACAAAGAAACTTTTCTAGTGGGTCCTCTGTAAAAATGAGAAATAAGAAATTATTATCGTCTGATTCTGAAGCAGCTAGCAAATGGTTTGATCTTTGGTGCTTTTCTGTGGACGTGTGCAGAAGAATCATCCAACTTTCTGTCAAGAATAAAGGCCAAAAAGCTTCAAACACAACCTGGTGGGATGAGGCGGTCACTTTTGCCTCTTTTCCCAGGAAAAAGAAGAACTCTCTGTGCATGAAGATAACATCATCTCGAAGGGAAATGACCAAAAAAAAAAGTGAATTTGAAAGAGTTGCTGATTCCTTGAAGAATAAGATCCCCTTTCTTTCGACCAATTCTACCTTAACCGCGCGTATAGAACTGTTTCATGTGATGTGATGTGACGTGACGTGGACTGTGAAGTAATAATCATCATAAATTATCGATATAATATAACTTGGGTTTTACATTTAGTAAATTTTTTCAATTCCATCTATCAAATTGATAATTGTGTTTAATAGACCAAAATTTTGGAAGGAAATTGTGTTTAAGTCAATAATTTTATATTAAGGCCTCCAAAACTTTTCTTGGACTTTGATTTTGGAATTCAATCTTGGCATGCGCAAGAACATCATCATCTTAGAAGAGTAGAAATGCCCTAATCCGTGTCCGCGATAACTTAATTTTGACAGCTTAATCGGAGAGTACTTTAATACACATGTGCGAGGCTTCTTTACTAAAATAAAATTAATTGATTGATAGTGACAAATAGATATATAGTTATTTACTTCCACTCGCAACCCAAAGGGAAACAAAAGAAGAAAAAGGAGAAGGAACTTCATAAGAAAAGAAAAGAGAACTTAGGCCCAAACACAGCCTAAATATTTTTGGAACCCGGCTCATACTCCAAAGCCCAATTACCATTAATTTGGTAAAACATTTAGAAGGACCACCATTGTGCTTAACAATGAAGTTGACCTCCAAACTTCCATAGCCACGCAATATCTTGGCCAGCTAATATAGCTTAGGCCTGTATGTTTTGGTATAAAACATTTTATGTTGAAAAATGTTTTCGGCTAAAGAGGAGCCTTAGAGAAAGAGAAAGTGTGAGAATATAAAGTGTTCAGAGTGAGATTAAGATTTAGTAGAATTGCCTGCTCAAGTGTATGAGAGAACAACGAAAAATGATTACAGGTATGAGATGCGTAAACTATTTTACGTCTCGTGAAGGTTATTTTCATAGGTTAACTCAACATTTTCAAATTGACTAATATTTTACTATATGCCAATTACTTAAAAAACAAAAAGTAATTTTGAAGATGGCAACTAGCTTCGTAAAGAGTCGAGGTTAATATGAAATCTTTCATTTTGAAGATTGTTTTGTATTTTGAATTGTGTGTTAATATATTTGTTGAGTTTAGAAAACCAAAACTTTTAACAAGTATGCGCACGAGTTGCCATACAAGTTGTTCAAGATCTTAGATGGGGTTCTATTGTTCTACTATTATATTGCTAAATGTTGAAGGTAAATTCCATGTGTCCACGACATTCACATCGCAGATATAGCTATTCAGAGCAGATCACTCTGGGAAGCAATCAGTAAGCAAAGAACACTGAAATAAATTGATCTGAACCAGTATATCACCCAATGACTCCCAAGTATTTCTAATCGATGCAGGAATAATTAACACACAATGCATACCATCGTTACTATCCTATTAGCCTCACTCTTGTTGAAGTTCCCTGAACAAGCCCTAACATTACATAGAAAGCAGGAAAAGAGAATCAACTATATAAAGGAAAAGCAACTATGTTGAAGTCACCCCCTCAGCACCTGTAGAATGTCAAAGGACATGATTCTACATTTGGGATTTATTTATTTATTTATTTTCACATTACAAAATTAAAGCTCCTAATAGTTTTGTCCAAAAAAGAACTCCCAATTGAGGAAGTAGGCAACATTTCAGCCACAAGATCAAGTAAAAGTTTATTACTAGGTTGGGAGCTTCACATGTTGGGATAACGCTTTATCTCCCGAAATCTCTCTGTTTGTAGGCCTTTGCTTCTTTTGCACAATTCTGCATTTCTGCCAGATTGGGGGCAGTGTACTAAGTAATTAGTCCATAATATGAACTGCTCCTCAATGTTTGGCACAATTCCTGCTCTATGATGGTGGGTTATCTAAGACCTGTCACTTTTCTTTCTTCTTTTTTTCTCCCAAGAAAAATTTAGCATGGGTGACACCTTAGTAGACGCTCACCTTTCTTCATTCCCCAAACAGGTAAGCATGAGTTCACTAGCTCTACTAACTATTCTCTAAAAGCATAATAGTTGCATAATTAGAATTTATGAAACATGGACCATCTGAAGGTGTCCTCCTAGAGTCCTTAAGGTAACAACACTTAAACAATCCAACTTTCTACCGAAATGTTCCCAAGTTCAAAATTCCAATACCAATGACATGCTGTGAGACTACTTCAAGTTACTATGAAGAAACAAGAACTTATTCACAAATTTGCTTCATTATGAATATATTAATTCCTACCAAAAAATAATCCACCCAACCAGATGCCTACAGAGTGAAATCCTCAACTTTGTACGGAAGAGAGTGTAAGAGACAACAGAGAGCAAACATAACACCCTGCTTCTTCACTAAGAAGATGAGGGAGAAAGAGGGTTTAGTACCTCAGAAGAACCACACAGGCGCAATAGTTAACAAGCCTGCATACACTACGGTGTTAAAAGACAAACAACCATTTGGAAATTCTAAATTTCCGATCACTCGGGAAGCAGAGTTTCATAAATTCTAATTACAATTGACTAGAAAAGATAGAAATGTGTCCCATATGATGCCTAAATTACTCACAAAATCGATAACAACCTTGTAGAAACCAGAGAGTACCACTAAAGTAACAGTTAGATTGATTTCAGCATAAGATGAAATTCCAGATTCTTTCTTTTCCATTCCAAATTTACACATTAAATATACTATAATCATTTCTGAGGTCTCCAAGTAGACATATTTGGAGTATTCCACTTAAAATGCAACCTCTAAATTTTCTGAAGTAACTTCACAGTTAAGTTCTTAAAATTATAATCACTCTTAGCATACTACTTGGTGAAGTTATCCTAAGAAAGATAATCATCATATTGAGCAAGATTAATCCAATATCGGATCCACAACCCAAACACAAAATTCCTTAACAACATGTTCAACATTCTTATTATTGACATCACATGAATATGAAAGACTGTCCGGAAAGAGAGATTTTTTTCATAATTCTTCCAGAACCCTAAAAAGGAAAGTACAAATATTGGGGAAAAAACATCATGGCAATCATTTCTTGTAACGAGCTACCTCGTTGTCGTTGGGGAAGAAGCCCATGATTCGACCGGCCGAGTTCTGGTACGCGTACATGAACCCACCCATGAGCCCGATCAGACCCCCAGTCACCATCGACGGTCCTCTAATCCCGGGCTTAATCCCTACTTAACAAAAAATTAAGCAAAAATTAGTTCCATTTCGCACAAAAGCAATTGATTTGAGTAGCAAGAGAGAAAGGGAGAGAATGGGACCGGAGAGGTAGCCGACGGTGACGGAGACGCCGGAGATGGTGACGAAGCGGAGGTAGTCGAGAGAGCTGAAGTTTCCGACGACTTTGGTGAAAGGAGGATTCCGATCTAACACCGGGTACTCTGGCTTCGCTGACGCTGTGATGTCTGTGTTCATCTTTCTCTCCGCTCACCCACCCTCTCACTCTATATCTCTATCACGCCCTCTCTGTGTGCGACGATGACTGTGTCATGTCGTGTGCCAGTAAACGAGGAGAGAATAGGCTTTTGGGCCTCGTGGGCTCCGTTCGGCTTATTAATAGACAGAAGGTGAACTCAAGGATACGAGAAGCGAATAGGCTTTTGGGCCTTAATGTCGCATTTTAAAATGATCAAAGGGAATGGATCAATAACCCAAAGAAATCTTTAAATTGGTTTTACATGCATGTAATAGGGTGTGACCGTGTGAATTTGAATCTCCGCAATAAATAATTTTCACATATGTTTGATTAGTATTAGTCATATTGGTTACCATTAATGCCTTGGTGGGGTGGATAGTTTGACTTGAAGAGTACCTGCGGTTTTCATTGTCTACGCCCCTTTTGTGCAGCTTTCAACGGATAGGTATTACTATAATCATGCCCAGTTAAAATAGTCACAATTGGTCTCTCCGTATTAAAAAGTAAGTTAACGAAAAGACTACCAAATGAGTCATTTGATAACAATGTAAACCACTAAACTTTACTAATCAAAGCAATCAATCCACACCGTCTTTGTTTTCATCTATCCATTGATAGATTGGGTTCTGTTAAATTACCAGTTATCTCAAAAACTTAAGTTGATAGGAAGAAGTAAATTTAATCATTTAATTATTAGTTTAACACTTTCCCTCACATGTGGGCTCAAATTCCCTTTTAATAGGTGATGCTCAACACGCGAAATATTTAATTTAAATAAGAGGTGAATTGATAGAGTCAAGGTTCGATCATAAAACCTTTGACTTTGATACCATGTTAAATTATCAATTATCCTAAAAACTTAAGCTGATAGGAAGAGGCAAATTTAATGATTTAATCATTAGTTTAACATGTTATATGGATGATTGAGTTTTTTGTAACGTTGTGCACTACACTTTTATCTTATTTTTATATAACTATGATTTAATAATCATTGGATTTTTTTTTAAAAGCAAAAGCTATTCTAAAAGCTACTGCACCCTGCCACGTACTATAATAAAAGGAATTACCTCTTTAGAATCGGGGCAACATTAATAAGCTACCCTAGCTAATATGCATGTGTGATAGCAAAAGAGTAAAAAACTTGTGCGCATCTAATTGGACACGAGACTAAAAAGGGACAGGAACATTATTCTTTGTCTGAACTATATTTTAATATCTCTTATTCATATCCAGTTTGTTTGAAAAGGACTGAGAGAGAAACAAAGAAATGGTGCAAAAGGAGCTTTCCATTTCTAGCACCCTTTCACGTTGAAATAACATAGTCTCAGTTCAAAGTCTCCCTTTATATCTAGAAATTTAGAAAGTCTTTAATCTTTATTGCATGACTATATATATATATATATATATGGTGTATAATGTATATTGATATGTGTAATTTAAAATTAAAATAAAAACATGGAGTTGTTTATTATATAACTAAGCAAAAATGACTTTGACTACGTGGAAATTGTAGTAGTAATTAATGGTTTGTCATGGACACCCTTCTTTCTGCTTGAGTCGATTCCGCGTTGGAAGAGTCTACTTCGATGTCGAAACCTTCACACATTCAGGTTTCCGACGGAAATGTTAAGTGAAGCCCAATGCGGCATTTTTCAGCAGAAATGGACGTAGCTTCCACGAAGATTCTAAAGCGTGAAAGTTGAAACCCTATATCCACGAAGATTCTAAAGCGTGAAAGTTGAAACCCTATATCATTATCAACATGGTTTTCAGAGTCTTTCCCATGGCAAGCAAGCATACCGTTTGTTCTCGTCCATTTCTTTACACAAATACAGAGCCAAACTCAGACGAGCCTCATGTCAACCAAGCTCAGTTCAGGAGCAGATAAAACTGCTGCGAAGGGTTCTCTTGCTCTCCACAGACTCTCATCATCGACTTCCTTCTATAGTAGCGTCAGCTTTGATGACACAGGAGAGGAGGTAATTAAGACAGATAAAGCTGCTGCGAAGGGTTCTCTTGCTCTCCACAGACTCTCATCATCGACTTCCTTCTATAGTAGCGTCAGCTTTGATGACGCAGGAGAGGAGGTAATTAAGTGAAACCTGTTACAATATATTTGAAGCCTCTTCGGCAACTAATATCAAAGCATGTATAAACGAACATGAAAAAAGATGATCAATATGGGATTTTAGCTAAAACGAAGAGCTTTCATGATGATAAGAGTAGTTACAGGGGATTTTAGAATACCTCACAATCATTATAGTGAATATTGTTGGTAGAATACCCTAAAATTTTAGGGAATCTCGATCTGTTACAATTGTTTCTCTCAATGGATCAAAGGTCTAGCTATTCCCCTTTTTCAAATTTTGTTCTAGACCAAAAAGAGGCCAATATGCTTTGCATGAAGGAGACGCACAAGCACATAATTTGGGTCAATGAATTGCGTCAAATACTTAAAAATTGAAGGGCCTTGAAGGTCAATCAAGATGACATCATGAGACAATGAAGTGAAAAACTGAGGCTACATACCAGTTATTGTAGTCTGCTTGCCTGATTAGTGATTATACATTGATCACGTACAGGCTGATTTGAATTCCCCCTAGTCTTAGGAGCAGCCAATATGAGACATTGACTTATCTTTAGGAGGAGCGAGCTTACATCTGCCCTGGAGACTGGAGTTAAGTTATCATATTAATATATCTTCTAATTCATATTTTGCAGCATCCACAAATTACGGCTAGTGTGGAAATTTTATCAGCATCACCTCATATTTCCATAAGTGTAAATTTGGATGTTGAGAACGACAACTCTACCAATGATGCAAAACTTCAACAAGCAAACATTGTCCGGATGGTAAAGGAGAAGGACTTGAATTCTATACAGAAGTTTGGCCATGATGTGGACCTTGAATCCCCGCTACTTGTCAGTAACTGGCTGGAGGAGCAAAATGTCTTATCAGGAGCAGATAAAGCTGCTGTGAAGGATTCCAGAGCTTTCCACAGACTCTCATCATCGACTTCCTTCCATAGCTCATCATCGACTTCCTTCCATAGCTGCACCGGCTTTGAGGACAGCAGCATTGATGAAACAGGAGAGGAGGTAATTAAGTTTTCTATTTTGTGTCCGTTGGATTTATATGGTGGATGATAGTGCAAGTTTAGTTGGTCTGAGCTTAGCCTCATACTTGCTTAAGCTCCCACAGCCTTGATAAAGACACTGATCTAAAGCAGTGGCAGAACACCGCTGCTATAGGTTGGAAAAGGTCACTGCATTATGTATACCATTTGGCCAAGCCGCACTCATAGCGCCATTACCAATGCTCAGGAAATAGGAATGGTCACCAACCCCTTCGAACACAGTTTCGAGACAATACTTGAAAACCCAAAAATTTCTTTGTTTTTCTCATCAATCAAGAAGAAATACGCCCACCCACTTTACTGACAATTAAAGAAAATGTACTCTATATTAAGATGGAGCAAAGGTCAGCTCCCTTGCTGTAGATCGAATAGCCAAAATTTACAATAAGAAATTTGAGGAGAAAACGTTTTGTGTGAATGACATTCAACTCTTGTTTGAACAAAGCTGTAGAATGTGGTTCGGGTCAAAAAGCTTTTATCGCTAACCCGATCGAAGTACGTTTGAATGAGCTTATACCGTAGAGCCTTGATCACTAGCTAGATCATACGTCTTTCAAACAAGGTAGTTCTAGAATGCTTCGATCGTAGTGTTGGTTGTAGTTTCATTTGATCTATAGAGTGATTTGTAGTTTCGTTCAAATGAGATCGCAATAGGGTAGTTTTGTAATTTTATTTTCAAAGCTGCAACTATACTTCTATTTAGGCCTAATAAGGAAAGCTTGGCCGCCAAACTTCAGTATTGTCATCAGTTTTTCAATAGGAAATACTCTAGGGAGAGTTCTCTCCAGTTTTCTTGCAAATTCCTAGATTTTTCTTGGCTTTTGTTATCAGTTGTGAGTTGTGTGCCTGTAGATTCAGCTCCCCGGCCTCTATGTTCCGCTGCATTACTCCATAGGTTTTATCACCTTGCAATAGTTTAAAACCTATATGCATAAAGATGGAGTAACTTCCACCCCCACAAGTCTCGCTCGAACAAGATTGCAGAATAATAGTTTTGTAATTTGTATTGCTTTAAAGTGTAATAGGGATGGCCTGGCCAGTATATTTCACTATCGTGATTAGTTTTTTCAATAAGAAATACTCTTTGGAGAGTTTTCTTCAGCTTTCCCGCAATTTTCTTAATTTTTATTGGTTTCATGGAAGAGTTGTGAGGATGGATTGGAGAGTTTTCTTCGGTTCTTCTGCAATTCCCTTGATTTTGTGGAAGATTTGTGAGTTTTTTAACAAACAACCTTCATCAATTATGTACTTATTAATTTAAACAAAAAAATTCTAATATATTAACATTCATCCAAAGAATTTTTAACAAAATAAAACCAGAATTGACTATCTTCAGCAAGAGCATACATCTTCCCTTCTAGTCAGCTGACTTCAAGTTAATGTTAAGTATGAGTTGAATTAAAAGTCATGGTGGGACCCAGTGGTTTGTCTCCTTCTCCAATTAGGAGAGGTTCTTGGTTCAACCGGTTTGCTCCTTTACATGTGGGTTTTGGAATCCTTCTCCTATGTGTACTTGACTCCTTGTTTGACTTATAGTAGGAGTCCTAGACAACATGTAAAAGGAGAGTTAAGCTTCTACATAAAGAATTGTGTTGTGCCGTAAGAAGTAAGAGCAAAAAAAGATAGTAATATTTGCTTTGTGTTTTTGGTGTGCCAACAATAGAGAGAAAAAGTGAGAGCAAGAAAGATAGTGTTTTTCCCTTTTGTTTTTATTCTCCTTTGGGCAAAGTAAGAATTGGGTGTAATTGGGGCTTTGGGTTTGAGTAGTTTTCTCACCATGTTACTCTCTTGTACTCATCTTTTGATAGTGGATTTTCTTCGGGTCATCTTTGCTAGTGGATGTAGGCTTGTTAAGCCGAGCCACTTAAATCTTTGTGTCGAATGTGATTGCTTTATATTTGTTATTCTGCATTCTTCTTATTTTTCGTATCTCACGGGTCATGGGAAATAGGATTAATTTCCTAACAACTAGTATCAGAGCTTTTGGTTCGAGTGGGAGCGATGATAGTAGAAGAAGGAAGGATAGGGATCAAGAAGTTCAATGGCACAAATTTCGCATGTTGGAAGATGCAGATTGAAGATATCCTTTATGAGAAGGATCTTCATCAACCTTTTTTGGGAAAACAACCTGACGACATCTATGATAGCGAGTGGGCTCTGCTTGATCGTAAAACCCTGGCAGTTATTAGGTTATTATTGTCAAAATTAGTTGCACACAACGTTGTAAAGGAGAAGACCACAATGAGTCTAATGGTGGCTTTGTCAAGCATGTATAAGAAGCCATCGGCTAACAATAAGGTGCACCTGATGAAGAAATTGTTCAACCTAAAGATGGCGGAAGGGACTTCGGTGGCACATCATCTCAATAAATTCAACGTTATCAAGAATCAATTGTCATCGGTTGAAATTGATTTTGATGATGAGATTCGCGCGTTGATCATCTTGGTATCTTTGTGAAATAGCTGGGAAGCTGTAAGGATGGCTTTGAGTAACTCTGCAGGGAAGAGTAAACTAAGCTATGAAAACGTCAGAGATTTGATTCTCAGTGAAGAGGTTCGTAGAAGAGATGCGGGTGAAGCCTCTTGTTCTGATGCTGTTTTAAACCTTGAGACTCGGGGCAGAGGACAAGATAAAAACTCTGATCAAGGCAGATCAAATTCCAAAAAAAGGAGAAGCAAATCCAGATTCGGACAACTTGAGTGTTGGAACTATGGCAAGACAGGCTACTTCAAGAAGAATTGCAGAGAGCTAAAGAAGAAGACTGACAATGACGAAGCAAATGTTGTGGCAACAAAAGAAGTGTACAATGCCCTACTTCTATCTATTGAGAGTCCTCTTGGGTCTTGGATCCAGGAGCTTTTTTTCATACAACATCGATCTGTGAAGTTCTTGAAAATTATGTGGCTGGAGATTTCAGGAAGGTATATTTGGCTAATGGAATGGCGCTGGATGTTGTGGGCTTAGGCGATGTTGGCATTAGAGTTCACAGTGACTCAGTATGGAAGCTGCAGAAGGTCAGGCATATCCCAGAGCTGAAAAAGAACTTGATTTCAGTGGGACAACTTGATGATGAAGGGCCTTCAATTTATTTCCACGATGGAAAGTGGAAGGTCAACAAGGGAGCCAGGATTTTGGCTCACATATAGGTACCCTCTATATGACCACGAATAGCAAGGATATAGTTGTTGTTGTAGATATGAGTGCTGACTCAAAACTATGGCACCTAAGGCTTGGGCACATGAGCGAAAGGGATGAAGGTACTTATGTCAGAGGGGAAACTATCGGAATTGAAGTCAGTTGAGTCTGATTTGTGTGAAGGTTGCATTATAGGGAAGCTGAAGAAGGTGAGTTTCGTGAAAGTTGACAAAGCACCTAAGCTTGGAAAGCTGGAGCTGGTACACATGGATTTGTAGGGTCCCACACCAATGGCATCTCTTGGAGGCTCGCAGTATCACATCACACTTATTGATGACTCAAGCAGGAAGGTATGGGTTTATTTCTTGAAAAGTAAATTTGATGTATTTGAGACTTTTAAGAAATGGAAGGCCATGGTTGAGACTGATACAGGCTTTGAAGCTCAAGTGTTTGAGATCAAACAATGGAGGAGAATACGAAGATAGGGGATTTAAACAGTTTTGCGCAGTGAATGGGATTAGAATGGAGAAAACTATCCTATGAACACCACAACAGAATGACGTGGCTAAGCGCATGAACATAACCCTCAATGAGTGTGTTAGGAGTATAAGATTGCATGCTGGGTTACCAAAGACTTTCTGAATTCAGTTAGCACTGCTGCATACCTGATAAAAAGGAGGCCTTCCATTCCCTTGAGCCATAGACTACCGGAAGAAGTCAAGAGTGGAAAAGAGGTAAATCTTTCACATTTGAAAGTTTTTTGTTATACTTAGTATGTCCATGATGAGTCTAATACTCGGAGTAAACTAGATGCTAAATCTAGAAAGTATTTCTTCATTGGATATGAAGATGATGCCTTCAGTTATCAATTTTGGGATGATCAAAATTGAAAGATCATTAGAAGTCGGAATGTGACTTTTAATGAGTATGCTCTGTACAAGGATGGGTCAAGTGCATAACCTGAAGTTATAGAGCAGGAATTGAAGAAGTCTGAGTTTGTTAACTTAAATGAGTTTCTGAAAGTACAATTCAGAAAGAGAAACAATTCGTGGAGGTGGAGCTTGATGAACGGCGTTCACTCACGGATGAATGTGATGACGAAGAGTTTTCAAGAGACTTACAGCACCGGGAAAAGTGTTATTCTTTAGCAAGATGCAAAGAGAAACGTGATCAAAAGGCATCAGAGGTATGGCTTTAAGGATATGGTTTCTTTTGCTCTGATAGCTAGTAGTGAAGATCCATTGTCTGTTCAGGATGGTATGCCGAAAGAGGTGGAGTCACTACATAGAGATAAAGCTTGGGAATCGGTAGAATTACTCAAGGGAAAGAATGCTAAAGGGTGCAGATGGGTCTACAAGAAGAAAGAGTCATCGAGAAAGCTGTAAGGTTGACGGGACTAATAGGGAGGCATGGTGTAATGTCTAAATCAGGTCTTATATTCAAGTTCAAGAGGCGCTTGGACTTGAGGGACACTTGTGGAGTATGATTGCCCTTGGGGGTTAAGGCGGAGACATCCGAAGGAGACCTTTTGGTAGGCTTGATGGGATTCAAGTCAAGTTGGAGATTGTTAAGTATGACTTGAATTAAAAGTCATGGTGAGACCCAGTGGTTTGTCCCCTTCTCCAATTAGGAGAGGTTCTTGGTTCAACCAGTTTGCTCCTTTACATGTGGGTTTTGGAGTCCTTCTCCTATGTGTACTTGGACTGCTTGTTTGACTTATAGTAGGAGTCCTAGATGACATGCAAAAGGAGAGTTAAGCTTCTACATAAAGGCTTGTGTTGTGCTGTAAGAAGTAAGAGCAAAAAAACATAGTAATATTTGCTTTGTGTTTTTGGTGTGCCAACAATAGAGAGAAAAAGTGAGAGCAAGAAAGATAGTGTTTTTCCCTTTTGTTTTTATTCTCCTTTGGGCAAAGTGAGAACTGGGTGTAATTAGGGCTTTGGGTTTGAGTAGTTTTCTCACCCTGTTACTCTCTTGCACTCTTCTTTTGATAGTGGATTTTCTCCGGGTTATCTTCGCTAGTGGATATAGGCTTATTAAGCCAAACCACTTTAATCTTTGTGTCGTGTGTGATTGCTTATCTTTGTTATTCCGCATTCTTCTTATTTTTCATATCTCACGGGTCTTGGAAAATTGGATTAATTTCCTAACAGTTAAAAACAATAGTCATCATTTTAATAGATCTTCTAATTCATATTTTGCAGCATCCACAAATTACAGCAAGTGTGGAAATTTTATCAGCACCACCTCATGTTTCCATAAATATAAACTTGGATGGTGAGAACGAAAATTCTATCATTGATGCAAAACTCCAACAAGCAAACATTGCCAGGATGGTAAAGGAGAAGGACTTGGATTCTATACAGAAGTTTGGAGGCATCAAAGGAATTTCAGAAGCTCTGGATACTGATTTAGAGACTGGAATCCGTTGCTCTAGACACAGAGCTAGCACGCTCTCCACAGCACAGACTCCTGAACGAGGCTTCTTCAAATTTCTCTTAAAGTATTGCAGTAATTGCATAATTTTCCTTCTATTTGTCTCTGCAGTGCTGTCACTTGGGTTTGGGATTGGGGAGGAAGGCCTCAGGACTGGTTGGTACGAAGGAGTCATCATAATTATTGCCATCGTCATACTTGTGGCTGCTCCTTCTCTACGTGACTTCTGGCTTGAACATTCATGGAAGATGTCAGGAAAGCAGAAACCATTGGAAGTTGATGTTCTCATAGGGGGGCACCCACAGAAAGTACACATGGGCGATGTTTTGGTGGGTGACATAGTATGCCTAGAGAAGGAAACTCTGATCCCTGCTGATGGTTTGTTCATATCTGGTGATCAGCTTCTAAAACTAAATGATGGTCTAGAGTCCACCATCGATGACAGGAACCCATTTCTGTTCTATGGCGCAAAGGTGGTTGATGGAAGTGGTCGCATGCTAGTTACATCTGTGGGAATGGACACCACATGGAGTCAGCTGATAGGCGGGGTCATCCATCCCCGCCACAAGACCTCATTACCAGCTGAGCTTGACAGGGTGAGCATTCGCACACAAATTACTGGGCTTTCAATCTCAATCCTCATCCTTGTAGTTTTGTTCCTCCGGTTTAAGTTTAAAAAGGAAGATGTTGGCTCCAACCTCCCAGAGCTGAAGGGGGGACCAATTAGAAGCAAGGAGATAATAGATGCGACTATGAGATTTGTCATGAAACTAAATGGGAAGACCAGAACCTTAATAACTTCACTTACTATATTGCTGGTTGGAGTGACGGAAGGAATACCTTTTGTAGTCGCACTCACCATCGATTATTGGAACAAAAAAATGCTGTCTGACAAGGCCTTTGCTCAAGAACCTTTGGCTTGTCTCACCATGGCTTCAGTCACCACTATCTGCATTGACAAAACTTGTTGGCCAATGCTAGACCCGTCGGCAGATGACGTGTGCAGGACAGAGACAAGAAATGCAATTGAAGGGTGGAAAAAGAATGGAGTTAGCATCATACTGGTTTCAGAAGATGATGTGTCAGTGTTGGAAGACATAGCTCTCAGATTTGGACTGCTTGCCGATTCAACGAGATCATCTGCGCTTGAAGGTGAACAGTTTCAGAATTACAGCAATGAAGAGAGGATGAATAAAGTAGATAAAATCATGGTGATGGGAAGCTCCTCCCCTTCTCACAGGCTCCTTCTGGTGCAGTGTTTGAAGAAAAAAGGCCACAAAGTAGCAATGGTTGGAGTAAAAACAAATGAGATTCCAGCACTAAAGGAAGCTGATGTGGCCATTGTGATGGAAATTTGTAGCAGTGAAATGGCCAGAGAGAATTCTGACATCATCATCAGGGATGGAAATATCAGTTTCTTGGTCACTATTGTCAGCTGTGGAAGATGTACTTACGACAACATTCGGAAGTATATCCAACTTGTGCTCACCATGAATATTGCAGGGTGGTTGATAACCTTGATCACAACCATTTGTTTTGGATATTCTCCAATTACGGCAATCCAATTGCTCTGGGCAAACTTCTTTGTGACCCTTCTAGGTGGCTTTGCATTACTTACAGAGCCAACAACAGAGAAACTAATGGAAAAGCCTCCAATGAGACAAAGTGAACCACTGATTACCAAGGCTATGTGGAGAAACCTAGTCAGTCAAGCTCTATATCAGGTTGCCATCTTAGTGGCCTTCCAATTCAAAGGGGAAGCTATCCTGGGCATAAGCAAGGATGTTAGTAAAACCATTATCTTCAATACTTTTTTTCTCTGCCAAGTATTCAACCAAATCAATGCAAGAGAGCTGGAGAGGAAGAATGTATTTAGGGACATTCATTCTAACCCTTGGTTTTTGGTGGCTGTGGTAGTCATTGTGGGGCTGCAGGTGGCTTTTATTGAGATTGCACATTTCTTTGTTAGCAATGCAAGACTGAATTGGGTGCAGTGGTTCGTCTGTCTTGTAATTGGGATGGTTTCATGGGCTATCGATTGGGCTACAAAGTACACATCAGGCTGCATCATGGATTGTTTTGATGGCTCACATATGGGAACCACTGGTACGACACCCTCTAATCCCTCAGTATCTGCAACTCTCGAGCTACCACTCATGAATGGAAACTTGACACCAGTCTCATCTTAGTTTATACTGATTTCCTCTTTTAGCATACAAATAGGCATTTAGAAACATAATTACCAGGTGTAGTTGTAGGATGACTGGGGAGTCAGGGCACTCTGCTTGACCTCTGCCAGCAGCAGAACAATTTTTGTAAAGTTTTTTATTTGGGAAACACCACGATTTTTAATGTGTTTACCAAATTTAGATGACTTTTCCAGCATTAGATTTTCTTTGATTGTTTTAATTTTCTTCTTTGATGATTCTTACATATTAGGAGATTTTCTTACCTTTTATTTACTTTTTTGGATGTAGTTAACTTATAAGTTGTGAATCAGTGTAACGAATAATTGAGTTTTTTGTTTACATATATTCTAATCGTAGCTTCTTCTTTTTTCCCTCAAATTTGCTTGCTTTAATGTTCTGTTTGCTCGTGTTCCTATTCTCAAGCCAGGAACAGTGTGTGCAAATTTATAATTGAACTCCCTCTCTAAGCACCATATATAAAGATTTGTAAATCTGGCAAGTAAAATAGACCAAGTTCTGATATAAAGAACAGCAAAATAAATGAGAGAGAGAGAGAGAAAAAAAAAAAGAAAAAAAAAAAGAGAGTTTTTGAAATGGGAAGCATAGAAAAAGAAAGAGCAACTCAGAATCAAAGAGAAACAGAGCATTCAAATGACATTACCTGAGGACTTGATTGGCACACTAGCCACTTGGTATAAGTCGAACTGTTTCAACGGCAGCGTGGACTTCGATTGAAGAAGACAAAGACTTACGCCTCGCGTGTGGACGTGTGGTAGAAATTGCATGCGACTTATCGACGCCAAACCTTTCTACCAATTAGAAAGATCCGACTTTATTTAATAGCTTTTGGCCTCGTGGCCCTTATTCTGCGGTATATGATTATTAATTTTTGACATGTTCAATAAATTTAATACGAACTCAATACGAAGTTGAAATTATCGACGACTTTGGTGAAACAAGGGTTCCAATGTATCACCAGGAGGGACTCTTGGCTTCGTTCATCTTTGACTCCTCTCATCCACCATGTCACTATCTCTGTCACACCTTTTCTATGTGCCACGATGTTTATGTGTGTCAGTAAATTAGGGGTATTAACCTGGTTTTAATTCTTGGTTATTAACCAAAATCGAGAACTGAAATTAAGGTACCCAATTTTTTTATTTTGAAAAACCAAAATGGGTACCCAGTTACTTGGTTATACAATAATCGGTTGGTTTTGGTTGATACCTAGTTATCTGGACCAAGTAACAATTTTTTTTTTTTTTTTTAGTTCATTTTGGGCTTATTTGAGGTATTGGGTCTAAGTTTTGTGCTTAATTTAACAATTTTTGCCTTTTTTTTAAAATATTGTGACTGTTAAAAAAAAAAAAACACTTAAACAATACCAAAAAATCCTAAAAAATCATTGTTTTCGGCTTTTTGGGCCTAAACAATAAAAATCCAATGTTTAAAAATGTTCTAAAGCTTCATTGTTTAAAAATGCCCATAAAATCCAATGTTTACAAATGCCATAAAAATTCAATATTTAAAAATGCCATAAAAAATTAAAATTAAAAATTATTATTTTATATATATATCTGGCTATCCGATTATAGTCGGGTGCCAAAAATAGGAATAGGAACCGAATACCCGGTTACCAAAAAAAGAGAGGAGAATAGGCTTTTTGGGCCTAGTAGGCTCCTTTGGGCGAAATGGACAATGGAGTGGCCTATAAACATGTTGGCTCCGTAAGGCATCGTTGGACAGATGGCGAACTGAAGAATAGTCACTTTTTTTTTTTTTGTAAACCTTTTGGGCATTTAAAGAAAATTTTATAACGAGGGCTTATACAATTGCAATATATATATAACGTTGTACTGAAAATGCACAGTTTCCTGTTCCACGGCAGGTCCCACTATCACTGTCCTTTATTGAGCTGTTATTTTTTTACAACGCGCACGCTACACGTTGGCATTCAAACCTCCTGATGATCGGCTACAATTAACATACGTTGCAATCGCCAAGACGACACCAATCACTACCATTCCATATTTCCATCTGAATTCTGAGGTCATGGATGACCTTTAAACATGCTGTGAGGACGGCGGTAACCTTCAACACACACACACACACATATATATATATATATATATATCTCATGTACTCAGACCACTAAACTGTATATTCACTCAGCTAATTAGCCAAAGAACACGAATGCCTCTGAGACTCACATAATGACGACATCTCTGTCTGCTAAAAAAAAAAAACTACAAGATATATATATATATATATATATATATAGTTATGTATACCATCAATTTGATTTTATCATGTCCATCTCCATTTTTCAAGTCCAAGCGGGTGCCTTCGGGCGGTGTTTAAATGATTAAAATAATATAAAAGGTAACTTGCTCGTGAAGGTTCAATGTTAGGATTCTTCTAACTTCAGGGTGGATATACACTGTATGCGGGGAAGTGGAACTACAGAAATTGGAAAGAGAAAGGAAGCCTACCAAGTACCAACAATGGTGAGTTAACCAGGGTTATAGCTAAGTTAACGGGGCTGCCTCGAGCTTTACCGGTGAAACAAAATATCCCTTTAAAAAAAAAAAAAGGGAAACGTGGCCGTGGGTTGTCACTTGTCATTTTTTTTTTTTTTTTAATCTTCGAAGTTTGTATATATAGTACTAAGGGCATAATTACTTTCTTCTTTTTTTTTTTTTTGGAAAGTTTACGGGGACAAATTGAACATTTTACATGCTAGCCGAAAAAATTAAACAAAGAGATGGATTGAAAGGAGTTGACCGATAAACCCCTACATTGTAAATTTGTAAAATTTAGTGGACATTAAAAAATACTTAATAGTTTATAGGCTTTATCTAATTTATTATTAACTTCTACCAATTAGCAAGTGACTAGAAACAGAGAACCGCTAAAGGAATTAGACGCAATACTGGATCCTACTATTGTGAGACATTCTATGGCAAGGTTTTTTTTTTTTAATTTTTTATATTTTTTCACATGTCCACATAAGAGAGGGGAGAGAGATTCGAACTAGTGACCTCGACTTCATTAGGCGATGGTCTTAGTCGATTGAACTACCTCTTTAAAACATTCTGTGGCAAGGTGTTGCACCAAACTATACTCATATATCTTCTCACTGAACCACAGAGAGAGAGAAACTAAACAAGAGAGAAACTAAACAAGAAGATGATCAAAACATTCAAATATGCAAGATGCCATCCAAAGATTTCTTGCTCCAGTGATCATTAATGGATTAGGGCGAAGCAGAGCATACAAATGGCATTACCTGAGGGCTGGTGATCAGAGACTGACCGTTTGATTGGCTAAAGGTCAAACCTTTTCATCCCCTCATTGGCTCCTTCACGTCCCGTTCTTTCTCTCTCTCTCTCTCTCTTGCAGCCTCGCTCTCTTGTCTGAAAGAGAACCAAAAGAGTCAGACAAGCATGTTTGTTCTTGTTTTTAGGGGCGGTTATGCTAAAACCGTTAACCGCAACCACTCCATTTAGTCAGTTAGTGGTTATTAAAATTAGTAACTGTTTTTTTATATAGGGTTCTGAGCTTTTTGAGATGTTTTGGGCCTTTATTGTGCCTAATTTTTAGGCTTATTTTTAAATAGTTTTGGGTCAAAATATTCTCAAAAACAATAAATATGATGAAACCCTATTCCTAACTTGTACTTAAAACGACACTATTTTGGTGTTTAACACCAAAACCACATCGTTTTAATGCTATATTTTTAATATAAAATATAAAATATATATTTATATTATTATATATAAGAGTATGCGATTAGTAGTTATTAACCGATTTTTCCTACTCATGAAACCGCTAACCACACGTCCTAAGTAGTCAACGAATTTTTACAACCACCTAGCAAAGCGATTATGCAGTTAGTGGTTGTAACTTATCTGTTTGTACACTCTACTTGTTTAGATAAGTCAGCCGAGAAAAAATAAAATTAAAATTACTCCTTTAGTTTTCATGCAAGTTAATTCCTTTGCCAATATATTGTTTAATTAATTACCCTATTGACGAAAAGAACTATTTTTAATTTCATATTCTGTTTTGGACATGGAACTTGAAAACAGAATAATCAATATAACTGGAGAATATTTTTACATCATAAAATTATATGCTATGGCTTAAAATATGCATACAAATAATATAAAAACTAATCCAGTATGTTGAATACTTACAAAAAAAAAAAACAAGCATGTTGAATAAAATACTAAATGCCATGTGGGTATTTAAATCACGTCATAAAACTTTTTTAAAACTTAAAAAAAAATAAAATCCCAAAAACACGAGCAAACATAATGTAGAAAGTTTATTGCTTGAGCAAATGCCCAAGCTACCTGAGCACGTGTCTCACATGCATTATCCATTGGGGAAATGCTACAATGCAATCAATTGACCACATTTTGTCCATCAAATGCTTACGTGGCAAGTCACTTATTATATATATATATATATATTTCAAATAAACATAAAATGAAAATGAAAATAAAATAAAAGTTAATAAAAAAATTTAAAAAAGATAAAAAGGGGTGGCTGGCCACCCAAGTATAGAACAAGGGTGGCTGCAGGGTGGCGAAGCCACCCAATAATACTGGGGTGGTGAACCACCCCTAAGGCCAAAAAATTGAAGTTTTTTTTTAGAAAATGGGTTTGGCCCATGGGCCATGGGGGTGGCTGAAGCCACCCTCAACCGTCCAATGAGGGTTTAAAAGTTTTTTTAAAAAATGGTTTTCGCCCTTGGGGGTGGCCGATCCACCCCCAAGGGCCATATGGCCAGCCACCCCAACGCTTTTAAAAAAACTTCAAATTTTGGCCCTTGGGGTTGAACCACCCCAGTGGCTTGCCACCCCATTTTACTTGGGTGGCCACCCTTTCTATCTTTTTTTTTTTTTTTTTAAATTTTATTAACTTTTCATATTTTCATTTTTATTTTAAGTTATTTGAAAATAATAATAATAATATAGCAAGTGGGCTTGCCACCTAAGCATTTGATGGGTAAAATGTGGTCAATTGATTGCATTGTAGCATTTCCCCTGCCCATTGCACATTGCATGGAATCTTGATCCTGACCCCAAGTGGGCCAAACCAAAAATGGAAAGCCTAGCAAAATAGTCAATGCAGATTGTCTCGGTTTTCATCCACCGTTAGATGCAGTACTTTGAGGGAGTGATTGTTGCTACCTTCTGGTCCAGCCTCATAATTTGCCTTTGAGTTGCATGAGTCGAGAAGTGGGTCTTCAGATTGGAGATACGGTGCGTACCCTACGGTTGAAGAGGCGTATGTAAACGATGATGGGATGGGATGGGCTGGGAAGTATCTAGATCGCTGTCAAATTTTTCATGTCTACTTGAAATATTTAAGTTGATAAAAATAAATAAATTTAATAATTTAATTAACACTTTTAACATCTTAATTACTTAATGCGAACCAATAGAATGGCAACATTAATTCAGCTCATGATGATCATCGATCAGGTCGGTGAAGAGATCGATATTGGGATTTGCTGCAATATCCTAATCTAAGTGACTTCTCTCAATGGCATGTCATCCGGGTCTGATGTGCAGCCCACAAGGTGTTTTTTTTTTTTTTTTTTTAATTAAAAAAAATTGTACCTTGTGAATTAAGGAAAGATCATCTCCAAGTGAGACCATCCGAATTGACACGGTTCACTCACGTGCATAGGGTAAGGTGGTAAATTGATAAACAAAGCAAGAACAAATACCACTTTTAAAAACTAAAATATCAACTTAAACAACCTGAACGTGAGTGATATGGGAGAAATGCTAAGGTACAATTAAGTACTTAATTTGTGTAGTAAAACTGTAAAAGAGAGAGAGAGAGTGGGCTTTTGAGACTGATGGGCTGAGTACAGCTACTATAATAGATTGAGGTCTCATGGGCTAAGTTCGGCTTTATATTATCCTTTGGGGCTCATGGGTTGAGTTCTCCTTAATCATGGACAATGTAGTGGGCTGCAAATGGGTTAATAGCCCATCGTTTGCCAACAATTTGCAGGGTTTTTTTTTTTTTTTTTTTTTGGTGTAGAAATTGACAAAAGGCATTATACAAAATGGAGCCATTTCTCTGATCCTACGACACATGTTTAATGCAAAAGGAATTTTGCTCGAAATTGTTAGGACCAACTCAGTACATTTTGGTTGCCGGAGGAAATTGTGGCAGATTTCATGGAGCAATAATGATAATTTGTTGGGGAGAATTATAAGATTTGTGTTCTTAGTGTTAACCAACACGATAAGTTACACTTCTCTACATCTGTTTCTGATTCAAATTCAAATTCAAGTTCACATATATCTCTTCATCAAGATAAGATATAGTTTGTTATTTAATATTTTGAATTGTAAACTTAGTCCATATTTTGAATTGTAAACTGAGTCTTGGATTACTATCCAAACTCTCAAATGTACATCTATATATATCAATACAATACTCATGGTTTGGTTAAGTTAGCCAAACACATTTATATCAATTGCTTTCATGGTATCGAGCTTTATTAGCTCACGCTTATTTTCTGATTTTTTTTCTCACCTTCCGCTTTCTCATGGTCGCTTCACCTACTTACATTGGGTTTATTCCTCCCAATGTTGCTCACCTAGTGTATGTCCGCTTGGATGGACCCAACTACACTCGTGGCTTTCTCAAATTCGTCCCGTCTTGCGGACTAATGACTTCATGGGCATCGTGGATGGTTCTGAGCCGTGCCCCCCCGAGAAGATTTCTGATGATAAAGGAATCACGACTCTCAATCCTGCTTTTGTTCTTTGGACAAAGAAGGATCAATTTATTTTGAGTTTGCTTAATTCAACTCTTACTGAGAAGGTTCTAGCCTCCTTGTATGGTATGGAAACTTCCCGCCAGGTGTGGACTCACCTTTCCACCCGGTTTGCTTCGGAATCTCGCTCTCATATTGCATATGTGAAGCGACAACTCCAGCATCTTCATCAAGGTTCTCAGTCCTGCACGGATTATCTCCAATCAGCCAAGCTATGGGCCGACAAACTGGCTGTGGTAGGCAAGCCTGTTGATGACGATGATCTGGTTTCGTATGTTCTCAGTGGCCTAAATGCTTCTTATGGCCCGTTTGTTACTGCATTGTCGGTTAATACTCGGAATAGCCCCATCACGTTTGAAGATTTTCAAGCTGAGTTGTTGTCTCATGAGATTTTTCTTGACAATCACCACAGCTCCATTCCTCCTGGTAACAACTCATTTGCCATGTTTTCTAATAGAAAGCCACCTAACCACTTTTCCAACAGGAAGTCACGTGGACCCATGTCCTTTGCATCTAAGAAGGGCTCACCTAATCCTTATCAAGGCCACTCATTGCCACGTGAATCTGCTTCTCATTCATCCGGATCTGCAACTTCTCACCAATCTGGCCAGACTACTACTCCAAAATTCGGTAATAAGCCTCCTTGTCAAATATGTGGAAAACTAAGTCATCAGCCCTTGATTTGTTTCCACCGAATGGACTACGCGTACCAAGGGCGTCATCCTCCTCCTCAGTTAGCTGCCATGGCTGCTCAAAATAATGCTCTTGTGGAGAACCAACAATGGTATGCAGATAGTGGGGCCAATGCTCATGTTACATCTGAGTTAGAGAACTTGTCCATCCAACAACCGTTCACCGGTCATGATCTCTTTGTGGGTAATGGGTCCGTCTCCAGATTCAACACAGTTCCACCTACCTTGAACTCCTCAATCCAAGTTTCTTTTAACCCGTGTTCTCCATTGTCCTAATGTTGCTGAAAATTTACTTTCGATTAATCGTTTTTGCATTGATAACGATTGTTTTTTTATTCTAACTGGTTCCAATTTTGTTGTTAAGGACAATCGTGGGCAAAACAATTCATGAAGGTCCTAGTGTCAATGGGCGTATCCAATAAATTTGCAGTGCTCTCTATCTCATGTATGCGTTCTGTTGTTGCTTTCCTTGGTGTGTCTACTTCCTTTGACACGTGGCATGCTCGATTGGGTCACGCCTCTCTGAGTTGTCTCACGTGTTCTCCGTTCTCATAATCTTCCGGTTTCATCTTCGCCAATAAATCAACTGTTTGTGAATTTTGTCAAGTGCGGCAAGGCCAAACAACTACCTTATGCCCATTCTTCAAGGGTTACATCTTCACCTTTGGAACTGGTGCACTCAGATGTCTGGTCCTCGCCATCTATGTCACTTAGTGGTTGTCGTTATTATGTAATTTTCATAGATGACTTTAGTCGTTTTTGTTGGGTGTATCCATTATTTAAATCGATGTTTTTATTTCTTTTGTCAAGTTTAAGTCTCTTGTAGAGAATCAACTTTCTCATCGAATAAAACAGTTTCAATCAGATAATGGAGGTGAATTTGTTTCAAAGCCTTTTCAGATTTTTTGATTTACATGGTATAATTCATCGCCGCTCATGTCCTCATACACCTACAGAATGGACTAGCAGAGAGGAAACATCGCCATTTAATGGAGATGGGATTATCTCCTTGCTCAGTCACATTTACCAACTGAATTTTGGGTTGATGCTTTTCTTTGTCTGCCTATATTATTAATCGTTTGCCCACTCAATATTATCCAATGAGTCTCCATTTTTAAACTTTATCATCAACAACCAGATTACTCCTTACTTAGAGTTTTTGGGTGTGCATGTTACTCCTCCGTCCTTATACTCCTCATAAGCTTGCCTTTAAAAGCAAGCAATGCATTTTCTTGGATTTAGCTCCAACCATAGAGGGTATAGGTGTTTTGATCCGGTCTCTCGTAAGGTTTATTTGTCTCATGTGGTATTTGATGAGTCTCTTTTCCTGCCATTCATAGGTCTCTTTCACCTGCTCCTTCACGTGATGTTTTGCCTGCAGAGAGTTCATTGACAGTGGCTGTACCTGAAACACGTCCAGCTCATTTATCTCATAATATGCCACCATCACCCAATACACCTGCTACAACAATACAAGAACCACCTCATCTACCTATGGTCCCCACACTACCTCATCCTTGTCCTATTAGTGATCACTTAATTGCCTCACCTACCCCCACTTCACCTACCCCCACTTCACGTAATGCTCATAACCCAAGTGATATCCATACCTCTCCTTTAGCCATTCCTATGGTCCCCACACTACCTCACTCTTGTCCCCCTAGTGATCACATTATAGCCTCACCACCTCACTCTTCACATGACGCCCAAGACCCATGTGATTCCCATAACTCACCTTTAGTCATTCCTTTTCCCCATTTGGTGGCTCCTTCACGTGTTGAAAATGATATACCTAACTCATTACCTACAGCTTCAGCTTGTCCTTTGCAGGTTTCGGTGTCTGGCTCTATACCTTGGGTGAATGAATCTGCTCATCAACCACATCAAATGGTTACTCGCTCACAGACAGGGTCTCTTAAACCAAAGCAGTTTGGTGATTATCAGATGTTTACTCCTCTAAACATCCGTTGCAAGCTCTTCATACTACTATTTCGATAGGAACCTTCATGCTTCTCTGAGGCCTTTAAATCACCTGATCATGTGAAGCAATGAATCAAGAATATGGTGCTCTCTTGGCTAATAACACATGGACGTTATGTCCTTTACCAATCGTCATCTCATTCGAATAAATGGGTTTATAAGGTAAAAGCGGTGATGGATCTATTGAGCGTTATAAAGCGCGTTTAGTGGCCAAAGGTTTTGATCAAGCGGTGTGGAATAGATTATACCGAGACTTTTAGTCCGGTTATCAAGCCAACTACAGATTAGGCTTGTTCTTGCTATTGCTCCATTTTAATTGGCCCATTCGCCAGTTGGACATTTCCAATGCATTCCTTCATGGCAATCTACAAGAAAATGTTTACATGGCACAACCACGAGGATTTGTGATTTTGAGTTCCCTAACTATGTCTGTAAGTGAATAAGGCCATCTATGGCTTAAAACAAGCACCTCGTGCTTGGTTTAATCGCTCTCTGAGTCTCTTCTTGATTTTGGCTTTGTTCAATCGATGGTTGATGCTTCACTATTTTTATTTCATCAAGGGCTGTGCATCTTTTCATTTTGGTGTATGTTGATGATATTTTAGTTGAACTCATGGTTCATTTATTGCATCTCTTCTTACCAAGCTTCGGAATGACTTTGCATTGAAGGAACTAGGCGAGTTAAATTATTTCTTGGGGATTCAGGTGCATCGTGAGTCTTCTGGTCTACATATGAGACAATCTAAATATATCGTAGATCTATTGCACAAGGCAAAAATGGTGGGTGCCAAACCTTATAAATCTCCATGTGTATCTGGGTCGAAATTATCTGCATCAGATGGTCCAATTCTTCCAAATATTTCTGAATACAGACAGTTGGTTGGGGCACTTCAATATTGTACCTTGACCCGTCCAGAGATTGCTTACTCAGTTAATCAACTGTGCCAACACTTACACTCGCCCACGTCTGCCCATTGGACAGCACTCAAACGTGTGTTGCGGTATTTGAAGGGGTCTGTCGATCATGGTTTATTTTATTCTCGGGGTTCTTTATCTTTGCAAGCCTACTGTGATTCTGATTGGGCTGGTGATCCTCGATGACGGCGCTCCACTCGCTTTGGTGTGTTTTTGGTCCATGTCTTGTTTCGTGGTGTGCTAAAAGCGATCATGGTTTCCAAATCAAGCACCGTTTGAATACCGTATATGGCTATGGTTTCTTCTTGAGCTTTATTGGTTACGAATGGTATTAAAGGATATGCAAATTTCCATCTTGCCCTCCTCTACTTGATGTGATAACCTTGGTGCTATTGCCCTTGCTTGAATCCTGTCTACCATGCTCGGACTAAACACATCGAGGTCGATTACCATTTTATTAGGGAGAAAGTTTTAAATAAAGATATTTCCCTCAGTTTTATTTCTACATGTGATCAACCTGCTGATATTTTTACCAAAGGATTGACATCCTCCAGATTTCTCTTTTTACGTGACAAGCTCATGGTTTGTCCCCCTCCTATTCGCTTGAGGGGGGATGTTAACCAACATGATAAGTTACACTTCTCTACATCTTTCGATTCAAATTCAAATTCAAGTTCACATATATCTCTTCATCAAGATAAGATATAGTTTGTTATTTAATATTTTGAATTGTAAACTTAGTCCATATTTTGAATTGTAAACTGAGTCTTGGATTACTATCCAAACTCTCAAATGTACATCTATATATATCAATACAATACTCATGGTTTGGTTAAGTTAGCCAAACACATTTATATCAATTGCTTTCACTTAGACCTCTCTGCCAGTTGATATTTCTGTGTGGGAGTTCTAGAGTCTCTTAATGGAAAAGATAATGCACTTCTTTTTGTACTATAATTAGGGCCTAATTTTTTATTTTTAAATGCCTACCTGTAATATTTTTCTTTATCAATAATACTATTATTAGTGATTCAGCCCGAAAACGGAAAATTGCTCCAAGAACTTTGACCAAAAGAAAACTCTTACGAAAAAAGCTTTGAAGCTTCGAGGGAAAGTCCTGGGAAGACGGGATTGTCCATCTGAAGCCACAACCACAAAGAATTCAAAGGGCAGATGGAGTTGCAGAGATGACTTTTCAAAAAGTCAAGTAGTAAACAAATTAAATGTACGTGCACGTACGCAATTATAACAAGAATAAAGTTCTCTTCAATTTATTATAGGTTGGAAGATTTTTTTTTTTTTTTATTTAGTTTATTAAATTTATGATGTCAAACAAACCAAATTAGAATTGTTCTGCATTCTTTCAAAAGAGAAAGAAAGAAAAAAAAAAAAAAAAAGTGTTCTGCATGCATATAAAGTATAAACCATAAACATAAACTAATTAAGAAAAATACAAACCCTAATTAACCACCTCAAAGCTAGAAAACAGCAGAAAATTTTGAAATATTAATTGTTCTCCAAACTGAATTGAAAAATAACACAAACTATATGCTTAAAGATAATATTCCAAAAACAAGAGCTTTGAAGCTTTGGAGAACAATATTTCATACGAGATCAGCTTTGAAGCTTCGAGGGAAAGTCCTGGAAATTAAGCGTGGCATAAAGCCACAAACAATCACAAAGTATTCAAAGGGCTGAGATGCATGCCAAAAGTCAAAAATACAAACCCCAACGTCAACATAAACTAATTAAGGTTAAAGGCTAGCTAGGTCTATTAAACTAACGTAAACATCAAGATAAACTAATTCAAAGGGCTGAGATGCATGCCAAAAAGTCTTCTACTACCGATCGATATTTCCTCCTGCATCAATATATATATATATATATATATATGTGGATTCAAAATTAATGTAAATTAATTAGAATCATATATATACTTTATTAAAAACGCATCTACTTAATTTTATTTAATGTGTCAAAACCCAACCCCCCAACCCTCTTAGCTAGAAAGGAAACTTTATCCTTACTACAATTTTAATAACTCATTTTAGATTTTGAACTTGGTGCATGTACGTCTTCGTACTAACCATGCTCCTACTTAATTATTTTGTAAGTATCTTAATTTGTTCGATCTATGTGCATTTATTAATTAGTTCAAGACAATGATTATAGATTCGATCGAGAAGCTAGCTAGACAGAGAAAGCTTCAATTTTCTTCTTCTTTAGTTTAACAAAAAATCGAAAATGACGTCATAAAATATGAAAGAACAATCTAGATTCACATATAGTAATTAATTATTCCCCATAAGGACAACATAAGTCGTTATTTTACGTTAAGCGGTATCCTGAACGGCGTACGTATGATGTTTCAATGTAATTTCCCTCCACGTACGCGGTCCTTCCCTGGCCGGCGGCCTATATATATAAATTAACACAGCCGCACATTCCTAAAACATGCACGCCTTTTACTTGCAAACTCGATCTCTGATCCTCGCATATTCATTTCATTCCTATCAGCATCTATCGTACAATTTTCTGCTAGCTACTACTTTTGGTAACATTTTAAGCTTTCTTCCCTGAGAAATTCACACAATTAAGCCGCCGAAGACTCTACATTGGAGATATGTCAACCCAGAGCTCTGACCATGATGAAGATCTGGAGTCCCAGCAAACGGTTTTGCTAATAGCAGCCAGTAGTAACACTCCAAGAACACGTTGGAGCAGGATTTATCTGATTCTTAGAGAGAAAAATCGCAAGTTGAGAGAAGATAGAGCTGCTCAGAAGGATTCTCTCGGTCTTGAGAGATCAACTTCTTCATCATCTACTTCTTGTTACAGTATCATCAGCACCGATATCACGGGAGAAGCAGTATGTGCTGTCTTGTCTCTCCTAGACTTCTATGGTGCCTCATTATATGCAATTTTGGTTACTTCTATCACCATGTATCTTCTAATTGATATTTTTACAGGTTCTACAAAGCAACGGAAGTGATCAGGAAATCTCGTCCGCATCAAATGAAGTTTCAATAGATATAATTGCAACTTCTACAATATGGGATGGGGCAAGTAATGCAAAACTCCAACAAGAAAACATAGCGAGAATAGTAAAGGAGAAGGACCGAGATTCCTTACACAATTTTGGAGGCATCCAAGTAATCGCAAAGGCTCTGAATACTGATTTAGAGAACGGAATCCGTGGGGATGAGCAAGATCTATGCTCTCGACGCCTAACCAGCACGCTCTCCACAACACAGGCTCCCAAGCAAGGCTTACTTCAAATTCTCGTAACATCTTGCAATAGTTACATTCTTGTCCTTCTCTTCATGTCGGCCGTGCTGTCAATTGGCTTTGGGATCAAGGAGGAAGGCCGGAGGAGTGGTTGGGAGGAAGGAGTAGTCATCATTGTTGCCATCATCATACTTGTACTTGCTCCTTCGCTACGTGACTTTTGGGTCCAGCATTCACAGAAGACGTCACCATCAAAGCAGGAGCCATTGGAATCTATTGATGTCTTCAGAGGGGGATGCCTGCAGAAAGTATCCATTGGAGATGTTTTGGTGGGTGACATAGTATGCCTGGAGAGGGAAACTCTGATCCCTGCAGATGGTTTGTTCATATCTGGCGAGCTTCTAAAACTAAATTATGATGGTGTAGAGTCCACCATCAACGACATGAGCCCATTTCTGTTCTATGGCGCAAAGGTGGTCGATGGAACCGGTCGCATGCTGGTTACATCTGTCGGGATGGACACGACATGGGGCCAGTGGATGAACCGGGTTACTGATCAAGCCCCCAACAAGGCCCCATTACCAGCTACACTTGACAGGGTGAACATTGGCTCAACGATTGTTGGGCTCTCAATCTCTGTCCTCATCCTTGTGGTGTCGTTCCTCCATTTTCAGCTTGGAAAGGAAGATGCTGGCTCTAACCACCCAGATTTCAAGGGAAAACCAACTGCAAGCAGAGAGATAATGGATGCTATCAAGAGAATTTTCATCAAACCAAACGGGAAGACCAGTTGTACCTTAACAACTTCACTTACCATGTTGCTGGTTGGAGTAACGGAAGGAATCCCTTTGGTAATTGCGCTCGCCATCACTTATTGGAACAGAAAGATGCTGACTGACAAGGCCTCTGCTCAACAACCTTGGGCTTGTCTCACCATGAGTTCAGTCACAACTATTTGCATTCACTCGCTGGCATTTGAAATGTGCTGGACAGAGGAGACAAGAAAAGCAATACAGGGTTGGACAAATGCTGTCCGTGTCATTTTTGTTTCAGAAGCTAATGTCTGTGTGTTGGAAGCCAAAGCTCTCGAGTGTGGACTGCTTCCCAGCTCAAACAGATTGGTGCTTGAAGTTGAAAACTTCCAAAAATACAGCGACAAGGAGAGGATGAATGAAGTAGATAAAATCATGGCGATGGGAAGCTCCTCCCCTCCAGACAGGCTCCTTCTAGTGCAGTGTTTGAAGAAAAAAGGCCACAAAGTAGCAGTTGTTGGAGGCAAAATAACAGACATTCCAGCGCTAAAAGAAGCTGATGTGGCGATTGTGATAGATGGTAGTTGCAGCTGTGAAATGGCCAGAGAATGTTCTGACATCATCATCAGGGATGGCGATGATTTCAGTTTCTTAGTCACCATTGAAGGGTGCGGAAGATGTACATATGACAACATTCGGAAGTATATCCAGCTTGAGCTTACCATGAACATCGCGGGGCTGTTGATAACCTCCATCACAACCATGTCATTAGGATATTCTCCAATTTCGGCAATCCAATTCTTTTGGGCTAACTTCGTCGTGACCCTTCTGGGTGGCCTTGCATTACTGAGTGAGCCGCTGATGGAGGAGAACAAGCCGCCACTCATGAGGCAAAGTGAACCACTGATCACCAAGGCTATGTGGAGAAACCTAGTCAGTCAAGCTCTATACCAGGTTGCCATCTTATTGACCTTCCAATTCAAAGGGCAAGCTATCCTGAGCATCAGCAAGAAGGTAAGCAAAACCATTATCTTCAATAGTTTCGTTCTTTGCCAAGTGTTTAACCAAGTCAATTCAAGGGAGCTGGAGAAGAAGAATGTTTTCAGAGGCATTCATCATAACCCATTTTTTTGGGTGGCGGTGGTTGGTATTCTGGTGCTGCAGGTGTGTTTTATTGAGATTGCACATATCCTTGTCGGCGATCCAAAATTGAATTGGTTCCAGTGGTCCGTCTGTCTTCTAATTGGGATGTTATCATGTGCTAACGATTGTGGTACAAAGTGGGCTGCAAGTTGCATCAGGGGTTGGTTTACTGGGCCATTTTGCCCAAATATGGGGAAAACCACTAGCATGACACCCTCTGCTCCCTCAGAGTCTGCAAATCTTGAGCTGCCACTAATGAAAACTACTTGACACCAGTCTCATCATACTAGGTTTATACTAATTTATACTTTTTACTAAAAGTGCATTTACTAAGTGAATTGAAGTCCATTATCTTAGGCTTTTGGGCTAGAAGTTGAGTCGTGATATGTATATTAACTTGTTTATATCCTCCAGTTCCCTATCATGTAGAAACATAATTACCAGTAGTTATATATATGTTGTAGTTGTGCATATGTATATATGGATTTTTCTCTAAATTTGCTGGCTTTAATGTTCTGTTTGTTTTTGTTTTCCAATTCTCAAGCCAGGAACAGTGTGTGCAAATTTAATTTAACTCCCTTTCTAAGCACCATATATAAAGATTTGTAAATCTGGCAAACAACATTTTAACAACAAGTAAAATAGACCAAGTTCTGATACAAAGAATCACAAAATTAAATTCAATTAACAGCTTGCAGACGAAGGGTTTGAACCATACTGGAGGCAGCCATATTCATTCATATTCTTTGAATTAAAGAGAGAAAAAACACAGAAATTTTGTGAAATGGAAAGCATAGAAAAAGAAAGAGCAACCCAGAATCAAAGAGAAACAGAGAGAATACAAATGACATTTACCTGAGCACTTGATTGGCACACTGGCCACTGTCGAACGGTTTCAACAGCAGCGTTGACTTCTGTTGAGGAAGACAAAGACTTAACGACTTAATGTTCGTACGCCTCGCGTGTGTATGAGACTACGAGGGGTAGATCTGAGTTCGGCTTTTGTAATGGCATCGTGCCTCATGGGCTGCTGAATTTGGCTTCATGATGGACTGGGTTAATGATGGACTGAATTCGGCTTCATGGGCTGAATTTCATTTATCAAAGTAATTGCCAAGCAATCATGGTACCCATCTCATTTCCAAGTAGGCTCGTAATTTTTTACACGAATTTAATATAAAATTAATTGATTAAGATTAAAGAGCTCGATTTATTTAATTAAATGTGTTAAATTATAATATTGACACATATATATATTCTTATGTACTTATGTCACGACACCGTTTGAACTCATCATACGTTTGTCAACCACATTTTGTCAGCTTCAGAAGGATTATAATAGGCTTCGGGGCATCCAGTCTTTCCTTCCACCTAGAAAGCTTAAGCTGCCAAACAATGATAGACAACCCAGTATGGAAAAGATACAGGAGCACCACTCTAGACAACCCAGTGATCTACTCCCCATGAACTAAACACACGCAACTCAGTCGAAGGGCGACACGTGACAGGACTGTACAAGGAAGGCATAACCTTCGACCAAAGGGAACATGGTTCAAAAGAAAAGGTAAACACTTCCTCTCAAGGAATGAGAGTTTTTTTTTTTTTCCAAGATCTTTACCAACTTATGGGTCATTGCAATCCCCTTAATTAACATGAATCTTGCTGTACAAATTTCAGCTTCAAGGGTATCCATTTCACGGAATACTAAATTTGTAACTTGCCAATGTTTGTTTCTATGCTTGTTATATATTTACAAGAGAAGTCAAAAGATTTTTCTAATTTTAACTCTCTTACGAAATACATATCAACTTTAAATTGTTTCTTATTTAGTGTTCGAAAGCATTTTAATTAGAACACCCATTTTTTCTTTTATCTGGATTAATAGCGGGTGAAATCCCCTTCTACCCTTTCTCCATTTTTTTTAAAAAAGCAGCCATCTTGGCCGCGCCAAAGGGACCATACATCCAGACGTAGATAAGGCGCTAGGCGCTTGCTATAATCAATTAGCAGGAAGGCATAAGGCATCACATGGGCAATCGCATCTCATGATGAAATAACCGCTCAACCCTCATTTGGTTGTTGCCTTCTTAAATATATCGGTTGCAACATTCAACCAAAACCAAATTTAGCAACTCTGATTGGATATTAGCAACCGTTTTAGTTTGTGGCATGTGCTCGTCCCCATAAAATACATGAAAATGATAGTACAAATATAACTAACGTTTTTCATAGGTTATTATATAATGATTATTATTTAACTTAAAAAATAGTCCAACCACAAATAAAGCGCTAATTATAAAGGGACTGAACTTTTTATGGGAGCCTCTTAGAAGCTTGATTTTTAATCCTTTTAAGTCCTCTATTTGACCGACCTTCGATCCCAACTGCAACCAAATTTCTCGAAAACTTAGTAATTGAGATGCACTGAAACCGCATTCGAACTCCTTTTGACCAGTAATATTTGATCTTTAACCGCCAGATTTGGACTCCAATTTAAGAACCAACTTGACAACTCAACCTAGACTCGCAACAAAATTAGTTTTGATACTAAATTTGCCGACATAAAACCTAATAGTAACTTAAGACTAAATCAATGCATATGTTACAACTTACTTGTCTGCTTACGCTTGCATATGTATTCTGATATAAGTGGTAAAGCATATGGACAGGCCATGCCACTAAAACTGTGCACTTCTTTAACCAATGCAAATGGATAAAATGGAGATTTTTAATTGCACGCCCTCTTTATCTATCAAAGGAAATATGTCTTCTCAAACCGTCTTTCAAACTTCGAAATTCGAAGAAAATAATAGAGTTTGAGGGGGAGGGGGGGGAAAGCGTTTGTGCTGCGCAAAATGAAGAAGCATCCAATCCGGCTACAGTGGCATCTGCAGCTTTCATCCCTGCATGCCATTCCCAGCCAAAAACTCCAAGACAAAAACTAGAGTGAGAGAGACAGAGAGAGCGAATGTTGGTATGTTTGTCCTTGTCATACATTATTGTTCAATCAAAGCATGATGACTTCCCAAGATTATATATATGATTTCTCTCTTCTTACCCTTGTCCTTTTCCTCTCGGACTACCCCCCGCCTATTCTGCTTTAACAAAAGAGAAAAATATATTAGACAGAGGATTTGAAAGAGAAATATTACTTTTAGGATTTGATATCCATGCACCTAAAGGCCACCAAAAAAGGCTAGCTCCATCACCTCCAAAGCTAATTCAAGACCCCTTTTTGGGGCAAGCTGACACTGGATATCATCCAACTTAATATTCCTCCAAACACACCCTTCCATGAGCTAGTTTCAACATTCTCTTTGGACTTTTCTCCAAACCCTTTTCTTCTTTAGCAATGCTGTTGCCTCTCTCCTCTCGCACACTACAAACAACCTCCTTAATTAGATTTGGCTACACAACCTCTTCCCTTTGGACTTTGCACCCTAGCTGCCGATTCTCATTCCTTTTTCCAAATCATTTTAAAATTCATATTCCAACAACTAAACTCGCTTAAATTTAATTCAAAGCAACGATCTTTACAATACCCAGTTGCCTATATATATATGCGCAAAGCCATTCAAAACTCCTTAACAAGCTACTTTCTCAAATGGGTAGCGAAGACCAGCAGGATTCCACTGTCATCCATTCCTCCATAGCTCTCCTTCAAGAGAGGTTCAGGCAGCTGCAGAGAGTGAAAGAAATGAGAGAGGAAAGAGAGCTCATGAGAATGCTCGCCGAACCAAATAAACATCCCAATCTCCATCCCCCCATGCCTTCTGAGCAGCCATCGAGGTTATTTTTCCACTCTGAGCTGATCATCCCACCAAGGTCACCTCCCCAAGCTTCCCTCTCTATTTCGCCTCCATCTCAGAGCAGACGTGCAGATTACCCTGTCGGCGACACCCCACTCGTCGTGAATTCATGGCGCCACACAGATGATCATAGATCCTCTGTGAATGAATTCAACGACGCTGATTCTGATCACTCTAAAGTTGATACTTCTCTTCATCTGTAAACGACCGCATCCATATATATACTAGCTCTTTCCGGTAATGTAATATTGGATGAGTTGCCATATTATTAGTACCATAAGACATGTGCTTGCCTTAATCGTGTTTTTACATGAAGCTGTCCAAGCTTTTCAGTCTATAAACGTCCGTCGAGCCGGCATAAATATTGTAGCTCTGTTGAAATATTTTGGTGGTGCTGATCAGTAAAATAGATGAATAAAATTTCTGGAGTCTATGCATATCAACATATGTACGTGTGAATGGTAAAATATTTATTTTATAAATTTTTGGAATAAGTAACTGTTGTTGTGAGTTCTAGGCTTCGAGCATTGTCTCCATATTTTATCTTTTATTTTATTTTAATTAAATACTTCCCGCTTTGAACCTTACTTATTGTAGGTGAAGTCGAGCTTACACGTGAATGGTTAATTAGTTCATGTCAATGAATAATATTTAAAACAAAATCGCAAAAAATATATAATTTGAAAGTGCGTTCTTAAAAAATTACAGTTTGGAAAAAAAAATCCACATTTTTAAATCACGCAAATGGGATGCGTTTATAAAAACTTATTATTTTAAAAATTAATCTATGATTTTAAAACCCAATTCACTATTTTACCGAATACTTAATTACATTTTTAAAAATTATATATTTTAAAATGGAAAATCCAAACGAAGCATTATAAAGCATACTTGAACCTAAACTTATGACTCAAGTTTTGAGATTAAAACCGTTTTGACCCAAAAACTTATTACGAAAGGATTTAAACATGTACTATCAAGGGCTGTGGTTCAATGGCCTAAGGAAGTTCTCAAGTGGTTAGGGCATATATTAGGGCGTGGGTTCGAATCTCCGCAATAGAGAATCCCCACATATTCCTAATTAGTATTAGTCCCTTGGATTTTTATTGATGCCCTAGTGGAAATGTATTAGGTTATGGCTCAGTCGAACTTAAGGGAATGCTTGCGGTTCTCACCATTTAGGCCCCTCCTGTGCGACTCCCAGCGGGTAAGTGTTATTATGATCACGCCTAAGTATAATAGTCAGAATTGGTATGTCTTGCTTACCCTTTTAATTAGAAAAAAAAAAAAAAAGAAGATTTAGATATGTCCCTATACACATAGATACTTCAATTAAAATTTTAAGGAACCCTTTTGTTTAGTTGTTTGTTATATTTCCACTGCTGATTAGCAGTCTGGTTTTTGTTTGCTGATTAATTAGCAGCTTGTATTTTGATTAAAATAGGCAACCCAGGTCAAAACGACCACAGATTAATTGATTGAAGTCTCTAACGATGTAGTTTAGGACCAAGTACACTATGTTATAATACTCTTTGTCGTAGAGTCTCCAGTCAAAACAACAATATGTCGTTTAACTTGAAGTTGGTTGTCTTTGTTTATGAGATAACTGAGTCACTGACAAGCCACACGGAGTTGGCTACGGTCCTGGGCCTCCGGTGGGCCTGGATATCAACTCACTGCCCCTGGTGCCAACAAACTTGCAAATCACGTCGGAATTCAAAAGGAAAAGAAAATATATATCGACAAAGTTTAATTTCTCAGCTATTATCCTTTAAATCAATTTATTAATATTTGTTTTTTTTTAATTCAATCTATTTTACATATAATAGAGCATATAATTCTGATAATATATGACTTGTTAATTTTTACAGAAAAGAAAAAGAAAACTTATTTATTTCTCCAAAGAAAAAAAATGAAAAAACAAAAGCAAGATGCAGTAATGCTTTTTCCCTTTCAGTTTTCTTGGCAAATGGGTCATCTGGATGCTTTCATGCTGATCATACTTATATATATTTATAATTATGCGGTTAACGGTTATTAACCGCCTACCTCTACTCTCAGCAAACCGTCCCGCCTTAAGTGATTAGCGGTTTTTTATAATCACATACAAAAGTAGTTATGTGGTTAATATATAATAATAAGCAGTTGGTGATTATTGGATGGTCATAACCACTCCTTGTACACCCCTGTAATCTAGCTCAAAGGGTTTGTGGGTTTACCCCTAATTGTCTCTAGATTGGGTCTATCAGCTTGAGTCCAATTTCTAAATTTGGATCCTGTGTTACATCGGAGGTTATAGCCGCTTCACTTGGGTTTAGGCTTAATTTGTCTCTAGATTGGGTGTATCAGCTCAGTCCAATTTCTAAATGTAGAATACAATGCGGATCACTAACCAACTTAACAACTTAAGAACAGAATAACTAATATCAACACGTCAGCATCCAGTCAGCAATAACTTATTAACGGTCCCGACAAATATTTGGTAATTAACCATTACATATATATTCAGCCAAATTAAGTTACATTCTGAGATTAGAACAAGCTAAATGGATTATATGATCATTCAGTGTTGAACCATTTGGTCGTTTTTTTTTCTCTCTAACAGTGGATTAAAGAGGGTAAGCTGGCATGTTAAAGAAAGCTGGTCTAAATTTGTTTACGTGACATTAAAGGAAGGCATAGAGAATAGAATCTCAACTTTCTTGAAAGCTGAGAATTTCTTTGATAATCTCATAGTTACTACATAATATATAGGACTAACTATTGGATCTGATGTGAATGTCCAGATCCCAGATATAGATTGAACCACCTGCAGGCTGCAGCAGCTTCTGGAGAACAATGTCATCTGCTTTGCCAAGAAATCTTCTAGCTCTGCTCCTTTTGACACTTGCTCTGCAAATATCCGGTATATATATATAATCATCATTAGCCCTGTTTGATTTTGGAAACAAATCTTTTTAAGGATAGCAATGCATAGATCATTGAAGTCTAACAACTTGTTTGATAATGGCAGATGGGCAATTCGACGGGTGGTGCATAGCTGATGAGCAGACCCCAGATGATGAACTGCAGAAAGCGCTGGACTGGGCTTGTGGAAAAGGGGGTGCGGATTGCAGCCAAATACAAGTAAACAAGCCTTGCTACTTGCCAAATACAATTAGGGACCATGCCTCTTATGCCTTCAACAACTATTATCAGAAGTTCAAGAGCAAAGGAGCTTCTTGCTATTTTAACTCAGCTGCAATCGTCACTGATCTTGACCCAAGTAAGATGCCTAAAAGATCCTGCATAAATCATTTCAACTTAGATTATTAATTGGATTTCTCTTTTGTTGCTATTTAATTAATTAGCTTCTTAATTGGACCCACTGCGCTAAAAGAGGAAAGAAATTAAAAGAAATATATCCTATTCATGTTCATCATTCTTCAAGCCTATTGAATGATGTCAGATGACCAACAATTTTTCTCAGAATTTCTGAGAAAAAATAGATCTTCGTGACCTCAAAATGAATGTGATCTTGCTTTTCAATCAAGTTTACACTGATCCATAGAACAGAAGTTGCTGGTTTTGATAGCATATATAATGGAAAAAAGTCATGATCTCATAATCTCCTCTTATCTTTGGTGGCAGGTCATAATTCATGCAAGTTTGAGCATATTCCTTGAAGAATTCTGCAGTAATGTCACAGAATACAGATTTATTTTTTAATATGTAATGGCAAATGCCATAATACATGCAAGTTTGGGTACCTTCCTTGAACGAGTTCTTTTAGTAATTCCTGTTAAATTCTCTACTTTATCTCTCATAGAATCTTTGAAGGGAATGCTTTTGTTTACAGTAACTTCTCTTTGTTTCCAGTAACTTTTGTTTCCTAAAGTATTTATTCTCCTCCCTTTCTTTGGCAACAAATTGAATAACTTTGGTACGTTTATTTTTACATAGACAAATAATAGTCTAATAGATTAAGTTGAAGGAATTCTTTTAAACCGGCTCGATTGCTTAAAGGAAAACTTTGTTTGGAAGAAAAAAAAAAAACAAAAGGGTAATTATCTTTTTTCCTAATCAACTATAAGACATTGTCAAATTTTCTTCATGAACTGCTAACCTTATTGTCCAACTCTATTAGACTACTATTTTCTTTTTAAAACCTTCATTCTGTCAATCAAACTCATTAAATTGGATGAAATATTCTCTTTTAACCCTTAAATCTCATTAAAAGACAGAAATATCCCAAATAAAAAATTCAAACAAAAAATATAAATTTATAAATTATTTTTTTAAAAAATATTATATATATAAATTTGTTTAATTTTAAGGATATTATATGTAACTTTTGTTTATGAAGTATTTAGGTCATTTCAATTTTTTTAACGAGTTTGACTAACGGAATTAGAGTTTTGAGAAGAACATAATAATATAATAAGGTCAAACAGTAATGTTAACAGTTAATGGAGAGAAATTGACAATGCATGTGTGATAATTGATCGGAAAAAAAAAGTAATTACCCCTAAATAAAAAGAAGGAGAAGGCTAGAAAGAAATATCCATCTCATAAGTTAAAATGTGCTGGTCCATATCATATGCAATAAAGGAGGATTGGAAGTATGATCACTTTCACATTCATAGATAGGCATGCATATATATATGGCGATATAAAGATGAGAGACGCAATGCTATCGTATTGCTCACATATAGATACAGAGATTAGCCCAGTAGCCCGAAACAAGGGCCGGCGGGGGGTGACAGTGACTCCTCAAACCCCCTGAAACTCAATAAATTTTTCCATTATGGCTACCAATCTCCTTTGCCTTCTCTCTCGACACACGTCCCAAGACCGTACCCCTCTTGTTCAATTCAAAGCCAACCAAAAATTTTTTTTAAAAAAAAGTAGGAAAAAAACAAAGATGGGATAACCCACCTTATCCAATGCAAGTGCATCTTCCACTCAAGAGTTAGCAATGTTTTCTATCAACGTGTGAATATGATACAAACTGACTTCATTCACACGATTTGAATCTAATACGTGACATTTAGGATTGATAATTTTTTTACATAATCCGTTACGTAAACCCAAAATAAACCGAACACAAGATTAATGGATAAAACTTAAAAAGTCTGATTTATTTAATTATAAGATTCATATTAAAATTGACTTATATAATTTAACTCAAAAATACAAATTTGGACCGCCCCTAATCCCAGGTGTTAGGTGTGCTCAGCTGCTTGAGGAGGGACTTGCAATTTGCAAAGAGGGTTAATGGCTGCACTTCATCATGGTAACGTGTGAACACGAGCACGTAACCTACCACCCAAATGGCCCACCATATTGAGCAAATCAACACCAAAATGAACCACTTTAATCATTCCTATAACGCACTAAGAACAACATTATCTAAACAAATGTTCAATATTAATACACACTTTAATCATTAATATATGTTCTAATAAAAAAAAACAAATATTTAATTTTGTTAAAACAATTTGAAGCTGGGACTGAAGCCGCCCAAGGCCCTGGCCCCTAGCTTGTTCTAATCCACAAAAGAAATGGAGCATCATAAAATTCCAGCACACCTTCATTCAATGAGAGACGAGAGGATTAATGGCCCTCCTCACCTTATCTGACTCTTTTTCTTGGGACAAGAAAAGAAACCATTGCCTCTTCCCAGAAATTTATAAATAAATAAACCTAGTAGTTCCTAAAAGTAAAAAAGAAAAAAGAAAAAAAATCGAGTCTCCTAAATACAAAGCAAGACGCGTAAAAGCTATGCCTCATTCAATGCTACTTCTATGTATTTGGAAGCGGTGCCCCCTCGAGCTTTGACCACTTGGCACTGTTGGCAGGCACAGCAAATTCAAAGGAGTTAAAAAGAAACAGGAAAAAGTTGTCTCTGTCAGTGTGTCAGTGGGTGTATTTAAGTAGTGGAAGTTTATTGTTGGGAGTGAGAGTCGCCTTGCTTGCCTCTTGCTATCTACTCTCTACTACCATCTTCTTTCTTCTGTTTTGAGTGTGGATCTTGGGGAAGGATGAGTTATGTGGGTGTTGGTGTTAGTCCTGGGAATGTTCCAGTGTATCATAACACAAATGTGAAGCTAGTGGATAGGAGCGTGCGGGTGGCAGAACTCGTTTTGAGGTCTGTGATTTGTGCTTTAGGAGTTCTTGCAGCTGTTCTTGTGGGCACTGATACCCAGGTCAAAGAGATCTTCACAATTCAGAAGAAAGCTAGATTTACAGACATGAAAGCTCTTGTGTAAGATCTCAAACATGAAACAACCCTCCCTCCCTCTCTCTCTCTCTCTCTCTCTCACTCTCTCACTCTCATCTTTGAGGGTTAAAGGCCTAATTATTCCTTGATTTTGTGACCAATTTTCATTATTTTGCAGGTTTTTGGTGATAGCCAATGGGATAGCTGCTGCCTACTCTTTGGTGCAGATGCTGCGCTGTGTTGTGAGCATGGTTAGAGGAAATTTGCTTTTTAGCAAGCCCTTAGCCTGGGCCATCTTCTCTGGTGATCAGGTTCATAGCATTCTATATTTTCTTTTATGACCCTTTTATTTTCACCAAAATAAAAATGTTCACTTTATTATATCTTCTCTTTTTTCACATGGCATGCATGAAAAGCCTAGGGCCACCGCCCACAATATTATTTGTACCTTACTACCTTAGACGGCTTAGACATTATTAATATGCTTCATATTATAAAATAGGCTCTCTGTACACCCATGATCCATATTGACAAATAGCAGCATATTGATATAGGATTTGAACCATCAGTGGCCTTTGGTTGGGTTGATAAGGTCATCTAAAGATTATATCTCTTTCCTTTTCTCATATGGACAAAGTTTTCTATAATTGGCATGCATTTTATTATAAGAACAGAGGAAAAACTGAGAAAGCTCTGTTTATGTTAAATTGCATGCTACATCTGTGCTTTTAAGTTTTATCATTGTGTTAGCTGTGACTAATGTTGATGAATCTCAATCAAACAAAATTACATTTAACTATTTATCTCAAAAAGCAACAAATATCTTTTTAGGGTGATTTGAGAAATGAATATCGAAATAAAATTGAATGTATATATACTAGGTAGATGGGGCTCCATATTTTTTTTTCTTTACAACAATGGTACAGTCTTCTAGTACTGCGAGATCATTAATAGATCGAAACACTTGTCAACACCAGTTGCATGGGTGCCATTTTGCAGATAGTATAAGCATAGTTTTCATTCTCTCTTGGACCATGTGCCTGCAAGTGTCTCTGTTTGTCACTATCATAACCGGCTATACATTAATTCTTACATTCTCGAGGGAGGTGTTCTTATGTAAATTATCAGCACAATAAGGCCATATGTGATGATCTGGACACATCTGAACAGACCCTTTCAGCATGACATTTGAAATGTGAAATAAATGGAGCCTTGGTATATGAATTGTGAGCTCAATTGATGAACTGCCTAGTTTGTAATTCTGACTCTGACAGACCTGACTAGCTAGATGATAAGAAGCTCTGGACCTTCTCTTTTTCTGTCGATTTTTCTGACAAAAAATAGTCCACAACTTGTCATCATAAATCAGAGAATGTGATATCATAAATGTATTAGTTTGAGTACTGTACTTTGGCCGGCAATCATGACTGCAGAATGAGCTACCAGCCGGGTATATAATATATATGTTCTAGGCCTTGATAAATGTCTGGTGAACTGTTGATTTGATTCTAGCAACGTCTAGATTCGTGTTCATTTGAAATTGGAGTAAGCATTTTCTTTCCATTCATGTCATTTGATCTGATGTTAACTTGGTTGGGCAGGTAATGGCATACTTGACAGTGGCTGCAGTGGCTGCTGCAGCACAATCATCAGTGTTTGCAAAGTTGGGGCAGCAAGAAGTGCAGTGGATGAAGATATGCAACATGTATGGGAAGTTCTGTAACCAAGTTGGAGAGGGAATAGCGAGTGCAGTATTAGTTAGCCTTAGCATGGTGGTCCTGTCTTGCATGTCTGCTTTCAGTCTCTTCCGCCTGTATGGTGGGAACAAGCAAGGCAAGAGCAGCGCAAGCTGGTAGGCCTTGAAGACACTCTGTTGTATCTAATTGACCCACCTCTTAGCTCTTGGCTCCTGGCTCTTGTGGTGATTTGTAGGTGTTCTTTCATCTATGTATGATGATGATTAAAAAGTGAGCCTTGTGACAATAAATGGATGCTTGGGTTTTGTAATTAGAGTTGGAACTCCATGACCTCGCCGGCCCTTACGAGCAAGGTCGTTACCGTTAAAGGTAGGCTATCTAATCAAGATAACACTTACTCTGATACTACTTGAAGTAGCAGAAGCTATTAGAAAAAAAAAAGGAATTTTGATCTGCATCTTCAATTCTAGATTCAACAAACTAGACAATGGCTTTGAAAGAGAAAGGAGAAACTTTAATTTGAATTGTTACCAAAAACATGAAAGTCATTTGTCTTTGCAGTGCTTGTTACAAGTAGTAAATCATTTAAAGAAGGAAACATTCATTTACATGGTCATTCTGAACTAATATGGAACCTAATCATGCTAAAAGAAGGAAATAAAATATTATTAATATATAGTATTACTTGATCTTAATTGATCATTCAATCAATCCCAATCAACTCAAACCCGTTGGTTTGGCCACCATACACCCACTTAAAAATAGATATTGATTAAGGGTCCGTTTGAGAGTGGGTTTTTAAAAAAATAATCTGCGTTTTTAAACCAAATCGCAATTTTGGAGTGTTTGGGATTGCGATTTTGAAAACGTAAATTTTAAAATCGTGGAAAAATCTGCGATTTGATAAGTTATTAGTGATCTTATTTGAAAAGTCAATTTAAACCAAAATCACGATTTTACTTAAAAGGTAATATTTATCTATTTGGTCTGAAATCGTAATTATATGCTAATTTTACCAAAACACTCGATTGATAAAAAAAGTACTTTTTTGCATGTTTTACCAAACGCCTATGCGATTTTAAAAAGTGACGATTTCAAAAACACAATTTTTAAAAACGCAATTTTTAAAATCGCACTTATTGAAATCGCACTCCCAAACTGGCCCTAAAAAGAAAATGACATTTACACCCCTCAATCCAATTTTAGTTCACTTTGTTGAATGTTGATCACATTCACATCCACGTTCACAAAAAAAAAAAAAAAAAGAAGAAGAAAAAGAAAAGAAGATATTTTTGGTGATCACATTCACATCAAAGTAAAGCGTGTCTGGGTGGACCGTGGTCGACACGTGCCTTATCGGCTGTCAAATGCAGCAACGCAATATCACACACAAGAACGCCCTTTTGAATTTTCTTTTCAACGAAAGCCTGGCTTCTCATTGGCCAGAGGAAACACTTAGTTTGCTTTTGGTTCACAGACGAGTACTCCCCACCATCCCACTCCACCATTTCTGGTAAATTCACCGCCTATTGTCTGACCGAACCGAACCTTTAAAGCTTCCAAACTCAAATAAAAAAGAAAAGAAAAGAAAAGTAAACCCTAAACAGAATCGACCACGGGAAATATCTTCCATTTTTTATTAAACTCGCGGTTATAGAGTGCGGTTTCTGTGGTAATTTTCAAGGGATTCTTTTGGAAGAAACAATTTTGGCGAACAGAGAGATAGGGAGAGGGGGAGATGTCGGAGAAATTCTCGGCGACGCTTCGGATCGGAGATCTAAGCGATTTCATAGCACCGTCGCAGGCGTGCATAGTGTCTCTCAAGGGGCTCAAAACCAACCCAACCAAACCCGATAAAGCTGAGGTATTTTGCCACAATTTTTCATCATTTTTTCGCTGTCTATTCAATTTCGTCAATTTTTCATCATTTTATTTAGAATTATACCTTCTTCTTTTTTTTGGTGTGGGGAGGGGGGCGGTTGATTTGGTTGTATAGCTATTAGTGTTTAGAGGCATAATTTCAGTGGTTAAGGTTTTGCTAAAGTAACCAAGGGATTTGTGAAGTTTCTGTTCAAGGGGTTTGATTATGCATTTTTAATTTTTGGTGAAGGTTTCAACTTCTAACAAGCAATTGCAAACAGACCCAGTTAAAATTTCACTCAAGGACTGCTTAGCATGCAGGTAATTCTCTCTCTCTCTCTCTCTTAGTTATTTGGTTTTTGTTAATGCATCTGTTGTAGCTCTGAATAAGCTTTATGCGACAATCTAATAAAGAAAAGGCAAATTTGGGAACAAATAAGGAGTTGGGAGCTTGTAATGAGTGAATTGATGTTTACCTAGGCCTTACCCAGATGACTTGCAATGATTTGGTTCCTTATAGGCTTGTTTGTATGTTTTGATTCAATTAGTTCAAGTATCATTTAGTAAGTGTTCTTCGTGGATTCACCTATGCCATTGTCTAATCATGGCTTGCCGAAGTGGCTTGTTGCAGCTGTTGTTTCACATGGGGGGTTTTGTGGGTTTGCCTTGCTGTTTCCTGGCTGGTATCATTGTTATTGATTTATATTGTATTAAACCCTGCAGTCCCTTAAGTGGAGGCAAGTGTGGTTTATAACATCTGTATTGAATTTAATTTTCGATATAATTGTGTGTTGTCGGCTTGATGAGCATATGCATGTTCCTTACTGTAAGGGGGCCGATTGCCAAATAGTTATTAGAGCGAAGACTCTTGCTTAGATATTTGGGATAAGATGTTTTGGATGGCAATAGTTTGTTCCTGTATGTGCCACAACATGCTCTGTGGAGATGACCTTCAAGTCGAACATGTTGTCTCTAAGGCTGCACATTTGTTTGGTTTTGACAAGTCCTCTTCATTATCCTGCCATACCTAAGGCTAAAAATTAATGATGTCATTGACCATGCAGTGGGTGCGTAACATCAGCTGAAACAGTTATGCTGGAGAAGCAAAGTTTGGATGAGTTTCTTGCTAATGTTAATAAAGGGAAGGCTGTCATTGTTTCGCTCTCTCCCCAGTCAAGAGCATCCCTTGCAGTTCATTTTGGCATCTCTCCACTACAGGTGAAACTGAAACATTGAAAATTATATTTTGTCTTTTTCCTCCTTTCCTGTTTCTCACCCATGCATGAGGAAAAAATTAAGTTACAAAGCAGGTAATTGCCTTTTTCTTTGTTGTATTCAAGTTTAGTCATAAATTCAATCTATGACTTAAGTTTGCATTGGCTAGCTGCTAAGAAAAGTCTTCAACCGCTCATTAAACTTATTTCCATTCACTATTTAAGTGTGTGCAGACAGTCACTTCTAACAGTTGAAGTTCGTGTTCCAATTTTCAGGTTTTCAAGAAACTGACGACATTTTTTAAGTCCTTGGGAGTAAAGGCAGTCTTTGATACAAGTTGCAGTAGAGACTTAACTCTTATTGAATCTTGTAATGAATTCATCATGAGGTACAAACAAAGCCAATCGACGGATAATGAAAGATTTCAATCATCTCTACCCATGATCTCCTCAGCATGTCCAGGTATATATAATTGCTCCAAATGCTATTATAGTCCACCCTCACTTGCCCACCAAGATAAAAAAAGAAACCCATCCTATCCAGACATACACAGATACGTAATTGCTTTGACAGTTGAGTTGGGATCCATCCCCCCACCCACCCAAAAAAAGAAAAGAAAAAGGAACCCACCTCATGGACAAGACACAGATATATGGTTGCATTAATGGTTGAGTCTGGATGGTGAATTAGAACCTTATCTAGTTGTGTTATAATGTGTAATCTGGTGTCAACATCTTCCTGTAATTGCAGGTTGGATATGCTATGCTGAGAAACAACTTGGATCCTATGTTCTGCCTTATATTTCTTCAGTGAAGAGCCCCCAGCAGACAATTGGATCTATTGTTAAGCATCATATATGCCAAGAATTGGGTGTTAGGTAATTTAGCAGTCCAATAAGTCCGATTCCTAATTCCTATATCTGATCATAATTGTGACTTGAAGCATATCTTCTTTCGGAGTTCTATGTTTATAAGAATAATTTTTTTCTTTCTATGTCTCAGTGTAAGCTTAATTTGTGCTGTTTTTAGGCAAAACTTAATTTGTACTGTTTTTCGGCTACCATATCAGTAGGAATAATTTAGAGTGGTGATGAAATTTAAGAATTTAAATTAGGATTTGTAAAATCAGCAGTTATGTCCTCTTTGTCTTGTTTCAAGTGTGATGGAATAACTACAAGCTGAGGTAGATCTAGATATCATCATATCTGCGTGCGCGCGGGGAAGGGTGGGGGTGTTGGGTATTCCAACCCCCTTCCGCATAGACGATATCTATTTCCTCCTCTTCCTCCCCATCTCAACCAAAAGAAAGTTGCAAAATAATTTTCATATCCCCGTTGCTCCTTTGTATTTATATTTGAATTGTAGTATTAAAATTTTAAATTTTCTTCAAGTATAAAGAATAGAATTACTGTCATTTTCTGAGTCTTCTTCTTTTGGAACTTCTGGTTATGGTGCTAAATTTTTCGGTTCAAACCAGATGTGCTGGATAGTCAGTTCTTGATTATGATTTGATTGCTTACTAATATACTTATCAGGCCAGACGAGGTATACCACGTAACGGTAATGCCCTGTTATGATAAAAAGCTTGAGGCTGCCAGGGAGGACTTTGTATTTAAAGTGGAATCTCAAGGTGAAACACATGAAAATGGTCTTAGAATTGCAGAGGTAGACTCTGTGTTAACCTCGGGGGAGGTTTTAGAATTGATACAGGTGAGATTCTTTTTGGACTTTCATTGTTATTGTGTTTTCTTTTAAACAACAGGTATCCATTAACATATTTATTATTCACAAAAAAACAGCTATCCATGTATGTTAATATATGGCGGTCAATTTTTGCAGTTAAAGGCAGTGGATTTTAAAGCCTTAGAGGAGTCCTCGCTAGACAGAATGTAAGAACCAGTGTCCCTGTAAGTTTCCCTTTTGTCATAGAGCAAGTCGTTTAACATATAGTTTCTGTGATCTTCCTGCAGGGTGACAAATGTTAATGAAGAAGGGCATCTTTATGGGGTCCATGGAAGCTCTGGAGGTTATGCTGAAACAATTTTTCGATATGCTGCTAAAACACTATTTGGAAAAGAAATTGAAGGACCTCTTGAGTTCAGAACTATTAGAAACACAGATTTCCAAGAAGTGACTTTGGAAGTATGTTGAGTCCAATCTAATTCACTTCATATAGTTTGTAGGCATATGGCAAGGTTATTGTTAGAAACTAAGCTTGTGGTTCGGGAGATGGGCTTCCGAATTTGGAGAGCCCACTGGTTCAAGTTTTTCACTGATATGAACCTAATTGCATTTTGAGTTCTTCACAGTTCCTGACGCTCTTACACAGAATTATATATGTTTTTCCTCAGGGTCTTGTAAATAGCTCCAAATGTCTTAGACTATCTATTGTGATTATCCCTTTTTACTTGTGCGTCTTTATGTGCCCTAGTGCACTTCTTCTACTGCATAGATTCATACTTTCATGGAGCATATTATGCATCTGCATCTGTTCATTGTAATATAATACGATATCACACCATCTTTTAATGTAGGTAGAGGGGAAAACTGTTCTGAAATTTTCTCTGTGTTATGGCTTCCGGAACCTGCAAAATGTTGTCAGGAGAATTAAAAGTGGAAAATGTGATTACCATTTCCTGGAGATCATGGCATGCCCTGCAGGTTTTTTTTTTCTTCCTTATTTTATGTACTCAACAGTATCTTACTTGTGAACACAATGTGTGCTTAATTCTGTTTTATAATTTGTCCTTTTTTTTTTTTTAATAAAAATTTGAATTTGATTATGTGAAATTTACTTTTTTTTTTTTTGGTAAATTTTGTAATTTGGGTTTGATCGAATAGGTTGCTTGAATGGTGGAGGTCAAATCAAGCCAAAGCTTGGGCAATCTCCAAAGGAGTTGCTTCAATTATTGGAAGCTGTTTATATGGAAAATGTGAGTGCTTATCTGGAGTTCTTGAAGTAATTTCAAATAATTTTGTGGTTCTGTGAGACTACTGTTGAATCATTACCCATCCAGATTGTATTCGAGCATTATTGAGTAATTAACTTCGCTTACCCATGATAGCTCAGGTGTCAATTTTATGTTATTTTCACCCCTGAACGAACCTTAGTGATGCTTGATCTTTTCATTTGGAATTTAAAAGATCTCTAAGCAAGGGATAAATCTTACTGAGTGGATATCCTCCATAATGGAATCACTGCCCCTCAAAAAACTCCAACTTAAATCTATTTTGAATGCTTAGACATATGAGCAAGTGATGCCTCAGATGCCATGGTGATTAAAGTGAACTTATAAAAAATCCTACTTAAGAGTTTTATAGGATGATTTCATCCGACTAGCATGTGTTAGTTACCCTTTTAATTTTTCTAAAATTTATGTATTTAACTTTATCCACAAATTGTTTAGGGAAAAGAAAAAAAAAACCCCTCTATCCACAAATTTTCATTTGCTTGAGCATGGCTATGCATGCTTCTATGGTTTTTTGCTGTTAATGCTTTCATACTCAGGTTATGGTAGCTGATCCTTTCAAGAACCCCATCGTGAGAAGCTTATATGATGACTGGCTTGAGCAACCTGGTTCGGAGAAAGCTAAGAGAATCATGCACACAGAATACCACCCCGTGGTAAAAAGCATTACTTCTCAGTTGCACAATTGGTAAAACAGTTTTGGTGTCCTGACTTCTGATTCCTGAAAAACACTAAAACTTCCCAAATTTCTCTCCACTTGCTCCACATCAAAGATTGTGTGCCCATCAGTTTTGGGGATTGCATCCGTGGAGGACTACAGTTTTGATAGAGTGAACAGATGTTCTTTTTTAAATTTTTTACTGATGTACATACTTTGTATTTTGAATGTTATCAGCTAGAGAAATATTATTATTTGCTTATGTAATACACCTTTTACTTTCTGTTGCTGTATTTTCCTTTTTTTATTTCTTTGTTAGGTTAACAGGTCCGTATAAAGTTGCCTTCATTCATGTATGTTCTTGAGGTTCTTTGTCCATTTACTCTTATATCTGAATAAGATTATTGAACAGGCCGGGGAATGACACTGCCTGCTTCTGAAACTAGCAGTCCTTGCATGTATCGTTTTTAACAAATAAAGTTCATTGGTTGCCGCTGAAATGAGAACATGCATGTCTTTGCTATGTGCTGGCTGGCATTTGGTTTTGTTTTATTTGTTGTTATCATGTAAGAAAATTTTCTATTATCGTTCCTTAATACACTCTCCAAAAATTGTCCCGGCGTAGGTGCAATGGGATGTGCTTATTTATAAATCTCTTGAGTCGAAATGAGAGCGAGTTTGATTTGAAAAAGGATCCCTCTTCTTTTTTCTTCTATGGGCCAAATACTTGTAATGTTAAGGAAGGAGGGGAACGAGCACATTGGAGGGTGCAGTTAACGGGAGAGTTGAATGCTGCGTTCAGGGAGGATGAACTGCTAACGAAAAGCTAAAATGAAAGATTTCATTTTTGGGCAAACACGTCACAGTAAAGAGAGTCGGTTCTTTTCTGGTCACCCTTTCACACGCTTTTCATCTCCTTTTAACTACACAAATCAATACCGCAGTAAACAAAGACCACTACACCTTAATCTACCCCTAACAGGGCACACATGAATACTACACAAGACATGTTTACAGAACTTTACAGCCCACTACCTCACTAAGCTAAATTATTTAGCTTCTCACAGCCAAAAAATACCAGCTTTCATCCATTTCCCTATTAAACATCTTCCCAGAGGAGACTCCCCTTTTCCTTCCTAGCCACATCCCTCTCATTCCTAGCCACAATCCTTCACAAAATAAGAAATATGCCAATTTTCATCTTCTATTGACGTGCTTTAAACATAATGTCCATACACTGATCCAGGTGAACAAAGAACTGGAGATAAGTTCAATGCTTGACAGAAAGTGAAAGATTGGCATTATCTAGAAAAATTTGTAATGCATTTGCTTTCCATATGTGCATCTGGTTTCATCTGATCTACGGGCTGCTCGGGCCATTGTGCGCCCTGTGTTGGCATTCTGGAAACAATCAGAACTTCTGGACATCTTCCTTATACGAGAGTCAAAACCCATCCCCATATTGTTTTCCAATGGGATTTCATCATCTGGAGAGTCGTACCCCGTTGCCTCAAATTCCTGTGAAGTATCAACTCTTTAATTTTACTTTAAGAGCACAATGACGGAATTGAATACTGGATTGCCTGCTTACCTTGGACCTTGTCTTGGCACAACAGGGCGTTAAGCATGGATTTAAATCCTTGAGGAACATGTCATCTGGACTACCAGGGGTTGTTGGATCACCAGGGCTGAATTCCTGAGTAAATTTTGAAGAGATTGTTATTGGGATTATTGATAAAAGGAAAATTCTTTCCAGCGTCTAAATGGCTAAATGCTAAGGACAATTGTTTGTAGGTTTGCTGTGATTATAGCAACATTTATATCAACCGGAGCTATTGGTTGTGGTTCGAAATTTACTTTCTATTACTGCATGCATACCAAAGAATTAGAAGCCTGCTCGTGATCATATGTTGGTGTCCTTGGAGAACTGCCATTCCACTGGAAACGACCTCTCGATGAATGTTTTTCTGCCTTCACCTGCTCAAACATTGTAATTGACCTCTATAAATAATGAAAATTTGCTGAACCTTTAAATATAGCAAAGAGATATAAAAAAGCATTTACTAGGAGCCACAGGACCACACTTTTATCCTACCACTATCCCACCAACCCTATTGGCGTAGCAATGCCAATCAACCTTTAGCTAGCATTACTCTTTCTCATGAGATAACATAAGTCCCTACATTAGATGCACGAATAATGCTATACACTACACTTTGGACCTTGTTGATGTAACATTTTTATTACATCGACAATTTTTTTTAAAAAAAAAAAATAAAGACGGGTTCAAAGATTGATTAGCAGTGTCAGCATTAGAAAAGTGAGATTAAAGTGTAAGTATAGCATCTCTCTATACCCAACAAATTAAATTAGCCCTTCATGTTAGACGGAAATTTTCTAAGCAGTACTGTTTGTTATTGGACCACTCCATGAGTAAGGATGCGATTGTCATACCTCAGCAAGATCCTCTGCAAGGCATTGTAGCTGGCCTGTGAGAGAAGTGACTTGCCTTTGGAGGGTAGGGATGAGTTGTTTCGCTTGCTTCAACTCCGACCCTTGCTTATCCAAAAGCTCATGAAGCTGAGAACTCATAACATCAGGGAATAGTATCGCACTCTTCAATGCCTTGATTTCTTCCCTTTGCTTCAAGCACAAATCCTTCAACTTCTCAGCCTGCAAATCCCATAGAATTTTGTGTTGAAATCAGCTAATAAGTAGAGGAGAATGATCCAATACAAAAATCAACCACATCCAAACTTCTTAACTATTGCTTCAACACATTGTGGACTATTATAAAAGCCAAGGAAAGTTTTGATTGCAACTGATTTTTATTTCATATGGCATTCTAATAATGAAATGTAAAGATCTTCCATTAAATAAAAAACTGTTTCATAGAAATTATGGCATTTTAAATCAACACTCAAAAAAATAATGGCTTTTCAGAACTACTGCTGTTTAATTTAGTAGAATAACAGATATATAACTCGTTCCAATCTCAAACCGAAACACTTGAAACAAAATCCAAAATTCAATTATAAATGGCACCATGTTTTGGTTTCCTAGAAAACTGAGAAAAGCAACGGATATAAAATTCTAAGTCTTTGATACTTCTATACACGCTTAGTTAGCAAAAACATCACACTTTGGCCTTCTTTTTCTCATTTAAGAAATAATAAAACAGAATAAGATCAAATATCAATATGCCAAAAATTTCAAAACCCAACATGCAAACTTTCTCTTCTTTTCCATCCCATTCTCCCAATCCAAACAGAGGAGCCGATATAGAATTCTAAATCTTTGATACTTCCATAGACTATACCCTCTATCAGTTAACAAAAAACACATTTTAGACTTCTTTTTTCTCATTTAAGAAGTAACAAAACAGAATTAGACCAAAACCATCAATACCCAAAATCATAATCAGACCAAAACTTCAAAACCCAAGTTGCCATTTTTCCTTTCTTTACCATCTCCAAAGAAGAACAATGAAAAAAAAGGAAAGACCCGCTAGACTGACCTCAGTGTTCTTCTCCTCAAGAAAGCCCTTGAGCTCAGCGATCTCCATCTCCTGTTCTTTGTTGAGACCTAGAAGCTCCCTCTCACTCCTCAGCACCATCGCCAACGTCCTCGCGTTCCCCTTCACCTCCGTCAACGCCTTCACCTCCTTCTTCTTCTTCTCTTCTTCAAACGTGTTCGTTCCCTTCCCAAACAGCTTCTTCTGCAGCCCATTGAAGCTCGTCCCTTTCCTCGCGGTCTTTTTCAGGTCCGCGGCGAGCGCTTCTGATGGAATCACCAGTGCCGTCCGATTCACCGGCTTCGGCTTCTCCGATGACCTCTTTTCCATGAACTTCTTCACCATTGTGGATAAGCCCGGGTTCTTCGACGGTTTGGATTTGGTCAGGGAGAGATCGGGCGGCTTGGACTTGACGAGCGCACGGGAGGACGAGGTGTGCGCGGGCGCAGGGGATTTGAATTCCGCAGAGGAGGACGGGTCGGAGAATTGTGAGGAGGAGGCTGAGGAGCGGGCGTCGTACGCACTGTAGCGTGAGTGGGTCCTGAGAGAAGCCATTTTTGGAGGGGGGAGTCCGAGAGACGAGAGCTATGAGAGCGTGGTTTTCAGGGTTACCTGAGGAAGATATAAGAAATTTTGAAATGGTTGAAAACACGTGGCAGTCTCTGGGTTTGTGTCTTATGGCGCTCTGTCCGAATTCAAAATTTTCGCGTTATGAGCGCGGCGTTTTGTGTTGATGGGGTCCCACAAGCTAAGTAATTGCCCCTGGATGTTGTTCAAATTACGATTTTTTACCTGGTTTTTGGCAAATAGAAACATACGAGGCTCACATAGGAATATGCCTCATCCTTAATTTGCATAGGATAGGAGTGATGAAATTTGGTGCAATTTTATAATAATTTTTAGGTAAAATAGAAAAAGAAAAATAGTTTTAATTTAAAATTGAAAAAAGTGAAATAAAATATTATTAAAATAGTTATTTTTATGGGAGAATGAATATGAGTAGCTATTCATCTTAATCTCAACGCTAAACTTGTATCGCATGCAAATGATCAGAATGATCAAATCACTTCTATAACAAAAATTAAAAAATATATATATATGTATGTGTGGCCAGTTTATCAATCAGACGCATGGGAACAAAAGGACAAGGAAGACCAGCAAGCCTAGCGATAGAAGAGAGAAGACTACTACTAGAAAACCCAGTATTTTTTATTTATTATTTCTATTAAACCTAGTGTTAATTAAGTAAGAAAAGTGTCTCTCTCAGTTAAAATGATTTAATTTATACTGACAATTTCATTGGAAATGTTGTTATGCAAGTTTTATAGAAACCCTAAACCCGAGGCCTCTTAAATTGCATACAAGATGAAATAAACAAAAGAAACTTGCTCTTATTCAATAACTTTAGGTTTCTTATCGAAGACCCCTTACCAGCTCTAGGGATAATCAAGGATAATTAGGAAAAATATTACATGGAGAAGAAGATGCTCCTTTTTTTTTCTTTTTTTTTTTTCCTAATTAGAGATTACATTATTTAAATGGAAAAATACTTTAACTTGCCAACTAAGCATACTTCTCACTAAAATAGACCGTCTTTATTCTTCTTGCTAAATGAGCTGGTTAAAGGCTGATCATGCCTTAAACGGCAAGTGCAGGACTAAAAGATGTGGGAATCAAACGCAAGTGGGTTTTCCTTTCGACAATACCACCAAAGGCTTCAGTCATGTCTAGATCCTCTGGTTTCATCTTGCCTGGGAGTTTCCAATCAAAATGGTATAGAAGTTGAGCAAGAGGAAGTTCAGTATTGACTAAACCAAATGAAATTCCTGGGCACATCCGCCTTCCTGCCCCAAAAGGGATAAATTCAAAGTTAGTCCCTTTATAGTCAATTGAACTATTATCAAATCTCTCTGGTATAAAACTCTCTGCATCATGCCAATATGCAGGATCTCTTCCAATGGCCCATGCATTTACGAAGACTTGAGTTTTGACAGGTATATCATATCCATCAATTTCACATGCCTCTCTACATTCTCTGGGCATTAACAAAGCAGCAGGAGGGTGTAACCTCAGAGTTTCTTTGATCACCGACTTCAAGTAACTTAGATCCTGAATGTCGTTATCTTGGATTTTTGTCTTTCCTTTGAAGGCTTGTCTTATCTCAGCTTGTGCCTTCATCAACACTCTAGGGTTTCTCATCATTTCTGACATAGCCCACACTACGGTGGTTGATGAAGTATCAGTTCCACCTATAAATATGTCCTGGGAAAAAAAATGAAATAATGGTTAACTAATTATTTTGGTAAGTTTTTATAATTAAGCTTATTCCTTTTGAACAACTAAAATTCAAGTTACATGTTTCATACTGGCCGTAAACAAACAAACCTACCCGTGAGCTTGCTCGGGCTCGGCTCGATAAAACTCAACTCGTGTGTGACTCAGTTATTAAATGAACTATTTGTGAATATGAAATTAGACTCGATTATTAAATGATACAAACTTATATAAAACTCCGTTCCCTCACTTAAAGTTCGTAAACATACTCATATAAGGGTTTGACTTAGTGCGACTATATATATATATAAATAGTTTGTATGGCAATAATCAATATATATTAAGTATAAACAAATATATATTAAGAAACATATATATAAGTATATATGAATTATATATATAAAAATATATTTAAAACAAACAATACAAATCCATTGTTATCCGTGTAGTTGGCAATCACTCTCATCAAAGGGGGGATATTAATTATACCAACGGGATCCTGTTTGACAACGACAATTCCTCTCAATCACTACAACGACAATTCCTCTCAATCACTAATTTCAAGATTTTTTTTTTTTTTTTTTTTTCTATTCACTCATTTCAAGATTTATATATTCGTCATGAGCTTGAGTTTTTTAAGCTCAGCTCGTTTACAGTCTTAATACATAGTGTGAATTTTTTTTTTTTTTCTTTTCTCAAATTCTGAAAAAAAAAAAAAAAAAATCAATACGAGCCACTTTGTAGGTTACATGAATTCTAATCTACGGCTACTAGAAAATCGTAAAAAGCATATAAACTAAATCCTAAACTTTCCAGGAAAATCCAAAAATATAAAAGTACAAAAGTTACTAGGAAAACCCAAAAAGTAAAAAGTGGTAAAATAATTAGAAAACCTGAAGAAAAAAAAATTCCCTAGCTAGCCGGCCGTCATATAAATTTTCCGCGTCAGTTAATGGAATAGGATAAACCATTTTGGGATTGTGGTGATTTATCAAGAACCAGTAATAGAATCTTTTTAATTAATTGAAGAAAAATACGATGACGAAAACAGAAGGGATCGATGATGATCCCAAGGATTGTAGCAGAAATACTCACAAAAATGACGCCCTTGATGTTGTTGGTCGTGATTGGCAACTCCAGTGTACTACTCTGCTGAAGGCGTAAAAGGACGTCAACAAGATCTTCCGTCTTTGCTGACGCACTACTCTTCCGGTTCTCCCTGTGCTCACGGATGATGTTCTCCAGGATCTTGTCAAGCCTCGTATGAATCTTCTGTAGCTTAGATTTCGTCCCACTAATCAGATGAACAAATTTATATGAAGGCCACAAATCAGCCAACTCAAGGCCTGCTGATAATGCTGCTATTTCCTTGGTCAATGATAGAAATTCCTCTTGGTCTTCGTTTTTGCTGCCGAATGCTGCTCTACATAAAAGAGTAGTGGTGGAAGTGAAAATACGTTCACTAAAATCGATTAGTGATCCTGAAGATGAGTGGATGGAGTCAATGAGATTATGAAACTCTTCTTCTCTAAGAGAAGAGAAGGACTGGACCCTCTTTGCACTTAAGAGTTCCGAAACGCAAACTTTTCTCATTTGCCTCCAGTATTCTCCATATGGAGAAAAGGCAATGTCACAGCCACCATAGGTTATAATTTCAGGGGCAAGAAGCAGTGGCCTTTGCACAAAGGAAAGGTCACGGGTTTTCATGAACTCGCTGGCCATCTTGGGGGATGACACAATAAGTGTAGAAGCATCACCCAATTTTAGGTGCATGAGGGGTCCATGCTTCAAGGCTAGTTCTCTAAAAGCATGGTGTGGTAGTGATCCTATTAAGTTGTGCAAGTTTCCTATAATAGGTAACTTCCATGGCCCTGGAGGCAATTTCTGAACTTTGGATCTTTTACTTAACTTTAACAGCCAGGCCAAAGAGAGGAGAAGAAGGAAAGTGGTGAGAGCTGCGGAATATTGGAGCTCCATCAAAGAAAGGATTGAAACAAGTGATTGTTCCACAAATTTCTTTCACTTAAGTTGCAAATTTATAGGGGAAAAACATTTGACTTTTGGTACCACCTCGACACCTACCATTGAAATATATGCACCAAAAAAGAGAGAGCATATTTTCCGACATTTGGGAATTAGTGACGGTGATGGGAATTAGTGAGAATGATGCTTTTAGAAAATATAATTAAAATGCGACATTTTAGTGTTAAAATGTTATTATTCATAAAATAGTGACATTTCGCACCTGAATGTAGGCCTGTAAACGAGCCGAGCCGAGCCGAGCTTTGGCTAACTCGGCCCGGCTCATTTAGGAAAAAATATTAACGAGCCGGTCTCGAGCTCGAGCCGAGCTTCAGACTCCCGGCTCAAGATCGACTCGGTAAGGCTAGCAGCTCACTCGGGATCGAGCTCGGGACCGTTTAGGATGCATTTTCGAGCCGAGCCGAGCGAGCCGAGCCCTCGGCTCGCAAGAAACTCGGAATTTCATTTTAGCATGAGCCGAGCTCGAGCTCGTAGGAGGCTCGTTTAAATGCTCGAGCCTTAAACGAGCTGCTCGTTAAGGCTCACTTAGGTTAAATATAAAAAAAAATTTAGTGAAAAGATTCAATAAATTTAACTAAAATGCACAAAAAGTGTTCCAAAACATCATTGAAATTAAAATCACAATTTCAGCTTCAAATTAAGCAAGATAATTACATGTTAGATCTGTTACAGCCATGATCCATGGAAAAACCTAAAACTATCTTACAAATTTACAATTGCATAAATTATAAATAGTTGCTTGTAATTCTTTTAAGACTAGAGTGCTTGTAATTCTTCTATTTGTGTCATTAATTTTGCCTTTCAAAATTAAAGAAACAAATAGAGGAATTACAAGCAACTTCAAATTAACCTATATGATATAATCTAACTTCAAATTAACCTACAAATTACAAGTAACTTCAAATTAGCCAACAAATTACAAAGGCAAAATTAAAGAAACAATAAGAGGAATTACAATCAACTTCAAATGAACCTACAAATTACAAGCAACTTCAAATTACAAATGACCAAAAGGCCAAAAAGACCACACACTTCAACCCAAGAGCCACCACTTGCAAACACTGAAACACCACACTGCATTCACATAAAAAGGAAAGGTGTTAAGATGTTTTAACTCCTTGCAACATGTCAAGGAGCTTCATCAATTAAGTTTTGAGTAATGAGCAAGTATTCAAAAACAGAAATAAATGCACATAAAATTAAACATTGCAAAATGTTAAGGATATCAGGATGTGTAAGTTGTGTGTATGTGTTCCACTTGCAAGTTGACACGACCAATATTGACAATGACATTGCAATCCATGTAAAAAAAAAAAAAGTTAGCTGTTTATTGCAATTTGTAAGGAGATTTATCACTTAACCTAAACCCACACATAACAAATTATAAACCTATAATGTATAAACAACAGTAGGATCAAACAAGAACGATGGGATAAAAAAAAAGTATAAACCTATAAAGTATAAACCTAAAAAGAACACTACTATTTATAAACCTATAAAGTATAAACAACACTACAACAGTAGGATAAAAAAAACCAGAAATAATCTCAATAAACAACAGACAGCTGCCAGAGTTTTTGCATAAACAAGTGTATCATAGACACAAAGTAATCTCAAACCAGTGTATCACAATTAATAAGCATGAACCAGTGTATCACAGATTCACAAGTAATCTCAAATCAGAAATTGCATAAACCAATGTATCATAGAGTAATTGCATAAACCAGAAATAAGCATAAGAGTAATTGCATAAACCAGTGTATCATAGACACAAAGTAATATAAAACCAAGGTTGCACATGCCACAAGTAATCTCAAATCGCTCTCGATACACAATAAACACCAAAAAATTTGTTAGTAAATTTTAACTCCCTTGCATTTGGTTAGCCAAAGACTAAAAATGTCTTTGACCTTTAATAAGCAAGTCAAGGGAGGTTCAAATAATCAAATTGTTGAAGAAAAAGAAAACAATGAACAAGGAAGACAGTTAATACCTCAACTGGCTCAAATGATAAAGGGAGTTTAAAATAGATGTACAATATAGGTTATATAGCACTTAAACAGTTCAAAATAAAACATAGACATAGTTATCAAATTACAAACTTAATAAGCAAAAGGAAACTGAACCAAAAAATGTAGTAATTAAATTACAGACTTAAAACAAGGAGTGAAACAGTCAGTAATACACTCCCTGTTTGAAATTCTGCATCACATTCAGGTAGTTGCACTTGTAGTTGTAGTAGTAGGGAACTCCACTTCAATCAATTTCTACCAAAAAAAAAAAAACAGTTAATAGTAAATACTACTAGACTGCCAGTTCATACATAAAAATAATTAATGGAAACACTAAATAGTCTAAATACATAAATAATAAGCAGAACTTACGTTTTCTTCACCAGCATATTTTCTCTTTAGGCCATGCAGTGCTCTCACCCAATCTGAACCACATAAGAGCATCTGAACAGTTTCAGGGGATAATGATGCTCTATGCGGTTCAATAACCCTACCACCAAAGATCAAGGAGGATTCGAGGCAATCAGATATGGGAACAAATAAGATATCCCTTGCCATTTTAGACAAGATACTACTTCAAAGCATTGCATTTCCACCATGCCAATGCATCAAAATCTGTTCCATTATCACTAAGGTAGACATCCTCTTCAAGATAAATATCCAAATCATCTTAATAGGCCTAATGATGTCACTACTTCTTACATGGTCAGATACCTTGAACGACCTTGGCCCACCTTGGGCACTACATCTCTAACAATTGCACTTGAGGAAGTAGCAATAGCATTTACTTGGCGCTTCTTGCAATATAGAAGGTATGTGCGTAAACATATGCCTCAAACAATTCTTTCAAAAGCAATACATTTTCAATGTAATAGCAACACCGAGCTATCAACAGTTGAGGCAAAGGATATATGATAGGAAAACAGAAATTTATCAACTTCATCTTGTATCGGGATCTAAGACAATGACTATGGACATCATCAAATTGGTATCACCCCAATACTTATCAAATTTGGACATCATCTTAGTTGCCATTGACCTCATGTACTCATTCCCATCCTCACACTTACTCATCAAAACTTCCTTCATCCTCCAAACCTCAGGTAAGTACAAATTTGCAGTAGGGTAATCAGTACCAGATACCACATTTGTTACATCATTGAAAACAGATAACACCTGGTTCACATTCTCCACCATTCCCCACTGTTCTGGACTTACAACCCACTGAAATCCTTGCTCAACCCTATGGTACCTAGGGAACACATCTCTAAACTGAATTGCAGTGTCCAACATCATATAAGTGCTATTCCAACGTGTGGGGACATCTAAAATCAACTTCCTACAGGGTAAATCCAACCTATTTGCTATCTCCCGAAAAACATTCATCCTACCCTCAGCAGCCACTATATACTTTATGCCCTGCCTAACATCATCTATAATATCCTTAATTTCTGCAAGTCCAGATTGCACCAACAAATTTGTTATGTGTGCACAACACCTAACATGAAACAACCTACCCCCAACCAGCATTGAATTTTTCAACTCAAAATCATCTTTTATAATTTTAATTGCAAAGTCATTAGTGAAGCATTATCGATAATGGTGTGAATTTTATCCTCAATTTCCCAATCAAAAAACAATCTCTTAATGCATTAGCAATCACTACAGAATGGGGAGGAGGAACATTGCAAAAATTTAGAATTCTTTTTGGAGGCACCAACTTGAATCCACAAAGTGGCAAGTCACCACCATGTATGACAATTTTGACGAGATGTCCACATATCGTGGTGATGTTGACCTTCTCAACAGTTTCAAAAGAACTCTCGCTTTCTTTTCTCATTTTGGTAAGTGGTCATGCAGTCATTCCTAATGATTGCACGGCTAATTTTTTCCAATGGGTGGCAGCCCTCATGAACTTATTAAAAGTTCATGCTCCATCATATTGAAAGGGTACTCATGGAGTAGCACCATATGGGCAGACAAGTTCCCTAACCCTACTCTCTTTATAACTAAAAGTTGTCAAACTACCAAAACCATCATGGTCACTACACTCACGGCTAGGCTCAAAGGACAAGGTCCTTTGCTTCTTACTATTATGAAACTCCACATACCTAACACATGAACTCAAATGCCTACCTAGGGTTGAGGTAGTACTAGATTGACAAACAATTTTTACACCAATTGCACTTTGTGATTTCGAACTCCCCTATTTTGATCGAGACAAAGTCATTCCAGACTTTGGAAGTCTTTGCCTCTCCTTCTTTTGAAATTGCCCTTTCTCACTATTTCCATCCCATTTCAAATTTCAAGACCATTCCTAGGCTCATTTCACCCCATCCCTACCAAGCTAGGAGAGCATGTTACTGCACTCAATTTGTGTAGGAATAACAGTAAGTGTATCATCATCTAAATCAACTCCAACATCTTCCAATGCCATAGACTGATTCATATTCTCCATAACTGTTAATTAAAAAATTTAATTGATGATTAATTTAATTAAAATCAAAGTTTCTAACATAAATAATTATCAAATAATTCTAACATAAATAACTCATATGCTTATACACTTAAAACAGAATCATAAACACTTAAACAAAATCATAATCATAAACAGAATCATACTCACAAGCTTAAACACTTAAACAGAATAATAATCATAAGCTTAATTACTTAAAACAGAATCATACTCATGTATAAACAATTAAACATGCTCAAGATTATAAACAATTAAACAAGCTCAAATAGATTATAAACAATTAAACATGCTTAAACAGATTATAAACAAATAAACAAGCTCAAACAGATTATAAACAATTAAACATGCTCAAACAGATTATAAACAAATAACATGCTTAAACAGATTATAAACAAATAAATAAGCTCAAATAGATTATAAACAATTAAACATGCTCAAACAGATTATAAACAAATAAATAAGCTCAAACAGATTATAAACAATTAATAGAAACAGACAGAACAATTTTATTTTTTTTAAAAATAAAAAAAAAACCTGAAACTTCAAAGTTCATACAATTTGCAGATTGAACACTGTTGTAGCTACTACCTTGCAAATTAAGTGCTACCTCCCTGAAATGATGAAAGTAAAAAATAATGAAGATTAGTTAAGGGTTTTAGAAAATGAAACAGTAAAACACAAGAAAACTTAAAACTAAAATAAACTTAACTTAAAGGTTTTCTGAAGGTTTTCTGATTCGGCAAGCACTAAGCAGTAACTCTAGTAAGCAGAAAGCAAGATCATACATCTTTGTAAACAAACACTCGAATATATAAGGGGGATGGTCCGGATGGATCATGGGGGGATTTGGGAATAAATAAAAAAATGGCAATCGAGTACTTGATAGCCCAGTACTCGATTTCCATTTCCGTGTACAGAGTCATGAGTGTCAGATCAAGAGCAATCATCTTCGTCTCTTTCAAATCACAAGAAAAAATGAAGCATCAATTGAAAAAACACAAATAATCATATAAAGAATGTAAAAAAGATAAGAAAATCAGGATTAGGCGGCGAGATTGGATGGGCTAGGAGGACTCTTTTGGTGTGATATATCTTGTACGAGTGGTAAGGAAGCCGTTGGATGGATATCAGATGATCCATCAACGGCTCCTGAGTCGTGACTCGTGAAAGTATTGCGTGCAAGAAAGTATTCAACCAACTACACTAAGAAGCATTGAATGCTTGCTCAGAATCAGAAACGAAACCCTGTATCATTTCCCTCACCCCTCTCAGTCTCATAGTCTAACCCTAGGCAATAGGCACTTATGCAGACAGCAGACTCTTCGTCGGAATGGAATGGGAAAAAAATGGGTAATGGGTTCACACGAAGAGAGAGGGGATTCAATCATGAAACCATTCTCTCTTCGATTCGATTTGCTCAGAGTCTGTGGAATCTAGTTAGCTTGGTTAGAACCCTAACTGCGTGTCTAGTGAGTGGTGAGAACAACGAGAAGTGAGAACAAAGAAGTGAGTTGGATGAGAGACTTGGGAGTTGGAGCGATGAATGAGAGATTGAGTGGTTGAGTGATCGATTAGGGTTTTTACGGTTTTTTTCTCAAAACGATCCCACCGTTGGATGAGATCTTTAAAATTAAATGAACGGTTAGATTTGATTAAATTTTTAGGTTTTTCACGCGCGTGCGTGTCCCGATTAAGTGCTTAATAGTTTTTGATCCAACGGCTGTAATTTAATCGCCAAATATTGGACGGCCCAAATTAAACTAAACGTGCCCTCGTTTCCCGTGCTTGCGTGAAGAAAACGAGACTGTATAATTATCCGGTGCATCGTGCAGTTGAAGCCGTTCGATGTGCACTCAAGATTTCATCTGGGTCGTTTATTATCATATTGATTTTAAAACTTATTTAAGATTAGTGAGCTCACGTGTATTGTGGAACACTAGAGCATAACCGTTTGGGCGATTGGTTTACAGCTGTAAACCATTTTCTCGATCCAACGGCTCCAGTTTCATCTTAAAAAAACGGACGGCCCTAAACGGCGAGGATACTGAGACGGCGGGCCTCGAGCCGCGTGCATGCGTGGGGAGGGTTTCCGAGAGGACCGAGACAGAGCTTATTGTCCACGTGTGTGTGTTGGTGAAACTGGTTCCATGAGTAATAAAATAAAGCATCTTAACCGTTTATTTTGATCTCAATTTTATCATTCAATATAGAACGTTGGATTAGTGAGCTCATGGTGTATGTGGAACACCATATAAATACCATGGTGGATGGATCACAACTGTCTTCCATTTACTAAATCTAACGGTTGGGATCAAATTAAACTAGATCCGACGGCTTAGATAATAAGATAAAATATTTCAAATTTCAAATAATCGTAATAATCTAGTATGAGTGATTTCAGTTGAGCTCATCTATTAGTTACCCAATAAATGATCTTGGCCGTTTATTTTGATATTTATTTTCCAAATCAATTATAGGACGTTGGATTAGTGAGCTCATGGTGTTCAGTGTAACACCATATAACTCCCAAATTCGATGGAATACAGCTGTCTTCCATTTACTAAATCTAACCGTTGGGATCAAATTAAACTAGATCTGACGGCTACAATTAAAATTTTTAAAATTCAAAAATTCAAAAAATGTATAATCCAATTATCCAATGGCTACGATTGCAAGGTCTAATCCATTATCCAACGGCTCCAAATTGTTCTAATAAAATAAAACGCCAAATAAAAAATCAAAAATAAAAATAAAATCATATTTGATATTTATATGTAATATTATTTTCAAATTACAATTGAGCTTCACACTTCACATACTAAAACTAATAAATTAGACAAATTATCATTAAAAAAAAGGTTAACAAATAATCATTAAAAAAATGTAAATGCATTTTTACTTTTCACTAAAATAATTAATAAAATCATTAAATTGGACGATTGAGCTTGTTCAAACATAGTACAAGTCTACAATTAAGCTATAGTTTTTTTTTTGTGGCATGATGTCATTATTATTGTGGTAGAAAAATATAATTTTGGCTCTGCTTGAGGATTGATCGGATTGAACCATTTCAAAATTAAAAAAAAAATTCTTAGAATCAACCCCAAACATAGTTACATAGCCATAGTTTCTAGCTTAACTTAGTTTTTGATGGTCTATAATTTAATTATGTCGGACCAAGAGCAACTAGCATATTTTTAATTAATATGTTAAATTTAATTAATGTGTGTACTTAATTGTCTATAATTTAATTAATATGTTAAATTATTACAACTAAATTATAGTATTATATAATGTTACACACTTACACACTAGCAAGTAGCAACTAGCATTCTAGCAACAAGTAAAAACAATTAAGTACACACATTAAACTTGTGCTTATTATTATTATTGAATTGGGCATTGGGCATTGCACCTATAAATAATAACATAGACAATATAAATTATAATGTTATTATGTAACTATGTTAGGTATACTATACCCTTAGGCCTTAAATCTTAATTCGTTAATTGTACACATTAAACCTATGACTAATAATATAGTCAATATAAATTTGTGCTTGTTATCATTATCATTGAATTGGACATTAAACCTATAACTAATAATATAGTCAATATAAATTATAATGCTAGGTATATTATACCCTTAGATTATAATTACTTAATTGTACACACATTGAACCTATAATTATTATTATTCAATTAGTCATTGGATATTATACATCTTAATTAGTTAATTGTACACACATAATAATTATTTGATTAATAACTTTTTTAAAAAAAAAATTGGGTTACATTGCCACACGGGTCGGGTCGGGTTTGATGATAAAGCGGGTCGAGCTCACGAGCCCTAAACGAGTCGGGCGAGCCGGGTCGTTATCGAGTTAAATGGGTCGAGCTCGCGAGCTTTAAACGAGTCGGGCGAGCTTTAAACGAGCTCGAGTTAAACGAGTCGAACCCACGAGCCCCCGTCGAGCTTAATCGAGCGAGCCGGGTATGTGTCGCCAGCTAATCGAGCGAGTTTCAACAGTAACGAGCCGAGCTTGTACAGTGTCGAGCTCGAGTTCGAGTCGAGCTTAGTCGAGCGGGTATCGAGCGAGCTGTCGAGTGTGTCGGCTCGTTTACAGGCCTACCTGAATGGTAATACTGTTCACATGTTGCCTTTTGCGTGTGAATAATATTACTATTTACAAGTCGTCTCTCTTGTGTAAATAACAAAGTGTGAATAGTGAAACGTTTCAAATATTTTAGCACCCAAAATTTGCATTTAAAACAATTACTCACACAAAAAACTTCAAAAATTTTCCTCTTTAACTAACACACATAAAACATTTAAAACAATAATAATAATAATATTGGCTTGAGTTCTTTGGGTTCTTCTAATATTGGCTAATTAAACAGCCAACACAATTAAGTGGCTTAATTTAACAGTCCACAACACCACCGGCCACCACCAAACCTTATATATATATATTGTGTTTTATTTTTTTAAAACACTTTTATTTTATTTTATTTTTTTTATCATTATTCCCCAGGCCCTTGGAGGTGGTCCGGCCATCCCCAAAAGACCAAAACCTTTTTTTTTTTGCCTTTTGGGGGTGGTCAAACCACCCCCTTGGCCATGGGGGTGGCTAGAGAAAAGCCACCCCCGATTTCTTCCTCTTTTTTTACATATTTTCCTTTAAAAAAAAAATTAATGGCCAAAACAACGTCGTTTTGGACTGGGTGGATATTATATTTTTGGAGCCCAAAAAAGGGTATAGTTTTGGAGTGAGGGGTAAAACTGGCTTTTCGTTTTATTTTTCTCACATTCACGGCACATGCGAAAATCTAACGGAATAGGCAATGTGAGAGAAAAATAAAATGCAATTTTTCTTTTTATGTTTTAGTTTTGTTTATTAATTTTTTGTTGAGATGTTCTTCATTTTAATTTTTAAACATTAAATAAATAATTAAGCATTGAATATGATATTAGATGATCAATTTTGATTGAATTAAATATTGAGTGAAATATATATAATGTATTAAAAAAAAATTGTTTATTTTGCTTTGTATTTTTTTTTTTTTAATGTTCATAATTATATGAGTTTTATTTGATTGGAATATAATAGGCGACATAATTTTCTAAGATTTAAACATGCATTCTGTCACTATATTTGGTCAGAGCATTCACTACAGGCTCTTCAAACTCATTTTTTTTGTTAGTTTGAAAAACCAATTTAACAAAAAGGGCTAAAAGCCTCACTTTTCAGCTTCTTTATTTTAACAAAAAAGTTAACATTTTGAACAGTAAAATTTCAAACTTAACAATTATTATTCCCTCTTCATTCATTAAACAACTATATTTTCTCTCTCCTCCTTTTTCCTTTTCGTTTCTCTCTCCTTTATTCTTCCTGCTGCCCTCCGTTTTTTTTTTTTCCTCTCTCAACGCCATATCTCTTCGCCAAAGAGGTGAGTTGGCCGGATCCAACTCCAACAGGTCCCCCCTCTAAATTAATATCGAAGGCTCCCACCTCCCTGCAGAATTCTACAACCCTTAGAGCAGCCAAGGCCTCAGCTGTGGCTGGATTGTAAGTTGCCATTACAGGTTTGCTGGTTGCTGCAATAACATTCTCCTTCTCATCTCTAATAATAATTCCTACACCCATCCAATTCTCCCCTTGAGCGATCGCCACATCCCAATTTACTTTCAACATCCCCGCAGCAGGAGCTTCCCACGAATGCGTAATCGTTCCTGGAGAATCAGAATCGTCTTTAACAGGACAATTGGCCTTACGGTATCTTAGAAGCTACTCCGTCACTTGTTTCACTATCACGCAAGGGTGGATGAATGGTTCCCCGTGAACCACCCCGTTTCTTCGTTTCCATATCCTCACTACTACCATCACAAACAACTCCATATCTTCTTTCTGCAGGGATTTCATCACATTTTCCACCAACTCCAAAAAGCTTCCTCCTTCCGAAATCCTTTTCTGTATCTTGCCTCCACATTCACTCCAAACATCCAGCGAAGAGGGACAATCCCACAAAATGTGATGGGTAGTTTCACTATCCCTGCAACAAAAAATACAACAGTCATCCGTGAGCACTTTTAATAAACCCTTAAAAGATAAATAATAAACAAATTTATGTGTTGAATATATTGTAGAATATATTATAGAGAGCGGAAGGAGAGAGAAGGGAGAGAGCGGAAACATATAATAGACTACATTGTATTGAGTAGTATACTTAGAATGTATACAAGAGCCTCCTTATAGAGGAGGGAGATAGGAGCCTTAGCTTCCAATCTTACCAATGTGGGACAAGCCCCACATATACACTAACATCCCCCCTCAAACTCAATGTGTCTAAACATTGAGGTTGGAAAACAAAAGCATGAATAAAAAAAATAAAAGAAAGGGAAAGAAAAATGAAAAATAACCTAACATAAAATAATATTCTTAACATCCCCCCTCAAACTCAATGTGTAAACTTGAGTTTGGGTAAAAGAAAAATGATAAATGAATTCACCGAAAGAGCTGCTTGTGCCGAAAGAGTTGCCGAAGTAACGCCATAAAAGAAGAGCTTGGTTCACTTGGTTGTAATTTTGACTTGAAAACCATATACTAGTAATGAAGAAACTTGCATGCCTGAAACCCATGGACCGTCTCGCCTAGTGGGCCGAGCTAAAGTCTGACCCAACAATTCTAACTAATAGATTGACTCGGCCGGTTAAAGAGGCTAATCATGCCTGAAACCCATGGACCGTCTCGCCTGGTGGGCTGAGCTAAAGTCTGACCCAAAAATTCTAACTAGTAGATTGACTCGGTCGGTTGAAGAGGCTAAGCATGGAGAAAAAGGGCCGGTTAAAAAAAAAGGCTAAACATGCCTAAAACCCTTGGACCGTCTCGCCTTGTCGGCTGAGCTAAAGTCTGACCAAAAAAAATTCTTACTAGTAATGGATCAATGGCCTAGGAGAGGCTGCAGTGTCCGGTGATGGCGGCATTTGACAAGGCATAAGTGGGCCAGTTGAAAGGGGCTTCTTTGGCCCAAAAAAAATCATCTGACCTGAGAGTGCCTACCGCAAGAAGAATGAACCGAATTGAACTGCACCAAAGAAAAAAGGCTATGGAACCGAAATGACCAATGCATGAATCGACATGAGCCGCAAAAAATGCCTAAATTTGGAGAAGAATCTTGTTTTCTGCTGTATAGAGATGCCAAAAGCAAAAATAGACCAAAAATTTGAAATCAGGACAAAAATTGAGTTGGAAACACCTGGTCAACTTTTGGAGTCCCGGTCAAAGTCAATGGTCAACCCTAAAAAGTCAAAGTCAACATCAATAGTCAAATAGTGCTGACGTGGCAGTCTGGAGCGCTGGAATAGGGCTGACGTGGCGGCTGAAGAGCGGCAGAAGAAACAAGCGCGGAAGAGATGGCGGCGCCGGGGCGCGTGAAACCCACTTGCAGGAGCATCCACCGGCGCGTGGGGGCGCGTGAAGTGTCGGATGAGGGCGTTCTTGGCGGAGATCTGACCGTCGTCACTGGATCTATAAGGTGGACCAGAAACCTTCCTGATCGGGCTGACGTGGCCGCGCGTGGAGGAGCTACAGTGGCGCGTGGAGGCGCGTGGAAGATGTGTAGTACCTTCTGGGGGCGCGTGATGGCGCGTGGAATCTCAGAATTGGCTGAGACTGCACAGATCCACCGATCCGGAGCAGACACCACTTTTGGTGGTTATTTTGGCCGAGAGGGGTCACGGTGGTGGCGCAATTTGCTCGGGCAGCAACTGCCGGAGGAGCTCGGAGGGCCAATGACGACGGACCTTCCACAGATTTGTAGATCTGAAGGAGTGGAAGAGATTTGGAGCGGAAAACCCGCTTGGAGGCGTGTAGACGACTGGAAACTACCGGAAAGAGGAGGTCGCTAGAGGGAGCGTCGAAAAAAACGTCAAAGACGTTTATTGAAGGCCACAGAAAAAGAAAAGTGGCTCTGATACCATGTTGAATATATTGTAGAATATATTATAGAGAGCGGAAGGAGAGAGAAGGGAGAGAGCGGAAACATATAATAGACTACATTGTATTGAGTAGTATACTTAGAATGTATACAAGAGCCTCCTTATATAGGAGGGAGATAGGAGCCTTAGCTTCCAATCTTACCAATGTGGGACAAGCCCCACATATACACTAACATTATGAAAAATAATATTTTAATGAAATAGTGAAAGTGAATTGTTAAAGTAGAGAGATTGAAAAGTGTGCTCTAAAAAAATAGGCTGTTAAAATAACAAAAAGTGTATTTTTTGTTAGTTTAAAGAGAAAAATTTGAAGAGTCTGCTATGGATGCTCTCAATAAATCATTGGTTATCTGTTCAGATAATGATTGAGAGATTATGATACTTGAGTGGGTGTGACCCATAATAGATTTTATCCCCAATAACGTTGTTCAAGTTTCCTATAAGATGTAACTTCCATGGCTCAGGGGCAATTTCTCAAACTTTGAATCTTCAACAGCCAGACCAAAGAGAAGAATATTGGAGCGCCATCAATTGTACCACAAATTGCTTTCCAATTTCTTGACTTTGAATCTTCAACAGCCAGACCAAAGAGAAGAATATTGGAGCGCCATCAATTGTTCCACAAATAGCTTTCCAATTTCTCGACTTTGAATCTTCAACAGCCAGACCAAAGAGAAGAATATTGGAGCGCCATCAATTTACCACAAATTGCTTTCCAATTTCTTGACTTTGAATCTTCAACAGCCAGACCAAAGCTAATGGTTCTTTTTATGTTTCAGTGTTGTTTATTAAATTTTTGTTGAGATGTTCTTCATTTTAATTTTTAAACATTAAATGAATAATTAAGCATTTAAAATGATATTAGATGATCGATTTTGATTGAATTAAATATTGAGTGAAATATATATATTATTGTATTAAAAAAAAAAGGAATTTGTTTATTTTGCTTTGTATTTTTTTTTTTAATGTTCATAATTATATGAGTTTTATTTGATTGAAATATAATAGGCGACATAATTTTTTAAGATTCAAATATGCGTTGTGTCACTATATTTGTTCAATAAATGATGGGTTATCCATGTTCAGATAATAATGAAAAGATCATGATACTTGAGTGGGTGGAACCCATGGTAGATTTTATTCCCAACAAAAATCCTACCAAATTGTGCAAATTTCCTATAAGATGTAACTTCCATGGCCAAGGGGCAATTTCTCAACTTTGAATCTTTAACAGCCAGACCAAAGAGAAGAATATTGGAGCGCCATCAATTGTGCCACAAATTGCTTTCACTGAAGTTTCAAAACTATAGGGCTATCATTTCAGCAGTTGCCAAAAAAGAACATTGATATGACTTTTGGTGCTTTCGGTACATCGGACGACTACCACAATTATTGCATCCCGACACAGAAACTTAATTTGTTCAAAGCACATGATCACCCGGCCAATAGGGTGACACCCTATTTATTGGATGATGTTTAACCAATGCATGCACATCAAGAGTCAAGATATATAAGCCAAAATAAGGATGTGATCAAGAATTCACGTGTTCTAATAGTTGTTGGCTGTTTTGTCCCAAATACAACTTGTATACTTATGTCAATTTCTTGTAACCAATTACTTTATAGATAGAAATATTGTCTATAATCACAACATATTTAAACTTTTACATGCTATATATCATAGCCTTAGTGACTAATCACAACATATTTAAAATTAATGAGTTTTTAAAAGAAAAGTCCATTTGGTTGAACATTTTTTATAAGAGTTTTCAGTGTTTGAGAAGTGAACAAAATTTGACAATAATATGTACTAAACACTCCCTATAGTTTGTGAATATCTTCCAATAAGCATATTCATCTTTATGTCACTTAAAAAAAAAAAAAAAAAGCATTAAGAAACGAAAATAATTTCAAGGCCATCTTCTCAAATAATATTTAGGTTCAAAGCTACTATAACAATAATGCCTTAAAGAGTTAAAGGGCAAGTGATGGACCATATATAATTAAGGAGTAGGAATCAAATACAAGTTGTTTTTCCTTCACTACAAGAAACAAGACTTTTAGCGTTTACTTTTTTTGGACACTAAAAGTCCTAAAGTCGACGCTAATACTATTAGCATCGACTTTTGGATGCTAATGGGTTGGATGCTAATTGTTCGACCCTAATGAGATCATTAGCGTCGACACCAAAGTGGACGTTCATGATAACCTTTTAAGTTGACGCTAAAAATCGTATATTGTGGACACTAATGCTAGAGTGGATGGGAGATAGAGTCGACGTTACTGCTCCACTATTAGCGTCAACTTTGAGTGGACGCTAATAGTGCACTATTAGCGTCCACTCTAAGTCAATGCTAATAGTTTAAAAAAATTAAAAAAGAAAAAATCAACTAGCGTCCACTTAGTTTTTTTTAAAAAAAAACCATTAGCGTCCAAACAAAGTGGACGCTAATGAGTGTTAAAAAATAATAATGATGATGACCATTAGCGTCCACTACGCTAATAGTCCTAACAAACTTTAAAAAATAAAAAAATAAAAGAAAAATAAAAGAAAAAAGAAGAAGAAGCAATTTTAAAAGTCGAAATCATATTTAAAAGAAATATAAATGATCATAATGAAAAGAAACAATAAAAATTCATGATAAAAGAATAGCAAAATGGCAACCAAAAGGACCAAAAACCTTTGAACTGTTTTAGAAAGTATTTAATGTCGTATTCGAGCTTAACTCACACCATACCTACAATAAGATCAATTAACACTTGATGAAGTTCCAATGGCAAACAGAAAAAGGAAAAGCAAGGCCAAAAAAAAAAAAAAAAAAACTGCTCTGAATGTTTTCTGCTCCTTCTGACTCTGAACCAGAACATACCATTTTTTCCAAATGAGTCAAATTTTCCAAAAAAGATTTAGCATTCCAACTGCCAACAACTGTGTTTCTTTCAGTAGCATCTCCCACACTTGAGGTCAAATAAGGATATAGAATAACACCAGCCACAGCATTTATAATGCTTTTGCATTTAAAACAATTACTCATATGCAAAAACTTCAAAAATTGTTCTCTTTCACTCACACACACATAAAACTTTTTTTTAAAAAAAAAAAAAAATTAATATTGGCTTGAGTTCTTTGGGTTCTTCTAATATTGGCTAATTAAACTGCCAACACAATTAAGTGGCTTAATTTAACGGTCCACAACACCACCGGCCACCACCAAACCTTAATATATATATTGTGTTTTATTTTTTTAAAGCACTTTTATTTTATTTTATTATCATTATTCTCAGTATCGGAAGAACTTGCCAATTAAAAAGTTCAAACTTTTCTTTCCTTCCCTTGAAAGTACCCAACCAACCATATATATATACACCACAAATTATGATGAAGGACGATACGTACACTATGTTTGATAAATCTCTTTCTTTCTCTCTTTTAATTTGTTTTCTTTTATCAAAAACAAAAACATTTATAAATACTGAAAATATAAAAGGGGAAACATCACTAACTCCCCCAAACTTTCGCGATTTTTGCAAACACTTCCCAACGTTCAAAAACTCACTTTAGTGTATCGAAGTTTATTTTTCTCCCACTTTGCCCTTTCCATTAAGATTTCACAGGAAATATTAACGGAACCCTAAAAATTAACCGAAATGCCCATTTTACCCCTGAGCTTCTTCACTATTTCATCCTCCCACCCAACCCAAAACGACATTGTTTTGGCCATTTTTTTAAAAGGAAAATATAATTTTTTTAAAAAAAGAGAAGAAATCAGGGGTGGTCGAACCACCTCCATGGCCAAGGGGGTGGTTCGGCCACCTCAAAAGGCCAAAAAAAAAAAGAAGAGAAGGCACCCCAGGCCCTTGGGGGTGGTCCGGCCACCCCTAAAAGACCAGAACCTTTTTTTTTTTTTGGCCTTTGGGGTGGGACCACCCTTGCGGTGGCTCCCACCCAATTTCTTCTTCTTCTTTTAATATATTTTCCTCAAAAGAAAAAATTAATGGCCAAAACAATGCCGTTTTAGGCTGGGTGGATATTGTAGTTTTGGAGCCCAAAACACGGTGTAGTTTTGGAGTGAGGATAAAACTAGCCTTTTGTTTTATTTTTCTCACATGTGCGGCACGTGCGAAAATCCTAACGGAAGGGGTAATGTGAGAGAAAAATAAAACACAATTTTTCTTTTTATGTTTCAGTTTTGTTTATTAAATTTTTATTGAGATGTTCTTCATTTTAATTTTTAAACATAAAATAAATGATTAAGCATTCAATATGATATTAGATGATTGATTTTGATTGAATTAAATATTGAGTGAAATATATATATTGTATTATTAAGAAAAAATAAATTGTTTTTTTTTTTAATGTTCATAATTATTATGAGTTTTATTTGATTGAAATATAATAGGCAACATAATTTTCTAAGATTCAAACATGCATTCTGTTATTATATTTGGTCAATAAATCATTGGCTATCCATGTTCAGATAATGATCGAGAAATCATGATGCTTGAGTAGGTATGACCCATAGTAGATTTTATCCCCCAGCAACATTGTGCAAGTTTCCTATAAGATGTAACTTCCATGGCCCCGGGGGCAATTTCTCAGCTTTGAATCTTCAACAGCCACACCAAAGAGAAGAATATTGGAGCGCCATCAATTGTACCACAAATTGCTTTCACTGAAGTTTCAAAACTATAGGGCTATGATATCAGCAGTTGGATCTCAGCTGCCAAAAAAGAACATTGACTATGGTGAAAAAGAAAAAGACTTTTGGTGCTTTTGGTATATCGGACGACCACAACAATTATTGCATCCCGACACAGAAACTTAATTTGTTCAAAGATATTTAGAGGGCAATCCACATGAATGAAGAAATTCATAATAGTATGAATATAAAATGTGAAATAATAAAATAGATGAAGAAGACAAAAGATTTTAACGTGGTTCAGTCTATGACCTACGTCCACAGATAAAGCCTTAAGGCTACATTAAACTCTTATTGAATGAATTGTTTACAATACAAAATGCTCTATTTATAAAGCTTACACATAAATGCAATTGTAATCAAATCACCTAATTTAAGGTAATCAAATCATAATCATATTCCTAAAATTAGGCTAATCTAATCTTCATCAATCTTGATCAAATCCCTAATTTTAGGGCCATTACTCTAACAAGTGACACCCTGTATATTGGATGATGTTTAACCAATGCATGCACATCAAGAGTCAAGATATATAAGCCAAAATAAGGATGTGATCAAGAATTCACGTGTTCTAATAGTTGTTGGCTGTTTTGTCCCAAATACAACTTGTATACTTATGTCAATTTCTTGTAACCAATTGCTTTATAGATAGAAATATTGTCTATAATCACAACATATTTAAACTTTTACATGCTAAATATCATAGCCTTAGTGACTAATCACAACATATTTAAAATTAATGAGTTTTTAAAAGAAAAATCCATTTGGTTGAACATTTTTTGTAAGAGTTTTTAGTGTTTGAGAATTGAACAGAATTTGACAATAATATATACGAAACACTCCCTATAGTTTGTGAATATCTTCCAATAAGCATATTCATCTTTATGTCACTTAAAAAAAAAAAAAGAATTAAGAAATGAAAATAATTTCAAGGCCATCTTCTCAAATAATATTTAGGTTCAAAGCTACTATAACAATAATGCCTCAAAGGGCAAGTGATGGACTATATATAATTGAGTAGGAATCAAATACAAGTTGTTTTTCCTTCACTACAAGAAACAAGACTTTTAGCATTGACTTTTTTTGGACGCTAAAAGTCCTAAAGTCGACGCTAATACTATTAGCGTCAACTTTTGGATGCTAATGGGTTGGATGCTAATTGTTCGACCCTAATGAGATCATTAGCGTCGACACCAAAGTGGACGCTAATGATAACCTTTTAAGTTGACGCTAAAAATTGTATATTGTGGACACTATTGCTAGAGTGGATGGGAGATAGAGTCGACGCTACTACTCCACTATTAGTGTCAACTTTGAGTGGAAGCTAATAGTGCACTATTAGTGTCCACTCTGAGTCAACGCTAATAGTTTAAAAAAATTAAAAAAGAAAAAATCAACTATTAGCGTCCACTTAGTTAAAAAAAAAATATTAAAAAAAAAAAACCATTAGCGTCCAAACAAAGTGGACGCTAATGAGTGTTAAAAAATAATAATAATGATCATTAGCGTCCACTACGCTAATGGTCCTAACAAACTTTAAAAATTAAAAAATAAATAAAAATAAAAAGAGAGAAGAATAAGCAATTTTAAAAGACAAAATCATATTTAAAAGAAATATAAATGATCATAATGAAAAGAAATAAATAAAAATTCATGACAAAAGAATAGCAAAATGGCAACCAAAAGGACCAAAAACCTTTAAATTGTTTTAGAAAGTATTTAATGTCGTATTCGAGCTTAACTCACACCATACCTGCAATAAGATCAATTAACACTTGATGAAGTTCCAATGGCAAACAGAAAAAGGAAAAGCAAGGCAAAAAAAAAAAAAAAAACTGCTCTGAATGTTTTCTGCTCCTTCTGACTCTGAACCAGAACATACCATTTTTTTCCAAATGAGTCAAATGGTCCAAAAAAGATTTAGCATTCCAACTGCCAACAACTGTGTTTCTTTCAGTAGCATCTCCCACACTTGAGGTCAAATAATTAGAAAAAAAGGGATATAGAATAACACCAGCGACAGCATTTATAATGCTTTTTCCCAAAGTTTGCATTTAAAACAATTACTCACACGCAAAAACTTCAAAAAATTTCCTCTTTCACTCACACACACATAAAACATTTTAAAAAAATAATAATATTGACTTGAGTTCTTTGGATTCTTCTGATATTGGCTAATTAAACAGCCAACACAATTAAGTGGCTTAATTTAACGGTCCACAACACCACCGGCCACCACCAAACCTTTATATATATATATATATATATATATATCGTGTTTTATTTTTTTAAAGCACTTTTATTTTATTTTATTTTTTTATCATTATTCTCAGCATCGGAAGAACTTGCCAAAAAGTTCAAACTTTTCTTTCCTTCCCTTGAAAGTACCCAACCAACCATATATATATACACCACAAATTGTGATGAAGGACTATACACTATGTTTGATAAATCTCTTTCTTTCTCTCTTTTAATTTGTTTTCTTTTATCATAAACAAAAACATTTATAAATAACTAAAAATATAAAAGGGGAAACATCACTAACCCTCCTGAACTTTTGCGATTTTTGCAGACACCTTTCAACGTTAAAAAACTTACTTTAGTGTATTGAAGTTTATTTTTCTCCCACTTTGCCCCTTCCATTAAAATTTCACAAGAAATTTTAACAAAATCCTAAAAATTAATTGAAATGCCCATTTTACCCCTGAGCTTCTTCACCATTTCATCCTCCACCCAGCCCAAAACGACGTCGTTTTGGCTATTAAATTTTTTTTAAAAGAAAAATATAATTTAAAAAAAAAAGAAGAAGAAAAAGAAGAAATTGGGGGTGGTCGAACCACCTCCATGGCCAAAGGGGTGGTCCGGCCACCCCAAAAGGCCAAAAAAAAATGAAAAAGAAAAATAGAATGGGTTTTGGCCTTTTTGGGGTGGCTGGACCACCTCCAAAAGACCAAAACCCCCCTTATTCTTTTTTGGCCTTTTGGGGGTGGCCGGACCACCCCCAGACCGGCCGTGGGGGTGGCTGGAGCCGCCCCCAATTTCTTCTTCTTTTTCTTCTTTTTAATATATTTTCTTTAAAAAAAAATTAATGGAAAACAACGTCGTTTTAAGTTGGGTGGATATTGTAGTTTTGGAGCCCAAAAAACGGTGTAGTTTTGGAATGAGGGGTAAAACTGACTTTTTGTTTTATTTTTCTCACATGCGCGGCACGTGCGAAAATCCTAACATAAGAGGTAATGTGAGGGAAAAATAAAACACAATTTTTCTTTTTATGTTTCAATTTTGTTTATTAAATTTTTGTTGAGATGTTCTTCATTTTAATTTTTAAACATTAAATAAATAATTAAGCATTGAATATGATATTAGATGATCGATTTTGATTGAATTAAATATTGAGTGAAACATATATATTATTGTATTCAGAAGAAAAAAAAAATTGTTTATTTTATTTTTAATGTTCATAATTATATGAGTTTTATTTGATTGAAATATAATAGGCGACATAATTTTCTAAGATTCAAACATGCATTGTGTCACTATATTTGGTCAATAAATCATTGGTTATCCACGTTCGAATAATGATTGAAAGATCATGATGCTTAAGTGGGTGAGACCTATAGTAGATTTTAAAATTCAAAAATGCATTGTGTCACTATATTTGGTCAATAAATCATTGGTCATCCATGTTCAGGGCCGACTCAATAACTTTGGGGGCCTTAGGCGAAACTCCAAAATTTGGCCTTTTTTTTTTATTAATTTTTTTTTTTTTTGGTTATTAGGATTTTTTTTTTTTGGGCACTGTGTAATGAATTGTTTTTTTTTTTTTTTTTCTATTTTTTCTTCTTTTTTAATCACCGGTACTTAAATATAATGATGAATTGAGCTTAGAATTGTATCAAATCCTTCAGTTAAATGTTTAAATTCTAACAACCAATATTCTCAATATTTAATAATAAAAATATCCATACTATAAAAATTAAGGTTTATGTCCATATTATAAACAATTAATGGTAAAATTGAAGCTTTCAACCCATTAATCTAATAATCTAAATCTCAATTCATGCATAGAAATTCATTGGGTAGAATGAAAACTCAAAAAGAAATTAGAGATTTCAACAATATAGCAAAATCCCCTAAATTCCTTACTTGTATCATCTTAAAAGTCATCAATACTTCATGCCAATCATCTTTTCAGAAATAAGAATCCGTCAATCAAGACCCCACAGCTGAGGTGATTGAAAACAGAGGATTACAAATTCAACTATTTGTAATGGGTACCACTAACATGTATTATTCTCTTAATTTGATCAAATCATCAAAGCTTAAAAAAAAAAAAATTGGGGGACCAGAAATCTTGGAATACCTCAATGTTGCTAGTAACAATTTAGCCATCCAGGGCGCCAATCAACTCTTAACCACCTATTTTTTGCCCTGAAAATACATGACACCCATTCAAATTATAAACAATTTTTGGGTGCTCGTATTTCATAAAGAAAAACAAAAAGAAAAAGAAAAAAAAGAAGTTAAGTGTATAAAATTAACCCTAAATCAATTTGAAGGGAACAAACTACAAAGAATGCAAAACTCACATGTTATCTCCAAACCTTATATATTTGAAAGGGAGAGAGAGCATCGTCTGAGTATGAGAGAGAGCATTTTATTTGAAAAATTGAGAGGGACTGAACCATTGAGAGAGAGAGAGAGAGGGAGAAGAGAATGGGAGAGAAGAAGCCGGAAGCTTGAGAACGGGAGGGAAAAAAAAAAACAAAAGCAAGAGAGAGTGGGTAGTGGGAGACAAAGAAATAAAGAAATTAATTAGCATAAAACAAAGTGAGTGGTGGGTTTCGTGGGAAAGAGAAATGATGAGAATTTCTCATATTATAATTTTTTTTATTATTTTTTCTGAATTTGTCTATCGCAAGTGGGGCTCTATTTGGGGTGAGATTTGTCCGATTTTATTATTATTTTTTTTCTGAATTTGTGTGTGGGCTGTTGTTTTCTCAATTTTTTTTTAAAAAAATTGTTTTTGCCTTATTAAATTTGGGCCTTTTAAATTACTTATTTTTTATGGTTAGGGGCCTTAAATTTTGATAATTTTTTTTTGTGCCTTACTAAAATTTTTTTTTTGGACCTTAATATGCCGGGGCCCTAGGCGGGCGCCTAGCTCGCCTAGGGGTCTAGCCGGCCCTGTCCATGTCCAAATAATAATTGAGAGATCATGATGCTTGAGTAGATGAGATAGATTTTATCCCCAACAACGATCCCACCAAGTCATGCAAGTTTCCTATAAGATGTAACTTTCATGACTCGGGGCAGTTTCCCAACTTTGAATCTTCTACATACCTTCAACAGTCATTCAACAGTCAAACCAAAGAGAAGACAATATATATATATATATATATATATATATATATATATATATATATATAACCAGTAATAGGGCTATCATATCAGCAGTTGGATCTCATGCATATCTATCAGCCGCGAAAAAAGAACATTGACTCCACCCCCGATTTCTTCTTCTTCTTCTTTTAATATATATATATATATATATATATAGGCCAGGGTAATAGGGCCATCATATCAGCAGTTGGATCTCATGCATGTCTATCAGCCGCGAAAAAAGAACATTGACTCCACCCCCGATATCCTCTTCTTCTTCTTCTTTTAATATATATATTCTCCTTTAAAAAAAAAAAAGTTTCCAAAACAATGCCAATTTGGGCCGAGTAGATATTATAGTTTTGGAGTCCAAAAAAGGTGTACTTTTGGAGTGAGGGGTAAGACTGGCTTTTCATTTTATTTTTCTCACATGCACGGCACATGTGAAAATCCTAACTGAAGGGGCAATGTGAGAGAAAAATAAAACACAATTTTTCTTTTTATGTTTCAGTTTTGTTGATTAAATTTTTGTTGAGATGTTCTTCATTTTAATTTTTAAACATTGAATAAATAATTAAGCATGGAATATAATGTTAGATGATCGATTTTGATTGAATTAAATATTGAGTGAAATATACACATGTATATTTGTTCAAAGATATTTAAAGAGCAATCCACATCACCCAATACACCCTCTTGGGTGTTGTTTAACCAACGCATGCACATCAAGAATAAAGATATGTCGGCCAAAATAAGGATGTGAAGAATTCACGTGTTCTAATAGTTGTTGACTGTTTCGTCTCAAATACAACTTGTATGCTTGTGTCAATTTCTTGTAACCAATTACTTTATAGATAAAAATATTGTCTATAATCACAACATATTTACACTTTTACATTGTATATATCATAGCCTTAGTGACTAATCACAACATATTTAAAATTAATGAATTTTTAAAAGAAAAATTCATTTGGTTAAACATTTTTTATAAGAGTTTTTAGTGTTTGAGAAGTGAACATAATGTGTCAATTTCTCGTAACCAATTACTTTATAGATAAAAATATTGTCTATAATCACAACATATTTACACTTTTACATTGTATATATCATAGCCTTAGTGACTAATCACAACATATTTAAAATTAATGAGTTTTTAAAAGACAAATTCATTTGGTTAAACATTTTTTATAAGAGTTTTTAGTGTTTGAGAAGTGAACATAATTTGACAACATCAAAACACTCCCTTAAGTTTGTGAATATCTTCCAATGAGTATATTCATCTCTATATGTCACTTAAAAAAAAGGATTAAGAAACGAAAATAATTTCGAGACCATCTTCTCAAATAATATTTAGGTTCAAAGCTACTATAACAATAATTAAGGCTGCTCTCAATGTTTTCTGCTCCTTCTGACTCTGAACCAGAACATACCATTTTTTCCAAATGATTCAAATGGTCCAAAAAATATTTAGCATTCAACTGCCAACAACTGTGTTTCTTTCGGTAGCATCTCCCACACTTGAGGTCATATAAGGATATAAAATAACACCAGCCACAGCATTTATAATGCTTTTCCCACCTACAACTTGAAGACGAGAAACTATATACAGAGAAGTGACTGCTGAAATACTTGAGCCCTGGAGAAAATATGAAAATGGTGTTGAATGAAAACATCATTCAGAAAAACAGTGAACAGAGAAGAGAAAGAGCTAAGAGGGAGAATATCTCACGTCAATCTGCCTTAACTGCAGTAATGGAAGCAACATGAGAAAATCTGGCCTACTGATGAACATAAGGGATACCGTGCCTGTAACCTATGAATGACATCACATGCATTCAAGAAAGGAAGGGTTACGCATGTCTACCAAAAAAACAAAAGTTGATTTTTTTTCTAAGCAAAGAAATAGTTGAATTAATCAAACCAAACAATGGCTGAACACAAACTACTCGGAGAACAATGAAAGAAAAGTGGGGAACTCATGATACACCAAAAAGTTTGGCTCTAGCCTAACACACTTCATCCTTAAACCAATGACTGCCTTTTTTTCTATCCTTAAAAAGTATAATTATCAGATGCCTTAATCTCTGTAATAGCATTTCCTCAGACATCACAAACCATATGCAGGATAAAGCTTCAAAGCAACCTTTCACACCACATGCTAGTAGGAAAATGATGCACCATCATAATGAAATCATATCTCACAAAGCATGAGCTTTAACTTACCCCATGACCCTTTACAAGAAGGCAAAGGGTGTCTCTGTTTATTTTGCTGCTGACTGCCCTGATTTAAGAAAGAACGAAATAAGGCCAGGAAGTTGTAAGATCGAACTAAGATTTGCAAGTAAAATATCAAACTGTACATATCACTCCAAGTATAAATTTGAAGTACATAGTTAATTATCTAGATAATATATAAAATTCTGAGTCTGAAAGAGAGGGAGGGAGGTTGCCATGACAGCTAAAAAAAAACAAAAGCTTACTGTTGTGTAAAATGCACCTCCACCATAGATTTGAGCTTCGCTTGTGGACACGAAGCTCAAATCTATCCCAAGTGTTGGTACCTGCAAACCAGAAAACAACACTTAGAAAATGGTTTTCATAAACAAGACTTCTAGCTCACGAGGCTCATATATTTGAGTTGCCAGGTCTTTCCTCTCAATTTCAAGAAAGAGACTATTAGCATAAACAATAAACAAGGTGACAAGTAGGAGGCAATACACCATTCCGCCATTAAAGCAAATCGACAACATAATGGAGAAAGGAAACTAATGTATAATGAACAAACAGGCCAAAGTACCATGCATGTCATAATGATGGAAGCATACTTGAAAGAACACTGCAATACAAGTTCTGACAAAGGCACTAGATAAGATAGCCATGGAAAAAGAAAGGGGGAAGAAGAAGAAAGCAGATACACAAGTAACAGCAAGCTAAATAATCAACCATTAAAGAAGCTCTTTAAATTGGATAAGATATGAGTATCCATTGAATATTGAAAAACAATAAGGTCAAGGCTGCATATATTTTTGGAAGCCAAGTATATGAATCCTGGTGGTGATGTGCAGAACCTTGGTGGGCATTCTCACTGGTCCCTTAACCCTCAACCGCTTGTCCTTGGCACCACGAACCAAATCAGCACAAACTATCAATCACGAAAGAAACAAAACCTCAGTCCAATAGATGCCAAGTATTCCAATAAGATATAAGATTGAAACAACCATGAAAAACTCAAAAATAATACAAAAAACTGAACAGCGATAAAACCCCCAAATGGGTCATATCTAAAGAAGATAAACCAAAATTCATCTCAAAACAACTAACCCCAAATCAATCCTAAGATAAAAATCAAAGAATGTCCCACCTCTGATATTAAACCATTCTCATAACCAAATTTATTACCATTTCATCATCATCACCATATGGACCAGAACGAAAAGAAAAATGAAAGCAAAAGACTAAGTGGGGGTACCTTTCTCAAGGTTTTTGACGTTCTTGGAGGAGAGAGTGATCCTGATCTTGTGAATCCGCTCCTGGGTTTCCTCCACACCCTGCTGCTTAGGCAGCTTCATTGCGTGCACCATCTTTTCTTGCTTGCTGCCAGAAATTGCAATCACCACAAATGAATAACAAATGGGCCTCAGTCCGACACTTTTTTCTCATTAATTCTGTTACCAATACACTGTGATAACACATTAACACAAAATAAAAACATTGATAAAGCTAGTTAGGAAAAGGCAATATGTTTACTCTGATTCCAGTAATGTAACACACTAAGAACACAAACAAGATTCATCAAACAAACAAAAATACTATGAATCATATATTAATTTATAATAATTCTCATGACCCTAAACAAAAGACAACTTAAACAAGCAGTACTCACGAATCTTACAAAATAAAATATCTTGTTTGAAATATATCTGGCCATTCAATTGCAATGTAAAGGCAGGGTTTAAGCCCTATATATATATAAATTGTTGTTTGTTAAATTTTCAAACCAAAAGATTTATAGAGAGAGAAAAACTCAACAGCATGAACTGCAGGAAATCTCCATTAAAACCAAAGATAACTCATTGGACTCATCAAATGCTTCTTCAAATATGTAACCAACTGCCATCCTTATGGATATCAAATGTGTAATTGATCTCCAAGTAGCAGTTGTTGTCGTCATCAACAAACTGAAAACAGAGAACAAGTTTTATGTCTTGAGAACATAAAATAGAAATGCAAAAAAAACTAACATGGCCTAAAGTTTTATGTCCTTCTCTCATGACACAGAATTTTTATCAAATTATTTAGAATAATTAAGGCAAACCAAAGGCTAAGGCAACATAGAACATTGGTTGAACCAACCTTACTTCTAGCTGAGTATGGTCCTTTGGCAAATAATTACTAAAAAAGAATAAGATCAAATAAAGCATATGAGGATGAATCAGACCATTGGATTGAGAAAGTATTGCATATGGGACTATTCAGTTTTAGATCAATCTCCTTGAAAGAAAAAGAAAAAACTTGTTCATCAGGAAAACAAAGGCATAAAGTATAACATTTCATTTCAAATATTTATCTCGAATTGGCCATTCTATTATCTAATTAGGCTTCTAACTTTCTAGTCAATAGTTCACTGCCAAATACTAATATTTCTTGTTAGGTATAAAAAAAATATCAAACCACTAGTAGTTCTATTTTCCAACCTCTCTAGAATAAAAATTATCAAATCACAAGAACAAGTATTTCAATTAAGCACAAACATATGACATGCTTTCCGATTTTTACCTACCCACACGTTTATGGGCTTGGAACCCACAAACATAGGGCTCAAGCTTTTCTGCACAATCTTGGATGATAGAAACAGCAAGCATATAAGAAGAAGGAGGTTCAACCTGTAAAGCATACAAGGGACATAAAATCATTAAGGTGGAAGTGAGGTAAGACTTTAAAATCCAACAGTGGCTCATGAAACAACATACATGTATACAATAGTAGTAACTTTGCTTACCATTTTTTTTGGAGCTAAATCTTTGCTTACCAGTAGAAAAATGGCTGACCAGCATCCACTTTGCACCACTCTTCGTAGTATACATGCAAGCTATGCCCATATCGATGCTGGGGATCAATCTAACCGATTCAATAGCATTAACAAAAACAAATACAAATAAATATTAGTAAAACTTTAACAAAAAAATTCAAATGTATCAGTAAAAATTGCTCATTTCATCAAATTAAAGTAAGAAGTTAATTACAGCTTCAATCTAATGCTTAAAAGAAATGTTTCTTCAGGATAATTCAAACACATACTATCTTCCACTAACGAAAAAACAAACAGAAAATAAGATTTTAGACTTTACAAGCCTAAGGGTTACAATTTTATCCTTGTTAGATCACAACTGATCCTAGGGAAGATTCGAGCATTGTTTCTAGCCTGCAACAAAAAAGAGCTGAACCTGTTTAGATTTTACAACGATAGCAATTACACTAACACTATCCATGAAAAGGTATCAAACAACCTGTACTATTGGCAACAAAGGTTTTCATATACATTCTAATTTAGTCAGACACACACGAGTCCTTTATCAAAAGTCACTAACACAACCAAATTTTGCAACTTCTGAACACACCCAAAAAAAAAAAAAAAAAAAAAAAACCTATATAATTTGATACAGTAGATTTATTAAAAAACGAATAAAAAAACCAAAATGCCTCATAATTTCCAAACGATCATACACAATCCTCTATGAATCATCAAATATAACTATTAATTTAACGAAAAAAGACAAGCAAACAATGAAAATTCAGCTCAAATCGCCACCGTTTGTTTGCTGAGAGACTGTAAGGAAAATAAGTTCAAGCTATTCACACAAAATCAACATATTTACCAATTTCCCAAAACTCAAGACTCCGGAAAACCATTCGAAAACAAAACAAAACAAAAAAATGGAAAACTTTCAGTACCTGAGCCGAGCCTTGGAGAGCTCCCAGTAGCAGCAACCGTAGTGGCTAGCGACGTCCGCAACTTGGCGAACTCTAGCCGCCGATCCGACTGCCATGGACGAGAGATCGACGGTCCCATCGGGCTTCGGAAACTCTAGATTGAACGATTCTGAAGACGCGGAGTAGAGGTGAGGGTTGGGGATCGGGGTCCGAAGACTCCGAACGACGACGTACGAGGTGGAGAGGTTGCAAGGGTTTGAGTGGAGCAGTTCGAACGAGAGACTCAGTTCTCTCGTGTCTCTCTCTCTCTCTCTCACTCGCTCTATCTCTCTCCTAATATTGTGCACAACTGCAGAAGAGGATAAGATGAGAAGAAGAAAAAGGAGGAGATACAAAAAAAATTAAAATTTCACCCACCTCGCCAATGGATCCCGCCTTTTAATTTGGGCGCCTTTTTTTTTTTTTCATAAGAGATCAGAGAAGTGGATGCTAATAAGCCATTATCAGCGTTCACTTAAGATAATCTTATACTCTTATTATTAATTTCTTTTCCTATACTTTTAGATATTATATATATATTTGAAGGTATGAAGGGTTATTTATATAATTTATTTTATTTTATTTTTTTAAACTAAAGTAATGTAGCATATATGCCACATTGCTATTTACTAACGCGGCATGTATGCCACATTACCAACTTATTTTTTTAATATGAAATAATATATACTTAATATATATATAGTAACTCTATATACATATGTGTATATATATATATTACTACTAATAGACTACTAGTTAGTTACTTAGTATGTTATATATTTAATGGTGTTAATGTGTTATGCATTGACAAGTGAACATATTAATTAAAATTGTAAATAATACTCCATATAATATGGTAAATTGGTAATAGTTACTACCATAAATTATATAATATGATGGTATAATGGTAATTGTTTTTTTTTTTTTTTTTTACATGTCCACACAATGGTAAGGGGAGGGGAGATTCAAATTTGTGATATCCGTTTCATAAGACATGGTTCATAATCGATTGAACTATCTCTTAATAATTGGTAAATTAGTAAATTGTAAATAGTACTACCTTTTTTTCTTTTTCTTTTTTTGACATTTCTACACAAGAGGAGAGAGGGGAGATTCGAACTAGTGAACTCCGCTTCATGATGCACGGTCCTAGCCAATTAAGCTATCTCTTGGTGACTAAATAGTACTACTGTAATATAGGATGTTCCTCGGAATAAATTTTTTAATTTATCATATGATATATCACATGATAGACTACTAGTTAGTCTAGTTAGTTAGTTAGTAAATAGTAACCTACAGATAAGTTGATAACTAAATAATCTAACATGATTGAATGACCTTATCAAGCTTAATCGGACTAATGCACTAGGATTGTTCGGACAATCGATTGGATGTTCAATCGATTAAATGATCTTATCATGATCAATCATATTAATGTACTAGGATCGATCGATTGATCTTATCATGATAATGCACTAAGAGTAATCAGATATTCGATTACATTCAATTATGTCAAATTTGATCAATCAAACTAATTCACTAAAATTGATCGGATGTTCGATTGATCATTTTATCCTACTACGATCAATCGAACTAATTTATTAGGATCGGATGTTTGATCAAACATTTAATCCTATCACGATCAATCAAACATTTAAATAAGAATAAGAATTAGAATCGGCCCAAAATTTATTTAGTTATTTTTTAATTTCTCATTTTATTTGATCATATCATAATCAATTGAACTAATGCACTAAGATTGATCGAATATTTGATCAAACCCTCAATTTCAATTATGTCTAGTTTAATCAATTAATTGATCATATCACGATCAATCGAACTAATTCACCAGGATCGATCGAATCTTTAATTTATTTGAAATTTGATCGATCATTTGATCATATCACAATCGATCGAATATCCAATAATTTATGTAAAAGAAATAATGACATATTATCAGGGCTAATATGACTCAGTTTAGTTAACGTTCATAGTTAGACTATCAACGTCGACCTGTAGAGATCGATGCTGATAGTTTAAGTATTACTTTTTTTTTTTTTTAGTTGTTAACAATTTATATTAGACTATTAAAATTAAGTCCTATAGAAAAATAAATAAATAAAATTTTTTGGGTTATAATTATTTTTTTTCTAATTTTAATATATATACCATTTTTTTAATTTTTAAATATATATTATTTATATTCAATTGAACTTGATTTTTTTTTTTTAATTCTTGTCCATTAAAAAATCATATAAGCCTATCATTTTATATATATATATTTTTTCAACAAGAGTATTAGGCTATTAGCGTCCACTTTGGGTCGATGCTAATACCCCTTTAGTTTTATTTTTATTTTTGTTAAAACTATTAGTGTCCACTTTTGGTCGACGCTAATACCCCTTTAGTTTTACTATTATTTTTTTTGTTAAGACTATTAGCGTCCACTTAAAGTGGATGCTAATATCCCATTATTAGCGTCCACTTTAAAAGTCGATGGTAAGAATAGGGTATTAGCGTCCACTTTTGGTCGATGCTAATACCCCTTTAGTTTTTTTTTGTTTGGGAAAAATACAAAATTAGTCAATGTGATTTACTTGATTTACAATTTATTCCCTGTGGTATCAAAACGAACTCAAAAGTCCCTGTAGTATGTAAAAAAAAAAATTAGTCCCTACAGTTAAATTTCATACATTGACTTAACGGATTCCGTTAACGTGTCATGTCACATCCAATTAAATTATGACACATGTCATGTTTTATTTATGACTTTTAAAAATTATACTTGGATTTTCCACGTCATATTATTATGCCAACTAATATTCCAACCTTAGCTTTTTTTTTTTTGTTTTTGTTTTTACATTAAACACATTAGATAAAATATTTTTAAAAACCATAATTCTACCAAATAATTGATCTAAAAACCTATTTCAAAAGAAAACAAATTATTCTTCTTCTTCCCTCATCTTCTTCTTCGTCTCTTTTTCTCTGTCTTCTTCTTCTTTTCCTTCTCTTTTTCTCCTTGTTCTCCTTCTCCTTTTCTTTTTCTCCATTTTTTTCTTGTCATGGTTTTTTTCTCCATCTCTTGTTCTCCCTTTTTTTCTTGTCGTGGTTTTTTTTTTATTCTCTCTCTTCCTATCTTTTATTTCTTCTCTTATGCTCTTCTCCTATGTTGAAATTCCTCCTTTTCTTAGCAACATTCAAGAGGGCAGCAATGACGGAGGGAGGGGGGAACAGGGGTGGGCCATGGTTTCCCCCAAAAAATAAGGAAAAAAAATAATTAGAAGAAAAAAAAAGGTAAAATTTGGTTATAATTTTAGTCATATGGCCCCCTCCCAAACAAATTTTGGCCCTATTTTTAGATTTTATGGCCATATCCAATAAATTTTTTTGGCCCTATTCTTAATTTTTTGGGCTATATCCATTAAGTTTTTATTTTTATTTTTGGCCCATACTTTCAAATGCTCATTTTTTTTGCCCTTAAATAGTCTTTAGTTTAAAAAACAACAAAAATAATTATTTTTAATAAAAAAATTCTAAAGAACAAAAATTTTTTTTTGGCCGGCCCCCTCCTGTAAAATTTTTTGGCTCCATCCCTGGAGGGCAGTATAAAGACGGAGAAGAAAAAAAAAAATCTTTGCTTACACCCCTAATAAGATATAGAAAAGACAAATGAATTGAATAAATTAAAACAGCAATTTGAAGTTTTTGTTGGTTTTCCGATGTAAACTGAATATACTTTTGTGTTATAGAAGAAGAAGAAGAAGAAGAAGAGGAGAAAAGAAAGAGGAGAAGAAGAAGAAAGAAAGAAAGAAAAAAACGGAGAAGAAGAAGAAGACAAAAAAAAGAGACGAAGAAGAAGAGGATGGAAGAAGAAAAATAATTTGTTTTCTTTTGAATTAGGTTTTTAGATCAATAATTTGATAAAATTAGGGTTTTTAAAAATATTTTACCTAATGTGTTTAACGTGAACAAAAAAAAGAAAAAGCTGAGGTAGGAATATTAGTTGGCATAATAATATGATGTGAAAAATCCAAGTTTGATTTTTAAAAGTCATAAATAAAACATGACACGTGCCATAATTTAATTGGATGTGACATGGTACGCTAACGGAATCCGTTAAGTCAATGGATAGAATTTAACTGTAATGACTAAATTATTTTTTTTTGCATACCACAGGGACTTTTGAGTTTATTTTGATACCACAGGGAGTAAATTGTAAATCAAGTAAACCACAAGGACTAATTTTGTATTTTTCCCTCTTTTTTTTTTTGTTAAGACTATTAGCGTCATCTTAAAGTGGACATTGATAATGGGGTATTAGCGTCCACTTTGGGTCGACACTAATACCCCTTTACCCCATTAATTATTAGCATTGACTTTCAAAGTGGACGCTTGGGTCGACGCTAATACCCCTTTAGTTTTATTTTATTTTTGTTAAGACTGTTAGCGAAAGTGGACGCTAATACCCCATTATTAGCGTCCACTTTCAAAGTCCACTTTGGGTCAACGCTAATATCCCTTTAGTTTTATTTTATTTTTGTTAAGACTGTTAGCGAAAGTGGATGCTAATACCCCATTATTAGCGTCAACTTTCAAAGTGGTTGCTGATAATGTGGTATTAGTGTCCACTTTTGGTCGACACTAATACCCTTTTAGTTTTATTTTATTGTATTTTTGTTAAGACTATTAGCGTACTTTAAGTGCTTTAAGTGGATGCTAATACCCCATTAGTAGCGTCGACTTTCAAAGTGGTTGCTGATAATGAGGCAGTAGCATCCACTTCTTGTGAACGCTAATAGTCTTATTTATTTTTAAATTATTATGTATGACTATTAGCGTCCACTATTTTAGTGGACGCTAATAGTCATCTATCAGCGTTGACTAATGTTAGTCGATGTTAATAGTGATTTAGTCGCCCCTAATAATTTTTCCGCCTGTGATTTATTTCCCGCCAGTGTATTAGCGTCGACTTCAAAGTTGACGCTGATGAGCTTTTTTCTTATAGTGTTTTTGACATATAATAATGAGAAGATGATTTTCACACATATAAATAACAAAATATATACCGAAAGACAACTCTTTTTTTCTTCCAAAAAAAAGAAAATGAGTGTATATACGAATACTAAATCCAACCCAGAATGACAAAACAACTCCAAATTATATAGAAACTGATAATACATGCTCATCCCAAGGGCAAACAAATTCAATTGAATATTCATTCAAAAAATAAAAACATATAGCTTGGCACCTTGCCATCCTTATTGAAGGTAGTTGCAAAATATGAAATATAAAGAAAAAAGAGAGTGAAAGCGGAGAGAGACGTATGGACTAATTTTATATTTTCAATATATCAAAAAATATTACATAACTCGAGACAATTCTTAATTAGACCTAAACTAATTAATTAAGGAAGAGAATAAACCTTACAAGAAAATATAATAAATATTATAACATAAAGAGAAACAACTTGCCTAATTTAGAAAATATCAAATATTCCAACAAATGGGTTCCAAATCATAATCCTTTCGACTCAAACCAGGCCGTTGCAAGAATCTACAATATCTGTGCTTTGTAAGTTGTAATGTGGTCATTTCATCTGATCCTCATCGTTGGAAAAGTTGACAATGGAGTAATTATGATCAGTGTCTAAAACGAGAAAGCGTTCTTTGGAGCGACTGAGATGCAACTTGATAAAATATGAGTAGTTGATTAAGCCGAAACATTGCTTCGAAACACATTGAAAACGAACCAGAGGGTTGAGGGGTAGTAAGGAAATTAAGTATCTCAACGATGAGCTCTTGCGGGAGAGTCTTCATGTTCATCTTTTGGTGAGAGAACTCCTTTTGGTATATACGATTCTCCATCCTTAATGTAGAGTGAGTTATTTGAGTTGAACGTATGTCGGTGGGTCAGAGAGCGAGGTTTTATAGCGGTATTTATATATAATATATGGAGGGTTTTGATTCTTTAAGGTTAAGGTGGTATATCACTTGTTGTGTTGGGTATACATAGGCTGATGGGCTTCATATATAGGCTTTGGGCTAAGACGTACGTAGGCATGTTTTTGTGGCGAAAACGATTGATTGTTTTATAAGGCTTGATGATCTTGGATTTGAAGCTTACGTAATGCATGTGGAAACTTATGCAGTGTGGTAGAATTGGAAAATATATGCAGAGATTCAGTGATCAGGAAGACACGCAGCTCAGCTAGCACATATATCGAATTTGCATTGCCTTTATATTTCATCTGCTTGGAATTTTCCTTGGTTGACCCCAACAATTACGTAAAAGCAACAAGGTTTAACACTCTAAAAATATATAATTAAGATACTGTAATGAATATACTTCTTCAAATGCAATTCATTGTTTTTATCCCTTTTAACAATCCACCATATATGCCACCTCACGAGTTACAATTTTTGACAACCGTCATAAACGTTTTTCAGAAGGCATGGCCGACCCAACCACTAGGCGGTCGCCTGAGGTCCCCAATTAAAAAATATTAATTAAAAAAAAACATTTGCAATTGTGGTCTATGGGTTCAAGAGGATCGAGTACCCAACAAGATTTGAGAATACCTGTGCAGATGCCTGCCTGCGGCAGCTAGCATCCAATAGTTCCGGTGGGGTTTGAATGAAATGGAAAAAAAGTTTTTTTTTTAATGGATTTTTGTTTTGGGTAAAAAGATTTGGTGTTTTCATTCCTATTGAATTTGTTGTTTTTAAGTGATGTGTCAAATTCTGATCGAAGTTATTCTCTTCAATTTATAAGAAATTAAAATCGCTAGATTATGATAGTTTGCAAAACACATGATATTGATGGTTTAGATTTATTTTTAAAACTAAAAGTTTTAAAATAAATTTTACAAATAAAAAAAAATAGAAAATGCTCCAATTGACATATATATTAAATTATATTTAAAAACTTGATTCTTTTTCAAATATATGTATACAATACATGTTAGAGTTGATTTTGTTGAAAGAAGTTTTTGAAAATTAAAGTTGATAAAATCCTATCTAAAATCAATAATGTCACAAGAGATATTAAATAAATTAGCATTTAGTCATATTATCAATTGAAAAAAGAATGCTAGAAAATCTTAAATATAAAGTTGTACAAGAGTTTTCTAGAGTAGTAGCGTACATATTGGAAAAGAGAGCCCCTATTGTCCAATTAGCCTGCAAACCCCCCATTTTACAGCACCCAATCCTTATAAGACACCTCATCAATTCAAGAAAATTGCAAAGCATCAAAGTGAGAAGAAATGTAGTAGATCAAAATGAAAAAAAGAAAAAGACCAAAAAAGACTCACACCTAAAACCAAACCACCAGTCCTGCTCTAACAAACCCAAAACCCAACCACTAGCGTCGGAGAGCATCCACCGGCAGGCATCCCCGTGCGTGCCGTGGGTCACTAGACCTATGGTGGGACAGACCCAAGCCGTGGGTCTCGCCTGACCCACGTCGTGGGTCTAGCGTGACCCGCCGGAAAACCAATAGACCTGCCTCAAAAACACGCCTAAAAGCCGCCGTCACCCATCTCAAATCCATTTCTAATGTTTTAAAACTCGTTTATAATGTTTCAAAACTTGTTTCTAATGTCTCAGAACTTATTTTTTGGATTTAAAACTAAAACCTAGAGGTAAAAGGTTAACCCTGAAGGAGATTTTATCACCCTAACGTCGAAGAAGATGACTGTCAGCCAGCAGACCCACGGCCATGGCCTGACCCACGGAGAAGATGTAAATGTCGGAGAAGATGAAAAGTTGAAAACACTAGACCCACGGCCTTCTTTCTTTCTCCCAACCCTCTTTTCTTCATCCGGTGATTTTGATTGTAGGATAATTTGATGCAGCTGTTTTGATTTTGCTTATGTGGCAGTGTGTGATTGAGGGCTGTAAAAGTAGTGTTTTAAGGCTCATCCGGACCAAATTTAAATCCATTGGAAAATGTAGTGGTGCAAATATTATATATATAAAACATAGAAAATCAATCCATGCATACGAAGATATTTAATGGATACTGAAGACTTAGAGTCTGTTTAGGATTGCGTTTGAGAAATAGAGCTTTTAAGTCAAAAAGAGTTTTTGGGCAAAAACTTCATTTTCAAGCTTTTGCCAAAAGTGTTTTTTAGTCATTTTAAAACTTTTTGGACCCTTAAAAACGCTTTTATTTTATTTACCAAACGAATATTTTTTTTATAAAACAGACTTTTTGAGTGTTAAAAGCACTTTTAAATCTCTCAAATGTAATCCCAGATAAACTCTTATTATTGAATAGAATTCATATCATGTCAGGCGCACCCTACCATTACTGATCTTTTACTTTTCTAGACCAGACACTTCCATCAGCCGACTTGAATTTCAAGTCCTTACAAAAAAGCGCATGTTTCTTCTTCTATTTTAAATGGGGAGTGGTTAATTACTCAATAAGAAGAGGAAGAGGAAGAGGAAGAAAGAGCTAGCGGGTGTGGAAGGCAAAAAGCAAGACAAACCTTTGTCTTATTGAAGCCCACGAAATGGAACATATGTAGCAATGCAGAGGAGCCAAAAGAGAAACAAGTCAAGGCCGAAATGTGGGACCAAAAGAATTGGAAAAAAGTAAACAAAAGCTACTAGAAACGAACAAAAAAAAAGGGAAACAACGCAAATCCTGCCAAGAGAAATGCCCAAATGCGTGATGAAACTGTACGTGTGAAAAGCTGTAGCTTGCTAGCTGCAGAACACGTACGTTATAGGACGGCGAAGAAGAAGCAAAACTTGGTTCTTTCAAATTGTCATGAGTAATTAGTGGGGTGTCACAAAGAATTTTTTATATATATATATTGTTCTGGAGCTGCATGCAGCGTGCATGAGACAGACGTGTCCTATAGCGGAAATTAATGGCCATCTGTGATGTGCGAATTGCGATTGAAAGAAGAGAAAACCTGAACTGAAGCAAAGTTTTTGAGGAAAAAACACTAGATGAAAGAAACGGCTACTGGCCAAACATTGAACAGAGCAAACAAAAGGACACGCACGTACAACACAGCTTTATATATGTGAGGCCAGTTTATCGGTCAGACACATGGGAACAAGAGGACAAGGAAGACCAGCAAACCTAACGGTAGAAGAGAGAAGACTACTACTAGAAAACTCAGTGTTTTTTATTTATTATTTCCATTAAACCTAGTGTTGTTAATTAAGTAAGAAAAGTGTCTCTCTAAGTTAAAATGCTTTAATTTATACCGACAATTTCATTGGAAATGTTGTTATGCAAGTTTTATAGAAACCCTAAACCCGGCCTCTTAAATTGCATACAAGATGAAATAAACAAAAGAAACTTGCTCTTATTCAATAACTCTAGGGTTCTTATCAAGACCCCTTACCAGCTCTAGGGATAATCAAGGATAATTAGGAAAAATATTACATGGAGAAGAAAGATGCTCCTTTTTTTTTCTTTTCCTAATTAGAGATTACATTATTTAAATGGAAAAATACTTTAACTTGCCAACTAAGCATACTTCTCACCAAAATAGACTGTCTTTATTCTTCTTGCTAAATGACCTGTTTAAAGGCTGATCATGCCTTAAACGGCAAGTGCAGGACTAAAAGAAGTGGGAATCAAATGCAAGTGGTTTTTCTTTGCGACAACACCACCAAAGGCTTCAGTCATGTCTAGATCCTCTGGTTTCATCTTGCCTGGGAGTTTCCAATCAAAATGGTATAGAAGTTGAGCAAGAGGAAGTTCAGTATTGGCTATACCAAATAAAATTCCTGGGCACATCCTCCTTCCTGCCCCAAAAGGGATAAATTCATAGTTAGTCCCTTTATAGTCAATTGAACTATTATCAAATCTCTCTGGTATAAAACTCTCTGCATCATGCCAATATGCAGGATCTCTTCCAATGGCCCATACATTTACGAAGACTTGGGTTTTGAGAGGTATATCATATCCATCAATTTCACATGCCTCCCTACATTCTCTTGGCATTAACAAAGCAGCAGGAGGGTGTAACCTCAGAGTTTCTTTGATCACCGACTTCAAGTAACTTAGATCCTGAATGTCTTTCTCTTGGATTTTTGTCTTCCCTTTGAAGGCTTGTCTTATCTCAGCTTGTGCCTTCTTCAGCACTCTAGGGTTTCTCATCATTTCTGACATAGCCCACACTATGCTGGTTGATGAAGTATCAGTTCCACCTGTAAATATGTCCTGGAAAAAAAAAATTAGAATAATGGTTAACTAATTATTTTGGTAAATTTTTATAATTAAGCTTTTCCTTTTTGAACAACTAAAATTTAAGTTATATGTTTCATGCTGGACGGCAAAGCTACCTGTGAGCTTGTTCAGGTTCGGCTCGATAAAACTCAATTCGTACGTGACTCAGTTATTAAATGAGCTATTTGTGAACACAAAATTAGACTAGATTATTAAATAATACATACTAATATAAAACTCTTCTTACAAAAAAAAAAAAAACATACTTATATAAAACTCTATTCTCTCACTTAAAGTTCGTAAACATACTCATATAAGAGTTTGACTTAATGCGACTATATATATATATAAATAGTTTGTATGGCAATAATCAATATATATTAAGTATAAACAAATATATATTAAGAAACATATAAGTATATTTGAATTATATATAAAAAATAAATATATATATTTAAAACAAACAATACAAATCCATTGTTATCCGTGTAGTTGGCAATCACTCATCTTTGAGATTCTCAACCATTAGATAACTGGCACGTAACGCGTATGCTGCATACCAAGGGTCCAAGCGTCACACTTTCTCACACGGCTAGCATATATTTTATGTTATCTTAAAGAAAATATAGAAGGCCATCCTTGCTACCTTGTACACCACGTCCGTGGACAAGATCTGACATGAGGGAGACCACTTCGGGAGATGGAATGGAAAGAAAAATCTCTCTCTTTTTCTTACTTTCCGATTAGCCAGTCGAGCCGAGTGAATGATAAAGCACCCAGCTCAGCCAATGGACGAGCTCCAGCTCGCACAAGGTTTTTTCTCAGCGAGCTGAGCCAAGTCAAGATTTATATGTTCGTCATGAGCTTGAGTTTTTTAAGCTCGGCTAGTTTACAGTCTTGTTACATAGTGTGATATTATTATTTTTTTACTCAAATTCTGGAAAAATAAAAAATAAAATTCAATACGAGCCACTTTGCAGGTTATATGAATTCTAATCTACGGCTACTAGAAAATCGTAAAAAGCATATAAAATAAATCCTAAAAACAGAAGGGATTGATGATGATCCCAAGGATTGTAGCAGAAATACTCACAAAAATGACGCCCTTGATGTTGTTGGTCGTGATTGGCAACTCCAGTGTACTACTCTGCTGAAGGCGTAAAAGGACGTCAACAAAATCTTCCGTCTTTGCTGACGCACTACTCTTCCGGTTCTCCCTGTGCTCATGGATGATGTTCTCCAGGATCTCGTCCATCCTCGTATGCATCTTCTGTAGCTTAGATTTCGTCCCACTAATCAGATGAACAAATTTATATGAAGGCCACAAATCAGCCAACTCAAAGCCTCCTGCGTATTTTACTGTTTTCTTGGTCAATGATAGAAATTCCTCTTGGTCTTCGTATTTGCTGCCGAATGCTGCTCTACAGAAAACAGTAGTGGTGGAAGTGAAAATACGTTCACTAAAATCGATTAGTGATCCTGAAGATTTGTGGATGGAGTCAATGACATTATGAACCTCTTCTTCTCTAAGAGAAGAGAAGGACTGGACCCTCTTGGCACTTAAGAGTTCCAAAACGCAAACTTTTCTCATTTGCCTCCAGAATTCTCCATATGGAGAAAAGGCAATGTCAGAGCCACCATAGGTTATAATTTTAGGGGCAAGAAGCAGTGGCCTTTGCACAAAGGAAAGGTCATGGGTTTTCATGAGCTCGCTGGCCATCTTGGGGGATGACACAATAAGTGTAGAAGCATCACCCAATTTTAGGTGCATGAGGGGTCCATGCTTCAAGGCTAGTTCTCTAAAGGCATGGTGTGGTAGTGATCCTATTAAGTTATGCAAGTTTCCTATAATAGGTAACTTCCATGGCCCTGGAGGCAATTTCTGAACTTTGGATCTTTTACTTAACTTTAACAGCCAGGCCAAAGAGAGGAGAAGAAGGAAAGTGGTGAGAGCTACGGAATATTGGAGCTCCATCAAAGAAAGGATAGAAACAAGTGATTGTTCCACAAATTTCTTTCACTTTAGTTGCAAATTTATAGGGGTGAAACATTTGACTTTTGGTACCACCTCGTCACCAACCATTGAAATGAGTTATACATGCACTAAAAAAAAGAGAACATATTTACTGACATTTGGGAATTAGTGATAGTGACGGGAATTAGCGACAATGATGATTTTAGAAAACATTGTTAAAATGCAATATTTTAGTGTTCAAACGCACGTGAATGGTAATACTATTCACATGTTGCCTTTTGCACGTGAGTAGTATTATTATTCACAAGTCGCCTTTTCAGGGCTGGCTTGGGGGTTAGGCGATTGGGCCTCCAAGTAATAAGGCTTAAAAAAAATTTTAGTAAAGCCCCAAAATTTTTTAAATAAGGCTCCAAATTTTTTTGATAAGGTCAAAAATAATTTTTAATTTTATTTTAACTTAAGGCCTAATTTTTTTTTAAATAAGGCCCAAATTTTTTTTCCCATAAAAACTTAAAGGTCTATAATATAAGGCCCCAATATAATAAGTTCATAATAAAATAAGACCAATTTATCCAAAAAAAAAACAAATAATAAGCCCCCCCTTTTGTCTTTTTCTCTCACACTAATCTAAAAAAGTAAAAAGAGTCATTCTCTCTCTCTCCTCTGTTTGAGTGTCGACGAAGTCCATTTCTCCCATTTGAGCTCTCTCTCTCTCTCTCCTTCCTCTTCTTCTTTTTCTTCTCTTCTTTTTTCCTCTCCGCTATAGAATGCTTAGAAGTCAGAGTCCAATCTCCATCGTTGACAATAAAGATTCATGTATCATTAACATCCGTGTCAATTTTTAGCTCAATTAGACCACAAACGCTTATCGATCGGATGTGTTTTGTTTGGTGAGTTTTGAAAATTTTTAGCTCAATCCCTTGCCAATTTCTAACAATTTTTTTGGTGAGTTTGTTTGAAACCAAAAATCCTAAACATACACTCACAAGATGCATTAATATAGATTTATTAATGTAAGAATTAGAAGTTACAGTAAGATACATTAAGAACTCTAAATATAATAATATTAAAAAATATATTATTTAATTAAAAATTTTATTTAATTAATATTTAAATATTAAAAAAAATAAGACATCGTTCAGAAGTTTCACCTAAGGCCCCGAAAAGCATTGAGCCGGCCCTACGCCTTTCTTGTGTAAATAACAAAATGTAAACAGTAAAACATTTCAAAATTTAAAAATATTAGTGTCCAAAGTTTTCATTTAAAACAATTACTCATATTCAAAAACTTCAAAAATTTTCATCTTTCACTCACTCACACATAAAACATTTTTTTTAAAAAAAATTAATAAATAAACCACGCGAGCCACTCTCAAGGTTGGGTGCCCTTCGGGCCACCCCCCACCCCAAACAAGGGGTAGCTGGCAGCCACCCCTCTAATTTTTTATTTATTTTTTATTTTTTAAATTTTAGTTGAATTTGTTTTATTTTTTATTTTTAAAAATAAAGTTAATTTGATTTTTTTTGTTATATATATTATAAATAAAAAAATCGTTAAATTTATTATTATTTTTTTAATTTTTTGAGGAGTATCGATGTGTGAAGAGAATGCCATATTCTCAAAGATGACATGTGAATAGTGAAAATATTACATTGTGACATATGGGCTAAAATGTCACCTGACTTGTTAGTGATATTTTCACTATTTAAATGTCATTGTCTTGAATTCCGGTCTTTATAATTAGTGTTTTTTAAAAGAAAAAAGTCACAATTCATAAATGTCATTATCTCGAATTTCGATCTTTATAATTAGAGTTTTTATAAAGAAAAAAATCACTATTCAAGCGTCACTCCAGTTGAATAATAAGGGATGTGTTTGAGAATAGTAGAAGTGGATTAGAATTATAGTAAATTTGTTTGATGTTAGAAAAAAAGTAAGAATATTTTGTATAGAAAAGTAAAATTTTTTGTTTTGTAGTGATTTATTTATTTAGAAAATGATAAAAAATAATTGATGTGATATAAAAAAGTAAGAATGTTGAGGTTGATTTTGAGAAAAAAAATTTTAAGACTCACAAAGTCCAATCCACTTACTGTTTCCAAATGAAGCCAACATTTTCTTTTTGGGGGCCAAAAACGTTCTAATTCAAATGTGATTAAACCTGATGGCCGGGTGGGTCAAAGGGTCAGAAACTTGTCAAAGTTCTCTTTGTGCGTGATATTGTGTTTTCTAGGGTAGCAGCGTACGCATTGGAAAATGCAGTGGTGTAAATATTATAAAACACAGAAAAATCAGTCCATGCACACGAATGAAGAAGAATTCATATCAAAGACGGACCTATGGGGGGACCAGCTGGGGCTTTGGTCCCCCCCTAAATCTGGAATAAAAAAAAATCAGTTGTGGAAAAAAAATAGTATATTGGTCTCCCTATAAGAATAAATAAACTCTAGTCCCCTCCCCCATAAGACTAAAACAAACCCCGGTCCCTCCCCTAGAAAAAATGGTCCCAATGCCAAAAAAAAAAAAAAAACCAAAGAGTCAAAGACCGGTCTCCTCCCCCCTAAAAAAAAACCGGTCCTAAAGTCTCACAAAAAAAAAAACATAACAAAAAAAACATATATTAAGCTTTTGTTTTGGGGAATTAGAATGTTTCATATTTTGGCAGACATGTTTGATGGGTTTTTTCTAAAACATTTTAGTGGAAGTTGTTTTTGGAATTTTATGTTTTCTCTTAATTTTGTTGTAGATGGAAAAATCAATTTGATTTTTTCAAACGAAAAAATGCATAAAGTTCAAATGCCCAAATTTCAAATGCACAAACTTCAAATGTCAATGTTGGTGATACATCATTATCAGCTTTTGATATCCCAATTTCTGAAAATTCTTCTAAAAATTTTTTCGAACAAAAAAATGCACAAAGTTCAAATGCCCAAACTTTAAATGCACAAATTTCAAATGTTAATGTTGGTGATACATCATCACCAGCTTCTGATATCTCAATTTCTGAAAATTCTTCCAAAAGACTTTGGGGAGTTGATGGCAATAAATTTAATATTAGTTTATTGGAATATGATTATGGATTGCGTCGTCAAATATAAAAATATAATGTTAATCGTCGAGATGAAATTCGAAGAGCTTACATTAAAGCTGGTCCATATCGACCTACGGTCTCAGACTATCACGATCCCCCCATCAAATATTTTGGGTCTATCCTTGACTCATATATATATATATATATATATATATATATATATATATATATATATATGATCATGTCAGGAATACCATGCAATATCGTATCTTTTACGTTTCTAGATCAGACTCTTCTTTCATGATCCATCCATCAGCCGCCATCAGCCGTCTTGAATTTCAAAGTCCTTCCAAAAAAATCGCACGTTTTTCTTCAATTCAAAAAGGCCGGGGAGTGGTTAAAACTCTTTCGAAATATGTATGCATCCGGCCAAGTTGAGAGAATAAAAACAATACGCGAAGCCCCAATTTTCTTAGCTTGCTCGGACACCACGTGCCTGGATTAGAGACTTTCTATAATCATGTCCAAATCCTGCATATATGGGAGTTTCCAAGAATGGCTAATATTCATGAGCACAAGCATGACATCATCATCATCCAAAAGGAAGGGATATATTCAAGCCAACACCCTTTGAAGTCAATTGAACTACAGTACAACGCACCACCAAACCTTTATGGCATAAAATTCCGACCCATGACAACAACATTGCACGCATTCAACTTTAATTTGATTTTGATTGGTATTTCATGTCCATCAATGTTTCCAAACTCTGTTTTTAATGGGAGTTCAATCGACTGTAGATCACATTTAATAAAGTGGAAGTTACAAATTTGAATTTCTCTTCTCCTTTTCCTTATGTGGACATGTCAAAAATATTTTCTAACTCCTTACATTTGCTTGAAAGCAGGAGCGGACCCATGCCTATAGTTGGGGGGACACTAGACCCTCCAAATTTTTTTTAAAATCCTTACAAAATATTTGTTTTTTATATTATATCCTTATGTTGATATCCTTATGTTGGACTGCAAAAGTTATAAACTAACCCCCAAGAACCCAACTTTACTAAACTATTGTTAAAAAACAATTTAATATTATCTTTGTCCATACAAAAATAAACAAATGGAATCTTTTGGTGGAGGAAAATGCAATATAATATTGGATTCCACAAAAAATTTAATATTTGAGTCATTTGACATGGTTTGTAGGCATTGTTCCCTTCCCACCAAACTCAACGCCACTCAATTCTCAAATTTTTTTTCTCTTTCATGCTAATTTTTAAATAAAAATATTTAAATAATATTATTGAATTAATATTTAAATATTAAAATAAATAAAACTCCATTTCAAAATTTGGCCCCAAGACTCGGGACCCCCAAGAACAAATTCTTGGTTCCGCCACTGCTTGGAAGTATCATAGAAAGAGGAGGGTAATATATATATATATTGAGTCTTAGAGTTTCTTTGAACACTAGCTAATTTCGAGTAACTAGATTCTGAAGATCTTTGAAGGCTTTTTTTTTTTTTTTTTGACATGAGGTCTTTGAAGGCTGAATTGTCTTATTTGAGTTTGTGCCTTCTCCAACACTTTATAGTCTAGCGATGGACGTTTCTCATCATTTCTAACATAGCACAATACTCTACTTCTTGTTTTTCAATAACCAAACCATCAAAAATAAAATAAAAAATCTTGAACTGCAAGAGTTTTGGCCCTTGCTCTAACACTGAAGTAGTCGTGGCTGCCGCTAAGATCAACTTGCTGACATCTTTACCAACCTTTTGAATAGTAATAAAAAAAAGTTAAGAAGAATAATTATCTCCAAGTTGAATTTTTAGGCTAATATATTTTATTTTTGTTAATGTTAAAAAGCAAAGAAAGAAAAAGATTGAAGTGGAGAGAAAAAATATGAGAGATGTTAATTTTTTTTTTTTTTTTCTAGATAAATAGGGGAAAAGGTTACAGGGAAGAGATGTTAATGTTGGAGAGAGAGACGTGGAATGAAAGTAAAAGACTTTGAGAGAAAAAAGAGAGTGTGACGAGAGAGAGGAAAAAAAGGAGAGAGGTAGAGGAAAACATATAAACAGATTCAAAAGAGAGACGTTGATGAGTGTACGTGTGGATAGGTGGCTAACTTTCCTTTTCCATCTGATTTCTACAATCATATTATACTATTATTTAAAAAGAACGTGTTTGAATCAAAAATCTATTTCAGTTTTGTCAAAGTTTGAGTTCTTTGGGCCACCGAAGACAATTAATATATATATATATATTCACCACAAATTATGATGAAGGACGATACACTATGTTTGATAAATCTCTTTCTTTCTCTCTTTTAATTTGTTTTCTTTTATCAAAAACAAAAACATTTATGAATAACTGAAATATAAAATACTCAGAACTACTTTCATCTTTCTATTTTATTAAAACACCTCTTACAAAAAAAAGAAAAAAAAAAGAAAAAAAAAAGAAAAGAAAGAAAGAATAGATCAGGTAATTGCTGAACCATCTTCCCAAGTAATTTTTATGTTAATGCTACCAAAATAATAATGTCTCAATGGGTAAGTGAAGGAAAAAGAAGTAGGAATCAATTGTAAGTTAATGATAATGTTTATGATGCTCTCTTCCAATTGTGACTTTAGTTTTGATGGGTATTTCATATCCATCAATTTCGCATGCCTCTCTACATTCTCTTGGGAGTAACAAAGTAGCAGAAGGGTGTAACGTCCTTAGATCGAGTTTTTTTAATCACCAACTTCAAGTAACTTAGATTCTGAACGTCTTTCTTATGAAAAAAAGGCTGTAAATTTTAGAATAATGACTAAATAATTATATTCATAAAATTTTTATAAGCTTAATCTTTTTAAACAATTGAATTGATATCAAAGGTGATTTTGGGTTTGAAAATTGAATTTTTTTAAGCTTAACGTTTGCATGATAAGGATCTCCAGCAATTTTCTAACATGTGAAATAGTCTACATGCATGGGACACATCTGTTGGAATAGATGGCCAAACAACTTAAAATTTATTTGGATATTAATTGATCGAGGTGGACATCACTTTGGGACAACGGTGATTTATCAAGAAACATTCATAGATATGTGCCTTGGTAATTAATTATTCGAATTAAAGAAAAAATATGATAATAACAAGATAGGTGACTGACCCCAGGTCATTGGGAATTAATTGTTTTCGGATGATTAGATATTGTAGCAGAAATACTAACCAAAACGACGGCCTTGATATTGTTGGTTGTGATTAATTGAGAACTCAAGTGTACCACTTTGCTGAAGGCCTAAAAGGACATCAACAAAATCTTCTTGCTCTGCTGATTCACTCATTTGGTTCTCTTTGTGCTGATCATCGATTATGTTCCCCAAGATCTTGTCCATCTTCACATGAATTTCTCTAGCTTAACTTTCGTCTCACTAATCACATGAACAACTTTCTGTGAAGGGAACAAATCAACCAACTCAAAGCCTCCTCCCAAGGATACCATTTCCTTGACCAAGGATCGAAATTCATCTTGGTTTTTGCCTTTGCAAACGATTGCTGCTTACATATATACAGTGGTACTATATATAAAGAAGGAACATATATAATGAAAATTAAGTGTTTAAATTTTAAAATTAAAGTAAAAATTAAATTAAATTAGTATAATTAATGGCGTTTAATTATATTTCAAGAGTTTTTCATAAATAAATTATTTCATAAATTAAGCATTATCAATGTCCAAATCAAATAAGGAAACAAATAATACACATCAAATCATATATATCATATATAATAGCCGAAACCTTCTTTTGAAATGCCTTCAAATCGCGACAAACCTTAAAAAAAAAAAAAAAAAGACTAAACCTATTTTTTAACTCGTTATTTTAAAAACCGAACATTTAAAAATTAACCGATTCATATTTTTGTTCTCTCTCTATCTCTCATTTATCGTCTCTCTCAATGTCTCTCTCTTTTTTTCTCTTTTTTTTTTCTAAGTCATTCATTCTCATTCAATGTCTCTCTCTTGAATCCGTTCATATGTTTCCCTCTCCCTCTCTCCTTTTTTTCCTCTCTCCAACATTAACATCTCTCATATTTTTTCTCTCCACTTCAATCTTTCTATTTCTCCACTATTCAACATTAACAAAAATAGAATCTATTGGCCTAAAAGTTCAACTTGGAGGTAATTATTCTTCTTGCTCATTTTTTTCTTGCTCATACCTTGAATTCGTTTATATGTTTCCTTCTCCCTTTTTTTCCTCTCTATCTCCACACTCTCTCTTTTTTCTCTCAAAGTCTTTCACTCTCATTCCACGTCTCTCTCTCTCTCTCTCCAACATTAACATCTCTCATCTTTTCTCTCCACTTCAATCTTTCTCTTTCTCCACTCTTCAATATTAACAAAAACAGAATTTATTTGTCTAAAAATTCAACTCGGAGGTAATTATTCTTCTTAACTTCTTTTTTTTTTTTTTTTTTCATACCAATAATATTTTAATATATAAATTAAACTAAAATTAAAGGTCATATATATATATAATAGCCTAAATTCCTCTTAGAATTCTCAACTTTGGATAAGTTTTTTTATAACAACGATCCCACCAAGTTGTGCAAGTTTCCTATAAGATGTAACTTCCATGGCCTGGGGGCAATTTCTCAACTTTAGATAAGTTTTTTTGTAGATAGAGATAATTAATAGAGAGTGGTCAATAAATCATGGGTCATCCACATTTAAATAATAATTGAGAGATCATGATGCTTGAGTGGGTGGGACCCATAGTAGATTTTATTGACAACAACAATCCCACCAAGTTGTGCAAGTTTCCTATAAGATATAACTTCCATGGCCCGGGGGCAATTTCTCAACTTTGGATCTTCTACATACCTAGAAGACAAGAAGAAAGTACTGGGAGTATTGGAGCGCCATCAATTGTACCACAAATTGCTTTCACTGAAGTTTCAAAACCATAGGGCTATCATATCAGCAGTTGGATCCCATGCATCAGCGGCCAGGAAGAAACATTGACTTTTGGTGCAAAGACGTAGCCGAACCATTGCTTCAAAACGCATTGAAAACGAACCAGAGGGTTGAGGGGTAGTAAAGAAAGTATCTCAACGATGAGCTCTAGCGGGAGAGTCTTCATGTTCATCTTTTGGTGAGCGAATTCCTTCTTTTGGTATATACGATTCTCCATCCTTAATGTAGAGTGAGTTATTTGAGTTGAACGTATGTCGGTGGGTTAGAGAGCGAGGTTTCATAGCGGTATTTTATATATAATATATGGAGGGTTTTGATTCTTTAAGGTTAAGGTGGTATATCACTTGTTGTGTTGGGTATACATGGGCTGATGGGCTTCATATATAGGCTTTGGGCTAAGACGTACGTAGACATGTTTTTGTGGCGAAAACGATTGATTGTTTTATAAGGCTTGATGATCTTGGATTTGAAGCTTACGTAATGCATGTGGAAACTTATGCAGTGTGGTAGAATTGGAAAATATATGCAGATATTCAGTGATCAGGAAGACACGCAGCTCAGCTAGCACATATATCGAATTTGCATTGCCTTATAATATATGGAAAATATTAGGGGTTCTTTTCATAGTGTTCTTCTATTCTTACGTAAAACATGATTTAAGAAAAAATAAAATTATAGTGACCTCTACCATCGGGTTTTTTAGGTATTAACACCAAATTTGAAACATTAACACCAAATTTGAGGCATTAACACCAAAATTAAGGCATTAGCACCAAGTTTAGGATGATTAAATCTATTTTGGGTGATACCATTCTTAAAGGGTTAACCTTTCACCCTTAGGTTTTAGTTTTGAATCCAAAAACAAGTTTTAAAGCATTAGAACCTAACTATTAACTCATAAAAATTAATCTGTTGACAAAAAAAAGTATTACAATTTTATTTTTTCTTAAATCATGTTCTACGTAAACTGGGAGAATGCCAGAAGAACACTACAGGGAGAACGCCTAACAAACCCCATAATATATTTCATCTGCTTGGAATTTTCCTTGGTTGACCCCAACAATTACGTAAAAGCAACAGGGTTAAACACTCTAAAAATATATAATTAAGATATTGTAATGAATATACTTCTTCAAATGCAATCTACCATATTCACCACCTCACGAGTTACAATTTTTGACAACCGTCATAAACGTTTTTCAGAAGGCATGGCCGACCCAACCACTAGGCGGTCGCCTGGGTCCCCAATTAAAAAATATTAATTAAAAAAAAAACATTTGCAATTGTGGTCTATGGGTTCAAGAGGATCGAGTACCCAACAAGATTTGAGAATACCAGTGCAGATGCCTGCCTGCGGCAGCTAGCATCCAATAGTTCCGGTGGGGTTTGAATGAAATGGAAAAAAGGTTTTTTTTTTTTTTAATGGATTTTTGTTTTGGGTTAAAAGATTTGGTGTTTTCATTCCTATTGAATTTGCTGTTTTTAAGTGATGTGTCAAATTCTGATCGATTGAAGTTATTCTCTTTAATTTATAAGAAAATAAAATCGCTAAATTATGATAGTTTGCAAAACAGATGTCTTAATCTAGAAAGTTTTTCTAAAACAGGATATCGGTGATGATATTGATGGCTTAGATTTATTTTCAAAACTAAAAATTTTAAAAGAAATTTTACAAATAAAAGAAATAGAAAGTGCTCCAATTGACATATATATTAAATTATATTTAAAAACTTGATTATTTTTCAAACACATGTCTACAATATATGTTAAAGTCGCTTTTGTTGATAGAAGTTTCTCAAAATTAAAGTTGATTAAAATCCGACCTAAGATCAATAATGTTACAAGATATATTAAATAAATTAGCATTTAGTCATATTATCAATTAAAAAAAGAAGGTTAGAAAATGTTAAATATAAAGTTGTGCAAGAGTTTTCTAGAGTAGTAGCGTACATATTGGAAAATGCAGTGGTGTAGATATTATATAAAACATAGAAGATATTTAACGGCTAGCTGCTGAAGACTTATTCTTGAATTGAATTCATATCATGTCAGGTGCACCCTACCATTACCGATCTTTTACTTCTCTAGATCAGCCGACTTGAATTTCAAGTCCTTTCAAAAAAGCGCATGTTTTCTTCTTCTATTTTAAAATGGGGAGTGGTTAAAACTCTTTTGAAATATGCATGCATCCGGCAAAGTTGATAGAAGAAAAACATTGCGCAAACATTATTATCTAGAATTAGTATAATATGTGCAGTTGGTTTTTATTCAATGGTCCAAATTATTCAATTAATAAATAATTATTTATATTTAAAATAAATTAAAATTAAAATAATAAAAAAATAGTGTCATAGGCATTTTTTTAATGAATAAAAAATTTAAATTAATTTAAAATATTAAAAAATAATTAAATATAAAAAAATTGATTATTTTTCTACTTTTTTGGCTTTGCAAGTTCAGCAAATCCAACAAAAAATTGAACATGGTTGCACACCCGATGCTTGTTTCCCATTTTTTTTTAATTTCTTTTCTTTTCTTTGGTCTTTCATGCCTTAACTTGTCTGTTTGTTTTGTTAATTATATTATTTTAATTATATTTTGTTAATTATTAATTATTTTGACTGTACACGTAAAGTCTGAATGAAATCATGTAAAATTTTATGTTAATGAAATAGTGCGTGCGATTTAGTGAAATTATTCATCTTTTTCAACCTTTCATTTATCTGCATTTTTCTAAAACCTTTTAATTTATCTGAAATCTTTTGATTTTATGACTGGTCCTGGAGCATAATCATGACTACTTTTTCTCAAGAGTTGCCAAGATGGGGCATACTAGTTGTTGATAGGGGGCATAAAAAAAAAAATTTGTGCCGAGATTGGCCCCCCTTCAACCCCCCTTGCCCCGCCACTAGACGTAGACACTTACAATTATGTTTACTTAGTTTTCCGCCACGCCGATAATAGTTGGGCCAATTACAATAGGTTCTTGCTCTAGATTTTTCCACTGAAGGGAATAAATTGAATTACTTTTGATTTAAAAAAAAATTGTAATAGGCTTTCTATTAGAGTGGTTAAGCAACTACTAGAGTTACATTAACACCAATCATTTCTCAAATATTAATTAGTTGCTTACTTTATTCATCAACTCATTATATAGCATTTATAGCATTACAAAGAAATGTGATAAACCTTTTTTAAAAAAAAAAAACAAGGTGCATTTTTTTCTTTCGGTTTTAACTTTTATTTGAAATATCAGTGTTCAAGTAGATAAAAATCGAAATGTTAGGATAAATGTGGCCATGTGCGCATTAATGAAAGTTAGTTATAGTATTATTAATCATTATCGTTGAAATGTTGAAGTAAAACTGTAAAAGTTAATGCGTGTTTCAAATTTTTCCCTACTTTCTTCCTCTTTTGGTCTTCTGTTCTACTTCAACCCTTAGAATTATCTGCTTCCAATGGAGGAAATGATCAGGTCTATTTTTGGCCAACAGTTTTGGAAAAAGCTCGTATATTGTCCTAATCAAATGAAACCATCTCTTCCCAATCCCTTAACCTCTATATAAAGATGAGGTTAATTATGCTTCAAAAGTGCCGGCACTTTGCCGGCCGACATCCTTTCTTTGACTCTTCCTTCAAGAGTATTAAATCGGACTTTGGATATACTCACAAGCAGTCACTACCTCGTAATTCTCACATTTTTCACTCATTGAGGCCAAACCGCCGGCTCATGGTATATTACAGGTGGGTTGGCGAACAAATGGAGGTGATGCTGGACCGGGGGTGGCTTCGGAAATTCCGTTTAAAAATATTACGCCATGGACGTCTTTGGCCTTTAAGGAAAGGGTTGAGGGAAATGAATTTCATACTGTTTTTTGTTGTTTCCTTCCATTAGTCTTTGTACGTTCTATAAGAGTTATTATGCTTTTATTAAAAAGGTCATAGACTGGGATGTGATGTTTGATTTGAAAGCATATCATACAGAAAAAACTGAATCTTTTGACTCCCAAATACTTGTCTACAATAACCAAGATGATCACCCAGATGTTGATAATTGTAACGTCCTCCTCATTGATATATTAGACTTGAATGTTCATCGAGATGCTCTCAGTGAGTTATTACAAACCGATGAATGGGTTCGAGTATATTATCGTTACTTGGAGGGGAGACTGGAAGTTTGGTTGGTGACGGCCATGCACCCCCAACACCCAACTATTACCAATGAGACTAAGGTTCCAATGCAGGTATCCGTACCCCTAGCTTGTTTTAATGTTGATTTGTCATTGTTTCAAGTTTATTCATTGATTTTTCTTTTTTTCAAACTTGATCTCCTAGCATCCTGACTATTCTTTTTAGTGGGGTGCTTTTTTTTTTAATTGATCCCAACTCCCCTTGTTGTTTGTCTCAAATAGGTGCATGGTTCTTCCGGGATGCTTCGTGGTGGCTATTTTATTTGTATTTATCTTATTGTTAGATTATTAAGACTTTAATTTGTTTGGTAATTTAGTTTATGCTTGTCAAAAAATTAATGTAGTGTAAATTTTAATTTGTGTCGACATTTATCTTATGTTTTGTAGGATAATTAAATTAACTTCGATTTTAATTTGTGTGTTTATGATGTTTTATGTTTGGTGTGTCTTTGCGTGCACACTTGATTGTTATGTCTTTTTTTTTTTATTATTATTGTTTTTGAAAAAGAAAAGACTGTTTTTCATAAGAGGAATGCTGCAAATGAAGTGCATTAATGTAGCAAGTTCTGAAGTGCATTACGGCGTCGTGAAGCGGAAAAGAGCCATTCGAAGTGTAGTGAGCTAGGGACGTTCATTGCACCTGAAGCACCTTACAGCGTTGATGTTTTAAAGGTGTGTTCTTTTATGCTGGGCAACTGGTTAATGAAGTTGGTCATGCTTCCCATATAAACCCTGTAGTTGAAATTCTAATCCCACTTGATTGGTGTTTGATCTGTCTTGCAGGATATCTTTTGCTTGACCGTAAGCACGTTTAGTGGGTTAAGTGATACAGGTAACTTTTAGATTCTGAAGGTCTTTTCCGTGGATTTTTTTTTTTAAGGCCTGTCTTATCTCAGTTTGTGCCTTCTCTAGCACTCTAGGGGTTCTCATCATTTCTGCCATTGCCCACTCTACTGTGGTCGATGAACTATCACTTCCAGCAGTAAATATGTCATGCAAAAATTTGAAAATTTAAGAATAATGGTTAATTAATTATATTGGTAAATTTTTAATTATAAGCTTGATCTTTTTAACGATCCTATTATACCTTTCATTAAAGTTACTCAATCATACACTATGCAAGCCTCGTTACAGGTTATGAATTAAGGCTATTAGAGAGCATATAAAACAACTCCTAAGGCCTTATTTGTTAAACAATTATACATTCTTCTACGTTTTATCACACTATTTACTTTTTTTTTTTTTTTTAAATATATATATATATATATAATCATTCACTTTTTATATCACATTATTTATTATTCAAATAAAAAAATCACAATAATACAAATTTTTTTACTTTTTAATACCACTTTTTTATTTTTCCATATTAATAATTTATTTTTATTTTTTTAATAGATAAACAGTAAAAAGAAGTGGGAGAACATGTATATGGAGGAGTGTATGGGCATTTAACAAACCTCACCTAAATTTTCAAGTAAATCCAATAATATAGAAGTACAAAATTTATCAAAATAATTAATAAAGTGAAATGTTACGGGTATCGATGAATACGTTTCATGTCATCTTGGTGTTAATCTTTTGGGGTAAAAAATTTGGAAGTCCTAGCATATGATGATGATTTGATTACAACATAATCTAGCTGAAATATGTTGAACCACCTAACCTATCGGTAATTCATATTGTATACAGTTGCTCAATAGGCTTGTAAACTGTCATTTTTTTTTTTTTTTGCCATTCACACTTTGAGAATACTTCTTGTGATTTTGATTACAAATGCTCATTTGACTTGCAAAATTGTAGGGCAAGTGCTCGATTTGCTAATGCACTCTTCTGGTTCTCGATACCTGTACTAATCGATGATGTTCTCCAGGATCTTATCCATCTTTATATGAATCTTCTCTAGCTTAGCTTTCGCACTCCCGACTCATCAGATGAACAACTTTCTGTGAAGGGAACAAATCAACCAACTCAGAGCCTCCTGACAAGGCTATAAATTCCTTGGTCTTTGCATTTCCTACCAAATGACAATTGATTGCATCCAATTAAGGGGTTTGGGCCTTTGTTATATATGATAATTGGAAAATTGTGCAATCCGGCTGGACCCGGACGGGCCTTTAACTGCTCACTTCAGATAATTGAAAATTTGTGCTGTCTGACTGGACCTAGACGAGCCTTCAACTGCTCACTTCAATCAATGGATAAGGAATGGTAAGAAATTTGGACTAGTGCCTTTCTTTTTTGTCCTAAATATGATTGTATTGGTCTTGGAAAGGGTGAAAGTTATCAATAGTTTGATTGATAATCCTAAATTGATATTTTTAAGATTTAAAATGTGTGTGAGAGGGAGAGACCAATTAAATCATATCACATATAATACCTAACTTATGGGTAAAGATCAATTAAATACATTCGCCACAATATTCCATTAACCAAACTAATTTCGGCCACCCCATTCCAGCCTTGGGCCACACCCTCAATGGAAAATCCAAAATGGGGTGTGGCCACCCCCATTGGCAAAAATGGGGTGGTTAGGCCACCCCATATTTGTCTTTTTTTTCTTTTTTAAATTTTTAATTAGTTTTATGACTTTTTTTATTTTTGTTAGGACACGTGGCATGTTTTTATTAGAATACATGTCAATCCGTTAGTTTGATTGACCGAATGATAACGAAGGTACTAAACCGATATTTACCCATAAGTCAAGTACCATCTGTGATACAAATTAAAACCTATGTAAAAAATAAATAAAAAAGTGAAAATCTAGGTACCACAACAGTTATTAACTCTAAAATTTTTTAATAAGACAAAAACACAACAAAAAATTCGGAAAAAACGCTACACATGCTACACATGCAACTCGTCTAGCATGTCATCTATTGTGGGAATTGGAAACTGGTCCTCAATGGTGACTACATTCAATGCTAAATAATCCATACAAAATTGCCACGATCCATCCTTCTATTTTTTACCAATAAAATTAGTGAGAAAAAAGGCCTTGTGCTCGGTCGTATGAGTGAGCCCCACAGACATCTCAATCACTTGTCATTCTCTCTCTCTCTCTTTTTTTTTTAATGGAAATGAGCATTGGCCTTTACAAACACAATTTGTTGAGTTTCATCCAACCGCCATATAAAATTGGTTCATAAATGTGATCATTACAAAAACTCTAGAGAATGTTCAACGTAAATCTTATCAGATTCTACCTTGATTGGCCATTAAAAAGATGCAAGAAATAATTCAATAATAATAATAAAGATTAAAGAAATCCCCAAATTCAGCACTCTAATATTGAAGATGACAAATATTAGTTGATATTTTCATATCGACTAGATAGTTGTGAGATTAAAATGTGGAATATAGCATTACCTGTTACCATAAATGAATTTTCTATCAAGCCTGGGGAAGAAAGTAAAGGTTATATACAATCCACCTTACAATTACCCACTAATCGTCATCACTTTCATAGCTTTGTAAGAGTGAGGCTAGTCCAGTGCTTGTATGCTTTAGACTGCTATCTTCTGGAAGAACTGGTAGTTCACTTGTGCTATCTTTCTTCTCCACTTTCGCTGAATTGCTGTCGTTAGAGGCTGCTTTCTTAACAACTGAAATCCTAACGATTGAAGACTTGATTACTAACTTAGCATCACCAGGAGCCCCTGAACGACCTTCATTTTCTGTCAACAACCAAACATTCAACATGAATCTCACTACTCTGACGGGAAATACCGCAATTGATCCAAACTAATTTATGCCGTATTTCAGAAATAGAAAAAAAGTTCAAGAAATTATATAATTTGCCTTGCAGTCAACAGTAGCACTACAAAATAATATATCACCTTGTGCTCAAAGTAATCTTTCTCATAATAAATAGAATAATTTCTGCTCCTTTACCCAATGTATTACCAATAGTATTTCATAAGAAACAGCTAAAATTCATGTCTCAGTGACATTGGTATACTCATTGAAACAGATAAAGACCTCGTTTCATATTTGCTTTGTTAGAAAACAGGCCAGATGAAATCAAATTTAGATCAAATCATCTATACTATATTTAGGAATCAATCTTCTAGATGGGAGAAATCCATGTAAATTGAGCAGCAATATCGCAATTTTAACTCCAATAGAAAAAGGTGTAATAAAGTTACTAGTTTCAGCTCAAAAACTTATTGACCAATAATTCCACTCATAGAGCAAAATTCCAATAATAATGACCATTGGATTTTATGGATGTTGGCTCAAAATAACAATGACCCTCCGGGTCAAATAGAACAGTAAAAGGTAGGCTTTCAAGCCATGGAATGAGGAGTTACTATCAGATAAGCTTCCCCGTTGAACTGTGTTTTAGAAAAGCAATTGTTGCAAATTCAAGTGGACTTTTGTTATTCATCTTTGATTACATCCCTTCAATTACATGTTTAGTTCGTAATTATGAATGATATCTCAGAGAAGGCCCATGAATCTCTGGTATTCTGTTTTCATTGCAGACTGAAATGCCTCCCAGTCAACAACTCAAACAAGAAGGTAAAAGCATTGGTGGATTTTCAAATACTTTAAGACATTCATAAAGAAGATGGGATGCAGACTGCAGAGAAAGCTAGTACTTTCAGCCAGAAGCATGCACATGCAATGTATTTAAGGCAGCGGTGCTGTCAATGGAAACAGCGATGGCTGCTTCAAACCCCACCCCAACCCCCAATTCCAATGAATAATGGCAGTGCACTCCCAACTTCTATAGTACGAAAGGGAAAAAAAATCTAACATGTCACATACCTTTAGAAGTTGCTCTTGCCAAAGAATCTGTCGGGTTACCAGGAAGCTCTTCAGAGACCTTTCTCCTCTGCATTGGAATCATGTGCAAACATAAGTTCACAGATTATTCCTCTTTGGGATGTCCCGCAGTCTAATTTGTAGTATTAGTTAACAAAGAATAAAGTAAAAAATTAAATAACACAGAATAAAGCACAAAAAAATCATGGGTAGTTTTGGAAAGTAACAGTCTTTATTGTCACGAGAAAACAATTGATGAAGCCCCTTTAAAAAGTAAAAGTTACAAACAAATAAAAAGAACGAAGGGAGCATATATCTAACCATTATGAAAGACTATAACTTATGAAGTTCTTTTCACTTAGAAGCCAAGCATATCACTATGATTTACAATAGGGGAAAGAAGGGAGCAGGGAAAGAACAAATCCATAAGCAAGTTTTAAGTTGTAAGAACGCATCTGAATTGCATGTAAAAATCATCCGGATGGTCTCTAATATCCAAAAGAAAAAGAATTTTTTCTCTTCATCTGGAAAGCAAAGTAAGAGTGACTATATAATCTATTTTATAGCAGTTCCCAATACTAATTTCAGCTTCACATCCTTTTTATTTTTTCTGCTCCTTTTCATTTATATGACTACAAGAAAACCATTTTTATCTCACTGGTAACTCTTGAATTCAATGGGAAGGTCATAATTTCAATTTCAGAAGTGTTATATAAGCCAGCAAAATCAGAAAATTTGAATATTCCATTAAATTAAGCAGCCAATTTCAAAACCATGATTTGCAAAATAAAGTTTACAGAAAGGAAATTGGAATACTGAATATTGGAGTTAGTGCTACGTCATTTTTGAACCAACAAATCATCCCTCTACTTTCTATCCAGATTATATCAACACTATATAGGACTTGGACTCAGGTAGGGCTTTAATATACAAACCGCATACAATAACATGCATTGATAATGGAAGAATTAAGTAACAAAAGAAGTGCCAATTGGTTGGGTTCAAGAATATTGGGTCAGGTCTAAATCACCCACCTGAGGCCAAAACCCAAACCTTTCTTTATGGGGCCAATCAGAAATCAGCATGCCAATTCATCTCAATATTAAACAGTAAAAGATCAAATAATATGATAAAGGCTAAAAAACAAGTTGGTCCTTCCAAGTTTGTTTTGGTTAGTCATTCTGGTCGCTGTGATTCTATCAAGTACTTTCAGATTGTTCTCAACCAAATATTTTGTTGGTCTTCATCAATTTTATAGTCGTTAGATATCAAATGATATAACAAATTACCTAGAAGACAAATAAAAGGAAAAGAGGTAAGAGCAAGCACCTAACTGCATGGGAAGAGGGGGAAAAAGAGGGAAGCAAAGGACAAAACCCAATCACCATGTGGATTTGGATTGTTAAGGTGTTCCATGAGCATTCATTGAATCTCACATCAAACATAAACTAGGTCAATCTGGAGAATATAATTATATACATAGAGCCTTATATATAGCTAATGATTTTTGAGTACCACATACATATAGCTAGTGCATTTGGCTTGTGATACGAAATCTAGGTTTTTGGAGGGGAGGAAGAAGGAAGTTGGAAATGAACTGGGGAGAAGCCGGTTCTTTTAAATATAAGGCCAAAATTGTCATTTCACTTTTCTTTTTTTTAGAGGGAGAAGATAGTAGGGAAAAAAACTGAAGAAAAATTTTAGAGAAGGGAGAGGAAATTAAAGATAGAAAAAAAAAAAAAAAAAAAAAAAAAGAGGTGAGAATTTGGAAGAGAAAGGAGTGTAAAGGGCACAAATTTGACAATTAGAAAATCAATAAGGTATTTTCTCTTAGAAATCCTACGGGTCTGGTTCAACTTTGACCACAACCCAGTCAACCCTAATCCACCGTCACAGTTCTACTGCATTGGTTGGCGACCAACAAAGCCATGATTCCGCAAGCCACCCCTAGCTACGTCGACACCCAGATGCACCAGCTTCTGGATGTATGCCCCTGTTTTCACTATTGTTGCTGTGGTACAAGAGAAACATAGACGCGTAGCTGTTTTGTGAAGGTGTTGGTCAGCGGGTCAAACACAAAGAGAGGTAAAGAGTGACAGCAATGCGAAGAGACAAAGAGCTAGTTAAAAAAAAAATCTTTTGGACGCTAGCTATCTACATCAGACAGAGACTAATTGGACCCTTTTCAAGACTTAAGAGGTTGGGCTTGGACCAAAAAAATTTTGAGCATATGTTTTTAACCTTTCAACATTTCAAAACTCAAGGCAGAGTTTTCTCCAACTAGGAGAGAATGATGCAAGGAGCAAGGCACAAATTTTACTTTTAACTTCATTTTATTTAGATACTATTAGTTAATTGGGTTATTAGAATTTAGTTTATATTTGATTTAATTTTCCAAAGTCAAGGGTATTTTCGGAAATTCAATAAATGGGCTTTGCTTAAAGTATTAGGGTTAGGATTTAGTCTTGAGTCTATTTAAGTGTGTTTTGTACCCCAATGGACACAGACTTTGATGGAATAAAAAATATGTGGAATCGATTCTCATTTCTCTCTCTCCCCTCAGCTTCTTTCTTTCTCTCCTTTTTTTTTCAGCTTATTTCTCTTCCCATTTGCCCAATTTCACCGCATGATTTTTTTCATTGTTGTTGGTTCTACATCATATCTATAGCAATGAAAAATTGACTCCTTGATCTTTTCATTCCTTCTAGTTAAGTTTTTTTTCTTGTATACTTCTTGTGTACTTAAGGGCGCCTTTAGACTTTTAATGATATTTGTCAATTACATATCAAAAAACAATTAAAAGCAGAAATGGATAAAAACCTTTTAAAACAATATCCCAATAGCACATATAGCTATTGAAACGTACTCTCCTACCGTCTCACACCACAAAAGAAACAAACCCAAAGGACCTCTAGCAACCTGCCACAATGCTTTTCCAAAGACTGCAACCCTGAAGTCTCACCAAATCAGTCCACAATCCCCAGGACTCTCCCATATTTTGCCTTATTATTCTTCTCAAATAATAACCCCTTTACTTTGCAAAGCACCATAACTATTTTCTGAACAAAGCTTGGCTAAAAGTGCTAACTTCTTTATTCCTACAACTCCATATCTAAGAGCATACCATATCCCAATCTATCAAATTAATTTTAAACTCCTAATTTCCAAAAGGTAGTCCACTTAAAAAACCAATAACTTTTTTTCCACCACCAAGGAACCTAAGATAAAGGCTATCCCAAAACAATACACAAACTATCATTACAGCATAACTATACCTTTGGTTGATCAAAAGATGTTTCACCATTGCCACTTGAAAGCTGAATCATATCTTCATCATCATCAAGATCTTCATCATCATCAATTCTTTGAACATAATCTTTTGAATTCTGCAAAAGATTTAACAAAGTAAACTAACTTAGAAACAAATATCCCCCAACAAAAAGAAAGAGAAGAGGACGGTAAAAGTAGAATGGCTGTACTGACATTAAATATTGATTTTATAAGTGCTTCATCCTCTTCTTCCAACTTTTTCTCCTGTAAGCATACAAATCATTAATAGTCAGAACCATATGGTTTTTTTTTTTTTTTTTAAGTAATGAATTTATATTATTAAAAAGTGTAAGACACCCCTAAGTACACAAGCTTATACACAAAGAGGCTCCAAACAAGCAAGAAACCCAAACGAAACAACAAGACCACCCACAAAACCCAACACCCGACATGAACTCAAAATCAAAGCCCATAAAACAACAGAGCCCGACACCCCCCGAGGCACTCAACACTAGAAAGCGTGAGTTACCTTTCCCCCGCCTAGAGGATGCTCCTTTAACATTATAGTCAATAGAGCAGTCTAGGTTCCTAAGCTCCCTTCTACCCTTAACCTTCTGAGGGGCGACATCAATCCCCTCTCACGGATCTCCCATCAAAGCCCAATCTAAGTTAGGTGGCAAGAGGAAAACCAACCAAAGGGTAAGGAAAATTTCCTTCATCCCCACCTCATTAATCTTCGTCTTCCCCACCCTAGAACCATATGATTATACCACACAGAGAGAGAGATAGAGAGAGGGAGTGAAGTCAAAAGAGCTAAGAAATATCTTCAACTACCATATGGCTATAGATTTAGAAAACAAGGTCAACAATTCCACTTCTTGAAAAGGACCAATTGTAGATAAATTTGTTAAGAATCTTAATATGAATTCTAATAATTTACATTGTTTTTTATGCACAGATTTAGAAATTGAACCATTACAGAAAAATATTCTCAAACACTATTTCAACAAGTGGTTTTGATGAATTTGTGCACGTGTGCGCCTAGAAATGCATGAAAACATAATGGATGTAACAAATTAGAAAGTATAGGTAAGTAATGGACATTTACAAGTTGCCCCACAAAGTAATGGGCCAACGGTGAAAGAAGTTCACAAAATAAATAGAATCATCGAGGTTCTTTGACCTTTGAAGAACTTCTCATGGACTGGAATACTGATACAATCCTAGGCAGCTAAGGACCGGTTAGCCACAACTGAAGCAACATAACAAAATTAGATCATGTGGCCGGTTGAAGAAAGAAACAATATCTAGTAGTCGGGACAAATCAATCCATATGTCCATTATATGCTTGATTGCAAAGGGTAAATTTGACCCAATCTTCTATGCCGTAACCGCATCGGAAATTCGTCATCTTCTATCTCCAAGTACTCACCAGTAACACACAAGACAAAAGTTTTTTAAACATACAAGGCTTACCATATGTAAACAACTCTACTAATCCAATGGAGGGATTCTTGATAGACATGTCCGGACTGTAATTTATTCATAGAGCAACACTAATCTATATATAGAGCAGATCAGTCATACCTTTTGCACAGCTGTATGCTGCAAGGCCTCAAGCATGGCATCTACACTCACAGTTGCATGTCTGGACTGCAAAAACAGGGGGGAAACATGCATTAGTACCAAAATTTCATTTCCTTTGGGTTTTCATCAATGTGTTAATTGATAAATAAAAACAAAAATATCATACACAGGATGATGATTTCATGGCAACATGTCCAAAAGATAAGTTACAAAGCTGTTCAAACCCTTAAAGATTCCAATTTTTTCCACTATCAAATGGATGCCCTGTTATATAAAACACATTTACTAAAGTAAGTACCTTCATCGACTTCATCTCATCCAGTGCAACCACTATATCTATCTCTTTTGAATCCAAGGTTCTGTTCTCCAAAGATTTCATTGCATCTCCCATCTCTTCAGCATCCCTTTTTTGTTTCTCCGACTTTGTTAGCTGATAAAAGGAATAACTTATCAATGAAGTCACAAGCTTTGCTGATAACGTGATATATAAAATTGTATGCTGAAGGATAAACTTTTACCTCATCCTCTTCACGCCAAGGTTCAAAATTTCGTGTTGCACCAGACTCAACAATATAGTCTGAATTTTGAGGGTCTGTCTTGATAGGGAGCTCAGCAGAGCACCTTGTACATTTGAAATAGAATCGGTATAGTTGAATTTCTAAATATGCCTGCAAATGATTAAACATTAATAATAAAGTTCACTAAACATCACATATTCAAATCTCGCACTAAGAAACCTGCCACGCAAGTACTATATCGGAATAGGGAAAACCAGGAAGCAATAATAACTATGAATGCTGACACTCGAGCATTCTAGTCACCTTCTGTGCTCTAAACAACCAATATCACTAGAAATCTTTTAACAACATCAGCATGTCTCTCTGAGCTAAGATAGGCTGGGTTTTATACAAGATATGGGACTAAGATTAAACAAAGAGAATAGTCATGATTTAAAAGAAACAATGGCTCAGAACTCAACCCGAGCGACCATTGATAAATTTCAGAATGTCCAATGATAAATTTCAATCTAAGAAAAATCTACTAAACTTGAAATTTATGTTCAATCAACTTAAGCACGTTTAGAAGACAAAAACCTAAAATTTAAATAAATATGAAAATTTAATAGTAACAAAAAGTTTCAATGTTGGGACATATAACAGTCATGTAAGCTTTCAATTTTGTTAGAAGAGCTAAAGCCAAAGGAAAGAGAAAAACAACCTCGCCGACGACGTCCTCTTTGCGGGAATTGAACTTGGTGCCCTTGTAGATGTAATTGCCGCAGGTGTTGCAGCGAATGCTCATGGGGAGCATCGTGCGGACCTTGATCTGCTGGTTCTTGGGCCTCCGAACCCGCTGAAGCTTCAAGGGGTCGAAGTCCGGCGGGTGGTACTTGTTCAGCACCTTTCTCTCTCCCATTCTTCAAACAAGCATGAAACGGCGATCGCTCAGTGGATGATTTCCAAAGCAAGGAGGCAAGGGGTGTTGATGGATAATGGATTGGGCTAGGAGACCTCAAACTTTAGTCCAGATTGTAATTCGGCTATGTGTTCTCAAAACGCTAGCGTATCACTCAAAACCCCAGCTTCCTAAACCAAAAGCAATGGATTCGTATTCTGATAGGATCCCAAAATATCAAAACCGGTGGTTGAGTGGTGCGGTGTTACAGTCCTGGCAAAAATAGGAGAGGAAAAACTGTTCGAAGCATTGTTAGATCCAATATTGGAAGCGCAGCTGGAAACTCAAGAACAATCAAATTTTGTTCTTTTGGTGAGCGAATTCCTTCTTCTTCTTTTGGTATATACGATTCTCCATCCTTAATGTAGAGTGAGTTCTCTGAACTGAACGTATGTCAGTGGGTCAGAGAGGTTTCATGGTGGTGTTTATATATAATATATGGTGGGTTTTGATTCTTTAGGGTTAATTAGGTGGTATTTACTATATTATATGTCACTTGTTGTGTTCGGTATTCATGGGCTGATGTGCTTACTAGGCTTTGGGCTTAGGCCTGCTCAACAGAATCCCACGTAGCAGGCACCAAATGATTCTCATTAATATTTGAAATCTTAATTTGATTTATTGATTGATTTTTTTTTTAAGGAAAAATTATTTTAGTCTCATTGAAATTGATCTATAAATAAAGATTATGTGTTATAGAAATACTATATGATATTTTTCATATACATATGTGTGATATACAAGTTTGAAGGTTATGCTAATTTTGTTGATTTTCGTATTTATTATCACCTTGGTATTTAGAAAATTAAAAAATAAAAGGCACATTATAGACAATTAGCTCGTAACCCACACTATATGTGAGATTCTTCATTATAATTTAATTTAATAATTTTAATGCATTATTTCGTATTTTTTATTATAGGTTGGAAAAAAAAAATCTATGGCATGATTAAGTATAGTGATAATGCATGTTTAATTCATATAAAATTATGTCACCTAATATATTTCAATTAAATAAAACTCATAGTTATGAACATTAAAAAAAAATAGAAAGTAAAATAAACAAAATACTTATATATATATTTCACTCAATACTTAATGCAATCAAATCAACAATATAATATCATATTCAATGCTTAATCATTTCCTTAGTATTTAAAAATTCAAAAAAAAAAAAATCAAATGAAGAACATCTTATATTTCACCCAATATTTAATGCAATCCATGTCAAATTAATACAATCAAATCAATCATCTAATATCATATTCAATGCTTAATTATTGGCCGAACCACCCCCAATGGTGAGCTAGGAATGGTCGAACCACCTCCCAAAGGCCTTAGGGGTGGCTCAGGGGTGCCTGTTGAGCCTGAGGGTGATTCACCCAACCCTAGAGGCAAACCTAAATTTTTTTTGTTTTTTGTTTTTCATTGGGCTCTTAGAAGTGGTTAAACTACCCCAGGGCCATGGGATGCCCAGTCATCCTATTATTCTTTTAATCCTAAATAATATTTTTTATATTTTTTTATTAGTGGAACAAGTGTCTTATTTGTAGCTATACAATTTCGAGAATAAATCATAACCAGTAATTGGAATCAATGGATACTCTCCAGTCCAAATCTTAATCCAAACAAAATAGAAAAATTGTGTGTTAACAAAGAGAGAGAGAGTCATAAGGCATTAAAACATTTAATTCATTAACAAAAATATAAAAGGAAATTATTAAAAACCGGTTCAATCTCACGCTCTTTGAACGGAAATAATAAAAGGAAAAATCGTGTGTTAATGAAGAGAGATCATAAGACATTAAGACAATTAATTCATTAGCAAAAATAGAAAATAAAATTATTAAAAATTAGTTCAATCTCACACATTCTTTGAACTATTCAACTAAAATTATGAGTAAAAAAACCAATTTATTGTTTAAAAAGTATAAGTTCGCAACACATATCGCAATTCTATAAGAATTTCGCTATTCTTCCTTTTTAGTACAACTTTTTAGAAACAAATAACTCAAATCACAAACTACCCCACGATACTTCTCATATTTATGTAATATCGTAACTTAAAAAATAAAAAACCTCTTATTATTATTATTTCAAGTGAGGTAGCTTCGCCTTTTACCAAAATTTGTTATTGAAGTAGTTAAATATATCTAATATCTGTTCATTTTGACTTTGCCGTACTGCTATTCCTGCGTGGAAAGGACCAGCCAATCATCCGATCAATGACTTTCTTCCCTTCGCACATGATTTTAATCTCTCTCTCAGCCATCCGATGCATTCTGAAGGATCTGATCAACAATCCCACTTCCTCTATTAGACTCCAATTTCCTTACAAATAAGGAGCATAACTACTAATTAATAGGGGTGTTAAGTGAGCGAAGCGCTTCAAAACTCGACTCGAATATTAAATGATTCGTGAACACAAATTTTGGCTCGAATATTAAGCAAAAAGTAAGCTTTCGACTTCGCCAAGTTGTGAAAAAGCTCGTATAAGCTCGTATATTAGTATATATAATATATTATGTATAATATATATAATATAATATATATTATGTAGTATATTATATATGTATTATATTATATATATTATGTATAATATATATTATATTAATATATTTTATATATATATATATAACCCCATCGAGTGCACATATCTGGGCTCACTGACAGAGAGATCATCGAGCCTGACTTCTTTCTTGGCACGTGAAGCAAGAAAGAAGTCCATAAATGCAACCCATCTAGGTGCAAGGCCCCGGTCAGCTAATATATATATTATATAAAACCCTAAAAGAATATATGCATGCCAGCTAATGTCCTCGTCTCTCCACACTTAGTCTGCTCATCTCCAATGTATTATTCTCCACCATACACGTGCCATTTATACCTCAAATATCTCTGCGCCTCTTTCTTCTTTTCTGATTTCCTCTTAAGCTTCATCTCCTCAGAAGGTATTTTTCCTTTCTTCTTTTCTCATTTTCTCATTTCCTTCTGCACTTATTCCCTTAAACACATGAGGTCTCCCTCTTGCTCTTCAACTTGAGAAAAAAATGCTAGCTCGCCCTCTCTCTCTCTCAAATGGTGACGGTCGGTTGGTGTGGTCTGGCGGGGAGTTTGATCTGGTTTGGGTAGGTTCAGGGGCGGAACCAGGATTTTGGGAGTGGGGGGACAAATTTATATAAATATATAGATATATATTATGAGATATAATTTCATAAGTCGTTAATGTATACACAAGTTACATGTCTATAAAATCGTCTTCAATAGTCATTAATGTATACAAAAGTTACATGTCTATACAAAAGTTTCATAGACAATAGACAACTAGACATGTACAAAAAAGAGACACAAAAAAAACTTAGCATCTCTTACAAAAAAAGACTTCACAAAAAGAACTTAGCATCTTCTTTTAATGGAATAAAATTCATCAATTATCATCTCTGAAGTGAAAGTCTTAGCAATTTCTTTCTCAATATAAACTATTAAGTCGTCTGCAAGAAATTCATATTCCATTCTAGTACGCAATCTAGTTTTTACAAGCTTCATGGCAGAAAAAGCTCGCTCGTGTCGCAGTAGAAACAGGGAGAGTCAACATTAGACGAATCAACCTGTCAATCAAAGGATAAATCTTTGACTTTCCCGAAACTGTTAATCCTCTGCATAACTCAGATAATGTAGTCATATTTTGAAAATCTGCATGATTTGGCACATCAAGCTGATAATGCTCCAATTGAAATCTCAAATAAAGTTTTTCTTGCTCGGTGAAATCTCGGGGATAAAACTTCTCAGCTAACTTGCATATGTCACCAATTTTAAATGATTGATATGCATCTTTGGGGCTTAAAGCAACACTAAGAATGAGGAGTTCCACAACTTGCTCATTAAATCTATTTTTTAGTTCTTGCAATTGGAAGTCTATTGTAGCAGTAAATATATTAACTCTAAAATGATGCTCAACTGTTGTTGAAGACTCTTCATCTTGACGACGATATCTACCTCGAGCTCTAGTGTAAGGAGCATTCATATCAGGAATATCAATGTCATGCTTTTCACAAAATGTTTTAACAGTAGCAAGCAAAGACTCCCACCCTTCTTCTCTCCTCTTTTGAAGGAGTGATTGTGTAGTTGAAACTTGACTCATGGCATTTAAAATGTCCATTGATTTTTGTTGCAAAATTTGACAAAGCATATTAGTGATTCCCATGGTGTCTTTCATCAAATGCAATATCAAAATAAACTCAAATGATGTTAATACCATGTAAGCCGCATCAGCATCACCACGTTGAGAGTAATTAGCTCCATCCTTTGAGACAGTGTTGAGAACTGAACAACTTGCATTAAACATTGTTATCAAGCTACAAATAGAGTGGAAATGAGATGACCATCGAGTATCTCCCGCCCGTTGCAAAGTACCAATTTGATTTGCCCCCCTTCCAGTCTCAATTTCATCAGAAGCAATTAAACTTTCAATGTCATCAGCATGAGTAGATTGCAATAGATCATGGCGTTTAGAAGAACCACCAACAATATTGACAATAGAAGCCAACTGGATAAAGAATTGATGAATATGCTTTGCTTCTCTAGATGCTGCAACCAAAGCTAATTGTAGTTTATGAGCCAAGCAATGCACATAATATGCATATGGACAATCTCTAAGAAATAAAGCTTGTAAACCATTCCATTCACCACGCATATTACTTCCTCCATCATATCCTTGGCCTCGAATATTCTCAACTAGGAGGTTGTTACGAGAAAGAACACCACATATCTCATTTTTCAAAGTTGATGCAATAGTATCTTTGACATGCACAATATCAAAGAATCTCTCCCTAATGAAGCCATCTTTATCCACAAACCTCAAAATAATAGCCATCTGCTCCCTTTTGGACTCATCCCGAGCTTCATCAACAAGAATGCAAAATTTGGCATCCCCAACTTCTTTGCGAATCGCATCCCGCACTTTCTTTGCAATGATATGCAAAATTTCTTTTTGAATTTTGGGTGATGTATATTTGGCATTTTTTGGAGCATTTTCTAAGACAATTTCAGCAACATCATCATTGTAAGTTGCTAGGAGCTTCACCAATTCAATGAAATTACCTTGATTTTTTGAGTTTGAGCTTTCATCATGGCCTCTAAAAGCACATGCTTGGAATGCTAGCCATTGAACACTATCTATTGAGGTTTTGAGCCGCAGCCGATTCTTCTCTATTTCTTGTGATGATTGCTTTTCAACTAACTTGTCAATATGCCATGAATGATTCATTAAATCTTCACAACATTTCACAGCAATTTTATGTGGTGAATTTGGATCTTTCCCCACATGTCCCAATAAAGCACTATTCAATCCGTCGCTTGCCTTTTCCAATTGTCAAAACCTTTTGCTGTAAATGCATCTGATCCTGGACGACCCGTCGGTTTCTTAGCAAAAACATAGCATTGAAGACAAAATATAGCATTCTTTGATTCTGAATACTCCAACCAAGTTGAGTATTTCTTATACCAAGAACGTTGAAATCGGCGACGATTCTTACCCTCACCTGAAAATGGAAATTCTGAAAGCTTGGGTTGACATGGACCAGCTTTAATATAAGCACGCCGGATTTCATCTTGTAAGTTAATAGGAAATTCCCATATTTGCGGACGTAATCCAGGATCAGGTTCTAAAGAGGTAACATCAATTTCTTCAAGTTGGATTCTTGGACATTTGGAAGGACGTTCATCAATCACTAAAGTATCAATGTTTGTTGCTAAAGGTCTATCTAAAGGTGTATTGACCTCTGACTGACTCACCTCTTTTCTCTTAAAGAAAGAATCAAGTGTTTTTGGTTTGCTCATTTTTCAATATTTATGGATCAAGAATTAGCCCTGAAATTTTCAGGGAGTATAAGATTTTTGTTAGAATTTTATTATAATTCTTATTACCACGGGTCACGGCACTAACAAGTGAAAGAATGGAATACATACCCTTTTGCTGTCCCAATGGCAATCCTCATTCGAATATCCCAAGTCAAAGGGCTAAATAGGCCAACATCACCATGCAACCATTGCTCCAAATTGCCATTAGCCCATTGTCAACGTACTCATACACAACACAAGCATCCTGGGTGGTCATTGGAGGTTCACACAAAAACATTAGAGGATAAAATAAGGGAGTTGTTATCTCATTTTCATTTCAAAATACGATGCTACAATCATGTGGGCAGATGGAAAGTACCTTTGAGCACCTTATGCACAATAGCCGACTAGACCCACTAAGTTCTTATGCCTTACTTTCCCTATGGCTTCAACATCTACCTTGAACTCCCTCTCTGCCTGACCCCTAGAAACACGATGACGACAGCATTTGAAGATTTATCAATTATCCATAGTGTATCATTGACAATAGAATGATAATGCAGCAAATAATTTCAAGGAACCAACTTGTACATGTTGAAATTTATATCTCAAACATTGAAAAACACGAGCACGTGCTCTTGGTTAACTGGAAGCAACCACAAAATTCAACTTAACCTTAACTAATAATGCAAGGTTTCACATTCTCAATTTTCTAAGTGATTGTCCACCATTTTCTCTTCATTTTTTAGTAAGTGATGATTAATATGATATCAAAGTAGAGGTGACCCCATACTTTATCCTCACTTATTAATTATTATTTATTAAGATAACATAATTTCTACAAAATATTGAAATTTATATAGAAAATACAGTCCAATTCCTCAAGAGTTTGATGAGATTAGTTCTCACTTCTCGGTTCTCAGCAATCAACAGCAACTTGACTAAAATATAATATGTGTCCACCAAAAAAGCAAACGAGTTCCTTTCAAGAGAATAGATAATAACAAAAATGAACACAACTACACAAGGGAGCTTTAAGCATTTAAGAAAGTAGCAATTATGAACGTGACTATAATATCAATGAAAAAAGGAACAAAAGCGAATAAAGAAATAAAGAGCAAAGTTAAGTAACCATTTCCTTTTCCTAGTACTCCACAACAAAGAGTCTTGTTATTGGTACAAGTAAAGAAATTTCACTTCGACGGTTCGACCCCCAAAAAAAAATTAACAAAACGGTCAAGAAAACTAAGAACAAAACAAAAACCGACAGCATCACAACAAGAACTATAAATAATAAATTACAAACATGGATCTAGGCTCCGACCTTTTCAACTGTCATTTGTGCTATAAAACCCCCCCTTGGGCCCCTTTCCATAACCCCTCACCAAGACACCAACAAACACAAACACAAGCCCAAAAAGGTTCCTTTCATCCTCACCCTCCAAATTCATCAAAACCAGCGCACCCGGCACCCACCATTCATCTCAGATCTTCGATGGAAAAAATCTCAGCTAGAACCTCACCATCTTGACAAATACGGCAATGCGGTGTGGGCTGTGCAAGAAAAAAAGGGTCAAGCCGTCAAGGGAGTCAGGGGTCCAGGGAAGTCAGGGGACAATGCTTGAGAGAGTACTTTTTTTTTTTTTTTTTGATAAAAAAAGGGACAAATGATTTTGGTGAGAGGGAGAGAGTCTGAAGATTAAATGAATAAAAAACAAGTTAGTGGGAATTTACTGGAACTGGATACCTGGGGGGACACTTGTATATGATTTGAGGGGACAAAATTTTTAAATTTTAGAATATATATTAGAAAAATGTATACTGTAGCAGGATTTTGAAAAGTTTTGGGGGGACATTCGTCCCCCCACCAGTACACGTGCTTCCGCCCCTGGGTAGGTTGGGGTCCGATTAGACGATCTCTCTCTCATCGTTGAGTCTCTCTCTTTCAGACGGTTGGGGTGGTCTGGAAACGATGGTAGTTTGGGTTGTGTTCGTCGGGGGGTTTGATCTGGTTTGGCTCTGATCTTGGTGCGTTTGTTGAGCTCGAGCTCGAGCTCGAGCTCGATTAAAACCATGTCGAGCCGAGCTCGAGCAGCAAAGTCAGGCTCGACTCGAGCTCGAGCTCGAGCCTAGGCCAAAAATAAACGAGCCGAGCCCGAACAGCCTAGGCTCGGGCTCGGCTCGCTCATTTAACACCCCTACTAATTAATAACACAATTCTATGGAAATTCAAAATTAATAACTTTTCGTTTCCCTGCATTTCATTTTATTGCTTTATTTCTATGTGACTCTCTCTCCCCATCCCTTTTAATTTTAAACCTTATTCTTCTCATCCTCCTTCAACCTTCAGGAATCACAACCTTGAGAACACCCTCTAGACCTGCCCGACTTTGTGATGTTCTGCTTGACGAGATTCAGCACTGTACGCGCGCACAAACCATACTACTATAACAGGTGCTACACCACTACTAGTGGCAAAACCAAAATTTTGATTTTAATTTGTTTTTTTTTCAAAAACAATTGAACAAATATTAATTAAAAATATAACGAATTACAAAATAAATAAATAATTCAAAATTTAATTATTGTTTAAAGCATAAAAATATAATTAACAATTTATTTTTCAAGCCCGAAACAGTAGTATAACAGTAAATAGTATAAACTATATATATTCTTAAAAAACTAATTCAAAAGTGCAATTTAAATATAAAAGCTTAATCAAATGTAAATACACTAATCACAAACTTGTTTGACCTCAATTTTACTGTTTCTATATATATAGTCGTTGGGTAACTTAGGCTTAGATTTTTTTTAAAAAAATATATAGAATAAAAAAAAAACAATGATTTTAAGTTGGTTACCTAGTGCTGTTATAAAAAATTAAAAATTAAAAAACAAAAAACAAAACATGCTTAAAGATGACACCGCTATCCTCAATAACTCCCCTTTCAACTTTGATTAAAAAAAAAACACTCCCCTCAACTTCCATAATGGAATGAAGACACTCTGACCATGCTTAAGAAAAAAAGAGGTCGCGCATTTCTCTTTTCGTCACTTTACATAAACTGTGCCTTTTTTAATTTCTCCACGTATTAAGAGTTAAACAAATATTTAGTTTTAAAAGTTTATTTATTTATCTTTTATCTCTCATTTTCTTCAAATTAAGAAAAAAAAATGTCAATTTTTTTCTTTCCGTTTTAACTTTTATTTGAAATATCAGTGTTCAAGTAGATAAAAATCAAAATATTAGGATAAATGTGGCCATGTGGGCATTAATGAAAGTTGGCTATAGTATTATTAATCATTATCGTTGAAATGTTGAAGTAAAACCATAAGAGAGCATCTTGGGTAGGGAGGTTGCACAAAAGGTAGCTTTTGTGCAACCAATCAGAAGATGACACCTAAGCACATTTTATCATACTTAAGTTTAGAAAAAAAAAAACCTTGTTGCACCGGATTATACCAGATATCAAATAAAAAATTATTTAAAAAAAAAAAAAAACCAAAATTGAAGGGAAATGAAGGTTGACCACCCCCTCCCCCACTTGGGGTGGCCACGCAGCCACTCCCATGGCCTATGGGGTGGTCGTGCGGCCAACCCAAATTTGATCTAAGGTGGCTCACGTAGCCACCTCGGTGAGGATGCGCCACCCCTTAGGTGGGGATGGCTTGCCCGCACCTATCGCCCCCCAACCCATCGCCTAGTCCCAGCTCGTTGCCTTGCACCAGCCACAACCCATCTGTCCACCTAGATCCAGCCTTCGTCGTCTGCCCAGATCTAGCCTTCGCTATCGCCCTGGTCTGCATCCTAGGCTTTAGATCAAGAGGAAATCCGTCAATCGCGCCTCCCTACCCTCCCCTGCAGCTGCGCAAGCCATCCCCACCCCACCTGGGCTGGGATGGCTTTGACCTTCTCAGTGGGGGATGGCTTGTGACCACCCCAGTTGTTCCCCTTCTCCTCCTGTTTTCGCACCTCGCCTCTCGCTGTCCCCCCCAGCCTGTCGCTTGTCGCCTTGCACCAGCCACAACCCATCCGTCCGCCTAGATCCAACCTTCGTCGTCCTCTCAGATCTAGCATTCGTCGTCGCCCTGGTCTACCGCTTGGGCTTTAGATTGAAAGGAAATCCACCAATAGCGCCTCTCTGCCCTCCCTTGCGGCTGCACAAGCCATCCCCACCCAGGGGGTGGCCACGCTGCCACCCTCGGCCCAATGGATGGCTTGCATAGACACCCCTGGGCTAGGGGTGGCAGCGCAGCCACCTCTGATGGCCCAAGGGTGGTAGCCAGCCACCCCTCTTCCATTGCAAATCATTTTTTAATTTTTTTTTAAATGATTAAACCTGATATAATCAGGTGGTTTTGTTTTATTTTGGTAATGTGTTCCATGCTGAGGTGACAGACGATGAATGGTTGGCACAAAATAGGACTTTTGTGCAAGCTCAGTATATAAGTTATTCTCAAACTATAAAAGTTAATGCGTGTAGGAGTATTTCAAATTTTACCCTAAGCTTGCAGGTAAAATAATTGTGTCATCTGCCTCGTACCTATAATTTGAAATTGACCAATCAAATGTGAACTTTTGCTGTTTATGTCACACCCTTATCGTTTTTTGATATTTCACAATTCAGTAATTTTTTATTATTATTTTATTTTGTTGTTTTTGGGTAGCGGTTCTTGGATGCAAATCGGTGGCCGGTTGCTAGCTTTGATACTTTGACTAGCCTCTACGCTAGAACCGAAGGAAAGTTGGGAACTTGGGAGATCACGCGAGAATAAATTCTCGTTTCTCTTAATAAACGTCCATGTAGGCAACCAGAAAGCATTTATTCTCCGCTTCTCTCAACACAGGTCTTTGTAGGCAACCATAATCGCTTCTCTCCACATAGGTAATCAAAACAAGTCCCTATCGTTCTTCTTCTTTGGACCTCTGAACCAATTCTACTCCAGAAATACAGGTTTCCAAATAGAGAATGGAAATGAGGTGTATTTTTCGCAAAAAGTTTTCGAAATTTGTCATCTCCATTTCCTCTCATAATAATCAGTTGGCATCCAGCCATCCCCTATTACCCCTAGCTCATCTACATAAAGAGGTAATAAGCCTCTGTCTCCCGTTCTCACCGGAAGCATTCTCAAACCGTTGTTCTAATGGCCGACGTGTGGCAAGCATTTTTCATGAAGGATGCGTTGAACCAAGGAGAGATTGACAAAAAGCAAATTTCCAATGGATGGGCAGTTCAGGGGCGGCAAGCGTTCCTCGATACGCTTGGAGACTTTCCCGATTCTACCTACCGAAGGGAATATTCGAATGTGATCGTGCGATGTCATGAACACAGTGATGGGCATTGCAAGCTAGTTGTTCGTGGAGATGAGATACGTCGGCTCACTCGATATGGGAGTAGCTTGAGTTGATGAAATAAGAAAGTCCACTCTAGGATGGGCTCGGGCTCAGGCTCCGCCATTGTGTTACGGAAATGAAGCCGTCTGACTCGTCTTTATATAGAAGTTAAGGAATTGGGAAGAGATGGATTTTTTATTTTTATTTATTATTATTATTTTTTTTTTTTGTAAGTGGGAAGAGATGGCTATGGGTCATTTGATTAGGACAATATACGAGCTTTTTCCAAAACTATATGATTATTTCTATTTTTCTATTATTCTTCTCCAAGTTGTTTTCTTTAAAAGAATTTAAAAATTAAATTATTAAAAAAAATTCGCACATAGCTCATGTTATAGGCTAGTTCTTCATTTGTCAATCATATTTGAGATCTTGAGGTATTGAGATCTCAAGATACTGAGATCTCGAGATATCAATATCTAGAACAGAACTTTATTATCTTAATTACTTCTTCTCTTTTTTTAAAAAAAAAAAAATTTAACTCCCATTTATTGTCCCCAAATTTTCTTCCCTCATTTCTCTCATCTCCTCGAGTATTTCATGAAAAAAAAATTTGACATCAACCAAAGCAAGGGCATTAAGACCCGAGAATTTGTGAGGTATCTTGCAGGTTCCATATAATTTGAATATTAGCATTGGGCACTTGAGTTAAGACCATTATTAAATTACATATAAAATCCATAACCTAAATAAAACCCGCACATTCATGAAAGCTTGAGAGGTTGGCTTCATCCAAGGGCGAAGTATTAAGAGAGGATAATCCATCGCCCCACATGGGCAAGGGTATTTTTTATTTTTTTCAATGTATTTTTTATTTGGACTTTAAATCAACGGTTCAATTGCTGCCCAATACCCTACGTGGTGGTTTGAATACGTTGCTCACAAACCCCTTTACCTTTCACCATTTTCAAAGACAAGCCTGGCCCAGAGTGGACTTTATTATTTCATCAACTAGGCTACACCCCTATCAATTCAGCCGTAGAGTATCATGTATCTCATCTCCATTGCTTGCATATATTGCTGAGGATTTGGTTAATTATGATTTGGTTGTGCCTGTTCTATGAGAGTTCTCTTACTTTTATTAAAGAGGTCATAGATTGGGATGTAGGGATGTTTGATTTGAAAGCATATCACGCTGGAAAAAATAAATCTTTCGACACCCAAATACTTATCTTCGATAACCCAAATGATCACCCAAATGTTGATAACTGTAACCTCCTCGTTGATATACTAGACTTGAATGTTCATCCAGATGCTCTCAGTGAGTTATTACAAACCGATGAATGAGTTCGAGTATATTATCGTTACCTGGAAGGGAGATTGGAAGTCCAGTTGGTGACGGCCATACACCCCCAACACCTTGACCATTACCAATGAGATTAAGGTTCCAATATAGGTATCCGTATCCAGAGCTTGTTTTAATGTTGATTTGTTATTGTTTCAAGTTTATTCATTGATTTTTCTTTTTTCAAACTCGATCTCCTAGCATTCTGACTAAAAAGATTCTTCTTAGCGGGGTGCTTTTTTCTTTTTTTTTTTGAATTGATCCCAACTCCCCTTGTTGTTTGTCTAAGATGGGTGCATGGTTCTTTTGGGATGCTTCGTGGTGGCTATTATGTTTGTATTTATCTTATTGTTGGATTATTAAGACTTTAATTTGTTTGGTAATTTAGTTAATGCTTGTCGGACAATTAATGTAATGTAAAGTTTAATTTGTGTGGACATTTATCTTAGGATAATTAAATGTTTTGTAGGATAATTAAATTAACTTCGATTTTAATTTGTGTGTTTATGATGTTTTATGTTTGGTGTATCTTTGTGTGTACACTCAATTGTTATCAGGGACGGATGGAGGGGGGTTGGGGGAGCCCTAGTCCCCCCCAATTCTTTTAAAAAAATAAATAAATAGCTGTAATATATATATATATATATATATATATTTGTCCCCCCATAAAAAAATATCAAAGGCTGGTCCCCTTATGTTGTCTTTTGGATCCGTCCTAACACCCTAATATTGGGCTTCATAAATATGTTTTTGGACATAAGTAAATTAAATTTAGTAAATAAGTGACTAATACTAGTGTTCAATGAAATTGAAATTTAATTATAAGAAGAGAATTGTATTGCAAAGTTTAAAGATAAATTAGCTTATGTTGACTTTTTGACAAAACTTTGACTAGAAAAAAATTGAGTCGTATGAAAACTCAAATTAAGTCAAATGAAAGCCCATTTTGTTTGCCTTGGAGTCATCTACTTATTGTTAAAATTTCAAAAAATTTGGTTTTTGAAAAAATTTAATACCATAAATAAATCATTATTTAAACACCATAATTCGAAAATGACGTTTTTAGAATATCATTTTATTTCTAATATTAAGCTTCACAAAAATGTTCTTGGACATAAGAAAATTAAATTTAGTAAATAAGTAACTAATATTAGTGTTCGGTGAAGTTGAAATTTAATTATAAAAATATAATTTTATTGCAAAATTTAAATATATATTAGCTTATGTTGACTTTTTTACCTTTAACTTTGACCGGATGAAAACTGAGTCATACGAATTAAAATTGAGTTAAATGAAAAGCCCATTTTGTTTGTCTTGGAGTCTTCTACTTACTAAATGCTTCAAATCCTATAATACATTGAAAATTATTTCCCTATTTTAAAGGAAATAATTTAAGAATAATTCGACGTTTGTCATAATTGATTTATTTGGTGATTTTATGTTAAGTGCTTCGGATTTGCTAATGAGGAAATAAGTATAGGCTTTAATTTTCTATAGTACTATTAGAGGGTTTAATTGGTGTTCTTAGATTTATTTGATTAAACCACAAAAAGAGACAAAATTGGTAATAAGACAAGTGGTGTTTTTGTAATACATATATTGTGGTATAATTTCTGTTTTTGATTGTATTTATTATATTATAATAAAAATATAATATATAAAGAGAAAAAAAATTATTATTATATTTTATTATTTTATTGACGTCCCCGGTAAAATGAATTCATGTTTGGTGAAGTTCAAATTTATTTTTAACAAGAGAATTTTATTGCAAAGTTTAAAGATATATTAACTGATGTTGACTTTTTGACCTTTAAACTTTGACTAGAAGAAAACTGGGTCGTAAGAACTCAAATTAAGTCAAATGAAAGCCCATATTGTTTGCCTCAGAGTCCTCTACTTACTGTTAAAATTTCAAAGAATTTGATTTCTGAAAAAATTTCATACCAGAATGAAATCATTATTTAAATACTAAAATTCGAAAACAATGTTTTTAAGATATCACTTTATTTCTAGGCCTTGTTTGTTAAACCCCTCCCCATTCCTTCACATTCCACCACACTATTCACTTCATTTTAAAAAAAAAAAAAAAAATTAAATCATTCACATTTTTATATTACATCATTTACTCTTTATTACTATTTAAATAAAAAAATTCACTACAAAACAAAAATTTTTCACTTTTCAATATCACCTTTTCATTTTCCCATATCAATCATTATTATTTTTTTTAATTTTTTTAAAAGGTAAACAGTGTCGTGGTAGATTTTTTTGTTGTTTAACAAATACCACCCTAACAAAGACGGACTGAGGGGGGATTGGGGGAGCCCTAGTTCCCCCCCAATTCTGAAAAATATATATATATATAAAAAAAAGCTGTAAAAAAAAAAAATTATATTAGTCCCTTCATAAAAAAAGAATAAAGGCTCATCCCCATATAGTTTTCCCGATCTGTTCCTGATTGTTATGTCTTTTTATTATTATTATTATTTGTGAAAAAGAAAAGACTGTTTTTCATAAGAGGAATGCTGCAAATGAAGTGCATTAATGTATACAGTTCATATTGTTTACAGTTCCTCAATAGGCTTGTCTGTCATTTTTCTTTTTTTCGTTCACACTTTGAGAATACTTTATGTGATTTTGATTACAAATGCTCATTTGATTTGCAAAATTGTAGGGCTAATTAAACATTCTGAAATATATATTAATTAATGCAATCACTAATCAGGAATAGTCTCTCCATGCACAGATGAGATCATCCTCACAAGTGCTCGATCTGCTGATGCACTCTTCTGGTTCTCGATACCTGTGCTCATCGATAATGTTCTCCAGGATCTTGTCCATCTTCATATGAATCTTCTCTAGCTTAGCTTTCGCGTGCCGACTCATCAGATGAACAACTTTTTGTGAAGGGAACAAGTCAACCAACTCAAAGCCTCCTGACAAGACTATAAATTCCTTGGTCAACGTTTGATATGCATCTTGGTCTTTGCATTTACTACCGAATGACAATTGATTGCTTCCAATTAAGGGGTTGGTCCCTTAATTTTTTTTTTTAAATGACTGGACCAACCCCTTAATTTTTTTTTTTTATTTCAAAAAATTAAGGGGTTGGTCCATTCATAGTTCGGTCAAATGGGCTTGGGGCCTTTGTTATATCTGATAATTGGAAAATTGTGCAATCCAGCTGGACCCGAACGGCCCTTCAACTGCTCACTTCAATCAATAGATTAGGAAGGGTGGGAAATACATACAAACTAGTGTCTTTCTTTTATGTCCTAAATCTGATCATATTGGCCTTGGAAAGGGTGAAAGTTACCAGCAATTTGATTGATAATCCTAAATTGATACCTTTTAAAATTTTGGAAGAGGTCATTAAAAAGTTCGAACTTTTCTTTGCTTCTCTTGAATGTCCAAAATTATCCCACAAATGAATCCTTAATAACTATTAACTTTTTGATTTTTTAACGCTTTGTTTAATAACATTACTTTTTCTTCAAAACAAAACATTAACAATCAACCAAAACATTCAAAACTATTTTCATATGTATGTCACATTACAATACATTTTTCAAACAAAAACACACAATTTAAAAAGCATTGACAATCGAGGGAAGCTATATCCCCAACCATCTTTCCAAGTAATTATTAGATTCAAAGCCACAGTAATGATAATGCCTCAAAAGGGCAATTGAAGGACCAAGTAAAAGAAGTAGGGATCAAATGCAAGTTGTTTTTCCTTTCGACAACTAAACCAAAGGCTTCAATCATGTCCAAATCCTTTGGCTTCATCCTGTTTGGGAGTTCCCAATCAAATTGGTATGGTAGTTGAGCAAGAGGAAGTTCAATATTGGCTAAACCAAATAAAACTACTGGGCACATCCTCCTTCCTGCCCCAAAAGGGATATATTCAAAGTGAGTCCCTTTGAAATCATTTGAACTATCAGCAAACCTTTCTGGCATAAAACTTTCAGCATCAAGCCAACATGCAGGATCTCTTCCAGTTGCCCACGCATTTATAATGACTTTGGTTTTGATGGGTATTTCATATCCATCAATTTTGCATTGCTCCCTACATTCTCTTGGAAGTAACGTAGCAAGAGGAGGTTGTAGCCTTAAAGTTTCTCTGATCACTGACTTCAAGTAACTTAGTTTATGAAGGTCTTTCTCCTGAATTTTTTTTCTTTCCTTTAAACATCTGTCTTATCTTAGCTTAAGCCTTCTCCAACACTGTAGGGTTTCTCATCATTTCTGTCATAGCCCACTCTACTGTGGTTGATGAAGAATCACTGCCAGCAGTAAATATGTCCTAGAAAAAATTCAAAATTTATTGCGATGGTTAATTAATTATATTCATAAATTTTTATAAGCTTAATATTTTTCAAAAACTAAAAATATGATGATGGCAACAGAAGCGATTGACCCCAAGTCATTGGGAATTAATTCATTTTGAATGATTATGATATATTGTAGCAGAAATACTAACCAAAATGAAGGCCTTGATGTTGTTGGTTGTGATTAGGAACTCAAGTGCTGTACCACTTTGCTGAAGGCCTAAAAGGACGTCAACAAGATCTTCCTGCTCTGCTGATGCACTCATCTGGTTCTTCCTGTGCTCATCGATGATGTTCTCCAGGATCTTGTCAATGTTCCTATGAATCTTCTCTAGTTTAGCTTTCATCCCACTAGTCACATGACCAAATTTTTGTGAAGGGAAGTAATCAGCCAACTCAAAGCCTCCTGCTTGTTAAATTACCAATTATCCCAAAAGCTTAAATTAATAGGAAAATGTGAATTTAGTCACTTAATTATTAGTTTAACACTCCCCTTCATGTGTTAGCTCAAACTCCCTTTTAATATGTGAGGCTTAACACGTGAAATATTTAATTTAAATGGAGGGTGAATTAACAGAGTCAAGGTTCGATCTCATGACCTTTGGCTCTGATACCATGTTAGAATTGGGTATTGAGCCTAACTCAACCCAAAAGCTAGGTCAAGAGTTGATGTTTTTCCTCACCCTTATAAATGGCTCATTTTCTTAATACCTAAGCAATATAGGACTTTCAACCTCACATGGAGACAATAGGAAAACTCGATACCATGTTAGAATTGGTTCTTAGGCCTAACTCAACCCAAAAGCTAACTCAAGAGTTGATGACTCCCTTTTAATATGTGAGGTCTAACACGTAGAATATTTAATTTAAATAGAGGGTGAATTAATGGAGTCAAGGTTCGATTCTATGATATTTGGCTCTGATACCATGTTAAATTATCAGTTATCCAAAAAGCTTAAGCTGATAGGAAAATGTGAATTTAATCACTTAATCATTAGTTTAACAATGCCAAGGATAACATTTCGTTGACCAACAATAGAAATGCATCTTGGTCTTTGCATTTGCTACCGAATGCTGCTCTACATATAATGGTACTTGTCAAAGTGAAAATATGTTCAGCGAAATTGATTAGAGATCCTGAAGATGAGTGGATGGACTCAATGAGATTATCAACCTCTTCTTCTCTAAGAGAAGAGAAGGACCGAACCCTCTTGGTACTTAGGAGTTCCAAGATGCAGACTCTTCGCATTTGCCTCCAGTAATCACAATATGGAGAAAAGGCAATGTCTGAGCCACCATAGGTGAAAATTCTAGGGGCAAGAAATAGTGGCCTTTGAACAAAGGCAAGGTCATGTGTCTTCATGAACTCCTTGGCCATCATGGGGATGACACCACAACTGCAGAAACTTCACCCAATTGTAGGTGCATGAGAGGTCCATGTTTCTTGGCTAGTTCTCTAAGAGCATGGTGTGGTAGAGATCCTACCAAGTTGTGCAAGTTTCCTATAAGAGGTAACTTCCATGGCGCAGGGGGCAATTTCCGAAGTTTGGATCTTTTACATAGCTTTAACAGCCAAACCAAAGAGAGGAAAAGAATGAAAGTGGCGAGAGCAAAGGACATTACCATCGCAGAAAGGAGATAAACAAGTGATTACTCTACAAATTTCTTTCACCCAAGTTGCAAAATTATAGTGCTATTAGCAGTTGGATCCCATCAGCTAGTAGGTAGAAACATTGACTTTTTTGGTGCAAATATATATAGTATATTGGACTACCTCAATTATTGGATCCCTAAACAAGAACACGACTGAATTTAATCATATGATATTCTAAAGAGTAGCAGATCAAATAAGACTAATTGTTTTCTTTTACCGACTAATTATATGATGCTATTAATTTACGGGCGTGTCTTATTCGTGAAAATGTCAATGCATAATTTCATAATTAATTTTGAGTAGTAAAAGGATAATTCAAGGGGCCACGCAACCAACAGAGAAAGAGCTGACTCTTTCATGCAGTCTGAGTTACTTGTAGTTGACTGGTCAACGCCCATATTCCAAACCAAATTGATTCGTTTTGTTCCGTGTGGGGAGCAATTTCTCATGACTTCCATGTGGGGAGCAATAAATATGGCATATTCCAAACCAAATTGATTTGTCTCTTTACATAATATCACATGATTCACACAGAATACCTTAGTATTACAGCAGGATAAATTAGATTTTTGGAGAATGCAGGGGTGTACAGAGTTAAATAACAGTACAAATTAGCACATGCAAATCATCCGATGATGATTTTCTGTGATAAAATTTAGGATCATTCACGTGCAAGCAAATCTCTTTTAACACAATAAAAGCTTCATCTGTAAGTCTAAGTATTTGATATGTAGATATATAAGCAAAGGGAGACAGATGGGACTTTCCAGGAATCTAGTGATAAATTATCACTTCTTTTTCAAGTTTTCTTGTCTACTTTTGTGTAAGTAGACATTGTCACAATGATTGAAGATGAAAGGGGCTTCATCACCATACATTATTAACTCATCCTCAAATATTAACAACAATCTTCAAACAGAATGTCATGAAGATAATTTACATAACAAAAAGACTGAAATCACAGCAGATTTCTATTTTCCTCCAACCAATCTAGCTGGATTTCCAACACTAGTAGTCTTAGGAGCCACATCCTTCAGAACCACTGACCCTGCACCTATTTTAGCCCCTTCTCCAATTCTAATATTACCCAAAACCTTGGTTCCTGCACCTATAAAAACCCCATCACCTATCTTAGGATGCCTGTCCCCAGAAACTTTTCCAGTGCCACCCAATGTCACATTATGCAGAATTGTAACATTATCTCCTATGACTGCTGTCTCTCCAATCACAACACCAGTGGCATGATCAAGTAATATCCCCCGCCCAATTCTTGCTCCTGGATGGATGTCCACTGCAAAAACCTCAGATATGCGACTCTGAAGTAGGTGTGCCATGACAGTCCTGCCTTGTGACCACAATTTATTTGCCACCCTATGAGCTTGGCAGGCTAGAAAACCTTTAAAATTCAACAAGCAATGGACATAACTGAGGCAGGCAGGGTCTCGTTCTCTTACAGCTCTGAGATCATCTCTAATGGCTCCCCTCATCATCTCATCATCTTCAGCAAAAACGCTTAAGAGAATTTCCTTTAGTGCATCACTAGCAATGTCTGCGTTTCCCAACTTCATCGCTAGCTGATTCGCTAACACGCTCTCCAGTGAAACATGTGACAATATCGATGAGTGGTAGTATTTAGACAACATTGGCTCTTGTTCCAAGTCGCACAAAGCTTCCTCTCGGATTTTCAACCATAGCTGCTCATCTTCATCCTCATCATCCTGCAGAATGTTTTTTGAAGAACATGAGGCTTCCTTCCCAGCTCGGTTATTGCCTTTACATGAAACAAGATTTGAGAAGCTGGATCTGCAGAATTTGGACCTCCCTTGGCATTGATTGGAGTTCAAAAAAAATGGACTACTAGAAGTACTTTCGCTTGAATTAGCAATACAAGCTGCCATTGTTTTGTGGAGCTCTTGACTGGAGTTCAAAGAAATGAAGGGTTGTGGTAGTATTGGGAAGCCAAAGTACGGTCTATTTATAATATAGTAGAGCGGAGGTGAGTGATGAACTGTGGCAAGAACCAGAAATTTCTTGGCAAGTGGCAACAACAGAGTACTTGTTTTGTAATTGAGTTACAAAGATTCAACGCATGACGTTTGGCGTGACGACTCTCCTCATAATTCTTGTGTTGAATTTTATTGTGGTCAAAAGTCTAAATATGTAGACATTATGTCCGATACTTGCAGAACACTTCAACATGTTGATGTCATCAGTGATGGAGGGAGGGGGGGAACGGCCCCCACAATTCCAAGAAAAAAAAAAAAATTTGCTTTGGTCCCCCATGTATATTCCTGGCTCCTCCCTGGATGTCATCAACCTTGTCACGATTTACGTAAGTTGAATAAGATGGATGTGTTGCAGTGATCAAGTTTATCCTAAACAGAGTGCCAATTCGTGTTCGTTTTAAGAGTTTGGGCTGGGTCAAAGTACGAGCATAAAATTATATACATCAACTTTAATTCAATCAAGTTAACTTTATTTTGCTAGTTTTATATCGAGTGCGTGTAAGTTTTATGAGTCACATTAAAATGACTAGCCCACTCTTAATGTCGAGTGCCAGATTAGAGTGGAGTCGAAACATTGATATAAGACCGTATAAGTAAATTATAATTCGACTCATTTAAACAGATTATCCCTCTCAACCTTAATTTGGTAATTTCATGTTGGGTTAGTGGATTAGCCATAATCTTGAATAATAAACACTAAACAACGACTTTAGTAACTTTGTTTTTTCTTTTTACAATAAATTTTTTGAATACTACACCAGTTATTATACTTCTCTTCTAAACTCACGCGATGAGTGCTATGTGACACTAACATGAGTAATGTTAGTGTATATGTGGGGCTATTGTATTCATTCTAATATGTAAGATATATTAGAATGAATACAATAGCTTCCTTATATAGGAGGGAGATAGGAGCCTTAGCTTCCAATCTTACCAATGTGGGACAAGCCCCACATATACACTAACAAGTAATAAGTCAGTTTAATTATTTAGTGGGGAGTATACACATCAATTTGTAAGAAAACTATAAGAGTTTAATCACTCTTTCTTATTTTATAGTTTGATAAGATTAATATGTTATACTTAAAGCATTTGCTGTGGAAAGTGCACATAGAATTGAGATTATATAAAATCCATGAAAATGGAACTTCTCCTACATTTACACATTACGAATTATTCAAAGCTTTGCAATTACTTTCAATATCTAATTAGAGTTTCAAAATGGCAAGTGGTTTAAGTCACATTTGCAAATCAATTTCTTGAGTCCCAAGTCAAGGTATCACAATTTTACAATAAAGAAAAAAAAATTATTTATTTATTCCCACAAAGGCAAAGAAGGAAAATTATGAGAAATTTGGCTAAACCATACAGCTTCCTTTTGAAAGCCAAGCAACCAGGATCCTCTTGATCATGTCAAAATTTTGTTTTGTTGTATTTAACAGCATATATAGTGCTACATTTATTTAAAGCTTTAAATAATGTTGTATTATATTTATTGTGTGATAACATATTCACTATTAGATTGTAAAATCTAATATAAACTATTTTTTTTTCTTTTTTCATTTCATTTGAAATTGAGAGAATCATGTTCCAATTTTTGGGACTTCATGATCCATATTTAGGACATGCTAGTGTTATCATTGGAATTATTGATGATCTTTTTTAAGATTTTTTTTTTTTTGGTATTCAAAGGGGGGAATAAAATGAATAAAATTAAATTTAAACTATTAAAAAAATTACAAAAAGATTTCAATAATTTCTTTTACAACACCTAAACTCTATTTGAGGGCTAAAAACAAAAATTATGATGAAAAACTAATTTGTGTCCATGTAAATTACATGTAGGGGTGACCTTCCTTGGGGTTTGATTTCCAGAAAGTGTTTCTTGCGTCCCATAACGTATTTTTGTAGTCTCCTACACGATACCAAACAGGGCCTACCTCTAGTTTCTTTAAATATTTTTTTCCCCTCTTTTTTAGCTGGGCCCTAAGTTTGGCAGGCCCTGATCATGGACTAGCCGTTATAAATTTTTGGTCCGAACTACAGAAGACGTTCAAATAGATAGGCCTTGTTATATTCCTAACAATATATCGGCCTACTCTATTTATAGCATTTTAAAATATTTGTTCTTCATTTTAGTTAAAAAGTTACTTATTTTTAATTTTAGCTACCATTTTTTTTTTTTTGGTTAAAAATCCATATTCAGCTATTCATTTTCACCTTTTTATTTAAATATTATTTTTTTAAAAATTATTATTTATTGAGAGGAGAAAGAATATTAAAGATTAAAAAAATGATCTGATTTTATATGTGATGAGTAGACAGCGCTCATTGTTAAGCAAGATGCAGCCCATTTTGCTCATATTCTAACATTTTGACTAACCAAAGCAACATTTGACTAACCAGATGAAATGGTCTTAAATTTGGACAAAGTTGCTCGCTGAACTAGGTTTAATTTGAGTTTAATTAAGTATATTAAACTAACCTTTGTAGTTTGTTCATGAAACCCTAAACCATATATTTACAAAAAGCAGTTTATACGAGTTGAAAAACCAATGTTATTTTAAAATCTAATGTTGAAAAAGTAGTTAAAACTTGAAAACACATAATCTTATATAACATAATAATAAAAGATATTGAAGCAATAGTGGTAATCGATCAAAATAAGATAACAGGATAAATAGTTATTTATTTAAAATAAATGACTATTAAAACATGATAATATGAGGTTGGCTATTTATTTGAAATTCAAAATAATCCTGAAATAATATTAAATTTGAAATTTTAATTTCATGAAATAATATCGATAAGTTTGACCTGCAACTTTAGCTCATAGTAGTTCATCCTTTTGGACAATGTCAGGGGTTTAATAATAGAGGTATTTTAGGATTAAAATATCTCTGGATTATAGATAATATATTAAGTATGAATTAAAATTTAAATATTAGAGATAAGTATTATCATTATAGTAGTTTATTATATTGGACAAAGTTTTCCTCCAAACTAGGTTGGAGGAATTTCCTCAAACTAGGTTGGAGGAATTTCCTCCAACCTAGTATGAAAAAATGACATGTGTCCCTTAAACATGTGAGATGCACATGTTTTTTTATATTTAGTCTTTTATTTTATTGTACATTGTAATTATCTATTTAAAGACATCAAGCTCATTAATAATAAATTAAGTAGAATTAATCTCAAACTTTGTGTTTGAAAAATTGTTTTTTTAAACAAGATAACATGATAAATAGTTATTTATTTAAAATAAATGACTATTAAAACATAATAATATGAGGTTAGTTATTTATTTGAAATTCAAAATAATCCTAAAATAATAATAAATTTGGAATTTTAATTTCATGAAATAGTATCGACAAGTTTGACCTGCAACTTTAGCTCATAGTAGCACATTTTGTTACTACTTTTGGATAGTGTTAGGGGTTTAATATAGAGGTATTTTAAGATTAAAATACCTTTGAATAATATATTATTTATAAAGATAATATATTAAGTATGAATTAAAATGTAAATATTAGAGATAAGTATTATTATTAGAGTAGTTTATTCCATTAGTCTTTTATTTTACTATGCATTGTAATTATCTATTTAAAGACTTTAAGCTCATTAATAAATAAATTAAGCAGAACTTTGTGTTTGGAAAATTGTTTTTTTAGGTTTCCTTAAAAAAAAAAAAAAAAATCTAAGAATTCTGGTTTCGCCAAAATTCCCAAGGACCAAAAATCTCAGAAATGTGTGATTTTGGGCTTGACCAATTAATACCCAGTTTGGAAGCTATCAAAACCAATTCTCAGTGCCTGAGGAATTTAGGGGTTTTGCTTGGCCGTAAAGCCCCTACGTTTGAGCATTTGTAAGACAACCCAAAAATCCAAATCTACTTCGAAAACCAAAATTCTCGAAAAGATGACCAAAAAACTCAGAAATTTGTGATTTTGAGCTTGACCTATTAATACCCAGTTGGGAAGCAATCAAAAACAATTCGCAAGTGTTGTGAAATTTAGGTTGTACTGGGTCCTATATACTGGTCTCCCGCGCATTCTTCTTTGTGCGTTTGGGTTGAGCAAGCAGCGTTAATTACACAGGTCTTCCTGGGCTCGCTCAGCTTCAGAGTTCAATGGGTCGCTCTCGTGGAAATTTCCACTCTGCCGATGAGGACCCCACCCAAAGGTTCTTATCTGCTTTCTAATAATTTTTTTTTTTCTTTTTTGGGAGTTTAATTCACATTTGAGCTTGCTTGGTTGTTGGTTTTTTTTTTTTTGGTAAAAAGTTCGATTTTTGGACATACATTCGGTGTTTCTTAGTTCTTACTGTTCATATCTTTAGGCGCATAAAAGATGGAATTGTGAAATGTTATATAAGATCAGCAGTTTGTTTAAATGTGAAAGTGGAAAGAATGCAGTAAATACATAATGGGTTTATGTGTGACCACTGATAATAATGGTGGAAGTAGCTGTCAAGCTCTGCAACAGAAGAATGCAAAGAAGAAAACGAACAGAGGAACAAGAAGAAGGAAGAAGAAAGGTTGAAACAAGTCGAGAGAAGAAGAGAGAATGAATGTTCTTATTCTCTGTATAATCAACCTTGATTACAATAATGAATCAATTCTACTTATATACTCGGCCACAATGATAACAGATTCTGATAACTAAGCTAACTAACTTCAACTGTACTAAAACAGAATTAACCAACTGAAAAAGATTACAACTGAAAAAGGTTAGTTAGTTCATCTATATACACGTGCAGTCACCTCTCCAACTGAGTTTTCTGATAGTAGACTCATACTTGCCCAGAGGGAAGGAAAAGAGAGGGATTTCCACTATGCTGTAACAAGCTTGACAAGATTCTGATGCATTTTGATTTCTTAATTGTGCTATGATTTTGCTTAAGCTTTGTATCTTTATATGAGTGCATCATATTACTTGCCTCGTTGATTTACATTTGGCACATTGCTGTAGTTTCTTGTTTTAGAGTATCACTTTTTGGCCATGCAGATCAAGGAGAAAAAAGAATGCCTCCAGTGGTGAAAATTCAGAATCCGCAGCTGCAGGTACTATTCCACTCTTGCATGGCTTTAAAAGTATGCTGTTTAGAAGTAAACTCTAGTGACATGGTTTCTTGATGACTTAGCTGTTGGAGAGGTCTCAATGGTATGAAAGTGTTTTCAACTATTCTCTCTTTTCAAACTAAAACCCAATCCCCCCTCTCCCTCTTCCCTCTTGGAACACACACGCACTCTCGGCCTTAATGTCTATGTTGTATTCTGGTAATTAACATTTTATAAACAGTATGTGTAGGAAGCCTGTCAAAGAAACCTCAGCTGACTTGATCTTAGGGTCATTTGATTGAGGTTCTGCCCGGGCATACATTTTTTGTTTTTTTTCGTCTTTTATGAGTTTGGAGTACTTTTAGAAGCTGCTGTACCAATATGATGGTGTGATGATTTTCTATCCAAGTCATCATTGGTAGTGGTACCTGTTGGCTGTTGTTGTCTATATGCTTTTTACATTTTTTTTTTCTTTCTTTCTTCTTTTTGATCTGTTTTCTTTTTCTTGCATGTGTGTGTGTTGGACACAGGTCAAGGGACAAGTGAAGGGAAAAGGGCTTTATACCACTGCAATTATTGCAACAAAGACATTACAGGGAAGATCCGTATCAAATGTGTCGTGTGCCCTGATTTTGACCTATGTATAGAGTGTTTTTCTGTTGGAGCTGAGGTGACACCACATAAGAGCAATCACCCTTACAGGGTTATGGTTAGTAATCTCATTAATAAAGTACTTCTCCTGCTGTTACCTTACAGACTTGTAGAGTTTTGTATGGTGTTAAGTTATTAGTAGAGGCTGTTATTCATGTTTTTGTTATGAGGATGTAAATGGTAAACCCATAAATTGTGCTTATGCTTTTATATTTTCCCTTTCAACAGGATAATTTATCCTTTCCACTTATTTGCCCTGACTGGAATGCAGATGATGAAATACTACTACTAGAGGTACTTTCAATCTCAGTTTCATCCCTACAATAGCGTTGCTTGATCCTACCTTTTTTTTCAGCTCTATATTTGTTACCTGGAAAAATCTATTTACTTGTATTATCAAAATTCTTATTTCAGGGGACTGAAATGTATGGCTTGGGTAACTGGGCAGAAGTTGCTGAGCATGTGGGAACTAAGAGTAAAGAACAATGTATAGAACACTATACAAATGTGTATAAGAACTCTCCACTCTTCCCTCTTCCGGTATGACATCTTGAACAAAGTGAATTCTCTTATGAATTGTTAATTTTTAGAAGGGTAACTTGTGGAACATGTTTGTTTCTAGGACATGTCTCATGTTGTTGGAAAAAACAGAAAGGATCTTCTTGCTATGGCTAAAGGACATAGTGAGGACAAGAAAGGTGTGTGATCATGTTTACCATAACTCTTTAAACCTTTCAATTGTTTTCTTTTTTGTTTATCATTTTAATCTTGTCTTGTTTATATGGTGAATGATTAGTGAGACTATGATATTCATTTTGTGATGAACAACTGCTGGTGACTATAACAGGATTTCCTATGTTAGGGGAGCTTAATTTGAAGGAAGAATCTTCTTTTTCTCCTTTAAGAGTCAAGTATGCTTTCGTTATCTTCCATGTATGTGCTGTACAATTTACCTGAGAAGCCTTCTTATGATTTTTATTTTAACCAGAATTGAAGATTCACACAAAGGTGGTTCCTCTGGCCGCTTATTGTCAAGCTTAAGTGCTGGTGAGGCAAACTATATTATTGACTAGCTTCCATTATTTATGAAATAATTTATTCAATTAAATTTTAGATATGATCCTTAGATTATTTGCCTTGTTTTCTTATACTTTAGAAGTGGAATCTGGGGTCCGGTCAGCAGCAACAGCTGCTAACAAGAAGGCATCTAATGTGGCCCAGGTTAAAGATGATCCTGGTGTCATTAAAGTGGAAGGTGTGACACATATTATCTACAGATTGCAAATAATTGTTGATTAATATATCTTTTCTAGAAAAGCTGATCTAACTAAAAGATTTTCTTGAATAAATGTTATAATCACATTTTTGTATTTTGTTGTTTGTTGGTGTCTGTTGCCTTCTATGCTTCTAACTTTCCATGTACTGAAAAGTTGAAAACTTGGTGGAGCATTCATAATCTGAATGGTAATGATAAAGCCATTAAATTATGTTTTTTTAATATTGTTGGCAGAACCTCAAGCAGACAGGAGCTTTGGGGGAAAGAAACCAAACTCTTCAGGGAATGAGGGTCCTTTAGTTGAATTGAGTGGTTATAACCACAAAAGACAGGAGTTTGATCCTGAATATGACAATGATGCTGAACAGTTATTGGCTGAGATGGAATTTAAGGATACAGACTCAGAAGAGGAGCGTGAGCTGAAGTTGCGAGTGCTGCGTATCTATTCAAAGAGGTATGCGGGCACAATAATCTGATTTTCACACTTTTTGGTGGATTTATTTATTTAAATATGTGAAACTTGTAAGACAGCATTTTAAGTGTCAGACTGATGTAGCATAATGGTAAAGAATGAGAAAAGAGAAGGAGGAGAAGAGGAATTGAGATATTATCATTAAAAAAATCACGATGAACACGGGATGAGTATTTTTCTGCATAATTTCTTTATTTTTCTGTCTTTTGATGAAATTATTAGCTGTGGAGGTTTTGTGTAGACTGTATAATAGTATGGCATAACCTACTGGCTCAAACTGAAATATGCTTATTCTCTCTTCGGCCGCATTGTGGTTAAAATAAACTTCTTGGCAGGCTTGATGAGAGGAAGCGCAGGAAGGATTTTATACTAGAAAGAAATTTGTTATATCCGAATCCTCTTGAGAAGGACTTTTCACCTGAAGAAAGGGCGATCTGTCGGCAATATGATGTATTCATGCGTTTTCATACCAAGGAAGAGCATGATGATTTGCTTCAGACTGTTATTACTGAGCATAGAACACAGAAAAGAATTCAAGAACTTAAGGTATGATACATGGCTTGCCCCACTGAGGTTGTGTAGACTGGGTCTATAGAAAATAATCACAGTTGTGCCTGAAATTATTTAAGGAAAATGCTAGGTGCTTTCTTAATGTTCTCCTCGTGTCTTCTTAGTTTTAAGTGAATATTATTTTCTAAAAAAACAAAAAAGAAAGTTGTTCTTATTTCTCTCACTTGGTTTTTAAAAAATAATATCCACTTAAAACTAGGAGGACACTAGAATAACACTAGGAGAGCACCTAACATTTCCTAATATTAGTCACCTTAAAACTTTCATATAAAACAAGCTTGCCACATTGACATGGCCTTTTATTCTTGAAAGTTCCCTTGTGTGATATCATATTGTATGCAAATGATGCTCAACCACCAATGCTACACGTTAATTTGGAATGCTTCAGTCTGGTATATATTATGTGATACTTCATTTTGTCAAACTAATGTCTTCCTTGCATGAACTTCATTGTACAATTTTTCAGGATGCCCGAGCTGCTGGTTGCCGCACATCAGCTGAGGCTGATATATACCTTAAACACAAAAGGAAAAGGGAAGTTGAAGAGAATGCTCGTGTAGTAAAGGAAAGCTCTCAGGTTGGTCCAAGCAGTCAAGCTGGTCCAAATGCATTCATGGCTTCAGAGTCTGTTGGCAAGGAGTTCAATTCGAGACCAGTTGGACAGGCTACTTCAAACTCTGTGAACGACTTGGATATGGGCTTTTATGGAGCAGAATTATTGTCTGAAAGTGTAAGTATGCAGTCCCTAAGTTTTATTTCTTAAAAAAGAAAGCATAAGGGAACCGTTTTGTTTTTGTGTGCTGTATTCCTAAAATTGACAAGTAATTGATATTAATAGGGCGGCCTGAGCTTATTTGGGCTTATTAAAGTGTGACACGGGAAACATTGGCTTGAGCCTAATGTTTGCTGTGCACTGTATATGCTTTTCTGAGTCTTGCTGCCTAAAAAACTGTAGCCTCACACTTGCCCAGGCCAAAAAACCCATCCAGCTGGGTAATTTGTAAGATAATGTTAGTGTGTGGCTTGGATGTAATTCTGAATGCAATTGGCCAAAATCTATACTGTTTTTACTATGAAAGAAGCATGTTATAGCTTTAGTTTAGGATGAACTGAAGTATTTGAGAATCGCATGCTTTTGGGATACATGCTAGTTTAATAAGTCCGGTCAAAGGAATATTTGTCAATCCAATTTGGAGGAAAACTTCATTAGTCAATTTTCGGCTGAATTTCTGGTGTACATTTCTCTTGATTTTTAACTGAAACAATGTTTTAAGCTGTCTGCTTCCATGTGTAAACAGGAGAAACGGCTATGCGGCGAGATTCAACTACCCCCACCTCTCTACCTTAAGATGCAGGAGATTATGTCAATCGAGATCATCAAGGGTTCTGTCACTAAGAAATCCGATGCCCATCACTTATTCAAGCTTGAAGCCAGCAAAATTGACAGAGTTTATGACATGCTTGTGAAAAAGGGGATTGCTCAACCGTGAAACCTGAAACCTGAAACCATCTCCTGCTTTGCTTTGTTCTTTATCTTAAAAAATAGTGAATTGTTTCATTTTTATCAATTTTATTCCGTGGAAATGAAAAGCATGTTATATTTTTGTGGTGTTTATTTTGAAATAATTAATACATAATTGGTATTCACAAGGCATCGGGAATCATGTATCAAATCCAGGTGATTGATTTAAATCCGAGAAAGGAAACCCTTTTGTTCACCATAATGTACCCTAATTGTTGAGTGTGGTTAAAACTAGGGTGAAAGTATAAAATGACTCCCTAAACTATCAGATATGTAATTTAGTCCTTCAAAGTTTCAATTGATATAAAATAGCCCCCAAACTATCAATCCCTTATAATTTGGCCCCCTCTGTTAGTTGAAACCGTGAAAATGGATGAAAAACTAAAAACGACGTCGTTTAGGGTATGAAGAGTTACCAAAATTCCCTTGTTAGATTATAAAATTAAAAAACAAAGACCGAAACAATGTCGTTTTGGTGGGATTCAACAAAAACCCTTTCTTGCCACCCCCAAACCACCGTGTTCTTTCTCACTGCAACCCATTGTGACAAGTTTGTAGCAAACACGAGAGATAGGGACATGGACAGGGATTTTGGTGAATTTAAAAACAATAGGCATGTTGTAGTAAGATAGATATGAGCTAGGGGATAAGTAGAATCTTACTAATTGATTATTCTAGCCTCTGATAGTTCCTAGTCACAAGATCTATATTAGTGAAAGAGACCATATTAAAAGATTAGGAATGAAAACACATGTTTGGTTTCCTATGTGCCATCTTTGTAAAGTCAATTAGCAAATACTTGTGCTTCTTTTAAATTGGCCCAGGTATCAGATTGGTTTTCTCCTACTGATTTGAGTTTGTCTGATTTTATTTGCCGGCTGGCTCCACAGAAATGGTGTACCCTTTTTTTCTTTCTTTTTTTGGGGGTTTGGTTATTTTATTTATTTCTTCCTTCTTCCCCTTCTTCCCACAAGCTTGTCGTAGTGGGAAAGAACACAAGGGGAAGAAGGGAAAGAAAGGGTTTTTGTTGAATCCCACCAAAACGATGCCGTTTCAGTCTTTGTTTTTTTAATTTTATTTTTTAATCTAACAATGGCATTTTGGTAACTCTTTGTACCTAAAACGACGTCGTTTTGGGTTTTCCATCCATTTTCACGATTTCAACTAATGAAGTGGGCAAAATTATAAGGGGTTGGTAATTTAGGCTACTTTATACCAATTGAAACTTTGAAGGGCTAAATTACAAATTACTGCTAATTTGGGGGGCCATTTTATATTTTTCCCTAAAACTAGTTATCATGTTTGTGACATCCAAAAATAGTTACCCCATTAAATGAGTGGATTATAAATGCATTTATGAGTATTAAGTTTTATATTGGTGAATGTTGTAACCGCGTACAATAATAATGAACAATATATAGAATAAAAAAGAGAGATATCAAGAGAGAGACACATAGATTTAACGTAGTTCGACAATTTGCCTATGTCCATAGAGAGACGGCTATTATTTTCTTAATAATCCAGGGTTACATCAATAACATATATATATATAGGAAAAAACCCTAAACACTACTTATACGGACTCTATATGGACTTGTACGAAAATCCCTAAAATATCTCGTTCCGTACCACGGGGGTGTTGCCCCCACACTCCCACAACCTAATTGTTCCCCCCTGCAAACTTAATTACGCCCATGGGCCAGGGAGTCTACTAGCCCATGGGCATAATTAATATAAGCCACTAACTCCAACAGTGAATTATAAATGCATTTATGAGTATTAAATTTTATATTGGTTTTTTTTTTTTTACATATCCACTCAAGGGTAGGAGGAAGGGGTATTCGAACTTGTGACCTCCACTTTATAAGACGTGGTTCATAGCCGATTGAGCTACCACTTGGAGACTAAGTTTTATATTGGTGAGTGAGACTATTAAGCAACTTTAGAGAGTTTCAATTATCACTATTGATCGGTCTTTTTGAAGCAAAAATACAGAAATGACTAGCACTTTGTGCTCGGCCAAGGGATGAAGTATACGACACAAAGCTTGAGATGGTGAGAGATGATTGATAACAACATATATCATTTAATTTCTTTCCGAAACTACAATAAAATTTACAGTTGAAAACACAAAACTATTACTTTAAAACCATTAGGTGGAGAAGACAAAGCCAGATCTTGGTAGCACAATGGCTGCGGGAGCACAAGCCCTAATTCAACTTCTACTGCCTACCCTGACATACTGACTATGAACTTTGATTATAAACAAAATGCTACCTTTCGTCCCCCAAGGTTAAAACCTACCTGATATATTGCTGTACACCTGCCAATTCTCCTGATGTTAGAAAAATTGAGAATCTTCCTTCAGCCTTCCTATACCAAAAGTCATGCACCTAATTTACACAAAGGAACCCCAACTTTAAGGATTTATCATTGAGGTCAAAACTCAAGCTCAGACAGACAGTAAGCAACTAGTGCTATGGCTTCAGCTGCGTGCACATCTCTGGTTGGCAGAATCAAGATCGATGTTATCGTTATTATCTCCATTTTCATCTTCACGAGGCTGCTTCCTCAAATTGAACCCCTCCTTTTTTTCCAGGAGGTCATCAGATATGGGTAAGTAAGGCAATTCTTGTTCATCTTCTTCAACTGTTTCTAGTTTGGGCTCCAACAATGCAGAGCCACCATGCCCAAATACTTCAGCCATAGCAGAAGACATTGAGAGCTTCAAGCTAGGACTGGCATTTTCGGATAAATAACTAAGTATGTCACGCTTAGCTTTTATATCAACCCATCTGTTCCCTACCCAATCTCTGGAAGTTCGAACATTCTTTCTCTGGAGCTTCAGAAACATGTCTTCGCCTAAGATCACAGGGTAACTCACATCACTCACCATAAGAACTGATGGTATAACTCAGACACGACATTGTTCATCAACTCAATGAGCCATGTGCACCCCAAACAACAGCACAAGAATAATTAAACTGAAACACATCAGATTTAGCTATATTAGAACATACCAGGGAAGTAAACATGCAGAGTATCATTTCCAGATATGTCAACTCCAGTTATAACACCTTCCCACCAGCCATCACTCCACCATGCGTCAACTGCTGCACCAACCTCCAAGTTACAGTCTGTAAAATCCTCAGGAGGGCTTGGCCGAATTGTCAGGCGGCCTGAGCATCTCATGCCCAATTTATCAGAAGATGCAACTCTAGATGCTGGTACCCATTCCTACATATTAATATAAATGTTAACATTCTATTTTCTTTCCTGATCAGGTATTTACATGAAGGAAACATTTAATGCAGGTGCACATGATGGGAGATCACGGGCAACCTCTTACGTGTTGTATAGCCCAACAAATCACCATTGTTATTATTTCAGCCAACACAAAAATTACAGAATGAAACAACATAGCCATATAAGATAAACAACCCAGCCACTTATCAATGAATGTATGTAATCAAACTTCTTTGTGACGTATCTTTGAGGCAAGGCCCTTTGAAAAAAGAAAAAAGAAAAAAACTCTTAAGTGTATGCCCCTGTCACGACCTAGGTTTCATTTCCCCCTTCCATTCCAAATCAAAGCCAAGGAAAACTCAAAACTTAAATTACTGAAGTATTTGCTCACCTCAAGATTGCCAAAACCATCTGCATCCTGCACATCATCATATTGCACTTTCAGACGCTTCTGAGACACCCGCAAGACCTTACACCTAAACCAGCAGCCTCGAATGCCGCTATCTTGACAGAGTAGTTCTATCTTCTCATCAACCTTAAAAGAAACAGGACATTGGACCAGGGATTCAAGGGTCTTTATTCCCATAAATTTCCTTGAAAATTTTAATTTTAAAATTGGGAATTTTGGTTCACACTTTGTTATATGTTCCCCAGGGAATAAATTTCTGACATCAGAAGAACCAGTTTCAAGTCCTTGATGCCACTTGTAACTTCTGTTTCTCTTAGCACCCGCCTTCACAGGGTCATCATGTGCAAACTCTTCCTCATCTTCGACATCCAATTTATCGCGCTTAAGTTTTTGCTGGGCCACAAGAAAACCATCTATAGAAGAGAGGATTGCTTGATTAGAATACCCACGCAACTTAGGAAGAGTGAAAGGCTTGATCTTATTGTTCTTAAACTGCCTAAAGCACAAGTGGATTCCAGGTGAAGAAGCAGGTGCAACAGCAGCCACACATTTTTCATAATGCTTAGGAGTCAAAACTGTCGCAGGACCATCAACACACTCGGCACTGATCACCTGAACATGAGGTGTGATGAAAACTTCTCTTGGGTGGGGATTCAGTTGAGGGATCAAACCTTTGACTTCCTTATTATGGTGAAACCACCGCACTTTCACCTTTTTGAGTCCTTTCTTATCTTCATACATATCTTCCAAGTAACCAAGATAATGACTTCCTTCTTCAGCCATAATAAATACAAATGAATGAACCTGAACAGCCCCGGTAAAACCAAAAGGAAAAAAATGATAATCTTGAGGATCTAAAGGTAAGTGATAGAATTAGTAACATCACTCAGGGCAAGACCAAAACTAAATAAAGAAGCAATAACCAATGTGTTGATGCTTACAGCTATGGTAGTTCCATTCCTGCAAAAAGCTGGGTAGTGCTTTAGCTGTTTGGCACAGATCCAAGCAATACCAGACCATACAATGTCAGAATTTTGAACTCTCACTTTCCTTGAAACCTGAATTAACATGAAGAATTCAATATTTTAATAAGCATAGAACATATACTAATCTAAAGAGCAGAAAACAAACTTCAGTAAATAGATACCATTTGATCTTGGAAGTAAGTCTGGCGAGCACCGGATCCAGTCATTGATACTTCAAGAGGTCCTAAAGCTTGTCTTGAGTCGATTGTTGGTGAATCTGTTACACACATACTAAAACTGCTTTAAAAAGTTCCCCTTCATTAGCAGAAGGTGAGTTTCAGCTAAAGATAATCTATCCAAGATTGATTTTATGACAACAATTTGTGGAAAGATGTAAGAAGAAAAATGTGGACACACAAATTTTAAGCTTGATGCCATGATGAAACACCAAAACTGTGAAAAATTAGGCATATATCACGTTATAAAGAATCAAACCAGGGAATGCTACTCCTTTCATATCTAGCCGGTGGCAAGGTAAAGGGGTCCTTGGTGCAGTCTGGTCCCAGTGATAGTGCAAGGCAATGAGCCCAATCAAGACTAAAACCTCCACCTATGCTATTGTTAGGCAAGTGGGGGTTGCTCAAAAGTTTAAAAAGAGATATCCCGTCATTCTCATTCTAATGATACTTCGAATTATGGGAAATTGAAACAGACTCAAGTACGGTAGCCTATAATAAACCCCTTGGGCCAACCAAGTGATGAACATGTTGTAGTTGCTAGTTAGATTTAGAACACTTATTCTTAACACAGATAATTTTATCTAAAGATGAAAAACAAATAGCTCTATTCTATAATGAAAACTCCAAAGTTTACTGGTTGCATTTGACAAAAACAATTTAAACTGGAAGCTCTTAGTGGTATTCTCTTGGGATCAACTTCTGAAAACAAAATGGGAAATTATCACCACTAAAGAAGCCTATTTTATTTTGCTCCACTAACGAAAACAACTTGAGGCATTCATAGCAAGACTACCAAACTAATTTAGGTTGCATTTGTTTCAGTGTAAAATGTTTTCCAAAAAATATTCTCCTTTTTTTCCGGTGTTTGTGTGGACGAAAAAATACTGGTCAATGGAAAACGATTTCCAAGTCAACAGCAAATTTCCCACCGTAGGGAAGAAAATTGCTTACACCTTTCAAGAGGTGTAAGTCATTTTCTGGACTGTCTCCTCCTCTCCCACCCCCTTCTCCCTGAACCACAACACCACCAACTTCTATGAAGGAACTCATTTACCCCCTTCCCCTTCTGCCACCCCACTCTGCCTCTCGGCCACCATCTTCCCACCCTATCCCAACCCTCCTCCCCTCTACAATGAATCCCACCCCCAAGGCGATTCCCACCCCAACGTAAGGAACCCAATTGCCCTCTCCTCCTGGTGTCACCCTCCAATTGTCACCCGTCATCCCCCTGTTAACCCCAAACCTCTCATGATTGCCCTTGTCCCCTTGTGTTCCAACCCTCCAACAACTCCCCCTGCCCGAAAAAAAAAAAAGTAGTAGTTCCCCACTCATTGACTCTGGTATTTCACATTATCTGGCTCTTTTTTTTTTCTTTAAGTACAATGGGAAAATATTTTTCATACCAACCAAACAACAAAAAGAAAAAAAAAATCAATATTATTTTTTTTAAGTCTCAATCAGGCAATGGAAAATCAGTATTTTCTTTGAAAATATTTTTTCGACTTAAGCCATTTTCACTCAAAAACCATTTTACGTTAATACATGCGCAACCTTAATGTGCGAATGTCAACCAAAATTAAACCAAACAACAAATAACCAATTCTCAAATAAAGTAAAAAATTTATTTCTCTTTCAGTCATGGAGAACTAAAGCTTCTCAGCTGCTTTAAACTAGAGTGGCAAGTCCCAGATAAGAATGAAGCATGCTAACCCCATCATAATAATATAGATAAGTAGCATTGACCATACAGACTCTGTTAAACCAACCCATGGAGCCTACAGTCACAATGTCTAGTGGTATGAACAGAAATTCCAAAGATTAACCAGGTGCAGAAAACTATGGCAGTATAATAAGCATTCTGAATTTCACTAAAGAAGAAAGTTGAGGATTTTAATTTGAGAAGGCAAAAAAGGAATGAAATTTTAGATTTAGGAACAAAGTAATTGGATCCCTAACAATCATACACAATTAAAAAGAAATAATGCAATGCATGAAGAAACAAAAATTGACTGATGAGAGGTTTCAGATTTGATACAGTACCCCTCCCTTGTCGCTGCTCAAAGATCATATCGACCAACTTAAAGCATCTCTCAAGCTGATGCAGACGGCTTGTAAATATCGAAAAAGTGGAGTAATGGCAGAAATAGCTTATTAAAGTATTAGAATAGATAGACACGTAGCACCAGCCTCTCTTACATGGAAAGATGGTGATTTATAACTGGCAGAGCTCTCAAGTGGGCTGGACGCAATGGGTTTTTAAATAAGTAGAGGAAGAAGGTGACGTGGCAGAAAGAGCTTATCATTCAATCAAAATAGATAGGCACACAAGTTATTCTTCTCCTGGAAGAAGCGTTTCTTAGACTCTTAACCCCTGGGCCTGAAATATGACAGACAACTTCCCTTAAAATGACAATCTAGACTAGATGATTCAGAGTCAATTAATCATATGACTTTTTATATGGTGTTAAGAAAGTAACTACAGCCTCTTGAAATAGATTTCTAAGCCATAAGAATATAGATATTAATGAGGAATATCATATATTCACTTCATAATAGAAAATAATCTCTTAAAATAATAGCATCTCTAACACATAGAATCAAGTTAATTTCTATCTTCTAATCCCAAAACTAAAAGAATCACAGATCTTAATGAAAAGGTATCCTGAATCACGATATTGATCTTATAATATGTGACTAGCCAACATTAATTACAAATTTAAGCTTAAGACCAGCAATAAAAAATACCACTACGCACATTTAGTCATACAAATGATGAGCTATTACTCCTAAAATACTTACCATGCCAGTAGATAACATATTATTATGTGAACTTACACATGCATGCAGGGGCGGAATCAGGATTTTTTGTATGGGAGGTCTGAACCTACGTAAATAAATAAATACATAGATACATAGTCCCTTTATGCGTATATGTGTGCGCTTTTATGGATAAGATAAGATTACTAGTAGAAAGCTGAAATCATCTGGGGTTGAAATGTTAACATCGATGGGGCTAAACTACAGAAAACAATATTTTTATAGGACAAACAAAAAATTGGGGTTGCCAAAGACCCCCCAATATAGAAGGTAGGTCAGCCCCTGCATGCACGTGAGAAAGAGGAGTAACCATAAATGAAGATAATCTGCTTTGGTGGATTTAAATTTTTTTAAAAAAAAACAACACAAATGACACCATACATTGTTTATAGGGGACAGACATGAACAATTTTTTATTAAAAATTCAATGAATTAGATATCAAAAAATACTGATAGTATGTATCCCAAAGTTTCCAACAAACTTCCACAAAATGTTTCTAAAATAGATTTCAAAAAATTATTGAGATTATAACAAATTGAATCAAAGGAATTCTCAGTGAGAACATTTCTTTAAGTAACAACTTTATATAATTGTTAACTTTGACTTGAGAAATAGAAACTTAAATACAGAACATTGTATAAATCTGAATGTCTCAGGTGCTAGTCTTCTTCGATATTGAAATTCTAGTTGGTGCAATTCGTTGTGCCGTTGCAATAATGAAGTTTCAGAGTAAGTTTTAATTCATGTACATCTTCATTCCATGGATACTTAATTCTAGATTACAGAAAGAAATATAGGAGTTCAGATATAGGTGAACAAACTCAAAATTCCTAGAGGAGGACAATACTTGATTGACATATTAACAAAAGGTCAGAAGGGCAACAACATGACATAATTCAATAAGTAAGAATAATCTTCAAATTGCACAATCATGGAAAATTCCCAAACACTAAATAATGATCATACATGCAAATCTGCCATAAACCTTGTATCTCAATGCTAGTCTTCTAACATATTGAAATCTAGGTGTAAACAACACGCCAAGAAAATGAATCTTGTCGGCTTTTGTGGTAACTAAATTTGATCAAATAGACAATTGTGCCATTCATTTATTCCATTCAAGCTAAATCCTAAAAGTTCAAAGTTCCAATGAAGGAAACTATAATTTTAATTCATTCAATACGTACTTGAAATATCCGAATATGGCACACGATGCCTTGACACCAAGGATGTGAGCCAGTCCACCACTTCTCTTCTTGCCCGCCATTTCGTGCACGCAATAACAGATTTCTCAAACCCGTCTAATCGCATAAGCTCATCCGAGACAACATATGTCATGTGCCTTATACTCCTCTCAGTTCCTATAACAGCAAGGACCGAGTACCCAGACACATCCTTGAGATAAAAATGAATCACACGATTACCACGCTCATGACATACAATGTGCTCCTCCCATGCCACAAAACCCTGCTTATCCTCAGACATCCTGAATATTAGAAATATTAGAGAGCCACAAAAGCGTTCAAGGACCGCCGTTTTATTACATTCAGCTAAAAAAGCCCAATTCAGGCAACAAGCCTTGACACTCAACAAGACCCAGTTTGTTAAACAGTAAAAACGATCAATCCCAGTTCACAAAACCCTCAGATGGCACTTGGGTTCCCACAAAACTCGAACTCCAGTCAAAGGAAAACGAAATGACAGACAAATTAGACAAAACCCAGTAGACCAAAACTCACTGCCGCTCAATATCTGTGACGAAAAACACAACATGTATTCAACGATTACGTGCTCTGCCTCTGAAACGAAAAGCTCTTAGAACTAAATCCTGAGAAGACTAAAATGGCGTTAACCGGAAGATAGTGGTAAAAAACGGAACAGGGTTTGTTTTGTTTTAGTACTGGAACGTAGCAAAGAAGGCTGAAACCAAACCAGAAAGGTAAACGAACCAGAAGAGGGTTCTTTTTCTTTTTCTGAGCACACCAAAGGCGTTTCAATGGGTGAAACAAAAAAAAACACTCAGAAACAAAAAGAGCACAGTTTGGCCGAGAGCTTCACCGTCTCTCAGTGAAAACAACGGAACTTCACAGAAGGGACAGCGAGACAGAGACACAGAGAGAGGCTTTAACATGAGTCAGGGTTTTGCAGAGCTTGGTGGGACTCGGCAGGCCGAAACATCTGTGAGGGAGGAGGCAAAGGAAAAGGGAAGGGCAGAAACGGAATTGTGGGAACCGTGTAGGGATATCCTTGTCCCGTAAAGAGTTGGAGATCTGGCTGTACACATGGCATTGAGTCTAAACCAATTCCACTAATTTATTTATGAGTAATTATATATGCCAAATCATTTTAGGTATTTCACGACTTAATAGTAACAATTAATTTTTACAATTAATTAATTCGAACTTGTCCCCAAGAGGTAGCTCAATCGACTGTGAATCACGCCTTATAAAGTGGTGGTCACAAGTTCAAATCCCCCTTCCCCCTACCCTTGCATGGACATGTCAAAAAAACAAAAAAAAGTAACAATTAATTTTTACAATAATATTTATAAAAATATAATAAAGATTTAAATTTTATTATCACATAATTTTAATTATATAATAATGTAACCACACCTAATGAAATGGATGTCGGTAGTTTGAATCTCCTCTCCTCTTGTGCGAACATGTAAAAAATATATATATAACCCTTATTACTCATTACTTATTATTACACTACATGATTAAAATTGAAGTTGCCTACTTAGATTTTGCTAGTATCACCTTATTAAATAAGAGTTTTTATCATTTATGGCTTAATTTCAATGTATTGTGTGTACTGTTGATAAATAATTTTATATTGTCTGTAGACAAGATCTTGGACAATACTTTCTTAAAGAACTAGTTTTTGAACCAATTTTATAAGATGGGTTAGATTCATAAATTTTTTTCATGGTATCAGAGTCTTCCACACGATAAATAGGGTCTGCACTACTTATCCCGTAACAAGAACAAAAAAAAATACTAGCTTGCACGTAAGGAATTGTGTTGAGAAATAATCTCATATTGTCTGTGAACAAGACTTTGGACAACACTCTTATTGTTATAGACCGATTTTTTGAATCGATTTTATGAGATGAGTTAGACCCACAAATTTATTCATGTATAATATAAATAGCTTTTTACAAGATAAGATGTATTGTTGAGCTAGGACTCTTATAATACAGGTACATATTCAATTAATGTTGATCCATTCAAACAAACACTAATCTTCATTATCTTTGCTCATTGATGATAGTGTTGTATATTAGATGGATTCATTGTCTTGTCTTCGCGAGTTGTGCTTCAATATAATTTATGTGTCATATATTATATCAGTTGCTAAAATGTAAATTGCAACATAGAGTTCACATGGCAATGACCATGTTTATAAACTGACGAGTCAATTCACGTAATACTTAGAGCTTGTTTGAAATTGCGTTTGAAGGATCTAAAAGTGTTTTTAACACTCAAAAAGTTAGTTTGAAGAAAAAAGTACTTGTTTGATAAACAAATTAAAAACATTTTTAAGAATCCAAAAATTTTAAAAATTATCAAAACGCACTTTTGGTATAAACTTAAAAATGAAGTTTTTGCCAAAAACTCTTTTTAACTCAAAAGTTCAAATTTTCAAACACAATCTTAAACAAGTTCTTATTAGTCATATCAATGATCATATTAATTACTAAAATTTAGATTTTTATATAAATTTCCAACTCCAAGCATTTTCCTTTCAATATTTTAATTTTTGTAATGTCTCTTTAGTCTACCATTGAAATTGCAATATTTTCCTTTTGTGATTCAAAATTACAAAAATACCCCCAATAAGATAAAAATTTACTCTTTTTTTTCCCTGGAATTTTTATCTTGTTTTGTCATTTTGGGTCGTGAAAGATAGATATTACAATTTACAACCCTTGTGGTAAATTGGGGAAAACATTGAAAAATTAAAATATTGGGAGCCATTGCAAAAAAAAAATGCTAATTAGAGAAAATAAATGTATCTTTCAACCAATCTTAGAAAGATAAAAATAAATTTATTAAGGCAAAATATCTTGATGATGTCTTTTGTTTTTATTTTATTTTTTTCTAGTTTAATAAATTACATATGACCTTTATTTTTTCTTTTGGCAGATTCAACTTTAAGAAATTTATATAGTTTTTACTGTTTAGATATTTATTATGCGAATGTGAGTGTTATTATGATTACGCTGATTAAAATAAAAGAAAATTAAACTCTCCGATCAACCATTTTAGTTGGAAAAAAAAAAAACGGCTACGTCGTAGGCATGCTCATGTTGTCGTGGAAAATGGCGGAGCCGTTGCCAGGTGGGGCAGTGTGTAAATAAAATATATATATAACCTGCACAAAACTGACAAAAGCATAAAGTGAAATTGTTGACCACTATTTTTTCCATCATATTTTACTCCAAAATCGCACTTTTATTCAAAAAACGAATTGATTGATTAGATTAATTCTGAGATATTTTCTGACAATTAAGCAGCACTTCTTTCTTTATTGGCTTCAATTTTCCTCGTAACTTTTCATTATGATAGGACACAAAAATAAAAGTAATTTTAAATGTTTTACTTGTTTGAGTTTTTTTATTAATTTTTCTTTTTGTTAAAAAGAAAAATTAACATACATGCCATATAACCTTTTATTTTCTTAAAGAAAGATGATAGAGATCTAACTATTTTGTTCAACTTCGAGCTAATTTTTGTTTTATTTTTTTAATTAAAAAAATAGAAAAAAATGTGTGAAACAATAATATTTTTTTTTTGTCATTCTTTTATTTGGTATTTTTTTTAAAATAAAAAATGATATTTTTCTTCATAATAATATCATTTTTTTTTTCATTTCTTTCTTTCATTTTTTATTTTATTTTATTTAATTAAAAAATAAGGCAAAAATTGGCCTAAAATGGGACAAAATAGTTGGGCATTTTCCTTTCTTAAAAGGGCTTGATTACTAATATTAAGAACATGTTGAAAAGAAAACAATATAATGACTGAAAATGTCGATCTACACAGTCAGCAGACATCGTCAGAAAATTGGCCCCTCTCAGCGAGGAAACGTGGCAGCTCCCGCACTGCTAAGTGCAAACGAACTGATCTCTATGAGCTTCATTTCTGTTCTCAAACATAAAGATAAGGTTTTCTCACCCATTCATATACACTTTACCACTTCATAAAACAGTCTCAGTACAATATAGTTTGTTAAAATTCAAGGAAATGAAGACCATATTCCTCAGATCCCACCTCTGCCTACTTCGTTGCACCAGTTTCACCAATTCATCTTCACATCCTCGATTCCTCATTCCCATCAAAACCACATCATATCCAAAAATCTCTGCAAAATCTCATGATATAGACAAGCCTCTAAGCTTAGAAATCGTACCCAGATGCCAAAATACCCTGAAGGAGGAGGAGGATTCCCTTCAACTTCAAGTTTCCCCACATGGGAATTCAAGGGCTGTGATACTAGGAGCTGTTTCTTTAGGATTGGTGCTGTTTCTCATGGGGATGGATGACCAGAAGGCTTTGGCTCTGGGTCCGGAGGGGCCTCTGATGGAGGAGTTTTGGGAAAATGTAAGGAGGTATGGTCTGTACGCCCTCACAGTAAGTACAGGTGCTCTTTACACAATCTTCCAACCTATATTTGAGTTGCTCAAGAACCCCATCTCTGCAGTTCTAGTTCTAACCATCTTAGGGGGAGGAATTTTCATTGTTTCCCAAGTTGTTTCTGCCATGGTTGGTGTCACTGATTTCACTTATGATTATGGATATTAGGTAGTAAGTTTGCTTTGTGAAGAGGTTTCTTTGCCTTCATTTTGCTACCTTAGCTTCTTTTTGTCTAGTCCCTAATTGCAGAAGCAAGTTGTGAGAATTGGGAAATCGAGTTGCTCACCTTATGTTTAAATGCTCTGAAGATGAAAGAGTACATGCTTTTCTTTTGGGATTTGGCTTAGGTGATGAAGTTTTCTTTATTACTTCATTGACATTGCTTACTCTGCCACCAAAGGTGGTAAGTAAATACTTGGTTTGTAACTAATAAGGTTAATCTTAGGCCTTCTACTTAAGACTGAGGGTGCAATTTGCCCATGATTTTGCAAGCTAAAATAAACAAAATCACTTTGAAAAAATGGCGATTTGAAAATACGAAAAAATTCACTTTTTCAAACTGCAGTCAATTTCAAACCATTCTCGTTTGGAGGTGTAGAACTACAATTTTAAAACGTAGTACATATACAATTTTAATCGCTTGGTAAAATAACAATTTGTGTGCAATTTGAAAATGTGCATATTTTTTTCAACCTCATCCTCAAACAGGACATTTTCAATTCATTACTTTGTTTAAAATTACACTTTTGACCTGCTGCTGCGAAATAACGGCCCAAATGGACTCTTGATTTTAGTTACAAGGCTTACAACTTAACTAATTTGAAAGCCCGTGGACTACCTTCTTGGCTTCTTGCACTTGACAGTCACAAAAGATTTATATATATATATAATGTTGCCTTGGTGCATGCTTCAACAGCAATACAATTCAGGTCTAATACAGCTGAGTCCTCGATCGTTTTTGGCATTTTTGCTATCTACACACACACACACACACACACATATATATATATATATAATATCATAGACTATATAGAAAGTAGGTACTATTGGGATCATTTTGGCGGTGCCTTTGTGCTTCAGCAACAAGTAACCGAGGTAACTTTTAGACGGTAAGGGAACGTATTAGCATACTGGAAGGAGAGGCTTTCTCCAGGACCAAGAGCCTCCCCGTCGTTGACAAGGCAGTCATCGTAGTACAATCGCCTGAACACCCGTGGGTTTACCAACCGGGCCGAGCTGAACCACCCACAACTGATGTGAATGTTGGAGATGCTGCAACCAGACACGCAGACATTCAGAATCTGAACCGTGTATGCTGGAATTCCGTTCGGAAGTGGGGCTGTCGAGCCTTGAAAGACAACTATGTCGTCCTTTGAGCATGCCGTGCCAATACGGTTCACGTCACCTCCATCTGCATCATTTCCATGCACTAATCAAGAAGTTAGATTAAGGATTATGGGTATCATAACGCCATGGTTCTGCTCTGCCCTGAAGGATTTCATGCACTCCAGGGGCCTTAAAAGTTTCCTAGCTAATACAATCGGCCTCTGACCCTCCAAGTAAAACTTCCTTCTCGACGATGGGTGAGTTGGGCAATTTCTGAATGGACTTACCAAGTGGCATGTGATAGACAACTCTTTTATATGATAGTCCGATAAATTGTTCTGTTTTCTGGGAACTAAATTAAATTAATTAACCATATTTATTTTGGTTTTTCTCGAGAAAAATGATAGAATAATTTGTTAAGGCATGTGATTGATAGATGTTAAAATGGTTATGCAAATCCATTTAGTATTTCACCAATTATAAATGTATTGTAGTAAAAGTTGAGATATTTTCCTTGAGACATTATGAAAATAAAGTTTTTTCCTCTCTTATTCCACACATAGGTTGCTATACATGCTGGCAGTCGAGGTCGTAAGTCATGTACTTTGTTTATAGTGTAATAATGAAAAGAATATTAAAAAAAAGAAGGGGAGGCACCAATTAGTGTTGGCCTTACCAGGTGATTGCAGTAGGTTCCGAGCAACGGCAGGGCTATGTTCCTTGGAAAAGACCAGCACTTTAATGCTGATTTCACCAACATGTTTCGGATGAAACACTGGATTGCAATAAACATTAGTAAATTTCAAATTTCGAACATAGAAGCATTGCACAGTCTAGCTCTAGCCTCTAGATATATGCAATATTTATTGTAAAAGTTCAGATATTTATTAGATAAACGAAACTGTTGGTAGAGTTTCAATAAGAACATTCAACAAAATCAGATTGGATATTGAGCTTCTAAAGCAACACAAAGGAAACCAAACCTTTGATTTCCCTCATGCAAGATCATCTGTTTTCGGCCACCATTGAGTAAGATAAGGTAATACAATGATCGGAATCATTAAAGAAAAAACAGAGATAATTTGTTCGATTTTTTTTCTTCTACTTTTGAGCCAAATTGAAATCACTCGTTAAAAGAAAGAAAGTAAAAAAAAAATGGCATGCAACAATTGCATAACGTTAAAAGTAGCAAACAAGGTCAAAAATAGTGCATAACCATCAATCTAAGCTCAATATTTTCAGTATATAAAGAGAGAAAAGGTGTTACCAAAGAGCACGGCAAGGACAAAAGCGAAAACAGTAGCCGCAGAGACCACGCACACTGATGATGATCTCCTGACACCAAACCTTCCCAGCACACCTCGCATGGCGGCAAACCTTCTTCTGCAATCTGCATGCACGAAACATATATACTCATACAAAAAAACAACATGTATAATGCCCAAGAACACTACTGAAAAATTGAAAATCATGCATTTTAGCAGAAAAATGAGTTGGTAGAAACCTTTAAGACAATCTGGTGAGACTTGATCTGCTCAGGAGTGTTTTTCTACGAGCTTCTTGTTGTAAAGTAATTACTAAGTTAAAAGTACGAGGGAAAAAGGTGTTTCTGATAAGTGATAAATACAAGGTAAGATAGGTGTATGTAGAGGGATGTGGCCGGAGGATCGATGTGAGGGAGCTGACCACATTTATAACGCGAGCGTAGTGGCTTGATTGAGAAGTAGACGACAGTGTCCTTGGTATTACAAAGCTGCCACTGTTCAACGCTGGCTTCCAACACGTATGAAGAGATGGTTTCGATGATGTTCTTCGGTTGTCCTTTGACTGGAATGTGTCTGGGGAGACATGGAAGCCCGATTACCAGGTTAAAAAGAATATAAAAAAGTTGAACCAAACAATAAATTAAAGAAAATAAAAAAGAAAGTTGACTAGCAAGAATAATATTCGATATATCTTGATCTCATGAATTTGCTTTCGGAATATTGCTAATAAAGTGAGAGAGCCACCTACTCTCAAATAAGTGGGTGAGTTGCTTAAGAGTCTATACGGTATACGTATGCATGTGTATGTCTAGACTCTAGTACGTAGGGGAAAAAAAAGAAAAAAAGAAAAAGAAAAAGGAAGAGCCGCCAAAAGCAGGGGATGCCGGCTTTTTATGAGCGGCGTAATTTACTGAATTTGACTTCCCCACGCTCCACCCCTTTCCCCACAAAACTATTAACTTCGTTTCCTTCATTCAAGATTGAAGCACTTCTCAGCCGCTCCCTCATAATTCCACCCTAAAATTTCATTGCATTTTTTCTTTTCTTTTAAAAAAAATGAGTTTAAGTAGATCCCGGCAGAAAGAATTATAAAGCATATATGCGTCCCCCCTAGCTTCCTTCTTATTTTCACCCCCACCCACCTGAGCTCAACCCCACTGGTTTTATGGCCAGGACCATGGCAGCATTTTGGGCACTGCGTACATGACCTCGACCCATGTACCATTTTGTGTTAATGGCAGTGATAAGAGTTGGGGATTTCAACTTTGAAATGTGTGTTCCTTTGCATACCATTCAAACACGATTCACACTGTTCAAAAATTGTTAATAGCCTAAGGATTCTAATTTAAATTGACTAGTTCTTTTGGTCAGATAATGAGACATGGTTAACATTTTTCATTCTTTAAGGTTGTCGTTCTCATACTAAAAAAGGTCAATTTATCACTACCCTCAATCAAGAATCCAAGATTAGAAAATAATGTTTTGTACAACATGAATAACTGTAATCTATTCAATGGCTCGAAAGAATCCATATATAGATAGCTCGTAGATTAAGGGCAAACACTTCTTCTCATTTCTTTAAAAAAAATCTACTTCATTTATTAGTATTACCAAACAATTTTCTTCACATTTAGAATGGAACCCCACTTGACATTTAAATCAATTCATTAATTATTTACCAAACACACCGACAACATTGAACCCCCTTCTCGGGAGATCAAAGTCTGTCCCATCCACATATAATTTGCTGCAATTTTCTTTTCTAATCATCTTCTGAGTCATTGTACTGGATTCCTCCCATTTATGGTAGCTCAAGGTCAGGAGAAACATATTATTGATTGGGGTACGTAGCCACTGAAGTTTTCCTTCCAGTGGTACAAGTCATTCATATTTGAACGACATAGGTCGATCTGTTGGAAAATGATTAATGTGATTGCCCCGTATCTTTGAGGGTTAATACTCCTCAATATTATACCGGGCTTCTATTGCTTCTAAGCCCATATCAATATCTCGGCGGGCTCTGTCAGCCCAATTCTCAACAATCTTTATCCTGCTAATTTTTCTAACTCAATTTAAAATAAAATTTTGTTTATAATGACGAAAGAGGGTTGAAATCAATAATTTTTATTGTGTTAATTAATTAATGGAATTCAGTGGGGAAGAAAATTTTGTCCAGAAACATTAAAGAGGTGGAAATTAATCATTGACTCTTCTATGGACAACTCGAAAGGCTACATCTATATAGATGATGCCATTGGCCCTGCGGACTGCTATATATGGACAGTTCATCACCCAATAACATTTTCAATCAAGAACATAAGAATAAGAAACATTCAAATTATAAAATGATCTCCTTGTACTCTTGATCAAACTTCTATGAATTTCTCTTATATATTATATAACAAATCGTAACGAGAATCTTTCGGCTCTATTGTAAAAGAAAAATAGTGTGCTAAATTTATTTGTTTTCTCTTTGGCTATTCAAGAATCGTCTCATATAAGGATTGTTGGAAGATTAAAGTGAATATGGAGTTTATACCAAGAGCACATTAATATACATAATTGAACACAATTCTAGCCCAAAAGCCTAAGCTAATGGGCTAAGGTCTACTTCGTTATATTAAGCACTCTTTTCTTTTATATTTTCTCAATATAGGACACAACACTCATAAGTGCACTCACAACAATCTCCTCCCCACCTGTGAGTTTCTTCACATTGACCAAACTCCCCCTCGCTTGTGAGCCTTTTTACATTCCAAGAGTGTCTCATGTCAAGAGTTACGGAAAGGGACACAACTCCAAACCCAATGTGTCTAGACATCCGTCCTAGGAAAGTAACCGTGGCTCTGATACCAAATTGTTGTAACCGCGCACAATAATGATGAATAGTATATAGAATCGTAAAGAGAGAGAGACACATAGATTTAATGTGGTTTGGCAATTTATCTACGTCCACAGAGAGTCGGCTATTATTCTAATAATTATACAGGTTTACATCAATAAGATATATATATATATATAGTAAAACACCCAAAACCCTACGCATACGGATTCCTTACGGAACTGTACGGGCTTGTACGGATTCGTACGGAATCCCTAAAATACCCCAATATCGTCGCAAGGGCGTTGCCCCCACACCCCCACAACCTAATCGTTCTCCCTGCAAACTTAATTACGCCTATGGGCCAGTAGATTCGCTTGTGAACATCGCTATCGCGACATTCACCATGCTTCTATCTACTTGGTCTTCCACTGGTGTTAATATAAACCACTAACTCCAACAAGGATTAATAGGTTTGAATAATTTCCAGTTCATTTGAACTAGAGAGTATCTAATTCTTTTAAAGTTGATGGGCATTTTTATCCAAACAAATTTTAAAAGACAAAAATGCATCTCAACTATTAAAACCCAACCCATTTCCAGTTCTTTTAAATTGACAAAGGATCTTGTTCCGGATACAACCGGTGGATCAAGATCCCCAGCAATTTTGGGAAATTGCTAGTCAGTTTTTTTGAAAATCTCAGTCATTAAAGAGATATAATGGTTCAAAATTAAACACCCATTTAATATAGGAGAGATAAACTTAAAATTTTGAATTTTGAAATTCAACCTCGAAATATATGCTATCCACTAAAAAAATTGGGTGTTTTATTTTAAGCCATCAGATTACTTTAATGGCTGAGATTTTTAAAAAAACTAGTCGGCAATTTTGGAAAAATTGTTGGGGATCTTGATCCACAACCGGTCGAGAATCTTCCTATGACACTAGGAGCTAAACCTAAGAGCCTATGAGACTTGACATTACTTGTTTGAATGTTTCTTTCTTAACAAGATATGATGTAATTAAAGCAGAAGTAACAATATGAGAAGAAGTGAACAAAAGGAATCCTTTATCAATTGATCCACTGCATGCCTTTGAAAAGAAAAAATTAGGCACAAATTTATTTTCTTAGAAGTCATAAAGAAAGTAACGATTACAAAAGAATTAAATTGATGACATTAAAAGACATGAGGATGAAATTCCCCTTGAATTGATCTGTTTTGGCAAGCCTGCTTCAAGTGCATTGACAAGCCATAATTGCATGTTGACCTCCATCGTTCTCAACTTCTCCTTGTACTGAGGCACCAATATTTCATCCCTCAGAAGCTGCAACTCTCGCTCCTTATTTCGTACTCTTTCTGCCGTTCAAGTTAAATAACCACCGCGCGTTTGACAGTGCCGTTTTCATGTGTCAGCCGTTCAACTTGCTCCTTCAACGCCCTGATTTCCTTGTCGAGATGGGCACAAACCCGTGCGTCGACGCTTCTTTCAAATTCTTCCAGCACTCTTGCAGTGCAAACCATGGCCTCGTCCACGCTAGTTGCATCCATGAGTTTCTTGATAAGGGAACCCGTCCATTCTACGCCATTCTTGGCTGCGGAAGCGCCATTCTTGGCGTACCTGGTTCTTCGGGAGAAGATGGATTATAGCGAATCCTCTTACAGACAAGATCAGGAGATGGAGAGACGCATTCGAAGTTTCTCTTAGTTCCGCATAGCAGTGCCATTGTGGATGGTTTTTCAAAGAGAGCGAAATTTCTTTTGGGTTTGCTTTGATTAATTGTGTGTGTATATATATAAGTACGCTACTTTTTAAAAGTATTAGGAGGGGATCAACATTTGAACCCGATTAATGAAGGACAATGGACATTACCCTTATTTATTATTATTATCATTATTATTTTGTTTATCTAAAATTGGTGTGGCCTTTAAAATTGTCATTATATTTATAATAAGTTATTACTGAATTTTGATCTAATTACGATTTTAAACGCCAAATCAATTTTGAGTAGATAGAAAAACACAATGGTTATCATCACGGTAATTATTTTTTTGAACCCGCTAAAGGTTGTGGGACCAATTTACGATTCCTACATTGGGGTGTCCGACTTTTAGTGTAATTAATGTTTTATATCAATATTTTTAAATTTCAATGCAATTTAGATTGCACTGTACGCTTGCCTTGGGCGGCTTTGGGTGCATGATTCATCTGCTTAAGATTTTTACAGTAATCTTACATACTACGTACACCTTCATCATAATCTTCTTCTATTCATTGATAACAATGACTAATAAACACTATCATATTAACTCAATAAAATAAAAATATAATATATAACAACAGCGATTTGCAATGCAATTTGATCAATAGCCTAAAAGGGGAATTGCGCCTTGCAGAGCCTACTTATCCCAAGCATTTAGAGGTGCAGGCCCCATACCCCCTTCTTTGTGGACCGCACAAATTGTAAGTGAGCCACACTGTTACGATTCTAGGGCCGTGTTCTCTAAACAACAAAACATTCTCCCACATTTTCAGTATACTATTCACTTTATTTTTTTTATAAAAAAAAAAAAATCAAATTATTTATTTTTTATATTACATTATTTATTATTTAAATGAAAAAATCATTATAAAACAAAATTTTTCACTTTTAAATACAACTTTTTCATTTTTCCATATCAATGTCTTCTTTTTTTTTGTTTGAAAAAAAAAAAAAAAATCTTTGAAAGGTGATCAGTGCTCAACTTCTCATGGAAAGTGGTCTTGTGGAATGTGGTGTTACTTACCGAACACCACCTAGTTGTCTCACATGAGTTAAGTCTAATCTTAACCATATGTATATAAGTTCTTGAGTACCATTTCCTTGCAAGCCAATTTTCAAGAACGAATTCTACTCAAAATTTATATCACTCTCACCCTCTCTTCCTGCACTCCAATTGAAAGATAGGTGAGTCATGTAGCTTCTCTTGGACCGTCCGAATTGCAGATGAACAACACGTCCCCTCTGTGGCCAATCCAATTGTATGGAATATTGATCATCTCAAGTCCATTTCCCTATTTTTTTATTTTTTATTTTTAAATGAATGCATAAAAACAAACCCATTAATTATGTCCCTCTTCTTTTATATATATATATATATATATATATATATATATATAGAGGAATATCTTATTGGCTTGCTTGTTTTGCTCGGAAAATTAACAAGATACGTGGCTCATCTAAGACACCGATTTAGTGAGAGTAAGAACTTTGAAAATTATTCCTAAGAAATTTCTTAATTAGTTGTAATTATATTTTATGAAGTGGAGGTTACTAGTTTAAATTTTCTTTCCATTTCTTGTGCAGTTGTGCGAATATGCCAAAAAAATAAAAACTCTGAAAACTATAATTAATTAGGAAGCCACTCAACTTTATTGAATCACGCTCGAAAAGAGACTAATAACCACTATAATAAAGGATAATCAACTTTATTGAATCACACTCGAAAAGAGACTAATAACCACTATATATAATAAAGGATAAAGAAAACTATATATAATTAATTAAGAAGCCACTCAACTTTATTGAATCACGCTCAAAAAGTGACTAATAACCACTACAATAAACTTTATTGTATGCAGTGGTTTTGGACAATACAAAAATATTTATTTTTAAAGAAACAATATAAAATTCATTTAATATTAAAAAAAAAGGAAACTTCACTTTATCTCTCCTGAACTTTTGCGGTTTTTACAGATACTCTTTCAATGTTCAAAAACTCTTACTTAGGTGTATCAAACTTTGGTTTTCTCTCACTTTGTCCATTCCGTACAGAAAATTCTTCGCAATTTTAATTTTACCCATAACTCTATAACTACACCGTTCCCAAAACAACGCGTAGTTTTGGGATAAAATTGACATTTTATTAAGATTTTCTGTATGGAATGGGTAAAGTAAGAGAAAATCATACTTTGATACACCTAAGTGAGAGGTTTTGAACATTGTGATGGTATCTGCAAAAGTAACCAAAGTTTAGGGGGTTAAGTGAAGTTTCCCCTTAAAAAAATCAATAATTTAAAAAACTAAAAAACTCCACTGCACATCATCCTCATCTTCTTGTTGCTACTCTTCTTCTTCTTCTTCTTCTTCTTCTTCAGCTCGTTTATTTCTTTTATTCTTCTTCTTCATCTCTCCAACTTGCAGACCCCCCCAGGGGTGGATATGGAAGGGGTCAAGGGTGGGCAAATGCCCACCCTCAACTCTTAAAAATTTCTTTTACCATGGTAAAATTTTTTTTTTTGCCCTTATTATGCCTTCCCTCAATCAAGATTATGCTCTCTACCCTCATGCTTAACCCATGTTATGCCTTTAATAAGTTGAAATTTGAAAAAATTAAAAATCTCAATTTTCAGTTTTAATTTCAGTCTTTCAAAAGAATCAAGAGAAAGAAGATGATGAATAATATTTTCAAGCAAACGGTGCGTTTTGTTATAGTAGTACTGGTGCAGTGGTGTGGGGTCCATGGAGACTTGAAGGAAAACAAAATAAGGCTTTGACCCTTTAAAAACGCCAGCTTTTCAATTAAAAAAAAAAAAAAACTAAAAGGCTTCCTTTTCTCAAAGCTGCTGCAGTGGTGTGGGGTCAGGAAAAAAAACCTAAGGCTTTGAGCCTTTAAAAAAAAAAAAAACTAAAAGGCTTTCTTTCTCCGCCAGCTTTTGCACACTAAAAAAAAATTATAAAAAAAAAAAGGCTCAGCCTTTGAAACCTGCTTTCTACCGTCAGCCAGTAAATCCTAAGAATAAAAAGAAAAGATTCAAGCATTTCTGCCGCTTTTCAACGAAAAAAAAAAAAAAACTTAAAAAATATGCAATTTTTACTACAGTAAACCCTAAGAAAAAAAAAAAAAGAAGCTTTGAGCCTCAGTTTTCTGCAGCCAACTTGAAACTAAAAAAAAAAAGTGATTAAATTTTTATTTTTTAGGCTTATAACTTTCTTATTATTCAACTTTAACAAAACTAAATCTCAATTTTCTTTCGCTTTTCAACTTAAAAAAAAAATTAAGGTATATAAATATGTAATTAAATTTTTAGATTTAAATTTAAATTATTCTTTTAATTTAATTGTTTTAATATTTATATTACTAATTTGCTATTCAGAAATTAGGATTCAGCTTATTAAGCTATTCTTAATAATAACTTCAACGAAAAATTAAGGTATGTAAAATTGTAAATATGTAATTAAATTTATATTGCTATTAATTCAACATGTTCTTGATAATTGTTTTTATATTTAATTATTTACGAATTTATATAATTTTGTTTCATATTTTAATTATATAAATATATAATTTGTAATTATTTGAGAAAAACATATTCAAGACTATCAGTAACGATCAGTAATGAAGAAATCATGCAGCGATTCTACGGTATGAAGACTCGGGACAATTGAATTAACGCTAGTCGTGACAAAACAAATTGTAAGTTATATTTACATGTTTTTTTGTTGAATTTATTCGATTATTCCGTTAGTTATATTTTCTTTAAACTTTATTTTTTATATTCATTAAAAAAAAAAATGCCCTCTATAGATGAAATTTCTAGATCCGCCACTAGACCCCCCTCTTTTTTTTCCACTACCATTGACCTTTTTTTAAGGCAAGCATAATTTTCCATGCTTCATCCATGGAAAATGATAAAAGCATATACAATTCATTTTTTATATAAAACAGCCATGGATGGACCATTTATTTAAAAATACTTAAAAGTAAAAAGTGTGAGAGTTGGGGGAGACAAAGACGAAGAAGAGGAGGTGAAGATGGAGAAGTTTTTTGCTCTGATACGAAGCTTTAGGGAAAGTATTTTTTTTTTTATATAAAGCCATATAAAACTAACCCAAGCCAATTACCCAAAAATCAAACAAGAGTGTCTCAATAGGGATCTGACTTGTATGTTGTAGTAAAAACAACGATTGAGATTAAATCTTAGAATTGACTTATTTTTAAAAGCTTTTAATAAGAGAGAAAATAAAAAAAAGATTTTGAGAGATTCATTCTCAACCGTTGCTCTTAGTACAGCATACATGCTGTTTTTAAAATAACAGTATATAAGTCAGATCCCTCAATAGGTAGCTCAATTGGTTATGGACTACACCTCATAAACAGGAGGTCACTAGTTCAAATTCTCCTTCCCCTTTTTTTTCCCTTTTGTGGACATGTCAAAAAAAAAAAAAAAAAAAAATCAAACAAGAGCAGGACGCCAATAAAACTCACAATCTTTTCAAAACCAACATTTTCTTTCTATTCCCCAACAGTTTCTCAGCAACCAAACAGAATATCCACAAACCCAAGCTAAATTCAGAAAATCAATAGAAAAGAAACCCCCAAATTCAAATCCGGCCAGTTCCTGCCAGAACGGGGCTGAACACTGCCACGGCGCCACCTCTTCCTCTCTCTCTGCCTCTCAGTTCACTCTCTCTCTCCCCGCATCCCTCTCTCTCTCAAATATGTTTTTGGTTCTTCCTTCTTTTTCTTTTTTTAGTTTTTTAATGATTATTGTTTTTATAATTTTTAAGTTTTAATGAATTTTATATTATTTGTATTTTAAACTAAAAGCGGAACGCGGTACCATTTTAAACTTATTTTAAACTTAGCAGGCATGCGGCCGGCAGTTTAAACTTATTTTAAACTTAGCTGGCATGCGGTAGTTTTCACTACCGCATGTCCGCATCAGCATGCAAGCCGTATCCCTATAATAAATATTGAGCAACCTATTAAGGAACAGCAATCAAATTATGAGACCCTTCAATTAATATTTAATTGAGATATCGTATGGGGCTCGAATCTGCTCATATGACGCGCAGTCTTTGTCGCTTACTTACGGGTCCTATGGCTGCCTGCCTATATAAACGACTGCAGTCTGTCAAGATTTCTTCTCTCTGTGTAGAAAAAGAGAGAGAGAGAGAGACATGGCTTTCAGGTGGCTTCTCCATTCTGCATGCCATGTCATTGGGTCGCCGAAGGACACTACTAAGCTGCACACAAATGAAGAACAACGTGTGCAAGGAGACCATCGTGTCATCAGTAGTAGCTTGAAGGTCTCTAACAATGGAGGATTGGAAAAACACCCTTCAAGTTCAGGATTCCAAATGCCTCTTCACTACCCTCGCTACAAGAAGGCAGACTATGAGAAGATGGAGGAGTGGAAGGTGGAGCTTCTTCTCAAGCAATACGGGCTGAGCTTTGAGGGCACTCTTGATGAAAAGAGGGCATATGCAATGGGGGCATTCCTGTGGCCTGATCAACTGTAATTATTTACCAAGTTCATGCGACCAATCTCCATGTAATAATCTTGGTTTCTTGTATGGTTTTTGATATGTGAAAATAGTTGTAAGCTAGAATAAACGACAACCTTAAGCATATGTATTCAGTACTATATATATAGTTGTATCTTTTCTTTCTCATAATGTTTCAAAGGTCATCATTAGATGAAAAGAGCATTATTTTTTTTGCAAATATAACACACACCCACCAAAAAAAAAAAAAAACAGGAAGACAAAGAGGGAACTTAGACAGATCACTACTGAAATGGGAATGAGAAATAGCATGGCTTGAAAGTTTTTCCCATGCTTTTTAAAGCAATAATAAAATCTCCCATTGAGTTTTAAAATACTTAAGAAATTAGAAACTTGAAAAATATTGCATGCGTTTGTAATTCAGCTAAATATTAATGCATGCTTTCGGTTTTACATTTAAGGAGAATTTGAATTCACACGGGAGAATTTTTTTTTTTAAATATATATATTTAAGTATGCTACTTTTTCAAAGTATTAGGTGGGGATCAACATTTGAACCCGATTAATGAAGGAACAATGGACATTACCCTTATTTATTTATTTATTATTTATTTGTTTATTTAATATTGATGTAGCTTTTAAAACTAATTGTGATTTTAAATGCCAAATCAATTTTGGGTAGATAGAAAAACATATTGGTGATCATCTTGATAATTATTATTTTTTAACCCACTAGAAGTTGCGGGACCAATTTACGATTCCTACATTGGGGTGTCCGACTTTTGGTGTAATTAATGTTTTATACCATTATTTTTAAATTTCAGTGCAATTTAGATTGTACGTACGCTTGCCTTGGGCAACTTAGGATGCATGATTCATCTACTTAAGATTTTTACAGTAATTTTACATACTATGTCCACTTTCATCCTAATTTACTCATATTTCACTGATAACAATAACTAATAGACACTACCACATCAACCCAATGAAATAAGAATATAATATATAACATTGTCATTTGCAATGTAATTTGATCAATAGCCTAAAAGGGGGATTGTGCCTTGCGTAGCCTCCTTATCCCAAGCATTTAGAGGTGCAAGCCCCATTTATACCTCCTCCTTTGTGGACTGCCCAAATTGTAAGTGAGCCCCACTATTATGATTCTAGTGTCTTACATGGGTTAAGTCTAATCTTGGCCATGTTATATAAGTTCTTGAGCACCTTTCCTTATAAGCCAGTTTTCAAGGACGAGTTCTACCCAAGGTTTGTATCACCTACATCCTCTCCTCTTCTTGCACTCCTCCAATTGAAAGATAGGTGAGTCATGTACCTCTTCTCTAGGACTGTCCGAATTGCAGATGAACCACACGTCCCCTCTTAATTTGGCCAATCCAACTGTATGGAATATTGATCATCTCAAGTCCATTGCCCTATTTATTTATTTATTTTAAATGAATGCATAAAAACAAACCCATTAATTATGTCCCTTTTTTATATAGAGAGAGAGAGAGGAATATCTTATTGGCTTGCTTGTTTTGCTCTGAAAATTAACAGGATACGTGGCTCATCTAAGACACCTATTTAGTGATAATAAGAACTCTGAAAACTATAAATAATTAGGAAGCCACTCAACATTATTGGATCATGATCAACACGCAACTGATCAATCATTATTTTCTGCTCGAAAAGAGACTAATAACCACAATAATAAATATAGAGTAACCTATTAAGGAAAACAATCAAATTATGGGACCCCTCAATTAATATTTAATTGAGGTATCGTATGGGGCTCGAATTTTGCTTCTATTACTGCGCATATGACGCGCAGTCTTGTCGCTCACGGGTCCTATGGCTGCCTGCCTATATAAACGACTGCCGTCTCTCTGTGTAGAAAGAGAGAGAGAGAGAGAGAGAGAGAGAGACATGGCTTTCAGGTGGCTTCTCCATTCTGCATGCCATGTCATTGGGTCGCCGAAGGACACTACTAAGCTGCACACAAATGAAGAACAACGTGTGCAAGGAGATGATCATCATGTCATCAGTAGCTTGAAGGTCCCTAACAATGGAGGATTGGAAAAACACCCTTCAAGTTCAGGATTCCAAATGCCTCTTCACTACCCTCGCTACAAGAAGGCAGATTACGAGAAGATGGAGGAATGGAAGGTGGAGCTTCTTCTCAAGCAATACGGGCTGAGCTTTGAGGGCACTCTTGATGAAAAGAGGGCATATGCAATGGGGGCATTCCTGTGGCCTGATCAATATTAATTATTTACCAAGTTCACGCGATCAATCTCCATGTAATAATATTGGTTTCTTGTATGGTTTGTAAAATAGTTGTAAGCTAGAATAAACGACAACCTTAAGCATATGTATTCACTATATATATAGTTGTATCTTTTCTTTCTCATAATGTTTCAAAGGTCATCATCAGATGAAAAGAGCATTACAATTTTTTTTTTCCTGGGCAAATATAACACAAAAAAGAAAAAGAAAAACAAGAAACAGGAAGACACAGGGGAACTTAGAGACAGATCACTACTGAAACGGGAATGCATATCCATGGCTTGAAAGTTTTTCCCATGCTTTTTTTTAAAGCAATAATAAAATCTCCCATTGAGTTTTAAAATACTTAAGAAATTAGAAACTTGAAAAATATTGCATGTGTTTATAATTCAGCTTTCATTTCAGCTAAATATTGCATGCTTTCTGTTTCACATTTAAGGAAAATTTGAGTTCACATGGAAGAGAGAAATTTAAAATACTAATGAAATGATTAAATTTACTTATTTTTATTAATTTAATTAACCTTTTAGAATGAGTAGTAATTTAACACCAAGAAAAGCGCATCATGTTTAATGCTAAGGTAAAGGGAATTAATTAGGAATGCGCGTATACTTGAAAGTTAAGCAATTTTTGAATGAAATTAATTGTCGATGTCAATTATTGCTTAGGTGATCTAGAAGAGACTAATTTATAAACAAGAGTCGTATTTCAAGGAGGCATCGATAATAGAATTTCAATGTTGATTGCTTAAAATGGGGAATGAGTGGGTGGAGTATGAAGATGAGCCGTGATTCATGTAAACATTTGCAACCTTGCGCGCACAGGAAGCCACCCTTTAAATTTGTGTATAAAAGGAATGGATTTGGCCACATGTAACGTGAACTAGTCCATTGATTTGTGTTAGACGCAATATGTCCCATTTGCCAAGCCAAAAAGCAATCATGATTTAAACAAGGAATAAAAGCTTCCTTTTTTTAAAAAATTAAAAATAAATTAAAAAATCATATGTATTATATTAGTTTATAATTTAAGTTGAAAATCCATCTATAACCCATGTAGACAGACCGATAGCAAATGCGGGGCGATCTTTAATCGATCGGTCACCTAAACACCCATAAGTGCAAATAGCTCTATCCGTTTTATAAAAATAAATGTAGATAAATACTATTGTATTATGATCTTATCAAAGATAAATGGCACGATTGGTAACACTTTTAAGTACAAATTTTTGTTTATTAGGAAAAAGTAAAAATATTAACAAATTACGTACTCAAAATACAAACCACTCATAAACTCCATTTATGTCATATTATAACTAGAAGGCAAAAAACCTCTCTTTTTTTTTTTTTTTGAACAAATGAGCCCTAAACAGGCTAGATCCTCTAATTAACCTTTCTCCATACTTTCTTTTTGAAGTACTTGCATATAGCTATCCATATTGGCTTTGACTTGCAGTTATTCCTGTGTGTAGAGGACCACCCAATCATTGGGCCAATGACTTCATTCCTTTCGTAGATTATCTTAATCTCACAGCCATCCGGTGCATTATGGAGGATCTGATCAGCAATCCCACAACCCCTCGAATTCCTTTCCAATTATTAATACTAATTAATAAGACAATTCTATGGAAATTCAAAATTTCTAGATCCTTGTTATTATACCTGAATTCCAACAAATTTGAATAAGAAATAAGTGAGGGGGCTGCCGGGTTGAGATGTCCAGGCAAGTCTTTAGGCTGTACAGAGTGCAGAATTCACCTGTTTGGAGCATCTCGAGCCCAAAAGCCCCTCTTTCATTCCCTAACCAAACCGAATTTGAAGAAATTTGGGTTGGAAATTCTAGGGATCCAAATTGGTTATTATTGTACCTTAATTTTGTGGTTCCAAGCACTAGTTTTGTTATATTGAGAGCTGGGATGAGGTCCAGAATAGCCTTAACAATGTTATCACTTTCAATGAGCTGAAGATCAACCTTGACCTGTTTCATTCTTACAAAAAATAAGAGATAAAAGAAGAATTAACCTCACGTGTGACTCCTATACAACGATGATTGCTATAAAAATTTGGTAAAGTTCCGTTACCTTGGAAGCAGAGCACGTGTCAAGAAACTTTTGAAACAGTTTCCTTCTCTTGCCCCTTTCTTGGGACACGTAGCTCGCCACCATTTCTGGTTTCACTTGACTTCTTGGAAGCATTCCTACTATCATCATAAAATGAAAGAAACAAAATAATAATAATAATAATAATAATTTAGTTTGTGACAATATTTTAACACATTTAAAAGAAAATGGTAGAGATGTTTTACTCGTACTCTCACCCTCTTTACTCCCACATTACCATTTCAACTCCTAAAAATTGATGGAATACTACAATGTGGCACATTAGCCGAAAAAAATTGTCCAACCTTTTTTGGGGTAGTTAGTCATCCCAATTGCCAAGGCCCAAGAATCATGAGAATGATTTGACCACCATCAAATTGGTTGCAAGGGTGGCTGAAACCACGACAATTCAAATGGAAGTGGTTGAGCCACCCCCATTTTGCAAATAAGAGGTGACCGAACATTGGAATGGTTCAACTACCCTTTGGCGTACTGGCGAAAATGAGAGTGGTCAGCGACCCCATTTTACCAATAGAATTTTATTTGTTTTATTTGTTCTTTTTGAGTTTTTTTTTAAATAATAATATTAAAAAATCTACAAATGTCATTTTTAGTAGATCTCTGTTAAAAAAAAAAAATGCAAGTGCAAGTCGGTCTTTAGGTCTACAATTCTGTGTGTTTTTCAAAATATTTTCTCAATTAATTAAATTTCTTTCAAATATGGACCACACAAAGAAGTGAATTACATCAAATAAAATTTTCAAATCAAAATTAAAAGAAAAAAATTCAAAATGACATAACATTTATACCCTTAATTAATTTGGAAGTACTTCTACAATAAAGCTTCTTAATTTAGTTGCAAGGCACAAAGAGAAAGAGAGAGAGAGAGAGAGAGCTTACATGGGCTTGGAATATGGGTTATCGGAGGAAAGACATGTATGAGATGAACGACGGTGGAGGGAGTAACAAGGCACATGAGCGTCCACACCAGCGCATCCATGCTTGAGCGTGACTCCGTCTTCCCCACCGCCACAAAAACGCTGTCGTTCCATTTCTGAAAATCGAAAGAAAACAAACTACCCTCGTAATCATGATATTCATGGTTGATCTCGAACAGATCACTACTTGAACTCTCTTCCTCGTACTGATCCTCGGATATCGCAGACATGTGTTTTGATCGTTTTATATGGCTTGACGATCTTAAGTTGTTATGCCATAGATTTGAAGCCGCTTCAAGTTTTTCTTACGTACTGCATGTGGAAACTTATGCGGAGGCGTAGATAGAATTGGAAAATATATATTTTTTAATAATTTAATTTTATAAATTCAATCCACCTAGAAGAATCCAAATAAAACGGGAACTTTGTTTACTAATTAATTACTCCTTAGTCCTTATTCTTGTTTTATTAATTTAATTATCACTCCTCATTCCGCATGACACGGGGACCTAGAAAAAAGAAAAAAAATCGTGTGAAATATGATTATGATGCGATACAGAGTGTTTCCGCGCGTATTTGTTTAATTTACCGGTTTTTAAAATGTAATTAAATGTATGGCAAAATTATATGGTTTTGAGTGTTTTTAAAAACACACTTAATTCCTTCCTTATTGAAAAGATTTCTTCGAAACCAATCATTGTTTTTAAATTGTTATTAGTTATCATCACTTTGAACAATTCAACGTATATCTCTTCAACAATATTACTATTTTCTTTATATTTAAAAAATAAAAAAGAGAAACTTCACTTACCTCTTCTAAACTTTGGCAACTTTTACAAATATTTCTCAATGTTTAAAACTTCTCACTTAGATGTATCAAACTTTGGTTTTCTCTCACTTTGTTTATTCTCGTACAAAAAATCATTCGCAATGCCAATTTTACCATTGACTCCAAAACGGATCCACCCAGCCCAAAATGATGTCGTTTTGGCCATTAATTTTTTTTTTTTTTTTTTAAGATGAAAATCGAAGGAAAAAAAAGAAGAAGATGAAAATCAAGGGTGGCTCCAGCCCACCCCTTGGCCCCCCACGGCCGGTCTAGGGGTGGTCAAACAACCCTCCATGCCCAAGGGGTGGTCCGGCCACCCCCCAAAAGGCCAAAAAAAAAGGTTAAATGGGTTTTGAGCATTTGGGGTGGCCGAACCACCCCCAAGGGCCTGGGGGTGGCTTCGGCCACCCCCTACGGCTGATATGGGGTGGCCGAAGCCACCCCAGGCCCATGGTGGTGGTCCGGCCACCCCTAGACCGGCCATGGGGGTGGCTCTAGCCACCCCCGATTTTCATCTTTCTTTTTTTTTTTCAAAAAAAAAATCATCTTTTTAAAATAATAAGAAAAAAAAGGTAATGGTTAAAACAACGTCGTTTTGGGCTGGATGAATGTTGTAGTTTTGGAATCATGGATAAATTTGACATTTCATTATGATTTTCTGTACATAATGGGCAAAGACGAGGAAGGGTATAATCAGCAACGAGATGCTTCGTAGAGTTAAAACCTGCCCATCAAAGCCATCATTATCCATTGGTCATTAGTTGTATATTATATTATATTATAATAAAAATAAATAAAAAGCCCGATTGATTCTACCGTAGAGGCCAAACCCAACGGAGGGGTGACTCGTATAAATTGAGAGGGGGACTTCATCATGCTCACACAACATACCAATTCAAAGAACCCAACAAACACAAACAAAAACAAAAACACCCCTTTCAAGGCCATCCCCTGATAGGATTCCTCTCAACAAAAAACTCCCCCTATTGCTTACAAAGAAACAACAAACAAAGATGGAGAAAAACGAGGATCAGAAGCTCCAAACTGCTGACAAAATGGACAAGTACCAGTTCTTGAAAAGGACTTTACAGTTTGTTCTCTCAGTCTCTCTATTTTCTTTGTCTTTTTGCTATTCCTCAGGCTGCTTCTGCTGCTTTCCCCATTCCTTCAGCGTCTTCTTTTCCACGTCCCTTTTCTCACTCTTCACGCACACCCTGGAAAGGAAGTACGTGTTTCTCATGTAATGGAATACTTGCTGTTTTAGTCAAAAGCTCTGTTTCTTGCAGCTCTTCGACTTCTGAGCAGACTGATCTTGGTGGTGAATACTCGGATTCTGACGTGTCTGCTATGAAGGCATCAGTTGTTGACGAGGAAGTCCATGTGAGAAGTTCTGGGTCGGCAAAGAATGTCCCTTTTGTAGCTAAAAGAGAACAAGAACACGAAGAAGATGAAGAGGAAGAACTTGCAGAAGCTTTTATCGCAGAAGATGAAGGGAAAGAGGAAGTAGAAGAAGAAGAAAGTGGGGTAGTGGTGGGACCAGAAGATGAGGAAGAAGCACCATTAGCAGCAGCAAATGATGAGTTAAACAAAAAATTTGAAGAATTCATAAGGAAAATGAAGGAAGAAATTAGGATTGAAGCTCAAAGACAACCAATAGCAGTCTAATGCCTATTTTGAGAGATATATCACATTGCCAGAATGCTTTGGTCTCTTTTAAAAATGACTAAGCTCTCATGGTTTCTTCGAACCCTTTTTTCTGCTGTATGCATGTAGAACTTTGCTCCTTTCTTCTTGTTCTTTTACCTCAACTAGTTAGTCAAAGCTGCAATTTAAGTCTAATTTCTTGAAAATTCACTCTTTTAAGTTATAAATCTTTTACATGACATGCAAACTCACACGAACGTAATAAGAAATCAATAGGTTAGAATTGACAATTTTGACATATTTAATTAAATTTATCAAATTAAAATTGATCTATAATTTTATTCTCATGTCTTGTCCTCAAACCTATGATACAAACATAAATTATCACTCTTAATAAAAGGTGCATAAAAATGCTACATAAACTTTCTTTCAATAGTACAATTTTTTGACATGTCAATAAAAATCATTAAATTCAATAATTATCCATCCAACTTTAATGGTGAGTTCTAGTACTACGTTCTGGAACGTACGTGTAAGATCACTCAAGGTGCTAATTTTTGTGGTTCTCGAATTAATTAGACAAAACATCACATTGACAGCATTACTTAAAAGATTTTTGAAGCATCAGGTGAAAATAGAACTTGTAGTTATGCGTACAATCAATCAAATTTGCCTTTTCTATTCAAAAATAAATAAATAAAGATGACAAGCTTATATTTGTCCCTTCTGTCATGTACTATTATATATTGTACAGTTACAGAAACCGACCTTTCAATGGGCTTCTTACACTTTCGTGGCTAGAAGTTTGCAACTATCGTTTTCATTGTTTTATTATTAATATTTTAACAAAAATATCATGGACAGATGGACAGGGTAGCTCCCAGAAGGTACCCTGTTTGGAGTTATGATTTAAATTGAATGAATCATGTCAAATTTTACCTGCAACTGCAAATCAAATATGGGAAAGAAAGATCTAGAAGGGCCCCATAATGATGAGTTGGGAAAAAACCAGCTTTATCTGCCTGCAAATGGGGACAAGAATATAAGTGCCAAATAATTGTCCATGGTACATTTCAACAATGATTCTAAGAGAACTAAAAGTTGAATTCTTATGAAAGAAATAAGGGGCACTAATAGTATGAAGATCAGTACGACTTGTCAACCATGGCATTGATCACTTCACAGTATATCTTGTACACAAATCTACCCTATCAGTTTGAGTGTTGTATATACAAATTCTTAATTAAGTGACTCAGATGGCAGAAAATGAATTAAAAGGAGAAGTTTCAATAAAAGAAGCACGTCAACAAGAAAAAAAGAATGGGGACCTCAGTAACGCATATGTCAATTCCTTCTTGAAGATCTGCTGGGTTCAAACAAGGAAATATACTGCTAGTCCAGCTGCTCATGAAACAATACATAAACCATTCCCCAGAAACTTCATAATTCGAACCATTTGTAGAGGTTATGTCTGGATTGCAAGTTTTAGACATGAATCCACAAACCAATCACTCTTTTTTATCCTTTCAAGCATGACTTTGCCAACATAATTAAGACTATGTAACACAGCTCTTGATGTTCAGCAGATTAGGAACTTCACTCACAGTATGATAGACCATAACTATTTGTTACTGGGTGTCCTGCATCTTGAAGTTTCATAACCATTGCAAATTATACAAGAGCACAAGATAAATCTATAATGAGTCAATAATAAATAAATAAATATCAGGTAAGCAAAAAGGACTTGTGTATCCAAGAAAAAAACAAAAAACAAAAAACCTTAGTTACTTAAAGACTTACTAATTATTGGCAATATCAAGGGGTATTAGAGCCCCATTGCAATAAAACCTTTCATGTTATTCTTTTATTTCATGTTGGAGTTCAGTCCATCATATTTTTAAAGATGTCCATTGAGACCGCATGATATTCTCATAAGTAATTTAACTTCAAAGTTTCAAACGAGTAAATGAGAGTTTCTACTTTGCATTGTTAGCGATTTTGATAATTTTAGTCATGGAGCCAACTCGCAAGGAATCAATAGGGTATATACTATTATGAGTAAATCTATGTAACACCTCAAAGCTGATGTGACGTAGTCTCCATGCCATATTGTGCATGAAAATGAGTTTTTTCTTCTTCTTTTTAAGGTTTAATATTATGTGCAGAAGAATTTTGATGAACGTGATTTCACATTCATTCAAGACATGGTCCATCACAAATGGGTTTAAACATCACAACTAATATACATAGCTAGTGACATCACTGGCTTAAACAGAAACAACCGCAAAAGCATTGACAAGCAGATAGTTTAATAGTACAAAAATTGTTAGACGTATGAAATTTAATATAGATGTTTGTTTAAATACGTTTCTATATCTTTGATGTACTACAATACAAGGCATTGGATGGCAATGTATGAGTCAAGGAAAAAAATAGATACAAAAAATTTCTACCGCATATCATTGGAATGGGTATAAGCCATCGAGATATAAAACGCCAGAGACTTCATAAAGAGGTACTTAAATTAATTAACTGCAGCACCTCAGTCTTCAAATTGTTCGTTGTAAAATCATAAAAACTAAAGGTGCACATCACCCAGAATCTCTCCAAGGAGAGCACACGGATTCTATCTTGCAACATTATCACATTCATCAGTTTCTCCCTTTTGACAAACAAATTGGCTGTGATGGTGAAACCTACTCCAAATCCAGCATCTAGACGTACCCTATGTTAATTATACTGATAAAAGAAAAAGAAAGAATGGATGCAGCATTGAAGAAGAACCATTCTCATACCTTGTTAATTCAAGCAAGCACTTACTGAAAAGCACGTGTTCAAAGTTAAGGAGAGAAAAGGTAAGAGCAGTATAAGAGGGAAACTATGCTTTGCTTCATTACTCCAAGAAAATTTTGCCAGTTTACAATTTACACCATCTTAGGTATATCTATTTGACCTCATCTACATTCTTTTCAGCCTAGTTATTCATACAGGAATCCCTTATAACTGTTGGCAATTGAACAACGATCAGTATTCTAATATACACTTCTAGTTAACCCTTCCCAGAATGTTACCTCTTCTGATTGAAAGTAGTCAACAGAATACATTATCAGTCACTCTTCCCACCCTTCTTCAACTTTCACTCATACTTTCTTGCACCTGTTTGTTCTTTCCATTAGATGAAGCACCCAGTGGTTGCATTTGCTAGCATACATGAAACTCACCACTTTAAATCAACAAGTTGGTGACAGTGTCAAATCCATAGCAACATCAGTCTCTGGTAGATTTCTGACCTCATTAAGTAGCCTTGTGAGTTCTTTGGTCAGTTCGCTGTGAACATAATCAGAACGCTCCTTTGTAATGGATGATTCAGCGAATAGAGTTTCAGTAAGGCATTGATATTCTCGAAACCATTCATCCTCACCATTTTGAGTACTGCCATCTTCATAAATAACTGGAGAGCTTTCCCTCCGCCATCTACTTAGAAAATAGTTGTCAGGAAGCTGAAAGTAGTTTTTTATTATAAGTACCCTTAGAGCATGTCTGCACAAAATTCCTGAAGATTCAAATTCCTTACAGGAACAACGGATTTGTTCATCTTCAGGTATGACAAGACGTTCTCCATCCATCTTCTTGAAGTGGCGTACAATATATGATCCATCAGCCATTTCAGATGTTGCATACTGCATGGCCAGTACCAATTCATTTTGTAAAGCATTAAAGGCAAAAGGTGTAAGAATGCTTCGTGCATGCTCTTCAATGGGTATGCATGTTTTAATATGCATATACTGCATCTCTAGACGTGCATGATTCTGAAAATTGGCAGTAATTCCAACCTGAAAGAGTTCCGAATGAAAGAAGCAATATCAGAGCAAAGACTATAGAGCATAATAGCATATATCATAGCAAGGAGAACAGATCAAAAACCTTCAGACAACCTACCTGCTCAAAAAAACTACGTAAACATGTTTGTGCACTAAAAACCCCTTTCAAGAATACATCTACAGACTTTGAATATGACTGAGACGCCATTTGGGCAAGAAAGTAACCTCTCATATAGGATAGTGCCCAAGATGCCCGTAAAGAAAAGAGTAAAGCAATGTGTTTGTCAGAACCAAGTCCAAACATTGAAACCATTTGATTCCATCTAAGTTCAAATTCATCCACATTATCCACATGATATAACACATCAAACTCGGATTTAAATTCTGCATAGCGAGATCCAAGTGGAAGAGAGAGCCAACTTGGTAGCTTAGAAAGAATATTCCACAAAGAAGTGACATGTTTAGTGCCTGGTAACTCGCTTCTTATAGCATCCCTAAGCCCAGGGTCAAGATCAGTTAGAATTGTTTGTGGACATCTTCCTCTCATAAAACGGAGAAAAGCCTGTATCCAAGGAGGAAAAACAATTTGTTGCAAGGGAAGATTTATGAAAACATAACTAAAACGAATACAAAGGATATTAGCAGTAAACCTGTAAAGCCCATGAGAAGGAACGGGGTGTTTCATCCTGCAACAGGACACAACCATAGAAAATGGTTCTACCATGGTTGTCAATGCCAAGCCATGCTCCAAAAAGCATTCCATATGTGATTGATCGGTAAGTAGTGTCAAAGTAAACTACATCGCCGAACATGGTGTATGCATTAATTGAGTCACCATATGACCAAGCAATATTTTCAACCTTATCATTCTCATCCACAGTAAAATCATAGACAAAGTCTTCATCAGTCTCTTTTGTGGCCTTGCAAGCCTCAAGCAGTTCCATTGTATCAGTTTCTCTTTTTTCAGTCAGCAAAGCATCGTTTTCTTGAACAACCTTCTTACGGTTTTGAACAAAATTTCTAACATCCCTCTCCAAAAATGGCAATTGTCCACCTTGAATCCCCTTTTCCAACTCCAGTACCTTCACTATACGATGAATGGGAAACCCGGCTTTAGAAAGTAACAGTATGCGCTCCTGATCTGCCTCTTGAATTTTACGATATGCGGGAAGGAGGCGCACTTGGTCATCTTCCAAAAGTTCATGGTTATGAACATTACTGAACTGCACAACAAACCACTGAGAAACCCCTTCAACAATCTCCTTTGACAAATACATTTTTGCATCACATCCACACCTCACTGATTTCCTGTCCCTATGGTGTTCCCCAGTAGGCTTTTTCTTCGCTGGCGCAAACCCGGAACGATAACAAACAAAGTCACGTTTATAAATACCCAGTTGCGGACTTAGTCTCGACCGCTCTTTCCTAATCGAAAACCCATTTTTTCTAGCAAAATTGCCATAATACTCAAATGCATCATCATCACTCTTAAACACCATACCAACATAAGGAGCAACCATTGCTTCCAATGGCGCCATATCATTCTTCACCAATTGAGATGCTAAGGATGTTTCTTCAGCATCACCCTCATATGCAACATAACATTTCCAATCCCCACATGGGCATTGCTGCCGCCGTATCCATATGTTTTTTGACGGTACCGATGTCATTATGTACACTAGGATTGAACATATACAGCTCAGTCAAAGTTACCCAAAGCCCCAAAAACTAGCTGGCAGTACAAATTCAACAACAAAGTTAGCAAACAGAAAAATTAAAAGATTAACAAAAATGGGATTTTCTTGTTAGGATAAGATATGCAATGAACTAAACACTAAAACCCAGTAATGCCAAGATATTTTACCAACAAATTATGGGAATTAATGGGTTTAAAGCTGCAAGGTGTTTGAAACAAATACTGAGCAGACGGACAAAAAAAATAGGAACAAAATGTGAAAAAGACAGTAATTTATGCTTGAAGTTGGTCTAAGAGAACTTGTTAAGTGCTGAAATATCACGTACCAGTGAGAGAGGGAGAGGGGAATGCTTAAACCCTTGTTCTGCTTCTTCTTCCCCAAGTCGAGTGATCTTGGTTTTCCCTCTATTATGGAAAAATCCCACAAAATAAAGTCCAACTCAGTGGGTAGTGGGTACTGAGTATACCTGGGCTTTTTTTGGGCTTCTAAGAGAAACCAATCATTCAGGCCACAATTGGGCTGGGTTCAGCGCACCCATATGGCTGATCCGGTGGCCTGGGTGGTTCACTGGTTCATGAGCCAAGACAACCAGGACCGGGATCCATTCAATTTGGAAAACAAATTGAAAGCAGTCTCGAACTGTCGAAACACTTATTCGGGCAAATGGGCCTTTCAATGAATTTTGGTGGGTAAAATTGCTCGATGTCACCCGAGATCGTATGGATACTCCAAACCATGTCTCTCGGTGACTTCATGAATGTCCCCACGGACCCCACTCCCTACGTGTGTGTTTTATGCATATTCAGTTATTTACCACTGAAGTAGTTTAAGCTCAATTAATGTATGCCTACTAATATATCACGTCCGTTCGAGGACATACGAAGATCTTTGTTGGGCCTAATGACTGGCCCATTAATTAGTCGACCCAAGTTCAGTTGCAAGCATTGCACCAAATCCCTGTTTTAACATGTCAGCATTGGTTCTTATAAGAAAAATGTTAAGTATTCTTCTAGTGTTCTCTTGGTGTCCTTTTAACTGTGATATAATTTTTAAAATTATCGTTAAATTTAATATTATTATTATTGACTTTTAATCTGTTGGTAATTTTAAAAGCCACATCACAATTAGGGGACATCAGAGAACACTAAAACACCTAACATTTTCTTTCTTATAATTGTAGCATGATGTGATCGTTTGCAGATGTTAGCAACAAAAAAGCCTCCAATGAGCATGTGCCGTATGGCTAGCGGTTACAACATATTAGCTATAAAAAAAAACAATTGACCAAGTAAAAAGGTTTACTTAGACGGACGTTACTTTCTACTTTACCAGATTAATCTCGTCTCTTATATTATTTGTTGATCGACAAACACTTGTACTAAATCTTCTCATTTTGCATGTGCTTTAATCGTTACCTCGATACGCGACCAACTGTTTTAACGATGTTTAAGATTAGCTCCAATAATGGCGGGGTTGGTTGCACTAAAAAGGTCTTAAATTACATTGTTGACTTTTGGGGCATTCGAGAATAGAGGGTAGTTTTTTGTTTGTGATGTTGATGTGCATGTGGGTCTTATCTTAATACGTATATAGCGGCCAAACTGGCAAAGTTGAAGTACCCTCCCCCTCCCTGCTTGGTTCTTAAGCGGCGAGAAACTTCTGCTCTGTTCCTTGGGCAATGGGCACGACTCTTCTCTGCAAAAGCGTAGGAATCACACTCAAAACTGATTTGGCATAACCAGCTTTCTCAGGTAAGACTTAATTTTTATTTTTATTTTTTATTTTTTCCATTTTCAATGACGTATTGGTTCTGTTTCTATCTCCCATAAACAGCTCTTTCTCTGCTTTCTTATATTTTCTTTTAAATATTTTGATTAAGTTTGGCTCATCTTCTTTAATAGAATTTTAGTTTTATATATATATATATATATGGGATCAGGAAGGTGATATCTTAAAAGGCATATTAGTTTCACATTCCTTTTTCTTTTACTTTTGACACTTCTTGTGTTTGTTTTTTTGTCCAGAGACAAAAAGTTATAGTTTCAAAGAGCCATTTTTGTTAGATGATTGCATATCTTATGATAGAAAGTTAATTGGTCCCACTCCCACTTGTTAGGATTCAGTTGATGGTGAGAATTAAGGGTTGTTTGATTCACTTGAAGTGAAGGTTGAAAGCTAAGAACGATTAAAAATGAAAATTTAATCATTTTAATACTTCCTTTATGCGTAAACTCACCTTAACTTGAATAATTGAGGTTTAAGACGTGCAATATTTAATTGAAATGAGAGATGAATTATGAGACATGGTTGCTTGAATATCATATTAAATCATCAATTGTAAGTGTTGAATATATTATTAGAGCAGAATAATGAAGCAGAGAAGAGAGAGAGCGGAAGCATATATAAGGACTACATTGTATTATATTGAGATGTATTGGAATAGATACAATAACCTCCTTATAAGAGAGAGAGAAGAGCCTTAGCTCCCAATCTTACCAATGCAGGACAAGTCTCACATATAAATTAACAGTAAAAGTGAATTTAATTATTTAATTGATATTTTAACACTTGAAATATATTTTTTACTTGTCACTATAATGAATTGGCAAAAGCACTATGTCCTCTTAAATGGCTTGATATTTTAATTCGTTTCATTTGCTTCAAGTTTTTATGTTTAGCTTTTAAGTGTACAATTTGCTAATTTGAATTCTGCAGGTTTTCCCAGAATCAGATGAACCTTAGTTGAAGTTTCTGATGGCTTCTGATTATGATGCTAAAGAATCATTGCTTCCAGATATGAAAGATCATTCTCATCTCATTGAAAAGAATAACCTCCAGAGAAGAAGAGAAAATGGGGTGGAAACTCCTTTACCTTTTGAATCTATATTTGTGAAACAACAATTTAGCATCAGGCATGTGGTCGTTTTGTTGGCTGCCTACCTAGGTGGAGGCACCATTTGTTTCTTCCTCATCAGGCATCAGATCAAGGGAAAAAAAACAAGTGGGATTCTTGATGCCATTTACTTCTGTGTTGTTACAATGACCACTGTAGGATATGGGGACCTTGTGCCAGAAACCATATTGGCAAAACTACTTGCATGCATTTATGTCTTCACAGGCATGGCTCTTGTGGGGCTGATTCTCAGCCAGGCAGCTGATTACATGGTAGAAAAGCAGGAAATCCTTGTAGTTAGAGCCATTTACATGCATGGAAAAGTCAGTCCAGATGAGATTCTTAAGGAAGTCAAAACCAACAAAATTAAATACAAATTTATTTTGATGGGGGTTCTTCTACTGGTGCTTATTGTTGTAGGAACTGTCTTCTTATTTGTTGTTGAAGAATTGAGCTTTATGGATGCATTCTATTGTGTTTGTTCAACAATCACCACTCTGGGGTATGGGGATGAGAGCTTCTCAACTGCAGGAGGTCGTATTTTTGCTATTTTTTGGATGCTGGGCAGCACCATTTGCTTAGCACAGTTCTTTCTCTACCTTGCTGAATTATACACTGAAAGAAGGCATAGATCAATGGTGAAATGGGTTCTTTCACGAGAATTGACATTCTCGGATCTTGAGGCAGCTGATCTTGATCGTGATAAAGTTGTTAGGTAAGAGTAATTTGCATAATGTTAATTGGTGTTTTCAATAATTAGCTCAGTTTTGGCATAACTCTTATGTGTCTTGTTGGTTTCCTTTATCAGTGCTGCAGAGTTTGTCATATATAAGTTGAAGGAAATGGGGAAGATTAGCAGCGAGGATGTTTCAGTTGTGATGGAGACATTCAAGAGACTTGATGCTGATCAATCTGGAACTTTGACCAAATCTGATCTTAGGCTATCGCAATCATCCCAAGCTCAGATCTGACAAACATGATCTTTTAAAGTTGATAACTCGGCCCTTTTCTAATTTCTCTAGTAACTTATAAAATAACTTAGAGATCTTTTCTATTGGTGTGTTATTTTGACGTGAGAAGCACTTCCAAGCTTTTATCCAAGGCTCATTGTTAGAGAAAAGGGGACCTTTCAGGGCAAGAAGGGGGCAAAATAAGGAAATGCAAGCTCTCTTAAAAACTCAAGTTATCTTGAAACGACCCTTAAGTACTTGACCAATAGCATTGATATGTAGCTTCGAATGAGAGTGTTTGAGGTCTAAATGTACATTGGGAAAGCCAAGAGCAGAAAAAGTGAGGCCCTCTCCTTGCAGAGAGCATCTTTGGCGAGTGAAGTTTCCTTTGAAAAGGTTGATGATATCACCATTCATGAAGGAATCAATGATTGACATCAACAAATCCCCACCATCATTTTTCCCAAAATTCAATCCTTATTTTCTTCTCAAAACAAGATATTTACCCACCAAAACCACTCAATCAATCCAGTAAAAGTCAGAGCTGTACACCGCCCTCCGCATCTGGCCTCAACGGAGGGTGGATTTGAGTAACCGTTTGCCCAAAACCACTCACAGGCGGACGGTTTTTGACCAATTGCCACTAACATACACTTCATGTCATTGAGAGGGGTGACGATGAAGGCTGAAGGGGCTTTTCTTGTTTGATGAATCTGGAAAAAGTTAATATAACAGAATGATAAAGAAATGGTGCCACATAATGTTTTTCTTGTTTGATGATTCTCAAGCTATATGCTGTAATGTTGCTATCATACGCTGTATGAGGAGCCTGTGTGTCAGAAACAACATAGGAAGATATAGACAGAGAACCCAACTGTCTTTGCAATCATTATTTGCAGAGTTTACATTTTCCACTGCCATCCAAGCCACTTTCACATTTAGAATGAAAAGAAAAAAAGAAAAAAACACAAAGTGGGAGTTTGCAATTTCTTATCATGCAGTCATATAATTACAGAGAATATGATGTCACGGATCAACGGACACTAAACTGAACCCACTTCTAAAGCTGGAAAGTTGAACTTCCTAAGTTTACTCCAATTTTTGAGGCTGTTCAGAATGTTCTGGTTGGCCTTGAACATAATCTAGGATCCCTTCGCCTGCTTTATCACCGTGAGCTTGATCAGTTGCCAACTGGGAAAGGCCGCCAAAGGCTACTATTACCACCAGGAATACAGCTGTGGAGGCAAAGAGAGGCCAAAAGTAGGCCAGGATGGTGACAAAACGAGGGGCTCCATACAACAGTAAGGAAAGGACTACTGAAACAATGACTGCTATGGCGAAATGATATCTGTACTGCATAAGCTTCTCTGGGACATCCATGGCCTCTTGGATTACAATTACAACCCCAGAGAGAGAGAGAGCGAGAGAGAGAGATTGAAGGAGTTGTATATATATATATATGTCTGCTTGACGTTCCTGTTGGGAAGTATGGTCATATATATATCCCTTGCTGACAATGATGGTTTCGAGAACTTTCAAAGTTTGGTCGGCCAATCTGCTACCTATTTTCTTTGTGATGTGGTTTCCCAAATTATCCTCCCATAATCTCATTTGTTCTTTGGGTACAAGAATACCCTTATACAGAAACGTCAAAAGGATCAGAATGGTAGAAGGGCAGATTAGTCAGTGCATTGGATCCGATGGAATGTTTTGACAGATTGTTTATCAACTTACTTCATTTTTCAACATTATATGAAGATTATAATTTAGGAAAGGAATAACTTTTTCTTCTCCGTTGTGTTTATGGAATCCTGGGAAAGATTAGTTGATCAAAGAAGTATCTTGGACTTTGTTTAATGAAAAGGATGACTTTCAAGGGTTTCTGGAAAGCGAAACAATTTCTCTTTTTACATGCCACTAGAGGATTCTCATCTTAGCCTAATCTAATAAATTAAAAACCCTTCTAGCTAGGACATGTTTGCCAACCCAAAAGAATGAAATTATTCCATTTTATTTGTTGTGAGAACAAGAAAAACATGTACACAAAGTGAGTTTTTTCATCATGCAGTCATATAATTACAGAATATGATGTCACGGATCAACGGACACTAAACTGAACCCACTTCTAAAGCTGGAAAGTTGAACTTCCTAAGTTTACTCCAATTTTGAGGCTGTTCAGAATGTTCTGGTTGGCCTTGAACATAATCTAGGATCCTTCCTGCTTTATCACCGTGAGCTTGATCAGTTGCCAACTGGGAAATGGCCGTAAAGGCTACTATTACCACCAAATACATTCAAAGATCGTGAGTGTAGGCCAGGATGGTGACAAAACGAGTCCATACAACAGTAAGGAAAGGACTACTGAAACAATGACTGCTAAGGCGAAATGATATTTTAGTATGCAACTTCTCTGGGACATCCATGGCCTCTTGGATTACAATTACAACCCCAGAGAGAGAGAGAGCGAGAGAGAGAGATTGAAGGAGTTGTATATATATATATATATGTCTGCTTGACGTTCCTGTTAAGTATGGTCATATAAAAAAAATTGCTGACAATGATGGTTTCGAGAACTTTCAAAGTTTGGTCGGCCAATCTACAAACTCTATTTTCTTTGTGATGTGGTTTCCCAAATTATCCTCCCTTCTCATTTGTTCTTTGGGTACAAGAATCCTTATACAGAAACGTCAAAAGGATCACGATGACAGACAGATTATCAAATGTGCATTGGATCCGATGGAATGTTTTGACAGATTGTTTATCAAAGCTTCATTTTCAACATTATATGAAGATTATAATTTAGGAAAGGAATAACTTTTTCTTCTCCGTTGTGTTTATGGAAAAGATTTTTGATCAAAGAAGTTTTTGGACTTTGTTTAAATAAAAGGATGACTTTCAAGAGTTTCTGGAAAGCGAAACAATTTCTCTTTTTACATGCCACTAGAGGATTCTCATCTTAGCCTAATCTAATAAATTAAAAACCCTTCTAGCTAGGACATGTTTGCCAACCCAAAAAGAATGAAATTATTCCATTTTATTTGTTGTGACATTTGATGGGATAGAGGATAACCTAGGTCGGTTAAAGCAGACAAGAATCGCTTCACATGTACGTTCAGCCAAGGAGATTCTTCTGTTTTCATCTCTTAAGCTTATATATCCACCAAATATTTCTATTCAAAGCGGTACTTTATAAAGATTTCATGTATGCAGCTACTAGTTAGACCTTATAGCTAGTGGGGCGGAATTTGGTTTTAATTTGAAAACGACTTGAAATAAAATAAATCCTAAAAATTTGAGCATATATTCATATTTCGAGTGAGTTTAGCTTCTCACAAAGCCTTTCCCTTTGTGTCAAATGAGAAGTGGTGAGGCAAAACCCTAAAACAAAAAAAATTCAATCTCTTGTGTGTTGTTGTGGTTGCTATTTTTTAAAGGTTAAATTTAAGAATTTGGCTCAAGGGTTTTGAAATGATTTTCTTTTCCTTCATTAGATCGTTTAAAAAGAACAAATTTTTGTACTAAAGGAGTTGGTAACTAGGCCTACTTTGGGAATATGATTTTCTCCATTTAAAGTGTGAAATAGAGATGAACTATTTCACTGTTAATCCTAATTAATTATTTTTTTAAAAAATTTAAAAAAACGATAAAAAAACCTCTTTTGATAAATATTTAATGACTCTTTCTGTCTAAATTTATTTTTCCTTTTCTTCTCACTTGTTCCTCTAGACCCACTCATCCTTGCAACAATCATGTCTCACGATGACAGATCGGAATCAAATGGTTTGGATAACACTTACCTAGCCTTGTGGCACACAGATCTAACCAAAGCTGACGAGGAACAGGCCACCCCCAATGGTGGATTGGGGAGGCTTTTTTTTTTTTTTTAGAAAATATTATTTTAAAATTTTTTTAAATAAAAAATTAATTGGTACTTCCTAAAAAAAAAAATCCATCGTCCTTCCATTCTCTTCTAACTACTTAGGTTTTTGCAAACCCAAATACCATCTTTGTCATTTTTCAATGATGATTCAAATGAACTTACAACATACTAAAAAGGAGGAAAAATAAAGTTTCTAAGTATTTAACCCTATTAAATAAAATTCAAAAGAGTCCCAATGTCAAACTTTGTTTGGGAATTTTTAGCGATTCATCTTCCTAATCTCCATCTTCTCTTTTCAAATTACTCGATGGAGCCTCTTCTTCAAATGTTGGTATTTATTTTTGAAGACTAAGAAGTTGAGGCATCATCGACTCAATAAAATAAAATAAAAATCCTCTTCAATATACATATATTCATATTTTGAACCCAAATACCACAAAGCCTTTCCTTTGTGAAAAAATCTCTTATTACCCTTCAGAGAAACCCTGCTTCCACTAATCTTTCAATTTGTTGTTGATAAGGTTCATTGTTGCTATATTTGGTAATTAAATTCAAGAATTTGGGGAGAGGAGAATGAGGTAATGATTTTTTTTTTGTCCTCTAATTTAATCGAAATTCAAAAGAACAATTTTTTACCCCAAAGGAGTTGAAACCAGGCACCACTTTGAATATGATTTCTCCATTTAAAAAATAGAGATGATCCTACTGTTAATCATTTATGATTTAATGTATTTACGATATTTTTAAAACCAAGGTATATTTGATCCTCAAGTGATAAATATTATATGATATTTAAAAAATTTAAATGATGTAACATTATTTATAAGGTTCAATTTAACAACATCAAATTCTGACCAAAAACAAAAACCATGCGCTTGATTTTATAGGGAACAACAAAAGCCCACAATAGAACCATATATAAGGCCCATGCGCTTGATTTCATAGTGAACAACAAAAACTCACAATATTGGTTATGAATCACGCTTTATAAAGTAGAGATCATTAGTTCGAATTCCTTTTTCTTCTTTTTTGTGGGCATATAAAAAAAAAAAAAAAAAAAAAAAAACAAAACCATATATATGGAAGGAGCATAGGACCTGCAATTAGCAGCCTAGTCTTATAACTCAGTTGTAATGAACAAGCCTAGGCCCAATTCTTAGAAAGTATAATATGGGCTTAAGGTATTGCTTAGCCCATTCATAAGTTGGACAGATACAATCCACCAACCTGGCCTTAATCGTCGTCTAATGTTCAGACTTCAGAGACACTCTGACCTGCACCAAGAGAAAATGTGACCTCAAAAAATTTTCTTAGGCAATAAAACAATTTTCTTTTTAAAAAAAGTCCTAATTGAAACTCCATAATTAGCTGTAATTGCCAAATAAGCTAGAAACATTTTCTCTCTCTCTCTCTCTCTCTCTTTTATTTCTTTATAGTCATTGAATGAGAGAAGTTGACAAGCCACCTCAAAGATTAGCAAAAGTCTAAGGTATTTGAAAAGTAAAATACTGTGTTTTTCTTTTTTCTTTTTCAATCCCTCTATGAACATGAACCTTTTTATACCCGAATAAAAACACCCTTTGGAAGCCTCTAAACAGTACACACATTCCATATGTGACATCATTAAGAGTTTGTTTGGGATTGCATTTGATTGGTATAAAAGTGTTTTAACACTCAAAAAATCTATTTGAAGAATAAAATATTTGTTTGGTAAAAAAATTAATAGTGCTTTTAAGGGTCCAAAAAGCCTAAAGATTGCCACAAAAAAAAAAAAAAAAAACTTTTGGCAAAAGTTTAGAAATAAAACTTTTACTCAGAATCTTTTTTAACTTAAAAACTCTATTTCTCAAATGCAATTTCAAACAGGGTTTAAAACATGGATAGATTTTTTTCTTTTAAATTGAATTGAAGGAATTTTCTCTGATCCCTTCTATAAAATTGTCAATTGCACTAAAAAATCAAGTGTTTATTTTATAGACCGAATTCAAATAAATTCATTCAACCCAATTTAAAAGAATTTTTGTCCATTTTAATTTACCTACCCATACCAATTTAAGAGAACACCTCAAGGCTTAGCTTGATCGCACTTCATATCACTTTCAAATTCTGCTGTAGCCTGAAATACAATCGAGAAATCATTAAAATAAAACCTCCAAATCTTATATTGATCAAGAACCCTTTTGACTGCTATGGAGCTATTAGGGTTTGGTCATGAACTTTCAGTATTCTAAAGGGTAATGTGTAATGGGTGTTGGTGGAGTCTTCCCTTTGTCGCCTACCCAAACACCCCCCACAAGTATATATAACTCAACAGAAATAGCCAAATGGCTAGAACTCTAGAAGTCTAGAAAACATGTACAGGTGGAGCTTTGTATAAGGTTTCTTTTTCTTAGATATAATCATGCTTTTAAGCAAAGATGGCAATGGCTAGCTGTCCATGGTATAGTGAGTATGTAATTCTTTCAAGCCACTTTTAGTTCGTCCCTATCGATTCCCAGTCATCAATACCTCATTTCCTTTGTTTTGATTCAAAATCTGCTTTGAGTGATGCCCACCAAGTATACAAAAGCTTGGTTTCAAGACGGGTTTAACGCTTAAGCAATTGAATTACTCCAAAGCAAGAGCTTTCCATCAATTAAGTCAGATAATGACAAGCCCAAACAACCCTTTTCCCATATCATTTGCAATGGACTCGGATGATTTAAATAGATTTTTTTTTTTTTTTTTTTTTTTCAAACTAGGTCGGTGAAAACTCTTCAAACTCATTTTATTAAACTACCTGTCTTGAGAAGATATAATTTTCATATGCATTTTTAAACCGTTGACAGATTATGTAATAGTTGTTTTTAAAACATATGATTGTCACATAAATTTTAAAAATGCCCGTGAAAATTACATATTTTAAGAACATATGTGAATTGGAAGAATTTCACCTAATTCAGTTTGAAGGATCATAAAACTCCATAAGAATAAGTAAAACAAAAAATCAAATTTAGTCCCTAAGTTTTAATATGATTTCAATTTATTCTTTAAGTTTTCAATTTCAATAATTAGAATATTTGTTATGAATTCCTTCATCAACTTTCTGTTTAATTAATTAACGGCATGCCATGTCAGACCAATATATTAATGTCATGTGGCTCTTGTTTGACACTTATATATCAACTATACATGCCATGTGGCACAATTACTTTAAATTTAAAATATACTCTTAAGTTAAAATCATATTAATAAAATTAAATTAAATTTAAAAAAATAAAAAAATCTAGAGGTAAGTTCTCCATATTTGGCCCATATTCCCTTACAATTAACCATTGGTTTTGTAGACTAGAAAATGCTAGGTGAAGCTTCTAGTATTCTCTTAATATCTTTTCAATTGTTATGTGACTTTTAAAATCATCAATAAATTAAAAATCAATAACGATAATTTCAAATTTAATAGTGATTATAAAAGTCACATTACAGTTAAAAAGGCACCAGGATAACACTAAAAGAGCACATAACATTGTCCTTTGTAGACTTGTGTATATCTCACGTAAATCAATAGTGGATCCCATAAATCTAATGGTTGGTTGTAAGAAAATATGAACAAAATTTGAAGAACTTATTAACCCCTACCATTTTTCTAAAAAGATATATGTGTTCAACCAACTTTGATATATGACACATAAGTTGGCACATCACATGTCCAACAAAAGCTATATGGCATTAATTGCTTGGTCTAATGTGGCATACGGTTAATTAATCTGGGTAACTTATTTGAAATTTGATAAAAACTCAAGGATCTAATTGTCAAAATTGAAAATCCTAAAATAAATTAAAATCCCATCAAAATCTAACGACTAAAATTCTTTTTTTTTTCCCTAACAATAAAACTGGAGCTATCTTCAACCACTTTCATCAAGATAAGGACAAAATCCCGATATATCATATATATGAATATGATTTTCTATTTTCTTTTGTCTTTTTTCTTTTAGGGAGGATTTCATATATATATTTTTTCTTTTAATCTATCACTTATGTGGGTCATAGTTTATCCAATCACATATTAGTTTGCTGATCGAGTTGCAATAAATGGCACCAACTCATCATCTCTTTGATCCTTCTCTCCAACAATGCGCCCACTCTTGATTGGTCCAGATGTGATTTTCCACATAAGTTAGGTAGCTAAAAAATTCATTTAAAAAAAAAAAAAATAGTAATATGCAATTGGCGCTAAAAAGGGAATCATGATCAAATAGAACCGTTGGAAAAGCATTAATCTTTTGTACTTCTGAAAGAGGTAATCGTTTTTTTAGATTATCAATTGGTTAAAGATATTGATGTTGAAAATAAATAATGATGATAAAGAAGAAGTAACCGTTACTGTCAAGAGGAGGGAAGAGAGGAGCTAAGCCAGCCGCCTAGGCCGGCCTTAAGACATCTGTGCCTTTCAAATTTTGCTTCACAACAGGGGAAGCCCATCCCTCTCTTTGCGGTCAATTCCTTGAAAGCTCTGACTCTTCCTCAAATATATCTGACATCCCCCTTTGACATTCATCATCCATCAGAACCCAGTCTTGGTTGTTATTGTCGTTGGACTTTGCTTGCTCCTCCTCTCTGCATTTCCAAAAGCCAGAGAAGAAACCAAGAGAAGATGGGGAGCCATGATCAGGAACAACTTGGGTGTGAAGAGCTCTCACTTGCTCACCCTGACCCTGTTGTGTTAGAGCTCAATCGTCTGCAGAACTTACTCAAAGGTTTCTCTCTTCTTCTCTCTCTGTCTCTCTCACATACACCGACACTTTTTCTCTGTCTGCCCTGCATACGGCATTACGTTGTTGATATGTTTATTGCTACAGTTTCTTTAAAAGGATCATTGAATTCGATGTAAAGCTTTTTTGGGTCTATTTTACTTCTGTTAACTGATTTGGTTCCATAAAAGTTGGATGGTCTCTTGGACTTCAGAACTATTAAGGACCAGAATTGTGGGTCGAGTGATCCTGGAAGTTGGAACTATGCTATTAAACCATATAATTTTTATTTTTATTTTTTGTTTTCTTTGTATATATTTTAGTTCTTTTCATAGTTTGTGTGTTCTTCCTGTAATCGAGTCTAATTGGATTTCCCTCTCCTGATTTTGCATATTTGCTAGTCCTGAAATGACAGCATTCTTATGGTAACCGTATATGATGAGTGGAGTTAAGTCATACAATAATCTACTGTAGTAGATTTTGGTTTACTTTTTTAATGACTAAAAAAAACCCTTGAACAATGATGATCATACTTTTGGGTGAAAACTAATATGTTCTTTTTCCAAACTATGTAATGTGACAATTGACATTTCTTACCTAAAAAGTGGGAGTTAGAATTCCGTATTTCACGGGATAAAAATGTTTCTCGGAAATTTTTTGATAAACCAACTATGAAAAGTTCGCGAATTCTCATGAATCAATCATTTTCATCCTCAATCCAATGAAGGTGATACTGGACTTTCTTGTATATTCCTATCATGTAAACATAGAAAGTGGCCATATAATTGACCATGGTGATTTGTGTAACGTAATTGACTTTTGGGAAAAATTCACTTTACCCCTTGAAGTTTCAAGGGTTTTTAAATTTTAACCCAAAAGTTTAAAAAAGTGGCAATTTAAACCCCCCCCATTAACTTTTTCCGTCTAAATAGACAGAAATTAAAAAAAAAAAAAAGGAAAACTTCTTACTGAACTTCATGGTTTTGCAATATCTTCAATGTTAAAACCTCTCACTTAGGTATATCAAACTTTGGTTTTCTCTCACTTTGCCTATTCCTTACAGAAAATGCCAATTTTTCCCTTACTCTAAAACTACACCGTTCCTAAAATGACACAGTTTTAGTTTTGAAGTCAAGGATAAAATTGGCATTCCATTAGGATTTTCTATATGAAAAGGGCAAAGTGAGAGAAAACCGAATTTTGATACACCTAAGTGAGATGTTTTGAACATTGGGGGGTTATTTGAAAAAACCGCGAAAGTTTAGGGGGAGTAAGTGAAGTTTCCAAAAAAAAAAAAAAAACCCTAAGGATAATTACATAATTTTATAGATTTTCGTCCAATTTGACAGAAAATATTAATAGAAGGTTTAAATTGCCACTTTTTGAAACTTTATGGGGGTAAATTGCGAATTTTAAAACTTTAGAGTTAAAATTAAAAAAACCATTGAAATTTCAAGGGGGTGAAGTGAATTTTCCCCTTGACTTTTCGTAGTTTATGCCGGCTACTTAGAGACATGATTCCCATGTAAGTGCCTAAACTTTTTATCCATTAGATTGTAAATTGCCACCTTAAACATTATTCAATTGAAAAGAAAAAAAAGAAATTGGTCATTCTTTGCTTTGCTGTGATTAAAATTTCTTGCAACCAGGCAGGTTATTTTTTTGTAAATTCATGTGCATTTGCAGAAATTTCATTATTTTTCGAGGTTTTTTCTTGTCAAATTAACCTTGAAGCAGGAATATGATTGTTGTATGTTCTTGTCAAGTACCAGTTTTAAGCAATTCATGACTATCATTTTTTACTTTTCTATTCAGAGAAAGATAGGGAGTTAGGGGTTGCTCAGGGTGAAATCAAGGCTTTGAGAGGAACTGAAGCTTTGAAGGATAAGGCTATAGAAGAGGTAATCAACAATCATATGCAAATATTGTCACTCACAGTTCAGGACAACATTTTGTAATACAAAGTACAGTGGAATGTCTTTTGTTGTGTGGGAAGAAGTTATTTTGTACAATTTTTCGCCATTAAAATTATGTCTTTGCATTTTTATTTTTATTTTTTCAGCTCACAAATGAAGTTAATAAAATGGAAGAGAAACTCCGAGTCACTGAAAATCTTCTTGAACATAAGGTTGGTTAAGGTTTTACTGAAATTTATAGGAAATACAGAGTGTGCTTAATTCGTAAGGCTAAGATACTCCACTTGTGTCAAAATCTGATGAATGCAGAACCTTGAAATCAAGAAACTAACAAGTGAGAGGAAAGAGGCATTGGCTGCACAGTATGCTGCTGAAGCAACCCTCAGAAGGGTGCATGCAAATCAGAAGGATGATGAATCTCTTCCTATTGCCTCAGTCATTGCTCCTCTTGAGGCTGAAATCAAAATGTATAAGAATGAGGTAGGAGATGAAAGTTAAAAAAGGCTATTGCTTTTTAAAACCAATGCAATATACAGATAGTTTTGATGGCTCACACTGTATGCACTTTTCCTTGGCTCTTGGCCTTTTCAGGTTGCAGCACTGCAGGATGATAAGAAGGCTTTGGAACGTCTCACTAAGTCAAAAGAATTAGCTCTTCTTGAGGCAGAGAGGATATTGCGAAGTGCTCTAGAAAGGGCTTTAATAGTTGAGGAGGTTCAAAATCATAACTACGAATTGAAGAGACAGATTGAGATTTGCCAGGTAGACTTCATCAGATCATGTTTTGTTGATGAAGATAAAGAAGTTTGAATAATTAATCCAACTTTAAACATACTACATGCAGGAAGAGAACAGAATCCTCGAGAAAACTAATCGCCAAAAAGTTTTAGAGGTTGAGAAGCTTAGCCAAACCATTCAAGAACTCGAGGAGGCCATTCTAGCTGGTGGGGCTGCCGCCAATGCTGTTCGTGACTACAAACGGCAGATAGAAGAATTACATGTATGTGTCATGGTTATAAATGGTGATATCCACGATTCTACTGAATGAACTTTAATTTACTAGATGTTCTATTGATTTTCATGTTTTGGACTTCAAATTTCTAACCATAGTTTGGTCGAAACTCTCAGGAGGAAAAGAGGACTCTGGAGAGGGAGCTAGCAAGAAACAAAGTTTTAGCGAACAGAGTTGCAACTGTGGTGGCTAATGAGTGGAAAGATGAAAATGACAAAGTTATGCCTGTCAAGCAATGGATTGAGGATAGAAGACTGCTGCAGGTATTTTCTTTCCCTGAAAAATTACATTAGCCCAATGTTTCACACACTTAGCTGTTTAACTTCCTGTGAATGTGGATTTTCTGTTCTTATAATTTGCTAGTTAACTCTTTACAAGATCGAAGATATAAAAAGAAATCGTTGAAGTAAAAAAAATGATAAGTTAATTTAAAAGGGTTAGAACTTAATATACAGATGAATGCATTTATTCCATTAGTATTTTTTGTATGATTAATCATACCTGGCAAATGTAGGCCGAGATGCAGCGGCTGAGAGACAAATTAGCCATATCAGATAGAACAGCTAAGGCAGAAGCACAACTCAAGGTGAACATATGACTTCCAATCTTCCAGTCAGTCAATCTAGACCATTCTGCTTTTGATCATCTAAAATAAGTAAATTTTCTGTACTAATGTAAATTTACTTCAGGATAAATTAAAGCTGAGACTTAAGATAATTGAAGAAGGTTTGAAGGATGTCACGAGTTTCTCAGTCAATCCTAATAAGTTTTGTGGGTCTCCGAAGACAGAGAAGTCCAGTAACTTTTTTGGCTTCTTAACAAGCAATGGTGGACTAAGAAAGAGGTCTACATCCCAGCCAAGGGCTTCTACCATCGGTAGAAGCTGTCCCTTGCAACAGCCCAATGTGGAACCTGAAACAGCCCATGTTGCTGGAGAGCTAAAACAAGCAAATAGCTTAAAAAAGAAATACGCTTCTGGAGAAAATATGATGAGAAAAGGTATATGGGCATCTAGAAGTAAAGTTGTTGATAGCAGTGAAAAGGAGAACGCAGAAGTAGAAGCACACACAGAAACGAATATCAGTAAGTGCAATGATAATGATACAATTGCCTCACCAGAAATCAAATCCAAAAGAGGTGGTAATGAAGATCCACAAAACAAAGGAAATAATGAAGATGTGGTCTCAGGATTTCTGTATGACAGACTTCAAAAGGAGGTCATCAACTTAAGGAAGCTTTGTGAAGTTAAAAACAGTACTTTGAATGCTAAGGATGAAGAAGTAAAGGTATAGGCAACTTCTCTCTCTCTCTCTCTCTCACACACAGTACTGAAAACATGGGGTAATATCCCTTGCAGATGCTCGTGAAGAAGGTCGATGCACTGACAAAAGCCATTGAAGTAGAGTCTAAAAAAATGAAGAGAGAAGCAGCAGCTAGAGAAAAGGAAGCTGCGTCATTGAAGATGGATGATAACAGAAAGAACAGATTTGCAAATTCATCTATAAGGTTTGTTTCTACTTCTTCCTCTGTTTTACTCAGAATTCATGGTTCAACCATTGTTATCTTAACCTATTGCATTGAAAATCCTAGTGACTTGCATTCACTTTGGCGGTCATTCCTTAAACTTGGTTTTCAATTGCTGCAGGGTATCAAAAGCATCCTGAAGATTCCTTTCCTTACATTGGAGAAAGTTGAAATAATTTGATTTGTCAGCCACATTGTGTGATTTTTTTCAATGTACATACACAAACGAAGTTCAGCTGATTATAGCTAGAAGAAATAAAGGTCTGATTGCTAAAAGGGGGAACTGACTTTGTATATAAGATGGTGTTGATTTGTGTTTTCCTCCGTTTGAGATAATGTAAATGGTATATAGTATGGTTTCGTGGTTCATAGTTGTGAATAAATTATAGTCCAATTTTCTTGGCTTGTTTTTTTGGGACAGAAACGGAGTCGAATTCAAAAACATTATGTGAAATATGCAACTTACTGAGGAATATGCGAAACAGGGAAATCATTTGGACATAAATAAGAAACAGACATAGATTTTCAAGAAAATCATGTACACTTTAATGGGAGATCTCACCAAGATGTATGAAGAAACTAATGTCAAAGTATTCTTCTTTGACAAAACACATTGGGAATCCCATTCTCTATATCACATTTCTAATGACAGAATACAACTTTCCTATATTGTACTCTCACTGGATTTGGTTTCCCTGATTTTTTTGGAAGCCATTACCACATGATCACTGTTCTTTTATCTTGATTTTATCTCTATCAAACAAGACTTCTTAACCGTTGTTTGACATAGAGAATGGTTTGACAAGACTTCTCTATATATACAATATCCAAGGTGAATTGGTTTCTAAGCAACTCATAAAAAGAAAAGATAGCAGCAGCTAGCTATCCTATCACTCAAAAACTATGCACCTCAGGAATGGTAGCTAAAGATGGCTGCCATTTCTGACACCCTTCTACATCTACTTGAGAACTCCCTAAAATTTGGCCGGCAATAACACTGGACTGGAACTTCTTTGTGCTTCTCAGTAGCAACTCCAGCTGTTCCTTGGTCACCACAATCTTTACTTTCCGTCGCTTGCCAGTGTCGTGGTTGGCCGTTCTTGAAGTAACCGATGGGTGATGAGGCTGCAGCTGGAGTGGCACGAGATAGTAAACCTCCCCAGGTTCTAGCCTGGTGTTGGGTGCCAATGGTGAATAAGGCTGGGCATGGTGTACCAGCTTAAAGCCATTGTAAGGGCCACAAGTGATCTTTTCAACTGGTGTTGAGGCGACGAACTCTTTTTCTCCTCCATTAAAGATTAGAACTCTAATCTTCTCCTCTGGCGGATGGAGCAGTACATCTATGCAGTTTCCCATGGTGCTTTGATCAAACGAATTAGGATCATCAATCTTATAGTTCGGCATGGCCAATTTCAAGCAGTAGACACAATTCGACGTGCGAGCCATCAAGATTTTTCTTATCAGTTTTAGTTTACGTAAGCTTTTTTAATAGGCCAAGTCAATGGTGAGAGGTCTGTGCATTGTTCTTGGTCGCCCTCAAAGAACATAATATTTAATTAAAAGGTCAAAAGTCAACTTATTTTTTTAAGCAGATTCAGATGTGATACCCCATAATCGTGGCTTGACGGTTCTGTTTCCCTCTACACATCTTTCTTCAGATTTATGATCCTTGCACTTTGGGATTAGGAAGTAAACAACCAAATGGACTGGGATCCCCGGGAATTCCCCACCCGAATGGGCTGGGCACGAGACCCACCTGGCCCGTGCGTCTCGGAACCCGGAGTTCCCTCTCTCATTTCCTACTTGAATTTCAGAAAATTCTAAAGAATCCCAATCCCAACCAAATAAATGTGCAAGACAAGGGAGCATAAAGCCCATGGTTAATGCAAAATAGGGAAGTCGTTTATCCAAGTTATTCAAGGCTGTACTACCTCTTATCACATACCTCATGAGGTGTAAAATCAATCATAAGAAATGTGCCAAATTGAACATCACTTGTAAGTTCCTAAAATATGTGTTATTGGTCTGTTCAATTTTCTTGCCAAGAATTTACCTAGTACCACAACATTTTGCTTGTTACCTACTTCCTCCCCAATTATAACAATATATTTTCCACAAGAAGTCCAAAAGAAAATAGGCTAAAGGAAGTTTGACACATCAAGCATCAACAGATCAGAATACAGAATCACAGCTTTTCAGTTCTCAAATCAACAAGCTGGCATGACAATAGTTGCTTCAGTTCCGAATCAACCTTATCTTACACCTGTCTTCAGATCTTAAAACAACAGCTTCTTCCTATCTCTCTTTTCCTTTTTGTTGGATGAATACAACACAACACTTCTCCATGTAGTTATTCCTGAAGAGACTATTTAATCGTGGTCCAATAGGATCTAATCATTACGTACTCAGTGATTAAAGGGAAACTATAGATAATTTAGTAATTAAAAAAAACCAACAATTCTAAACACTCCACTAACTCTATAAGACATCAAAGTATAATAGATTTCAGTGTCTAATAGTACAAAAATTGTCCTCAAACAATAGAGGTGAGATAAAACAAATAAAAGAGCCATTTTAGAAGCAGCACATACTACTTCTAGGCATGACATATTAATGGGAAGAGCAGTTCCTGAAACACCAAACCCTTGTGAGCACAACACCTAAGCGGCAACTAATTCAGTCGAACTTCTAGTCTTCAACCATGACTCGGCGGCAACTTTTGTAGTCAAAAACCAGCCAACCTTATCTGAAGCCTCATAAAATGGAGCATTGAGTTCCTTCAAATGTGACTCGAACACAACTGCTAAACCCTTATCTGAGTACTTGTGTTTCCCATGTCCGGTGTTGATTCCAAGCAGTGGTGGAAGCTCCTCCCCAGATTCCACAGCCTTTGATAAATCATTTATCCAAACATGTAATGCAGTCAGAGCTGCCCCAAGAGAGAGACCCTTGAGATATAGAGACCACTGAGTTGAGGACCTAGACTGTATATCTGTGTATATCCCATGTGTAAGCCCCAGTTCTAGCAGCTCACATGCTCTCTGCAACAGATTTAGGTTGACACAGAGATCAATTAAACAATTGCAGTAAGCCTTCCTTACATCCACTCCAATGGAATCTAAGAGTTCTGAAGCTTCCTTTCTAAACTCTCCATCGCTATCTTTCTCCCCTAACAAAAGTTTCACAACATGACCAAGCTTTGAATTAGCCTTCTCGACGCAATCAGTAAGCTTACTAAGTTCTTCCTTTGGTGTTTGGGTCATCACATTAAGGAGACAACCACAGAAGCGTTCATCTGGAGTAATATCCAACTCCAAGAGCCGTTGGAATGTCCTAACAACATCATCTGTACGCTGGGATTTCCCATAACATTGGATGAGTGATGTCAAAACAAAGATATTAGGCTCAAGGCCTGCCTCCAACATCTCATTCAACATTGCCTCTGCCTCTGATACTTTTCCACTGCAGGAATATATGGTGATCAATGATGAAAATGACCAACTATCAGGCTTGGAAGTCTGAGAATTTTTCATATGTTCAAAAATCTCAAAAGCTTCATCAACGTAGCCAACATCAGCACACATGGACAAAAGGGTGTTGTAGAGAACTACATTCAACTCCAACCCCTTCTCCTTCATCTCCTTATATATACTGAGCGCATCTTCACCATATCGAGCTCTAGCAAAGGCTCGTAAGAGACTTGCATACGTCCCCCAATTGGGTGAAAATCCATTGTTGGTCATTTCTTTGTAAATAATCTTTGCCTGCCAAGGCCGCTTAGCCCTTCCCATAGCATCCAATAAAGTGTTATATATAACCATGTTGGGCTTTGCACCAAGAGCCTTCATCTCTTCGTAGACATTCAAGCACCCGTCAAAATTTCCCGACACCCCATACATCTTAATCAACGTCGAGAATGTCACTGGGTCAATGCGCCACTTTTCTGTTCTGGCTCGGTCGTACAAACTCAAAGCCATATCAACATTACCAGCCCGTCCATAGGCATCTATCATAGCCGAATAGGTAACATCATCAGGAACACACCCGTAACTAGGCATCTTCTCAAACCACTCCACAGCCCTATTTGGCATAGAACACATCCTAGCACAGGTAATCAGAGTCGAAAACGTAACATTATCAGGTTTAACCCCTCTCTCAAGCATTTCATCAAGCAGCTTCTCTGCTCTATCCATGTCCCTAGACTTTCTGAGCACCTTCAAAGTCACATTATAAAGAATCACCTCCCTACTTGGTTTCAGCCTCTGCTGAAAGTACCTAAGAGCAAGCAGTGCAGTTTCTGCGTTCACAGTATTATTAAGAACAATTACAGCATCTTGTTCCAAAATTCTATCTCCTAAAGCCCTCAGAACTTCAACAACATCCTCTTCATTAGGATTACACGAATTCAAAGACTCAGCCACTTTCGAAAGAGAAGCGTACCTTGCATCGTATGAATTTTGCCGAAGCCGTGAAGCTCTGGGGCTTCTGGGATTGACCCAGACATTGCTTTTGGCCGAGGACCCGGATTTTCCATCTGGGTATTTACCATTTGCGTCTTTTGGGGGGTTTGTCTTCTGGGTTTCTTGTGGGATTGGGTCTTGCACAGAAACTTGGCTCACTTGGAGCAAGGTTTTTAGTTGAGAAGGGAGATGACTGGGCTTGAAAGAGTAGTTGGAACTTCTGAGACTGGGTTTTCGTGGAGAGGAAAGAGAGTTGCAGAGAGGTTGGCGGTCATGTAAAAGAGAGGAGGGCGAGGCGCAGAGATGGTAAGCCATTTCCCTCTCTCTGCTCTGTGTGTGCGCTCGAAACGCTTTGGTTTGGGTTTTGAGAAAGCGAGGCCAGGAGGCCTTATCAATGTGAGACTTATTTACTATACTGGCCTTTTTTTATGTACAGTTTCATAAATTTAACCAGGGCAAACCTGTCTATTCGGCATGATAAATATCTCTAGATATCCTACCCTTCTTTTATTTGATATTAAATTTATTAATTAGGTGCCCCCTCCCCCTTTCTTTTATTTGATATTAAATTTATTAATTAGGTGCACCCTCCCCCTTTCTTTTATTTGATATTAAATTTATTAATTAGGTGCACCCTCCTCCTCTATTCTTTGCTCCTATCCTCCCCTTTAGCCTTTAGGGCCATGCAAATTCATCGAGCACCGCCTAATGATGAGTTCCAACCGAGTTTCAACTCTAACTGACTTTGACCACCTAGATGATGGGATAGGAGGCAACAAGAATTTTTCTATTCCGAAATTGTTGATGCGGTAGGTAAAAGAGGGTTTTTTAACCGAATCGACAGCCTTCACTGACTGACTTTGCCAACAAATTTTCTATTTTTCTATTTACCGACATTATCGACCACCATTTGATGGCAGAACAAAAAGTTAGCGAATTAGCCAGTGAAATTTTTGACTTTATTGACAATGTTAATGCGAAATGCGAAAACCAAATTTTTCTATCGAAACCGACATTATCGACTAACTCTCAACTCTTAAATCAAATGATATATATATACCATATTTTTATTTCAATTTACTAATATGGCACTGTCGATCAATATTTATAATTTAAAAATTAATTAACAGTGCCACAATAACAAAGCATAATAAAAATAGAATACAAGTGTAATTTTTAACATTTTTCTTTATTTCAAAAGCTAAGTTTGAACATCCTTTAATAAAATGTAGAGATTTTACCTATTTTGGTAACTTGAAATTATCAATACCTTCTTATAATTTTTGAGAAGCAATACTTTCATCCATAATTTTGTGTTGGTAATAATAATATGGACAATCTATAGAAATCAGGATGTAACTGGAAAAATTGAGTGGACTTGACATGAAAACTTTGTTTCTGTTGATATTGTTCATGACATGTCAAATGTGACAAACATGATATACAAACAAGTAATTAATTTTAACGGTAAAATTACAATTCGAAAGGTGGACACAACATAAAAACTTAATTATTAAAATTAAAAACTTAGAAACTAAATTGAAATAAGGTAAAAAAAATTAAGGGATTAATATAATATTTTCCTAATCCAAACACAAGACCCTTTCTATTCTATCTCATTTTAATCAAAATACAAAACTGCTGTTTAAAAAGAATCTAAAGCTTAACGTTTTGCCACGTCATTAGAGAATGGCCAGGCTTTTTCAGGCTTGGGATCTGCAAGTTTATCCTTAGGCTGGGCCAACCGTGGGCTTCTCATCTTCTTTCAACTTTTCAGTCACATATTTGGGCTTGGGCTTATCTGGCTCTTTCTTCTTTCCAGGTTCCCTGGCTTAGCTTTTGGTTTTTGCTAAGAATTCCTAAGCCATCCATCCCAGCTTGGCTCAGCCAACTCCCTACCTATGATAACTCATACGATAAGGTTAGAAATTTCTTCAAACTCAGTTTATAAAACTCTTTTTTTTCATATGCATGTGAGAAGAATATATTTTTTGTAATGATTCAATTAAAAAATTATGTGTTTCTCATATAATAAGTATAATAAGTATAAAAAATATATATATTTCTCACACACTAAAAGATACATAACAAATTTATGGACTACGTTGAAATAACTTTTTGTCCGTAGGGTAAAAATAACTTGAATTCAAAGGTAAACTAGAGAATAAGTATTAGGAAAACTTTAAAGTTCAAACTATTTTTTTAACTTTTAAGAAAAATGTTAAAATTATTTTTTAATAGCCGATGTATCTCGAATTACATGCTAACACAACAATACGCTGGGGCGGAGGGAAGGGGGGTCGAGAGGGTCATATGCCCTCCCTCAACCCCCAAAAATCTCCCTTAACCTTGTAGAATTTTTTTAAAATTTTCATGGTTGCCCACCCTCATCCATTTACAAGAGGTAATCACCACTCATCAAATAAGGGCAATCAACTCAAGCAGTGACATGGTTTTTTTTTCTTCAACTCTAAGTTTTTGGTATTTTTTAGGTTAGATAAGAGGAAGATGATGATCTTTTTATATTTAATAAAACGCACCGTTTGTTTCAAAATTATTTTAAAGCCTCTTCTCTCACCGTGTAAAAGCACTCAAGTACATGCCAACATACCACTTGTTTTAGCCTTTAGGCTTCACGGTTCAGACAATTGACAAGACAGTAAAAAATAAAAAATAAATAACAAAAGAAGAATAGGACAATTGAATGAGTAATGATTTTTAAATGTTTAACCCCTCTTTTTTAAAACACTAGCAGCTCACCCATTTTCTTTAGGCTTTTGCCAAAGCTTTATCTTATTAAAAACAAAAAGGAAATAACAAAAGAAGCAGGGTCAAAATTGACGTGATTTACTGTAGAATATAGTACTGAATTTTAAATTTTTAACCTTATAGGATTTAGGTATATATTTAAATCACTAATTTAGTATTTTTATTATTTTTTGTGCAATTTTTTTTATTAAAAAAATTTTGACCCTCTTAAACCAAAATTTTGACTCCACCATTGACAATACGTATAAAAAGTTGTAAAAGAGTTATAAAATAATTGAATGAGTAGGTTCCTCAAATTATTAGCTAAATTATAAAGTCAAAGAGGCATTAACATTATTAATAAAATGTGCAATTTTCTGTTGAGAAGGTGGAATTAACTTTCCCTTATTAATACGTTGAAGTGGATGCCCCAAGAAGGTTGAGTAGCTCTTGCAGTCGGTAGAGACGAGGACAAAAGTTTGGTGCACTTAGATCTTTATAATTGGTTGCGTTTAGAAATTGAGTTCGATCCTCTTAACGTACACTAGCTTCTCGATTCTTCAAACCATCAAATCGGTTACCAAAAAAGCAATTGATGGGTAGCGATGGCAAATCCATGCCGATTTGATTGGACAAATAATTTGAAGCGGAGAAGAGCCGGTTAGTTAATTCAAAAGGGGCTGGTTAATTCTTTATGTTATGAAAAGTAGACAAAATAAAAATTCCTCTTGGTGACCTCGTTAGAGCCTAACATCTAATTAGGCCATATGTGGACTGCATTTGATAACGACACACTTGAACGTAGGCTAAAAAGATTGTGATGTATATAGTCCGATTTAAATGGCTCTTAATGGGAGTATTAATCGAATGATGTCTTCGATAGAATTAAAGTGACATTTCATAAAAAGTTACAACTGTTTTTTTTTTTCTGAAAACGGATCATCTATTATATTATTTTTATGCTTAAATAAATCTCTCTTAAGACGGATTATCTATTCTCTTTATTTATATTTTCTCATATTTCTTCATTAAGAGTTATAAATTTCATGAGTTAAGATAAGTACACTATCTTTCATCTGCCCATGATTATGAATTCTTATAGATCTGCCAACATGTTGAAAACACACACACACACACACACATATATATATATATATATTAAGGGCTTGTTTGGGGATGGACTGGACTGGACCCGACTTAAAATTCTAAAAAATTCTTTTCAAAATCAACTCCAACATTCTTATTTTTTATATTATAATAATTATTTTTATTACTATTTAAATAAAAAAATCACTACGAAACAAAAATTTCACTTTTTTATATAAAACATTCTTACTTTTTTTCTCGCATCAATCAAATTTATTATAATATTAGTCAACTTTTTCGATTTCAGTTTATTGCCAAACACAACCTAAGTGTTAGGTGATATAAAAGATAATGGGACCACGCTAAAGCATGAGGCTCATACCAAAAAGAAGCTGTTTGCTGACACATTTTCCTTCATGATTAAGGACATAATTATTTTGCTTTTGTAAAGAAGATTTCTCTCTTTCTCTCACCTTTCACTTTTGTGAGTTTTTATGGGTGAAATTTCTTTACACAAAGTTTTGGATAGATCATGTACGATTGTCTGCCGTTTACCTTTCCACTAATTAATATTTCTTTCATCCTATCCTTTATTGCAAGGAAAGTGAAGTTCATTATAATTCTCATATATCTAGAAAGTTACTTTGTTCATAATTTATGAATTATTTAGTTTAAAGTGAATCTATTGATAGTGTATGATTTTGGAGTTAAGAATTAAATTATTTATATGAGTTATAGTATTTGGTTTTCATAATCATATAATATTTAAAGATCCAATATTGATATTTTATTTTATCCAATCATGTTTTAACCAAAAAAAGGGCTTTAACTTTTTTGAACCAACCTAGCATGTGATAGGTTTGAGGACTTGACTTTTTGTGTCCCGTCAATTATGAAGCTATGGCATATTGGTTGGCTACCTCAAATACCACACTATGGGTTCTGAGTTTGGAAGAGGAAACCCATTAAAAAAGGTTATTTGATACCTAAATAAAACTATCACCAAAAAAAAAAAAAAAACCCTAATTAAAGTAAAAGTCATTATAAATGTCGGCATGGAAGCATAGTTCATGGATTGTTACGAGCGTTAGATTTGGTAATCTCAATTTGAGATAGGTTTAAGATCGAGCCTAATTTTTTGCGTTCCTTTAATTTTAAAACTTTAATTTGACATATCAATTTGGTACCCAACAAAGACAATGGAGGGATGCTACGACATCAACAAGGGAAGAGAAAAGTTATAATTTAAACATATTTGTAAGCGTGAAATGGATCAATATTGATTTCATTCTCATCACTTACATAGAAAGTTATGCAACACCAACAAACCAAGTTGTACTTTGCATAAGAAAGTTCAGAAGACATCTGACTCACACAATGATAGTAGCAACAACAACATCCTTAATTTAGACTTAAAAAAAAAACACTTTTGGGGCCATAATGGTATTGGTCAGAATTGATTTCCAGTCTAGACTCTAGAAGCATCCATCCTTTGAAATTTACAAATGGCCATCTATGACCCCAACCAAGCACAACTAACGGAAGTCTAATGGCCATGACGATGTGTTTGGTCAGACTTTATTTTATTTTATTTTTTAAATTGGTCAAAATTTTAAAATACATAAAATCTTCCACCCAATTTGGATAAAGACTTTATACAATAGATTTTATTTTTTTTACATATCCATACAAAAAGAAAAAAAAAATTAAAACTAATAAACTCTACTTTATTGAACGTAATCCTAATCAATTGATCTACGTCTTGAAAACTTTATATAATAGAATTAAGTCATAAAAGCGAGCAAAAAGTAGGTGGTTCTTGAAAATTAAGGCAATGATTAATATGAAACTTCTTTTATTTAAAATCGTTACAGCTCATGTAGCACTCAAGTGAACGACCAATTGTCCACCGACATTAATCAGACCACCATACTTATTAATCTTTTTTTTTCTTCTTAATCCTAAATATGAAATGTGCAAGTCGAGTTTGACTCAGCATGATCAACAACGTATAACAGAGGAAGACTAGCACATGGTGATGATGATGATGATCACGCACGCATACGCATGCACATGCCATCTACATGACTCTGCATCCAGATGGATTATCTTCAGAAAAGTAATCGCAGCGGCTCTCGTGGCAGCTTCTATACCCACCGCCACCGTAACTATCATACACTGGCCTCCCGTAGCCCTCATAACTTGGGGGTGGCCCACCATGACCATGAAAGCACGGGCCCCCATCAACACCATCGTAACATTGCCTACAACACACACGAGTCGGGAAATTTGGTGGTGGGTAAGCCACGGGGATGCAGGGTGGCTCCGCTGGAGGATTCGGCTTTGGAGGCGGTGCAGGAGGCTTCTCTACAGGCTTCGGCTTCTCAGCTGGAGGCGGATTTGGAGCCGGTTCAGGAGGCTTCTCTACAGGCTTGGGCTTCTCCGCTGGAGGAGGAGGCTTCGGAGCCGGTTCAGGAGGCTTCTCTACAGGCTTGGGCTTCTCCGCTGGAGGAGGCTTCTCCACAGGCTTGGGCTTCGGGGGCGGTGGCGGCGGTACGATCTCAATGCTCTTAATGGAGTCACCGCCCTTGCAGCGTATCTTTTCCTTAATCTTTTCCGGGGAGCAGCACACCACTTTGATTACCACCGTGTTTTGCTTCTCGTCGTATACCTGGTCTCGTATTTCTCTTGTTCACAAAATTCAACACCACCACACATATATATAGAAAGTACTCAGTCCTTTTCCTTTTCGCCTTGTTGCTTCATCAGCAACCATGTCAAATATATAACAACTACAGAAAGAGTACAGAGAGAGAGGGAGACTCACGAGGGAATTTACATAGAATTTTCTTCACCTTCTTGTAGCAGCGATGGCACTGAAGATCAACCTTCAGCGCCATTATCGTTGTCACCTGTAAAAAAAGAATAAATCCATATCAAGCCAAAATCTGATAAACCCAAATTCTAAAATCCTAGAGCGCAAAGAGAATAATAAAATCAGGCTCTGACATGAAAACTATGTCAAATAATGAAGAGCAACTAGGAGCCAAAAATAAAGTGACTTTTGAAATGATAAATTGGCCACCACAAAAAAATTGAAGATGCATGATCATATTATCAAATGGGTATGTATTAAGTGAAAAAAAAATAAAAAAATAAATTACAAACCTTTTCCACCATGGCTATGAGATGATCAGATCGAATATCTGAGCGAGCCTCAGACCAGATTGAAGAGCACTATAGAGAAGCCAAGTGGAAGTGTGGAAGTGTGGCAGATCGAGGGGGCCATAAAGTCCGCCTTACAGCTAATTAGTATCTTAAGAAGGCGTAAGCACCGTCGGTGTCGAGTGGCTGGAGCCAATGGGATGGAAACACGTGGATCCCCACATTGACATTCATGCTATCGTCATAAAAGGATTGTCGTTAGGAGCATCTGGCTCTTTCGATTGCCGACTCCCGAATCTAGCCTTTGCATGTGCTGGCCGGCCTTGATTGACCCACCTCACCTTCCCAATAATATATTAATTAATCTATGGTCAGGTTCAATTATGGGCCATGCACCCTCACATGGACAACCCTACACGTGTCCCTAGACTTTGAGGCAATCATCGATCTTTGAGTGTTGCTTAAGTTCGGGTCTCGTCCCCCAGGACCTGGACACTGTTTTGAGGCAGTGGCTCAGATCACACCGATTCACACTACTCCTCGTTGAGGCTGTCGATGGATCGATTGTGAAAGGTTTTTATACTAGACTTAATAATTTATCTAGGTAGGTAATTAAGGTAGCTAATTTAGGAGATGAATTCATAATTGCTAGAGATCGATCGATCTAAATCAGGTGTTAGTAGATTAAGATAGAGTCATGAATCATGATCATGAGAATATTGGTCCTAACAATTGTGGGTTCCAGAAAAGTGAAAGCTTCGGTCGGCAGCTAGCTCTTTGCAATCATGAATCCTAACAAATTAACTTCCCTTTTTCCTGCAGTCGAAATATGACAAAGTGGTTACAATGTTACATCGATCGTAAATATATGACAAAGTACACGTTTTCTTATTTATATTTTTTTGGAAAGCATGGAAGTTGAAGACCACACGCTATTTATCTCTAACTCCATCAGCAAATCCTACAGTCTGATAACAAAGTGTGCCCCAAAATATATGCAATAGAATTTTGTTTAAGTCACTAAAAAATGTAAATCGTTATATGTCACGTCAATTAATAAATGCGAATGGTCACGTGGCACTCATTTCATATAAATGTGGATTGTTATACTAATTTTTGTGATAAAATTTTAATATTATAAGCATTTTTCGTACAAAAATGCTAATATATAAAAGGATTTTATTAAAATTAAGCAGCTGGACTGGGCCCAGGCCCGACTACAACTGTCTAGGTCCGGAACGGAGCTTCAAAAGTCAGGCGCAATCAAGACATGGTGCTGGCACGGGTCCAAACCCATGCAGTCCAGCCCATTCTCAACTTTTAATCCATATTAGAGTACTAATGATCCACTGCTCACTGTGCAATTACGTAATGAAACAAATGCATTAATTAGAAATTGTCTTTGAATCTACTTTTCTGAGTAGTGGTAGAGATTATGCTGGCGTAAGTAAACAGTATTCATGTCAGTCTGATTTTAATATTAAAATATTATGTAATTATTATTATTTTTTAAATAATATTTTAACATTAAAAAATGTTAAAATTAGGCTGACGTGAGTGTTGTCCACAAACAATAAAATCGGTGGCCAGAAAAATCAATTGATGGGTTTTGCACCCCGAATTGTCTCGAATAGGTGAGCTTCGTACCCTTCCTTTCTGTAAAAAAATATTTGAATCAAGTACAATTTGAACAACTAAATTACGAAGAATCCTTATCAGTGTCAAAGTGCTTGGCATTAACTTTACATTGAAGTGATAGCGCTCTGTTTGGGTTCAAGAAGATCCGGTTCTTGTAAAAGAGATGACATTTGTATCTTAAAAAAGGTGAAACAGAACCAGAGATCATCATGCTCTGTTTTGAGTTCAATTAACTTTGAAGGTTTCATTAAATAAACTCTACTGTTTAGCATGTGAATGATAGAGCTAGCTATCCTCCTAACTTAGAAATAAGAAATGCAACCAGCATAGGGAGGCTGCGAGCCCACCTGTCTGGTGGGACACAACACACGTACGTTTCAAATTGTTTGGGTGGGTGGATTTTGCGCCACCCAAACAGTTCGTTCCAAATTGGTGGCTTTTACGGCCTCAATTATTGAGAATCTGCAGACTCTATCTGCAAGTATAGTATTATGATTATGCGCTGTTCCTGACATGATCACAAAACAAAACCTTAATGCAAATGAATCAAACTATCTATTTCTTAGAGCTGAAGAAATATATACCATATAAAGTACTATATATATATTGGTTATTCAACTTTGAATGTGGATTAAAATATATATATATATAGTAGAGAGGCAACATATATACATGACCAATCACAAACTTGAAATTTGTGTAAAGAAACTTCAGCAATAAAAAGTACTCAAAAAAGTGAGAGGTGAAAAAGAGAGAAATCTTCTTTACAACCAGAAGGTCCAGGACCCCCCAAGGTCTTTCATTTTCTTTAACTTATTCATATTAGTTAATGATAATTAAAAATATATATATTACACTATCATCTCATTCTCATCAATGACTAATTATTCACCAGTTGATCATGAGCATTACTACATAACTATCAGAATAAAAGTAAAAGAAAAGATAAATTGTCGTTATTATAAAGAGCATCATATATATGTGGTAAGGTTTAGAGGCTTAGTGCCAATTATGGGGATATGGTAAATATGTTGGTTTCGCACGTTCGAAAAATTATTCATGGCATGATAAAAAGATTGTCGGCATTATAAGGAGGCCGGATCATGGACTTTTTGATCGCCGACTCTTCGCGCTGATTGGCCCACCTCACCTTCCATATTAAATTATTAATCAAAACTTCAAATAAAAAAATGATATACTATTGTATAAGGTACGTACGTAGTTTATTTAGGTGAGGTCCAATTATGGGCAATGCATGCACCCTCACATGGTGAGAACAAATGGTGGAGCCAAAAATTTTATATTGTAGGTGCTGCTGACTTCTTTTTTTTTTTTTTAATTTTGTGTTTTTTTTTTTAGCATCATGTAATGAATGGGTCTTTATTAAATTTTTTTTCTTCTTTTTTTAATACTACTACTTAAATACAACGAGAAATTGAACTTAAAATTATGTCAAATTCTCCAATTAAATATTTAAATTCTAACAACTAAAATTCTCAATATTTAATAACTAAAATATCTAAATTACAAGATCACTTAGATTAAAACTTTCACTTTCCCTTCCCTTCTTTTCTTCCTTGTCAACACAATTCCTAATATATATATATATATAGAGTCATGATCATGAGAATATTGGTCCTAACAATTGTGGGTTCCAGAAAAGTGAAAGCTTTGATCGGCAGCTAGCTCTTGGCAATCATGAATCCTAACAAACTTCACTTTTTCCTGCAGTCGAAATATGACGAAGTAGGTTACAGCGATCGTAAATACATCACGTACACGTTTTCCTATTTACATTTTTTGGAAAGCATGGAAGTTGAAGACCACACACTATTTATCTCTACTCCATCGGCAAATCCTACAGTCTGATAATAAAGTGTGCCCCAAAATATATGCAATGGAATTTTATTTAAGTCACTAAAAAATGTAAATCGTTATATGTCACGTCAATTAATAAATGTGAATGGTCACGTGATATGGTACTCATTTCAAATAAATGTGGATTGTCATACTAATTTTTGTGATAAAAATTTTAATATTATAGGTTAAATACATTTTGATTCTTTGGAAAAAAAGAAATTTCATATTAATTTTCAAATATCACAAATATACATGTGGTTATCAAATAAAACTTCTATTTTTATCGAGGATTAGATTAGTTTGGTGTCACATCACCCTTACATGGCGTGATACATATGGTTTCAAGGCACCATGTGGCATGATACCAAGTTTTGGATGCCATGATTAAATAATATTAAAATTATGTAAAAAAAAAAAAAATTAAAAGAACCTATGTACTTCCTAAAAAAAAAAAAAAATCATCATCCTCTCCATTCTCCTCTCCCCGACCACTTAGGTTTTTGTAGGCTCAAATCTATTTTTGCAAATGAACCTTATCAAAACAAATTGTAAAAGCAGTGGGAAACATACTTACCTTAGATGAAGGGTAATGGGGGAAAATATTTTCTCTGAGGAAGGGTGACGTGGTATTTGGGTCTGAGACGAGGGCTTTCATAGAGCTTTGGTTGAAGAGGATTTCATTTCTGCTTCATAGTTTGGAGTCGCTGATGACTCAAGCGTACCCTTAGCTTTCAAATTAGAACTCCTACTGGCATTTGAAGTAGAGGCTTTTGTCCATCGAGACAATCCGGTAATTGGACGAGCATTGCCGATAGAACCTTGTTTAGGAAGATCTTCCTCATAATCGCTAGGGTCTGCAACAAAGTTTGTAATTGGGACCCTTGGGCTTGAATTTTATTTAATTTAGTATCCGCTTTTTTGATTGTGCGCTTGTTGACTCATCGTTAATAGCATTGTGAGAGTTCCTCCGAATCATCATTAAGAGAGAGGATGACAAAGATTGTATTTGAGTTTGCAAAACCTAAGTGGTTGGGAGATAAGAGAATGGAGAAGACGATAGATTTTTTTTTTTTTTAGGAAGTATATGTGTTCTTTTTAATTTTTTTTACAAAATTTTAATATTATTTAATTTGATGTAGAATCCAAAACTCAGTATACACCATATATGGCCTTGAAACCACAAGTACCACGCTATGTGTAAAGGTGACATGGCACTCGTTAAAAAACTAAATCTTAACATGTAAGTACCAAGTGAGTTTATTTGATAACCACAGGTACCATTTGTGATATTTTTGAAAACCGAGGTGGCTATTTGATTTTGGCTCAAAGCACAGGTATTAAAAAGGCATTTAACCCAATATTATAAGCATTTTTCGTACAAAAATGCTAATATATAAAAGGATTTTATTAAAATTAAGCAGCTGGACTGGGCCCAGGCCCGACTACAACTGTCTAGGTCCGGAACCGAGCTTCAAAAGTCAGGCGCAATCTAGGACATGGTGCTGGCCCGGGTACAAACCCATGCAGTCCAGCCCATTCTCAACTTTTAATCCAAATGAGGAGTACTAATGATCCGCTGCTAACTGTGCAATTACGTAATGAAACAAATACATTAATTAGAAATTGTCTTTGAATCTACTTTTCCAAGTAGTGATAGAGATTAGGCTGGTGGCTGGTGTGAGTAAATAATATTTTAATATTAAAATATCATATAATTATTATTTATTTATTTTTAATAATATTTTAACATTAAAAAATATCAAAATTAGGTTGGCGTGAATACTGTTCACTCACAAAACAGCCTGATCTCTATCACTACTCCTACTTTCCCTTACTAATAATACATTGAAACTTCTAAGTGGAGATATTTCAAAAAAAGGACACGATCGAGTTTGGTTAATGTTCAAACAATAAAATCAGTGGCCAGAAAAACCAATTGATGGGTTTTGCATCCCAAATTGTCTCGAATAGGTGAGCTTCGTACGTACCCTCCCTTTCGGTAAAAAAAATATCTGAATTAAGTACAATTTGAACAACTAAATTACGAAAAATCCTTATCAGTGTCAAAGTGGTTGGCATTAACTTTACATTGAGGTGATAACGCTCTGTACGTTTGGGTTCAAGAAGATCCAGTTCTTGTAAAAGAGGTGACATTTTTATCTTAAAAAAGGTGAAAAAGAACCAGAGATCATCCTGCTCTGTTTTGAGTTCAATTAACTTTGAAGGTTTCATTAAATAAACTATACTGTTTAGCATGTGAAGGATAGAGCTAGCTAGCATCCTCCTAACTTCCAAGAAATGCAACCCGAATAGGGAGGCTGCGAGCCCACCTGTCTGGTGGCACACAACACACGTTTCAAATTGTTTGGGTGGGTGGATTTTGCCCACCCAAACAGCTCGCTCCAAATTGGTGGCTTTTACGGCCTCAATTATTGAGAATCTGCAGACTCTATCCGCAAGTATAGTATTATGATTATGCACTGTTCCTGACATGATCACAAAACAAAACCTTGACGCAAATGAATCAAACAATCTATTTCTTAGAGCTGAAGAAATATATACCATATAAAGTACTATATATTGGTTAATTATTCAAATTTGAATGTGGATGAAAAATATATATATATTTAGTAGAAAAGCAACATATATAGATGATCAATCACAAACTTGAAATTTGTGTAAAGAAACTTCAGCAATAAAAAGTACTCAAAAAAGTGAAAGGTGAAAAAGAGAGGACTTCTTTACTACCAGAAGGTCCAGGACCCTCAGCCCCCCCCCAAAGTCTTTCATTTTCTTTAACTTATTCATATTAGTTAATGATAATTAAATAAATATATATTACACTATCATCTCATTCTCATCAATGACTAATTCACCAGTTGATCATGAGCATTACTACATAACTATCAGAATAAAAGTAAAATAAAAGATAAATTGTCGTTATTATAATTAAAGAGCATCATATATATGTGGTAAGGTTTAGAGGCTTAGTGCCAATTATGGGGATATGGTAAATATGTTGGTTTCGTACGTTTGACAAATTATTTCATGGCATGATAAAAAGATTGTCGGCATTATAAGGAGGCCGGATCATGGACTTTTTGATCGCCGACTCTTCGCGCTGATTGGCCCACCTCACCTTCCATATTAAATTATTAATCAAAACTTCAAATAAAAAAATGATATACTATTGTATAAGGTACGTACGTAGTTTATTTAGGTGAGGTTCAATTATGGGCAATGCATGCACCCTCACATGGTGAGAACCAAACAGACAAGGAATAGAAGAAAACGTGCTGAGAAGCTAGGAGTCTGATCATCAAGTCAACTAATCACACAAGTCTCATCTATCAATTTCATCTGAGATTACGTACGTACACCGGCCATGGCTAGCTATCTTAGAACAAACAGAGGAAACAGTGAAGATGATCATAAACAACAATACTATAGATAATGAAAGGTGATGATCGACTATAGCTTTGAAAAAAAGAAAGAAAGATGATGACTATGTCTATGCCTCATCGATCAATTACGTAAAGAACACAAATACTAGCAGATATTCGATCTCCAACTCCTTCCAAAGAGATGCATTGTAAGATTACAATTTTACCATAAACATTAATAAAAAGAGGGCAGCCTCCATTTGTGATCAGATCGAGAGGAAAACTATCAAAAAGTTTACGGACCTTTTCTGCCATGCCAGTGCATGCCCTGTTCAGAATGTGGTTTCGTTAACTGGATTATACTGTGTTAGCGCATGTGAATAAGGGTAGAGCTAGCTAGCTTTATAGGTTGCCGTACTATATATGAAACATATCATATATGAATGCATTTGTGGGGGGTGGGGGTGCGGACTAAGAATATTGACTACTCTTAGCCTCCAAGCTTCCTCGTAACTTCCAAGAAATGCAAGCCAACCTGTCTTGTGGGACGCACATTCCAAATGGCAAATTGTTTGGGTGGGTGGATTTTGCACCACCCAAAACTTGGTGGGCTTTACCTCCTTTTTCTTTATGCAATTCAGCCACCTCAATTATTGAGAATATGCAGATCGACTCAGCAATTGATGAACAAATATTTTTTTTTAACATGTTTTATGTTTTATTAAATGAATCTGTGATTTTAAAAAATAGTGATTTTACAAATATAATTTTTTAAAAATTATACTTATTAAAAACATAATTTCCAACGAATGCTTTGAGAAGCATTTCATTCTTCTTTCAAAGTCTAATCAAATCAGAAACAGATTCTCTCCAATCTTAAATAGACTGGAGAATATCCAATTAAAGGCTAAGATTACTTTTCAGAAATCCTAAGGCCCTAAATAAGGCACATATTCAACTACGTACTAAAATAATAATAAAATATCATTTATAGTTTAAAAAAATTAAAAAAACTAAATAATAAAAAACTAAAGTGTGGTTGGCCACCCTCAAGGGCCAAATATATATAAAATAAAAATTGAACGGCCAGTCTAGGGCGACAATGAAGTGGTCAGCTACCCCCATAGTTTTTTTATTATTATTATTTTAATAGTTGGACAAATCTTTTATTTATAACCTTAGAATTTATGAAAAGCAACCTTTAACTGAATATTCTCGAGTAAATTGAAGGGAATCCTAGGATTCTATACCGAATTGAAGGGCAACCTTTGGATTTCCCTTACAAATCAGGTTTCTATACCGAATCCAAAGCCATCCTCTGCACTGTTTTGTGTCAAAAAATCCAGGACAATCATGGCTCACTGAGAAACGAAGAAAATCCAGCTAGCTCTGTCCTCTTTGCTCTCTCGTCCTCACTTTCTAAACAAATGGAACAGGCTACAGCTACAAATCTCCTCGGTACTCAGAAGGGCCGGGGAACCAAAAGACAAAACAAACCGAAATAAAAGTATTTTATTTCTCACCATGATTATGCGCTGTTCCTGACATGATCATGACAAAACAAAACCTTAATCCTAAAACTAAATGGGCTTAATTCTCTCAGTTCCATAATTTTTTGTATTTCATACATGCTATGTCTGTCCGTGAATACAATATCACTGCTCCTTTGATTTTAACACTCTATCAGAAAATAAGATGTCATCGGTTAATTATCATGGAAAATGGCAATTAAGACTTTCAGTTCCCTAGCTCCCATATATGGGATCGATATTCTCATCCATATATTTGGAGTTCAATTTATGTGTTATTTTTAAAAATAAGGATATTCCACAGTACGGCCATTACATAGCATTTAGGCAAATTAAACAACTCTCTCTCTCTCTCTCTCTCCATGTTGTCCAAGCTTCTTTCTTCGTTGGCACGTACTCTTTATTTCTTGACGTCTTTGGGCCCTCCCCGTCCCCACATAAACATTATGATTCATCCGGCCTCCTCTAGCCCTTCGGTCTTGGTAATATATATATCACACTAGCTTGTAGTTATAGTTTCACTATAAAACAGTCTTTTTCGGTCTGGCCTGAGGCTAAGATCGGTCGATGTGAATTACCTCACAGCAATGGGAGAAAAGGTTTGTAAAGTTTTTTGATGTTTTTCTTCTCTTAGTACCCATTTGTAGTCTATATTTATCATATTCTGGATTGATATGGATTTAATTAGAATTTTCATTACTTTTAAAGGGGATAACAAAAATGTTGCTGAAGGTTGATCTTCAGTGCCCTCGCTGCTACAAGAAGGTGAAGAAAGTTCTATGTAAATTCCCTCGTGAGTCTCTCTCTTTCCCTCTCTCAGTAGTCTTTTTTTTGTGTACTTTTGTGTGTGTGTGAATGTAGTTGTTATTTGATATGGTTGCCCTCTCAATCAACAAAGCCAAAAAGAAAAAGGACTGAGTTTGTATGTGGTGTTGACTTTTGTGAACGATAGAAATACATGACCAGGTTTTCGATGAGAAGAAAAGCACTGTGACAATCACAGTCGTTTGCTGCTGTCCTGAAAAGATTATGCGAAAGATACGCTGCAAGGGTGGCAATTCCATTTTGTGCATTGAGATCTTACCACCGCCACCGCCACCACCACCCCCGAAAAAAGAGACCCCACCCCGAAAAAGAGCCCCTGCCCCAGCCCCTGCCCCTGCCCCCGAAGGAGGACAAGCCTCCTTGCAAGATTCCTGTGTTTGTACCGGTTTGCCCACCAGTTTGCCCACCGGTTTACCGGCCGATTGCTACGTGTTGTACGGAATGTTCTGAGGGTCGTCTTGGGGGGCCGTGCTTTCAAGGCCAGGGCCAGCCACGCCCGATTGCTACGTGTTGTACGGAATGTTCTGAGGGTCGTCCTGGGGGGCCGTGCTTTCAAGGCCAGGGCCAGCCACGCCCATGTTACGTGGACTATGGACGGCCAGTGTATGATAGTTATGGTACTGGCGGTTGGTATCGGGGTTGCCATGTGAGCCGCTGCGATTACTTTTGTGAAGAATATCCATCGGCATGCACAGTCATGTGAATGGATGTGCATGCATCCCATCCTCACCACCATCATGATCGATCATCGTGTCCTAGTTTACCCACGTTATGCGCGCGTTTTAGTTGCTGATATTGTTGAGTCAAGGTTCGTCTGTATTCGTGTTTTCTTACTTTCTTCCAAGGACTAGAAAAAAGATTTGATAAGGTTGCTGGCCATTGGTAAATGTCGGTGAACAGTTGTTAATTTACTTGAGTGCTACGTGAGTTGTAATGATCTTTAAATAACATAAGTTTCTTATTTCCTTTCCATATATTGTATTTTATAACTAATTAATTCTATCAGTTCCCTTGAGATTGAGATTTTCGACAATTCTTTTTATATTATATTATTTTTTCCTAACTTTTGAGCATGTGCAAATAAATTTTGTTTGTTCAACTTCAACCACCTATTTATATAGGTTGCTGAATCTCTACCCGATTAAAATAGGCAAAGTTTCATTGGTATGGTTGCGATTTGATGCCCAGTCCAATCAGAATTCTTTGGACAATAATAATGGCTTTTGCTTCAGTCCTCTCCGTATATAGCTCTATTGGTTGGACATCAATTCCATCATTATGGCCCTCGAAAGCAAAAGTTGTGTTTCGTCAACCGATGTGTTTGTCGCTGTTACAATTGTGTGCGTACGTGTCACATGTTTTCTTAACTCTCTTATTTGCTTGCCTGCCAAGAAGAGGGTGATGCAGTACGATGGCAGAACATTTAAAACAAAATCAAGATTAAATTTTACGTTAATTCAGAGTGTTACTGAATAACTATAGAAATTGCATTAAAAATAAAAAATAAATTGGAAGATGAATTATATAGGAAGGGAAACAAAGAAAGGGGGTTGCATCGTGTAAAAAGGAGAATCCGAAGGAGTCTCACCGCTAAAAGAAGAGGAAGAAGATCACGTGTAAATGAGAAAGGGAAAAAAGGAAAGGGATTGACGGCTTATTAGAGACTCCATTGAGAAATAGACCTTTTTTTGTTTTTTTTCTTCTATAGAAAAAGCCATAAAAAAGATTTTTATAATAAAGGGAAAAAAAAAAAACTCACTTTTGCTTTTTATTTGGGATTTTTAAAGGAAAAAGGTTAAAAAGTGTTTTTACCAAACAGATCTATTTTTGTCTAGCACAACTTTTTTTTTTTAATTAAAAGTAATTTTTAATCTACTTAACACAATCCTAAATAAGATCTAAGTCGCACAATTCATAGAGAATGAGAATTTGCTGGAGTCTCACAATGTAGAAAGAAGAGAGAAGAGGAAGGAAATTTATGTCTTTAAAAAAAAAAAGTCGAGATAAGAGAATAGAGAATATGTTAAGGTGTGTATAAAAAATGTAGGTAACTAGAGTAGAGAATATTACCTTTTAAATAGCCAAATTGAAGAAGATTATTGGTGATGCTTTTGTTAGATTATATGATAGATTTGATTGTATTCAAATTTGATTGGATATAATTTCCACCTATCATACTTGTATTATCTTGACTTACCCTAATTTTCCTATAAATATGAGCATCTTGTATTGAAAATATCATCAAGAAATAAGAGTAAGTTTTAGTTCTTTTGGGCTCTTCACTCGTGGTCTATGTAAGTGTTAAAATCCCTTGTGTTTACATTCTATTCCCTTTAATTTTCTTTATCATTATGATTTCTTCAGCTCTAAGTAATGCAAATTATGAATTAATGAACGATCCATTTCATGCTTAGAAATTTGGTTATTCAAATTATTTGAATTAACTCTTTTTCTCTTCCCCCTCTCCCTTCTCTTTTTTTCTAAACATGATTAGATCTAGAGACGGATTTAGGGGGGACCGGTAGTGGCCCTGCCCCCCCAAATTACAAGGGAAAAAAATTAAGGCAAAAAAAAAAATCAATTGGTCCCTCCCCAAATTAAAAGCTGACTCTATCCCTGATTGGATCAAATAGAATCAAAAAAATATTTAATTATATGATAATGAGAACCAACCACTATAACTTATATGGGATAACATAATTTGCTCTTGAGTACTCCATAATCATAACTCTACTTGCCGATCGAGGAGGTAATGCTCTTTTACTTTATTAATTAGTAAATTAAATAACGAAGTTACTTTTTAAAATATTCGAAATTATGAATCTCACTTTCCTTACACTAAAAGGATGTGGATAGAAAAAGATGAGTGCACTACATGTAACATGGTCAATCACAAACTTCAAATACGGGTAAAGAAACTTCACCAATAAAAACTCAAAAAAGTGAAAGGCAATAAAGATAGAAATCTTCATTGCTACCACGACCGAGGAGGGCCAGGTGCCATCTCCCCAAATTAAGGTCCTCCCTCTCTTTAAGTTATTCATATATATTAATTTATAATTAATGATAAATAAATACTACACTATTATCTCATCCTCATTCTTACGGAATAGGATCCTGTTCATTTCAAATTAAATAGACAATATCCATTTAGTGTAAAATGATGGGTAATATTGTAAAATTAGTTATTCAACTTTAACGTTAAGACAATACTACCCCTTATTTTAAACTAAATGGATATTATCCATTTCATTTGAAATGGACAGGATCCTATTCCGATTCTTATGAACTTCGCATAAAGTGTCATTAATTTGTATTGAGGGTAACTTACCTGCTAAGAGTCGCATAAAATATCAATAAAAATTAAAATATTTTACAGAATTAAAATTTTAATTTACTATAAAATTTGAACATATGCTCTAATATATATTTTGAAAAAAAAAGGGGGATATTTGATTATTGTTAGCTTGTTATGCTAACACTTAGGAGTCAGGGGTAGGTCAATTAGAAAAAGGCGTTAAGGCCTTAAGGGTAGGTCCATCCCTGGGCGAGAGTGCGTGAGATCATGACTCATGATGTCATAAAGTTTGCGAAACGGCATCTTAAGAAGACGTAAGCATCATATATATATATATATATATATATATATATATCGTACATCTAGAGCCAATAGGAGGTAGACGCGTACGTTGGTTATTATAAAGATAATTCATTCTCGTTATTATAAAGATGGTAAGGTTAGAGTCGATGGAAAAGAAATTGTTGGTTTCGCACGTTTGAGATCATGCCATGATAAAAAGATGTGTCGGTAGTATAAAGAGCATCATGGTGGGGTTTTTGATCGGTCACCCTTCGGTTTGGTTCTAGCATTAATTTGCCTCGCTGCTGTACTAGAGGATCTCGACTCTTTTTTTTTTATATGTTTGCATAAAAGGGAAAGAAAAATTCAAATTAGTGACTTCCGTTTTATTAAGTGTAGTTCCAACCGATTGAACTATTAATTAGAAACGAGAATTCGGATCCTAAGGGTATCTAATTTATGGTTAAAATTTCTTTAAAAAAATTTTAAGGCCACAAATGTATCACTTGTCTTTTTAATACAAAATTAATTAATATTTAAAAAATAAATAAAAATTAAAATAATAAAAAAAATGTAGTTGGCAATCCATAGGGGGTGGTTCGGCTGAAAAGCCACCCCAAGCCACTTGTGGCCAACGATTTTATTATTATTATTAAGTTTGGGCCTTGGGGTCGGGTAGTCGGACCACCCCCGGGGTGGTCCAGCCACCTTTGCTGGCCAACAATTTTTTTTTCTTTTCAGTTTGGGCCTTGGTCAAGCCACACCTAAACCAACGGTGGTGATTCGATTATCCTTAATTTTTTAAAAATATTTTTTAATTTTTATTTATTTTTAAATATTAATTATTTTTTTATTAAAATAACACACGATACATTTGTTGCACTGAGATTTCTTTAACATCCTGTACGTGATTGGCCCTCCTCACCAGCTTCCCTATTAATCAAAACTTCAAAACATGATAAATTAATATCATAATTAATTGTACGTAGTTAGGCCAGGTTCAATTATAGGCTTCACATGGTGAGAACTGAGAAGCAAACAGACGAGGCTTAGAAAAAAAACGCCACAAGAGTCTCACCAGTCATAAGACAAGTCTTATCTCTCATCAATTATATTCTATAAGAAATATATATAAATATTCAATCTGTCCTTATCAGTTGCAGGTGAGCACTAAGCAGTACCGAGCGTTGTATTTATCCCTTTCGGCCCAGTTTTGGGTCACTACAATAGAAAAGAAAAAAAAAAATTATTCCTGGCGTTAAATTATCATGCATGTATGTGTTTGTCATAAATTATGTCATGAGACTTATTTTTGCCCACTAGTTATTGCGGTAATTCGTGGTCTCTCACCCTTACGTTTGGTTCAAAAGGGATTGTACGTGAAAGTTTTTCTTTTTGAAGAAGATAGTAAGTGAAAGTTACTTTGAGATAAATGAAAATATAATATATTTTAAGTAAAGCTATAATTTCACTCTTATTATACGCTCGCATTACTTTTAAATTTTTTGACATAATTTTTAAAATCATCATTAAATTTTAAATGAATTATTATTATATTTTCATTTCAATGATAATTATTTTAAAAGCCATATTAAAAAGTATGGGTGTTCAAACGGTTATAATCGACGTTATTTACAATAACCGCAACTGCTTTGCTTTAGGCGGTTATCGAATTTTCAATAACCGCAACCGCCTCCGCATAGGCGGTTAACAGTTATATTATAACCGACGGTTAGCGGTTATTCAAACCGCTAACAAGCGGTTATAACCGCTTTTTTAAATGCTTTTTAAAAAATTGGCTTTTGAACTTTTTCATATTTTGGGCCTTCTTTTTTCATATTTTTTGGATTTATTTCACACTACAAACCACTTGTTGAAAGTCTAAAACCAAGATCAAAACATACTACAACCAAAACCTAATGAGTGAGAGTCTGAGAGATGAAAGTGAGATAGAGACGGAGACGAGTGAGAGAGGGGCTGCGGCTTTGGGAGAACTCAAAGTTGAGATGAAACCTAACGAGTGAGACTCTGTGAGAGAGAGGCTGCGGCTTCTGTGAAATGTGAATGTCTGGGAGAATAAGATAGGGTTTCATCTTATAGACTTATATAATATAAATAATATATAACGAGTGAGAGAGGGGATGTGACATTGTTTTGTTTTGTTTTGTTTTGTTTTTATATTGAATTAATATAAATAATTAATATATATTTATATAAATATATAAATAAAAGCGGTAGTTATAACCGTTTTTTCATACCCTTAAAACCGCTAACCGTAACTACTTTTCAAAGTGGTTAGCGGTTAATGGTTATAAAAAAGCGGTTATAAGTGGTTAGCGGTTGATGAGACGGTTATAACCGCTCCACTTGAACACTCTTATTAAAAAGTATACATAGCATTTTTCATTTTTTTATCCAACAATTTTGAGCGAATGAGTGATTTGATATAAAAGAGAAAATTGAAATAATTCATTGGATATAAAAATTATTGTATATCTTTTACGTTAATTATAGTAATCATTTGAATTTATACCATGCTATGTGAGACGCTAGATCATATTCAGGACCCTGCAACTGCAGAATCATTGGCAGCAAGAAAAGGTGCAGAGCTGGGTGTGTCACTGGGCCTACAAAATATCAATCTGGAGGGAGAGGCGCTTGAAATAGTAGGAGCTTTATGTAAGGAGGGGGAGACGTATGGAAAGTTACTACGGTCAAGTTCTTAATGATGCGAAATTCCTACATGGACTTTTCCAGGAGCATGCTGTACGTCACGTAGGGCGTGAGGTTTATAGGGTTCCCCATGCTTTAGCAAAACTGGCTGTGTCTTTAGGGAGCAATAGAATTTGGAGAGAAGATTTTCCATCTTGCATGGATGCTATGCTTTAGACTGTCCTGTTTGTTAATCAATGATATTCTGGAGTACCATTTCAAAGAGAAAAAAAAAGGAGAAGAATTTATACCATAAAAATCAATTTGATATAAGCTTAAAGTCTAGATAACAGTTTAATAATTTTCAAATTGTTGATGATTTTGTCATGATGTCATAGACAGCTCCTTCCTTCTTGGGTAACCATAGTTAGATAATTAGTTAAATATGGTATGCATTTCCTTTTCATATCGTGTCATAATTTTTGCATTCCAGATGTACGTAAGTGCTACGTTTCATGCATATATATATATATATATATCCAGCAGTACAGTACTCGGCCGTGTCACACATTTGATTTTAAAATTCTGGCCGAAAATAACATTATATGCACTTTTGTGGTTTAACACCACCAAAGCCTTCACTTTGCCTCATCTCTCTCACTTTAATATTAATGAAGACTTATTTCATTTTCACCTTTTACTTTTCTAGGGTTTTATTGCAGTGAAATTTCTTTACAAATATTTCAAGTTTGGGATTCATTCATTATCATTTTTATTATTATTATTATTTTTAATATGTCCACACAAGAAAAGAGGGAGTGTGATTCGAATTAGTGATCCTGAAGCGTGACTCGAAGTCAATTGAATTAATCCTTAGAAACTCTCGTCATGTATGATTGCATGCACATGCTCAAATAATAGCTCGGATACAAGGCACAGAACAGGTACAGGCTCAAGCTCAGATACAAGTACATGGACAACAAGATCAGATTCAGGAGGAGGCGGGGGTGAGGGCAGCCTTGATGCGATGACGGTGGCCGTACGATCTCAATGCTCTGAATGCAATCACCACCCTTGCTGCGTATCTTTCGCATAACAGTAGAGCAAGGGATTAATTGTAAGGAGAATGCCATTCCTTTGACCTTAACCTCAGAGAACAGATAGAATTTAGCTATAAAAGAGGAGCAAAAGTATATATATATATATATATATATATATATAGGTGCACTATGGAAAGGAAATTACTTCCTTTATTTATTTTTAAAAAAAGAAAACATTACAACTCATGTAGCATGCACTCAAGAGAACAACCGACAACCAATCCATCAACATTAACCGGCACAGCAGGGCAGCAAGCAACCTTATTAATATTTTCTAATCATATGATTATGAAGCATGCAAGTAAAGAAGAAACATATGCGGTTGAACTTTACTCAACAACATCAACAACGCATAACAGAGGCTGCATGCATGATGCGTGATTTGTTTAAAACTCTTGATGATTAATCTACTGTTATTTTTTGTTTTTCCTCGAGCCCTCTCCATCATCAGGAGCTGGATAGAACAACACATAAAAAGACACCTATACCTCCTCGTACAGCCATAAACTATTTTACAGAGAAAAAGAGCATGGTTCATATTCATTGAACAATCCCTTTTCTTTTCAGGTCCCCATCTCTCTATGACCTTACTCCTTAAAGTATAGCCATGGAATTGGAATGAGAGGTTTTAGTCTTGAGCCTGATGGGCATGTGCACATGTCTATAAGGTGCGCACGGAGAAAAGGAGGGAGATTTATACAACTCACCATTGAAAACTTCAGATATTAAATTCTCATCTCGCCGACGCGGTTACCGAAGTCTCCATGGGCTTCATCTCACGTCAGATTTTCAGGGGTTGTTTTGTGGAGAAGAAGGGGTGCGTTTGGTTACATGTTTTGATTTAACCTTTGCAGATATTCCTATTCTAGTTTAGAAATATGTTATCCTGGTTTAGTTTTATTATTATTATTATTTTAAAAAAAAAAAAAAACTTAGATTTGTTTGGTTACAGAATTAAGGTCATCCTTATCTAGTTTAATGTAATATGCGAAACAGGATATTCTTGGAAAAAAAAAATTGAAACCGAGAAAAAAAAAAGGAAAAAAATCTCGGTTGAAAAAAAAAAAATCTAAAAAAGATGCCAAGTTGTCCATTTTTTGGCTTAATAATTATTTGGTTTAATATTGCATGTCAATCCTTTGTAGACCTAGATGAATTTTTGGCCGTTTGTAGGCCCAATGTCTTCGACCTTTATGGTATTATTTAAAATTTAGGTCATTTCAACCCACATTTAGCTCTTACTTTAGCTAAAAGTTAGCTTCTTTTATTTTTTACTCATAATTTACTCTTTTTTTTGTTCGGTCTTTGAAGCATTATTTAAAATTCAGGCTAACTTTTGTGATATTTTTCAAAATCAGGTCTACTTTAACCCACAATTAACTCTCATTTTTCACACATTAATCGCCCTCTTTTTGTATCTCTTTTATTTTATTCCGTTGTTAATTTATTTTTTCATTTGATTATTAATTTCTTCGTGGTACGGAGTGAATGACTTCTCCTTAACTTCCAAGCTTCCTCGTAACTTCCAAGAAATGCAACCCACACAGCTAGGGAGGCTGCAAGCCCACCTGTCTGGTGGGACACACGTTTCAAATTCTTTGGGTGGGTGGATTTTGCACCATCCAAACAGCTCCAAATTGGTGGCTGTTTCCTCCTTTCTTTTGCAATTCAGCTACCTCAATTATTGACAATCTGCAGACGCTGTTCCCGACATGATGACAAAATAAAACCTTAATCCTAAAAGGGCTTCTCTCTGTTTCATAATGTTTGTATTTCATACATGCTATTTATCCATGAATACATATTTCTTTTTCTACGTACATATATATATCCCTCTGTATCCATGTTTTTCAAGCTGCTTTCTTCATTGGCACTCTTTATTAATTTCTTGACGTCTTTGGGCCCTCCCCGCGTCCCCACATAAACATATTATGATTCGTCCGACCTCCTCTAGCCCTTCGGTTTTAGTAATATATATCACACTACTCACTAGCTTGTAGTTATAGTTTCTCTACAAAACAATCTTTTCAATCTGGGCCTGAGGCTAAGATCGATGTGAATACCTAGCTCACAGCCATGGGAGAAAAGGTTTGTAAAGTTCTTGATGTTTTTCTTCTCTTAATACCCATTTATAATCTATGCTTATCATATTATTTTGGCTTGATATATATGGATTTAATTAGAATGTTTCCATACTTTTACAGGGTACTACAATAATGGTGCTGAAGGTTGATCTTCAGTGCCGTCGCTGCTACAAAAAGGTGAAGAAAGTTCTATGTAAATTCCCTCGTGAGTCTCTCTATTTCCCTCTCTCAGTCTTTCTTTCTTTCTTTATATGTATGATTTAATGTACGTGGCACGCTAATCAATCATCAAATCCAAAAAGAAAACGACTGAGTTTCTATGTTGTCTTGACTTTTGTGAACGAGAGAAATACATGACCAGATATACGACGAGAAGCAAAACACTGTGACAATCAAAGTCGTTGACTGCTGTCCTGAAAAGATTATGCAAAAGATACGCTGCAAGGGTGGCAATTGCATTAAGTGCATTAAGATCCCGCCTCCGCCCCCGCCCCCGCCACCACCTTCGCCACCGAAAAAGTGCCCGACCCCGCCACCTTCCCCACCTCCTTGCAAGCAGGTTAATGTGGTTATACAGGTTTGCCCACCGTGTTACCCGCCTTGTGTGTGTTATAGGGAATGTTCTGAGCCACCGACACCGCCCCCGCCACTGTGCCCACCTCCTTGCAAGGTTCCTGTGGTTAAACCACCGGTTTGCCCACCGTGTTACCCGCCCGGTGTGTGTTGTAGGGAATGTTATTGTACTGACGGTTGCAATAGGGGCTGCTATGTGAGCCGCTGTGATTACTTTTGTGAAGAATATCAATCGGGATGCACCGTCATGTAAATGGATGTGCATGCATGTATCATCATCATCATGTCCTAGTTTCTTCGCCCGTGTTTGTGTTTTCTTTACTTTCTTCATATGATTAGAAAAGATTGATAAGGTTGCTGGGCATGGTTAATGTCGGTACCGGTGGCGGGTGGACAAATGTTTAATTTACTTGAGTGCTATATGAGTTGCCATGATATTATGAATACCACGTACTTTCCTTACACTAAAAGACTGTGAACAAATATTTAGTTATTTGATAATCAAAACCAACTACTATAACTTGTATGGGATCACAAAATCATGTGCCGTTGTTGAGTGCTCCATAATCATCCACACTGACGATAGTTTTACTTTATAATTAAATAGTTCATAACTTTTAAACAAAGTTACTATAATTTTTAAAATATACGAAATTATGAATATCACTTTCCTTTCTTTCTTTCTTTCTTTTTTCTTTCTATTTTTTTAAAGAATGTAGCATTACGACATTAGTAATTAACTAATTATAATTTGGGCCAGAGTGCGGGAGATCATGACTCATGAGGTCATAAAGTTTGCGAAACCACATCTTAAGAAGACGTAAGCATCAGATATATGTCGTACAGTTAGAGTTAATTGGAGGTAGACACGTACGTTGGTTATTATAAAGATAATTAATTGTCATTATTATAAAGAGCATAATAATTTGGGTAATGTTAGACATTCCAATGGATTCTTCCCAAATGATGTAGCCGACATATTTTTTCTTAAAAAAATTCTCATTTTCTTTCATTTGTCTCTCACTCCTTTTCAAATAGTACTTTCTACATCATTTAGAAAAATTTGAAAAAATTTGGGACACCTAACGGCCCTCTCATAATTCATATGTGGTAAGGTTAGAGCCAATGGCAAAGATATTGTTTTTTTGAAAGGGAATAATTTCAATGTCATTGAAGAAGGATTACGAGTGTAAATGCTCTTACATCACAAAACAAAAAATTATGAGAAAATCATAGTCGAAGTTACGAGGTTATAAGTTTTAGATATTTACGTAAAAATCAAAATTCAAAACCTATATATGACAACAATATCTGCTAACCCATAACTAATTTTCAGTTGTAACATTATATATAGATGTTTCAGGATTCAACTCAATACATAGGTAACTCATCTTTCTCGGCCTTGAGAGCAAAAACTCATATCGAAACTCATCCTCCTAAGCCAAAGAGCTAAAAAACGGATCACATCCACAACCTAAAGATCTGAACAATCATTACTCAAGCAAAATTACATAAAATAAAAAACAAAGAAAGCCTAGCTCTCCATAGAAAAATAGCCCAAAAAAAAAAGCACAAATCTACTTCTAAGAAGGCTATAACTACTCCTCCTCGATCCAAAATAATCTTTATTCAAAACAAACAAAACAATAAACACAACCATAAAAAACAGTAGCAATTGGAGTGGAAAAAATGATGAATATTGGCTAGCGTTGATACGTGATAGAGCGGGCATAAGAGATGTGCAGCATAATACTTTGGAGGATGGATGAAAGTGGTCGAAATTGTTGCATATTGCCGAAAAACACCTAAAAATACAAAGAAAATAACAGAAAAATATGTAGAAGATGAGAGGGGATTAGGAAGGGGGAAAGGATAAGGGGGGAGAGGAGGAGGGAGCCTAGGCTCTAGCGTTAATTTGCCACTGTGCTGGCTGCTGTACGTGATTGGCCCTCCTCACCACCTTCCCTATTAATTAGGTCAGGTTCAATTATAGGCTTCACGTGGTGGGAAGCAAACAAACAAGGCTCAGAAAGAAAGGTGACAAGAGTCTCACCAAGTCATGAGACAAGTCTTATCTCTCAATTCTAAAAGAAATATATATATTTCAATCTGTCATTATCAGTTTTTGGTGAAAAATAGTCATAGTGTTGTCTTCATGGTGGCCATGGTAAACACTAAGCTGTGATCGTTGTATTTATCCCTTTCGGATCACTACCATAAAAAAAAAAATTTAATCATTCATGGCGTTAAATTATCATGCCTTTGTCATAAATTATGTCATGAGACTTATTTTTGCCTATTAGTTATGGCTGTAATTTGCGGCCTCTCACCTCCATTTTTTTTTTTTTTTGGTTTTTTGTTTTTTATATCCCCATAAAAGAAGGATGAAAAATTTGAACTAGTGACTTTTGCTTCATTAGATGTAATCTTAGCCGATTGAATTACTTCTTGGGGGCTCTTACCCTTATGCTTGGTTCAAAAAGGGTTGCGAATGGTTTCAGATAAATGAAAATATAATATATTTTGAGTAATGCTACAATTCCATTCTTATGTTTACACTCTCAAACTCTTTGATGTAATTTTTAAAATTACCATTGAATTTTGGATAAATTAGTATTATATTTCGATTCAATGATAATTATTTTAAAAACCACGTTAGGGAATTTGTGTAGCATTTCTCATATATTTTTATGTAACGATTGAAAAAAAAACTTAAAAAAAAAAAGGGAAAAGTATATTTTAGCCTCCCAAACTACCAGCCTTTTGTAATTTAGCCCCTCAAACTTTTAATTGATATAAAATAATCCCCCAAACTATTAACCTCTTATAAAATAGCCCCCTCCGTTAGTTTAAGCTGTTAAAATAGATAGAAAATACAAAACGACGTCGTTTTGGGTATTAGAGTTACGAAAATACCCTTGATCAATTAAAAAAATTAAAAAATTAAAAGGGCTATTTTTGAAACTCTAATACCCAAAACGACGTAGTTTTATATTTTTCATTCATTTTAACAGCTTCAACTAACGGAATGGGCTATTTTATAAGAGGTTGGTAGTTTAAGGGGCTATTTTATACCAATTAAAAGTTTAAGGGGCTAAATTACAAAAGACTGGTAGTTTGGGGGGCTAAAATATATTTTTCCCTAAAAAAAAAGTTTCGGCATGTTTAAAGAAAGTTGAAATATTAATTAAAAGCTAAGCAATTTTGAGTGAATGAGTGATTTGATCTAAAAGAGAAAAATTGAATTAATTCATTGGATATAAAAATTATTGTATATCTTTTACGTTAATTATAGTAATCATTTGAATTAATACCATAAAAATCAATTTGATATAAGCTTAAAGTCTAGATAACAGTTTAATAATTTTTAAATTGTTGATGATTAATTTTGTCATGATGTCATAGACAACTCCTTCCTTTTTGGGGTAACCATAATTAGATAATAAGTCTAGATAACAGTTAAATATAGTATGCATTTCCTTTTCATATCGTATCATAATTTTTGCATTCCACACGTACGGAAGTGCTACGTTTCATGCATACGTATTTAATATAGTCATGAATTTAACAATCAAACTATCTTCAACCATAATTTGCTCAAACCAATCAATGAAAAACATTAGCCATAGAAACTTGAAGAATTATTTTAGTAGATACAAAGGACGGAACTATAGGGGGACCAGGGATAATCATGGCCACTCCCCAAGTCCTCCAAAAAAAAAATTTAGGTGTTAAAAAAAAAAAAAAATTACAGGTCATTGACCTGCCCAAAAATATTTACAAAAAAAAAAAAAAAGTATATTTAGCTTAGTCCTTTCCTATTAAACTTTTTAGATCCGTTCCTAAGTACATATGTCTTCTAAGGTCTAAAGGGGTGTCAATGCGGTTACGGTTAGCTGTTAGTGGCAATAACCGCCAACCGTAACCGCCTTAGCGGTTAGTAAATTTCACTGCGGTTAGCGGTTAATCGGCCGGTTAGCAGTTAGTGAAATAGGTAACCGCCCGTTAACTGCTTTTTCAAAATTGGGCTTTTTTTTAATGTTTCTTTGGTCCCAATTACTATAAAAATAGCTCATATTGAAAAATCAAAAATATTTGACCCCAAAAATCAAAAGTAATTGAATCTAATATCAATTATTTAATTTGATATCATATAATTATATGATCTTAATAATTAAATTAGATACTGTGATTAAGGATTTACATTATGATCATATTTACTTAATCAAGTTTGAGATCCTTTAATCTTAATGTTTCAATTATTGTTATAAATATTACATTGTTGAATATAATATCAATTACTTAATTTGATAGTATATAGTCATATGATCTTAATAATTAAATTAGATATTACGATTAATAATTTACGTTATGATCATATTTACTTAATCAAGTTTGATATCATTTAATCTTAAATTCTTAATGCTTCAATTATTGTTATAAGTATCATATTGTTGAATCTAATATTAATTACTTAATTTGATATTATATAGTAATATATAATTAATAATTAAATTAGATATTACGATTAATGATTTACATTATGATCATATTTATCTAATAAAGTTTGAGATCTTTTAATCTTAATACTTCAATTATTGTTATAAGTATCACATTGTTGAATATAATATCAATTACTTAATTTGATATTATATAGTTATATGATCTTAATAATTAAATTAGATATCACGATTAACGATTTACATTATGATAATATTTATTTAATCAAGTTAGATATCCTTTAATCTTAAATTTAATGCTTCTTTGTTTACCTCTCTTTGATTGAGAATTGAGATAGATTTTGCTACCCTTTTAACTTATATTAGTAAAAACTTGCATATTTATAACTTATGACCTATGAATATGTATGTATAATTTGTTATTATATAATTAAATGATTTTATAATTAATTGATCATGTAATATAATCATATAAATTATAATGATAATATATTAATACTCAAATTGTGATTTAATTATCTAAAAAAAAAAGTGATTTAATCATTAATGATCAATTGATTATGTAATATGATTAAATATTATTATAATTATAATCATAAAAATATAGTATATAAAAAGCGGTTAACAGTTAGGAGACCCTATAACCTATAACCGTTAGACAGTTATAGTGGTTAGGCGGTTGGCGGTTATAACGGTTAACGATTGACAGGCAGTTATTATTTGCCCGCATTGACACCCATACTCTAACCTAGGCAGTGGCGGATCCAGGAATTTTATTCATAGGGGGCATGGTTTTTTTTTTTTTTTTAATGAATACAAAAAATAAAGTTGAACGAAAATATAACTAACAAAATAAGTGAATAAATTCAACAAAATGTAATTATGTTCTAAAACATATAAATATAATTTACAATTTGTTTGGTCACAACTACGCTAATTCAATTGTCATCAGAGTCTTCATAAATCTACTTTAACACGAGGTCGTTTAGAATTTGATTATAGCTCAATAGAATCGTTGTTTTTCTTCATAATTTCAAATAACTACAAATTATATATTTGTACAATTAAAATATGAAACAAAACTATATAAATTCATAAATAATTAAATATAAAAACGATTATCAAGAATAGGCTGAATTAATAGCAATATAAATTTAATTACATATTTACAATTTTACATACCTCAATTTTTTGTTAAAGTTATTATTAAAAATAGCTAAATAGGCTGAATCCTGATTCCTAAATAGCAAATTAGCAATATAAATATTAAAACAATTAAATTAAAAGAATAATTTAAATTTAAATCTAAAAATTTGATTACATATTTACATACCTTAATTTTTCTTTGAAGTTGAAAAGCGAAAGAAAATTGAAGCTTAGTTTCATTGAAGTTGAAAAATAAGAAAGTTAGAAGTCTAGAAAATAAAAATTTAATCACTTTTTTTTAGTTGCAAGTTGGCGGTGGCTCAAAGTTTTTTTTTTTTCTTAGGGTTTACTGTGGTGAAAATTTGAATAGCATATTTTAAAGTTTTTTTTTAGTTGAAACCTGGTAGTAGAAATCCTTTCGTTTTTTTCTTAGGGTTTATTGGTGACGAAGAAAGCATCCTCTCAATTTCATTTGAAATGGAAAAGATCTATTTATTGTATTTAAAGGATATAATTATCTATTTAATTTTTAAACAATTTTTTAGATAATTAGGCTTTCTTAAATCCTTCGCTTTTTTCTTAGGGTTTATTGGTGACAGAAAGAGAAAGCATCCTCTCAATTTCATTTGAAATGGAAAAGATTTATTTATTGTATTTAGAAGGATATAATTATCTATTTAATTTTAAACAATTTTTTTAGATAATTAGGCTTTCTTAAATGTACTAAATGTGAAATGGAGTCCTTTCAGCAGAAAGCAGCTTTTCAAATGCTCAAAACTTTTTTTTTTTTTTAGTTGTAGCTCAAAGCCTAGTTTCTTTATTTTACTTGTGCAGCTCAAAGTCTTTCTACTTTTTTTTTTTTTTAGAGTTGCAGCGCTAGCTTTTCATTTATACCATGGACCCCACCCCCACGTTTTAAGTCACAATTAACCAAACGCTCCGTTTGGATATATAACTGTTCATCATCTTCTTCTTTGGCTCTTCTAAACTGAAACTGAAACTAAAAAACTGAAATTGAGGCTTTTGATTTTTTTTTTAAATTTCAACTTATTAAAAGACATAATATAGCTTAAGCATGAGGGTAAATGGCATAATCATGGTTGAGAGAGAGCATAATAAGGGCAAAAAAAAAAAAAAATTACCATGATAAAGGGAATTTTTAGGAGTTGAGGGTGGGCATACTCGACCCCCCAGATCCGCCCCTGAACCTAGGCTACCTAGCTATGACAAAGACTATATTAATTTCAAGGGTTAAATACTTAATTACTCTGGGTTTGGAACTTTATTTTTCCTCCCAGGTTTGGAAAGTACCAAATTAGTCGTGGTTTGAAAAGTGACTAAGTTAGTCTATCGTACCGATTTATCTGACATATTTGACATTGTTGACACGTGGCCAATTAATTATTTTTAAAAAAAATTAAAAATATATATATTTTTCAAAAAAGAAAAACAAGGTGGTGGCCACCCCAGATTTTCTTTCTTTTTTCTTTTTTTTGAAAAGATATTTTTTAAAAATAATAATTAATTGGCCACGCCACAACTTCTAATCGCACACGTCAATCATGTTGTCAACTAATCATAACGATGATCGACTAATTTAATCACTTTTTAAACCATGACCAATTTAATACTTTCCAAACCCTACAAAAAATAAAGCTCCAAACCCTAAAGACTAATTAAATATTTAATCCTAATTTCAATTATGGATACATGGACAAGCACATGCAGTTACAAGTACATGTACATGTACACGTCCAAAAACGGGCACAGGCACAAGGTACACGCACAGCCACAAGAAAGGGCACTGGAACAGGTACAGGCTCTGTTAACATATGTAAGGACACTGCAGATAAAGCATCAAGTCTATCTACAATCTCACTGGTCTCCAAGTCTATCTACAACTCTACCAACAAATTCGAATTCCATCTCAATTAAAGAGATTATCAATAGAAGCTGTAACTCACACATCTGATAAGGACATATGTAACATGTAATGGCATCTGATAAGGACTCTCATTCAAGTCAAGGATTCCATAATAATTGATCTTTTTTTTTTAATTTCAAATTCAAATGTATTGTTTGTATTTAATCTACCGTATCTGAATTATTTTATATATAAAAAGCTTAGTATACTGGTTCGGTATCTTGTCAAAAACCTTCGCATTGTTCAAACTTTCATGGTATCAGAGCTTGTTTAGGCATATGCCCATTTCATCCTAGTTCCTGATTCAACAGAAATTTTTGGCAACACTTCTGCCAACATTTCATTACCCGGCCAACTTCAACCAAAACCCCACAAAATTTGAAAACAACTATTTGAGAACCGGTGGTAGTCACTTGGCCATCAATACGAGTAATTCAAGAAGGCCTACTTGCGTCATACCAAAAATGATGTGCTTATTAAAATTATTATTAGACTTATGATTGATCATTATTGAATTTTGATCAAATAGTGATTTTAATAGTTACATCATTCTAATAGGACACAAGTAGGCCTTCTAAAATTATTCCTATCAGTACCCCAATTCCACACATCTTTTTCATACCCTCAAGCCAGAAAAAAGAGAATGTAGATCTAAGGAAATCAAATTAACGACAATCAAAAGCCTGTGTTTCTTCCATCAAAACAAAGATTCAAACCTCCAAATTAAAAACATATGGACCTAAGGAAAACGAAAGTGCCTGAGATGCAAAAGCCAAAAATGGATCTTGTGATGCCGAAGTTGAAGAGAGCTGCAAAAGGGCGAGAGAGACAAGATTCTCTCAAATCTGTGCTAGTGTAGAGATATGAGCTCTGGATAGGGGTTTACGTAAGGCAGTCTGGCTGAGAGCTACGTGAGGGAGGATGCTGCTTTAGGGGCTGTGCCAGGAAAGAGCAAGAGCTGCGTGGTTGGGCATCGGGTTGAATGTTGGTACGTAGATCGGTGGTTAATGAAGGGGTTTCTGGTCAACAAAAAATTATTTCTGTTTGATAACTATTTTACGCACACTAAACATCGATTCGAAAATCATTTTCTGAAAAACTATTTTACGTAAAAAAAAAACGAAACCTTAGTGTCCCGTATGCCAGTCTTCGTAAATAAAAGATAATTTTTGGTAAATGATTATATCGTTGATTAATTCATTAATTTGAGTTACTTATACAGAGAGTTAATTAGTTAATAGATCGATAGAATAGCGTGGTGAATAGGTAGAATTTATGCAACACGAGGAAAAACATATGACACGCACACGTACAGTAATGATAACAGCAACGTCAACATCCGTTAATTAGACAAAAACAAAAAAAACTTTCGCTTTTGAGGGCCATAATTATATGATGTCCAACCAAGTTGCACCGACCAGCGGACAACCAATGTCCATCGACATTAACCGGCACAGCAGGGCAGAAAGCAACCTCATTTATCTTTTCTAATAATATGATTATGAAGTAAGTAAAGAAGAAGCAAATGCAGCTGAACTTTACTCAACATCAACAACGCATAACAGAGTATGCATGATGCATGATTAGTTTAAAACTCTTGATTCCCTCTCCAACATCAGGAGCTGGATATAACAACACACAAAAAGACACCTATCCTCCTCGTACAGCCATAGACTGCTTTAGGGAGGAAAAGGGCATGGTTCATATTCATTGAACAATCCATTTTCTCTCAGGTCCCTATCTCTCTATGACCCTACACCTTAAGGTATAGCCATGGAATTGGAATGAGAGATTTTAATCTTGAGCCTGATGGGTATGTGCACTTTGCACATGTCTAGCTATAAGGTGCGCACGGAGAAGAAGAGGGAGGCTTATTCCAAAGGTGATTTTGACGTAATCTGATAGGTCCCAATCTGAGTGAAATAAATTACAACAATTAAGTAGAACAGAGAGTCTCCTCTTAGGGTGGGAGGGAGTAACTACAGTTCATTTTAATGTAAAAACAATCAAAAATCGTTACTCATATTCTACTAACAAATGTATATAAAGTGAAAAAGGAAGATTAATTTGAAAGCAATTCAAAACACGTTTTCCACTTACTCTGTTCTGTCGTCCAAGAACAGAGCATAACAGAGGATTGGCCTTACGTGTGAGACGTGGCCTATCGGCTATCATAATTCGCTTATTTGTCTGTTTAGTGGCATGGCCCCCCATATGGCGAGATGTTCATCCAATTACACGTTTTCTTTTTAGCAAATTAACTATTAAAATAAAATAAAACTACCAACGGAGTGGTGCGGGTGAACCCAACAAATATGTAATGGGTCTAAAGAAGATCGTTGGGTGGAGCAAAATATTTTATTGTAACCCGTTAAGCTAGTTTTTTAGATAATTGTTAAAAAAGACCAGTACTTGAGTGTTTCTTTGTAAATCAGGAGACACGAGCATCTCCAGTGGCTCAATATTTTCTTTATATATATATATAAATCTAACGCATAAAATTTTTATAAAAAGCGGTTGGACTGGCCCAGGCTTGACTATAACTGTCTTGGTCCTGGACTGGGCTTCAAGAATCAGCTCAAATCGTGGGACAAGACTTAGTGCAAAGACATGTTACTAGCCTGGTTCCAACAACCCGAGGTTATCGGAGCCCATCGTCAGCTCTAAATGCAACTGAAGATCTCCTGTCGGCCCATCCCAATTTTGAGTAGGAAAAATGTGTCTTTTGCTGAGAAGTACTTTTTTTTCTTTTTCTTTTTTTGTTCCCTTTTCTTTTCTTTTAGTTTTCCATAATCAGACAATTTATTTTCTTTTTGATGCTCTTTGCACTGAAATTTCTTTATCTTTCTATTGTTGTTATTTGTTGGCGAAGAAGCTCATGGGTTAAGAGTTGTTTGGATAGATTTGAGTTATGGGACTTACTTGTTCGAATAATGGAGTATCATCGGAGTCCTCTTTCAATTAGCTGGCCAAATTGGTTATAGTTCAGCTAGCCAATTAAGGATCCCATCCACATGACTTTTGAGCACAATTAGGCAAAATTGTAATTTTGCTTATCATATATTTGTATTTTTTTTTTAAAGGCCTCATCTTTCATAAAACAATGAGCAGAAATTGGTCGACTAAGACCTACAAAATGTTCATTTGGTGTATTTCTATCGAGTAATATTAAAAGTTATACTTTATTATCTTACCAAATTGTTGGTCACGGTAATGATAGAGTAAAATAGAAATGTCATTTTTAGCATTACTTTAATCCATAACAACTTAGACTTCAAAAGTATAGCATCAAAATGTTGGATCAAATTCACACAAACCTTAAAGGGCAATAAATTAAAATTTTGATTTGAGTCGTGTGTTGGTGTGCGCATGCAAGACTCAACCTAGGGTGCAATATGCTGTTGATTATTAATGTCATACCCATAACTTCATTTTTTTTTTTATTTTTTTATGTTCGCATAAGATGGGGGAGGAGGACTCGAACTAGAGATATCTGTTTTATTAGACATGGTCTCAGCCGATTGACTTACATCTTAGGGGCCTGACTTCAATCTTACGTGTATAATATATATATAATCGAATTTGTAGGGTTTGGTAGCCTCCCCCTATAGAGGAAGATGGGAGGATTTAATTTGCTTTCTGTATGATCGTATATACTCCTTTGAGAGACCATGAATGGAGTAATTTTAGAAGTATCTCTTGTGTCCATCTTAAGTCCGTCTAAGAATGATGTGATTATTAAAATTATCATTTGATCAAAATCCAATAATGATCAATCACAAACCCAATGATTGTTTTAATAACCACATCATTATTGAATGGACTTAAAATAAATACAAAATGAATTTGTAACATTATTCCCAAAAATAAAATAATTTGTTGTGTCGTGGAATTTGCCAATTTGTCATCGCTTTTGCTTTCACTACTTTCAGAATCAGCTTTTGATCCCATGGAAAGTTTCGTCGTCTTTTACTTTTGTACTTACCCCATTCTATGAAAATAATCAATCTATATTTCTCTTTCAACACAGTTTTTTAAAAATCATTAAAAAAATGACAATTTTTTTTTCCTAATAAAAGGACGTTATCAGGAGATTAATTATAGATATTCTATCTTAGCGTAACCATAATAGCATCTATTCGTTAAAAACCGCACATAAAAAGTTTAGATAGTAAGAATCGTAAGCACTTTATTAAGTTGGACTAAATTATAGTCTGACTCAGTTCTAGCAGAGCATTAATAATAATTAATATAGCTAATATTAATCAGACATATATAAAAATTCTTTATTATAAAAATTCAAACTCATACCTTAATACATGTTTAACTACATTGAGAATTTTTTTGAGCCATTGAACCATCAATTTTAATGAAAATAGGAGGAAAGAAATTCTCCGAGCCAATTGGAAGGAAAATGTTTTTGACTGTAGGAATCTTGAGAGTGGCCGCCAGGTTGTTTAACGTAAAGACAGGAAACCAATGGAATCACCTTTGCTTTACCTTTCTCTCCTTTTCTCCTACCACTTTCATTTCGATGGAGGAGTACTGGACCGAAGCGAAGATGACGATAATGCTTATCATCACACGTGTCATACAACGAACGGTTATCCTAGATTGGCCCCACTGAGTCCGATTCCAGCTATTCTTTTTTCCATATAGAATTATAGATACTGATAGCCTTACCTGGCCGACCACGCCATACGTGGGGCTCCCCTTCCCCTTCCCCTTCCCCTCATCATTCATCGCTTTCGCTTTGGGCTTGGAATCCAAAACTCTGGGCTCCATCTCATAAATAATAAAATTATAAAAACCGAAAACATAAAAAAACCAAATGGTTATTCAAATAAAATATCTACTTTCATTTTACTTGACAGTGAGAGTAATGAGTATGATTCTTTTTGTATCTCTTTTATTTTATTTCGCTGTTAATTTATTTTTCCATTTGATTATTAATTTCTTCGTGGTACGGAGTGAATGACTTCTCCCAACTTCCAAACTTCCTCGTAACTTCCAAGAAACGCAACCCACAGCTGCAAGCCCACCTGTCGTCTGGTGGGACACACGTTTCAAATTGTTTGGGTGGGTGGATTTTGCACCATCCAAATTGGTGGCTGTTTCCTCCTTTCTTTATGCAATTCAGCCATCTCAATTATTGAGAATCTGCAGACGCGCGCTGTTCCTGACATGATGACAAAATAAAACCTTAATCCTAAAAGGGCTTCTCTCTGCTTCATAATGTTTGTATTTCATGCATGCTATTTATCCATGAATACATATTTCTTTTTCTACGTACATATATATATCCCTCTCTATCCATGTTTTTCAAGCTACTTTCTTCATTGGTACTCTTTATTAATTTCTTGACGTCTTTGGGCCCTCCCCGCGTCCACACATAAACATATTATGGTTCGTCCGACCTCCTCTAGCCCTTCGGTTTTAGTAATATATATCACACTACTCACTAGCTTGTAGTTATAGTCTCTCTATAAAACGATCTTTTCAATCTGGGTCTGAGGCTAAGATCGATGTGAATACCTAGCTCACAGCCATGGGAGAAAAGGTTTGTAAAGTTCTTGATGTTTTTCTTCTCTTAATACCCATTTGTAATCTATGCTTATCATGTTATTTTGGCTTGATATATATGGATTTAATTAGAACTTTTCCATACTTTTACAGGGTACAACAATAATGGTGCTGAAGGTTGATCTTCAGTGCTGTCGCTGCTACAAGAAGGTGAAGAAAGTTCTATGTAAATTCCCTCGTGAGTCTCTCTATTTCCCTCTCTCATTCTTTCTTTCTTTATATGTATGATTTAATGCACGTGGCACGCTGATCAATCATCAAATCCAAAAAGAAAACGACTGAGTTTCTATGTTGTCTTGACTTTTGTGAACGAGAGAAATACTTGACCAGATATACGACGAGAAGCAAAACACTGTGACAATCAAAGTCGTTGGCTGCTGTCCTGAAAAGATTATGCAAAAGATACGCCGCAAGGGTGGCAATTGCATTAAGTGCATTAAGATCCAGCCACCACCACCGCCACCACCTCCGCCCCCGCCACCTCCGCCTCCGCCACCACCGCCCCCGCCACCACCACCCCCACCACCTCCTCCGCCACCACCGCCACCCCCTCCACCACCACCGCCACCCCCACCACCACCTCCGCCACCGCCTCCGCCTCCTTGCAAGGTTATACTGGTTTGCCCACCGTGTTACCCGCCTGGTGTGTGTTGTAAGGAATGTTCTGAGGGTGGTAGTGGGGGCCCGTGCTTTCATGGCCAGCCACGCCCATGTTATGTGGGCTGTGGGCGGCCAGTGCATGATTGTTGTGGTACTGGCGGTTGCTATAGGGACTGCTATGGCCGCTGTGATCACTTTTGTGAAGAATATCCATCGGGATGCATAGTCATGTAAATGGATGTGCATGCATGTATCATCATCATCACGTCCTAGTTTCTTCGTCCGTATTAGTGTTTTCTTTACTTTCTTCATAGGATTAGAAAAGATTGATAAGGTTGTTGGGCTGGTTAATGTCGGTACCCGTGGCGGGTGAACAAATATTGTTAATTTACTTGAGTGCTATGTGAGTTGCCATGATATTATGAATACCACTTTCCTTGAACTAAAAGAATGTGAACAAATATTTAGTTATGTGATAATCAAAGCCAACTACTATAACTTATATGGGATCACAAAATCATGTGTTGTTGAGTGCTCCATAATCATCCACACTGACGATAGTTTTACTTTATAATTAAATAGTTCATAACTTTTAAACAAAGTTACTTAATTTTTAAAATATACGAAATTATGAATATCACTTTCCTTGCATGCACTAAAAGAAAGTGGATGAAAAAAATTATTAATATCACTTTCCTTTCTTTTTTTTTTTTTTTTTCTTTTAAAGAATGTAGCATTACATTTGTAATTAACTAATTATAATTTGGGCGAGATTGCGTGAGATCATGACTCATGAGGTCATAAAGTTTGCGGAACCGCATCTTAAGACGTAAGCATCAGATATATGTCGTACAGTTAGACTTAATAGGAGGTAGACACTTACGTTGGTTATTATAAAGATAATTAATTGTCATTATTATAAAGAGCATCATAATTCGGATAATGTTAGTCTTGTTAGACATCATATTTCTAAAATGCTTTCCAAATGATGTGGCAAACATTTTTTTCATTAAAATTTTTTTTATTTGCTTTCCTTTGTCTCCCACTCCTTCTCAAAATAGTACATTCTACATCATTTAGGAAGAATTTTGAAAAATTTGTTGGAACACCTAGCAGCCCTTTCATAATTCATACGTGATAAGATTAGAGCCAATGGCAAGGATATTGTTTTTTTGAAAGGGAATTATTTCACTTTTTCAATGTCATTGAAGAAGGATTATGAGTGTAAATGCTCTTACATCACAAATCAAAAATTTATGAGAAAATCATAGTTGAAGTTATGAGGCCTTACAAGTTTTAAATACTTACATAAAAATCAAAATTCAAAACCTATATATGACAACAATATCCGCTAATCTATGATTAATTTTCAGTTGTAACATCATATCTATTTCAAACGGATTCAACTCAATGCATAGATAGCTCATCTTTCTCGGCCTTGGGAGTAGAAAACCCATACCAATACTCATCCTCCTAAGCTGGAGAGTCAAAAAACGGATCACATCCACAATCCAAAGATTTAGACAATCCTTATTCAAGCAAAATTACATAAAATGAAAATAGAGAAAACCTAGCTCTCCACAGAAAAAATACCCATAAAAGCACATATCTGCTTCTGAGAAGACTAGATCTACTCATCCTCCATTCAAAATGGCCTTTATTCAAAACAAATAAAATAAACATAATCATCAAAAACAGCAGTGTTCCGAGTGGAAGAGATAATGAGTATTGGCTAGCATTGGCACGTGGTGGAGCGGGTGGAAGAGATGAGTGACACAACACTTTAGAGGGCGGACAAATTCATTGGATATAAAAATTATTGTATATCTTTTACGTTAATTATAGTAATCATTTGAATTTATACCATAAAAATCAATTTGATATAAGCTTAAAGTCTAGATAACAGTTTAATAATTTTTAAATTGTTGATGATTAATTTTGTCATGATGTCATAGACAACTCCTTCCTTTTTTGGGTAACCATAGTTAGATAATTAGTTAAATATAGTATGCATTTCCTTTTCATATCGCGATCGTGTCATAATTTTTGCATTCCACACGTACGTAAGTGCTACGTTTCATGCATATGTATTTATCATAGTCATGAGTTTAACGATCAAACTATCTTCAACCATAATTTGCTCAAGCGAATCAAAGAAAAACATTAGCCATAGAAACCTGAAAAATTATTTTAGTACATAAAGGGACATATCTATAGGGGAACCAGAGATAGCGGACACTCCTCAAGTCCTCTAAAAAAAATTACAAGTCAATTGCTTTGTCCAAAAAAATTTATATCTAGTCTCTCCCCATTAAACTTTCTAGATCAGTCTCTAAGAACATATGTCTTCTAAGTTCTAACCTAGGCTACCTAGCTATGACAAAGACTATATTAATTTCAATTATGGGTACATGGACAAGCACATGCAGTTCCAAGTAACAAATTAACTATTAAAATAAAATAAAACTACCAACGGAGTGGTGCGGGAGAACCCAACAAATATGTAATGGGTCTAAAGAAGATCATTGGGTGGAACAAAATATTGTATTGTAACCCGTTAAGCCCAATAGTTTGGCCCAAGTAGTTAGAAGCCGAGTCTATTAAAAAAACTCCTTAGATAATTGTAAAGATATCAAAAGACCAGTACTTGAGTGTTTCTTTGTAAATCAGGAGACAGAGCATCTCCAACTCCAATGGCTCAATATTTTCTTTATATATATAAAGCTAATGCAAAAAAGAATTTTATAAAAAGCGGTCGGACTGGCCCAGGCTTGACCATAACTGTCTTGGTCCTGAACTGGGCTTCAAAAATCAGCTCAAATCGTGGGACAAGACTTAGACACTTAGTGCAAAGACATGTTTCTAGCCTGGTTCCAACAACCCGAGTTATCGAGCCCATCGTCAGTTCTAAATGCAACTAAAGATCTGCTGTCGGCCCATCCCAATTTTGAATAGGAAAAATGTGTCTTTTGCTGAGAAGTACTTTCTTTTTTTTTCCCCCTTTTCTTTTCTTTTAGTTTTCCATAATCAGACAATTTATTTTCTTTTTGATGCTCCTTGTACTGAAATTTCTTTATCTTTCTATTGTTGTTATTTGTTGGCGAAGAAGCTCATGGATTAAGAGTTGTTTGGATAGATTTGAGTTATGGGACTTACTTGTTCGAATAATTGAGTATCATCGGAGTCCTCTTTCAATTAGCTGGCCAAATTGGTTATAGTTCAGCTAGCCAATTAAGGATCCCATCCACATGACTTTTGAGCACAATTAGGCAAAATTGTCTTTTGTTTATCATATATTTGTAATTTTTTTTTTTTTAAAAGCTTCGTCTTTCATAAAACAATGAGCAGAAATTGGTCGACTAAGACCTACAAAATGTTGATTTGGTGTATTTCTATCGAGTAATATTAAAAGTTATACTTTTATTATCTTACCATATTGTCGGTCATGGTAGTGGCAGAGTAAAATAGAAGTGTCATTTTTAGCATTACTTTAATCCATAACAACTTTGACTTCAAAAGTATAGCATCAAAATGTGGGATCAAATTCACGCAAACCTTAAAGGGCAATAAATTAAAATTTTGATTTGAGTCGTGTGTTGGTGTGCACATGCAAGACTCAACCCATTTTTTTTTTTTTTGTGACATGTCTTAAGAGGAGGAGAAGATTCAACTGAATTCCTATGATTGTGATTAATCATAAGCGCTCATCTAGGCCAAAAGACTCAACCTAGGGTGATTGTCGATTATTAATGTCATACTCTTGCCTTCAATTTATTATTATTTTTTATACGACACGTTTTATATGGAGTGACTAACCAGTGACATCTGCTTTATTAGACATGATTCTAGTCGATTGAGTTACATTTTAGAGACCTAACTTCAATCTTACGTCGATAATATATATTCGAATTTGTAGGGTTTGGTAGCCTCTCCCTATAGAGGTGGATGGGGGGATTTAATTCGCTTTCTGAATGGTCGTATATGCATGCTCCTTTGTCCTTTGAGGGACCATGAATGAGATAATTTGTTGTGTTGCGGAATTTGCCAATTTGTCATCGCTTTTGCTTTCACTACTTTCAGAATCAGCTTTTGATCCCATGGAAAGTTTCGTCGTCTTTTACTTTTGTACCTATCCCATTCTTTGAAAATAATCAATCTATATTTCTCTTTCAACACAGTATTTAAAAAATCATTAAAAAAATGACAATTTTTTTTTTCCTAATAAAAAAGGGTTGGCTGGAGATTAATTGTGGATATTCTATCTGAATATAATTATATTAGCATTTACCCGCCGGAAGTTACACATGAAGGACCTAAACAGTGAGAAGCATAAACACTCTCTTAAGTCAGACTTATAACCTGATTGAATCCCACTATGACATTCATAAGAGTTAATATGACTAATATTAATCAGACATATAGGAAAAATTTTCATTGTGAAAATTTGAACTCACGTTCTAATATATGTTTAACTACTTTAAGAAGTATTTTTGAGTCATTAAACCACCATCTTTGATAAAAATAGGAGGATAGAAATTCTCCAAGCCAATCGAAAGGAAAGTTTTTTTGACTGTAGGAATCTTGAGAGTGACCGCCAAGTTGTTTAACATAAAGACAGGAAACCAATGCAATCACCTTTGCTTTACCTTTCTCTCCTTTTCTCCTACCACTTTCATTTCGATGGAGGAGTACTGGACCGAAGCGGAGATGACGATAATGCTTATCATCACACGTGTCATACAACGAACGGTTATCCTAGATTGGCCCCACTGAGTCCGATTCCAGCTATTCTTTTTTCCATATAGAATTATAGATACTGATAGCCTTACCTGGCCGACCACGCCATACGTGGGGCTCCCCTTCCCCTTCCCCTCCGCCTCATCATTCATCGCTTTCGCTTTGGACTTGGAATCCAAAACTCTGGGCTCCATCTCATAAATAATAAAATTATAAAAACCGAAAACATAAAAAAGCCAAATGGTTATTCAAATAAAATATCTACTTTCTTTTTACTTGATAGTGAGAGTAATGCGTATGATTAATGTTACAGTTTTTATTACAAATTGTTTTTATAAATTGATGTGATATGTTTATTATATTAGTTATTCAAAAAGTAAAATTATTTAACAAATTTTATTGCTTACTTAATGAATTTATATATTGAAAGCATTTTTCTTTTTCTTTTTTTGTCTAAAAGAAATTCATTTGAAAATAAAAGAGACAACCACGGAACGCCACAAATAATATTAATTTGACATTTCATTTTCATACGCATATATCCATGAGATTTTGATCATCACATATACTCATCAATCATTTTGTGGCAACGGGTGCTGGCACGTGTGTGTAGATGCCCAATAAAAAGGGTATTGGCACATGCTGGTGATGATTAAGAAAAAGAATTTTGGGTTGGTAATGGTAGGGTATAAAAATAAAGAATTTGAGCTTATATATATATATATATATATAGTTCTTTAAGATAATTAATTTTTATAATAAATTAAAGGTGTGACATACCATACCATGTAAACAGAAATAGAGCAGTTTGATTTCGACCAAAACCAGGATTTCATCACCTTCAATTTGTCTCATAAAACTAATTAATCGTGTAAAAGTTAAACCTTATCATCAACATCTTTTTAGACTTTCTGTCTGCTCTTTTTTGTGTGAATATCCTTAATCGATCATCACCTCCTAAAGTAGGCACCCAAGCCTAGCTAGCTCCAACCCAAGTCACATTAATCAACAAATAATATATGGTATCACACAGATTTTGCTACATGCAGTTTTTTTAGCAAATTTTTAGATTCGTATTTCAGTCCGAATTACTACTAATTCAAGCATTAATAAATGTAGAAGAACTTTTATAAAGCACATCTTCATAAGTCGGGAGACAAAGTGTCCAAAATTTATTCAAAAAAGTGAATATCGAGTTTATTTTATATTTATTGTCTGAATTACTAACAATCTAGACATTAAATATGAGAATGTCCTTATGAAGCCCATCTTCATAAGTCGGAGGACCTCATATGACCTCTCAGCTCTCGTATTTGTTTACAATAAAATTACTGAGAATCTATATATATATTAATTGCAAGAGATATGGCTATGTTTGTTAAACATTTTGTCCTACGTACGTTATTCAAACAAATACATTAACAAAAACCCTATTCAAAACATAAAACATGGTTTTACCATTATGCGACGACAAAACAATTATTCACAGATTTGTCTTATTCTTTTAATGTAGAGTCTGTAGACAGTATTGGGGTACAGCATCCGAGTCATTTAGAAGGAGATGGAGGGCATTTTGACGAGATGCTGAGTAGGCTAAAGGACGTATGTCTACTCTGCATTAAACAATTCCACATCAGATTTCCAGAATCCTCACGTTACTTAAATGTACTTCCTCCTTCTTCTCCTCCTCCCACACACACACACACACACTATCAAATACGCAGAGAAAGAGACAGAGAGAAAGGAGAGGGTGAACCCTTGCTTGAAGTCTGCAGTACTTCTTCTTTCATAACATATTATCACAGAAATGGGTGAAGTAAGTTCTTTTTATGACACCATTTTTTTTTTTATCTGCTTTATATTCTTCTTCTTCTTCTTCTTCATTTGTTATTTTCTTTGTGTGTTTCTGAAGGAGAAGAAGGAAGAGCAAAAGAAAGAAGAAAGCAAAGAAGAAAAGAAGGAAGAAGAGAAAAAGGAAGAAAAGAAGGAAGAAGAACCGGTGCCGGAGATCGTTCTCAAGGTTGATATGCATTGTGAGGCCTGCGCTAGGAAAGTGGCAAGAGCCTTGAAAGGATTTGAAGGTCATTCCCCTTTCAGTACTCATTATGTTCTAAGCAGCCTGCAGTTTGAATTCTCACATTATTTTTATTTTTATTTTTCTCTGAAACTTTAAGATCCCATCTATGATTTAGTTAAATTATTTTAAAGACCACAATATATAAATAAATAAATATATATTTTTTAACGTTGTACACGTTTCAAATAAATAACATAAAGTTTAATAAATAAAGTCCTTGCGTGTGTGTAGCATAGAAATGAAAAGAATATTGGTATGATTGTTTTTGATCACAGGAGTAGAAGATGTAACAACAGACAGCAAGGCCAGCAAAGTGGTGGTGAAAGGGAAGGCAGCAGACCCCATAAAGGTGTGCGAAAGGCTACAAAAGAAAAGTGGCAGAAAGGTGGAGATAATTTCACCTTTGCCAAAGCCCTCTGAGGAGAACAAGGAAGAAAACAAACTACAAAAGGAAGAAGAGAAAAAAGAAGAGGTAAAAATTCACTCAACTAATTATTTACTATTTAACCCTATATATACTTTTTTATTTCTCAATATGATAAGATATATATCAATTCCCTCCTATTGGGGGGGTTGTAGGAGAGATAAACATCTAATTGTATTGTTATATATATTTTTTTAAAATTATTTAAAAAGTGAGTCCCATAAATGGCAAATTTTTGTAAATATATTTGTGCTAGCTATAGAAAAATCCTTCTACCAATTTGGACGGACATTTTTGGGACGGGATAACTGTATATACGAAAGATTTCACACTTTAATAATGTTAGAAATCACATTTTATTTTACGATTATTCTATAATGTTAACCGACATGATAGTTTTATCATTATTCTTCACACATTTAAAGTAAATGCTTAAAACCACATTAATATATCCTAATTTTGGTGGGTATACATCATACAGGGAGGGTTTCACACTTTTAACTTTTACCTTCCTCCCATGGGTAAATAATAAATATGTCCTCCCCTTTTAACTTTTTGTTTGTATCCCTCTCTACCCTCTACTCCCTAGCCAGTGAGAATGTAAGATCCAACCCAACAGTTTCTAACAGTCAAAATTTGACCCGGTAATTAAAAGCATTAAAGTTGGGTATATATAGGAGTTACCTTTAGAACCATGGATTCTCCCCCCTCCCCACCCACTTAAATGAATAGTGGATGGAGGTGGAGCTTTGTTGCTGCTGCTGACATGAAAGTAACCAAACAATGTGGGAAAGGTAACCCACCCATGAAGTAGGCACATTTTACAAGGTACAAGGGGAGGTAAATGAGCCTATCACGAGCTCGATCTTGACCCCACTGCTCCCCCACACACTCCACAACTTGATCATGTCTGCACTGTAAACTCTGCAACAATGGAGTCACGGGTTCACCCTCACCCACCCTAGTTTTACCTTAACCAACATTCAAAATAGAATACAATGCAGCTGACGGTAAAAACTTTTAACTCGATCCATTTTAATGCTACAAACTATGACTTTTATTTAACTTTTACCTTATTTTCTTTGAAGGGTTAATTTAAGAGTTAATATAAAATTATTTGTATCTGACCAATAATGATCTCTTGTGATCGATCAGCCTCCTGCTGTTATAACAGTGGTACTGAAAATTCGAATGCATTGTGAAGCATGCGCTCAAGGTATACAGAAGCGAATCCGGAAAATTCAAGGTACATTATTATCACTCATTATCTAAATTGCAAGCTTATGTTATCTTGTGATAATCAAAGTTGAAAAATAATTGGGTAAATATTAAGCTAAGATAGCAACTCAAATAAGAGTTATACTTAGAAATTAGGGTTGACAATTTTTGACATGACTCAGTAAAATCGACACAAACTCAACATAAAATTAGGGTTAAAATTAAAAGTTCTAACTCATTTAATTTAATGGGTTTAAGACATATATAATCTTATATTTATAACATGTGAAAAGCGGCAGGTTGATAGCAATCTATTCTATTTGTATTCGTGAGTCCCCTTACTGGATGGTTCATTGGGCCTAGTAAGCCCATTCGCAAGTCTTGTTTCCTTTACAGTAGCTTAAAGTGGCCAAGGAGATTTATGGACCTTCAATCTGCCTAAAAAAGTAATTAAGTTGTGTGACTCATGGACTGTCAAAACCTTGAAGATGTGTGATAGAAGGCCAAGAAAGAATCAAATTGTACACAGCTGGTTCAAATGAGTAAAACATGATAGCGCTTTCTTATCGGTGCTCGGATTGGCTACAATTCGGTGAGATCATTATCAAAGTTTATACAAATGTCCAAATAATCATTAGTGTCCAAAGTACATAAGTGAATCTCATGAAAACCCTCGCCCATTGATAGCCAGCCAGCTAATTGCAGCCTATTCCCATCAAATTATATGGGTTACCTTTCCTAATTTTATTTTTGTATTTGGGACTAGAGATGAAAAGACCTGATTAATTCACTCATCCAATCATATTGGTTGAATCAATGGCCAGCCGATCTTATGCCAAATTCTCCTTTGAAGATTCTTTTCTTGATAATCATATCGCATGTCAATCACTCTTGTCAATTGGACTTTAATTTGTATCGAATTTTTTAGCTTTCTTTTTGGACAAACCCAATCCACACCGGATGATGATTTGCAGCAATCTCTTGTCAAAAGTGGACGGTGGGAAAATTGCAGCAATCACGTCAGAAAGGGCTCTTATCCAGTGGGTTTTTCGCCCACTGGCCTCCTCACATTTTTCTGTCAAACCCTCATGAGCTGCCCCCCTCCCCATTGGTCTTTGTTTTTGTAGTTTTCCTTTTGTTTTTCCATTTGTCTCTTACTTAATTGCCCTCAAACACACACGCGCACACACACAAATAATAATAATAAAAAACTACCCTTTATTGCTTGGATGTCCATTTAGAAATGAACAAAACATATGGCTGGATTCACTGATGTGGATTTTGGAGTGTATGGCAGGTGTTGAATCAGTGGAAACAGACTTAGCTAATGATCAGGTAGTCGTAAAAGGCGTCGTCGACCCGACGATGCTGGTTGATTATGTGTACAAGAGAACCAGAAAGCAAGCTTCCATAGTGAAGGATGAAGAAAAGAAAGAAGAAGAGAAGAAAGAAGAGGAAAAGAAGGAAGAAAAAGAGGGAGAGAAGAAGGATGGTGAAGAAGGCAATGCAGAGGACGACAAGAAGAGTGATATCAAGCGAAGTGAATATTGGCCATCCAAGCACTTCTTGGAGTATGCATATGCATACCCACCTCAGATTTTCAGTGATGAGAACCCCAATGCTTGCTCTGTTATGTGACCAATCCTTGTGCTTTCTATTTGTACTTAGACATGCATGCTAATAAGCACGAAAACCATGGGGTTATGCCATCCCATAGAAAGTGTCATCGATCGAGTCTTTTTGCTCCTTAGGTTTGAACTTTGAAGTATGTGTCTATGGACTGCGTCTGCGCACATCCATAAATGCTCTCTGCATGCTGTAATGAGCTACGTTGGCCTAAGTTTTTGTATCTACAAATTTAGCACAGAAAGTGTCTGCTTACTGCATTTAGATTAATCTTAATATTAAGAAGTTTAATTGTACATAGGGCAAAATCAAGCCACCTCACTCCAAGTAACTGGCCGGATTGATATCTGCTATAAACATTTGAATGTTTCAGTTCTCAAATCTTCACTAAGCTCAAAATATACACCTCAATGAAGTTTCTTTATCTTTACTTTCATCTACGCTCTTTCTTTATCTTTAGTTTTCACTTAAGCTTTTAGGATAAAGAGTTCTAGAGTTCAAATTTTATCTTCACAAATCTTTTATCTAATGGGTCTTGTTAGTTACAGGAATGCAAACTTATAGTAAAACTAACCCTTGAAAACCATTTTACAGAGGAGAGGATGTCCAAAAGCTTATATACATACGAATCGTACAGTTAATATTGCACTTAAAGTCATGTGGGGTACTTGAAATAATAACATACCATTACACTCTGTAATTAACATCCACAGTGGCTTACTTTATCTTATAGGTTGCACACTTCATTAGTTGAATCCGTGATGTGACATATAGCTTTAATATCAAATGATATATATATATATATAAACTTCAGATACATCTCACCATTGAAAACAAGCTTGTAAGAGGAGGTTGCTCAAAAACTTATATATATATATATACACACAAGTGATTAATGAAGTTTGCGCTTAAGCCATGTAAAATATTTGGTATACACTGACTTAAGCAGAAAACGACCTTAATAAAATGCACTTGAACTCTCAGACGGAGTTGGCCATTAATTATTTCTTCAAAGCACTCATGTATTAGATGTTCTAACTTCGGTATGAACAGAAGTAAAGATTCCTAAGACATCCTTCACTATTAAGCCTGGTGTTCTTGATTGGTTTTGTTGCAATTTCTAGATAAGGCTTCATAATCACAGTCCTAGCTAGTGCAGTAGTGGAGCTCACAAATTCAGAGCACCCACATGTGTTGCGGGTCATCGCTATACAAGTACTATTTTCAGCATGTTCATTGTAGCAGCAAGGACAAAGGATTGTGGTTTTTGTTGTAATGCTGGTGAGGATTTTGAGATGCTGCGACCAGGATGGGCTTGAACAAAGCCCAAGTCAGCAATCCTATGATATTTATTTGAACTTTGAGATATTTGATAGGAGGCAGGGCGGCTCAATACAAAGTGGAGGATTAAAAATAATAAAAGAAAATAAGAGAAAATGATATATTTATATATTTTTTTATCACTTTTTTTAATCTAAAGCCTAGTAGGGTGTCAAATTGCCGGCCTTGAATTAGGACGGTACAATCAATGCTCCTGCATTTCCACTAATGGTGCGATCATAGTGCAGCCACTCAAAAGAAACATTGACAGAAATTGGAAAGATTAAAACGTATGGTTAATGGGTCATGGTAGAATTTCATTTTTCCACAACAGGACACTACTCATATGTGAACCACTCATCCTAGATGCCTCTGGTCCCTTTCCACTGTTGTCAAGATGGAGTGACGAGCAAAGATATTTGAAATGATACATATTTCCTGAGAGATTCCCATGCCACTCCAAGAAGGAACTTCAAGGAAAATGATGCTTCCATCGATCTCTTACTTGCGTGATGCTAGCTACTCCTAGTGACTAACTTCTGGAGCCGTTCAGAACCAATCGATAATGGAGCCTACAGCTCCATCTGGGTACCATATACTCGTATTTTTTTTGGTAATGCCTTGGCCTTGGCTAGCTTTTTGGGACTCCTTTAGGCTCTTTTTGAACTGCTCTTTGAATAGTGATATGATATCAACCACCCAGAAGAGACAACTCCCTAAAAACATTAAACATAGTGTGCTGATCATGAACAATATTGTGGCGTGTGGTGGGAACGAGATTCTTCAGGTTTGTCCATGGCCTTCCTGTAAAGTATACAGGCTATTGGACCACAAGGCAATTGGTGGATTACACTTTCTAAGCTGGAAGGTAGCTTAGACGACAAAGAATGAAGCAGACTGGCCGGTTAAGTCATATTCAATACAAAAGATATTGAATAGTGGGGTGGTACCACGGCTATAATGAAAAGTAAAGAATGCGGAATGCAGGACTTTTCTGCAGTACGTAGGCCTCATTGTCATTCCCCTGTCCTAAGTGCATCAAGTGCCAAGGAGTGGGGCGCCCTTCCTAGATTCCTAACCATTCGATAGCATGGAGTCAACGTGGCCCAACAATCACATTGATCAACTTGGATTAGACGACTTTCCCGGCCTGACGCAGGGTTCACATCTAGCCATATCAGAGATAATCATAAAAGTAATTAATAAAGTGTGCTTCAATTGAAGCTAGATATTTTCTTGTATGAACGGCCTAAAACTTTGAACCAGCATATGTGAAAAATGTTCAAAGTGCTGGCTTTTTTCCTATTCTGCAGGCTTGATATGAGTAAAACGAGCTTTCCCATGACACCCAACCAAACTTAATCTCTAACCATAAATACCATCTTCGAAACAGCTCCTTTTGGATGTAGATCGGGTGCAATGAAACCTGTCTGTCATATTGTGTGTAGTTTTTGTAAGAGGCACCCAAACCCCTCATACAAACAGAGTGAGATTTGATAGAAGTGGCAATTTGTGTTCACTTAAGACATTGTTATATGATTATATATGTTAACTCTTAACTTAACCCATCAAATTCGCGGACCGAATTAAAAATTGACACCCATAGATAAAAGCCCTCTCTCATGAGCTATATAATTGCACCCTATCACCAATAAGTTGCTTTTTTTTTTCTTCCCCCTCTTTTCTTTCTAATTTGAAAGTGAGATGTAGCTATCACAGAGGAGAATACGTAGCAGCTCAAGGCAACGAAAAGACTTTCCTAGTGGCCTGAGTCAAACCTTTGCCACAATAAGGACAGTGATATGATCTATTGGCAATGAGTTTGTAAGAATTGCAAAACTTTAGCAACATGTGCTGATCAGTAGTACTCATGACTAAAGAGCAGTATCGACGATGGAGTTGATCTGGCCGGTGATAAGTTGGCCCTTTAATTTAGTTGAGTGTCACTGTGTCATCATGATCATAATTGATACATACATCCATCCTACAAGTCGCTTCAATACACATTATGATATATATGCAAAGTTTTATAGGGGCAGTGCCGAATCTCTCAAGAGTCTTGCTATGCGGCTGCCAAATTTCGGCAGCCCAGCGTAGGACATGTTTTTTTTGTTTTTTGTTTTTCTTTTGCAGACCAGTGTCGATTTTTTTTTTGAGACCAATGTCGATCATTTTTTTTTTTTTTTCAAGACAGATTTTTTATGTTTTTGTATTCTATATATATGTTTGATAAAATTTCCATGAGAAAGAAAAAATATTTTGGGTTGTATTTTTAGATATTTGAGTGATATTAGCTAAATTTTCATGAATTAATATTTAGGTTTTAATGCCTCGAAACTCATTTATGGATTCAAAACTAAAACCTAAGAGTAAAAGGTTAACCATTTAAGAATGATATCACCTTAAAGGGATTCAGTCATCCTAAATTTGGTGTTAATGCCTCAAAACTCGTTTTTTGATTCAAAATTAAAACCAATAGGTGAAAAGTTGACCCTTTAAAGATGGTATCACACTAAAGGGGTTTTGTCATTTTAAATTTGATACTAATTCCTCAAAACGCTATATCAATTTTATATACTTTTACTGATACTAATTTCTGATCAATTCATGAAGGTCAATGAATTTGATATATAATTTAATCAATTATTTATCAGTGATTTTCGGTTTTAAATTTGACAGGCTCCCCCCTTGTAACCTATTTCCTCTTCAATTAAAAATCCACATAATTATGCTGCACCTACTAATTAATGGTAGAAGAAAAAATGGGAGAAGAGGAAAATGGAGAAGAAGAAACAGATTTCGGTTATAGAGTTTTGTTTTGTTTTTTTGTTTTTAAGAAACCACGTTAGATTTTTTGGCAGGCTGGGGATGACCCGTGGCTGCTGAAAATCACTACTCATCTCTCAAATATCAAATTGTTTGTCAGATTGCATAATCTAACATTTTGGTATGCAAAGTTAAGAAACAACATTGTCTTTCAATAGTAATCTGTCACAATGATCACAGTTTTTTTTTTTTCTTTAAAAAAATATGATCAAGTTTTGATGATTTCCCATGCACCCTAGCTAGCTATGTCTTTCTATAAGTTTTTTTGTCTCAGCATCACGATTTGCAAATTCAATAAGAACCCAACGCCAAATTAACGAGTTAAGATTGAAAGGTTTAACTCATTTTTTTAAATGAATCGGATTAGAGTTAACTTATATAATTTTATACTCATGCATTATAAGAGCATCCATAGCAGACTCTTCAAATTTTCCTCTTCAAAATAATAAAAAGTACACTTTTTGTTATTTTAACAGCCTACCTTTTTAGAGCACACTTTTCAGTCTCTCTACTTTAACAATTCACTTTCACTATTTCATTTAAATATTATTTTTCAAAAATTTGTTTATTCTTTCTCTAACTTTTATATTTTTTAATATTTATATTTTCTAATGGTCTATTTTACAAATATTTGTCTTATTCTAACGGTAATATTTTTTAAAATTTGTAATTTTTTTAACGGTTATATTTTTTACTTTGTGTCTTATCTTAGCAGTCAAATTTGTATAAGCTTACATGTAAATCAGAATTCCTGCATACAGCAAAGGCATTTCCCTCATCCGTATAGGTGTCATCTGGCGTTAGCACCCTAATATTTGCAGGAGTTAATATCTTCGATGGTTGAGGTGTGAAGGCCATATTTTTGCTAGATACATGAATCCCTCACAATATATCCAAGGAAAATTGTTCTATGTATAAAGCATAGGATAACTTGCAGTGAGAGAGGAAGAGAGTTGAGAGAGGGGGGGGGAAAAAAAAACAATACCTGCAGAAAGAAAAAAAGGAGAGAGAAAAGGAAAAAGAAAAAAAGGAGGAGAGAAAATATAATTGTTTAAAGAGTAGAGAATGAATAGTAATTGTTAAGTTTGAAAAAATACTGTTCACATTGTTAGGTTTTTTGTTAAAATGAAGAAGCTGAAAAGTGGTGTTTTTAGCTCTTTTTGTTAAATGGGCTCTTTAAACTAACAAAAAAATATGTTTAAAGAGGCTGTAGTGAGTGCTCTAACATGACCTGAACTTTACATGTAACATTTAGGGCTGATAATTTTTAGTACAGCTCATAAACTGAATACGAATCCATTGGAAGCCTCTCACAATTGCAACTGGGTAAACTTCAATTCCAACAAGATATGGCGGCAAACGGTAGCCAATCCTTATCCGTCAAATTTTCCTTTCTATCTTATATAATAATATATCTAGAATTAAACTTTGGTCCGGACGCTCCTTAAAATTTGTGTTTTATAGCCCCCAATTATAGATTGCCACCTCAGCAAAAACTCAAAAATTACACCAAAATAACATATGCCCAAACACACCAGATTCCTTTCATTTTTTTTCTTTTTCTTTTTCTTTTCTCTCCACGACACCTTCTTCTTCCTTCTCTCATTTTTTTGTCTTCGTTTTCTTCAAGTTGCAACAGGATGGCCATGGAGTCATTTTTTTTTTCTTTTCTTGTTCTTCCTTCTCTCGTGAGTCATCTTCTCAGGCGATTTTCTAGTGTGGAGCCATTTTTTCCAGCCTTTTAGGGTGATAAAATCCCTAAAAGGTTGACCTTTCCTCACTAGGTTTTAGATCTGAATCCAAAAATGAGTTTTGAGGCATTAGAAACATATTTGATACATTGAAAACGGATTTGAGGCGGGTCATGGCGGTTTTGAAGCAGGTCGTCTTGAATTTCAAGCGGGTCGGGGTCTGGTGAGACCCACGCATGGGTCTAGCGTTTTGGGATTTTTTTTTTCATTTTAATTTGCTGCTTTGTTCTTATTTTAATTTTTTGCACTTGATGAGGTGTCGGGTTGAGATTTGGTGCTGCAAAATGGGTCATTTGCAGCGCATTCGGACAATAGGGACTCTCATATATCTAACATAAAAATAAGTGAATTACACCGTTCACCAATCATAATCATAAGAAAGAATATTAGTTAATTTATTATATATATATCGTTGTCCACAATTATAATGCTGAAGGAAGTGGGGCTACCAAAAATATATACTCATTTACTAAATCCTGTGCATGTGCTATTGTAAAGTTGTTGTCGATCGTTGTTGTATTTTTTTTTTTTGCCTAGTGTATCTGAACCGCCGTGTAAATTGTTTAGTACTTTATAATGTTATTAGATTCTTGTCCCTATCACAAGTGCGTACGAATCCTTCTTCATATTTTTTGTTAAAAAAAATAAAAAATAGATGTGTAAGATTGTAGTTGAGGTAGAAATCAAGTAAATTATTAAAAATTTAAAAAAATGAGAGAAAAAAGAAGAAGAAATTCTCAAATATTATTAGGCCATGCATGCAAGATATTCCTCACGAAGCAATAATGGAATAGAAAGCGACCCGTGAGCTAGGCAGCAAGACCCACTTCTTTTGTTTGATGTGGTAGATCCAGTTTCTCCATGTGTAGGCGACTCATAATTCTTTGTGCAAATTGTCGTTGAAGTGTGAACTCAGCAGCTAAAGTCTATCTTATTCAAATATGAGAAGATTCTATTTACAAGGAAAAAGGCTTTTATATGTATATCACTTAACCACTTTTCGTGTTCCATTGTTTCAAAACACGTTATGTTAATCACTCACGTGCTTGCCACTGATCGATGATAATTAGCAACTTATCAGTTGCTGAGATTTTATGTTAAATGCTCATAAATATTGTTCATGATCCATGAAAGTGTAGTGAACTGTAGTCTTACAAGAACGGAGAAGAAGTACAACCTACCACAATGAAATAATTTCAAACCAAAAATATGGCCTAATGAATATTATATGTAGGAGGCTTGTCTAGTTGTCTTGATGTTTATACAACGTTTGTCTAGTTGTCTGATGACAATCTCAACGGCATACTTCCAAAAAAATTAACCTCTAAGACCTTCTTAAGCATTACAACTTTATCACAAATTCACCTAGCCCTTAACATTTTAGTAGCCGATATATATTCTAAGTATCACGTAGACAGCTACGTAATCAAGACTCTAAAAATCAACTGATAAAATGATCAAACTGAATAAAGTGAACTCGATTCACCAAATGGGAACTTTTGACTTTCTTTTTGATGTTTCTTGTTTGAGATGATGATACGTTTCCCATATAGTCGATCGATTCTTTTTTTAACCTTTTTTAGCTCACATGAATCCCATTTCCTAGTGACCGTATAATATATTTGTACGTGGAAAGATACAACAATGAATTAGTCATGGGCTTCGCCACATTCCATGGCAAGGGGTGGTGTTAACTGGTTTGAAAGCAGTTCTTTTTGCTTTATAACTGGTTTGAAAGCACGTGCAAGGTTTCAAGTGTATACTCCTGTGCGAGTGACAAGGGTCAACCCTTGCTCTGGGCCTCCGAGTTCAATCATAGGACCCTCCACTATGAGAAATGATCGGCTTCTATGGCCTCTCCATCCCCTTTATCGTGTAACTCCGGCCATCTCTGTGAAAGTCTACCCTACCCAAGACCCCCGTAGTACTGTACGTTGGGGGAAAAAGAACAATATTGCCTCCAAATCCTATGTCTTGCAATATTAGTCTTTTATATATAACGCAAATTCAAATAGTGGGCTTTGGCTTAATTTCTTCAGAAATTAATCACCCTTTTTTCTCTTCATTTTTCTTAGATTACTACATTAATTCCTCTTTATTTTCCTGGAAAATATGATTCTTAGGTGATTTGTCCTTGAAATTTTTTAGAATATTGCTATTTAGAGGGCTGTGATCCAAATTCAGGTTGATATGATTATGCTTTTGATTTCAAATGTCACAGCTAGTGGAAAAATGAAACACGTGCCTTTTTCTTTTTGGAATGGTTTTTCTTTTTACTGGTGTACATAATACATCATTAAATGCAACAAAATACAATTTTGACTACAAAGAATTCATCTCTATTCCAAATAAATTGAGTGATCATTGGCAAAACATGAGTGTTTTTAACTTTATATTAATCAAAGTTAAACATATTATTTAAAAAATGAAAGTGATCGACTATGTGACCAGTGACGGACCGAGGGGGGGATTGGCTGGGGCCATGGTCTCCCCATTCCAGAAAAAAAAATTGGTTGTAATTTTTTTTTTAAAATTCTAGTCCCCCCATTTGAAAAATGTTGTTTTGATCCCTCATTCATGGTCCTAGTTTCGTCCCTATATGTGACCACCCTAAGTGTAAAAGGGATAGCCGCCCCTTCTTAATGCGGCAATATGTGTTATTTCTTGATGAATTAACATGGTCCTAAATAGTAAAAAACGGGTTAGAGATCTTTAATAAGTTTGTTGTAAGCAATAAATATGAGAGAATTTTCATGACATGAGACTAATTTGTCCGAATAAATCTCAAACAACCCATCCACTTATTTAGATGAGAAATGCTACGATTTTTTATGATGTTCTCTTAATCTTAGGTAGATATTATTTTCTAGAATAAGTATGAGAATTCATCTAAAAAATAAAGTATGAGAAACTAGTGAGGTAAGTTTTTTTTTAAAAAAATGTTTATGAAGTAGAGTGAGCCTTAAACTAGAAAAGAAAAAAATTGGATTTAAAAATTGAATCTTAATTAAATTTAAATTGTAACAGTATAACACCTTTATATTTAACGTATGAATATCTAGCAACCTATAAAAGAAATTGCTACATATCTTTATCCGTAAGATAAGACTTAATTAGATTCTGTCACAACATCATTCAATGGGTACATAGCCCATCTATCACGTCTAATTGGCCGGGTTCACCACAATTAAATGTATTGCTCGAAGTGACGATAATAATATTAATATATGGAGTATTAGAATCTGCAACGTGGAAAAGTAAGTGCTGGCGTGGTTGCGTATTAATATCATATCTCCTCATCTCCGTCAAAAGTGGGCCATATATCTTCTGTAGTCAAACTTAGGTGGACGTAAAACTTCTGCCACCTGGATCGCAATACGTTTGTCTTATATGCGGAGAACATGAGCATCACACGAGCTTTTCGTCCTACGTGGATACAAAGTGTCCGGAATCTAACGGCGACGCTAAGTAAGTCACATCTAAGACTCTGAGTCCAGCCAATTCAATGACGGCGTTGACCACTCCGTCAGCCACAGTTGAGCCCGCCTGTCCTACGTCGGACTTTTTGTGGGTCATGCACCCAGAAACCACGTGTGTTCTCAGTCCCACTTTTGCTCGCACAAGACAAACTTGTGCCAGGCGCATCGTAGCACGTGACTTCACGGGCTGGGCTTAAATTCTCCACTACCAAATTGACTTAATTTAGACCATTCTCCACAATGGCTAATAACAAATGCATTTATTAATAAGCATCAATGTCTCCAAGAACAGATCGTGCCTTAATTAATAGCATCTGTAAGAGACAACCCAATTGGCTATAACGTATTATTATATATTTTCATATGATATGTCTAATTTGATGTCATTCATTTGTCATAGGGTCGTAAGCTCAGAAGATGAATCTTAGACGCTATCATTGTCAGTGAGTTTTTTTTCAATCTTCTAATCTTTACCGTTTACTTGAAGTACAGAAGACTCTGAATTATTCGGTATATGTGAACAAGTCAAATCTATCATAATTAACCACTCTAATACACTAAATAGTATGCCACTTGACTGATTGTGTAATCTGGAAAAAGTTGATTCCAAATGTCATCACTTTCTCATTTGTTGCAAGTTGTACTGATTAGAATATTAGTTGTTTAATCACATTATTACATCCATGTTTAATCCAAATAAGATCTTCAGGAATCAGCAGCAATTGTGAAAGCTAGCCCAGAAGGAGTAGTACTGTCTGTAAGCATTATTAAGCGGTAAAGGTTTGTTTTGGAATATAAGCAACAGTGAAAAAAGACATACATGCCAAGTAAGTATGCGTTTCTATTTCAACTTTAAAATTAGATTTGATTTGTCATTCATATTTATTTCTACAGTTTTCACTGCCCTATTCTCACTTTGGCCTTACCAATTGCATGACATGCCTACTGCATAATCGTGATACGACAGAATGACAACTTGAGTCTTTTTTTTTTTTCTTTTTTGTCATTAAAAAAAAAAAGAAAGAAAAAGGTTATCAATTATTATTGTTATTTTTTCCTATAATTTCTTAAAATTATGAGAATGAACCAAAGAAAAACGAAATAGGAGAAGTTGCCCATATCTTGTAATGCGTTTGTGTGATTCAGTTCCTCTTGTCGGAATGATGTAATCATTTTGGTATGTAATAGAAAAATACGAGTTTGGAAGGGTGTTTGTTTAGAATAGGCTAAACTTTACCCTAATTATGCGGTTTGGTACGTTAAACGTCATTATCAGTGGCACCAACATCTTTACCATTTTGTCATTAGTAGAGTTGGGATTAACGGATGACTTATTTTAGAAAGCATGATACAAACGGATTAAAATTCAATCACGAATTTGCATCTTATCTGCCTATAATGATGAGATTCATTTGTTTAATTATTTAAATATTTACAAGGGGGTTCCAATCCATAACGACGGCCTCTTTAACCATTTTATTTTTTTTTTATTTTTTGGTGTTTAGGCTAAATCTTTGATTTGGCATTGTTTTTTTTTTTTAAAGTTTTTTTCCCTTTCTTTTTGGCTACTAATGATCAGCTTTGTTGTTCTTTTCCGACCACCGATAGTTGTGTTGTTACCCTTTGATATTTTATTCTGTTTACATAATTTTTTCATTTTATAACCTCTTTAATTTAGCTACTTTGGTTTATTCAATAGGTCGGATCATTTATTTGATCAATTCTCAACTGTTACTAAGATTTATCTATCAATTTGATTTGTGTTCTTATAATTTCTCTTTTTTCTTCCCTTACTTTGAATTAAAAAAAAAAAGTGACAAATGAGAATCATTATGCTTAAATCAATAATTGTAGTTGATGCATATCTTAATTTATTTTATTTTTAATTTTTTTCATTCCAACTTAGGGTATTGTCGTCATATTGTTTTTTAATTTATTCATACATAGGGAGTTCAATAATTAGGTCAGCAAGTTAGGAGTGCAGACGAAAAAGGCAAAAGGACTGCCTGTGACACTGCTTAGTCAGGCACATACTGTAGAACCCGCATCACGTGAAGGGCAGAATTGTCACTGCGAAATAATACAGTGCCGGTAATCTTATATAAAACCAACCACCTCTCCCCGACACTTTTCAAGCAAAATACCGAACTCTGCCTTGCTTCAGATGTTATTGTCAGTTTTCTATGTTCAATTTTCCAACACATTTACAGATAAGGTTGACAGAGAAAAAGGACAGTACTGATTATTGGGTTTGTTTCTGAGTTTTGTGTCTCTTCTTTGTTTTCCACAGAGCTACTTAATTAGCTTGCTTTGAACTGCATTTATGGGGTCCAAGAACCAAACGGAGACCCGGGTGGACGGTCTAGAGAAGACAAACGGCGGGGTCGGTGGTGATTCAGACGACATGTATCCCGTGGAGGAGGTGGCACTGGTGGTGCCGGAGACCGATGACCCATCCCTGCCGGTGATGACTTTCCGGGCATGGTTTCTGGGCTTGACCTCATGCGTCCTCCTCATCTTCCTCAACACCTTCTTCACGTACCGCACGCAGCCCCTGACCATCTCGGCCATCCTCATGCAAATCGCCGCCCTGCCCATTGGGAAGTTCATGGCGTCCACGCTGCCCAGGACGGAGTACAGCCTGTTTGGATGGAGGTTCAGCTTGAATCCTGGGCCGTTCAACATGAAGGAGCATGTCATCATCACCATCTTCGCCAATTGTGGCGTGGCTTATGGTGGGGGTGATTCCTACTCAATCGGTGCCATTACGGTCATGAAGGCTTATTATAAGCAGAGCTTGAGTTTCCTCTGTGGCCTCTTCATCGTACTGTCGACGCAGGTTTCATTATTTTGAAACAATTTCTTAGACTCTTATATATATATATTATCTTCCATGATTTTATTTCCATTTCTTTGTTGTTGTCCTCATCAATGAAGGGTTGAAGATGGAGGCTTAATTAAGTAATGAAGTGCATCTTTCTCCCTCCTTTTTATTCTCTCTTTTTTTCTTTTTTCTTTCTTTTTTTGGGTTTGGGTATGGGTTTTAAAGAACCGATCAATTGAAGGGTTCAGAATCTCCGAAGATAATTTTATTATTATTTTTCCATTACTTGTCAATTCAAAAAACTCTAATTTCGGTTTTTTTATTCAAGACCGACACCCCCGGCCCCTTTTTTCCATTTGTTTGGTTAATTAATTAATTAATATTTTTATTTGCAGATTTTGGGGTATGGATGGGCTGGAATGCTTAGGAGATACCTGGTAGATCCGGTTGATATGTGGTGGCCTTCAAACCTTGCTCAGGTTTCTCTGTTTAGGTCTGTTTTCCTCTGCTCTATTTTACCTTCTTGTTACCTTGAAATGCAGGGAAATAAATTTTTTGAGATGGTGTCATATTTCTCATTAATTTGGTTGAAAGCAATAGAAACCTATAATTTGAATTAGAAGAGGTGACACTTCTATTTTTTGGTGAGCGAAAGCAACACAGGAGGAAAAAATATAATATAGTGAAGCACAAGCATTTCATTGGTGGCAGGGTATTAGCTTGTGTTCTATCATGTGCTTTCCACTTGAATAATTTTAGTATTTTGACTTTATAAGTTAAACAGATTTGGAGTATTAACATAGATATGGTGCAACTGTGCTGCCACTATCACCTTTAGATTTCCAGGCAGAAAGTTACTCTCCTGTTCTCAAGTCATAAACAAGTGTTCATTGGATGAGGATTTGTTTCATGGGCTATCTTGCCTGGTTGGTGTAATATTCTTTTTGGTTAGAGGGAGCATACTGCTTATAAAAATAAGATAGCGTTGACAAGAATTACTTGCTTGATCTATCAATTGTAGTAATGGAGAATTTGCACATGGACAAAGCAAAAGTAATCCATGCTAAAAGAACTCATACATCAGTGTAAAGCAGATAATCTGAATATGTTTTATGATTGACTGTTACTTATTTCCAAGATATTGATGGAATCAAGTACTTTGTTGTTTATCTACAGAGCACTACATGAAAGGGAGCCGAAAAAAAGGCCTTACCCGGATGAAATTTTTCCTTATTGCCATGACCGCGAGCTTTCTCTATTATGCGCTCCCTGGATATCTGTTTCCAATTTTGACATTCTTCTCTTGGGTGTGCTGGGCATGGCCCCATAGTATCACAGCTCAGCAAATTGGATCTGGTTACCGTGGACTTGGTGTTGGTGCCTTCACTCTTGATTGGGCAGGGATATCTGCTTATCATGGCAGCCCTCTTGTGACTCCCTGGCCTTCCATCGTCAATATTGGGATTGGATTTATTATGTTCATCTACATAATTGTCCCTTTGTGTTACTGGAAGTTTGACACCTTTGATGCTCGGAAATTCCCTATATTTTCTAGTCAGCTATTCACTCGCACTGGGCACACATATGATACCGCGAAGATCTTGACGCCACAATACGAACTTAATGTTGCTGCTTATGATAGTTATGGAAAACTCTATCTTAGTCCTCTGTTCGCCCTATCTATTGGATCAGGATTTGCGAGATTTACAGCAACACTTACTCATGTGGCACTATTTAATGGAAGGTAGGCCACTTTTAAACTTTTGAGTCATGTAAGCAGTTACACTTTACTAGATATTTGCCATCTTTTCCGGTGATTATCATTTGTTCTCTGTATACTGATACCCAATTATAAATTACATCAGATGGTCAACTTTAAAGTATAGGCATTTCTTATAAGCTTTCATTTCTGATGTGCATGCTACCCAAGAATGGTAGATTTAAAAGATAGATCAAAATGCTGTGACTTCTCTCATGTTTGGAGGACAAGAGAAATGATGGTTTGGGGGTTGCTTATTTTTTTCCAAAAAGTTTACGAAAGAACTTGTCCTGTTTTTATAGTTCCCTTCAAATCATCAGAACTAGCAGTTTACTGATAAAAAGAACTGGCTATGAATATCTTGTTTGCCTCCTGGTACAATACGCTAGTTCAATATACAATCTTAAGTGCAATTGACTAATTAGAATCCAGATTGACAAATTACAATTGGTTTTCTTTGTCTAGTGATATTTTGAAGCAGAGCAGATCAGCAGTGAAGAATGTGAAGTTGGACGTCCATTCTAGATTGATGAAAAGTTACAAACAAGTGCCTCAATGGTGGTTCCTCATTTTGTTACTAGGGAGCATAATACTATCCTTAATAATGTCTTTTGTGTGGAAAGAAGAGATTCAACTCCGGTGGTGGGGGATGCTATTTGCCTTTGCCTTGGCTTTTATTGTTACCCTCCCAATTGGAGTCATTCAAGCAACTACCAACCAGGTGATGAATCAACTTTCTTATTTGTTGTGTTTCTTCTTGTCTTTGCCCTTTTGAAGGACAAGAAACTCATTTTTAATGTAGAGCTGGAAGGAGTAAGATCTTGTGGATTTCATGATGTTAACATCTCTATGTTTTTGTTGACTACTATGCAGCAACCTGGATATGACATAATAGCACAATTTATAATTGGTTATGTCCTGCCCGGAAAACCCATTGCAAACTTGCTTTTCAAGATTTATGGAAGAATCAGCACCGTCCATGCTCTCTCTTTCTTATCTGACCTCAAACTTGGGCATTACATGAAAATTCCACCACGGTGCATGTACACAGCTCAGGTCTCTGCAGCTCAAATTTATACATTAATATCAGAACTTTGTTCTTAGAATGCTAGTTGCTAACCAGCCCTTTTGTTTTTTCCAGCTGGTGGGAACCATTGTTGCTGGTGTGGTGAATCTTGCAGTTGCATGGTGGATGTTGGGGAGCATCGATAACATCTGCAATGTTCAAGCACTCCATCCTAACAGCCCCTGGACTTGCCCTAAATTCCAAGTGACTTTTGATGTTTCTGTTGTATGGGGCCTGATTGGGCCAAGGCGGCTATTTGGACCAGGAGGGATGTACCGGAACTTGGTATGGTTGTTCCTCATCGGAGCGGTCTTGCCGGTTCCTGTATGGGTATTGAGCAAAATCTTTCCTGAGAAGAAATGGATTCCCTTGATAAATATACCAGTTATATTATATGGTTTTGCTGGAATGCCACCAGCAACTCCCACCAATATAGCTAGCTGGCTTATCACTGGAGCCATCTTTAACTACTTTGTGTTCAAATACCACAAAGGCTGGTGGCAGAAATATAACTATGTTCTATCTGCGGCATTGGATGCTGGGACAGCTTTCATGGGTGTTCTATTGTTCTTTGCTTTGCAAAATGAGAACAAAGAATTGAACTGGTGGGGGACTAAGCTTGACCACTGTCCTCTGGCGTCATGCCCGACTGCTCCTGGTATTGTGGTTAAAGGATGTCCAGTTTTTAAATAGTCACACACTCTGCTAAAGAGATGGATGTTTGAAGATTGGAAGACAAGATGGAAAAAGTGCAGTTTCAAAGGAGGAAGAGAGATTATGCTAGAGCTGGGTATAGAGCAAATTGAATAACCATTTCTTTGCATTTTTGTACATGCTTGCTTGTTTACTCACATTGAAAGTGAAACACAAGGGTCTTCCTCTTTGTGCTTGATAGTAGGAAGTTGATATTCGCGTTGGAATATATGACTGTCAGTGGTTTTGACAGTTTCACATTATTAATTAAGATGAGTGCATTGCAATGTTTACCTACTACCTTATTCTGAGCCTCTTTTCAGAATCTTTTGCCTTTTCGTTTCCTTTTAGCTAAATCTTCAACCATTCTCTAGTTGCTCAGAGTGCCTAGAAAAACATGATGGGGGAAAAAAGAAGCCAGAACCTAACAAGAACAAGCAGTTGAAAAGGTTAAAATTAAAGGTCAATCTAATAAGAAAAAGCAGTTGAAATCAAATATTTGCTGCGTCTGCTGGAGTTTGTACTAAAAGTCCAGATGGAATCCAATGCCTACGGAGAACTTCTCTTTCAACCTCCAAAACCTTAGAGGACCTTTTATAGGTGACAGGTGGTGCTTGCTTTTCCATGGAGTAGGTCTAGGAGAGATGTGGTTTGTACTAGAAAAAGTTTTAAAGAAAAACGTAGATGGAATCCAATTCCTACAGAGAAGTTCTCTTTCAATCTCAAAACTGTTGAACCTTTTCTAGGGGCTGAGAGTTTGAGTTAAAGAGAAACCGTATTCCAGAAAGCAGGTGCTGCTTACTTTTCCAAGGAATGTCTAAGAGAGAGAGAGGAGAGATGCACGGCGCAGGCTGCTCAAGACCCGAATTCTCTAAAAGGAATTCCAGGGATTCAAGTCCTATAGTAAAAGCCCTATCTCCTATAAAAGCTACCACTCATCATACAACTATACACCCTTTTTTCTTCTTTTTTTCTTGTATCTTAATTCAGCTTGGCATTTGGAGAGGTTGTAGTTTGCTAAATACACCATTTGTGTGGGCTCGCATCAAATCGCATATTGAAAATAGGTGCATATGACATCATACTAATGGCATTACCCATTGGCCTATTGGTAGCTATGCGTGTTCTATTTGACGGATTGGGATCCAATACAATAAGACTGCCGATTGTACTTACTGATATTTTGACATGAATAATTAGTCCAAGTATTCTATTAGCTCAATTGATCCGGCACTTGAGGCACTTAGGAATATTTTGGATATAATAGGAAATCAACTGCTATTGCTTTACATAACCACCAAAACAATAATAATAGCATTTAATGGTTTATGTATTTTAGAGTTGTATGTAAAATGGTTAATAAAAGCCTGAAAAACGCGTTCATCCAATTTTCTAACCAAATGCATTTTGCATTTGAGAAGTACTCTCCATCAATACATAAGTATTTTATTCTTTTTTTTTTTCCTCCCTCTCTCTTTCTTCATTATTTCTATCACCCTCTTTCTCTTTAATGTTTGGGTTTAAAAAAATAAAATAAGAGAATAATATTTAAATGGTATTAAAAAAAAAAAGGATAATCAGATGGGACATGCAATTGAAAAATCATTAGCTGAAATAGAGAAATATAGCTTTAGTTAGCTGTTTTAGATTTAGATAGAAATTTTAAAAAATTCAATATGGATGCTCTACGGGGGAGAAATGGCTATTCCACATCTCAGGTGGCCAAGCCTGCACCGAGGCTTGCAAACAGAAGTTCATAAACGGGAAATGCGGTGATATAGCCTCAAATCCAATTCTACTATTTTAAGAGGGCAACAAAAGGGTTAAAAGAATCAGTTCTATACTTGAATTCATGCTTTCGCTCCTCTACTGCAGGAACCCTACAATAATTTAGGAACAATTGGCAGCACAAATTCAAAGTTTCAGCAAAGACTTTAGCAGAAAGACAGCTCAACATCACAAACAGGAAGAACAAACAATAAATTTGTCGGGTCGATTGCATTATGTGAAATACAACAGTTGAATTTGATCTGATGCACCTGCCTGAGTAAGCTATTGGAATAACATTGCCTCTTAGAATGTTTTAACAACATAAAAGGGCTTAAGATTACAAAAGTTGACGTAGATGTTGTGTATGTCTATCTCTGCAAGGACTTGTAGAGCACCACTGTCACATACTTGGCCAGAAACCTATGAGTTGTACCAAGTGCTACAACAGATGGGCCACTCTTCCCTTTTTGCATGTAAAGATGATTCAGCACAACATGCTGAGGTCTTGACAAAGGAGGCGGAATCTCCATGTTTGATGCAGGAACGTTGAGCAAAGTCATCTGTAAGTGTGGAGGCACCAAAGGCGGCTCCTTTGCAAAATCTTCAGAGCCAAGTAGCAAATTGGTATAACTTGATTCTGGGGACTGAGGAGGTTCAAAACTAGAAATGCTTTCAATGTCTTCTGGAACATAATCCTGCACATTACATCAAGAAACAGACACCCTTCAGTCTCAATTAAAAAATCGCAGCCCTAAAGTACACAAGCCTTATTTTCCAAAATATTTTGACAAATGGAAAGTTAGTGTCTCTGCAGCAGAACCTTAAATGAAAGCAAACATGCCAAGACACAGATATCCAAAACAAAAGATGTATGGTTAATACGTGCACTTGCATACTATTGCCATCATGCCATATTAGATTGATTGCATCACAGGATGCATCCATGTGCAAGCACGAAATAAAAACATAAAACATTAATACAGCAAAGATTAAAACTGAATGGAGAACATTAATAATTATAGAGGCATCAAGAATGTGAAATTGAGAATGAATCAGAAGTTGCCACAATTGATGCAGACAATCAACCAGGACAACATCTATCCACACAAAAGCTACCATAGCTGACTAGCTATTTCTAATGTGGCGCTTCGACCAGTATTAGGACACCTATTCACTGAGAAAAGCTAATTTCTCAGCAAATCAATTCAACAGGCCCACGAATATTGATAGTGCAAACTCATCTTGCATTGATGCACCCCACAAGAAATATTTAAAAGAAAAGTAAAATAAGAGGAAAACGAAAATCCCATGGTCAAGAAATAACAGGTTTTGTATTTCATACTTACCAGTAAAAGTTTTTGTAATTTCATTTGAAGCACTAGAGGTTAATATTAGTCCATTGAGCAGAAAATAAATGGGTTGAGATAGTTGGAAATAAAATGAGATGTTATATAATGTACAACCCAAAACAAGGTTGATTGCTAACAATAATTACTTGGTATCCCAACCACTAGTTGCTGAAACAAAGTCAATGTAAAATTGAGTTCAAATGAGTTCAGTTTATGCACAAACCCCTGGTTAAATCTTTAAAAGGCATCAAAACTCATTATCTGGCTTTAGTGTTCTCATTAAGATAATTTGTTAATGCAAGTTCTCTATGCTATGATTGTTACATTCATCATACACTGCATAGACGAGAAAAGTGGAGAAGAAGATATTAACCTGCAAGTCCAAGACATTGTAAGTGTTGCCTGCCTCATCTTGGGCACAGGGAAAGTCGGGGGCATACCTCCACTGTCCATCAACAATAAACCTATACTGGTAAACACCAGATGGCAAAACTTTCATTATAGTGAAGTCTTTTCCTGATTTCTGCAGGGGCATTCTGATCAACAAGGTAAAAGGGATGTTAGGTGTTTAGACAGTAGTTTATGAAGCACAAGTAGAGTTTAAAGAGTGAAAGAGGAAGGCACGGAGTTTCTGGAACCTTGTCCTCCAATTATCCCACGATCCCTCCACAGCTACTTCCTTGCCATCATAGCTCCAAGTAATCATTGTTGGAATTCCTTGCTCACTGCACATGTCTTCATAAGCCGGAGCAGTTTGCATCCATGAATGGCTTGAACTGTACATGTCATCAGGCCTTTGTAATGGAACCACAGGAACCTGGAAAGAGGTAACAAATAAGATTTACGAAAAGTCATGCTTTGATAAAACCATGCATAGGAACACCGAACACACATCAGAATGAACATGTCACATACATGTGCAGTTAACGGCAACATATTTCAGGCTGAAGAATTTGCTAATAGTGATTCAATGGTATTTAAAATCTTCCTCAAGGGACCTTAGATAAAACATAGGTATAAAAGCCCAACAAAGCAGCACACCTCAAACACCGCCACCCCCAAGAAAAAAGGGCAAACAAAACCATGCTTTTGTCAAAGTTTAAGATCATCTCCCTGGTAAACTGGATCGGATCAGCAAGTCACTTCATACAGCAAAACCAAAATTCAGCACTTTGGGTGCTAGTTTTTGCATTTAAGGCTTATGCCTCCTAAAAAGTGAATATGCTTTTAACATTCTGTCCCCGATTCCAGTGACCGAAACTACAAGAAGCTCATCACAGAAACTATACTCTGAATGCATAAACTAACATAGAAGCACGCCTTGCAAGAGGTAAAAGCAATTAACTTTTTCATCTGTTTACTGAAGAAGCGGATACAGGAAAAATGTATAACTAAATGCTTTTGAAACACCGGTATTCTTTTTGGACTTGCATCGAACGGGTAGTGAGTGTTCCGGAGAAACACTAAACACGACATTAAGGAGGTAAAATCTATTTGGAGGTATCTCCGAAAGATCCCAAACAACTAAATTTAAACTTCAATTCTGCTGAATAATCCACCACCACCCATACAACCATTTCAAACCAATTGATCAGATTCCCTTTTGCCACAATACTAAAATTAATCACTGATGCATAAAACCCCACATGCAAAATACCGAACTTTAGCAATAACTGATGTCAAGTTTAAACCTCCCTACTCAAATTTATAACAATTAAAGACATGCATTTAAATAAGAAACTAGCAGAAAAGAAGAGAGAGAGAGAGAGAGAGAGAGAAAAGAACTCACTTGAGGAGTGAACATCAGAGGTGACTGGGTGGCCCTTGGGCTATGCGGAGGGGACTGACCCATCAAGTCAGGAGGAGACACGCCATGGGCTCCACCCGGTGCAGCCATGCCTTCTTCCAAACAACCACCACCACCACCACCTTCTACACCACCTTCCTCACCCCCAGATGGGCTACCACTCCCATCTTCTCTTCCATTCACATTACCCATTTTTATTATGACCGACAAAAAACAAAAACCAAAAAAAAAAAAAAAAAAAAAAACCCAAAAAGGGAAAAAAACCCACTTGCAGAATCTCAAATAAATAAGAGTCCCCCACAATAACACAATTATACCTATACCCACTATAAATTAAGGAAAATCAAGAGCAACCCATCAAAGAAAAGCCTTTCCGAATGCCCCATTTTGGAGAATTTTGTCCCCAAAACGAAACTGCAATAACAATCATAATGTCAATAATATTTTTTTAAGGCTTTTGAGAAGCACCGAGGAGCACAAAAAAGAAAGCGAAAGGCAGAGGGTTAATTAAAAATTAAGTAAATTTAATCTCCGACGAGTTTGGAAGATCCAATGGTGGTCCATTGAAATGATGTTTTGGGGTAGTGGGGATGGTCGTCACGTCATCATTTTGACAAAGTCCTTTCCTTTCGTTTCTTCCCAACTTTTATTATTTACTGCTAATTTTTTCAACTCTCAATGCTCTCTCTCTCTCTCTCTCTCTATTTTTATTTTTTTCTCCCAATCTCTGCCTCAAGTGACTCAGAATGAACGCTACGCCATCAAGGAGACTCGGAAGTCGGAAGAGTGTAATATCAAATGCTCTAAGCTTCTGTACCATAAAATTTTACTTTTTAATATTAATATTTTAATTCTTTGTCATTCTTAAAATAATAAATATAATTTGTTTAATTAAGATGCCCTCATCTGATCTCAGCGTTTATGTGACTCACCTTCAATATTATTCTTGTTTGCCATTATTATAAGTTGGGTAAATTGTTCCCACTACGGCAGGTAAAAGACCCAGAAAAAGATTTGAAGTGAAAAATACACGAGCTTTTTCTCTTTTTCATTTTTCAACCTTTTTGAACTATTTCATGACATGACTAGAACTGGTTTTCTACTTTCTAAGTTTCTATGCTTTGAGAATAAACAAATATATATATATAGGTTTTTTGTTTTTAATTATTGTCAGGGTTTTTTTTTTTTTGGTGCAAAAGGGGGAATTAGAGTCCCTTTGGTATATCCATTATCCATAGAGTAGATCAACCAAATTAAAAGACTGAGGAACATTGCAAATTTAGTAGTAAATTGAAGAGAGTTTCCCTAATCTTTTTTATGGCAGCTTGTTTAACTTAGGTATTTGTTAATTGCCTTTTGTAATTGACAAAATTTGTCCTCCCCATTTGATGTGGATGGATTTGTGTAATACTATTTCCTTTTATTAGAGATGAAATTCACCGTTACAATCTTTTATAAATTAATGTTGTAGTGTATGTGGCATTGCTACGTTAATTACAATAAAATTTAATTGTTTAGTAGTTAATTTGATAAAGTTCACGTGAACTTACAAACTGATATGATAGTTCAAGTGGCATTACCACATCACCTACAATTAAATTTGATTGTTTAACATAAAAAAAAAAAAAAAATTACTAGAGATTATATTGCGAAAAAAGAAGCAGTCAAAATTGACTCTAGTGAAAAAATAACTTTAGTTCTCCCTCAATCTTACAATCTTAATAGTTTGTTTTTTCTAAGGAGGTCTCCATTTTTTTTTATTTATTTTTACTTGGAGGTAAGTAAAACTCATTGTAATATATATATATATATATATATATATTTTTTTTTTTTGACATGTGTGCGCATAAGAGGAGGAGGGAGATTCAACCTCGTGAAAAATGAATTTTTATTTTTTATTTTTAAGAAATTAAAACCAAACCAAAATAGTGATTATTAAATGAGTCATATTAGAAAATCACAACAAACTACACAAAAGAAAGTGGGGGCAACACAACAAACACCTCAATACAACATGTAAAGTGCAACGTAAATCTAGAAATAAATGGGAATTGGCCTAAAGGTTGGCCCAGCCCATTTGAAAATAAACTATATGCACGATTCCTCTAAGTTTCAACCACGAAGGGACTTGGACGACTAGGAGAGCAGCCAGGAGTCATTATAGCTCTCTGATTCTTTCGGGCAATAAACCAAACGCATAGGCTACGTAGCAGACTACCAGCACCGACCAAACGAAAGAGCCAAGCACAGTTCCATTCTCGTGAGTGTTCGATCACCTCTTGCTTGCCTCCTTATTTTTGTTTCTTTGTGGCTCGAATCCAACACCCATGTCACCAATAATACTACCTAGTACTAGGTTTCTGTCAATTTCGCTATTTGTTTTATGCACTCTCTGTGATGCTTTTCTAATCAAACTTAAATGGCTTGTTTTACTTCATTTTCTTACTTTTGTAATGACATCCTGATTCTGTATCACATATGGCAGCTTGGACTGTTTTCGACTAGTAGTTCTACAGTTTGTTTGATTCCCTGAAATTGTATATTGAATAACCTTTTGCCAGGAGAATTAGTTGTTGTTTTTAGTCTTTGACAAGTAGTTTGGAATTGATTTTCGAGCAGACCATATTAGTGAACATCAAGATTGGTCCTCTGGGTCTAAACCCCAGCTCAAACTGCACGTGCACCCCCCCACCCACATGCACACACAAACTGTGTTGGGGAGACAAACACTCGGGCGGTCGCCATTTGAGGCTTTTATGTAATATATTAGGACCTCATCTTTAGATTAGGCGTGTCAGGCTTCGGCAGTGTGCATGCCTATTATAGTAAGTGCCAATTCTGACGGAATCATCAACATTTTGATAAAAGAAATCTAAGAACTGTGTTGCTTTGCATAGCTCCTACATTGCTTTGGTACAGTTCTCCTATGTTTTTTTATGATTTTCTTAACTTTTAACCTGGGAGTTTCCTGGAAGTTTCCTTGGTGGCATATGGTACAGTTTGAGGTCCCAATCACCAAACGGGTATGCTATGCATGAAAACTACTAGAAGTTGAGATTTTTACTGGTGGATCGAGTCGTTTTCACATGCTAGACCTTACTAGCTGCAATGGCCATATATTTAGGTGAAGTCTAATCTTTGAAGCCAGAATGTTGCGGCTATTGTATAAGCCCCAGCTAAGTCAAGCTGTTATAATTGTAAACTCATTCCTTACCCAGTATGCATATTTTAGATGTTAAGAACCTATCTAACTGGTTTGAATTTCTGTGTTCCTTTCTTGACATCAGTTTTGGTCATAACCAGTTCTTGTTTTGAGTACCCAAATGAAATGGATTTATGTTAATTCAATTACTTGGATTTCTTAGATCTCCTGAACATGCAAAGCATAAGAAATTCCATCTTGAGGCATGTGAGGGTGAGGGGATCAGCTGAAAGGTGGTTTTCAGCTGAGAACCGGAATGTGCTCAAGCAATTAAGCCACCAGATGTGCTCATCAACAGCGACCGGCCCTGATCAAATAATGGATCAAGTGATTGGACTAGTTAAGAAATTCGACAAAATCGATGCCTCTAAGGTAATAGATGGTTGTCATCATAACTCACTACAGACTCTTATCATTTGTCCATCTTAAATTTGCTTTCGTGCATTCTTGCTGGAGAATTTTCTATGTTGAGATAAATGTTTTTACAAAATTAGGCTACTAGTGAAAGGAAATTAATGTTATTTTCGAATTATGCTGGAACAGGTTACTGAAACAGCTGATTTTCAAAAGGACTTAAGCCTGGACAGCTTAGACAGGGTAGAGCTTGTTATGGCATTTGAGCAAGAATTCTCCATTGAGATCCCTGACGAGAAAGCAGATAAGCTTACTTGCTGTGCGGATGTTGCAAAGTACATTGTTTCTGTTGCTTAGCAAAAAGTTGTGGAGAATTCCTCTTATGCTTTTCAATGTTACCGCATATTCAAGGTTTTATTGGAGGATGTGTCCTCTATGGTTTCTTGTTATCAATTACTCTTGGGTGCAAAATTTCTATTTGGGTTCGCCTTGATGTTGTTTAGAAATGTAATTTCTTAACAACTCTGTGTTCTCACATAATTCTCTTTTAGTTATTGATACTACAATTCAATAATTTCAGTTTCTTTTGTGGAAGAACTCTAATATAATGGTATTTCTCAATTCTCACTATGAGAACTTACTATTATTTACACACATGCTGTATATGTTATTACTTTCCTTTTTATCTATGCATCTTTACAACTGATAAGTTGAGCAGGATGGTACCCTTGTAACTCAATGCTGTGACTGAAGCGCCATCCAGATGAGCCATGGTGCTGTATACATATATATGCCAATCTGCTCATCAATGTCTACCATAGCATCTCTTTGTCACCACTTCTCTTCATGCATGCTTCCAAAGGTCTAGAAGTCATGTGCAGGAACTTTATCCTTCCAGCATTGTAAATGCGAATGCTGTTCCCAGCTGATGACAGTCTCAGTCCCTTTCGTTTTCTGACATAGACTGGCCGACAGGGTGAGTCCTTTGGGACTCGAAGAACTGTAATGGAACATGTTTTTTCCAAGTTGGGGACTGCATGGAGTTGAGAAGGAAGATCCACAATGAAATCTCCGAATTCGTCGGTGACACCTTGTTGTGCCCATCTTGATCTACTCTTCCTCCCTGAGTTGTGGCATTTAACGGCCACCAAAGCACCTGCAGATTTTAAAGCAAACCACATGATGATGATGATGATGATGATTTGCAAATGATTGAAAACTTTGAGCATGATGTACCACTCAATGGGAGAATGATTCAAAGCCTTCAAATTGAACATGCACCCTTTGTGAGAATCACATGGTCTGTTAATTATATTAAAAATGCATATGAAATTAACATAATTTAAGAATATATATTCGTTTAATAGAGGAAAAAATTATGGTTATCTAGGATTAAATTCAAGTAATACATCGTCTTCAACTCTTAATTACTAACAAATCGTTGTTTTCAGCATAATTGTATTCACGACAAAATAATCATAAATGCAAGTGGTTTTTTCTGCCATTCATTTAGATCGACATAATTTCCTTTCTTTTTCTATTATTTTTGTTGGTTGTGTTTCGAGCGTAATTATATCCATGTCAACAATTCATAAATGCAGAATAATGTTAATTTCTGCTTCTCATTTAAATCAAAATTAATCTTTAGTTGTCAATATATATTTAAGGGGAGATGACGCTTTGATGTGGCATCTCCTCCATTTGTCCTTCTTTTTATTTTATATATATATATAATTTTATTTTTTTGGGGGGTGTCATATATGTGGTGAATATGGGATCGGAATTGGCTACAATTCTCTTACCAAAATGTAGCCAATTTGGACAGCTCTGAGAAAGATATCGGGTGTATGTTCCAGAGAGGTGAACTCTAGATCTACACCCACTCTCTTTATCGAAGCTGTCCGATTTGGCCGCAATTCGGTGAAGTGGAGCCGATACTCATGTGTGCCCATATGTCTTATACTCTACAAGATGTTATTAATTACGTACTAAAAATTAACCTCCAACTCGATCACAGGAAGACAGGATAGATGATGAATCGATCTTTTTGGCACGAATCAAAAAGAGACTTTGCCAACTAAAAAAATAAATATTTTGATGATCAATTAGGCCATGCATATATGTAAAGGTCCGTCCTGTCCCAAATTCTGCAGCACAAATTAAAAGGAATCTGGGCTGAGCAATCTATTAAGGCACAAGCCTTTTACCAATTGAGTTTAATTTTCATAGAAAATATGATGTTCTCCAAGATCCTTCTGTCCTATTTTACTTCAATTTATGATTGTCTGCAATGAATATTTCTAGTGTAATGGTGAAGGGCAAAGGCAATCATTTTTCAACTAGTTGCGCTCTAATTCAGTCCAAACATATGTAATCCATAAAGGACTATAAAAAAAAGTGTTTGCTTCATCAGAAAAAGCAAAAGAAAGTTGTTATTATATATATCCTGATAAATTAAAGAAGCTGAGCCTATAATTCAAACATGTTATAACGAACCTGATACGGGCCAGGCACGAAGTTGATCATCAGCATGCAGGCACGCCTCGCAATGGATTGAACCGGTGACAAGCACGGTGGAGAGCTTCTCCTCCCCGTATCCAGCAATTTGCACCAACTCTTCTCGGCTGGACACTTCGAACAACGGGTTTTCTTGGGCGGCGCGGGCGCCCAAATTCGACTCTGCGGCAAAGAAGATGAAGAAAATGATGAACAACACCGCAAGCTTGTGGAAGCCGCAAAAGTGGCTCATCTTCTTTGAGCTTTTTCTTTCTAAAACTCCCTGATTTACTTCACGTACGTTGCTTATGGAGAAGCAATATATATAGATAGAACAGACTCCCCACCTTTCGTTTTATAAGTTTTATTTAATGATTATTCTACCCTTATCAGTACCATAAATTACAGCCATAGTCATCCTTGGATGTTCCTATATAATTTGCACTTTTCATACCCCTATGGAAATTAAATTACCTTTTTGCTGTTTTATTACGTGACTTCCATTCTTTAGTTTTATCTAGAACTAGAAGAGACTTCCCACCTTTCTTTTCGTTAGTTTTTATTTTTTAATGGTTATTCTGCCCTTATCAGTACCATAATTACAACCATAGCCATTCTGGAATGAGGTTATAATATTAATTTTTTTTTTTTTTATATAGATTAACTTAGTTACCCAAGGATTATCAGTACCATAATTACAACCATAGCCATCCTGGAATGAGGTTATAATATAATTTTTGTTATAGATTAACTTAGTTACCCAATTAATTAAGGATTCTACTTGTAAATATTTGTTTCCATTATCTTATCGCTTTAATTTTCAACCTAATTCCATATGTACTTGTTCAATATTATATATATACATCAATTGGCGTCGACAATGATAAATTTTTGCCAATTATCAACTATTTACCATATGATTGACTATTTACGGTGTTTTGGCCGATCTGCATGTTATGTAATTGCATGAAAAATAAATAAGTTAAGAATGATTGGCTCAATGACATTTAATTTGGCAAAAAGAATGAGTGATATTTAATATGATATGTACTTGATTTTGCAAGCTACAATATATGCCAATTTTTTTTTTTTTGAAAATCAACATAGTCTCATTCATTAAAGATCAAGAGCAAAGTTTATAATACAGGCAGTTCTCAAGATCCGTAGAGAACTACAGATACCAACGTCATACAAGACGACATACAATCCCGACTCTCAAACCATATCCGCTAACCTATGACTAATTAACAAATGAAATACAATCATCAGACGAATCAACTAATGCATAGAAGTAATTATTCCTCGACATCGGCAATGGTAACCTGCGCCAACACTTATTCCTCGACATCAAGGTTGAGAACCCCAGCCAATACTTATTTCTTGACACCGAGGTTAGGAACCCTGTGCCAACACTTGTCCTCCTCGACCCAAAAGCCAGGATAACGTTCACATCCACAACCTAAAGATCTGGACCAAGCATCACACTCCAAAGCAGGCTGATCGAGACAAACAATATATGCCAATTAGCTGGTAATCATATATAATTATATGTGGCCAATAGATTAACTAATGATTACTAGTTATAGTGATGGTGTTTAATTACATGCCTTGACATAATCTACGTTTGTTAATTTTTATTGGTTAAATAAATAACATGCAACAAGTATTAATGATACTAAAAAAACAAATTGATTAATAGATGACTTGGGGTTAATTATTAATTTCTCTTCTTTCTTTTTTTCAAGAAATGATGGAATTAAGTTACTACCTCTTTCTAGAAATGAAATCACAAATTAAAAATAAAATAAAAAAAGAATAAAAAATTACTCTCTTAATTACAATATACCAATAAATATAAGCATGCATAGGCCATATATTTGAAGAGCTCTCTCATTTTTTTCATCATCATATATATAAATATTAGACCAATTTTCAGGTCATTATATACACTCGATCTCTCCAAGACTCCAAGCAATAAATATTAGAGTAATCGTCAAGGGTGTTTATGGTCAAATAACAACATGTCGATGGCAATTTTGAAGTTAAAAAGAAAAAGAGGGGCGAAAGATTGGTCTTGGCCTTAGCTTGGTTGAGATTTTGGGAGGCAATGTTGGAAGTTGGAAGTTGGAAAAGAGGGGCAAAAGATTGGTCTTGGTCTTAGCTTGGTTGAGATTTTGGGAGGCAACGTTGGAAGTGAAGTTGGTGAAGGAAGCTAAATGTAGTGGTTGGTAGCCTACTCTTATCGTCTACGAACGTATTTCAATTTTATTATAGAGTTTTTGTAGGGCAAAATAAACGGCTTACCAATTAAGCTTTGAAGAGAGACACGTCTTGTTTGTAACCTCAAATCTTCAAGCCTGCCCCATCTATCCTCCATCTGCACAAATCTTCTACAACCTTCGGTTATTCATCTCTTCTTTCTCTTCTAGGTTCTCAACTTCACAAATTACAAGTAATAACCCGATTGGCCCTGGGTTGTGGAGATCCATTTGGGCCGAGCAACTAGACCCAAGTCATAGTTTTCAATGGCCCAAACGAATTGAACTAGCTAACTAGCTGCTCAGAGGGCGAAGAAAATAACTGTTATGCCACATCATCCTAACTGTTCTGATATTCTCGTCAAAGAATCAAACAATGCCCTTAACCTATTAATAGGCACGTAGCACTACACAATATCCGGCAACGGTTAGAAAATTTGGCTGCACTATCACTAATAAATGACATCAGACAAAGGATGAACTGCATACATCATCAATCTCAACATGGCATGGTAACATCCAAGTGGGTGGAGCATTATGAGGTTGTCACTATAAAATAACTTAATAAAAAATATTGGATTATGCAAATATGTCACACCCCAAATATAGTAATTCTGGAAATTTATATTTTGAAATATTGTTTTCGAAATTAAATTATGAGGCCGAATTAAATTTCCGATCGGAATTGTGCTTATTGTGATCATTTTCAGGTTGTTTTCTATGGATTATGGGTCCATGCTTTTAAATTAATGTAAAAGACAATATATATTAAATTTCTTTAAAACGGTCCTTTTTCTAAGAATTACTCAAAAACTAATTTCGAATATGTCATATCAAATGCGTTTCTAATGTGTATTCCTCTTAACTTCTTACTTTTGAGAAATGAGAATCAGGAATTGTTTCTTCTATAATATCAAAGCAATAAAACAAAATTAACAAACTGGCCGGCTTCGTTTGTTAATGCTTTTCAGAATGTTTTTTATTTTTTGTTTGAATAAATATTCTGACATGACATAAATGTGAGCTACCCAACGACTTATTCGGAAAAGTGAGTTTCATATAAACTCAATTTGCCAAAATTGCTAGTAATTTAAGCCTCAAATTAATGAAAATTTCAATCCAAAAAGCCTAATAGCAGATAAGGATTTCCTGAAATTAGGTTGCCCTCAGAAAATTCCAATATGAATGTGACAAATTAACGAGCTAGGGCTGCTGTATTGATTTGCAATTGCCTTCTAATGGTTAGGCAAAACACTTAGGTTTAATAGAAAAATGTATGGGGACCATAATGACTGATCAAAAATTATAAGCACTATTAGTTGGATGTGGACATCATGGCCTAGTTGTTTATGCCTAAATCACACCTTAATATTGATAGGACCCTGATGATCATAACGGCAAGCATTAGCAATAAATGTACATATAAAGATGAAAACCACCATATGGTGGATTACACTTGGTCGTTTGAGTAAAAAAAGAATATACATTGACCCAATTAATAATCTTCAAGTCTCCTTGAAGTCATATAATTGAGATACAAAAAGCTCTCAAGGTTTTATACCTACCCTTATAAACTTTCCCTTTTTATAAAATTGTTATATATATATATATTCTTTAAGCATGAGAGAAATATATGATTTTGTAATAACATTAAAGAGTATTTTATACTATTCAGCTTGGATAAACGCTTTGTTCTAACTGAATCCATATTTTAAATATACTTTAAAAAATGTGAATTGGGATCGCTTGAAATTATATATGCTGAGATTCGAACAGCCTAAGAGAGGAGAGTTATGAGATTCATCTACTTGAATTATGCACTTTCGACTGTCTATATATAATAGGTTAATCATGTAGCTTCTTCTCCCCAAATTTCACTCAAATTCGGAAAGCATTAATATAAGAAAATCATTATTCAAAAAAGTTTTATGGGAAGGAGCTAGGATCCTGTCTTTCAGAACAACACACATTTGAGGAAGTGTTATACTCATCATATATGATCATGCAATTAAAGATCGATCCTTGTATATATATATATGGATGATTATCTAGATTGTGCTTCAAATCTTTTATCTCAAAAGAACAACTTTTGCTCATGTAAGTATAAAATAAGTTAATTATTTTCGCCCAAAAATGGGGGTTTGAGTATTTGATTGGATGTGAAGTATAGTGGTATTGGATATCTAGGGTCCAGTACGTGACACAGAAAGTGGTGCACCTGTGACCTGTCCCTCCACTTTATTTTCACTTTGAGCATAAACAAATTACATGACCTAATGATATTAATTTAATATATATACTAAATTGATGTTTTGTTTATGCGTGACAGAGTATATATATAATTGCATTTCTTTTAGAATCGAAGGGATTTTCTCGAGAAAATTTTGTCATATATATTAGAGCATTCACAGTAGGCTCAACAATTGGGCCTTTTGGCTCAATTGTTGAGCCAAAGAGCCAAAAATCGTCTCTATCAAGCTCAACGAAGGGCTCAGCAAAATGGTGAGGAGTTACAGTGCTAAGCAAGTTTGCTGAGCACTGTAACTCCTTAGCAAACTCAGATATTAATAAAAAAATTCTCCATTACTCTCTCCTCCCTCTCTCTTCCCGCCTCCTTCTCCACCGAGTCCAACGCCATCCTCTCCAAGGACCCAAACCTCTCTGCCCTCTTCCAACACCTCTTTGCTTCCAACACCTCTTTGACCTTAAGGCCTTCGTCGACACCCTCCACAAATCCCACGGCTACCACACCCTCAAATCCTTCCTCACTCGCGGAGCCTCCACCCACTCCATCTCCCACGTCGCCGCCTCAATTGAGTCCGAAATCCAAGCTTGGATCGATCGCGAGAGCATCGAGACCTTGACTGACGTCCTGCGCGACTGCCAGAAATGACCCTTCAACACCGAGGACAACCTAGTTCATGATTGAATAAAGAAAGAAAGAATAAAAATAAATAAAGAAATAATAGAAAATTAATATTTAAATGATGTAGAAATAATATTTAAATGAGTGTAAAGTTAAAATGTTAAGCCTGATGTGGATGCTTTAAAAATATAAGTAGTTTAAATAGATAAATATATTTTTTTTTGCTAAAATAGCCAAACATTAGACGAATTTACTGTGAATACTCTTAGGAGCTCACTTTATAGGTATTATATAAACACTAAGGTATATGCGAGAAGCATTAACACTGACAAGAAGATTCCAAGCTTTTCATTTTATCTCTTAATTATAATCTAATTGATTAAGAAAATCTTGGTTTATAAATTAATCTGACAAAAACTTTACACTGAAAACGCATATAATTGGTTCCTTATGTTGTGCTATACGGCTTCACTGTTGGCTGCTGAAGATAAAGCACACCACTTTGTGAAGTGGAACCCCTGCATGCCCCCAACATACAAACATGACCAATTAAACTTAATGATATTTTAAAACTTTAATTATCAGCTAATGAGGTGTCCAGTAGGCAAACCTACCACCAATCCTAATCATCAATGTGCCCACGTAGCATGTCTGTAACAACAAGAGGGGACCCACATAGTCATTGCTTTTGAAATCAGGGCCGTCCAATGTGGACAATTAAGAAAAAGTCTGAAGAGTTAGTGCCATCGGATCGGATGATCACATTGGCTTTGGCTAGGAATTGATGGATGCCCCACACACACTGGCCATCATCAATTGTAAGGCTGACGAGATAAGTTCATTGGCAGCGTGGCACGGCTTGAGAAGGTTGACCCCAACAAGCTCTTAATTTGTACGTGGGTGATCTTTCATTTCTCTTGTTTCGATAGGAATTTACAGTAATTAGCTATTCAAATTATTTAGATAGTTATTATGAGAAAGACGATATGAGATTTATTTTTTCTAATAAAATAGTTAAACAATTCAAATATTATTTAAATAAATTGTCTTTATATGAGCCTTCTCATAACGTACAACTATCACAATTGTTAATAATTAATGCGAATCGCAATTTCTCTTATTCTGTCTTTTATTTTCTTGCCCAAGTGATGCAAGAGATTCCTAATCTAATCCTTTGTTCCTTTATTTTCTTCTCATTTCATGATTCTAGCAATTTTTAAGAATGATAAGGGCATGCAATTCGCAATGAATGATTCAAAATTTTCGTTCAATAGAGTGATCGATTATCTCAAACAAGTGATCAACCATCTCAAAACATGTTACAGATAGCTAAACCACTCCTTCAAGGTGAGGGGATTGATGGTCGACCACCACCCCAGCATATTAGGAGTGACTATTCATCTTCTGAAATAGGTCAAATTGCCTCTAAAATCATGTTTTTGAAAGTAATAACCATTCTCAGGACATGAAAATACTTTATAAATAATGAAGATATTCATTATAAATAAATGAATTGAGGTTAGTAAATTGGAGCCACCAACCATTTCTTTCTAAGAATTGCAAGAATCTAAATTTTTCATTTGTATGTCCATTATGTTTGAGATGAGATGAAAGAATAAGTGAAGATATCATAAAATCATTGAGGGTTCAGTTTAGATCAGGATGAATTAATGCAAATGAAACAACTAAATTGTAGTTTGGCCAATGTCAACATATATATATCCCATTTTCCCCAATGCATGGGATGGGAAATGGGATGATTCAGTGTTGTAACTTTGTAAGCATAATTTCAAGCTAGAGGCTGCAGCTGATCAGCCGACCCCGCCAAGGGCTTGGATCACGTGCTAAAACCTCAATCAGACAAGATCTCTTCTCTTCCCATTTCAATCCAACGTCTCATCCCACGTCCACATGTCAGAGACTTATCGAAAAAACGAACGGCCCAATACCATTCCACCTGTCCCACAGGATTTAATATTTAATCCGATGATTAAACCATACTTAACTTCGCCTATACTCACAAACCACCATACCACATTCCCCAGCTGCTGCAGCTGCTGCTTGGGCGCCTCTCTTCACCCAAAACCCTAACATCTCTGCAAATTTACACTCACTCTCATGCACTCTTTCTCTCATTCTCTTTGACGTTCTTCTGCAAAACCCATCTCTGCAAATTCATGGCCGACTCTGACAACGATTCCGGAGGGCACAACACAAACTTCAACAGCGAGTCGTCGCTGAGAGAGCAGGACAGGTTCTTGCCGATAGCAAACGTGAGCAGGATCATGAAGAAAGCTCTGCCGGCCAACGCGAAGATCTCCAAGGAAGCTAAAGAGACTGTGCAGGAGTGTGTGTCGGAGTTCATCAGCTTCATTACAGGAGAAGCGTCCGATAAGTGCCAGAGGGAGAAGAGGAAGACGATCAACGGCGACGATCTTCTGTGGGCCATGACGACGCTTGGGTTCGAAGAGTATGTTGAGCCCTTGAAGATTTATCTGCAGAAGTTCAGAGAGATGGAGGGGGAGAGGAGTGTTGTGGGAAGGCAAGGGGAGAGAGACGGAGGCGATGGCAGTGTTGGGAATAGTGGGAACTCTGGGGGTGGGTTTGGTGGGGGTGGGATGTATGGTGGGGTGCAGTCCAATATGATGATGATGGGACATCATCACAATTATCATCAAGGCCATATGTATGGATCTGGTAGTGGTAGTGGAGCCTCTTCCGGAAGGCCGAGGTAGGTTTCAGTTGTTTGAAGGATGATGCGTTTCTCAATAGAAGGATGACGACGATGATGATGATGATGATTCTAATTTCTATAAGTTTCTTTCCTTCTCACTTGCTCCGAAAGAAATTGAGATATGTTTCCTTGGTGATTATGGTGCGATGTTTTCTTCTGTTGTTTTACTGATTTTCCACTTCCCTTTTGATTAGAGTGATCGGTTGTGTGGGGATAATGTAGGTTTTTATGTTCTTTTTGTGAAGTAGAAGGTGAAGAAGAAGATAGGAAAAGAAAAATGGTCTTGTACATCTTCCAATTAAGCATTGTAATTACCCCATATCATATTGATTACTTGTGATAATTAAATTTCTTTCTTTTTCATTGTTACTAGCCATTCCAATCAAGTGATATAGGATAAGTAATTCATATAAATCCTTATTAAGCAAGCAAGCTGGCAATTTGTACTTAAAACATATATCATGATTCATGAGGAGTAAATCCAATTCCAATCCCTTTCACTCTGAGAAGTGGGCCTTGTAGTTTCCTTTTTGTAGGGTATTTGAATCGCACTGCAATTCGAACATTTCAAATATTGTAAAGGATTCCGTTCCAAGCAAATCATAGGTTTAGTATAAGATTGACAATTTTTTACACGACCCATAAATTTGATACGAACTCATCACTAAATTAACAAGAGGTTTATGATTGAAGGATTTTACCTGGTTAAATTATATTATCTAATAAACATGCATCGACACGATCCGAATTTTCATTTGTACTTTTAAACATTATAAATGGGTAAAGTTTTTTTATTTTTAAGACAATTCGAAGATGAGGTGTTAATTTTGTAAACCATAAGGCATAAGTGAGTAAATTGTAATATATAAATATATATATTTTCTAATATATATATTTTTTAGAACACGTTATTTATAAGTTCAATAAGGATTTGAGATGGATAACCTGTTCATGTTGAAAATGTACAAAGCTTTTGAGAAATGAATAATGGATAGAATTCATAGCTAAGTGGATAACATTGGGCCTATTTTGCGCACCACCGTGGATTGTAAACACAATCCCCAGCATTTAGCAGTTTGTCTCTATGTCCAGCGATCTACCCTCACACTTAAGGAAACCGACGAAGCACCTTGTCTCCACTTGTGTTTGGCTACTTCCAACTGAATTACATATTTTCAACTACTTTTTTCTCCATGTACAATTGTCGATCTATTCGTCGGACAAAGTTTTCCTCCGACAACAATTTTCTCTAATTCAATTCATTAAATTGTCATGTTATTTCAAAATTTGAAAATTGCATAAATGTTTGTGTTTTAATTTTTAAAAAAAAAAAAAAACGATGTTTGAAACTATAGGTTTATCTTATCACTATTTCTCTATACTAATGTAACAATGTCAATATCGGCTCTGGTTAAATAAATAAAGACAGATTGACAGCAACATGTCAATAAGAGTAAAATAATAATAAGAATAGAAGTGTGCATGATTAATAGCATTACTCAAAATAAAATGTCTAACCATTAATTATTTACTAAGTAATAATAAAAACTATACATTTATCTCATAATTATCTTACCCCATGTATAGTTTAATCGGTTGGAACCACATCCAATGAAATAGAGATTACTAGTTTGAATAATCTTCTCCTTCTTGTATGGATATGTCAAAAAAAAAAAACAAAAACAAAAAAACAAAAATTAATCTTACCCTGGCAACATTACGCACGGTGGCATCGACCATTAAATCATCAATAAAAGAACATTAATGTTGTCAATGCTCCGAATGGGTGGATTGCTTTTGTCGTTGGGCTTTTGGCAAGAATGAAGAGGTATGGTCCTTTTACAAATATAAGAAGGTAACATCATTTCAACTTTTTGATGTTTACTCTTAAAAAACTGCTTCAAGTAGTCGTCAAGGCTACCCAAAGGTCTAAAATAGCCTTTGTCCCGAGCACTATCCCAGTGGTTGTGGAATCTGAGTCAACAAAATATACAGTGCTCTAAAAGGCTACGACATCATTGAGTAGCATCTAGCTGCCGGCCGCAGCCTCCGGCCACGATCAGATTCTATTTATTTCAAGTAAAATGGGGAATATTTATTTTATAGTTGTCCTAACTAGACTAACTGCCGACTGAATTTTTCCTATAATCCCATATGTAGTAGTGAATATCTGCTAAGGATGCTCTTCCTCATGCCAGTGCAGCAGGGCGGCAGGCAGAGTTTAATTGCACTGTACTTGAGGGAGAAACATGATAACGACAAGTTTCCAAAACTAAGACATTTTGGCTACCATGCTTGAGGAGTTTCTTTCAAGGAATCTCAATTGAATGGATGCCAAACAAAGGATAAGGTTTTAAAAATTACGTGTATTTTGAACACGTGTCAGTTTGATAATGCAATCGAATATACGCAACAGCTATGTAAATCTGAATGAAAATTGACTCCTGAAATATAAAAAAAGGCTACATCACGATTGATAAAATGCTCATAACAGCATAAGTTTTTGAAATTTTGGATCCAGATTTGAGTTGAGTCCACTTCCAAATAAGGCGCGGTTACAACAATTCGATGCCATAACGCATTTATGATTTCCTCTACAACATGGATAGACGAATCCTGTGGCAAAAGCAGCCGGCTTCCTCAAGTCAAAGTGCTAAGATGAAGACAAAGAGGAAAAAATAACAGCAGTAATTGAAAGCAGATGCAGATGCAGAGGTTTAAAAAAAGAAAATTAGCTTTGGGGATTCCTAGAATTGTTGTAATTAACCTCTTTTGCTTTATTATTTGCCAGAACACCAAAACTGCAATTGTTGCATTCGATATTAATAACAAACTTAAGCCTGGACAGAGATAGAGCTTGTTAATTGTTATGGATTTTGAGCAACAATTCTCCATTGAAATACTTGACAAGAAAGCTTACTTGCTCTGCTGATGTTGAAAAGTTCATAGTTTCTGGAGCTGACAAAGAGTTATGGAGAATTCCTGATTTTGAGCAACAATTCTCCATTGAAATACTTGACAAGAAAGCTTACTTGCTCTGCTGACGTTGAAAAGTTCATTGTTTCTGGAGCTGACAAAGAGTTATGGAGAATTCCTGAGGTTTCAATTTCTGGAAACAGTTTCTTGTCATTAATTAGTCTTACGCAGGCATTTCACAATACGAATACGTATTTTCATTAGTATCGGTATTGCGTTAAGCGTAGGATCTGAGGTTTAATCTAAGGAATGTTTGCCAAGTTTATTACTTATATTTGTTCAAGGCTTCAAGCTATCCAACTGAATCTGATAAGTTTTCCCTACTTAGGCTGAACTTTTCAATCGGATGGTAGAATAAAAATCAAGGGACAAGCTGCCTGGCACCACTAACATGGTGGACATGGATCAGACATAGAATGTAGCAGATTCGTGGTCATGCCAATGATTCTGCTTATAAAGGAAATCTACTTGATCCATATCAGAAGAAATTTACTTGTCGCAAACTCCAAACGAAGTTTGCACAAGTGTTTATGTTCTAGTTGCTGGAGGACATTTTGTGTAAAGGAGAATGACAGAAACCAAAAATTTTCATTTGTTTTCAGAGGTTGTGTGCGACCAAGTAAACAGGTTTTGCTTTGTTATTGCAGGCAACTCAATGGACCTTTTTTCAGGAGTTGAAATCAAATGAATGTGACAAAGGCCCTCAACAATGATTCCACTGCACTTAGAATATCAAATCAACTTCTGAAGACAACTACATCTCATGCAACTTTATGATCGCCACTTACAATACAAGCTATTGAACAAAATTTCAGCTTGAAGTAATCCATTATTATCATTCCAGAAAGAAAGATGATAAACAACATATTTGTCTGTTTAGCTACACTCCAGGGGAGCATATTGTACCCATTATAAATCAAAGAATACAAAAATTTGGAAAAAAATCAAATTAAATCCTAGGGCCAATGAGCATGTTACTCCTTATTTCCAAGCTTGAACTGCTTTTTCTTTTCTTTTTTGATAAGTAAGCTTGAACTGTTCAAATACAAATAGCGCTCTTTGCCAGAAATACTTGATGTTGATCGCGTCAGAGTAAATCCAGAATACTTCCTATCAATCTTTTCCAAGCAAATGTCCGCAAAGTTGTTCATAAGCTCGTCCTTTTGGATAAATGGCTGTGCTGCATATTCCTCGAATGGCATCCACTGCAGGCAATAATGAATATATGAAGCAAGTTTCTCAGTAACTGTTTTCCTCTTTTCTTTGTTAAATGTAAGCATCAATAAAAGCTAAAACAATTAGTTTCTCAGAGTTGCCATATGCTTGTCAAGTTAAATTATACTCTTCTTTGATCAGAAATTACCTTAGCTGCATCTATCTCTGATTCTTGTATATGGATATCGAAGGAACGCGGTCGCAGCAGGCAAACAAAGAACAAATCCGACTTCTGATAGAATAACTTGTTGCTTTGTCTGTAAGTTATGTCAAAGAAGAGTCACTATTTTATTTTCCAGAAACTAGAAGCAAACTCTATCATTATCTTTCTATATAATGAGTATATTTATCAAATTATTTGATTTTGAGCAAATTCATTACCTGAATGCTAGTACTTCCACAAACTCTGCATCAACCTGAAGCAGAACAAATCCCAGAAAATTTTAAAACAAAATATGTAGATGGCTTAAGTAATTGACATTCATTATCATTCAAATCTGATTAAAAATCTCTGTTACACAAATTTCACTTACCCCTGTCTCTTCTTTGACTTCTCTCACTGCAGCTTCAGATATATCTTCATCCTTTGGACATGATGAAGTTTAATAAGAATAATATACTCAATGCATAGTTTATATGTAAGATGAAGAGCTTAGCCAGATATAATTACCTCATCAACAACTCCTGTAGGTAACTTCCAGATACCTTTTTCCCGGAAAAACCCATACTTTTCTTGGACCACTAGCAACTACAAGTAAAAGTTGAAAGTGCAGAATTTTAATGCAATTTTCTCAAGTTAAATATGCAATATAAACTGTACAGGGGTCTCTTCTGTTACTTCAAAAGCAAGAAATCATAAGTTCTTCCTAAAATTCAAAAACAACTGCGAAAAATAGATCGATTCATAGATAATACAAATGCCAGAGACAGAGAGAAACAGAGACTTATAGCAACTAGCATTTGAAGTCTAAAAGCTAATTTCAGCAATCAATCATGAACAAGTTTGCAAAGGAAACAACCAAACAATGAAGGCAGAAAACTGAGAAAAGATTACAAAAGAGACACACATCTTAAAGGCAGAATGGTAACCATCATTTCAATGATGAATATAAGGAATTACCTCTCTTCTGTCATTCATTAGAAAAGCACCAACACCAACTCGGTGGGTGGCATTTCCAGGAAGACTATGAGCTCCTTGAGGAAGCCAATATAGAAGCATCAGGTAGTTTGGCTCCGCATGGTGGTACCAAAATCCTTCCTGCACAAGGGCATGACAGAAGTTAACGTTAATGGAAGAAATTAACAACACTGAACAGCTGCGTGATTTTCAAACATGAGCTTCGGAGGAGTCACCTTTACGGCAGCGTCAACAAGACTGGATTGCTCAATAGGTATTTTCATCCAAACTCCCTTCTTACCCTGCGGGTTGAAAAAGTAAAATTTTATTTAATATATTTAATAATTCTAAATTTTGTTTTTTCTTAGCACTTGTAGGTCCATCTAGAAGAATTTTCGGGTCCCAACTCATAACATAAGAATCATATACAACTTACCCGTAAACACAAACACAGCCATATAGTGAGTGTGATAAAAGAAGAATTGTAGTTTGGTCTTTCGGTTTGTGATTTTAAAACATGCAAATTAAAAATAATAAATTCAAAATGTGCTATTCAAAAGCTCGATTTTAAAAATGCACTTAAGTGTTTGATACAATCACAATTTGACATTTAAAATTGCACGTTTTTAAAAAAATGCATCATTTGAATAGGATTTCAAAAGGCAATTTTTTTTTTTTTTAACGTTTTGAAATTGTAATTGTTTTAAAACACACTTTCAAACGAACTGATTTACTATATATATATATCGTACTTTTGGCTTTATATAAAATTGCAGTGGAAAACGCTCTCAGGTTCTCAAGTACGATACCCCAACGTACGGCAAACCTACCTGCAGTCTCCAAAAAGAAATGGAAGCTCTAAGCTTGATGGCAAAGACAGCAGCGTCCATAGGCTGGTCGGCCATTTCCACCTTGAGCCCTCCATACTCATCCTCCTCCGCCTTCAGCGGCTTCGAGCTTTGCCGTTCACTTTCACCCACAACAACAACAACTTCCTTTCCCGGCATGTCTCCAACACTCCGACAACCACAATCTATATGGTGTTTTTAGTACGTAATTAGTTGAAGATGTATAATAGAGAGAGTTTTCGTGCTGGGAATAACAGGCATCCTCCTCATTTAATTTATAGCCAGGATTTAGACACCACCAACATACGCTATTACATTGAATGTTTCAATGTAGTTTACTTAACGTGGCTTCCGGGTATTGGACTTTGATTCCTCCCCACGGGCAACGACTCTTCTCTTTGAATTCAATTGAATTGAATGGAACGAAGTTCAGGTACGTTCACATTTCATTAACAGGGATAGTTCCCCAACAACTTCTTGCCATGCAAACGACGCGGTTTTATATTATATATTGGAAATTAAATCAAATCCACTCATAATTTATTATTTCTTATATATATATATATATATATATATATATATATATATATCATGCTTCTTTAACTGAAATTTTTTTAAAATAGTTTAGATATTTCTTATATAAGAGAAAAAAACAGGTACATATTTTATTTAAAAAATCAAATATAAATGACATGTGCAAATTAAGTAAATAATAATAAACAAAAATAAATATATGCATGAAATTAAACATGAAAAGAAAAATACAAAATTATATACCCATAAACTTCTAGCGTAACCGCGTAAAGCTAGAGGAATTCGAGCCGGCTTCAGTTTTTTTCCTTACATTTTCTCGGAAAGCAAACATGCAAAATTCAAAGCAGAAACAATGATCAGGTCCAGAAGGAACAATTTTTTTTGTTTTTTTTTTGTTTGTTTGTTTTTTTCTCGAAATCCAATTACATAGTACTGAGAGACCAAACGGTATTAAAAATTAATGATAATAATAAGATTGTAAACGTGTAAAGTGAGAAAAAAATGAATGGTGGATTTTCTTGGGGGTTTCCAAGGAATCAAACAGAAAAAACGGTAATAAACCTTAACTACTTACAACTCTTCCTTAAATCCACTTGCAATGAGACAATATTCAAGAATTAATATATGCACATGATTCAAATTAATTTAAAAAATTAAAATTGTTCTTAATCAATGTGAGACACTTAAATTTCTAACATTTTGTCACGCTTTTGAATTTAACGTTGTTGGCGGCTCTCCCTGTTTGGCACCCTCCTCCGAAAAAAAAAAAAAAAAATCAGGTCTGCTTTTTCTTTTTTAACTTTTGGCCCCAAAAAAATTCAATTTACTTTGCCCCCCTAAATTTAATACTTCAAACATTTTAACCCAACCAATAAATTGGCCATTACAAAGATATAAGTAGGGCTGAACAATTTCTATACACATAAAATTATTGAGTTTGCCTTAAGAGATTTGAACTAATTAATTAAATAGGCATAATTATGATTGACTTATATAATCTTATATTCATGTCTTGATATAATTGTGATTTTTTATATTACTCTTGAACTCAACACAAAATTAGTTTAAGAAATTTGACTTGTTTAATTAAATAAATTATATTAAATTTAACATATATAATCCTGTATACAAGTTTCAATATGAGAATAAAAAATTCGACTTGTTTAATTAAATAAATTATATTAAATTAACCTATAATACGAGAATAAAGAAAAGAAAAGAAAAGAAAAGTATAACCCCTAAATATAAGAAATTAAGAACTTGCTACAGAACTTACCAAGTAGGAACTAGGAAGAAGGAACGTTAACGTGCGGACGCGTAAGCTCCAAGGACACTGCAGTAAATAACTGCAAACAAAGGGCAATCCGAGTGATTTTACGAACACAGTCAAAAGACTCAAGAGGCACAGAGCGCTTTATTGGGGATTTTTACCCTCTTTTACTCTCATTTACCGAACAACTCAAAACCCTCGACGGCGCTAAAAGATTTTTTTTTTTTACCATTCACTTCACTGTAAAATGGAGCGCTTCGCCGGCGACGGTGGAGCTCCGAGCATGGAGATGACGTTCCCGGACCATGTGGCGCCGTTTCCCGAAGCGGTGGAGCTGATCTACGCGCATCCGACGGCGGCGATTCACTCCTCCGCGGAGCTAATCGGGCATGGCCAGACCCTGCCGCCGAAGAAGCTCCGTCCGATCAGGTGCTGCAGTGTCCGGTATCCGGAATCCCTCTCCGGTACCCTGGGGAGTTGCTCGACGGAGGAGGAGGAGGTGGGGTTTCTTGACGGAGTACGCAGCGAGTTCTTTGAGGCTCCGGGGAAAGCTGGTGCCGGTGAAGCAGTGAAAGGCGGTGGCTTTGGTGGTGGGTTGATGGGAGATGACCCGGATATAGTCGGTTCGGGTCCGGGTGAGTGGGGTCCGAACTGTGAGTACGAAGCCGAGGAGTCTAGGTGAGTCCGTGAATGTGTTTGGTTGTTATCTCCATGGCGTTCACTTTCAATAAATTTAGATCCTTTTTTTATTTGGTTTTCTTTGAGTTGTCTATTTTATTAAATTTCTTTTTTATTGTTTGGAAAAGTTCAAAAAAAAAAAACAAAAAAAAGGGGGGGGGGCTTTCCCAAAGTGATCTGGGTACAAGTTCTTGCTTTTCTGTGTTGTTTACTTGTTTTTCCGTTTTACTAAAAAGTTGGGTTTTAAATTTTGATGCCCAATTGCCTAAGAACATGCGAGAGGCTTCTTTTATGGGAATGTTTCACTGAGCACTTAGATGAATTCTATGAGAATTTTATAGGAAATTGAGATATGGGTAAATGTCGTCTTCTTTTAAAATGGTTATGGTCATGCCGATTTCGCCATTATTGCTCATGCTTTGGTTTATTCTTTTTCAAATTTTGTTGGATGTCAGTGGTGGTAGCCTTTGGGACTCTGGTATTTTGGTATTACTGATAGGTTTGGGGTTGACATGGTGCTAAACGAACTTGTGGTAAGCCAGGTGATGTAGGAACTTGGCACCAACCATAGCTGGATTAAGAAATTTTTTGTAACAGGGTTGAATTTGAAGCAGCATCCCTTATCTTTCCACAGAAGAAAAAAAAAAATTTGCTTGCTGGAATGTTATTAGTTTCTGTCTAAACTTCGTAAAAACAGTGGGGTAGAAAATAGGACTAGTGTAAAACTTTGGTGTTACAAGTCATGGACTCTTCAGGATTTCAAGGGTTTGGATATTAGGATTATGTTTTAAACCAAACCCCAAAACACTTCTAAAACCAATTTGACAGATTATTTCTGCTTGCAGCTCATCTTCAGATGATGAGAATGGTTATGATGATTCAACAGCAAACTTCAGAGAACCTATGGACCGGAAGAGGAAGAGAAAATCAAGGAGAAAGCTTGAGCTTTTTCTGGAAAATTTGGTCACTAAAGTGATGGAGAGGCAGGAGCAGATGCATAAGCAGTTGATAGAGATAATAGAGAAGAGGGAGAGGGAGAGAATAATCAGAGAAGAAGCTTGGAAGCAGCAGGAGATGCAAAGAATGAAAAGGGAGGAGGAGTTGAGAGCTCAAGAGACATCTCGAAGCCTAGCCCTCATTTCCTTCATCCAGAATCTGTTGTGCCAAGAAATTCAAATTCTGGAACCTGTAACCACCCAATGCAAGGGAGAAGAGGGAGGTCAAATGGGTATGCAAAATGACATTAAGTGTAATCCAAATAACAGAAGATGGGACGAGGCAGAAGTACAAGCGCTGATTACACTTCGATCTGCTTTGGAACATAATGTTCCCCTTACAGGCCCCAAACAATCTATATGGGAGGAGATATCTGTTGGATTGCGCAGTATGGGCTACAACCGGACTGCATTGATGTGTAAACAGAAATGGGCGGGCATCAACAGGAACTTCAGAGGGAAGAAGCATCTTACTGATGGTAAGATATGCCAATATTTTCATGACTTGAACATGCTATGCAGAAATGGACTCATTGATCCAGGGTTTCTTGGTAAAGTCACAAACAGTGAGATTGAGGCCAAGAGTGAATGTTGGCAAAAATTTTACCAGTGGTTTTTTATGACATCAGTGATTTCAAAGAAGCAGCTTTGGAGCAAATATGTTTTTCCTGTGGAACTCTTATTATATCAGCTTTGAACTTTTGGATATATACATATAGTATTGTATTTTATTTGGCTGGCTGAAGCGGAGTGTTTTAATGGTTTTTTTTTTTTGGTCCAACTGCAGATGAAGCTATGCAGTTAGCCTGAAATGGACTGCTGGACTGGAGCTGGTATTCCCTTTTATTCTTCCTCTGTTCATTCTAGCTTTTGTTAGCAACTGGTAATTGGCAATATCGGATTGCAAGCTCGAAGAGTTCTAAATTGGTTGATACCCTTATAAGATACCTGGGCCGGGCTTTGGTAGCTGGTGGGCGTGCATATCCTGAAGGTGATCGATTTTGTCAGCAAGGTTTGGGGGTCGGAGTTTTACAATTAAGATTTGCCATGTATCCGGTAAGCCACAACATTGTTCAGGCCCTTCTGCCTAAGACTTGTTTTTCATGAATGGAGACATCTAGTTGAATAAACGATATATATAGCGATGTGCCAGATTGAGGAAAAAAAGAAAAGGCAAAAAGAAAAAAGAACAACCCTTTATACCAAAAACCCCTGTAGCAATTTCTGCTCCCAAAATGAAGAAAAGAAAGTGAATCCTGGACCCTTCTTGCATGAACCACTTGAGTTAGCGTTGGAAAAGCTATCACGCTTGAGGAGCTGAGTGCTCAACAGAATAAAACACAATCGCAGCATTGTTTTTAATCTTCAATAGACTTAAAAAATTTAAGATCAGCCTCAGGATGAGGGGTGTTTATTTTGCCCGCCCACCGCCACAGCCCCGCTACCCATGGTTGGTGGCTAGTAGGCGGAAGAAGAAAAAAGGATTTCCGGCTTTGTTAGGTCAGATGGCATAAAGGGTTATGAAATGTCAGTTTTCTGACCCAACCCGACGTAACACGGAATAATAATAATTTTTTTTAAAAAAAAATGGTAGTTTGCTCAAATGTTGTTGTTTGAGAAATGGAATTTTTAAGCCAAAAAGAGTTTTTTAACAAAAGTTTCATTTTTTAAACTTTTGTTAAAAGTGCATTTTGATCATTTTTAAGCTTTTTGGACCTTTAAAAGCTTTTTATCTTTATTTTTTTAACCAAACTAATATTGTTTTCTTCAAATATTGGTCTTTATGAGTATTAAAAGCACTTTAAGGCGTTTCAAACACAATCCCTATAGTGACTTCATTTTTCAAGTTCAAGCACCGAACGCCCCTTCTTCTCTGACTTTCCAGAAGTTTCCCCTTCTTCTCATCTCACCCTCTGTCTCACCGGCATTACCACTCAAATCTCACCGTGATACCATTAAATGTCTTGTTTTATTCTGTATTTGTATTAATGTGTCATCATGTTTGTTATAGTTGTGATACTGTCAATTTTTTTCCCATCTCACCGTTGTCGGTGTAACACCTCAGTCTCAATCTCGTCTTCATTGGTCTCTCTAGCCTCTAGGTGAGGAAACGCCCTTTTTTCTGTTATGCATGGTCTCACTGCCACCGGCACCAACTTGGCAATGTTGGTGAATGTCGAAAACTCCCCTCCGACCGAAAAAGTTGGTGACATATTATGGTTTGGGAGGAGGCCAAAACCCCATTTCCACCACCAACTTCACCAACACGTAGCCTACTCTGGATTTGTTGGGTTCTTGCTTCCATGAACACTGCTAAAATAGACGTAAGTAGTTATTGTACATGTGTGTAAATTTGGTACCATACAAACATAACTTAAAAAATGAGAAAATTTATAGAAGAAGATGGGGGGAGAGAAGGACGACTGAAATAACGATGATAATTCAATAGGTGGCCACGATCGAGAGCAACGCCATGAAGAACAAAGCACGTACAGTTTGTCTTAATTATCGCTTGTAAGGATCATCCTTGTTTGGTCATGCAGTGTAGCAGCAGTAGGCAATGACGGAACATAAATTTAATAATAAATCGAAGACTAAGAAAGAAGAAATTATATGTGGTAATAAAAGGGCTTCAAGAATAATATATATATATATATATATGTTCAGAATCAAACTAATATCTCCAAATGCACATTACATTCTCTCTCACAAACGGAGAACCAAAAATGTGTACTACAAATTAACGACAAATCTCAAAAGCCTATTAATATATATATACATCAGTTGGAGGCTTGGTGGAGGAAAATGAGAATGGCTACCAACGCCACCGCGAAGATAAGGATAATAGAAGCAGCAGGAGGCGGTTGCAATGGACCCATCAACAATGGAAGAGAGAGGAGCAAAACCGCCACCAGGATTATCATCACTAATGAACCGCCGCCACACCCATACTTTTCCATCTTCATCGATCGAAGCCTCTTCGATCTGCGATGCCACCAAAGCTTAACGGGTAGGGAAGAAAAAGAAAAAGAAAAATCATGCATGCACACATTTGGGCGGGTGCCATTTCATTGGGCAAATAAATCGTTTGCATGGTGTCGCTTTGGGAGAGGGAAGCAACAGTTGGCCAAGTAGGATGCTAATTAATTTCCATATTAATTTGAACACACTTTCATAAGGCTTTAGCCTTTACTTGGGACTCACTTGTCACCTGGTGTTTCCCCTTTAAAGTCAAAAACGTATTTTCATTTTTTAATTATTAAAAATTAAAAAATCTTTTATTTTAGACCCTTAAAATCATAATGGACGGTCCAGATTCAAGATCGAAAGAATTCTGGGATCTATCCCTTTACTTGAACCATAATTAATCCCCCCTCCCACTCTAGTTAAATATTTATATCTAGGCCCCCGCTCCCGCCCTAAGCCCTAATTCCATCTTTTCTTGTCCGGGCTTGGAGTAATCGTAACCTCGCCATGGACCCGGAGATCGTGAAGACCCAGGAGGAGCGGAGGCGCATGGAACAGCAACTGGCGTCCCTGACCTCCGTCACCTTCGACACCGACCTATACGGCGGAAACGACCGCGATGCCTACGTCACGTCCATCCCCGTCAACGAGGATGACGAGAACATCGACACCATGGACAACGAGGTCGCCCGCAAGCTCGCCTCCTACACCGCACCCAAGTTTCTCCTCAAGGAAATTCCCCGTGGAGGAGCCGAAGACGACAACGACGACCTTCTGGGGTTCAAGAAGCCTCAGCGCATCATCGACCGCGAGGACGACTACCACAAAAGGAGGCTCTTACGCGTGATCTCTCCCGAGAGGCATGACGCCTTCGCCGCTGGGGAGAAGACCCCGGACCCCTCGTTCAGAACCTACTCCGACGTAATGAGGGAGAAGGCGCTCAAGAGGGAGGAGGAGGAGACTCTCGAGAGGATAGCCAAGAAGAAGGAGGAAGAGGAGGCCGCCGTCAAGGAGAATAAGGCTGCTGAGGATAAGGGTCCCAAGAGGAGGAATCGGTGGGACCAGTCCCAGGACAAGGGGCTGCCGCGGCGGCCAAGAAGGCCAAGACGACGTCGGATTGGGACTTGCCGGAGGAGACAACCCCGGGGCGGTGGGATGCGACTCCGACTCCAGGGAGATTGGGCTATGCAACACCGTCTGTGTCTATTGGAAGGAGGAATCGCTGGGACGAGACGCCAACGCCTGGGAGATTGGCAGATGCCACCCCGGCCGGTGGGGCTACTCCTGGAGCCACCCCGGCTGGGATGACGTGGGATGCCACGCCAAAGCTTTCAGGCCTCACCACCCCCACTCCGAAGCGGCAGAGGTCAAGGTGGGACGAGACGCCCGCTACCATGGGCAGCGCGACCCCAATGGTGGGGGCAACGCCTTCTGCTGCTGCTGCGGCGGCGTTTACACCTGGGATTACTCCCGCGGGCGGAGTCGATCTGGCGACCCCCACGCCGGGGGCAATCAATCTGCGTGGTTCCATCACCCCGGAGCAGTACAATTTGCTGAGGTGGGAGAAGGATATCGAGGAGAGGAACCGGCCTTTGACCGATGAGGAACTGGACTCCATGTTTCCGCAAGAGGGTTATAAGATTTTGGAGCCTCCAGCATCCTATGTGCCTATTAGGACGCCGGCGAGGAAGCTGCTTGCGACGCCCACTCCGCTGGGAACGCCGCTGTATTCAATTCCCGAAGAGAATCGCGGCCAGCAGTTTGACGTGCCCAAAGAAGCGCCTGGTGGCTTGCCGTTTATGAAGCCCGAGGACTACCAGTACTTTGGTGCGCTGTTGAATGAGGAGGATGAGGAGGAGTTGTCCCCTGAAGAGCAGAAAGAGCGGAAGATCATGAAGCTCTTGCTTAAGGTCAAGAATGGAACACCACCGCAGAGGAAAACGGCGCTGCGGCAGCTTACTGATAAGGCGAGAGAGCTCGGGGCCGGCCCCTTGTTTAACCGGATTCTGCCGTTGCTTATGCAACCCACTTTGGAGGACCAAGAGAGGCATCTCTTGGTGAAGGTAATTGATAGGGTTCTTTATAAGTTGGATGAGTTGGTACGCCCTTATGTGCATAAGATTCTTGTTGTGATTGAGCCCCTGCTGATTGATGAGGATTACTATGCGCGTGTTGAAGGGCGAGAGATTATTTCCAATCTTAGTAAAGCTGCTGGCTTGGCCACCATGATTGCTGCTATGCGACCAGATATTGATAACATTGATGAATATGTCAGAAACACGACCGCCAGAGCTTTCAGTGTTGTTGCTTCTGCTCTTGGGATTCCTGCTCTCTTGCCCTTCTTGAAGGCCGTGTGTCAGAGTAAGAAATCATGGCAAGCTCGGCACACTGGGATTAAGATTGTTCAGCAGATTGCTATCTTGATCGGTTGTGCTGCGCTTCCTCATCTGAGGTCTCTTGTGGAGATCATAGAACATGGTCTGCTGGATGAGAATCAGAAGGTGAGGACAATCACCGCATTGTCTCTGGCTGCTCTTGCTGAGGCTGCTGCCCCCTATGGTATTGAGAGTTTTGACTCAGTGTTGGAGCCTTTGTGGAAGGGTATCAGGTCACACCGTGGGAAAGTCTTGGCTGCCTTCTTGAAGGCTATCGGCTTTATCATCCCGCTTATGGATGCGAAATATGCTAGTTACTATACTGAGAAAGTTATGGTTATTTTGATTCGTGAGTTTCAGTCCCCCGATGAGGAGATGAAGAAGATTGTTCTGAAGGTTGTGAAGCAATGTGTGAGTACGGAGGGTGTGGACGCTGAATACATTCGCAATGATGTTCTTCCTGAGTTCTTTAGAAACTTCTGGGTCAGGAGGATGGCTTTGGATAGGAGAAACTATAGGCAACTTGTGGAGACAACGGTGGAGATGGCAAACAAAGTTGGTGTTGCCGATATAGTAGGGAGAATTTTTGAGGATCTTAAAGATGAGAGTGAGACTTACAGGCGAATGGTTATGGAAACCATTGAGAAGGTAGTTGCCAACTTGGGTGCATCTGATATTGATGCTCGGTTGGAAGAGCTTCTTATTGATGGAATCCTTTATGCCTTCCAAGAACAGACTAGTGATGATGCCAATGTAATGCTTAACGGGTTTGGTGCGGTTGTGAACTCACTTGGGCAGAGAGTGAAACCGTTCCTACCCCAGATCTGTGGTACCATAAAATGGCGATTGAATAACAAGAGCGCAAAGGTGAGACAACAAGCAGCTGATCTCATTTCAAGGATTGCTGTTGTCATGAAGCAGTGCCAGGAGGAACAACTGATGGGTCACCTTGGTGTTGTCTTGTATGAGTATCTCGGAGAAGAGTATCCGGAGGTTTTGGGATCAATTCTGGGAGCTCTTAAGGCAATTGTCAATGTTATTGGTATGACAAAGATGACTCCTCCTATAAAGGATTTGCTTCCTAGGTTGACACCAATTATGAAGAATAGGCATGAGAAAGTCCAGGAGAACTGCATTGACCTTGTTGGACGAATTGCTGACCGTGGGGCTGAGTTTGTTCCGGCAAGGGAGTGGATGAGGATTTGCTTTGAGCTTCTTGAGATGCTTAAAGCCCAAAAGAAGGGTATTCGGCGAGCTACGGTGAACACCTTCGGGTATATTGCCAAAGCCATTGGACCACAAGATGTCCTGGCTACCTTGTTGAATAATCTCAAGGTGCAGGAGCGGCAGAACCGTGTCTGCACAACTGTCGCCATTGCTATAGTTGCAGAAACCTGTTCTCCCTTTACAGTTGTGCCAGCTTTGATGAATGAGTATCGTGTGCCAGAACTTAATGTGCAGAACGGTGTCTTGAAATCCATCTCTTTTCTGTTTGAGTATATCGGTGAAATGGGAAAAGACTACATCTATGCCGTGACCCCATTGCTTGAGGATGCCCTCATGGATAGGGATTTGGTTCACAGGCAGACTGCGGCTTCTGCTGTTAAGCACATGGCCTTGGGTGTTGCTGGTTTGGGTTGTGAAGATGCTTTAGTCCACTTGCTCAACTATGTGTGGCCAAACATTTTTGAGACTTCCCCGCATGTGATAAATGCTGTCATGGAAGCAATTGAAGGACTGAGGGTGGCCTTAGGCGCTGCTATTGTGCTAAACTACTGTCTTCAGGGGCTCTTCCATCCTGCTCGCAAGGTTAGGGAGGTCTACTGGAAGATTTATAACTCACTGTATATTGGAGCACAAGATGCTCTTGTGGCGCAATATCCTGTGCTGGAAGACGAGCATAGCAATATTGTATACAGATACAGTAGGCCTGAGTTAATGATGTTTGTCTGAATTAAGTGCAGTTTCATTTTATTACCTAATAGTTCACACATATATATATATATATATAGGGGACGTCTGATCTTGTTATGATGTTAGGCATTTTGCTTTAGTTTCTTTAAATCAATATGTTTATTAGACAATTATATTGAATCTCTATTGCGTTTCTGGGTACGTACGGGACCTTGTTTACTTGAAATAATATGCTATGTCAGTACAATGTCATGGATACAGCTTGGATAACCATCTAACCATAACTGATCCAAAGTTAATGACATTGCAAACTTTGCTAGACAATGCGCAGCTTTATAGCATTACGTACGTTTCACATGATGATCACAAACGGTCCAAGAAACTAAAGCCATTCAAGGGGAGTACTTTGGCTTCATTGATCACATATCCATAACGTCTAGAGCATATACCTTCCTCGATCATTAAGAGCTTGAACAATCTCTTAAAAATCTCCCTCTAAAACAACATAATGATATATAGCTCATACCAGCAACAACTTCAATCATCTTACAATTAAGCAGCTAATGTCTCTACTATCCTTGGATCTGAGACATAAGGTTAATTTTTCTTGCATAATGAGAAGCGAGAACATATCCTACATGATCACGGAAGAAATATTTTCAATATATATGAGACAGTACGTAGCACTAGAACACAATAGAGTTAAAATTGAGAGATCATACAAATTTAATTAAATAAATTGTCACGTACCCTCATATATCCACGTGTTCATGCCACATGAGCGAAGGGCGTAAAATTAAAGAAGATGTGCCGAGAGTGTCTCAACCCCATGCATGGCCGCACCGGACGTGGGTCCAACTTGAAAGCTAGCTAGCTAGGCCCACTTCCATAACGCTAACGCGTCAACCGTTGTGCAAATTGTGGGTTCAGGGAGCAACCTACGACTCCCGGTCATGTCAACCTGCTGCTCTGAGTGCTGTCCAACTGTAACTGTTGTTTCTAACCGGGTAACACCAGGCTAGGGGTTCCTCGTTCATGTCGCCGCTTCCACGTGGTGTCCGCTTTTGGGCATTATATACCTCGACACTTGCCAAGTAATACATTCAAGCTTCAACTCCACATTGATCAATTTTTCAGAGAGATAGAGAGTAGTGTGTGGAGAAATCCCAAATGGAACGTGGAGGCTTCAATGGCTACCGCAAGATCCCCAACGCAAGCTCTGGTAAATTAAGTATATGTCGGGAGAGGAGAGAACTACGTGATATATATGCATTTCATATGCTTATATATGTGTGTGTATATATATATCCTTGTCGATTTCGATTCATTTTTTCCTGAAGATCTTGCTTTTCGTTTTCGCATGAAAGGATGAAAAACAAGCTGAAAATAGTATCATTTTATTAGTATATATGTCGAAGATATTGCCCAGTGTAATGTTCTTCTCTTGCATGCAAATGAATTAATGTCTTCTTTTCTTTTTCACGTTGGATGAATATATTATGTACATTATAGAAATGTCTCTTCAATCTGATCAGCTCCCTCTTAGCAAGAAGATAGGCTGCATTTTGAGCTTTCAGACTCGGATCGATCAACTTTTTCTTTTCTTTTCTTTTCTTTTTTCAATATATTTCCTCATCAATGTTCAACATTATTGGCACCACGATTTGAACTGCGAGCCCTGGCTAGGGCTTTTGAAAGAACTCGATCAGACCATTTAATTTTGTTGATATTTTGGCTTCTTCTTTTTTTCCTTTTTTTTTTTTTTTATCTCTATTTTAACTTTATTGAGTTTCCCTATCTTTTACTTAATGCAGCTAGCTAGCTAGCTCTAATATTTCTTGTGTTCTTCCTCTTTTGTTTGTTTTGGAAATTTCAGTTCTTTAGAAAAACGTGCAAACATTATTGTTAATTGCGCTCTCTTCCCCCCAGTACTTCATAATATATATAAAAAAATTATGTTGGATATGTATTATGGTTTTCTATTCACAATAGAATGGTCTAAGCATCTGCTCATCTCCTGCAAATTGATTTATGAGATTGATTGACTATTGCTTTGGTATCCTTCATTTCAGTAATAATCTCCTTGTCTCTGCTTCTTTTCTACTCAACTCAAGAGTACCATGAGCTGAGAGTGCTAGCTGTAGGGTAAAATCGCAGTTGAAACGAAACGACTGAGGAAATTTTGAAAATATTGCTGTGTGGTTGTACAAGTGGCATGCATAATCCATGCAACATATGACCCCACAGGAGACAAGTGCCTTCCATGCATAAGCTAGCATAATTAATTTAAGGATATACCCCCACTACGTCTATGCCTGTCCACTTCAAATTTATGTCCGTACTCTACGTCTAACTCGTATTTTACGCACCCGTTTTGAGTTGAACTGGATTATTTATCAATTATGAGAGAAAAAAACAAAACAAAAATGCTACTTTTTTTTTTCTTTTTCTTTTTTTGAGTTATAAGAGCGACTACGGTTGTTCGGGAATCAGAACGCACCCACTACTTTTCTCGAGGTGCGTTTAAAGTGATGACATATATATGAAGACAACAAAACATGAATAGGGTTGGCTGGTTGTTTGTCTTCTTTTTCCTAGTCCAATCACAGCCATTAGTCATGTCAAATTTGTGCTATACACACAAGATATTTTATCAATATATATATCTAGAAGGAAAAATATTTCGAGTATTAAAATGTTTACTATAACATTACTTTATAATTTATATATAGAATGTCGGGGTGCATGAGATATATATGATCACATATAAAAATTGCGTCAGATAAATATAACTTTGCATATCGTCGCAGGACTGAAGCTGACAAATATGAAAATGAGGCTGGCGGAGATCAACCACGCCAACAATCATTCAACCACGGCTGAAGACAACGAATGCACGGTGAGGGAGCAAGACAGGTTCATGCCGATCGCTAACGTGATAAGGATCATGCGCAAGATCCTTCCTCCGCATGCCAAGATCTCCGACGACGCAAAGGAAACAATCCAGGAGTGCGTCTCTGAGTACATCAGCTTCATCACCGGCGAGGCCAACGAGCGGTGCCAACGCGAGCAGCGCAAGACAATCACCGCCGAGGACGTGCTGTGGGCCATGAGCAAGCTGGGCTTTGATGACTACATCGAGCCGCTCACGGTGTACCTCCACCGTTACCGCGAGATGGAGGGCGATCGTGGGTCCATAAGAGGTGAGCCGCTGGGGAAGAGGGCGGTCGAGTTTAGCACGCTGGGGGTTGCTGCTGCTTTTGCGCCGGTTTTCCAGATGTCCGGGCAACATCACCATGGGTTTTTTGGAGCTGCGGATCATCATCACATGGGTGGTGGATACTTGAGAGATGCAGCCAATGCGGGGTCATCCCATCAGGCTGCTGCAGTGGCAAACGGTGAGCCACATGGGCAGTACAAGTGAGCTAATTAACCTACTTGATGATCATTGATCAGAGGTAACACTAACGTAGTTGGTGGAAGAAGAGGGACTTTGGCTGTTTCAATCTAATGCATATGCATGCAATGGAATAACATGGTTTTGTTTTTTTCCTTGAGAAGGAGACCTACTCAATTCTAACTGCCTTACAATTTTCCATGATATCTCCATCTCTCTCGAAGGAAAAATTAAGAAGAGAGAACGTAATCACCAAAGCCATCATATATATAGATATTGGTAAACGAGAAACACCAACGTGCGTATATAGAATGAATTAATGGTTGAAAAACTTACATCCGGAGGTAATTAATTAAGCAAAAAGGTACATTTTGGTAATGAATAATCTTAATTCTGAAGCGCGAATAGAGCGGAAGGATTGAACTCCGTACTGTGATGTCCAGATGAACGATACTATTTGTCGTTTTGGGCAAACGACGACCACTGAAAAATGACAGCAATGATATGAAAAAAGCGAAAAGAAAGGAGCTCCCAGCGAGGATCGAACTCGCGACCTTTCGCTTACGAAGCGAACGCACTACCACTATGCTATGGAAGCCTTGTTGTTAGTTGATCGGAAAATAAATTTCTAAACTAATACTATCCCACCCTTTTGCGACTGCTTCGTCTCAAACTTTCTTGGCCATTTGTGGGATTGAATGAATTCAATGACTACATTAATCTAAGTGAAAAACATATATAATATTTGAAAATTCTCAAACCCAGCATGACAATTTTCACTCTCTAGCTAACATCTTGAATCAACTACAATTTGACTACAACTACAACTTCAAATATGAATAACTTTTGTAGCTTCTTAAGATATAGATAAGCCAATCACTTTCAAGCTAAAAATTCTAATTTCAAGCACAAACTCATTAGTAAAATTCTAAAACCTTAACCTCTATTTTAATTAAATATTTTTAAATTTCACCATGTTGAGACAAGAAAAGATCTAGACAATCCTGATCCAAGTAACACATATTCTCATGCATCAAGATTCTTAAAATTCTTAGCATGCTAGGTATCGGCTTTCTTATTCGCTTACTAATTGAGTTCGACTCATGAGTCGTGATCAAACAAAATTAAACAAACCAAACTTAAACATTTAATAATACTTATTAGATTCAACTCATTTACAATATACAAAGAAAAGCACAGTCATGATAGAATTGGCATTAATATCAATATGTTTACTTAACAACTAAATAACTATCTCCAAGAGGTAACTCAATCGACTCGAGATTATGCTTAATGAAGTAGAAGTCACTAGTTCAAATCCTCTCTTCCCTCTTGTGTAGACATGTTAAAAAAAAAAAAAAAAGCATAACTTCAATTTTGAAAGTTGCATTTAATCATTATAGATGCAACAGTAATGGGCTAGAAGGAAAAAAAATAGAAGTCCATATAAGGTATAATAATAAGCCCAAGCCCGACAAGCTCCCTATTTGTCCAAACTAAAGCCCTAAACCTCGTCTCTGCCGTCTTCCTCGCTAACCAGCGTTCTTCTCCAACCAAAACCAAGCAACAGAGCAATCCGGTGTCGATGGCCAACGAATTGCCTGAAGAGTTGGTGACACAGATTCTGATATGCCTTCGGGTCGTCTCTCTCTTGCAATTCAGGTCCGTCTGTAAATCATGGTACATTGGTACGCTCTCATTAATCACCAAAACTTCATAACAAAACACCTCCTACACAACAAGAACAGCAGCACCCACCTTCTCCTTACAATGCGTGACAAAAACATAGATTATTCTATATCCATGATTTCTTGTGAAACACTCAAAGTATCCGTTACACAACCCATACCTCCACAGTTTTTTGGGCTCGACAAGGAGGCCCCGATTTTTGTCGGGGGTTCTTGCAATGGTCTCGTTTGTATTTACGATTTTCGTGCATTGCTTATTGTTATGTGGAACCCTGCAACTAGAGAAACAAAGGTTGTCCCCCGTTGCACCCCCGCTGGATATCGCACCGTAACTGAATGTCTAGGATTTGGTTTTGATGCCAAAACTAATGACTACAAGATAATCCACCTTTTTACTCTCTATGATCCCCACGGCGTTGAGATATTTAAGCTTGGAATAGGTATACCCCAAAAAGAGGTATACAGCTCAAGTGCTAATTCTTGGAGAAAAGTTGATGGCCCCTCGTGTTTTGTTTATTCTGTACTTCCGAGTACACGCATCAATGGGATGGTTTCTTGGATTGCAGCTATTGAGGATAGGGAGAAACTTCTTTTGTCATTTAACATGACCGATGAGGTATTCCTAGAAACACCGCTGCAGCCATTGGTGGAAGTTAAGCGGCAGAAAAATGCGTTTAGTTGGTCTTGGAACTTTTTTGTGTTGAATGAATCGCCTGCCATGGCTACTGGCAATAGCCATTTTGATATATGGTTGTTGCTTGAAGTTGGTCTTAAGAACTCCTAGATTAAGCTTTTCACCATTGAACTCGATTCAAATTGATGATCCACTTGGTCCATTACCATTAGGATTTTCAAAGAATGACATAATGTTCTTTGAAATTTCTGACAGTCAGATTGGCTTGTATGACCGCTTTACCAAAAAAATGACTCTTCTCCAAATTGGTTGTGGTCTCCGATCAAGAGGATTGAAGTGGGTGCAGCCGCAGTTGAATACTTACATGGATTGGAGACCTTAGTTTCTGTCAAAGGGATGAAATGAATTTGAAGAGCAGGACAGCATATATGTGCATGCGGAGATAGTATTTTCTGTTCTGCTTATTCTTGTCAAATTAAGTCTTTCTTTTTGTGCTTTTATGAAAGGGAAAAAGAATCCGTTCCGATCAATAATTTTCCCTGGCTACCCATGGGAAGGGTCTTCTTCAATACACTTCTTTTTAGTATCCAATTGATCATCTTGCTCTTCGTTTTCTTCCCCTTCTACCTTTTGATATCCTTCTGAATCAGCTTCAGGTCTTTTCCTTTGAGGAATCACTTGAAAGAAAGAAACTTTCCAATCCTTTGTTTCCATAAACTTGAGGAGTATCTCTATCACTTGGTTCACTGTAAGGACCTGCACTCAAATAGACAAGATGCAGAATTCCATTGAGTTCTACTACAAACAAAATTGACAAAAATAGAATAACCTCAGTGTATGTGTAAGGTTGAGACTGATGTATAGATCACTTTATCTTCTCTATGAGTTACACATAGGCCAATTAAGATAAATGTTGCATTATAATTTGAATTACTCCTACAACAACCAAATATGCAGTTTCATATGAACAAAAAGAGAATTTTCCAGAATATACTTCCTAATTTCATTGCTGAGAACCATAAATTGAGACGCACAGTGCTTTCCAAATGCCAAGTACACAGCCCCAGGAAACCAGAACATTTAAGAGAACGTTTGCCGTTAATATGCCACTTGAGAACACGTATACTAATTGCTAGGCAGCTCAGAGTGAAAGCAGTGCGGCCAAAACCAAGACAAAGACATGCTTTCGTCACAAAAATTACATTTCTATCATTAAAGCAATAATGATGTGCACGATAGTCAAACTTCCAATAGAAAGAACAAGCCAGACTGAAAACTATACCTGGGAACTTGACATCTTTAAGTAATTTCCAATGGGGAGCTTTGCTGTTTGGATTCCCTGCTCTTGTGCTTTCTTCATGGTTATCCCTTTCCACCGATTACGGTCCACTAATCCACCAATAATGTAAATTTTCTTCAGATCAAGTTCCTCGAGAACAGTTTCAGCATCCGCTGTGAGATATACCAGATTTTCCTTCTGATCTTGCAATGCTTCAATGTAAGATTGACTTTCCTTCTCAACCATCCACTTATCAAACCCTGGAAGCCTTTGCAATTGACTTCCCATTTCTCCCTCGCATCCCGTCAACCACAGATGACAAGGGCTCGTACATCTTCCATTCACCGCATAACAATACATAATCTGCAAGTTTTATCAATAATAGAGGACATAAGATTACCGAGCAAGTTAAAACAACACCAAACTGTTCCTCAACAAAATGAATTAACCATTAACAGGATCAATAAAACCAAAGAAGAGTGCTCTGATTCGCGATCAGAGACAACATCAATGCTAAGTTGCAACAATTCAATTACAAAAAGGCTTGATCCTCCCCACTCCTAGATCCTCAAATGGAAAACAGCAATGCAGGCCATATTATTCATGACCGGTGATTACGAGACAACATCAATTATGGAGCATACAAGAATGACTTCTTGCGAGCTAGAAATCATAAACATGTAACAAAATACACTAAAAATCAAAATATAGGTAACCATCCAAAACAATGTGATCATATAGCAATGCCAATTGGAAGATTTCACTCTCTAACATCTTGAACCAACTACAATGCGACTGCAACTGCAGCAATTCAAATACGAATAACTTCTAGAGCTTCTTCATAAGATATAGACAAGCCAATCACTTCTAGTTAAAAACTCTCATGCCAAACACATAAACTAATTAGTAAAATTCTAAAATCTTAACCTCCGTTTTAATTAAATATTTTAAATTTGACCATGTTGAGACGCAAAAAGATCTATACAATCCTGATCCAAGTGACAAATACATTCTCATGGATCAAGATTCTTTAAATTCTTAGCATACTAGTTATCCTTATAGCTGCTCCTATCACAACCCCGTATTTACCGCTCTAATATTTATCATATTTTACTATATTTTGAAAATGACAAATGCTGATTTGGTAGACTCTTAACCATTTAATTTGAAAATAATGGGTTAGAATTTGAGAAATCTAGGGTAGAATAATCTTAAAAAATCTGCAAGTACCAAAACGGCAGCGTCTCAACCCATTTAGAACAGCAATAGCTCCAAAGAATGAAAACATAAACATTTCAATAAAGAAAGACCTGTTGAACGAGGCTGTGAATCTCGGAGGGGGTCATGAGGTGAGCGAAGTCGAGGTCAAGGACGATCTTCTGGCCGAGCTCTCTGGCTCTCGTGAGCCGCTCGATCTTCCTCTCCCTCTCCTCCGACCTCTTCTCCATCCTCTCCTTCCTGAGGCTCCGACGGGACTCGATCAGCCTCGACCGCTCCTCCTCCGGCACGCCAGCCAGCTTCTCCTCCCACTCCCTCCGCTTCCGCTCCCCCTCCTCCCTCTTCTGATGCTTCTCCTGAGCCTTCTTCTCCGCCTTCCTCGCCTCGAATCTCTGCTGCTTCAGCAGCTTCTTCTGGGCGCTCTTCGAGAGGGCTTGGGGAGGGCTGGGGAGGGCATTCGAGGGGTTAACGACGGCATTTTGGTCATTTTGCATGTCCTCCATTGTTCGAACCAAGCCTCTGCGCGAGGGTGTGTTCGATAACACTCGGAGCAGAGAGTTTTTGGGTTTTAGGGTTTTGTGGAACGACGTCGCCGTTATCTTCCCTCTTTTTTCTTGAGGCGATATACCTTGGTAATTGAATGTTGCCATGTTGGAACGATTTCCTGTTCTAGTTGGTTGCGGCAATATACCTTTGTTTTATTAAATAAAAATAGATATGAGTAATAACAAGTACAAATATGTTTCAAAAATAATAATAATAAACAAAATAAAAAATAAAAAAACAAAACAAAACAAAATAATAATAATAATACCTTAGGGACGTGTCAACCAAAAGATTTTGAGTTTTGAGTCTTGAATTTAGCCTGTAAAATTATTTGCTATTTGGCTTGATTTTTTTTTTTTATGTGTTCACACAAAATGGAAAATGAGGATTTAAACTAGTGACCTTTACTTCATTAGACGTAATTCCAACCGATTAAACTACATCTTATGTGGATTATTTGGCCTGAATTTTACTTTCAATCATTGAGGATTTTTTTCGTCACCCTTAAGTTTTCAAGTTCCATTGTCATGTAATATAATATGAGTAATGCAACATATATATACATTCCCATTTCAGTGATTTCACACTTAATTAGCCTATTGAATTGATGTAACAGCTCTTATTAGTCTATGGATCAACTAAACAATAGTCGATCCAAAAACTACCATTTGTTAGGGTCATTACTCAGGACCTTTGGATCAAACACTGGCGTAAGTCAGTGAGCCGGTGGCTTTGATACCAATAATAAATTCATAATGCATAAATAAAATAAAACTAAAAGTGGAATTAAAATAAAAGAGACAAAAGATTTCAATAGTTTGGTCTATGACTTACGTCCATAGATAAAGCCATAAGGGCTACATTAAGCTCTTATTGAATGAATGTTTACAATACATAATACTTTATTTATAGAGCTTATGTATAAATGTAATCGTAATCAAATCACCTAATTTAGGGTAATCAAATTATAATCAAATCCCTAAATTTAGGCTAATCTAATCTTCATCGATCTTCATCAAATCCCTAATTTTAGGGTCATTACTCTAACACTATTGTTAAAACACATAAACCATTAAAATGAGTTAAAACATAAGACTCTTAAGTTTAATTTAATCCATATAAATTAAAACACACACACATATATATATATATATATGTAAGACCCGAAAAAATAATTAAATTTATTATTGCAACTGAATATTTGATGATAAAACATAAAGTAATTGGTTTAGTTGTGGAGCAAAAATTTAATTGAAAAAAAAAAACTTCCGGAAATTTCGTTTTTTTTTTTAAATAAATTTTTAAACTTTATTAAATTAGCTAAATGCGACATCACTAAATGGAGAGGATCCTGTTCCACTAAATTAGTGATGTTCAACAAATTTATTGACATACCAAACAGTAACACGTCAATAAATTGTGACGTGTCAAATAGTAACACGTTAATAAAATTTATTTACTCCTATGTTTTAACATTCCCGTCAGAAAACGCTGGTCAATAAAATTTATGTTTTTAGTTGTGAACTCGCATTATGTGCGAGATTTTTTATTATAATTTAATTTAAAATTTTAAATGCATTTTTATTGAATTTTTTATTATATGTTGTAAAAAATATATATATCCCACTTTTAAATATAGTGACACAATACATGTTTAAATCATAGAAAATTATGTCACCTATTAAATCATGTTTAAATCATAGATTTTTTATTTTTTATGAATACAATATATATATATATATATATATATATATGTGTGTGTGTGTGTGTGTGTGAAACATTTCACTCAATATTTGATGCAACCAATCAATCATCTGATATTATATTCAATACTTAACTATTTCTTTAGTGTTTAAAAATTCAAATGAAGAACATCTCAACAAAAAAATTAATAAACAAAATGGAAACATAAAAGGAAAAATCGTGTGTTAATAAAGAGAGAGATCATAAAGCATTAAGACATTTAATTTATTAAAAAATAGAAAAATAAATTATTAAAAACCGGTTCAATCTCACATACTCTTTTAACGGTTCAATTATTAAAATTATAAGTAGAAAAACAGGTTTATTATTTAAAAAGTATGAGTTCACGTTACATGTGGCAATTTTTTGAGGGATTTCGGCTATATATATATATATGACCTTTAATTTTAGTTTAATTTATAAACATATTAAAAAATTATTGGTATGAGAAAAAAAAAAAAGTTAAGAAGAATAATTACCTCCCAGTTGAATTTTTAGGCCAATAGATTATTTGTTTGTTAATGTTAATGAGTGGAGAAAGAGAAAGAGGTGGAGAGAAAAAAGAGAGAGAGACATGGAGAGAGGGGAAAAAAAGTAGAGAGACAAACATATGAATCGGTTCAAAAGAGATAGACCCGGAATGAGAGTGAATGACTTGAAGAGAACAAAAAAAAAAATTGTTGCGATTTGAAGGCACTTCAAAAGAAGGTTTCGGCTATTATATATGATATATGATTTGATTTGTATTATTTGTTTTCTTATTTGATTTGGATATTGATAATACTTAATTTATGAAATAATTTATATGTAAAAACTCTTGAAATATAATTAAATGTCATTAGTTAGTCGCTTAAAATACTTAATAAATGTGAAATGTATGTAATAAATGACATTACTTTAAAAAATAAAAAAAATAAAGTAGGTTAATTATATTTGGAATAATGCTACTATTTATACTTATTTATCACACTTATTTGGAATAACATATTTTAAGTGATTTTTTTTTTTTAAGTAATTGACTTAAAAAAAAAATCAATTAATACGCTCTACATTAACAAGCTTAAAATAAATGTAATAAAAGTGTTACTCTTAGTTCATTGAAGTCGCATATACATAGTTGCCCCTGAGGGAGGCTTTAGACAAAAACGACAACCTGAACCTGATATAATAATAAAATAAAAATGTCTCTGGGGGTTTCGATAGCAAATATTGGGAATTTGGGATAGATAAGAGGCAACAGAGATAAATAATATATATACATACATTTACGTTACATAAAAAAGTCAGCATTTCGTGAAATTTCGCTTACATTTGGAGTTCATTTCGCACACTTGTTCGAAAGCCCCCGACCCCCCGAGAGCGAGAAGGAAGCCCTCTTTCTTTGCTGAACCTCTGGACACGAACCACATGAGCGAAGAGCTCGTAGAGCCCTCCAGCGACGCCGTTTGCTAGACAGAAGAATGACTCAGAAGCTTCAGCAGCAGCTAAGGGAGGTCGGATCCAAGCTCGAGACCCCTCCCTCCACCAAAGACGCTCTCGTCAAGCTCTTGAAGGTACGTCATTTCCTCTCTGTTTGGTATCTGAGAAAACTAAGGAAAAACGATGCGAGGGAAAAAGCACAATTTGACTCTCGTGTGAAACAGATGGAATTAGGGAGCTCAAGTGAGCTAAGTATTGTGCTAGGGTTAATTCAACGGGAGTTTATATGGTATTTGAGCTAAACAGTTAGAAAGTTTAAAAATTTAAGGTATTTTTTTTTTCTTTTCTTTTGTTTTGTTTTTTTTTAAAAAAAAAAAAAAAAAAATTAGACGGAGTGCTTAGTGAGTTTAAACTTATTAACGTCGAAATTAGTCACTTTGATGGAACTTTAGGGGAGAGGAATAGGTTGAATTAGGGTTAATTCGCACATTGCTGCTTTGAATCTCTTCTTCGTTTTATGGTGGAAAAATTTGTGTTTGTGTTCTGCCATTCTGGTTGTTGTTTCGTGAAGTTTATTTGGTTTAATTGGGTGGTGAGCTGAAGAAAACGAAAGGAACGGATACTATGAATCTTATGTGTTGTATTGTTTTGGTTTCCAAGGACTGAATTACTCAACCCAATGTGGTCAACTGGCTGTAGTAGGGCGACTGAAGGTCTTTTTGCTGTCTTTAGGGTAGACCCATAATAATTCTGGCTTTTGCTTGAGATAGAAAGTCATAGTTTTGATAGGAGTTGGAGTGTATTTGGTTGCACGGACAGAATCAAGATTTCTCATCCATGGAGGGGCTAAAGTGGGGCTAAAGTATGAATGAGGGGTCAAACTTATTTTTGATGAGGGCAAGCCTATTTTTTTAAGCCTAAAAATACACATATATTTAACTTTACAAATCAAAAAATTAAAAGAAAAATTAAAAATTAGGGGAGCCATCGCCTCCCTTGGGGCTATATGTATAATGAGGAACTCTTCCAAGGTAAGGCCACTTCATGTACCCACCCCTGTCAGGTAAACCTCAAACCCATGCAAAGTGTTTCCTTCACACGGATCGGGTAATGCTCCTGCTTTGTTGTCGAGCTGGCCCCAAGAAATTGTTTGCACCCAATACAATTCAAACCTTAGACCTAATGGGAATGCCACCAAGACGAAAGCCCTTGTCACTTGAGCCAATATTTTGTCTGATTGAGGAATTCATTGTTTTGTAATTGAGGAATGAGTAAAAGATATGAAAGAGTGTTCGATAAAGGAAAATGATACAAGTTTGCATTTCCAAATTGAGGTCATTATATTGAAAGACATGATGCAACAACTAAGAGCAAAGTAGATAGCAATTATGATAGAACATAGATGATGATTTAAAACAGTCAAATTTCACAAGTTTCCTTATGATGGGGTGTATGCAGAAGTACCTCTGTCTGTACCTGTGGATAGTAATCAAACATTCACATCTTATTTGTAACTTGAACAGCTGAGTTTCTTGATCAATTAAATCACCCATCCGGAAATTTTGTTTTTGCGATGAGTCACCTGTCTGAAATTCTGTTGATAGGGCACATTGAACAAACACCTACTAGTTGCACCTAAACCATATATATCTAGATTGCCCCATTACCTCACGCTTACCCTTTTTCCTTGCTTTGTTTTCTTCTTTTTCTCTTATTTCAGCCTCTTAGAACCAGTCATATATTTTTTTACACTATTATTTTTCATATATTATTCTTTAGGCCATTTATAAATATGTGACAATGGATGCTTAGTAGTAAAGCATGTTCTAAATATGTATTTTTTCATTGGAAATCCGTAAAACATAATTATTCCACAGTATTCAATTGACTCTGTTTGATGCAGACACCTGTGCTATTATATGTAAAAGTTAGGTTTCTTAGCATATTTTATTCAAATTTTCCTGTCAACTTCCAGCAAGCTGCAACATGTCTCTCTGAACTGGATCAATCACCATCGGCTTCAATCTTGGAGTCGATGCAGCCTTTTCTTAATGCAATTGTCAAGCCAGAACTGCTGAAGCACCTAGATAGGGATGTCAAGCTTCTTGTTGCGACATGTATTTGTGAGATCACCCGTATCACTGCACCTGAAGCACCTTACAGTGATGATGTTCTAAAGGTGTGTTCATTTATACTGGGCATCTGGATAATGAAGTTGGTCATGCTTTCCATATAAACCCTGTAGTTGAAATTGTACTTCCACCTGATTGGTGTTTGATCTGTCTTGCAGGATATCTTTTGCTTGATTGTAAGCACGTTTAGTGGGTTAAGTGATACCAAGGGTCCATCCTTCGGTAGGAGAGTTGTCATTTTGGAGACTCTTGCAAAATATAGGTCTTGTGTTGTAATGTTGGATCTTGAATGTGATGATCTGGTGAATGAAATGTTCAGTACTTTTTTAGCTGTTGCCAGGTATGTGTTTCTCTAATTTTGTTAATTGAAAATCAAATTCAATGAACGTGATTTTTTTAATAGTAATACATTACTTATTTCTGAAATTCATATTGTACTAAGATAGTGATTTCTGTTCCTGCTGTTTTGAGGCTGTAAGCTTTTATTCTTCAAATTATCTTTCTTATCTAAAATTTTTAGTTATATTCTCAGAATGGTCTACATGTCGGATATTGTCAATGGTTATATAATATAGTTTGTGATTTGTTCTTCATTTGTGGCCCAAATAATGAGAGGTATCTATAGAAACTGTATATCTCTGTATCTGTTGGAATAGGAGATGTGAAACTTAGGTAAGTCATGACAAGACCCAGAAAATAGTTAAATATTATTATTTGTGCTTGTTCTCTCCTCCCGCTCTATCTACTAGAGGCAACTCATTGCTTGTTTGTGGATTTATTAATCTAGTATGTTTTGCATTGCAATTCGTCAGTGGATGTTCACTGGCAGTTAGCTTTTCCCTACTTTTTATTTCTTTGTTTTTTGTTTTCTAAACAAAGGAAGGATGTCTTCTGTAGATCTAATAACCACCATTCTTAAATTTTGTAATGTGCAGTGATGATCATCCAGAAAGTGTTATGTCATCAATGCAAACAATCATGGTCGTTCTCTTAGAAGAGAGTGAGGATGTCAGGGAAGATTTGTTATTTGTTATATTGTCTATATTGGGTCGTAATAAAAGTGTAAGTACCTTTTCTCTATGTTGGTATGCAATTGATTAAAGTAACCTGTATTTTGCTTCTATTACTTAAAGTTTCTCTTGTAATACTAATTTATTAGGGAATTGATTTTATAGAACTTGAATTCCAGGATATTAATTTGGCTGCAAGGAGGCTTGCGATGAATGTTATAGAGCACTGTGCAGGAAAACTTGAAGCTGGCATAAAGCAGTTCCTTATATCATCAATGTCAGGAGATAATAGGTCCGTGAATAGTCAAATTGACTACCATGAAGTTATTTATGATATATATCGCTGTGCTCCTCAGATCCTGTTAGGAGTAGTCCCATACCTCACAGGCGAACTACTGGTAATTACTGATTCAGAGGTTTACATTTCTGTGCTTCCTCTATTTAATGATATTTAATTATGATAAAAAGGCTTCTCAGTTACAAGTTTCAACATATGCAGACTGATCAGCTAGATACTCGTTTAAAAGCTGTGAGGTTAGTTGGAGATCTATTTGCTTTGCCAGGATCTGCTATTTCTGAAGCCTTTCAGCCAATCTTTTCAGAGTTTCTGAAGAGGTTGACTGACAGACTTGTTGAGGTTCGAATGTGTGTCCTTGAAAATGTCAAAAGCTGTCTTCTGTCAAATCCGTTAAGAGCCGAAACTCCTCAAATCATTTGTAAGTGAATGACATTGATTTAAAAATATACAGTTGTGCAATATGTATTATTTATCAGAAAAAAATGTGACACTTTGATCTTGGTCAACATTTTAGCTGCACTTTGTGACCGGTTGTTGGACTTTGATGAAAATGTTCGAAAACAAGTTGTTGCTGTAATCTGCGATGTGGCATGTCATGCTCTAAATGCTATTCCCCTTGAAACTGTAAAACTTGTAGCTGAGCGCCTTCGGGACAAATCTGTAAATATGCCTTTTCCTTCTATCTGTTTTTAGCTTTTTTTGTAACCATCCAGTGATTGTTGTTCTTTGTATTCTAATGAGTAATGGTTTCTTTTGCTCTTGATTTCAGCTGCTTGTTAAAAAATATACCATGGAGAGGTTGGCTGAGATATACAGGGTTTATTGTGTGAAATGCTCTGATGGATTGATCAATCCAGATGATTTTGATTGGATTCCTGGGAAGATTTTGAGATGTTTCTATGACAAAGATTTCAGGTAAATATTTTAAATTTGCATGCATCACAAGATTTGTTTTTGCTATCTGCTTTTCCGTTGTATTTGATGTCAAGCAAGCTGAAAGCCATTTGGTATTCCATCTATACTGGCTTACTGAACTGCAGGAATATCTCACTTTTGATGATTTGATTCTAAGATGATTCCAAAAGTTTTTGCTCTATGACACACAAAATTTGTTTCTTTTGCCCAGTTTTCATGTTCATAATTACTTCAATTGTGCAGATCAGATACAATTGAATCTGTTTTGTGTGGGTCCCTGTTCCCAATTGAGTCCTCGGTTAAAGATAAAGTTAAACATTGGGTAAGGATTTTCTCGGGATTTGATAAAGTTGAGGTGAGGGCCCTTGAGAAGATACTGGAGCAGAAGCAGAGGTATGTTATAGAAATGTGTTGTTTTATCATGAAGTAGTTCCATTTATTTGACTTTTGATGGACCTCTCAATCTTTCATTTTGGTAGTTGATGGATTGTGGACTGATTTTGGGGTGATTTCCTCTTGGGTTGCAGGTTACAACAAGAGATGCAGAGATATCTGTCTCTTAGGCAAATGAGTCAGGTTTGCAAATGTTAAAATTTAGAAAATTTTGCACTGTCATAAGCAGTTTTTCAAGATCAAAGACATTGATGTTGTTCAAATACAGGATGGTGATGCTCCTGAGATCCAAAAAAAAGTTCTTTTCTGCTTCCGAATTATGTCTCGCTCATTTGCTGATCCTGCAAAGGCTGAAGAGAATTATCAGATTCTTGATCAATTGAAAGATGCTAATATCTGGAAGATTTTGACAAACCTTGTTGATCCAAACACTGGCTTCCATCAAGCTTGTACTTTCCGGGTAGGGACTAAGTTACTGCTTAGTACCATGAATTTTAGAGCTGGTTTTGTTCAGGTCACAAGGTTGGGATTTATGGGTGGCATCGCATTGGAGGGCCCTTTATTTAACTCCTTTGGTTGGTTTTGATTGAACTTGATATATAACCTAAAATATGAAAATGAAAAACCCATTATGAGTTGAGATTCACAACTGTTATAATAGATGCTACTTGCAAATTCTGCCAAACCTTGTGTAGTAAAAAGAAATTTTGACCAACTATGTGCTTTCTCTACCATGATCACCTGCATTTGCTTGTCATAATCTTAGTTCCCTTTCACCATCACTACCACTACCACTGCCACTGCCACTGCCACTGCGACCATATTACTTCCCATACAGGCATTGTGCTATACTACTACTGATTGCTATAGCTGTTTCACCTTCATCTATCTTCATTAATGACAGTGGGAAACTCCACCATTTTTTATTTTTTATTTTTTTTGCTTCGAATGGTTTCATATGATATTTTCCTTTACTTGCAGGATGATTTGCTTAGGATACTTGGTGAGAAACATCGACTTTATGATTTTCTGAGCAATCTCTCTGTCAAGTGTTCTTATTTACTTTTCAACAAGGAGCACGTGAAAGAAATACTTCTGGAGGCTGTCACACATAAATCTTCTGGAAATACTCAATACACTCAATCTTGCATGGATATACTAGTGGTAGATACATGTCATTCCTACATCTCATTTCCTATACAGACAGGTTTTTCAAGATTTACTTAATCTTAGGTCTTTTGTGAACAATGTCAGCTTCTTGCTCGCTTCAGTCCAATGCTCCTTGGTGGGGTTGAAGGGGAATTAGTAAATTTTCTTAAAGATGATGATGAAATAATAAAAGAAGGTGTTTTGCACGTTCTAGCAAAGGCTGGTGGTACCATCCGAGAACAACTGGCAGTTTCATCGAGGTGCAACTCTTGAAATTTTTGACTTGTTATACCAAGCTCCTCATGTATTGTGTTTGTTATAACCAATTGTTTACCTGCAGTTCCATAGACCTCGTATTGGAGAGGCTATGTTTAGAAGGCAGTCGAAGACAGGCCAAGTATGCTGTACATGCCTTGGCAGCCATAACAAAGGATGATGGACTCAAGTCACTTTCTGTTTTATACAAGGTTAGTTTCATATTTGACTGAGGAAACACTGATGCGATTATTTTTCAATAAGGATTTTGACAGTCTTTCATTCATCACCGGTAGATCTCCTCAACTCATAGCGAGCTGCCTCAACTCATAGCAATATCAATGTTCTGTTCTTGTATTTGCAAAAGCTGATGTTTCCTTCTCAATTTGCAGAGGCTCGTGGATATGTTGGAGGAGAAGACACATTTACCTGCTGTTCTACAATCTCTAGGGTGTATAGCAGAGACTGCAATGCCAGTTTTTGAAACTAGAGAGAGTGAAATTGAAAATTTCATAATAAACAAGATTCTGAAGTGCAGTAATGTATGGCTTTCAAGATCCACTGGACTTCTGCAATTATATATGACCTTATCATATAAGTTTTCATTGATATGTGCTTCTCTGAGTTTTTTGATGTATGTGCATGGTTTACTGTTTCAGAAAGCAGAAGATGATACAAGGGCATCTTGGGATGACAGAAGTGAGCTTTGTTTGTTGAAGGTTGGTAATTTTGGGGAGATTTGTACTTTAGTTTTGTTAGAAGAGTTATTAGAGTTTGAGGGATATTTTGTTCACTGTGATATTTTCTTAAACTTACATAATAAGATGTGTATGGTAGGCTACGAAACAAGTTCTTTTATTTGTTTCAAGATAATAACAGTAGCATTCGTAAACATGCCTTGCTTGGTAGTATGTCCAGGATTTTAATTTTCTGACATTTTCAGCATTCGTAAACACCTTCATAATTTGTTAACTGTTTTTTTTTTTTTTCGCTGCAGATATTTGGCATCAAGACATTGGTTAAGAGCTATTTGCCTGTTAAAGATGCTCATGTTCGTCCTGCCATTGATGGTCTTCTTGACATCCTTAGAAATGTACTTTCTTTTGGAGAGATATCAAAAGATATAGAATCAAGGTAATGTCAGCCACTGGGAGCATTTTCTAATAACACTATAATGAAATTATGAAATGCTTAGTTGATTTTTCTGGTTTGATATTTCAGTTAAAAGTTTAGCTTGTTTTTTGAACCTTGAAATTTTATGTTCAAGTTTTTGCCATCATGCAGTTTTGTAGATAAGGTCCATTTGAAGCTTGCTTCTGCCAAGGCAGTTCTTCGTCTGTCGAAGTACTGGGATGATAAGATGCCTGTTGATATTTTCCACTTAACCTTGAGAATATCAGAGGTGGACTCCTTTCCTTGAAAGCTTCTCCTATGATTTTGAAATCTTTCTTTTTTCCTCTTTAAGTAGATAAACTTTTGTTGCCATCTTCACGCCAGTACAAGTTGGTCAGTTTTCATAAGATCTGAAAGTGATGGTTTTCTTTTGCCTGCTGCTGATCTTGTAGATTAGTTTCCCTCAAGCTAAAAAACTATTCCTTGGGAAAGTCCATCAGTATATAAAGGATCGGCATTTGGATGGAAAATATGCTTGTGCATTCTTATTTAACATCATTGGATCCGAGCAATCAGAGTTTGAAGAGGTATGTGAGCTAAAATTGGTTCATTTATAGTAGATTCCTTGTTCTTGTCAAGTGTGTATTATTCATGCACTAATATAATTTGTTTGCTATGAAGGAGAAGCAAAACCTTGCTGACATTATTCAAATGTATCACCAAGCAAAGGCTCGACAGCTCTCTACGCAATCTGATGGAAATTCCTTGACAGCTTATCCTGAATACATTCTCCCATACTTGGTGCATGCTCTTGCTCATCATTCATGTCCCAATATTGATGAATGCAAGGATGTCAAAGCATTTGAACTAATATACAGGTATATCTTTTTTTTTTTTCAAAAAAATTTACCTCCGATACTTGGTGCATGGGTCTTGATGCCATAATCTCATCCTCCACCCTGTTCTTATAGGGGGGGAGGTGCGATTTGAGATAAAACTCACTGGCTATTTCACTTTTTATTTTGTTCTTAGATGTATTTATAGATACTGTTTCATATGAGTTCTCTATTTCATGGGAATTAGAATTTTATAGAGAAGAATAATGAAGAAAACTAAGCCCAAGGCATCATATATAAACGATGTCATCATAATGACGTTAATTTATATGCTATGGAATTAGATGGTTCTCCTTGGTAGGGTTGTTCTTTAAGAGTTACCTTTGTAAATTTTTCTTTCACAGTCAGCATCATAATGCGTCTGTTAATTTTAATGATATTTCGTCTACTTACAAAAAAATGTGCATTTTCTGCATGCTCAAAATAATAAAATTTTTAGTAGTCTCTTGCCAATTTGCTATTCAGTAATTTCCTTGAGCAAAACTTTTTTATGTTATTGCCTTATATATGTGCATGTTCATGTCACTTATGCATCCTTTTTCATCATTGTATATGTTTGTGACATGGATTTGATACATTACTGATGATTGTTTCAATGCGAATCAGGGTGAACCATTCTGGTATATATTGTGAATTCTTTCTAACCTTTACTCTATTCACCTTTTTTTCAGGAAATTGTACTTAATTATTTCTATGCTGGTGCATAGAGATGAAGAAGCCAAATCAGAAGCTAGTACCAACAAGGATAAGGATAGAGAAAGTATTTCCATTATCAGCTCTATCTTTCAAAGTATTAAGTGCTCTGAGGATATAGTTGATGCAGCAAAGTCAAAGGTTGGAGATATAATATACCTTAGCTCATTTTCTTTGCTGCGATTCAGTTATTGATGATCATAATTCATCGAAACAAAAAGAAAAAGAAAGAAATTGAAGAATAGTGCAAATAAATGCAGAACTGCTAGCTTACCTTTATTATCATTTGAAATTTTCAGAATTCACATGCTATCTGTGACCTTGGGTTGTCAATCACTAAGCGCCTAGCCCCAAAGGAGGATGACTTACAAGGGTTGACTGCATCGGTGCCTCTGCCCTCTGTGCTGTACAGATTGTTTGAAAAGAAAGAAGGGGATGACTCTGTGGTAAGTTCTGCAAAGAATTCAGTTGTCTTGTTTTATGTAATATGTACTGGATTGAACACCACCTCAAGAAGAAAAAACTTGTTGATTCTTCAACATCTATTTACTTGTTGAATGCATTTTATTGTGATACTAATTACTTGCTTGATATCACCTCATTACTTCTTATGTCTGTAATTTTTGTAATCATAAATTACTTGGAAATGAGGTTTTGATGTGGCAATTTTGGCTTACAACACTACACTACTTGAATAGTTTCCGTGCTATGCTTCATTATGGGATTTTGCAGTGTATGTATGAAGCTCTTTCACTGCAATTAGGCATTGATTTTGTGTGTGTGTGTTCTTCTTCTCCCCCCCCAGTGTGGCTTGTTGTGGCATGTCATAGTTGAATTCAGGTGTAGTTGCAGCCTTGGTTAGTTTCTGGACATATGGTTGGATTTGCAGGAAATGGGCAATTGTGTCCTTATTTTGGTTCTAATTATTCACCAAAATGATTGGATGATTTGAGGGAAAAGCATTACCACCGAGTGTATGTGGCATGACTTGGGCTGATGATAACCAACCCAATTCCGAACCTTATAAAAAAACACCTTATTTATACAAAGTCTAGTACTTAAACTTCTTGGAGTCAACTACATTAATTCTTTCTGAAGTATCTTTGACTATGTTTTTCATTTTTATATAATATCCATTAATGTCATTTCCTGTATTGAACAGGCCAGTGATGGGCAAACATGGTTGGCTGATGAGAACATCTTGACTCACTTTGACTCACTTAAGTTAGAAACTGATGAAGAGGTCTGTTTTGCCAATCTATAGCACTTTGGTAATGTTTGGTGATATTTTGTGCATCTTGCATCTTTTACTAAAATCATGATTCTTTTATCACATCAGGTTTCTACTGAAGTTGCTCAGGATGAAGAACTGAAACATGGTGAAATAGATGGAAATGAAATACCTCTAGGGAAAATGATGAAATCCTTAAAATCTCAGGGGACAAAGGCTAAAAAGGTGAAAAATAACAAGTCTTTACCAGCTGAAGCAAAAAATGCTGAAAATGATGTTGACATCCTGAAAATGGTAAGGGAAATAAATTTTGAGAACTTGGGGATGTCCAGTAAGTTTGAATCGAGCAATGGTCATGAACATTTTCCTAGTAAGAAATCAAAAAAGGACCGAGAGCATGAAAAAGCTAAAAAAAGAAAAGCTAGTGATGCAACATCCACTCCAGTACCAAAACGCCCGAGGTCATCATCAACTCACAGTGCTTTCAGATCACCTGCAAGTACTTCAAAGGCTACTTTAAGAGCTTCAAGGGATGACTCACAGAAAGCGAGAATTTCATCATTTCAATCTTTTGAAACGGATCCAGACATTAGCTCTGATACGAAAGACAAAATATCTATGCGGAAGAAAATGGTTGAAGGATCGGAGTCAGACTTGTTGCTATCTTGCATTCGAAAGAAGACAAGCTTCTCATCAAAGCGTAAGGGCAGATACTCTGACCAAGGTCATAATGATGAGGTAAATGAAGTGGGGGAAGACAGTGACCATGACATGGAGGTAAGCTCTAGAGCTGGTTAAGTTGCTTTAAGAATACTTTCACCTAATGTTCTCCTGGTGGTCTAATGATATGGAGGTAAACGATATCGACTTCTTTCTTACCTCTTGCAGAAGCCTAATGTGCTGACAGAGATTGATAAGATCAACACAAGTAGTAATGCCAAGTCTCCTGTGGGGTCTAGCAGGAAGCGAAAAAGGAGAAGTATTGCGGGATTGGCAAAGGTCAAATTTTCCACATCCTTTATGCTCGACTTTATAAGTGGTTTTCTTATTAAATCACATCCATATGCTATATTAATGGTTTTATTATTTGGACAGCTTCTTTTTTAGCTCTCCCTTTGTGCTTAGCTTTTATGATTTCCTTGTTCTTTTTTTCCTTTTAGCTAGGTGTTTCTCTTGTATACTTCCTGTATATCCAGGTTGCGCTTTTCACTTTTAATGATATTTTAATTATTCATTAAAAAAAAGTCCAATTCTGTTTTGCACTCCACAAAGTAGTTGTAACACACCGGTCCCATATTGAGAAGATGAGTAGCTCACATAGAGTGAGTGGTTTGTAAAGACATCTATAAGTGCTAAGTCTCACAATGCTTACTATGTGAAATTGAGCTTTATGAGTAATTTTAGGGAAACTCTAAATTGACTAATCCTTTTGGGATGAGTGCATATATGGCTAGCACTTTCTCTTGATTGTTGCGAAACGTCAAGAGTTTAAAGGAGGAAGATTGTAACACTATGGTCTTATATTGGGAAGATGAGTAGCCTATATAGAGTGAGTGATTTATAAAGAGACTCATGGGTGCTTAGTGCCATATTGCTTACTAAGTGAAACAAAGCTTTTTAAATGATTATAGAGAAGTCATTTTGAGGTAATAGCGCAGATGTTGCTAGCACTTTCTCTGGGTCGTTACAGTAGTGATGCTATCCGAGAACCATGTAGTTTGTAGTTATTATGAGGTCATTATAATTTATGAGTATATTTCTATTGGTTGTCCGTAATATACTTTTTCACCATTCATTAGCTTTTTTTCTTTTTCTTTAATTTTGTACTACTTCCCATCGCTGAAAAGGTGTACTTGCCAAGTATTCTTGATAAAAGTGATTGTGATTGTCTATAAGAAGTGAAACAAAATATATGTCTGAGCTAGGAGTCTCCTACCATTAGAATTTTAAACTGTGATGTGGTATACCAAACTATAATGGAAAATTTCATTACTGGAATTACGATGGTGTATTAAGAAATCTCATGTTTCTCTCTTTTTGGACACTCAACATGCTTTTGTTGAAGATGGAAACCAAATAAGAGTTTTTCTTCCCTCTCTTTCTTTCTTTTCTACTGCTTTTTATTCAGCTGAGCTGCGTAAACATGTTTCAAACGATTACAAGGTGCACAGATTTTGTAGCCATGGTCCTGCTATCCTGTATCTGCAGTTTTGATTTATGTTTTTGTTTCATTCCCAGTAGTAATATTTCATGTATGCGTTATATATGTTTATGTGTATATAGCATTCCTTCTGTTCTTTTTTTTTTTTTGGGGGAATGGTGAGTTGCACACACGACACACCCAGTGGGTCTTGAATTGATGGCCTCCACCCTATTCTCCCAAGGGGAGGAGGTGCCATTGGAACAAGAGCTCATTGGCCCTTCTGTTCTTTTCTTGTATTGAGGTTTAACTGCTTACTCAATTTGAACTAATGAACAGCTGCCCTTGCAACTTTAATTATTTGATCTGATGTAATCTTTCCTCCACAGTGCACATCAAAGGCTGGTGGACGAGATATTGAAGACTTGATTGGTTGCAGAATAAAAGTTTGGTGGCCTATGGATAAGCGGTGAGTCCTCTTGTCGTCTATATAAGGCAGAGCAAGAAATTCAAAAAAAGCTTGAGGCTGTACCTTTTTTGTCACGCAAACACGCGATCACTTATACTTGCCATCAGATTGAGACTTATTCAAACCTTTTAATTTTTAGCTCACATATCTCTCCTGTGCCATTGTACATCAAGGGCCAAACCTTTTTGTTGAATACTGTTTCACTTTTCTTCTCCATGGGCTTTTTTGTCAATGGCCAAACTTCTCTCCTTTCTAATTTTAGCTCAAATATAGATCCTGATGTCTCGTTGTCTAAATTCACAGATTTTATCAAGGCACGGTCAAGTCTTATGATCCTCTGAAAAGGAAGCATGTGGTAAGCTGCACCTTGTCCTCTCCCTCTGAGTTCAATTCTTGGGATTAGTGGATGCAAACCTTTTTACAAAAAGAATACCTTTTAATTATTTCACAAGATTCCTGTCACATAAGTTTCACACATTAATATCACATGGAAGGTATTATACGAAGATGGGGATGTGGAAGTTCTTCGCTTAGAAAAGGAGCGCTGGGAGCTCATTGACAATGGTCGGAAGTCTTCAAAGGTTTAAGATCTTCATTAGCATTCTTTGCTCTAGCTGAAGAAATTCCATTACCTGTTTCCAGCAAAGCAATGAGTTGTGACATATTTCTTGACCCTTTTCTTTTTCCATAAACAGAAGTTAAATTCATCAAACGGTCCCCCTTCAAAAGAAGTGTAAGTGTTGTCTTCCTGATGTAGCATGTAGAGCATCCTCTTTTTCCAATGGTTAAATCAAATTTTTGAAAGGAGAACTTGTAACTGTTAGGTTTCGCTGCAATATTCTTGTTCATCTTTACCATCATTATTACATGGTTCTGGCTTTGGTATGCCATATTTCTTTCTTCATTTCTTTCATTGTTTTACAGGTCACCTGGGAAGAAAAATAAAAATTCAAGCAGTTCGCTTTGGAATAAGGAATCAACTAAGATGTGAGTGAAGCTTGCATTTTGAATGCATTTTTGTAAGTTTAGTTACTTCTTTGGTATTTAAATTGTGTGATCTTTGTTGCCTAGTGTTAAAGGGAAAAGAACTCCAAAAAGAAATTTGAAGCATGGACGAAAGGGTGTATCAAAAAGTGACTTGAGTGAAGCTGAAGACAAAGGGAATTCTGACATACCAAGTCCTGAACCCACCTCAGCATCGAAAGCTGATGAATTGAACTCAGGTGAAGTGTCTTATCAGTTTCTAATATTCAATTATGTATGTGCCAGTAGACTTTGGAGTTTGGACCAGATGACATATCCTCCCCCTCCTTCCCCCCACCATAAAGTAGGGGGTGGGGAGGGTGAGGTTATGGGTTTAATCTCCAATTATATTTGTTTAGCATGGCAATTGCTAGAAAGTTGAAAGGCTCTTTTTTTGGGGTTGGCATTTGACTGAGCATTATCCCTATTTGATACATGTACCAAGAGAAATATTTGTTGTGAACTCATTTTGATCTTTCATTAGATATGGAATGCTGGCAGCAGGACAGGGAAGAGTAAGATGTTGACATCTTATGAAACACAAACAAGTACAAGTTCATTATTTATTCAATGACATACTCAGCCTTATTTTCTTTGTATAGAATATGGACATTTTTTTACATGTCGTAGGATGATTAGAAGAAAACCATCACAGGGGCCAGGTACTGATTTGTCTGTTGTAGTATGGTGCCTGTGCTTCAAAATGGTGAAATAATTTTGAGCTCCAAGATGTGGCATGCTTAGTTTAGCTTCAAATTCAACCCACTTTACCTAATGATGCGCATAAATTCTCCAGGAAAATGCTTTTCTATTTGTTATGTAGAATGATTTATGTAATCTATTTTATTTTTCAAAATCAAGTAATGGTGAACTGCCTTGAAATAAAATCGTCTGTGAGAGAGAGGGCCACATCACTTTGGATGTTTCTTTATTCAAGTTCTTTGTTTTGATCCCGATTTATAAAACTTGTGCAGTTTCATGGTATTTTAAATTCATACGTTTTTCTTTCCAGGTGATTCTGAGGGGGAACAAGCTGAAAGACTAGATGAGAACTTAACAGATAAGGAGGAATCTGAGAAGGAAGTTAAGTTGGTTTCAAAAATAAAACAGTTGGAAGACACGGAGAAGAGCCTGCATCAATCAGATGAATCTGATGGAGAAGAAAACCCTGATCTTGAAGGGAGAAGTGCTGGAGAGATCACGGAGAAGAGCCTGCATCATACAGATGAATCTGATGGAGAAGAAAATCCTGATTTTGAAGAGAGAAGTGCTGAAGAGATTGAGTGTGTCCCACAAGATAGTGAAATTGGTGATGAAGAGAAATCTGGTTCAGAAGATAAAGAAGAAGCAGATGAATCAAGAAGTGCCCTAAAAGAGGGAGCTAATGAAGATGACAAATCAGATTCAGAAGGGAGTCAAGCCAGTAGAAGTATTTCCAGAAAAAGGTCGAAACCTCGAAGAGAGTCTTCTAGTCCTTCTGATGTTCGTGATGCTGAAATTTCTGATGATGAGCCTCTTGTATTTACCTCCACCCTTGGCTTTTAGTATATAAAGTTTATTGAACTATCTTAGTGTGCTTTACAAAACTTTGGCTCTTATCAAATGCAGATGAAGTGGAAGCATCGAGCGGCAAAAACAAGCTCAAAACGGGTAGGGTAAGCAGTTTGGCCATAGTAGCAGTGACTTCCAAGACTTCACTAAGTTGTGGTGCCTGTGGCAGGCTCCATTGTCTTCTTCTGTCCAGTTATAGGCACCAAGGGTGAAAGAAGATGGATCCCATTCAATTATGTAAACAGACTAATAAACGTACAGAAATAGTTTCCTAGCAGCCATGTGTAGAATGTACAATAGCAGCAGTACACATTCCCACGTTTAGGTAACCAGTGTTAGTGCATGTTAGAAAGTGGGGGTGATAACAACAAATGACTGTGCTAGTGGTAGATGGTAGGGTTTGGCATGTAATTTGAGGTGTGGTGCATCTTTTTGATTGTTCTGATTGGTAAAGATGGGCCACATGTACAGTTATACGTGGGAATAGATGTATGTTAGTTATATTAATGTTTGATTGCTAACAGCCATGAAAGTCATAATCTTGCTGCTACTCTTGTCTATACTGCCTTTTATGCTATGAACATAGATTTCCTCCAATCCAATATATTAAACTGACATGGGTCTAAAATGCATGTGAGCATCCTACGCAATTTTAAGCATTTTAGACACATTGGTTAATAAATTGGGTTAGAAAAACTTAGTTTTTTTTTTTTTTTTTTTTGACATGTCCACACAAGAGGGGGGAGAGGGGATTCGAACTAGTGACATCCGCTTCATTAGGTACGGTTCCAGTCGATTGAGGTACTTCTTGAGGACAAAAAAAAACTCTTAAGTTTTAATTCAGTTTGTAGGAAAGTTTTGTCTTTTGGTAATTGTATTCTTCTTCTTCTTCTTCTTCAACATGAAATAAATATCAATGACCCTGAACCAGTGGTTTCACCAAAAATGCACTGCAAAATAGAATATGTTGAATTGGCGAGGGTCAGACAGGGAAATGAACTGACCGTGTCCATAGACTGCGTCAACACCTGTGCAATGTCAGACCCATTCCGATTGGATAATTTTTTCGCTTGACTTTAAACCTTAGAGCTATATTTGACTCTTTCTACAGCGGCTGCTTTGCCTGAGACTTACTCATACGATACAAGTGTTTGATCCCATTGTAAAGTCTCATCTGTTTTGAATTGAAATCCTACCGCTTAATATTTAATACCATCAAATTAAAGGATTAAAATCCAACCATAAAGTCCCCGACAAAATCACCCTCCTATCCCATATTATATGTATATATATATATATATATTTTCAAGCCATTAAACCGTCTGTCAGCATTAGTGAGAATCTCGTGCAATACTTATTTGAACATGTGTTAGAGTAAACTTAACATAAAATTAGTAGGTTAATGTTGAGGGGTCTCATTTGACGATAGTAAATTCAGTATAAACTCAATACAGAATTAATAAATTAATTGAGTATGTTGAATTAAATAAATTCAATTACAATTAACCTATATAGTTTTTTTCTTTAAGAAATTGCAACCCTTAAATTGTATACCCGGTTGGTTATTTAGATGAGTCGTTAGACCCATTGACCAATTATTATTCAAGATAAAAATAAATAGAAAAAGAAAGAATAACTAAAATTATATTATACTCGCATTCAACAAAGAGCGAGTTAGATTCAATGAAGACACACGCATGAGAAAATAATTGGTCTCGTCAATGTACTCCTCAGTCCTCACCGATATCTGTCAGTTCCGTGCTGTGATTATTTCATTTTAAAGTGCAATCTCATCGACCTGCAATAATTGCAAGTAAGGCTAAAAAAATATAAGTGTGAGTTCTCAAAATTTGATGGAAAACCAACAAATTGACATCACCAACTAAACCCCAAATCCCACTGTTCTCAGTAAGTCGATTCCACCGTTTCTGTTTTCATTTTGGGTTTTTTTGATCCAAGAAAATAGTCATGTTTTTGTATTGTCGAATATAAGTTTATCACTCTTCTTGATTTCTGTTGTTGGGTGTCAATTTGCTCTTTATTGTTGTTCTAGTTATAGTTTTTCTTTTGAAAAATTTGCTTTGAGCTTGTACGTGACATAAATAGAGAATGATGGGGTTTCTTAATTGCTTTCATGCAAGCTTCTTAATTTCTTTTCCATTTCCCAAAAATCTCACTAAATTTCTCTAATTTTAGCTCTCCCTTCATATTTGGCCATCAGATACAAGGTTCCCCCGTCCCTCCCTCATGTATGCATAATGCATGTTTGTGTGTGTACAAACGCACACTTTGGGTATATATGTATGTATCTATGTGTGTGCAGAAGCTGAATGATTATTATTTAGGATAAATGGTCTTGTTGGGAGTTGTATGGGGTGGTATTTTAGAGTTGATATTACATTAGCCGATAAGAAATAATGAATTAATATCATAACACTTCTATCATGTGTAAGCTCAAATTTCTCCTCAATAAGTAAAGTCTAACACTTTAATATTTAATTAAAATAAGAGATAAAATGTAGGTAAGCGGACAATTTTTTACATGATTTACGAACTTGATACGAAATTAAAAAGTTATTGTTTGGCATAAATGGGTTCAGGTCATAAACGAGTTGACTCGCTTGACCCTTTTAATAAACAATTATTGACCTGTTTATGGATGTATTCAAATTTAATGATCTGACTTGTTTAATTAAACAAGTCGTGTTCGGGTTTATCTTTATTGGGTTGGTGGGTCGACCCCGACCCATTTTGTCAGCCCTAAGTAGGGTTTGGGTTTGAACTTAAGACCTCTATATTGATACCATATTAAACCGTCAATTGTCCAATAAGTTTAAATCCATAAAAAATGATAAATCTAATTATTTAATTAATATTTACTCGTACACATTTTAAGTTTCTTTGGAGTTCTTCGGTTCAACTTAATTAGTTGTCTTAATCTCTGCTTGTCATACTCTTCTGTCCCAAACACGAGTACATGGTTGTATTTTAGAGTTAAAAAGGCATGTTCTTGTTCGATGCTTTGCAGTCGTTGGGTCTCTTTGTGAAGTTGACCAATTCTTAGGAGCAAATCATGGGGGAGTCACGGGCACCGGGGCTACTAAAAGTGATGGTTGTGCAAGGAAAAAGATTGGTAATCCGGGATTTCAAGAGCAGCGATCCTTATGTGGTAGTCAAGTTAGGCGGTCAGGTGGTTCTACGATGTTTGTGGATTTGTGCTTTTTCCTTCCTTTTGGTTTTCCTGTATTTGTGCAGCCTGATAATTTAAGCTATAGCAAATTGAATCACGTCCATCTTAGAGCACTTTGATATCTGACCTCACTCTGAAGGAAACCATGTCGCCGATCTCATGATCTCAATTCTTAATATTTCATAGTATTTATCTTTTCACTTGATTCATCACCTGTAACGTTAAATACACATTCTTTGCTGTCACATATTGTATAGTGTACACCCCGCTGTATGATTTCAGAGTTCATGTCAGGTTTCCTTAAGCGATTTATTGAAAAGATGAAGTTAATAAATTGAGAGAACTAATTAATTATGAGCTAACGGTTCGAATACAAAAATGAGGAAAACAGCAGTCCTGTAGTTACCAAAGCTGGAACTAATTTTACTTCTTGCCGCGAATTATCAGTTGTCAGTTATTTTGCCTCTGAAGTTCAACGGTTTGGCAGAATTCTAGAATATGAATAAAGCAGATCACTTAAGAATTTTCTCATAGGCACCTTTATAAATGCTTAGGGCAAAGGATTTGCTAATATCTTTATGCTTGATTCTGTAAAGTAGTTTTATTCCTATACGAATTTTGAAGTAACTTATTTGTGTTATCTGTATCAGACGGCAAAGACCAAGGTTATCAACAGTTGCCTTAATCCTGTTTGGAATGAAGAGCTTAGTTTTTCGCTCTCAGAACCTGTTGGAGTTCTAAATTTGGTAAGTTCCGTAAGTTCTGAATCTAGAAATGTTCAATTCTGCGAGTGAGTTCTATGTCTTGTATTGTTTCATGATCTTCTGAATTATATGAGATCTTTAGGTAGGACCGTTTGCAATCTTATGGGTTTTGAGAATCTGCACAATTTCATTTTTTTAGTTTGGCCTTTGTCAACTTGCAAATTGGTTGAATGGCATATTCCTAGAAGGTTCTAATTATCCCCAAATTGAGTTTAGAAAAAAGGTGAAACACAGTTTTCTGTGCTCACTACAGAGTTCTGTTTCATTTTGCAAGGTGAATTATCAAATTTGATCATGGCCATTCGATGTGTTGGAATGACTTCTTGGTAGTCCTCCCTTTCAACTGTCTTTGTCTGCTTTAACTGATTCAACTCCATGGTTTGACTTGTGAATTCACAAAGCATTCATTGAACTTCACTTATTGAGATTTTCTTTCACAATCTGTGCCCAGATGTGTAGAATCTTTCTGTGGTACCTAGATCTATCATTTTGAGCAAAAAGTGACAGGTTTTCACTTTTAAGTACCTTTGGCTTTCAGTTAACATGTTGTGTGTGCATTATGATACGAAAGCCACAGTTCTTTGTTCTGCTAGTGGGGACATAATTGAGCTTCTTGTGTCAAAACCTTAAAGATGGGGTTTGCGGAATGGAAATTTGACACCTTTTTGAATTTTCTTGAGCTATGGTTCCCATATCTGAATACTCTGAGGTCGTACCAGCTGCTACTTACATTGTCACCCGAACACACTCTTTCCCTGGACAGTATTTGCTTTATTCATTATTCTTCCTTTGGTATTTGAATTTTCTATTTTGGTGAAGTGGCATTTTTTGTTTGGTTGCCATCTTTAAAAGTGAAAAACCTTGTGGAAGAAGGAGGGCAATCCCTAACCTATTGTTAGCTAGGGCAGTCTTTTGCTCATGGTACATAGAATTTGGTCTAAAACATCTGGTATTTGGTGGCTTTTCATATCCTTTCCTACAGTATTGGATTCTTGGCATTGAGATGGTGAATAATGAGGGGAATGGCTTCTTTTCTGTCCGAAAAGGATGAGCTATTCAAGGAGAGAAGGAATTTGAGAATTTCAGAAGGCTCAGACGTACTGGGAAGTACTAGCAGAGCGTAGTATTTATTGTACTTCGTTACATTTAGACTTGATTTCCCCATTTTAATGATTGGGACATTTTCTGTTATTTTTATCATGAAGAAGACCTGTATGTTTTCCCACTCTTATTTTTCCCATTATATGCTACTTAGAGGTAACTTCTGAATTTGTCTGTTTTGTCATTTATTTTCTTCTGTCATAATTTTGTTCATTTTGATATGTTCTCATCTATTCTTTCAATGTTAAAACACTTTTTACGCAGCTAGTGAAGTAATCTTACTAATGCTAACGACATTGTACGCTTTGATATTTGTGGCATATGATGACCAAAGTGCAATTTTGTGTAGGAAGTGTTTGATAAAGACCGATTCAAGGCCGATGACAAGATGGGGCATGCCCACCTCAGCCTTCAGCCAATAATCTCCGCTGCTCGATTGAGACAGATTATAGGGGCTTCCTCGGGGGAGACAACATTAAGGAAGGTCGTCTTCTTGTGGAGAGCTCGATCAGTTGTGTAAATGGCGAGGTGGTGCAGAGCGTTTGGTTAAGGCTTTGCGAAGTGGAGTCTGGTGAGATTGAGCTGAAGATCAAGTTAATTGATCCTCCTGTTGCTCCCTTAAGGTAGTGCATCATCTACAGTTGGCATAGGCTTTAGGTTTCTTACAATGGAGGGGAAGAGGTGAATATGTATTTGTAGTTTAGTTTATCCTCATGTAACCCTTGATCTCTATGTTTAAGGCACTTCCAATGTAGAATTAGTATTTTGATTCTATGAATGTCAGTTTTGGCTCAAGTTGAACCAAGCTGCAGGTTTGTTTAGATTTCTCTTTTTCAAGCCCTTAAAACATATTGTTCACTTGGCTTGCAAATTTTCAAGCTGTTGAATGTAAGCTTGGAATTTCACATACACTGGCTCTATTTTTGCACTGCGTTTTATTTCTTTGTTCTTTTTTCTTCTCCAGTCTGTAATATAATCCGCGTTTTAGTCACATTAATCTTGGCTAAAACTCTATCCAGTTGCCAAGGAGCAGAAGGGTTTTGTGGAAGTTTTGGTGTATGAAGCTAAAATTGGCACCATTAACTTCAATTGAAAAACCAGTAAATTATGGGTAGATTATTAATTGGATTGTCTGTTTAGTTTAACAGTTTTAAAATGTGCACTTTGAAAAAAATTACTATTTTAAAACGCAGTTAAACATTTTATAAAATCATAGTTCTACTTTTAAAATCATGAGATTTTAAAAATATACAATTTAACAGCTTTAAACAAAGTGAACATATTTTACAATTTTATTTGAAAATGAAATCAAAAGAGAGCCGAGTAACCATCGATCAGAATCCTCTATGATCTTTAAGATAATTTTCTGCTCTGAAGGTTTTAAAATGTAAATCATGGATTTTAATTGAATAATTCAGTTTTTATTATTTCAGTGTCTTATTATTATATTTTATTAATTAAAGCACAAAAACCTGGTATCGGCGCGTCAGTTAATAGAGCAGTTTGTTTCTATTGAATTGAATTCTTGAGCTTAAGGTCAAAGCTCCAGCTCAAGTTTTACACCACCATACCGCGTCAAGTCTACAGACACCATACCCACTCAAGTCGCCGTACCTCCTCAAATAGACACCATACCCACTCAAATCACCTCTCGTAAGAAATTGCTTTTACTGTTTGTACTTTTATATTCATTGTAGTTCGTACATACTTTATTATAAATTGAACAGAGGACCAAGTCCTCAAGCCGTAATTTTCAAACATATCACAGTGTCTTTAGATTCGATGAGTCTGAGGTTGAAAGCGGTGAGCGAATCCACTGACCCAAACCTCGACGACAATGAGAGCGGCGTGAAGAGACGGAGACAGATGGTGGATCTAGGAAATGGAAGCGAAATCGTGTACATGCCCAGCTTCTTGCCTTTCCATCGGGCATGGGATTACTGCGATTATCTCAACGATCAAATCCCTTGGACCAGACCCACCATTCGCGTCTTCGGTCGCTCTTGCGTCCAGGTAATGCAAAGTAGAAATTTCACATCTTTACAAGTAATTTATTTACTTTTGTTTTTGTTTTTCACATATCTATTTATTTTGTTGGATGGTAGACTAGGATCTTTTTGATTTTCTGACAGTAATTCTACATTATTTTGAAATATAAGAAGACAGATTCGGTTCATATGCTTGGACATCTTGCTGACTTTGTGGTTTCTAATGGTTCATAGTCTTTGTTTTTTGATAGCCTAGAGACACATGTTACATTGCAACTCCAGGGTTGCCGGACTTGATTTACAGTGGATACCAGCCACATGCTTATTCTTGGGATGATTTTCCTCAACTTAAGGAAATATTGGATGCGGTAAGAATGGTGGAAAAAGTTTTTCTCCGAATGGGTTGGAGAAATTTCTTCCAATCTAGTCTTAAATTGACATGTCTTATCAAAAAAAAAAAAAGCTTGTGATTCTCAATGTGAGAATTAGAAGTGTATGTGATTCTTAACCCATGTTTGGAGAAATTTCCTTCGACCCAGGAAAATTTTGTTTAATGATTTTGTAGAAATTTTCTTGCAGATAATCCTTATTATTAGTGCTACTCGTGTTTTGTTCACTTATTTTGTGCAGGTCCACAAGGCTCTTCCTGGGAGTAGTTTTAATAGCTTGATCTTGAATAGGTATAAAGGTGGTAATGACTACGTCGGTTGGCATTCTGATGATGAGAAGCTCTATGGATCAACCCCAGAAATTGCTTCGGTATCCTTTGGTTGCGAACGTGAATTCATATTAAAGAAGAAACCCAGTAAGACATCCCATTGTATGTTTATGCATTCTTCTGAGTGCTTTGTCTCTGTTTTAGTTGCACTTTATGAATCCGCCTAGATTCAGTTCTTTTTGCATCTTTCTTCTGTTGGTTCTATTTATTCTAGTCAAGGAAATTCCCACCATTTGGGATTATCTATCACTGTTCATGTGTCATAGACACTAAGAATTGTTACAAATTCAATATAGCAGTATGATTGCATTAGTGGTGCTTAGTTCCTCTAAAGTATAAATCTGGACAGTTTGTTAACCCAATTTTGCGTTAGCATTAATTGTAATAAAAATGCAACTGACTTTATGGTGGTTTTATATATGTAATTGTCTTTTGGTGCTAGTGTCGAAAAGCCATGATGAAGAACCTGCAAGCAAGCGATTAAAGAAGAGTAACCATGCTGACAAGCACTCATTCACACTTAAGCATGGATCACTGTTGGTAATGAGGGGCAACACTCAACGGGATTGGATCCACTCGGTGCCTAAGCGTACAAAAGTAGAGGCAAACCGTATTAACCTCACCTTCAGGCATGTTCTTTGATGTGTCCGACTAAAAGAGAATTTTTTTTCATTGGGCGCTTTAGTCTGCTGACCAGGTCTTGAAGAACCAGCCGTAACAAGGTACCTTGTATTTTGTTAGGAGATAGAATGTATTGTTTTCTTGACAACTTGATATGAATGTTAAAAGGTTCAGGATTTTCGAAAGCTTTTGGAATATGCAACATGCATTTGTATAAAAGCCATTACAATGAAGTTTGACAGGTTTCTCAGTTGCCAATTGCTATCAGTCTTAAGTTGGCTTTGCATAATGAGGCTCAATTGTCTCTCGCATGATGCTATTGCTGTATTCGGTGAATTCCACATTTGAAAGACTCTACTGAACAAAGATGAGCTGCCTCATCCTTCTATTCTATTTCCTCTGCTGGTCAATTTGTGTTGTACTATTAAAGAAACCCAGTTTTCAGTAAATGCAGCGTCATCATGCCTCCCCTTCGCTAGATCAACCATTGCTCTCACTCCGATCATCAACTCCCTTTCATACTTCCCAAGTGCCTGTCCTCTCTCCACTTCTCTCCCCCTACTTCCATCTTTTTAAGCTGCTTGTAAAATTTGTTGCTCTTTACTGCTACTATGCTTTAGCATTTAATCTTCCTTCTGGGCTAGATAGCCAGTTTGTGACAGTGGTCTACTATACAGGAGCCTCCTTGCCTACATAGACTGTCTAACCCGCAGTGAATGAGAATTGTATAGATTAGTCAAATTACAAACTCCCAGACCAGAAAGTAATATCTGTAATAGCATAGCATGCCAACAATGACAATGCAGCATGAAGCAAGCTTCTATTTGAATTAGATAAGCCGTCCAGAAGACTCTATATATAAGACTGGCCAAGTGCAATTGCCAATTGCGGGCTGGGAAAGCATGTATATAATCTCCAGTGTCAATGATGCATCTGTGCTCCAAAGCTAGTCTTGCAGGACCCCTCTGTCAATGTTCTGTGGTGTGTAATCCGCCGAATTCTGCGCAAGGACCTCAATTTAGTGAGGTTTACAAATTAATTGGCAATATATATTAAAATGGCCGCTTTATTATCCCCGTAAATGTAATAGGACTCATCAGAGCCAAACTTTATTTTGATAGAGGCTAAGCTTAAATTTTAAGCCATATATATTAAGAAAAAAAAAAAATTTGGGAGCCTGGTCCTCCTATTCCATCCCTGCATTATGTGCTGATTTCATGCAAGACAAACGTATCTTACCATCATCAATTCTTAAGAGACGAAGTGTTATTTATTTATTTATATTTTTTTGTACATTTGTTGTTTATTTTCTTACATCTGTTTTACAAATCAACCTGTGAATTTGTGAGATTCACAAATGAAATTGTTGATTTGTAAAAAATATGGATAGCATATGTACAAAAGATGTACATGTAGTAGGTCTCAATTCTCAATGTTAGGAAGTAGAATATTAAAATCTTGACTATTATTTCTCATTAACAAATAGTTTAGTTAGATATAACAAAAAATAAAATCAAAAATATATTCCAAATACAAAATATTAAAAAAAAAAAAAAAAATCAAACTATAGATATAGAGCAATCATTTATCAAAAAAAAGAGAAAAAAAAGAGTCTATTAACTAACAATATAATCAGATTAGGATTTCTAACAATTTATTATTAAAATTATTAATAATTAAGACAACAAATATGAAAGACCTTTCGTATCCGAACAAATAGGCAAACAACTCAAAATTTGTTTCACATTTACAAGTAATTCGAAGAACAAAAATAACTCAATCCAATATAATCCCAAAACCGACTGGGGTAGAAGTTCCAGCAGTGCAAGATTGAAGAGGATAATGACGGATAGCGGTGGGGCCCAACGGAGAAAGATGGCGTATTGCGGTTTCCAACGATGAATCGTCACACGTTTGGACGCAAACTCCCCCGTGCGCACCTTAGTTTAGAGCTCGAGGGTGATCACTGAGTTGCTCTCTCCCTTGCCTCTTTATCACTTCTTTCTCAGCTCCTTCTATCATTTCTAACATCTCTTAGAAGTTCCCCAAATCCAAAAGGGTGTTGGTTTGTTAGTAACTTCCTAAAGAGTTTCTTTCTCGGACGCTCTGAATGGCTTCCTCGGACTCCATTAAACCTCGAGGTTCTTTCTCTGTTATTACTTATTATTATTGTTATTGATTGCCTTTTGATGATTTGATCCCTTTACCCTCGCATGTTCCTCCACTGTTTCATTTTACAAATTTGATAAAACTGTTGGGTTCAGCTTCATTCCCTTCTTAACAATCTCAATTAGAATTGCCCTGTATTCCTCTGATTTATATGGTTCAATTACTGGGAATTACGCCATGATTATCATGCTTATATGGACGATCATAAAAGACAAGAAAGTTTCAATCTTTACTTTTTATTTTACGCGTAATTTATGTAAAAGAATAGTTTTTTTGAGAAGAAAATTAGAAAGGATTACAATTTGGCCTCCTGAGTAATTCTTACTTTACCTCCGATTAATCGATATATTGTTTTCGTACAGATGTCTGTATTGTTGGCGTTGCACGTACACCGATGGGCGGCTTACTTGGTACTCTTTCATCGTTGTCAGCTACCAAGCTTGGCTCCATAGCTATTGAATGTAAGCACTACTACTCAAGTCTTTTTATCTGTTTGTGTGAGTGTTTTTTATTCATATTTTGCTGGTAAATTATCAATTTGAAGGCGCTCTTAAGAGGGCAAATGTTGATCCTTCACTTGTGCAAGAGGTTTTCTTTGGGAATGTTCTAAGCGCAAATTTAGGCCAAGCTCCTGCTAGACAGGCTGCTTTGGGTGCAGGCATTCCTACTTCTGTGATCTGCACCACTATTAACAAAGTTTGTTCGTCGGGGATGAAAGGTGCACCCTTCGTTGAGTTGAAAATGATTGTTTTACTTTTAATGTAGAGAAAAACATAGAAGTGGGATTGAGTGGTTGTTTATCTTCTTTGTCCCAGCAACAATGCTTGCTGCACAATCTATCCAGTTGGGTTCGAATGATGTTGTTGTGGCTGGTGGAATGGAAAGCATGTCTAATGCACCTAAGTATCTAGCGGAAGCAAGGTCAGCCTTTGTGCCATTAGTTGTTTACTCAATAGTTTACTTTGTATTTCTTTTGTGCTTTTACTTACTCATGCACTTGGAAATTGAAGGAGGCCGTGCTTATGAAATTGAGGTGGCCTCTTAAATGTTATGATAGGATCTTTCTCCTTGAAGCATGTAGATATGTATGATACACAATCTTGAAGGGTGTGCTGATTTTGTGGGATGTCTGTGACAACATCTGCCTTGAGTCAGCCGGCCTCTTGTCCAAGAAAGAAACATGAAAGCAAAATTTTACTTTGAATTGAACAATTTGATTAACCTTTCTAGCTATATATGATATATTGATAAATTTTTTTGACTATGCTCACGCTTGCTTTGCTACATTTATGTAGCTGTTGCTAAACGGATGCGCTTGCTAGATTTTTGTGCTGCCTTACCTTCATATGCAATTGTTCCTATTTTTAAGTTGAGGGAAGTATCTTTGTTATAAATTCTGACTCCATGTTATAAACAGAAAGGGATCTCGTTTTGGACATGATACTATTGTTGATGGCATGCTGAAAGATGGACTGTGGGATGTTTACAATGACTTTGGAATGGGAGTTTGCGCAGAAATATGTGCCAATCAACATACCATAACAAGAGAAGAGCAGGTACTGTTCTGTGGTATTTGTCCAGTTTGTAATATCCGGTATCTTTTACCCTCTATTCTCTTGATGTTTGTCACTTGAATGAATTTGACCAGATTTATTTTAACTGTCATTTTTTCCTAAATATCATATCTTCTATTCATTTGAACTTTTTTTTTCCTATTTTTAATTTGTTTTGTTGATATTTGATTCATAAGTTGCGACTTACAACATATAGTGAACTTAGAATTCTGTCTTGATACCATGCATCAAAGCATTTGACAAAAGAAAAAGAGAATAGTGTTAAAAAAAATATATTTGCAATGCTGGTTTATGTTTTAATTTCACTAAATTTGTTTTATTTGATGTTATTATCTTCTCATTATGCATTATTTATATTGACTGTTTCCTTCGGTGACCTTAAAATTTTCAGTTGGCATAAATGCTTTCTTTTCAGCTATATCTTCTTTTTCTCTTGCAGGATAATTATGCTATTAGGAGCTTTGAACGAGGAATTTCTGCACAGAATGGAGGTCACTTTGCATGGGAAATAGTTCCGGTATAATTTCTGATTCCATACTAAGCAGGAAAAAGTTCGTAGTCTTTGGTATCAAGTCAATATCAACTGTTAATTCTGTGCAGGTTGAAATTTCTGGGGGAAGAGGGAAGCCATCCATAATTATTGACAAGGATGAAGGTTTAGGAAAGGTGAATTCAAGGGAGGGATTGACTTATTTAAACTATATCATTTTCTGAGCTATGTAATGTGAAGTTGTAGGCATCTCTTCTCAATTGATTATTTGACATGAAGTTGGAATAGACATCATTAGGTACGGATGACTGCCAAATTCGCCAATTAGATTGCACCAAGCAAGCTAATAGACATTAACTACTTTTTTTTTTTTTTATATCAACAACTTTGGTATTATTAGTGCCGTAGAAAATTATGGGAAAGAGAAGCAAAGATATTGGCTTCATTGCTTGTCCCACCCCATGATATTTGATTGGGTGTTGGTTTTAAACAAACTGCCACATAGCCAGTATCCGCTCATTAAAATCAGAAAAAGAATAAAAAAAGAAAAAAGAAAAAGGGAAAACAAATCATTACCAAGTGTCCCAAACGCCAATCTTTTCAAATGGTTACCAAGTTTTCCATCACTTTATTTGTTTATCATGTGGTCCCTTGGGAGGGCCTGGCAGTATTAACTCTTCTTTTAATTCTAGACTTTTGGACTCCTAGAGTAAAAAGTTTGGAGTTCTCAATGTCATTTCCTTGTTTTATGTTGACTTCTTACCTTGTCCCCTCCACAATACGTACTGTATTAGTTTGATGCTGCAAAATTGAGGAAGCTGAGACCAAGTTTCAAGGAGGATGGTGGCTCTGTTACTGCTGGCAATGCTTCTAGCATAAGGTCTCTCTCTCTCTCTCTAATGCATTTGTTGTACAATTTTGTTGTTTCCCTTGTATTGGTGCTGAAGTGAATTCTTTAACATTCACTTTGGGTCGGTGCTGTCATCATCGACAGTGATGGTGCAGCAGCATTAGTGCTGGTGAGTGGGGAGAAGGCACTTCAACTAGGTTTGCAAGTGATTGCAAAGATCAAAGGATTTGCTGATGCAGCTCAGGTACCATACAGAATATGGTTCATATTTGGCTTGGTTTTAGACTTAAAGTGAAATTGTGCTAAACAAGGTTGTCTGTGCAGGCACCTGAATTATTCCCAACTGCACCGGCCCTTGCAATACCAAAAGCTATTTCAAATGCTGGTTTGGAGGCTTCTCAAATTGATTACTTTGAAATAAATGAAGCCTTTTCTGTAAGAATTCACTCTTTTATCACAGATAATCACTTGTTTATTGAGCTTTTTTTTGCTAAATATGTGTACTTAAACTCTTCCCTGCAGGTTGTGGCACTTGCCAATCAAAAGCTGCTTAGTCTTAATCCTGTGAGTCTTCAAGTGACTATTGATTATTCTTAACTCATTGAACTCTGAAATTGAGTTGCTTTTAGCTGTTTTGTTCTCTTGTGTATTTTCAAAGTTATTATCAACTCGATATTTTCATAAAGTTAGTGTCTTTGTTATGAATACCAGGAAAAAGTTAATGCGCATGGTGGAGCTGTATCATTGGGACACCCATTGGGATGCAGTGGAGCTCGTATATTGGTCACTTTGTTAGGGGTAATATATAAATGCTATCTTTATTTTTTCTATCTGCGTAGTTAACGTATAATTTCACCTAATATTGTTACCCCCTCTCTCTCTCTCACCACATCACTGTGCATGTGAATGCAGAGTGTTCCTCTGCTTTTCTCCAGCAACTATTTATGAGGAAATCAAGGAACACATGAAATTAATAAAGAGTTTATTAAAGGAGTAGTATTGTTGCAGGTGTTGAGACACAAGAATGGGAAGTATGGGGTTGGTGGCATCTGCAATGGGGGAGGAGGGGCATCTGCCCTTGTTCTTGAGCTCATGTAAGCCATTTATATTTGGTAAGGCATATGCTCAATATAATACTTCAGAATCTGTAGTCCTATGTAAGTACTAGGCCTTAAAAGAGTCTTCTTTATTACCATTACTGATATTTGATGAGATGGCTTAATGGCAAACCGAGAGGAATTAGAAGAACATAAAAAAACTAACCAAGTTGTTCATCTAAAAATAATGCTAGATAATGTAGGAAGTTTCATTACCACTTAATAAATATCAGAGAATAGAAGATATTTCAATCTCTTTTCCCATTATTATTTTTAAAGTTCGAGCAAGTCATGGAAGATTTTTGCATCTTGCAGGCCAGTTATGCGGCGGGTGGGACATTCTAGGTTATGATATTCATTTGTTCTCTCAAGTTATCATATGATTAGTGAAAGTTCTCCTTTTTCCTATCTCAACTTTTCTTCTCGAATGACAAAGTAAAAAGATGTGTCAACTCTTTTCTTTTCAAGGAATAAAAGGTTATGTTATGTTGTTTTCTATTTTTAGTTCTATTTCTTAAAACTTGATATCTAGCGCGGCATGTGATATTGATTGTCAATGGATGCTTTGCCTATATTATAATTTCTTCTGCCCCAAATTCTACCATCATTATGGCAAAACTAGATTAATGCCCAATTAAGGAGAATAATTAGGATGTTTCTCTTTTTTTTGGTTGTTGACATAATTAGGATGTTTCATTGAGAAGTCATCTACCTCAAGTTGATGAAGGTTCCCAAGGACCATCATCTTCAGCAAACTAGATTAATGCTCAAGTAGAATAATTCCGCTGTTGGAGAACAACTATAATAATCATGAGAAGATTATTTTCACATAAAAATAACAAATTATATACCATTAACTCTTTTCCTTCCGGACACAAGAAAATGAGTGAGAATACTAAATTAAAAAATATACATATTAAATTTTGATTTTAAAAGCTACATCAATTTTAAGCGGATATAATAGAGATATAAAAGTAACATTTATTATTACTCTAATGTTAAGATAAGCAAAAAAAAAATGTAATCCTAGATTTATAATAACACTCCCGATTCCCTCGGTTTAAGAACAACAAAATTTATTTTTAAGGAATTTTTTTAAAAATTTTGAAAATTTATATAATAAAAATATATTTAAAAATAAGCTGTCGCTAGTGCTCTCTTAAGGTAACTTGTCAAGATTTTGTTTGGCAAAGCTTTTTCCCTAAATACTTTAGTTGTAGTTAATGTAGAGTAATGTCAAAAAAAATAGATTGACGTGAAAAAGAAAAAAATATATATTTTATATAAAAAAAAAAAATCATATGATAAAGTAAAAAAATTTGTTTTATAATAATTTTTTATTTAAATAATAATAAATAATAAATAATATGATATAAAAAGTTAAAATTAAAAATTAAAATACATGTTAGTGTTTTTTTGAAAAATGAAGGAAAAGCTTTGCGGAACAAAGCCTCACAAATGTCATCATAAAAGAAGAGTCCTACGTCACAAAATAGTCCTAATAGACACCATCTTCAACAACATTGATCAATCTCATTGGGATTCATCCACCTTGGTTCGTCATGGATTAGGATCTCCTTCAATTGAAGATCAATTGGAGAATCTCATGTTATGGGATCCTAACCGTTAATGAAATCCAACGATGAAAAAAGTGTAAGCAGATTTTGTGTAATTGAGGTGCAATAAATTTGATTTTAAATCTTTGTGTAATCGAGAGCTATAAATTAGATTTTACACTGTTTTCCAAAATCTGTTTACACTTTTTCACCATTGGATTTCATTAATGGGCAGGATCCTTCAACATAAGATTCTTCAATTTATCTCCAACTGGAGGAGATCCTTATCCGGTTGTCATCATCTCAAACATTCATTTTCCGACACCCATTTTAATGGATTCGGTGTAATAATATAATAAGCCTCGTGCCAATTACATCCATGCCCCCACTGGTTTTGAATGGGTGGGAGCCACCTTTTAAGTTTTGATAAATCCAACGTGAGCATATAGTTTGGTTTGTTGTTTTGTCATATCCATCTATTTACTATTTATCAATTATCTATTAATAGGAAATTACGGGTATACATCCAGATTTAACTACTTTTTAAATTAGATGGGGGCGGTTGAGCCACCTCCTAAAAAAACCGGTTAAAAGTGAATTGATCACCTCAGACTTGTAGGGGTACTCCGGTCATTCACAATGTATGTATATTTTTAAATTTTTATTAGTCGAGTTGAAAAGAAGTTGCTGCAGAGAAAATATCTCTGAAATGTGTCATTTTAAGTAGAAAAAAAGAAAAAGAAAAAAATATATGATGCATGTGTGAGTTTTACAAATGCATGCACGTAAGCTTTATTGCCTTGCAATCGTCCTTGTCTTAGCCTTTGGCCTGAGTAGCTCCGCCAGGGTGCCACCGTGCCACGCACGAGAAAGCACTATGTGAAGTTCATCAACAACCTTAACAACAAAGTGCTTAACGTCAACTGCAAAAACCAGAACCCATACATTGATCTCGACCTTCAAATTCTTCTGCCCAAGCAGGACTACGAGTTTAGCTACAATGCAACTCGCACCATGGCTTCACCTGCAATCTGCGACATGGGTTTACAAAAAAGAGTAGATAGTCACGAGCCTTCACTTTTCAGAGCAATAGCTGTCCCCCACTCCTCTTATTGTCTTGTATGTGAAAGAAACAGTAACCCATGCAGGTCTTGTTAGAAATGGGTTTTGCACTCAACTCAAACCAATCGATCTATAACGAGTTTACCTCAACCTTATAAATGGCTATATCTCCTTATCTACCCAAGCAATGTGGGACTTCCATGCTCTCACGTGTGGCGGAGGACATCCAAGCCAACACGTGTAACAAATGAAATGCATGTGACTTCTCATGTTAAAATTTTTTTTTTTCCAATGCCTTCGACCGACTGTCTCTCTCTCGATCTATATAACGACTACCTCCTTTCACCACATCCAATATGTTTTCTTAAGAAATGTCAATATCGTATTTAAACGACAAGGGTACAAAGGCATCCTATTATTTGTTTCTTTTAGTTATTTATTTCTGAGGTTTAATAAACGATTTTCTTTTCTGACTCTCTCCTTATGTCTCTGCAGGATTAGCTTCTGGCAGTCTGAAGATCGAAGAAGAGGTTAAGGTGGTATATATAAGGTTCGAGAATCTCCAGATTTGTAAATCTTGACCCTCCGTTACATCCTCGAGGTAAAAAATCATGCCACGTTGTGAAAATTCAAAATATCGGCAAAATCTTAAAAAAGAGATTCAGCAAAATCTCGGTTGAGAAAGAGAATTGAATGGGTCTTGGCCGGGCGTGGAGCATCAACGTTTCCATAAATATTGGAAGTAGCGATTGCTCCACAAGTAGCGATTGGTACTTTGGTTGTTGGATCTTCAATTCACAGCCTCGCTAAACTGACCCTCATTAGAAAAGCTTACCAAGTAGTAATCACATGGCCAGTTGGTCTTTACAATGATTGTGTGTTCTCTAGAGTGATTGAGATGAGTTGTTGATTTGGGAGAACCATCGTTTCGAATGCACTGAAAACGAAGTAGTGGCTTGATGGGAAGTAGGGAAAGTATCTCGGTGATGAGTTCTTGTGGGAGAGTCTGTCATCTTTCGGTGAACAAATTCCTTCTGTCTTTGAGACACGATACTTGCAGAGTGCACATAGTCAATGGGTTTTCAATGCTATGGTTAGGGGTGTCAAAAAATATTAGAGAACCGAAACCGGAAGCCCGGAATCTAGGGACCTTGTTCCAGTTCAATACCTGATTTTTGATACTCGATTTTTATCGGATTACCGGGAATTGGGATAATTTTATATATATTTTTATAACCATTTAGGAAGTAGGAACCCATTTAAAATGATTTTTAGGGCATTTTAAAAAATTGAATTTTAATTTATAAGGCCTATATATATAGGCAAAGACATTGATTTTTTTTTTTTTTTTTGGATTTTTGGGCTTTTTAGGTTTTTTTTTTTAATTATTTGAAATAATCACAACAAAACGGTCAAAACTCATTTAATTTGGACAAAAAGGCTAATAGATTTTTTTTTTTTTTTTTAAATGAGTTTATTTTAGGCCCAATAAATAAATAAGCCCAAAAATCAATTTTCTTAAAAAACTGGCTATCGGACCGGGTACAAACCGGAATTGGTCGGTAACTTGGACCCTAGACCTAGTTATAGTTGTCCAAAACCGGACCGGATTGACACTTTTATGGGCCTATGGCAGTGCAGAGGTTAAGGTGGGGCCACGGGGAATTAATAGTACCCATTTAAGGTGGTACTAAAAATGGGTGGATAAATTTGATGCAAGACCTATCATTTGAAGGGATTTCACATTCAATTAAAGCATTAATTTTCTTTAAAGACCAGCTCTCTTTCCTTTTTTAGTATGAAACCGAAAAAATGCCAAACAACTTTCTTTCATTTCCCCTAAAAAAATGCAACACGCCTCTTCTTTCTTCTTCTTTTTTTTTTTAATTAATTTATTTTTAAATTAGGCTATATTTGATACACAAAATAGTTATTGTTTTAGGAATATGAATGACTATTACTTGGGATATAAGGGGTTGAAATGGAATGATCGTATTTTATATTATTTAGTTTGATGACAATGAGGGTTGGTTCCACCATTAAGTGGATTAGGCGGCTGCTTAAGACCTCAACCCCCAATTAAGAAATATTGATAAAGATTTATTTTATAAAAAAATAGGGAAATACTAGCCACTTAATTTCTTGGTGTTTTTTCAGTATCCACTTAGTCATAGGTGTATATTATTTTCTAAAAACCAACTGAGAAAACTAAGAACAACTTTTTTTTTTTTTTTTTTTGAAAATGATATTCCAGTTTTCTAACAAAATTCACCTGAATTATAGGAATCCCGTGATGGGATACAATAAATTACAGTTTCCCTTCAAAGTATTTCTTCACCAGGCATGCACCAATAAGGAACTTAATTAGTACAGGGCTAATGCACAAGCCAATAGAGCAAACATAATTGACCGTTGTGTTATTGAGGTAGGCATTCGACCGTTGTCTTTCCTGAGAAAGAGACCTTGGTAAACAGGAAGATTGATTATAACCAGTAGGCCACATAGAAGAATCTGCAATGCAAATGGGTTTGAAAGCAAATTTTGCCCATCCTCCTGCATAATCACCCTCTTCATTCCTCCAACCAAACAGAACGCATTTAGCAATGCAAGTGTCGCTATAATGGTAAACATTGGGGAAGAAGCACCGAACTCCATGAGCTCTTCCTCGTATCTCTGTGAAACATCATCGTCAGCCACCTTTGCCGTGACGACAAAGGCCGACTTTGTGAACCCCAGTAGTTTTAGGATGTTGTCAAAGAATCCAAAGAAAAAGGAACTAGTTCTTTTAAACAGCCACATCCTTTGATCATTCCACCAGCCTTGGAATGTGCCCCCCCACCAAAGAAAATCTCCAAGACAATATGCGCGGTGGACAGAGATGACAAATGCAAATGGTAGGATCCATGGATTTGAAATCTGTTAGTGCAAGATAATTTAGCAACAATCAATAATATATAGGCAAAGTTCCATTCAAGTAATAAGTTTTGTACCTCTGGAAACAAGGAGATGCCTCTAAGCAGGCATAGGGATGGCACAACGACGTAGTATAGAGTAGGCAAGCAAGTTGGAGCCCATAGCAAATAGATACAGTATGCAAATTGATGCATCAGGGGAGTCTTTTTGTAGCCATGCACAAAGGGACAGTACCTTGAGGCAAAGATCTGAAAATCACCTTCACTCCATCTCTTAAGCTGTACAAGTGACTGCAGTAGTGTTGTGGGAGCAACTCCAAGGAACGCCTTCCTCTCCGGGTTGAAATATATTGACCTCCAACCTCGACAATGTATAGCTAATCCTGTGAGGACATCTTCCACTGCACAACCATACTTCAAACCCATCTGCAAATCATATATGCGTGTGTGAGAGAGATTAATTAAAGAGAAATTTTATTTAGTAGATTAATGTTATATGACTGCATGCCATAAAAATTAGGATAACGTGACAATAAAAATTATTTATAAAAAGAAAAATTAAATTCTAATTTTTACTATCATATCATCTTAATTGTATGTCAGTCGTACAGCCGCATACTAAATAACATTTGTTAGAGTTTATAATATGAGTGTTGTTTTCATAGGTGTAGAGAGAGACCTCCTTTCCCCACTGAGTGTTGTTTTCATAGGTACAACTTGCAAGAACTTTGCATGTTTCTTCTAGAACACTCGCACTCTCTTCTACCTTTCTATCGTTCCCTCTCTTCAAATCTGCCTTATATTCCTTGCTGTACCTCTGCCCACAAAGAGTGTCTCTTCTGTGAAAGCACCCGGTACCAATATACAAAGGCCCTCCATAACCATCAAATCCTGGAATTTCCACCTTTTGTCGCCATGCATACAAAAAGTAGAAATTCCATTAAAATCTTCTCTCTCGATCATCAGAAACATAAAGGCCGGTTTAATTAATACACTTGTTCGAATCATTGCTAAGTTGTTTGTTAATGCTCGCTTACCTCCATAACTACGTTCAAGGAGCTACCGTAAACATCATTCTTCGTAATGTTCTCGAACGCCTGTGGAAACTGTACGAAGCCAATCTCATGACCATTTTCTTCATCCATGAAAAAGCACATAGCATCTCTCGCTGAATCTGAATTGTTTGAGTACATGTCGCAGTCCACATTAAGAATTATCGGAGCATTGCTTATCCGCGATGACACCCTTATCTGTTTTTATTTATTATTATTTCCATAAAACATACAAAAGCTATTAATACATGAATATTTCTATGGCCATGGATATGATTATATGAAGCTTATAAGTTGCATGCATGTGGATATATACATATATATATATATATATGATGTATGGCTGGCTTACCAGCGCATTCATGGCTCCTGCTTTAAAGTTATGGTGGTACTGGGGTCTCTTTTCACGTGCCAAGTATACCAGAGTTGGCAAAGGTTGTCCTTCAATATCCACAGCCATGGGGTCTTTTCCATTAATAAGTATCTATGAATTGAAAATTATAGTCACAATTCTATTAAGCAAGCAGAAAATTGAGTAAATTTTAGAGGTGTAAATTAATATTAATTCCATGATTTCAGTGGCAACGTAGAAAGTACTTGAAGAATGGTTTGATGATCACGTCGGCTTGAAACCGAATTCCATTCACTAAATCCCTTGTGTTCTTTACGTAGTTCTTCTGAAATTTGGCCTCGCTCTGTAGTCGTTTCAATCCGTTTCTTCATGTCTTCATATGATGTCTGTAACATGAAACAGGATATTATTTTCCATCCCCATGTGAATTAAAAATAAAAGAAACAATTTTTTTTTTTTTAAAGATGCTTGTCACTTGACTTTCAGCAAACGAATTCGCAAGGCAAAGTAGAAGTGGCAATTCATGTTTATGTGTTAGATTCAGGTCGTGTTGAGTCATGGATTTAAAATTATATAGGTCAATTATTGTAACCTGGCCTAATTATAATTAAATAGACGAGTCAAACCCTTTAATACTAACTCTTTAATTTTATATAGAGTCCATGTTGGGTTTGAGTGTTATGTCAAGAATTGTCAATTCTAAATGTGTCATGTTGGGTTCAAGTCATATGACCAGTAATGAAGGGACCTTGAATTAAATAAAATAAAATAATAAGGTATACTGTTTACTTTCTATATACCATCATTTTGTTTATATATAAAAAGTATGATGAAAATTTAAAATAAAAATAAAGTATTTTATAATACAACAATATAAAATACTTTATATCACAAATCGTTTGACAGTAATTCAATCTCAAGCTTTCATTTGATATATTTTATCCAAACATCTGTGGTGTGGTAGACATAATTTCAAAATGAATGCTCAAGCTAGATTAATCTTAATTATTATTGGCTTCGTTAATTTGTTACTATGTTCTGCAGATTTTTTTTTTTTTTAATTTGAAAAAGTGTTTTAATGTGACATAAGGATGAAAATAATTTTGACTATTTTTTATTTTGAATTATTTATTAACATTTTTGAAAAGAAAAACAAAAAGTTAATTGGGCTCAGGATATATGGCCTAGTTTGAATCTCTAGACACTAAATAAAAATGTTCAAAAGTGAGTTTGTTTAAGGTGATTTTCCTTATATATATATATTTTAAGAAAGTAGATAAGTTGCACCTATTTTGGTGGCCTCTATTAAATCTCCTACACATAGTTCAGGGCCTGAATAATTATCACCGTACTACGTACTACTCCATGCTCAATTATTGACCATCCATATATAGTATAGTATATCCTATGGCCCATTCTGGAGACTGGACCATATATTCCGTGGAAAGGCATATATATAAGCATCAAAATATATTTTACGCATGTCTTGATATATATGACCCGAATCTAACGCATAAATACAAGTTGCTACGCTGCTTAAAGAGCCAAGTTGTAGACAGTCACAATTGGCGGCCAGCAGGGTTAAGAGGGCATTCTGAATGGCCCCCTTTTAACTATATATGTCAAACACATGCTCTGTTTTGTCCGTAGCTGAATGTGGACCATTACCAAGAATGCGTGGAGGGTGGAAATTGAAAGGGAAATGAATGATTAGCCAGATATAGTTTCGCAAACGGAACAGATTTCGTGTATATGGCTAAGAGAGGCGGATATGCAAAGCCATAAATATATATGAATCATTAAAACCAAACAGATTAGCATAGGTCATTCTGTACGTACTTGCTATGGTGTCCATTTATCACCTATTGATTATAAAAAGGGTTAAATTAATCATTATTTAGTCTAAATATTTAAGCTGATAAGAACGTCAATCAATTGTGCTTAATTAGTTAATATTTTAACGAGATGCACAAGTCTTTGAATTCTGTTTTGATCCGACAATAAATTATTGTTGATTTATCATGAAATTTAAAGTCAGTAGATGTACTTTAAAAAAAAAAAAAACAACAGCAAAATTAAAAGTTGAAAAAAGCAGGCAGCTGATGTGAAAAATGATATATTTAATTGACATATCAAAACAAGCCACTGATCAAGACACTTTTGTTATTGTTGCAAAGGCGCCCCACCTGGATTTCTCAGCCCCAATTAAGGTGCTCGATGCCTTGGGTGAGAGCTGGCATATTCTATGTGGTTAAGAAATCGTCTATCTTTGCGTGCAAACGGCTTATTTTCTTAGTTCTAGATTCTAGTAGTAAAGACAAAAATCTATGGAAGATATATATACCTTGATGGATGACCACTCTTTGGCCATGGCAGGATCTTCAAGCGGCTCAGCGGCTGTGCGGAAATAAGCCTCCGGCGATCTCGGTTCCACTTTGAACTTGTTGCAAAACGGAAGCCAAATCTTTGAGAAACGTGAGGCCTCTACCATAGCGTAAAACGTCAAATCCGAACCGCCGTCGTCTGAGAGATAAACGCTTAGCTTTTCAGGCGGATAGTCGTAAGCCATGACTGAGAGGACGGTGTTAATCACCATAGATGGCGGTTCTATCTTGGGGTCTGCCGTACACACGAATATGTCTATCCCCGGCAGAGCCTTTTCGTGTCTGTTTATTGCATGAGCAGTACAGCCATATTTAGCAAGTAAAGGCCAAAAAACACACACAAATACTACGCTAAATATGTCAGAGAGAGAGATAAAGAGACCTGAGAGAGAGCCTGTCTTTGAAAGTGTAACGATAGATGAGATTCCAACGGACAACCATAGTGATAAACCAATAAAAAGAAAACCAAAGCTCCGAGAGAAATAATCCGGTCCAAACCCATCTTCCGGCTTCTTCTTTTGCTGGTATATAGCTGACTCTATATACAAAGATCAAGCATATACCCACAAAGATTGAAAACGCGTAAATTTGTAAAGGGATACGTCCCTTGGCTGACTTTGTTACAAAAAGAGGAAGATGATCATTTATCTCCATCTCTCTCTCTGTCTCTCTCTCTTGCTCGAGCTCTCGAATGTTGCTTAGAAGAGTGTGTGCGTGTGTGTGTATAATGCAACCAAAAAAGAATTGAAGGACGACAATGATTGATAGAAAGAGCCAATTACCAGAAGTCGAAAATTTTACTGGAGCAAATTGAAGAGTACTATTTACAACAACCAAAGACTTGCTGACAAGTGACAACATTGGTATAAAAGGTCCAACCTAGTGAGGAAGACTAGCTACTTTGAAAGTCAAGCTGAATATTACTTTTCAATTTTGATATTTGCAGCTAGCAGAAAATGACTAAAAAAAAAAACCAAAGTAGAAAAGGTTGGTCCCAGATTTTTATATTTCTTGTTGATATATCTCATGTTATCCAACATTATTAAATACAATTTGTGAAAGCAGACTGTTTGCTTAGTACACGCATCGATCTTCATCGTTTAATAAACTAATAATACAAGGTTATTTTAATGACGCTCAATTGGTTATCTATTTCTACAGTTAATTTGTCGGAAAATGCTATAAAGTATCCTATTTTTATTTATTTTGTTGATGTAATATTATTAATTTTTCATTTTTTTTAAAAAAATTAAAAATTAAAAATTGATTGGTTGTATCCACATCGATAATTTGTTATTGGATCGATGATCAAACATCGATAATTTGATCATGCAGATTTTTGGCTTAATTAGCTGAAAACATGGGTCCAACAAAGAGCGAGTGATCATTCAATTATGTCCAAACCCTACATAGTTAATAAAAGAGTCAATAAATTTATCTAATACATCAACAAAACGTGGCATGGTCAAACATCATAACCCTTCTAAATTAATACACATCGATCTTTATTATCCCAGCCCATTTACTTCCTTTGATAACCGAATTGCTGTACTTTATCAATCAAACCAATTTTGTTGTAATCCATGGCTCTTTTCATTGGCAAATATTTGCACAATGCGATTTGGCCCTGATTTTTAACGGCTAGTTTTCGAAGCCACCCTAGGCTGAACTGGGGTGGTTGTTTTTTATTTATTTATTTGATTTTAACTTTTTATTAATTGATTTTAATTTTTTATTATTTTAATTTTCTTTTTCTTTTTAAAAGTTAAATAATATTTTATTATTTTAATTTTAATGGGACACGTGTTATGCTGTAGGCCATTGGATGAGATTGAATGGCCAAGATTTACAACGGAAGAAACTCCGATTATCCCTCCTTTAGGAGGGGATCCAGATTCGGTTTATTGGCCTAAAAAAATCTTAATGTACGGTTTGTTAGAATAATAAAGTGATCAGCATAATTGAGCAAGCATAATGATGTATTCCCTCCCACTTTGCTTCCCACTTACTTTATCCTTGTATTATTAGCTGCCTTTGTATTATTAGCTTGCTGTTGTATCACAGGTGTGAACCTCCCATTTGTATTCTCTGCATTCTCTTGTAAGATTAGTCTACAAATAAGATTATTAGTCTATGAATAAGAATGAAAAATTATTGACAGAGCTTCGGCTCATCGGTAGTTTGCACACCTGCTTTGCACCGTACGTGCTATATACTACCAGTTTTTTCCTGCAGTCTCGTCTGCGTTACCAAAACGTTATCCTTTATCCGTTCCTGATACCGAGAGAAATGCCACCTTTTGTTAGGGAACGATGAAAAATGTACTTGCGCGCGAGCATGTGTAGCAGTGGCTTTGGATTTTGAACGGTGCGGACAGGTGCTGCTTTGGATGTGCGTGAGAGCGGTGGGTTGAGGTTGGAAACAACATCTTCCACGGTTTCGTCTCTATCCTAACAACGTAGTTTTCTGTTGCGTGGTTTCGTCAGAGGTCCTAAAACCGCTACTGCTACCACCAAGTACAACAAAAATGATTATGTGGATTAATCAACCACCGTGCGTAACGTTACTACGCGACTAGGCTCCTAGTTTCTCAGTGTATATGTAAAGACTGATTTGGCGATGATGGAGTGCGGCGAGAAGCTGCGGCGCACATGACACGTGCGTTCTGTGGGGGTGCAACTCCCCCCCTATACCCAGGGAAATGGGTCACAAATCATCAATCCTTCATTCGTTTGGGCCTTGAGGTAATACCTAAAACCTAGGTCCTTTTCAGACACTTTTCTAGCCTTGGGGTAGCAACCAAAACTCGGGATCATTCAAGCTATGTTGGCTCCTCTCTTTTATTGGTCCATTATTGTCCTAATTTCAGGCTTGAGGTACCGTTCAAAGATCCAAGCATTTTTCAAAACAAAAATGTCATGTCTGGTATTCTGCTGTGAATTTTGCCCGTCCATTTGTGGTGTTGTGGAGAGATCCGACTGCTCCTGGTGGTTTACGGCAAGATTCAAGCGTCTCACTACCAAATGACTTTATTTCTAGATAAGCTGAAAGTAATTCCTACTATCAGTTTGAGGGAAAGTGCTCGAAGAATAAAGTGATTAGAATAATTGAGCAAGGATAATGATGTCTTCCAAGCTTGTTTATCTTTGTAATGATGTATTTCCTCCCACTTTGCTTCCCACTTACTTTATCATGGTATTATTAGCTGCTTTTGTCTTTGTATTATTAGCTGCATTTGTTTTATTAGCCTACTGTTTGTATCACAAGTTCACACCCATGTGAACCTCCCATTTGTATTCTCTGCATTCTCTTGTAAGATTAGTAATTTTTAGTAATTAGTATAAAAAACTATAAGTGGCACGCATTACTCTTTAGTATTACTCCATAATTGAAACAAGAAAAAAAAAAAAAAAAAGTAGTAGAGACGGTTATTATTGGTCCAATCATTATATGGAAAGCAGAAGAGAGCTGTTACGCGTCGAAAACTTTTCCCAAATGAAGTCTCCAGACTAATGTGGAATCAGCCACATTGCATGAGAAAGCAAAAAATTTAGGGTTAAATGCATTTAAGGTACCTGTGCTTTGAGCTAAAATCAAATAGATACCTAAGTTTTCAAAAATATCACAATTGATACTTGTGGTTAGCAAATAAACCACTTGGTACTTTTGTTAAAATTTCGTTAGTTTTTTTAACAGAGTGCCACATCACCTTACACGTGGCGTGGTACATGTGGTTTCAAAGTGCCACATGGTGTAGTACTTGAGTTTTTTGGTGCCAAGTCATATATATATATATATATATATATATATATATAAAAAAATCAAAACAAAAGCACAAAAAAAAAGGTAGATATGGGGTTGCCGCCGCTCTGCTCACCTTCTTTCTCCTCTCCTCACCTCACTTTCTCCACCTCCCATGCCCTCGTCTTTGATGTGACTTTGATTTCCTATGTCATTCCAGTTACTCAAGCCCTGTATATCCCCTACCTACATCATCTTCACATCATCAACCGGGATATTATCTTTCTTTTCCTACTTTCCCACCTTTGCATCCAATGCTACTTAGGATTCTGCTCAAATTCCAAGACTTACGCCAATACTCAGATCTTCAATCCCTCCCTTACTTCAATTCGTTTGAAGGGCTTGAAGCAGAGTCTTTGGAGGCTCGCGGAAAAAGTAATTGAGGTGTGGCCCTAGGCCAAACGAACGACCACCCAGTTCTACTTTTTTTTCTTTTTTCTTTTTTTGGTTTTTCTTTTTTGGTTTTTTGTTTTGATTTTTTTTAAAGAAAAATATGATGTGGCACCAAAAAATTCAAGTAACAAGCCACGTGGCACTTTGAAACCATAGGTACCATGCTAAGTGTAAAGTGATGTGGCCTCGTTAAAAAATTAATGAAATTAGAATGTCAGTGAGTTTATTCTTCTTACTTGAGCAATTTGTGATATTTTTGAAAACTTAGGTATCTGTTTGATTTTGGCTCAAAGTACAAGTATCTTAAATGCATTTAACCCAAAAATTTAAGCCTTTCTGGGTTTGACCGACAAAAGAGAGAAAATCATAAAAAATGGAAAAAATAAATAAATAAATAAATCTCTCTCTGCTGCCCCCAGTGGGCCCAGTGCCCCTATCTCTTTCACTCTCTCTCACACGCACGAAAAAAATTTCTCAGGCCAGCTGCAGGGTTCTGGCTGGGGCCAAGGTCCCCATTTCCTTGAAAAGAAAAATATAAAATTATTCGGTCCCACCCCCCAAAAAATAGAAAAAGACTGGTCCCCAAAAAAACAGACCGGTCCCCCTTCCCCAAAAAATAGGCGGTCTCACTCACGCTCACAGTCCCGATGCCCCCTTCTATTCCTCGAATGATCTACTTCCCCATCCAGAAGATTCATTTGTATTTCCTGGCTACACATGGAGGATACATATTAATACAATATAGACTCACGAAAGCTTTGTGGTGATTTCAATCCGTTTCTTCATGTCTTCATATGATTTGTGCAATAAGAAATTGAAGATTAAAAAAAATACATAAAGTCCATGGAATCCAGTAACAAGATGTACGTACCTTGATGGATGACCACTCTTTGGCCATGGCAGGATCTACAAGCGGCTCAGCGGCTTTGCCAAAATAAGCCTGCGGCGATCTCAGCTCCACTTTGAACTTGTTGCAAAACGGAAGCCAAATCTTTGAGAAACGTGAGGCCTCTACCATAGCGTAACACACACACACAAATACTACGCTAAATATGTCAGAGAGAGAGATAAAGAGACCTGAGAGAGAGCCTGTCTTTGAAAGTGTAACGATAGATGAGATTCCAACGGACAACCATAGTGATAAACCAATAAAAAGAAAACCAAAGCTCCGAGAGAAATAATCCGATCCAAACCCATCTTCCGGCTTCTTCTTTTGCTGGTATATAGCTCACTCTATATACAAAGATCAAGCATATACCCACAAAGATTGAAAACGTATAAATTTGTAAAGGGATACGTCCCTTGGCTGACTTTGTTACAAAAAGAGGAAGATAATCATTTATCTCCATCTCTCTCCCTCTTTCTCTCTTGCTCGAGCTCTCGAATGTTGCTTAGAAGAGAGTGTGTGTGTATAATGCAACCAAAAAAGAATTGAAGGACGACAATGATGGATAGAAAGAGCCAACCGGAAGTCGAAAATTTTACTGGAGCAAATTGAAGAATATGATAGGTAATATCCCTGTATCAAGCATATCCATTGAGAATCATGAGTTGCATGTCATGAATTTGGTATCCCAAGACTGTTACCAACGGGACGGTCGAGGTGATCGCAGGAAAGTCACCACCCTCAGGTCATCCCAGAAGACCATTTCCAACACCAAAAACAAGTTCACTGTTATTGGCTGTGACACTTACGCGTACCTTAGGGGGGTCCAAAACGGAGAAAACTACTCCATCGGCTGCTCATTTCAATGCCCAAGCCTCCACAACGTGGTCAATGGGTCTTGCTCCGGCGTTGGGTGCTGCGAGGTGGGGTTTCCGGATGGGCTTAAAAACATTAATGTGCAAGTAGAGCTTTAATAATTACACAAAAGTATGGAACTTCAATCCTGCGGATATGCTTTTTGTTGTGGAGAAAGGCAAGTTCAACTTCTCCACCGATTATCTCAAGACTCTAACCAACGAAAGGGTTCCATTGGTGCTTGATTGGACAGTTGGCAATCAGACGTGTGACAATGCTCGGAAAACCCCCAAATTCGCATGCAAGGAAAATAGTGAATACCTTGATCTCCAAACCAGCCGGGGGTACCGTTGCAAGTGCAAGCAAGGTTACCAAGCAAGCAAGTCTACAACCAAAGACTTGCTGACAAGTGACAACTTTGGTATAAAAGGTACAACCTAGTGAGGAAGACTAGCTAATTTGAAAGTCAAGCTGAATATTACTTTTCAATTTTGATATTTGCAGCTGGCAGAAAATGACTTCAAAATGAAAAAAAAAAGAAAAAACCACTGAGTAGAAAAGGTTGGTCCTGATTTTTATATTTCTTGTTGATATATCTCATGTTATCCAACATTATTAAATACAATTTGTAAAAGCAGACTGTTTGCTTAGTACACGCATCTATCTTCATCGTTTAATAAACTAATAATACAAGGTTATTTTGATGACGCTCAACTGGTTATCTATTTCCACAGTTAATTTGTCGGCAAATGCTATAAAGTATCCTGTTTTTATTTTATTTTGTTGATGTAATATTATTAATTTGTCATTTAAAAAAAAAATTAAAAATTAAAAATTGATTGGTTGTATCCACATCGATAATTTGTTGTTGGATCGATGATCAAACATGCTCATGCAGATCTTTGGCTTAATTAGCTGAAAACATGGGTCCAACAAAGAGCCAGTGATCATCCAATTATGTCCAAACCCTACATATTTAATAATAAAGTCAATAAATTTATCCAATACATCAACGAAACGTGGCATGGTCAAACATCATAACCATCCTAAATTAGTCGGCACACCTCGATCTTTATTATCCCGGCCTTAGTCAAACCTAATTGTTTGTAGAATTCGAAATAGAATGTTGGTTGCAACGTACCGACAAAAATGTACAAGCGAGCCTTTAACAGTGTAATTGCATGGGAGCCTGCAAGTTGCTTGAACTGATCAGTTTGTTTGTCATGAACGGTTGTGAAGGAGCCACATGTACATCAACAACATAAAGAACAACTAAAAAATAAAAATGTGCCAATCAATCGCGAGTAATTTTAAAAGTTCATCTTGTATCTATCTTAAGTCTATTAAAAAATGATGTAGCTATTAAAATCACAATTTGGTCAAAATCTAATAATAATCAATCACAAGCTTAATGGTGATTTTAATAGTCACATCATTCTTGAATGGACTTAAAATGAACACAAGATGGACTTGTAGCATTACTCATCAATCGCAGCTATTTTGGGATGGTTAATGATTGCTCCTCAGCCCTACCAATATTAAATAAATAAATAAAATTAAGAGGCGGTTGGACTACTTAAACAATTTTTTTTTTTTTAATACATACGCATAAGAGAAATGAGAGAAAATTTGAATTAATGATCTCTATTTTATTAAGTATAATTCCAATTGATTAAACTATTTCTTATTTCTTAGTAACTAAACATAATTTTAGAGTCAGTCTAATTATCACTTAGGGTCAGAGGGTGGTCTACTACTCCAAATGTTAAGGGCAGTTCAGCTATTTTAAAAGAATTTAGTTTACATGATGTTATTAAAATAACAGTATGTATGTTATAATAGAAGTAATAATTGAGATGAAATCTCAAAGTTGATTTTTTTTAAAGCTTTTAATAAAAAATAATTATAATTTTTTAAAATATTCAATTTTAATCGTTACTTTTATTACAGAATACAAATAACATGTTAATCGAATCCGTTCTAAAAAAAAAAAAAACTTATTTTGAATTTTGAAAGTGATTGAACCATCTCAACTTGTTTTGAGGGCCCCTCAACTCCCCGAGGCTAGGAATATTCGAACCATTCCAAAATATTTTTGTGGCCAATTAATTACATCGATCCTACCAAATGCTTTGGTAATTAATAGGCCAGTTGGCATGCTGGCATATCATTCTCTGAGTGCCGTGTTTGTTAAACGTTTTGCACTAAAACATGTTTGTAAAATGTTTGGGGCTTATATCTAATTATTTTTTTTTAACATCACATCATTTATTTTTTATTATTCTTTAAATAAAAAAATTATTATAAAATAAAAATGTTCATTTTTTATACTAAATATTCTTATTTTAAAATTTTTTACAAAAAATATATATATATATATTTTACATTTGCTACAGTACAAAATCAAAATCAAACTAAAATCATTTACCAAACAAAAAATGTTTTCTAAGCCTACATAGCTGGATGGTCATTTCTAAGAGAAACTAATTTTGACTTGTATCATTTTTTCCGAACAACATTACTCATTTTAAGTTTTGAACTGTAGCGACCCCGACATAGGATACAACAAATTACATAGATATGCCATTTATACGAACATTACAGTATATATATATATATATATATATATATATATATATGCGAACTCTTGGTAACTAGAAATGGTTCCTAGTACTTACAAAAAAAAAAAAAGAAATGGTTCCTAGAGTTTACTTGGGACCGACAAGTCATTTAATAGAGGGCCAATGCAGAAGCCAACAGTGCAAACATAATTGACCGTAGTGCTAATGAGGTGGGCATGCGACCATTGTCTTTTCTGAGGAAGAGACCTTGATAAACGGGCAGATTGATCATAACCAGTAGGCCACACAGAAGAATCTGCAATGCAAATGGGTCTGAAAGCAAAGTTTGCACATCCTCCCGCATAATCACCCTCTTCATTCCTCCAACCAAGCAGAACGCATTTAGCAATGCAAGTGTTGCTATAATGGTAAACATTGGGGAAGAAGCACCGAACTCCATGAGCTCTTCCTCGTATCTCTGAAACATCATCGTCAGCCACCTTTGCTGTGATCACAAAGGCCGTCTCTGTAAACCCCAGTAGTTTTAGGATGTTGTCAAAGACGGCAAAGAAATAGGAACTAATTCTTTTAAACAGCCACATCCTTTGATCATTCCACCACCCTCCTAATGTGCCCCCACACCAAAGAAATTCTCCAAGACTGTACGCACGGTGGACAAAGATGACAAATAGAAATGGAACGACCCGTGGATTTGATATCTGTTAGTGCAAGAGGATTTCATGCATTTAGCAATTAATGAAAGTTTCCTATTTTTAATAAATTTAATTATTTACCTAATTGTATATATTCTAACACGTACGTACGTACCTCTGGGAATAAGGAGATGCCCCTAAGCAGGCATAGAGATGGCACAACAACGTAGTACAACGTGCCCAAGCAGTTTACAGCCCACAGCAAATAGGGAGAGTATGAAAGTTGAAGTTTTAGGGGTATCTTGTTATGTCCAAACACAAAGGGACAGTTTGAGACAAAGATCTGAAAATGACCTTCAGTCCATCTTTTATGCTGTACAAGTGACTGCAGTAGTGTTGTGGGAGCAACTCCAAGGAAGGCCTTCCTTTCCGGATTTAAATATACGGATTTCCAACCTCGACAATGTATAGCTAATCCGGTTAGGATATCTTCCACTGGACAACCATACTTCAAACCCATCTGCATGCAAATCACCATATAAATATGAGATTCATATATATATATGGAGTTAACACGTACGAGAGATCTAGAGAGAGAGAGAGAGAGAGAGACCTCCTTTCCCCACTGAGTGTTTTTTTCATAGGTGCAACTTGCAAGCTCTTTGCATGTTTCTTCTAGAACACTCACACTTACACTCTCTTCTACCTTTCTATCATTCCATCTCTTCCAATCTGCCTTATATTCCTTGCTGTTCTTGTGCCCACAAAGAGTGTCTCTTCTGTGAAAGCAACCGCTACCAATATAGCAAGGACCTCCATTCCCATCAAATCCTAGAAAATCCACCTTCATGATCACCGGGCATATATAGTACCAAAGATAGAAATTAAGTCCGTTAAAATCTTCTTGAGTCAATAGGGGACATGGTATTTTAAAATCACTCTAAAAAGTATATATAAGTTGTTCCTCACCTCGTTTATTACGCTCAAGGAACTACTGTAAAGATCATTCTTTGTAAGGTTCTCGAAGGTCTGCGGAAATTGCACGAAGGCAATTTCACGACCTTTTTCTTCATCCATAAAAAAGCACAAAGCGTCTCTCGCTGCGACTGAATTGTTTGAGTACATGTCGCAATCCACATTAAGAATTATCGGGCCATTGCTTATCCGCGATGACACCCTTATCTATTTATTTGATTATGAAGACCAAATATTAAACAAAAACTATTTATTAAATGGTTATAAAAAATACAACTGTAAATATGTTACATGTGGCTATATATATATATATGTGATATATGACGTATGGCTTACCAGTGCATTCATGGCTCCTGCTTTGAAATTATGGTGGTAATGGGGCCTCTTTTCACGTGCCAAGTATACCAGAGTCGGTAAAGGTTGACCTTCAATGTCCACAGCCTTCGGGTCTTCTCGATTAATAAGTATCTATGAATTAGTCACAACTCTATTAAGTACCCAGAAAAGAAAGTAAATTTTGCAGTTGAAAATATTAATTCCATGAAACAGTAGTGACGACGTAGTAAATACTTGTATGAATTAGTCACAACTCTATTAAGTACCCAGAAAAGAAAGTAAATTTTGCAGTTGAAAATATTAATTCCATGAAACAGTAGTGACGACGTAGTAAATACTTGAAGAATGGCTTGATGGTCTTGTCGGTTTGCAACCGAATTCCACTCGCTGAATCCCTTGTGTTCTTTGCGTATTTCTTCTGAAACTCGACCAAGCTTTGTGGTGGTTTCAATCCGTTTCTTCATGTCTTCATATGATTTCTGCAATAAGAAATTGAAGATAAAAGAAAATAAATAAATAAAGCCCATGGAATCCAGTAACAAGATGTACCTTGATGGATGACCACTCTTTGGCCATGGCAGGATCTACAAGCGGCTCAGCGGCTTTGCTGAAATAAGCCTCAGGCGATCTCGGCTCCACTTTGAACTTGTTGCAAAACGGAAGCCAAATCTTTGAGAAACGTGAGGCCTCCACCATAGCGTAAAACGTCAAATCCGAACCGCCGTCGTCTGAGAGATAAACGCTTAGCTTTTCAGGCGGGTAGTCGTAAGCCATGACTGAGAGGACGGTGTTAATCACCATAGATGGCGGTTCTATCAGGGGTCTGCCGTACACACGAATATGTCTATCCCCGGCAGAGCCTTCTCGTATCTGTTAACGTTTAGCAAGTAGAGCACTTGCTCGATCAATACACACACATGACACATGCAGGTACATATTAATTAAATATGTCAAACAGAGAGAGAGAGAGAGAGAGACCTGAGAGAGAGCCTGTCCTTGAAAGTATAACGATAGATGGGATTCCATCGGACAACCATAGTGAGAAACCAATAAAAAGAAAACCAAAGCTCTGAGAGAAACAATCCAATCCAAGGCCATCTTCCAGCTTCTTCTTTGGCTGGTATGTAGCTCACTCTATATTCAAAGATGAAGCATATACCCACGAAGATGGAAAGGGCATAAAGTTGGAAAGGGATACGTGCCTTGGCTGACTTCGTCACAAATAGTGGAAGATGATGATCATTGCTTTCCATCTCTCTCTCTCTCTCTAGCAGCTCCCTCCCTCAGTCCCTCGTCCCTCGTCCCTCCTCAAATGCTAGCTAGCTGCTTATAATTGACTTGGAGTGCATATGTGATGTGTATTAATATACCACCAAACAGAATTAAAAACGAAAAGCATATATACGATCCTAGTAGAAGCCAAGCAATTAAAGACGAACTATATTAGGACAAAACGAAGTCTAATCAATTACAGCGATTTTTCAAACCTGCCGACAACTTAATTAATTGAGGAGTAACGTTAGAAGTTAGAACCCACCACCGTCAGACGTGTGACATGACGCATATTACTCTTTATATAGTATTACTCCCTAACGAGAAATGATAAATGTCAAACTTTTTTGTCTAATAAATATATTTAATTTTTATTTTCTTTTATAAAAAAATAAAAAAATTTAAAACAATAATATATATTTGTTGTCTATTTTTTTTTTGGTATTTTTAAAAAAATAAAAAATAATATTTTTCTTCATAATAGTGACTCTTTTTTTATTGCTTTAGACTTTTTTTCATTTTTTATTTTTTTAAATTATAAAAAAAGACAAAAAATATATATTTGTTGGACAAAAAAATTAGGTTTGTATCATGCCTCCTCCATAAATGGGTGAAATGGCACGCATTACTCTTTAGTATTACTCCATAATTGAGAAAAAAAAAAAGTAGTGAAGACGAGTTTGAAAGTTATCAAAGCTGAGTATTATTGGTCCAATTATTATATGGAAAGCGAAAAGCTCGTTATAGTAAGAGCCAACTTCTAGAGTAGTAAAAAAAATGAAGGTCAAATTACACGAGTAATGCTCAATTGTTAAAAGTCTTAATTGTATTCTCCTAAATATGACAGCAATTTTTAAAATAATTAATAAATTATCATTTAATAATAATTATCTTAAATTTAATAACATTTTTAAAAATTAAGTCACATTTAAAAATATTAAAAGAGAAAGACTAGAAGGTTCTAGTGCTCCTAGAATTATTCTCAATTGCACAGCAAATAAAAAGTCGTGAAGAGGCATATGTGACGTGGACTAGTTTGAAAGTCAAGCCGAATATTACTGCGCCCGAATTACTAAATTTGGAGGAGAAAAAAGACAAAAACCGGAAAAGAAAAGGTTGTTATTATTTTATTTTATTTTTAAAAAAAAATCTAAAGTTAGCAGCTTCTGGATTTATCATTGGGTTATATATGACTTTTTATTTTTTTCGCAATCTAAGGCAAGAACGAGGCTATTTAAATGATATGATAATGATCAGTTGATGATTCAACTATTCCTGTAATACCCCCAAATGTATACCTTAAAATAAAAGTGACCTTATATCAAGGATAATGAAGATTTGTAATTTTATAAGTAAATATTCTTAATATGAAAGATTATGTAAATTGTTAGTTAAAAATTTAGTGGGTTATTGAAAAAAAAGTCACATTATTTTGAGCGTAAAAAATTCAATAAGTGACCTTAAGTAAAACTATTTTAAGACCTCCTATAATGATGAAAAATGAAAATTTTAAAAGTGATTTCATGATTTTTAAACATTTGTAGAAAAAGTTATGATTTTTAGAGATATAAGTATCAAAGCGAGAATTTCAGTCAAATAGAGGCATAGAATTTGAATTTCAATGAATTTTTGACGCATCAAAAAGTTATAGATTGCTATGATTTTTGATATGTTGTGAGTCTTTGAATGAGAAAAATTTGAAGCCAAACTTTGTGTCATTTAGAGTTAAATTGAAAGAGTTATAAATTTTTGAAATTTAATAGATTAATCTATCAAGTAATTAAAGTACTTAAGATTTGGAAAATTAATTAGATTGATTAATAATTTCATTAGGCCATAAATTTTGGATATGTTGTAACAAACATGTTTAAGTTTATAAAGAATTAATTATAAATTTTATGAACACATTTAAGTAAAAACAAACTCACCTTCTAACTTGACAGCATATGTATTATGCTGTCAAGCTATAAGAAACATAAGTGGTTTTTTGGACACAGCAAGGAACGTTGCTTGCCAGGTGTCCAAGCATTTGGGACATGTACAGTGGTTGATCCCCTTCTCACAAGTGTTTAACACTTGTCATGAGGAGGAATAGTTAGAGTGTAATACAAGTGGGGCAAGTGTCCCACATCTGGCAGGTATTGACAATTATATAAGGAGATTTTTTTCTCCCATTTGCTCACAGCTCAAATGAGCGTGAAAAAAAGGAAGAAAAGAAAGGAAAGAGAGAAGAGAAAGAAAGTGGAAAAAGAGAAAGAAAGGAGAGGAAGGAAAAAGAAAAATATGATAACTTTAAGGTAATATTTTCATATTTTTTTATGGTATTTTTAGTATGAAGCTAAATTTCTATAATTAAATTAGGGCTTTTAGTGTATGAATACTTAAATTGCTATTTGAATGGATTAATTATAATTAAAGTGATTGTTATAATTGTTTATAAACTTTTGGAAAAAGTACGGATTACCCTCTTGAAGTTTATGGCCATTTTTAATTCGGTCACTGATGTTTCAATTTTCACAATACACCCAAGTTTTAATTTCTCTCAATGTAGGCACTTTCAAATTTTTTTTTTTCCAAAATGCCTTCAACAGTGATTCCGGCGAACTATGAATATTGATTCCGCCAAAATCTCGTCGGAATCCGGCAAAATCTGGTCGGCTTTTGTTTGTTTTTTTTTTTTTTCTCTTTTCTGATCTTTTTAGGGTATAAACTCATTGGAGAAGAGCAAACCGCCGAACATGACGTCGAGAAGCGGGTTCGCCGGATTCCGACAATTCGTGGATTCGGCCAATTTTTCATATTTTGCCAGATTCCGGCAAGATTTTCGCCGGAATCACTGTTGAGGACATGTTGGGAACAAAAAAGTTATTGTTGAGGGCATTTTGGGAAAAAGTGCCTACATTGAGAGATTTTGAAACTTTGGGTGGGTACATTGTGAATTTTTAAACATCGGTGGCCGAATTGAAAATCGCCTTAAACTTCAGAGGGGTAATCCGTACTTTTCCCTAAACTTTTGATATTGGGAGTAAGTTACTAAATTAAATGGCTTAGGAAGAGAGCTTTATGATAGCTAGGTAAACTTCTTAAGTTGTTAATTATAGTCGGATGATTTTGAATGCTTTATTGAGGCTTTAGTTGAATTGATTATTAGAATTTTATGGGGGACATATAAATTAAGCATGGTGGGGTTTGATGCTACTGTAATGTTTTTAGTTAAAGATAAATGAATTGATGATTAAGGTACTTTTACCCCATTGTAGAAATTGTGAGTTGGATACCAAATCAAATTAAGGACATGCGATGCCAAGTAAGGAGACATAACACCAAAAATCCCAATAAATTTTATTATAAATCTTTTGAAAAAATGTTAAGGATTTTATAAAGAATTCACTTATATGATTTTCAATTGCACTTCCTATTTTTAATGCAAAGTTTTACTCAATCATATTGCATGGTTTAAGAATTTTATGCATTAAAATTACCTCATTTTTATGAGTTATGCATGAATACAATTATGAATGAAATGAGCTCATAAGGTTTTATGGTATATAATACAATTACAAATGAGCGAAAAATTATATGCTCTACCTCTAAAACTTGGAGCGTTTCAATTCCAGAGTTTGTCGTGGAATCTTTTTGATAAGGATCATGCATATTCATCAAAACACTTTGTCATATCCCTTCACCCATTCCGGCCAATATATATATATGGGGTTTGTTAGGGGTTTTCCTTGTAGTGTTCTCTTGGTATTATCTCAGTTTATGTAGAACATGATTTAAGAAAAAATAAAATTATAATACATTTTTTTTGCCAACAGATTAATTTTTATGAGTTAATAGTTAGGTTTTAATGCTTTAAAATTTGTTTTTGGATTCAAAATTAAAATCTAAGGGTGGAAGGTTAATCCTTTAGGGATGATATCACTTAAAATAGATTTGATCATCTTAAATTTGGTGCTAATGCTATAATTTTGTGCTAATGCCTTAAATTTGATACTAATACTTAAAAAAAACCGATGGTGGCCACTAAAATTTTATTTTTTCTTAAATCATGTTTTATGTAAGACCTAGAAATAGGAAACAGCTACCTATATATATAAAGGATTAATATGTTCAATGAGTATTTATTTAAAACATTTTAATTATTCAAATATATACTTCAATAATTTCAGTTAGTAACAAGTAGTCCATGGGTCGGTTTGAAAGTAAATGAATTGGTAGTTGTAGGATATTATTTTCGTCTACCTTAAACTCTAATTAAAATAAAACTTAACAAAGACAAAAATTCCGACAATTTTTTCCTTCTCGGCCTAAGAGCCTGTTTGGCTTTCGCGTAGTACGCCCAGCTGCTTGTTGCTTGTAGGCCTTGAGCCACTGGGCTATCTCTCCTCCATAATAATTATTGGCCCATATACTGATTGGGCAAAACTAAAAACAAAACAGCCCAAATCAGTTGTGCATATGGGGTAACTTGCGGGTCCCGCAAGCAATGCTACGTCGTTTGAGAAGTCGACCGACTTGTTTGTGTTAGAAACTTAGAAACGGAAATTTCGGATATGGGCGTCAGCTGTCAGGACCCGGGAGGAAACCAAAACCATCACCTATATAAATAAATAAATAAATAGAGTAGCACCGACTCTTCACAGGAGAAATTGCATGTAAACTGTGGCGGTGTTGTTCTCTCGCCGTCTCTTTGAATCTGTCGGTGGAGTGTGTTTTGGGCATGGCGCTCGCAGCGGCGGTCGCCGTCGTTCCACTGGGCATCCTCTCCTTCGTAAAAGGCCTCGCCGTCAATCTCTTTCGGGTATTCAATTCCTTCGTGAATTCGTTTCTGATTTGATTTGTTTGATGGTTTTGGGTGCACCATCTGATTGGTGTGTTTTTTTTTTTTTTGGTTGCCAGAATGAGAAGGATTTCTCAAAAGTGTTGACGTCAGCTGCAGTGGAACAAAAGGTGCGTTCTTGGGTTCTTTCTTGAGATGGTCTTCGAAAATCCATGATAAAATTTGTGTCGGTTCGTGGAATTTATTTATTTCGTTTGTGTAATTGTGCGTTTGATTGGCGTTGCAGAGAGAAAAGGAGATACTTTACGGGAAAATCATTCAACTGGAGAAGAGACTTGACGCCAAAAAAGCATTGGAGTTGGAGGTAGAACGCCTGAGAGAAGCCTTAGAACTACTCGCTTGTAAGTTAGAGATGAGAGAACACATTTACATGGTCAGGGGTTTGGAAGTCCAGAAAAAGATGGACGCGATTGTAGAAGATTTGAAGGATAAAGAAGAGGAATTGAGCAGCCTGGAAGCGATGAACCAAATTCTTATGATCAAGGAGCGCAAAACTAATGATGAACTACAAGAGGCTCGAAGAGAGTTAATCACGGTATGTTTCCCTTCTTTCTTTCTTTGTTTTTTTTTCTCCCACCTTTCATTCTAATGGTATTTTTGTGGTATTGGATTATCAATATCCTCTTTAGGGTAATTTGTCTTTTGGGCGATGCATCTGAAACAGAGTACTGAAGAATGAATTAGTGTAACAAATTGTCCTAGAAGATAAGAGTGAGGGAGAAACACAGTTGAGATTGTAGAAAGAAGTTACCATTCTCCAATAACATGTCTATCACATGTATAATTCTGACAAAGATGTTCTTCTGTCAAGTGTCAACCATATTTCTGGTACAGACTGCAGGGTGATTCTGTTGCTCTTTTGTGACCCAAGCTTTAGTTGCTGATCCATGCATAGTTAAAAAAAAAAAAAAAAGCTTTTTTGAACTCAAGGGCCCCATATATAACTTCGTAGGATCAATGTATCAGTTTTTTGTTAGATGGATATTTTTTGTTTAATATGTTATTCTTCAGTAACTCTTAATTGTTATCTAGCAAAAGTGAAATGCTGTTGTCCTTAATTTGGTGGAAAGTCTATAACCTCCTCCTTGCTTCTCAGGGATTGAAGGAGGTGTCAACCCAAGCTAATATTCGCATCAAGAAAATGGGGGAGCTTGACATTAAGCCATTCCGCATTGCAACCAAGAGAAAACATTCTAATGAAGAATCGGATGATGAGAGAGCAGTGGAGCTTTGTTCGCTTTGGGAGGACTATCTTAGGGATCCAAGCTGGCATCCGTTTAAGATCATCATGGATAGAGTAGGGAATGCATATATATATATATATATATATTTATATAAACAAATTAATTAACAAAGATTCATGTATTTAATCTATCCTATATTTTTCATATAATCTGTTTGAATTTGATATGGCTTTGCAGGAAGTAATTCATGAAGAAGATGAAAAATTGAAGAAATTGAAGGAGGAGTATGGTGATGAAGTTTTGGAGGCTGTGACAACAGCCTTGAAGGAAATGAATGAATACAATCCAAGTGGCAGATACATAGTGCCAGAGCTATGGAATGTTAAACAAGGAAGGAGGGCAACCTTAAAAGAAGGAGTAGCCCACGTACTCAATAAGTGCAAATTGCATAAACGGAAGAAGACGCTGAAGCTTAAATCTAAAGAAATTCGTGGGTCTAACTCATCTCATAAAATAGATCTTACAAGAGAGGGTTACTCATTTTTTATAAATATACCCAAGGACTTGTCCATAGGCGATGTGAGACTATTTCTCAACACGGTCCAGCCTCAAGATATATAGAGTTTCAGCCATTCTTGTATGCTTGTGTAATTGGTACTCCATCTCATGTATATGTAAGAAACTTTTAGAATTTTCTTCTGCTGATTCCATTCTTTTGTATATCAAATGTTAGAATTGATGATAGATCGATGCATGTGTTTCTCTTCTCAAAACAGTTACTTTTTCAAACAAAATACAAAAAGCATCCTCAAATTAAAACAGATAATCAAATACGGAATAAGTTTTAAGACATATCTTTTATATATATCCTTCAATTCCCTTTTTATAAATGCATGGTGTGGTGTGATTCGTTGTATATAAAGCCCCTTGAGACTTGAGAGCTCCATTTCCTTATGATCTAACGATGATTTTGATCTAATGGATTACTTGCGTTGCAATATATATAACGGCCAAACCTGAATTTTACATCAACACCAATAATAATATGGCGCGTCTATTATAATAAAAACAAAAACAAAAACAAAAATAAATAAATAACTACAAATACTAATTTACGCATAGAGGTGAAAGTTTAGAATTGTTAACCACTAGTAAAAACTGCTAATTGCTTATTGGATTTTTGAAAACCGCTAACCATTTTTTTAAAATATAATATATATAAGTGATCCATAATAATTTTTTTTTTCTTATTTGGGGGGTGCTCTATTTGTGATGATGTTGGTTAAAATGGGTTTTTTGGGTTGATAGAATTTTTATGAAAATGTTGATATAAACTTTATGAAGTTTTTTATGTTTTATTTATATGTTGTGTATAAGACTACAAGTGAAATAATGATTTTGCTGTAATTTTATTTGTATTATATGTTTTGTAAAAGGTGACCAACAAGTATTTTCATATATTACAATTTTTAATGCTAAAATGGCCATGAAAATGAAAAAAAAAGTTTAAAGTGAGCAAAAAAATGTTTAAAGTAAACCCAAAACTGACCCAAAATCGAAACAAAACCGCAAAAAAAAGCCCAAAAAAGCGGTTAGTAAGATGCGATTAACGGCTAACCGAGGTGGTTAACCGTCTAGCGGTTAGCAAAAGCGATTAATAAAATTTACTAACTACCTAGACGGTTGCGGTTAACTATTTTGTCAGTAATCGGTTAACTGTTTTGTCACTAATCGCTAACCACAATCGCCTTTTCACCCATAAATTATGCGTGAATCGATATGAATATAATCACAAATACTAACAACCCTAACCATAACCACATTTTCAAACTACTGTGAATCGATATAAATATAATCACAAATACTAATTACAGTAGTTTTGTATTTTCCCAAACTACTCTACGGTGGACAGTATTTACCGTTAAAAACCACCCCCCAAACCTCTCTGTTTTTCCCGTTAAAATAGCTGAACAAAAAGCTTTAACTAACTTCATTCTCAGCATGTTCTTGTTTTCCAACGGATCCTGATTTTCAAAGAGAGAGAGAGAGAGAGAGAGAGAAAAAAACTAATAATAATAATAAAGTTAAATACATCATGTTTGTTTTGTAAATTCAATCTCCGGCTTGGAAACTCATCGGAAGGAAGGTCTCTTCGAGGGTTCTGCAAATTGTTTTATTACAAGGTTTTTGTGATTCGTGTAATTAAGGCTCTTCCTCTTGCTAATGGTGGATCAAGGATTCACACACACACACACATATATATATACCCATGTCTTTGCTCCTTATTTGATTAATGTTTCTAAAAACCAGAAGGTTGTTTGGGAGAGATTGAGCTTTGTAGTGTTATTTATGTACGATGTTAATTTGAAATTCATTTTTGCAGTAAATTTCCAAAGGAAGAGATATGGTCAATAGAAGCATAAAAAATCACGAAGTGGGAGAGATTGATACCAGGGCACCTTTCCAATCTGTCAAAGCTGCTGTTAGTCTATTTCGTGAAGTAGCCGTCTCTAGGGAGAAACCTGCCGTCAAGAAGTCAAAACTTTCTTCAGAGGTAAATGGGATTAATCCATGGCCAAGGAATATTATCTGAGAAAGAATGCATGAATCGGTGACTTAACATAACAATTTAATTTCTCTTTGGGATTTGTAATGAAATACCCTTTAATTTGACTTTGATGTTGCAATCATTTGATTAATTTTACCATTTTCTATTCAACCTAAACTTTCATTTAAATTAAATATTCAACGGCTGGACCTTACCGATCAACATGTATAAGATATAATGACTTAATCATTCATTTAGCTTCTTCGTATTGGTTTAATGTCGTAAAGGCTTTAATTATCTTCTACCTTATTTGTCAGAATGTATTGGCCAAGGAGACGCAACTGCTATTGGCACAAAGAGAACTAAGCAAGATTAAACAGCAATTAGGGAGTTCAGAGACTACAAAAGCTCGGGCACTTGCTGAGCTCGAAAAGGCAAAGAGAACACTGCAAGATTTAACCACCAAGCTCAAAACTGTAAGTGAATCCAAGCAATTAGTAATTGAAGCTGCAGAGTCTGTCAAGAATCAAGCTAAGAAAATGGAAGCAGAAAAATCAAGAAACGTGGACGGGTGTGGAGATTGGAAAGAAGAAGTGGAGCATGCAAGAAAGATGTACATGGCCACCATTACTAAGCTTGATGCTGCAAAGCAAGAGCTAACAAAAATTCGGCAAGACTTTGATGCGGCCTTGGAAGCAAAACTGGCTGCATTCCAACAGGCAGCAGAAGCTCAGCGTTCAGCAAATATCAACACAGAAAAGGGTTGTGAGCTTTCCAAGGAAATTGCAGCTATGCAGTCATCAACTGAGCATCTAAAGCTTGCTACTTTGCAAGCCCAACAAGAACAGGGAAAGATGGTGGCGGAGAAAGATGCATGCCTGCAATCGTATAAATCCAAAAAGGAAGAAGCAGAGAAAAAATTGCTCTCCATGAAAGAAGAGGTTGATCTTGAATCAACTAGAAATTTAGAGGCCATGTTTGCAGAAACTAGTGCGGAGATTGAAGTTCTACAAGAGGAGATGAAGAAGGCACATGCTTATGGAATGGATACTGTGAGAGTTGTAACCTCAAAACTCGCTGAAGCCACAAAAACACTGCAGGAAGTTGCAAAAGAAGAAAGCTCTCTTCGAAGCTCAGTGAGTTCCCTTGGGCTAGAACTGGAGGATGTGAAGAAAGAGCAAGCTGAATGCCAGGCAAGGCAGAAGTTGAAGAAAAAGAATTACTATCAAAAGCCGAAGAGATGAAGAGGACTGCTAATGAGCTTAAGCAAGAAGCTGAAGCTACCCGCATTGCGTCAGAGGAAGCGGAGAAAAAGCTAGAACTTGTCCTAAAAGAGGCTGAGGAAGCAAAAGCGGCAGAGCAAAGGGCCCTTTCTGAGATGAAGAATTTTTCTGAGAAACAGGACGGTCGTCTTTCTTCAAATTCACAGCAAGGCGCCTATATCAAATTGACTGTAGAGGAGTTTGAGTCCTTGAACAGGAAAGTCAAGGAGTATCAAATTTTGGCTGAAAATAAAGAGGAAGCTGCAATGGCTCACTTAGAAGCAATCGATGCAATTACAAGTCAAGCAGATAGAAAGTTGGAGGCCAATTTGAAAGCAATCGAGGAAATCAAGGTTGCAACTGAGTTTGCCCTGAAAAAAGCAGACATGGCAGACTCGGCAAGAACAGTGGTTGAGGGTGAACTCCGGAGGTGGCGACAAGAACAAAAGGGGGGATCTGACGCTGCTTCTACTATTATAGAGCATTGAGGGAAGGCAGCAGGATCATTTTTCCAGCTGTTCTAGGACTTTTAAAAGCTGTTCCTGCCAAAGAGATCAGGATGATCCAAAACACTCTGAGGCAGCCATGCCTCACAGTGTCTGAGGTGAGGCATTTACCAGGTGAGGCAGCCATGTCTGACTTGTTATCTTCCATAAAACAATTGTGCAAATGTTAATGGTTCAGAAACAGAACAGAATGTCAAAATTAACCTGGTTTTGTGTAACCAAGAAATCTTGAGTAAATTCTCCCTTTCATTGGATTCTCATAAGAAATTGATGACAGGGTATATCAATACAGAAACAAGGAATGAATAGAGTCTGGAAAAAGAATGCGGAGAGTGAAGACACATATTGTCACATTTTGAGATTTGCCTGAACCTTGATGGAACAGCAGTCGAGCTATCTGATAACCTCCCATTTTTAAAACGTACCACCACAAAGCGCACACAGTTAACAGTCAAAGCTAGAAACTACCAATGGCGAAAAGCCTAAAACAGATTCCTCTGTGCTACTAATATTTAATATTTAACTTAAAATCTGTGCGACCAAAAGTGAATTCTCTGCTTCACTGCTACATGTTAGGCTGGGGACAGCTTTAAACTGACAATCCCACCAATTTGTTAAGTTACATACACCATATTAGCTTTTCCCTCTGAATTCATGTAGGGATAACATAAGCCACTACTGTCACATTCATTTTATAGTATAACTAGAATGGTAGGACCAAAAAGAAAGAACATTCCTTCTCTGGCAGCTCCGACAAAACGAACGGGCATCAAGTGATTTTCACATCACTACAAATCATTAAAGATTTTGAGCTACATAATTTCATTTATCATCAATCCTTAGCCTATGTAGTGAGTCAGACATCCCATTCCCATTCCTATTCCCAAACTTGTGAAACTCTGATTCTAGAGTTTTAGCGATTTCCGTTCCTTCTGCAGCAGGCTCAGGCACATCCACATGAAAAGAACCCTGTTTTATGAGTTCATCAGGTTCACGCATCAAGGCTTGCTGCTTGATGTAGTTGTAGAGCTGTTGATGAAAGGGGTGGTCGAAGGAAAAGCAATTTTCATATCCATCTCCTGCATGTCGAGATGATCCAGAGCCTTCTTTTCTACAGAAATGTGGTAGAGAAGCATAGTCCATTATCTACATGAAACACAAAAGCCAACAAGATTAGTCATATGAAAGAATGGAACAGGAGACTCTGAACATCATTCAATAACCTATCAAAGGAACATCTATTCTGCATATTCACTAATGTGTCTTGTAGTAAGGAAACATCTAACTTTAGGCATTGCACTCTTTATCTGTAGCCCCAGCATTTTCAATGCGTCTTCCACCGAGCAATTGACATCTGAAGAGGAATACAGGATGCTTGATTATTGACTGAAATAGATCAAGGGGCAAACTTTTGTTGTAACGCCAGTATCCTTGCCTGAGTCTTTTACAAGAAGTAAAACAACCCAACCCACACCATGGCCTTTAATGATAGTTCCAACTAATGGTGATTATGTAAGCAGGCTAATATTTGAACAGATGTTGCCTTTTATCATTGAACATACTGGGTAAAAACTGCTAGTTATATAAGACACCATTACTCTTGGAAGTGTATATTAAAGACTTCAAAAGGAAAGGATATTGACAACTGCAATCATAAACAATAGAAGAACCTGTGAAAGAGTTAAGACAGCTCTATGCTGATCAATAGGAGGAAACAAGGAGAATCTTGGGGATATCTAAATCAAGTATTATAAAGATGATTTGGAAAACGGGGGGTTAGATTTCATGAATTTCTCAATATTTTAAGACAGTCTGAAACAACTTACTTTCAAGAGCTCATCTTCGCCACTGCCTGGCAAGACCTGAACTTTTTTCCTAGTCCTTTCCTGCAATAGAGGCTTGACAACCTGCTAACAGTTCAAGTGTCACACTCTTACCATACCAAAAAGGTCATATCTCATAATTTTTTTGCTAAAAAAAAAAAAAGAAGAAGAAGAATAACCATTTACTCCTGAATTAACTTCAGATGTAAGCAGGTATTCAATTTGAACCAATCAATGAAGAGAAACACTGGTAGAGTAGCGAAGCAGGATATATAATCATAATGATCTACAATGTTGAAGCGGCTTACCTTCCAACAAGCTGAAAATATATAGGGGGCATTTACAATGTAATATGTATTCGTCTTCTCTGGGTAGTTCAAGTCATCAATGGTTGTTATAATTGTTAATAACTGCATGAGCACAATACAAACGACTAAGTGAATGCTACATGGATTTAGAAGTATATCAAAATTCAAAGCTCAAGAAAAAATGTGAAAAGTTGTTCTTCACTGTTGTGTAAACCTCGCAATGTATATCAGCCAGTATAAGATAACTCAGATTCCCAGGCTTCAGACAGTGTATCTAGATCTAGAATTCTTCTTCTAGGGACAGTTTACCTTTTCAGATTCCAACCCAAGGCAAACAGGATTTGCTTAATGCTGAGCTCGTTAAGGATGCATTGTATCATAACATATTTTCAAATTACCAATAATGATTTGTATGTTGAAAGTTGAAAATATCAAAAAACCAACTTTATTTAGTAATTTTTTTTCTCATATTATTCATAGTTTTTTATGATGTAGGGTTATTCATAAATTGCTCATCTCATATTTCAAAAACCATATTTTCCACATGTAAAGTCTATAGGTGATTATGTTCCTAGTTTTTAACTCTCATTGATCCATCTTGAAAATATCCAAAACTCATTGAGTGTTGGTCATATATTCAAAGTTTGATAAGAAAATATGTATGAGTTGGTTTTGCAAATTGCAACCCTGCTCCTCCAAGTACCCGAATAAAGTGAAATGCAATAATTAACTCTATTTTTGTTACTAAATCCTAAACAAAACCAAGATTATTTTTTTTATAAGTGATTGAAATATATCATTAAAAGCGTAAGGCGCCCCTACGTACACAAAAAATATACAAAAGAAAATACCTAACTAGAATTAGTGAAAATAACAAGGAAATTTCTATTAACTAATCGTCAAAGAAGACACATAAGCAGCTGTCCACAGATACATAGTTTTGAACTTGGTCCTTGAAACTTCTGTCATTCTTTTCCTTCCATAAACACCATAAAAGGCACATAGGCATCATAAACAAAACCAAGATATATCACAAGAACAAAAATTACGGAATTATAAGGAGACTATTTACAATGCTAAAGGGGTTATCAAGGAAGAGAAAACAGAAAACTTCAATGATAGCAAGTTATACCTTTATCTGGCTCAGTGCTGAAAGCTTTAGGCCAGTCATGTCCAAGACTTTCACACATGTGGTAATAGGCCGCCCATATTTTTTAGATGCAGAAGGCTACAAACAGTTTATATAAGGGTCAAAAAGAATGACTAAAAACATTTTTTTATGCAAAGAGACTATGAAAAAGTATACAGGTAAAAATATCAAGGGAAGAAATTACTCATCAAAAAAATTTTATTCATTAAAAAACAGAAAAAAAAAATTTCTAGAAGATTGCAAATTTTAATACTCACCAAAATTACACGGTCCCTATATTCATTCATTTGAATATGTGACTGCACATAGTAGTGGACCTACAAAAAGAGAAGATATACAAATAAAAATCCTTTATTGAGATCTAGTGGTAGAAATTTTTTGTTCCATATTACAATTTGTATCAATGAACCTTCAATAGGGAATTTTATCATAATACTTACAGAAGCTTTATCAAACGTGCTGAGCCCAAGACCCATTGCAAAGACAGGCAGTCCCTGGAGAAGATGGCAAGAGGAATAATCGAAGAGCACAGAGAGCAATGCAATTAACAAAGTTAAATTTGAATAAGCTGCTCCACATGAAGCAATATACTGCAAAATTGAATATGTAAATGCTAACCTGGCCAAAGAAAAAAAAAAATGTAAAATCTGTAAACAAGATAAATTTTTGTTAAGAATGAGCACCTCTCTTGAGTAACCTGACACTCCTATGAGATGTGAATTACGCACTGCTCTGTAAAGTTCAGCAGGAACTATGGGTTTCTGCATAAGGAAACAGCATCCAGATCAAATACATAAGAACTAGTTGACACTACTATATTTATGATTTTGGCTTCATTTTTGCTCAAAATCACTCGAGCAACACAATTTGTGACCAAAACACTATTAATGTGTGTGCAATGAAAAAGAAACCATGGTTGCATTTAATGTGTTGTCTTTCTGAGTTTGTGTGAATGACAGAGAGAGAGTACACAAACAAGAATTTAGCAGTTCAATGATATCAATTACAGAAATCAGTTAAGTGTTTGATTGATATTAAAAACATTACTGTTCTGAGTTCATCGACAGGAAAGTCCACTGGCCAGCTCTAACATGATTCTCATCCATAATAAAGATAGTGATTCAAGAAGCTACTGCTATGCCAATTAGATTAAAAAGTTATAACCACGTGTGGGCTTTATAAGTTTATTAATTTTATGTTGAATGTAGAGTTAATTCATGAATAATAGCAAAATTGGTTACCACCTCGCCACAAATAGATTGTTGACTTTCAATAAATCACATAATATGAAATTGGTTACCACCTCGCCGTAAAAAAAAAAAGTACAGAAAGGATTCTTTGAGCTATCTACAATTGACGGATCGAATTAATCAAATATATTTGGAAATAATCAGTTAATAACATGTCTTTTGGACAATAATTATATATATTTGTGATTGGCAAGTTACACACGCACCTGATAGGACTTGAACCCACAATTAGAGATTAACAATCTGTAGACAAATAATCAACTAAAAGAAAAATGCAACACCAGAGCAGAATGCAAACTTACTGTTAAGATGTTGTCAATCTCATTCTGTACCCTCCAGTTTAAACAATCCATCAACTGAAACATCATTACAAGCACAACATATGCCATCAATACAACGGTCAAATCAAAATCAAACCATTTCAATAATATAAAACCGTTACAGATTCATAAATATTTCAACTACCTACCATTTTATGGGCTTTGGCAACATTCCCCTCCCTTGCTTTCAGGAAACGCACCAGAGTTTCAGTTAAATATCCTTGATGAACATTCTGCAGATAGAGAAATCCATATATTCCATTCAAATATCAATAAATTTTGAAGAGGTACATGGCATGCAATGAGGCTCAATACAGTCATTACTTACCTACAAAACACACTCAATTTTTCACCAACCACGGAAAAAAGAAGGAAACAAATGAAAGGACATCTTCCATCTCCTCCAAACCTTATCAAATGAATAATATCCATAGATAGTTTATTCCAATGAATTAAATATACAACATAAATTTCCTCATCATTCCAACCAAATTTATTTTTGTTTTTCCTCAGCTGGGTAGATATAATGGCACTGTATGGTTGAGACTTAGATGCTTTGATGCAGATAGCATGCAAATCATTTTTCTTTTTTCTTTTTTGATAGGTAATGCAAATCATTTTTCTTACTTCACCCTCCAAACTTGCCTCACATTTTGGATGTTAAAAAAACCAGTTTGATGTTGTTTGTCACTTTGCCTGATATAAATTAGGGATAATAAGATCATGAATGTGGTTATGAGACCAAAGAGTCTCAACACCATCTAGCGAGCTTTCATAATTTTGCGATGTAATGTGCTCTGATAGCTAACTATATTTTAACTAGAATGGGATTTCTACTGAAATTGCAACCAGATATTCCATTAGAAGACAGCCCAAGGGGTGATATATTTCCAGGAACTGCTGGTTCGACGAGCAAGAGAAGTATTGTGATAAGCGTCAAATTCCATGGACATCCATTCTTTTCACCCTTTTTTTTGGTTTAAAGTTCCAAGGACATCCATTCTAGCTGACCCCTTGAAGAGATTCAGATTGAAAAAGACGTGAACAGATCTGGTTACTTGGTAAAAGGGAGTACACTAAAATCTTCGTGGCATCTGGGTAAAAGCATCATACACCCTCTTCCATAGTCTTAATACACTAATCCTTATGCTATCAAGTACTAACTATCACACCCTGGCCACACATCTCCTCCAGTTTTGTTCTCCTTGGTCACCCAGTAAAATATCAAATTAATTGGTTAAATGGGAATGTATGGCACCTAAACCTTATCTTACTCCACATAAATAATTAAAAGAGTTAATGACTCTAAAGAAAGAGAAGCAATTAAATACCAAATTTTTCAGCTTACGAGCTTAAATCACATAGGGATTTTAGTTAAAAATTAATTCAGTAGATAAATTTAAAGCATGGTGCAAGATTGAACTAGAACTACATGGGATAACTCAGCCAAGACTTTGCTTTGAATCAACGTCACGTGCCACTGATGCCAGTTTACAACAAAAAAAAAAAAAGACCATCGGAAGATCCAGTGCTCAGATCAAAGTATTCAACCAGTCGACTAAGTTAGATTTCAGGATCAACTCTAATGCCTACAAAATTCAACGAAACACAACAAACATCTGAAGCTCATATTTTTTTTGCCAACACACAACACCAAAAAAAAAAAAAAAAACTTTAGAAACAATAAAAGAAAAAGAAAAGTACTTTGAAGGCTTTGACTCAGATTGAAGACAGATCGGATGGAGCATAAAATATAGGATAGGAAGGAAAATGCTAACCTGAAATGTTCTCTTCAATGGCTCCTCAACTGCACATTATTCCAAAAAATCAAGAAAATAAATACAAAAAAGTAAAGCAAAATAATTATGCAACTATTTGTTGGGTAAAACAAAAAATTGAAGTTGAGGAAGAAGACCTGGATCTATTAGTGCTTGGAACTGGATAATCGCTTCCTGAGAAACGATCCCCATTTCTTCTACCTATCTGGTTCCACAAATTTGCCCAAATGCACACCCAAAATTCACCACTTTTGCAGCTTCTCTCTCTCTCTCTCTCTCTCTCTTTAAGACTCTTTGGTCTTCGGCAAAGCTTGTGGTAATTTACACACAGACAAATATCATCAAAAGAACAGACTATAGTATGAACTCAAATAGAGAGAGAGAAAAAGAGAGAGAGGTCAAGAAAGGCGTGCCTACATCCTCAGCCACCCCCACTTCCATTCTCTACCTAGAAATTTGTGTCTCCAAACTTGTTTTGCTTTTCGTTGTCTTTTTTTTCTTCTTTTGTTTTTTTTTTGTTACTGTTTCAGTATTCACCCAGTCACCCACCTAAGTATTTGGACCGTATGAGTATTTACCCTGGTAGACTGATAGTGGTGGGTGGTCCTATCCTCTGCATTTGATAATTGATAGATCATAGATCCTCTCTTTCAGGATTCGGTACACGTTCACCCTCACCCACATAGACGGCCCCCTACCTTGTTAACAAACAAAGAAAGAAAAAACAAATGTAGTACCAAGCCCGCGACGGAATCATTCGGCGGCCACCTTCAATATGAACCACCCATTTCGTTAGAAAAAAGAAGTAATTTTGCAGCCCAATAGCAACTCAAGTTACCTCCTTTTATTTATTTTGTATTTGTGCAATGCTTAGGATGATCAAGATTTTGCACTACATTTCAACCCTTTCCTACCATGCCAAATAATAACGTTTGTCCCCTATATTTTTTTCTCCGAATTAGATTTGAGAACGCCACTTTATAAAATTATTATTTGTTCTTCAAGTTTACGAAAACACATGTATTTTTAGTAACACTAAAGGGCTAAAACGGATATTCTAATATTCTATTAAAAGCGCATGGGCCCAGTTGTTCTGTAGAATATATTTTATTCTGTTAGACATGATGAAGAATTAATGTAAAATTAATAGAGTTTAAATCTGAGATCCATGTTTTTTAGGTGGGGTGTCTCAGATCCATGCTTGGAGTTAGGGGTCTGATTTATTTTTTTATTTGATGGCGATATGTATGTATTGCGGGTCCCATTTCCATTTTTGTTTCTACTGAGGAGTGAGCTAATTAAGCGATCAATCAGCTCCTTAATTAAGGCTTAATCTTTCCCCTATTAATAATATCCCAAAAAGGCAAACTTCAACCTGTGCGCAAAATAGGTAGTTAGGTGGATCGCTTTAGCTAGCTGGCACCCAAATCAATCTCATTTTATATTTAATATATATATTTTATTTTTGTTGCATTATATTATATGCCACCCCATTTAAAATACGAAATATATACCATTAAATTTATAAAATCAAATATAAACTATTAAAAAAAATTACTTTAATTACATACAGACACATGTAAAAAGATATAAATCCTCCCCGTTTGACTTTGATGATCCACAAAGGAAATTATGTGCATCCAAATTCCAATTAGCAAAAAGATTATAATGGGTGATCTACATACATTAAACGTGTTATAATAATTTACCCAAATGGAAAGTGAAAAAAGAAAAGAAAAGGAGCTTATAGGTTGCTTTTGAGAAAAAGTGTAAACGTCTTTGTATGTGGTGAAACTTGTTCCAATGACTTGCATTGTGTGTTGTATTTTAATCATGCAAGAAAGAATAAAGTGTCACCATCTCGTCTCGTGTATTCCCCATCCTTTGGGGACCATAGACGTCTGATATAGTAGTGCACTTTGATTACTGTATTTCCAATGATTAATTAATTATATTATCTATAATCAATTATAGAGGAGAATGGAGATCATGACAATTGAAAAGGCCATGAAATGAATCGGGGAGATGAGAAATATATGTATCCAACTTCAATCGGACGATAGAGCATGCGGTCGAGTCAAATGCTTTGAAAGATAAAAAGAGGCAAGTCTGACCCTGCTTTGCTTCGGTGTAGTACTAGAAGAAACCACCGGCATGAAGTTGGGGAAATATTAATTGGGCTCATGCATGCAGCCTTCATTTACTCTGGTTGGATATTTTAGATTGTCAACCATGATATATAAATACAGCTTCACCCTTCATTCAACCCACTTGGACTTGTACGTACTACGTATAACTGGAGGTAAAGAAGGGTGTAATATCATTATAAAGTTAACGGCGTTATCTTTGGTCCAACCAACATCATCAATTTTTACTCCTTCATATTATGATATTATTGAAAAGAAAATCTTCATGCATGCATATGGTAATGTGGTAATTAATATGGTCCCGCCAAAAGAAATCCTGGCCGAATCAAACAAATTAAATGTACGTCCAAATATGACCACCAAAAATAAATAAATAAATATCAATGAGAATCAAACAATTAAGCAAAATTTTAGATTGCGACTTGGGAGAACGTATCCGGATGGATTTTTCTCATCACCAACACCAATTGGTCCAATTCCAAAGAAACGGACTGCCTCACTCCATGGCCAGTGCAGTGCCCATATATATTTATTACGAGATTAAGAATGATCCTGCTATAAATTTGGTTTTTTAACCAAAAAAAAAAAGAAGAAAAATAAAATTGACTTTAATTTGAGATATTGTTTGTTTGTAATAGCTAGCTAGCCGTGATTCCTTGATGCCTTTGGATATTCCTTATCGTTCCCCTCCTGCAGAAATTGTGGTAGAAAAACAATAATAGAAATTGCATGTACAATAATACTCGCTGTATCAATTTGACTTGCAAAAATATGAAATGCATATAATATAATATGATATAATCAATGTCCGATATTTAATTCCGTAAATATCTCTACGATTGACTTTCACAATTCAGCACATCTCTAGTTCTCTACCATCCACTTTCCTCCGCACGCTCAAGTTCACATTACTTATTTGTTCATTCTTTTTGGATAAAATATAAAATTATAATAAAAGTAGTTCTTTTCTTTTCTTTTTCAATGAGTATCAAAACTCAAAAGTCATTATATTATAAAAAAAATTTAGTCCTTTAAATTCTTTTCCTTCTTTTTTTTTGTCGCGTCCGATTAAATTAAAAAAATTTATAACTTTTAAAAATTACATTTTTTTTATTATTATGAATATTACCTCAATTTTTTTTACATTAAAACATTAGGTAAAATATTTTTAAAAACCCTAATTCTACCAAATTATTGATCTAAAAACCTAATTCAAAGAAAACAAATTCTTCTTCTTCTTCCCTCCTTTTCTTCTTCGTCTCTTTTCTCTATCTTCTTCTTCTTCTTCTTCTTCTCCTTCTCTTTTCTCCTTTTTTCTTCTCCTTCTCCTTCTCTTTTCTCCTCATGGTTTTTTCTCCATTCTTCTTCTCCGTTTTTTTCTTGTCGTGGTTTTTTTTTCTTTCTCTTCCTATCTTCTATTTCTTCTCTTATGCTCTTCTCCTATGTTAAAATTCTCTTTTTCTTGGCAAAATTCAAGAGGGCGATTACAGAGACGGAGAAAAAAAATCTTTGAGACACCCTGATAAGATATAGAAAAGCAAACAATTGAATAAATCAAAATAACAATTTGAAGTTTTGTTGGTTTTCGATGTCAACTGTATATCTTTTGTGTTATAGAAGAAGAAGAAGAAAAGGAGAAGATGAAGAAAAGGGAGACGAAGAAGAAGAAGAAAAGAAAGAAAAAAAGGAGAAGAAGAGCAGAGAAAAGAGACGAAGAAGAAGATGAGAAGAAGAAGAATAATTTTTTTTTAATTAGGTTTTCAGATCAATAATTTTGGTAGAATTAGGGTTTAAAAATATTTTAACGTGTAAAAAAAAAAAAAAAAAAATTATTTGTAAGTCGTAAGCTACCTAGTTTAGAGTGCTTTTTGGTAAATATTTTATATTTTATATTTTATATTTTATGTAAAAAAACACAAAATAACAAAATCAATAAGCATTAAAAAAAAAAACAAAATATATATATTTATAAAATGCTTTAAATTATTTATAAATTTATAATACCCCCATCAAAATGTATTTTTTTTTAAATTAAATAAAAAAACAAACAAACACTCCCTAGGTTCCAGCGCATAGGCTAGTCAAAGTAAGCGACTGGCCACCGATAGAGTTGCGCTTTCAAACAAGGACCGCTACTTATTAAAAATAATAATAATAATAAAATAACAAACAAGGAAGGACTACCTAAAAACAACAAAATAAAATAATAATAATAATAATAATAAAAAGACTTGATTGTGAAATAACAGAAAAGGACTAGGGTGCGATTGCAATATGCAATAAAATGAAATATTATTTGTCTCTTCTTCATCTAGGACTAGGGGCAACCCCTTGGTAAAAATGGCAATCTCTCAATTTTCAATTTTACATTAATTTTGGTTAGATGGGCGGGCCTTGCATGCGTTGAAATCAATAAATAAATACAAAACATTAATTAAAAAGGCGATGTTTCCATGTGCTCCTGCTCATTGTTTAACTCTAGCTTCTCCCCTCGGCATAGCTTTCTGCTTCCATCTCACACCTCCCCCCCAAAAAAAAGAAAAAAGTCAAAGAGTCAAAACTAGAACAGCCCTGTCATGGTGATCGGTTCCTTCGAAACTTGAGGCAATTGCAAACGTGTCGGTGTCGATGTCAGAGGAAAGTTACACGTACCACGACGAAGCCAGCGCCGGATACCATTTCAGCAAATATAGCAGCAGTGTGTGCGAGATAGAGGAAGAGAGTCCGAGCGAAACCTTTGAGATCAACCATGGAGTTCCGATGGCGTCGATCAGAGAAGATTTTGAAGCTGGTAGCTTGTTTTCGGTTGATGTTCAGAACTCGGAAGATAGCGTGTATGTGGGCGTGGGCAAGAGCGACTCCAGCATGGACGCGCTAGCCTGGACATTGAAGCACGCTGTTACTCCCTCCACCATCGTCTACCTCGTACATGTCTTCCCTGAGATACGATACATCCCAAGTCCATGTAAGCTCTCTCTCTCTCTCTCTTTCTCTCCGGTTGGTGAGTCACGGTCAAATCGGTGCATTGACAACCAGAGCCATGGCAAAGCGTGGGTCTTAACCACCTTTGACTTTACTTCCTAAAAAGACAAGAATTATAGGAGATTTTTTTGGAAAAGGTTGAAAGATGCCAGTGTTGACAAGCAACAAGTGGCGTGCATGAATAATCACGAGAAAAAGTGATTTCCGATTGTGTCTACCCTATATACATACGGCTGCCCGGCCTAGCCTGTCGTAATTCATTCGTTCGTTCATTCTTAACTTCATACATTAATATATCTGCCGAGTGTTTGTTTGTTTTAGTATGTCAAATCAATATTTACGGGAATCTGGTTTACATGTTATTATTTTAATAATAATATGTATCTTGTTAAAAAATTAAATAGTGAGAATTTAATTAAAATAATTGAAGGGTTCAGATCTATTATAATAAATATCAATTTTTTCTTTCATTCATTACTTCATTTATTTATTAACATTTATTAAATAATCAAATCTTTTATTCTTTATTATTTATAAATCTTGATCATAAACCCTTAAATGAAATAACAACAATTTAAGCTAGATCCCATTTACAGGGTAATTAATTGTAAACTTAATTAAGTTGAAGCTTGACCCTCTTCCCCCGCCATATATATCTTTGCCTGTTCCATTTTGAATGCTAAGCGATTGGATCCTAGCTCTCAGTTTCTTGTAGAATTATATAGAATTCGAGGATAGGGCCCATTTAAAACCCGCACCCATTGATTTCTCATTTGTTGGAGTTCAGGCAGGAAATTATGAGAAATTTGACTCCACCTTTAATATTTAAGATGTGTGAAACTATAATTTGAATCATTAAGTTCATCAATTTTATCTTATTAATAATTTGATAAAAAGTTTTCAGTGGCTTGTACGTTGTTAGACATAAAAATGTTAAGGATTTGATCAAGTTGAAGGAGCAATATTGTATGTCTATGATTATAGTAGGAAAGCTTCCTAAGAATCAAGTGAGTCCAGAGCAAGTGGAGACCTACATGGCCCAAGAAAGAGGCAAGAGGGGACAACTCCTTCAAAAATTTGTTGATGCGTGTTCCACTTCCAAGGTATATATATATAATCTCCAATTTTTATCATTTTATTAGGAATGTAATATTAATTATGTGATCGATCAGGTTAATCTTATTAACTTGTAGAAAAATTAACAATGAAACAGGTTAAGGTAGACACCATTCTAATCGAAAGTGATATGGTTGCAAGTGCTATACGGGACCTCATTCCCATTCTCAACATAAGAACACTGGTCGTTGGGACCACTAAGTCCAGTCTAAGGTATAATTACAAACATGTTACATTTTCTCATCTGTAATGTATTATGTATATATAAAACTTGTGATTCAATTTATGACATGGGTACACGTACATGCAGGAAATTGAGGTCTAAGAGAGGAAGTGGTGTAGCTGGTCAATTAATGCTTCAGAATGCAGCGGAAGGATGTGTGGTTAAGATCATATGTGAAGAAAGGAAGTGACTGAAGATCAGATGATTGAGTCACCTTCTCCTCGAAGCAATGGCATTAATCCCAAGCCTACACAAGATCAGGAAGATCAACGCAACGATAACTTTTCATGTATGTGCTTTAAAATTTAATCCTAAGTACTGTATCATAATTGCCATGAAACATGCATGTCAAGAACATGGACAGGTTTTTGCGATGGAATCACAACTGTAGCTGATGTTGGCGTTTTAATTCACGTTAACGCCAGTACTCCTCCGCTTGTGATTTCCAAGGTGTCCTCGTCACAAAGGAGGACAATACTTAAGTGTTGTGACCAGCTCCCAAGTTCCCAACAACCATTGCGAATGCGAGGGTCTAAACTGATTTTTGAGATTAAAGAATTCTAATATATATATAATGCAAAACTGATTTTTAACAATTTTCTTTATGACCAGCCATAGCCATGATTCCCTCCTAACGTTAATGGATATTCCGTTGCTGTTATGATCATATAAAAACATACAAAATTAAAAGTGGTTTGGCACTGTCATTTTGCGATTTTAAATTTAATGATAGAATATTTATTGTTTGGGATCGAGTGTATTTTTTAACAATTGCGATTGAAAATATATATATAATGGTATTTTTAAATCACAAGCAATGGGTGATGTTATTATTAAAATATATAATTTTAAAAATTAAACTACGATTTTATCAAATAATTAACGACACTTAAAAAAAAAAAAAAATGCTAAGTGTTTTTTTGGTGTCATCTCAGTTATGATGTGACTTTTAAAATCATTAATAAATTAAAAGTTAATAACGATAATTTCAAATTCAATGATAATTTTAAAAAGTGCGTAATTAAGATAACACTATTATTAAACCATAGATTTTTTTTTTTTTTTTTAAATCGCAAACTTTAAAGTCCGGGTGGGTCATTGACCCTTATGGTCCCTCCAATAAAGTTAGTAGTAAGTAATTAAACAAATTATTTTAGTATATTTTATTTTATTTTATTTTCAAAATTCAATTATTGTTTTCTAATTAATGAAATGTTGACATTAATTTTATCACATCAATAATTTTTAGAAGAAAAATTTTAACTCGTGAGGTGACAAACGTTGACTTGTTAAAAGCGATCGATAAAGACAATGATTTGTATTTGAACAAGTATATTCTTAATTATATACCTACAAGTTTGCAGGTCAAATTAGCATTTTTAATCAAATTCACATAATTAAAGTATTCTCAGAGTATGATTAAAAAAAAGTGAAAAAATTCACATTTTCAACAAACAAGGGATGCGTTTTTAAAGACCAAACAATATTACATAGGCTTTTAAAAATTATAATTTTGTTATCTGCGTTTTAAGTCATTATTTTTTTAAAGCTAGACTTTTTGAAACCGGTAACCCAAACTAATACTCAAAAAATTGAGTAATAATCATATATATATATATATATATATATATATAAAAGCAGAATCACTCTTAAGAAAGTAAATTTTATAATAATTATAAAAAATACGAATATAATATAACCCTAAAAATCACGCGCATTACGTGGATTATAAACTTGTTAAATTAATAGAACAAGCATAAGGAGTGATTAATTAGTAGATTAACAAGTTTATTTGGATTCTACTAGGTGGATCGAATTTATAAAATTATTAAAAAAAAAAAAGTGTAGATAAGATAAGACCAAACTAGCTTAGTATTTAAACTGAAATATTGTTGATAAAATTACAATCAACTCAGATTTTGCATTGTTTAATAAAAATAAAAAACCCTTACAATTAAGCCAGTAGGTATTAATATGAAACTCTGTTGCATTCACGTAATTGTTGGGGTCAACCAAGGAAAATTCCAAGCAGATGAAACTAGCCAATTAGCATTCCTTTTCCTTTGCAGAGAAATATAAGAAGACAATCAAATTCCATATATGTGCTCCGGGTCTTCCTCATCACTAAATCTCTGCATATATTTTCCAATTCTGTCTACCTCGATCTGCATAAGTTTCCACATGCAGTACGTAAGAAAAACTTGAAGCAACTTCAAATCCATGGCATAACAAGATCATCAAGCCATATAAAACGATCAAAATGATGTCTGGGATATCAGAGGAGTACGAGGAAGGGAGTTCAAGTAGTGATCAGTTCGAGATCAACCATGATCAATATGATTACGAGGGTAGCAGTTTGTTTTCTTTTGATTTTCAGAAATGGAACGACAGCGTTTTTGTGGCGGTAGGGAAGACGGAGTCACGCTCAAGCATGGATGCGCTGGTGTGGACGCTCAGGTACCTTGTTACTCCCTCCACCGTCGTTCATCTCATACATGTCTTTCCTCCGATAACCCATATTCCAAGCCCATGTAAGCCCTCTATCTCTCTCTCTTTCTCTTTGTGCCCGCAATTTCGCCATTTAAAAACAAGGAAAAAAAAAACCTGTGCCTTCCAACTAAAAGAAGCTTAATGGTACAAAATTATATATTTTTGTTACCGATGAAATATCAAAATTAAATGCTAAACTATTGTTCTATTTCCAGTTCCAAAACTGTTATAGTAGTTGTCAGAGATGTAGGTGCTAATTAACTTGTTGTAAAGTGTCAAAAGAAGCTAAGCAAATCATATAATTAAAAACCAAAAAGGCTAATTAAATACGATTTTTTATTTTTTTTTTGTGTGTGTGTGATAATCATAGTGGGAATGCTTCCAAGAAGTCGAGTGAAACCCAAAATCGTGGAGAGCTACGTGTCCCAAGAAAGGGGCAAGAGAAGAAAGCTCCTTCAAAAGTTTCTAGATACGTGCTCTACTTCCAAGGTAACGACATTACAAAATTTTTTTATAGCAGTACGTAGTTTGGATATAAATCATCTTATTTTTTGTAAGAATGAAACAGGTAAATGTTGATCTTATGCTCATTGAAAGTGATGACACTGTGAAGGCTATTCTGGACCTCATCCCAGCTCTCAGTATAACAAAACTAGTGCTTGGAACCACAAAATTAAGTCTAAGGTATAAAATGTCCAAGGACACAAAAATAACCAAATTGGAACCCCCCCATAATTTCCAACCAAAAATTTATTGGAATTAAGGGAGGGAAATCTAGGGTTAAGAAATTTTGAATTTCCTTAGAATTAATTGTGTTATTAAAATTAATTGTTATGCTCCTTATTTGAAAGGAAATCGGAGTCCAATAGAAGAAGTGGAATTGCTGATCAGATCCTCCAAAATGCATCGGATGGTTGTGACATTAAGATCATCTGCGAAGGGAAGGAAGTCATTGACCGGATGATTGGCTGGTCCTCTCCACGCAGAAATAGCAAATGGATAGATATATTTAAGTACTTCAAATTTAAGTAACAAATTGTGGTAAAAGGCTAATTCTATATAGGAGCTAAGCTACCTTCACTTGGAAGAAACAAATTTAAGAGGTTTTTTATTTTTTATTTTGTAAGTTTTGATATTACATAAATATAAATATAAAAAGTATTTTTGAGTTATTTGTTAATATTTTTTTTTTCTTAGTAAACAAAAAGTTGTACTAAAAAATATTAGCAATCGAGCCATTTATATATAGTTGATCAGAGAGGACATTTATATTTACGTACATTTATCTTTTATAAAATGGATAGATCAAGCTACCCATTGTCTATAATGTGCCTTTTATTATTTAATTTTCTACATACCAAGGTGATAATAAATACGAAAGTCAACAAAATTAGCATATCATTCCAACTTGTGTGTCACACAGATCTATATGAGAAATATCATATAAATAAAACACATAATCTTTATTTATAGATCAATTTCAATCAATAAAAAAAAATCAATCAAAGATTTCAAATATTAATGAGAAAATAATTAAGTACAATTTCCTGAAAAAGGACATCCTTGTATTCATCAATATTGGGACATGAATGATGAGCAACAGCATGCACCAAGTACATATGGGAGAATGTATTCAGGATAAGCTGTCAAGGAATTTCCATCAGATTGCGTAGAGAGCCGTTGAGCCTTTGCTTGGTAACACATTTGAATAATGTCGGCAAGGCTTTGCTTCTCCTTCAAAGCAAACAAATTATATTATTGCATGTATAATACGCACTTGAAAGGAACATGGAATCTACTATAAATGAACCAATTTATTTTAGCTCACATACCTCGATCTTCAAACTCTGATTGCTCGGATCCAATGATGTTAAATAAGAATGCACAAGCATATTTTCTATCCAAATGCAGATCCTTTATATATATACTGATGAACTTTCCCAAGGAATAGTTTTTAGCTTGAGGGAAACTAATCTACAAGTTACAAGATCAACAGCAGGCAGCAGGCAAAAGAAAAGCATCACTTTCAGATCTCATGAAAACTGACCAACTATCATAATCATAATGTGTAGATTCAAACTTTTGCTGAACAGCGATTGTACCCTTTCTCGAATGTGGACATCTCAAAAGATGAAGCTTCCAAACTGGATCTCAAATAATAAAACCATTCATGTCAGTAAGCCAAGAAAACAACAAGATGAAGAAGAAGCAAAATATTTTTTTTCTAGTCAACCCAAAATACATAACCTGAAAAGAAACAATTTTAATTACAAAATTAGTGAAAATAAATATGAATAGTACTGTCATTCATACATATCCCTGTTAACTCATCTAAACTTTTCAGCAAACCACACCGTATGAGACGCATAGCTGCAAAACTTGATTAGAGCTCCCAATGGAGCACCCTATGAGCCCGTAAATGCGGTTTCGTTGGAATTGAATGATGAACCAATTTCGTTGAACTGACCCTTACAAGGTTAACCGCCGGTGAATATATGGACCGAAAATGGATTCCCAGCATTTATGGCAAGCTCATCATTCGAATCCAACCCACCTGAAACTTGCTCGGAGAGGGCGATTCACTCTCTTATTTAAGAAGTACCATTCACGAGATGAGCTTTACTTTCCTATCGTCGTAAGTGTTTCCAAGGAAGGAAAAACTGGCAGAGAAAAGGAGTTTAAGAAGTGCCATTAACGAATTTGGCAGGCTCATCATTCAATTGCAACTGCATTTTCGGGCTGATTGGGTGCTCCAATTGAAGCTGCAACCGCTGCTGATTCTACCAGAACTTTCTCAGGCGGTCAGGGCTGCCATAGCTTCTGGTATCTATATATAAAGTTTTAATTTTTTAGTACAAACGCTAACAATGAATTCGAAGGATTAAGATTGTTGGGAATGGTATTTCGAAAGGCTGTGTAAATTTATGCAAAACGTGCTAGAATCAAAGGGGTTGGGGGTGTTTTTTGATGTTGGTGAACAACCCTTGCATATAAATAAAAAGGAAGGAAATAAAGAGGGAAATTGCTTTCGTTGAAGGGCCAGCTGTGATTTGTGAAGAAGAACATTACAACTGAAGTCACGGGTCTCTGTATCTGACCGATCCTTCTTGTCTCTGTATCTGGCCACCAAAATCTGTCTTTTTCTCTCAGCAAAATCTTTTACAGCAGGAAGAGAGAAACTTTTTCTAAAGCAAAATTTGAAGCCTTTTATCTCCCAGATCAGGCTGGCGGGTGTGTTTGGTTTTATGTTTGAAAAGAAAATGTCACGGGTGAGGGGAAGAAGCTAGAAAGCTGTAAATGGTAAAGTGCAGAGTTCTCTTACAAGAGCAGAGCAGAAGAGACGAAGCATCAAGATGGAAAAGAGGAAAGTAGCGTGAAGGTGAAGATTGGACCACTCAGTTAAAATGGAGGGACACTTGGCAATCGTGGACCCTTTGCAGTTCTTCAGAGTAGCACCAGCTTCGTCTTTTCCTCATCTTGGATTTTGTATTGTTGCATGCAACTTCTATGACTTGGCTTGTCGGTTCAAGTTTTTCAGCAGAAATTCAGAGATGCTTTCCTCTTCCCCTACTACTGGATCCCTGACAGGGTGACACGTACGCTCGAGCTCTCTCCATTTTAGGAATGTTTATCAGTTTATTCATTACCAAGGCTTTTCAGCCTTTTCTGGAGAATCAAACAAAAGATAAAAGATATCTCATCTCACCCCAATTTACTGTACAATCGTCACAGTCCTTTTTCACGATGAGCAAGACACAAAAAGAACACTATAGAGCACTATTATTTTCCTCAGTACACGGTCACCATAGTCCCGTGAATGCTAAAAGAGAAGAAAAAAAAAATAGCAAGTCTCGTGAACACTACGGGTTCATGAATCATGATGATGTTATCGTACATAGATGGGTTCATGAATCATGATGATTTTAATTTCTTGTTTTGGACAATAACAATTATGAGAGGATAGAGAGAAAATTAAAGAAAGAGAGGTACCACAGGAATTTGGTGGAACAAGAGGCGCTTATTAATTTTTTTACCCGATCAGATAGAAGCGCAAACTTTACATAATTAGCTGAAAGCCTCAAGACTCAAGACTCCTACTTCGCATCTGTCTAGGAATCCCTCACCAGCCTTGACAGGAATTCTTGGGTTGAAAGCTTATATATATATAATAGAGCTTAATCCTTCATGTTGAGAATAAATTTACACTAAATTTTGGGTCCAATGGCCAAGTATTGGCCCATAAAAATATTAATTTTAAAACAAACTCTACTATCATCAAATTAGTACATTTCCACCTCAGTTGGTGAAATGGGAATAATTAAGCTTATCAGTTGAGTCGGGTTTTGTCTATATCGATCATTTAAGAAACAATAACTTTGTAGGGAAATTAACCTTTTTTTTTTTTTTTGTAGGTGTAATATTATGTCATAAAACCACGTTGTCTTCTTCTCCTAGCTATTTTGGTACATTCATTTTGTTGTTGTGAGGAATTATACTACTTTAGTGGCAATTATTTTATACCAGTTGTTATTTCATATTTTTTGGTTCATTTGCGAAGAAGATATTCTAATGACGTATTTTTGGAAGGATGCGAAAATATTAGAGAGTTTTCATTATTTAAACGAATTCACATTGCCTAAAGTTTGATGAGATCAAGAAGGATAAAAAATATAAAAAGATTCTAATTAGTATCTTTTAAAGAATGCATAATTCTTTGAATTTGTATTAAGCTTATGCTTATTTTCAGTTTAAAGAAATATTGTAAAAGATATAATGTCAGGTAAGATTTATCTAACCGACAACAAATTAGATCAAGTTTACAAATTAAATCTTCGTTTGATCATTGTATTTAGGTTAATTTTTTTAAAGCTATTATGCTTTAAGTTTTTTAAATTAGGAAGTAGGGGAGGACGAAGGGAGTTTTTATTAATTAAGCAAGGCCGGATGAGAGTAGAGAAAGGAGAAGAGAGCCAGTGTGTCTTGCATGCTAAATAACAAAAATGTCAGATGCACATAGAAGGTACAAATATCCAACAATCGTACCATCTAGAGTAGGTGGTTCAATTGTATTAAAAAAAAGGGTTAAATGTCTTTCTAGTACATGTGTTTTGGAAAATCAAATAATTGGTTTTCAAAATATCACAAATACTTGGTTATCAAATAAATCCATTTGATCTTTAACTATTAAATTATGTAAAAAAAAAAAAGAAAGGAAAATTAAAAACACCTCAAAAAAAACTTGTGTATGTTCTCTCCATTTTCCTCTCCCCCAACCACCTAGGTTTTTGCATACCCAAATACCATCTTTACCATCCTTCCCTCAATGCCATCGCCGTCTCTCTCAATGTTGTCGTCATTCACTCCTCAACATGCCGCGGCTATTGGTCTTCCTCAGATAAGATCGATCTTACCAATAGTTTGAATAAAAGGGCTTTGGATGTTGGTTCTAGATTTTCAAATAATATTAATGCTAGAGTGACTCATTCAAAGGCACGGTATACACCATAAAAGTGGATGCTCCCTGACCAAGCTAAAGATACATTGACACAACTGAATCTTGCGATTGTAAGTCAACCTTTAATCCAGTCATATGTCCAATAGTGGCGAGATGGCGACGGCATGTTGAGGAGTGAACGGCAACGGCATTGGGAGGGACAACAGTGGTGTTGAGAGGGACAGCGATGGCAACGGCGTTGAGTGAGGGATGACAAAGATGGTATTTTGGTTTGCAAAAACCTAGGGGGCTATGGGAAAAGAGAATGGAGAGAACATATGCAAGTTTTTCTTTTATTTTTTTTTTATTTTTTTTCTCTTTTGTTTTTTTAGGGAGTACGTAGGTTTTTTTAATTTTTCTTTACATAATTTAATATTATTTAATTTGAAGTGGCATCAAAAAACCTAAGTACCATGCCAGTAATAAGCTGATGATGACACTGCTAAAAAACTAATAATCTGACTTAAACAGTTTATTTGAAAAAATTCTAAATATACATTAGGGCATGAGTTCGAGTTTCCTAATAATTTTTTTTATGTTGATTAGTGTAAATTACTTTGATTTTCATTGATTACTTTTTAAATATACATTACTTGGTTTCAGTAAAACAAGCTTAAATTTCTGAAACAGGGATGGCGTCTGAGGTTGCAACTATTACAGTACTTGAATCCAATTCTCAATCACCAGCTGATCGAGTTGAATGTTAATGATGAAAAGTGGATTAACCTTCGGAAGCTTTGATTCTAATTTTGAATTAAGTATGAAATCTACAGTACTATGGTAGCCAGGTCAGTAAGAATAAGATATAACAAGTAACAAATAAGATATATATATATATATTGCAGACTTGAGGGCTTCTTAAGAATTCTGATGCAACGGTTTTGGTCTGGCAGTGGTAGGACTTCCAACTTGATTTTCCACAAAAAGGAAAATCTAAAGACGATGACGCTTCTCCGACTTAACGCCGCCGTGAAAGAAGGATTCTAGCTTCATCAGAGTACCAGTTAGTTGTTGCACTTGCTTAATTTCCAGCAGCCTCGTATCCTGCAAAACAGATCGATGATCCTAGCTCTTTTCTTTTCGAAAAAATAAAACAAGTGTGCATTAATCTACAACATCAAAACTGAATCAATTGAGGATGTCTCGTGTTATGTATGACGGCGGATTGGAGGGTTGTGTTGAAAGAGCTAGGGGTTAATTAATCATTGACCACCTTCATTCTTCGCCATGAATAAGCTTAAAAACTTGAACTAGCCGACAATAAAGATCAAATTTTTACGAATTCATCGTTTGATCTTTGTTGTCGTTAGGTCAAGTTTTTTAACCTATTACGCTTTAACTTTCTAAATTGAGAATTGTTTTGCTTTGGAGGCTCACTACAAAAACAAGAGTACGTATTTGGAATTGTGATTGGTAGACTTTTGGAATCTTTCTTTATGGGTTATTGTTTGGTAAAACTCCTTTTAAGGGATCAGGAAATCGGGCTACATTATTCAATGTTGTGGGTCAGTTTTGCAGCAAGTGATCTCTTTTATCTGTTAACTCTAGTTTTTTCACATACGTATGTGAGAAAAACTATGTAAAAAAACCAGAGCTGACAGATTAAAGAGATCAATTTTTCATTTCCCCAGAAGGGAGTGAGGGGAAAGAGAGTTGGGAGGAAGTTGATAGTATAAGGAGTGAGGAGAAGAAGAGATAAGAGTCGTATTTATAGGCAAGTTTCACAACCTTGATGAATGAATGCATGCAAATAGCATGAGAAGATAAAATTTTGTGTTAAATTGTGATTGCTATGCGCAAGGACGGATGAGGGTGCGGAAGTTGGAGGGAGCCCGGCCATGTGCCTTTGTATGCTGTGAACGCACATACAAATAACAAAAATGTCAGATGCACATGGTAGGTACAAATATCCAACAATCCTACTATCTAAAGTAGGTGGTTCAATTGTTTTAAAAAAATTTCAACGTGGTTAAATATATATTAGGGCATGAGTTCAAATATTACAAACCATAATTGCATTAAATCTGAATCATATATATATCATTTTCCAAACACCCTATGCCCCTACTTTGCTTGGGTTATACAAGTTTGAGCTTCATTTTGTGGGTGAGCTAAATATGAGTAAATATTCAAACGAGTGTGACAGCATTTGGTGCATCTTTTAGTTTTAAAACGTGTTAACAAGGGTTGATTTGTATCAGTATGACTAATGCATGCTATGAACGTAGATACGATGAAATTACAAATTAGCGGTATATATACACTTCATGAACTCCTCTTCGTATTATGAATTTTTTTTAAAAATAAAATTAGGGATAAATACTCTTTTACCTCTTTGGGTTTCAACACTTTTTTTTTTTTTTTTCCTCTTATGATTTCATTTTTATCACAGGAGGTACCTGTAGTTTTTATAAATGCTAAAATGGTACCTTCGTTAAAATTCCATCAAAAACTTAACAGAATATTACGTCAATGCCAATCAAATATCGTCACGTGTTATATAATTAATTTTTTTCCAAAAAAAAAGTAAAAATTGGGGCAGCTACGGCCATTTGGGTGTGGCTGGCCACCCCCTTTGGCCATGGGGGTGGCCACCCTCCATGTGGTGGGTGACTCCTTGTCTTCAACTTAAGATTGATATTTGATAAGCAATGACCAGCACAGAACTTTAATTAATCAAATGGCATAAGGGGGCTTTCCTTTGTTAGATATCCACAGATGACATTCTGGAACTTCCAAGGTCAAGGTAAGACCTTTTCAACTTGCAGGAGTTGTTCAACCGTCTCAAAAAGTAAAAATTACGGAATGCCTTTATTGAGGAGGCTACCCGAGGAATCAAAAAGTTTTAATGATAGCTTATATTCCTTGATTACCCTGTAAGTTAAAATAAGGGATTCTATGCTTCTTCATAAAGAGTCAAATCATTAAATTAAGCTCGATCCAACGGGTTTGGGTGCGAGCAAAGGGAAGCTAGGCATGACTATAGCATAAGCAACAATGCACTCGCAAGCCGCAATTTAATTTGCCAGGAGCGCTAGTGGATAGGCGAGAAAGCAAGCGAAGCGTGTGGGGGTGGTTTCTGGCCACCCCTAATTTTTTATTTTTTTGGAAAAATATAATTTTTTAATTTTTTTAATGTTTTAGACATCTTGTAATAAAAATGAAACCTTAAGGAAAAAAAGAAAAGTGTTAAAACCCTAGAAAGCAAAAGAATATTTAACCCAATAAATTATGATAATATTCTTTAGCCATCCAGCAACCACACAATGGCCACGAGCGGTGGGCAATACCCTAAAAAAGTTTGTAAACTTGTATTATGGACATAATACAGGTCCTGTGGTTAATTAAGGTAGCCAAAATAAAAGCTAAGTAATACTTTTAATATTTTTCATTCAGCTTTTCTCCTTTCTTGCGTATATTGCAACCCTTTTTAGCTGATTTAATACATCAAAATGATCAAATAATTGACTTTCAGGTACCTGTTTCAAGACTACGCATCCAAAAATTTCCATTTTTATTGCAATTGCATTGGATTCTAGGTCAAAGAGTAGCCACCATAGACCATAGTTTCTAATTCACCAATCTACTAACATTTGTTCAAAAACTTTAAATGTTATTGAACATCATACATTACAAAAGCGTACAAGCAGGGCCTGCTCTATATTCAATGATCAATTATAGCTGAAGGCAGAGGATTGCCAAGTTTAGTCTAGTGTTTGCATGACATCCTCTGCTAGTAGAGATTGAACAAAAGTTGAGCATCCAAGTAGGTGCGGTGCGTCTCACTCTGAGGACTTCAACCTCCTTTCAGCTTAGGTTACTTCAACAGGTGTGAAGTGGTGTGATAAAATGGGTATAAAGTGTAGCATTACTCGTGTATCCTACATGCCTATCTAAGGTGGCTGGCAGAACCAAGTTACGAGTATTATTTGGCACATGTGGCACCTTCAAAGGCAAGCTAGCTGTTATTTTTCACGCAGAAGTTAATCTAGGGAGAACTGTTCTCAAGCCTTTTTTGATGACAGAGGGTGAATTTATGCAATAAATATGCAAATAAATTTTAAAAACTGCTAACGGCAAGACCAATCATACAATTACTCATAAACTCCTAATAAAAGAACTTCATAATTACCACTATCAGTCCCTGGAATCTTCAAAACAGTTCTCCTCCAATATAAACCATTTGCAATCAATACCGACCATCACTAAAAGAAATCAAACTCAAGATAATTATCCGAACCTTTCTGATCAGGAGCAGGTGTAGTGGCAGCAGCCTTTTCACTTGTCGATGCTGTTGGTGCAGGTAATCTCTCAATCTCGACAGGCTTCGGGATCTCAGGAGGAGTAGCACAGCGTATCAGTGCCCAATTCACACCTTCAAAGAAGGGGTGTTGCTTGATCTCAGTTGCCCCTCGTTTGTAGGCCAATCTATGCTGTGGCTCCTTTACAAGCAACCCCCTTATGAGATCCCTTGCTGCAAAACTGACAACCGGGGATTCTGGAAAACGGAGAGGTTGACCCACAACATTGAATAACGTAGCCCGATTTCCTGATCCCTTAAAAGGAGTTTTACCAAACAATAACTCATAAAGAAAGATTCCAAAAGTCCACCAATCAACAGCACTTCCATGACCTTCACCCTTAATGATCTCAGGTGCCAAGTACTCATGTGTCCCAACAAATGACATAGACCGGGCATCAGTTGGCTCTGCCATGAGCTCAGGTAATGGGCTGACTTGGTTTCCTATCTCATTTTTGGGTTTCCGGTCCTTCTTGGACTTGCTTGAAAAGAAGCGTGGTGAGAAGCATGTTGTAGGCACTACACAGGACGGCTGGATACAAGAAGGCTCAATGCAAGCTGGCTGCACGCAATACACAGGGTTTTTTCGTAATGGTTCAGACTCCATAGATGAGGTTTTGACAAGAGTTGGGCTAACAGCACAGCGGAGAGAAAGATCAAAGTCAGAGAGCATTATGTGTCCATCTTCCCTCACGAGAATATTTTCCGGCTTAAGGTCACGGTAGACGATCCCAAGCATGTGGAGATATTCCAGAGCTAGCAGGACCTCTGCTACATAAAATCTGCAAGTTAAATGAAAGACAACAATTGTCACTGAAGTATCATATGTAAACATGGATGTCTTGGAGACTTTTTAGCCCTCAAGAGCTTGTAAAAGTATTAGAGTCTGTTTGAGATTGTGTTAGGAAATAGAGAATTTATCTCAAGAAATAGCTTTTTCCAAAAGTGCGTTTTGACAATTTTTAGAGCAAAAATGTTTAAAAAAATTATATTTTAAGTTTTTTTTACCAAGCATACCAATATTGCTTTGCATAGTTTTTTATATACTAAAATTATGTTTAGTTCTTTGAATGCTGCATAATCCTTCAAAATGATTATATCCTAGTAGGTGGATAAGAAGACATAAAATACCCTTGATTTTCATGATTCAACCATTTACCATCTGAATCCCTTCATTTTCCAAAAAAAAAGTTTACCATTTTACAGTGATTGAGGTTTAATACAGCTTTGAAATTGAAGCCCATGATGTTTAGGTAAAACTTTTAACTAATCTTCTGGCATTATCTGACATATGAACAATTGTTGAATACATTAAACTGAACTTCATTCAAGGCTCTAGAAGTAGTGACTTGGCATCACGAAAGCATTAAAAAAACATCTTGATACACAAGAGTTCCAGGTTTCATCAGTCATGGGCAGCTTTGTGGGTACATATTAAGAACTTGCCTTATATAAGTCAGGTTTCAGGCTCCATTCAACATGGATGGGCACTATTCTGCCACACAGTCCTACAATGGGGACAGACAACTAATTCAACATGCCAAAGTAAAGCTTCTAGGGAAAAGGACAGAAGGCAAAGGCCATCGCACAGGAATAAATCAACATACATGGCACACTTAATACAATGGCTTTATATGAGTGACATGGATACCAAATTCCTGAAAGTAATAAACAAGTTTTCCGTTCAAGGATAGAATATTTGTTTAACCATCTAATGCTAAAGGTGTAAACGGATTATAGTAGATGACCTGCAAGTGAATCAGAACATGCATGCCAACTAAAATGAAGAGAACTAAATATTATGGTTAAGCTTGCTTAACATACTTGACTGCCTGCTCAGGGAAATGCTTCCCTGGCTGCCTCTGCCTAAGAGTGTGCAAATCTCCTCCAGGACAGAACTCCATTACCAAGCATGAGAACTTATCTGTCTCAAAGTGGGTGTACAACGTGGGAAGGAAGGGATGGTCCAGACATTGCAGTATCTCTCTTTCTGTCTGAGCACGAAGCAGCTTCTTACGACTTGCTAGAGACCCTTTGTCCATAACTTTCATTGCAAAATAACTTTTCGTTCCACCTAACTCAGACAGATAGACACTGCCAATATCCCCACAACCCAGCCTCTTCAGCAGTCTAAAATGCCCCAAACCCAAAACCCCATCTCTTGCTCGAATTGCTTGTATGGCCTCCCATCTCAAGTCATTTGCTTTGTGAGGCTTACTGATACTGCTACTAAAGCTGCTACAGGAACTCTCATCGCTTACATCGCTGCTTGTGCTTCCTCTGCACATACTGCTCTTGCCACTCTCAACAAATTCAACACGATCACTAATCTTGGCACTTCCACTGGTTTTAGCAAGACTACTGGTCCCATCACTAACTTTAGCAGAAACTGAACTGTTTTTCACACTCCCATACTCTGATGTCTTCTTTTCTTGATCAACAAAACTTTCCAGTGAGGCTCTTGTCTCATTTACAGAAGAATCTACTTCTGTCGGTGCTTGCTCAAGACCCAGTGAGGAAAATTTTGAATCAAATTTATTAACCAAGGAATCAGAGAACCCCTTTTGAGTAGAATTTGGTGCTTCTTTATCTTCAGTACCTTCACCCTTAGCCTGCTTTTTTTGAACAGATTTTGGTAATTGTTCAGGTGCAACCAACACAGGTTTGCTTACCTTCACAAACTGTAGAGGTAAAGGCTTGAGATCATTTGCCTCCACTATTTGAACATAAGCTGTTTTCTGGTGCTGCTTCGTTGAAGCTCTCACACCAGTTTTTGAGGCCATCAGAGGCAACAGAGAGCTTTAAAATATTTCAGACCGAAGAAACTCATAGCTTAACATCCATTATTAACGGACTAAATCTTGTATACTTCCAGGCTCTGTATAAACCAGCTTTTCATCAATTAAAGATAACTAATAAATTATTGTAAGCCCATTCCACAGCAAAGTGAGAGGAAAAAAAAAATTGCAATTTGTTTGAGCGGGTTTTCCCAACCTGATCTACATAGTTGGAAGTATAACATGAAATCCACTAATAATAAAATACGATTGCATAAATCTGTTCAGAAAACTTAAGCAGAAATGTTGGCTCCCTTTTCAGTTTTCACATGACCCAAACAATAGAAAAGATCACAAAATTAGATCAGAGAGCACTCATAGATAAAAGTTGACGTTCAACTATATATGAGTCAAAATGTAAACTTTATTGAGCTGACAATTAAAACTAACACACAAACAGAAAATTATTTAATTTGTTTGTCATGATGAAATTATTTACAAAGCTGCATGCAGACTTTTTTTTAAGCAGAGCTTGATCAAACGATATTGAAGATATATCATCGGAATATTGACAGTCGCAGACTTGTAGCTAAATAACTAAATATGCAATCTTTCCTCCACCAAAAATAAAGATAAATATACCAAAAGCAACAAGCAAGTTAAAGAAGGACAAATAAATCCAAAACAGACACAAAAGATTCAAGAACCACCAAAAAAGCAAAGAATCAGTCAAGCAAGTACTCCAATTAGAAATGCAATTCTAAGCCGATTTTAACCAATCTCAAACATGTAAATTGCTGTAACCAACTACACGAGCATGATCAGGTGCCAATTACACCAAAACCCAGATCTCCCGAAAAAAAAAACCCATGGCCATCCGCTGAACCCCAACACAGATCCACAACCAGAAAAAGACCCCGTTGCAAAAAGCAAGAGCACAGGTAAAATTACACAAACCCATCAATTAAAAAAACCCAGAGAGGCTAATAGAGTAAGAGGGAGAAGGCCCAAAAGAGTACCTGATATCAAGGATCACACACTCGAGCCGCTTTGCTTTGGCGGTGAAAGAAAACCCAAAAAGAAAAGCACTTTGGTAAGACAGCTCTCCTGAGAGCTTAAGACCTGTGTAGAGCTTAGAGAGAGAAAAGCTTGAGAAGGAAGTTAGAGAGAGAGAGAGAGAGAGAGAGAGAGAGAGTGTAAATCACAATGAAGAACTGGGCCTCCGCTTATGGTGGAAATTAGGCCAAGAGAGAGAGAAAGGGAGGGAGGGAAGAACCGAGGAAGAGAGAGATGGGTCAAAGTTAAAGCGAAGTTCTCTTTTCTCCGTTGCATAAAATTTTCAATTGGTTTATCGTATGAGAAGTAAAGGGGTCAGACTCACCTACAGCTCTCTGTGGTCTCGCACCTGGCTGCCATGCCTTTCCCGTTTCCCGGTTTCTCTTTCAATTATTATATATATATATTTTTTTTTCTGAATAATATTTTAATAGCAATGTTATTTTTCACACTATTAACATATATTTTATGTAATTGATATGAAAACACTTTGACGTCCATTAACATGAATTAAATAATAAATAAATATGAAGAATAACTTTACTCATCTTTTATACTGAATGTTGTGTCTCACTTTTAAATAAAACCCCTATGTCACAAAAAATCGTTCCACCCATCTTTTTATTGGTTCCACCAAAAACTATCAAGCCAAAACCACCAATTTTAGTGGTCATCACTGGGGTAAAAAAGCAAACAGTTAATAGCCATTCGTTAATCGCACTAATCACTAACTGCTAACTGTTTTTTAAAATGGTTAACAAAAATCGCTAATCGCATGTATATATTGTATATATATTTATAAGTATATGAAAATACATGAAATGATGTTGTATGTAATATAATATTATCGTATTATTATAAAAACGACATCGTTTTGGTTTTTTTTTTAAACAAAAAAATAGATTTTTTTAATTTTTTTTTTTTAAAAACGGTTGACGATTATTAAAGTTACTAACTACTAGCCATCTTAATAGTTAAGATTAACAATTTTAGACAATAACCACTAATTGTAACCATCTTTTCACCACTAATCACCACCACCAAACTGCACATTAGAATAGCCAACCACCTCATATAACTTTTTTTTTTTTTTTTTGGCTACATGACAGCACCAAGGCGTACAATCGGAGGGTCTCTAGCATTTTTCCCTTTTATTTTATTTTTGTTATTGAAAATTGATCTGTTCAATTCTTGCACTTTCCTTTATAATATTTAGGTCTTATGTTCTTCATTTTATTAGCCTCTGCCTACTAGAATTTCTATTTCTTTTTTCTTTTTTCTTTCTAATTAGGTCTTATAGCCACGTACGTATGATTTCTATATTTCAAAACAAGTCTTCACTCATAAGTGCATTTAAATTGTCCCTACAAGGTAGTTCAATCAGCTAGAATCACGTCTAATAAATTGAAAGTCACTAGTTCGAATTTTTCTCTCTTCTCTTATGCGGACATGTAAAAAAAAAAAGTGCATTTAAATTAATACCCCATCTAAATAAATTAGGAAAATGAGTTATTTTTTAGGATTAATATATATAACCCGTTGATTTCCTAACATAACATGTGAATAAATTAAATAATAAAATCTAAGGTACAAGTAAGTTGATATATATAATGAACACTATATCTATATGCGTTTGTTTTTATGTAAAACGAACAAAAATTTAAAGAAGAAACACTAGTTTTTCCTTATGACTTATATATATATATATATATATATATATATATCTTCACAAATTGGTTACAATATTAATGTTTTTACTCCACAATTATTTCTTTAAAGAAAAATTATATATGTTGAGATGTACGTACGTTGATGATACGAATACATGCAAACTGCAAAGTGCATTATTATGCCGACATTGGGTTGTTGGTTGCCTAAATCGGGGACCTACTTTCCCTTATAGCAGCCGATCAAATCATAGTCAATGGACCAATGGTCGATGAGAATGTTGGATAATATAGATTGGATTGGATTGGAATACATTAATTTTAAGGTTGCCAATGATCGAGGACCATTTTTTGCTTCAAAAGTTCTACCTAGAGTTTTGTTGGTTTATTTTATTTTTTTTATTTCTCTCTCTCTCTCTCTCTATTTGAAGCAAAAATATCAACAAATCATTTAAGTATATAATATTTTTAAAATTATAAAAATAATTTTCACCCCCGTAAACAGACATTATCAAAACCTTTTTTAACACATTAACAATCATAACCTTAGCTCTGAAAATTGCTTTCATTATTAAATATGTTGGTGCAACACAAGCCAAGCAGGGCCCGAGCACTAAATTAAAATCAAATGATGGGACAAGGCATTGCATTTGGATCACTCAAACCCCATGTGTGTGATTGAGAGTTAGGAGAGGGAGAAATTAATTATGTGCTGCATAAATATATAAATGAGGTGTTGGAAATTATTGTCAATATTCCATGATCGGAAATCTTAGCAAACAATTTTAAATGTACGTTTAAGGTTGTTTATAACAAATTTTTTAAAAAAACATTAAATTAAATTCGTATATGTCTAAGCATACGAGAATTAGGTGCCGTAAAGACATATGTTATAATTTAGTATAATTATTTTTTATTTTATAATCAAGTTTAGCATTAAGAAAATATGAAACGTGTGTGGACTGTCAACTGTGGTTGCTTGGGAAAGCAAGTAATTAAAATATATTAAATTTATAAAATCCTAGCTTCCAAAGTTGTAATTAATCGAGACCACAAAAATCTCACTCTATTTAATATCAATCGAACGACGTCCAAGCATCTCTCCTTCAACATTAGTGAATACCGACTGCTTCAACTACTTTATTTTGTCTGGTATATCCATCCGTATCTAATATATGTACAAGTAGTAGGTAGGAGCCTTGAATGCCGAATTCGTCATCAAGTCATGACATCAAAACGACAACAAATAATCAACTTTGATTTACCATTGTTTTGGTCGTTTTCTCTCGTCGTGGACAACCTGTTTGGGTTTAGGTCATAATCCAAGTCGTCCACCCACGTTCATCCCACATGGGACTTGTGAGTTATGTTATTGAAAGTAGGGGATAAATCAGCTGTAGTGGGTTTTTAATTAACCTGATTATGTTATAAGTTGTGTTGGGAATTGGGCTTACAAATCAAAGCCCGGAACTAGCTAGCTAACTCGATCATTTTTGCTATTCACATTTAAGTGAAAAATGAATCAGGGCACGGAGATAGTTATATTTATAAACAGTAAGGCTTAATATATAAGATAAAAGGGACTAATTATGACATTTAGCTCAAAACTCTTTTTTTATTCTTCTTTCTCAAACATTCACTAACTTAGAAGCATTGGAATTATCCTTGGCCACCGAAATTTACCGGCAAACTCGTTTGCTTGTAGGCAGCCACTAAAACAAAGAAAAGAAAGAAATTTACTATTCAAACAAAAATATTATTAGCACAAACCAGATTTATTATTACGATTAATCGAGTATGTACTTTAATTTGCTCCAATAAGCACATTATGTGCTCGTGAAGTTTTTTTCAATTAATGTAATTTATATATATTTAAAAAAATATACATAATAATTTGTTATAGCATACATATATATACTAATGCAGTATTTCATGAACCTTTTGACGTTATATATATACCACATGCATCCTATTTGTTTAGAAGTTTAAAGTAGCAGTACTTTTCTGAATTAATTATTACGATAATTAATATGAATTATTGTTACTGACAAAAGCCATACACACAAGATCATGACATTTGGACAGCATATGAGATCTGGTAATTGGATTACTTGATCACAAAAAAATAAAAAAAATAAAAACAATTTTTGATGTGTTAGAACCTTGGTCAAAAAAGCCACGTCAAAATTTTTTGAGGTGGCAAAAATTAACACCTCAAAAAAGTTAATAATTAACTGTCAATTTTGACACATCAAAATTTTTGACGTGGCACTGTTTACACGTCAATTTTTTTTTTCTTCTCTTCTTAGCAAAAAAAAATAATAATAAAATAAATTCAAATTTATTCTTTAAAATTTTCTTGCTATTTATATATATGTACATGCATATATATATATTAATTAGATTATTTTAATTAAAAATATATATATACAAATTTTATACATATATAATAATTACTATATACATATATAACCCTACATTTTGTTAAAAAAAAAGTAAAAATAAAAAGTAACGTCATCTGACGTATACGTATATATATATTAACATCATCTGTACGTATAATATTGAATTGAAATTTCACTGTGAGGTGAATTGAAACTATGTTAAATTACTATGCATTTATCAATTTCTTAAGCTTATAAAAAAAAAGAATTTAATTAATTTTATAATAGAAAGCATCAACATTTGAATTGTTTAGATTAACTTTTTAAGTGGGTTTTCTGCTTTCCTTCTTCAAAAAACTTTTTGGGTACGTACCAACTTGGATTAGCATATATAGACTATAGTGGTGGGTCATTTGGATATAGAGTTGTCAAATTAGTTCAATAATTTATACACGCTCATATGACAAAAGAATTGAAGGGGCATCTTTTAGAAAAAGGAGGGATGCATTTCAGCATTTGGGGTGGGTGCATGAGCTAGCTAGAGGATATATATATATAATCAAATAATTGAAAATAAAAAAACAAATAGATAGAGAGTTTGTAAATGATCGATCGATGGAGAAAAGATAAGGGGCGAGTAGGAGGAGGGGCTAATTGGGACCATTACATCTCATCTAGAGGACTCTAAAATGTCTAAATCAGAGTTGGGATCCCGACAACCCAATTGGCAATTACTAGATCTCTTCAGTTGAGTTCATCATTTCTTGTATGAGGGTGACATTAATTTAGGCATTATATAATCTTCTATCTCTGAGCTCCGATGATTGTTAGAATATTTTAATAATAGGTCTGTTCTTTCTTCATAATATATATGAACAAAAGTCTAGAATCACATACTTTCATTAATCACAAACAATCTTTCAATATATGCCAATCAAATCTCCTGTAGATACACAAACATGTAAAATAAAATTGTGTTTTGTGTGTGTAGAGAGATTATTACTCTCAACCATAATTTTCACATAATGACCTAATGAAGTTTAATGTGCAGGGTGAGAGTAAAGAGCTTTTTCACGTGTCTACAAAATTTTGACTCATCCTATTATGAGTTTACAACTAAATAAATGATTGTGCTAGTTCACACAAAAAGAATAAATCTGATCCCAAAGTATAATTGTCGGTTGGAATTCTTATGTGGAAAAAAAAAAAACAAATAATTCTATTTTTAATTATTTTTTAGTATGCAAATTTATGAATAAGCTAATTGACTTATTAACTAAATATCTTCTATCCAGGACACGTGTCCCCTAATAGGTTTATCAAAACACAAGAGATACATGTCCCAATCTTAACGGAGCCAATTTCAACTGAAACTAGACCCGAGCTGACGACACTTTTGTTTTCACCCATTTAAAATTTTTTTTTTCTTGATTTTGGTAGGGAAATTATCCTAATTTTTCTTTCAAGTGCAAAGATTTTAGGCATTGAACTCAACAATACCTAAAATATATATTAGGAGGAACCCGGATCTGAAAGCAAACACTAAACCCAGGACACGACTTAATTGGCAATTCAGTGAACTTTTTTAAATAAAATCTAGGTGGATAATATTTTGTAATTTCCTTTTTCCATAAATTTAAAAAAGAAAAAGAAAAAAAGGAAATAGGCCAGGTTACGTTGTATGAAAGTCCGAATCAAACTCGTAGTAGTAGTCTCATTGCACCGACTTAAACTACTTAATAAAAGAAGGTCTCCATGCAAAAACTCTCAAATCTTGTCTTCTATATTCAAGAACGTCAAGACAAATTAACAATGTCGTTCTTGTTCTTGTTCTCGAATCTGAAATTTCGTTTTCTCGCGGACTTGGACGGCTTTAGTACTGATGAAGACGAGGAGTCGTGGTGGGAGGCACTCTCCAGTCTTTCCGATTGCAGTTCTTCTAGCCTTGCTTCGCCGTCGCAAGAGGATGATTTTTCGTCTTCTGATGATAGCGTGAATGCACCGACATACAATCACCTGCCGTCTGACGAGAGCTTATTTCAGGCGCTCATAGAGCAAACTCCCGACGAGAAAAGCTTTGCTGGCTGTTCTGGTGATCATGCACACGAGGGTAATTGCTTTGCTGCTAAGCTTGATGAGTTTTTGGGTGGCACCGATTATAACGGCCGGGCCGAGTCTCGTTACTTGGAAGCTTTCCCCATGGACAGGGAAGAGGATGAGGATCGTAAGGATGTGTCTTTGTTGGATGAGTTGCTACTAGCTGATTTCTACCAACCTCTTACTATCGCCGCCTTTCTTACCAATCTGAGCATGAGAGCATCCACGAAGAATCCAACAAGTCTTCATTAACGTACGCTCAATCAATCTCGCAATGGGTCGATCTGAATAATATTTTTTATCATTTTATTAGGGTATCCTAGTTTTCACCTATGGTAGGACTTTAGCCTATTGAATGCAACTAATTGTGGCTTTGTAATTTGCTAGCCATTATATCTTGGTGAATAAGATTTCTAGTTAGAGAGGTTTTCCTTGTTCTTCCTACTTCTGCTTATTCTTTTGAATCAACCCCCACTTCTAAAGAAAGGTTTTGCTTTTGATATTAATTCGTGTGTGAATCATTGGTGTCAAAACTGTCTTCTCATGGTGTCAAAAAGAAACAGGAGATAATAAATGACAAGTCTGTTAAAGGGAAGGAAGATAAATATATTAATGTTGCTAATTAATGAATCAAGAGTGCATAGCTAATTACTTTGCGATAATTAATACCAGTAATTAAGCACCATATTAATAATTGCCACCAGCTGGCATAAATACATGGGCTGAAAGATTGTTGGGTTATGGTTCCAATAGTCCCAAAATGTCAGCAACTTTGTTTGTGTAATAATCTGGTTTGATGTTATTTGTAGGGTCTAGAAGAATAGGTTGACTTGTTACTCCTGCAATCACAATAGTTTCATGAGCCTCAGCAAATTCATGGATCACTAGTAGCCCCTCAAAGTTAAAAACTTAAAACTACTAGCTTGATCGATCATACAAATTAAGAAGAGGGCCGTGTACCGGAAAGTACAAGAAGAGTTTTGCATCCAGCATTCTGTCCAAATAAGATATCAGTATCTAATCTATCACCCACCATGCACATTTTGGAGCAACTGATTTGAAATCTGCAGAAAAAAAAAATTAAAAGTATATAAATTTGAAATCAAATCCAACAACAAAAGCGTGATTAATTATGTCAACATGCAGAATCTATCATTATGCTATACCCGTCTTTTACTCTCTGTAGTCTACATGTACTCTACAACCTTTCAGTTTATCTGCTCCAATTTCACTTTGGCTCTTAAATTACATGGCTCCCAATTGATTAAAGATTTCAATTTTTTTGTTTTTGGTCGTAACTATAAGGTTCTGATTAAAGCATGGGATTTCAGTAAAAAGACAAGCTTTATTGTATAGAGTATGTGCCTGAATTTACATGATTGTAATTTATACAATGATTCCAATCAGAATGCTTACTTTTGTACTAAGAAGTCCATTAAAAAGGGTGACGGCTTTCCAACTACAATAGGCTCCTTCTGGGTTGATCCACAAATAGCAGCCACCATACACCCTGCACCTGAAATTCAAATTGAAACATTACGAGGAAAACTGTCAAAGTTGCTTACTAAGCGAACTTTCTTAAAGTGAAAGATTGGAAGTGAAAAAGAAACCAGGCCACTCTTGCAAATCAGTCATATGTCCGACTGCATCGCGATTAGTAGCAATGAAAAGGCATCCAGGATTCTCACGAATGCATAGGGTTCCGTATCTGCCAGTAGAAAGCTTGAATGTTTTAGACAAATCAGCAAAAAACAAATAAGTAAACAGCTCATAATATGAAATTTTAAATATATAACACAGAAATTAGCATTGCATTTGAGAAGTCACGAGGTCAAAATACTTATAGTAGAAAAAATGACCATAATACTCTTCAATTCTCTATACAGAGAAGTTCCCTCCTGAATTGCGTTGAGCACCTGAGATCTTGAATGCAATGTTGGTTGTAACCTTTGCAAAGGTCAACAAGCCTTTGGTTTTGAGTAATCCAACAGAGTATCAAAAAAACAAATGAAAATGGGCTACAAAAGCTAATGAAGAAAATGAACCATAAAGACTTAATAGCAACTAACACGAGAGAAATTATTGAGGTGAAAGCCATGAAAAGTTGAGCATCAAAAGATTAAATCAAGACAATCTCTTCTAGAACATGCATGTATATCCTTTAGAATGTTTTGATAACTTATTTCAAAGAGTTAACAAAGTTTGTAGAGGCCAAGAAATCCCATTGGCAGCCCACATCAGACAAGAATGTCACACGTTTAAGCAGTTTGTATACAAGGAATTCCTTAAGGCACGCAATTGAAACTATAGAAGTCAACAGGTAGCAGACATTACATAGGGGAGAGGAAAACAAGAAATTTAGACTTTCTTACTGAAGCTTGTAATAGTTAATATACTGGTCTAGTCCAACAACTACAGCTCCAACCTGGGAATAGGAGTTCTGCAGCATTTCAATAGCAAGCAAACAACACAAAGTAAAATTCTCAAAGAAATTAGAGTCAATCTGATACATTACAGTCTTTTCATGTTCAAAGAGGCAATTTGGTTTCAGCTGTACTGTCTTTTTGCCATCTTCCTGCAATAATTTGCTTTCATTAGCATACCTATGGCAAGAGATTAAAACTCAAGGGTTTCTGCCCCAACGGCACGAGGCAAAACCCAATTTATTGGTAACCAGGCAACCCAGCCGGCCAGTTGGGAGTGCCAGAACTACGGACCGTCCTTAATTTGACCACAAAAACTGCTGACGCCATTCATGAAAAGTTGGGAAATAAATACCGAAAATCCACTTGAGTATATGGGATTTATATCTTATCTACAAGCTTATAAACTTCATTTTGAAAAAGAAACGAATAAATTACCGGGCCACCAAGACCAGTAAATCCAGCAAGCTCCAACTCTTCCAATATACCTTCCTCACCAATCACATAAACCTGCGACAATCACAAACTACCAATGACACACAACACGTGCAAATTCACCAGCGATAGAACATTCAATTTGTGGACTAACAAATAAATCATGAATAGAGAAAAAAACTAGTTATTAGACCCACCACATGTGTTATTTTAAACAACAAACCAGATCTCAATTCATAAGCACATCCAACTAGAGGACAATAGTACTCTAAAAATGCTTTTTTGGGTGTCAAATTTTTCGTTCTTAGTAGTTAATTAGCATTATCTGCTTCTAATTCTCTAGGAAATTAAACAAAAAAGACTTGCATTTTCCATTTGAGGTAAATGGAAATTCAAAAATTAAAAGAAAATGTGTGAATAGAAGCAGAATGAACCTTTTTTTCTCTTGGAAAATTATTGACCTTCAAGAACATAGCAGCCGCAAAGGATGAGCAGAATATCTCGTCCTACAAAAACAAAAATGGGAGAGAATCAGCATTTAGAAGGTACTACTCAAACTTGTTTCTGAAAAAGTCTATTGGAATTGGGATCGAGAGAAAAACCTCATTGATGGAAATTCCCAAGGACTGAAATTTCTTAGCGTATTGCCTCCTTGATTTTGTGGAATTATTGGTCACAAACACCAACTTCTTTCCCTGAAATATGTATTAGGAAGCAAAGGAAATTAATAAAAAGAAAAGAAAAGGGGGGTAAGAAAGAGAGAGTGAGAGCGTGCCTTGGAGCGAAGCATATCCAATGTCTGCGGGACGCCATCGATAAGTGTATCACCCTTCCAAATCACACCTGTGTATTAAAAAACCCAGATCATTCGTACTAATTATATACAAGAAGATTATCGAGATTAGAATTGAAGTAACAAAAATAGTGGAGAAGTAAAAATGAATGAGACCGTCGCAGTCGAAGAGAAAAGCTTCGACGGAATCGACAAGATCTCCGACGTTCTGGGAAGAGAGAAGCTGAGTGGCTCTTCTTGCGACGTCCATTGCGTGCGAAAAATGCAAGCTGCAGATGCCTTTAGGCCCTTTACTGCAATTGTCTTAAGTCTAGAGGGGTATGTATAAAACATCCATAAAACTAACCTAAAATAAAAATAAAATCAATAAAATACTAAAATCTAATTGGAAAAGATTTTATCTTAATTCTTAAAATGTACAAAACATCTATACACAGGGCCACCTCTTCACCTGATCACCACTTCTTCTATCTGCTGTGTTTGATTATTGAATTTGAGTCATATTGAGATTTGAGGATAAGATTATATTATGAGTTAAGTACAATTCAATTCGTTTTAATTAAATTTGCTACATCTTATATAATCTTAGTCCTTTAATTTCATTTTCAATTTGTATTACAGAAATGAATTTAATTAAATGCTCACAAAATTCATAATGAAAACTTGAATGAAAACCCAAGTAACTGCAGCTCTACCTAACGACTTGCAAATTTAGCATTATCATCATTTTAGGGTGTTAATTAATTCAGCTTATCATCTCATCTCCTCTGCTCGAAGAAAATATATGCCTTCTTAGTTCTTTCTTACCTAACACTAACATCCTATTGGAAGAAATAAATAAATAAATAAATATGTTTCTGGAAGAACATTTCTGTAATATATTGTGCTTGTCCTTTTCTTTTTCCTGTAATTAAGTCCTTGCGTAATTGCTGACATTTATGCTTCGTGGAAAAAAAAATAACGTAAATTTGGATCAAGAAAGTCAAGTCGTCCGGGTGTTGACCAATGGTTTTTATTGTAATTTTACGGTCTTTGCTGATATACTATAATACTAATCTAATCAAAATTTTAATAGGCCTTTTGAAGATTAATAAAGCCAGCGTTGAAATGACGAACTAAAAGTTGAAAATTTAGTTTGCCAAAAAAAAAAAAAAAGTTGAAAATTTAGAACATGAACAAACAAGTCAATTGCCTGTTCAGAAAAAAATATGAACCATATGTGAACAGGATCAAAGGATGCTACATTTATGAAGTTCAAGCTCCTTGAAGACTGTAACAGAATAACTACTCAAGCACATAGGATGAAATGGAATAAAGAAATAATGAGAAAGAAATTATTTTTTTATTGAATCAAATAGCCAATTTGAGATGACTAGTCTCCTTCAAAGCATTTCAAGAATGTTTACCTCCAAGTTCATCCATGAACAAATGACTAAAACACTCTTGATTATATCTCAAAAGAGTCTATTTATTTATACATACTACCAAAACTAACAACTTCAACTAACTTCTCAACTAACTAAACAGAATAACATAATTGATCCTACTAATTAACCACATATCAGTTAGTTATCTAATATGCATGTTACAAAGACCCTGCTTTCGAGTGGCCCCATATGATTCTCGGCAATGAGTCGAGCGGATACGTGTTTTCCATCTCACCCTGTCTCGCCTTCCTTCTTCATTCTCATCATTTGCTTTCCGGAACATATATAATATAGCTGGTATTATTCATAGAATTAAATATTGTAGATTTAGTTGTGGCCTGTGGGGTAACTAGTTTAAGTTCTAGCTAGTTCACCCACAATTACAAATGGAAAGGCAAATTCCGGGTTTTGTTTAGTTTTCCACATTGATAACACTATGTTAGTATCGATTATATCACGATTATTAATATCGGACATCGATTAATTACCATTACCAACGTTTGTTATATATTGCTTATATCGGTAATCGATTAAACTGGTTTTTATTAACTTTTTATTGAGCTTTTTACTAGTTGCTAATTGGGCAAAAAATTAGTTGTTTTGAGAGTTTAAATACTTTTTGTTGGATTAAAGCTTAAAATAACTTATTAAAAATTAGTTGTTTTGGCCTTTTTGGGGGCCTAAATATATATGTGGCTAAAATAGTTTATTGAATCTTTTTTTTTTTACTATATTGATCCACTACATTTTTGTTATATTATAAAATCAAAATCAAAAGAGTAAAAAATATAAAATTATAAAAAAATTAAAAATTAAAAATATTTATCAGTCATATCGATTAACTGATAGTAAATTATTGACCAATCGATTACCGATCGATAAGTTTATCGGTATAAATTTTTTAACCAATTACTGGCCGATAACTATCTGTTACAATTATATCAGTTTGGTTAATATCGGTTATCGGTCGGTTAATCGATAACCAGTTAATTTGCCCACCCGTAGATAACACAGATAATGCATGCAAATTTTTGGATTTGCAAAGGAGTCGCTAAGCCTGGTTTGGATTTCCACAAGAAAACGGTACACGAAGCCCAGGAAAAATCATGATATTTAGCATGATGTTGACAAATTCTTCATTTTATAAGGTGTATTTGCGGAGTTCGAGAGCAAGAGCTACGATCGAGAAGTTGACAACCTCTGTTGAAGCTTATCCGAGCAAAGCAGTTGAAGCAGTGTGGAAGTTATTCTTGAGTAGAATACACAAAAGAGGCATAAATAAAGAGATATTCAAGAACAGACTAAACTGTAATAGGCTGATTAGATTAATTAATATGTCAGTTGTATTAATTAATTAATTTTTATATTCAGTTAATTAGTTGGATTCTGTTAGAGGGTCTGTTATTGAAGATGATTCAATTCTTTCCAATATATTGGCGTAGGGGGCCATTTCTGTTCATCTTCCTCGCTCGATCTCTAGCTACTTTCTTTACGCGCGCGCGCACACATATATATATATATATATACAAAAAAATCTATCACCACCATTCATCGATGGTGTATGCGGTGTTGACTAATGAATACCGAGCAACGGCCGCAAATTTACTACATAACATGGCTACTCTTCCTCCAACGGATTTAACGAGCTTCCATGACTTGTGCCCCCCTCGGGCGCGGGTTTTCATAGATCAATGAGTCTGGTTTCCCATCTACATGGTCACTAGAAGATGGGGCCGATGCATTGCGTAGGGGCCCATCTTGAAGATTCTTTCCTTTTGGTCCACTTATACAAGTACCGGATAGTTTGAGTATTGGATGGACGGTCAACTTGAAATTTTCTATCGGTCTTGGAGAGAGCGGTTTCCACTTCAAGTCGGGTACCAATGGACGGTAAACCTTCAAGGGATACCGAAGCTGAATGTGTGGTTCTTGAACGAACTTGTTTAATTAGTTCCAAATCTCCAATATTTTGGGCTCTTCTCTTGTTTTAATTAGTTACTTTAGTTACAAGATGTTAATAAGAAAGTGGATGCATGTAAAAATAAAAAAGATGCTCGTCACCTAATTCATCCTAGGAATTGGAAGGACAGATTATGAGTAACAATTTGTGTTCATTACATGTAAGGTTCGAATTGTGTCGAGTTATGGGTATAATATTATATAAGTTAATATTAACTCAATTCTTTTAATTAAACGAGTGAGACTATTCAACCCTAAACTTGCTAATTTTATGTTCGATTCGTGTCGAATTTGTGAGTCGTATCAAAAATTGTCACTCTTAAATGTCGTTTGTCGGGTTCATGTCGTGTCAAGTGCCCTTTTATTGTTTTCACCTGCATAGGCAGTAAGTCTTGTAGAAAAAATTAGAAAAAAGCATGTGAGAAACTATGACATAATGTTATGTTTTTCTCATATGATATCCTGAATTCCATCATCACAACTCGTTGAACCTCATGAAAGAAAATATAATGTGGAATAACCTGAATAACCTAAATTATAGTTAAGTTACAGAAACTCAAATAAATAAAACATCCAAATTACATAACTTAAATTATAGTTAAGTTCCATAATCCAAAATACCAAATTAAGGTTTGTCATTTCCTCTTAAAAAGAAAGCAACATTAAAAGACCGCCTCTTCTTATTCAAGCCTGACTCCTGCTGAGACAAACAATAAAGGAAGTGTCATAAAAAGAAAATCGTTGATTAAACCTCAGAAATAAATAAATAAAAGAAACAAATAACACGTTATATATATATTGACTAAATCCTAAATAAGGGGAGAGGAGGGAGAATTCGAACTAGTCATCTCCGTTTCATGAGGTATGATCTACAGCTAATTGAGCTATCCTTATGGAATAAGAGCGCAAGATATTGGCTGGTGGTGAAAGCTAGTTGGATCTTCTGAAACTCCACTCAATAACAAATGCGTCGGTCAACATTAACCGCAAACTTGATATGGAGCGTCTACCCAAAAATTGTGGAGATAGATGATACCGTTACGGTTGTCGTCATCGCCTAGTTCAAAGCACATATCTGCTCTGAAACTTTCATGGAGGCCAAGGGGAATATTTGCACAGAAAATGGATCCCCAAAACTACGGCAGCCTCGACCTCCGAGGACGCGAATCATAGAAAGGATTAATGTCCATATATCTAATTAATTCTTGCTTGCCTAACTCCGGAGGTCAAGGCTGCCATAGCTTCCGGTTATGGGGATCTATTTATAAAGCTTTAATTTTTGAGTATAAACGCTAACAATGAATTCGACCCCACAACGGTTATAAGTGTTTCCCCAGAAGGAAACGCCTGCATAGAAAGAGTTTGCCTGATTTAGATGGTTGAGAATGGTATTTCGAAAGGCTTAGATGTGTAATTATGAACGTTAAGACGCACAAAAATGACACAATTATCTCTGATCTCTTTAGTGGAGAGGATTTTTTCAAGAAGGGCTCTAAAGATTGCAGCCATGGTTTGAACTGTGAAACTATGAATAATGGAGATTGGAGAGGGTCTTTTTTATATAGAGAGGCTATAGAGAGGCAGGGCGACGTCAATTAATCAGATGGACATTAATCCTTTATATATATATATGTGTGTGTGAAATAATTAGTTGACCGAACATTCATCATATATCTAGTTTTTTAAACTACATATGAAAAAAAATAAAAAAGTATTATGAGATGCGATCATGAGATGGAGTATAACATTTATGTATAAAATAATGGAATGAGGAATCCGTTTTAATAAAAAGAGGATATCAGTAGCATCACGAAAGTCATGGTCCATGGACCAATCAATGGATATACTTCACGCATTGGCTTTTGATTCTTTAGAATAATTGGAGCTCATGCAACTCCAATAAATAAATTAGTGTGTATTCAAGGTTGATGGTCGTTACTCCCACTCCCACGTCATACGTACTAACACATCATGTAAACCAATCTCAACCATCGGATGCTGGAACCCCACCCTTGATCGAAATTGTTTGACCCTGGACGGCTAGGATTGGTTTGGATGCAGCAGATTGTAGTTCCATCCGAGCACGAGGCGGAGGCAACAACGTTAACAACGTGGCTCACGTGCATTGTCGAAGACAAATACGCGAATCTCTCTGCTCAACCCTGCAATCACTTAAACCCACGTGTCACGATATCTTCGAGGTGTGGACAGTTCCAGCTGATGTTCGACTATGAGACAATTAATGGAGAGTAAAATAACTTGGGAAATTCCTTTGCTTTTTTAACTTATGACCTCAAATTATGATGCAAACTACGACACTGCCCTTCTTCCTCATATTATTGGTAAACGTGGATTGCAATTGCAATTGCAATTTGCAAGAAATAAAAATAATGTGGGGTTTGTTTATTCTACCTACCAATCCCACTAATAAGAAAATATTGTGTGTAAAAATTCTTATAATGAACATTAAAATTGAAACATCTTTATATATATATATATATATAATTTTATCAACTTTTGTAATTTTTTGTATATTAAAGAATAAAGACCGAACATCATGAATCATGCGCATGGGGCCCAAAACCCTTTTCAAAAATATTCCTTTAATAAAGTAAATGGCAAACCGTGCAATTTTTACAAACACGTCGCCCCATTTTTTACACTTCTCGTTCTACTTCAAAACATATATTGCTCTGTGTATTCTTAAGCTCCTCTCTCTCTCTCTCTGTGTCTCTCTGAAACCGGTGTCGAATGGCGGATCTGAAGTCAACGTTTCTGAAGGTATACTCGGTTCTGAAATCTGAGCTCCTTGAGGACCCTGCTTTCGAGTGGACCCATGATTCTCGGCAATGGGTGGAGCGGGTACGTCTTTTTCCCATTCCTTCTTACATCTCATTGATTTGCTTTGTCGGAGCTCTGTTATATGTTTTTCACAATTTCTATTTTTTATTTTTTATTTTTTTTTTTATCATTTACTCTCATAGTTTGATTGCTTTATAGGAAATTGGTTCTTGGTATGTCATTATTTTAGTGATTTGTGTGAACTTCCTTTTACGTTATGCGCGTTTATACTTGCAAACATGAAACGCTGTAAAGCTAAAATGAGAATGATTCTGGGTTGAATGACTGATTTTGGAGATCGGGTTGGCTTGAGTTACAGGAAACATAGAGAATGTGGATGGTAAAATTCATTTGCTAAGAATTACAGATTTTAGATTTCATCTTACATAATAATAACACTGGAAACTGCGAAATAGGAGAGCTAGTTTTAGTTCCAATTCCCCCACAAATGAAAAAGCTAAATTCTGGGTTTTGTTTGGTTTTGCACATTGATATTTGATAAGACTGTTTTTATTATTTCTTTTCTCTTTTTCTTGGAGCTCCTCTCTCAAGAGAAATCCTTTCTTCATACTTTTATTCTGGTTGTTAAATCCATAAACAAAATGTTCTGAAAGTGGTGATTATAGCAAATAGACCAAGATGTTCCCATTGAAAGCAAATTCACTTCATATTAAGGGTGAAAAATGTAGAAGTATGGCATTCCAGCAAATGCTTATACAAGTGAGCATAATGCTATTCATATTCACAGTCAATTGATTTGTGTCCAGCATTTAAAGAGTTACCTTTTTTCTTGTGCACTTCAAAATCTTAATGACCTCTTCCATTACTAATTGCTGATTTTACTATTTAAGTCTTAAACATGATTACATGACTTCATAATTAACTTCTCTCTCACTCTCTCTCTAAGTGTGAGTGCGAGTGCATATGAGCTGTTTCTTAAAATTATACGGTTTTTGTCTGACTGTCTTGTTTAATTCTCTCTATTTCAGATGCTGGAGTACAATGTGCCTGGAGGTGGGAATTGAGGATATCTTTAAAACTGTTGCACTTTTCTGCTATGCATTTCATTTGAAGTATCAGTCTGTCTTAAATTTTAGCCATCAAAGGAAATGAAATGGGGTGAATTAAGGAAATACTTTTTAAAGAAACGTGTCTTACTAAAATAGCTATGCAATTACACTCTATCTTGCAGGGAAGTTGAACAGGGGTTTGTCTGTTATTGACAGCTACAAATTGTTGAAAGAAGGAAAGGAATTAACTGAAGATGAAATTTTCCTTGCTAGTGCCCTTGGTTGGTGTATTGAATGGGTATGGCAATAGAAAGCCTCTCCTATTCATATATTCTTTGTGTGGATAAATCTTGTTCATTGAGTGTTTCAGCACTTTGCAGGTAAATTACATACTAACATATAATTTTGTGATAAAAATATTTGCAGCTCCAGGCGTATTTTCTTGTTCTTGATGATATTATGGATAACTCTCACACACGGCGTGGTCAACCTTGCTGGTTCAGAGTGCCAAATGTCTGTGCCAACCGTGAACATGTTCTAGTTTACTTTAATTATTTTTTGAGGTTTTCACTATGGGTAAAGCAATTAAGTTGGTCGATCTGTCTGTTCTAGGTTGGTATGATTGCAGTTAATGATGGGGTTCTACTTCGAAACCATATCCCCAGGATTCTTAGGAAACACTTCAGGGATAAGCCTTACTATGTGGAACTGCTTGATCTGTTTAACGAGGTAGTTGACTTGCACTACTTTTTTCTTAATTAGATTTTGTTTTAAGTTATATGCTAAAAGTTTACTTGTCTTGTGCTTTGCATAGGTGGAGTTTCAGACCGCTTCAGGACAGATGATAGATTTGATTACTACACTTGAAGGAGCAAAAGATCTGTCCAAATACAATTTGTCGGTGTGAGTAAAAATTGTGAAGGGTCTATTCTAAGAAAATAATGTCTCTGCACCTTTGTGCTTAAGATAAATGGCCAACCTATATGCAACTCCTAAGCTGCCCAGACAATGCACACAAATTTCTGCTTCAGCAAGGGTCCCATGAAGCCTGGTTTAGATTTCCACAAGAAAACAATGCATGAACTGGTTAAAAAAATCATGATATTTAGCAAGATATTGAAGAATTGATTTTAGGAATTGGTGCCTGCAAGTACAGTGACAGATCCATCTGTTTTGCTATAGACAATGTAATCATAATTGTATCTCCTTGAATGGGAAAGTTGGAAGTGTGTATGGCTTGAGTTCTGGATCCCTTAGTAAATAAGCTATATGAGTCTCTTTCTGGTTTAATTTCTTTTTTGGTACGTGTTATTAAGCAGGAATATACGCTTTCCATTACTGTTGCATTTCCTCTTTTATCTAATGTCCTCCCTAACATGTTTGATATCTGATGCAGTCACCGCCGCATTGTTCAGTACAAGACTGCCTATTACTCATTTTACCTTTCGGTGAGTATAAATCTTTGCCAAAAATAAAGCACAAATTACCTGGATCATTAGCTGATCCTCTTTGTTATAGTGTATTCTTGCAAGATTTTTATATCAGCTTGCATCTCTTTGTCTTTTTTGACATTGCCCTGCATTAGGTAAAATGCAGGGCAATGTCAAAAAGAGATTTGAACATATCAACATTCGGTAAAATTAGAAAAACAAGAACAATGATACGCTGCCATCAAAGCATAAAGAGATTTGAACATATCAACATTTAACTCTAATACTGGTTTCTCACAATCTTCCAAGCTCCTCGCATTCCACTCTCTCCAAATACACCACTTTATGTACAAAGGAACCATCCTCCAAGCTTCTAAAATGCACTGGCTTCTCAGCTAACTTCTCCAGCTAGCAAACAACTCTGCCACCCTACTAGACGTGACTCACTCTACACCAAAAAGCAAGTTGATACCATTTTATACTTTGCCATAGCAACTGCATCATCCAACTACTTTCTCACAATGACATGTGATCTTAGGACAGTTTTGTTGTTGACATGGAAATGTTGTCATTGGCTGACTATTTGCTGTTCAAATTCCATGAATCTACTCAGGTTGCATGTGCATTGCTTATTTCGGGTGAGAATCTGGACAACCATATTGATGTGAAGAACATTCTTGTTGAGATGGGGGTCTACTTTCAAGTACAGGTAAATTTTTGGGAAAAAAAATTGCAATTTAATTTCTCCACCTAGCGCATACAGGTGTTGAGAACTGAGATACAAAGTGTTGGGTTTAGCTCATCCGAAAATTTTGGATTTAGGGACTGTATTACGTAAATATTTTGAAATTTGCAACAATGATAATTGTTTTAGTTGGAAGTGTTATAAATTTCCTGAATTGCTTTAGTAATAAATAACCAAAATTGTATTAGCTTAATGATGTTATGTTATTTATTTACTGGTTTATTTTTGTTTTATTCTTTTAGAACCACTCCAACAAGGCTAATTCAGTCACTTTGAAGTGCATCTGTGTAACATCTTTTATTTGCATGAATAGACTTTTGTTGTTAATTTCAATATCTGCCTTTTCTCTCCTTTGTAGGATGATTATTTGGATTGCTTTGGTGATCCTGAAAAAATTGGCAAGGTGAGATCCAGCATGATGTATTTATTTATCTATAAATATTTGTAAAATAAAAATTTATGGTCCATATGTTGAATTTGAGTTTTTACTGGAGTCGTTTTTGCTATCAGATAGGAACAGATATTGAGGATTTTAAGTGCTCTTGGTTGGTGGTAAAAGCATTGGAGCTAAGCAGCGAAGAACAGAAGAAAGTGTTATATGTAAGAGCTTGATTTTCTTTATAACTATTCTCATTGTTTCCTCATTAATATTGGGATTATTTTGCTCATTTATTATGTTTGTTTTCAGGAGAACTATGGGAAATCAGACCCAGCCAATGTCGCAAACGTAAAGGCCCTCTATAAAGAGCTTGATCTTCAGGTTTGAGCTTAATCTTATAAAGTAAATCCTTAAAATATGTTACCAGAGCATGAAACTTCATAATTCCCTTTAATATTATTAGCTTAGAGGAAAAAAGACTAGGGTTTTTGCTTCCTTTTCTCATATCAAGAAAGTTGAACTCGCATACTGTCTTTCTTTCTTTCTTTCTTTCTTTTTTTAAATTTATTTTATGATGTATATTATCTCTAATCTCAATTTGATAGGGTGTATTTGCGGAGTTTGAGAGCAAGAGCTACGAGAAGTTGACAGCCTCCATTGAAGCTCATCCAAGCAAAGCAGTGCAAGCAGTGTTGAAGTCATTCTTGGGTAAAATATATAAGAGGAAAAAGTAGAGAATGAGTTGAGCAGCGGCTGGAAGGTGGAGAATATTCTCAACCTTTCTTTCCCCTTCATTTGTATTTCCATTTTTCCATTTGAAGAAGAATAATCTTGTTTGTTGTATCCTATTCTTGTAAACATTTTTGTTGCTGCGTGTTTAGTTTCCACTTCCAAATAAAACACAGTAATTCTTTACTTTGAATTTATATTAGCCATTTGTGATCATAAATGCTAATTTTCATGCTCATTGCATATGGGCCAGGCCAATATAACGTGTTTCAAGTAGTTTCACATGTTAGCCACTTTTTTTTCTTAAAAAAAGAAGAAAAAAAAACCTACCAACTTAAACCGTTTAGAGCACCCACTGCAGGCTCTTCAAACCCAATTTTTGGTTAGTTTGAAGAGCCAATTTAACAAAAAGGCCCAAAAACCCCACTTTTCAGACTCTCCATTTTAACCAAAAACTTGACAAGATGAACAGTATTCTTTCATATTTAACATTTACTATTCCCTCTCTACTCTTTAAACAATTATATTTTCTCTCCCCTCCTTTACCTTTTCAATTTCTCTCTACTTTCTTTTCTTTGAGACCGCAGCCCTCTGTTTCTTTTCTTCTCCCTCTCAGCATCATCGTTGAAGACTGCGGAGTGTAAGCGACAAGGATGTCGGACGCGATGTGGGTCACTCTGGCGGCAAAGTTCCAATGGTATTTGGGTTTGGCGGCCAACTGGGTATTTGGGTCACAAACCAAAGTTCCTAACAATCGTGGCAAAGTTCCTGAGTTTTCTCGCATTTTCTTTCCTCTGTGTTTTTTTTTTTTGTGGAAGCCATTTTTTCTTTCTCTTGTCTCTCCTCTCTCCTTTGAGCTCCCAGTCTCTCGGTCTTTGAATCCAAGAAAGAATGGGAGGCCGAAGAATGTTGGGGGAGGAGAGTGGTAATCAAGGATGCACCGACGGTGTTGTGGACGATGTTGGCCGGAGGAGAGTGGTAATCAAGGATGCACCGACGGGTATTGTGGATTTGAGCGAGTGAGTCAAAAGCAGAAGAGAACAGGGGTTTGCTTGGTGGGTTGGAGAAGGCGTCAAGAGGGTGGAGAGCTAAGAGAGAGCTTGCGGAGATTGAAAACAAGAACTGGAGGCCAAGCTGATGAGGGAATACGTTGAAGTCTGCAAAATAAAGTAAAGAAGAAAAGAAAATAATATTTTAATGAAAATAAAGTAAAGGAGGAAATAGAAAATAATATTTTAATTAAATAGTGAAAGTGAATTGTTAAAGTAGAGAAATGAAAAGTGTCTTCTAAAAAGTTATTAAAATAACCAAAAGTGTGTTTTTGGTTATTTTGAAGAAAAAAATTTGAAGAGGCTACAGTGGATGCTCTTAGAGATAAATAGCTAATATGAAATAAGTGTGATAAATGGGTGAAAAAAATGGGGGTACTTAAATCTATGTGCTCATATGTAAATGAGATTGGATGGAGCCAAATAGGCATGTATGATCCATATTTCCATGATTGATTGTTGTTTGTTGATGGATCCAGCTTCTAGAATGAGCAGTTCAGAAATTGTTGGCTGGCTCTCGTTGTTACCAAAATAGCATGGATCTTGCCCAAAAAGCAACATTTTGCAAAATAAAAAGGAAAAAAAATTATTCTCTAGGATTTGTCTTTTCGAAAATAGGGCTCTCGACTCTCACTAAAGAACAAAAAATTGCTTAGAATCCCAGGCTTTCCCATTGTGGTCCATTAATTTAATTAATACACCAAAAAGGCAACAAGCTGGAACGTGTCGCCATGAGATCATTGGTCCAAGTTGAACTGCATTTTCCTCTTATATCTATGGGGACATGCATTAAAGTTACATCCATCTTTGACTTTTCTCACCTCAGATATTTTAGGAGATATTTTAGTACATAGGAGGCGCTACTATAAATATTAAATTAAATACAGTTTCATTTAAGAGTAATGATATATATTAAATTCATGCTCATATGAATCATTTAAAAAAAAAAATTAAATTGAGTATAATATTACTCTAAATTTAATTAATTAATAACTAATATGAGCATTAACTTATAATACTCCTCACAAAACTCTAATCTCATCAAGAAAATGTTGTCGGTGTAGGGTGATGGATATAAAAATATCTAAAGAGCGTGGCAAATACGGAGCAGGGAGCAAAGTAGAGCAATAATTGAAGAGGGTGCCTCGATCGTAAGCGGGACGGACTGACTGAGAAAGGTCTGGTCTTTGACAAAAACGCGATTAATTAAATAAAGCAATTGTTCACATCATACTATTTTATTTAATTCCCTGCACCAAAAGCCTAAGCCTAATCTTATTATTGTGATTTGTGAAATTCATTGACAAAAGTCAAAACAGTCCAACATCATACGCGCAGCGCTGAACAGTTGTTCTGAAAAGTCTATTAGCTTTTCAAGGTCTATCCCATTCCCTGCTTCGCACTTTCGACCTTTCTCTAAAATGTTCCCCCTATATTCTCTCCGATTAATCCAGTTATCTCTCTCTTCTTAGGGCTTTTTTGGGGGTTTTTTCTTTCTTTTTCTTTCTTCCCACTTCTGATTTTTCCCTTAAATTCCAACCCAAAATTTGCCTTTATTTGTTCCTGAATTTCTTTTCATTTGTTGAATTCGTGTTACTTTTTTTTTTTTAATTCCTGTTACTTGCGTTCAAGTCACGTAAATATTTTGATTGCTTTTGGGCGATGATCAAATTGGCAAGTTTCGCAGCATTGCGTGCGGAATACTATACACTTCTGTAATCTATTGAAGAATTATTCGAATTCCCAGCTTCTGAGCTCCGCGTTTGTGTTTTCTGCGTCAGTGAACAATACACAAGTCCCACATTATCCCATTCAATCTCTCTCAACCATAATAATCATACCATTTTTTGTTTAGCTTCATATATGTGTAAAGAATGAAGCTTTCGGTGCGAGTAATCGAGGCTCGGAACTTACCGGCAATGGATCTGAACGGGTTCAGTGATCCGTACGTGAGGTTGCAGCTGGGGAAGCAGAGAACGAGGACCAAAGTGGTGAAGAAGAGCTTGAATCCACAATGGGGCGAGGAATTCGGGTTCAGGGTCGAGGACTTGAAGGAGGAGCTACTCGTCTCTGTGTTGGACGAGGACAAGTACTTCAACGACGACTTTGTTGGGCAGCTCAAGGTGCCGGTTTCGCAGGTTTTCGATTCCGAAAACAAGTCTCTTGGTCCTGCTTGGTACCCTCTTCTGCCCAAGAATAAGAAGTCCAAGAACAAGGATTGTGGTAATTTCTGTTTTCTATATTTTTTCTTTTCACTTTTTTTCGCTAATTGGGTGCTTAAGTTTTCTCTTTGGTCTTGTGTGTAGTAAGTCTGCAATTGGCTCTTTGTGGTATTTATGAGCTTTGGTTATGTGCTTTCCTGTTTTGCTTATGAAAAGTTTGATTGCATCACTCATTGCCAATACCCAAATCTCAGCGTTATCCAGAAAAATGATCTTTGCTTATGTGTTTTCAGTTAAGAATTTGGATCGCATAACTTAGTTTCAGTGCCTAGTAGTGGCTCTAGTAACGACCTAGAAAGCGTTAGCCATGGCTGAACTATCATCCCAAAACAACTGGTCAATTTGGAGTTTCTCCTAAATCACTTATAAAATTCACTCTCACCTAATAAGTAAGTAATGTAGTAAGTACTGTGAGATTTAGCACCTATGAATATGTTTATAAACTACCCACTTTACTTGGGCTACTCATCTTCCCAATATGGGATCAGAGTGTTACAATCTCTCTCCTATAAGCATCTTATGTCCTCATCAAAGTCACGTCATGCAGTGCTCAAGTACCACATTGCATTATTAGGTGTCTCTAATGCCATTAGTAACGATCAATGGAAAGTGTTAGCCACACACCGTGAGTATAGTTATAGACTATCTATTTATGTGGGCTGTTCATCTTCCTAATATGAAACTGGGGTGTTACAGCTCTTTTGTCAAAATGAGACTTTGCTTCCATGGTTTGGAGTTAATAATTCAAATCCTAACATGGTTGAAATATTCTCTTGGTTAGTATTTACTTTTCTTGCTGAAATTGTAATTTTTTTTCCACTATGTTTTCCTACAGGTGAAATTCTTCTAACAATATATTTTTCTCTAAATAATTCGTTCATTGATTTGAATTGGAATGATGATCATGGGTCGAACTCACCTTTAAGGTCCTTCAATGGCCCCTCCAACTCAACTTCTCCCGTGAGAACTGAAGAGATTGCATCCTCCAAGGAAGAGAAGCCTTATTTACAGAAGTCCATTGCTGGCAGAATTGCTCATATTTTCAATAAACATTCAGATACAGCTTCAACTTCGTCATTGGAGGCACCTGAAATCGCTGGATTTGAGGTTTATGATAGCAAGTCTGATGATCAGTCTTCTTCTGATTCTTTTGAAGAAGTGATGAGGACAATGGAGTCAAAGGATCAAGGAAGTGAAGTTCCAAGCAATTTACCTGGAGGAGTGGTTCTAGACCAATTTTATCAGATTGCACCTCCAGACCTGAACTCTCTACTCTTTTCACCTGATTCAAGTTTTTACAAATCTTTGGCAGACCTGCAGGGAACTACAGAACTGCAATTAGGATATTGGAAATTTGAAGATGGTGGTGAGATTTTGAAAAGAGTGGTTTCTTACATTAAGGCTGCGACTAAGCTAGTCAAGGCTGTGAAAGCCACTGAGGAGCAGACATATTTGAAAGCAGATGGGAAGGTTTTTTCAGTTTTGGCAAGCGTGAGCACTCCTGATGTCATGTATGGGAGCACCTTTAAAGTAGAAGTGCTCTACTGCATTACACCAGGGCCTGAGCTTCCATCAGCAGAACAATGTTCCCATTTGGTAGTATCCTGGCGAATGAATTTTCTACAAAGCACCATGATGAAAGGAATGATAGAAAGTGGAGCCCGCCAAGGTATAAAGGACAGCTTTGAGCAGTATGCAAATTTACTATCTCAGAATGTTACACCAGTTGACTCCAAGGAACTTGGGTCAAATAAGGAACAGGTTTTGGCATCACTGCAGGCAGAGCCCCAGTCAGATTGGAAGCTGGCTGTACGGTATTTTGCTAATTTTACTGTGGTTTCCACAATTTTTATGGGATTGTATGTGCTTGTCCACATCTGGCTGGCCATACCCAGCACAATTCAAGGGCTCGAGTTTGTGGGGCTTGACTTGCCAGATTCAATTGGTGAATTCATAGTCTGCGGTGTCCTGGTTCTTCAAGGTGAGCGGCTACTGAGGTTGATTTCACGATTCATGCAGGCCAGAGTGCAAAAAGGTGATATACTTGTGGTAGTTCCCCTTTTTGATTAGTAACAACAAGCTCCCCTCTGTTTAAGTGTATCATCTGAGAGTCTGAGCTGTCCATATTGCCATACTGAAAAAGCCAGGTTACTTGAAGGCTTTTAAGTAAATTTTAACTTGAAACAGAGAGCTGAATGTTGTTTTATCAGTTATGCCTTCTGGCATTTCTGGATCTTCTAATTGTTGTCCTTTCCTTTATGTGATTTGCATTCCTCTGCTGTGCCTTTAAGCGCTTTATTCTCGAATCAAGCACCTCTATATGTCAATGTCCCTTTTATGTTGGAGTTGATTTGTTTTCTGTGTATCCTATAATAGGCAGTGGTGATCATGGAGTCAAAGCACAAGGAGATGGCTGGTTGCTGACTGTTGCCTTGATTGAAGGAATCAATTTAGCAGCTGTTGATTCAAGTGGGTCCTCTGATCCATATGTGGTGTTTACTTGTAATGGGAAAACTAGAACCAGCTCAATCAAGTTCCAGAAATCTGATCCTCAATGGAATGGTGAATGTTATTTTCTTCTGCATTGGTGTATTGTTTTGGTCTTCACAATTATATCCTATTACGATGTGAATTATACAATAGTTGGATCAAATCTATTTAGGTCATTATCTAAATATAATCTGAATCTGATTGTATTCCTTCTTTTGACCATGTTGCATTTTGCAGAAATATTTGAATTTGATGCAATGGACGAGCTTCCTTCTGTGATGGATGTGGAAGTTTATGATTTTGATGGACCTTTTGATGAAGCTACATCCCTGGGACATGCTGAAATCAATTTTCTGAAAAGTAATATATCAGATCTAGCTGATGTGTGGGTTCCTCTTCAAGGAAAGCTAGCTCAGGCATGCCAATCCAAGATTCATTTGAGAATTTTCTTGAACAATACTAGAGGTGGCAATGTTGTTAAAGAGTATCTAAGTAAGATGGAGAAAGAGGTGGGGAAGAAGGTAAATGGCCAGTTCTGCTTCGGAAAATTCATTATTGCCTATGTTCTGCTTCTTCTTCTTTTTAAGCCTTGTGCTTGGATTTTCTAATTCAGTTGTTATTAATTTTGAATGAAATCTTCTGTAGATAAATGTGCGGTCTCCTCAAACAAATTCAGCCTTCCAAAAACTCTTTGTGCTTCCTCCAGAGGAGTTTCTTATTAATGACTTTACATGTCACCTGAAACGGAAAATGCCCCTGCAGGTGCTCTTGCTGTGTTGAATAGTGCTGAAAAGTTTAATGACTGTACACTTCCTTTAACTTATTTTAATCTTTAAGCTGTAGTTACAGAAAAATGAATATTTACATTCTTGGCTTTCATGGGTTCAACTGATGCATGCTTCCTAAGTTATATCTCATTAACTTGCGTTTGTTATTGTGTAGGGCCGCCTATTTCTGTCAGCAAGAATAATTGGGTTTCATACAAATTTATTCGGACAGAGGACAAAGTTCTTTTTCCTTTGGGAGGATATAGAAGATATCCAAGTTGTTCCGCCTACTCTGTCGTCAATGGGCAGTCCAGTTATTGTCATGACTCTCCGGCCAGGCAGAGGCATGGATGCCAGGCATGGGGCAAAGACTCAAGATGAAGAAGGCAGGCTGAAGTTCCATTTCCAGTCCTTTGTGTCCTTCAATGTAGCACACAGGTAGTTAATGGAGATCTTATAATATAACGTGGCCACCTCATTGAGTTAGATGGGAGTTTATCTTATTCTTTTTCTAGCTCTATCATTCTATTTGTTTGATTGTATCTATTCCGTTATCTCTTTTGGCCTTTTGTCTTGACTTCTAGCACCTTAAACTAGACCTGTAATTTTTTTTTTCTCACTTGCACGCTTCTTGGTGTATGCTGCACATGACTTGATCATTCCAACCAACTTTATGCCATATTGTTGCCATTTTTGCGCTTCCTGTAACTTCTACTGTTCATGTGATCATTCTAGAAGCAAATGTAACTTAATCTTCCAAAATACACTCTAGGATTTGTGCCTTTTGATAATTTCACTTTATTTTGGATTTCTTTTTCATATAATCCTGTCTGTTTCAGCTCGTTTTGGCTCATCTGGTACGTAGTAATTTTTTTATTATTGATTTTTATATTTGCTGCTACCCTTTTTTTTTGGGGGAAGGGGGGTTGTTGCTACTGTACTGAAGAGCATGTCCAAATGCTGATCAGTGTAAGAAGAGGATTTTACTTCTTTTTTTGGGTGGGGCTATGATGATCTGTTCAATATCAGAACAATTGATGTTATCCTAGATATGCCCAATCTATGGGCATGTTATTTATTGACTACCACATTTTTGTACTAGAGCCTGCTTGATCTTATTGCCATCCAACATAACTTCCCTTATATGTGAGAGGCATATTGTTCATCATCATAGATAAAATCCCACTTTGTTCATCTTGCTTTATTATCTTGGACATCTGCAGAACAATTTGATATTTAGGAGATAACAAGTTTAAACAATCCTGCGCCCTTTTTCTCTTGTCATAATAATCATCTCTCTCGTTGCTGAAGTGGTGCTTATACTGTATTGACTGGTCTCCTTTTATCGTCTTTGAAATGGCGTAAACAGGCTTAAGTAATAATTGATGCATGTTTACTTAGTAAGGGTTGTGTAATAATTCAAAGACAATAGAAGAATTCAACATCCTGTTTTGACTCAAGACATTTGATGGTTCTCAATAGGACAATTATGGCTCTCTGGAAGGCTCGATCCTTGAGTCCTGAGCAGAAGGTGCAAATAGTTGAAGAAGAATCTGAAACCAAAAGCCTCCAAACTGAAGAAAGTGGGTCCTTCTTGGGCCTTGATGATGTCAGCATGACTGAGGTTTATTCTTCTGCTCTCTCTGTTCCTGTAAGCTACTTCTCTCTCTGCACGCATGCTTCTGCATGGCATGCACACATATTTCTTGCATATTCCCAAATTTATTTTATTTTGTTTTTTCATCCTTGCGTATTGTATGCGTCTTCTTTTATCTCTGACCATCAAGTTTTGCTTGTTGGTGATGTCTAGACAAGTTTCTTGACAGAGTTATTCAATGGGGGTGAATTGGACCGTAGAGTGATGGAGAAAGTTGGTTGTCTTAACTATTCTTATACCCCATGGGAATCCGAAAAAGGTGATGTCTACGAGAGGCAAATATATTACAGATTTGATAAGCATATTTCCCGTTATAGAGGAGAGGTGACAAGTTCTCAGCAAAAGTCCCCACTTTCTGATAAAAACGGATGGCTTATTGAGGAGGTTATGACACTCCATGGAGTTCCACTTGGTGACTATTTCAACGTATGGTTTAGACCGCTTAATGTATCTTTTGCAATTGTTTTTCCTGCTCGACTTATTTTCTCCTTTTCTTGTGTAGGCAATATTGAGCTGTCTTTTTTCTTTTGCAGCTTCACCTTAGATACCAAATTGAGGATTTACCCTCAAAATCGAAGGGATGTAATGTACAGGTATTCCTTGGGATTGCGTGGCTGAAAAGCACTAAGCATCAGAAAAGGATTACAAAGAACATCTTGAAAAATCTGCAAGATCGCCTGAAAGATATCTTCAATGCAGTTGAGAGGGAATTTGCAGAAAGATAGCAGATGGATTTAGCGCATTCCAAGAATGTCACTATACGGACTTTTGATTGGAGAGAGCTGATATTCCTACAGCATTACCTTTCCAATTGCTGTCAGTGTTAATGTTTTCTCTGTTCATCTTCTTCGTGGAGGCTGAAGCTAGATTCAAGAAAACCTTAATTGATTTCCATTAGTTCTGCAGCAGTAATTGATTCAAGAAAACCCTTAATTGTTAGAAGGCAGGTGGGACAAAATTGCCGGTGGGGTTACACTCATATTTGGAACTTAAGATCTGACACAGATAGATTGATCCTTTCCATTCTCGTGGAGACTGATAATCTTTACATAATCAGGCTTGAGGATGGCTGCAAATTTTGACAACATGGATTTATTGGAGCTTATTTTTCTAGTAACAAGTTTGTAAGATGTTTGGCAGAAGAATTTCAGATGATGCCCAAGCGTTGTTAATACATAATTAGGTTTAGCATTGCTAACTTGTGGAATCAGTAGTCATAAGATGATTCTTTGGCCGTCTGTTCAAAGCCTCTTGTATTTGTATTTGTTATACGCTTGCTGCCAATAGCCCTCATGTACATATAACAAATGTTCCCTCTAAGTATCAGATGTCATTAATTCGAGTTCTCTCTTTTCTTCCCTTTGTGTGGACATGTCAAAAAAAAAAAAAAACCGACCAATGTTGCTTTTTTGAAGTGTAGAAACTTTTGACATGGTGTATGTCAATTATTATTATTATTATTTTAATTGAAAGAGGAAAAAGGTTACAAATGAAGATCTTTTTCACTCTTGATCCTAATGGAAGATAAAATTGTTGATTCTATGGAAATGCTTCCAGACCCTAGGTGATGTATGTCATTTTAAATGTGTTAAAATGGTTTTTATGGATTTATGCTATGGTATTTTTATTATGCCTAAATACCTTTTTTATATATATATATATATATTTAAAAAGAAGGATATAATTGTCTGTAAAGGTTTGTTTAGTTCATTTTGAGCATAAATTGAGCTTTAAATTTATTATTAAATTTAATTATATGTTCAAATTTTGTTGGCTTATTTTTCAATCAAGCTAGAGTTTGGTCGTGAAATGCTTAATTAAAAAAAAATTAATTCTTACATACATAAAAAAAATTACATATCAATTTAATTTACTAAATTAAAAAAAACAAAATCCTCCAACCCAAAAAACTTTCTCCAAAACCTGAATGAACAATCAAAAACCCCTATGCGTGTGTGTGTGAGTTCACACGAGTGTGCTGAGCTCCACGTGAAGTTCAGAGGATTTTATTTACTTGGCTTTAAATGATATAAATTAGGGTTTGTTTTGTTTTTTTAAACCAAACTCATTGGAGAGGTGCTGCTATATGGTCTTTGCAGAAAACTTGAGTTTTTTTGTCATCGATTCAACTGATAACACCTCACCTATTTCATCTTAAGAAAATAAGATTAAAACACTTGATAACAATCATCAAAACAACATGATAAAATATCAACCCAAATCATCCACCGGAGGTCAGAGAGGCTGTGACAAACGGCAATGGAGACGACTGGACCCACGGCAACGAAGATGGCTAGACCCGACGTAGGTCTCACTTGACCCACGCTTAGGTCTTGGGTCTCACCGGTGTGCTAAACCCTGACCTGCCTGAAAATCAAGACGACCCACTTCAAACTTGCCTGAAAATTGCTGTGACCTGCCTCAAATCCGTTTATAATGCCTTTAAACTCGTTTCTAATGCCTCAAAACTCGTTTTTGGATTCCAAAACTAAAGCCAAAGGTGAAAAGTTAACCCCAAGAGAGTTTTATCATCCTAAACCGGAGAAGATGATTGTTGGCGTTGGAGACAATGACCAGAGACGCCATTTTTTCTCTTTTCTTCTTTCTTCCTTTCTCTCTTCTTTTGTTTTTTTTTCTTCATTTAGTGATTCTAATTGTAGGCTATTTTTATACAATTATTTTGTTTTGGCTTATGTGACGGTGAGATTAATGGACAACATATAAGTCATTTACGCCATGACCGAACAGAAGTTATACTCAACTCATTGTCAAAATAAAAGAAAATTAGTTTTTGAGTTGGTCCCTTCTTCGATTCTTTTCCCGTTCCCCCTTTGAAAAAAAAAAAGATTCTTGGACAGGTAGCCAATCATCTCTCTCTCTCTCTCTCTCTCTCTCTCTCTCTCTCTGCGTGTCTCTACCAAATCCTAACCGCAGAGGAGCCTGTTAACCCCAGCAACCCTAATTAGGCTTTAATCTGAGCAAGTCCTTTTTTTTTTCTTTGTTTCTTTTTGAAATGGGTTATTTTAGCTTTACCCTCTGTTACATTTTATAATCAATCATGTTCTTCTGGCTAAGCTTACTTGTTAAATTTTTTAACTTTAGGGTTTTGGGTTGGGTGGGTTTGTGCGAGATTGAATCTTTGGGGAGGGTTTTTTTAAGTGTTTTAGATGCTAATGCTGAAATTGTATCTGAGCTTTAGGGTTGGGATCGTCGGAGGGTTCGTAAAAGGCATAGCTGTGAAGCATTTGCAAAATTGAATCTCTGGGTAGGGTTTTTGTAGTGTGTTCGATGCTAATGCTAAAATTGCATCTGGGCTGAACTCAATCTCGTATATCAGATAATTGATTAGGGGAAATAGAAAGAGCTATGTATGGAAGAGCTGGTCTTGATCGGTTCAAGAAAGCTCAATCCTTGGAACCATTCTCAGTTGCTCCCAACAATTCAGCTCCCAAAACCAATACCCAGTTGGCCCCAAAGGCCTCACAGCAGCACCAGGAAGTCCATGTTTCTCAAGAGGTGGGGCAGACCCAGCCGGTGACTCAGGTGGGAGGTGGTCAATCGACTTGGCAACCTCCCGAGTGGGCCATTGAGCCTCGGCCGGGGGTTTACTATCTTGAGGTCTTGAAGGACGGAGAGGTTCTCGATAAGATCAATCTCGATAGGCGAAGAAACATCTTTGGGAGGCAGTTTCCAACTTGCGATTTTGTGCTTGAACATAACTCAGTTTCACGCCAGCACGCTGCGGTCATTCCTCACAAGAATGGAAGGTTGGTTGTCTCTCAATCTTCATCTGGATATTCTTGTTTTTGTACGTGGTTACATGTTGTATGTTCTTTTATTCAAAGCAAGATATTGGCTTGTTTTGGGATAGTGCACCAAGTAGTGTGGCTGAAGTTTTGTTTCATTTATTTGATGTTGTTTGATCAATTTAAAATTCATAATCTGCTAGAGAAAAGAGCGTACTGTTTGATGTAGAGCTTAGAGGTGGATGTTTTTATTGTCATCTGCACTAGAACAGAAATGTTTGTTCTATGAGGTTCAACATTATTGGTTTTGCGTTTTGTTGATGCCCCACTGGGCTATAAGTGCGTCTGACATGGAGATGATTGCTTCTTACTTCCTGAATATAATTCGGTTTTGTGAAGTTTGAAAGTTTCTTTTCTTATATTTGTGGCATTCATGTATTTTCTACAGCATTTATGTAATGGATTTGGGATCTGCTCATGGTACCTTCGTTGCAAACGAACGATTGACTAAAGATAGTCCTGTTGAGCTTGAAGTTGGGCAATCTTTGCGGTTTGCAGCATCAACAAGAACTTATATTTTGAGAAAGAATGAAGCAGCTCTTTTTACTCGGCCTCCTCTGCCTGCAGAGATTGATTTGCAGCCACCTCCTGATCCGTCTGATGAAGAAGCTGTTGTGGCTTATAACACACTTCTAAATCGTTATGGTCTGAGCAAACCTGACCGACTGCCTAAATCGACCGAGTCTGGTCGCTCTAAAGGTGGAAGAGATAACAGCCAGCAGTCAGAGAGGCTTGCTAAGAGACTAAAAAAGCTAAGAGTGTCCTTCAGGGATCAATTTGGGGGAGAGTTGGTCGAAGTTGTTGGGGTTTCAGACGGTGCGGATGTAGAAACAGAACCTGGTCCATTAGGTGTCAAAGAAGGAAGTCTTGTTGGGAAATACGAGCACCTTGTACAGGTTACAGTGATACCCAAAGGAAAGCAGCAGTCCTCTGCGAAGGAAGACACTACTTCCCAAAAAGGTGTGACCGATAAACTGCAGGAAGTCTTAAACAGGGTCAAAACCACTCCAAAAAGTGGGATTTATGATGATCTCTATGGGGAATCATTTTCTGTCAAAGTTGGTTCTTCCTGGGCATATCCGTCAGTTAGTTCTGATGGTAAGTCGGCTTATCCAACAAAAGACACCCATGGGAAGGTGTCGAGTGGAAACTCAAGTAATGTTGATGATGAGAGTGATGATGATTTATTTGGTGACTAGCTGAAGTGAACAGAATAGGTTTTGTGTTACCGTCCTGTTTTGTGGGCTTCGAGAGTTGAGAAGCAGTCCTTTTTGGAAATTTTGTGAGCTTCCTTTGTAATGGGGCCGATATATATGTTGTAATTCATCAACAATTCTTAGTTGTAATTGCATGCCTCAACAAGGGTCTTTATAATCTCCAATTCGATCAGTCATAACCCTTAAACCCGAAACTGATGTGCTTTTGTTGTTGTAACAGCAATGAAGCTCATGGTGATAGGCTGTGCATGCATACTGATACTGCTACTGGGTTGGGAAGTAGTTTATCGTGACCAGGATTATTGCGTGCCCCTGTTTCTTAGTGTATCTTTTACTGAGAAACAGACAAGGAGCATTAGAGCACAATTACTATACGAACAAAAATGATCACCATGGCACTTGCCAATCCAGTTAGAGAGACGAGCTCGCTCTCTGTCACCTCTTCTTGAAGGCCTCTTACTTTCTTAACCTTTTTCTTCTCTCCTTCCTCCTCTGACAGACATTCTCACAGTGGCTTTTTAGCTGTACCTCAAAGTAGTCCAATGTTTGGACCACTTCACAAAACTGATATTTATCGTGGCCCTTTTTTGGGCCTTTGGGCCAATAAGTCTCGTGTTTTCTTATAAAACGCCTGTGTTTTTTCAATTTCCATGTGTAGCAACATGTCAGCAATTGCCATTTTAGCAGCAAACATGTCATATATAGCCCATAGTCCATGTGTTGTGCGTTATGTGTTATGTGGTTGAAGCTTGTTGTAAATGCATATTACTTTTAATTAATAATAAGCTTTTTAGCAGGCTAGGATATGTGGTAGACTCAATTTTGAACGTCTACATAATTATTATATTAATGTTTGTAAGAATAGCATTACTCGTGAGCAATGCTATATACTATACTTGTATTTTAACATAATTATTATATTAATGTTCATCTGCCCTTGTTACAAAAAAAATAAAAATAAAAATTCAAGAGTTAACAAATGCTGTCACATCAATCTAATAGGTTGTGAGTGTAATATTTAGCATTCTTCATATATATTAGATTACCAATGCATTGGATTTTATAGCTTCATACAAATGGAGAGAGAAGCACCTTGAAGGCACAAGGCTATACGTACATTGGTGTAAAATACACGACCCTAAGGGGTGCATGAATCATGATTATGTAACATTGACTTAAAATGGGGACCAAAGGTTACTCTAGAAGACTAAGAAAGGTTAAGATGCAAAAACCACTTTCTTTATGTCATTAATTGGTTGCTGCATCATGTTTCAATAAAGTAGCAAATGCATCCTAACAAAATATTTGGTTGATAAAACATGACTCGAATAATTAATTATATAATAAGGTTGCTGATCATGAAGAGATTGTCTGAATCCTATTTGTTTGGATAATTCATACGGGATTTAAACAACTTCTCACACAAGCAACTTAATTTTTAGCATGAGATCCAAATCCGATGGATCTTTTTTTCTTTTATGAAAGGCACATGATTGGCTTTTTCCCAAGATTAGTTTAGATATATACTAGCTACAATGATAAAAAATGGAAAGTAATTAAGGCTGATAATGATGATGATGATCATGTTATTAATTAAGATCGTTGATGACCATCAGCAGCAGCAGCTCATCATAACATAATTGGGTTGGCAGCTGGGATTAATGCAGAATATAGCTTTAAGCTAATACTGGTTAAAGCTATACGATAAAAGCCTCTCAACGTACGTACAGCTATCTAGCTCGCGCATTCCCTTCAAATGAAGGGACTGAAGGGATGGGTGGCCCAGTTGGGCCTTCTTTCTCCTTCTCCTTGTAAATAAAATAAAATAAAATAAAATCACGTGGGACCGGACATCCCTATCAAAAATCAAAACGAAGAGAAAAGACTGATACACGTGTGAGTGTGCACACGAACGGAAAGAAGCCTACACGCATGAAATTTAGCGAAACACACAGGGACAAGAAGAGAAATACTTGTCTGTGTTTGGCCTCCAAAACAACCAACAAAGAAGCCAGAGAGATCCCATCAGAGTGATGTAACAAACGGTACAGGACAAGACACGTGGCCGACATGCAGATCAAGAAGAGCCAACAGGGTGCTGTAGAAGAAGAATATACCAAAAGATAGTGGGGGGAAGCATGATGGGGTATGCAGAGGGGATCTTTCAAAATTGGTCCCATGATAAGCTTCTTTAGGGTAGGAGCACTCCCAAGGCCTGCCCACTTGCCATTGCATGCTTTTTTTCTGAATTCAATCATAGAGCACAAATTTCAAGCTCTTGTAGAGAGAAAGTAGAGTCTTCTCGCTTTTTCCATTCCATTTCTTCGTTCTTCTTTCTTTTCTTTTTTTTTTTCGGTTCAAGCAGCTTATCATAATATGCTTTTGATATATTACCATGTTGACTAATACCAACCAACCACTCTTTCTCTCTCTCACTCCAATACTCTTGGTGATCAGACACCGCGGGAGGTGAGGGGAGGGGAGTGGGGGTCCTCGTTTTTATTTAGTTGGTGTGTCTCACTAGCGGATTTTAACAGAAACCCCCATAGGCCATAACCCTCTCTCTCTCTCTCTCTCTCTCTCTCTCTCTCTCTCTCTCTCTCTCCCTCCCTCCCTCCCTCTCTCTCTCTCTCTGTGAGGATTATATGCATGAAATCTATATATTTCACGTGCCATCTCATCTTCATGGACACTACTACTGATGCATGTATGTATGTTTCTGATCAAGCAGAAAGCTGTGGTCTCTCTCATCTTCAACTTTGTTCTGTCAGCTGTTGGAGCTCAAAGGCTATATTTTGCAGCTTTTCAATTGTAAATTAATGGTGCTTCTTTCTAGGAAGCAAACAACATCAATCAGATATTTGTGGTACGTTGATCTCTTCCCATCTCCCCTTTTTGAGTTGTCGTCAATGTATTTTCCAGTTTCCAGTATTATAGTGCTAACTCTGCTAATGGTATGGTGGAGGGGGATGATTTTTTGATTGAAAAAAGATTAGTTGTCATTGTTGTATCCCACTTTAAAACCAACCAAAAACTCAAGGTGCCTTTTCATTCTCTTATACAGATGGTGAAGATTCTGCCATACTTTGCTAGCGGATAAGATAATGCATGTAGAAAAAGAAACTCTACTGTAGCCGTTAAATAAAAAATTCCAAAGGAATATGGACAAAAAGAAAGCAATAAAACCCTTATAATTGGAAAGTTGTTAATTATCAATCTCAAAAAGAGAATGTTAACATAAATATATAGCCTAAATTCCATTGTGAATGGCATGCAATCTTCCAAGTATATATAAATAAGGACCAATTTCATTATATATATAATTAGGTTACTCATCGATCAGCCAGACTGACAGAAAGCAATACATGATTTCCTGATTTTTCATGTGAATTATTCATGGTGCTGGCATTGGATCTGGTAAAGCTACCTTTTGAAAAGAGTGTGGCTTGGAAGGCTTGTGCTATTTCCTGCTGAGAAGGAAAAACCTCTAAGGGCTTTCCCTAATCTGATCAGCAAAAAAAGGTGTTGGCAGTACTGTGCCACGTTAGCACTGTGCTTCTCTCTTTACCGGCCACCATTTGTCTGCGAAAGCAGAGACCACACTAGCAAGGTTTGATTTTCAACCAATAAGTGATGATAAAGGAGCCTGGACCAACATCAACATTATCCCTCACTACTATAGAACAATTCAAGATTCTTCTTTTTTATTCCCCCTTCTTTTGATGGGTTGAGAAAAGTCTTCATTTATTTATTTTTTTTAAGAAAGTAGAACTTTACAAGTATGCTTGGCCGGGGTACGTACTCATGTAAGTAAGGTGCTAAATCTCAAATATGCTTTAGCATCTATATTCATTTATATAGTTTCATATATGCTAAATTTGATATAACTCCAAGGAATAATTTAATCGGTTAAAATCATACTCAATAAAGCAGGTATCACTATATAATACGAATATCCCTTTCTTTTCTCCCTTAATTAACTTGAACCGATTAGTTATTAAAAAAACAAATGAGATATTTATGTCAAAAATATAATTGAATCTATTTTGTTAACATTCTCATAAGGGGAATGCTAACCATTATTCATGTCAAGTAGTGATTTAACACTAAAACGGTATGGAGTTTGAATCTAATTTCCACAATTCACTTCCTGTTTTAATTGAATATGTGTTGGGTTTTACTTATTGAGGGACAATGAGAAACTGTTAGAACATAAACTAAATTATTAAAAATTTAGCCATTTCAATTTACTTAGTAATTCTACATGCTTAATTAAGAAAAAACAAAAAATAATTTTACATACTACACCTCAATTTCATCCTTATCTCATTAGGCTGATATGACAATATACTCATAAGTCTTTGTATATCGACTCAATCAAATGAAAAATGAGATAAGGGCATGATATGTAGCATTTACTCTTCATGTCTTAAAAAATAAATGGTAATTTATTGCGGAATGATCATGATACACTTAAGAATTCACATTAATAAATCGTATCATAGCATATATAGGCAATGTGTACTGATCATATATTTTCCCACCGAACCCCATGATCATATATGTCTCCAACTTGATACTAGCTACTTCCTAACTTAGAAGATATTGATTAGAAAGAGCTAGCAGTGCATCTTACTCACATTCTTATGATAATTTGCATCAGTATCTGTGAAGTGTGTTATATATATCATCACCTGTTGTTTCAAAAGTTTAAACCAATAGAAAATGATAAATTTAATCACTTAATTAACAATATTTTAACGATGTGGTTTGCCAAAATTGATCTAATGTATAATAAGGGAATCCTTGATCAGGTTGTGATCAGTTATAGATAAGAAAAATTTACAAGTGTCGTGAACATCCTGAGGCTATAATGTAAGGCAGTGAGAGGGGGCGTGCGTTCTCATCTTCTTAATGAATTTCAACCACTTCATTAACTTTTAAAGTAACTTCCAAAAACACTAAAGTGGAGACAAATTTGCATGACTTGTAGAAAAGGTCTGAAAGGCGCAGTGGCACAATGCCATTTTGCCTCTTAATTTGAGATTCTTTGTGTCATAAATTTGTTGCAACGCATATATATACATACATACATCGATCACAGCAAAAACTTGGTTTTATTTTGTTTTGTTTTGTTTTCTTCTAATTTCTAGGCGTAACTTCCTTCTATAAATTAAGGGGATCGGAAATGATGATCTGGGTGGACGCAAGGTGAGGTGAGTAGTGATATATTTCACCTTACTTTACTGCAGAAGAAGCACTAGAACCAACCTGTCTTTCATGATCGCTATGGCTTCTCCTCCCTCCTCTCATCCATTTTTCTTAATTTTATGTCTTATTATTTTTACCAAATCTTTGGGCCGAATGATGGACTTTATTCATTCAACCATGCATCTTTCACTCATGAGCTGTGCAGCTACTAAATTTCCATTTGCTCACAATTCAGTACTTCTTTTTTTCTTTTCTTTCTTTTCTTTTTTATTTTACATATCTCCTATACAACCTTATTCTTTGACTTTGTTTGAATATATATATATTTTGTTGGCCTAATTTATTTATTTATTTTTGTATAGTTTGATATTATTCTGTAATAGTTTATATTAATTCTCTTATCATATATGATTTCCTATTCTAACCGGCCTGATTCAGCTAGCTACTACCTAGGCTGACTAGTGTATTGCCTAGATCGATACGGATACTGCAGTATTGTTTTTCTTCCTTAATTATCTCCATTTCAATAATTACTATTATGTTGGAAAAAATTTGGTAAAGCTGACTTGAACAGCAATAAAGCTGACTTGTGAGTAAATATTTCAAGTGCGTTTCTTTCCAATGTATTTAATTCTCTGAATATGATATAACTGCTTTGATTATTTTTGTGAATTATGTGTCTCAATTCCATGGCATGCATTCATCGCATATATATGCACATTTGCATTCGATTGCTTCTTAATTTTTTTTTTTCCTCTAGATTCTGGATTTCATTGGGCAATCATCTGGAAGGGCACATTCTAATGTTATATATGAAGGAAGGACTGATCAAGATCTTTTGAAAGAAAAGAAAACACCATCTCAAAAATGAAGTTTATGAAACTTGGGTCGAGGCCAGACACGTTTTACACAGAAGAAGCTACCAGGTGTTTTCATCATCATCCACTTAATTAATTGTAATGAGATTTCTGCATTTAGATATGGCTTAAACTAATTAATAGAATTTGTTCAACAAATTCAGGACAATGGTTTCAGATTTACCTAGCGACATCATTGTACAGATTAATGACGTCAGTTATCTTCTCCATAAGGTATACGATGATTTAGTACTTGTGTTGTTTGCTGATGCAATCTCATTGTTGTGTGTCTTCCTGCATGCTTCCCATTTGGACTCAGATTCATGCAGCATATTAATTAGATGATCACGGGTTTGAAAAATTCAAGAAAGGAAGTCAATTCTTCTAATTGTTAATTCCTGGAATTTATATGTGCTGTTCTTAGCTGCAGTTTCCTCTTCTTCCGAAGTGCGGCCTCTTGCAGCGTCTTTGCTCTGATGCTGGCAATTCCGAGAATGTTACAATTGAGCTTCATGATCTTCCTGGAGGCGAAGATGCTTTTGAAGTGTGTGCTAAATATTGCTATGGAATTACTATTGATATCAGCGCACACAACTTTGTATCAGCATTCTGTGCTGCTAAGTTCCTTAGAATGACTGAATCGGTAGAGAAGGGAAACTTTGTTGTAAAACTTGAGGCCTTCTTCATGTCATGCATTCTGGAGGGTTGGAAGGACACTGTAATCGCACTCCAGAGCACATCAAAATTACCTGAGTGGTCTGAGACTTATGGAATCACCAGAAAGTGCATCGATTCGATTGTTGAGAAAATCCTCACACCACCGGCAAAGGTACGGTTTTTCTATTAGCTTAAGGTTTTGGGATACACGGGCGAGCGAGCTTATTTAGATGTAAATGTTTGATTAAAACTGATCATGAGTTTCTGCAGGTCACATGGTCCTACACTTACACTAGACCCGGTTACTCCAAGAAACACCACCACTCTGTGCCGAAGGATTGGTGGACGGAGGACTTATCTGATCTTGACATAGACCTGTTCCGGTGTATGATTACTGCCATCAGATCGACATACATGTTGCCACCACAGCTTATTGGCGAAGCTTTGCATGTCTATGCCTGCCGTTGGCTACCAAACACCACAAAGAGTAGACCTATAGAGAGTTCAGTGCCTCAAGCTGAAGGCTTTAAGGATAAGAATCGAAGAATTCTTGAAGTTGTAGTGAGCATGATTCCTGGAGATCGAGGATCGGTTTCAGTTGGGTTTTTGCTGAGGCTTCTAAGCATAGCGAATTACGTGGGAGCCTCTCCCGTGACAAAGACAGAGCTAATAAGGAGATCTAGTCTGCAATTTGAGGAGGCAACAGTGACCGACTTGCTCTTTCCCTCACACTCAACCTCTGAAGCTCACTCTTACGATATTGACTTGGTTGTGGCTGTGTTAGAAAGTTTAGTGGTGCTATGGAGAAGACAATCTCCTTCTCCTGCAGAAAACAGCCACTTTTTGGGATCCATTATCAAGATTGGGAAGCTCATTGATTCTTACCTTGAAGTGGTTGCAAAGGATGCCAACATGCCTGTATCCAAATTAGTATCTCTAGCTGAAGCGTTACCGGCTATTGCTCGCCCAGAACACGATGCCCTTTACAAGGCAATCAACATTTATCTTAAGGTATCTAACTAAATAACAAATATTCAATCTAAGTCTTTATATCATCACTTATTCTAAAAGCTTGCTTATAATGGTTTGAGAACAAAGTCCTACACAGTTAACCTCCACTTCAATCAAAATATTTCACGGGTTGTCAGATAATAATTAATTAATTTAGATTCAGTTTTTAGGAGAATAAGCTAAGTGAAGGATTGATGAGAAGTGAGAACCAATTTGCCACGTACTTTGAAATTATTTGTTAGATGCAAGGCCAAACATATTCTTGTGTTGTGTCTATGAGCATTAATAATGAATGCGATATAAGAAAGTGAATTTCATTCCTTGCACATTCACAATGTGTCTCAATTGATAAACAGGAGCATCCTGACCTGAACAAGGGAGACAAAAAGCGCCTCTGCCGGAGTCTAGACTGCCAAAAGTTATCTCCGGTGGTACGTGCCCATGCTGTAAAAAATGAACGGCTACCATTGAGAACGGTCGTGCAAGTTCTGTTTTTTGAACAAGAGAGAGGTTCCAAGGAAACCACCCGCAAGCTGCCACCCCCGGAGCTAATCTCTAAAGGAAAGCAGGCACCCACTGTAAGAGAAGATCAGTATAAGCAGCTAAAACTGGGTTCAGATGAAAAGTTTAGTAGAGGAAGAACCGCCATTCCCGGAACAGGTGAAAAAGATCAACATAAAAGTAAGAGGTCAGATGGGAAATTGCCAGTAGCATTGGAAAGAAAGTTGGTCATTGGAGAAATTGAGGAAGTCGAGTCAGAGAAGGGGAAGGAGATTAGAGAGGAAGGAATGTCTAGGAGCAAGTTGGATCCTAAGAAGATCATACCAAAGGGAAGTAGATCAGACCATAGCCGTGATAAAGGCAGAGACAGATAGGAAAGGAAGACGCTCCCTTTTCTCATTGAACTTTGCTGTAATTGCCTTTTCTTCTCCTGGTAAATGTTTCGCTTTTGAACTGTTTATAAGCCCTTTGCATCATTTTGTGTCCGTGTAGAAAGTTCTTATCATTAGTTGGAGAATGTGTTTTTTTTTTCATCTATCAGAGGCTACATTTATACTGCAACCTAATGGACGAATTCAATCTCTCAGGAAAAATGAAAAATAGACGAATTCAATTTCCATTGGATGGCCCCATTGGGAAATACCAATTTCACCTCTCACGCGTGACGTATACCACTCCAAAAGGTGGCTTGAATTTCATCATTTAGATGCGTGTAAATTGTAATGATATGAGAGTTTGCTCGAGTCATCACCTATTTGGTAGTGTTTGTATAGCCTAAAGCGGGCTGCCTAAAATTCTGAGGTCTAAAAAACTTCTCATATGGATCTATTACACCAGCAAAAATATAAGATTTTAAAATATTTGTACGGCATATGTCACATCAGCCTAGGCAACCTAGGCAGAACTGGTTCAATCTCCTTTTGGTCCAAAATTTGAACAGACAAAGAAAAGGGTCTCAGTGGCTTAAATTCTACTTCTAAAAACTTCGATGGCTAATGAGCTTCCCGAGCCAAGAAGCAAACTTTATTTGACCCAACTCCAAACCTTATGCAGATAATGTGAAGGGGATGGCGATACCACCTAACTCCAATGGTCTCAGTACCACGTGATCATTGGACCTACAAGTAAGAGCCACGCGTATGAAAATGAAACACTTGTTTGGGAAATGGGGTTTGGCGCTTTGCCTTCCAAATTTACGTAGCTACTGCAGAACTCAAAAACACCCAGATTTCATTTTTAATTTATAATCAATCACAATCATGAACCTGCTTAAACAGATCGAATAGAACCCCACCTCGATGGTAGTAGTAAATTTAATTTCTCTTTGAAAACTCAAAAGAAAGAAGAGTAATGATTAGTTAGACATGTCTCAGAATTTTGACTCGTCCTCTTCCTCCTCCTCGTCGCGTTGGTGGTTATCTCTTCGTTCATCTTCTTGGTCTTTCTGAAAAGGTAAGCCCCTTTTGCCCTTTATATCCATCTCTGCACTTCCATCTCTTTGATTCTTGTTATTATTCATTGAAACTATATTTGCTTCTGAAATTAATTAACAGAAAATCCCCAATCTTTTTAGTGGGTTCTGTTTAATCTGTTGTTGGTCTATCCTTGCGTGGTTTGTGTCGCAATTTTGGTTTTTAATAGTGGCATTGGACCGGAAGGTTTAGGTTTTTTAAATTGGCATCTGTAATATTTCTGTTCGTGCATTGCCATCATTGACTATGGTACTGATGACGTTCGGATAGGTTTCCTTTTGCGTTTTGCCTCTGATATCTGTTTATTAATCACTAATTCAGTTATCGGGTTGATTTCAAGGCAACTTTTTTCAGGCTAAGTTTCTGTTTTTTAATAGTTTGCGATTGGCCTTTCTTAATATATGCATTTTAGGTAATGCAACCCAGGTCTTTGTGGGTGGTAATGCAACTGAATCCCCAAATGATGCACCTGATTTAGCAAACTTTGTTGGTCATAAAAAAATAAATAGTACTTGGGACGGGATTAATGTTAAGCATTTTGTATCCAAGGCTAAAAGATCTTTGTCACAGTGAGCCGTTGAGTGTTGATGGTATTAATTAACTGTAGATAGATATGGGTTGCCTGCTGCCCATTCAATTCATGCATAGAGATTTAGTCTCCTGTCCTGCTGCCCCAACCTGTAGTAAGTGTTTTGGCTGCGGATGGTTGCAATTATCCTTTTATTTGCAATATAAATATACATAGGTTTAGTTTTGCCAACAGTTCATATATTGTTCGTATGGCATATGCTGTTTTTGTTGCTGAGAAGACAGAATGAGTAAAGGAATATTGGGGGAGTTCTAGTGATCTAGGGTACCAAGGAAATAAGATCCGGATGTTTCCTTTTCTTTATTAATTTGCATGGCGACAAAGAAACAGATTGTTTTCCTTGTCAAATGGATTATCGAACCAATTCTTGATATGGCCATGTAATTATGCTTTGGGTTTATATGATGTACGGGCATCTGTCGTATTACATTTTTGCTTTGTTTGTCACCAAGAGGACAGGATAAAAGGAAAAAAGTGTTAAATTGCTTACTACAGTCCACGGTGTGAATGATGTAAGATCCGTATGTTTATCTTCTTTCTATTAGTTTACTTTGCGACAAAAGGGTCAGATTGTTTTCCTCTGTCAATCCAGTTATCGATTTGCTAAAATGGCTACCAGTTTCATGATGCATATATTCTTAGTTTTATCAATCGTACGTGGCATTTCTCGTACTGCACATATGCTTCCTTTGTTGCTGAAAGATGGAGGAAAGAAAAAGCAGATTGGATTCCTTTGTTGCATGTCAAAAGGTGGATATTGAGTCCATCATTTACACTTGCAGTTTCTCTATTGGCGTTTATATCATTGTATTAATGATTGGTTGTTGCCAAGAAGTGGAGAAAAAGCAACAAATTTTTTGGATTCTTATAACTATCAGGAGATTTTAAAGAATTTGTTTGATTTGATGTTTCTTTTCTTATTTGAATCCACATGGGTGAGAAAGAAAATAGATTGGACTGCTTTCTTCCACATTAGCTTACACCACACGAATATGGTTACTTTTATAAATGGTATGAGGCATTTATCATTTTCATTTCTGCTTTGTGTGGCAAGAAGGCAGAAGTTAAGGAAAGAAAAAGGTTTTGGATTCTTACAAAAGTCCAAGGTTTCTTCTCCTTATATATATATATATATATATATATATATATATGGACACACACATACAGTACGTATGTACGTACATATATAGCAGCATCAATGACCACTTTGAAGTCCCACACAACATGCAACAAAGGCAGTCAGTGGCGTAGCAATGATTCAGAATGTATTCGGTGATATTGGGCTCAGCTTGTTTCCAATATTCTTTTGACAGCCATTATAATTGCCTGCCTTTTTCCACACAACATGCAACAAAGGCAGTCAATGGCATAGCAATGATTCAGAATGAATTCAGTGATATTGGGCTCAGCTTGTTTCTAATATTCTTTTGACAGCCATTGTAATTGCCTGCCGTTTTCCATTTCCATGCACCATATTTCTTTGTCTCTCTAGATACCATGCAACTGAAAGTGTTGAACTAGAGCGTAGAGTTTTCATGATGTTATTCCCAGCATAACTATGTTCTCATAATTTTGGTAACCATTGATCTCCTGCCTTTGCGAGCATGCTACACTTTTTTCTGGTATCTTAGCGATTCATTTGGGTGCATTTATAATGCAATCAATGTTTTTGGGTAGTCAATTCCATCTGCTTATTATTGCTGGATGTCTGATGTGGAAAAAAAAAAAGTTTGCAAAAAGCTGCCAAAATGATAGCTTTACTAGATTTTGACAATTTTGGAAAGTTTTAAAATGAATACTTAGTGGTTTACTTGTTTGGTAATATATATATATATATATATATATATTTTCCATTTGACATAATTTCGTTTACTTTTGGTTTTTTGAAAACTTGAAGCAATATTGGCAAATTTTAATGCATAAAGTTTGTGATTATGCATATCCTTTATCTGAAAGGACGTCATCTAATTTGCACATTTTAGTTTGGAACAATAAAGACGTGTTATTGATTTTATTTTATTTTTTTCTTTTTTCTTTTTCTTTTCAGATGAATACATGTGTTATAGAATTTAATATCATGGACATTTTTTTTTTCCTTTTCTTTGTCCAATGTCCTTCTTGGTTACTTGCTTAATTTTCAGTTAAAGTCACCTTTATGCTTTATTGTCACTTGAATCAAACTTGCTTGACTGGTAAAACATTAATCTGTCATAAATCACCTTCATGCTTTGATGTGCGACAATATACTCTAACAGTCCTGTGTGTTTAGGGGTACATTTTGAAATATGGAAAATGATCATCTTTTGCAAGTTTAGGCAAGGGTAAACCAACTGTTATAAGCATCGTAGAAAGGCCATATCTTTTTATTTGGAGTGCACTTTGTTTCCTTGACCACTCGCTATCAAGACCTAGGTCACTGGAGAATTTATTGTTCCTTTCAATTTATCACTAGTATGTAGGTTTCTCTTAGCTTGGTTGTAGATTTCAAGAATTTTTCCTTGTGCACAGGTATGGAGTGTTTTGACATCTTGAAAAGATCATGGTGCAGTGCCTAGACGGATTAAAGCATTTGTGTGCTGCTATTGTTGATTGTTGTGGTACTGATTTGTATAACCAACCCAAGGGTCTTCAAGATCCAGAAGCTCTTGCAAGAGAGACAGTCTGTATGTTGCCTTCTTTGTTAAACTTTCCAGTTCTAGATGTCAGGAAGCCTGTCTGGGAACATTATGTGATGGGAGAGAGCCATTGGCTTGTTGTCTCTTTCAATTATATTGTTAATTTTGAACAGTTGATATTATTTTACAAGTTCCAATTTAATGACAGAAAGGATGTTACCTAGGTCTCCTAAATAGGTACCTCATCAACAGTTTCCAAATTCTTTTCCCTTCATCAGTGGAGAATTTTTCAAAATAGATCTTAAAACTAAGGATGGAGGTGTTTTGCTTCTCTATTTTCTACATGCTGCAACAATACCCAAGGGTTTTGAACACCTCATGGTTGATGTGATTACTATCTGATATCCCAAATGGTTTTGAACACCTCGTAACTGGGTTTTCCAATATTTCCTCTGGGCTTGTTAGTTTTATCTTTACACTTTAGGAGTAGTATAAGCATCCAGAGCATGCTGAGATATTTAATTCATGTTACTTCAAATGCAGTTAGTGTTAGTGAGATAGAAGCGCTGTACGAACTGTTTAAGAAGATTAGCAGTGCTGTAATTGATGACGGGCTGATCAATAAGGTACTAGAGTCATAGCATTCACCATTGTTCTATTTATATCTTAATTTAATTATATTGCTTGCACTTTTAAACTGGAAGTGACTTTGTTTTAATTTATTTCAATGCAATGACTTGACTCTCCTTTTGAATAAGAAAAATAATCCCATTTTGGTTGTCTTTAATATTCCAGGAAGAATTTCAACTGGCATTGTTCAAGACAAACAAAAAAGAGAGCTTATTTGCTGACCGGGTATTCCTTTTTGTATCAACTCTTCACTTTTTGTTGGCTTGGTTTTGATGTGCTTTTTCCTCCGATATTTTAGCATTCTACATATTTTCTCTTGGTAGATGTGAAATTATTTTGCTTGCATTCTGTCTCATTTAGATCTGTTGGCATGTCTATGGTTAAAATTTCTAGCCATAGGTTCAATCACCTTTTAATGGCTTGAACCTTTTGGACCCATTTTGCGATGTTACCCAATGTGATTTATACACAGTGCTTATTTTGTCTCTGTTGGCTGGCTGGCCTAAAGCTTAAATGGTTTTCTTGCAATAATTGACATTTTTTTTTTTAATCCCTGAGCTCATGCATTAATGAGTTGAATTCCTTTATGAACACTCACATATACATTCATGACTTCAATATAGTATTTGTGCTAATTATAACCATCTTTTTCAAATTTTATAGGTATTTGATTTGTTTGATACAAAGCACAATGGGATACTAGATTTTGAAGAGTTTGCACGTGCTCTCTCTGTCTTTCACCCCAATGCACCAATTGATGATAAGATCGAATGTAAGTATCAGCTAGTATTTAGAAATTGTCAAATCCATCGAAGTACCTTAATCTAGAAGAAAAAAGGGGAGCTGTAGCGTGTATATAACTCTTGCTTTATGCCTTCATCATTTATAGTGGGGATTTGAGGTGGTTAGAATGGAAAGAGAGACTAGTTTATCTGTGGTAATGGCTTGGTTCTTCAGTGTCATTTTTTTTTTCCCATGGTTTTAGCCCTTTGACTCTCCTGATGATTGCATGGTGATGTACAGACACACAGAACATGCACATGCACACACACACACACACACACGCACACACGTCACTCACTCACATGTACACACATCTATGATTGCATGGTGGGGATGCCTAACTTTTCTCTTCTCGCAGTTTCTTTCCAATTGTATGATCTCAAACAGCAAGGGTTCATCGAGAGACAGGAGGTATTGCTTTCCTAATTTCTGTTGAGTGAATATATCATATTTTGGCAACTATCATTGTGGTGGATGTATGTGCAAAAGGAGTGAGGATTTCATTGATCATCTTCTGCTTCAATGTAAAGTGTGAGGAGAGATTTATGGGTTTCAATTTCCCCTTTTTTTGGTATAGAGTGGGTCATGCCTAAAAGGGTGACAAAGTTGGCTAGTTGGAGAGGTTAGGTGGGGCACTGTAACATTTTAGAAGTTTGGAGGATGGTACCTCTGTGTTTAATGTAGAGCATTTAGAGATAGCGGAAAACATTGAGCTTTGGAAATTGTGAGACTTCAGTGGTAGAGCTTAAGATTGTTTTGTTCAAATCCCTTTATACTTGGATAGCGGCGTATAATAGTCCTTAGCTTTCTAGTTTCTTGGAATTTTTGGGTTTATGTTCTTCTTTCTCTCCCTAATAGGGGGTCTCTCTGTATAATTTTTGTATAATTGGGTTAAGCTTCTCTGCACTTTGTAATGAGATTGAAATACTTAAGGGAAATTACTTTTTGTCCTCATGAACTACAATGTGTTGGTACTTTCCCTCCATGAACTGCCAACTATGCTACTTTGTCCTCGTGAACTATCATTTTGTACCAAAAAATCTGTTCCGTCAATCAAAGCTGTTAACTTAAACGGTCAAACTGACAATGCATTGTAGTTTATGGGGGCTGAGTGACAATGCTTTGTAATTCATGAGGACAAAGTGACAATGCGTTGTAATTCATGGGGGCAAAGTGATGCAAAGTGACGGGTTGACTATTTGAGTTAACGACTTTGACTGACGGAAGGGATTTTTGGGCACAAAATTGTAGTTCATGGGGCAAAGTAGCATAGTTGGCAGTTCATGAGAGGAAAGTGCCAACGCGTTGTAGTTCATGGGAGCAAAAGGTAGTTTCCCCAAATACTTATAAATAATATTTGCTTTCACCCTTTCTTTTGCTGTATCCAGTTCCTAAATTGCTTTTACCTCAACATTTTGGACTGGTGTAAAAGTTTATTAATGATGCTTTTACTTCACTTGTATCTCATACATGGCCACAACTTTAGTATTTTGCTATTCTCTTTGAAGAAAACAAAAAGCTTCAGGCATGCATCTAAAGGAAGTTGGTTAACATTTTAATGAATAGGTAAAGCAAATGGTGGTGGCCACACTTGCTGAATCTGGTATGAATCTTTCGGATGTCGTGATAGAAAGTATCATTGACAAGGTACTTATTTTTATTGATTCAGTTCACATGTCAGGTCTTAATGATATTGATCATTGCTATACATTGTCGTAATTTGGTCCATTTGTTTTGATTAATTGGTCATTTTTTATTTATACGTTTTGTGTCAGATTTATTTTCTGCATCATGTATGGCAATTCAATGTTTTTCCGCTCTTTCTATTTAGTGTTGAGCGGAAGCCAATCTTAACAACATATCATAGAAGATAGGGGTAGGAACAGTGGGATTTCATTGTTATAAAAATGGATCATTGAAAGAATAAAACAGTATTTGGATATTTCCCGTAGTGCACAGTATTATGCAATAAATTAAATGCTCAACATTATGCAATAATCTATGTTGAGGTAATACTTTATGTAAAAATATTGTAGTTGTAATCCTCACACCATATGTATAATTGCTCTTGGTTTTTTTAGACCTTTGAGGAAGCTGATACTAAACATGATGGAAAAATTGACAAGGAAGAGTGGCGAAGCCTTGTTTTGCGACATCCATCCCTTTTGAAGAATATGACTCTTCAATATCTCAAGTGAGTTAGTTATTATTGCTCTATCTTCCCAGCACATATGAGAATCACTTAATAGGTAATGGATGATAGAACTTCCACTAATAGTATTTCTTGTTGAAAATCGATTTATGGTGTCTCCTTTTGAAATCATTTATAAGGTGTTTTTCCCTCTTACTATATTTTAGAAGGTTTGTAATGTTGAGCTTATACTGAATGATTCAAGAATTCAAACTCTTACTTCTAACATCTGTCCTGTTTTTTCTTGGGCAGAGACATCACCACCACATTCCCGAGTTTTGTTTTTCACTCGCAAGTCGATGATACCTAAGTTTCAAGCCTACAAGAAGTTGATAGTCGAGAGTGGGAAGAGCTTGTTTTTTCTTTTACTGTCAATGTGGCCTTTTCTGCACAAATGTTCATGGAGTAGAGAGGATGTTGATTATTATTTCACATTTTCATTGAACAGAAGTTCGTCTCCCTAATCAGATAGAACATTTTAGCCTGAACAAATGGGTTTCAGTTATTTGTTTGTTGGTTGGTATGATTGTTTCTTCTTCTTGCTTTGGTTCACTGGAAGTAAGAGGAGAAAGGAATCCAGTGGCATATCATCATACTTGTGATCAATCAAGTTCTTGTGCCGCTAGCATTCTGTTCATTTGCCTCACTAGGTTGATAAATTGGGAAAGTACACAGCATGCCTGCAAATGAGGTGAACCAGAAGCAGATATGTTGGAACAAATTGGACATTGTGGCATTGGCGTCCCTAGTGTTTTTTGTACAACTTTCTTCTCTAGTAAAAATGGAATTGCTTTTTCCCCTTTAATTGGTGGTTCGTGTATGTATGCACGCTATCATTTCTGCGAAGATGTAAAGCTATTTCTGCAGATTAGCTTGGATGATGCAACGAAATACCATGTATATACTGTACGTTTACAGTAACCTCTGATTATCGTAAGGCAGTTGAAGCACTCTCTTATCTCCTGTGCATGTTGTAACCATGACTTTTCCTGCAAATTAATAATTTAAAGTGAAATTGGAGATCAACTATTTTATGGTTTACATAAATTTCACACTATTTAAATGATGATGTAGCATCATGTATACCACTAAATGCTATAAAATTTAATTAGAAGGTGTCATCACCTCTGCAAATTTTAATTTAGACCATAAAATAAAAATATGACCTTGGATTGTGCATTGAAAATATTGATAAGAAGAGACAATAGTGGATCTGAATTGGACCGTAAAATGGATTAGAGCTTAGATTCTCCTCTAAATTATAAAAGAACGAGCTTATAACCCGCGCAATACGCGGGATTCTCCATTATAATTTAATTTTTAAATTTAAATACATTATTTTTCATTATAAGTTAAAAAAACATATACACATACATCTCACATATTTAAATAAAAACGCAATTAATAACGCTAATTAATAACTTATTTTTTTAGAAAAAACCGGTTTTATATATATATATATATGTGACGTCCTTTTTTTTTTTTTTTTATTTAGAATCCTAAATGTATTATTACATAATAATTTGATTTATATTATTTATTTCCTTAGTTGATTGGCCATTAATAAGATTTGATTTATTGAATAATTTAAATATGAAAAATTTTTGAAATATAATTAACGCAATTAATTATGTTAATTATTAATTAATAACCGATTTAACAAAAAAAAAACCGTTCACTCTTAAAAAACCGGTGACATCATTCCTTATAATTTAATTTCAAAACTTAAAACACATCTCCATTGTTTTTTTATTATTATTATTATAGATTAAAAAAGTTGTATAAAAAAATCTATTACACCTATTTCAATAAAAAATATATATATTAAAGGTTATACAACAGTATATTGTTAACATAGATAACCTAGAAGCAAGAAAGAGAGACAAAGATAAAAGAGACGGTGGAGAACGGAGAAAACCCTATTTAAATGGTTGGGTTTTATTTTTTATTTTTGAAGGGATTTGAATGTTTGAGTTATATATAGAGACAAGTCGGTGTCAGAGTTTAGTGGGATACTAAACGCATAGTTTCAAAAATATAAAACACTCTATTTTTCACTTGAAACACATGAACCGGTTCAATTTTTAATCAGTTCAATTTTAATAACAGTTGCTATGCCCAGGATTCTTCATTATAATTTAAACACGTCATTTTTAAGTTAAAAAGACGTATAAAAGTATATATATCACTTCTTTAAATGAAATAAATAAATCTTTGTTCCTATAAGTATATATAATTTAAAATGAATAGTATAAAGAAAAAAAATTAGCAAAAATAATACATGGATTATAATATAGTTAACGCAATTAGTGACACTAAGATTATATTGAAATATAATTAACGCAATTAATGATGCTAATTAATGACTGATTATATATATATGATGTCTTTTTTATTTTTTTATTTTTATTTTTGAGAATCCTAAACGTATTAATATATATATTAAATTGACTAAACGTAATAATTTGATTTATACTATTTGTTTCCTTATTTGACTAGAAATAATTTATATATGGAAAATTCTTGAAATATAATTAATGTAATTAATACGCTAATTAATGACCGATTTTTTCTTAGAAAATCAATTAACTCTTAAAAAATTGGTTCACAAATTATGCTTTAAAAAACCGGTTCAACATTAAAATAAAAAGAATTTATGCCACATGTCGCAATATTAAGGTACTTTTGAGAGTGATTCGGCTTTCTTTTGACACAACTTAGTTCGAGCAATACCAAAAAAAATGGTAAACAGCTTTCTTTCTTTTTTTTTTTTTTTTTAAAAAAAAAAATCTCTTTATTAACCCTATAAAAAAAAATATATTTTTTTTAAAAAAAAAACGCATGGGAAAACGGAAAAAGCCAATGAAAAGGGCCACTACAGGGTTTAGGCAGTGAACGATTGGAAACCAGGTCTTAATTTCCTTTTCTCCTTGGCGATCAGCCCTTGCGGTCTTTCGCTGGTACCCTTTATCTTCTTCTTTCTCGTTTATTTATTTATCTTTAGTTTAATGGGGTTGGTTTTCCTTACTTTACGCCATTTTTGGGCTTTGCGGAGTCTCCTGAATTTGTTTTGTTTTTTTGGTGAAAGGGGGTTTGTCTGGTTTCTATTATATGTATTGCATTACTGTTAAATACGGGTGTATTATTATGTTTTGCAGAAATAGAAAGCAGTAATGGAGAAAGGAGGAAAAGGGTTCTCTCTGCCCCCGCAAACAGCACGAAAATCTTCACTCAAATCTAACCCTCAAGGTCTTTTGTTTTGTTTCGTGGGTGTTATATGCATTGCTTTGTATGAAAAAAAGAAAAAAAAAATTTATTTGTCTGAAAACGCCCAGTAAGTGGAGGGATTGGGTGGCCAAAGTAGTACATTCTATTTAATCAAGTGAGTCTGTCTATGCCCAGAAAGAAAGAAAGTCATGGTCTGTCTAAGGAGTTGTTGTTATAATCCTTGCTTTTTTTGGGGGTGTTGATGAGTTTGTACCCATTAGTGCAGAAATCTGTGCGAAGAAAGTATAGGAAATACTATTATTTAAAACATGCAATGTTGTGAAGCACCTGTTTGCTGTGAATTCTTTTAGGTGTAGCATCCTTGAAAGGGAAGGATGATAGCTCAACAAAGTCAAAGAGGGGAAAGAAAGTTCAGTTCAATTTTGAAGGTTAACATTTTCTTCTTTTCCTTCAATACTTATTTTTTACCTTTATGATGGGTGATGTGTATATGCTAGTGATAAGTATGCTTATCTTCTGAAATGTTGAACAGTTGTTTGAATGAGACTTAAACATTAAGTACTCATTAATCCTCTCTAATTGGTGGAATTATTATCATAGGTTCACCCGAAGCTATTTTTTCACCAAAATCTGGTGGGAAGGATGAAACTACATTTCCAAAAGGTTTAATTTTCTTCAACGTTTTATTTGGCTGTTGCCTGTTTATTTGGATTACCTTCCTCTGTGGACATCTATGATTGATTTCCTTTGAATGCACTGTTTTTTATTGTTAAGGCGATTCTAACAAATGGGGAAAAAGTGACAAGACTTCTACCGGTGGAAAAAGTTCAATTTCTAAGGAACCACAACCACTGGAGTTCAAAATTGAGCAGGGTGGGTACTTTGGAGAATTTTTTTGGTCTGAGGGCATGATGTTTATTGCTAATTGGCCTATTTATGTGATTGATCTCTTGGTTGTTAATAATCTAGATTTTATACTTGTATACTGTGCATGTTTTGTTGGTTTTGGAGAAAGTTATTTGTAGATCTATCTCTTAAGCTGGGGGTGTCCACTGGTAGGTTAACGGCTGTACTGTTACTTGTTTTTAACAACATATGCAGAACTCCCAGAGAATGCCAAATGCATGATGGATTGTGAGGCTGTTGATATTTTACAAGGAATCAAGGATCAGATGGTCATATTAACAAGAGATCCAGAATTTAGACTCCCTGTGTGAGGAACAAATTTAATGTTTCTGTTGTTGAATAGAAGTTCAATGCTAATTCAAGTGTTACAATTGCTGTTTCTTTCCAGATCATTTGACAAAGGGCTGCAGTACGCCAAAAGGGGTGGCCATTACACAAATCCCCAGCTTGTTAGACAAGTTCTTGAGTATCCTTGAACTTTCTTTTCAGAGTTTTCTTTTTTCTTTTCTTTATTTATTTATTTATTTATTTTTTTTTTTGTACTTATCAAAAAAGAATTAGTTTTGTATGTGTTTGTTTGTCTGTGTGTGTCCACACACTCAATTTTATATGACCTATCACTGTTCTTGATGTGGCATTTACCTCCATCAGCTGTTGAATTCTTAACTGGAATAAGGACTCTCACAAAATATGGTGTCACTGATGGCGAGGTCTCAATCTCAACCTGAGTCACTTGAATCTTAAAAGTCATGCAGCATTCTTATTGACAATTTTTGACTGCAGATATGCCTGATTGCCAATGTTTGTCCAGAATCTGTTGATGAGGTTTTTGCTCTGGTCCCAACCTTGAAGGTATTGACATGTCTGGCTTTGTAATTTTATTGGAGAATTACATTGTAGATTGCTTACTATGCCAAATTTTTGCTTACTATATTATTTCTAGTTCTATGTTTGACAAATATGTAGAAAATAGGCAAACGTGTTGCTCTCGATATTAATAACTGCAGAGGTAGAAGACTAGAACTAATATCAGGTTGAGCTGCTAATGTTTGATAAGTAGAAATAAGCTAAATTGGTGTGCAGTTTATTATGACTACGGATGCAAAACTGATTTTATTTGCCAATCATTTGAAAGGTGAATGCATAAGACAAAATGTTGATATTTTCCTGAATTTGGGGATTAATATTCATGTCATTCCCTTTTGAACAACTAATGAGCATGACGATCTTTCAGCTGTTGATAATTGTCATTGTCATAATATAATCGTTCTGCCAACTTCTGAACTAAATTTTTCCTCCAGCCTAAGAGAACTAAGCTCAGCGAACCCCTCCAAGATGTCCTAAGTGAGCTAGCCAAGTTAAAAGAGCCTGCTAGCTTAGAAAGTCAAATGGAAAGGGCACAAGTCGACATCCCTGGTAAAATTTTCATTTTGCTTCTTGAACTGTGATGGCCTTATTTAGCTGTCATTCACTAATAATCTTGGTGCAGATAATTAATGTTGGGAGCCTGGGAGTTGGGGATGGTACCCACAACGGAGTTAGCTTTGTGCAGACCTTAGAAGACATGCAGAAGTAGCCACTATCCTTTTTGTAACATGTTGTCGTCCTTGGTGTATAACTTTCTTTTCTTTGACTTTCTCTTTTTCAATTAGAGATCCTTTCAGATGTAATTATTATATTCCTGTGAGCAGCTTTTATCCTTGTGATTAGCCTTATAAACCCCTCCCCCCCAACAAAAGAAAAAGATTGTGTATTGATTGTCTGAAATGTGGTAGATTTGGTATGTGTTTTCTGATCATAAATGTGAACAGCTGTAGCGGCAAATCAAACTCGCTGACTAAACTCGGTAGCTGTTTTATGGTTTAAGAAAATGGGCGCAATATTTCATGTCTCAAAGTGGAGCAAATGCAAATCATGTTTTAAGTCTGAGTAGCTTATTATGTTTTCTTGCCTACCATGAGTTTTATGTTAGAGATTTGCGGATTGAGATTTCCTTCTCTAATCCAGAAATACCCATCAATTAAAATGAACGATCATGATCATGTCATGTCATCTACTTTGTGAAAACTTAAAACAATGTTTAGAAAAACTAGACCTCAAATCCACTCATTTTCTTCTTCTTTGCAACTTCACCCCTCTTTCCCCCGAGGTGGGGCACTATTGCGTGGTTGCCACCTATCGCTTTTTGGGTGTCATTGGGGTGGTTTGACGACTCTCAAACCATCTATTGTGTAGTTCGGCCATCAAAAATTATGCTTTTAAGTTTTGCTGTCATAATATGAACCATTCATTTAACACGATATCTTAGGAATCTCAATCTACCGGAGAAGTCCCCTTTATCCCCATCATTGGGTCCACTGTTGTGTCACTTGTTTGTATTATCAAAGGAAAAAAAGTGAATGCTCGCATCAGAGTTTAGGCATTTATAGCTTATCAGAGGAATTGGACTAAAGAATACGTAGAAGTGACTGAGAAGGAAATATGAAAACGCATTTGAGTCGGTGATTGGGCTTTTAGACTTTTGCTTTTGGTGTAGGCGTGTGATTTGAATAGTTAAAGGCACGCAGGAACAAAGAAGAGACCACTGGGCTACCAAAAGCTTTTCTGTCCGGGAATCAAATGGTAATGGAGAACGAAGAGGAATACCGAGAGGTAATAATTGAATCAGGAAAGGACCAAGAAGATGATGGCACAGAAGATGAAGATGACGATGACTTGGATAGAGAAACAGAGAAATGGATGAAGCACTACTCATCCAAGCAGAGAATATTGTTGGTTGGAGAGGGAGACTTCTCCTTCTCCATATGCTTAGCCAGAGCATTTGGCTCTGCCCGCAACATGGTTGCCACTTCTCTCGATACTCAGGGTAAACTGCAGACCTACCATTGAAGCTTTTTTTGAACATTTTAGAGATTTTATTAGTGGGTTCTGTAAAAATATAGTCCCTTTTTATGTATTTTTTACTTGATATAATTCAGATGATCTAGCGAAGAAGTACAGTTATGGTATAGGGAATGTGAGGGAGCTGGAAGAGAGAGGTTGCTTAGTGTTGTATAAAGTTGATGCCCACCAGATGAGCCAACATTTCTTCCTCAAGACTCAGAGGTTTGATAGGATCGTCTTCAATTTCCCTCACGTTGGATTTCTCTACCCCGAGGATAACAACTGCCAGATCAAGTTATGTTTATCTTTCTCTTCTACTTCTTTTTAAACCTTTACTTAGCATCATCTAATTTTTCATTTTATACGTCATTTCTCTTTCTTTTTTAACACAATGCTTAATTGGGAGTGTGTATCCCTCTTCTTGTTTAGCTGCCGTGTGAAATGAATTGACAATAAGTGTGATAAAGGACTTTTGTAGATATTGTTGAAATATTTAAGAAATTAATAAGAGTTCAAATATATATATACTCTCGCATATCAAATTGATGGAATAGAAGAAATGACTTTGTGGGGATACCTTTCCACTCCCTCCCACTCCTTCTCCTTCCTCTCTCCTTTCCTATCATCTCCCTTCGTCTAGTGTCGAGGCTTTAGGACCAGTTATCTAGTTGTTGGCTGTATTTTATTGGCTTGGTGTTATACCTTATAGGATTGTTATCTAGTAGCTGGACTCATATTTCATCGGTGGAGCATAAAGCTATATATGGACAATAAGGAAGATGTTCAAAACAGCAAACACAACAACTCACAGGCAGGAGATATTTTTGTGTATTTGCTCGGGAAAAATAAGAACACAGTACATAAAGAAGCTTTTCCCTTCTTTGTTTTTCTCCTAATTATTAGGCCTATGTTTAACGAAGGTATGATGCGATCATTTCTCATTCTCTTCAGTACGTACAATACCTTTGATGGAGATTTGTTAACAACTCTTCCTTCATGATTGTGTTGAATAAGCTTGCAAAATGTATTGTGAAAATATTATCCATACATCAAAACAGAAAAAGAAAACAAAACAAAACCATGGTGCAAGCAAGGACTTCTGCGTAGAAGTCTATACTTCAGCAGAACCTAACTAACATATCTTCTTCTTATTTATTACTTCTTATGTTCAAATGCACAATTGAAGGATTTTATGATGCCGATGATGATGATGATGATGTAAATGTGGATTTTGTGTTTGAAGAACTCTGACATGGACTTTTGGTTGATAAAATGAGAAAACACAAACTGACGTGAATTCAATGGCACTGAAATAGGTTGAACAAGACATTAGTAAAGGGTTTTTTGAAGAATGCTAAAATGCTCTTACGGAAACAGGGGGAGATTCATGTGTCACACAAGAAGGGTGAGCCTTACGACAGATGGAATTTAGTGAAGAAAGCAGAGAAGATAGGCCTCGTTTTGCATGAAGTTGTGCCCTTCAGGAGGTATGACTATCCAGGTTATTGCAATAAGAGAGCCCATGGTAGCCTTTCCGATGCCCCATTTCTCCTTGGGGATTGCAGTACTTATAAGTTCCGGCTCTCCCCTGATCAGTTCGCTTAGAAACTGTACACTTGTTGGATCATGCATATTTGGGACCTTCTAGAAATGTCCATGTGGAGTAATCTATTAACGCTTGTGAAAATTAAGGGTTGCTCCTCCAATGGAAATATTTGGTAAAAATCTTAGCTATCACCATGTAATAATTCTTGGCATTAATTCTCAGAGTGAGAGAACCACCTAAGTGTGGAAGGAAGAATTTTGCTAGGTCTTGCGCTGAAAGATATGTAATTTATCCTCGCAGATTCTAACAACTGCCAAAAAAATAGAAAATAATTTACTAATGTGTTGTCTAATTTTGGGATTATATTAACGAGCTTATAACCCGTGCAATGCGCGGGATTCTTAGGGTTATATCATAATCGTACTTTTTATAAGTATTATGAAATTTACTTTTCATAATTGTAAGAGAAAAACTTAAATTTTGCTTAATCAAAACATTAATATAAAATTAGAAAGAATTTTTAATATTGTTAGTGTAATACTTATTAGATTTCAATATAAATAAAATTCAAAATTATGAACATTCGAAAAAGTACTTTGATTGTAGAAAAAAGTACGCTCGAGATTCTTTGTTATAGTTTAATTTCAAAATTTAAACACATTTCTATCAAACTTTTCTTTGTAGGTTGTAAAATATATATATCACGCTCTTTTAAATAAAAAAGACATACTAAAGGTTATATACCAATATATTACTCAACATATAAATCCAGGTAAATCATACAAAGAAACAAAAAATCTCATAGGTGAAATAGGCCTTGAAAAAATATCAAATAAGAAGCATGTTATATCAAACAATTAATAATTTTATAAACTAATAGACACTTAGCAAAAATAAGCCCCAAGATGACCGTTGTGATTTTACACTTTGATTTGGCCATCGAATATATAATTGCTTATAGGATGCTAATCATATATATATATATATATATATATATATATATTATAAAGATTATTTTCGCTAATGAAATAAAAAATAAATACCTAATCATAATGTTGATTAAAAATCCGACAATCTATACAATTAATAATTAATATACAATTATATATTTTAAAAAAAAATAATGCAATGAAATTTTTGATTAGTAATATTTATGCCTCTTAAAAAACCAATTTTTTATTAATAATGCAATGAATTTTTTTTTTTCTATTTTATTTCTACATCCTATCATTTAGTTCATATAATTCAACTATAATATAAAATATTATGTTATATAAATATTAAAGTGATTAAACATAATAATATATAATCAGTCTCGGTTGCGTGCGTTTGGGGGTATGAAGGGCCGGATATGGGAACGGATGCAAGGGTGGAAGGAGACTTTCTTATCTCAGGCTGGCAAAGAGGTACTCCTCAAGGCGGTGGTTCAGACTATACCTACTTATACCATGAGTGTGTTTCAACTGCCGAAGACATTGTGCAAAGACATTAATTCTTTGATGTCAAAATTCTGGTGGGGATCTAATAAAGAGGATAACAAAGCAGCATGGATGAGTTGGAGCAAACTGGGAAGGACAAAGGAGAGGGGTGGCCTGGGCTTTAGAGATTTAGAATGGTTCAACTTAGCTCTACTTGCAAAACAAGGATGGCGAATTATTCATCCGAATCGCATCAAAATTCTCAAGGAGAAGTATTTCCCTCAGGCATCTTTTCTTAACGCCCAATTAGGTCGTCGACCTTCATATGTTTGGCGGAGTTTGTGGAATGCAAGAAGCTTATTAGAAGAAGGGCTATCGTGGAGGGTGGGGGATGGTAAAAGAATTGGCATATGGACTGACAAGTGGGTGCTAGCCGCCCCTGGTGGATATCTCCAGTATCCTGAGGGAGTACTTGCTCGGAATGCCAAGGTATGTGAGCTTCTAAACACAAATACTAATTGGTGGAATACGTCCCTCATTAGTGATATATTTACGGTGGAGGAAGCAGAATTAATTTGTGGCATGGCAGTGAGTCCACGTATCGGGGAGGATCGTTTGGTCTGGAGGTGCACAAAAAACGGTGAGTTTACAGTTAGAAGTGCGTATCACCTAGCCAAAGATAAATTTGAGGTTGATAAAGGAAGCTGCTCTAACAGAGATAGTAACCAGTTATTGTGGAAAGCTATATGGCAGATTGAAGTTCCGCGAGCAACCAAAATATTTATCTGGAAGGCCTGTAGTGGTATATTGCCAACGAAGGAGAAATTGCACAAAAGGAAAATTACCTCTGACCCCCTATGCCCGATATGCAATTTGGCGATTGAAAATACAGTGCATGCACTTTGGAGCTGTCCCTCTGCACAGGATGTCTGGGCCATTTCTCCAAAACGGATCGAAGAGTTGTGAAGTTGTCGATTTTATGGGTATCATGGAATGGTTGCTGGACAAATGCTCCGTGGAAGAAGTACAAAAGGCCACCTTGGTTGCACGACAAATATGGCACAGACGGAATGCAGTAGTGTTTGGGGGGGTGTTTTCTAGTCCTAAAGCAATATTAAGAGTGGTGCAAGATCAACATCAAATATTTACAATGGTAGCGAAGCCCCATGGGAGACAAGTAGTAGGTCCTCTAAGATGGTGGCAACTCCTTGGCGAAGCCACCGAGGTATAATAAAAGTCAATTGGGATGCGTGTTGATGGTGGAAGGAAGATGATAGGAATGGGAGCTATTGTGAGGGACTTTGATGGTAAGGTTTTGGCCATGATGTGTGACACCATGATCCTTGTCCAAGACCCAATCCATGGAGGCATTGCGCAGACGTGCCATCGAACTTAGCTTGCTACTGGGAATTCGGAAAATTATCTTGGAAGGTGATTCGCTCCAAGTTGTTCATGCTCTACAGGCCCCTAACAAGGGACCATCTGTTATTGGCCCGATTGTTGAAGATGCCCGGTACCTATGTAGAAGATTCTTGGATTTTGAAGCGAGACATGTTCTCAGAGGGGCTAACGGGGAAGCTCACAGACTTGCTAAGTTGGCTCTATCACGAGATGGGTACACATTATGGAGAGATAATTTTCCTTTTTCCTAATAGTTAGTGTTGGTGATAAAGTGCATGTAGTTTTATGAGAAGCAGTATCGGCTCCTATGTGTTGTCATTGTAATGTTATTCCAGCCTCCTTTCTCAAAAACCTAGGGGGGGCAGTAGCCTGGGTAGCCTTTGTGGTGGCTCTCGTTACTGCCTGTATTCCACTAGGGAGAGAGGGGGATGTGGGATTTGATCTGCGCTTTCATGTTGAGGAGTCTGATGTAATGCCTATTTTGATTAATGAAGAATTATTTCCACTTCAAAAAAAAATAAAAATAAAAATAAAAAAAATAATTTGATTTGTATTATTGGTTTCCTTATTTGATTTTGACATTAATAATATTTAATTTATTGCATAATTTATATATGAAAAATTCTTCAAATATAATTAAGGGAATTTATTTCAGATAGGCATGGGTGGGAGGTCCAAAATTATTAAATCATTAGGTTTTTTTTTTTTGACAAAAATAGGCATGGGTTAGTCGAGTTGTACCCTAAAATCCATGCCGTCTATTTTGCTAACTTCCGTTACCTTTTTCAAAACGCACCGTTTTTGACACATTAAAATATTAATTTTTTTAATTTAATTTTAAAAATTAAATCTATAATTTATATATATATATATATATATATATTAAGGTGGCCAAACCACCCTATTGGGGGTGGTGCCACCCTTGCCATGGGGTGGTTCGGCCACCCCATGCCGATGCAGGTGGCTCAGCCACCCCAGCTAAGGGGTGGAGCCACCCTCTTTTTAAAAAAAATAATGAAAAAGAAGAAAAAAAGAAAGGGGTGGCCGAACCACCCCATGGGGGGTGGCTAGCCACCCTTAGGCCGGTCTGAAAATCAGCTTTGATTCTGTTTCTCCCCCACGGACAAAGCTGGATTAGTAGTTTCAATGCGGCTTTATGGCTGTTGGGAGATCGATCATGCAAAACTGCACTATTTCGACGAAGAATTGGTTTCCAACACGATCATCATCGGATCGGATTCCACTTCCATCATGCATCGGAGTTTTATGGCAAGAGTAATATGTTGTTGTTATGGCAAGAGTAATATATTATGCAGATGAAGCTATTCTTTGAGAAGCCTCGACACATTGCAATCTCCATTAGCGAGAATCATTGAAGTTTGCCATTTGCCATACTCCCCAAAGCAGACATAAACAACAATTGGGTTCCTTGGAATTAAGCCATTTCAAACACTCATGGCCGTGGATGGGCTTTCTTTCCCTTTGTGCTTTATCTTTGTTGTCCTTATTGCAAAGTGAAACAGGCCTATATGCCAAGCATTCCTTCCAAGTACCCTTGTAATAATCTGCATAAGCCGACTCAAGCTCATAGAAGCTGTTAAAAATAGCCCCATAACTTGTCAGCTCTACTTATATAACTTGTTTATAAAACTCCATAAAACCCGCATCAACGTTTTGTGTAAATAAATCTGGCAACTGCTTGCTCTTGAGCTTGATCTCATCAGGGAAGTTGGGGATGATAAATGGCTTTGAATCTGATGAAATGGCCAGATTTATGGGGCTCTGTTTCACTCTGTTTTAGTTTCCTAAAACAGAGGAAAACTCCACAGGACCACAATGCTTCTAAATGGGCCAAACCACCTTTGTTCAACGAGAGAGAGAGAGAGAGAGGTTGTCTATCTATATAGGCCACAATATTTAATGGCTACAACCATCCATAAAATTTGGGAATTATTTTGGTGCCTTAAAAGCTTGCAACTTTCATTTATTTGAAAGTACAAAACCTTCCGCCGATGATTACTACATAATAGAGGTGTTAGGCGCGGGGTGTCTGAAGGAAAGAATGGCATCCAGTCATCCGTGCAGGGTGGCTATTGCCTTCCATTTTTCATCTCTCCATCTCACGCTCTATCTCTCTCGCTGTGTCTGATATGGGTTTGGAAGCTTTTTTCTGCATTTTGTTCTTCTCTTTCACCACTTTTCTCTTTGTTTTCTTTGTTGGTGTTCATCTTGAGGCTTAAGCCGTGGTGCAACTGCGACTGGTATACGCATCTACTCCGGAACTCGCCAACCGGGACTGTAAATGTTCACGTGCTCGGCAACATCATCACTGCCAACCCGGAAAATGTCGAGCACATGCTTAAAACCAAGTTCGACCACTACCCGAAAGGGAAACCGTTTTCCCTCATTCTCGGCCGCGGAATTTTCAACGTCGACGGCGACTCGTGGAGGTTTCAACGGAAAATAGCGAGCTTGGAGCTTGGTTCCATCTCGGTCCGGTCCTACGCGTACGAGATTGTCACCTCGAGATCCAATCCACTAATCCTCTCTTACAATCGTCGCGAAAATTAGACGACGAGAGTCATAGACTTAAAAGACGTTTCCGGCCGCCTCCTTCGACAACATTTGCAGATTCTCGTTCGGGTTAGACCCAGGTTGTCTCCAGCTCTCGCTTCCCATGTCTAGCTTCGCGCTTGCCTTCCCAGCTCTTCTTTTTCATTTTTTTTAAAAGGGGTGGCCGAGCCACTCCCTTAGGCCATGGAGCCACCCCTTATCTTTTTCTTCCTTTTTTTTAAAAAAAAATTATAGATTTAATTTTTAAAATTAAATTAAAAAAATTAATATCTTAATGTGTAAAAAACGGTGCGTTTTGAAAAAGGTAACGGAAGTTAGCAAAATAGACAGCATGGATTTTAGGGTACAACTCGACTAACCCATGCCTATTTTTGTCAAAAAAAAAAACTTAAGAATTTAATAATTTTGGGCCTCCGACCCATGCCTATCTGATATAAATTTCTTATAATTAAATGCCATTAATTATGCTAATTTAATTACGATTTTTTAAGTAAAAACCGGTTCACAAATTATGCCTTAAAAAACCGGTTTAACATTAGAATAAAAAGGGTTTACATCACATGTCGCAATATTAAAGCATTTCTGAGAATAATTTGACTTATATATATATATATAATAATAAATTCATACTACAAGCCCATCAAATTCTAGGCTCAATGGCTAAGGATAGACCCACAAAGATATTAATTAAATATGCAAGGGTTATTATTATTATTTTTGAGGGGAAAAAGAAGGATTTCATTATTCAATAAAAGAAGATTCTGCCATTACAATGTCCCTTATGCAAGGGGGAGTTGTAGTTAGCCACAACTGGTTGACGTTATCCTCTTTTAATTAAAGGGTTAAATACATAATTCCTCTTATGGTTTCAACATTTTATTTTTTATACCCTATTGTTTCATTTGGATTACAAGAAGTACATATGATTTTGATAAAAACGAAAATTGATCGTCTGTTAAAGTTCCCTCCAAAACTTACGGAACGCTATGTCAGCATCAATAAAATGTCCCCACATGCCATTTAATTAATTTATTAAAAAATTAAAATTTTTAAAATATATTTTTCAAAAAAAAAAAAAAAAGGTCCGGTGACACGGTTTGCTCTTTGTCAATGTACCATTGTCGTGATCCGTCGGAAAAATTTTCTTCAGCTCCTAGTGATCGGCAATATCTCTCCCACGCCTTGAAAATCAGATTCTTCTTGCACTTACCCTTTACAGTACTACTGTGACAACTGTCCATTGTTACAGGAACTTTTGGCCTAATTAGAGATGGGAAGGTCAAGAATTCCAAGCCCAAGCCGGAAGGAAATAAAGATGAAAGAGATGAAATCTTCTTCTTCCGGTGCGTTTAGGATTGCGATTGCTTAAGAATAATTTATATTTTTAAAAGATATCGCAAAATATAAAGTGTTTAGTATTGTAATTTAAAAAGCATTGAATTTAAAATAGAAACAAAAAAAAAAAATATGCGATTTCAATAAGCAGGCTAGAGTGTGCTTATTTGAAAATGTGCGAATTTTTACCAAAATTAAGATTTTGCTTAAAAAAATATTTGAAGCAATATTTACCTATGAAATCGCAATTATATGCTAATGTTATCCAAACACTCAATTGATAAAAATATATATATACTTCTTAACATGTTTTACTAAACGCCTGAACAATTTTAAAAAGTAACGATTTTAAAAATTGTGTTTTTAAAATCACACTTATTAAAATTGCACTCCCAAACAGGCCCAAAGAAGAAGAAGGAGAGGGGGCCAAGAAGCCACCCCCAATTTTAATAATAATATTTTTAAATGACACGTGGCGACATTTGATTGGTGTTGGCATGACATTCCATTAAATTTTGGACGGAATTTTAATGGATGTATCATTTCCATCTTTATCAAAACCACAACTACCTCTTGAGCTCCAAATGAAACCCTAGACTCTTAATTAAATAATAAGATATATTCCAATTAAGATAATATTAGATAAAGGAGTCTTATTCAAAGTTTATAGGGGAATAGGAGCACAAGTCAAACTCAAGCTCTAGGAATTCCAATAAAACTCAAATAAGAAGAGCTAGTTCAAGTCTGCTTCAACTCCTCAAGCATATAAATAGGCCCTTATACAAAGAACACATTATCTCCCCCATAAAATAAGGATTAGAGCTCAAATTAGTCCTTTTTGAGCATATTGAATTATCATCTTTCTCTTAGAAACTGACTTTTTCATTTGAGCATTTATGCCAACGAATCTTTTTATGCCTTTTATTCTTTTGGAGCACAAATCTTTATACGCCTTTTATTCTTTTGGAGCAAGTGACAACATATTGAGGATCTTGAAGGCCTCAAAGAACGTGCAATCCACCTTGAGGAAAACTGTACGTTCTAACATTACCCATTCCATGTGTATGTATGTTTTGATATGTATGGCTTACTCGTCCTCTTTCTAATATTTAAAATTGTAAAATTATATGCTTAGCAATTTTATGCTGAGCGCATTCCTTGCCAAGATATTGAAAGTAGCTAGACTAATTATGGGGAAATTGCACTACTTAAAAGGGGAACTACTAAGCAACTTGAAATGTTCTTCCGTGCTTTAAAAAGTAATTGTAATGTAAGTTTTAATCTATAAGAGCATTCTCAATGAAGAAGCCAAATGACACTTTTATTGAAAATAGCTCATTAAAATTAGATAAAAGTGAAAGGAGACAATCAAACAAAGGTAAAATATGTGCTTTCCTTTCTATCTTGTACGTGCTTCTTTTGTGATTCTAGACACTGGCACTTCTTTTCAACTTAACTTCTTGTGTGATTGTAGACACTAGCACTTCTTTTCAACTTAATTATATATGGTAAAAGTTGAAATTAAGTTGAGATCATATTAAATGATTTTAGGTGGTGATCATCGATCGAATCAATGGGAAACGGGCAATCAGGAAGGGCGCGACACACTACTCCTTTTCGCTATCACCGAATTTCTCCTTCCAATTCACTAAACCAACCTCTGCTAGATGATGGCAGCCAGGTATCACCGGTTAATTAATGTCAACAACAACACAATTAATACATAATATTGCTACCTAATTAATTAAGGAAACATTAATTTGCATGCATATGCCAACCCATGTATAATTGTATATAGTCCATGCTGCCAAACCTTCAACTTGAGGCCCATCAAAAACAGAAAGCAGCTTTGGAGAAAGAAAATCGTGATCTCAGGTCTGCACTCTCCAGGCTAGAATCCAAGCTCCAGTCAAAGGTTATCTTCTCTTTCTCAATTATTAATGTATTAATTAAGCAAGAAGAACGAGTAACAAACGAAAACCTACCATCAATGACACGATTTTCCTTTATTTATAATTAATGTTTACAGTTACAGGCCACTGAAGCCCAAGGGAGAAACAATACCAGCCTTGAGAGAGAGGTTAATGAACTGAAGAGTCAAGTATCAAAGCTAAAATCTGAACGTCAACTTGACAAAGCTCACAAATTTGTGAGTGGAATATCTTTCTTTTCGATTCAGACTTTCTTTTTTCTGTTGTGTAATTAATTTATATTAACGGTTTTGATTTTTCCTAACTGTTATGGAAGAAACAAGAAGAGGCCATTGAGAAGCTAAAGAGAAGCAGTGCTGCTTTTGAGGACAAAGTTAAGAAGCAGCTGTCAATTACCAGTGCTATCTCTGAGATGAATGCTACTAATTCGTCTGATTCACAAGTGTTATCGGTTGCAGTGGTACCTCAAATTGAGACAGCAGATCATGTTGTTGAGATAGCAAGTACAGAGAATGATATTGCTGCCTGCCTTGTCGTTTTGATCTTTTTAGTGTCTATTCTCATCGGCATCAGCCTGTAATTTCCTGATCAGAAAAAACGGTACTGGGCTTCCATTAATTTCAAAGGGTTTACAAGAAAGTTTTTTTTTCCTATTTTTTTGACAGTCTCAATGTGGAGACATGTGCTTAATCAACAAGGTGTGATCGATGTTTCTGATCTATTTTCAATTGTCTTCCTCCTCCTCAATTGCTTAGCAATTTCCTTTGGTTGATTCTCTGTGTTGCTAAGCATTTTGTTGAATTTTCTTATCATGGAGTGCACAGCTTCTTTGATTTTTATTTTTAACCCATTTATTTGATTATTTTGTTTTTTTAAAAAAAAAAAAAAAAAAAAAACCAGTTTCGATCAAGATGCTGACATTTCTATCGTAAGCATAGCATGGGTGCATAACATTGGGCGACCAAGTCCATCCCCGAGGCAGAAACTTGGTGTATATAGTCCCATTCCATTGGATTTTGGGCATGAAGATATATCCCAATCAATGAAACTTAAAAGGATGGAACAAGAATTTTTTTGCCTCTACAGACTTGGAAAACGGGGCAATTTGGATTCTGCGTTGCATTATGCGGCCGATTTGGGTTACTCGTTGTTGACTTAGAAGATTAGAAACTAGTCCATCCACGAGGTAGAAACTTGGTGTATTTAGCCCCATTGACTGGGGCATGAAGATATATCCCAATCAATGGAACTTAAAGGATGGAACAAGAATTTTTTTGCCTCTACAGACTTGGAAAACAGGGCAATTTGGGTTCTGCGTTGCATTATGCGGCCGATTTGGGTTACTCGTTGTTGACTTAGAAGATTAGAAACTTGGCAATTGGCCTACAAGCCAAGTCTTTGAACGGTAGGGCCAAGCCTTGTGGCCGAAACACAATATACGTTCACCATTTAATGTGAGATTTTAGAACCAGGAGGAGGCCACAGCCAATCCATACCACTACCAGGCCTCCTTCCCGCTAGAGTCTGCAATTTCACCAGAATAAGGTGTGTTTATAACTAAAATCTTGTGAAAATCTGGTTGAAGTAAAAATAATTTAATAATAGGTTTTTCAGATGTATCTGGTTCTCACCGCAAGAAACTTGTTGGTAGTCTAAACTTGGCCTTTAAATAGACTTACAAGATAAAGATAGAATAAGATAACAACAAACCCTAATGAGGTAATAGCAAATCCTATATATCATGACAATCTCTCCTCTAATTATAATAATCCCTACTTCATCTTCTAGTGATAAGATGAATCAAGGGAGTATCCTCCTGTAAAAGAAAATTGCACTAAGAAAGAATATCCAAATGAGATAAGAAGATGGGAGTCATAACAAAAATATTTTTGTATATATCATGAGGTGGAGATCATCGGATAGTATAGTAGGCTGATTATGTGAGGTGCAATGTCACATAGCTGTACTGCATATGATATTCAATTACTGTGTCTTTTTTTGTGGGTCCTTATTAAATAAGTTACTAATAAGCGAACAAGTAGTATTTACTTAATAATTAATGAACAGTTCATGACGACACCCTGAGGATGTCACTGACTAGGTCACGGTAGTTGGCGGTTGGAATAATGCTAAAAATTGCCTTGGTCAGTCATATGATTCATTCTATTCCAATTAGCAGCACCTGTTGTGCTGAAGTGGCAAGTTGTGATTGCAAGCATCAAGTCCTTCTCTAACGGCAAAGTGAAACGAGCACTGCATATAAAAAGAGTAACCCCACACATTTTTATCACCTAATTATCCCACAATTAAGCTAATCTTGCAGTTCCAAGCAACTTAATTCTTGACGGGACAATGAAATAGTTACTTTTGTGTTAAGTCTTTACAGATATGAACTGCACCAAAAAAACAAAGATTGCATTTTTTTTTTCTTCTTCTTCTAATGATAATCACCATCACCATCATCATCATCATCCTTAATATAGGTATGAATAATGTACTGAATATAAGGTGTTTAGATTATACTTTAGCTTTCCATCTGATGCCAAGAAATTCTTGGGAAAGTCAAGTTGACTTTTTGTCTTTGCAAGTATGTTTTCCTTGTTCTCAAATTCTCATATTCAGATATTGCCTAAAGTTTAGGAGCTGTGTTGCCTGCACGGAAATTTCTTGGAGTTTGCAAGTCATAATTGGGCGTTTCTAGATGACTTAGATAGTTCTCAGTAGCTTCCAAATGAGTAGTTGGCTTCGGCTATAAGTCAAGTCTCTTGCTTTCGTGGTGATTTCCATGAAAAGTCAGATTCTCTAAAAAGTTCTTGTACTTTCTCTTGATTCCGGCCAGTTAGTCATTGTTGACATTTCTATATAATTGAGTTTTTCTCTTTTGTTTTCTTCGTATAGACAATACTTGCCTCCACTTAATTCTTAATATCCCTCTGTCCTCACAGGTAACACTTTCATGAATTCTGTACTTCAATTTGTTTTTTTCTCTCAGCTTTGTTTGCTCATGTATGGGTTGCTCCTCAGGTTGGCTTAAAAGTTAAAACACACGAAATTGTTGTTCTGATGAATCTGATGGAACTAGAAATTTGTTTGTGTGCCTTGTTATGCTCTTCAGATTTCTATTTATCTTTCAGAAAATCTTGTATAAATGATATATGGGTGTTAATATCTTTTTTGCTATGTTTCCAATACCATTTTATGGCTTTCTGTTCTGAGATGTGATAGGAAATGTTGTATATGATCTTGTAATTTGTTTGAGGAATTAGTATGTAGCAATGTATGTTCTCTAAACATGCTTGCTAATTCAAAAAATTGATCAAATAGAGATGGTCAATAACTAAATGTGCAGTTTGTGCCACAAGTAGAGGGCCTCTAGCAGCTCTGCTTGGCGGAGGAACAATATCAAACTTTTAAAGCAGTAGCAAGTTAAGACGTTACCATGGGAGGCAAGCCATCCAGAGACCACAGCCAGCGCTACAGTCAATACCATGTTGGTTCTTATGCTTCTCCATCGAACCTCGGCTCTTCATCCTCTTCTTATTCTAGCAATTATGCTGATTATGACACAAGAAGAAAGTTGCAGTCAAGGTACCAAAGAATTGGTGACGACTACCACTCATTGAACAGGTATTTATGCTGACACATTTCATGAAAAGAATATTTACCTGCATCTCCTAAACTTTCTTGTAGACAATATGATAACTGGAAAATTACGAACCAGTGCTGTGTAAGCACATACGTGTTATGCAGTTCCATTGATAATTGTACTGAATGCAGCATAGATTAGGAAATGGGATGAGACTTTCATATAATTGCTCAAGGATCAAACAGCTTGAGCTTCTAGGACATGAGCTAATGTTAACAACAATAACAATACGAAAAATAACTTCAATCATGAGGCTTTCTTCTCACTTTCATTAAAGTACACAAAAATGTTCAGGGAGTTGTATTTAGCTGATATTGTTCTTAGTGTAAGTATTACAGCTCATAATCTGCTATTAATTCTTACTCTTACTAGTAATTGCTTTGACTGAGCTTACTCTTGCTGTTGCTAAAGTCTGTCAGCAAGCTTGGATCCTAATATGCGGGTGTACATTATAGGTGACGCAAGCTCTTTACCAAGCTGGTCTCGAATCTTCCAATCTCATTGTTGGTATTGATTTCACAAAAAGTAATGAGTGGACAGGTGCACGATCCTTCCACCATAGGAGCCTGCACCATCTTGGAGATTACCCAAATCCATATGAACAGGCAATATCAATCATTGGAAGGACACTTTCAGCTTTTGATGAGGACAACCTTATTCCTTGTTATGGCTTTGGTGATGGTCAGTATCAGTGCAACTTTTTTGCCTGTGGGAATATACATCACATATATGATCTAAATCTCTTCTGTCAATGTGTCAGTTTAACAGAGCTCGAAGCATAATAGTGTAATCTTTGTCATGCTTTTGCAGCAACTACACATGATCAAGAGGTTTTTAGCTTTTATGATGATAGGCAATGTAATGGCTTTGAGGAAGTACTTTCTCGTTACAGAGAATAGTTCCACATGTTCATTTATCTGGTTGGATAAATTATTCTCTGAACATTGGTTTTTGTTCAATTTTCCTTGCAGCAATTTCTGTAGTTAAAATTGTTGTATTCTGATATGACAGGTCCAACATCTTTTGCTCCAATCATTGAAACTGCTATTGAAATTGTTGACAAAAGCGTTGGTCAGTATCATGTTCTTATGATCATTGCTGACGGACAGGTTAGTCGCATGACTTGTATATCTTCTTCTTTTATCTGAATGCTGCACTAAAGTTTCTTCCCTCTGCCTGATTGGAAATATCTTGGCAGATCCAGTAGACAGTGTCTTTTTTTTTTAATTTTTTTTTTTGTTTTATGCCCTTTCTGCGTTATGGTCCTCTTAACCTGATGTTCCTGACTATAAGATGATATGCAAGGTTATGGCCAGAAGTCCTCAAGAGCTAAGTACCGTCAATGCTATTGTAAAAGCAACGTTGAAATATTACTTGAGCACATTTCATATGGAGTGATTTTGTCTCCTACGAAATCTGAAGGGCTTCTTATCCATTTTGTAGTGAATATCCTTTGTCAATAGTTTTGGTTGGGGTTCGTGATGGACCATGGGACATGATGCGCCAGTTCGATGACAACATTCCATATAGAGCTTTTGATAATTTCCAGGTTAAGGACCCAAATTGGGTAACTCATGCAACCGATTTTTGTCCATGTCTAACTAGTTTTTCACTGTGGCTTTTTTTTTTTTTTTTTTTTTTTGCAGTTTGTAAATTTCACTGAAATCATGTCGAAGGAAGTCCCTGCATCCCAGAAGGAGGCAGAGTTTGCTCTGGGTGCACTAATGGAGATACCATTACAGTATAAAGCTACAATGGAGGTCCAACTTCTGGGGTATTGTCACTAGCATGCACTTTCACATATGAAATATTAGTTGGGGAATGATTTAAGTATTGAAAATGTTTACCTTCTTACTATCTTTCAGCTGTCAAAGAGGCACTCCTGGGAAGCTTCCCCTCCCTCCTCCAGTTGGGAACACTTCAGCGAGTTCCTATCCAAAGCATATACGACCAAGCAGCAATGAACACAGTAACAGATATACACGGTCAAGCAGCAATGAACAAGGAAGTGGATTTCATTATGCTTCTTCTCCATATACAGAACATTCTTCACAGAATAGGGTTGGTTTCTTTGTTTTGTATTGACACACACCTGTTTGTTGGTGAAATAGTGAACATAACTACCAAGATAAATTTTATGTTTTAACATGCCAGCTGGAGGTGATATGTTCAATCACGACCATAAGATTTCAATTAACCTCTCTAGATGTGATTTCATATTTCTTCGTTGTCATTTTTTTGCTATGCAGAGTTGTCCTGTGTGTTTGTGGAATCAAAAAGATCTTGCATTGGGATGTGGACATCAGGTAATCTAAAATCAAAACCGGGATTGACATCGACATGTTGTCTGATCAGCTCTAACTTATTTCTGTATATTTTGCAGACATGCTGTGACTGTGGAAGAGATTTAACCTTCTGCCCAATTTGTCGTGCCCTCATAACCACGAGGATAAAGCTGTATGAATGATGCTGTTGTTAAGCAGCCATGTATGTGACTGTACGGAATTAAGCCTGTTGGTAGGCTTCTAAACTGTCATCTACTTATATCAGGGTTACTACTTTTTAGCTAAATTTAAAGAACCAAATGATCAAAGGATTTTGATTTCCAAGACTGATCTAGGAAATCAAAATCCTTATGGTCATTTGGTTCAACATGTGTTTATAATTAGCTCCTAATCTTTCCAACTCGATTACAATTTACAAATAATATATGAAGTTAGTTGAAACAACGTCACTTGAGTCTTAGCACTAAGCTCAATAGTTCCTTGAACTTCTCATATCCTGAAGTGCTGTGCACCTTCATGGTTAATGAGGCCAAGTGGATTAACCAGATGCATGAGGAGGAATGATGCATCCCTGCCACTTTTACAGCAGCATATTGCACCATCCACGAAGGTGAATTATGGAATCAAATTCTGAACTCAAAACCTCTGTATTGAGACAATACTAAATTAATAAGAAATAATGAATTTAATTATCTAATTAATATTTTAATAGGCATTACCTTAAAGATACTTGGAACGGGAAAAGAATGCAATTAAGATTGCCAGATGGTGTTTCATATTGAGAAATCAATTTTCAAATGATATTGACCGTATAAAATAGTTCCAAACCAATTTACCGCCTACTTTACATTGGATTTTCAAAGATTCAGTTATCAAGTTTTAAGTTGTACCTAAATAGTAGATAAATTAACGCAAAAGATACTAGATTCTGGTTGCTTGAACTGCCCGTAAGGATCCAAAGATGGAAACAATAAATATTGTAGTCTAGTGATGTATCCAACTCATATAGCCCCAATTGGTGCAAGCAAGACAGACATGCTTGGCTTATGCAGAAAAATGAAATGACCAACCAGGCAACCATGCAGTTGAATTTTTACTCGAGTATCATCATATCTTCTTCTGAATCACTTTCCATATTTATCTTTAAAATGATGCTGCAAGGACACCGAGAAGGATGAGGATGAGGTTAAGGGTTTTGATTCTAACAAATTGAAATAAAAGATATAGCCAAAGCCACCTAAGTCAACAATGGCAGACGCAGTTGCATTTAACTGTGCAGAAGCCAACGCTTCTTGAAGGGACAAAGGACAAAATGCCCACAGCCACTTGCTATGTCTTGGATAAGCATCAAATGCCAAGACAGGGAAACACTAGTATAAAAGATGTAGGATTGATGAGGGATGTCAAGCCCTATTTGGTCATTCACTCTGAGCGTGCAGAAGATGGTGAGAAAGGAAATTTTTGTTATTGCACTTGTGTGGCTCCTGGTAATGGCATCCATGATCATGTCAGCGCAGGCGATGCAAGATGCTCGTCTGCATGCATTTGAGCATATAGTTCATCCCCAAGGTAAAGTCATTAATTATCTTTCCTAGTGATTTTCAGTCAGTTTTAACCACCTCTACTATAACCATCATGATTTTTGAAGGTTGTCGCTGCTGCCGGTTCATTTGGAAGCCACTAATCCACTGTGGAAAAACATGTTGTGAAGATGGATGTTGCCCTTGATGCATCATAGAAGAGTTATGGTGTTGATACTCATCAAATAAAATGAATAAACTTTCGTTGGAACAGCAATGTTCAAGCAGCATAAAGTTGTAACGTTTTTATTTCTTGAATAAAGAGGTTATCTGTGAGCAGTTAAAGATTCGGTTTATGTATCCAACAACAAACCTTTACTTTTAAATTATGAATGTCTTGTAATAAAAAGATTAGTCACATTTACACTATCACTCTAAAAAAACTAATCAACCTACAATTGGAGCCTCTAAAATCACTTACAAAACTCAATCAAACTTAGTACCATTGCAACTTTGATATACAAATATATCTATTTCGAATAAAAAGGAGAGGTAGTGTGGATATAAATAACTCAATACATAAGCTTTTAACTTTTTCTCTCACATGATACAACTAGTCAATCAGATACCTGGAATGATTTTGAACCTTTCTAATGAACTATATCGTATTCTATCACCTATGTTTAGCTTTCATAACTTCAGAAGAGGGACCTGCGAAAACCCCACTAAAGAAACCTCTTTTCAAATTACGAAGACCCAAAATCCCCACAGAATCAAAACCCAAGGAATGGCCCACCTACAAACTGGTCGAAAACTTGATGACTTAACATCAGTGACGCCCACAAGAAACCTACAATCACCAACAGAAGGGTCTAGGAAAGTGACCATACCAAGCCCATCAAAATCACAGCTCTGCGCATTTTGCATTTGCAGCTGATAGTAACTGTTGAATGCATATGAGATATTTCCCTTTGCTCCAATGCCATTACATGATCCCCCATAGTTAAGTGTGGTGCAATCTGCAACACCACAGGCAAGTTTCATGTGGTTCGTCACATCAGACAAATCTGTAGATGGATTTGCCACACACCATCTAGATGGGAGATACTGAACATTCTTTGCATTCTTTAACAATCTGTTGCCCAAACCAAGGTTTAGTGGATATTTGGCTTGGCCATCAAAGGAAAAAATACCCCAATGTCTCTCAAAGGCTCCTGGAAGTATGCTCTTCGCCCCTTCATCTAGTAAGCTGAAAAGATAAATATCCATGGGAGGGACACCTGGCCTCAGTGGAGTTCCTTTGTTACTTAGAACATGATTTATGAGCCCTTGATTGAAAACCCTTGCAGCAGTGAGATTTGCACCGATGGCTCCATCTGTAGGCCAACCTATCTCCCCAATGACTATGGGCATCTGACCATATCCAATTTTGTTGAGTGCTGCAACTAAAGTGTCAAAATTTCCATCAAATGCATTGTAGTAAACATTGGGTCCATCAGTAACAGCATGAGTAGTCCCCTCAAAGAATGCATAGTCTTGTGGGAAATCCGAGTTCCCATAGAGGCTTAGAAATGGATAGATATTTACTACAAATGGGGAACCAATTGTGTTGAGGAATGAAACAAGTTGCGTCATAATTTGGGCCACTTCAGATCGGAATGCCCCTTGAGAAGGAAGATCAGATTCATAGGCATCGGCATTGCAAGGGACCACCAACTTTACATATCCTGCAAGATTTGCTTTGGCCAAGGACTGTTGTAGGTTGAGCAGAGCAGGCATGACATAGGATTCATATTGACCTGAGTAACTAGAAAGGAAGGGCTCATTTCCTACTGCAACGTACCTGTCATGACAAGGTAAGAACTGAATAGATTGTTGGAAATTTGAACTCCAGATAAATATAAAAATTATAGTTGTTGTTTTTTTTTTTAGATGTGTTAGCAATTTTCTATATACAGATACATATATAATATTACTAGCACATCTAAACTCCAAAAATGTTTTAAAAAATAGAGATGGTAGAAATTTGTCTTCTGGAATAATATCTACTGTCACTTAGCTTTCATAAGGGAGTGGAGTTGTGAACTCCTATTGAAGCACTCAGACCTATCAGATTTCTTGATGGTGAGATTTCGGAATAGGCTCCATAATTATATCAGGGAAACATGGATATACCCAACTCGCGGATTATTTATATCACTAGCCTCTGAGGATATTCAGATACAGCATAATTTAAATCCCTAGCTCACAAATGTCCATACGTTATGCAGTAAAATATACGAAAAAATCAGACAAGACACTGGCTTATGAAATGGACAGTTCTAGATCGACGATTACAAGCAAATCACCATATGAGCCATTTCAAATTTCATCAGCAGAGCTAAAAGGACTAAGAACACTGTAACTCAATCCCACAAGTTGAAGGTTACTACAAAAATAGCAACAGTAATCAACAAAATATGGGAAAGGTTAATGCTTTTTACTTGGCTGCTTAGAAGAAATAGGTAGGAAATAAACTGGAGCTAATACTAGTATTGTGCTTTCTTAAGGTGAGTCGATTATCCCACTTCCGGTAAGTGGTAACCAAAACAACAAAAGAAATAAGATCCAAAAAATCAATCTTTCTGGACTTCAACTTTCCTGCCTTTTTTTTTTTTGATGAACAAGCACACACGACCGAAACGAAGAAAAAGAAGCATAAGACGAGTGCGGGGCGATACCTGATATCAATACCACCTTTACCCGTATATCTGGACACGTTCTGGCGAACCCACAAATCAGAGGCGAGAGTGGATGAGCTCAGGGAAGCCAGCATCTCATTGGGAATTCCAACCATGACCTGAATCCCAGAGCCCATGAGAGCCTTCATAACATCTGGCTCAGCTTCAAAAAGCTTAACTTTTTGTACCCTGTTATCGTTGAGGAGATCCACCACAGTTGAGGGCTTCAGCCTGTGGAATGAAATGGTTCCCCAGTTCACTCCAATGGCTGATTCTGCCTTTAGATATGAAGTTACAATGAGTAACAGAGAAAGAAGATCTGCTGCTGTGAATCTGGCCCTGAGCTCGAACATCTTTGTCTGATTCATTCATTCATACGTTAAAAGGTTTATCTGAGAAGTTGTGTCACAGTCTGAGAGTGGTTATTTCCTTGGCCCAAATAAGAAATAAACAACTCTTTCAGCCTTCTCGGGGGTGGGGAAGGAAGTGAGAAGAACAGTAACCACTGAAGAGGAGTAAAGTGGAAGAAAGTCCTAGATATTCATCATATCATTATTACTACCCGACTGATATAGTGATATATATAATATATTCATGATGAGATTTATTATCAAAGACAAAACTACCCTCCATGATAAGTCGGTACCATGCCAAATGGTCCAATGAATGCCCTTCTTGCGTGCGTGCCATTATTCTTTTGGGGGAGCAAAGGGGACCTTCACTTATTTTACGCAAAATTCACATTTATAGACGAAAGCGCACATGATGTGACATTTCATCTATGTTGTTATTAGGCAGCGGGGCATTGATAACGATCACCGAATTGGATTGTATCTCTTATCAATTTCTTTTCTTTTTTCTTATCTATTATAGAGTCGGTAATGAAACAATTTCTTTTTTCCTTTTTCAAATTCATAGAAATGTATCTGTTTAAATAAATTTTAAGACGTTCAGTCACATAAATTTCATGTAAACTTTTTAATACGTTGAAAATCCGTATTTCATATCTATGGTTGGTTGTATTACAGTTCAATCATAAGGAGTTTTGATTCATGGTCGAATTACATGAGTTTCAAGCAAATTAAAAATTGTAAGAAAATTCAATTTCGGCTTGAATTACTTGTAATTTAAGCAATTAATTATCGAAATTTGTGGGACTTTGTTTATTAATGTATTTATAAAGTATATATTAATTTATGTTTTCCTACCACTCTCGACTCTCATCATCAAACTTACATTGTAAGGATATATCTAAGCTTAAACCACTCAAAATATTAATATTAATATTAATGAAAGGGCATGCTGTCATTGTCTTTAGTGATCGAGGAATAATTTTATCAGGTAGTGACCGACTTTCATGTACGTAGTCCACCGCATCGATCTCCAACGTGGGCCGGGACGTAGGGTGGCGGTGAGATGACGGTCCTAAACTCCGGCGCCAGGTGTCCCATGCCACCTTTTGCTCTCTCATTAATTTGCCCATTTGAGCGGTACAAATTAAGTAGAAAGCAGGCACTAGCTTTCACATTCACACCCACATATACAATAACAACTACAAGTAAAGTTGATGCGCTTCATCATGATGCCAATTGCCATATTCATACTTGTCTCTTTTTTGGTCGTCATGCATCATCATCTCAATTCTCAAAACACAGCCTACCCGACTGCAGTTGAGGTGTACACGTTCAGATTTGCAATAGTTTCTTCAAGTAGTGGACTTATTCTGATCTTTTTGTCTGTTTCCTGCAGCTAATTAAGAAAACAGAATTAATAAAAGTTTTATATATTCACAAATGTTTTCAAGTAATTATTTGAGCAAGCAAGAATCGAGAAAGCAATTACTGATTTTCTCTAATTAAGTTTTAGTGTTATAATTTGTACAGCTCTAATGGCCGGGGCCCATATACATATATGTAAACAATCTTTTGACAAGAATGACATGTAACATGCAAAACCACGTCGCATGTTGGCTTTGTCTGGTACTCAATCGTCAACACCACACAGCTTTAGATAGTAGTCCTCTTGTCTCCTCTTTACTAAAAGACCCATCAATGGAGTTCTGAAGGGCAGTACCTCTATATATATATATCAAACACGTACAGTTTGGAGCAAACCTGTCCTGGACTCGCCATTTGCCAAAGTAGATTGTGCTTTTATCTTTATTTCTGCTATTGTTTGTTACCTAATTATGTTATAAGCATCCAAAGGCGAAGGCAGAGGTAGCAAATTGTCTAGACCATCCCCATATTAGTTCAAGAGATCTTCTCGTGGCGTGGAATGTGAGAACTACATGGCTCCAATTCTAAGCCATGTTCGTGATAGCAAATATATATATTTTCTTATTATCGTTTTTGTTTTACTTGACATGGCAAGCACCGGATTCTACATAAAAGCTAGCCTGGGAAGGTTGTTCATACCTTTGCTTTTCAACTTTGGAAGATTTGTAAAAGTCGATGCATCGTTTTTGAAGGCCGCATAGTAAACAAGATATGAGATTCCTGGCCATAAAAGCATTGGGTTCCCTATCTTTACAAAAAGTGTGTGCACACTGCAGCTAGCAAGATGATAATTATGCAGAAAAAAAAAAAAAAAAGAAGGAAAGATTAGTGGCGATTCCTAATCAAAGATACCTTTTCTTTTTAGATTTTACACTTTATCTACTTATTGAAAAGAGCATTTGGTTGCCAATTGCCTTGTTTAAATTAAACTCATTTTGAGTCACCAGTAGCAGTAGTCAATGCCCAAAACTGCTCCTACATATGACAGCGGTTTTCACACAAAGTAGGAGATATGCATGACCCGAGAATCCAACCCAAAATACCACCAGAATATATTGAAAAGAATAATATTATTAAGGTCGCCTTTAGTAGGCCCAAAAATGATTTAGGTATTCCTATGAAATAATTATTCCGTACTTTGGTTGCAATGTTGCATGCATGGCTTGCAACACCATTAGTACTGGAGAATAGTTATTTGTCTAAAAATGATAAGAAATATCTATTCGCCCATAATTAGAATAGCCATAAATTATTTTTCTATCAATTTGTTTTGGCACAAAAATAAAAAGACTATCTATAAGACTATCTATATTAGTCGCGTCCTGCCGCTACTTTCCGGCCTCGCCTATTTCTTCTTCTTCTTTTTAATCCTAAAGGCATATTTATATTTTTGTACATTTTATGGAGGTATAAGTATAACATACATTTGAGGCTTTTGCAGGATAGAATAGCACTCTACATTGCAACTTTTTGAAGTTTGAAGGACATTGTAAATAGAATAGTAAGTATAGTTTCCCAAGAAAATATCCATCAGCTAGTCATTTTTCTTCATCCGATACTTCACAAATCAAACACAGCCACAACAGCCCTAAAAGCTAACTTTTCTATTGCTTGTATTGCTACCAATTAACAAGTAAAAACATTACCAGCAAGCAATAATCTGAAACCTGATGTTCAACTCCAGCTCAAACAGGCCATAAACACTTGGTGAGAATCACTTTAAGAGACCACAAAGCCTGGATATGAGACACTCTTTAGGAAGAACCGCGTGGTTCAATGTTTAGTTCCTCACAAAATCGGGCTGGTTGGTGACAGATCTGACCCATGCCCATTTGTGATCTTTTGTGTCAACTGCATTCTTAGTCTGTGCCACCTCCTCCAATGGTATATAGGCATAGTTTCCATTAATAGGACCAGCTACAAATCCAGTGTACCCAGCCATAATCCCATGAATTGCCGAGTGTGCTAGAAGTGTACAGTACAGGTTATCTGTAGCATTTGCAGGAACTGCTCTTATCATGTATGTTGGATCTATGTACTTTACAGTGAACAACTCATTTGGATGGTCTCTTGTCCACCAATTCTTTAGCTCTGACTTCAACCACCCACCAATGTCTAAGAAGACTGGGTTCCCAGATTCATCCCTCTCCTCCTTCTGTGCATCAGTCCTTGGTATCATATCCTGTCCAGCCCCTTCAGCAACTACTAGTACCGCATGCCCATTCTCCTTCAGCCGATGCTCAAGAAATTCAAACAGCCCTCCTTTTCCTTCCAAGTAAAACTCAGTCTCAGGAATCAAGCAGCAGTCCACATCGCGGCTGCTCAATGTTGCATAAAGGGCAATGTACCCTGTGCTTCGACCCATTAGCTTCACTAACCCTATTCCGTTAACTGCACTCAGCCTCCACATGAGCTGCACTTATTGCTTGCTGTGCCATTTCTACCGCTGTCTGGAATCCAAATGATCTGTCAATGATTCCAATATCATTGTCTACGGTTTTGGGGATCCCAACAACTGCAATATTCAGTTTCCGGGAACGGATTTCATCAAATATCTTCACAGCCCCACGCATTGCGCCATCTCCACCTATGATGTACACCTGTTTATATATATGGGGATGAGCAAATGGAGGAACCCTATTAGACTCATCCATGCAATATAAAATATTTGAGCTACACAAAATCTACCATAATTGGCAGCTGAGAATCTGCCTCAATTCTTGCTTAATTTTAATGCATACTGTACTATTCAAAAAAGATGAGTTGCTAATATGAGTTGTGTAGCAAACCCCCATACAAACTGGGTAACAAGCCACATGTAGGAACAAGGCTCTTTATAAATTATTGGACCTTCTAGTGAAAATTTCTATTGGAAGACTTGCAATAGAAATTATTTCCCCTCATTTGTTCATTTCTTGCTAATTACACTGAGAGGTTATGTCCCCCATTTTGCATTATAGTTAGTGAACTATAGACCCCCATTGTTTTATTGTATGTACTGCTAGGCTAGTCAGCCTTCCTGTATAGTTTTCACTTTTCAGTATGATTCATACTTTCTACAAGACATGGACGATGGTTATTGTTATATCTTATATCACAGAAGCTGGGGGTTATTTGCAAAAAGAAGTGTCAAGTAAGATTGGGGAATTTGGAGGGATTGAGAGAATGATTGGTGGGATGGGGGAGATGAGTATGGATGAAGCTCATGATTAAAATAAATAGGCAGGTTTGTAAAGTTCACATTTTGATTTTTTGGCTAGTGAGTGTTTGAATGTTAATTTTGGAGGTAATTGGAAGTGATGTATTTTTGGTGGGGCTTGGATTTTGGAGGGAAAATTGGAGGAGCGTGGGGATTTGATGTGAAGTAAAAACTTGATATTATGAAGCCATTACAGGCACCTACATAGGCTACATTTGATATGAAATCAACAATTTGTCCCATTGAACACTGAAGAGGTCAGTGTGCTAATAATGTCTTTGGACACTGGGACTTAAGATATAACAATAACCATCCTCCATGTCTTGTATCCATCAAGGATGAAACCGTTTACACTATAGATGACTAATTTTTTGTGCTCATAGCTTGTGACGATTATTTGACCCATTTCGTTCTATGACCAGCATGAGAGAACATAAAAACTTTAATGAGAGGAAAAAGATATGAAGGCCTCAACATTAAAAACATCATTATGAAGTCTCAAACAGAATCATACGAACAGAGCTATTAACCTCTTACGGTGGTCAGTATAAGGAGAAAGGGGTCTGCATAAGTTCAAGAATTTGGTCCTTGAATACTTGAGGGCATTTGATTAATTATGTGAGTAGCTTAAAAGCTCAAATAAATAAGAAAAATAATTTACCCTGGTCCCTGTAGGCTATTCCACAAAAACAGTGGAGGAGGACTTCAGCATGGTGAAAAATGCCTAAGTTCTCTTGTTACATACCATTATATCTAAATTTTCAACCTTAAACCCTTTAAGGCCTGTTTATGTTCATTAACAACAAGAAAAGCAGGGGAATTTAAATTTTAGAAATATGCATAGATAAACATCAGAGGTAAAATTTCAGTCAATTTAAGTAAGACCAAAAAAACCTTTTCCAGGGTTAAAGACGCACCACAGAAAGCAAAGTTTCATGAATTTCAAAGGCTGAGGACCCATTGATGATCATCAAATGTAAAATCAAAGCTAAGAAATTTTGCATATATAATTGAGTCATGGAGTATCAGACTTGAAAGAAGAGAGAAGAAAACCTGGTGATATCCGCGATCGCGGATAGCATCGACGATCTTGTGAAGATCAAAACCGCCCCTAGAGGTCTCAAGCACAGTGCCGCCCATCTTGTGCCAGCTGTGGACCAGCTTGGGATTTAGCTCCACAGGCTCCGAGGAGTAGAATCCCCTGTAGCCAGCCTTCACCCCGAATATCTGACGCACCCCGTAGAGGTCCCAGAGGGCAACGACCAGCTCCCTGATGACGGTGTTGAGACCGGGGCAGAGCCCCCCGCAGGTGACGATGGCAGCCCGGGTTCGACAAGGGTCGAAGAAGATTCGGTTGCGCGGGCCGGCTCGATGGTAGGTGGCGGAGTGGGGGGTGCGGAGAGATCGAAGAGGATGTGTCGGAGGATAACGTCGGTGTGGGAGATGTAGAAGCCGTCGGAGGGACGGTAGAATGGGTTGTGTTCTAATGGGTTGGGGTGGGTTTGGAGGTCGTGGAGGAAGTCGGTGAGGTGGGGTAGTTTGACTGTAGAGAATGACAAGGTCCTGTTGGCGTTGGCGTTGGCGGTGTCTGTGTTGGAAAGGTTGTGGTCTCTTGAGTAGGGTGCAGTGGTGAGGTCGGTGGCTCCTTCTGGGCACGGAATGGCCATGCCTGCTGTCCTGTTCTTCTTCCTTTTTGTTGCACACAGAGAGAGAGAGAGAGAGAAATGAGAGCGAGTGAGGAGTTTGTTTTCTTCCTCGACTTTGCACAGCGTTGGTTTGATACGTGGCCGCTTCGCATTGAGGAGTTTGTAGGAGGACGACACGTTGAGAGAGTGAATGTGTTACATAATTTTAAAATTGAATAATTTCGTCTCGATGTGATTTTTTCTTTTAAGTGAAATTTGATCTTCATTTCATTCGGAAAAATATCTAGAGCGAACGCTCTAAACAAAAAGAGCATATGCTCTAAGTTTACAATATCCTGAATACTATTAGGACCTTTTCCATCCAGATTTTATCAGTGTAATTTCGAGAAACCAACAACATGAGCTGCCTTATTGGCTCTCCTCTTGACCTGTTAGTCCTCATGACATCTAAAGCCAGCCAATATCCCTTTTATATCTTCCAAAATTTGCCCATAGTGGCACCCTTTAGGATTTTTATCATCGATAGCTCTTACTACTAATCCAGCATCTCCTTTCAAAATAATGTCTCCTAAGCCAAAAGCCTTGTTTGTTAACTTGCACCCCATTATAACACATTCTTCCACGTTCCATCATATTATTCATTTTATTTTTTCTATAAAAAAAAAAACATATCAAAGTATTCACTTTTTATACCACATCATTTACTATTCAAATAAAAAAAATCACTACAAAATAAATTTTTTTACTTTCCAATACCACTTTTTCATTTTTTTCATATCAATTATTTATTTTATTTTTTTAATCAATGAACAGTGCAGTGGAAAAATAACGTGGGATAATGTATTGTTTGTTATCAAACACCCTCTAAGTCTCTGCAAAACTCGGCCTTGTTTGTTAAACTCTTCTAATCTCTTCACATTCTTCCACATTCCACCACACTATTCACTTCCTTAAAATATATATATCAAATCATTCACTTTTTATATCACATTATTTATTATTCAAATAAAAAAATCACTACAAAATAATTTTTTTTTTTCACTTTTCAAAACTTTTTCATTTTTTTTATACCAATCATTTTTTCAAAAAAATTCATGACCAATGCCATGTAAAAATTAGTGGAAATGTGAGGGAGTTTGCCAAACGACCTCTTAATAGCACTTATCGCTCCCATGGATTCTGCAACATCTCCTTCCACTTAATAGCACTTATCGCTCCCATGAAATGTGGGGAAATGTGAGAGAATGATGTGATTTTAAAAATTATTATTAATGGTGATTTTAAAAATTGATATTTCTATCATTGCTTGACACAGTTGACTCAATTCTGATCCATGATGAAAGAGTCGGGCCCAATGAGATAAAAGACCAACGAAATGGGCCTATTCAATATTTATTGTTATGGAATATGGATAATTGATTGAGCAGAAAATTTGTTACCGACAATCTTTTACAACTCCTAGCTTAAATTATACGTTATGGGGATTTAGATCCTTCGAGGAAACCGCTGGACTATGTTTCATGCACATGATAATGGCGCATTGACACATTGATATTCCATAATTTCCATGGTTTCACTTTAGTATGTGTTACTGTGTTAGCTTTCAATTTAGACTATTTATTTGTAATTTTGGGCATGTGGGTGGCTCTAAACTTAACCTTTGCCCAATTAGCAAGTGAAGCTGAAAAGGTACCGGCCCTACTATCATGAACGGCCCCAACAGGTCAACCAGGCTTAAATTCCAACAGACCAAGTTTTGGGCTGAACCTAGCAATATTAAGCATAAATCTTGGCTCATATAACCTATATTATCTGCATCCCATTCCCAAGTTTTATATAGGACCAATAATATTTTATACAATTCACAAATTAGATACGAATCTAATACGAAATTAAATGATTAAAGTTGAAGAGTACTCTAACTTTTTTACTTAAATAAGTCGAGTTAAGGTTGACCTATATAATCTTATACGCATATTTCAACACAACCCGATACTCAATATAATGGTTGTCAATTTTTTATATAACCTATAAACCCAACATAAATTTAATACAAAATTAGATTGTTAGAGTTGAAGAACTTGACCTGTTTAATTAAATTGGTTAAAATAAAATAACCAATATGTAAACACAAATAACGAAAATCGTTAGTTTGAATAAATTAAAATGCACTTAATCGTGTGGACAAATCAAAAAAAGAAAAGAAAAAAAAAAAGACTATAATCCTCCTAACATTACTCAATTAATGACATAAGAGGTGAGGTCGCGTTTATGAGCTTGCCCACACAAATTTAAATAAGAAAAGAATCAGTATTTTATAATTTATATGTTGAATAATTTGTTAATGCTTTTCTGCTTTGCTAAAATGAAAAAATAGTCATAAAAGTCATTGACGAACTAGCCCTGCACGATGGATCATGGATTCATGAAATCATGTGGCAAATGAATAGAGGAATAGCCTTAGCCACCGCCACTGATGAGTGGTGAGTGGCCCATTCATTCATTCCAACTTCCAACTTCCAAGTGGGTGGTGATGGCGAGTGTGATGCCCAGTCAAAGTTGGCAACCCAAGAAGAAGACCTCAGACTTCTCTAAGTCTTCCAAAGTACAATTAGTACAATGACACTTTGCATTCTAAACCATTCTCCGGGCCGGGCGTCATACAACCACAAGAATCATCACTAGCTACTCTACCTCTACTTGTATCAAAATTCTAAACCTAAATAACTACAACCAAAAAACAATCTCAATCAAGAAATGTACATAACATTGCACAATCAAACATTACAAAACAATTACAGCCTGGCCTCCAAGCTTGCTTATACGGACTATCTTGTTCGATCGGCCGGGGCAGTACTCCTCAGTGAGTCCTATCCGAACAACAAGAGGTGTAGGCTCTAGCCTCTAGCTAGCTGCAACCTGCAGTTGATGATCATCCACAAAAACAAATTTATTTGACCGGAGGATATCAGTCTTTTTCACTCATTCTAAACATAAAGCCAAAGCCAACCCAGCCAGCAGCCTGCATAAAAAACTATCAATACTTAATTCACAGCCACATATGTATATTAACTATAATTTATAAAATTTCCAACCCTATCCAAAATTTTCCATGAGGCACGTACCATCCGTTGATTAATACACCAATAGAAAGATGCAAAGACTAATATCATGATATCGATCTGCAGAATCATGCACGGATCATATTTAAATCTGCCTTCAACAACCTCCATGACTATCTGATCACTCTACGAAGATATATATATATATATAGCCTCAATAATTGGGTACATAAATATATATTAAATACGTGGGACATAGTAATACAATATTCGTCTGCTGGTTGGGGCCTGCATGACTCCCCTCATGCCAAGTAGGAAGGTAGCCAACACTCTTTGGCAAGCTTCTTAGATGGCATTCAGGGAGCCAGGCAAGCATGTCTACAGCAGACAAATTAAACACTACACACTAGACTTGTCTCTTCAGTTTTCACCTTCACAACCTGCAAAAGCACACGAAGTTATGAAAGAATGCATCACCAGAGCATTTAGAATCATATCAACCACAATTATATACAGAAAAAGAAAAAAGGAAAAAAAAAAAGCAAAATGGATAAATTCTTCTCGCCCCACTTTGGACTATTTGGATAATGATGCTGAAAAATCTACGAGTTCACCAATAATCAACCCTATTCTATTTAGGAAGCCGAAATAATTCTAGACCTTGGAGAACATACCAGCTAGAATGCAGAGAAGAACATCTCGGGTTTGGGGAAGTGGTAGACTAGTCTTGAGGGAAGCACAAGCAGTAGCAGGATCTCGTTTCTCTGCCTTTCCACTGTGTTGTTTATACACTTACAGTATGCCTATATATATATATATAGGCATATAGGTTTGATGAGCTTCCTTTCGATAGCTTTCTGTAGCGTTGGAGGCAAAGAGTAGTAGGCATGGATTCAAAGAGTCGTTGAAACACAAAAAACAGAGGAGGGAGGTAGAGACAAAAGAAAGTCCATGGGTAGGAGAAGGACAGGTCCTATAGAAGACGGCAACCAAGGCCTCTGTCTGACAAAAAGTTCCATAGATAGAGCCAAAGCTGCCTGGGTTTTACAGGTAGGCTTCTTTGGATTATCTTCCTTCACTGTTTCCCCGATCAAACTATCAGTCAATATTCGTTCCTTTTTCACTTTGACCTCTATCTGCTGCATATTAATTACTGTATATACGCACCTTCATTTTCTTCTTGTAAATCATATTTTATATTGTGTTTAACGGATTTTGATGGTGTGTTAGACCTAGACGGGGCCAAAACCATTGAATAAGACAAGGACAGTGATGCAGGATGCGTTGGATGAGCTTGGTTGGTTCTTTAACAGCGAAATTTGATCCATTCATATATTTATATATTTATTTGGGTAAAGCTCGAAGAAGGTGCAATTATAATCCGACAGCTCTCCCGAGTGAACAACGTTAATTAAGAGAAGTGGCCCAAGGAAAGTTGGCCTATTTTTATTTTATTTTTTTTTTAACATGTCTACACAAAAAAGAAAGAAGATTCGAACTAATGATTTTTATTTTATAAAGCATAATTTCAGCCGATTGACTGTTTTTGTTCATTAACTAGCTAGTATATGATTTATAACATCAATTTCATGAAGAAAAAAAAAAGTCTTTTTAAGTTTCGCAAGCTGAGCAACAAATAATTGAATCCCAATGTTTTTTCTTCTTCTAACAAGATCAAGTTGTAATTTGTAACGTAAACACAAGGTAATTATTGGGTCAATGAATTGACTAGATCGATGCTAGCTAGTGGAATGTGGAAAGATTCCAACTTAAGTACTGCTGAGAATTGAAATCATTTGTGACCCTCGGCTCTATAGTATACTACAAACTTGATTGCCATTAATCTGTAATTAGTACCCCCAAACTAATGAAATGTTAGCCCACAATCCATTTAGATTGCTAATTAGTACATATTTTCGAATTGCTAAATCGGTGATGGAGTTCATACAAATCAAGTCTCTCAATAATCGAAAGACACAGTACTCTAATAATTAAATTAGCCTTCTCTGCATGATAAAGGAATATGGAGTGAAGATTTTTTGTGAGAAAGAGAGCCTATATAAAATTGGGGGGTTGGTGATTATGCTGGGAAGGTTGGTTGAGTACCGAGTACGTATTTGAGTTACTGGCCCTTAATAATAAATAGGAAAATGTTATGGGGTTTTTTTAGTGTTCTCTTAGCGTTCTTCCAGTCTTACGTAAAACATGATTTAAGAAAAAAAAATTGTAGTGGTTTCCACCACTAGTTTTTTTATGCATTAACATCAAATTTGAGATATTAACACCAAATTTGAGGTATTAGCACCAAAATTGAGGCATTAGCACTAAATTTAGGATGATCAAATCCATTTTTGGTAATACCATCTTTAAAAGGTTAACCTTTTACCTTCAAATTTTAGTTTTGAATTAAAAAACAAGTTTTAAAGCATTATAACCTAAATATTAACTCATAAAAATTAATCTGTTGGCAAAAAAATAATACTATAATTTTATTTTTTCTTAAATCATGTTTTACATCAGACTAAAAGAACATAAAAAAACACTACAAGTTTCATTTTATTAGGTGATGATGCATGTTTATTGTAAACCCAACCTCTTAGGGTGGCCCTTATACTGAGTCCTGACCAGCGAACCAAGATTCCTTTCAATCAATCGGGCTCTGGCCCATTTATTACTTTAATTAGTTGCTGGGAATATTGGGGCATTGTGAGGTCCCTGGACCCTAGCTAGCTGATGGATTTGCTTTCCTAGCTCAGCCTGGGCCTGTTCGTGTTGTTACATTGGACCAATAGCCCATCCTTTATATCATGGTGGCATTTCTAGTCGCGTATTCCACTGTATATTCAATATATTGTATAATAAAAAATCAATAAGTATGAAATTGTGTTTGAGAGGTTTAAAAAATCTGTTTAAAAAATATATATATAGTTATTTGATAAAAAAATTAAAAGTGTATTTAAGGATCTCAAAAGCTTAAAAATAGTTAAAAATTACTTTTAACAAATACTTAAAAATGAAACTTTTATTCAAAAATTTTTTTGACTTAAAATTATATTTTTTAAGACAATCTCAAACAAGCTATTACTCGTATCATATGTATGAAGTTTTTATAACAAAAAGGAAACGTTACAACTTATTCCTTCAAGGCTCCAACCAATAATTAATAATTATGAAAAACAAAAACAAAAACAAAACAAAACAAAATTAAGATAAATTGAAGCAATTGCTTTGGTCTCTTTGGGTCTTTAATTATATGATAAAGGGATCGGACAATCGATAATGATAGCACGTGGCTCAATTCCAGGTTGACTTCGCCAAGATCTAAGTCAATTAACCAGGACTGGACTGGAGTACCTTTCTTTTTATTTTCTGTTTTTTGTTTTTTTTTTATTTAAGGGAGCTGTGGGTCTGGGTACGATGGTAACATTAACAATAGTTGTTTTTTTCGCCTCTGTTTTCGGGACTCGGGCAACACATTTTTAAAAAGTAAAGAGGAGATCTAGCTTCTAGCTAGGCACAGCACATCTCACATCTCACATCTCAGACTGCTATTATTAATTATTTATTATTGACTATCTAACTTAGTGTACATGCATTTATATCTGGCTTCCTAAAAGTTAAAAAAAGGGTCGTCTGTGTGAAATCCAGAAATCCAGACTAAAAGGCTTTAGTCTGGATATGGATAGTAGTTAATAATGATCACTTCTAACAACTTGGATTAATCATAGGAGCAACGCATATATATTAATAGCTAGCCTACGGTCCAGACAGTGGCCGGCGCAGAGAAAATCGAAGCTAGCTATGATCACTCCTCCAACTCCAGAGCAACCAAATTCTAGTCAGTTGCCTGCAGATGATGGTCTCAATGACGACGACCACCTTTCCTGCAACGAAGATTACTGGAGTATTATTGTTGAGCGCCCACAAGCACAAGCTTCGATTAATTCGCCTCCTAAATCTAATAATTATTATTTGCGGGAGCTGGACGAGCTTGACAACGAATCTGGGCTAGCGCACCTCCACATGCTGTTATCCAAGGAAAACGAGACGCATCCCAAGCTTTGTAGCTGCTGCTGTGTAGATCTACAACCCCATCTATCCGATCCTAATCCTCATCCTCATCCTCATCCTCATCATCTCATCACTTCAGCTCGTCAGGAGGCCTTGCAGCTGATCCTGGCTCTCCATTCTTATCATGCTTTCTCCGCCTTCACTGCAGTTCTATCGGTTAACTATCTTGATCGCTTTCTGCTCGGCTTGCACTTGTGGAGGGACATGCCCATGAAGCCATGGATGCTGCACTTGGCTGCACTCGCTTGTCTTTCTTTAGCTGCCAAAGTGGCCGAAACCCACGTCCCTCTTCTCCTTGATCTACAAGTAATTATTAGTAAACTATATCTCTTTTTCATATATATATACTTTAATTGATTTACATGCACGCGAACGCAAGCTTTAACTATATATACATATATGGTAATGGTTCAAATATTCCCAGGTAGTTGAGAAATCGAGCTTTGTGTTTAGCCCAAAATCAATCCAAAAAATGGAACTTTTGGTGCTCTCTCTGCTAGAATGGAAGATGAACCCGGTTATCCCACTTTCTTTCATGAGCTACATAATCAAAAACACATCCCTGCCCGCAGATCACAGACGTACTACGGAGTTCACGGCATTTTTGAGCATTTTTGTATTTCTCTTCTCAGTGATTTGAGATTCGTGCAGTATCAGCCATCTACAGTTGCTGCAGCCGTTGCGCTGCATGTGATGAAGGAAATGGATTTTGATTTCTGCAAGAATAAACTCTGCACTCTTCTTGATCAATTCAACAAAGAGAAATTCGAAGCATGTTATCAGCTCATCCTGCAGGCGTCGTCTGTATCAAATTAAATCATGCAGGTTGGCATTAATTGATCGATGAGCATTAGTATTCTTATGAGTTAATGAGTTATGATGATGCAATAATATTCTTCTTCTACCTATATACTCTTCTAGTCTCTTCTACCTATCAAATTAGGTTTACCGATTAACATTGAGAATATTAATTAAGAAAAATTAATTAAGGTCGTTTTGTCTCTCATATATACGATGTACCTACCTTTTCTAAATTAAATTAAAGAAAGTTTTGTTGGATATGATTTTGCCGGAGAACAAAAGAAAAAGAAAGTTTGGAAATTGCTTTTATTCATAGCTATGAAATAAATTATTATTTATGTAATTTGGACAATATATAGGCCTTATTTATAATTAAGGGAAAATATTGTAGAGCTCTCTTTTATTCCATCAGTCCAATTGGGATATCTTCTTAGTTTTTAGGTCTATTTGAATTTGTGATTTAAAAATGTGCAAACGGACGCTCTTAAGCTTTTAGCAAAATTGCAGTTTATCTTTTAAAATTGTGCTCAATTTTAAAAAAATGTAATATCAAACAATTCATATTCTTCAATTTGATTTGAAATTGCATTTTTTTTATCCATAAAATTGTACCCTTAATCTATAGCTATTTTCAAATCTCGATCAACAATTTCAAACAACACCTAGATCGAAGAAGGTAATATAATGTTTAAAATCTAACAATTTTAAACTGATTAGAGAGTACGTAATTTGATGAAAAAATCAAATCACAAGAACCACCTCAGTAATATTTTTTTTCTTCCGAAAGTTGGAAATAGCTTCTCTCATGTAAGTACATATGAGAAAGTGAAAGAAAATTTTAATTTGGAAATAAATATATACAAATTAACACAAGGTACCATTTTTTCTTCCGAAAGTTGGAAATAGCTTCTCTCATGTAAGTATGAGAAAGTGAAAGAACATTTTAATCTGGAAATAAATATATACAAATTAACACAAGGTACCAAAAAGAAAAAAAAAAAAAAGGTGATGATTGATTTGGTTCCATGTTCACGTCATCCGTGTGACGCAGTCTTAAAATTTACGAATACAATAATATTCCGCATTTATAATTATTAGGAGACCACATTTATTAGTCGTTGGGATCAACATTTATTATTTGTGGCCGACAGGTTATTTTGAAAGGAAAATGCATGTTAAGGTGTTTGCAAGTGGTAGTTCAAACCACGTTTAATAGCGCGGAGGTCATTAAATTGAATTCTTCTTTTTACGTAAACATGTTAAAAAAAAAAAAGTTAAAGTAATAACACAAATTTATCTATAAAATAAATAAATAAATAAAATAAAAACACAAATCTAACTAATGGTCCATTTTTCTCTTACATGCCATTTAAAAAAAAATTAAATTTTAAGTTAAATCAATTGTCTTTTCCTAAAAATTTGGGAAAAAAGACAGATTTGTTTTTATTATTTTTTTTAATAGCACGCAGGAGAGAAGTTGACCATGAGTTAAATTTATGTTGTAGCCGTATCAAACCTCGGCAACATATATGCATCACTTTGAGATGGAAAAGGAATGAGATCTAGAAATCAGTTGGTTAATTAAGGTGGAAGATAAAATTATTTTAAAAAATAAGTGAATTTACAATTTTATTTTTAAAATTTTGGTTAATTTCACTTTAGACTCCTAAATTACCATGCGATTTGATAAGTCTCCAAACTTTAAGACCTCTCAATTTGAATCCCTGGACTTTTAATTGTAATCAATTTAAACCACTCTGTCTGATTTAACCGTTAACTTCTAACGACAATACTTAAAAAGATCAAAATATCCTTAATTTTCGTGTATGTGACTATCATTAATTACTTTAAGACCGCACAAACGGGCAGTTATTAGTCACAGTTGGCTTTTTTCTAATAATCGTTTACGGCAATTTCGTTTGTGTTTTATATTGAGAAAATATGAAGAAAAAAAATAGTAATTAATATATTTAAGTGAACCCAATTTATTAATTTAGGCTTATATGGAATATATATAAGTGATACCTTGATATGTATATTTACTTCTTTTGTTTGACTCTCTAGGTATAGCAAAATGATATATATTGTTTCTTAAACTAGGCCCAAAATTAATAAACGATCCTAATTAAGACAGGCCTAAAAAAAAAATGAAGGGCTCAAAACACCAAATGTAGAGGACACCATATATATATATATATATATATATATATATATATATGGTGTCCTCTACATTTGGTTATATATATATGGTGTCCTCTACATTTGGTGTTTTGACCCCCTTTTTTTAGGGCCTGTCTTAATTAGGATCGTTTATTAATTTTGGGCATAGTTTAAGAAACAATATCATTTTGCTATACCTAGAGAGATGGACCGAGAGATATGGTGTCCTCTACATTTGGTGTTTTGAGCCCTTTTTTTTTTTTTTAAGGGCCTGTCTTAATTAGGATCGTTTATTAATTTTGGGCCTAGTTTAAGAAACAATATCACTTAGAGAGAAGGACCGAGAGAGTCAAACAAAAGTAAGTTTTATATATATATATATGTGTGTGTGTTTGTGATTCGGATATTTTTGATAATTAATGTAGTTGGTCTGATCTATGGAGACACTAGAAGTTATGTTCTCTTATAATTTGTTTTTGAGACTGATTTAAGCTCAAAGACATTTCGATTTTTGAACCTGTAGGAATCATAGCTAGGTTTGTTGCCATTAACCTCATTCCTAAGAGTCGTAACTTGTAAAAGATGTGCTAATGCCTAATAGAAACCAGAATAAACACAAAATTAAAATAGGAGGTATTATATTGACGTTTTGTTGTTATATATGTTCTTTTAATAAAACTAAAACTATTGTTAGACTTGAAAAGTTGAATATAAAAGAAAATTACATATTTATAATTAGCACGTAAGTAAGCAGATAATAATAATAATATATATATTCATTAAAGTACAGTAGGTTTTAAAAATTTGATGTGGGTGGTGAAAAGATTCTTATATTGAATAATAAGTTCCTGTTTGGTCTGCAGCTAGCAAAAGATAAAGAGAAGATTTTTTATTTTTTTATTTTATATATATATATATATATATATATATATATATAAAATTGACCACATAATTATGGTCAATTATATTCCTAGGAATATTGTGAACGTGTTGCATTGGGTGCTAAGTGAGCTTTAATTGTAATTTAGGTGGTTTGTTTTAGTAATGGCTAACATATATTTTACGCATCGTGACATAATATCTGACATAAGAAGCTAGGCAATTGATGGGGATGTGAAGAAAATTGCCAAGCTAATGCAACCCTGATTCAATTCTATGATCCATAAAAGGAGGAGTGAAGCTACTCCTTCACTACTCCTTGCCCATGCAGGTGGGAAGAAGAGCGATCGAGGTTCAGTTGGTGAAAGAGATAAAAGTTGCTGATCATCAGATGAAGATAAAGAGAGACCACCGAATAAATAGCAGCAACGTGATAATCTTGATCAACCCAAAGATATATAAGATATGGTCTGTCAGTTAGAGTTGTAATTGGTATCAACGTCAGATAGTGTATATTCGTTCAATTGCAACACGCATCAACTTCTTTAATTACTACTTGATAAGCTCCTAAGCATTCGTCTGCATCAAATTTATTTAAATTTCTTGAAAAGCTTCTTATATATGGCAGAGTTTTATCCTTAGATCGAGAGACTCTTTTCCTGCCAAGGACTCTACCTCTCTCACTTCCTAGTCTTAGGGTGCGTTTGATATGTTTGTTAAGCAAGATTCTCTGTCTCTCTCTATATATATATGTATAATGAAACAGATATTCAAATATACAAAAGTGCGATTATCCTTGAGGAACATATATAGTTTCTTCCGTCATGATGCTTAACAGGCAAAAGAAGATGTCGTTTTCCAAGCTTCCAGTTTTCTTCCTTCTGTTTTTCCTTTTTTCTCTGTTCCATGCACCTGCTTTTGCAATAAAAAAGGCAATGTATCTTCTCTACTTTTCATTTTGCTTTCTCTGGATGCATGCTCATAAAATTAACTAACAACATCGATCTTTTCTTCTACTTTTTCTCTGATGTAGTCTTATATAGTGTATTTGGGATCCCATGCACATGGTCCAGAGGTTTCTTCAGCTGATCTTGATCGGGCGACTGATTCTCATTATGACTTGCTCGGATCATTCTTGGGAAGGTATGCGCGCAACTTAATTGGTATTTTTATTATGTCTATATTATGAATTTCTACTTCTTTTCTTTCTTAATTCTTTTTCATTAATGTAAAATTAATTTGTTTATGACTTTGTTTCCATGCAGCCACGAGAGGGCCAAGGATGCAATTATCTACTCGTACAAAAGGAATATCAATGGTTTTGCTGCCCACCTTGAAGAGGAAGAGGCAGCTGAAATTGCGAGTAAGAATAAAGAAAAAATATATATATATATAGTTATATACCCAGTACCTTCATGATTGGGAATAATTCAAGATGGTGAGTCGTTATAATATTTACTGTCATTGCAGAGCATCCAAAAGTTGTGTCGGTTTTCTTAAACCAAGGAAGAAAATTACACACAACTCATTCGTGGGAATTCATGTTACTGGAAAAAGAGGGTGTTATTCATCCCAGTTCCTTGTGGAACAAGGCCAGGTTTGGTGAAGACACAATCATTGCGACTCTTGACACTGGTAATTACTCTAATTCTCAGCATCTACAGCATATATAATTGAAGTCCTAATTAATTGGACCCTTAAATCTTTGGCTTCAATTGAAAATACGTGTACCCCCTAACCTCACATAATTAATCTTCAACCTTCTAATAAATCCTGGATTAGACTAAACTCATTGAAATGTGGCATTCTTCTAGGTGTTTGGCCTAAAGCAAATAGCTTCAGCGATGAAGGTTTTGGACCCATCCCATCAAAGTGGAAAGGATTCTGTGAAAATGATACCAGTGAAGGAGTCCTCTGCAATAGGTCTGCTTGACTACCTCTTGAAGCATTTTCCTTTTTACAAAACTTGCATCATACTACTGCTACAATTTTATTTATTAATTGGTTCTGATGAATACACAGAGAAACCTTGTTCACTTGGGATTTTTTGTTTTCTTGGTGTGCAAATGCAATTCAGGAAGCTAATTGGAGCAAAATACTTCAACAAAGGCTATGCTTCGGTTGCTGGGCCACAGAACTCTTCATCTGAGACGGCAGTTGACCGTCATGGTCATGGCACTCACACGCTATCCACAGCAGGGGGGAACTTTGTTCCTGGTGCAAATGTGTTTGGTGTGGCCAATGGAACTGCCAAAGGTGGTTCCCCTAAAGCGCGAGTCGCTTCCTACAAGGTGTGTTGGCCAGAAATTAATGCTACCGTTGAATGCGTTGATGCTGATATATTGGCAGCCTTTGATGAGGCCATACATGACGGGGTTGATGTGCTTTCGGTGTCGCTCGGTGGCGATTCGACCGACTATTTTAGTGACGGCATTTCAATTGGGTCATTCCATGCTATTAAGAAAGGTATAGTTGTTGTATGCTCAGCTGGAAATTCTGGTCCAACACCTGCAACTGTCTCAAATGTTTCACCTTGGATGATAACTGTTGGAGCAAGCACGTTGGATCGAGAGTTCCAAGCTTTTGTTGAACTCCGCAATGGGATGCGATTCATGGTACATCTTCTTCCTACTCTTTCTTATTATTATTATTATTATTATTTGTTTATCCAGTTTTGTTTAAGACTTTCTGTACGTAATACCAGGGACAAAGCCTGTCTAAACCTTTGCCAGAAGATCGATTCTACCCACTTATTAGTCCTGCACAGGCTAAAGCTGCTAATGCCTCAATTAATGACGCGTAAGAATAAATTGTTTCACTTATTTTCCTAATTAAATTTCAATTAAAAGCTTCAAACTGAAGCCTTGTATTAATTGATATTCAGTTTGCTGTGTAAGGGGGGAACGCTGGATCCAGAAAAGGTGAAGGGTAAAATTTTGGCCTGTCTGAGGGGGAAAACTGGAAGATTGGACAAGGGAAAACAAGCAGCTCTTGCTGGTGCAGTAGGGATGATTCTTTGCAATGATAAGCTCGATGGCAAAGACATTGTTGCTGATCCTCACGTGCTACCAGCATCACATATTAACTATACAGATGGTCTTGCTGTCTTTGCCTACATCAATTCTACTGAGTATCTCTCTCTCTCTCTCTCTAAATCTCTCTTTCTCTTTCGCTTTCTCTTGTCTTTGTTTACAACAATTCTCTTAGTCTCTCTCCCTCTCCAAGACCAACATTTTTTTTTTCCAATTGTACTCACTGATTTTTTTTTTTGAATTAACAGTGATCCACTGGCATTTATAACAGCCCCAGCAGCAGAACTTTACACAAAGCCTGCCCCATTCATGGCCGCATTCTCTTCCCAAGGGCCTAACACTGTTACACCCGAGATTCTCAAGGTTTGGCCATGAATCCAATATTGATTCTTCTGTAATGTTCTGGGATTGATCGCACAAAAAGGAATTTTCATACCAACTGATTAACATTGCTGAATATTTTTCCTTCTCATTCACTACCAATTAAGTAGCCAATGCCATCGTATCTCTTATGCATATAAGGCTATTTGTGCTTCCTCCTCTGAAATTTGTGGTCAATATATTTTAAGTAACTATTCTTTCCATTTCAAAATTTACCTTAATGTTCAGCCTGATGTTACTGCTCCTGGAGTGAATATCATAGCTGCCTTCACTGAAGCAAAAGGCCCAACAGAAGAACCTATAGCTCCTTTTGCCATGATGTCTGGCACATCTATGTCTTGCCCCCATGTTTCTGGGGTTGTTGGTCTTCTTAAGACACTCCATCCAGACTGGAGCCCATCTGCAATAAGGTCCGCAATCATGACAAGTGGTAAAGACCTCTGCATTTAAGAATTTCCATAATCTTGAATTTGCTTTTTGTTTTTGTTTTTGTACCTCATTTCTTTGTGAATGTTTTGTTACAGCAAGAACAAGGGATAACACTGTGAATCACATGCGCAATGGATCCCTTGTGAAGGCAACCCCGTTTAATTATGGTGCTGGGCACATGCGACCAAACCGTGCCATGGATCCTGGCTTGGTCTATGACTTAACCGCCAATGATTATTTGGACTTTCTTTGCTATCTTGGCTACAATCAGACCACCATTGAACTCTTTTCCGGGGCTCCTTATGAATGTCCCGAGGCAACTAGTCTTCTGGATTTCAACTATCCATCCATAACAGTCCCTAAACTCTCTGGGTCTGTTACTGTGACTCGAAAGCTGAAGAATGTCGGTTCACCAGGCACCTATGCAGCTCTTGTCCGAGAACCAATTGGAATTTCAGTTCATGTTCATCCTAAGATCTTGAAATTTGATCAAATTGGAGAAGAGAAGAGCTTTAGTTTGACCCTGGAAGCCAAGGGACATGGGGTGGCTAAAAACTACGTATTTGGAGGGCTAACTTGGTCAGATGGCAAGCACTACGTAAGGAGTCCAATAGTAGTTGCCACTGCCGCCTCTTAGATGTCATTAGCATTAATTAGGATTTTAAGACTTTGGTTGATAGCAGTAAAAACTTCATTAGATTTGTTCTCTTCCCCCTCCACCCCCTTTTTTTTTTTTAAATTTTTTTTTTCTCTTGTCCAATTTTTTGGCCTAGTATGGTGATTTGATTGAGAACAGGAGATTTAGACTTTAATACTATTTCTGTTTTTATCAAAATGTGTCTGCCATTCCTTTTCTGCACCGTATCTGGGATTGAAGAAATACAATATGAAAACTACTACGGATTGATTAGAAAATCCGATAGAAAATAGATAGATTGGCTACTTGAATGGAGCTAAACGTCCTAAATTTCATACGAGATAAAATATATTTTTTGAATCAAATATATTCAAGAAACCCTTATAAGATGATTAATAAGGGATATTAATTAGAATAGGGGATTATAGTTTTATAGATGACTTGAAATTCCTAAAATTTGCAATACAATACAAAGAAGGTATGGGAGTGGTGGCCTAAACCTGAAGCAAGTGGAAAATGTGATGTCCATAGAAAATTGAAAAAGACAGAAGAGTGGGAAATTAAATGTGGCCATTAAGCAAAGGCTAGCCTGATCCCATCATCTCTTGAGCCTCTCCCTCCTATCAACTTGGAACCAACGCACATCACATAATATCTCCCATACAAAATATTTACATGTTATAAAGGTTCATTTTTTCCAACGGAGGCAAATGCTTGCCTCATCTCATCCCATCATCTCCCCACTCCAAACCAAACCCACATCACCTATTACTTATACAGTGTCTCCCTTACATGTTATAACGGTTTTCCCAACGGTTTATTTTGCAATACAATTCACTCTATCATCACCACCGCCATGATTCACACCACCGTGTTACCTCCACCCATGCCGTTTCTACAACTTGACTCTGGCCGATTCTCCTCCTTCTTAACTTCAAAGCAGAGGATTCTCACACATGGGAGCCGCCGTCGACTCAGGTCGCTGCAGGCATGTAGACATTCCATGTTTCTCAGTACAAGGCCCGTCCTTAAAGATGGTACTCTTAGTATTAAAGAGAAGGTCGCATTGAAGGACGTGCCTGACAATGTGGTAGTGACACCATTGACCAATTCTTCAGCTTTTGTGGGTGCCACTTCCACTGAGGCGACTTCCCGACATGTTTTCAAGCTTGGAGTTATCGAGTATGCACGCTTTTCTTTTCATCTTAGTTTTTTAGCCTTTGAACTTTTCAAACGGATTGATATTGATCCATTTATCTTCGCCAATTATGCAAATATTAAATTCTAGAATGCAATTTTTTATTGTTTCAGTGAATATCAAAATGAGCCAGTAATCTCACTTTAGTTATGATATATCATCCATACTTCTAAAGAAATATCATAAGGGTTTTGATAATGGAGATTGCCATAACCATACATTTCATTAATGGAAATTGCAGCGATTCTTTGTTTAATCGTTAATGGTAATGAACAAGGATTCAGGAAATTTTATATTTTGATTTCCCAAGGAAGTGTCATTTGGAGAATGGAGATCCAATTACAAGTTTAATGGAACATTGTGTTTTCGTGATGCAGGGATGTCAGGTTACTGTCTATATTTAGATTTAAAATGTGGTGGATGATACCACGAGTGGGGAATTCAGGAAGCGATATTCCTGTTGAAACTCAGATGTTGCTCCTGGAAGTAAGGGAAGCACCAGACTTTGGAGCATCTAATGAAACAACAACTTCTTATATCATTTTCTTGCCTGTGCTAGATGGTGATTTTAGAAGCAGTTTGCAGGGGAACTCATCAAACGAACTCCAGTTCTGCGTTGAAAGTGGTAAGATTTTAAAGTTGTGCTTATAGCTTTTTTCTTTCTTTCTTTTTATGACATCGATCATCATCACATTATGATGAAGCACTTGTGCTATACAATATTAAATAAACTTGCTGAGAAAATCTATGAGATGAGATATTGATGCTACTTGGTACTTACTGACTTATCTATTACACCAATCCGAACCCGTAAAGAAAAAACCAATAAAATATACTACTGGACAATCCAATTCAGCTCAGCTAGGTTAAGGCTTTGAACTCAGTAGGGATTGGATAAAGGCACTAGGCGGCCACAAGCATATTAGGCATGAAGGTTGACAAGAATGAACAATCTGTTCCTTCTAACAGGAGAAGAAACAGAAGAAAAAAAAAAAAAAAAAGGATAATCAATTTGTTCCTACTTACCAATTGGTTCCCATCTCTCTCTCTTATTCTTGTCTGATGATTTGGACTTTCTATGTGTGTTTGACAGGTGACCCAGCTATAGTCACCTCAGAATCCCTAAAAGCAGTTTTTGTGAATTATGGAAACCATCCATTTGATCTGATCAATGAATCTATGAAGTAGGTCAGCTCTCCGAGAAAACGTTAGGTTTCAAGTTTAAGTAAATTTCTGAAATTTCTTGGGGCTATGGCACTTATAATGTTAGTTTTGTAGTATGGCAACTCCTGTCTTATGTGAATTCAAGCAGCAGACAGAGATATAAACCATATGAGATCACCATTATTAGGCTGGCTGGCTGCTTACATTTCCACATTGTAGTTAGTAGCTGGTTACCAATTTATGGTGACTATCCTCGTACACACTTCTGATCACATGCAGGATTTTGGAGAAGCAGCTTGGAACCTTTACACTTAGGGAAACCAAACAGGCAAGTCAATCATCCAATTTCGTGTAGCAGGCAATTAAATATAGCCTCTGGATTTAGTCAAGTTGTGATTACAAGAAGCAATAGAATAAAATTAGCAACCGTAATAACATGTTCTTTTGACGGTTTTATGATGCAGATGCCTGGAATGTTAGATTGGTTTGGTTGGTGCACCTGGGACGCCTTCTACCAAGAAGTTAATCCTCAAGGAATTAAAGATGGCCTTAAAAGGTCAATCTAGTTTTTCATGCATGGTCTCTTTAATTACAGAGTTTTAAAATGACCAACATTATAAAAGCTGCTTATTGAAAGTTCCTTCATGTATGTCACGATTCAACCAAGACTTAAAAATAACTTCTGGTTGTGATAAAAGCACCTATACCTATAGGTGAAGATTATTATGAAATAATTCTTTATTATGTTTTTTACATGGTAAACATTTAAAACAGATATCTGGAAACTTTGAGGGGGAATGAAATTGGCCTCTTAAGAAACTTAATTTCCTCCTGTTGGGGATATTACATAGGACATAAATATCTCATATATGTATGGTCAAAGGGCAAAATCAAGCAATTTGGATGGTTTTGTGCCCTACATAAGGAAACTACTGCTATGCTGCCATACGGATGTTGCTTCTACTGAACATTCAATATCTCTTGAGTAAGATGTATCAATTATATATGAGGAACCGGTTATATGAGATTTTGGTATTGGCATTGTAGTCTAAAATTTGCTCCTTTCCCCATATATCTCAAGTTGCTTCTACGAATTTGTACAGCAGCTTGATTTTCCCTCGAGAAGTACTTTTACTGGATTAGCTTTTTTCTTTTCTTTTTTATGTTCTCCTTATCAATGGAGCTTCTTTTTCTTTTCTTTTTTTTTTTTTCACTCCTCCTGCGGGTTTTTGAAAACTCTTTTTTATTAATTTCCCTTCTATATCTGCCAGTTTATCCGAGGGAGGCACTCCAGCAAGATTTTTGATAATAGATGATGGTTGGCAAGATACAACCAATGAATTCCAAAAAGAAGGGGAGCCATATGTTGAAGGGTCACAGTAAGTTAATCCATATTACACTTTTGCACGACAGAGTTTATATGTTGAATGCCACAGTAAGTTAATCCATATTTCACTTGTTCACGATAGCGTGCATATTTACTTCTTCTTTCCTCCAACAGGTTTGGTGGCAGATTAATCAGCATTGAAGAAAATGATAAGTTTCGGAGAACAGCAAATGAGGCTCAAAGCAAGGCACCAATTGGTCTAAAGGATTTTGTTTCAGATTTTAAGAGGAATTTTGGCCTTAAGTAAGGTTCCAATCTGCCTTTTTAAAAAGAAAAATTAAAATAAAATTTTCAATGGAAATCTTAGAGAACCAAGGATGTGTAGCATAAGGATGTTGCAGCCTAGTTCTGACTCAACTCTCCTACACACACACACACACACCAGGTGTAAAACTACCAATGTGTTATCAATATTCAGTTTCCTTCCCAACAAGTACCTTAATTTCTTCTCTTCATTTCTATCTTCTAGATATTTCATCTTCATTATCTTCTTTTGACACTATCAGGTACGTCTATGTATGGCATGCCCTTTTGGGATACTGGGGAGGGCTTCTTCCAAATGCTTCAGGAACCAAAAAGTATAATCCAAAATTAATATATCCAATACAGTCTCCTGGGAATTTGGCAAACACGAGGGATTTATCTATGGATTGTATGGAGAAGTATGGCATTGGTACAATAGATCCTGCTAAGATATGTGAGTTTTATGATGATCTACACAAATATCTTGTTTCACAGGATGTGGATGGGGTTAAGGTTGATGTTCAGAACATACTGGAAACTATTTCAACTGGTCTAGGAGGTCGAGTTTCTCTTACTAGACGGTTCCAACAGGCACTTGAGGAGTCTATAGCCGCCAACTTCCAAGACAACAGCATTATCTGCTGCATGGGTCAGAGCACGGACTCCATTTACCAGTACATAACTATTGCACTAAAATGTCCTGCCAAATTTATCTTTTCTAACAAAGCAAATATGAACTCTGAAAAATGCATGCACAGATTTAAAATTCATGAATTGCAAAATGCATGGACCACAAATCAGTTGATAGGCCTGTTTCAAAGGACTTCTCTCAAGCTAATTCATTTGCTACCACATAATGCAGTTCAAAAAGAAGTGCTATTACAAGAGCATCCGATGACTACTACCCAAGCAACCCAACAACACAGACACTACACATAGCTGCCGTGGCTTTCAACAGCATTTTTCTTGGTGAAGTTTTTGTGCCAGATTGGGACATGTTCTATGTATGGCATTGCCTACTCGGTATTTAAATTTTTTACTGCTTTCTTGTCCAGTTTAAATTGAATTGTTAAAAAATCTGTCAGAGCCGCCACGAAGCAGCTGAGTTTCATGCAGCTGCAAGAGCTGTGGGAGGTTGTGGAGTCTATGTTAGGTAAGAAATCTTACCATGGAGATACAGAAGCTTATTGATGTTTACAGAGAACCTCCATATGAGAACCCCAAATAACAAATCTACTACATGCCATAATTGATAACAGTGATAAGCCTGGCCAGCATGATTTCAAGGTTCTTAAAAGGTTGGTACTTCCTGATGGATCAGTGCTCAGAGCTAAATTTCCCGGGAGGCCAACAATTGATTGTTTATTCACCGACCCAGTTATGGACGGGGAGAGGTATTTACCTTCCGCTTTAAGTTGTATAAAATGTGAGTAGTTTTAGTATAGATCATTTTTCCTGACCACCTTTCATTGGACTTATTATAGTCTTCTGAAGATCTGGAATTTGAACCAATGCACTGGAGTCTTAGGCGTCTTCAACTGCCAAGGAGCAGGAAGCTGGCCTTTGCTGGAAAATAATACTCAAGAAGATCCTAGCTCTGAGCTATCTGGGCCAGTCTCTCCTGCTGATATTGAGTATTTTGAGGAGGTTTCTGGGAAGCTGTGGACCGGAGATTGTGCGGTATTTGCCTTCAGCACAGGTATTTTCATTGGAATACGTACAAGATTAAGCAATTCTCAGCTTTCTAAGATATGAACATTCAAACATATTTACAATTTCAGGGTCTCTACTGCGATTACCTAAGGGAGAAAAGTTTGACGTCACATTGAACGTACTGCAATGTGATGTCTTTACAGTATCTCCTATTAAGGTTCGGCTTCTCTTACTGGGCTCAACAGTAAATATGAGTTATGAAATCTGAAATATTTTCTGGATTTTGTGCAGGTTTACAATCAGAAAATTCAGTTTGCAGCAATTGGGTTAATCAATATGTATAACTCTGGCGGAGCTGTTGATGCAATTGACTTCTTTAGCGACTCTTCCAGTTGTGAAATACATGTGAAGGGGAGAGGAGCAGGTGAATTCGGAGCGTACTCCAGCTCCAAGCCCAAGTCATGTTCGGTAAACTCCAAAGTGGAGGGATTTGACTTCAGAGATGAAGACAACCTTTTGAAACTAGTACTTCATGACAAAATTACTTCTTGGGACATTGTTATATGTTATTGAGACCTTCATATATATATATATATATATATAACTAGTACTTCATGACAAAATTACTTCTTGGGACATTGTTATATGTTATTGAGACCTTCATATATATATATATATATATATATATTTTAGCCGTGTCTCACCTTTGTGCTGTGATACAGAAATCATATATTCTTTAAAATAATAATAATTAATTAAAAAAAGAAAAAGAGAACGAATTCAGAAACGAAAATGTGTCAGAACACCATTGGATTTGGAGATAGAACTCAGCTCACTAATCTCCATCTTAACTTTTTTATTTATGTTACCTTGTTGTGTAAGCAATATGATTATGAAGCCGAGTCTCCAAGAAGTAGTTCAATCGGTTGGAATTACGTTTCATGAAACGGAGGTCACTAGTTTGAATCCCTCCTCCCTTCTCTTGTGTGGACATGTCAAAATATATATATATATATATATATGAAGCCGCATGGACCGTTACAGCGGCCCTTTTCTTGGCTGATGGGTCAAGATTCAACTGGCCAGCCCAATCTTTGAGCCCATTTTCTACTTACTTTATATTTATTTGCTTAAAAAAGAAAATTTCTGAACAAATTTTCTTCTAAACTGGTTTGAGAAAAGAAAATATCTTCTAAATCAATTTTACTTATTAATAACTATCCACGCCCATTTTTAATTCCTCACATCCAATTGATAGAGAACTTTGTGCTTCTTAATATTGGGCTTAAGAAAACAGGTACGGCCCATAATGTGGCGGTGGTAGAAGAATGAATGGACGGAGGAGATTGAATATACGACAACCAGTGGACGCTTTGCCTCGCTGGAATTTCCCTTCTTTTAATTTGTTTCTTTCCTTTCAGGTTCTCTCTCCGTGCTTTTCCTTTTTCTTCTCCGGAGATATATATTGGAGTTTAAATTTCAAAAATTAAACGAAAACCTTTTTCAAAAGATTTAGCGATTGATTGAAGATAGGAGTAGGAGCGATCTAAAATTAAATATCTCTGTGCGTAGCGCGCGCGAAGATAGTGAGAGATGTCATACGCTTACCTCTTCAAGTACATCATCATCGGCGACACCGGTATTTAGTTATCCAATCTCGAATTTTGTGGATTTAGATCTTAATTTTGTATGATTCTTTTCGGTATCAATCGAACTATTCTTGTGTGATCGTTCTTTGGTTAATTGTTGTTCGATCCAATTTTGTTCTTTGATTGTTTCGCAGGGGTTGGCAAGTCATGTCTTCTGCTACAGTTCACGGACAAGAGGTTCCAGCCGGTGCACGACCTTACCATTGGTGTCGAGTTTGGGGCCAGGATGATCACCATTGACAACAAGCCAATTAAGCTTCAAATCTGGGACACGGTTTGCTTCTCTCTCTCTCTCTTATCATTCCTGCTTTGCAAATATTCAACTATTACGTAAGCCCCCTTAGATTCTATTCATAATTGCTTGAGATTCAAAAACTATGTCTATTTGTTTCTAGAATACTTAGAATTTACATCCTAGTGTAAATTATTGGAAGCGGTTCAAAAGTAAATGTCTAGCTTAGCGCGAGAAATCGGATAATTAACCATTTAAATTGTATAAGTAATCTATTGTCAAGATTTGGCTTCATGGTTGTCATAAAGGTATTGCTTATTTCTCAATCAAACATATGTAGAAGTTGTACCGATTGTCTAAATTTTTTGTGAGTTTGTTAGGGCATTCAATTTTGGATTTTCTGTTGCCAAAATTTTAGATGCTGAAGTTTGTTTGGAAATATTCCAGGCAGGTCAAGAATCGTTCAGATCTATTACAAGGTCCTATTACAGAGGGGCTGCTGGTGCATTGCTTGTCTATGATATAACCAGGTATTTGTTTTCATTTAAATTGAGAATTCACTGACCTTGTACGTAAGGATAATTGTTCGACTTTGTGCTAACTAGTTAGCATTTAACTAATTTCCCAGGGAATGTAAATAAATATCTTCTTGTTAACATGCCCCCCTTAGGTGTTCTCTTGTATACTTCCTGTGTACTACGGTTGCGCCCCTCTGTGCGTTTTTCTATATAACATTACTTATCCAAAAATATATATATATCTTGTTGTTAACATGCAGAACAAATTATTAACATTCATAATTTTCAAACAAGCAAATCATCATAACTTTTACATTGCCCTTCAGAACTTTGTACAAATTAAGCCTGTATTGGGATCTAATGGGGCAAGGCACTAAAAGGTTCTTGCTTGGTTTAACTAATTGCAAGTCATACAGATTTTAGTTTCTGACTATTGCATGGAGAAGTGCACATAAACGTGCTTTGAGTTTTGTTGCATACATTTTTTGGGATTTTTTTTTTTAATCCCATAAACGCACATATTCTATGGTTCTCTTGTACCGTTTTGTGCCATGTAGTTGAGATGAGGAACTAGGATAATGATGGTGATTGTTTACTCAGGAGGGAGACTTTTAATCACTTGGCTAGCTGGCTGGAAGATGCAAGGCAACATGCAAACGCAAACATGACTATAATGCTTATTGGTAATAAGTGTGATTTGGCTCACAGAAGGGCTGTGAGCACGGAGGAAGGGGAGCAGTTTGCAAAGGAGCATGGATTGATTTTCATGGAGGCGTCTGCTAAAACTGCACAGAATGTTGAGGAGGTGAGTACTCATGTTGGAAAATTGTCTTTTAACAAAAACCTCAACCATATATGAGAATTTAGTCTGGTTTGTTGCCTACACCTTTTTCAGATTTTATAGTAAATAATTTTTGAGCAGGCATTTATAAAAACAGCTGCTACCATTTACAAGAAGATTCAGGATGGAGTTTTTGATGTATCAAATGAGGTTAGTTTTCATTCTCTCTTTCCCACATCCTTTGGCTTATTTTCCAAATCTAGGCATTGTCTACTGCTCTGCTTGTGAGATGATATGTTGTGTGTAATTTGCTGATTGGCTTTGACTTATCAAAAAAAATTTGCTGATTGGCATGGAAATTAATTTTAACTTCTCTATAAAGTGGGTATATTGGACAATGATGCATATGACATGGAACCATGTTTGCTTTTTATAGCAATGTTGAAGAGATGTAGATAGTGTTGTTTGCTGATTCTCTAGTCTTGGTCTTGTTTGCAGTCTTATGGAATAAAAGTCGGATATGGTGGAATCCCAGGACCATCAGGTGGTAGAGATGGCTCTTCTTCTCAAGCTGGAGGCTGTTGCAGTTGAAGTTTGAGATCTCACTCGCTAAATTGAAAACAAACTGTCTACTGTTCTCGTGCTGTCTTATGCTTACCCTTTTTCTTTTTTCTTTTTTCTTTTATGGGTCTGATACTAGACTTCTTTCCTCTTTTCCAGACTTGTTTTATAATACGTCCATGTTCGTTATTCAAAATATGAGATGTTTGTATAATTCTTTATGATGTCTTGTGTATTTCATTGTAAATCCAACAGTTATTTCATTCATCAATAGTTGTGTTGAAGAGGATTGCAAATTGTGAAAATGCAAGTCGCACTCTTCTTCATTTCTGATGATCATCTATATAATGTATTTTGTTTGTTTTAACACCCGTTCTTATTTGAGTAATGTTACAAGTTCCTTTTGTATCTCTTTTGAATTTCTTCAAGAATTATGTGGTTATTAAAATTATTATTAGACTTGTGATTGATTATTATTAAATTTTGATCAAATAATGATTTTAATAGTCATATTATTCTTGAAGAGACTTAAGAGGGACTTTTAGAATTATTTCTCTTATTTAACAGCCGTTGTATTATGATGGATGGTTTTGTCGTAATCGATTGCTTTTGGGAAAGGTCTTTTGTAACAACATTTGATATCATGTTTTGTCTTGGAAAGACAAAATGAGTAGAACCTATAAGTTCTAATCATATTAATAACTACTTTTTTTTTTTTTTTTTTTTATAAAAAAAAGTAGTTGATAAGTTCTATAAAAGAATCAAAAAATTATAATTTTTCAAACTAAATTCATCCCTTGTCATGTGAGACAAAATTTATGAGTCTGAAAACAGTCCTTTAGCTAAAATTATGGAAGGAAACAAAGAAAAGATGCGCGCGTCTGTGTTGCATGTCCATCTGAGTTTACAGAAGCAGAGGCAGAAAAATAGGAAGAGAAGTGATGGGTGAATGTTGATGCTAGTAATAATTGAATTTCATTAACGTTATCTGTTTACTCCATTATTAAAGTAGTAAATTTATTAAAAAAATAATTAGCAAAAAAAAATTGTTACTTTGAGCTCTACCTCACTCTCTCTCTCTTCTCCTGCAAAGAAGTCTGCACAGTAATTCAGGGTTAAAATAATTTGTGTCATCGACTCAACGGCGAGTCTTGGGTCATCGAGTAGACGAAAAAGACGATCAACAGAGGGTGTTTTGGGATTGTCTATTGATATAGTTAGATCATCTTAGATGCATCAGAAAAAAACCAAAAGAGGAAGAAGAAGAAGAAGAAGAAGAGAAGAAGAATAGAAGAATCAGTCTTAATCAGCGGATCATGGCTTCCCCCGGAAACCCAAATCTTCAAAACCAAAATCAACAGCAGCAGCAAGGAACGCTGATGAATGTGCAAAAGCTGTTCAAACCCTCACCCAATTCTCCTCCTCCTAGCAATCTGAATTCCTCCCCCTCCTTCCCTAGTCCCAGTACTATTCCTTCTTTATCTGCTCCCTTTCCCATGCCTTCGTCTTCTTATCCTCCACCCACCGGCCCTTCTTATCCATTCCACCCCCACTTCCTCCTCTACCCACCATCCCCACATGACCATTACCAGCCTCAGCACCAGCACCAGGACCAGCTATTTCCCGCCAGTCCACGTTTGATGGCATTCTTGACCACCCAGAACCCTCCCTCCCCTCAGCCCTCTATGCCCTTCTCTTCACCATCTTCATCGCCATCACCGTCTTCCACTTCCGCCACTTCAACCGCCCCCTCCGCACCTCCTCCCACCAGGCTGCTCAGCACAAAGCTCCCCAAGGGACGCCATTTGATCGGCCACCGTGTTCTTTACGACATCGATGTTCGGTTGCAAGGCGAGGTGCAGCCCCAGCTTGAGGTCACTCCCATCACCAAGTACGCCTCCGATCCCGGCCTCGTTCTTGGCCGTCAGATTGCCGTTAATAGATCTTACATATGCTATGGCCTCAAGATGGGTAATATCCGCGTTCTTAACATTAACACTGCCATAAGATCTTTGCTTCGTGGCCACACCATGGTTCGTTGTCTTCCACTTCCACCTCTATACTTGATTACTTGTATCATATAGACTGGAGTAATTTTGTGCCACTTTTTGATTGTTTGAATAATTAGTATAATTTCAATTTTCATCATTTGCTTTAATGATATTGAAATTCATGGTATCAGAACTGTCGAGCATTGGTAACAGACAAGACTTTTGAGTCTGCACTTTTCTACACTATCATTGTAGAAATGTTCCCCCTTCAACCCACTCCCCCACACCACCCACACCCCGCAGCGCCCTTTTTTATAAAAAAAAAAAAAGCAAAACCAGGTTTTCACATCTCAAGTAGAGGAATTAAGAGTGGATTTCCTGTAAGATGCTCTGATCATTTTCTCTGGCGACTCACCTTTACATTATGAACCGCTTATTCATGAATATTCAATGACCAACTGCAGTGTAAGGATCATATAACTGTGTATGTGGTTCCTTCTAAACATATTAAAGATCACTCTTTGACATTTTATGTATTATATTATTTTTTTTGAAAATTAAAAGAGACTATTTACATTTTATGTATTATATTATTGATGCACAATGAATATTCATTCATTTTTTAAAACTCTTTCTCTCTCTCTCATTCACTATATTTGTACATCTTATGCAGAGAGTAACCGATATGGCTTTCTTCGCTGAGGATGTTCACCTTTTGGCTAGGTAGATATTTGTCCAATTTGTTCACTTGTCTTTTTCATTAGTCTTTTACTGGAAAGTTCTAATTTTCATTTTCTGCAGTGCTAGTGTTGATGGACGGGTTTTCATATGGAAGATCAATGAGGGTCCAGATGAGGAAGACAAACCTCAAATTACAGGCATAATTGGCCTTGCCATTCAGATAGAAGGAGTGGATGAATCAATCCAACCACGAGTGTGTTGGCATCCTCACAAGCAAGTAATAAGGAATTTGTAATTTGTAATATGTGCTATCAAATAAATTTTATCCTCTAATTTGTTTTTCGTTTTAGTACATTTTGCATTTTTGGCTTATTTTCCTTGGTTGTTAGTTTTATGTATCTTTATATTTGAACAACAAGAATTGCTTTTCAGGAAATTTTGATGGTTGCTATTGGAAACCATGTCCTTAGAATTGACACCACAAAAGTTGGAAAGGGCGAAGTATTCTTGGCAGAGGAACCTCTTAAATGCCACGTTGATAATCTCATTGATGGGGTCCAGTTGGTTGGTAAACATGATTGTGATGTTACTGAATTGTCAATGTGCCAATGGATGACCAGCCGTTTAGCTTCAGCATCGATGGATGGCACGGTCTGTATTCTCTTCCGGTTGGCTCTGTGGTCTTCCAGTTTTATCATTCTTATGCTGGTGCCTTCCATAAAGAAATATACACCACTTTGTATTGAATGTTAAGGTCAAACCGTATGGTTGTCATATCATTGTATGGCCAAATTTGTTGATAATAATATTTTTGGAACCCTTTATGTGATTTTTGGTGGGTTATTCCTTCACGTGACATTGAATGGTGCACCTCCACTACTTATATAAAAAAAAGAAGAAAAGAAAAGAAAAAAGAAAGAAAGGTGGTAATGTGATGACAAAGAAGTGGGAAATACAAAATTGGGCACTTAGCTCACTCTTGATGCTCTTTTCAGCATGGGACAACCTATGCAAATAATGAACAGGCATTTTCCATTGGTTGTGGAAGTTTTTGTGAAAATTCTGATGTGATTCATGAGTCAATTAGTTTGTATTGGGAATTATTAGTATATGTGGCCTTGAAATTTCATTTTTTTTATTGTTGTTTACTTGTCAGCCACTCTTCTGCAACAGGTGAAGATTTGGGAAGACCGTAAGGCATCACCGCTTGCAGTATTGAAACCACATGATGGCCATCCTGTTAATTCTGTGACATTCTTGACTGCCCCTCACCTTCCCAATCACATTGTTCTTATCACAGCGGTATATGCTTCTAATCTTTCTTATGTGAAACATGGTGAACTGTCATGCCAGACTTCAGGGGTATTTTTAGAATAATTTGTTATGTAGCTTCTTTGGTATTCACTTCTGGTTAGTCTGGTGATGGAGATCAATTTGGCAGTTCACACATAATCATCTGTATATCTGTTGTTTCCTTCTTTTTCTTTAGGGGCCACTTAATCGGGAAGTGAAAATATGGGCCTCTGCAAGTGAGGAAGGTTGGCTGTTGCCGAGTGATGCTGAATCATGGCAGTGTACTCAGTCTTTGGATATAAAGAGTTCTTCTGAACCCAAAATTGAGGATGCATTCTTTAATCAAGCTGTAGCCTTGCCCCATGCAGGCCTATTTCTACTTGCAAATGCCAAGAAGAATGCTATATATGCCATACACCTAGACTATGGACCTAATCCAGCAGCAACCCGCATGGATTACATTGCTGAGTTTACTGTCACAATGCCTATTTTGAGTTTGACCGGAACTAGTGACAATTTACCAGATGGAGAACATATTGTACAGGTATATTGCGTCCAAACACAAGCCATTCAGCAATATGCACTTGACCTATCTCAGTGCTTGCCACCACCCCTGGACAACATGGAATCAGAGAAATCAGACTCCAATATTTCTTGTGCTATTGATCCTTCTGGTAGTTCTGCTACTTGTGAACAACCTCAGGGAAGTAGACCCGCTGAGATGCCTGTAGTTAATGCTCCTCCTAGACCATCAATTCTTTCGAGCAGCTCTGAAATTGCCCCTGTAGTCAGCCGTCCTGCAAACTTGGCTTCTTCTGAGGCTACTACCTCACTGGAAGCTGTAATCTCTAGTATGGAAACAATTCCAAGTGATTTGCCTTCTCACAGTAGTGCAGAAAATATTCACACTGCATTTCCTCCACTTCCTTTGAGTCCAAGATTAACTCGCAAATTATCTGGTCTTAGAAGTCCATCAAATAGCTATGAGACTAACCCACCTCTCACTGATCATGGTAGTGACCAGCCAGCTCTTGAATATTCATCTGACCGGAGAATGGACTCTGTAAAAGATAACAAGACTGATGCGCCTCCATCGGGTGACAATTTGAGAAAGGGTGATAAAAATACTGCACAGAGTGATATTTCTATGGTTCCCAATCCTCCTATAGCATTTAAACAGCCAACGCATCTGGTAACTCCATCAGAATTGTTGTCTAGAGTTTCTTCATCATCTGAGAATTCTCAAATTAGTCAGGGTGTGAATGTGGTAGAGACAAAGGTTCAAGATGTGGCTGTCAACAATGATGCAGAAAACATTGAAGTAGAGGTTAAAGTTATTGGTGAGACAGGAACCAGTCAAAATAATGAGTGTGACCGTCAGAGAAATTCCCATATAATGGTTGTGGAGAAAAAGGAAAAATCCTTCTATTCCCAGGCCTCAGATCTTAACATTCAGATGGCCAGAGATTGTTGTGTGGGAACTTATAATGTGGAGAGAATATGTCAAACTAATGATGTAAGTGTTACTAAGGCACCAAACCAACCTCCTAACACTTGTGTGGAAGAAGTTCAAGATATGATGAATGATAAGCCTCCAAAGGTTGGTGAATCAGAAACTCTCATGCCAATTTTGCAGTCTCCAGCCCCAGCTCTGAAGGGAAAAAGACACAAAGGGAAAATTTCTCAAGTGTCTGGTCCATCTTCCCCTTCTCCAAGTCCTTTTAACTCCACAGATTCATCAAATGAACCATGTAGCAATTCAGGTGCCCCATCTACGGAAACTGCTTTGCCCCAGTTGTCAGCTATGCAGGAGATGCTTGAACAGGTGATTGCTTCGAATTTATATTATAGCCTGAAAACAAATTACCTGTCTGCTCTGCAAATTGCAGACAGATCCTTTACTTCCCCTTCTTGATGTTTGGATATCTCTTTTTCTTTTCCTCCTAATATTAATTTTGATGTTGTACCTCATATTGTCTGTCATATGTGCGCTTCCTTTTGTGTACCAAATATTTGTAGTTAACGATGTCACATTTTATTGCACATGAACTGGATACTTCTAAGATTTATGATATTATATATTATACATAATGATAACGTCTTAATTTTTACAGAAAATGTATAAATACAAATCTCCTTTGTGTCTTTTTTCTGCTTTCTAAGCATTCATATTGCATTATTCTTCTGTACTCATATTCCTAACGTGGTATATGCTTTTGGACTAATGAATTTGTCATATTTTATAGTTAATGAGCACGCAAAAAGAAATACAGAAGCAGATGAATGTGATCGTTTCTGCCTCAGTTACCAAAGAAGGTAAAAGAGTAGAGGGATCCTTGGGCCGAAGCATGGAGAAAGTTGTCAAGGCTAACACTGATGCTTTGTGGGCTCATTTCCTTGAGGAAAATGCAAAGCAGGAGAAGTTAGAACAAGACCATATGCAGCAGATAACAAACTTGATAACAAATTATATGAACAAGGACTTGCCAGCCATGCTAGAGAAAAATATAAAGAAGGAAATAGCTTTGGTTGGACCTTCTGTGGCTCGTGCAATTACTCCTGTTGTGGAGAAAACCGCTTCATCAGCTATTATGGAGTCATTACAGGTTCTAATGTTAAAGTTTGTCAAAGTTTGAGGGCGTGTTTTAGTAGTGTCTTATTGGCATTTAAATGTTCAATTCTCTTCTGTTCTCTCTTTGTTTTTTTTTTTTTTTTTTTATAGGAATCCACCTTTTTAATGGAATCACTGCTGGAAATGTGGTAACCATCACAAATAATAGGGAATGGTAGAAAAGATGCTTAGTCATGATAGCAGATAATTGATAATAATTATTCTTACGAATCATAATATTATTGAAGTCCCTGGTGAGCATGCTTTATATATTGCTTAGGTGGCATTCACTAAATAGGTTTGGTTTATAAGATGGAGTTTGCTCCTTCAAATGCTTGATACTACACATTATACTTTTTAATCACCATAGGCTGCTGTAACACCTTCATTTTTCTGTAAAATAGATGTGTCTGAGTAAGAGTTATATTGTGTACCATGCAGAAAGGAGTGGGAGAAAAGGCAGTCAACCAACTAGAGAAATTGGTTACTTTAAAACTCGAAGGTACAGTGACTAGGCAAATTCATGCACAGTTTCAAACTTCTGGGAAGCAAGCTCTTCAGGTAATTGCAAGCAAACATATATCAGTAGTAGCCATTACAGCTATCATGTGAACCTTTCTTCTTGTCCTGATCCTTCTTATATACCTCACTCTTAGATTATCAAGCTTATGCTTATGATTTGATTGTGTGTTTTTTGTCAATTATCCAAGGGCATGGATATTCATGCGTAGGAAAAAGTAGAAACACTGAACAGGACTCTGGTGATGGTTAAGTTTGAAATAGGTTCACCCATGTGTATGGTTCTGAAATGGTGTAATTTTTTATATGCATGATAACATTTTATATATTTCATGAATTACTACTGGAAACAAAAATATAGCCCATCATTAATCAATTCAAAACTCTGTACAATTGTTGAAACATGATAGACAAGCGATTATATGCAGTCAGAATCAATTTGTAACTGAGCATATTTCCCTAGGCTTAGAAAAAAGAAAACATATTTCCCAAGAAGAAATATAAGGATCTAATCAACACTCTTAAGGAGTGCATATCTTGATTGATTGTTGCCTGTCTCCATTGAGTCAAGCCTCCAAATTCACCCTTTATTAACTAATTCGCACAAAGTTTAGATGAGTTACATGGAGTTGTATGTATGACTCTATTCATATGTGTCTCCACTAATTTTGAAATTATTAATTTAGGAGGTCTATTAAAGTCTTTCTTTTCAGGTTATGTATTTTGGGTTGACTGGGAAAAAATATTTTGCTTATTCTTTAGCTTCTTGTTTTCTTGGCTTACTGACATGAATGGTCATATAATCATCTTTTGTGTATGCATAGACTTAGATAGCGTCCTTGGTTCTGATGATAATTAGTGGTATATGCACTGCAGGATGCATTGAGATCTAGTTTGGAAGCTTCAACTGTTCCTGCATTTGAGATGTCATGCAAAGCTATGTTTGACCAAGTTGATGCCACATTCCAGAAAGGGCTTAGCGAACATTCAACTGCTGTTCAGCAACAGTTTGAATCTACACATTCTTCACTGGCCATTGCTTTAAGGGTATGTGTAGCTTCACATGATAGTAGGAAGCAGATTTTATTTCTTTTTTTTAATCGCAAATGACAGTGACTTCTGAAATATTAAGTTTTTGTGGTATAATATGAGCCAGCTATGTAAAAAGAAAATGTGATGGACATCTCTTAGATAAATGCAATCCAGATTTTTTTGGAATTCTGTTGCAATGGGAAACGACTGATCTGGTTCATGTATATTTTATAGTTGCTCTTGCATGTTCTGGTCATTTGAGTAGGTCATATTTTAATCTCAACACTGCATTTTTTTACTGATGTAACACATAAGTTATCTCTATCAATATCTGCAACATTTTTATGTTATTAATATATAAATCCCACCTGGAAACAGAAGTAGAATTGTGGCTTTGTAATGTGAAGTTTTATGATTCAACTATCACATATTGCAAAACTATATACTGATCTTCTGATGCTATTTATAAATCCAAAGGATGCAATTAATTCGGCATCAGCAATCACTCAAACCTTGAGCAGAGAATGGGCAGATGGCCAACGTAACCTGTTAGCAATTGCAGCTGCAGGTGCTAACTCAACAGCAGTAAATCCCTTAGTAACACAGTTGAGCAATGGGCCATTGGTTGGTCTTCACGAGATGGTACATGCGTATAAGCTTCCTTCTGAGTCTGTAACTGTATCCTTTTATTTATTTATTTTTTGTGTTTCCCAACATTTAGAAGTCATTTCTGTGTAGGCTGAGGCACCATTGGATCCAACTAAAGAACTATCTAGATTGATAGCTGAACAAAAATTTGAGGAAGCATTCACTGGAGCCCTGCACAGAAGGGATGTGTCAATAGTTTCATGGTTATGTTCTCAGGTATTCTCTGCTCTCCTCACACCCCCACATATTATCACTCTCATTTTGAGCCCATGTATTGCTATAAGAGGTGTTGCTATAAGAGGTGCTGCATGTATAGAGTAAAGCAATTTGTCGTTTGAAAGATGCTTTTCTCAGGTCCCTTGGGACTTATCTTTTAGTTGATTGGTAGTGATATTTACAATATGGCACATAAAATATTCCTCATCAAGGACCAGCTTTCATATGGAATGTGTTCTGCATGAGGAATTGATGAATGGGCATTGTACACCCCAGCTTTTACTAATCTATTTGAGTTCTACATGTTCGTTCCGCCACCGGGGGGAGGGGGGGGGGGTTTGCCATCATACCAAGTTCAACCTTGCCACCCTTGTTGCCATGACTTGAAGTACTGTTGGGTGGGGGGTGTTTGCTAGTATTCCAAGTTTGTTGCCATGACTTGAAGAACTGTTATCTCTATGTACCATTCAGTTCAATATGGCTTGCAATTAGGAAATTAATAGGAAGATATACTCAAATAGTGATATTCAACCCCCCTCCCCTCTCTTATCCCAAAAGAACGTTGTTAAGAGGGGAAAAAAATAGAAGAGAGAGAGAAGTAAAGAAAAAGATGTCAAATGTGATGCACTTTTTAGGGTTGCTAAACTTATATATTAATTTGAGTTTATTTTTCTTGTGGTACTCTTCTATAGTTCCAGTTTGGTGGGGTGGCACACCTTTCACACTCTTCTAATAAAGTCGTTACTTATAAAACGATACAAAGAAAAGGATCAGCAATTTTGTTAATATCTTCTGAACGCAGTCCTAGATGTCTACAATAATGCCAAAGATTACCCAGAGGCCAAAGTTCTTATCAAAAAAAGATGTCTACAATAATGCATAATACTGAAAGGTATGTATATTGACTTTCTTAAGTCACTTAGAATCCTTAATTGAAAATCAGTAGTTTGTATATGGTTACTTAAGCCTGAAAACATTCCAATTTTACTTGTCTGGGGTGGGAGAGGAACTGGCATGGTTGTGTCTGTCTGCATTTGAGTCCATTTGATAATCCAACTGTAATTCCGGGTGGAGTTGTGTTATTTACACTTGGTTACTGGATCTAATTACCCAGGGACAGAGACATTAATTCTTTTGATTTTTGTGCCTCTTCCACCAGGTTGATTTACAGAGGATTTTGTCAACGGTGCCACTTCCTCTGAACCAAGGAGTTCTGCTGGCTCTTCTCCAGCAACTGGCTTATGATGCTGGCAACGAAACACCCAGAAAGCTGGCATGGATGACGGATGTGGCTGTTGCCATAAACCCAGCAGATCCAACCATCGCCGTGCATGTGCATCCCATCTTTCAGCAGGTATATCAGATACTTGGCCATCAACGGAACCTACCAACTACCTCTGCTTCAGAAGCAAGCAATATCCGCCTTCTCATGCATGTCATAAACTCTGTGTTAATGAGCTGTAAATGATTCTCCTGACTCGGTCACTACCATCATTGCAAAATTGTAAGTGGGACAATACATGGGTTGTATAGAAATCTAGGAAAGAAAGTAAATAATTTATGTAATGAGTTGGTATATTAATGATCCGTGTGAAATAGATATTTTATAAATACTTGCACCTCTCTTGTGCACTTTTGAAGAATATATATGAGATGAAGAAGCGCATATCTTTATTCCCCTTGTTATCTCGTTACCGTTTTCTTTTAACTTTACACCTCCATGAAATTCTATTTTAGCCCTTTCAATAGCAAATGATGTCTTGTTGAGTGGGATGTGGATGTGGAGGCAGTAAAAAAAAAATGACAAGTTTGAATGTAGAAAACGAGAAACCCACATTGTTCTTTTGCAGTTTTTTCATAGGCTAACTAAAAGATCGAGAAAGCCAAACTCAGTTGCACGTCTACCAGCACTGATCAGTTTCCCACCTCCTGGTAGGACGGTAGAATCCTGCCGTGTACCCATATGGACGTGCAGAAGCAGTGCTGGCCCCAATCGACAAATCGTAGCGAGCCCTGGCCACAGGATCAGATAGTGTTGCATAGGCATTGTGAATCTCTATGAAATCCCGAGCATTGGGATTGGAGGAGGAACTGGCTGCGTCTGGGTGGTACTGCTTTGCTAAATTACGGTATGCGGCTTTGATCTCCGTTTGGGAGGCAGTTTCCTTTACACGGAGTAATTGGTAAAATGTAGTGGCCGTGCAACTTCCAGTGCTCAATGAGAAGGAGAATAATGGCGATGATGGCTTCATTGTCCTCACTGAACCGTCCCCACTTTCGGTTGCAGTGGCGGCAGACACTGTAAATGTGATGGTCTTACGTTTGGGGCCGCTGGAACACCGTCTAGGCAACATTTCCTGCTGATTGTTGTCACCTGGGTCTGGGTGAGATATTTTGGACCTAAGTGAGGGTTTTGGAGGGAGAAGGGTGGTATTGGCTAACATTTCCTTCCTGATCGGTTCTTGCTTGGTTGGTACCTGCTGGAGGAGGAGAAACTGGATAGTTATGGTAGAAAGGAAACTTGAGGAGAGAATCTTGTTTGGGTAAAAGGGATAGAATTCAGTATGAATGTATGTAGAAGGTGGTGCCGAATGGGATGGAATATAAGCGAAAATGGAGAGAAGAAGTAGAAAGGAAGAGTGGTGCAGTGGGCGCCAACCTTTTTGGGGGAGAAAAGATCGAGTGATGTAGTGGGCGCCTACCTTTTTGCTTTGGCAGTTTTTAAAATCTTTTATTTATCTTTCGACTCGATACACTGTTGTTCGGTTGGTTAAAGATTACCCCCCCAAAGGCCAAAGCCAAATAGGCTGAAATAGCCAACCACCCTAAAGCAGTAAAGGGCGTGCCTTTGTTGTTGGCAACACACGGTCACGGAATCACGTGCATAGTTTTGAGCTTCTAGAAGAATTCATGAACAAGTTGCACGGTATCGTTTTACATGGCAAAGCCCGCTGTGGAATTTCACGGTTTGGCACATGTTCTACCTTTTCCGCTTCCGAGATTTCAGAAAAAGAATATTGCTGCAATGCTTCTGGCTGTTTTGGCGCCACCATACAAGACAAGGACCTTCTCCGCAAGAGCCAGACCCACAATTCCCACTTCGGGGCTTCATGTTCTTGATCTAATTGACCGTGCTTCCCTGGAAGCCGACCCTACTCTATACGATAAGTTGCTGAAGAAATGCACCCATCTGGGGAAGATCAAAGAAGGAAGAGCTGTGCACTCCCACATTCTCCGTTCCAAGTTCAGGGATGACCTTGTTATTCATAACACCATTCTCCACATGTATGCAAAGTGTGGCGCTTTGGATAATGCTCGTAAACTGTTCGACGAAATATCTTCTAGGGACGTGGTCACTTGGACTGCCTTGGTTGCTGGCTATTCTCAAAACGGTCGTGCCGAGGATGCCCTTCTTTTATTCCCTCAAATGCTCCGTGTTGGGTTGCAGCCCAATCAATTCACCTTGTCTAGCCTGTTGAAGGCCTCTGGGGCTGGGCCTAACCATCGGCACGGCCAACATGTTCATGCGTTTTCTTTCAAGTACGCTTATGATTCCAATGTGTATGTGGGGAGTGCCCTTGTGGACATGTATGCTAGGTTCGATCTTATGGATGATGCGCAGTTAATCTTTGATGGGCTGGTCAGCAAGAACGAAGTTTCTTGGAATGCTTTGATTGCTGGGCATGCTAGGAAGGGTGAAGGAGTGCACGCCCTGAGTCTATTCCGGGAGATGCAGAGGGAAGAATTTAAACCCACTCAGTTCACCTATTCTAGTGTTTTTAGTGCTTGTGCAAGCAGTGGGTCTCTGGAGCAAGGCAAATGGGTTCATGCACATATGACCAAATCAGGGGGTAAGCTTGTTGCTTTTGCGGGAAACACTCTTCTTGACATGTACGCGAAATCAGGTAGCATTGAGGATGCGAAAAATGTTTTTGATAGATTGGTGAAACGAGATGTAGTTTCTTGGAATTCAATGCTTAAGGGATATTCTCAACATGGGCTTGGGAAGGAAACCCTGCAATGTTTTGAAGAAATGCTGAGGATTGGAACTGAACCAAATGATGTAACCTTCCTTTGTGTTCTTTCTGCTTGTAGCCATGCTGGTCTTTTGGACGAAGGACAGTATTATTTTGAATTGATGAAGAAGAAATACATGATAGAACCGCATGTTGCACACTACGTCACAATTGTCGATCTTCTTGGTCGAGCTGGTCTTCTTGATCGAGCCTTGAAGTTCATAAGAGAATTGCCCATTGAACCCACTGCAGCGGTCTGGAAAGCCTTGCTTGGTGCTTCTAGGATGCATAAGAATGTGGAATTAGGTGCTTATGCTGCTGAACGTGTCTTCGAGCTTGACCCGTATGATTCAGGGCCCCACGTGTTGCTTTCTAATATCTATGCCTCTGCTAGAAGATGGGGCGATGTCTCGAAAGTGAGAAAGATGATGAAAGATAGCGGTGTGAAGAAGGAACCTGCTTGTAGTTGGGTGGAGGTCGAGAACACAGTCCACATGTTCATGTCAAACGATGATGCCCACCTGCAGCGAGATGAGATCCACGTAAAATGGGAGGAGATCAGTGGGAAGATCAAGGAGATGGGATACGTCCCAGACACAAGCCATGTGCTTTTGTTTGTGGATGAGCACGAGAGGGAAGTAAAGTTGCAGTACCATAGCGAGAAGCTAGCGCTAGCATTTGCCCTTCTCAACACACCTCCCGGTTCTACCATACTAATCAAGAAGAACATCAGAGTTTGCGGTGATTGCCATTCTGCAATCAAGTTTGCATCAAAGGTGGTGGACAGAGAAATCATCGTCAGGGATACCAATCGGTTTCATCATTTCCGTGATGGCTCATGCTCTTGTGGGGACTACTGGTAGTGCTGACTACTTAATCACCTACAAAGTCTCAAAAGTCTGGCTTTAATTGTATGGATGAAAAGTCACCATGTTCCAGCTCTTCAAGGTTTAAGTTGGCAATGGCAATGACTTCACAGGCCTCCTGGTTTGCAATGAGAGCCTTCAGAATTCGAATTATTTTGGCCTTTGCATATATATAGATTGTGATGGCCAGGGAACTTTGGGAAGTATCTTTAAGGAGAAATCGCTTCTGCCAGTGCCAGCCGGTAAAACGATATGTGATGGCTTTTATGTGAGGGAACAAGGCGGAGGGAAGGGGGTCGAGAGGGGTCAAATGACCCCTCTCGACCCCCAACATTTTTCCTTACCTATGGTAAATAATCCTCCAATGTCTTGGTTGCCCCACCCTAAGCCACTCATCAGGGCAATAGATATTACCCTCAACCACTCAGCCGCTTATAACAATTAACAAGGTATCGAGACTCCACTTTTAATGTGTTTAAATATCCTTCTATTTGTTTTTTTTATTTTAATTATTTTTTAACGCATCACCAACACCTTTTTTTTTAAAAAAAAAAAAAAATTACCGGCCAGGCAACCAATGACCAAACTGACCAAAATAATGAATAAAAATCACTAAATTTTTTTTTTCTTTCTTGAAAATTTCAGGCTTGTGATACAAATTTTATATTGAATAAACTTTTATTAAATATATATAATTTTTGTCACATATTTTTATAAATAATTATGGTTATTAGAGATTATAGAGAACAACAATAATTTCATTGAGCTGACAAGCTCATGTCGTGGTAGAGATCATTGTTTAAAATATATATATATATATATATATAATTAATATGTTAATGATAGAGACCAAATCTAAATAGCGTATCTACAAAAATGACATTGCCAACCAATTATCGACAAGATTTTTAAAATACACATGGTGTTATTTGAATCCATCATGGTTCAAAGACTCATCCATGACACCCAAATAAATTAACACTAGCTGCTAGGCATGAGAAAATAAATTATTGTAAGTTACATTTATATGTTTAAACCAATAATTAAATTTTGTTGAATTATTGATTTATTCATTAGTTATATTTTTAATTTTTTTTTTATCTGGACAAATGCTGACTAACCATCACATATTTACAGGCGAGGCAGGAAGGCAAATGCTATTAACTATGGAGATCGAGATTACATGATATGCACACAGAAAGCACAAAATGTGGGCATTCCTTCTCTAAAATCTACTATCAATTATTGTGGTTACTCCATAAGGCTTGTTTTGTATATGCTTAGCGTTCAAGGGCAGAAGCCCAGGTAGATCATCTCAAGGTTGCCAAGAAACAAGCACAATATGGGTTGGTCTTGTGGATTTATTTCGATTTATGGGATGACCCATTAGGGTGCTTGTGGATGAGGTGGCAAAAGGAGAGGGTATAGTTGGTGGAGAGTAGCAAAGAAGAAGAGGCGAGTCAGATCAAAAGAGTTACACGAAAAAGATGGTGGTATTGCCAATGCCTGTCTGGTGGTCTTTGGAAGCTAAAAATAGAGATGGGGAGAGGGCAAAGAACGCAAAAAAAGGAACGAACCCAACCATCTGTAATTCATTTCATTGTTGAACAAGTGCTGGAGAGGAGAGATGGACGGGTAAAAAGCGTGATCAGGGAAGTGTGTACTGTATACATGTTATGTGGTTGGAGACGGTTTTTGCTTAAAATCGCGTAGCGTGTGAGCAAAGCTCTCTAAATCTAATCGTCATTCTTCAGCATACGTTACCAACAACAGTTCCTGATATACAAAGAGACACGCAGTTTCTCAATCTCAACCCCAGCCTCCGCCTCTGCCTCTGCCTCATGAGTCATCAAAATTCAAAGGTAACAAAGCTTTTCTATTACATTAAATTCTTGACCCATCAATAAATTTTTGATCTTCTCTCTCAATCGGTGGCTCCACTTTGTATTGCTTATTCTTGTTTTATTTTTAACTTCTAATTTCTTTCGTCTTTTGTCCTGTAAGGTTCTCTTGCATATTCATAGCCGTAGGTGCATGCATGTCCACCCAGGTTCTTATTCTGTCAATTTCTACAATACAATATTTTTAATCTGAGGGGTACAGATGTAGACCTAATTAGTTTTATTCTAAGCATCTAGTGATTGGATTCTTCGATAGCTTGCTTGCTACCTCTCCTTGATTTCAAAGGATTTCTTTGTTCACGGCCAGTTTTTATCTTCCTCTCTGTATGAATACCGATAACACATGTTATTCCGCAAATACTAAAACATGTCTTACGAAAAAAAATAACATTCTACGCAGCTTTCATATGCTTTTGAGTGCGTACACAAGGACATATGTGTGTTGTAGATCCTACTATAGATCTATATATATATATATATATATGTTGCCTTGTGAGGTCTCAATGTTATCTATATATCTCTTTGACAGAAAGACTTTGCACAAATGGAGTTGGAGAAGCTTTACAAGAAGAGAGCAAGGGAAGGTGATCATGAGGACCATCAAGATTCTTTAAAGAAGATTAATGAAAAGAGGCAAGATCTCAAGGGCATCATCGACTTAAAAGAGAACAACGATGACAACAGTTGTAATTTCAAGACGTTGGGTTCCTCCTTGGCATTAGATGTTGGGGTGTTTGATTTCCCGTGGCTGAAAGATGGTATGATCTCCAAATCTGAAGACTGGAGATTGGAGGAGGACGCCTTCTCTTCATCGTTGATCTATGACACCACCACCGCCACGGCCACGGCCACTGGTATTGAAGTTCCTGGCCAATGTTTGTGTCAGACTCCAGAGGTGCTGCCTGAGGACAAGTTTGATGATGATTTGTGGCGGCCAGTAGTGCAGGAAGATGACGGGTTGGAAATGGAGGGTGTGGATTGCATCTGGAGCTTTCTACTTAGTCAGCCGCTTCAATAGGGTGGTACCTAAGAATATTGCCTTCAAATGTGGTGGAATACACCCCCCGACTTCATCAACTTTACATTCCAAGCTAAGCCTGCAGTCGTTCGTGTTCACCAGTTCATGTCGGATAGAGTTCACCTACACTGGACTGCCTAAACTTTTTTATAGTTTTAGATGTAAAGTAAAGGTACCCTTCCTTCTATGATGTTAATTATATATATTCAAAATCTTTGGGTGCTCTTACATGGGCATGCCTTCACCATTTTTGTTAGACTTTGTTTTCTCTATGATCCAGTTTATATAATAAGCTATGATTAGTTGGTAGTTCCTATATATTTCACATTGTGTAATTCAGTGTCATACCAGATGGAATAAAATGTATTCGATCTACTGTTTAGTGGAATGTATTGGTATTCTATATGCCATCCTAATTTCTAAAGAGACAGGATTTAATTAGTGCATTCAAGTTGTTCATTGCATTGGTTGTATAGGTTTTACTTATTCGGGTAGGTGTCAGCCGTCAAGGAAATTTGTACGTGGCCGAAGAGGTGAGATCTGGGTCCTGGACAAGGAATTTATCATATGAAATGAAATTACTGTCTATTGTATTTGTACCCAGCCACAATAAACAATCTCGTTGCAGAGATACCCCGTTCATCCCTAACCATTTTGTATTGTATTTTTATATCTTATCCGGAATTAATGCCCTTAAAATATGAAACATTACCGCAAAATCAAGGTTGACTTTGCTGCAGCATCATAAATTCGTTTTTTTTTTTTTTGGTTTTAGTGGTACTTGTGGGCTTTGCTTGAAGTGGGTAAAGGATTAAGGGTTGCAGAAGGCTGGGGCTATGTGATGGGCTTTGTTGGCCCAATGTGATGTATCTTTCGTTATTTTCATTGCTTGGAAAACTAAAAGAAACTGTAAGGAATTCTTGCCCGTTAACTTGTGCCGACACTTTTGTAACTGTAGAAGCAGTAGGCCGGAGATTATTATTAGTGTGTGGGGGTGATGATGTGACGTCTACCCAATATAGAAGATTATGGGGTCCAGGATCCAGGAGAAATAAAGTGCTCCCTGGAGATAAATCTAAAAGCCATTGATTGGTAAATTTGATACGGGCAGGGGGTCGTACTCCTGCAACGTTAACTTGGAAACTCAATTTTTTGTTCACCTATAAACCTTACACCAATGATTATGGTTGTTAATTGTTATGGCCCATTTTATATCACAAAAAATTATTGGTTGGATTCTATTTCTATTCTATGTATCCATAACCATAAACCCATTTCTAAATTGGCAACAAACGTGAAAATGTGATCCGTAAAAGGGAAGTTTTTGGACCTTAAAATTAGGGCTGGCAATTTTTACACGACCCGTGAAAACGACACGAACACGACATGTGAAAACGACACGAACACGACATGAATAAACAGGTAATGGGTTTGGGCTAATCGGGTTCGGGTCTTAATCGGGTCTACCCGTTTAAGACCATAATTTTCATGTCTGGGTCTACCGGGTCCAAGTGTCACCTGTAGACCCGGCTAATTATGGTCTGGCAAGGGTACCGCTATACCCGATTCTTGTTCAAGGTACTGCACCGCTGCATCTAACGGGTACCAATGTAGACTATGTTACTGTTCATTTTTTAAAAAAAACATAAAAAAGTCAAAAAAAAAAAATCCTAAACTAAACTAACCCTAAGCCTAGTGTAAAATTGGTATTATACATGTATAATTATAATTTAGGAATAAATGTAAAATAGGTCAATTTGGTTGGCTTAATTTATAAATTCCATTATATAATTATTATTAGACAATCATATGATTTAATGATCAATTAGTCATGTGATATAATCGTATAAATTTCAATAACAATACATTAATAATTTAATTGTGGTTAAAAGTAACACATTATTGAATCCAATGTTAATTACTTAATTTGATATTATACGAATGACATTATCATTGTACATGAATATTATGCTAAAGTATTTAAATTATCATTAAATCATATGATTAAGTATTAATCTTATACATTTGTATTATTCAATATATATGTATAATTATAATTTATAATGCATATGGACTTATAACATACATTAGAAGTGAGAATGAAGTTTCTAGTTAATTATTGTATTAGTATCAATTTGTATACTTATATCATATTATATATGTATAATTTTTTATTAGATAATCATAAGATTTAATGATCAATTGATCATATAATATAATCATATAAATTCCAATAACAATATATTAATACTTTAATTGTGTTTATAAGTAACACATTGTTGAATCAAATGTTAATTACTTAATTTGATATTATACGAATGTCATTATCATTGTACACAAATACTATAATTAAGTATTGATCTTATATATTTATAATTATATTATTTAATATGCATATAATATAATGTTATTGAATTAAGCATAACCCATATAACATATATTATTTAATTACTATTATATGGATTTAAATATATATAACTATTTTTTGTAATATATTTTGCATATATATACAAGATATTTGAACGAGCTAATAATTTGTTAACAATTAAATTAATAATGTTTTTGATATTATTATTATTACATTTTTCAAAAAGAAAGAAAGAAAGAAAAAAAGTGTTTTAAGTTTTTTAAACGGGTCGTGTCGGGTCTACCCAATAAGACCCGATTATTGTAAGCGGGTAAAACGGGTAGTGTCGGGTTATCCGTTTATTTTCGTGTCGTAATCGTGTCAAACCCGATTACCCGTTTAGCTAAACGGATCGTGTCTAGGTATAGCCTAATCGTGTAACGGGTACCCACAAATCATAATCGGGTCGTGTATGGATACCCATTTTGCCACCCCTACTTAAAACCATAATATACGGTGGTTGATAACTGATATGACCTTAAAGTGTGTTTTGAATGATTTGGTAATATATTTTTATTTCAGGAGCAAAAAATTTAAACAAAATGGGAAGAAAAGTAGAGTTGGGGTTGGCCAATTAGGCTTTTGGATAATGGATGTCATATGAGTGTGGTAAAAGGGCCGTGAAACGCGGGGTGTGCTTTTGTTGTGAAGGTATGTGGCTCTCAGCCTTATCTTCATTTTTATTCTATCGAAAGCTTTTGGAGAGTGAATTGAATTATCGAAGAGATTAAAAAAAATAAAATTGACAGAGACAAATAGGAAATTAGGAATACTACACTAGCCTAGCCTGCTGTCTTTCTCTCTCTCTCTCTCATTCATCATCATTATCATTACCGTTGCTTGCTGTTGCTTTCTTTCGGTTCTCTTTTGCTCTTTTTGTTCCCGGAAGAGAGCGAGGGTGGGTTTTCTTCTCTGCTTCTTTTGGCAAATGCGTGAAAATTGAGTGAGTCTTTTTCACAGCACGCGTGGCTTTGTTTCGACTTTCGAGAGAGCGAGTTGTAGACCTCCCTCCGCCTCTGGGCCTCTGGGGAGAAAGATGAGGGTGAGGAATTTGGTGGTGGTGTTGCTCTTTGTGACGGTGATTGCTCCGATTGTGCTTTACACTGACCGCCTCGCCACTTTTAAGACCTCTTCCAGTAAGTTCCCCTCCTCCTCCATCGACCCAATTCTCAACAAAGTTTCCTCTTTCTTTTTTTCTTTTTTCTTTTTAAAAAAATTTGCTTCAACTTTTCCCTTTTTCTGAGCCCAATATTTTTGGATTACAATTTTCTGCAGCTAAAGACGAATTTATTGAAGATGTTCCAAGTGTTGTAAGTGTAAAAGAATTTTTATTTATTTTTCCTTTTGTATCTGTACTTTTGATTTTCATCGCACAAATCTTAGTAAATAGTAACCAATGAGGAATATCTGCTTTGTTTTTGACTACGCAGACTTTCAATAGCCATAACCAGCATCTAAATCTGCTACCCCGGGTATTATTACTTTGTTCTGGGTGCGAGCAATTTTTGTTCTTTTCTTTTTCAGAGAATGGAGGAATGGAGATGCATCCTTAGGAGTAGTAAATTTCAGATCTTTCCTCTTCAACTTTTTTTTAAAAAAATTAAAAATTAAAAATTTTCCCTTCCCAGGAATCGTCAAATAGCCTTAAAGAACCGATTGGAATCGTATATTCAGATAACTCTAGCAAATCTCTTCCAAATTCTGCTGCTTCAGCCCAACAGCGCCCCGCTCACATTGGGCTTTCAACGCAAGGTAAACCATTTTTCCTTTTTTGTTTTGTAATTATTGAAGGCAATTTGCACAAGTGCATAATTGAACAATCTTCCTCGTCCTTCGTAAATTTTTGGGGTTGGATTTTTATCTCTTTCGTTTTCATTTAGCGGAATCGAGGGACCATAAATCTACTAGAGTATTATCTACTACGACGGATGAGAAAGATCAGGATCAACATCAATCTCAAAGAGAAAACCCCATCAGGGAGGTCACTGATGGACTTGTGCAAGGAAATGACCACAAGTCTGATACAGCCACTGAAAGAAAGGAAATTGGGGAAGATGCAATTGATGCCGGCGACAAGGCTGACCCATTATCAGATAATTCCTCTCAAAATATGGTATTTGTCCTATATATTTTTCTCTCTAACTTCCTTTTTTTGTTGGTTCAATTGTCGATTTGCTACTTATTGCTGCTTCTCATATGCGTGGCTCAGTTTTTTGTTAAAATTTAGAAATTTTATATGCCTTGTATATGCTGGGTTGCTTTTGTGCTTGTAATCCTGCTCAGGAATTAACTCAATTTACTCAATTTACTCAATTTATGCTTCTGTTGATTTTGATGTTTGTTAGTGGGCTTTCATTACGTCCAATCCACTGTAGAAGTTGACTAACTCTCGTATTGTTCTGTGTATTGCTTCTATAATAAAGCTGATCCCTAGGTTAATAGTTAGAATTTGAAAGTTCCTTTTAGTGTGCTATATCATCTTGAAATAGAGGTTACACTACTGGACTTGATATCTAGTGCAACTCAGTATCATTACTGTCTGTCGTCATTAATGCATGGACTTAAAATGTTTTTTCTCTTCTACTCTCCTTTGGCGCTGCCTCCAGGAAATAAAGCGGGAGCAACTATCCTCTCAAACCCCAAGCAAGGTTGGTAGGAAAGAACCCATAAAATCTGACACCCGCAAGCAGAATGATCGAACAGCTATACCAGATGCTCGGGTGCGGCAACTTAAAGACCAGCTCGTCAGGGCTAGGGTTTATCTTTCCCTCTCTGGCATGAGAAATAATCCCCATTTTAGCAGGGAGCTCCGAGGGAGGATAAAGGAAGTTCATCGAGCACTTGGGGATGCTAGCAAGGATTCTGAACTGCCAAGGAAGTAAGTGTTAAGAGTGCCAATGACCAATTTTTCTCAAACTTTTCCTTCAAATGTCTAGCTGATGCTTTATTAGGTTCTATGTATGGCTTGCAACCATTTAACATCTTTCTTTTTATTTATCTGTTTTTATGGTTTTTGTTAATGCAGTGCCTATGAAAAATTGAAGGCAATGGAGCAAACATTGGTCAAAGGAAAGCAGATTCAAGATGATTGTGCTGCTATGGTGAAGAAGCTGAGGGCTATGCTCCTCTCAGCAGAAGAGCAGCTCCGGGTGCACAGAAAGCAGAATGTGTTCTTGTCACAATTAACTGCAAAAACGCTTCCGAAAGGTCTGCATTGTCTTCCACTGCGCCTTACAACGGAGTATTATACCTTGGATTCTTCTCAACAGCACTTTCCAAATCAGGAGAAATTAGAAGACCCTCAGTTGTACCACTATGCTTTATTTTCTGATAACGTATTGGCAGCAGCAGTTGTTGTAAACTCAACTGTTACACATGCTAAGGTAATTATGTTCTCTCTTGATATGTTTAATACTTCCTTGCTTGCCAAGAAGAATGTTAAAGAAATTTTATGGTTGTTCAAAGACAACTATTTCTACATCCTTTTATTTTCCTCCCCCACACACACAGATTTTTTTCTTTTTTCTTTTTCTTTTTAAAGAACAATTAATTATCTGTCATTTCAATCTGGATATCTTTTGTTGAAATCTCAAATTTATCGAATTGCTTGGAATCTTGGCAGCACCCTTCGAAGCATGTGTTTCACATTGTTACTGACAGGCTCAATTATGCGGCAATGAGGATGTGGTTTCTGGTAAATCCACCAGGCAAAGCCACTATCCAGGTTCAGAACATAGAAGAATTTACATGGTTAAATGCAAGTTATAGTCCAGTTCTCAAGCAGTTGGGTTCTCAGTCCATGATAGATTATTACTTCAGAGCTCATCGGGCCAATTCTGATTCGAATTTGAAGTACCGGAACCCAAAATATTTATCTATCCTCAATCATCTTAGGTTTTACCTGCCTGAGATCTTCCCAAAGCTCAACAAAGTGCTGTTCTTGGATGATGATGTAGTTGTTCAGAAGGAGCTCACTGCCCTTTGGTCCCTTGATTTAAAGGGGAATGTTAATGGTGCTGTAGAGACTTGTGGAGAGAACTTCCATCGTTTTGACCGGTATCTGAACTTCTCAAATCCTCTTATCTCAAGGAATTTTGACCCTCATGCTTGTGGATGGGCGTATGGAATGAATATATTTGATTTGGAGGAATGGAAGAGGCAAAACATCACAGGGGTGTACCACTCGTGGCAGAAGCTGGTAACTAATATAATTTGAAATTGTTTTCTCTGTGGATTATGCTCTTTTCTGGCTTTAGTACTTGTTTGTTTGGTTGACAATTAGCAATTCTTTTCTGGCTTTAGTATTTGTGTTTGGTTGGTAAGATTTTCGACCTCACCGTAGCACATATATTTGAATTCCATGATGAAGATAACCATTTTCTACTTGCATTTCCATATCCATTCAGACAAAGTAGGCCAACTTAAAGTCCAATGTTTAGTCCTAAGGCCCCACTATTTCATTTCTAATTACAACTAGGGTGGTGAGTTGTTTTTTTTTTTTTTAACATTCTGTTGTTGGGCACAGAATACTTGCGTACTGTTCACATACAGTATTATATGTGCATATATTGCAAGAGATTCTCTCTTGAATTCCTTTTTCTTTTATTCAATATTGAAGGCTTTTTCCAACGCGCAGAATCATGACAGACAGTTGTGGAAGTTGGGAACCTTACCACCTGGTCTCATAACATTTTGGAAGCGCACTTATCCACTTGATCGACCCTGGCATGTGCTAGGCCTTGGTTACAATCCTAGTGTCAACCAGAAGGAAATCGAAAGAGCAGCTGTCATACACTTCAATGGGAACCTGAAACCATGGCTTGAGATAAGCATGCCCAAGTATCGGAACTACTGGACAAGATATATTGATTACGAACATATATATTTGCGAGAGTGCAACATTAATCCATAAAATGGTCCTCGTGTTTTTTTCTAATCTTTGACAAGATAAGCAATACCCAAGCAGCTGTCCTCAACGATATCTATGTGGCCATTCAATTTTACAGGTCTGTGTCCCTCTCTGTGTTGGGTCTTTTTTTAATCTTATGAGTTTAATTCTTTCTGCATACATTTTAATTTACATCTTTTTTTTCTTTCTCGTCTTTAAATATTTAGTTAGAAGAGTGGGGGAGGCCTAATGCAGGGATGCATTTAGTTTTGGTATCCCGAGTTACTAATCTGCCGAACTGCAGGTGTATTTTGTAAATGATATAAAGCTAGATTTTTGGGCATCAATAGAGTGTATGTCATCTTCTCGTGGTCTATCATCATGTTTATGATTTTCTCTTAGATTGCAGTTCTTATACAGACTTGCACCATCCAGTTTGTTTTCTTTTTGCGCAAGTAATGATGAATTTATGGGGATTTTCGGCCCTACTTTCACTTGTTGATACTGATTTCAAACCAGCAAAGCAAGCCATCGTGTTAACTTGTTGATCCACAGAATCCACTTTGGAATCGACTGTAGCTAACAGTAACATAAGCTTGTGGGAAATCTTCGTAACTATTTCTTTTCGTAGGCAACGAAACGATAAATGTTGCTCCTCTGCATATATATATATATACCGTACATATATTTGCATGTTTGGATCTGTGGCTGTGCTGACAGATATTTTTGTGGTAGTCTAATCCAGAATGAAGAAAATATTAATATTGAGTGGTGGTGGTTGTGAATGATGTTTTTATATATATATATTAAGTAAGTTAAGCGGGAACAGGGTGTCGCAACGCGCAATTAGTTAGTCAAATTACGTAAAAGACGTGTGATGGTATTCACGTTGTCACATGGTGGGTGGGGCGGGGGGGGCCCCTTTCTCCATCATATTACTCAAACGGCATTTGTTGGCTTCTTCAACAATCAACACCACACTCCATGTTGATGATGATGATGATGATTGGTGAGAACGTAAAAGAGTTGGAATCCCTAGGCACGTGGGCCCCGTTAAGAATGGGGCTCATTGATCTGTCATTCACTAAAATATGGGTTCTTGTGTTCTACAGCTTCGCCTTCACGTGAGAGTAGTCATGTCTGAATCTGAAGTCTGATGAAGTGGGGAAAAAAACAAAAATCTATCGTATTTTGTTCTGCTCTTTTTTCTTTTTTTAAGGAGGGAGGATCTGGACTATCAGAAAATGTTTTTCATTACTCAACTACTCTTCTAAAAATTTTTTTTTTTTAAATGAATGAATAAATTTTATTAACCAACAACTAGGGGTGTAAACGACTAGGGATATAAACGAATTGAGCTTGAGCGAGCTTTCCTTGTTTGGGTTTGGCTCTTTTAAATTTTACTCGAACTTGAGCCGAGTTTAAGAATGAACCAAAAAAATGAGCTTGATAATAAGTCAAGTCGAATTAGTTTACGAGCTGGCTCTTATATTTAATTTAATTTAATTTTTTATTAATTTAATTTTTTATTATAAATTTAAACTTTAAACATTCTTAAACGATTCAAGAAGCCAGTTTATATATGAGCATTTATTTAGTCTAGTTAGTTAAGCATGGAGCTTGAGTCAATATAGTAAGACGTTTGGTTTCAAAGAGAGAGGATATGCATCCTTTAATATTAATATGAGCAATTATGTGAACAATTATCAATTCGAGCCTTATACAAGCTGCTCATGAGTTTAATTGAGTCGAGCATAGTTTGTTTCGTTTAATATTCGAGCCATGATTCGTGTTCACGAAACGTTTTATTTAATATTCGAGTCGAGTACGAGCTGAACTCGAGCTCGCTTGCGAGTGGCTTGCTCTCTTAACACTTCCAACCAACAACTAAACACTTTACAAATTCTTCTAAAAGGATTTGGCTTCTATCTTTTTCTTTTTTCTATTTTTGGCATGTTCACACAAGATGGGGAAGGGGGATTCAAACTAGTGACATCCGCTTCATTAGATCCTAGCCAATTGGCTTCTATCTATAGCATACATACTGTTATAAATTAAATGGTTTAGATTTATCATAAAATAATTAAAGTAATTGAAGGGTTTAGATTTATCGTAATAAATATCAATAAATAGAAAAAGTAATAAATGAAAAATAAAATTTGTATTTATTATGACAGATCTAAACACTTCAATTACTTTAATTAAATCTTTACCATTTAATTTTTTAACAGCATATATATTGTAATTTTAACTATAATTTTAACTATAGCATATAAGTCGGATCCCTTCTAAAAAGGTTGTACCAAATGAATATTTCTTTATTTATATTCGACCCATGACCATGCCAGTTTGTCATTATTCCAATAAGACTCATTAGTTTAGTATTCATAAATGGCATTATAATATATCTCTTGCAGCCGCATGGTAACATTATTGGGTTAACTTGGATCTGCGTTCTTAAATCCTTTTGATAAACTAACTAGTAACTGGCCCAAGTCCAAGCTAATAAATCTGGATGTATAACCATTGATTTATGATCATATTCTTACTAAATGATAATTTTATCCCTCTAAATGACACTAATTAAATATTATTTATTTCATTGAAACGGAGAAGATCCTATTCTAAATTCCAAGAGCACCTCTGTTAAAGCCTAAAGGCTACTGACTTCCCAAATAGCAAAATAGAGGTGGCTTTAAACCTGTCAAAATTGAATTTTTAACAAAAAGAAGAGAACATTATTAATTATTGTATCATGATATGCCCTGTAGCCAGATTCAATTGCATTCTGATAAACTCAAAAAGTCAAAGAATCAATTTTATCACTTGCTAAAATTAAAAAGAGTGTCTTAATAAATGATAAACATAATATTTATCCCAGGTTGAGTCCACAATTTGGGTCAAGTTAGTCAAGCTCAAATCACGAGCCTTGACTAGGTTATAAGAAGTATGGCAAGAAGTCTTCAAGAGGTAGTTCAATAAGCTGGAATCACGTCTAATGAAGCGAATGTCACTAATTCGAATATTCATCCCCCTCTTGTGCAAACATGTCAAAAAAAAAAAAGTATGACAAGAGGATAATTGTCTCATTATTCCTCGATAGAGAACCCGACAACATTCTTAGCCTACCAATAAGCATGTAATCGGACACCAATTTTGATGTTGCTATTAGGGGGACTTATGCAGTGGCTACAACATTGATCGGCAATGATATGGGGATCATCTTAGTGGCTCTCACTTATAAACTTACTTCCACTAATGTTTTGCAAGGTGAAGTTTTTGCAACCCTTTTAGCTATTAGTTAGCCGCCTCTTTGAGCTTTGGATGTCTCTCTTTGGAAGGAGATGCTCTTTTAGTAGTTTTGGTTGTGAACAATCCACCTCTTTTTTATTCTTGGTCATTTGCTAATTGTATTTCAGAAATTAGTTTAGCTTTATCGTCTTTTCAAAGTTAAAATGCTTTAAAAATTTCTCAACATGCCAACTTTAAGGCATATGCTTTATCTAAATAGGCTGCTTCTAATCATGTTTTTGGAAGCTTTCCCATGGGATACCCTATTCTCTCTTCCATTTGGATCAGGAATGGCAATGAGTCAAGGACCCTCTCCTGTAATCCTTTCTCATCATTTAATTAGGAAAAAAAAATCAAACACCACAATGCGAACTATCGACCACGGGTCCACAACTTAGCAGCATGCAAGGAATTTGGCATCATGCTTGGCCAAAACCATACCTCATCAACAAGTGTCACCTAACCAAAGATGAGCCTCTTTAGAAGCAGTGGCGGAGCCACGACCAGAGGGAGCCGTGGCTCCACCAATAAGTTAAAAAAAAATAATAAAAAAAAATTATATAAAGGGCTATAAAGCCTTCAAAAATTTTACATGGACTAGGGGGAGCCACGCTCTCCCATGACCCACGTGCTGTTGCCCCTGCAACAGGCCTCCATTAAAAAAAAAAATGATAAGTGCATCGAAAAAATATATATATATTCTCAAACAAAGAATACCCAAACTCACATTCTCAACTCGTGAGTTTCCCTTTGGACTTTTTCTCAGCTTTCTTTATTACTCAAACTCAAACACAATTGAGTTTCTATTCCAGATTTGAGTGCTCGTTATATTCAAGGTCGATGTTGTAATCAAAAGAATCACATTACAGTGGAGCATCATTATCATTTTGACATATTCAATACTACTATTGACTTTCAATTACAAGAGCTTAATAGTAAGTTTGGTGAAAAGACGATAGAACTTTTAACACTTAGCTCTGCTTTGAATCCAAAAATGCTTATATAAGTCCTTCAAAATTGACAATATATGTATCATTGCGGAGAAGTATTATCCTCATGATTTTTTTGAGCAGGAGAATCTTAATTTGAGATACCAATTGAAATATTTTGAATTTGATGTGCTTATTGAACCGACATTACATAATTTGTCTTCCATTGCAGAATTATGTTAAGGATCAGCAAAGACAAAAAAATCAAATACATACTATCTTAGTGATAGATTGATTCATCTTATTTTGACTCTTCCAGTGTCTACAGCAACTACCGAACGAGCATTTTCAGCAATGAAAATTGTTAAAACACGACTACGCAGAGAATGATTTTCTTGCAAATAGTTTAGTTCTTTACATTGAAAGGGAAATTGCTGAGAGCTTTGATTTAGATTTGATACTTAATGATTTTGTACTTCTAAAAGACCATAAAGTGCATTTCTAGACACCTTTTTTTTTTTTTTGTATTTCTGTCTCTTTGATGTAGTGCCAACATATTACATTTCTAATATATCAATTTGAGCATATATTTATGAATTTTTATAGATATTTTTTTTGTAATGCATATATTGTGTGAATTATCAAATTTTTAAGTTAGAGAAAATTTTGTAAGATGTTAAAAAAAAATTTTAGCAGCTCCCTCAATATTAAATCTCTTGCTCCGCCATTGTTTAGAAGACAAGAATTCAGCATCATGAGCAATACCCAATAAAGGGCGATACTTACTCAAGATCATATTCATTAATAGATACCCCACATGTTTCAAGCGAAATGAACGTCAACTATTTTATGGTTAATATTTTTATTTTGTTGTATCTAATAATGTATATGATGCCGAGTTATTTAACTATTTTTTAAGTGATGTGGCATCATATATACTACTTAAATATGTATTAATCATAAAATGGCTTCTTTGGGTCCTATATGGCACAAGGGAGGACCCAATTCAGGGAACTTAACCATCCTTTCAGCTTTAAGTGTCCATTTTTTCTTGTTTTCAATGGATAATTCAATCAGATGAAGATCACACGTCATGAAATGAAGTTCACCCATTCCTTTCTTCTCTTTCTGTTCTCCTATATAGACATCTCAAAAAAAAAAAAAAAAACATCATCAATAAACATGAAGTATAATGACTATTTTTAGATTTACCCATGTTTAGAATATAGTTGTAGGTAACGCTCAGCTGGCGTGGCGTTTACCACAAACTCGTACTAAGGAGTAAGGGCCCGACGAATTTGTGTGTGCATGTTTGGACTACTTGAGGCTTCCGTTGTGCTAGTGTGCTGCTACCACTTTTGAACAGTGAGCTAAGAAACTAATCGACGGCTAGCTCTGCATCTTAGCATTAGCTGCTCCTCGATCGCTAGGGGAACGTACATCTAAAGCCTCTCTTAGTTAGAGAAAATTGAACGAAGGCCGGCTGGTGGTATGCTCTCTCTCTCTCTCTCTCTCTCTCTCTCTCTCTCTCTCTCTCTCTCTCTCGTCTTTCCCTGTACAAATCTGTACTTCTGCTGCGATCACATGCAAACACATCGTTCGTTAAGAGTAGTAGGATGGCCATTGGACCCAAAAGTTACGTTCAAGTTACTTTTTTTCTTCATACTGTTGCTCTTGCTTTCTTTGCAACTCCAGTATTGTACACCATGTGTATGAGGAAAAGCCTCACAGAAGTAGGACCCAAATATCGATACTTAGTATATAGTCAAAGGAAGTTCTTGATATATAGAGGTATTGATTTTATCAACAGGAAAATAACAAACCCAGATAAATGCTCTTGAAGCCGCTAGCCGTATCTTCTGCATCATGGGATCCATCCCAGAAGGGTGAACTTACTTATCTTCTTTCTTTTTTGTATCTCTTCAGTTTTTAACTGATGCTGACCTATGTTGGACATGCCAACACTGATTATATAACATGTTTCCTTACAAATGTGTATTAGTTTGGCTACCACTTTGCAGGTGTTTGCTTGGGCTTATTAGAGTTCAAGAGACCCCAATTATCGGCTTTAAGGTCATATACTCTTGGGCCTAAGGTTTCTATTCTCTCTTTCATGTGCTTTTTCTCTGTTAACTTTTATCCTAAATTACTGCGGGAAGTGTCTATCATAACATGCATAGGAAATGCTCTGTGTATTATTCATTTTCGGTTTCCACCTTCATGGTCTTGATGAATCAATTGAAATGGTCTCGTTTACAATTTTTAGATTTCTTTGTTGCATTAAAGTGATATGGGACCATACAAATGCTATAACCGAAGTTTGTAAACAAAAGATGGTTTAAGGGGATTAAAGTAAATCAGTCATCACTCCGTGGTTTACTTATAACAGCAAAAAATTGAGGATTGTCCTTCCTCTTACGTTGTTAAAGCGTCCACATGATTTGAATTTGAGTTCACAATAGTTGTTCTGAAACCTCAAACTTTAGTTTCATTCTAATTGCAGTTTGGGCATGAACGGCTTCAGAAAGGCGGGCCAATAATATTGGGAACTTTCCTTTGTTCCAATCAGAGGGCCAAAAGAAATCCACCTTTCAAGAAACAAGAAGCATATCCTCAAAATGTGAATCTTCCACCCATACTACCTAAGAGAAAGAAGAAACCCTATCCCATTCCCTTTAAGGAGATCAAGCAGGCTGCTAGGGCAGACAAAAAACTTGCAGAAATGAATATAGAGAAAGCCCTCGAACCTCCAAAAAATGGATTACTTGTTCCCGATCTGATCCCTGTTGCTTATGAAATAGTAGATGCCTGGAAAGTTTTGATTAAAGGCCTTGCACAGCTCTTGCACGTCGTTCCCGTGCATGCTTGCAGGTAATGTATTGTTTACAATTTTTACTACTCCCGATATAGTTGCAATTGTATTTTCTATTACTTTTGTGATGCTCCTTATTTATATTCGAGTTTTTTATGCCATTACTTTCAAGGTCGGTCACATTCCCTATTATTTTCCTCATATCCTAGATAATTCTAATAACAAATTATATAGTGAGGCCTATATGTCGGAATGTAATTTTTTGAGCTCTTCTACAGTGAATGCTCTGAAGTTCATGTGGCTCAGACTGGTCACCACATTCAAGACTGCTGTGGTCCAACCAGTTCATCTCGTCGGAGCTTCCACTCATGGGTCAAAGGCTCCATTAATGACATGCTTGTGCCCATTGAGTCATATCATCTTTATGACCCTTTTGGTCGGCGCATCAAGCATGAGGCGCGATTTGAATATGATAGGATTCCAGCTGTTGTGGAGCTATGCATCCAAGCTGGTGTGGATATACCAGAGTACCCTTCACGCCGAAGAACCAAACCTGTCCGAATGATTGGGAAGAAAGTGATTGACCGAGGTGGATTTGTTGAGGAGCCTAAGCGATGGTGCTCCACTAATCCATCTTCGCTTGTTGATCTTGATACATATGGTGCATGTGGACTGTATCCACCTCCACCATTATCAGGTGTAGCAAGGATTGCACAAGAGACGATTGATGCATATGAAATTGTTAGATTGGGTGTGGATAAGTTGATGAGGAAATACACAGTGAAAGCGTGTGGGTATTGTTCAGAGGTTCATGTGGGTCCTTGGGGTCACAGCGTTAAGCTGTGTGGGGAATTCAAGCACCAATGGAGAGATGGGAAGCATGGTTGGCAGGATGCGACTGTGGAAGAAGTTTTCCCTCCAAATTATGTGTGGCATGTCCAAGACCCAAAGGGGCCTCCTTTGGGGGGTGCACTGAAGAGGTTTTATGGTAAGGCTCCTGCTGTGGTTGAATTGTGCATGCAGGCGGGGGCACAAATCCCTTGCAAATACAAGCCCATGATGAGGCTTGACATCGTAGTCCCCGAGAGTGAGGAGGCACGCTTAGTTGCCTAATGGAGCCTGTCGAAGATGATTTCATACTTGTATATTTGTCATTGGATGAGTGATATCAACCCATCAATATAATGCGCATATTGGCATCTTCAGTGAGCCTTGTTATAATTAGGTCACCGTGTTAGCGCAGGATGTCAGTATGATTTATACTCTTTCAAGTCATGCCAGTCTCGAACTGCTGTATATTAGCACATTCAAATAAGTAACATTTTTATGTTTGAATATTAAAAAGAAAATATAACTATTCAACAATTATGGCAATAGTACTATTAAGACAAATAGCATCTCCTCTAGTAAAATAACGAGCAAAAGCTAATGTTTGAGGTATGCGAAAAGTGGGATGAGTATAGGCACAAGTGAAGAAGAAGTTGAAAGAAAGGAATCCAAAGAAAGTTCCTGGTTTTAGTTGGATAGAAGTGAAGGGCAAGAGTAATGTATTCTTTGTCGGGGACTAATTAATATCATCCACAGGCTTGAGGAAATTCATGTACTGCTTCGAGAGAAGCTTCTTCCCATAATGCTGGAGAAGGGTTTTTTTTTTTTGTCCTATTCAATACGGGAGAGGGGAAAGGGGGATAATGTTGGAGATGGGTTAACGAGAAATATGTTCTGGTTTAAGAAATAAATTTGACCCTTTTTGTGGGTCGCATGTGTTTGTTCATAAAAGATAATGAAAAAAATTTAATGAAAGAGGCTCTTACAATTTGAGACTTCTGTTCTAGTCACCAAGGCATTTGGTCCAATGTTGTGTATATTTTCCCTTTTGAATGGAATAGCATAGTCATTTTTTGTTCTGGTCTTGAGATGGGCGGGTCAATTTTTGGACAAGGTCTGTATTTCTCGCTCTATGTATAAATAGAATTAGTCCATTGAATTCTATTATCCCCGTGGATTCAATCACTTAATTAAAGTAGAGAATACCATACTACTCCACACACAAAATACGTTGTTCTTGTTTTACAGCTATTGTTATCAACACAAAGATGAGATGATTGAAGCATGAAAGATCACTAGACATGTTGACGGCCTTGTTTGGGAAGCAAGATTTTCCAACTCAAACTCAATTTTTTTCTAAATTCATGTTTGGCAATTTTTTAAACTCAACTCAACTCAAAATTTTAAACCCAATTAATAAAAAATTATAAATAAAGATTTAAGATATATATATATATATATTTAGGGTGGCTGGAACATCCCGGGTGGTAGCCAGACCACTCCAAAGAATTTGAGAGTGATTGATCCATCCTTCCCCCAAGGGCCGAAGCTAATGACCACCTCCACCCTCGTCCAATTTGGGAGTGGCGAAACACCTTCAAGTAGTTGTTAGGGGTGGCTGAGCATTAGCCGAGGTGGTTGATCCACTCATTAAGGGTGAATCAAGTAGCCACCACCATTAGCTTCGAGGGTGGTTGATCCACCCATTAAGTGTGAATCGACCACCCCCAAGCAACCCTTGGGGGTGGCTCAAAGGTTTATAAAAGATATATATCTTAAATCTTTATTTATAATTTTTTAATTATAAAAAAAATTATAATTAAAAAATATATATTTTTAATTATATATATAATATTTATTTAATTTTATCAATTACCATCCAAATATAATCTCAACTCTTTTTTCTCCTCGATATTCACACTAAAAAAAAAAACTCAAAAATGAATTGAGTTCAAAACCAAAAAATTACATTCCCAAACAAGGCCGTCATTTCACAACAACAATAGAGTTATGTTTTTTAATGCTAATTTGCACTTCTTTTTTTGTTTTGGTTTTTCTGATGTCGGGGAACCTCTCCAAGGCAAGGTCCTTTGGACCCATCCTTATAGAGTAAACCTCGGTTATAGTGCACCACACCCTCTAAAGTTTTCCTACACGGGATTGGTTAAATCGCTGGCTTTTCACCAAGGGGTGTGGCCCCAAGAAATTGTTTGTACCCATAAAGTGTTGAACAAAATAGAGTAAGATAGTAACATTTTGAGTTTTTCAGTTTTGGGAGGGCTATCCCTTTAGCTATTGAGCAGAATAGAATCAAATACCCATTCAAATGCTATATCCCAGCAAAAAGTATTTAGATCATGCCATCAGTTAGCAAGGGCTGCAAACATAAGCTCTTTCTAGACGTTCGAAACCAAGAAGTCTCGGGTTTAATTAGAAGAACGCTTTAGGAAAACAAAAGGAGATTGATGGATTAGGAAGAAAATGACGTAACTAAAGAAGGGGGGAAAAAAAAAAAAACTCATCGTTTGAACGGATTCGACAGGGTCAAAGATGCACAATAGTTGCATATTCAGTCAAATATTTAGATTAAAAAAAAATAATAAAATAACAATCAAACATATTTGTGCTTTGTAGTAGTAGGCTAGGTAGATGATGGGGACCTTTACTCTTTTCATTCTTTTGATGTGAAGAAGAGGGTCGTTGAAAGCTTTCCCATATCAATATGTCAGTCGCAAAAGAGAGATTCCTTAAGGTCTCAATGCTGTCAATGGTATCCTTTAATGAATGCATTCGGCATTTTCGAGTTTCTAGGACTTTCGTTTTGAAAGCTCATTCAGGCTTTCAGCTTTGCTCATCCTTGATACATCACAATATATTAATTTAATATTGCCACAAAATGATTTAAGGAAACTGATTTGGCAGATATGAGTCAATCCTAATGCTTGTCCTGATTCGGCTGGTGAGACATTATTCTCAAATAACCCATCCGCTGCATCCGCAGAAAATAAGCATCAGAAAAAGAGTTGATAAATACAAGATATTAGGAAAGGGAGCTGAATTTGTGGACTAATTTGTCTCGAGCTAAACACATCTTGTATGCTGGGAGTTTCCGGTACATGTAAAGTTTCTTAATCCATAGAAACATATATATATGTATTAGGTGCATTCATTTAATCAATTGCCAATAATTTATTGAAGGATGCTTATAAATATTGTTTACCTTTGCAAATTGCTTAACAAATCTTATCAGCCACTTACTTGTTTTGTTGGGGTCCCATCCCTTTATCGAGCCCATGACACTCAACAGTTCACGCTTCTCACCACACCCTCCCTCATAGAGCGGCCATTGCAGTTCAAAAAGACAAACTAATATTTTCCATATAAAGCGAAAGGGCCAAACTAGTAGCCTACAAAAGTATCAATCGAGCCGCTGGAAGTGGTACTGCCATATAATTCCATTCATGTATCTTTCAACAAGCATTCACATCTAATTTATTTGTACAATTCAACATTTTGTTGTATAATCTTTTTTAAAGAGTCAAGTCAAAGGATAACGGTGTTATTTGCAATACGAGCAACTCATGTGAAAAGGTATAAGGCCTCACTTGATTTGGGTAAAAAGCTCAAAACTATTGTATAAGCTCTCCGAACACTTATCCGATCAAATAAAATATAGGATTCCCTCACTCTCGGATGGAATAATCCGTCAATATTATATGCAATAGGGACAAAGATCTAGGTCCATAGATGAGTTGTTTTATATTAAATCATTCAGGTAGGCTAGGTGCCCCCTATGCCTTGTATGCCCCAAGTGGCAAATGGAATGCAACGGGTGGAAGAAAAGTATTTTTGGCGCCAACCCAACAGGCAACACGTCACCACTTTGCTTTATCTGCCTTGTATGATATATAGGATAGGACCAAGCTTAAAGAGCCCAAAGACAAGATGCCATTATTGGTTTGTGATTTTGTTGAAAACTTTGAAATTCAAATCTAACGGTCCTTTTCCCCACCTCTTACTTTGTACTACTTTTTGTTTTTATTATTTATTTAAAATAAAATATATTTTCTCACTCTTTTACCTTTTTGTTTTGTTTGGTTTTTTTTTGTACTGCATTAATTTGAAATTACAGTAACGGTACGAGCCATTTAAACTCCCAGGCGGACTGCTGGGTGTTCTTATTGGTTTGTATAATTATTATAGGGTTTCAACTTTCACACATACGTTGTTCAAGACTGCAAGAGAAGAGGTTCTTAAATAAATAAACAGTTCATTTGAGTGTTTTGGTTATATATTCTATTTTAAATATTTTGTTTTGACAATTATAATCATAAGAAAGAGAAGGGTTTAATAAGTAACAAACAAATAAAACATCAATACCAGCGTCATACGCGCATATATAGTTCAATGTTGGTGGTCCCCTCAATCAAAGTATTTGAGAGAAGCGAACCATCTTTTTTCTGCCTACTTCCTACTTCCTACTTCCTACTTCCTGCTGCTGTTACCTCACTTCAAAAGTTTATTTTATTACATCTAAATGTTTGCTTTTTTTCACTGATCAAATCAGGGGGATGTTTCCGCAGTCAATTAGTATATAGGGATGGGCCCAACACCAACAGGCACATCTACCATGTTGGCTAGAATTTTATTTTACTGTCACTTCTTGATCCTACTTAATTATAGTTTAAAAATAAAAACATAGCTGCATTCATATATATATACGTGGCCCAGAATGTGGCAGCAACCAACAAGCAAAGAGTTGAAAGCAAACGAAAACGAGAGAGATCGGTTAGAAAACTAGAGTCAGTCCATAAAAATATTTTACTAAAAAGAAAAAGAGAGAGAGAGAGATCGAGAAAAAGAAAAAGAAAAGCTTAAAGAGAGAAATAAATGGTAGAAAACAAAAGAGAAGTAACTAGTAAAAAGCAGAGAAGGAGTTTATCCGAATATCAATGTACAGGGTTCCAGGTACTAGAGTAAGAGTTTGTGTTTTATATATATATATATATGTGTGTGTGTGTGTGTGCGTGGGGAACATCGTGTGTTAAAAAGAATAATAAAGATTAAAGGAACGGCAGCCACAGCAGCAAGAGCTGGGATCCTGTGACAAATTGCAGACTTGGCACAGAGCCTTGTCTACCCGCCCCACTCTGGCTCTTTTATTTTCTTGCAATTCTCAAGTCGTAGACTTTAAAGCATCTGAAGAAGAAGAAGAAGAAGAAGAAGAAGATATAATAAAAGGGATGGGAGGAGAAGGAGGAGGAGCAACATCAAAACTGAGAAAAGCGGCTCGGAAGGTGGTAGTTGCAGCAGCATATGCGTGCGGCTCCTTCTCCAGGAGTAAAGCTCTAGGGGGCCTCTATACCACTAGCACTACTCAAACTGTAAGCAAAGCCTCTCCGTCTCCATTGCTCCCATTTCTCACTTTCTGTCAAAACATTTAAGCCCCAAAGTAGTCCCTTTTTCTGTTTTCATTCTTTGCAAATTTCTCTCAGAGCTTGTTTTACTTCGTCAGTCTTAACAAAGACAAGACCATATATATGAATCATGACAACTGGGTCTGGTTTCTTTGTTGTTATTTTTCAATGTTCTGGGCAGATCTCGGATTCTTCAGCTGTGACTCCAACAAAGGCAAAGAAGAGCACAGGAGAAGCTGTTGCAGAGGAATCAGAATCATCCACCAACAACGTCCCTACTTCTAAGGTATCCATTCCCCATTCCCCATCCCACGATCTCCTTTTCTTCTTAACTCATTTCCCCTACATTTTGCTTGAAATAAATTTTCTTTTCGGAATCCGATGTCTCTCAAAGTTTGACCACTCCCCAGAAGGGCCACCACTGTTCATGTTTTAGTTATTTTTACTTCCACTTTTCCCCAATCAGAATTCAGACCACACGCCACGCGAGGACAACTATGTGTATATTTACTTTAACTCAAGCACCAACACGGCAGCCAATCTTTGATTTGGATTTGTTTTGTTTACTCTAAATTACTGGTGGGTGGTTTACAAAATAAATAAATAAATTACTGGTAGGTGTATCAAGGGGGTCACTGTATTTAATGAGTGAAGATTGTAGCATGTTGATTGTTGATGATGCCCCAGGCCCAGAGAGAGGGAGCGGTTGAAGAATCCACTATTATGTGGACGGCAGAACCTACTTTGGAAGTCCCACCTGCCCAAAGCACTCATTCATTATGACGTTTTCCTCAACCACTATTCTATTTAAGCCTGAAATTCCTACCCATCCTTCTACCAATTTACATTTACCTCTTTCAATATGATTATCTTGAATTTTGAATCTACCAACCACAAACTCACTTGAGTGCCTAAACCTAAAGTTCTTTTCTTGTCCAACATATTAAGTATGCACTAGTCTTCTGGCAAAACCTTGATACACGAATCTTCAACCAAATGAGACAATTGCAGTGGATCAGTACCCAACAAAGCATAGCCCTCAACTTGAAAGAAATTGTTCCTATCTCAGAAAAACTTGTAATCACATCTCTGGCTCGTTTTTGCTGAAAAGCTAATTATCTTGTCAAGCTTTTCTCATTACTTCTTTTTGTTTTTATGTAATAGGAGGGCCGGGGTGGAGGGTTTTTGTAAATGAACCATCATTATATTCCCAATTGTTAACAATTTATGTATTACTCCACTAGAACATCCTAGACCACTAGCTCTATAACTTAATACAGTGAAATCGTTATATATAAAAACTCTGGCCATTGGCATTTAGAATAGGATTCTTTGCTGGGTTACTTTTAGAAAGTTGCCATGAAATTATGAAATTTGTTATAATAGACATAGGCTAGATTATAAGGTAGATATCCAGAAAAGCATTCGTCAATTCTAGAAAGGATCCTATATTTAAAAGTGCAATTGTTTTCATTTGGAGTTTTTGTCATATTTACCTGTTTATTACTTTAAAATCTGTCTCCCTTGATTTAATACCTTCAACTTTGTTGATTCATGTGGCAGAACTTGTGCGCAATATGTCTAGACCCTTTGAGTTACAACAGCAGCGGAAGCAGCCCCGGGCAGGCAATATTCACAGCCCAATGCTCTCATGCTTTCCACTTTGCTTGCATCTCCTCCAATGTTCGCCATGGTAGTGTCACCTGCCCCATTTGCCGTGCCCATTGGACCCAACTGCCCCGCAGCCTGAACCCTTCTTATGCTTCACTCTCTTCTTGCAACCAAAATGATCCCATACTCCGACTCCTTGATGACTCCATTGCTACTTTCCGTGTCCACAGGCGATCCTTCTTGCGCTCTGCCCGCTATGATGACGATGACCCTATTGAGCCCGATCACTTGCCTAATCGGCCCCGCCTTTATCTCGCTTTAGTGTCCATTCCACCCAGTGCGCCTCCCAACTTTCATTCATCTATACAAATGAATAGTAGTCGCACCTCATGGGCATACCATCCACCCCTACATCGATTGACCTGCGGTTCCTCCTCACTATTGCAGTCACCAAACAGGCAAATGCCTTATATTATGTGCACCTCCTCAAATAGAGCTTTTCTTTCAGTGAAGTTAGCACATCAACAAGCAACTGACTTGGTCTTGGTTGCGAGCCCCAATGGGCCACACTTGAGGCTGCTCAAGCAGTCGATGGCATTGGTGGTTTTCTCCCTTAGACCCATTGATCGTTTAGCCATTGTTACCTACTCATCAGCTGCAGCACGTGCCTTTCCCCTTAGGCGCATGACATCCTATGGAAAGCGGACTGCACTACAAGTCATTGATCGTCTATTCTATATGGGGCAAGCAGATCCATTTGAAGGGCTTAAAAAGGGGATTAAGATACTTGAAGATCGTGTTCACAAAAATCCACAGTCCTGTATCTTGCATCTGTCTGATAGCCCAACACGATCTTACCATGCTGTCAATATGGAAGTGCCCATTCCAATCCATAGGTTTCATGTGGGGTTCGGATTCGGCACTTCAAATGGATTTGTCATGCATGAATTTGAACAGTTCCTATTAAGAATGCTAGGAGGTGTCATTAGAGATATCCAGTTGAAAATTGGGGAGGAAGTCAATTGCAGAATCATAAGGATTGGAGAACTAAAAGGTGGTGAAGAAAGGAGGATCTCATTAGACTTGGGGTATGGACATGACGTTCATGTGGGATATAGCTACGTGGAGGGTGAAGTTGATGAATGCATTAGAACAGGGGAAACTATAGTGAGTGTAGGGGATAAAAGTAATGCAACAGGAAGTGCAGGGAGAGATGTGAGCATTGGTGGGAGGACTAGCAGTGTTGAAAGTTGGGATTACCACGATCCTTACATGGCTAGAAGATGGGCTAAGCATTTACATGGCTACAGGCTTTGAGCTCATCCAACTTACCCAAAAATTTAATGTCTATACGAATCAGTAACCATTTAGAAGATGATTTTAGTCATCTAGGGTCAATGTTAAGTCTGGTTACTTGATTGAGCAGCTAAGCTTAAACACCACTGGGATGTGCAATATATACCCTTACCATTACAGTGAAGGATTTGAATTGCCAATTTATTTTTATTTTTTTCTCTTTTCTCTTATTGTCACCAGATTTTTTAAGAGACGATATATATACTTTAGTTACTGTTGGGATTGATGATGCATGTGTTGAGTACTTGGGCTTTACCAACTCCATTCCAACAAATTATAAGGTCAACTTAACATGCAGCATGCAGCACCCTTTCTCTTCCCATTTCAAATTTTCAATCTCTATTCTCTTCATCTTCAACGCTTCTCTTCGATCTGCAACACTGAACACTTTTCGATCTCTAGTGAGAATGGTGTTGTCATTGACTGCAGCAGCAAGACCTTTGAGGTAAAAGAACATATTGCTTACGATCATCGATTGCCATGCTTGACATGTGATATATGGCTTGAAGTTGGTGTTAAGAACTCGTGGACTAAGCTATTCACTATTGACCCGGTTAGTGGTTACAATAAGTAATGCATCATATATTTTACGAGTATGGAAGAATTACACCATGATCTTGGAAAATATGTATGACGGGCAGCTGGTCTTTTATGACTTCTTTACCAAAGAAATTACTAATCTCCAAAATTGCTGCTGATAGATCACAATATCAGTGGTTGGGACTTGGGAGTCTTCAGTTTCTATCGGGGTAGGAAATGAATTTGAAGAGTAGGGCAATTGTTCTTGAGACCCAAGCCCATCTTTCTACTTATTCTTGTATTTCAGCATAGCACCAACCCAATGGGCCAGCACATTGGGTTTACCTTAAGACTATTTCAGGCCCACGTTATATTCAAACGAAAGTGCAAAAGTTCATTCTGCTTACAGTAGCATGTGCTCTTTTCAGATCGAGGAAAACAAGAAAAAAAATCTAAATGTCTGTTTTTCGACCGAAGCAACCTTATTGAGATAAATATCTGACTTTCTGAGCTAAAGAATAAAAATTTGAATTTTCAGTCAATCTATGTCATGAAAATGTGAAAGTTCATTCTTTCTTACGGTAGCATGCGTTCTTTTCAGAGTGAGTAAAACAAGAAAAAAAATCCGAATATCTGATTTTTGGCCGGATTAACCTTATTTAGACAAATATCAAACTTTCTGAGCTAAAAAAATAATAATAATAAAAAATAAATTACAGTCGTTCTGGATCATGAAAATGCAAAAGTTCATTCATGCTTAAGGTAGCATGTGTTCATTTTGGATGGAGGAAAACAAGAAAAAAAATCTGAATATCTATTTTTCAGCCGAAACAACCTTAATGAGATAAGTATCAGACTTTCTAAGCTAGACAATAAAAGAAATTCAAATTTTCAATCAATCTATGTCACGAAAAAATGCGAAAAGTTCATTCTTTCTCACGGTAGCATGCATTCTTTTCGGAGGGAAGAAAACAAGAAAAAAAAAATCCAAATGTTTGATTTTCGACCAAAACAACTTGAATGAGATTAATGTCAGACTTTCTTAGCTAGACAAAAAAGGAAATTCGAATTTTCAATCATTTTAGGTCACGAAAATGCGAAAGTTCATTCATGCTTAAAGTAGCATGTGTTCTTTCCAAAGGGAGGAAAACAATTAAAAATCCAAATATCTGATTTTCAATTGAAACAACTTTAATGAGATAAATATCAGACTTTTTGAGTTAGACGAGACAAGGAATTCGAATTTTCAGTCGTTTTGAGTCGCAAAAATGCAAAAGTTCATTCATTCTTATGGTAGCATGCATTCTTTTTCTTTTTGTTTTTTTCTTGATATAATTAGTTAAGGTGTAAACTTATTTTTAATGAGTGTCTTACGTTTCATTTACTGGAAAGAAAAGGAATATTTTTGTGAATTTCTACAATATCACATAAAGTAATAGGAAGAGAATGAAAGCGAACCAAACATGTTCTCGCAATTAAAGCTACAAGTTATTTAATCCAGTATTGACAAATCCATATGATGGAATAGGCCTACAATGATCAATTTGATTGTATCATTTGACAATAGATGCCCCAACTGTCCTAGTATTACCATCCAATAAATGTCTCCCTCGTATGACGTTTACAACTGTATTTAGAAAGTTGGAATGCACAAAGGTGACAGTGATGTGATATTGTCCATTTCGCCAGGATGCAGTTTTGTAAATTATGTACAACGTAAACGCCCTTCTGAGCAAGTTGCACTGCAGGCTGCAGCAATTAGCTATGGCCATTGAAACCCCCCCTTCTAGAACTAGGCATTGGCTCATCATCTGTAAGGCACCGAAAAATCAACATTCAAGTAAATCCAGTGTGATTAAAAATAAAAAACCTGAGTTCAGTTACAAAAGGTAACAGAAAAAAATAATGATATTCAAATGAAAAGTCCGAAATCCAATCTCTGAGACATGCACTCATTCGTTAATTCAATATTTCAAACATAGGAACCAAATGTGTGTAAAAATTAAGGGATTTAACTTCTATGTTGCAGTCAAAGCGTCCATACTGTTAAAAAATTCAAGGGTGATGATTTAACTAAAGTAATTGAAAAGTACAGATTCGTTGTAATAAATACAATTTTTATTTTTAATCCATCACTTCATCTATTTATTGGTATTTATTACAATAGATTTAAATCCTTCACTTATTTTAATTAAATCATCACCCTTAAATTTTTGAGTAGCTGTAGTTTTAACTACAGTATACAACTGATCTATAATTAAGAAGTTAGTGACAGAATTTGTACAGGTGGTCGTCCATATGACCAATCAATAATCCGCAAATGACAAAAAGGAGACCACTTGCGTCTTTTGTTACTGAATGATATAACACATCAACGTTTCCCCACTAACGACAAAAATAGTCCCTGCACCTTTCTATCAGATAATATGATAATGAAACTAGCAGATCTTTTATATGCGATCAATTAGGAAATTGAAATATGGTAATTGGTAAAGATGATCAGTTTGCTAGCATGAATCACGGCAAAGTAAAAAAAAACATCTCCACCTACCACAAAATCATCTATTTATACAAAAATCAATTTTATCAATCCAGTTAATCCACTCAAAAGTAATAAAGAATGCAATAAATATTGAATTAAGAGCACACGGAACCCTCTTGTAACCACAAAAAATAAAAACAAAAACAGATCTCTTGTTTGAAAACGAGATTGCACAGATCACTTTTTTTTGATAAGTGGTGAAAAGGCAAACAAATCTATAGCGGATGTTTTTAGAGGCAAAACTATTGAGAAAAGATAGACCCCCACATTGACACCGCCACATGAGATTCGATATTTGCACGAGATTGCACAGATCATTCTCTCTTTAGTTCTATCTCGCATAACTAGACTCAAAAAAACCATTCAAGTCCTCTTTTTAAAACATCATAGCTTGAAAAAATCAGCAGAGATCAATTTACTCTTATAATTTGTTGGCTTCAAGTAGATTCAGCATGACCATCAAAGGGTTGAAGAGACAAACCAGAGGGAAATTTTTTAATATAATTTTGCTTATTGAAATGGCAGTCTGAATCTGTAGTGCCAAGATCAGTCTTGCATTATAGCACACAATAAGATCAACCCTTGTTAAAATCCAAGGCCACATCAGCTCAAGTTGGATGGAGGTGGGATGAGGGTGTAACATATCAGCCTAAAATAGATGAAAGTTTACAAAGGATATGCATTTCAATGAATTAGGAAAAACAAACATTATAATGACCTTAAGTGGGGTAAGAAAAATGAATTTAATTTTTTTTTTTTTTTAAATGTAGGTTCAAACTTAAGAAATGTGAGTTCAAATTTAAGGCAAAAAGGAAGTTAAATAGACAGACTTTTTTTTGAAAACTCTCATATATTCAAAAACAGTCCAAAAAAGGGAAGAACCTAAGCTATTTGAGGATGGAATGAGTAGAACATATCACTAGTTTATTTAATAATACAAGATTCTCTAAGCATTTTAGGCTATGTTTCTTAATGTATTTGGGCAAGTGTATTGTGTTTTTGGTTTGAAAAAGAGTTTGATGTGACATAAAAGGTAAGTACAAATGTACAATTTTAGAAGTGTATTCTGGTGGGGTCCACATTTGGAAAGTTTTTTCTATAAAGTGCACCTGCTAATTTCAATCTCGTTTATTTTGGTGTAAAATGTTTTCAATAGGAAAATTTTTTAGCTGAAAATATTTTTAAGGTGTTTGACTTGTATGGAAGATAAAGAGACAAAGAAAATGAGCTATAGAAGAAGAGTGTGTGTGAAAATAAAGGGCATTCAAATATGGGATTGAGATTCAGAGTAATCACTTGCAATTTAGGCATGCAATTGTAAGAGTCCTTGTAGGGCCACCTGCCCGAGCAGGTGTTCAAGCCGCCCAAGGTTTGCTCGGGCAAGTAGGCCCTATAAAGGGCACTCTCACATAAGTCAGTCTAGACGTGTGAAATAGCAGTTGAAAATAGTTTATGCAAATGAGAAGCGTAAACCATTTTACGTCTCATGAAAGTTATTTTTCTTTGTCAACTAAAAACATTTTCATGCTACCAAATATTTACACCGTGCCAAATATTGTTTTGAATGACAAAGAACCATTTCAAGGCAAGGCCACTTCATATACTCACCTTTGTCGGGCAAGTTCCTAAACCTGGCTCCTGTTTTAGGGTTGTCTTGGGGAGGTGAAGACAATAAACTTCAGGATCTTTTTGAAGCTTATGCTCTAAGGTTAAGGGGATGTGAGAGCTAAAAAATCTGGATTGCTCCATCTCCCCGGTGAAAGGCCAGCAGCAGCGGGGTTAGTTGGGGTCGAAAAAGGCATTTTCATTTCCTCCGGAGGTGCACTAGGGCTGTGTTAGGGTGTTGTTTTAGGGCTTTTGTTCTGTTTGGGTGGTTTTGGGTGGGCTTTTTTGGGTTGTATTGGGTTTTGCTTTCGGGTTCCTTTGTATACTTTTTGTGTACTTAAAGGCGTTTTGGGCTTCCTATGTTTACTTGAAACGCCCTGCGTCCTCGTTCACTTAGTGGAGGCACTTTACGCTTTTTTTTTTTTTGTATATATTCAATAAAACTCCTTATTACTTATCAAAAAAAAAAAAAATTCCTAACCCCTGCAAAGCTCTCCTTCACACAGATTGGATAAAACTCAGGCTTTGCCGACGGGCATAGCCTCAAGGAATTGTTTTTATGCAAGACGATTCAAACCTAACTGATGAGAATACCACCAAGACTAAGACCCTACCAATTGAGCCAACCCCTTAGGGTTACCAAACACTTATAAATAGAAAGAAAAAAAAAATCCATAAAATATTTTACGCCGAAACAAACATAGCCTTTGAAAAAAACCCAAACAAATGTAGAGTCTTATAGAAAAATCAAAATTAAAAAGAAAAATATATATATTATGAGTGGCCTTGTGGCCACCTCAACCAAGACATGGTTTGCCATGCAACCATCCCTCCTCCACGTTTATTTTCATATATTAAATAATATGTTAGCCCTAATCCCTACAAAAATTAGGCACAAGTGTTTTTGTCAAAATATTCCTACAACAAAGTAAGAATACAATTTGAGAAGTGTTATGTATTTTGAGTTGTTTGTTAATGTATTTGTTTTGAGTGGGTGAATACTGAAAACATAATACAAAGACAAAGACAAACAGGCCCTTAAAAATATTTCCATGCAAGTCATGAAATGAAAGCAATTCACAGTAACAATGAAAATTCACAATTTCTTGAGCAGCATGTTATTCAAACCATATGTCCTAACTGAAAGAGACAAGTCAAGTTTATCTTACCATGCTCCTCTTCTTCATCTCCATTCTGACTAGTAAAGAATGGGGTGAGGTAGTTCCTATCTAATGCTGTGAATGATGCCGTGCTGCAAAGAGAAATAGGAGCGGGTGGGGGGGGTCAGGTCATTGGTTTCTTAACATATATTGTTTTTTTTAGAAAAAAATAAAAAATAAAACAGCTTAATAGTCTTGTTTGGAAGGCATACCTTTTATGGAACTCTTTCAGTTTCATCTTGATCTTGTTCGCTGATGATGCTTCCCCATTATATGAGGGGGCAATGTAGCCATTGTTCCGTTCAAAGCTCTAGGAGGGAAGGGGGAATATAAAGAGAAAACATAGAAGTAAAGAATCATTCTGGTGGTAGCAAAGTTGTATTATCTGAACAGTTAATACTATTTCTGTATAATGGCAAAACACGACTTCACTGAGCAGCATCCTTGATGCAGGAAGGATAAACATATGCATAATAATAAGCTAAGCATATGAAAGAGAATAAACTAGAATGGGTTAATAGATGAACAATCTCCATAAAATAGGTGCAGGTCACAGTTGTAACTTTGGGGCCAAGGATATAAATAATCTTCTTACTGATGTGAAAGTACACCAAAGAGGTAAATAACTTACATCCCCCAAGGAGCCATCATGCCCATCACCTACAACCTGTAAAGCTTCCAGCATAGTACCTGTTGAACCTCCAATCAACAACACCTGACAAAACCATTTAAAAGGCTAAACGTAAATTACGAGAGCAAGATGTCTAATATGCAACTCACAGCATGCACCCACAAAACATGGGTTTACAGGCGTTTTTATATGCAAGGGGCTTCCCAAGAAATTTATGTTTTCTTAGTTCTTCTTCCACTGAATCCAAAGCACCTTTACAGAGCTCATTTATCATCCCCCCACCTTTTCTTAGCTAGACAGCCCATTACACTGAAATTTCACGTTCTGTCCTGCATGGTTGTGTTGTAAATCTTATTTGAATTCTATCTTATGTATGCCGTCAAATTTAATTCAGAGAGAAGGTTTCTTTTTTTAAAAAAATAAAATCGAAGATCCTGGTTTGAGTAGCCAATAAGAAAAGAAAAGAAAAAACAAAACAAAAATTACAAAACAAAACAACAAAAGTGGTTACTATCCAGAAAGTTAACTTAAAATGCCCCTGATAACTTGGATCTTAAAAGGGGGAGGGTGGAGTATGGCCAGGGCCTAGGCCAAAATCTTACAAACCCAAAAAGATATCTGCTTAAAAAGGTTAGCATTATTGTATTTCCCATGATGAAGGTTTACCATTGTTTTCAACCTTTAAGGTGAAGAACGAGGCTAATTATGCTTTGTGCATCCTACAATCGCTTATGACAAGTAGCACATATAAAGAGTGAAGCTCAAAGAAGATGTCAAGTTGGATGAGCTGCACCATAAGAAAAAGATGCATTTCTTAAAGCTAAAAGTGGGACTAATTTAGGACAAGAAGAAAAAATATTGTATAAGATAGTGCATTCATGAGTAAATTGTAAATAGAATGATCTAAGGTGATGGAATGCACAGTACGGGATAATTGAATTCATGCATATCTACAGGGTTAAGGTACCAGATAATGAAAGGCTTTAATTTAAAAACAAAGATCAGCTTGCCTACCGTCAAAACAACAATTGCAGTGGTTGCAGTGAATATTGTTTGGCCATGTCCTTCTGGAAGATCATGAACTGATTGCAGAGCAAGGGCAAAAGCCATTGCCCCTCGAAGTCCTGAACACACCCATAATTCATAGTAATTTGGAAATATCAGAGAAAGAAATTCAAGTAATTAGCAATTTCTACTCTTCTTACCACTATACCAAAGTGCTTTTTGATGCTTTACAGGTATCTGTCGATGGGCAGGTCGAACCAAATTGACCAAATATGCGCAAGAAAAAACATTTGCAGCCCTACATGAAAATGGAAAGGGTTCACATTAAAGTAAAATAACAATCTTAATATTATGAAGAAAAAAAAAAGTCTATTTCAAGATCAAGGAGTCCTCGTAGTAAAAAATACAGCATGCATACCTTGCTACTCCAATAAATATCTGGGGTAATCATAAGGCAAGTTTAGAAAGAACAGCAAGTGTCACTTAATGAAAGTATCGGTACACTTATCATTACGAATGATGAAAGGATACAATTGAGAAGAAAATGAATCCAACATGTGACCAGCTATGTTGTTCCATGGCAATATCAAAGCCCATATATATAAATCTGCAAATTGGAGAACAAATCAACAATATTGTGCAGATATAAAAATTCAATCACTTGATAAGCTAAAGATAACAACAAGATTCCTTACACGAATGTCTCTGCTAATGATGATATCAAATGAAAAAATGCAGACACGAATTGTTGAGACTTTTCCGACAAATTTGAGAATGTGTAATGCTTCATGACCTAAAAAGAAAAACCAATGTTTTCGTAACACAGCTTCAATGTGTAGTAGGCAGTTATACAGAAAAACAATGTACATCCACTTACAATTCCTGTGAACAATATTGATACAATACCAGATAGACCAAGGCCTTCCGAAAGCATGTACCTAAAAAGAATGAACATTTGAATAAAATTGCACCATAAATCCAGGAAAAAAAAATGTCAAAAGAAATGGCAAAATAGTTCTTACGAAAAATATGGAAATAGGACAACGAGACAGCACTCCAAGTTTTGAAGACTGAACAGAGGACAATAAAAATAAAATTTCTATAAGAATTTGTCATTTACATCATGACTCAACAAAAGTTTCGCAAAGAAAGATATTATGCTGGACTCACTTGTCAATATCCAACCCTGCATACTTAAAAAGGTTCTGATAATTAAGGTCTCACAAGAATTAAGTGCTAAGAGTATACTGAGTAAATCTTTGACAGAGTGTAAGAAAAACTATCAGAAAGGATATCAAAGCAGAAGTAAATCCAACTCCAACACCTGCAGAGCCATATGAAAATTAACTATTAGTAACTTGAAAAACCATGCAGACGGTGAGAACAAAAAATCTAATTTTTTAAAGATCAAGCAATTGGATAATATGAAAGTTCTATGTTGTTATTAAGGACTCTCTGTCGTCCCTTTTCTTTACAAGACGGTTCCACAAACAAAACTTGCACACGATTTGTGTGACATCAAAATAAGCTGACCTAAAGCTAATAGGAATTAATTTGAGAAATAGATTTTGTGGGGAATTATGGGGAAAAAAAAGAGAGAGGAGATAATAGGAACATTTGCACTATGATTTAGATGTTGATGTTGATTTTCTTATATTTAGATAGGTTCAAGTCGATTGGTTGAGGATTGTGGTGAAATTTATTGATTGTTGTGCATAAACACTCGTGAATATTTATATGAGAAGCTACACTTAACCCAAATGTTGGTTCCCAAGTGATGTGTCACCATCCCATGAGATGGTTACACATTTCCCAAAATAATAGATCGCATACATGACGACACATCAATTAAGAACTAACTTTTGATAAAAAAAAAAAAAAAAATCTGGTAAATGTAGCACTTACCTATTTATATATCATGTTAAATTGTGTATCAAGCTAAATTTACAAACATGATGTATACAGTTGTTTAATGTTTAATGAGGAAAAGCTTTGCATAAATGTTTGTGAAGTTGATTTTGTATTACTGTTTATGTTTGTGTTTATGTTTCCTTGAAGAACTTTACATTACGGAAATGTTTACATCAAGTAATTGTATTGTTGATTTCAGAATATTGGTTATAACTCCATAAATATTATCTATGAGCATATTTAATTGTGTAAAATTCCCAAAGGCATGTGAGATTGATTTTGAAAGCACAATATTACTTATAAGAGATGTCTCCCAGATGGCACATTGAAACCATGTTGACTTAAAGGGGGAGCAACATTGGCCATGGGATCAAAGAGTGGATTCTACTGCCAAAGACCCCAAGAGAGGGTTGCCTTTCCTTTGGCCAAAAGAAGAGGTTGAGAATCATGGAGTTTAAATTCATGAGGACTCAATGAGGTGTTTAATGGTGTTTTACAATTTAGGGTTTGGATTTTATTGGCATTTAGCTTTGGTTAATTTATGTGCTGTCTTAGAGACTTTTAAGTGGTTTTGGTGTTTAGAGTTGGTTTATAATTGATGAGTGGTACTTGACTTTATGAAGTTGTGTCAATCACATTTCAAGTTAGTTTGATTTGGGAAACAAATTCTGTTGCTAGATTTTTTTCATTATTTGTTCCAGTTGTGTTGTGTTATTATTTTACTTGCAAACATATAAGTGGAATGTCACAATTGCAGTGGTTACTATGCCCATTTGAAGTTGGACCGTAACACTTAGCCCTAAAAAGAAGTTAAAGTTAAAAAAGAGAATGTGTAATGCTTCAAGTGGTAAGAGCCTTGGTCTTTGTGGTAGTCCATGAGGTTTAAGATTCGAATCTCCTTGGGTGCAAACAATTCCTTAGGGCCAACCCGCCAGCAAAGCCGGAGTATTACCCAATCTATGTGGAGGGAGCACTTTACATGGGTTCGAGGTTACCCAACAGGGGTGGCTACATGAAGTAACCTTGCCTCGGAGGGGTTCCTCGTTATCAAAAAATAATAAAATAATAATGACCCACACAATCATCAATTGTTTCCACAACTATCCTATCCCAGCTCACAAAAATACCACTTCAAGTCCCTTTGAACTCTAACTGGCACCAATCTAGGTGTTGCCCACTCCCACAAGCTTCGTAGTGTACTCCTGAACACATGTTTCAATTTAGTCTCTTGCAATGCCGCTATGACAGCCTTCCACATCCTGAGGAGATTTCTAATACCCAAATGTTTATTCATCTCATTCAACCCTCTCACGTTCCAAGAGATGAGTTTCAGCTATAAGGGAACAAAAGACATCCATCCTGTTCTCCCGACCTGGACATAGATCCTTTAAAGTCTTAGTTAATGGAGCAATTTAGCCTTTTCAACTCTCTGCTACCTTTAGGATTCAACTGATAAGATCTAGGAGATCCCTTGCTCATAACAAAAAAACAAAACCTCTATAGACCCAATTTTTCCTAAAACTTACTGCTCTGCGACTGCATAAGAATGTGCCATAAGCAATCAATTATAAACGCATTCAGCCCTAGACTCAATGTGCACCACCTTCAAACCTAGTAGGGCTCGTCTCCATCAGGTGTTGAACATAACCCTACATGATAGAACTTGAAATTGCCAAAATTGAGAGTTTCAAACTTAAAACATCACAACTTTTCCAAGGTTGCACCATCTGTCTTGACAAATTCAATGGCTCCCTACCTTCACTTGATGAATTTTTCAAAACCATTTTTTTTTTATAGGTAATATCAATTCATATATAAGTGCAAAGAGGCGCAACCCATGTACACAAGTAGTATACAATATCTTTTACATTGAGAATAAAGCACATAACTCTAAAAATTCAACAAGCATTGAAGCTTGCAACGAATGCCGCATTTCTCTCTAGGAGTAGAGTGTTTGGAGTACCATTTTTTTCAACTCGATGAGTCCAAGTTCACAATCTTCAAAGCTCTATGCATTTCTTTCCCTCCATAGACACCACATTACACACAAATGAGCCATTCTCCGAATTTGTAGAACTGTACCATTACCCCTTTGTCCCCTCCAACTTTCCAAACATTTCTGAGTGACACATGATTCATATTCTCATGGTGCGATTCTCAAGAACCTGATGTGATTGCTTAAAAAATCTAGGCCTAGCATCCCAGTCTTTCTTTTCCTATCTCTTAATCAATTCGTCTTTCTTAAGTTTTACTTTCTCATAATTGGACCCTCTTTAGTCTTTCCATATGGGATTTTCACATCTTTCTCGTCAAACAACTTAAACAAGACAAAATTCAATTAATCCTGCAAAAAAGAGGGTTCAGAGCAGCTGCCTGCTATGGTTTTGGTATCAGACTGCATGGGAGTTATTTTGAAAATAAGCCTACAGAAATATTAAAACAAGAAAATACCCACTATCAATAAAAAAGCTTTTGAAAAATTCAATGCATGCACTCCACAAGCATGTTTAAACAAATGCCAAAAAACAACAATGTTTCTTTCAAATCTATAATACTGTAAGTGCAAAAGTTAACCTGAAGACATTGAGCCAACAAACGTCTCAAGAAACCTAACAACCACCATGAAGAAGTTTTGTCCAGAGGAGACGTGACTTTTTACCAATGACATTGTCCTGCATAGTAAAACACCGGTTCACTTAGAACTTAACTCCAAAAAGACTCTAATTGGTGGGGACAAGTGTAATTCACTTTATGTACCTGTACAAGGAAATTGCCATCTACCAATAGTGCAACATACCAAGAAAAAAAAAACACAACAAATCATTCAGTAAACATGGTTTGTCTTTAAATAGAAGATGTGCTCAACAGGAACATGGGATTCCAATGTGATAATGGTAAGAAACTTACTGCATCATTCAAAACAGATTCTCCGAATACCAAAGCATATAGATTCGTGTCTGTGCCAAGTTCCTGCATAAGGCCATCACAAATATATATATATATATTACTGAAACATTAAAGCTTGCTCAAAAGATAATGTTGTTAGTTTGTTATTGTCATCATTGTTGTTATTACTGCTAAACACGGGGTTAACATGGAAGACAATCCCAAACAGATACAAAGGTGAATAAAATTACCCGGTAGGTCAGTATCACATCTAGAAAAGCAGTATTGAGGAAGAATCTGAATGCAAGGATTCCCCATTTAATTACCCTGCTCTACAGCAATGATGCGACAAACAAGAGACTCTTACCGCCTCAAACCACTTCCTAGCAGGGATGGTTCATATCACATATCGCTACCATATATGTGTACTTACTCAAGACCCAAAACTTTTTTCTGATGCTATTTTAAATCTATGTATGAACAACTTTTGAAATGCAGGAGTGTTTCAAGTGGTCAAGATTTCCTTTGGCATATCTATGATTACAGAAGCTCTCTTGCCACTTTTCATAGTAAATTTAGGTTGAGTGAAGTCTTTTGTCTATGTTGTAATTTAGGTTAGATAGCCGTTGGTGCAATTTGGAGTTTCTTAAGTTGTATTATGCCGTTGCACCTAGTGGAATTGAGCTAAAGTCAATGGCAGTCTAGTTATTTTCATTTTTTTTTTTTATAAGTAATCAAAAATTTATTCAAAAAGTGTAAGCCGCTCCTAAATACACAGGTAGTATACACAGGAGGCTCCTAAGAAAACGAGCAAAAGAAAACCCAAATAAAACATCAAGAGAAAATCCACAAAACCCGAAAGGCCCACATACCCAAAACCCTCGAAACACCAAAAAAAACCTCTGGCCCAAACCCCACACGAAGCACTCAATGCTAAAAAGCGTGAGCCTTGCCTTTCCCACGCCTAGAGGAAGCGCCAATAGAAACATAGTTGATGGAACATTCTAAGTTCAGAAGCTCCCTTCTATCTCTAGGCTTAGTACAAGCACTCTTTACTTTCCGAGTCTAGTTATTTTCACAGTGGCTCAAATGGTATGTGCTGTAGCTCATGTCTTGTTTTGAGCTTTTAATTTTTTCGATGGCCACAAGTAGTTTACAGGTTATTTCTTAATTAAAACTTGCTTAATATCCTTCCTTTATCTTGGTTTTTCACAGCTCACTCCTGCAAACCATAAATAAAATGAACAAGAGTGTGCACATGGCTCCCATAAATTTTGTCAGGTGTTTGTGATGACTTCAGCATTTTCATTAAATAAGTTATGGGACAGAATATTCTTCAAATTGATTGACAGCCTTTGAATTTCAACTCCATGAGGTGATTATGTCTTGTTGCTTCAAATTTTTGGGAGAGTTGGAGGGTTTTCAGATCACTACGGCTAGAGTTGAAAGAAGTTTGTGGGCTGCTCTGTGCTTTGGCAGGGCCATATGTAGCATCTCCCCTGATCTCTTTTGTTTTGACTGTTCTTAGTGTAGAATTGTTCAAACAATTACTGGGACACAAGGAAAAGTTTGGCTCTTGAATAGTGCATACAAAACTCATGTGAGATAGAGATTTTATGGAGGTGAGTAAGACAATTAACACCAAAAAAATATTCAATTAGTAGAACCAACTATTATGTGTCAAGAAAAAGGACTAGGTCATTTTCATGACATTAGTGTTTAAGGGAAGACGAAGAACCCATGATACTTATGAAGAGTGCTCATGTCAAAAAATCACAATTTGAGCAGTTGTACAAGAGTGTAGGACGATTGGTTGGGCAATTTGGTTTCACCAAACCTGTGTAATACAACTTACAATAGCCACATGGTGAAAGCACGTAAGAACCTGAAAGATGGACAAAACAGTGACTGGATCTGTAGCTGATATAAGAGCTCCAAACATCAGACACTCAACGAATGGAAGTCTGTACATGAGGTACATCAGACCACCAAGGTAACTGCAAAAAATAATAATAATAAATAAATAAAACAAAAGTGAGGATGGAAATTCTATCATAAACGTTTGCTTATAGTGAGTGAAGAAAAACTTACACTAGAACACCAGTAACAATTGAAGATATAAATGTCCCACCGATAGCAAATGTCACAATGGCTCCAAAGTTTGAGAAGAAAGGTTTCTGCAAAGGAAGCAACATGGGAGTAATTCACACTAGAAGTACATTTGGTTGCATTGCATGCAAATCGGAGCCCAAGCGGGCATGGTGCGCACGCACACGTATCTAGAGATAAAAGGTACTGAGCACTTACAGGTGAGAGACTGAAACCTGACTGAGTAAGCACAAAAGTGTCAAGAAAAACTATATATAGGAACCAGTTATCAAGTACTGATAAAGAAAAAGCATCAATTATTCGGAAGGATATAATATGATGGGAGGTAACAAGAACAGGAAGAAAAATTCCTCATGGAAGTTGAACCAAGCCCTGCGGAAATGAAGGAAAATATTATTGACCAAAAAGCTAAAATCAAGTAACAAGGCCTTCATCTTCACCTTCCTTTTTTATTATGATCACAGAACGAGAGAAGAAGTGCATAGGCACGGAGAACCTGATGTTAGTTTCTGTATTTGAGATGTTAGCAAGGACGCCAACAGTTAAACCTGACAAAACAAAACAAAAATATGTATATATTTCAATTTAAAAAGATGTATAGATTTTTTCTGATCAGGTTGATGTTGTTGTTTCTATAATTGGAACAGGGTCCAAGGATGTTGCTTCCGAAAAGCCTTAATTAGTCAGAAGAACGGTACAAGATAAACAAAAGATTGTTGTCGTTATAGTTGCACACCTATGAGAAGAGAGGCGCTAGCTTCAGGAAGATAATAGAATTTGTGACGGCGGAGGACATGGCCGAGGACGAAAGAGAGGACGAGCATCATGATCTGGAGAAGGATGCCCACTCCTGCCGCTTGCTGCTCCTTTCCGGGACTACTACCCCGGGCATCTGCCGGCGATATTTCATCCTCTATGCCCATTCTCAATTTTATTCTGAAGTTCAACCAAGCCAAATTTTGTCGATCTATCAAACAATCACTCTCATATGTGTTTATAACCGGGGCCTCAGGAGCATTTGACGATGCAGATGCCCCAAGTCCCAGAGGTATCACGATAATAGTCGATAGATTATTATTACCCCCTTTGCTCTCCCCCCGATTGTCTACTCCCTCGCCACTAGGTCCTGACTCGTTTAATCCTGCCTTTTGCTTTTCCTTCCTTCTGATTCCTCCGAGTCTCCGAGACTCCGCCCTGCTTAAGCACGGATTCTTTTTGACCAATTACACAAGTCACCCAAAAAATTTTAAGTGGTTCCAAATTAAACCGGAAATTTCTATCTATTAGAGTCCTAGATGCTTCTTTAAATTTTCCTTAAAATTAGGAGCCAAACAATTTTTTTATTTAAATACATTTAACGTATTCTTTCTATATATCGTTCACTTTTTGTTTTCCTTTCATTAATAATCCTTCAAGAGTTCGTTAGACAGTCATTATCCACCACTTATAAATCCTACACTCGGATTAAAACCTATTTAGCCCGATTAAAAATAACATATAGCATAAAGCTAGAGTTGTTAAAAAATAAAAATAAACAAAAAAAGACCTTCAACTTTATTCTTAAATCATGTAGCCTAAGGCCCGTTTACGATGGCAACCATTTTACGTCGAAATAAACGGGACATTAAAACAAACTTCACACACAATCAACCAACCAGAAAGATTGAAAATAATAAGAGATTATGAGACTATGACAATATTTCTCACTTCATGAGATTTTGATCTCTCATAATTCACCTCAAAGGGCCAGTGTTTGAGATTGCGTTTGATGAGCATAAAAGTGCGTTTAACACTTTGTTACACATACTTTTGGAGTTTGGGCCCATCGGTCTTAAACATAAAGATACAAGGAAGAAAGTCCAAAACACCATGATAGGGCCCATCATAAGAGGCCCAAAGTCTTTGTAAAAGGCCAATACATCTCTTATACCATCCGAGAATCTGCACCCGAGACTAGCATAGTCGGGAACACCTAAGAGCATTCACAATAGAAGAGTTAAATGATATTTTTATATAAAATAGCTCCTTAAATTGATAAAATACCCTCTACATTGGAGAAGCTAAAAAAAATGTAGAATAGATATTTTATTAAATGAGTTAAAAAAAAAAAAGCTACATGTAGCAGCACTATTCAAAGAGCTATTTTCCTAAATTTTCTTCCCACATCTTTTTTTCTCCCACTATCTCTCACATAATTTTCTTTCCGCGTTTTTTTATTGTTTCTTTCACTTGTTTTATCTTTTTCCAAAAATTTTTCTTATTTTTTCTCTTTCACATCTCATTTTTTCCAAAATTTTCTCTTATTATTTCTCTCTCCACATCACTTTTTTCTGAAAAGTTGAAAAATAAGATATTTAAGAAAAATACAATCATTATAAAAAATTAAATAATATAGATAAAAATATAACTAATTGAATGTAAAAAGCCTTTAAAAAGTTATTAACTAAACTAGATAAATTGAGTTTTAATGAGCTATTTTACATTAAAAATAAAAAAATAGTTCTTCCACTATGAATACCCTAATCTATTTATTTGCAAATAACGGGTGTGCACTTACCATTCGGTCAGTTATGCATCATTCACAGACACACATTGATACCTGGACAGTTATGCGCAAATGAAGAAATATGTGTTAATCCAAAGAAGCAATTACAAATTACTTATAACAACTAGGAGATAGAGTTGTTAATTCCTTCGTCTGTTACGCCTGGATCCCAGATTCTCCGTTGGGTCATCATTACTGCAATCACAACCCTACCTATAAAAAAGCAAGAGCACCAAGGAGACAAGGACATGATTTATTATTACTAGACACTATGTAGTATTGAGAAAGAAGCTAACTTTAGCATCGGAGGCGAATCTACCAGAAACATCATTGGTATATTCTCTTAACCCTGCTTTTTTGTCTTGCAAGTCGAAATGGAAACAACATCAAAATTGTGATTCTACCCTTAGGTTCACTAGACTGAAAATTGTTTTAACACACTCAAAAATTATATTTGAAAGAAAAGAAAATATTCGTTTGGTAAAGAAAATTAAAAGCGTTTTTAATGATTCAAAAAACCTAGAAATGGTTAAAATGTAATTTTGGTAAAAACTTAAAAATGAAACTTTTTTCAAAAAAACTTATTTGATTTAAAAGCTCTATTTCTTAAACGTAATCTTAAACCGGCTATAAATAAAACATAACATCTACTTAAATTATTCATTAAATATTCTTATTGAGTAATTATAAGATGGGTATCACAGGTAAGGGCTGCCACCTATCCAATTATTTTCTTTATATTTTTTATTTTAAAAAAACAATGCCTTTAAAAATGTATCACACCAAAAACATTTTTTTATTTTTCAGCTTTTTATCAACTCTTTTAAAAATGTGAGTCTAAATCCAACTAATCCCAGTCTAAATAGGGCCTTAATGGACGAGTGAACCCGTCCTCGCTAAATGGGCGGAGTTTGGGCTTGACTATTTTAAGAATGGGCTGAGCTGAGCCTGAGTTTGCTGGCGGTGGCCCTGGAGGATTGACGCTTGTTAACCAACAGAATATTTGTATAAATACATGGAGAAGAGAGGTTACGAAAGTACACAGGGAGGAGTAATAAGAAAGAATGGGATTGAAATTCTTGAACAAGAAGGGATGGCACACGGGAAGCCTAAGGAACATAGAGAACGTGTGGAAGGCGGAGCAAAAGCATGAGGCCGAACAGAAGAAGTTGGAGGAGCTCCGCAAGCAGATCCAGGAGGAGAGGGAGCGAAGCGAGTTTCGTCTTCTTCAGGAGCAGGCCGGCCTCGTTCCGTAAGTGAACAGCCCTTCTTTTATCCTTGCAATGATTATTTCGTCAATTTCAATCGATTTTTGCATTAATTTTTGTGAAATTTGTGCAGTAAGCAGGAGAGATTGGAATTCCTGTATGATTCGGGATTAGCCGTAGGGAAGGGTGGCAGTTCCGATGGTGGATTCAAGGCCCTCGAGGCCTTCCCTAAGCCAACCACTACCGACGCCTCCGCCGCCGGCGACACTGCCAAGGCATCATCTTCGTCATCGTCGGTACCGGGAGCTTTATTCGAAGAAAAGCCTCACTCCGCCAACGATGCTTGGAGGAAACTCCATTCCGATCCTCTGCTCATGATTCGGCAGCGTGAGCAAGAGGCACTTGCCCGCATCAAGAACAACCCTGTCCAGATGGCCACCATTCGCAAATCCGTATGTCCTTTTCTTCTTTATTCTCTCTGTGTTTTTGTTTGTTTTTGTTAAAACAAAAATCAAATTGTCGTTTCTTGGAAGATAAGTTGTAGATTTGTTTGGCCCAATGGGGAGTATTTTGAGAGTTGGAAGAGCACAAGGCTCAGGGTTTTAATGGATCTGGATAAGATAGTAACGGAGGACGTTCTGGTAAAACTAACTTTCAAAGCTGTTGCAACTCTACCATAGGTTTTTCGGTTTTGCATACTATATTTGTAAGGATCACAAAAAGCCTGCTCGAATTGCAATTAGAGCTCTCTAGAATAAGGAAATAAGGTGGGACTTAACACACATAAGCCCATTCATTGTGGGTTATCCATTTATTCAATGTGGGACTAGCTTTCTAAGGTGTTACAATATTGTAGATAAAGCTGTCAGCAAGCAAGTTAAAATTGATTCTTGTATTCTTTCCCAATGTGCAATCTGAGTATTAGCAACATGCATATCCCTTTAATTCTATTGAAAATTTATCTTTACCAATTTTTTTTTTTAATAAGTATTTCTTATGTTAGCCCAACGGTTGCTTAATTGACTAGAATGCAAGCATCTCCCTCAGTACGGTTCTCATTAGGCATCAAGAAACTATAGCATAGCGAAAGCCTAAATGATATCATGAGACATTTCTTTAGGATTTTTTTTTTTTGTTCTCTAGGTGATACTAGACGATAGGGGAATGTGTTTATATTCTTTCGAGGTCAAAAACACCGAGGAAGACACAACCTGTAAGCTCTCTTGATGTAATTAGCATTGCTTTTGATGTAGGGTTGTGGAAACACATTAGACGAGGATGGGACTTGCTTGCTTGAAATGTAAGGTTTGAAGTTGGGTTAGGTTCGAAAATTATATTTTGGCATGACACGTGGTGTGGAAATCAGCCGTTGAAGCATGCATACCCTTCGTTGTATCGTATTGCAAGATACAAAGAAGCATGGGTTAAGGATAATTTTAGTTGGAAGAATGGGGTTGTGGAGTGGAATGTTATTTTTATTCGTTCTATACAGGATTGAGAGATGGATGTGATATCGACTTTCTTTGAAATGCTATACTCATGTAAGCTTTCACAGGGTAATGTAGATCGGCTTTATTGGTCCTCATCTAAAAAAGGTGTTTTGAGGTGAAGTCATTCTATAAGGTCTTGTCTAATCCAGTCACTGAGATATTCCCTTGGAAGAGTATTTGGCGAACCAAGGTGCTGTCAAGAGTGGCGTTCTTTGGGTGGAATGTGGTACTTGGGAAAATATTGACACATGACAACTTGAGGAAGAGAAGTATTGTAGTAGTGGAGTGATATTGTATGTGTAAGAAGAATGAGGAATCTGTAGATCACCTATTGATCCATTGTGAAGTGGCAACTCGATTATGGCATTATATGTTCACATTATTTGGCATTGAGTGGGTTATGCTGCAAAAGGTCCTAGACTTGTTTGCTTGTTGGAATCATGTGGGGGGAAGGGATCTTGCTAAAGCTATTTGGAGGATGGCTCCTTTGTGTGTCATTTGGTGCATATGGAGGGAGAGGAATGCGAGACTTTTTGAGGATAAGGAATGCTTGGTGGATGGGGTGAGGAAGAATATGATTTCTATGCTACATATGTGGGCAATGGTGCATTATCGTGAGGAGCTTCCGACTTTAGAAGACTTCTTGAACATGTGTCCTTTGTATATATCGTAAGGGTTCTATTGTACATATTTCTCTTTTAGGGTTGCGCCCCTTTGCGCGTTTTAATAAAATTCACATTACTTATCAAAAAAAAAAAAAAAGCATTGCCTTTCTTGTTTTCATATGTTCTCTTAATGAGCTTCAGCGTCAATTTGATTTATTATGGAAAAGAAAGCTTTCTTTTCCCTAATAAATCAAATTGACGCTGAAGCTCATTAAGGCTACACTCCTTTCTCTCTCTTAACCCTAGCATTGTCACGTGAAGGTGCATCCTGCTAGGACTTCACTCTGTCTCGCCATATCGGAGCTCAATTGGCTCTAGGCTACAAGATTCTGTCGTGTTGGAGTATTTTTGGTTGTCTTGGCTTAGATTGCGAAGGAGGTGGAGGTCTGTTGGTGGGTATGTGCTGAAGCTGAAGGCGTTTCCCTCCATCTGGTTGTTTTGGGTTTTCCTTTGGGGTGGCTTCTTAGCTATAGTTAGCTTGCATCTATCCCTCCGACGACGATCTGAGTGGCGTGTGGAAGCATGTCAGGTGTTGTACTCTTTCGAGGTGGTCGCATGAGGTTGGGAATGGAAAGTCACTTCTTCGTTGAGGCCAAATCTTTTGTCTTTTCAATGGCGAAAGGTACGCTGGAGCTTCGGTTAGCGGAAAGGCTAAAAGGTTTTTCAGGGGTGGCTTTCTTGGATCCTCGATGCATTGCCTGGCTGGTTGCAATAGTGGAAGAGGTCTGCATCTAACACCTTGGTCCCATATTGGGAAGATGAAAAAAAGGCCATATAAAGTGGGTGATTTATAAAAATAATTATGAGTGATAAGTTCCATATTGCCTAGTTACTAGTGAAATTGGGCTTTATAATGAATTCTAGGGAAGTTCCAAATTAATTAATCATTTTGGGGTGATAGTGTATATGTGGCTAGTACTCTTTTTTAGGTCGTTATAAGCGGTATCAAAACCACCTAGTAATGTCAAGTCATGTGGAACTGGAGTGCTGCATGATATGGCCCTAACAATGATGTCGGGAATTTAAGAAGGGGAGTTTGTAACATCATAGTCTCATATTGGGAAGATGAGAAAAATCCCATATAGAGGGGGTGATTTATAAAAATAGTCATGAGTGTTAAGTTTTACATTGCTTAATTACTAAGTAAAACTGAGCTTTATAATGAATTATATGGAAGCTCCAAATTGACTAATCATTTTGGAGTGATAGCGCTGATGTGGGTAGCGCTTTTCTCCTTAGGTCATTACGCTGCAAAATGTTGGGGTCGAGAAGTTCATCAAATCTACTCAAGAGGTTTCGGAGGTGCTCATCGTTTGGAGGGGTGGTCACAAGGCTGAAAGTTTCTTGGAGGTGGTGGCTCATGTAGTGGGTGGCCAAAGAAGGATTATTTTCCTGCTTGAAGGTAATGAAGAGCTGGGTTGGGGTCGATTTTTTTGGGAGCTGAGCAAAGTATTAGGCTTTTTTGTATATGTTGAATCTTCTTCGGTTGGGAAGAAGATTAGGAAGAATTAGGGGACTATCATCGTGGTCGATAGGTGCTACTTATGCAAATGGAATGGGGAGTCCGCGGGCCATCTTCTTCTTCTTTGTGAGGTTGCCTGTGCCTTATGAAATGCTAATCGAGTGGATGATTTGTTTGCTTGTTGGTAGACATGTGGTCGCTCTCGGGGTGCTGTCATGTGGAAGACGGTATCTTTTTGCCTTATGGGGGGAACGAAATTATAGAAATTTCAAGAACCAAGAAAGGAAGTTGGAGGAGCTTAAAAGCATTAAGGGACTAGGTTGGGTCAGATTCTAGAACCTCCGTTTATGGAAGAGGTGAGCTCGGCAATGGGGGATTCTACTGAGGATAAGGGACCGTTGAAGACTGTGGGTGTAATCCTTTGAGTAAGGACCGTTCTGACTCAAGCCCGTGTGGCATTGCAGTCAATGAAGCTCCCCCAATTGATGTTGCAAATGTCGGTAAGGGCTTGTTATGTGTAAAGGAGAAAGTGAGTAGTCTTTATTTGGGCATGGAATGGAAGCTTTGAGAAAGCCCTAGGGGATTTGGACCGGGCGTTGAGGTCTTTCCTTGTTGGGCTGGAGAAGATTGGGCCAAGGCTTAGGCTCGCTGGGTGCAAGAAAGGGATAGGCTTTTGGGCCTATAGGCACCCACCCAAGCCCAAGCCCAAGCCCAAGCTTAAGCCTAAGCCCAATCCCAAGCTTAAGTCCTATTCAAAAGGGCCACTTCTGTCCAAGTCCAAGATCAAGGCTAGTTCCGGCCAAGTACCTGAGATGCTGGTGGCCTTGCCGGTGGCTATGTTGGAGGTATTGTTGGTGGTTGTTTTGGTCCCGGCGACTCCCCTTGTGGTCTTTCAACCTGATGGGTTTGTCTCGATGACCTCAAATGAAGAGAATAATATGCATTGTGCAACACCAAATGATGAAGAAAATTTCCACTCTTATATGTATTAGTGCTAGTCATTGTAGAGACAGTGCGAGGTTCGACTTTGAGTTTGTTCGGTTGATCAGTGGCTAATTGCTTCCAAATGATGAACCCAGCTCCACATACTCTTGCTGATGTGTATATATATATTTTTTCTTTTTTATAAATAAGTTAGGATGTATACAAAAAAAGGCCCCACTAAATGTGAAAAGAAGAACAAAATTCCACAAAACTGAAATATTAAAAAGCCCCCGTCCAATTGAAGGGGGATTTGACCAAAATGTTTTTGAGCATGTTCTGCAACTATTCATGATCTTCAAAACATCTTGCATGTTGGTCACTTCATATGGTCCACATTAAGCACAACGAGGCTATTCGCTACACATCCATAATTATACATATATTATTGGAAATAAACATTAATTAAATCTACAATATCATGCAAAATGCCTATTAATTAATTACGTACAATAGAAATATTTCTTGTCATTTCGCTCTGCTAATCATTCAAAGGCCTCTAAATATTAGGATTCTCCATGAAGTTGTCCTTGTCAAAGTTAAGGTCAAATTCCAAAGAAGCTTCTTCATCACAAGCTGAGTCGGCAGTCCCCATCTGTTTTTTTTTTGTTTTGATAAGTCAGTGTATTATACCAAAAAAAAGCTCAAAGCGCCTCTAAGTACACAAGAACGAGAATGCAAAGCGCCTCAAGTATACATAGGCAGTCCCCATCTGATTTTGATCATTATTAACAATTAAATCTCATGTAAATCATCAATTATGAATATCTGACTGACTACCCAAAAAAAAAAGGCTCTTTGATACACAAAATAAGTTAAAAAAATAAAACCAAAAGTGTTAGAATGTTTTCCATGTGTAATATCTAGCCAAGAGGTAACAAATAAGTTGACTAATTGTATTTTCTCAGCTTTGGTCCATGCATAGAATCTCTCACCAAATATTTTGATGATGATTTTACCTTTTTTAGTCAACTAATGCATGCATCATGTTTACATGTTAAAATTGCTTCACTTGAACCCTTGAAGGAAGAGTTTGTCCTTAAGAATACCCTTTTATTTGCATGATGGTGTCGCCAATGCTCCTTGTTTGAACCTGCCTTGGATGTTAGCTCTTTGTTTTCTGGCGTGGCTTCCTCATCCTTTAGCCCCCGTCGGCAGATTTGGGTTTGCGTAAGGAAGGTATCTTTCAGACAGGAATGGCTCTTTCAGATTTGTCTGAGAAGAATCTTGCAAATCATGTTTCTATGAGTGGGGTTTTTAGCTTGCGTTGTATGAGGGTCAACAGTATGGAGAAGGCGCCAGTAGTACTTGTAGCTACGACGTCAATCTGGTGGAGACTGTAATGATGGGTTGTCTCTGGCTGTCATGCGTATGAGTTTAGGAAACTTTGATGATGTGGTCCATTCTCAGATGTCTCTAGAAGGGCTGGATAAGGAGACAGGCTTGGTTCAAGTCCAAAAGTGATCGGTTGGATTGGTTCATCTTTGAAGTTGGATTTTGGGGATGAGAGGACAGAGATTTTTCATACCCTTTGGGTGATTTTCCCCCCTGCCACCCTCTTGGATTGGCCTTTGTGGGGGGATCTGTGTGAGGGGATTGAAGACACGAAAGAGGCTTTCCCTTGGAAGGTAAAGAGTAGAAGGGAGCTCCTGAATATAGAATGTTCTATCAACTATGATTCTATGGGAGCGTCCTCTAAGCATGGGAAAAGCAAGGCTCATGCTTTCTAGCGTTGAGTGCTTCGTGTGGGTTTTGGGCTTTGATTTTTTGTGGGTTTGATGTTTGGTGCTTCTTGTGTACTTTGAGACACCTTACGCTTTTTTTAACAAATTTTTTTATTACTTATAAAAAAATTAAATAAATAAATTAGACTGACGCTTCAGTAGCAATTCTGTAATTTGGAGGCACTCTTCCCTTATGTACGTACATTCTTGTATACAGAATGTCACTTCATTGCTTGATTCCCACAATTTATCCACACTAACATGTTATTCTTACAGATTCTCCAGCTCTCTTGTTTTTCCACAATTTTTGCTTTTGTACATGAAAGATTTAGTACCTTGACGGAATTTAAAAATCATCAGCAACTCTCAGAGACCAAGTGACTGATGGCGTTAGTCAAACATCTGCTCTTATAATATTCTAAGTCTCAAAATATGCCTTAAAAAAATATGTTAAACATAAATGGAGATGAAATTGCAATATTCTACATTTGTTTTTTTATTTATTGATAAGTAATGTAATGTATATCAAAAAACACAGAAGTGCACAACTCTAGTACGCAAGAAATATACAAGAAAGTGCCTAAATAGAAGAAAAAAAAAGTACAAAAAAATCGTTAAAACTAATCACTAAAGGAGCTAAAAATACAGCCTCTTAGTAAGAAGAGAATAAAAGAAAAATAACTTGAGCTCCTCCGGCGTCCGTTCTTGGTTCTCGAAATTACTGTCATTCCATTCCTTTCACAAGCACCACATAAAGCAAGAAAGCGTCATCTTCCACACAACAACGCTCCTAAAGCGACCACCTTTCCATTAGCAAGCAAACAAATCAACCACCCAATTAGGCACAACTTAGGACAACCCAAAGTGACTGAAGGTAGCATCCATAAGACACAAAAAACCTCATAATGGATAAGGAGATGGTCCGTGGACTCCCCATTCCATTTGCTCAAGCAGCACCTATTGACAACGATGACTTGCCTCTTCTTAAGATTATCCATGGTAAGAATCTTTTCTAGAGCTACTGACCAAGCGAAAAAAGCCACTTTCAAGGAGACCTTAGTCAACCAAATATTCTTCCAAGGGAAAGGAAGATCATCTTTACAAGCAAGGATCTTGTAAATGGAGCTAACATCAAACTTTCATTTGTGAGACGGGCATGCCAAAGCTTGTCTTCCCCTTCTCTTCTCGCTCTATGGGAAACAACAAATTGTAGAAGGAAGCCGGGATATCCACCTCCCACTCGTGAACCATACAAATAAAGCTAACATTCTACTGAAGGAATCCGCTATAGATGTCCAAATTAATTGCAACGAGCGCATCCTTCACACGAGCAATGTTATATAAATTTGGGAAATCATCCTTCAGGGTCATCTCTCCGCATCACACATCATCCCATATTCTGATTTTGGACCTATCACTCAACTCAAATCTGGTATAGCTAAAAGGCAACCTCCACCCTATGCGACCCAAGAGGATCAATAGAACACCACCGCCCCAAGCACTACCAAATTTAGCATCCACAACAACTTTCCACCAAGGCTCTCTCTCATGTACATAACAACCACAACTACTTCCCTAAAAGTGCCCCACAAACCTCTCTCAGAAATAGGAGAGCAAACCTTAAGCCAACTAACTAGGTGATATTTATATTTTGATTCAAATGATTTTTTTTCCTCCCTTGACAAGTAGTTTAATTGGGTTATTCAATTTTCTGTAGATAATTGGAGAAAGCAAAACTTTAATGGTTTGCAATTAAAAAGGATGGGCTGGTTGGCTTCAGTATTTGTGGTCCAATGCAATTTAGACCGGGTTGGTTTGTGGAAGAGAATTTGGAAATTTTTCTACCATATGTTTTCTAGAATCAGTGGTGGTAGACAGGTGCACATTCGGCATGATGTGTGTTGCCAATAAGACTTCTCTATGCTTTTGATTTCCAGATTCGCTAGATAATTATAAAGCCTCAGTAGCCAAGTTATCTAGGCTGGTTAGACAAGTGCAAATGTGGGTGGTGGAATTTGTGATTGGTCTTTTAAGATTCTTGATGTGTGTTGCCAATAAGATGAGTGGTGTTGGGGAGGACTCATTGGGTGACATTATGCTGGTAGTTGGGTATTTGAGGCCAAATCCTATTTATATTGTGCTTGTGGCAGAATACAGGAAACTTTCCCTGGAGAGATGGCATACTTGTTCTCCAACAGAGATTTGTGTACTAAAGTTTACTCTTTTAGCATAATTAGGGGTATTTTAATCAATTTTCTCTATTTTCACTTTTAGGAGTTTGTGCTTTTTATAGTATAGTATAATATAATAATTATACTTATCAAAAAATAATATAATAATTATACTTATATTTTTTGATGATATGAAATTACTTATAAAAAAATATAGTATAATTATTACTTGTCCATAGAAAAAAATACAACTAAAATCATGATAGAAAATTTCCATTGGGAAATGAATGAGCTGCAATAGTCCAAAGCTGTTGCCTATTATGCTTTTGTGTTTAATTATTTGTTCATCTATTTATTTAAATTTATTAGGTTGAAGAAAAGAAACACAAAAAGAAGACTCATGATAAGAAGGAAACCCGGAAGAAGCACCATCATAGCACCTTAAAGGATCAGAAGCATTCATCATCCAGACATCGATCGGATTCAGAAAATATGACTTCTGAAGGGGGAAAAAGGAAAACCAGCAGACACAAGAGCTCAAACTATGATGTGCATTCAAGATCAGAAGATGAATCTGGTAAAAGAGATAGCCTAAGTAAGAAGAACCACTACAGGGCCTCGAAATACAAAGAGCTGTCACCCAGTGGCCTGTCAGGCCCAAATACTTCAAAAAGTGACGGTCAAGATGCTATCAAAAGGAATCGTGACAAGCCAGAGTGGGAAAAATTGTCTTCTAAAGGTCAGACAAATCATGATGTCGTAGAAAAGGAAAAGGAAAGCAGAAGGTTTCATGAAGAGAGTTGTTATGATGGGCGTGAGTCAAACTATAAGCGCCGCAATGTTGCTCCTAAACTTTCAGAAGAAGAGCAGGCCACCAGGCTGCGGGAGATGCAAGTGGATGCTGAATTGCATGAAGAACAAAGATGGAGACGTCTGAGGAAGGCTGAGGAGGATGATGTGCAAGAAGCTACCCAGGCACCATCCGGTGGTAGGAATTTCTTGGATGCTGCTCAGAGAAGTGTCTACGGTGCCGAGAAAGGGGGAAGCTCAACAATTGAGGAGAGTGTCCGTCGCCGAACACATTATTTACAGGGCAGGTCTGAAGCTCGCGAAGGCAATGCTTTTCGGCGCTGATGCAGTCTTGCAATTGTTTGTTGCTTATTCTAATAACTTTAGCTGATATTTCCAGGTGCGCTTACCCACCTTCACCCTACATATAGGGTATCTTTCATGTACCAACTTTGAACCATGTTGTAGCGATAAGCTATTTAATGTCAAGCTGAATTATGTTGATAAAGAATACCTTCCCATAACTCTCGTAGTTGGCCTGCAATGACCAAAAGCACTCAAATAAGCACTCGGACGAGTGTGTGCTTGTGATAATTGTATTCATCCACTATTTCCCCTAGATAATTACTACATACTTATTGTCTAACTTCCAGTAGTACATTGCTCAGAACTCAGAAGTCAGACCTGGGTAGCCAATTACTGAAATTTCCAGATTAGTTAATGTGAGGTTTCGGTCTTTGCGTGTGTTGTATCATACGTACAGATTAAGAATGAGAATCCAACTAATCGTGAGGAAATTGATTGTTTTTGTTATTACTGAGGTCCCTACCAATTAATAACCGAGTTTGATGTCAATCACAAAAGTGACACCCTGGCTTTACTTCAACGACACCTACCGTACAAGTGGCACTCAGCAAGAAGTAACGGCGCTTCAGTTGATTTCTTAAACTCTAATTGGATCGGCATCTTAGATTCTCAAGAGCTTCCAGGGTGACTCCAAGCAGTTTTGGACTTGCAGGTAAAATTCTTTAGGAAATGTCATGCTTAACGATGAAATCCATAATTCAATTTGGTGGGGTCTGATCACACTTCAATTTGCCCTAAAATTTTTGTTATGCCTTTCTTAAGTTTCATGAATCGTCTAAATCTGACTCCCAACTCGTTAGAATAGCAGCCAACCATTTCAAGTGAAATAAATTGTATCTATTTTATAGTTAAAAGATTTAAATTTGTAAATATGGTGTATATAGAGTCGATGTTGGTAAGTTTTTTTTTTTAAATTTAAATAATGTAAAATAATGTACATAGTTAGATACACCGACTTTAAATTTTGACCATAAAAAATAGATAGTGAAGTGGAGAGGATCCTTATCCAGACTCGTCACCATCTTTCTCGTCAATTATTTAAGTTGTCGGTCAAATAAGATGGCTCATCAAAAAGCGAACTCATTGCCAACACAACTTTGGGTATTATTGCCACGTTCTATATTTTCTTGTGCATTGCTTCATCACTCCCATTTGGTGGTCAGTCCAAATACGGTGTATATACAAATGACTGCTTCTAGAAACAAGTATTTCTATTTGAGTTGCAATATTGTAATATACATAGGTATAGATAGATCAGGCCAGACCCGCCTGGGTCAAATTTATTTTTTATTTTTTAAAATGTTACAACTATTTTTGTTTTAAAAAAAAAATTGAAATTAGGGTAAATTTAGATTTTTTTTTTTTTTAAAGTCAATGATATAAATGTCATTATATCATTTTTAATGTTTAAAATCTAATGGAGAATAGCTAATTGAATGAAAGTTAAGAAGTTAAATTAAAAATTTTTTAATTTATGATGGACTTTTCAAACCGAATCAGTTCACTTGACTGTCATGTGATGTTGTTAAGATTATGGATTCACGGGCGCGTGTGATTAAAGAAGTCCAAAAAAGCGTTGGCCCAAAGACACGCAACGGGTTGGCCCAAGCGAGAAACGCACGGCCCGCACTGGCAAGCGCAACGACAAAGACAATTTCAATATTTACAGTACAGAGCTGTGAGTTGTGAGCTCCCAAGGAGGAAAAGCAGGATAACTGTTGTATCACTTGCATTGCACCAGTATGAATGCGGCAACTGTGTGTAAAATGACGATAGAACCCACTTCCAGAACTCAAATTTCAGCTAATCCCACTAGGCGGCCGAAAACCTCAAATTCAATCCGTGGTGGAAGAAGAAGAAACCCTAGCCGTTTCCGTTTGGCCGCTCGATCATCTCTAATAATCGAGACGGTAGAAGGCCAAGCTCCTTCAGAGTCGGACTCGATTGCCCGTCGCCTCATTCTGCTTCGACACGCAGAGAGTTCCTGGGAGTACCCTTCACTGCGAGGTAGGTGCATGCCTCTATTATAATTCGTAATAATAGCATTCTAAGTGGTAACAAGTTTCTTGCAAAAGCATGCCAGCCTTGGATTCCTGAACCATTTCCTTGCATGCTGTATTGCTGGAGGACTTTCCTATAAGCTTTGACAGCATTAAATAGCTACTTATCCCAGATTTTTTTGAGGAAAGTCATTGATTTAATATGGTCCTATTTTAATTAAATATTTCAGCTTCTTGAACAATCTTTTTTCAGCATCGTGATAAAAAGTGTTAAAGGTATTAATTAACGATTAAATTTATCATTTTCTATAAATTTATGTGCTTTTACAACAACCGTCAATTTAACACTTGTTTTATGACGAGGCCAAGTTCAGTCACAAACTTAAAATATATGGGAATCACGAATCAATCCATTTCCCTACATTTATTGTTGGAGGACTTTCCTATAAGCTTTGATACCATTAAATCACCACTTATTCCAAAAAAAAATTTAGAACAGTGTTTGATTTAATGTGGTATAGAGAAGCGGTTTTGAGTTTAAACTCAGTTTATTCCATTTTAATTAAATATTTCATGCGTTTACTTGTTGAAGAAGGAGAGTTTTAACTTTAACAAATTTAACACTTGTTTTATGACCAGGTCAAGTTCAGTCACAAACTTACAATGTTTTTTTCCCCTTTCAAGACCCTGGATAAGAATCGTCTTGAGTATTCTTTCAAATTTTTCTTTTAGGCATATTTCATTTATAATTTACCACAATTTTTAAGTTTGTAGTTCTTTGATATTTCAAGATTAGAATCAACTGTACTGCTCTTTCCAAGATTTTCTCTTCTCTTCATAGATCATGACCGCCCTCTGAGTAAAGCTGGAGAAGCTGATGCTGTCATAGTTTCTCAAAAGCTCCAACAGTTGGGTTGGATCCCTGAACTCATTCTGTCTAGGTTAGGATTTCCTCATTCCCTACAGTGCTTCACTGATATTGCTATGAAAATGGCTCTTTGGAGTTCGATTTTTCGAGTTTTGAAATTCTTACTCAGTGATGCGGTGCAGTGATGCAGTGCGGACAAGGGAAACGCTTAAGATAATGCAGGAACAAGTCCGAGGCTTTCTGGAAGCTGAGGTGCGTTTTATTTCAAGCTTTTATTCCATCGCAGCAATGGATGGGCAGACTGCTGACCATCTTCAGCATGTTATCTGTAAACATTCAAAGGATGAGATACTTACGGTAATGTGAGTTCTGCTGACTATATCAGCTTCTTCATTATTTATATTTAGAAATATTGGACAGCCCAGGGAAATAAAATCACTCCTTTATTTCTGTACCATGTTTAGAATCATTTCACTCTGATTACTGTAGCAATCATGCCGACCTAGTGAGTCTTATATATGGAAAAAAGCTATATTGAGCTCTCTCTACAATGAGCTCCATGATCTCTCTATCATAGATAAATTTAGCCCAAATGCTAAGTTGTGCTTCCGACTATTAGATGGGGAATTATAAAAGGATCCCATAACCAAAATTTGATGGAACAGACTGAGCTGTGCAAAGTTGATGTCTCTGTCTTTTGACTTCTTTGGCAGACAAACCATCCACTTTGACTGGAGAATTATCATAAAGATCTTAAAAAACTTTGAGCTGATTTGTTACTAAGTTGTGTAATGATGCTCAACCCAATGGCATGGCATGTGCACAGACATGACCCTCATGGTCAGAGACGAAACCACCCGGGCCAGGATGAGGGACCCCCATCCACAAAAAATTAAAAGAACCCAAAGATTTAAATAATAAATAAATGTGTGGAATTGTCATGTTAGCATTTTTTAAGATTTTGTTTCCTTGATTGAATCCCCTACACAAAGTGGCCTTGCCTCGGAGGGGTTCCTCGTTATCAACCCAAAAAAAAAAAAAAAAAAGATTTTGTTTCCTTGGCTTCATTGGAAATGAAGATTGGAATGCTTCTATTATATTATTGGTAACTGCCTATTAACATGCAAAAAAAAGGGGGAAAAAAAATATAGATATTCTTCAATTCATTTAAATTTCATAGAATTATTTATGCTGAATATTGTCTATAGTAAAATTGAAACTTGAACATTTACTCATAAACCATATAATCATGGCCACTGTCATCATTTTTTTTTTTTTTTTATTACTTTTCATTTCTGTCAACAAACCATAGAATCATGATCACTTCATTTTTTTTTTCTTTCTGGACGAAATCATGGCTTCTTTTTTTTTTTTTTTTTTGAAAAAAAAAACAAAATCACTACCTTCGTTAGGTTTGTTCTCAGGTGAGCTTAAGGCTTACAGATTTTGTAATTTTTCTTTTCATTAACACTAATTTTGTAGATGTAGCCTATTTCCTGGCCTAGATGCCATTAGCTTTTTGAAGAATTGTTTGGACAGTTATATATCTGTGAAATTACAGTCATCCTCTTTACCATCTCATATGTACTTTGAAAAAATGAAAGTGTACCAGAATTAATCATTTTTATAATAATATATCCATTTAATTATCTTACGTATGGAAGTACATTTTATTGTCTACATATTTTATTAGTACTTGAATTATTATAGAATTATACCCAACCCCCTAGATCAAAATCTTGGTTTTGTCCCTACTCATGGTAGCCTCACTCTTTGTATATTTTTGGTCATGGCTCCTTTGTAGAGGCTGGATTAATATAATCCAAAGTGAGACTCTTTCCATGTAGGTTTTGGGATTTAGGATTTCAAAATGTGAACCATAGGTGGCTTTCTTCCTGAATTCTCTTTTTATGATATGCTTTTGGATAATTTTAGTATATGCTATGATCTTTTTTTTTGGGGGGGGGGGAGGATTGAAGACTGTAACAACTAAAGAAATGCTATTTTGCAGAATGTGATCCTTCTTCCAATATACTCTGCCAACATGCCATGCTCAATCCACCTTAAGATTAATCTTAATTAAAAAGGAAAAAATGTAAGAGTGAATTGAGCATGCCACATCTGAGTATGCTGGTAGAAAGACTGCAGAATGTAAAATAACATTTTTCTCATAAATATGGTCTTTGGCTTTTTTATGTTTATTCTTATGGACCTTGTTACGAACCACATGCATCAAAAGCTTAAGCTGTCAATAAGCAAGTTAACAACGCTATCGAGCATATCTCTTAAAAAAAAAAAAAAAAAACACAATGCTATCAAGCTTACAAACACCTAATCTGACAAATCTCAAATATCTCATGCTACTTAATGCCTATCAAGAACTTAAGTTCATGTCAAAAAAAAAAAGAACTTTGATGTTTGATTATTTTTAGTAATATTATACAGGTGTATGGGACATAATAGAGGATGGGAGGAGGCGGCTTCAACGTTAACAGGTGCCTCTGTAGAATTGAAAACATGCAATGCTGCCTTACTTGAAGCTACTGGGAAATCTTGGGAAGAGGTACGGCTTCTTTTCTTGGATGAATATATTTTTAAGATAGTTGTTTTTGTATCAGTTTATGTCTTTATGTCAAATGTATTTGTATGACTGACAGTTCTATGAGTTAACTATTCCAGTAACAGGGGGGTTACCCATGTGCGGTGGGTGTAAAAAATCCTCTAAGTTGTGTAGTTTGTTTGTCATACACAGGCATTTGCGTTGGCAGGACTTGGTGGGTGGAAGCTTCAGGGCATAGTGAAGCCAAGTAATAGCGTTTAGAATTTTGGGAAAGTTCCGAATACCTGTGACGATTAACAACCCAATATCCATCCTCCTTGCCCTCCCCCCCTCCCCTCCCAGCGGGATTGCCCTAACGAAGACATAGTTTTTTTATGTGTTAATAGCTTTTGTTGGTTCTACCATTCTTAACCATCTAATCCCTTTTCTCCCTTTTGGCGTAAAAGTAGGTCTTTAGGAAAAAGTTACGGGGAATATTATGAGAATCTCATTCTGAGAGGCCTTCTGCGAAGTTGGGATTGGTGGAAACCAACGCTTTGTCATTAAAAATATCATACAGCTAATGCTGCATGTTGTAATTTGTTGTAATAAGCCTCAAGACTTTGCAAGGCCAGCATCGAAGAGTTGGAACTTTCTTATTATGGAAATTTCTGATTGAAGAAAACTTTGTCCGGTTTGGTGTGATTGGATGTTTTAAGCTTAAAAGTGTTCTGGTGTTTCAATCTAACGTGGCAAGTTATTTATTTAGAGGGCACAAAGTTGACTTTTCTATGCCAAGTCCCTAGAAGTTTAACACCAACTAAAAAGTTTTTTTTTTTTTGGTGTTGGTTACATTTCAAAAGGTGCTGTTTTACGTGAGGAGACATGTATAGGTAAATTTCTTTGTTCGACATGTGAGAAACTATGTTTATTACCAAATGTAATCGATTGCTAGCACTCTTAAGCCATGACTAGAAGAAGCCCCTTGAAAACAAATCATCCGCATGTCATTCCAAATGAATAAGTGCTACACTTACTAATTTTTTTTTTCTTCAAAAGTTGATTTTCAAATGAGATGTAATCATGGATAAGATTTATTATTTTGGAAAATGTATAATCTCATAAACATTATTTTGGGAAAAACGATTTTGACAAGTGTGGCATTTCTCTTCCAAATTGCTTATCTAAATTGGCTAGCTTCTTTTTTGTTTTTTTTTAAAAAAATTAATTAATTAATTAGTCACTTTTCAAAGACATCATACTATCTAAATTATTTCTCTATTATATTAAAAACATCATACGTCCGACTAATGGAGTTGCAAATCTGGCTGTTCAGGTTAAGCATGGCTTACTCCCCCCGTTAACATTTCAATTAGCCTCAAAGAGCTTAACCAGTTGGCTAACCTAGAAGTTACCTGGATTGCCTGTTTCTAACTTTTGTTCTTTTTCGACCAAGAAAATCGAAGAGCTCATGCAGGCTCATCAAAGAATTGTGATATAGAAACAGAAGTTATAACTTTCAGGTTTTACAAAAGTTATAAAAGCTCAAAAGAATTACAGGTCAAGGTGATGAACTCCCAAACTCCCTGCCGTAGTGTATAGACGAACGAAGACAGATCCCCACCCCCCCGGGTCTCTCTCCAATAACAAGAAAAAGGAAAAACAGCTACACAAACGCCAACAGCTCATAGGGTGGTGAACCTTTGATTCATGTAGTTAGCACGTACAAAATGCAGTCATGAAGAATTACTCAATTCTTGGAGAGATGACAGAAACGATGCAATTGTACTAGCTGGCTCCTTAAACTGAACTCTTTTACCTGAACATAGAGCAATCTTCATAAGGTTAGCGTACCAAATGCTAAAGACACCTTTGCTTTCCTTGTTTCTTTATCTATTTTTCTCATCAATTCAATGTTTAGGGTTAAAAAAGCAGAGTTAATAAGGACTCGAGAAAAGCAAAACCAGCATTTGCGCTCAAATATACCAGGACAAGACTAGTGCATTCAAGCAGAGTTGTGGTGAGGCAAACCTGCGATGTACATGTCTTCGACAACAGATCGCCACATTCTTCAATAAGAGCTTTTTCTCCCCCACTTACTCTGGCTACTTCTGAAATCAAATTGTCTGCTTCTTCCGCCTAAATTAATTAATCAAGCATTTATCACTAGAAAGGCCAATATAAACTAGATGAATAGAAAATAGACATATCAGATCTTATCTACTCAACAGATATTCTTCTTTTCTTTTTTTTTTTAAAAAAAAAAGAAAAAGAAAAAGAAAAAAAGAAAAAAGAAATTCAGTGTATTAGGTATTATCAAACCAGTTCCTTGGGAAACTTGTACTGTTACTAGGTAATCCATTCAATTTCAAACAGTCATTAACTGAACATTCAAAAAATCAAGATTCCCATAATAAGCTCAGTCGTAAGTAGTCTGAACGAGTTCAAGATCGCGTTTAACCCGAAAAACTCAGTCACAAACCTCGGTCAGACCATGTTTAAACACTGCCAAAAGAAATCCTAGCAGCATACGAAGGAGATGACTTGTCCAAAACACCGACCTAAAAATTTCTTTTTCAGGGAAACGACTTGCACATCAAAGCTTTGCTCAACTTAAAGTAGTGAAAATAGTAATGTGGGATAGGCTCAAGAACAATATAATTGGTGGGTCCTTGAAAACCTACATTATGGTGTATCCTGAATAGGATATGGTCGGTTTGTCATAATTATGAACAAAATATAAGATCACTCTTTAATTGAGAAAGGAAAATATATTTGCTTCTTTGTACCTTTGGCATGAAGCTTTGAAGATGAAAAATTATAATTTCTATCACCTTCATCCCTGAGTTCAATGCCTCCCCTACCTCTCCTATATCAGCCTGCAACATGCATATATCGCAATCAATGTATTATCAGTGTAAAGCATGCCTGAAACAAGGATTAAGGATTGCTTCAGCTTTGGATTTACCCTAACATTCACAATGGGAAGTTGAAGTGAGGCGTTCAACAAAGCTTGAATTGCTTCTGATAAATAGATTGAATAATCCTCTTCGAGAGCAGACCACTCCGTCAAATATGGAATCTAAATTCAGGCACACCAAAACATTTAAGTTCTGAACACCAATGTACAAAGAATATTGATATTTTCTTAAAGGGGGTGGGTGGTAGGACAAGAATAGGTTAATAACTCAAGAGACAACTAAGTAATCTATTCTAGCGACAATTCTACTATTTCTAGATGCACTACGATCTACATGATTGGAATTAAAGAACGTCTTAGAACCAAGAAGAAGAAATCAGCGCTACCTCATAATCATATATGCGGAAAAAAAAAAGGGGATTGTTTACTGTTATAGAAGCAATAAAAGTGCACAAACAGATTCAACGAAGAAAAAACAATCTAGAAAAAATAAAATAAAATAAAAAATTAAACGCATAATAATACATGCTTTTCACAGCATTGAATATTTATACTCTCTTTACCCTTCAATAGATTATATGCCTTTTGAATTATCCAAAAGAATGGATGAAAGCATGTACCTATTTAACTATCAAAAAAAAAAAAAAAAAATGAAAGTCACAATTTCTTTTTCTTTAACTTCCCATATTATCTTTAAATTTGAACTCATATTGTCTTTTGACTTATTCAATAACGTTATAGAAAGAGTTTTTGTTTCATTAAAATGCATGTATTTTTTAACTTTCTGTAATAGGATGAAGGGAGTACCAAAGAAGCCACACAATGGGAAGGACCGAGTTATCCAAAGAATTAAGGAAGCTAGTCACAAATTTATCAGGTCATCTCATGAAATGCTCAGCCTTCGTACCTCTTGTTAGTTTCACAACTACAATATATCACTTAATAAATTGAGGTTTGACAAGAATTCTTAGTCAAGTTTATTCTCCAGCTATAATCAAATCAAAATAATCATTGCACATAAAGAATTCAGGTTGCTCTAAAATTTCATATAGCATCTTGTAAAACAAAAACAAGTTTATTTAAAAGAACAAACTAAATCCCTCTAGTCTTTGAAATAAAATCAATAAGCCCTTGCACTTAATCGAATTTCTATAACCTTTGGTATTATGTCCTATGCAACATAAACTGCATCAAGCCACAACTGCTTGCAAATATTTTAGAAGCAACAACGAGAATTAGTGGGATGCTACCTTTAAGAGACAGGGGCACACATACTTGTTATAAACAAACAAACAAGCAAACAAATAAATAAATAAGAAGAGTCGTCCTTTGCAATGCTAATAAGCAATTGCCCCAATGGAGAGAAGTCATATTGTTCTAGTGAATGGTAACCTAAGCACAAGGGGAACAGAATTTTGAACGATATGAGGTTCTTAGAGAGATATAAGAGGTAAGCATGAATAGCTAGTATATTGTTGAGGCAAAGTTGAGCCTGAGAACTTCTTCTTCTTCTTCTTCTTCTTCTTCTGTTGGAAGCATGAAAATTTGAGGTTCCAGAGATGGCACCATATATAACATCTTGCAAGGTCATTATTACTCCTTCAGTTCAACCAGGAATGTTTAGTCAAATATATGTATTTCTCTTCATGTCAGGTTACAAACGGGACTTAGGTCCATTGAGATATAAGTTAGATGGGAGATGATTCATATGCAAGACATGGGTAACATGCGTGAGCAGGGGAGAGGTACATCCAAGCAAGGCCAATAATTTAGGTGTAAAATAAATCTTTTTATCAGTGAAGATGCTATCAAGCGCAGACAAGATAACATACTGCAGAATTTCACAGCTAATAAAAATTAAAGCATTCATCAAGTTAGCTGCCTTACTTGAGCTTCAAGGATTGTCGATAGAGTCTTTGTTCTTTGCAAAAGCCCAAGTTCTATGTGTTTTCTCTTCACAGAATCATAGAACTCTGATATCTTGACCCCAAGGGAATGAAGTGTTCTCTACGAAGACAAGAAAAAGTTTATAGAAAACAAATCGTGGCATAAAGTGTTTTCAACGGGGACTAGAATATGCTTGATTATGTATTAAGGGAGACCAAGAGGTGAACAGTGAATCATAATGTGATTCACGGAGCAAATAAATTGGAGTAACAAGTTTTCCAAAATAACTAGCACTAATGGATGGCCTAGGAAACAAGTGTGAATAGGGCAGCGTAAGTGATTCAGATGTCAATGCTAAAGTTGTCATTTCCATGTCCCATTTTTGTAGAAGAAGCTGTTTTGTATATCCAATGTCATTTGTTTTTCTTACCAGCCAATCTGCTCTTTCTATAACAATTTTTCTCACATCGAAGAAAGATTACATGCTTTTGTCTGCAATAACGCATGTTCTTTTTGGATTCCTCACGTAAGGATCCAAGGAAAAGCGTTACTATTACCTCAAAAAACTAGTCAATTTAGGATTTCTAATTTTTTTTTATAAAACTCAGTTTTACCTAATAATTAGGCAATAAAAAACTTAGCACTATGACTATCTTTCTAAACTACCTACTTAATCTATGTGGGCTACTAATAATTACAAAATAAGTATCGCTGTAATGGAATTATAGGAATGACTTGCACAAAATTTTTGTGATTACTTATAAAAAATCCTTTTGTAGTTAGTTTGCCCGAAAACAAAAGGGAAAAAAAAAACAGAAAAACTGTTCACTTTAAATGCTGGATCACCTAATGTAGCATTGACCAACACAAGGTAGACCAAATCATCTCCCAACCAATTTGAAAGAAATATCCTTCAATCTATTTAAAATTGTGTCAAGTATCTATAAACATTTAAAACGCACATTAAATTCTTAAAGTCATTAATGACAGTTAACTAACTTAGATTAATATTTTAAATGTTTATAGATACTTTACACTATTTTAAATGGGTCGAAGGAAATTTCTGTCCATCATCAAATATCTAGCTTAACACCATTATGCTTGACTACAAACTGGTCAAAGAATAAAAAATTAATTCAGAAAACAGGTAATGGGCTGTGACCAACCTCGCTTTCTCTTTGCTGAGCTCGGATGGAGGCCTCTGCTTTTGCATTGGCATATCTCCACTGCAGATAACGGTTGTGAAGCAATCTGAGTGTATGTACATCTTCCTGATGGGAGGAAACTTTCTTTCCCTTCCTATTATCTGTCCCCAACTTGGTGCAAGGCGGGACTGGAGGCAGAGAGAAGCCCCCCATCTTCACAGAGTTTGTGGGTGGCTTGGGGGGACCATAGGCTTGTTTTTCACAAACTGATAATGGAAAATTCAGAGAACGGGAGCAGGGGGAGGCTGACAATTTCAAAGAATCACTGCCGCCGCCAGTCGTATTGCCCCTAGTGCAACTTTTCTCAGCCAGCAATCTAGTGGAAACCGTTGGCAACATGTCTGCCTCAGGCATGGAACAGCGGAAATCAGGAAGAGACCGTGCCGTTGCTGTGCAGGTTAGAAGTGGATTCTGATTATTGTCATCGTCAGACATCGAAGAAGGATCTACGGGAACAGAAGGTCGAGCCGACATGCCGCTTGATTGCAACAGCTTGGCCGCAGATGTGGCACTGATGTTCATGTTGGTAGACCGTCTGAATCTCGACAAAATCATCCTATCCCTATCCAATGTAGGAGTGTCAGGCCTGGAGGGTGTGGTAAAAGCGTTGGGGACAATTTTTCCTGCGTTTTCTTTGAAAAGCTTGGCTACAGCACGCTGTTTTCTTTGACAAGTAGTAGAGGTCAGAGCTGCTTTACGACGAGATCCCAAAGTGGGTGAAGTTTCCAGGCCCTGAATCTGAATGGAATCGGTGGGCCTGTTCTCGTCGGAAGAGCACAAGGGATCCATGTGCCGCTGCCTATGCACGGAGGTTGAGCGCTGCTGCTTAGCAAGTGGCGACGAAATGAGAGGAGACATGAACCTAGAGCTCACCTCCCTCACCCTCGGCCGCCTAAGAGATGGTGGCGGAGGAGGAGGGGGAGGAGGAGGAGAAACTACCATCGTCGTGGTGGGCTTGTCTGCAACCAATTCGTTCATATTCGCCGAGGCAAATTGATCGATCTTGATCTGTCAATTTGCTGAATCCCACCGAAAGCGCACTAGTATATACTATGATTAAATGAATGAACGGATCGGAAAGCCAAATCCCTGAATTGAGATAGATTCAGGTGGCAGATATCCCAACCCCTTGAAATGCGTCGACGTCCGATCAGGGAAGAGAGAGAGAGAAAGAGAGCGCTTTAAGGGAATGCTCTCAAAAAAACTAGCCGTTGGCTGTGGGGATCAAGTCGTAAGTCGTAACGGTTCTATTTTTTAAAACAGGGGTATAACACTAATCTATCTAATCGTTCACTTTTCTCTCCGGTAAAATTCATTTTATGTTCTTTCTTTGTCTCATGGTCATGGTCATGGGCGTGATGAAATATCAATATTGTAAGAGCATCCGCATTAAGTTATGTACAATTTAGTTAAATTTAATTTTTAAAGTGTATTTTTTTAAATATAGCTAATCACTTTTAAAATTACCAAATATCAAACTCTTTAAATATTTTGCTATTTAATCCAAATATTATTATTTTTATTATGAAATCAAATTATTTTAACTACCATGAAAATCACTTTCATGTTCACATATATAAAATTATTTTTTATGCACAATTGCATCTTTAATTCAATAAATTTCATTGATGAATGCATTTAATTTATTAGAAAAAAAAAATAGACGTCAATTAATGCAGTTGTGTATTTGAGAAAAGATGAGTGACGAAAAAAAGTAAAAAAATGAGGGGATGATACTTTAGAGTGAAAGAAATAGAAAAAAAAAAAGAGGAAGAAAAATGAAAAGTGGTGCTAGAATGCAATCAAATAATATTATAATATTTTAACATTTGCTTTTGGCCTCTTTAAATTTGAAGAGGAGGTTTGACAAATGTTATATTTAACATTTGATAGAGAGTTTGATGTGGATGACTTTTTGTAGATTTTGTTAAAATTTTAAAGAAATGTTGAATTTAGAGAGCTTGATGTGGATGCTCTAATATCATTGAAAGCTCTCTCCGGAAACTCTCAAATGTGGGGACTTGAGCGGAAGATTTCCAACGAGAGTTTACATATCTTGCTGGGCTGCAGCTTCTACTGTGCACATAATTTGTGCACACCATATTATTAGTTTGGGGAAATTATACTTTACCCCCTGAAGTATCCACCCATTTTCACTTTTGCCTCCAAAGTTTAAAATGTGACACTTTACCCCCCAAACTTTCAAATTGTGGCAATTTAACCCATTTGACCTATTTATTCCCAAAATACCCCTAGCACAATTTTTTCAAAAAAAAAAAATCCAAAAAAAAAAAAAACCAAAAAACAAGAAACGGGTGGCCAGCCACCACCTATGGGGTGGTTTAGCCACCCCAACATATATTTATATATTTTTTTGGGTTTTTTTTTTGGAATTTTTTTTTTAGAAAAAAAGAAAAAAAAAAGTGTTGGGGTATTTTGGGAATAAATAGGTCAAATGGGTTAAATTGCCACAATTTGAAAGTTTGGGGGGGGTAAAGTGTCACATTTTAAACTTTTGAGGCAAAAATGAAAATAGATGGATACTTCAGGGGGGTAAAGTGTAATTTCCCCTATTAGTTTTTCTTTCAATTTCTTCTGCATGTTATTTATTTTCTTTCAGAATCTTTTCAAAATGGCAATACTTTAAAACGTGCAATTACAATTTTAAATCGCACTTTAATAAAAACCCAATTTTTTAAATCGCCATTAAGATTTAGATTTGGTAACATTTGTTAAAAAGTGCTATTTCTATTAATCTTTTCTTTTGTTTGAATAGTATTAATATAAAAGTGTGGTTTATATGCAAATTACTGATAAGGACATAATTCATACACTTCACAAATATCTCCAAGGACAAATAATGGACAATGTCTCTTCTGCATTGCCTCTTTGCTGTGTATTTTTTTTTTTTCTTAAGGCTCAGAATTTTATAGGTTTTATAATTTGTATTGAATATAATATAGGTATCACACTCCAAATCTAAGGGGTTTTTTTTTTGGGGAAATTACCTTTTACCCCCCTGAAGTATCCACAAATTTTCACTTTTGCCTCCAAAGTTTAAAAAGTGACACTTAACCCCCCCAAACTTTCAATTGTGGCAATTTAACCCATTTGACATTTTATTCCCAAAATGCCCTCATCACATTTTTTTAAAAAAATCCAAATGGGGTGGTCCACCACCTATGAGGTGGTTTGGCCACCCAGCATATATTTATATTTTTTTTTGGCTTTTCTTATTTTTAGGATTATTTTTGTTTTTAAGAAAAATGTGATGGGGGCATTTTTGGGAATAATAAGGCCAAATGGGTTAAATTGCCACAATTTGAAACTTTGGGGGTTATGTCACTTTTAAACTTTGGAGGCAAAAAAAAATCGTGGATACTTGTGTAAAATGTAATTTCCCTTTTTTTTTTTTTTCTTTATATTTTCGTTTTTATACTACACCTATGGGATCAAAGACTTTTAACATGTTTTAATTTACGGATTCGTATTAAGCTAAATTAAGGACCTTATAATAGTAAAATTTTCTATGATTTATACATGAATTTAACATGGGTTAGGATGCTCTGCAAAATGTCCCTTTTACAACCCCTAATCACCAATTGCCACATCAGCTAAATCACAACAATTGCACATAATTAAACTAGAACCACATTCACTGGATAATGAAAAGATAAAGAAGAAAAGAGAAAGAAGAAGATATAATATGGGAGAAAGAAAATGCAAAAGGGCCATGGTTGTGGGTTTGGCCGTGACCCACGGTTGGCTAGACCAGCCACCCACTTCGTGAGTAACCTTTCTCCGGTGCCCGTTTCTGGCCTTTAAGGTGATAAAATCCCTAAATGGTTGGTTCCGAAGATCTTGGTCCCTACCGGCATGGGTCTCTGACCAAACTCATGCCATGGGTCTCTATCGTCGTGGTGTGGGATTGGGTTTGTTGGGAAATTTTTTTTTTGTTCTCTCTCTTTTTCATTTTGATTTGGTGTGGGTGATCTCAATTTCATTATTTGCATTTTTGTTAAATAGATAAGGTATCAAATGGTGACTGGGTGCTGTAAAAAAGGTGGTTTGCAGAAGTTCTTGACCATAGGGGCTCTTTTTATACATTTATCTAATGTTTTGTGTGTCACTATATTGAGTAATATATTGGTGTATAACCTTAATATTTTTTTTCTTATTTCTTATTAAAAGAGGCGCCATAGAATATATATATGTTTTTTTAAAGGGATTAAATTATGATGAAGAGTCTCTCGCGCATTGCGTAGGTTATGAGCTAGTATATATAATATATATAATATATTTTATTATTATTTTAAAAAAAAATGTAAAACGACATCGTTTACTTTATATATATATATATATAACAACCACAACAAAACCTAGCTTATTAGGCCAAAAAAGTCCTAACTGTTTTAAAATAGCCAAAAAGTGCTAAATTAAGCAAAAAAAAAAGGTAGGCTCAATGCTCAAAACACATCCAAAATACTCTAAATTTTTAAAGACTCAATTACCAATTCAGATAACCGGCTACCAAGCGATAACCGGCAGTTATTACATAATAGTGTAACTGGTAGCCGGTTCTGGTTTTGAAAATTGACCAACCGGCTACCGTGGTTTTGGTTAGCAGTTTTAGTCAATAACAACTAATTAGAACTGGGTTGACTCTTCTAATACGAAGGTTTAGTTATATTTTAAGTGACTATTTATGGGATTTATTTATTTATTTAGTGAGGGTAATTTTGGTAACTAACTCATATGACCTTGCAACACGAAAACATTGCTTCACGTGTTTTCAAATAAGTAGTCAATTTCCTGCTGTGTGAAGTTTTTTGGCGTTTTTAAATGAAGACTACATTTTTTCAATCGCAATCCCGAACGGATTATGTTTGCAATTCTAATCAAAATCGTGTGTTTGGCTTGCAAAATTGCAATGCCAAACGACCCTTAATAATATGGTTGGATGGATAGAATCAGAAGGAGTACAATGTAAATAGATTAGTCGTATGATAGGAAATTGTTTTTAAAGAAAAGGAAAAAGGAAAGGGTTAAATACTTTTTGTTCATGTTGTCTAATATATATATATATATATATTTCTGCATTGGTTTCAATTTGTATCTTAGACAGTATCTCGTTTATGGCTAAAAATGAATATGATACCTTCATCAAATTTTCATCCATAAATTGATGAAAATCTACGTTAATATTCTTAAGAAACAAATAAATGTTTTTGTACCTCATTAAATTAAAAAAAAAAAATGGATGAAAATTTGATGCTGGCCAAGCCACATCCAACTTGCAAAATGCCCCCAACAACTTTAGGAGTAGCCGAGCCACCCTCTTTTGCCCTATAGCCCTGGGATAACTGAACGACCCTTGTGAGGCATGGGAGTGATTTGGCCACTCCAAGGGTAACCATAAAAATAATGGGAGTAACTTCACTAAACCTTCACAAACTTTCACGCTTTTTGCAGATACCACTTTCAACGTATAAAACCCCGCTTTGGTAAAGTTACCCCAAAATAATAATAATTAAAAAAAAAAAATTTGAGGGTTGGTTCAGCCATTCCATGTCCTTCAGGGATGGTGGCCACATCCATAGGGTGGTTTGTCCATCCCATAAAAGGATAAAGAAAAATATATATATATATATATATATATATATATATATATATTTTTGCCTGATGTAATTTGTCTTAACAAATTGGAGATCTTTGTCAAGCCTCAAGACTTTGCAAGGCGAGCATCTAAGAGTTGGAACTTTCTTATTAAGCAGGGGAGTTGTAAGGAATTATAGGGTTGATAATTGAAGAACCAAGTAAATTTTTGTCAAATTATTTCATTCCACTGTTGTCTTTGCTATGGAAGAGATGATGACCTGCAATTCTTTCGGTTGGTTGGATCTCCGTTTCTTCAGCGTGTATCATGAACGAGCTAATTGTTGAGATGGCAGTTTGAATGAAGTCGTTGTTTGTAATTTGTTAATAGATGATAAGCCCTTACCAAAAGAAAAAGAGAAGTGCTATTTCTCCATCTCCTATTTATCTCGATTCAATAGTTGATTTAAGGGCCCAAAGAAAAAAGAAAAAAGAAAAAAAGGGTAATTTGGAGATTACATGGTAATTGTAAGATACTTTTACCAAAAAAAAAAAAAAAACACAATTTGGAGATTCAATATAATTTTACCCACTCTCTTTTTTGTAATTGGGGCTCCAGGTTTCATGTATATTTTTATAGACTATAAACTAGGATAGGTAGGTGTATGTAATTTCAAAAGTTGAGAACACTAGCTTTAATTTTGGGAAGACTGATCTTCTATGTCAATTTTATTCCACTTAAATTCATTTTTTTATGCATGATTGAAGTAATTTGGCTAATATTAAGTGACACTGAAACATACACATATTCATATATACATGCATACATACAAATCTACATATACATTAGATCATTCTTGGTTTCACTAGGAAGCAGCTCGCAGTCTTTCTTTCTTTCTATCTACCGCACTTGCTAGTTAAAACTATAGTTTTCAAATGATTTTTCAAACAATATAAGCTAACATTTGGTGAAATGGAGCTGAGAGTTTCAAAAGTATAATCTCGGTAATTCCAAAAGGAGTCTGTCTAATTAAAGCACTGAAAAACAAATTCTTTCATTTTGTAAATAAGAAGTTTGTTCACTAGATGAGCAATGCTATTGTTTGTAGATAGAAGTTTTGCGAGACTTAGGTTCGTTTGGGAGTGCATTTTTTTAAAAATAATCTGTGTTTTTAAACCGAATTGCAATTTTTGAATGTTTGGGATTGCGATTTTAAAAACACAAATTTTAAAATCGTGAAAAAATTTGCGATTTTAATAAGCTGACTAAAGAATGCTTATTTTAAAAAGTACGAATTTAAACCAAAATCACGATTTCGCTTAAAAAAATTTAAAGGCAATATTTACCTATTTGGTCTAAAATCACAATTATATACTAATTTTACCTAAATACTCGATTGATAAAAAAATATTTTTTTAACATGTTTTACCAAACGCCTATGCGATTTTAAAAAGTAAAGATTTCAAAAACGCAATTTTTAAAATCGCACTCCAAACAGGTCCTTAAAGATTTTAAGTAGTGTTAGAATATTTTTATTCTTAAAAAATAATTTGACTTTTAAAATTAAAGTCACGTCACTTTTGAGGGGAGAAAAAAAAAAAAGAACTCATAGAATTATTATTGTAGGATGAGCAATGCCATAGAATCCATCAAACTTATTTTCTGGAATCATCTAAGTTTTATACTTGATTAATGAAGGTACTTCTTTAGGTGATTAAAATCTAAAAAGAAAATTTCCAACACACTATAAGAGAGTACTCCAAAAAACAAATATTCTGCTTGACGAATGGAATTGGCTTTCTCATTTGATTGTCTTCTCTTTTTGTCTTGGGATTTTGTTGTGGTGTGGGTAAAGGGAAAAATAATTTAAAGAGAAAATAAAAAAAAGGGGGGTTGTAAGGCAAGGGAAGGCCGTCTTAGCTGTGTACTCTCTGTCGCATCGCCCATACGCGTCCTCCTTCCGTTTTCAATTTCCTGACCCCTACCCAGGAGAGAAAAAAGTAAGAAAGACGTCTTTTTTTTTTTTTTTTCCTTTTTATTTTCCCCTTATTTATTGTTGTTACAGTTTATTTTGTCGACAGCTTTTGGCTCTTCGCAGACCAAAGAAAGTTGCTTTTTTTGGTCACGGCCTCGGGCGGGGAATTAAGCCCTTCCTTTTTCCTCATACATTCCCGGTAATTCTCCTTTTCCTTTTTTGCTTCTTCCTTTTCTGGGTACGAGAATTTATAGAGACAATGCACTGAAATTTTGGCTCCTAGGTTACATAAAATATGACTGGATTTTGGATTTGAGATCTGAAAATGGTGAAGGGACGTGGGCTCCCTTGACTTGGGTTTTGGTTTTTCTTCTTTTCTTTCCGCAGTCTTCTTCTTTAACAAAATTTCTTGAGTTTCCAGCTGCGCTTCCAGCATTGGATCTAACAATGCTTTGAACAGTTTTTCCTCTCCTATTTTTGCCAGGACAAATAGCAGATTTCAGCTCCAGTAACCCAACCGTGTACCAAGCATGCCTGCCCCCAAGCAATCGAAGTTGCACGGCCCTATAAACGAAGTTGTATTCTCATGAGGGACGTTTAGGAGCAAGATGATTGATCAATTTATCAACTTTGTCATTCGTCCTCCCAGGTAATTTTTATCTGCTTTCCTAGTGTTTCACTTTTCTGGTGGTCTTTTCTGTTAATCCCGGTCCTTGAAATTATTCTTTTACACATAATTCGCACTATTTGTTTGTGGGGCTTATACTGCAAGTCTGCAATGCTGCTCTTTTTTAACCATTGATACTATCTTTTAGTCTGATTTAATCCCCCCTCAGCCCCCAACTAGTGCATGCCAGAGGCTTCTCATTCTTTCTCCTTTTCACAGAAAATTTAGATGAACTCTACGTCTTCATAACTCACTCAAATGTCAAGTAACCTTTCATTATCCTCTATTCCCTTTTTATCAAATTACCTTTCTAACCATTTTGCAATTTATTCTGTCTATTTTGGTATTAATTGTGTTTTAATTGATTGTTTTCTAGAAAAAAGACTTCGTACTTAAAATTATAAAGCATGAATGATTGTAAAAAGATTTTTTTCATCAGTAACAAAGAGTTAATAAAGTAAACAAACTGCTTCATCAATAATAAAGAGTTTTTTTTGGATAAGTAATGATTTATTAAAAAAGAGCGCAGAGGGGCGCAACCCTAGTACACAGGAAGTATACAAGAGAACGCCTAAGAGGGGCTAGAGAAGAGATAAAGAAACTCAGAGAAAGTAATCACAGTTGGGGCTAGCCAAGCGGCCGCCCATGTGAAGAGAGTATTAAAAAAAAAATGTAAAAGATCTTCTGAGCTTCTTTTGGAGTCCTCAAAAAATCTCCCATTCCTTTTCACCCATAGGCACCACATAATGCAAAGCGGAACCATCTTCCAAACCACAAAGATCATGGGAGCCCCCACCGACCACCAACAATGCAAAAGATCCACAACCCCCCGGGGCATAACCCAAGCCAAGCCAAAACGACCGAAAAAGGCATTCCATAAAAATTGTGCTCTCTCACAATGAAGAAGCAGGTGATCAATAGATTCCTCATCCTTCTTGCACATCCCACATCTGTTGACCAACACAATGTTTCTCCTCTTCAAATTGTCCAATGTAAGAATTTTGCCAAGAGCAGCCGACCACACAAAAAAGGCCACCCTCGGGGGAGCTTTAGTACGTAAAATGCTCTTCCAAGGAAAAGGGAAACTAATAGAAGAATTTAGAATGAAATAGAACGACTTCACCTCAAACTTTCCCTTTTTATTTGGAACCCACCAAATTTTGTCAGCTCCACCACCCAAATTATAAGAGTACAAGAGGCTATAAAGAGATGCCAACTCATCCACTTCCCAATCATTCAAAGATCTCATAACTGATATTCCACTGACAGGAGCCACTCACCAAGTCAAAATTGTCCGCTATGGACGCCTCCTTGTTGCTGGCCAGGCTATATAACCCCGGATAAACCTCCAAAAGAGGTACATTGTCACACCATGCCTCCCCCCAGAAACTGATTCTGGACCCATCACCTGGTATGAATCTAGTATGATAGGAAAAATGTCGCCATTCCTTACTTATATACTTCCACAAGCCGCTCCCATGAGAACTTGTTCCAACTTTGGGTCGCCATCCCTCTCCGACTCCATACTTTGCCTCCACCAAGCTCCGGGTTCACTAGCATACCTCCATAACCACTTACCAAGTAAGGTGCGATTAAAGCATCTCAAATTGCGAATACCTAGACCCCCTTCTTGAATAGGAGAGCAAACTTTCCGCCAATTAACAAGATGGAATTTGAATTCCTCACCCATACCTCCCCAAAGAAAGTCACATTGGATTGACTCAATGCGTTTAGCAACCGCTACTGGAATAGGCAGCAGGGAAAGGAGATAAGTAGGGAGATTGGACAAAGTACTTTTAATAAGAGCAATCCGACCTCCCTTAGAGAGATAAGACCTCTTCCAGCTGGCAAGAGTTCTCACCGACTTTTCCACCACCCCATTCCAACACGCCTTGTCTTTGAATCGAGCCCCCAAAGGCATACCCAAGTAAGTAATAGGCAAAGAACCGACCTCGCAGCCCAGAATCTCCGCCAACTCACCAATATCACTCACCTCGCCAACCGGCACCAGAATCGATTTAGCCAAATTGACCTTGAGCCCAGAAACTACCTCAAAGTAGATAAGCAAATTACTAATGGTTTGCACCTGCATCCGAGAAGCCCCGGTAAATATCAAAGTGTCGTCTGCGAATAAAAGGTGCGAAACATGGACCTGCTCACTCCCCCTGCCACCCACAACAAATCCTGAGAAAAGACCGTGCTCCACCGAGGCCTTAACCATTCTACTAAAAGCTTCCATAACAATCACAAAGAGGAACGGGGAAAGGGGGTTACCTTGCCTTACTCCTCTCGAGTTGTTGAAGAAGCCCGCTGGCGAACCATTAATCAACACTGAGAATCTAATAAGAAGTCCCAGCTGACATGATCATAAGCCTTTTCCATATCTAACTTGCACAACAACCCCGGGTCTCCTGACTTGAGACGGAAGTCCAGACTTTCACTAGCAATAAGCACAGAATCTAATATTTGTCTGCCTTTAACAAAGGCATTCTGAGGAGTAGAAATGATCCTGCTCAACACCAACCTCAATCTATTAGCCAAGACCTTAGAGATAATCTTGTAAATCCCACTTACAAGACTAATGGGGCGAAAATCCTTGAACTCCGCTGCCCCAGGCACTTTAGGAATGAGGGAAATAAAAGTGGAATTCAAGCTCTTCTCAAACTTGCCACGAGCATGAAAATCAGAAAAAACGGCCATGATGTCTTTTTTTAACACCTCCCAACAAGCTTGAAAAAAAGCCAATGAGAAACCATCCGGACCAGGAGCTTTATCCCCATCCATACCAAAAATCACATCTTTCACTTCCTTTTCCAAAAAGGGGGCTTCAAGGGAAGCAGCTTCGTCTTCAGATAAGGACTCAAACTCCAAATGATCCAACTTAGGCCTCCAAGACATACTTTCAGCAAACATAGACTCAAAATAATTAATTGCATGCTCTCTAATGGCTTCCGGATCGGAGGACATAACACCACTGATAAGGAGCGAATCAATAGTATTATACCTCTTATTGGAATTGGCCATCAAGTGAAAGAACTTTGTACACTTATCACCCTCCTTGAGCCACTTAATTCTGGATTTTTGCCTCCAGCTGATTTCTTCTTGTAAAAGAGCTCTCTTCAAGTCCCTACAAAGTTGCCTTTTCCTCTCCCTTTCTTCCTCATTTAAATCTCCCCTTTCTGCAGCAGATTCTAAGGCCTTCAATTCATCTGTCCTCTCCTTGATCAGCACTCCAACATTGCCAAAAACTGTTTTGTTCCAATTAATGATGTCCCCCTTAAAAGCCCTGAGTTTTTTACCAAATATAAAACTAGGAGTGCCTTGAAAATTGTACGAATCCCACCAGCCTCTCACCTTGTCCACAAAACCCTCCTCCTTCAACCACATGTTCTCAAACTTAAAAGATTTTCTACCCCCCTTGTTCCTTCCACAAGCTAAAACAATGAGAAAATGATCTGAACACAAGCATAAGAGTTTTTTTTGGAGAGCTTCTGGAAATCTCGCTTCCCAATCTGGAGAGATCAAGAACCGATCAATTCTAGACCAAGACCGGGTGTTGGACCATGTGCACAAACTCCCATTGAGAGGAAGATCCATGAAGCCATACTCGGAAATAAAATCTGAGAACTCCCTCATCGCCACACTGATGCGCCTCCCTCCGGACCTCTCACTTGGAAATCGGACGACATTAAAGTCTCCCCCAATACACCATGGTAAATCCCAACAACTCATCAAACTCGCCAATTCATCCCACAAACAACGTCTATCAAAATCCTCATTAGAGCCATACACCCTTGCAAAAGCCCATTTAAAACCATCAACTACATTCATGAAAGAGCAGGCTGCCACATAATCCCCCACCTCCAAATCCAGCCTAGAAACCACCCTCTTATCCCACATCAACAAAATGCCCCAGCAGCCCTTATGGCAGCCACATAGCACCAATCTACATAGGGGCAGCCCCACACACTAATAACATCCCTTCTAGAAATATGATCCAGCTTAGTCTCCTGCAAGCACACAATGTCCACCCGCCATTGACTTAGCAAATTCCTCACCATCATCCTCTTCTCCGGGTTATTCAACCCTTTAACATTCCAAGAAAGGATGTTGCACTTCATAATTCAAGACAGTTCCCCCTTCCCTTGCCTCTACTACGAGTCACACTCCCATTACCTCCCTCATAGTTAACCGAAGTGAAGAGGTTAAGGATTTCTCTTGTGCCCTTTCTACCCACCTGGCCTCCCCCCCTATTTTTCTTAGTCTCCTTCTTCTTACCAGCCAATATGTGAGCGAAAGCTGCCTTAAGTCTCTGAACATGACCATCGCAAGAGACACCTACAATATTGCGAAAGGCCATAATTAACTCCATTTCCTTGTCTGCTCCCCGAACCCCACCACTATCACCAATCTACATGGCTAGCTTCCAGTCTTGAGGAATAGGTTCCCCATCCACAAAGGGCACTAACTCCATCCCATTTGAAGCGGCCTGCCGAGGTAGAGCGACAACCCCGTTCCCCCCAAATTTCCCAAGACAGATTTCCAGAGGGATAGGCTCCCCCTCCACAAAACGCCTAAACCTCCACTGTCCAAAAAAGAGTTTCCAGACTGCCAAGGTACCAGCATACTAACCTCTTCACCCATATGACTTGCCTCCTCTGAGAAATCTTCTCCCAGCAAAGGCTGTAACGCATCAGCATCCAACTCTGTTCCCTTTGACTCGGTCAGACAAACTTCCGGTTGACCTGCACCAAAAATCCCATGCGTCGCTGATGAACTTGCCGGCGTATCTGTCTGCGTCATTTGGGCCTCCTCCGGAATACCCACGCCGAGAAACCCAAGGTCTCGACTCCCAGGTGCTACTGCCAGCGCCATCTGAGAAGGAGCGCCCACCACACAACACCCCTGGCCTACCGAATCCAGCACAGACAGACTCGCCGGCTTCATTACCGGCGTTATCTGAGTCTCCTCAGTCGGACCCACACCAAGGAGCCCAACGCCTCGATACCCAGGCGCCACGGCCGGCGCCATCTGAGAAGAAACGCCCACCACACAACGCCCCTGGACAACCGAACCCAGCACAGACAAACTCGCCGGCTTCATTACCGGCGTTAACTGCGACTCCTCAGGCTGACCCACTTTAGTCTGCCCCTGGTTTACCAAACCCGACACAGACAGGGACGCCGGAACAACTTCCTTGCGAACCCACTTGGCTTTACCCAGAATCGACGGTAATGGTGAAGACCCTCCGTGCTCCGCACGCCTGGCCCCTGTCTCAGAAGACTCCCCCACCATAATCGCTCTCGTCTCCACGGCACTTCGCGAGCACGAAACTCCCGCATCGTCTATGACCAGTGTAACTCCAGTGATACCGGGCTTGGGTTTGGGCTCCAGTAAGGCCTTTATGATTTTATTCCTCCTCCTTTTATTTCTTCTTCTTTTGGGCTTAAAAATTATACTGCCCACTGCTCTATTGTGGCCCAAGTTCTGCCCAACACCCACGCCTGTGACCAGCCCATCACTCTCTAACGAGCCCATAACCTCCTCAACCCTCCTTATGCCCATGTCAGCATCATCCTTAAGCTTATTAAGGAAGCTTTTCAAATTTTGCAGTTCCACACGTAAGCTCAACTGACCCAAGGACGCCGACCCATTCCCTGCAGCCTCGTTACGTCCTCTCAGCCTCTTACCAGAATTTACGGGATTTAGCAGAGTCTTGGGAGCAAACTCGCCGAAAGAGAGCCTCCAGCTACCGGCACACCGACGTTCGTGCCCTCGCCAGCCACCGCAGACGCTTGCATCTCCTTCCTCGGCGCTGTCTTTGAATCATCCACAGAGCTCACCGGGGCTTTGTTATGCCTATTCTTCAGCATGTAATCCTCAAACCCACCAGCTTGGGTTTCCATAACAACATCGGCATAACTCCCTCCCACCGTCACCATATTATACTTCCATTTCTCCCTCACGTTGAGAGATGAGTTAACTCTGCTTACCTCCATTTTCAGACGATTCCAGCCTTGCCCATGCCGGCCCTCCGAGATCATAATCGACCCACTCCTATGTCTGCCGTCGAACTCTGCTATCGTTAGAAACTTCCCATGTTGGTTCGAGCATTGCTCTGCAATGATCCTGGGATAGCCAGCTCTAGACTGATCCCAGAACACCTCTGTTGTTTTCTCCGCTACCAGGTCCTCCACGACACTGTCTAACCATGCTACCTCAGCCCTTTGCAGAAAGATGGACCTGTTAGTCTTGCAATTTCTTTCATAAAACCTCACCCCTGTATTCCCACCACGAACTACCAGCTCAAACTCTTTGGCTTCCACCTTCCACTTCCATTTTCCAGCCATCACGCAATCAAACCAGAACCAAACTTGTATTGCACAAACCTCACGCGCCTCCCACATGCCGCAGACTCAGGCGGTCAGTGGAGGAGAGAGAAGAGAGAAAAAAGCAAAAAAGTTTATTGGTAAGAGGCAGAAAAAAGAGTTAGTAAAGAGTTCGTAAAGTAAACGAACTATTTTTGAAGTTAAGGGTAAAAGGTCCGTAGCTGCAACCCTATGGGATGAGTGAGCACCTCATTGATTAGTGTTATCAAATGCCTTTTTAGACTCTTGTCATTTCTATGAACCAAAATGTTTTAGTATCTACCTCATGGCATCATATGCCAACGGGTAATTGGTAGGCTTTAATAAATTCATTTAGTGATAAATGAATATATTAGGAAAGGAAATGGTTTGCAAGTGCTATATTGGCAAAATTAAAAAGGAAAATGAACAATGAACACAATTTCTCCTAGAAAGTAGGAAGTGCAGGAATAAAATAGTATATTCTGTGAGGCCATAGTAGAAAATTGGAGCATTCACATAAGATACTTATGAGTTCATAAAATACCATCATTTAAAGTTTCTATGGGGCACTATGACTGTTCACGTCACTCTTCACACAGCCCATGAATGGCGTCGAAATTATCTCTTCTCTTCCTTCTTTGCTCTCCCAAATCATGCGCTTTTCATTACCTATCCACATCCTAGAACCCCATATATGTTTCCTACCTGTTAGCCACCAAATAACCCATCAAACCAACCATAAAACACCTAATGTTGCTGCTGCCCAGAATTTCTACAACCTGTCATCCTCTGTTTCAGCCACCAAAATTCAGACATTTGTCAAATTGTAAATTCAAATCCAAGCCTAAATTCTTTCCCTCTCAAACAAACCCCAAGTTCACAACTTCTCTTTTTCTAAAGCCCACCACAAGCACACAGGCCGGATTTCCCTAATTTGTCCTATGTCACATTGTATAAGGAACTATTTGAGATTGTTACTGCAATCGGGTACATGAAATGTTATTTATTGTTTTTTGAGTTTGTTTTCCCTGACAGTTTTTCTCGTGGACAAAGAAAAGGAAATTAAGGGCCCCTGAAAACTTGTAGACCTACTTGAAGATGCAGCTTTTCTTTGGCTTTACTGAGGTTGTCATAGATGTCTGCAGGCTTTAGACTCTACCCATGTATAAATTGTTTTAGTTTGGAGTGTCCATGCTATTTGTAGTCTAAAGTAATGATTTTTTACAACCATAATGGAACAAATTGCTTTTTATAAGCATAGCCTACTGTTTATATATATTTTTTTAGTGAATATAGCCAAATTTTTAACTTATGATGTCCTGTTATGCTGAATATTGCAATTCCTGTTCAAAGTATTGATCTTTCTATAGACATTAATTCTCTTTGTATCTAAAATGCCTGGATATACAGGGCAGATTACAACCCAGATCAGTATCTTTGGGAAAGGGACTTCACTCTCGCAGGAAGAACATACAAACGAGAAGACTTGGAGGCAAGTATGGACATCAGTTACTGGAAAGTTGCAGTTTATAATTTCCTTCACTAGTTTGCAGCAATGTCATTTTTGATGATGGGTTCTGACCCTGCTAGATTGCCTTTTTCTCAATATTTGCAGCTTAGGAATGCAAGGGGCCATACATTGCTGTGTAGTCATTATCTACCTTCACCACTCCCTGAAGATACCCCTCTTCCTTGTGTTATATACTGCCATGGAAACAGGTATAGAATTATTATGTGAACTTTGGTTTTAAATATGGATTGTTGAATATTAAAATAATAAGCCTTTTCTACTTTCTGGAAAATATTTAGTGGCAAATTCTGATTTGTATTGTCCATTCAGTATCTGGAAGAATTTTTGTTGACTGAAAAGTGCTTCAAATACTAAGAGGTAAAAAATTACTGATTTCACTCATGTGGGCTATGATGCAGTGGATGTAGGGCAGATGCAAATGAGGCTGCCGTAATTCTTCTTCCATCATATATAACTGTTTTTACTCTTGATTTTTCGGGTTCAGGCTTATCTGATGGTGACTATGTCAGCCTTGGTTGGCATGAGGTATGTTACCTCTTTATTGTTATCTATGGTGTACTTGAGTTCCTGTATTATAAAGCTCATAAATTTGTTTCATGTGTCAGAGAGATGACCTGAAGGTTGTGGTGTCATATTTGAGAAGTAACAAACAAATATCGCGGATAGGTCTTTGGGGAAGATCTATGGGTGCAGTCACCAGGTGTTTGTCTTTTCCCGGATTATTATCAGTTAGCTTCTTGTAGATTATAAGGTTGGTGAAGGGCCAGCGGCGACGGGGTTGGTTGGGATCGAAAAATGCGTTTTCATTCCCTCCGGAGGTGCACTAGGGTTTTTTGAGGAGCACTAGGGCTGATACTGTTAGGGTGTTGTTTAGGTTCTTTGCTGCTTTTGGGTTGTTTCGGGGTTTGGTTTTGGGTTCCTTGGTATACTTTTTGTGTATTTAGAGGTGTGTTTGCGCTTTCATTGTGTTGTTGGTTTGGGTTTCCTATGTATGCTTGAGGCGCTTTGCGTTCTCGTTCATGTGTACTTAGAAGCGCTTTGCACTTTTTTTTGGTATATAATACACTGACTTATCAAAAAAAAAAGATTATAAGGTTTTCTGCTTTTTCAAGAGTTAAGAGTCTTTGCAGTTGTTAGGTGCTTGTTTGGTAAAATTTTAAGAAAGTGTGTTTTTGTATTGTATTTTGAAGAGTTTTTTAAGAGAACAAAAAGCAAGAGTTTTTTGGGTGGGGGCCACATTTGAAAGGTGTTGTGGGGTCCTCAAAATAAATTGTTTGGTAAACTTTTTGAAAAGCAAAAAATATGAGAAAATTTTTGTAAACATAAAGGAATGAAACCAAAAATGCAAAAAATTAGGGGTGCTGCTGCTGCACAGTCACTCCTCTATTCTGTTAGGGTTGGCCACGTCGCCACCTCTCTATTTCCTTTGAAATTTTTAATAAGCATCAGGGCAGCTTCCACATCTAAAAAATAAGCTGTGTTTTCTCAAAATATTCCTAGAGAAAGGTGTGGGAAATTTTCTAAAAAGTGTTAATTGTTTTCTTGAAAAGTGTTTTTTTTTTTTAAAAGTATTTCGTTTGGTAACTATTTTTTAAAAAGTGTGTTTTTGTATTTGAAAGAGAGAAGACTTTCCATACACTTGACCAAACATGGCCTAGGTTTTCTCAGCTTTCTATCTTTGTTGAAAATGATTATCAGTCTGATGGTATGAGATGATTTGGATTTTTTTCTTTTCTTTTCTTTTCTTCTTCTCCTTCTTCTTCTTCTTCTTCTTTTCCTGGAAGAGTTATGAGATACTAAAGAATGAATTTTATATAAGTTTTACAAAGACTTCTGGCACGGTTTAACTTTCAGCTTTTCCTATAATGTAATGCAGCCTTCTATATGGAGCAGGGGACCCCTCTATAGCTGGAATGGTGTTGGATAGTGCCTTCTCAAGCTTGTATGATCTAATGATGGAACTTGTGGATGTATATAAAATTCGGCTCCCTAAATTCACTGTAAAATCTCTCTCTCTGTCTCTTTGCACATGTGTGTGCTTGTGTGTACTCGTGGCATGCATCTTACTTTTTACAGGATTTGACCTTTCTTTTGCCACAGAATATGCCGTAGTGGCTACAGCAAGAGTTTAAGTTGATATTTAGTTGTAGCTATTACTCAATTAGCTGATAGTCTACAATTACGAGCAATTATTTGCCTCTAATCAAGTCTAATAAGGAACAATAGATCAACAATCTTATTCCAACCTGCCTAGTGGTTGAGCTTTCAAGAGATCTGATTTGGGCAGGTTTTGGAGAAGAGCTCAAGTATCATTTGGTGAAGTTGCACGATAGTTGTCATCTTAAAAGAGAAGGATTGGGACATAAGGAGGTTTAAGGTTTTTGCTTTTTCCTCTTTTTATTTAAGTATACTTCATCAATAGAAAAAGAAAGGGAAGGGACAGTAGAAAACTAGAGAATAATTCTTATTGTATTGCTTTGTCTCATAAGGTTACATAGGTTAAATAGAAAAAACCTAGAACCTAATATGGAAAGCACTTAATGAAATATTACAATGTAATCAATCAGCATAAAGACAAAATAATAATCAGAATAAATTAAGGAGGATCTCAACACTCCCCCTCAAGATGAGGCATAGATGTCTCACATGCCCAGCTTTCATAAGGTTGAATGAAGGACACCACCAACTACTCCCTTTGTCCTTTGTCAACATATGGAGTGCATATGGTACCTTCTCGAAGTTTCTCTTTAATGAAGTGTCGATCAATTTCAACATGCTTGGTTTGGTCGTGTTGGACTGGATTATGAGCAATACTGATAGCCGCTTTGTTGTCACAATACAATCGCATAGAGTCCTTGGAGTCAAACCCAAGCTCTTTCAAGAGTATTTTCAACCATAATATTTCACACTCCATGAGCCATGGCTCTGAATTCTGCCTCTGCACTGAATCTAGCAACCATTGATTGTTTCTTGCTCTGCCAAGTAACCAAATTACCTCCCACAAAAGTGCAATACCCTAACTTAGACCTTCGATCCATAATTGAGCCAGCCCAATCTGCATCTGTATAGGCTTCTATTTTCAAATGATCATGTCGAGAAAATAATAGGTCTTTGCCCTGTGATGATTTTAAGTAGCGAAGAATGCGGTAAACTGCTTCCATATGAGATTCTCGTGGAGAATGCATAAATTGACTTACCACACTAACCGCATATGCAATGTTTGAACGGGTATGAGATAAATAAATCAATTGGCCAACCAATCGCTGATATCTACCCTTATCCACCAAAGGACTCTCGCTATCTTCTCCCAATTTAACATTCACCTCTACTGGATTGTTAGTGGCTTTACATCCAAGCATCCTTGTTTCCTTGAGAAGATCAAGTATGTATTTTCATTGGGAGATGAATATACCATGCTTTGACCTTGCCACCTCAATGCCGAGAAAGTACTTCAAACTCCCCAAGTCCTTTATTTCAAACTCGTTAGCAAGGTTGTGTCTTAAGTTCTGTATTAGCTAGATAAAGAAACCACTAGTGAAGGACTCCACACATCAGTATGAACTAGAACAAAAGGTGCATCACTTTTATTGATACTAGGAGAAAAGGAGACACGATGGTGTTTGGAAAGTTCACAAGTTTCACACTGAAACTTAGAAACATTATTATGCAAAAATAAAGACGGAAACATGCGTTGCAAAATTAAAAAGGATGTCCTAATCGCTGATGCCAGAGCCAGATTCTAGTTGCAGAGTCATCCGTTCGAACAATATGATAAGCCTGTGTGAGCCTACCTTGTGTATTGGGTTGAGAGTCTAGGTGGTACAGGCCATCCTTCAAGCTACTGCTGCCAATCATTCTCCCCACTAGGTCTTGAAAAAAGCAATAGTAAGAGTAAAAAATTACTTGACAGTTCAACTCAAGGGTAATACGTGCAATAGATAAAAGATTGGCAGCAAGATCAGGAACATGAAGGACAAAGGACAGTGTCATAGAGGGGGTGACAGAAACAGATCCTTTACCCGACACTGGCGACAGAGAACCATTGGCTATTCTAACTTTGTCTCTGCCTAAACAAGGATTATAAGATGAAAATAAGGGGCACGTACCAGTCATATGGTTAGAGGCACCAGAGTCAATGACCCAAGGATCCTCAGAGGGAGTAGCAGATGCATGTAGAGCAGTGGCTAAATTACATGTATGAGCGAAGGAGGAGGATGCAGTAGCAGATGTGTCTAATTGAGACATAAGTTGACGGAGTGCTTCTACCTCTTCTTTATTCAGGCCCCCCATATCAGTGAAAGAAGGAGAAGAATCTAGTGTGGGAACATCTGCCTCAACTGTGGAAGTATGATTGACTCGAGGCTTGGTGCTTCCACCTGTGCGACCCGCACGACCTCGGTTAGGAGGATGACCATTGAGTCGCCAACAAGTCTCCTGAGTGTGTCGCGACCTATTACAGTGGTCACAGAATAATTTGTCTTTGTCATCTAAGGTTGCATCTACAATTCTGCCACCATCTCGACTTTTGAAATCACCTCTCGAAGGACGTGGAGATGCACTCACTAAAGTAGATGGAATCTGTGAACTTGGATGTAGCATGGTACTCCGACGACTCTCCTCATTCTGAATGTATGAGAAAACCTCTTGTAATGATGGAAGAGGTTCCTTTCTGAAGATCTGAACTTGCACATGATCATATTCTGAGTTCAATCCACCCAAGAATTCATAGATGCGCTCTTCTTCAATCATCTTCTTAATCTTAATGGCATCAGCTGAACATTTAGGTTGCAAATTGTGATAATGGTCCAACTCTTGCCACAAATTGCGGAGCTTGTGAAAATAGGTGGCAACTAACCAGTTACCCTGGGTTAGTCCATGGATTTGTCGCTTCAAGTCATATTTTAGGGCAGCGTTCCCCACTTTGGAATATGTTTGAGGAGCAGTATCCCAAATCTATTTTGCTATGTGAAGAAACAAGTATCCTTGGCTGATTTCTGGTTGCATGGAATGTAACAACCATGACATAATGGTTGAATTTTCCACTTCCCATTTATCATAAGTAGGATCATCAAGCTTTGGTTCTTGAATTTTTCCATTCTAGTGTCCCATCTTCCCTCTACTCTTGATAGACAAAAGAGCAGATTGTGACCAAGCAAGATAGTTGGGCCCATCCAATTTGACAGTTGTGATTTGGAGGGTTGGATTTTCACAATGGGAGGTCACCTGACTCTCTACCCCTTTCATCTGTCGTTTGGCACAGTGCTAAACGACATGTCGTTTTCGCTGACCAAGCATGTAAAACGACATGTCGTTTAGGCTTTCAGACCCAGTTCTCCGCTGCAGCCACTGGAGGTCCACGCGCCGCCGTCAAGAACACCGGTAGGCCTCGAAAATCTTCAAAAAACTCCAGAACCAGCCGAAAAAACTAGGGAGGGCAGCGCTGTCACAATCAATGCATCAAAAGACCCACTGTTGGCATCGTGATGTCTCGGTTGTTCAAAAAACAACTCCCTTGTCGCCTGAGAGATGGCCACTTTTGCCGGAGGGTTGGCCCAGAGACTAACGGCGATACCTTCTGTGGGTGGTTGCACAAGTTGCAGTGCCCGCGGAGGAAGAAAAATATGACAAAACCAAAAGAAAAAAAAAAAAAAAAGAAAAAAGAAAAAGGAAAAAAGGACTAAAGAACAGGAACCAAAATTGTCTCTGATACCAAGTAGAAAACTAGAGAATAATTCTTATTGTATTGCTTTGTTTCATAAGGTTACATAGGTTAAATAGAAAAAACCTAGAACCTAATATGGAAAGCACTTAATGTAATATTACAATGTAATCAATCAACATAAAGACAAAATAATAATTAGAATAAATTAAGCAGGATCTCAACAGGGATAACCCAAGTACAGAAGCAAAGTGCTCAAGGTTTCAGTGGAAGGATATTCACCAGATGAAAGTAGCTGTTTGAAGTATGGTGATGAGTAGGTTGGTGTACCATGGTAGTTAGGAGTGCATCCCAGTTAGTTTGTGGAAACCTACTCGGAGTGGTTGTATTATGTGTAGAATTGTTTTACATTGTAGTTGTGTCTAGACTTTTAGATGTGTTGGTGACTCTCTCACTCTATATGTTCATTGGTACTGTTCCACTAAACTTTGAATTTAATGCAATCAAACTTTAAAACTATGCCGTTAGTTTTAATGGTATCCCACTGTTTATTAAGTGAAGTACACCTTAATTAAACTTTCAATGCTACATGCTGTTTTTTGAACTTCAGATGCATTGTAAACTTCCTTTTTTTAAGCAATAAATAAATTAATAAACATCGGAATATTCATCAAGAAATCTATATTGGATGAATATATCAATACTTTATACTTACAAGTGAATTCATCACTGAGTTTGTATGAGTCGTTAAGTTCTCAAATTTATGGAATTATCTGGATGCACACATCTACATGTATGTTGGTCTAGAGTTATGCTTTGAAAGGGAATTTGTGTTGATAGTCATATCCTGTTTTAGCATTTTTCAAATTACCTCTGTGGATGAAGCCTGAAGGTATTACGTTGTAATTTTTTGCTTTTGACTTGTTTTCTCTGAGTGCCTATTAACCTCATTATTTGCAAGCATATCTATAGCTAGACTCAATATTTGGTTTCTGCTTTTAGAAGTTGATTTGGGTGTTTTTATATCTTGTTTATACGTTGGACATTTTCCCCCCCTCTCCAATCAGGTCAAGATGGCAGTACAGTATATGCGGCGGGTAATTGAAAGGAGGGCAAAGTTTGATATTATGGATCTTAATTGCTTACAGGTGCTTCTGCGTTTTTGGACTTTGTTGTGTTGAAATTTTTGACATAGTTCACTAAACATTTTAGTTTGGCCTTTTATTGAGTTTTTTCACTGCACTAATTTTGATTGTGAACTGGGAATACCGAGGTTTATACCCTTTCCCTGCACAATATGTAATCACAAGCTAATTTTATCCAGTTAATTTATTGTGTTAATGTTTTTTACCACTGGCAGGTTGCACCCAAAACATATATTCCTGCTTTATTTGGACATGCTAGTGATGACAAATTCATTCAACCCCACCACTCTGACCTTATTTTTAAGTCCTATGCGGTATTATCTTATTCCAAAGATATTGTTTTTTTAATTGAAATAAAATTTCAATTCTCATGTTTCTGAAACGTTTTACCATATCTCTGATTCCATGCAGGGGGATAAAAATATTATAAAATTTGATGGTGATCATAACTCTTCACGACCGCAGTTCTATTATGATTCCGTTTCTATTTTCTTCTACAATGTTCTTCACCCTCCTCAAATTTCTACCGCTCATTCAAGTAAGCTTGAGAAATATTATGATTTGGGGGATTTGAAGGTTGGTGCAGGCATGGATGAGGTGATTTCCACTATATATGCCCCTTTTTCTATCCCCTTTTGAAATATTTTTGGAGTATTATCCTTGTAAATTCAATTGTGGCCGTTTCAATCTACAATTTATTGATGACATGAACGGGAGAATAGAGAGGAAGCAGAAAAAGCTTGCATACACAATACTAACATTATTGAAAGTCTGAAGTGCTCCAATTAGTTTTCCTTTTGTTTCTTTTTTTTTCTTTTTTTTTTTTAATATCATAAAAAAAAACTTGTTCACAGTATTTCAATTTTTAATGATCTGGTTTTCTAAATTTTATTTTAATCTTTTTTTGGTATAAGAAGAAGAAATCACATTTTTGGGCTGTGGTTAGAGTGCTAATTACATATTACACAGTATCTGAGGACCATATCTGTTTAATATAGAATGAACAAAAAGTACTACATGTAATCATTCTGATTAGATCAATAAAAAATGAAACTATTTTAGTGTCATTCTGGCTTCTCATTCATCCAAAAAAAAAATCTGGTTTCTCAATCATATTTGATATTCTCAGTGTTTGAATTGTCTGCGCCTCCAATAATTTATAGTATTTTGATTGGTTCGTTTTATACCTCATGCAAGTATAGCCTTGCTATGGATATTTCCTCATAACAACTATTTAGGGGTCTCTCAAAAGAAAAGAAAATGCCACTATTTGGGGTCTGAAATATGTTTCAACCCCAGTGTCATCATGATGCAATGGTAGCTTGCCCTGTGTTTTTTTTTTTTCTTCATTGTAATAATTTGCCATAGAGATTGAGATTAATACACTGTGCCCCTTTTGTCTTTTTAGAGCCTCTTATACGAGATAATCACTGGTCTTCATTCTGCTGGTACTGATGCTGGGTGTTCATCTTCTGCTCCTCCTAACATTTCAACCACAAAGTCTGTGGGTGAACTTCTTTCTGAAATTGCACCAGTGACTACTGTTGTATGTATCTTCTTTTGTAGGTTTTATGACCTTTGCGTTTGCTATTTCTTATTTTCGTATTTTCGTATTTTGTTAATTGCTATATGGTATCATAATGCAGGAGTCAATGGTTAAAGAAAATAATTCACTTAACAGTCTTGAGACATCATATTTACAGGTGATTTTTTTTTTTTTTTTGGGTACCATCCATGAAAGTTGTCTGATCTATTCCATGGTTTGTGAACTCTTTTTTCTGGTTTGATTGTGTCACGCTTAATGAAAAAATAGTACTCTAACTGAAGTTAAAGCTGATTTTTACTTAAAATTTGATGTATTTCTTGTAAAGATACTCAATCATCCCCCAGTGTTGGTTTTTCTTTACCTAGCAATGGCTGGGCCCCCAAAACATGACACATGCAGGGAGTCCGAATGTAGTCAACTTTCCCATTTCACTCTATATTTTTCATTAGAACATTGAAGTTATGTTTTTACAGGATAAGCCCAATGGACAGATTGAAGAATGTTGCTCATATACAAGCTCAAATAGAGAAAGTTGGGGAAGATGCTCTTCTTTAGGAGGCAGTGATGAAGAAGAATCTTCTGCTGATTGTGCAGTAGCTGATAACTGCCATCAGGTCTCTCTCTCTCTCTCTCATGCATGTGTTGGCATGTATTTTCCTTAACTAAACTCCTTATTTTTCTGATATACCACTTCATGTCTCATCGTCTTGAGGCATTTCCAGCACAATTTATTTGGGTTGTGGGACAAAGGACAGATGTTTTGCCAGGCGGGATATTATGGACTGGGCAATATCAAGACCTCTAGTGTTAACCATCAGGTTGGTTCCTGGGATGGTTAATACTTTATTCTAGATTACAGGGGTACAGTTGCAGTATGCGTCAGACCTCATTAATGTCTGGGCCAGGAATAGTTGCAGAGATTCTCTGCTTTGCCCTTAATGTTGGTCTAAATCAGATGGACTGGTGGGAGAAAATTAAAGAAAAACGCCATAATTATGGTTATATCCTGTTTTGTAGTCCAATCATATGTATAAAAGCTCATGGTGGTACTACTACCTGTGGACATGCCAAGTTAAGAGAGTTAAAAAGGGGCTGAGTAAGCAGTACATCAGACAGCCAGCTTTGTGGAGTTAATACAAGAGAACTATACTTGAGCTTGAACACAATTAGCACCTTCTTTGCCCACTTTTTATTGATTATTATTTTTGGGAAACTACAATTATCTCCTTGAATTGTCACCATATTTGCAAACTCCTCCCAAACTTTAAAAAGTGACAATCATCTCCCTTCAAACTATGCAGCACTTTTGTTTTTGTTGAGGGGTTTGATTGTCACTTTTTAAAGTTTGTGGGAGTGTTTGTAAATAGCATGTCAATTCGAGGGAAGTGTAGGTATAGTTTTTGTATATTTTTCAATTTTGAAACACAAGCATCATTATACCAGCCGACTAACATGACAGATGGAGGAATTCTATAACCTTGTAACGACTCTGTCAATAGTGGATCCCACTTAGCATTTTAGTGTACAAAATTCCTGATGAGAAAATGTTGCACGTGGAGTATTGTACCACTCCACTACTCTCCGCTCTGTCTGTATAATAAATGTGCTCAAATAGTGTTATGTCTGTCTTCTTGTTGATAAGCAAGTTGTCTTTCTTTTTTTTTTAGAGAACTCTTGAGGTGTTTGCAACACCTCTTCGGAACATGGAACAGAAATCCTCAGACTCAGCAAAAGATGAAAAGAAGAAGACTACAATAGTTCCAAAGAAGCCTAAAAGCGAGAAATTTGAAAAGTTAGAGGCCCTTAGCAAACGACTACGTCTCTGCTTTCTGAAGCGGGTAAACCAGCAAAGGCATCGCTCTTCGTGACTGCTGTCTGTACTATAAAATGGTTTTTGTAACTGTAGCCCAGGAGTTATCCTTTTGATTTCTTGATGAAAGGCATTGAGGCATGAATGATTCTGTGATTTCTTAACCGCCATTTCATCAAACATTTGGTTTTGTGGAGATATGCATTATTGAAAATTTCTTCCTCTCTCTCTCTCTCCACGCACACGATTTCTTTGATAAGTCATGTTTGGCAAACTTTGACGCAGCATGAAAATGTTCTGGATGTTGGATAGGAAAGGATTTCTTAGGACAAGGGGTTTTCATTGTTAAAAGAAGCTGGAAAGTGGGCATCATTTTGGTTAATCCAGAGTTCAATTCATATTTGCGTTTACAGGTTCATCGTTTAACCTATGTGAGTCTAATTATAGAAAAGATTCCTTGTGTGCCCTTCTTCCTCCACTATTTTAACGTCTTTGGTCATGTAGAGTGCCATTAGTTTGCAGCATCGTGTGCAGCATCATTTTAAGGTCTCTCATGTCCTTAAATCGTGTGCAGCATCATGTACCGTGCGTGAATGAGGAGAAAGTGTTCGAGTTGATCAAGGAAACAGCTGAATGCACTTTCGCCACGCGCAAAATGATCATTATTCTTTTCTTTATGATCGAGTTGTTCTGAACCCCAACATATATATATATATATATATATATATATATATATATATGGATAAGGATCTCCTTCAGTCCCCAACATATATATATATATATATATATTTATATATGGATAAGGATTCTTTCTGAACATTGAGAATCTCATGTTGAGGATCTCAATTAATGAAATCCAATGGTAAAAAAGTGTATACAGATTTTGGAAAACAGTGCAAAATCTAATTTATTACGCCTCGATTACACAAAAGTTTAAAATTAAATTTATTGCACTTCAATTACACAAAATCTGCTTACATTTTTTTCACCGTTGGATTTCATTAACGGTCAGGATCTCACAACATGAGATTCTCCAATTGATCTCCAACTGGAGGAGATCCTGATCCTATATGTATATATGGTAGCTACTTGCAAGGATCATAGAAACATTGTATCTATGGACTTTGGTATGTCTCTTTATTATTATTTTTATTCTCCTAAGCAAATAAAGGGTTACATAGGGGGTTATTCTCATTCTTGATCCGAAAGGAAGAGAGAATGAGAGACTAGTCGGGAATGCTTCCGAACCCTAATTATACTTTGTACACAAAAAAGTGCACCACAAATGATGCAAATAACGAACGAAAAAAAAAAAAAATTAGTCTTTTGATGCAGGCAGTATTTCACCAGGGACAGCAGTAAATGAGAGACACGTGGTAGCTGCATGGATACTTTTATACTTAGAAAAACTAAGAACCAAGGTTGCAATTGAGAGACTTCTCTTAACCACAACAACGAAATTAACACTGAAACAGACTAAATCTGAACATTAAAATAGAAAACAACAATAAAACTAAAAGAATACACAAAAACAATAGCATTCGTGGAAGGCGAGGAAGACGCCAAGGTCGCGGTTGGTGATCGGAGCATGTGAGCCACGCTTTGGCACGTGTTGAACATGCTTTGGCGCGTGCTGGCCGGATGGAGGCAGGGCTGGCAGCATTGTGTAGCTATGAGGCCTTGGAGTTTGATGGAGTGGTGCGAGTTTTCTGAAATGGATAGATTTGATTAAAAAAAAAAATCAAATCTCAAAATTTAAAGAAATGGACGAATATGAGATTGGGGAGGGTTGGAGATGGCGGTAAATGGACGGTTGACGGTAGAGGAGGAGACGATGGAGTTGTTGAACAAGGATAAAATGCTAAGGACGTTGGATAAGGCCTCCAAAGAGGCGGATAGGGCTTCCACAGAGGCGGTTTGCGTCTCAAAAAAAACAAGAAGGGGAGGGAGAGCAAGGAAAAAGGGAAGAGAGGGGAAAAAGGAGGATGAGGAGGAAGCCAAAACTCCCTCATCCCATGGCAGTCGATGGAGCTTGTTTGTCTAGAGAGAGCGTTTTCTTAGTTTTTTAAAAGTTGATCCTCAGTTATGTGTCCTTTGTTGATTAATTATAGTGACTTCCTTGTTCGTTTTTGCTTTTTTAAGTTAGGTAATTCTTTTTGCTTCATGTGTATTACAAACCTACTTCTTTTGTTCAAAGATGGTACGAGTTGCACAACCACTGTTAATATCCATATACCCTAGTGGTATTGTGAAGCCGCCAGGTTATATGTTTAGGCATGGTATAAAAATAAGATGCTAAGGATTCTATTCCATTTTTGTATTATTTACTCCGAGCAACATTGTGGGATATTTTTGTTGGGACAGAAATTTCATCCAAACTAAGTTAGAGGAAATATTTTTCAACTCATTTAAAATAGTGTCAAATGTCTATAAACATTTAAAATGTTAGTCTAAGTTAGTAAACTGCAATTATTAACCTTAAGAATTTAATGTGCGTTTTAAATGTTTATAAACACTTAGCATTATTATTTTAAATGGATTGGAAGCTATTTCCTAGTTGGAAAGAAATTTTTGTTAGATTTGTTGTGTTGGAAAATCTTGAGGTGCGTTTTAAATATTTATAGACACTTGACATTATTTTAAATGTGTTTGAGAATTCTAATGAAATGAAGGTTACTAGTTCGAATCCTCCTTCCCTTGTGGGATTGGGATCCCCGGCAATACTGTCAACATTATCCATCAGTTTTTCCTCAAATCCTGACCATCCAATGTCATTTAACAGCCACCAATCCGCCACGTGTCCCACTAAAGATTAATAATTTATTTTTAAAAAAGAAAATATAAAACAAAATGAAAAATTCACTTTATCCCCCTGAAGTTTGATGTGTTTTTCAATTTGAACCATAATGTTAAAAAATTTGTAATGTACACCCTTAATGTTTCAAAAATTTATAATTAATACCATCCATTACTAATTGCCATCTAATTAGACAAAAATGACATCACGTGGATCTCAAGTGGGATTTTTATGTTGCATATTCTAATTTTGCACCTAATTTAAATAGTAAAATGACGTAATGCCCTCATTAAAACCCATCGCATGTTTTGATTTTTTTCTCGTCAACCCATTTTAGGTGTCATGTGGATGTTGGAGTGAAAAAAGAAGAAGAAGAAAAGGAGCAGATGCCCCTCACTTGCTCTTATGTCGGCAATTTCAATGTACTTAGACGACAATTAGTAACGGAGAGTGTTAATTGTAAATTTTTGAAACATTAGGGGGATATATTGCAAATTTTTAAACATTTGGGTTCAAATTGAAAAATACCTCAAACTTCAAAGGGTAAAGTGAATTTTTCCCAAACAAAATATTAAAATATTAAAAAACTGGGTGGCCAGCTGCCCCAATTGTGCCATGGTGGCTGCCATCCCGGGCCGTTGCCAGGTGGCCACCTCGTGGTTTAGAGTTGCCACCTCCCATGGCCAAAACCGAAATTTTGGGAATTTTTGGGTTTTGGCCATGGGAGGTGGCCGAACCACCTCCTATGGCCATGGAGTGGCTTCTGCCACCCCCAAGTGGCCCCTGGGGGTGGAAAGTTGGAATGGCCGGTCATCTAGTTTTTTAATTTTAATATTTTAATATTTAGTTTTATATTTTCTTTTTAAAAAATAAATAATATTTTATTATTGGGGCCTTAAAATTTAAGTAGTTTTTCAATTTTAACCTCAAAGTTTCAAAATTGGTAATGTACATCTCCTGAAGTTTCAAAAAGTGACAATTTAAACCCTCCATTAACTTTTTCTGTCTAAATGGACAGAAATTAAAAAAAAAAAAGAAAAAAAGCATGAGGGTAATTACGTAATTTCATAGATTTCCATCCAATTTGACGGAAAATATTAATAGATGGTTTAAATTGCCACTTTTTGAAACTTCGTGTGGGTAAATTGCCAATTTTGAAAATTTTGGGTTTAAATTAAAAAAACCCTAAAACTTTAGAAGGTAAAGTAAATTTTCTCCTTTATTATTTATCTTTAGTAGGACACGTGACAAATTGGTAGCTGTTGGATACATTGGATGGCTAGGATTTGAGAAAAAATTGGAGAAGTATTGCCAAGAATTCCAATCCCTCTTGTGTAGACATGTGGAAAAAAAAAAAAAATTGAGAATATTTCATGATTTGAAAGAAATTTGTGTCCTTTTTGTTGTGTTGAAAAATCTTGAGGTACCTCGTTTGTCAAATTACAGCCATTCATGTCGAGAGAAAAGACCCTACAGAAAGACCAGAGAAAGGGACAAATGAACAATTCGGTTGATGACGTCGACAGAAAATAAACTGAGGTCGTTGAGGGAGATATCAACGGGACAAAACAGAATAACAGTGGACTAGCAGAGGCATATTGACAGTATGATATTTTTGCAATGGGCCATTCTTCTCTACCCATTTACTCAGCACCGAGATGTTCCTTTGACTAGCAATGGATCAGATGTCATCTATCAGAAATCTGGGTGTCTGATATATAATCTCATAACTGAACCAAGTCCCAATGCCTGCTCACAGCAATTATCTAAATTTAATTAAACATCATATATCTCAGGGAAGTGTTTTAACGCTGAAACTTGGTCATCCCAGAACATTTATGATTAGAATTTTTTGACCTAATTGGAGTTATATCCTCCGAAGAAACTACACGTACAAGGTAAAATGGTATGGCCAGCGCAGAATCACAGATCACTGCCTGCAACCTTTTCCATGTGATCTTCATTCCCAATTGATATTCCTGATGAAGGTTCAAACTGCTCTCTACACAGGAAAATGGTGTGCGCTTGCTGCTGGTAAGAGGAGCTTAAGCTTGACTCAAGTATCTGATGAGGAAGCACCATTTCTGGTTTAGAGTAAGCTCCGCCCATAACGAGTCTTTGCTTCTTCATTGACCTTTCACCTCTGGGACTCTCTGTTGGGGAACCGATATGGCAACCAGAATCTGGAGTCAACGGTTCATGGTGAGATGAGAAGGATTCATCAATGGAAAGGCTGGCTGGGGCACGTTCCTTGGCAGCCTTGTCTTGAAGGGGGGCCTCAGAGGTTGGGGCAGGAGTTGCCGGGTCAGTCTTGTTGTCGGAATCAGGGCAATTGTCACCTGATACTGGACCTGGGGCCCCAGAACCAGATGTCTCTGAAAGAACTCCACTAAGTCGTTGTTGCTCCTCTATTATCTTCTTCAAATACTTGCCCTGGGCCTCTATCCGCAACTGCAGCTGTCTCTGAACCTGTTCTACTTTAAATATGCCAAAATTACAACTCGGTGAGTTTCAGCTAATTTTAACCCATAATGCCCCCACTACACCAGTGCACCAAAATAATGAGGAAACAAAAAGCAGATATACATAATTGCATACTAATAACAAGGAGAAAACATGCCTCTAATTGCTCATGAAGTCGTTTCTGCACCTCCATCTGCAGCTTGAGGGCTTCAGTAATTTGCATCCCACTGCAAAAATGAAGATTGCTTCGTATCAAACAGTCCGCTGCCAAGCCAATTTATCAGTTGGGTGTTTTTGATATGATCAAAGTTTTGCAATTTTTTCTTATCTCAGATGTTCACAACACTTCTGAGAATATTGAACAGAGCGAAATATCAAATAACTAAAACAATCAACGTGTAATTTTGCATTCAAGTGTTGGCGCTATCACTGGTTGATCACCTATTCCATGCAAGCTTACATGCTAAGGCATGACCAATTCATCTATTTGTAAGTGGAGAGAAACACAGTAAAATTGGCAGCTCTACTTACGATGAACCATCCAAATTTGAAAGCATATCTCCGGTTTCTTTCTTATCAGCTTTTTTCCCTTGCATCAAAATTTTAAAAGAATCAGTAAACAAAATTCTGTGAGGGAGTCATAATCATGCATCTTTAGCATGCTTATCAACAGAGAGACATACGCACTGGTCCATTAACATATGAACACTGAATAAATGAAATCGGTTAACCTACCATCGGAAGAGGAGTCAGGGAGGTATTTTGCAAGTCGGTATTTCTGGATGCATCATAAAAGCAAAGTAAACAGATAATAACAAATGTGAGTAATGAATGTTAAGAAAGGAACTCCTCAAACCCAACAGCCCAAAAAAACAAGTATATATTAGAGAGAAATAGAACGAAGTTTTGCATAGCATAAATCAACTTTCATATACCTGTAAATGGCTTTTGACATGGTATATTGTTAGACCTTGAACACCCATTACTCTGAGGACACCTTTGGGTGTAGCCCCTGAAAAAAATAAACCCAAAAAAGAGAGAGAAAAAGTTACTGCATTTCCATCGTGACAAAATAATATTTTAACTTCTAAAAAAGGTAAAAATATAATATTTTACCCAAGAATTGATGAGCTTCTCAACTGAAATTCCGATACTACTTCAACAGAAATGTAAGGGTATTTGATTTAGATTTTTATGCAGTTCACATATTCTAGTTCCCAACCGACTAATATTAATGCAAATCACCTTGCACCAGGACCCAGAAAAGTAATTGAGCACCACTTCCCTTATAATCAATTTGTACACAAAGGATTACATGTGTAGGAAACCCTTCTGAGTTCAGATTCAAACGTTGGAAAGGGGGTCAATTTTAACATTTGAAAAGAAAAGGGAAAATGCAGGGGCCATTGCAGCCCTTGCTCAGTGCGTGATGAGTTCAAGTCATACAGCACTACTAAAACACCAAAAACTGTTACTAATACCTGTGTCTCCTATCCTCTCATCACTTTTAATAACAAGAAAGGTCTGACATTTCCACTTTTTTATATTAAAGCAACTTGTGTTAAGAATAGGAACAAAATTAAACAAAAACAAAATAGTTATGAAAAGTCAACATGAACAAAAGTAGATACCACATGCAATGAAGCATAACTTGTCTGATTTAGTAGATGAATGCTGCATCTTGCCAAATAAGCAGCAGAGCTCAGAATGAGGAGAAATATAACAACAAACAACAAAATCCAATTGACCAGATAGAGGTTGAGTTGACTCACTGTCTGGCCCACCAAGTTGTGCCACAGCATCAACAAAACGTTCATGAAGCTCATGTGTCCAACGCAAGCGTTGCTTCGAGGCAAGACTAGGGTTGTTGAGATTGTTCCCTCCATTTGCGTCCATCGTGCTGGCAACACAATCTAAATGCTGACCATGAACTAAAGAGTTGTTTTGGACTAAGCTTGAGCTATGAACACCCTTTGGCTGATACATTTGTCATTTATCTAAAAACAAGAAACCATGAAGCTGTCAAGACCATAAGCTAACAACAACAATAAGCTGGGAAAAAAAAAAAAGAGGGCTCAACAACAAAATTTCCTGCCAAAGAGGATAAGGAAATTTTCAAAGCCAACATGCAATTTGAGGCTGAAGAGATGTCTTAGTGTAAGACCTCCCTGAACCAGCCACCCATCCACAACTAGTAACCTCAAACCCTCAAACCCAACAAACCAACTATAATCTCCTCTGAACAATTTTAACAACAACCAAGTCAACAAAGCCTCATTACCCAGATCCTTTACGGTCACAAGGGCCACAACTCAACAAGTCCTGACTAATCCATCTTAAATAAAATTCTCTCATTTGTCCTCCAGTGGTGCCCCCTCTAACTTTACGAGAATTCATTAATTTGCTTCGACTATGAGACAAAGAAATATCCGCCAATCCAATGAGATATGCAATGATTAATTCAATAACTTAATCAGTCTATAATGGATAAAAGAGCTTATGTCATATTCGAAGTCACTTAGCTGTCAATATAGATAACCAGGAGAAATGGTAAATTCTCTAAGCAACAAATGCTAAATTTTGATTACCTAAATGGTGGTCGATGATTGACCACTTGAACAAATGATATGAGATCAGAATAGATTACTAAAAATATATTTGAAATAAATTACTTAATAACACTTTATTTATGTGAAAAGAATGGTATTGGCTATGGTAGGTTGTAGGTCACCATATCATATGATGGAAAGATCAAACCATAAGACAAAAAATTTGGTGAGTCAGATTGAATATATTCATTGATAGAAGGAAAGGAAGAAAGACCAAAACAATATCATACTCTGAAAACAAGTTTCATTTATATCCATAAGCATCTTGAACATACACACCACTGATGAAGAAATTTATACTTCATAAATTAATCGCACTGCTATTAAAGCTATGAAATTAATTCAAAGAAAATAAGAGATATTTCATTTTACCAGCTACTCCAAAACCCCAAGTTAAGAAATTGGCCAAAAAATATTGATGGGCTGGGATCAGATGGAATACCATAAGCAAGAATGGTCAAGATTGAGCAAAGCATGGAAAATATCAAGCTAAATGTGAAACAGGAATAGTGATGTTACAGTTTCAAACTGGAACAGGACATTCAAGAAGATTCACATTACTTAACATACTGAACTAGATCTTGCACATGCAAATGATTGTAATATTAAAATACTGGATAGGCCCTATTCAAACTCTTCAATGTTCCTAGCATACTTTTCGTTGTTGGATATATCAATGTTTGCACAAAAATTTTACAAAGCTTCCAAAATTTAATCATGTTATGAAGCAAATGTAATGATATTGAAATCATGGTTACAAGCTTGTATAAATATATAAGTCTGGGTGGAAAAAAAAAATTATTGAAAGTACCAACCCAAAAAAAGAAAAAGAAAAACCAGGCCTACATGCTAGTAGATGATTGGACATCCCATATTCTGGTGTAGGAGCATCTATATTTGCTCCAGCATGAGACACGCAAACTACGAAATGTCTTACTCTATTAAACTTGCTCTTATTATCATTGGAAAAATCTAATTATGATGACTGCACCACTCTTTTGGCAAGCACAATGCATGAAAATACGGCCTTGTTCAGTAACTGAAATCCAGAACCGGATGCTTAAAAAGACTATCATCATGGCTTGTGCAAGATTGAGTAATAAACTAGAAAAAACAAATTTCCAGTGTACACAGATGCTTCACAAAAAAATATGATAAAATGATAGCAAATTTAGTAGCTAAAATACAATTATGGAAGGATGCAATGCCCTCTTAAACAAAAAATTTGTATCAAGTATAGTAAAGATATCAGGGAACTCCATCAATAAAGAAGCAGTATTCCATATATGCCACCACCTATGAACTTGTAACCTTGCCTCACTCAATGCACATGATTTTTTATTGAAACATTTTGAGAACAGTAAGTAAACTCGGATGTTTATCACCAGAATATTTGACCTCCTTTGGAATTAATGCAATATACATAAGAGAACCATGCCAGTTTTTCTACACATTCAACTAACAAGCAACGGCAAAAAGAGATATGGTAATACCGCACAATCTATTCCAAATCAAATTACTCCATAACCTATCCTCGTTCATATATAAAACATAACCAAAGGGGATGGATTGAAAACTTGTCAAAATAAGATCTTTATTTAAGGACCCAATTCTCAGTTCCCAAACACAGTCTTAAGAGTCTTAAACAACAATCATCACAATCCCTATTTCTTTCTTTCCGTTATTTTCTTTTTCAAAGCCATTTTAAAGAATATTCAACTTCTTTTGTCTAAATAGCGAAGATATGAATGTTCTCTATCTATGTCAAGGACAACACCGTGGAACTAGTTTGGCGCGGTTCCTCTTACATAGGAAAAGGTCGAGTAAGTGATAAATCTACATAACCAAACTAAATCTGTAAAATTTTGGGGGCAGAGGAATATAAAGACACATTAGACTTGGCCCCCATATTGGTGAAGCAGGGAACTACAAAGAAAGCTAAACCTTTGACATGGAATAAAGGAAATAAGAGCAAAGCAGAAAATAACCCATTATGAAAAACAACATAATAGCATCCAAACACATGACACACAGAGAGAGACAATTAGGGTTTGAGAAACATTAACTTCCCACAAAAGTTGACATGACAGATTCTATTCAGACAAAGTGGTACAAACACCTTCTCTGACATACCACGAAAGAATATGAATTCAGATGAAGAATAAGGATGAGAATAAGAATAAAAGAAACAAGTCAAAGCGAAAGCCAAAAAAAAAAAAAACAGAAATAAACATAGAACTTGTGGGCAAAACATACATAGAGCCAGGTACTATTGCGAGGAGAAGAGACGTACCCAGATCTACGCTCCCGACAAAAATCAAAGCCCTCCCTTCAATTTCGGCTCCCTGCCTCCCTCCAATTTGACTGAATTTGGTAGATATAAATAGAAACTTTGGGAGGAAATGAATCTCTTTTCTAGGATCTCAGGGTCAGACGCACTACTGGGCATTAGAATTTAGAGGGAGCTGAAAACTGAGAAACAACAACAACAAGACTTGACCACCCAAAGTTCTCCCAAAAGTTAATTTATTTTTTTTCTTTCTTGTCGCTCTCTTCGTGTATGTGCGAGTCTCTTTACTCTTTCCTCCTCATTTCTTTCTTCCTTTTCTATGGATAGTTGCTCTTAGCATTTTATTTTATTTTTTCATTTTTACTTTTTCTAGTGACAGATATTTGGGTGCATTTGAACTTTTATATTCATAAATATTTTGGGTAAATTACCAAACTTCACTATAAAATAACTAAAAAAAAAAAACTAATGCAATTGTTGTGTAAGTTATGCACACTGCCTTCATTTATTTGGTGCAATCATATTTGGTGCAATCAAAACACATGTAGGATTCTAGTTACCATTTCCTATATTTCTCCCACAATCATATCAAATTTGTAGTTAAATGATAACAAGTATTCTAACATTGGCTCTTTTTATTATTTCTATAAGAGAAATTAAGTGAGAGGTTAAAAGAAAAGGCTGGGTACGCGAATGTTGTTAACTTGGGTTTGTGTGCTCTATCGTTCTTGGCTTTTGATTTTTCATTATTTTAAACTCGAAGCAAGAGATGCGTATGATATTTTCAGCCTCTAATCATCCCGTTTGCAGTAAAATATTTTGATTATGTAATCTGGGTGTGGATGTGGAGGATGCTAACGTTACAATCTTTAGTTTTATTTTTGGACGGAGGTGACATTAACGTTACATGATGACCGGCTTCGACGGAATCTGCTCCGTAATATTCTATCCACTGTCCTAAACAAATTACAAATATTCAGACAATCTCGTCCTTTTCCTCTACCTCATTTTGAAAAGTATGTCTCTGGATTTATTGTTTGTTGTATTTCTGTCATGAGATGGCTAAGAATGAATAATAACCTCCCCAGTCCCTTTTTTTTTTTTTGGCTGATGATGCACTGCGTCTCATTGGCTTCCAAATTTATTTATTTTTTATTTTTAATTTTAAATTGAACCTAAAGTAAACCTAAAACCCCGCTAAACAACTGGCCTTGCCTTGTCAAACAGTTGGGCTGCCCAACTACCGTTTACCATCTTTCTCGGGCTATATTTTATTGAGCAGCAGCCAGCAGGGGAAGGGAGAGTTCCAACTTCCAATTTCCAAATGTAGCGTCAGCAATGGAGGGACAGCCTCCGTGGGAGTTTATTTGACCAGCAAGTGGGGTTCGAATAGCAGGTGGCATGAAGTGCTCTATCTAAATCCCTTTATTTTAGTGTTAGTATCAAGTCCCTAAGATGCCCCAATACTATTGGAAGCCGGCATTCCCAGTCCCCACCAGTCGTGTCACATTCTCGTGCCTCACAACTGGCGAATTTCTCTATCACCCTCCACGGTCTTATTTGATCTATCTTATTATTTTGTCGGAACAAATGAAAGTGATGTCTATAAAATAATTATAAAATATTATCTATTCGTCACTTAAAATTGAGTAATGCTACAAATCACTCTTGTATTAATCATTATTAAATTTTGATCAAATAATAATTTTAAAAAATAACTCATTTTTAGAGGGACACAAAAAGAACTTTTAAAATTAAAATTACCCCTTAAACTGCCTTGTCCAATATACCGTTGGCTTACATCATAAAATGTTGGTACTTTCGTTTGTGACATTACTACTAGGCCTCTAGAAGCAATAAAGGATCGATCAGAAGCACCATGACGGTTTTTCAGCACTACAATTCGAGAATTGCCTCAAAATCTACAACTGTCAAATTTACACACAACACATGATTTAGTATAATCGGAGGCAAATAGGTTTAAATCTCAAAGGCACTGGTGTTTCGAATTTACAGTTTTGACAAGTTGTTTTCATCTCTGTTCCTGCCAACTTTATGGACAACAGATGCAACTTTTACAATTATGTTCCTCTTATGACTGTAACGCGAGGAGTGAAAAGAAGAATCTCACTCAATCATAACAAGATGAACACTTGAGCTTAATTTTCCATGCTACATGCCGTACCCAGTGATGGCATGGGGGTTAACTTGCCCTACATTCATGTCCTGGGATTTCATCTTAGCGTCACCCCAAATCAAAGACGCAGTGGTTGAGTCCAAGTTTAGCATTCTTTTCTTCCCTCCACTAGGAGATCCTTCCAGAGGCAATCCTCCGGGACTCTCGTGTGATGTTAGGCAGCTTTCGGTGGAACAGTCAGCCCTTTGGGGGTGGAGGCCAGGTGGAACTTCTTCTTCCACTCCAGTCACCTGATTGGAGTGCAATGAGTAGAAGCCAAGTGGGTCAAGGGAGGAACTTCTCGCTGTCTTATTTACCAATCCATGACACTTTTGGCCTTCGGTGTCAATAACTGCACCTCCAATAAATTGATCAGCAAGCATCTTACAAGCTCTCTCAAGCATGGCAATATATCTACGCTCTGCTTCCTGTCGAATCTGCAAGTGCTTCTCAGCCTACACAATGGTGGTAGGAAGATCAGCTAGCTAGATCATCAACCCAGACCTCTACTCTAAAGAATGCCCACAAGAATAGGGAGTTGAACATTTTCAACTCCCAATTACATGCTCAAGGAAGTTCTTTTAGCTCTGTGCAAGGCAGTAGTCACCAAGCCAGCCAATAAAATACATAAAGGTCAGAGTATCAGTTATTCATTCCACATTCAAAGAAAATCCTCAGGTTATCTAACCAAATCCACTGCCACAAACTCACGACTGAGGCATACTATTCATGAAAACATCCAACAACTCATGAAAAAGAAACATACCTCGACTTGCAGATGTAATTTACTTTGCACTTCCATCTGTGCTCTCAAGGCCTCCTTGACTTCATAACCACTGAAAATGGCATTTATTACATTTAGTAATTTGGTAATTTTTAAGAGTATCATAAGAGCTCAGAAGAAAGCATGAAAATTCTATCTTACTCATTATCAGAAGTTGGCAAGTTCGGGGAAGAATTACCAGTACCAGGGCTTTCTAAAAGGTATGAAGCAGGCATCCCTTCAATAAAGTGCCAAAAGAAATCAGTTTAATCATTGAGATCCTAATTGCATAATTTAACAGAGATGTACTCAAACATAACTTTCTTTCGTTTTCTGCCGGTGTTTTTTTGCAATATCTTCACCAACCCTCGTGTTTAGCACCACCATTGAGTTTGGAACTCTTGAGTGAGATCACTGGACTTCTCAATTGAAGTATCCCCTATATGGATGATACATAATCCAGTTGATCTTTCTTTTTATTATTAATATTTTCTTCTTTTTCCTTCTTCTCTCGGAAGTCCAAATATGATTAAATGCTAGTGTATAGTTAATTTTTCTTGACTAGACAAGTCAATTAGCCAGATTTATCTCTTTCTGCCCATGCACACGCACACAGAGAGAGAGAGAGAGAACACCTAAAGCATTCTTCAATAGAAACTCTGAACTGAAATTGGATGATATCAAACATTGTTCATCATGGCAAAACTCTAGGGTCTACATCACATGATTGAAAGGAGAGAAAGTTCTAGCAAACCTACCATCCCTGGATGCATCGCCCATATCCTTTCCTGATTGCTTACCTAGCCTGTACTTCTGTATGCAGAAAGATACATCATACATCAATAAAAAGTCCTTAAAATTTTTCACTTTCACAAGAAGCATACACCGCTGAATTTTCAATATCACATCACAACAATAGTCAAATAATAAAAGAAACCTGGAGATGACTCTTTAGATGGAAAAGAGTCAGTCCCTTCACATTCATCGTCCGCATGATGGCCTTTGGTGTAGCTTCTGCAAACAATTTTAATGCCCTCATAAGGATCCTAATTGATGATAATTCAAAGATATGAGATTCCCAACAAGTCAGTCAAGACTTAGAAAGTAGTTCTTAGTAGGCTGGTAAGCAAACAAGCAACTTGTGGGCAACTGAAATTCGGCTCATGACGAAGCTTTATAAAACTTGTTCACAAGGCTAACCATGCTGAGCTCAAGCCTCAGTTATCTAAAATCTTCCATTAAGTTGCCAATTTAAGTTGCAAAGTCAGCCAACATGCTGGTGAGTAGGATTTAATAAATCAAACCCGGAAAACTGTGAAAACCAAACCATATAATACAGGAATGCTGTATAACTTAAAATGTGTTCACTTTCTTAATCAGACATGAGAGACTGTAAGGACCCAACAATATAATACTGGATTACTACATGACTTTAAATGTGTTCCCTCTATACTCTACTGGTTTCCCAAGAAGCAAATAAGGAGGAATAAGAGAATAAATGCACATAAAGGAGAAGGTGAGCTTCCAAAGAATAACTAATGGCCCCAGTTCCCTACAACTCAACAAAACAGGTGAAAAGCCCATCTCTAACAGCACAAGCAGCAATTTCTCTTTTGATTTTCTCTAAATTTAGGAAACCAAATTTCCCTATCCAAATACGTTCCACAACAGCTTCCTTAATCTTTTCTTATACCATTACAATATTCTTTTTTAATTTTTCTTTATTATTTTTTTTTCATTTCATCTCTCTCTCTCTACTCTGTCTTCTCCTGCAAGCACATGGCTCTATTCCCTAATGAACATACAAATCAGCTTCACCATTAACAGAGTTATGGAAAGCACCACCACCCAGGTGTTGCTGAAAAAGAAGAGCAGGTCGGCCTACATGAAGCTGGCACTGCAGCGCCACCCAACCTCTTTCACCCAAAGCAAGAAGCAAGAACCTCTGTCCACTGTCCCCAACCTCAACCACCCAAAGCAAGAACCAAAAGAACAATCAATACAAATTCTCATAAAACACCATTCAGACATCATCCCCAAAATAAAAAACAAGCCACACAAAGTTCACACTAATTTGACCCATCTACCGAAATCGAAAAACTTCCAACATCAATTGACCATAAAATCACAACTCTTTACAATAATCAAGCTACCCAAATTTATCACTTTGGACCCCTGAACTTTCACACGATTTTACAAATCCCTCATAAACTTTAAAATTTATCACTTTGGACCCCTAAACTTTGAATTGCTCTCAGTTAGAACTCTTTTGTTAATTTTAACAGTTAAAAATATTAAAAAATACCAAATTATCCCTAATTTTCGTTTTTTTAAATAAAAAACGTTTTGGAAGTTAGAATTTTATACAAAAGTCAGAGGTATAAACGTCATGTAATGTTTAAAATCTGACGTAGGAGTCCACATTGAAAGCAATTGAAAGTTCAAGGGTCCAAAGTGAGAGATTTTAAAGCTTGAGGGGGGTTTGTAAAATTGTAAAGTTTAGGGGCCAAAAATAAATTTCTCCTAAAACAAGAAACTTGAAACCCCCAACTACCCGATTCAAAAACCCCCGATCTCTATACACAACCAGATTTCTCACTTAGGACCTTTTGGAGAATATGCCCATTATACCCTTCACTCCAAATACGCCGTTTTGGGCTTAAACGACATTTTCCCAATAGTTTTGGGCATTTAATTTAGGTTTTAGGTTTTTTTTCTTTTTTTCTCTCTTTTTTTTTGAAAACCCTAAAAAAAAAAAAAAATCGGGGTGTTTGGAACTTCCTAAAATGGGGTGGCGGACCACCCATTTTTAGTGAAGAACTGGCGCCACCCCCAAGCAATGGGAAAGGCCACAGCCCAATGGTCAGCCACCCCAAAACCCAAACCGTTTTCGTTTTTTTTTTGGCCTTTCTGGCCCACCCCAAAAAACAAAATAACACGCCGGTATGTGGCACAACTCTTTACAAAAAGCTGGTCCGACCACCCCATTTTTACAGGTAGCTCAACCAGATTCTCACCCACTTTTTTTTTTTTTTTTTCAATTTCCTTCTTTCAAAAAAAAAAAAAAACCTAAATCTAAAACTATGCGTTTTGCCCAGCGGCATCGTTTTGACGAGTTAAAAATTTTATAGGAGGTATAATGGATATATATATATATTTATATACCCATTATACCCTTAAAGTCTGAGAAATTGGAAGTTCAGGGTATTTGAGAGTTTTTTGAAGTTGAGGGGGTTTGTCAAATAAAGTGGAAGATCGGGGTCAAGTTTCTAAAAACAATGATAAATTGACTGGATTGACTGGATGCTCTCCAATACACCTCAACCTCATTGTAGAAGAACAAAAAACCCAACAATTAAACCAAACGAAACCAATGTCAAAACCACCAATTGCATAAAAAAACAGTGAGGACTTAGTACATGTCAAGAGCGTTGAGGTGGTTGTTGGAAAGGCAGCATTTTTGAGAGGACACTTGGGTTGGAGGAGCAAGTGGGCCTCCATTTCCTCTATGCTGGCCAAGGTTCGGCTCACTGACTCCATTATCAAGTCTGGTACCACCGTGTTTTCTCTTCCGCCAAACACCTCTCCGCCTCCCATGTCTACGCAATCTCTCTCTCTCTCTCTCTCTCTGTGAGAACCAAATGGAACAAAAGGAAGGGGAAAGCAGCTCAAACGAAGAAGAATAATATGGGACAAAGGTATAGAGAGGCGTGAGAGGAGAGAGAGAGAGAGAATGTTATTTTTTTATCAATATGATAATGCATTGGGTAGTTACAGAACTATCCAATGCATTGGGAAGCACTGTAAGAAGATATAGAGCAGCTATTGTGTGGCTTTTTATGGTTTTTTTTTTTAGATTTTCCTAATATAAAGAGAAGGGAATGAGTTATTGGGCATCTATTGATAATGCCCTAAGGCATTAGTTGTAGACTTGCTCATTGGGTTGGCCCAAACTGGTTGATCCAAACCGACAGGGTTTGGGCAGGTAAACCTACCCACCCTTCGATCAATGGGGAAAAAAAGTTTTGAATATGTTAGGTCAGGTCAGATCTTGGTAAACCCAACATACCCGACCCAACCCGACTATTTATTATATATTTATTAATATTTCTTTATATATTTTTTTAATACAACTCAAAGTTAAAAACCCTAACTAATCCTGCTTTATTTTCTTCTTAGTCTCACATGTTCTTCCTCAACAACCACTTACACTTCTCCCTCTCTCCCCCACTCTAGTGCACCGTTTTGGTGTTCTCTCCACACACGACACACTGTTTTGGCGTTCCCTCCACACATGATGCACTGCTTCTGTGTTTCCTCCACACACAGTGTCTACTACATGTCTCCAATAAAATAACTGTTTATCAAGCACATTCATTGTCAGGCTGGTCGGTCAGTTTGGTTGGGTAAGCTAACCCCCTCGGTTTGGTTTGGCATCGGTGTGAGCTGAGCATCGATCTGAGGGGACTGGGTGCTCAGCCCTAATCAGTTGTCACCCCAAACAGCCATAGTTACAAACAAGAAAACAATAGAACCTTTATGATCCCTACAAAGATCTTCTATTGTTATCAAAGTTCAGCCATCACACTAAAGACAACTTTCTCTGCCAAGAGGAACCTAAAGACTAGGAGATATCTAATATCACAGGCATGTTTGGTAAAACAACATTCTCTCTCTCTCTCTCTCTCTCTCTCTCTTGATAAGTCATAAAATATAACTGAAATGCAGGAAAAAAGAGAGAGAAAGGATGCAACATAGGCACCCCAAACTATGATAAATTGATAATATTAAGAAGAAAAAAAAAAGTAAAGGTACAACACAATATATAAGTACAAAAGGAGAACCCGAAAAACCACTGAAAATTTATCTTACAGTTTATTACATTCAAAGTGTTGACAAGGCTGAGAGAAGCAAGCTAATTCTTCTAGAGAACCACCCTAGTGTCTTAAGAAAACAACTTTAGCAAATGGACACAAAGTTTTTTAGGAGAAGCAAGCTAGTTAAGTACCTCATTCTCCTCATTGATCAAGTAATTCTAAATACTCATCTCGCATCCCACTCCCATACTACTGAGTTGATGTGGCAGCCTCATCAACTATTGGATTTTGTCATTTTTTTAAACAAAGGTTGATTCAGGGGCTATTGGACATTGTCACATTAGTCTAGTGGTATGAGAGTGAGATGGAAGATGGGTATGTAACATAACTCGATCAACAATCTAAAGATAATAAAAAGTAATGAAGTATTAATCATGAGGAAGGAACCTCTAACTAAACCTTGTCGCGCACGCTAATATTTTTGTAGATACAATTGAAGAAAAGATGTTTTAGATGACTCTAGTTTGTGACAAACTTTCCGACGCAACATCTCGAAGAATTCCTGGGTGGCATGTAGATACTATTCATTATACAAAAGGGCCTACTGTCTTATGAAGGTTATGTAAAACGATGGATCCACTGATACTAAGATGCTGTCAAAATTTGTGTTCCCATCACTTTCAGTACTCCGCTAGAATTTCACTGCATCCTTCTCTACTGATGGAATGATTAAAACCTCTAATTGCAGCAACAGAACCCTTTCTTAGTTCACCCAACATTATGGTAGCACAAGCAAGCTTTCACTTCTAGGCGGCAGAAGGCACCCAAGTGTGGTTGCAAGATGTGGCTACAAAAGGAAGACTAGACTTGAGCTAAGAACCAAGCATGCCAGACTTTTCCAATACCTAACGCAGCTTCCAATACCTAACATAGTTTACCTTTATATTCTGATCGTAAGAGAACAATTCATTTGTCATATGGGTTTGGGGTGTTGGAAGACAACTCTTAATACATTATGAGTTGTGCAATACTTCTATAGTGTTCCCCAGGGCCAGATATCACTCGTCTCTTGCTACAACAAGATTTGTATTATAAATAATAAAAGATGAAAAATTAGATAGATACTTACAACAGAAAGAGAAGTCAGGAAAAGCATATAAAGTGAGCCACTTGAATCCTAGTCCCTAACAAAAAAGATGTATGCAAAGGGCCAGAAACCCATCCCCTCAAAAAGAGCAGGATAAGTATAGCAATAAGGAAAGCATGCACAGATTTAACATCTGCTTAACTATTAAGACTACAAAGTCCCAAAAGAAGGTTGAATTGACAAGGACAATGCATTCAACAAACCAAAAGCCTAGTGCTTCAATTTACAAAAAGACCACACCTTTGGTTTTGGGAGATTAGCCCGGTGCTTCGTTTTACTTTAAAAAAAAAAGCTTTGGGTTTGGTGAGATTATCAATTTGAAAAAAAAATAAAAGAAGAAAGAAATATTAATTGACAAAACCAAGAGAGAGTTGAGAGAAGGAAAGTAAATACTGACTAGAGGCGCCACCAAGCTGAGTGACAGCATCAACGAAACGTTCGTGAAGGTCGGCAGTCCAACGGAGGCGAGGTTTAGGATCGGAGGTCAAAACGAGGCATGGGTCGGGCCTACCAGCAGCACCCTGCAATGGGATGTCTTCCTGAGGAACTATGCCACCTTCGTGGTGGGGCTGAATCATTCTTGGGTACATTTTCTTCTCCTCCTATATCCAAAACCCCCAAATTCCCAGAAAGAAACAAGCAGCAGAAGAAGAGAAGCACATCTCAGCACAGTAAATAAACAGCTAGGGTAAATAAAAATAATAGAGCAAATATCATAAAAGGACCTGGTTAAGGGTGAAAAGGGGAAAATGGAAATAGATGTGAAAAAGAAGGTGGCCGTATCAGTACTACCACTGGCATCGGCTTTTTGGGATTTTGTCTATTTCCACGCTCATCGTCTTCTCACTGAGATTTGTCATTTTGTTTGGGGGTAATGGAGCCACTGTACTCTTTCTCAATATTTCTTATTTTCCCTCCATGAAAATTGAGGTAAATGGGGCTAAAAAGATAAATAAACTAATGAATTGGACTCTTCTGAATTCTGATGTTTATTTTTAAATTTAAAGCTACGAAATAAATATACAACTTGTATTAAAATATAGACCAAAACCACCTACACCTGTCCTCCACCAGCGACTTCCCAACTGGTTGTGCAGCTTGTGCTTCCACCAGCGACATAAGCATTTCGGCTTCATGCCTGTAATGGCGTCTGGGCCAATGGTAGCCTAACGCAATTCCTATTAAATTAAATGGGGATCATCTTTGTCTACTTATGGAATTCACAATAGATGAGTTAATTTTTTTTTATGTAAAATAGTTTCTTAAGAGCATTTAGAGCATTCACAATGGATGAGTTTATTTTTTATGTAAAATAGCTCATAAAAACTCAATTTATCTAGTTTCTAATAACTTTTTAAAGACGATTAGTTATAAAATTTATTTATATCATTTAATTTTAATTATTTTTTTATTTTTTATAATGATTGTATTTTTCTTAATATCTTATTTTTCAACTTTTAAGAAAAAAGTGATGTGAAGAGATAAATAATAGGAGAAAATTTTGGAAAAAATGAGATGTGAAAGAGAAATAGTGGGAGAAAATTTTGAAAAAAGAGAAAACAAGTGAGAGAAACAATAAAAAAACATGGGAAGAAAATTTTGTGAGAGATAGTGGGAGAGAAAACAGTCGTGGGAGAAAATGTAGGAAAATAGCTCTTTTAATATTACCGCTACATGTAGCTTTTTTTTTAGCTCATTTAACAAAAAATTTATTCTACATTTTTTTTAGCTTATCCAATGTATATGGTATTTTATCAATTTAAGGAGCTATTTTAGATAAAAATGATATTTAGCTCTTCCATTGTGAATGCTCTTACAATGGAAGAGTTAAATGTCATTTTATCTAAAATAAACTCTAAATAAAATATCATCTATTGATAAGATAAAAAGGGTTAAATACAATACCACCTAAGGTTTTAGATTTTATTTATTCCTCCTTAGGGTTTGATTTTATCATAAGACTTATGGTTTTCATAAATAATTGTTTTACTTTATCCACTTGCCATTAAGTTATTTAACGAAACTCCATGTCACTATAGGTGGTACACTAAAATTTGAACATGTGGCATAAGTGCCACATCATAAATTATGCACTCTGCCACCTAATATCCAGGTAAATAAATTAAAAACATTAACTTTTATTTTTTTTAAAGGAATTAATATTAATTAAAAATTAAAACAAGTACAGATTTAAAATACCCACAACCATCAAATAAAAACACTGTTTTCACTTTTCATGTTTTCAATTCCTTCAACTTCTAGAACAGAATGCCCAAACCTTAGGTGAAGGAATTGAAAAGGTGAAAAGTGGAAACAGTGTTTTAATTCAATGGTTGTGGGTTTTTTTTTTTGAAGTGGTTGTGGGTATTTTAAATTTGTACTTGTTTTAATTTTAATTAAATTCGTTTTTAAAAAATAAAAGTTAATGTTTTAATTTACTTACCTAGATATTAGGTGGTAAGGTGCATAATTTATGATGTGGCACTTATGCGTGTCAAAATTTTAGTGTTAGTGATATAGAGTTCAATTAAATAAACTGGATGGAAATTAAAAGTCATTTTTGAAAACTATAAATCTATGATAAAAATCAAACCCTAAGGAGAAATAAATAAAGTCTTGAAAATAAAATTATTTAATTTAACTAATGACTTTTTAATGATCTCCTATATCCGATTAATTATATTTTTATCTATATCATTTTATTTTTATTTATTTTTAATTTTTTATAATGATTGTATTTTTCTTAAATATCTTATTTTTCAACTTTTGAGAAAAAAAATAATGTGGAGTGAGAAATAATAGGAGAAAATTTTGAAAAATAGAAAACAAGTGAGAAAAACAATAAAAAATGTGGGAATAAATTTTGAGAGAGATAATGAGAAAAAAAAAAGACGTGAAGAAAATTTAGGAAAATAAACTTTGAATAAATGCTACTTTTTTTAGCTCATTTAATAAAATATCCATTCTACATTTTTTTTAACTTATCCAATGTAAGAGCATTCACAATGGATGGGCTAATTTTTTATGTAAAATAACTCGTCAAAACTCAATTTATCTAGTTTAGCTAATAACTTTTTAAAGACCTCCTACATCCGATTAGTTATATTTTATCTATATCATTTAATTTTAATTATTTTTTATTTTTATAATGACTATATTTTTCTTAATATCTTATTTTCAACTTTTGAGAAAAAGTGAGTGGAGAAGAAATAATAGGAGAAAATTTTGAAAAAATGAGATGTGAAGAGAAATAGTAGGAGAAAATTTTGAAAAAGAGAAAGAGTGAAATAATAAAAAAAGTTGAAGAAAATTTTGTGAGAGATAGTGGGAGAAAAAAACAGACGTGAGAGAAAATGTAGGAAAATAACTTTTTTAATATTACCACTACATGTAGCTTTTTTTTTAGCTCATTTAACAAAAAATTTATTTACATTTTTTTTAGCTTATCCAATGCAGATGGTATTTTATCAATTTAAAGAGCTATTTTAGATAAAAATGACATTTAGCTCTTCCATTGTGAATGCTCTAAATGGTATTTTATCAATTTAAGGAGTTATTTTAGATAAAAGTATCATTTAACTCATCCATTGTGAATGCTCTTAAAGTAACTCTAGCCGCCCTTTTAAACTAATTTTTTTAGCTAAATTTAGATATTATGTTCTATTTTCGTCCCCCAACAGACACAGTAAAATAAAGGGTTTCTCTAAATATGTTACCATAAACTTTCATAGTTTAGCTAATGACTTTTTAAGTGCTTCATACATTCAATTAGTTATATTTTTATCTATATAATTAAAATATGGATAAAGTTTTCCTTCAAACTGGGTTGGAGGAATTTCCTTCAACTTAGTCTATAAACATGACATGTGTCTTTTGAATATATGAGATGCACATATTTTTTAATAGTAAGAACAAAGTTGAAATAAATTTTAGAAAAATACTATTTAGCCCCCTCAACTATCAAAAGTTGTTAAATGGCCCCCCAACTACCAAACAGTTTTGTTTTAGCCCCCTCAGTTAGTCTTTGCCGTGAAAGTGGATGGAAACATCAAAACGACGTAGTTTTGATAAGGCCAAGTTACGAAAATACCCTCCCATGTTGTCTCAGCAATCCCACCACCCCAGCAGCCCATCAAAATCATTGTGTTTTTGGTAATGCCCGCACCCACCCAGATCGAAGTCGCCACCTTAGGACGACAACCAACAGTGCCGCCGCCCACCATCCGATGTTTCTCTCTCCGCCTCCCTCGAGTCTCGACATGATCATAGAACCCACCATTGTCATCATAGGTAATCACCGAAAGGGTCTCATTCCACTGAGGACTTGCTCTCAATGTCTCATAAACTTCCTTAACCAGTTTTTGCCCATTTGCCACATCATGAGAAGGGTGATCATTATTTGCAGACATTCCCTTCAGATCAAAATACCTCGGCTCGATTACTGTCAAGCTTGGAAGCTTACCATTTCTAGCATCTTTCTTGAACTTCAAATCATACTGGTGGAACTTGGAAATGTACTTTAACTTCCTCATATTTCTGTAAAACAAAGTTGTGGGTATGTTTTGGAAGTAAATACCAAAATTCATGCCATTCTCATGAAGAGAATAAAAAATGGTTTTTTGTGGATACCTTAGAGCCAGCTGCTTCTTAACATGGCTTGTTGAGCCATGAGAAGTTGCAGAGTACACAAACAGCCTGTTGGGTTGGGTTGGGCCGGGAATTGAAGAGAACCATCTGTCAAAGACAGCAAATTCACAAATCCAAGCAGCGTAGACTGGCACAGATTCAGGTCTAAAGCCTTTCATGACAGTTTCTGATAGGTTTGGAGACATTGAGAGTGCTTGCTCCACAAAACCAGACATGGAAGGAATGGGGCCTGAGCCGATACCTGTTGCGCAACTGCTTCAAAGGAGTGGCCCGGATCCGGATCCACGAATTCAGCATCATCAGTGAAACAAATGGATTCTGGGTTTGTGTGGTTGGTGGATACCAGGTTGCATTCTTCGCCCGTGACTCCATTGATCAATGGGTTGATGGATTTCTTCATCCATCCAAGCATGTGGTCGAAGGGCCGGTTTTCCATTACCAAAACCACAATGGTTTTGATGGGCTGCTGGGGTGGTGGGATTGCTGAGACAACATGGGAGGGTATTTTCGTAACTTGGCCTTATCAAAACTATGGGCCTGTTTGGGAGTGCGATTTCAATAAGTGCAATTTTAAAAATTGTGTTTTTGAAATCGCCACTTTTTAAAATCGTATAGACATTTGGTAAAACATGCTAAAAAGTACTTTTTTTATCAATCGAGTGTTTGGATAAAATTAGCATATAACTGCGATTTCAGACTAAATAGGTAAATATTGCCTTTTAAGTAAAATCGTGATTTTGGTTTAAATTCTTACTTTTTCAAATAAGCATCATTTAGTCAGCTTATTGAAATTGCAGATTTTTCCATGATTTTAAAATTTGCGTTTTCAAAATCGCAATCCCAAACATTCCAAAATTACGATTTGATTTAAAATGCAGATTATTTTTTTAAAAACGCACTCCCAAACGGACCCTATGTCGTTTTGATGTTTACATCCACTTTCATGGCAAAGACTAACGGAGGGGGTTAAAACAAAACTGTTTGGTAGTTGGGGGGACTATTTAACAACTTTTGATAGTTGATGGGGCTAAATAGTAAATCGCTGATAGTTGATGGGGCTAAATAGTATTTTTTCCTAAATTTTATTAAAAACTCATGTGTATCGCACATGTTATTAAGAAAATAGACACCTGTCATGTTTATAGATTAGGTTGAAGGAAATTCTTCTAATCCAGTTTGAAGGAAAACTTTGTCCTTTAAATATTATTATTATTATTTTTTTGTTAAATACCTAATACTCCCTCGGGGTTTCACAACTTTATTTTTTTTCCTAGGGTTTGATTTTTATCACAGGAGATTCTTGTGATTTTGATAAAGAATCAAATTGGTCATTCTATCAGTTAATTTAACGAAATAACATGTTAACGAATGAAAATTTGACAATCGACATAAGTGGCCACATCATCAGTGATGACGTGATTACTTAATTAAATTTCGTATTTAAAAAAAAATTCAAAAAAAAATTTAGAAAAAAAAAGACAAAAAATTTTGGGGTTTCTGAAACCACCCCCTTGGCTCCATGGGGGTGGCTCTTGGTGCCCAAGGGCCACCCCATTTTTTTTTCTTTTAATTTCTTTTAAGAAAATAAAAAAAAATTAATTAGGTAATCACATCATTAGTGATGACATGACCATTTGTGTCAAATGTTAAATTTTTATTCGTCCATATATCAGTCCGTTAAGTCAACTAAATATCAAATTCTCTATATCTTCTTCTATTTTAGTTAAATATTATTATTATTATTTTGTTATTGATAAATGAGAGAGAAGAAAATGAATATATAAAATCAAAAAACTAAATCACTTGGTATTTAGAGAGCATTGCTGATCAAAGTTAAATTTAAAATAAAATAGAGAGCTTATTAAATGACTATTTTTGTAAGTTTTTTTAAATTTTTAAAGAAAAGTTAAATTTAAAGAGCTCAACAAGAATACTCAAATAAAAAAAAAAAAAAATAAAAAAAGAAAAAAGAAAAGCTGAAAACTACTTGCAGGAGTGTATACGGGGAGTAATTATACAAGTTTATTTTGTCTCACTTTTATGTTTCTTCAAAGAGAGCTTTTAGAATTAGGGTAAATGTATAATAAGACCTTATGTTTATTTTTCAGAATTATAAAATGCTTAAGGTTTTTTTTTTTTTTTTTGAAAATTTACTCTCTGAGTGTAAGGAAACTACAATAAAATCCCTACCGTCACTCTTTTCCTAACGGCCGTTAACAGACCCAAAACGCTTCGTTTTGGTTGATTAAAATAATAATTTTAGAAATTTTAATTTAAAAATTTTAAATATAAAAATTAACAAAATTTAAAAAAAAAAAGAAAAAAAAAAGAAAGAAGAAGAATAATAGGGGGTGGCCGATCCACCCACAGTGGTGGTTGGCCACCCCTAAGCCCATGGGGGTGGCCCGGTCACCCCTAGACCGGCCGGTATGGCCTCTATAAAAAAAAAAAAAATGTGAAAGAAGAAGAAGAAGAGTGGGTGGCCAATCCACCCACAGAGCCACCCCCATGGCCTAAGGGGTGACCAAACCACCACCCCCTGTTAAAGAAAAAAAAATGTGAAAGAAGAAGAACAATGGGGTTCGCAGTGGAGAAATACCATAACTCAAACAAACACAAAGGGGTTTGCAGTGGAGAAATAAGTTAACCAAAATGCAGAAACACTGTTCTTCTTTTCCTTCCACGTTGTTTATTTATTTTTATATTTATATTTTTTTTTAACAGGGGGTGGCCCTTAGGCCACGAGGGTGGCTTGGCCACCACTAGATCGGCCGATCTGGGGGTGGTCGAGCCACCCCCATGGCCTTAGGGGTGTCCAGCCACCACTATGGGTGGATCGGCCACCCCCTGTTCTTATCCTTCTTTTTTTTTTTTTAATTTTTAGATTTAAAATTTTAAAATTAAAATTTCAAAATTAATTTTCCCAAAAGGCATTTTGGATATGTTATGGCCGTTAGGAAAAGAGTGGCGATATGGATTTTATTGTAGTTTCCTTACACTCAAGAAGTAAATTTTCGGAAAAAAAAAATCTAAGCATTTTATAATTTTGGAGGATAAACCCAATGTATTATTATATATTTACCCTTAGAATTAATAAATAATTATTATTAAATAATAAATTTAAGAATCACTTAAAAAAATTATTTTTTTTTTTTTTAAGTACCACAAAACTAATAGAACTAATTATAAAACACGGACAGTGTGAAAAATGAAAATGTCGGTTCGTGGAAAGGAAGGCAAGGGGTTGGGCAAGGGAATAGCGTAGAGGCACAGGAAGGTGCTCACGGACAACATCCACCAAGCCTGCTACTGGGCATTTTGCGAGAAGAGGCGGTTTCAAGAGGATCAGCGGCCTCACCTACGACGTGGTGTCCTTAATATCTTCATCGAGAGTCGAGAACGTTATTTGTGGACCGTGACGTTGTCAAGTACATGGAGCACGCCCGCAGGGGAGGAGTCGGAGGACGTTGTATGGCTTCGGTGGCTAAGATGGTTTTTGCCTTTTTCGTTAGGTTTTATGAGAGTTGTAAATCGGCTTAATTTTTCCTATTTGTAGTGGGTCTTAGGGTATGTTCTAGTATTCTCCGATAGGGATTCGTATTGCATAGTGAAAGACTAAAAGCCCTTTACAGGTAATAGGACATGGAGCAAGATTGTAGTTATTCGAATATTGAAGAAGAGGAAGAAGAAGAAGAAGGGAGAAGAGGAATGGAGACGAGAGAGGAGTGGCGGGCCAGCTCAGGAGGGGAAGCAGAGGAGGAAGATGTTGGAAACCTCTCAATCCCAAGGGGTGGACCCATTTATGTTCCCAATCTGGTGGGTCCCCTCTCGTCGGTTCCCAAGTTTGAGGCTTCTCTTCTCCATCAACTTCAGGTAGCTATTTTTGGAGTTGTTTTGTTTGTCTTTCCTATCACTTCATAAATATGGTTTCTTGATTCTTCTAAAAGAATAAAAATTGTTGGGACGTCGTGCAGAATCTAGAAGCGGAAATACGTTGTTCTGATCCATCTCAACAGTGTGATGAAGATATTTCGTATGTACACAGCATCCTTGTGTTTTATATACACTTAATATCTTTTCAGCTACTATTCTAACTAAATTATTTAGTTAATAAATGCAGGGTCGATGAGCTTAAAATTTTGAGTGAAGAAGAATTAGTGGATATGGCTATGAAGGAAGCGTTTCAGGTACCCTTTTGTTTTTACTTGTTTAGTTGCACCAAACTCAAAATGTTATTTTTCAAATTATTAATGTTGCAGCAGGACAAAGAAGACCATGAAAATCCTCTGCAACCTTCAGAAGAGCCCTCTTCCGCTGCAGAGTGAGTCATATATGTTATATGCATTTCTTCTTCTTTTTCTTTTTCACATGAGCTTGTTTTGAACCTTTTACTTCAGACATTTTATTTTCCTTTAGATGTTCCTATGACCCCAAATTCATTTCATTGCCGGGTCCATATGATATCTCTCGTCTATGGTTGTTTTGACAATATCAAAATATGATCAGATAGCTTTTTATTATCATCTATGTGCATCTATTCGTTCCCTTTATCATACTTTCTTGACGCACTGCTTAACAAACCTTTCCATTACAACACCTTTCAGCCAAGTATTTGGGAAAGTTCCAGCCTGTGGAGTATCCTTATCATAAAAAATGGTTTTAGTGTCACCATCTGAAGGGAATTAAAAAAAAAAAAGGGAATTTTTTCTGCATGTTTTATCTTAAAACTCGGTATTGTTAATAAAATCAGGAAAGCCGGGTGAAATCTCATACCCAATGTCAAGCAAAGTCTAGTCTATGCTCTCTATGGCCAAATTCTGCTCAAATTTTCCTCATTAACTTGCAAATTTTTCTGCTTCAACACTCCCTGTGGTTAAGTACTGCTTTTTAACGATTTCATCTCTGCTGAACGTTTCATTGCTATGCTTCTGATGAAGAAGTGAAACTACTTATAGAAACATTAGGGGCTTGTTTGCTAAACGCAACACATAAAACACTCAAAACTACTTTCAAATTTATGTCACATCACAACCAAAAATCAAAAAGCACCATCTACCCTAGATATTTTCCGTTTGCAAAAGCTGTTAGGTGGTCATCATCTTTGTTTGTGTCGATTGACATTATAGTGAGCAGTAGAATCCCTGAGCCATGATTTCAAACATGATTCAGATTGACTCCCTTCAAATTTTCATAGAATTTGCATATTATTGAGTCTAGGTGATTTGTGTGGCCTTCCTCTTTATATTTTGGATGAATTTATATTTTCCAGATATAGATCCTTTTAGAGAGTAGTATACACTGTATCAATAAATGGTCCATGAAATTCATGGAAATATAAGAGTAATCCATCAAGGAAATATGATTGATGGATATCAATAAATGGTCCTTTTAGACAGTAATTGATGGATAACTCTTATATTTCCATGCTTCTATCATCTCCTTGTAGGTGTTGATATGTTACATGATTTAAGTGATCTCCTTCCAGGTTCTGCAAGAGGAAAAAGGGGGGTGAGCTTTATTTGTTAAAAAAAAGTTAACATTTTTGGAATGTAATTCATTTGAATGTAATATCCAGGAAAAAAGATGACTGCTGGAGATCAAGCAGTCCTTCAGTGACTGAATGCGCTCAAGGTAACAACTCAACGAAGAGAAAGAAAGACAACAACTCAAGAAAGGGAAAGAAAACAAAGGCAAACAATCATGCTGTTGAGGTATGCTACCCATGAAATTATATCCATTTCGCGATGTTGTCTGTATGTGCTATACGATACTATTTACTTTTCACTTATTTTGGTTTGTCTGTTTTGTTTTCAAATGTTACTGAAGCATTGGAAGTGTGGTTCAGTCATATTAATAGAGTTTGAATTTGAAAGTTAGGTGAGTTCCATTTAGCATATCGTTTCCATGCCATTTTACTATTGATTTTGTACTATTGATCATTTCATTTTTTATGTATAAACCCAAACTAAGAAAAAGGAAAAGTGGTTTAAGGGTTCATATTTAGGACTTAATGTATGCTTGTTGATAATGTATGTTTTAGTCTCTACTTTTATTATTGTTTGGAATAATAAATGTACAGTATTTTGTTTAGTGGTGTTACAATTCAAAATGCTTGTCAGTGCACTTTTATTTATTTATTTTTTATTTATAATCATTTTCTTGTTACATTAAGTTTCATCCGTTCTTGATTAATTCTGATAATTTATAGCTGGTATCTGTCCAGAGTCGTTATACTGCAAAGGTGGAGCAATTTGTGAAAGTCAAACAAAAGCAGGATGAAGACAAAGCAGCAGCAAGACTGCATTCATTCAAGTTTGTATATTGACATATCTATGGAACTCTTTAATTATTCTTATTTTTTCTTATATTTCTCTTGTTTTGGTCCAGTGCCAGTTGCAAGATCAATGAATGTGCCATTACATTATCAGAAAGAACAGAAAGGATGAAGTCTCTTCGGTTTACAAATTCTGCAAAGAAGGTATGCTTGAAAAATGTATATGGAAATCCACCTTGTAGATGCTTTAAGACTCATTTTGTATTCCAGCTGCCTTCTTCTTACTATGCTATTTTTGCCTTGAATTTTATCTATATTAATACTATAATCAAGCTCCCCATAGCTTGTCCCACTTGCTCCCTCCTCTCTCTCTTAATTAAATATAGTATCTATATGTTTTTTATTTCTTTGAGAGAAAAAGCTAAAAAGATAAAAACCAACTGAAATGATTGAATTTTGAGGATTGAGCAGTCAGTGATGGAATTAAAGGCTTTTTCTTCTTTAAGAAACTTTACCATTAAGCTGCTCTCTTGGATTTTAATATTTCTAATTTTTAAGCTTTTTTAGATCTCTTCTTTTCTTTTAATCATGTGTTTCTCTTGTATACATATTGTGTACTTGGGTTGCGCATTTGCGCTTTTTAGTTGTAATTACTTATCAAAAAAAAAAAAAACCAATTGAAACAAAGCCTGATTCTAAGTTGAGTTTTTTTATTTTTTTAAGCAAGATGCATAGTTGTTATGAAATTGTTGTGGGCTGCGGTGAAGCTTTTATTTAACTGTTCATGGACATGTGCGCATAATGTCAGATTGTGACAAATGATTTCCACAGCTGATTATTGACAATATAGACCTTCTAATTGATCTTTCAATACCTAATACGAATCATGGATGGTCATGCTAAAGTAATGAAGGAATTTCCAAGATTGTTTATTCTGATATATTACGTTTCTTTTACTAGAAGTTTGAACTACGTTTTTTTGTGGGGTGGTGAACGAGGTTTGAACCAAGAACAAATCCTCCTTGGCATTACTTTTATGTCTATCTCCATATAGCTTGAATAATGTTTCATAATTATCATGACACTCAAAGCTTTACATTGAGAACCGATGCTGCCTTCTAGTTTTTGATAAGAAGAACAAATAAATTATACTTGAGGGTTATTGACTTTGACCATAAGCATGCACATATTTTTTGGTAACGGAACTCTTTCTTTTTACTTTTTATTTTGTTATTTTAATCTTAGTTATTCATATTCTTACATATAATTTCAAATTGCTCAATCTGACTATTCAAAATGTACTTATAAAAAAAAAAATGCTTTTATACAAATGCACTGCAGGTGAAATCAGCAAGCATTGGGGAACACATTGCTGTGCGGTATCCAGATGTTGTTCTTTCTGTCGAGGTTTACCATAACTCACGGAAATGGGTAAAGGTATATCACTTTGAAAACAGTCAGTGGTTTGACTTTGTTTGTTTGTGGTATTTGGTTCAACAAGTCAAGATCATTTATTGGAATAATAATCGTGTATAGACCTAAAACCTATCTGCTATTGACATGTATGTGAAACTTTTTTGTAGACTCAAGAATTTTTGGTCCTAGGACGACAAAGCTTGACTGAACTGAGGGATAAGATTTATTGTTTAACCGACCAGGTGATGCAGAAGGCTGGGCAGCATGATCCTTCTGGATATTTTCTTATAGAAGTAAGCAGCAGTATATGTTCACTGTTTGTTTTCATGAGGAACATTGTTCATTACCAAATCTAATAGAATGCTAATCTTTTGTAGGATGTATTCTGTAATGATTTGAGGGATCCGTCTGCTATAGATTATAGTGAACCTATATTTGATTGGCTCAGAAACTCTAGGAATGACGCTCTTAAAAAATGGGAATGCATCATAACAGGGGAATTACCACAGAAGCAGAAAGCAATTCTAGGTGATGATGTTACAGGCCTACAGTTGCCTCAGTTCAAAGCTGCTGACATGCACAAGATACGGTTTTGTGACTTGGGATTTCGACTTGGTGCTGGATATCTCTACTGTCACCAGGTAAAATTTCGTTTGTTAATGTGTTCATTTTTTGATGGTATAAGCATCTTTGTTCTTCATGCTTTTTTTCTTCTTTTTTTTTTTTTCCTAAATATCTTGCACACGGCGAAAGAAATGGGTTCATGTAATTTGTATGGCATGATTTGTCTTTCATGACATGAACTTTGTTGTTGGAAAAGTAATTATAGCTTGCCCATATAATTCTGTTGTTTGGGAATTGGTTGTCACAGGGAGACTGCAAGCATACAATCGTTATAAGAGACATGAGGTTAGTTCATCCAGAGGACGTGCACAACCGAGCTGGCTATCCAATAGTCGTATTTCAATTAAAATTTCGTGTGCAGAAATGCGATGTCTGTAATATATATAGAGCTGCAAAGGTGACAGTCGATGACAAGTTAGCCCCAGAGAACCCGTGCTATTTTTGTAGAGACTGTTATTTTCTTCTTCACTATGGTAAGGACGAGTCTCTGCTGTATAGTGACTTCTCAGTATACGATTATCAACATGATTGATGCTGATGTCTATGTTGTACAACATGATTGTTGTATTATAAATGGTAGTTATGATACATCATACATGTTATTTGTTGGAATGGAGTTGGTAAAGCCGAAGTACTCGAGACATGCATCATCGATCTCAAAAGTGACCAAAGTATATGTCTCCTAAACAACTGGATGACAATAACAAGAAAAGAGAGAATTGGCAATTCAAACCCTTCATTGTAATGGTGTAAGGGTATATATTGCACATCCCAGTGGTGTTTAAGCTTAGCAGCTCAATCAAGTAACCAGACTTAACATTGACCCTGGATGACTAAAATCATCTTCTAAATGGTTACTGATTTGTATAGACATTAAATTGTCGGGTAAGTTTGATGAGCTCAAAGCCTGTAGCCATGTAAATGCTTAGCCCATCTTCTAGCCATGTAAGGATCGTGGTAATCCCAACTCTCAACACTGCTAGTCCTCCCACCAATGCTTACATCTCTCCCCGCACTTTCTGTTGCATTTCTTTTATCCCCTAAGCTCACTATAGTTTACCCTGTTCTAATGCATTCATCGACGTAGCTATATCCCACATGAACATCATTTGCATACTCTCCAAAGTCTAATGAGATCCTCCTTTCTTAACCACCTTTTAGTTCTCCAATCCTTGTGATTCTGCAATTAACTTCCTCCGCAAGTTTTCAACTAAAAAAAAAAACTTTCCAATTTCCGAACAAAAAAACTACCAAAATACAACAATCACCCAAACATCAATTGTTAATTTTATTCATTTTAATTCCTAATTTTGTTTTCTATTTTTAAACCATCCAAACATAATTTCAAAATTTGTTTTTCTTTTGTGTAACACTCAAGCCCTTCAAGTCTAAACAAGACACAAGCTAAAGTCCCCAAAAGTTAATTAAATCGATTAGGATCACGGTTAATGAAGTAGAGGTTATTAATTCGAATCTTCCTCTCTCCTTTTGTGTGGACATATTAAAAAAAAAGAAAAAAACAAAAAAAACAAAAGCTAAAAAACATATTATGATTGTCTTCACTCCTTGGGCTTCAGATTATCCTCACCAATATCGGTCTCCATCACCAACCCAAACAAGACTGACTGCAATAGTGATGAGGAAGGCAAGTCAACCGATGCAGGGGTGGATAGTATATTGTTATTGTTAATGTATATGTGGGGCTTGTCCCACATTGGTAAGATTGGAAGCTAAGGCTTCTATCTTCCTCCTATATAAGGAGGCTCTTGTATACAATCTTATATGCTACTCAATACAATGTAGTCTATTATATGTTTCCGCTCTCTCTCTTCTCTCTCTACTTCCGCTCTCTATAATATATTCTACAATATATTCAACATGGTATCGAGCCACTTTTACTGGCCTTTAATAAATGCCTTTCTAGTGTTTTTTCTTTTTGTCGAATTTTAGTTTGTCACCCTACATCAAGTCTTTGCCAAGATTTTACGCTTAAAAGCCACGATAATCGTGCCAATCAATAGATCCCGCAGACGAGTCTAGATCCATCGAACCGACCTTATCTAACCTCCACGCTCCTCCAGCGCGGCTCCAAGTTCTGCGATTCGCCCACGCCACTCCGGCACCTCCACGCGCCACCACATCGGCCGTCGGGAAGGTTGCGGGTCCACCTTATAGATCCATGGCACGGTCATATCCCGCCAAAACGCCCCATAGGATACCTCACGCGCCGCGCCACGCAGCGGTGGGCGCGTGGGATCCACGCATCTCGGCGCCGCTAGCTCTTCGCGTGTACTACGCGCCAAGTTCTTCCGCCTCTCGCCATGTCGGCCCCTAGTGGTTGCGGCGCCACGTCGCCCTAGTGTGCCCACGTCGCCGTACCACTTCATCGATCCATCGCCCTAGCGTGCCACGTCATCAGGCCTTTGACCTTTGACTATTCGTTGACCGTTGACTTCCATTTTGATGATCTCGAGTTGACCGTTGACTTTTCATCGTTGACCGTTGACTTTCATCGTTGACCGGTGTTTCCGACTTAATTTTAGTCACGATTTCAAATTTTGGTCTATTTTTGCTTTTGGCATCTCTATATGGCGAAAACAAGATTCTTCTCCAAATTTAGGCATTTTTACGGTTCATGTTGATTGATGCATTGGTCATTTCGGTTCCATAGCCTTTTTTTCTTTAGTGCAGTTCAATCGTTCATTCTTCTTGCGGTAGGCACTCTCGGTCAGATGATTTTTTTGGGCCAAAGCCCCTTTCAAGCGGCCCACTTATGCCTTGTCAAATGCCGCCATCACGTCACTGCACCTTTCCTAGGCCATTAATTCATTACTAGTGAGAATTTTTGGGTCGGACTTTAGCTTCAAAGACAAGGCGAGACGGTCCAAGGGTTTAGGCATGTTTAGCCTTTTTAACGCCATTTTTCTCCATGCTTAGCCTCTTCAACCGACGAGTCAATCTACTAGTTAGAATTTTTGGGTGGACTTTAGCTCGACCCACAGTGAGACGGTCCATGGGTTTCGAGCATGATTAGCCTTTTTTTTAACCGGCGAGTCAATCTACTAGTTAGAATTTTTGGGTGGACTTTAGCTTTTCGACCCACTAGGCGAGGTCCATGGGTTTGAGCATGCAAGTTTCTTCATTACTAGTATATGGTTTTCAAGTCAAAATTACAACCAAGTGAACCAAGCTCTTCTTTTATGGCGTTACTTGACAACTCTTTGCACAAGCGACTTTTTGGTGAATTCATTTATCATTTTTCTTTTACCCAAACTCAAGTTTACATATTGAGTTTGAGGGGATATTAAGAATATTATTTTATGTTAGGTTATTTTTCATTTTCTTTCCCTTTCTTTTATGTTTTTTTTATTCATGCTTTTGTTTCCAACCTTAATGTTTAGACACATTAAGTTTGAGGATGTTAATGTATATGTGGGGCTTGTCCCACATTGGTAGATGGAAGCTAAGGCTCTCTCTCCTCCTATATAAGGAGGCTCTTGTATACAATCTTAAGTCTTCTCAATATGATGTAGTCTATTATATGTTTCCGCTCTCTCTCTTCTCTCTCTACTTCCGCTCTCTATAATATATTCTACAATATATTCAACAGTTATGGGCAGTCACTGGGTGTGGGGGTGGAAGTGGAATGAGCAGTGGGCACTGATAAAGGCAGGAGACGATTAGGCAAGTGATCGGGCTCAATAGGGTCATCGTCGTCATAGCTGGCTTGTGGCTGTGGACACGGAAAGTAGAGTAGCAAATAGAAATGGATCATTTTCGACAATTACTCTACCCTCCAATCTATTGGTGTGTGTTCGTGGCAAATCTTCTGCAATAATCTTTAGACTGACACGTGTAATCAAATAGGACGAGTCCCCATCGACTCCTTGGCAGGTCGCATCCGTTGCTTTGATCTTCTCCCTGACAACGTGCCAGCCTTTCCCTCATCCCTGCTCACTCTCCTATGCACTACATACCTCTTCTACTCCCTCTACTGGACAGCCACGTGTGAAAATGAACAGATGGCTTTCCTTTGTAGCGCGTCAACTCCTGGGCAAGAAATGAAAGGAGAGGTCAGGCTGAGGAGGCGAACAGCCGAGAAGTGGCTTTTGATACGGCGCTCGAGCAGAAATGGCGTGTGCCGACTGGTCACGTGACATGCGTACGGCCGTCCCACCCTAAAGCAACCCTAGCCCATGTTTGGTTAACCATGAAAAACCTGCTTTTATAAACATCCCATTTAACAGCACAAACCAAACGTTCCCTTGTGACCATTTTCTGTTTTCTCTTTGTATTCCTTCCTTTTATAGATAAAAGAGAGCAACTTGTAACGTCATTTTGAAAGCAGCGCCTCTCTCTCCTGTCTCTAGTCGCTACTCTCTCCTTGAAAAAAACCCCAGGCTGTCTCAGAGTCTCAGACCCTTTGAATTTCCCCTCTTTCTGGTTCTCGTTCGCAAAGGAGGTTTGAACCCAGAAAGCTTCCTTTTTTTGTTTTCGTTTCCTTTTATTTGGGTGTATTTTGAGACCCCCAAAAGCTTGTATGGCGGAGTTTACTCCAAACTTGGACGACGGAGAAGTATGGCTTCCCTCTGATATTTTCCTCAGCCAAGTGCCCTCCAGGCCAATACCCCACCACTGTTCTTGCATGGACGACTTGACGGAACGTTTCGCTGCTTTCACGTTGCTCCAGCCTCTCCGAAACGTTTCCAAGCCTTCCCCAAACTTGGAGGTACCCGCTCTCTTTCTCTCTGAAGCTTTTAAGCATACCCGCCTTACATTTGCATGGCCATCTTACAGTTGGGTGATGTTTTGTATTTTGCAGCGGTTCAGACCGGTGGTTCGTTGCGGTCCAGTTTGTCGTTTGCCAAAGGAATATGTGGGCGTCAACGGCGGTCTTGAAGTTGAAGAGATTGGTCACGGGCTATACGGGCCCTACTTTACTGGACACAAACTGGCATACGAGTACCAGCTCCTTGAACCGGCTCAACCTCAGGTGACGAGGAAAAAACCGGAAACCTTAACCGGTTGCTTTGCTTGTCTTTTCAGAGTGCTTTCTGCTTTTTTCAGCTTTAATAAATGGGGGTTTTAGAGGTTTTTTGGTCATTTGCAGGAAGTTGATAGCTTTCGGTCTAGGGTTCTGAGGGCACAGCAAAACAGCCTCCAAAATCGGCTTTTGCCATTTCAGGGAAGTGGTAGGTATGGAGTTGGCGGTGGTTTTGTGAAAGAGTCGGGCGGTACTGGTGTCTTTATTCCCCGTACTTTGAATACCGCCACCACAGAAAGTGCCGCCTCCGCCGCCGATATAAGAAAGAAAAGGGGTGAGTTACCAGATATGTTTTTTTTTTCTCAACTATTTTTTAAAACATGTTAACAAGGGATTGTGTTTTAGCCTTTTAGGCACTCTCATAATGCATTTGTTTCTTTTTGCTTCAAGTGATTTATGATGGTATTGCTTTAAAATAGTGGAGATAAAGTTAATACCTGATGTATTAGTATTAGTATTAGAGCGGGTTTCGGTTTTAGAATCTTTTGCTAATTTGAACATTGAAAAGATAAGAAGCAGAAAGAGCAACTTTAGAAAGCACTTCTCAGCCCTGGGAAGGCGTTGTATTATATTGTGAAATAAGTGAAAGAAGTCAAACCTTATTAATGAATTTGTGCGCAATTTCATATTTTTACTTGTTGAAATGGGTGTTCCTTTTGAAATCCTTGTTGTGTCAAAAGTGACTGCTTCCTCTTTGTAATTTCTTTTCCCTAGAGTACTTACGGCAATGAAGCATTTGCATGTATATTGATATTGTTAAGTATGTGTTGCTTTACTGTTTAGTAATTTCATTTGAGGGAGGAATAAAAGCAAGAATCTATGTTTGTTCAGCTATGGCAGTTTTGAGAAACGGACTGGAGATCCAAGTGACTCAACAGGGGAGCTACCTGAATGGAATTGGTATGGGCAAGCAAAGGGAAAGCCATCACTATCTTCCTCCTGAGACGGGCTTGCCTCAGGACTGGACTTACTGAGCTTATTTACAAGTCTCAGACACTCGTTTCTGCTGTAAAGTGGTCTTTGTCTTGAGAACTCGATGAGAAGAGGAATAGAAGGTCAAAAAATATTTTGGGTATTGTTTAGTGTAAACTAAGGGAATGGAAAGATCAGATGACTTTATTAGGCTTGTTTTTGTGTTTCTATGTGCTTTAATTTTAATTAGGTTTGTAGAAATAAGATAAATGTATGGAAAGGTCTTCAATGGGAAACTGAGCTGTTTCTACGGCCTATATATTATCTTATTTATTTCATTAAATGGTAAATTTCTGATATATAGGTCATTGAAATGAATTTTGAGGAAAATTGGCCGTTTGGACTCGTGATTTTTTTGCCATTCTACACCCAATAAGAACACAAGCTACTTATGTTGAGATAAAAGAAATTTTGCTTTTTCGCTACTTGCAATGGTCAGAAATTAGAATTTCTTTCTTTGAGTGACTCAAAAAGTTTGATATTTAGGTTATTGAAATGAATTTTGAGGAAAATTAGCTCTTTGAACTTGTTATTTTTTGGCCTTCCAATACCCTATAAGAACACAAGCTAGTTATGTTAAGGATAAAAGAAATTTCACTTTTTGGCTACTTGGAACGGCTGGAAATTTGAATTTTCATTCTTTGAGTGGCTCGAAAAAGTTTGATATTCAAGTAATTGAAATGAATTTTGAGGAAAATTGGCCGTTTGGACTCGTAATTTTTTTGCTTTCCTGCCCCCTATACGAACACAAGCTGGTAATGCTAAGGATAGAAGAAATTTTGCTTTTTCGCTACTAAGAACAGCCAGAAATTCTAGTTTCTTTCTTTGATTGGCTGAAAAAGTCTGATATTTAAGGTTTAGACCTTAAACCTTACACCTTTAATGACAACAACCCGTTTTAAAGCCGTGATGGTCATGATCCTATCAGAATTTCGCAGTTAAGCATACTTTTATGAGAGTAGTACCAGGATGGGTGACCCCCTGAGAAGTTTGGCTCAGGGGAGCTAAAAACGAATAATATTGTGTGTCATTGGGGTAGGGTGTGCTTATATGTGTACTTACACATTCAATGACAATAACGTGTTTTAAAGCTGTGATGATCATGATTCCATCAGAACTCCGCAATTAAACGTGCTTCTACGAGAGTAGTACTAGGATGGATGACCCCTTGGGAAGTCTGGTTTAGGGCAGCCAAAAGCGGACAATATTGTGTGTCATTTGGACTTGTGATTTTTTTGCCTTCCTACACCATATAAGAACATAAGATACTTATGTTAAGGATAGAAGAAATTTTGCTTTTTGCCTATCAGGAATGGTCGGAAATTCTAATTTCTTTCTTTGATAGGCTGAAAAAGTCTGATATTTAGATCATTGAAATGAACTCAAATGAAAATTGGCAATTTGGACTTGTGCTTTTTTTTGCCTTCCTACACCCTATAAGAACACAAGCTACTTATGTTAAGGATAAAAGAAATTTCGCTTTTCTACTACCCGAAATTGCTAGAAATTCGAATTTCTTTCTTTGAGTGGCTAAAAAAGTTTGATATTCAGGTCATTGAAATGAATTTTGAGGGAAATTGGCCGTTTGGACTCGTGATTTTTTTGCCTTCCTACAGCCTATAAGAACACAAGCTACTTATGTTAAGGATAGAAGAAAATTTTCTTTTTCGGTACTAGTAATGGCTGGAAATTCAAATTTTTTTCTTTGAGTGGCTGAAAAAGTTGGATATTTAGGTCATTAAAATGAACTCGGATGAAATTCGGCCGTTTGGACTTATGATTTTTTTGCCTTCCTACACCCTATAAGAACACAAGCTACTCATGTTAAGGATAAAAGAAATTTCGCTTTTTCGCTATATGGAACGATAGGAAATTTGAATTTCTTTCTTTGAGTGACTCAAAAAGTCTGATATTTAGGTCATTGAAATAAATTTTGAGGAAAATCAGTTTGGACTTGTGATTTTTTGCCTTCTTACACTATAAGAACACAAGCTACTTATGTTAAGGATAAAAGAAATTTCGCTTTTGCTACTAGTAAGGCTGAAATTCAATTTCTTTCTTTGAGTGGCTTAAAAGGTCTGATATTTAGGTCATTGAAATGAATTTTCAGGAAAATTGGCCGTTTGGACTCATGATTTTTTTGCCATCCTACACCCTATAAGAACACAAGCTACTTATGTTAAGGATAAAAAATTTGAAATTTTTGCTTCACGTGAACGGTAGGAAATTGAAATTTCTTTCTTTGAGTGGCTCAAAAATTTTGATATTTAGGTTATTGAAATGAATTTTGAGGAAAATTGGCTGTTTCGACGCGTGATTTTTTTGTCTTCTTACACCCTATGAGAACGTAAGCTACTTATGTTAAGGATAAAAGAAATTTTGCTTTTTCGCTACCTGAAATGGCCGAAAATTCAATTTTTTCTTTGAGTGGCTCAAAAAGTCTGATATTTAGGTAATTGAATTGAATTTTGAGAAAAATCGACCGTTTGGGCACGTGATTTTTTTTTGCCTTCCTACACCCTATGAGAACATAAGCTACTTAAGTTAAGGATGAAAGAAATTTCGCTTTTTCACTATCCGGAATGGCTGGAAATTCGAATTTCTTTCTTTGAGTGTCTAAAACGTATGATATTTAGGTCATTGAAATGAATTTTGAGGAAAATCGGCCTTCCTAAACCCTAAACCCTAAATATCAGACTTTTAAGCCACTGAAAGAAAGAAAATTGAATTTGCTACAATTCCATGTTGGGAAAAAGTGAGTCCAAACGGCCAATTTTCCTCAAAATTCATTTCAATGACCTGAATGTCAGACTTTTTGAGCCACTCAAAGAAAGAAATTTGAAATTTTGGCCGTTCCGAGTAACAAAAAAGTGAAATTTCTTTTATCCTTAACAGAAGTAGCTTGTGTTCTTATAGAATGTAGGAAGGGAAAAAAATCACGAGTCGAGACGGCCAATTTTCCTCAAAATTCATTTTAATGACCTGAATATCAGACTTTTTAAGCCACTGAAAGAAAGAAATTCAAATTTTTGACCGTTTGGGGTTGCGAAAAAGCGAAATTTCTTTTATACTTAACATAAGTAGCTTGGAAGGCAAAACATAATGAGTCAAAACGGCCAATTTTGCTCAAAATTCATTTCAATGACCTAAATATTAGACTTTTTGAGCCACTCAAAGAAAGAAACTAAAGCTTGTGATATTTAGGTGTAGAAGGTAAAAATAGTCCAAACGGACGATTTTCCTTAAAATTCATTTCAATGACCTAAATATCAGACTTTTTGAGCCACTCAAATAAAGAAATTTGAATTTTTGGCTGTTTGGAGCAGTGGAAAAGCGAAATTTCTTTTATCCTTAATATAAGTAGCTTGTGTTCTTATTGGGTGTAGGATGGCAAAAAAATCACGAGTCCAAACGGCTGATTTTCCTCAAAATTCATTTTAATTTTTTGAGCCATCAAGGAAAGAAATTAATTTTTGGCCATTTGAAGAAAAAAGCGTAGATTTATTTTATCCTTATATAAGTAGTGTTGTGTTCATATAGTGGAAGGCAAAAAAATCACTAGTTCAAACGGCCAATTTTCCTCTAAATTCATTTCAATGACCAAAATATCTGACTTTTTGATCCATTCAAAGAAAGAAATTCGAATTTCTGGCCGTTCCGAGTAGCAAGAAAGCGAAATTTCTTTTATTCTTAACATATGTAGCTTTTGTTCTTATTGGGTGTAGGATGGCAAAAAAATCACAAGTCTAAACGGCCGATTTTCCTCTAAATTCATTTCAATGACCTAAATATTAGACATTTTGAGCCACTCAAAGAAAGAACTTCGAATTTCTGGCCGTTCCGGGTAGCAAGAAAACGAAATTTCTTTTATCCTTAACATATGTAGCTTATGTTCTTATTGGGTGCAGGATGGGAAAAAAATCACGAGTCCAAACGACCGATTTTTCTCACGTTTTGGGCTACCGCAAGGTGCTGTGGTTTTGGACTACCGCACCTTAGCCTAATCCAAATCTGTAATCATCGGCCATTCCACCAAAATCACTGTAATCATCTCTCTCCTTTTTTTTTTATTCGTTCTTTTCTGTTCTGCATTAAGTCATATCGTTTGCCTTCAATTGGAAGGCAGATGCACGTCGTCCAAGTTCACGAATGGATTACCTGTTTTTCTCACGCCTTGGACAGTGGCCTTGGCAGCTTGTAAGCCTTCTTTTCTTTTTGCAAATACCTTCCTTTTTCTTCCCCTTCTCTCTCTCTCTGTGCAAAACCAGAGCATGAACAATTCGATCAGACCATCTCTCGTCTCTTGGCGTGATGGGTTGGAGGAATGGGCTACAAAACCAAGCCCTCATCTCCCTTGAATTCCATTTCCACATTGAACATCATAGTCATGGCTTGGTGGAAGTGCTTCTTCTACGGCGACATTGGATGTGGTGGGTAGGTGCCATACGCATTGCTTGGTGGGTTCAAGACTTCAGTGGGTTATGGATTTGCACTGAATAGTTTTTTGGTGGTAGGATTGAGGTGCTTTTCTTGGATTTGCACTGAAGAGTTCTTTGGTGGTAGGATTGGGGTGCTTTTCTTGACCACCATTTTTCTCGCCAGGAAGCTCAGAAATGGGGAAGAAGAGAACGAGCAAGCGTTGAGGGAGAAAGAGAGGAGAGGAGAAAAAAACAAAAAACCTAACAGATGCTACAACTTTCAAATATGAATATTTACTGTAGTACCTCGGGAAAAAGATCATTTTCAGAAGAGCTGTTAGGCTTTTACGGTAGTCTTTTTAAATTTTACTCTTTAAAATAAATAAAAGTGTTTTTTTTTTGGTTATTTTAACAATTTGTTTTTTAAGGGCACATTTTTTAGCCTCACAACTTTAAGTATTCATTTTTATTATTTTATTTAAATATTATTTTTTAAAGATTTATTTATTATTTATCTAATTTTTATATTTTTTTAAAAAAATATTCTTATAATATGTTAAACAAAAGAAATCAATAAAATATTAAAATTGTTGGGTTCTGAAAGTTTTAATGTAGTGATCGATATATGTACCTGTGTTATTATATCTACCATTTGTTTGGTAGTCAAGAAAATAAAAGGAAATAAGGAAAATTTAGAAACTTTTCAAAAACCGCAAAATATAATTCAACAAACCAAAATAATCGTATTGCTAATTTTTTTCAAATGAGTTTTAAAAATTTTAAATAAAATTTGAAATGTAAATAACAAAATAATTATAAATTTCATATGAATAAATTTTTTTTTCAAATTATAAGCAGTCAAATATTATTAAAAGAGAACAAAAATGAAACTTAGATAGACATAAAATAAGGAGAGAGAAATGAAAAATGAGAGAAAATATATTTGTTTAATGAATAGAAAGTGAATAATAAATTTTATATTTGAAGATTTACTGTTTATAGTATTATTTTTTTGGTTAAAATAAAGAGGTTGAAAAATGACATTTTAAGCCTTTTTAGTTAAATTACCTCATAAAACTAAGCAAAAAATAGTTTTGAAAAGATTATAATGAATGCTTAACCAAAAAAACACTTTTGATTATTTTGATAACTCACTTTTTAAAACACCAATTTAAGTGAATGCTTAACCAACCTTACAAAATTGAACTAAAAAATTAAAGTAAAAGAGCTTTGAATATACTTACCGTCCGATAGTTGGCAACCAACAAATTAACGCAACCCAAGAACACCAGTGAGCCGTGTGGTGTGCAGTAGCTACTCGATGAAAGGACTTCACATAATCCCAGTTAACACGTAGGAAGTTTGATGATTGACAAAAAAAAATATTTAACGGAACCCAAGAAACAATTTTGACAAGTGTTGTGTGCAGTGGGTGCAATGATTAAGTTAATTTCTTTAGGGTTTAGCCTTTACAGCCTTAATTCATGTATAATGATAGTATGATACTTACAATTAAATTAAACAATGTGTTACCTATAACCACAATTGAATCAAAGTATTATTAAATACTTTATACTTAGAAAACATATATCATATTATCTTAGATTTTTAGATTTAAGATAATTTTATTATATTAATATGATTTGTGATTTGTGAGATAATATGATCATTTAATTTAAGTATGAGTGTATGACCATTAGTTCATTAGGAATTTACGACTTAGGAGTTTGAGCATTATCATTAGATAATAAGTTCAATTCCCAAAAAAAAAAAAAAAACTAGTAAATATGATAATAATTTAAATCATTAATCATATAATCTAATTTAATGAGATCATATGATTATATAATATCAAAGACATAAGTTTGTAATTGAAGAAAATATTTTTGAAACTGTATATATTTATATCTTCTAGCATTTATTTATTTAATTTTTCATGTATATATTGTCTATTTTATATTAATAATAAGAATGAATTTCACATCAAAAGCAGTCAGTTTTGAGAAAAAACGCATTAAGGGTTAGGGTAGGAATTTTATCTTATTCTCTTCTCCTTCCTATCTCACTCATGCCGTTGACGTCTCTCTCTCAGACTCTACCTCGAACCGTCTCTCTCTCGTCACCTCTTTCTCTCGACTCTCTCTATCTTACGTTTTAATGTTTTATTTGTATCATTTAACGTTTTATTTGAACTTTTTTTTTTTATATGTTGTGTTGACCTTTTTATATGTTTTATCGAACTTTTTCATATTTTTTATATGTTGTGTTGAACTTTGTTTTCTATATATATATATATATATATATATATATATTAAGTTAACAAATTATGAACTTATGATTTAATATTTAAGGATTTTTTTTAAAAAAAATTTAAAGTAGGTCAAATATTTTTTATTTTTTAATATGAGCTCTTTTTATAGTAATTTGGCCCAAGAAGACACCTAAAAAGAAGAAGAAGAAGAAAAAGAGAGAGAGTGAAAAATGCTATAGTTCTTAAAAAAAGCCCAAAAATGCCCAAAAAAGGCCCAATTTTAAAAAAGCGGTTATAGCGGGCGGTTAATTGTTTTACTAACCGCTAACCGCCAACTAACCGTTAACCGCTATCCGCTAACCGCCTAGCGGATGCGGTTAGTAAAATTTAATAACCGCTAAGGCGGTTACGGTTAGCGGTTTTTGCCAATAACCGTTAACCGTAACCGCCTTTTCACCCATATGATTAACGACTTCACAATTCACAATGCACTAACTCTCTAACCAATGACTTGTGTACAGTAAAATTAACTCAAGGAACTGGTTACATGACTGGCGTCTGGGGTTTGGCCACATCTTTATATTTTATTATTATTTTTTTTTAAAAAAATTTTAATAATAAAATATATAATATTTTTCATTTATTTATTTTTTCTGTCCTTCAATTTTTACTCTTCCTCTGTTACGTTGTGTTCTCTTTTTTGTAATTTTAATTTTCTCATTATTTATTTTTATTTATTCTTGATTTTCTTAAATTTTCTTTCTATTTAATTTTCTTGTATTTTCTTCTTATTTTCTCTTAATCAGTCAAAGCAATGAGGTTTTGTGCATGTAACGTTTGCTCATGCCCCATCAGATCATTTTTCTTTGTTTTGTTTGTTTGTTCATTTAATTTAATTTTTTTTTTCTCTTTGTTGGTGTTTGTTTTATTATTAAGTGTGTTCGCCTAATAATTTGAAATGGAGAGGATCCTATTCCGTTTTGTATGGCCTTGTACATTTTTTTTTTTAATTTTTACTGTCTTGTCATTTTCTAGACTATTAGGTGTTTATAAGTTTCCTTGCTGTTTGTTTAGTGGTTTTTTTAATTTTTTTATTATTATTTTTATTTGATTGTCTTTGATTTGGTGTTTTGTTATATATAAAATTTACAGTTTTTTTTTATCATGTTCTGAAAATTTTAAACATTTTTATTTCTTTTCTATATATTTTTGGGAAATTATTTTTTCTCCCGAAACCCCAAATGAAACCCTAATGAAACCTCGAATAAACCCCAAATGAAACCCTATTGAAACCAAAATGTGCAATGGGATTTCTTCACCACTATGAGGTTCGTACTTTAGCTTTTAATTGTTGCAACTCTCAACCATCACTACAACCAAAAAATTTAGATTTTTGTGTTTTGACTGTTTGTGGTCAATTAGAACCATAGAGATGGAGGTGGGAGAAGGATTATGTAAGCTAAGAAAGATGAATTTTAATAACTACCCACCGGTTAGCGGTTAATGATTAACAGGATAGTTATAACCATCCTATTTAAGCAGCCCTAGTTTTGATCCTATTGGATTCATGCCAGCCTATAAGTAGCTAGTATGTGTGGTCAATCAAATCTATGATGATCTTATTAGTTATCCCCAAACACACAACATCTTTTTTCTATTCCATTGCAATTTTTTGTGTGTTCTTCTCATTTTATGGGTATTTCTAGGTACTGTAGATGCTATTCTAGAGTGATATTTGGTCTTATTTTGTTTCATGAGAACAATTTTGCCTAGATCTCTTAGCATTTTATAAAATGAATGAATACGTTCTAAAAAAATTATGATTGTGATTTGACCTTGAAGTCCTTATAAATTGCCTTCTTAATTTTACCTTATGTGAGAGAGAGGGAGAGGATCATAGTTCAATTGGCCATCATAAGTACGCTTATGGGGTGGATTATACACTTGGGACGGTAAAAAAGTAGAAGCTAAAAAGGGCTATTGGTTAGAAGGAAAGGACGGCGACTACAGCATTTAAGATTTGAAACAGAGGCACCAATATATATATATTTTAATAAAAAAATTTCTAAAGAACTGAAAAATAAAATATAAAAAAAAACCGAACAAATGACTTGGGTATAGGGGTTCAATTAATACTATGGGTTGAATTGAACACAACTAGCATTTTTGTCCCAATAAGTTTGAGTTTGTTGTGATTGTTAAAAAAAAAAAAAAAAATGAAAAACCCCCAAAAAAATCATTGTTTTCGGCTTTTTGGGCCTAAAAATATAAAAATTCAATGTTTAAAAATGTCCTAAAACTTCATTGTTTAAAAATGCCCTTAAAATTTAATGTTTACAAATGCCATACAAATTCAATTTTTAGAAATGCCCTAAAAAATAAAAAATAAAAAATATTATTTTTTTTATATATATACCCAAATCTTGAAATAAAATCTCTTAATATATTTTAAGATCATATCCATAGTTAGCTTTTACAGTTTTAATTAATAATAGGTTAGTCAATGTCCATCAATAAAAACGTAGCTAAATTCTCCTCTTTATTTGTCAGTGTTTTATTGTTATAATCTAATGGCATTTTTTTTTTGACATGTCCACGCAAGTGTAGGGGAGGGAGGATTCGAACTTGTGATCTCAGCTTCATAAGGCGTGGTTCACAGCCGATTGAGTTACCTCTTGGGAACTGTTATAATCTAATGTTGTTGTACGTCTTCGTTGAGAACGTTAAAGGGGTATTAGATTTAGAAGCAAGAGAGCTGCTACACGTCCCGAGCATTTTCCCGAATCTAGTTTCCCGAATAACGTGGAATCGTACGTGGCATTGTCTCAAGTCGATGTGCATCATCTTTCTTTTTTTTTTTTTTTTCACTGCACACTAATTCAGGAAAAAAGCAAACCAAATAAACTAAATTTATTTGGTTTTAGTTTGCGTTTATTTGTTCTTCCCGTCTGACTATGTTCAATTTCTTTTCTTTTTTTTTTTTTTGTGTGTGTGTGTGTGTGAATATGAATCGAATAACATGCTTTTTGATCCTTTTTTTTTCTTCTTCTTCTTCGTTTTTTTTATAGAACCCCCTTATTTCCTCCGACATCAAATTCCCATAAAGCTGTTGAAGAAAAAAAAGAAAGAAAGAAAGATCCAATTTTCTATTTGCGGTAGCCTATTTACGTGTGTCATGGGTAAGCCTTCGCCGGTGGCCAGAGATTTTTTGCGCCGTAGTGAGAAAGAGACAGGTGCGAGGGAGGGAGAGCAAGGCCGCCCGTTCTTCGCCGGTGGCCGGAACCCTTGCGCTGGAGTGAGAGAGGGTAAGCGGTGGAGGTCGACGGTAGTCGGTTGGCGAGAAGATGGTTTTCGTTTATGTTTTGAAGATTGCATGCGTATTTGCCTATTTTGTTTCCTTAGATTCTCAATTATCCTGTCTTATTGGAAATAAATGGTGTAATATTGACTCCAAATTTGGCTTCCTTTAGTTTACATTTTTCTTTTTCTGGAATTAGGTTACTGGTGAGCTACCTCTACTCCCCCCCTACCCACACCCCCACCCCCTCAATTTGGAGCTAATGTTACATTCTTTTGTACTTGATACATAGCAAGCTATTGAGCTTGCGTAGCTTAATAAGATACTGCTGATGATGGAGAAATTGATTAGTAAAAACACTATGTATGTTGTGAACAAAAATGTACCAATATGAATCTCAATTATTACTTTGGTTTTTTATTTCTCAATTTTTTGGGCTGTTTCAAAGTTGATTGTTGCCTTTTGGATTTAACGTTAGTAAAATAAAATTTTTGTTATACAAAAAAATATTTTCTTTTATCAGGGGAAAGAAACTTAGTAGATGAAAACCTCACTAGCTCGCATGAGCTTTATATCAAATACTTTTATCACTTCGAACTCTTGACCTTTTTCAGGTGATGTCTTGTAGTATCGTAACCTAAGGCAAAGTTAGAAGAAGATTTAAAGAGACATACTCCGTAGTGGCCAATTTCAGTCAACAATTAGAGATTAGACATACCCTACACTATCTCACACAATATTTAAGTGGAAGTCAAACACATAAGAAAAAAAAAGGAAAATGGGAAAGGAAATTAAAAGAATATTCAACCTAATCTCTATTTTACTTTGATTAGGTCAAATTCAAATACATATTAAATCAAAAGCATGGAGAAGTATATATTAATCTTAAATGAGGGGTAAGATTTAAATCTCTACGTTATAAGTCAAAAAACTTCTTGTACAGACATCAAGATAAAATGGCATCAAACTTAAGAAAGAAATAGCAATCACATGAATAAAACAACAATCTACTCTTTTGATAAGATTGAAAATGCATGGAGGAGTAAAATAAAAGATAAATAAATCTAAGAACACATAATATAACAATAATTAACTTTATTTCTTGTTAAAAAAAAGAAAAGAAAAAAGCTTTATTTCAATACACATATTAAGGGTAGGTAGGTGATGAAAAAGGGCTATGCTGGGGCTGGGTGTAGTCACCAAGTAAGGACTGCATGAGCATTGTTGTCGACACCATATTGAGTTGCATTTGTCTGATAAATCCCCCAAACACAGCTAGGATAGCAGTTATTAATGTCCCGTTTATACTTGTATATCATAAGATTGTTATGAATTATATTTTTGTTGTTGTAGACCCATGTAAAATCACATAGGAATTTTGTAGACCCGAAAAAGTTGGGTCTAAAGTGGAAACCGAACGTCTGGTTTGTTTGGAGAATTTGGATACCGATGTTATCTTCCGATGAATGACAGTGAACCGTAAGAACAGTCGTCAAATCATTTCTTATTGACACGAATATTTTGGGTTTTTGGAATGGTTTCCTGCCTTCAACGCTACTCTTAAATGTTCCACTGATAAACATAATTATCAATAGCAAACTTACATTTCTAGTGGATGACATGGTCATCTTCTTTCTTTCTTTCTTTCATTTTTATTGCCCTCCTCCACATACAGTATATATAGTGGTAGAAACTATAGGCTACATATAGACGGTAAAGTTAAAAATAAATAAATTGAAGTCGTCAACATATGCTATTAATGTGAACTAAATGTTACCTAATTTACTTACCAAGTATATAACATTTATATTTGCTAATTTAATACATATCCAAATAACACATGCTTTTGTAAGTATTTATGTTGGAATTGTGATCTATCTTGAGACACCTTTAACTAACCCTTTATCTATATCTAATGTGGCTTCTTCTTTTTATAGATGAGATGAGAAAATATAGAAGTGAAAAAAGTATGAAGGTTGTTAAGAGGAAGATCTGGCTCATATTTAGGTGGTGTTTGTTAAACAACACAAAAAAACCCCCCACGGCATTGTCTATCTAGGACATTGTTCACTCTTAAAAAAATAAAAATAATAATGATTGATATGGAAAAATGAAAAAGTGGTATTGAAAAATGAAAAATTTGTTTTGTAGTGATTTTTTTATTTGAATAGTAATAAAGAGTAAATGATATGATATTTAAAGTGAATGATTTATTTATTTATTGAAAAAATGAAGTGAATAGTGTGGTGGAATATGGGGGAATGTGAGGGAATTTGGTGTTGTTTGCCAAACAAGGCCTTAATTCCATTATTAAGGGGAAGACCAAGTGAAGGAAAAATAGAGAGAAAATATAGTTCAATTCCTCCTTCAACTTTCACCACTTTTTAATTTACACCACTAAACATAATAATAATAATAATAATAATAATAATAATAATAATAATAATAATAATAATAATAATAATAATAATAAAAGTGGCATTAATGGATACATCAAACTACCATTTTATATCAAATAGGCTACTATATCAAATGTTAAAATAGATGAAAAATTGTCATGTCCATTAGTCTTTCATCCCTAACACCCTTATTTTTACTTTTAAAATGCCATAATTATTGTTTATAAGCTCATGTTTTTTTTTTTTTTTTCTGTCAACTATGCATGATTGCATTATAAGAGAAATATGAGTGACTTCTCCAAGCATTGTATAAATAGTTGTGCAAATAGTGTAATGATAAAAAGAAGAAAGAAAAAAAAAATAAAAAGAATTTTTTATGAAATGTTTCTGGTACAATTTTTTTTTCAAGTCATTTGTTTTCTGATGTAGAAACATTTTCTCATACTGTGCAATCTTTTGCAAAAATCATATTCTGTATACAATAAAAAAAAAAGAGAAAGTAAGTTGGGGTTCCATTTTGAAGGTATGTATTAAGTCCATCGTTGGAAGTCAAGCTAACCGAATAGAATAGTGTGCCTTGTAGTAAAAAAAAAAAAATTGTTGAAGAAAGCATATATATATTTTTTTTCAGGTCATCTGCTTTGTGATGCTCAAAACATCTTTCTATACTCAGCAATTTTTTCGAAAACAGAGATTTTCAGGACTGTTGGCAATGGGTTGAATTAGTGAATCAGTGTATTTACTTAATTTAAGGACAAATATAAATTTATCAATACAAGCTCATGAGTTCATTTGCTTAAATTCATCGGTCCACAAAACCAATGTACAAGTACAAAAGGAAGAAAGAAAGAAGCTTGTTCAAAGTCGGAATAGGGGTAGTTCTTCTATTCAAAGCGGGTCAGTTGATTGGCAAGCCGATTGACAGGCCTGAAGCAAGGTATAATGGGTGCCAGCAACTTTCAGTCTTTCACTTGTTTCAGCCCCTACTACGACCTAGGTGTAGGGGCTGAGAAGAGCTGTTCGGATAGGTTGGGGTAACAATTTTACCCCTATTTGAACAAAAATCGGTAGCTCCATCGACAAACCCCAAATGAAATTTGGTATTTTGATGACAAAAAATAGATGCACATTCCAATGACAATTTTTTTTTTTTGTCCATCTTGGAAAGGGTACATATTTTTAACTCATGCAAAACATTCGGCTGAAAATCAAATATTTTGTGTAAACTCAGTTAAAGACACGAACGAAAACCTCATTGAAACCTCGAATGAAATTTCCTATTTTCATGACAAAAAAGGGCGACAAATTCGAATGACATTTTTTTTGGTCTAGCTTGGAAAGTGAAAATATTTTTAATCATTCAAAACGTTCGGCTGAAAGGCAAACATTCATCGAAACTCCATCAAAAACTCAAATGAAACCTCGTTCAAACCTCGAATGAAATTTCTTATTCTCCTGACAAAAAAAAAACTGCAAATTCGAATGACATTATTTTTGTAGGTCTAGCTCGGAAAGTGAAAATATTTTTAACTCATTCAAAACGCTTGGCCGAAAATCAAACATTCGTCAAAACTCGGTCAAAAAATCAAATGAATCCTTGTTGAAACCGCAAATGAAATTTCCTATTTTCAAGAGAAAAGGGCTAGAAATTTCAATGACCTTTTTTATATATTTTGTCTAGCTTGGAAAGTTAAGATATTTAATTCATTCAAAATGTTCGGCTGAAACTCAAACATTCATCGAAACTCCATAAAAAACTCAAATGAAACCTCGTTGAAACCCTGAATGAAATTTCTTATTTTCGAGACAAAAAAGGACTGCAAATTCAAATGACTTTTTTTTTTTTTTTTTTTTTTTCTGGTCTAGCCTGGAAAGTGAAAATATTTTTAACTCAAACATTTGTCAAAACTCAATTGAAAACTCAAATGAAACCTCGTTGAAACCCCCAAATTAAATTTCCTGCTTTTTTTTTGTGTCTAGCATCGAAAGTGAAAAATATTAAACTTGACGAATGTTTGATTTTTGGCTGAACGTTTTGAATGAGTTTAATATTTTCCACTTTCAACTCTATAAAAAACTCAAATGAAACTTCATTGAAAGCTTGAATAAATTGTCCTATTTTGATAACAAAAAAGGGTTGCAAATTTGAATGAGAATTTTTTTTTTTTTTTTTGTAATTTGGAAAGTGAAAACATTTAACTCATTCAAACTGTTTGGCCAAAAATGAAACATTTGTGCCAAAACTCTATTAAAAACTCTATTCGGTTAGCTTGACTTCCAACGATGGACTTAATACATACCTTCAAAATAGAACCTCAACTTAGTTTCCCTTTTTTTTTTTTTTTTTATTTTATTTTTTTATTGTATACAGAATATGATTTTTGCAAAAGATTGCACAGTATGAGAAAATGTTTCTACATCAGAAAACAAATGACTTGAAAAAAAAATGGTACCAGAAACATTTCATAATAAATTATTTTTATTTTTTTTTTCTTTCTTCTTTTTATCATTACACTATTTGCACAACTATTTATACAATGCTTGGAGACCATTTAGAAGTTACTCATATTTCTCTTATAATGCAATCAAGCATAGTTGACAAACAAAAAACATGAGCTTATAAGCAATAATTATGGCATTTTAAAAGTAAAAATGAGGGTATTAAGGATGAAAGACCGATGGACATGACAATTTTCCATCTATTTTATTAGATATAGATAAATGGTTAGTTAAAGGTGTGAAGATAGATTATTCAACATAAATACTTAGAAAAGCATGTGTTATTTGGATATGTATTAAATTAGCAAATATAAATGTTATATACTTGGTAAGTAAATTAGGTAACATTTATTCACATTAATAGCATAGTTGACGACTTCAATTTATTTATTTTTTAACTTTTACCCTGTATCCTATAGTTTCCACCACTATATATCTGTGTGTGGAGGAGAGCAATAAAAATGAAAGAAAGGAAGAAGATGACCATGTCATCCAAGAGAAATGTAAGTTTGCTATTGACAATTATGTTTATCGCTGAACATTTAAAGAGTGGCGTTGAAGGAAAACCATTCCAAAACCAAAGTGTTCGTGTCAATAAGAAATGATTTATTTTTTGTTCTTTAAATTATCACATTCATGAAGATAACATCGGTGCCCAAATTCTCCAAACAAACCCGAATTCACTTTCCACTAGACCCAACTTTTCTGGTCACAAAATTGTATGTGATTTTTGGGTCTACAACAACATAAATATAAATCATAACAATCTTATGATCTACAAGTATAAGCGGAATCGAAGATAGTTGCTATACTTCCTTTGGGTGATTTACCGACAAATGCAACTCAATATGAAATGTCAAACAACACTTATGTAGTCTTTACTTGGTGACTACCATGGTAAGCAAAGCCCTTTTCATCACCTACCTACCCTTAATATGTGAATTGAAATAAAGCTTTTTTCTTTTTCTTTTTTTTAACAAGAAATAAAGTTAATTATTGTTATATTATGTATTGTAGATTTATTTATCTTTTATTTTACTCCTCCATGCATTTTCAATCTTATCAAAGAGTAGATTGTTGTTTTATGTTGTGCATGTGATTGCTATTTTTTTCTTAAGTTTGATACCATTTTATCTTGATGTGTTACAAGAAGTTTTTTAGGTTATAAGGTAGAGATTTAAATCTTACCTCATTCAAGATTAATATATACTTCTCAATGCTTTTGATTTAATATGTATTTGAATTTGACTTGGTCTAGTAAAATAGAGATTAGGTTGAGTATTCTTTATTTTTTTTTAATCTACAACGCATTTAATAGAATCAATCAAATCAAACTCTAAAACATTAATTGTCTCATTAATTTGATAATTGGATTGCTTGAACGAGGTTGTGTTTAATAGAGATCTCTTTTTGCAAGGGAATTTGAGGCAAATATCAATTTCTTGCAGTTGTGTGGGTGAAAAGATCGACCCAACAACCTCAGATCATAAATGTTGGAGGAACCCATTGAACAACGGAAGAAACCATCTCGTTTAGGCATTGTAGGTTAATCAATGGTGGCTCAGGTTTAGGTTCTTATTGAAATGGACAAATGGTTTGATTTAGGTTTTGTGTTATTGTTATTTGTGTGATAGGCTAGCTAGGGTTTCATTTATTAGGCACAAGAACTTACTTTTTATGCCATGTTTTTATAGAAGTTATTCTATGATAAAATATTAGTTTGCTTTTTGATTACTCATTGCATATTTAGGAGGGTTTGTTCATTTACTTTTGTTTACATTTATATAAATTATAGATAGAATGGCGAAAGCAACTTTTACATGGAAGTTTATAACATTAAATCACAATTATACTTTAGTAGAAATCAATCACTCTTAACATCAAATCACATAATTATAGGTTTAGATAGATTTCTTTTTAGGTTTATTTAACTTAGCTCAGTTCTTAGTTTAGGTTGAAAATAGGTAAATCAGATAAAAAGGCCTAAGATTTTTGGAATTCACTTCACCAAATCAGGCTCAGTTTTTATTGTTTAGTTCCTACATCCCGATAGACAATTAAACCCTATTCATGTTCTATTGTTCCTATTGTTTTTTCTTTTTAGGGTTTAGGTTTTCATTTAGGTTTAGGTTTAGGTTCATTTAGGTTTATTTTTTTAGGGGTTTAGGTTTTCTTTTATAGGTTTAGGTTTCTTTTTAGGTTTAGGTTTAGGTTTAGGTTTGTTTTTAGGTTTAGGTTTTTAGGGTTTAGGTTTAGGTTTTCTTTTTAGGGTTTTAGGTTTCTTTTAGGTTTAGGTTTTTAGGTTTTAGGGTTTAGGTTTAGGGTTTAGGTTTCTTTAGGTTTAGGTTTTTTTCTTTTTTAGGTTTGGGTTTTTTCTTTTAGGTTTAGGTTTAGGTTTAGGGTTTCTTTTTTAGGGTTTAGGTTTAGTTTAGGTTTAGGTTTAGGTTTTTTTTAGGGTTTAGGTTTAGGGTTTGGTTTAGGTTTAGGTTTCTTTCAGGTTTAGGTTTCAGGCTAGGCTCAGGCTCAGGCTTGGGGCTCAGGCTCAGGCTCAGGCTCAGGCTCAGGCTCAGGTTTAGGTTTAGAGGTTTAGGTTTGCCTTAGGTTTAGGTTTAGGTCAGGTTTCTTTTAGGTTTCTTTTAGGTTTAGGTTTAGGCTTTTAGGTTTCTTTAGGTTTCTTTTAGGTTTAGGTTTAGGTTTAGGTTTAGGTTTTTAGGTTTTTAGGTTTAGGTTTTAGGTTTTCTTTTAGGTTTAGGTTTAGGTTTAGGTTTAGGTTTAGGTTTAGGTTTAGGTTTAGTTTAGGTTTAGGTTTAGGTTTAGGTTTAGGTTTAGGTTAGGTTTAGGTTTAGGTTTAGGTTTAGGTTTAGGTTTAGGTTTTAGGTTTTTTAGGTTTAGGTTTAGTTAGGTTTAGGTTTAGGTTTAGGTTTGTGGGTTTAGGTTTTTTAGGTTTAGTTTAGGTTTAGGTTTAGGTTTTTTAGGTTTGGGGTTTAGGTTTAGTTTAGGTTTAGGTTTAGGGTTTAGGGTTTAGGTTAGGTTTAGGTTTAGGTTCTTTTCTTTTTTTTATTTTCAGGTTTAGGCTCATTTGTGGCTCAGGCCCAGGTTTAGGCCCATTTAGGCCCAGGCTCATTTAGGCTCAGGCCAGGCTCAGTTTTAGGCCCAGGCCCAGGCTCAGGGTTTCAGGCTCAGGTTTGTGGCTAGGTTTAGGTTTTAGTTTCTTAGGTTTAGGTTTTAGGCCTAGGTTTAGGAGGTTTAGGGTTTAGGGTTTAGGTTTAGGCTCAGGTTTAGGGTTTAGGTTTAGGTTTGGGGTTTAGGTTTAGGTTTAGGTTTAGGTTTAGGTTCAGGCTTTAGGTTTAGGGTTTAGGTTTAGGTTTTAGGTTTAGGTTTAGGTTTAGGGTTTTAGGTTTCTTTTTTAGGTTTAGGTTTTCTTTTTAGGTTTAGGTTTAGGTTTAGGTTTAGGTTTAGGGGTTTAGGTTTAGGGTTTAGGTTTAGGAGGTTTAGGTTTAGGTTTAGGTTTAGGGTTTCTTTTTAGGTTTAGGTAGGTTTAGGTTTAGGTTTAGGGTTTGGGGTTTAGGGTTTGGGTTTAGGTTTAGGTTTAGGGTTTAGGGTTTAGGTTTAGGTTTAGGTTTAGGTTTAGGGTTTAGGGTTTAGGTTTAGGTTTAGGTTTAGGCTCAGGTTTTGGGGTTTGGTTTAGGCTAGGTTTAGGTTTAGGGTTTCAGGTTTAGGGTTTAGGCTCAGGTTTAGGTTTTCAGGGTTTAGGTTTTAGGTTTAGGTTTAGGCTCAGGTTTAGGTTTAGGTTTAGGTTTAGGTTTTGGGGTTTTAGGTTTGTAGGTTTAGGTTTAGGTTTAGGTTTAGGTTTAGGTTTAGGTTTAGGTTTAGGTTTAGGTTTAGGTTTAGGTTTAGGTTTTAGGTTTAGGGGTTTAGGTTTAGGGTTTAGGGTTTAGGTTTAGGTTTAGGTTTAGGTTTAGGTTTAGGTTTAGGTTTAGGTTTAGGTTTAGGTTTAGGTTTAGGTTTAGGTTTAGGTTTAGGTTTAGGTTTAGGTTTAGGTTTAGGTTTAGGTTTAGGGTTTAGGTTTAGGTTTAGGTTTAGGTTTAGGTTTAGGTTTAGGTTTAGGTTTAGGGTTTAGGTTTAGGTTTAGTTTAGGTTTAGGTTTAGGTTTAGGTTTAGGGTTTAGGTTTAGGTTTAGGTTTAGGTTTAGGAGGTTTAGGGTTTAGGCTTAGGTTTAGGTTTGTAGGCCTAGTTTGGGCTCAGGTTTAGGTTTAGGCTCAGGCTCAGGTTTAGGCTAGGTTTAGGTTTCAGGTTTAGGTCTAGGTTTAGGTTTAGGTTTAGGTTTAGGGGTTTAGGTTTAGGTTTAGGTTTAGGTTTAGGTTTAGGTTTAGGTTTAGGTTTAGTTTGGTTTAGGTTTAGGTTTAGGTTTAGGTTTAGGTTTAGGTTTAGGTTTAGGTTTAGGTTTAGGTTTAGGTTTAGGTTTAGGTTTAGGTTTAGGTTTAGGTTTAGGTTTAGGTTTAGGTTTAGGTTTAGGTTTAGGTTTAGGTTTAGGTTTAGGTTTAGGGTTTAGGTTTAGGTTTAGGTTTAGGTTTAGGTTTAGGTTTAGGTTTAGGTTTAGGTTTAGGTTTAGGGTTTAGGTTTAGGTTTAGGTTTAGGTTTAGGTTTAGGTTTAGGTTTAGGTTTAGGGTTTAGGTTTAGGTTTAGGTTTAGGTTTAGGTTTAGGTTTAGGTTTAGGTTTAGGTTTAGGTTTAGGTTTAGGTTTAGGTTTAGGTTTAGGGTTTAGGCTCAGGTTTAGGCCCAGTTTAGGGGCTCAGGCTCAGGCTCAGGCCAGGCTCAGGCTCAGGTAGGCTAGGGTTTAGGTTTAGGCTAGGGCTCAGGTTTAGGTTTAGGGGTTTGCCTAGGTTTAGGTTTAGGTTTAGGTTTAGGTTTAGGTTTAGGTTTAGGGTTTAGGTTTAGGTTTAGGTTTAGGGGTTTAGGTTTAGGTTTAGGGTTTAGGTTTAGGTTTAGGTTTGTGGGTTTAGGTTTAGGTTTAGGTTTAGGTTTAGGTTTAGGTTTAGGTTTAGGTTTTAGGTTTAGGTTTAGGTTTAGGTTTAGGTTTAGGTTTAGGTTTAGGTTTAGGTTTAGGTTTAGGTTTAGGTTTAGGTTTAGGGTTTAGGTTTAGGTTTAGGTTTAGGTTTAGGTTTAGGTTTAGGTTTAGGTTTAGGTTTAGGGTTTAGGTTTAGGTTTAGGGTTTAGTTTAGGGTTTAGG